>CM066982.1:9539217-12225467 GCA_033977485.1 Hydrangea macrophylla
TACATAATAAATTGTCCATCATTTTTTACAGACAGACGAAGCGGTTCGATAATCAATATCCCCCTTTTCATCAATTCGGTAAGAGTTAAATTCTTTTGAATCAGCATTATATCCAGGCTCATTTCTCTTCTATTCAGTGGGTTTGAGCAAATACCACAAAATATAAACCTCCTCTAATCGCGATTTTTAAAGGTACCTACGTGGAGCCCTTGACCCGATCTACATTTTTATTTTCGGACTTCTGAGAAGCAAAGCCTCTACAGTCCTCTAAAAGAAGAAAGAAGAAAAATGGTAGAGAAGAGAGAGAAAGAGTATAGCTGAAAGAGAAAGAAATGAGGAGACAGAGGCATGAGAATTGAGTTGTTTCCACTAAAATTGCATAATTGATATTTATTAAAATAGAGTGTTTTTAAACTTGAAGTAGACAAAACTCATGTGAGTCGTTTTTAGTGAAACTAACTTTTTTATTAGCAAAAATGATTTTATTGAAGTCGGTCTTAGTGAAACTGATTTTCTTATTTTATTTTTTAAAAGTTGATCATCATATATAATATTGACTTAAAAATAAAATTTTGTTTTGAGAAAATAATTGGAGGATATTGAAGTGGTCCCACTATTATTGAAAGTGATCTTACTGTCACATGCATTTAGAAAGCATAACATTAGTCCGCATACTTTATGGGAGCCAATTTAGTATAAAAATTTAAAAAGTGTAGGATTGTATGTAATTGAATAGTCTACTCTTTAGGTATGCTTAACCATGCATGACCATTAGTCAATTTTAACTAAATTGTCCCCCATATAAGGGGCTAATTAATCAAATGGGGGATGTGGTACGATAAATTAGTCCCCTTTATAGTGAAGGGTTTATATAAGTAATACTCCGCAATCCCCTCCACGAAACAAACATGGCCTAAACATCTAGGACAAAATTTAAGTTACCCAAACAAAGAGAAAAATAAAAAATAAAAAAATTAAACAAAGAAAAAGAAAAACAAACATTTCACTTCAAATCCAAGTCTTACATAAACCATAAGCAATGAAGTCCGGTTCTTTAACACCGAATTTAATCTCAGTCTTTTCAAAAACTGATTTTACAATTTCATGTTTTTTATTTCATAAAATTGTTTTCCCTTTTAGAAAAATATATTTTCAAAGACAAAAATTTATTTCAAAAGTCGGTCTTACTATATTAGGATCGACTTCAATAAATTTACTTATTTTTACTAAGAACGAATTACATGTGTTTTGTCTTTAAGTTCAAAAGTACCATTTTTTATTTATTTATAATTATTTAATATATAATTTTAGTGGAAACATCTTCATGAGAATTGAGGGTTGTGCTGATGAGAGGTGTGTGGTCCCGCCTTTTCTTTTTTCTTTTGTTTCTTCTCTAACATGTGAGAATAGTAATTGGGTGTTTTTTACTCAGTATTTTTTGTGTTATTTTCTTTCACAAAAGTAAGACCCAATTCATCACATGTATCTTACATATATATATATATATATATTAATGATGCCAAAATCTGGGTGAGAGTGATTTAGAGAGAGAGGGAGGAACACAGGTAATTTGTGTGTAGTCTGACTCCGTTAATGAGGTGACCTACGTCCACGTGTGCATCTGTGCGCTTCACTAACAGATCATCGGCGGCTGTCGATGAGCCAACAAGGTGAGCGGCACTACTAGAAGCCAACTGGGTATATGCATAATAGTGATATAATTTGCTATTCTCTAGGTTAAGAATGCGACGACCCCTTTGGCAGGGGGTGAGAGCCATCTTCTATAGGTGCAAGAGGCCACTTGTACGAGGTAAGTTCACAGATTAGGAAGCCCAATCTGATTACAACTGATTTGCATGATTTAAGGAGAGTTTCCTAAGTGGTTTAGGAAACTACTTGCTCGTCCCATTATTCCTTTAGCTAGGATAGGAAACTAATTGGATGCTTACTGGCAAGCAGTCACACCTTCTTGCAGTGCCTCCACGTGGGGCCAGTCTGGAACGAATGCCCGAGCTGTGGACCAAACCGGGCGGTTATGCATAATGCCCGGGAGGGTTGTGTAGTTGGCCCAGATTCAAGATGACTTGGCTTCTCTTTACGGAGGTGGTGAGGCTCGACTTTGACCTGATATTTTTGTACATATCAGTTGCCCCCTATTTTCGAAACTGAGGCGATGCTTCATCGAATAAGGATTGAAAATTGGTACTGCTTTGAAAACCGTCCAGGATTGAGGTCGGAACCCTACCAGGGACGTGACCGGTCGTGTTGGTCATCCGGTGTCTGGACCGAGCGGCGACACTATGGGCCCAGGGCTGACGCCTGCAACGTGTCAAGGAGTGACTGGCCTGGTTGGGATCCAACGAAGTCGGTGTGGATGTAACCGACCAATTGCGCGACAACCATGTAGCACCTTGAATTTCCCCGGAATTCTGCGTAGGAGTATTAGAATTAGTAGCGTCACAGTGGTATGGTTTCAGAAGATCCATTAGGGTTTTTCTTGATTAGGAACCGTTGGATAGGATCCTTATTCAACGCCTTGATGACAACGACGATACTTTTAAATTAGAGTCTGTTAGAATGATCGTAACCCCAGTGTTTATAGATTTTATTTTAGAAACCTTAGGTAGACTCGCATTTAGACCGGTACACATCCTAGTACACGTTTACATTTTCAGTTTCACTTATAGTCAGTAGTGCACGTACCTTAGAACTCAGGCACACATCCCAGTGTACCTACCCAAGAGTGGGACCCACTCCATCCTCATGTGGGCCCCAACCTATATCTAACCTTAGACACACACGAGCCTACACTTGTACAAATTTTGGTGCACCCTTGCAATGGTCACACCCTAACACTTCCCTCCCATTCCCCTCTATTTATATGGCCCCTCTCCCTCATTTTTACTCCTTCATTTTACACAGCATCTCACCCCCACAAACTGCCTACACAGTTTGTATATCGAGAGAGAACCCGAGAGGGAGTGAGAGTGGACTTGGAAGAGAAAACTCCACACCCTCCATTGTATACACCACACACTCCTCCCTTCTCAGCTCATACCCTCTTTACATCACACATACAACCACACCATACCCTCACACTCTCCCTCTCAATGTTTCCCTCTCCATACACAGCACAAACACGCAGAGGAGAGAGAAAGTGTCACGACCCATCCCACTACGCGTGGAAATAGGACACGTGGCACGCCACCAAGGCTCATCCAATCATCATCTAATGATACGCAGCGGAAAGAACTTTAAAACAACCCTGGGTATTTTAAAACTTAGGAAACATTGCCCTCTGAGTTGACAAATCCATTAAAAATTTGAGTTATAGCAAGTTTTGGCCAAGTGAAAACACATTCAAAAGAATCAGTTCTGAAAACAGAGGTTCAGTCGACTGTGCCTAGGGTCCAGTCGACTGTGCCTAGCAGAAACCAAAACCCTAAATTCTTAACAGAGGTCCAGTCGACTGATCAGGGAACCCAGTCGACTGCACTCGTTACTATTTGGATCAGTAGCTAGAATCTACAGTAGTTCAGTCGACTGATCAAAGGTCCCCAGTCGACTGTGTTAAGCAGAATAAAATACAACATTTTCAAAAGGGGTTCAGTCGACTGAGTTATGGTACAGTCGACTGGTTTTGCCATTAATAGAAGTAGTAGCCAAAAATCAATAGTGTTCAGTCGACTGATAAAGGGTCCAGTCGACTACTTCTCTTACTATTCACTTTCAGTGTCTCAAACACACGAGATCCAGTCGACTGATCAAGGGTCCAGTGGACTGTTCCCCTGCTGGGTAGCCCTAATGTGAAAATTAACAACTCATGCTTTTCCAAACCAACAACAATCACAACCATAACTCAAATACAACATTTAAACACAACCACAGACGTTCAATTACAAGATTTCAATACTACAAAACTAATTCATAGTTCTATTACAACATATTATTACAATTCCCAATCCTTACACAAGTTTTAGGATTTAAAACAAAAACATATACAAAGGTGATTTTGCCGGCGTTCATCGGCCTCACTCATCACGCTACTTCTTGTCTTTCTTCTTACCTGCAATGGAGTACATCTCCACTGCTCAACTATATGCTGAGTGCATAATTCTAAATGTATGCTTATATAACAGTTCATGGTTTAAGCATCTAAAACACATAGAAATAGTCTCTAGGGTGAGTGGTACGCATTTATCCGATCGATGCCGTAGGAGGCCCACCTCTCCCACGCATCTCGTACACTGGTTGGGCCTTACTCCATACCAGGTACCGTGTACTGGTTGGGCCCACCTCCAATCCATACACAACCACAATTCCAATTCCATTTCAATCACAATCATAATCCTCAAGGTTCGAGGAGCTTACCCCGAATGAATTTGCACCAAACTCCCCTTTGACCCAAGTAGACACATAACATGCTCACATAAACAGTTATACGTGCTTTTTATGTAATTTCACATGCATAATTAATGGGCCTAACTAATACATGATTTCGCCCGGATCCAAGAATATCAAAGTTGATGTTCAAAACATGAAAATCCATATATTTCATAGATCTAGAATTCATACCTCGTGCGATTCTCTTCAAACTTTGAAGGATCGTCTAGGGGGCTAATCAAACATCGGATTTCAAATTTGGGACGATTCCTACAAGTTTTTACTGGATTTTCCCCAAAAGTCTAGAATTAAGATTTTTACAAAAATTGGCCAAACACGGCCTAAGTAGTATCAAAACGTAGCTCTTACCTCCACGAGTTCAAATATGAAGTCTGGAGAAAATCTGACGGACGAACGGTCGTCGATCGGCGTCGCAAAGCCCGTTGGCTCCAATCTCCTTTCTCTCTCCTCTCTCTAGATATTTTTGGCAAGTTTTGGATGAGAATGAATCTCATCCACTACTATATATAGGCAAACTTTTCAAAAATTGCGTTTACCTCTCCACTAGTTTCTCAAACTTCTAATTAACTCCCGAAACTTCTCACACGTCCATTTTATAACTTTACGAGTGAAAACTATAAATTTCAAAAGTTTTCGACTAGGTTTCGTTTGGTTCCAAAAATAACGTTCGAAAATTATACTCGGTGGAATCTCTAAACAACCTACCTTTTTAATTAACGTATCACTCATGTTCTCACCACAGTTCTCAAATGATATACTAAAGTATTCAAATACCAGAATTATACTGCACATGTATAATTACTATTCACAGGAATACCATTTAAAGTCAAATAACATTTAAATCATATAAATGCCATTTATTCATGCCCATGCAATATGAACTGCCATGTTTCCCTGTCCTCACTGACACCTTACCATTGACTCACAGTCAACCTCATCACCATTATCAACTAACATTGATAAACTCCCAAATTACAAATATGCATGATAAAATTTATAAATTTCTGAGACGGGTGTGACAACTCTTCTCTCCAAAAAGAAAGTTTGTCCCCAAACTTTACCTCATTCGTCGAATAAGTACGGATACTCATTCTTCATGTCTTCCTCATTTTCCCATGTAGCTTCTTCCCCCATGTGACTGCGCCATAATACTTTTACCATCGGAATCGTCTTACTTCTTAAGACTTGCTCTTTTCGATCTAGAATCTCTATCGGTTGTTCCACATAAGTCAAGTCTCCCTGAATCTTAAGACTTGCTCTTTTCGATCTAGAATCTCTATCACCCTTTCCGCTGCCAAAAGAGAACTCATCAATTTGCTCATTGAAAAATTCAATTGATTCATATTATAGTTAAGTTTAAATTGAGCGAATGAAGGCGACAGCGAATTGAGGATCATATCAACTTGGGTCTGTGCATCGATGTTGGCACCTAGGGTCTCCAGCTCGTTTAAATAACCAATCATTTTTAAAACATGTTCCTTGACTGGAGTCCCTTCCGACATCTTTGCACTCATTATCTTTTGCATGGCTACGTGTCTAGTAGGCCTGCCATGCTCCCCGAACATCTTATTCAGGGATTCAATAATGTCACTGGCAGAATTGTTCGACTGGAATTGGTGTTGCAACACACCAGCCATTGATGCCAGAATGTAGCAACGAGCCATTCCATTCGACTTCTTCCATTTATCGAACTTGCGTCTGGCAGCTGCCGAAGCAATTGCTACGGGTTCTTCGGGGCATGGGGTGGTGAGGACATATATGTGATCCTCCGCAGTTAATATGATGTCAAGGTTTCGTTTCCATTCAGTGTAATTATTTTAAGTTAACTTGTTTTGAGTGAGTATGGTGGCAAGTGGACTAAATGTAGATCCAGACATTATGATTTACTGTAAAATCAAAAGACAAAATAAATATGAATATCAGATTTGACAGTTTGAAATAAAAGAATCCTTAAAACTCTTATTTTAAAACAAAGTCGCCGGAATATCGAAACAAAAGAATAAAGCCTCCGTGTGGTGGTCAATTTTTGATTTTTCGATTAATCAAGACTTGTCCTCTATGCAACTCTTGCAAAACAAGTTATGACTCCCGATCCCTTTTGATCTCTAAGTTTCTGAATAATGTCCCGTGTGGAATCCCTTATCCATAGTTTAGCTAGTGTGTACCATTAACTAGGATCCAATTACAACCGTCTCAAGTAGTGCCTCTGTGTGGTGGTCACCCTCTAACACCTCTGATTGATCCTATTAAAGGAAGTTCACATCTAGTAACCAATGAGTAATGCACCCTCCGTATGGAATGATCACCCCTGACGAGGTGACACAGAATGCACCACTCATCTTACAATGAACCGTTAATGGAAGATCATGGGTGTTTATTAATAAGACCCTCTCCCACTAGATTTAGAAATTAAGGATTTTGCTTTTAAAAAATGTTTCCACACATTACCCATAAACATCCAATGTTTACTAATGCGTTGAAATGGTTTTTGAATTTTATTTTAGAAAACTTGTTTTACGTGCATGCAAGTAGTAACAATATAATTAAATGCCAATCACAAACCAAGCACATAAAATAAAAAACTAAAATTGAAAATAAAGACATCCAAATAATGTCTCTATCTCCCATGGCTCTATCTCCATAAAACCTCCTTTTGGTTTGATCGCCTCCAGCTCCATCTTCATGGACAACGGCTTGCTCCTCCTTCTTTATGGATTTTCTAATTCTATTACATTGGTCCTATGCTTCTTTCGAAGCTTACAATTTATCTAGAAATAGAAAATGCAACAGTAACAATAAAATAAAAAGGCTAGGGAAACCGGTGCGACTTTCCTTTTCGTAGGATTGAAATCGCAGCGCCCTTTACATATGCCTTCAAACCAAAACAATAATAAACATGATATACACCAATCTCAAAACATTCAAATACCAAAATTTAAATAGATCTTGGTGCCATGGGAGATAGCGACTAAACTTGCTGCAAAAGGGTTAGTCGTACATGCATCCACACATATATAACAAATATATCTAACTATTGGAACCCCAAATTGATTCACACAGTGTATAAACCCTTTACGCACTGAATTAGAACTTAAAATATCATCTTTCTTCTTTGTCACTGTTCGATCGATTGAAGACCGTTCGATCGCTCGAACCTTCGATCGCTCGAACCTTCGATCGATTGAACACTATTCAATCGCTTGAACAGTCTATTTCACATAATGATTTGAAAATTTTACCGAATATTTTAAAATAAAAGTATTTAATTTCAAAAAAACACTTTAAAATGTGAAACAGAGAACCTGACAAAGAATCTGTCTCGATCGATCTAACTTTATTTGATCGATCGAACACCAGAAGGTTTCGATCGATCGAAGACTGTTCGATCGCTCGAGTACAGAGGATGTTCGATCGATCGAAACATGTTCGATCGATCGAACCTGCCTTGCATCCTATGTAATCACAGATTTGTACTCTGCTGCGATGACACTGCAAAAACAGATCTTTGACGATGCAGTTTTGAAAACAGTTCTAAAATCAACATGCAAATCAAAACTAGTGTTCCAAAACGCATCTATAGATCCAAACAAGCGTGGCTCTGATACCAATTGAAGGAAAAACCGGTTTAAGTTAAAAGTTTAAACGCACAGCGGAAAAGTCAAGTTATAAAAACTTAATGGTAGCCCAGGATCTACTACTCATTAATTCTATAGATGCGCACAAGAGGGGACAAGAGTTATACCTTAGTGTCTTGAACCCAATTCTGATTTTCTTCTTCTTCCTTGGTGATGCAGCAGCCTCCACTAGGTTGTCTTCACCCTTATGTCTCCTGCGGATGCTTGCCGGAGAGACTAGAGATGGTGGAATCTCTAATAGAGAGGAAAAAGAAGGTTTGGGGCTCTAAAAATAGTTTATGCAGCTTCTGACGTTCTAAAATGACGAACTCCTTTTCCAGAACGCAGCTACCCTATTTATAGATTTCCAGAACCGACCTAGACTTCGAGCGATCGAAAATCTTTGATCGATCGAACCATTCTCGATCGATCGAGACTGCCAAGACTTCAATCGATCGAACATACTTCAATCAATCGAACTTGTCTTGACAACTTCCTCGTGTGTCTTTCCAAGTATCCTGGCGGAGCTAAGAGTGGGACCTCCTAGGCTCTTTATTGTTGGCTCAGACCAGCTTGTTAATTACCGTGACCAAACTCTTTGATCAGCAAACTAACCAACTGATCAGTTAACGTTTACTCCACTATAAAACGATAACTGAACTCCAACGCAAAAGAACATATCCGAAGCGATAACTAGACTTGTATGTTGTACTAATGTCCCTCTACCTTCAGCATTCGTAATCATATTCAGGTAGTTGGATAACTGTTACTGTCAACCTGAATCATGATTACTTTTTGTATTCCTTGAGTCCCATTCACCTCTCATGATTACCAAACATGTTGATAACTCTTATCAACAAGACTGTAGTACTCAGTAATCGACTTGGTGACATTCTCAAGGGAATGCTTACTCTGAAACAGAGGGTAGATTCTGTCTTGACAATATATGTTCACAACCCTATGAATATGACATACCTAAGATACCCAGGTGTTGATCTTCTATAGACCTCACTGATTGGTAAGTCAAAGCAGCCATATCCACAGTCTGTGTTCATAATCGTCTCAAGATTAAGAACACGTACCTTATACAAGTTATGAGTTCCTATCGACTGATTGACAGCCTTGGGTGTCAATAGGAAAGCTCAGGTCCGTCAATGCACTATAAGCACTAGCATGTTAACTAAGAGTTAAACTCTAGTGATTGAGATTAATCACTCCATCCAATGGTAGTTAATCATGCTACAGTGTAAACCTGATGAGATATCCAGTCTCATCATCCACTGTGACACATTCTAAGTAACAAAGAATAGTAATTCGTATCTCACTTGTATGTATCTCATACATACACGAATTACTTACTATGATACTTAAGGATAACAATCATCTCATGAAAGAAACATACATAACTAAATATAAAGCTGATATCCATATATTAAAATGTCAATGTCTCATATATAAAGTAATGGTTTGAGGGCACAAACCCAACATCTGGGATTGAGCTTTCCCCTCTTTCCAAATTGGATAATGCCTTTCGAAGGCGATGCTCGCAAGTATACGAAATCTCCAACTTCAAAATTCATCGGTCGTCATTGAGAGTCTGCATAACTCTTATAACGGCTCTGAGCTACCTTAAGTCGCTCCTGAATCAGTTTCACCTTCTCAGCAGTGACCTGTATTAACTCAGGTCCTAACAACTTTCTTTCTCCAACCTCGGTCCAACAAACCGGTGATCGACACTTACGGCCATACAAAGCTTTATACGGTGCCATTCCGATACTTGACTGAAATTCGTTGTTATATGCAAATTCAATTAACGGCAAGTGGTGCTCCCAATCATTCCCAAAGTCTAATACACACAATCTCAACATATCTTCCAAGGTCTGAATCGTACGTTCTGACTGTCCGTCGGTCTGAGGATGAAATGCAGTACTGAAACTCAATTTTGTACCCATGGCTTTTTGTAAACTTCCCCAAAACCTTGACGTAAAACTACTATCACGGTCCGATACAATCACGGCTGGTACCCCATGTAGTCTTACAATCTCTCTCACATTCAATTCTGCTAACTTGGACGGTTTAGTCTTCTTGATCGGTAGAAAATGAGCTGACTTGGTTAATCGGTCAACTATAACCCAAATCTTATCATTCTTATTACGCGATCTCGAAAATCCAAAAACAAAGTCCATCGTGATCTCGTCCCACTTCCATTCCGACACTGGCAATGGCTGTAGTAACCCCTCGGGTACTTGTCTCTCTGCTTTAATCTGTTGACATGCCGAACATTCAGATACATACTTAGCGACTTCACGCTTCATACCCTTCCACCAGAAGTTTTCTCTCAAGTTTCTGTACATCTTATTACTTCCCGGGTGCACTGAATATTTTGTACTATGAGCTTCTTCTAGAATCCTCTCTTTCAAGTCTTTCACATTCGGTATACATAATCGATTTTCCAGTTTCAACGTTCCTCATTCCAACACAAAACCAGGTTATTTCCCCAAAGGTATCTCGTCCCTCATTTTGCACAAATAGACATCGTTAAATTGTTCTTTTTTAATCTCATCAATAATATATGGGTGTGCTATGATCGCCATCAGTAAGCCATCATTGGTTCCTAGAATCACATCCAATTCTAAGCGTTCCATCTCTTTTATCAATTCTTTTTGTTGTGTTAGCTCATCGGCTAAATTCCTCGGCGTCTTCCGGCTTAATGCATCGGCTACTAAATTCGCCTTTCCCGGATGGTACTCAATCGAAAGATTGTAATCCTTCATCAACTCCAACCATCTTCGCTGTCTCATGTTCAAGTCCCGTTGGGTGAAAATGTATCTCAAACTCTTGTGATCCGTGAATATCTCGCACTTTTCCCCGTACAAGTAGTGTCTCCAAATTTTCAAAGCATGAATTACTGCGGCCAATTTAAGATCGTGAGTCGGATAGTTAACCTCATGTGTCTTCAACTGTATAGAAGCATATGCAATTACTTTACCACCTTGCATAACCACACATCCCAACCCTTTGTGCGAAGCATCACTATAGATTACAAATCCTTCGGTTCCGGATGGTATGGTCAAAATAGGTGCCCTTATCAAACGTGACTTCAACTCCTGAAAACTGTCTTCACATTCCTGACTCCATTCAAAAATAACACCCTTTCTCATTAATTTTGTCATCGACAATAAAATCTTCAAGAAATGTTCAATAAAACGGCGGTAGTATCCCGCTAATCCCAAGAAACTTTAAATTTTGGATACAGATGTCGGTCTTTGCCAATTTGATACAGCTTCTACTTTGTGAGGATCAACTGAAACTCCATTCTTGTCAATCACGTGACCAAAAAAAGTAATACTAGGTAACCAAAATTCACATTTCTTAAGTTTTCCAAATAGTTGTTTCTCTCGCAATCTCTGAAGTATCAACCTCAAGTAATTCTTGCGTTCTACCTCACTCGGTGAATAGATAAGAATATCATCGATGAACACTATCACAAAGTCATCAAGATAGTCATTAAAGACTCGGTTCATAAGATCCATGAACGTAGCTGGTGCATTGGTAACTCCAAATGGCATAACTAAGAACTCATAGTGTCCATAACGCGTTCTGAAAGCTATTTTCTCAATATCTTCGGCCTTCACTTTCAACTGATGGTAACCCGATCTCAGGTCTATCTTAGAGAATACTTGTGCCCCACGAAGTTGATCAAATAAGTCATCAATTCTGGGTAACGGGTACTTGTTCTTAATCGTTAACTTGTTTAGTTCCCGGTAATCAACAGAAATATGCATGGAGCCATCTTTCTTCTTTACGAACAATACTGGAGCTCCCCACGGCGATGCACTTGGTCGGATGAAACCTTTGTCAAGTAACTCTTGTAATTGGACTTTCAGTTCCTTCAGTTCTACTGGTGCCATCCTATACGGTGCTTTGGATACCAGTCTTGAGTCTGGCTTCACCTCAATGGTGAATTCAATTTCCCTCTCAATCAGGACGTCTGGTAAGTCATCGGGGAATACATCCGGGTACTCTCGCATTACTGGAATATCCTCTACTATTGATTCGGTCGCTGAGACATCAGTCACTGAACATAGAAATCCCTGACATCCCTTTTTTAATAACTTCCCCGCTCGGATAGCTGAAATCAAGTACGGCGGCGGTGTAACCCCACTCCCTTGAAAACAAAAGTTCCCATGCACCGATGATGGAAATTTAACTTCTTTCCGTTCACAATCTATCGTAGCTTGGTTAAGGGCTAACCAATCCATTCCCAATATCACATCAAAATGGTTCACCACAATCGGTATAAGGTCTACGGTCATTAACTTCTCGCCTAGTTTGATCTCACAGTCTTTATATATCATAGATGTCACTACCGGTTTACTAAGCGGCACGGCAATGGATAAATCATATCCTAGTGGCGCAGACTTAACATTCAAATGTTCAACAAAGTTATAAGATACAAACGAATGCGTAGATCCCGAATCAACGAGTATGCGTGCTAAGTGCGAACATACAAGCACCATACCTGAGACCACTGTATTAGTAGCAGCCACGTCTCCAGGGTTCATCTGGAATGATCTTCCCTGGCGTTGCTCCGTCTTTTGTCCTCCGTCACTAAACTGCTTAGGCTTCGAACCACTAGAAGCCATAGAACTTGCCCCTTGTTGAGAACGCTTCTTTGGGTAATCCTTCGCTCGGTGTCCCAAGGTACCACAATCAAAGCATTTGAGTTGTGGGTAGGTCGCAGAACTCACACTGTTTCCCCCTGTAGACCTGTTTTGAAAGTTGGTCAGAAAACATCGACCGGTGTGTGGTTGGTTGCAAAGCGGACACAACGGTATATTACTTGATACTCTTCTGGAATCATTAAAACCAGAACTAGAGCCTCGTGAAAACGACTTCTTAAAAGATCCCTCTTGACTTAGGTCACAACCCTCATAACTTCGCTTTCCTTGGTGATTTTGTCTCGATCTCTCTATTACACTTTCGGCTACAAGCGCCATCTGCTGTACTGCTGCAACAGTCTAATGCTCGTAGGTCTCTACTCTCAACCGGATATTATCCCTTAAACCCTCTTCAAATTTTCTTGCCCTATCTTCCTCTTCGGGCACTGAACCTTTACCAAACCTCAACAATGCATTATACTTGGAAGTATACTCCGTTACAGTCATGTCTCCTTGCTTGAGGTTATCAAACTCCCGCTTCTTTGAATTGTAGGCGGCTCGCGGAAAGAATCAGCGATTGAATTCTGCCTTAAACCCCTCCCAAGTAATTGGTGCTCCTTGATCTAGGACATTCACCCACCAGTTCTGGGCTTCACCCCTCAGTACGTCACTTGCATTCTCAATCTTCTCCCTATCTGACATCGGAATAGATCAAAAAATTCGTTCCATGTCCATGACCCAATGTTCTGCCAATGTTGTATCAGGTGTCCCATGAAATTCCATTGGTTTCTTCCTTGCAAACTGTTCGGATATTGATCTCAAACCCCTACTTTTCAGGCACATTCACTACAGCTATCGGTTCTGGTTCCAATGGAGGTGTTGGAGGTAACCGTTCGAATATATTTCTGATCATGTTACCCATATTCCCCATCATTTCTGTCATGTTATTCATACGTTGAGTGTGTGGCGATAGTTCTCGCTCTTCGTCACTCATGATTACAATCCTGTAGTTCTCAATGCATAAACACTATGCATGTACAACAATAACAATAGCATGTATGTAAAACAACATACATATGCATCAAACATCTCTAATATGTATGGATGAAATCTAGAATAGGTGTTAAATCACTCAACACTCCACTCATCGTCGAACGTTCCCAAAGCTTTGTTACCTATTGCTCTGATACCAATAAATGTCACGACCCATCCCACTACGCGTGGAAATAGGACACATGGCACGCCACCAAGGCTCATCCAATCACCATCTAACGATACGCAGCAGAAAGAACTTTAAAACAACCCTGGGTATTTTAAAACTTAGGAAACATTGCCCTCTGAGTTGACAAATCCATTGAAAATTTGAGTTATAAAAAGTTTTGGCCAAGTGAAAACACATTCAAAAGAATCAGTTCTGAAAACAGAGGTTCAGTCGACTGTGCCTAGGGTCCAGTCAACTGTGCCTAGTAGAAACCAAAATCCTAAATTCTTAACAGAGGTCCAGTCGACTGATCAGGGAACCCAGTCGACTGCACTCGTTACTATTTGGATCAGTAGCTAGAATCTACAGTAGTTCAGTCGACTGATCAAAGGTCCCCAGTCGACTGTGTTAAGCAGAACCAAAATACAACATTTTCAAAAGGGGTTCAGTCGACTGAGTTATGGTACAGTCGACTGGTTTTGCCATTAATAGAAGCAGTAGCCAAAAATCAACAGTGTCCAGTCGACTGATAAGGGTCCAGTCAACTGCTTCTCTTATTATTCACTTTCAGTGTCTCAAACACACAAGATCCAGTTGACTGATCAAGGGTCCAGTCGACTGTTCCCCTGCTGGGTAGGCCTGTGTGAAAATTAACAACTCATGCTTTTCCAAACCAACAACAATCACAACCATAACTCAAATACAACATTTAAACATAACCACAGACGTTCAATTACAAGATTTCAATACTACGAAACTAATTCATAGTTCTATTACAACATATTATTACAATTCCCAATCCTTACACAAGTTTTAGGATTTAAAACAAAAACATATACAAAGGTGATTTCCCCGGCGTTCATCGGCCTCACTCATCACGCTACTTCTTGTCTTTCTTCTTACCTGCAATGGAGTACATCTCCACTGCTCAACTATATGCTGAGTGCACAATTCTAAATGTATGCTTATATGACAGTTCATGGTTTAAGCATCTAAAACACATAGAAATAGTCTCTAGGGTGTACATTCATCCGGCCGATGCCGTAGGAGGCCCACCTCTCCCACGCATCTCGTACACTGGTTGGGCCTTCCTCCATACCAGGTACTGTGTACTGGTTGGGCCCACCTCCAATCCAGACACAACCACAATTCCAATTCTATTTCAATCACAACCATAATCATCAAGGTTCGAGGAGCTTACCCCGGATGAATTTGCACCAAACTCCCCTTTGACCTAAGTAGACACATAACATGCTCACATAAACAGTTATACGTGCTTTTCATGTAATTTCACGCGCATAATTAACGGGCCTAACTAATACATGAATTTCGCCCGGATCCAAGAATATCAAAGTTGATGTTCAAAACATGAAAATCCATATATTTCATAGATCTAGAATTCATACCTCGTGCGATTCTCTTAAAACTTTGAAGGATCGTCTAGGGTGCTAATCAAACGTCGGATTTCAAATTTGGGACGATTCCTACAAGTTTTTACTGGGTTTTTTCCAAAAGTCTAGAATTAAGATTTTTACAAAAATTGGCCAAACACGGCCTAAGTAGTATCAAAACGTAGCTCTTACCTCCACGAGTTCAAATATGAAATCTGGAGAAAATCTGACGGATGAACGATCGTCGATCGGCGTCGCAAAGCCCGTTGGCTCCAATCTCCTTTCTCTCTCCTCTCTCTAGATATTTTTGGCAAGTTTTGGATGAGAATGAATCTCATCCACTACTATATATAGGCAAACTTTTCAAAAATTGCGTTTACCTCCCCACGAGTTTCTCAAACTTCTAATTAACTCCTGAAACTTCTCACACGTCCATTTTATAACTTTACGAGTGAAAACTATAAATTTCAATAGTTTTCGACTAGGTTTCGTTTGGGTCCAAAAATAACGTCTGAAAATTATACTCGGTGGAATCTCTAAACAACCTATCTTTTTAATTAACGTATCACTCACGTTCTCACCACAGTTCTCAAATGATATACTAAAGTATCCAAATACCAGAATTATACTGCACAGGTATAATTACTATTCACAGGAATACCAAATAAAGTCAAATAACATTTAAATCATATAAATGCCATTTATTCATGCCCATGCAATATGAACTGCCATGTTTCCGTGTCCTCACTGACACCTTACCGTTGACTCACAGTCAACCTCATCACCATTATCAACTAACATTGATAAACTCCCAAATTACAAATATGCATGATAAAATTTATAAATATCTGAGACGGGTGTGACAGAAAGAAAATGATCGGAGAAGAGAGAAGGTGATTGGACCCTACCAGAGGTAAACCTAACTCCCATTTTCCTTCCCTGTACCTCTGCATGTCTCTCATACACACACAGAACCCACATGCGGAGCCAAATAGAACCCTATAGCCTCTGCCTTGGCCATTCGGCCATTAAAAATCCCTCACCGGAGCTTGATTTTCAAAGTATAACCAAAGCCCTCTTTTAGTACACCAAACTAACCATAAGGAACCCCATATACTCCCCTCGAAGTATTTTTCGATTTGGGTTGTGTTTTGTAGGCCATGTAATCGATTATCCCCTTAAAACCCGAAAAGAATAACGGATTTGTTCGAGTAGCAAATGAGATTTTCACAGCCTCAGATCTTAGTATGTTGTAGAGGAGGCTCAGACGATCAAAATGGCGTTGGTCTCGTCCATTTTAATGGAGAAATGGAGAAGCTATGGCCCTGACAAGTTTTTCGGCGAAAACGAGCGTGTCCGGCGGCGGGTTGTCTCGCCTGAGAAGACCCGACCCGTTTAGGGTACGGGTTATATCATTTTTATGTTAGAACGGGTCGAGTTTGAGTTTGGGCGGGTTAGGTTGTTAGTGTAAATGGGTATGGGTAGCGGGCTGGGTTGAGTTTTAAAAACCCGTGGGCCATTTAAATTGAACGGCGTCGTTTTGACGCCTCGGGTCAGGCATGGGTTTGGTTCGAATTCGGGGCGGGTCCCATCGTGTCTGTAATTGGGTCTAGTTCGGGTCCGGATTTGGTTAGGCTTTGAGTTAGCGGTTCAGGGTTAGTCTCTAAGTATGTTTGGGCTTGGATTTTGGGTGCGGTTCGGGTTGGTTCAACCCGAATGGGTTTTCTAGGTTGGGCTTAGTTGTGAGTCCATTTAGGTGATCCATATTCGTTGGGTTTGAGTCGGGTTGACCCATTGGGCCACCTCTTTGGACTCCTTTGTGAGTATTAACGGGTAACCCATTTAGATTGGGTCGGTTCAGGTTGACCCGACGAGTTATCATTATTATTATTATTATTATTATTATTATTATTATTACCAATTAATAGTTGTAAAAAAGGCTTTTTAACTATTATGAATAAGTTTTAAATGCAATCTTTATACTTTTAAGCTAAGAAATATTGCTATATAATATTTCTTATATTATGGTATTATTATATTATAAATAAAATATATTTATTATTTATATGATAATTATAAATAATAAATAAAGGGTTTTAAGTGGTATTTAATTAGAAATTAAATACCTATGAGCATTTATTAATTCTGGAAAATTAGGGGAATGTCCCCAATACTACTTTATGATATCCCAAGATCTATAAAGCTATTATACTATATATTAGTATTTTTAATAATCAATAAGGAGCTATTTTATTAGTATATTAATTATTATAAATACTAAACGAGCTCCGAAAATTATGAAATAAATACTGGTAGCGAATTTTAATATCTAGTATTTAATAAAAATACCTCTAAGTATTGATCTCTTAGTATAAGTATAATTATGTATTTAAATCCCTTTTCGGGTATTTTCTGATATATATTATCTTCAATAATTCATAATAAATAATCTAGGACTCTGAAAAATACGCGGTCAGTTCCCAGAGTCTTAGAATAATGTCCAGAGCATTCCTCTTAAGTTTGGTGACCTTTTGACTCGGTCAAAAATACAGCCTGTCTTCTAGGACCCATATTAGTGCAGTTACATATTACCCCGTAAAAGGCAACGGACTCCGATTTGAGTCTAGTCAATGGCATTGGACTTAGAATGACATGTAGATCACTACCTTGAGGTTTATATCCTTATTTGGTAAAATTACCATTTTACCCCTATTACTAGCACTTATACTTTATCCCGATTCTCCTATTTCATGTTGTAGAACTTGACGGTTAGCTGCTACCAAGGATCGGCAGCTTGAGGCGAGTTTCATAACCTCACTCTAATCCTATTAAGATTAATTGAAGATACTTATAAGCTATCTGAATGATGTGTTGTATAGTAATGCGTTGTGTATGATGCTATATCCTTCCCAGAATTCTGTATCGCTGTGATTACTCGTGATATGGCAGTGTTAGTGCTTGCATGAGCATCTCAAGGGTTTTATCTATATGCTTATTGGTATCAAATCCTTGTTACGTGATTCATGTTTATATAATTATATTTTCGCTGATGAGATGATAAATGAACACTTTGTGATGATTGCTAATCAGAATAGTTAACGTATGGCATGTTATCGAAGTAATTGAAAGAAGTAGAGATGTATACGAGTAATTGATAATGGAAACTTGTATTCATGACATGAGTTAGTATGTATCGCATGAAGAGAGAGATATGATTAAATGAGATATGTGATTGAGAAAGAGAAGTGAATTTGAGTTAATGTGCCAGTTGGGCGATAGTGTGAATGCCAGTTGGGCGACGGTTAATGTGCTAGTTGGGCGATAGTGTGAATGCCAGATGGGTGACAATCAACATGCCAGTTGGGCGATAGTTTTGAGTGCCAGTTGGGTGACAGTTAACGTGCCAGTTGGGCGATGGTTTGAGTGCCAGTTGGGCGATAGTTAATGTGCTAGTTGGGCGACAGTCAAAGTGCCAGTTGGGCGATGGTTTAAGTGCCGGTTGGGCGATAGTTTTGAGTGCCAGTTGGGCGACAGTTAACGTGCCAGTTGGGCGATGGTTTGAGTGCCAGTTGGGCGATAGTTAATGTGCCAGTTGGGCAACAGTCAATGTGCCAGTTGGGCGATGGTTTGAGTGCCAGTTGGGCGACAGTTAACATGCCAGTTGGGCGATGGTTTGAGTGCCAGTTGGGCGATAGTTAATGTGCCAGTTGGGGGACAGTTAACGTGCCAGTTGGGCGATGATTTAAGTACCAGTTGGGCGATAGTTAATGTGCCAGTTGGGCGACAGTCAACGTGCTAGTTGGGCAATGGTTTGAGTGCTAGTTGAGCGATAGTTAATGTGCCAGATGGGCGAAAGTCAACGTGCTAGTTGGGGCAATGGTTTGAGTGCCAATTGGGCAATAGTGTGAATGCCAGTAGGTACTTCGGTTGTTATGAATATAGTGTGTTGACCATTGAGAGTTCATACCCAAGCTATAAGTATGTTGTATGGAATGATAATTGCGTTAATAGTGATCAGAAAAGTTTCCATCGTGAATGTATTAAGGGGTGAAACAGAATGTTGAAGGTGTAACGAAATCTTGACGGTTATAATTGGAAGTTATTAATGAACTAAACTATGAAACGTATGAACGTGTAAGGTAATGGCAGTTATTTGACTCCCGATTAAAGTTGATTTATACACCTCAGTGACGTGTGTAATCGAGCGATTCATGGTCGAGTGTTGTTCCTTCTCGACCTGTGGATGTGTTGTTCCTAGAATATGTGTTGTGAGTTCATTGTTCAAGTCATGGATTCGATATCCCAACGAAAAGATAGTAGTATTGTTCGTACTTTGACACACACGAGCATGTCGATGAAAGGATAATGTATTCTATGATGAAATGCGATTATATGCTTACTTGTTTACATGTCTTTGTTGAGACCTCTGCTATGCCCGTGAAAGAATGCGTCTTTTGATAAGAGATTAACCGTATCCTAAGATACAGAATAATAACGTGAGTTGAGCGATATTTGTTTTATTGATTATTGTGTGGTTAGACTCTCACCCAGCTTTGTTCCAAAGCTGACGGCATGCTACGCCCTCGACATTCCTATGTCCAGAGTGATGCAGGCTTGTTAATAGTGAGGTGAGCTCAGGATGCGGTACTGAGGAGCTGAGAAGGATCTAGCTAAGTTGGAGATTGTAGATAGTTATCTCCGTAGTTCTTATGTTCAAGTTTATGTAATATGTTTAGTATGGACCTCTTATATTAAGACTGATGTATTGTAACTTGCTCTATTTTCGCTGCTGTATTTGTATCCTGTTAAGTTTAAGTTACGTTTATACTTTAGCATTGCCCTTATGAATGTCGTGCGGAGTTAGAAGGACAGAATGGTTAATCAACCAGTCACGTGTCTACGGACCCATAAAGGAAAATTTTAATTTTCCCTATTTTTGGCTTACTCCGGGGTGTGACAAACCAGTCCGTCCTGTCATGCATTTAATGCGCGCGTCTTTTGAGGCGACACTCCACATGCCCGAGATGACAGCTGTAGACAGTTTGAGCAGGAGATTTTCCTGGCTGTTGGATCTTGTTTAATCTGGACTGTTGACACTATGTATATAAGGAACACTTCGACATTTCTTCCATTCCTGCTGCCAAGAGATAGAGACAACCGAGCGATTTTGAGTGCGAAAGTCCCCGGTCCAGCTTCCTGAGCCCTTTCTTTGTGTGACTTCTTGTAAGTCTTCGTTTCTCAGTTTTAATTCACTGTTCTTTTTCGTCTCTTCTTTCCTTTTTCTTTTCGGAGTGAGGCTGGAGAGAGTGAATCCCCTAGGGTTAGAACGGGAGTGGTATTTCTTCTTCCTTAGGTTCTATTTCTTCTTTAGATCAGGAGGTACATCTGGTCGGTTGATCCGAGCGTATTGTCCCAGGATAGCCTTGTCACAGTGTCACCTTACCCTGAGGACCCTTTACTCTTTGCCATTTAGGCTCGTCACTTTACCCCCGCTGTACCTCAGGCTAGGGGTTCCCAACCCGTATCAAGGTCGCCGACTGCTTTCTGACCTAGCCGCATGAGACTTAGGGATGTGTCATTCGGGATTTAACTCATCTTCCCGGTCAGAAGATGAGGTTCTCTTTCCGGGACACCGAACACAAGTCTAGACCCTCATTCCGTGACCCCGTTCGACTGTCACAGCGAGGGCCGGATCCCTGTTTGGCTGTCTGATGATGAGGTGGGTCATGATCCCCTCGTGGCCTTAGTGTCCAAGAGGTCGAGTGGTGAGGAGTCAAGGCCGAACAGCCCCGACGTTGTGTTTGCTTGTGAGCAGATCGCTAGCATGTTGCGTGCCCCTGACTTGGGCCAGATTCGGGAGATGTACGACGTTCCCGACCACTTTTCTATGGTCGTGCACGATGGCGGGGCTCACTTACACTAGTCAGGCTTCGTCACCCTGTATAAGGACTCTCTTATGGCGGGCCTCCGTCTTCCCCTTCACCCCATTATCCGGGACGCACTCATATATCTCGGGATCATCCCCGGGCATCTTGCCCCGAACGGTTGGAGATTCTTGATAGGGGCCATCTCCTTGTGGCCCCAAGTCCTTGGGTACGAACTCACCCTGTAGGAATTCTTCTGGACCCACCGGCCGTTTCAGGTACACGGGGAGGCCGGGTTCTTCTTGCTAGGGGCCAGGCAGGGGAGAAAAATAATAGTCAACTGCCCGAGCAACAATAGAGGGTGGAAGAAGAAATTCTTCCACATGTCCACCCTCGGCTTTTGCGAGAAGGCGCCAGGCACACAACTGAGGACCTCCTGGGCGGGAAATTTGAGGAGTAAGCCTCCATCTGTTTTCTTCTTGTTTTCCCCTTTTACTGCATAGTCGTTACTGAATCATCGACTTCTTGCTTTGCAGGGGGATCAGCAGATTTGCCCGGTATTCCCAATGAGTGCCAGGCAAGGATCTTGTCATTTATCGAGGACCTTACTGAAGTCAACATGGTCTTGACCCGGTCGGGAAGTCCGAAGGTCTCGTACAAACCCAAGCACCGCTTCGAGGCTCCCGTCCTCCCTCCGATTATTCCCGGTATGTCCTACAATTTTATCCTCGGGTTACATTGCTATTTACTTTTATCTGTTGCTTGACGTGTGACCGACTTGTGTTTTTTTTCTCGATTTTACAAAAATGGCCCCTAAGGATGCGGCGGCCTTGAAAGAGAAAGAGGCGGCACTGATGGCCCGGGCGGGCCAAAAGAGAAAGAAGTAGGACCCCGTTGAGGGTCAACATCTGAAGAGGATCTCCCGTAGGATCACCATACGGGCAGACAGGGAAGTGGTTGGGGCCTCAATGCTCGGGTTCACCATTGCTGCACCTCCGAAGCTGCCCCCCACTGCCAAACCGGTCAGGGTCTCTTTCCCTAGCATGGATGATCCGAACCGTGCGGGACCGTCCTCGAGGCCGGCAGTTAAGATGGCAGACGACATCCACGGGAGGGTCCGACCCGGGTTGCTGTAGAGCTAGGTTGACATATGCGCTCTGCTGAGTTCCGAGGCCATAATCGACTAGCTTTATAGCATCAGGCATATGGTAAGTCATTTTGCACACTTTTTGCGAATGCCATTCATTTTTCCGTTCGGGATGCTAACAACTGTTTCATCTCATAGGTCGGCTGTATAGCGGCGGGGGCCGAGGCTACCTTGCCTGGGCAAGCTGAGTGGTTGGCTGCTGTTGAGGCTGCCTTGTCCGAGTAGAAGATAGCACGGGAGGCCGCAGGCTTCGCCCTTTCTATAGAGGAGAAGAAGTCCAGAGTTCTTGTCCTGGAGCTGGGGGAGGCTCGTGAAACGGTCTCTAGTGAGCGGGTCGCTTGGAAGGCAGTAGAAGCTAAGGCTGCGGTCGCGGAAGCTGGGAGGATAACTGTGTGGACACACAGCGTTCCACCATTTTGCTTTGAAACTTGTTTGGATCAAAGAAAGAGAAAATAGGTCTGTTGAAAACAGATACAGAGTCGCCACTTGGTCTTTAAGGAACCAAGAAACCTAATTTTGACTCACCCAAATGGATAAAGGGCACCGGCCCTTCATAACCAAAGAACTTGGCTCGGGTTTTTGGTACGAGAGAGGAAAGAGCCTTTATCGCGACTAAAACACCCTCAACTCGCCCCGTCTTTTGACGGGCCTCGATTAACATCCAAATAATCATCTTATACTATGTATAGTTCGACAATCAATACCATGATAATATATTACATCACATAAGAAACTTGAAATTGGAAGATCTAAAGATAAAATATCATTCATAAGATCTAAGTCAAATATCATACAATGTAAAGTGAAAGATCACACAAATGAACCTAGGAAAAAATCGTCTAATCATGTATCAAGTAATTAGTTTCCTTAATCCAAATGGGACATGAATTGTTCTTGAAACAAATAAACAAAGAAACCAAAATATGCTTAGCAAGCTAGCATGATGCATGTTATTCTTTGAGAAAAAGAAGATCTCTCAATCCCCGGGACGGATGAGAAAGGATGATTAGATCGAGGGGAGCATGAATGTGTGATCATGATCATTCCTTATAATATTCTTAGATTAGGAGTTACATAAACCCCAAATCTTTGCATGAATGCAATGTATGTATCTAGAATGTGCCAAGGTTGTAGTGTGCTTTGTGTTCATGGATTCCTAGAATGACTTAGAAGTCTACAATGTGTATGAATGGATGGATGAAATCAACATGGGATATGTACAAATGTAGTATCAACTACTTCCTAAGATATGAACTAATTTGGAAGGCATATAAGCATCAAATCAAAGAATGAAAGTTAAAATGTGCTTGCTGTGAATAGTGGACAGAACAGTAACTAGATCTTTGGAAAATTGAAAAGAGGGGTTAGGAATGTTTTCAATGCATTATTTTTTATGGAGATCTTTCTTATTGTGTCTAGCATACTACCCAAAAAGCCAATCTTTAATAACTATCACAGATTGAGAGAAATCATATGAAGAACAAAGGTCACTCAGAAACAGAGTTCGTACTGTCGACTGAAATGTTGAAAAATATTAAAAAAATGAAAAAGAATGATCTAGAGGCCCATTTTATACAGAAAGTTCCCTAAGACATTTAGGTTTAAGGGAAAAATAAGTTAGGACCACCCCTTTTGGAAAAGTGTTCTGAAAAAGAGGTTGGAAGTGGACCTAGCTGCTATGACAGCAAAAACAGAATGTCTGGAAGGAATGTTTGGATCCAAAGGGACCATTTCCAAGTACTTCCTGTTGGAAAATTGGAAGGATACAGCTATGATACTGATTGAGGCATGCTACGTTAGCACTGTCCTTAAGAACAATTCCGCCCCTCAGAGTTAATGACTCGATGCACAAGGTCACAGCGCTATGCTCTCCAGGATTCAGCAATCAGTTTCTTCCAAACGTGCACTCGAATTGGAAGAATATACGAGTGCTCAGAATTGCTCCAAAATAATGAAAATGGATTTTTTTGAAGAAATATAAAAGAGAGGAATTTTCTGTGTATAAAATGAAAAGAGAGAATGCTATTTATAGTAGATAAACTTCCCAACGGTCATTTTACTAAAACAAATTTAATAACCTCCAACGGCCATATTTTTAATACAGGATTTAATAGCCTCCAACGACCATATTTTTAATAGAGGATAGTAATCACATCAATGTAAATGACATTGTTTAAATCTTTTTGAAATAAAAGGCCCAATGACCAAATAAGAGGCCAATAATTCCAACAATCCCCCCCTATTTCAAAAATTTAAACAACAAATAAAAAGAATGGAGCAAGAGAATTCAATGCATCAAAACTGGTGCCTTTAGGGCTATGAACCAGTCCCTAGGAATATAAGAAGTGACTTACAGGAATTTGGTGAAATAAAATTTCTATGAACCAGAATCCCTTAACGTAAACCAATCGTCTTATACCCACATTAATTCCTCAGATTCTGAGCAACTCTAATCAGTGTGGCACCTCTAGGCCCTGCGCCAGTCCTAAATTTTCATAAGTGCTCTAGAAAAATTGCCTACATTTTCATAGAAAGCGGCCCACTTTCACACTTATATAGGTGAATCCATCAAGTATGCATTGCAATTAAACATACCATCCATTCAGTATGGACTATGGAATTCATTAAGAGTTTAACTCAACCTTTCTCATTGCAATTGCACTATATACCATAGGAAGGGACAAAATATAATAAATTTATAGTGCATCTCAAATCAACCAATGACTTGTTATTACCCATATGAACCTATTTCTTGGGTTCTCCAATTCCATAGGTTGGGTTACCATCATTGTTGATTTTTGTTATAGGTATAAGCCCCATTCCCCTCGATGTTTCATACACTAGTTTTCTCCCTAGTGGTATTGTTAAATGGTCAGCCAAATTCACTTCTGACCTTACAAAATTAAGAGAAAAACTTTATCTCAAACAACTGTCTCACAATATTATGACTTAGGCGTATATGCCTACTCTTGCCTTTATAGGATTTTTTCATAACTCAGCCTTTTACAGCCTGGCTATCTCAATGTTTATTCCAAATAGGAATATCTGCTAAGAAGCTTTTAAGCCACTCAGCCTCAAAAACTAGCTTTATCAAAAGCTACAAACTCATATTCCATCATTGACTTAGTTGTGCATGTTTGCTAGGACGACTTCCAAGAAACTACACCTCCACTAAGTGTAAAAATAAATTCACTCATTGAATTCGTCTTATCTGAATCCGAAATCCAATTTGCATCACTGATTTTTGAAAATACATACTTTCCTCCCCCCAAAAAATATTTTGGCTAAAATCTGGTCTTGAAAAAACCAAAATTTGAATTCTTTCGAATTTTGAAGTATGCAATACATTTTCAAAATAATTCTCCGGATATACAACATTTTCAAAAATAATTTCTTCACGGGGGTGATATTTAACTCTAAGTCTCTAGTACCAAAAGAATAGTACTAAACGAGTCATCAAGTAAAACACTTCATTTTCCCTTGAAGAGTATTTACTTTCCCGTAATTCTCACTCTATTCCGAAAAATAGTTTTCCTTACTCATAACTTCTCCAATCTAGTGATATTGACCAAACGAAATATTAACAAGAGATTTTGTAATTTTAATTTATAAAATTACATAAGAATTCACCCAATCTTTTAAATCAAAATTAAGTGACAAGAAAACTTGGTTTCTCTTGCAATCTCTAAATAACCATACTCATGTATCCGTATCATCACATACATCCCATTTGTCATATTAAAACATTTTGTAATAATAGTTGATTAAAAAAAAAAATTTCATGCCACTGGTTGGGTGCCACTTTCGAACCATATAGCTAGAGGATATAAACAAGTGTACACACTTTATTTTATAAACCCTCCGGTTTATTCAAATAAATTTTCTTCTCTAACTCTTCATTAACATAAGTAGATAAATTATTAGATATTGCAAATCATAAGCATACAATACTTAAATCTGCACATACCTACATATATTATGGATGATAAGCACGAATTTCAAAACACAATTTTGTTTTCAATCATTTTTAAGCTAGCATGCAACGAGACACAAGAACTCAATGTGATGAACAAATAAGTTCCAGTTTACATGAATCAAATGTTCAACTCAATTGATGCCAATATATGAAAAATTGAACTAGTACCAATACTAACGACAAAACAAACGTGGAAACCTTTATTTATTTATTTATTTTTTAATTGAAAATATGAGTTGTCAATCTATAAACAACTGTCTAAAGTTCATGTGAGCAACAAATCACTTTCAGATTAAGAACCATTTTTTAGTAAATAGAAAATAGCAATTTCCGTGTCTAGATCTTAAAGTGAATATCCTTAAATTAAAAAGGTTAATGATGAGGTATGAGGACATAGAGGATGATCCAAAATTCATAACAGAAAAAAAAATCTTAAGTTGTTGGAATAGTAAATAAAATTGTAACAGAATTACCGGATTGATAGCACCTATATGACAAATCTTGGGTTGAGTCGCAGACTAGCTGATCATAGCAGCATCCGGAAATGTTCTTAAGATTGTTGGAAAATTGGAAGGATACGGCTATGATACTGATTGAGGCATGCTACGTTAGCACTTTCCTTAAGAACAATTCCGCCCCTCGGAGTCAATGACTCGATGCACAAGGTCACAGCGCTATGCTCTCCAGGATTTAGCAATCAGTTTCTTCCAAACGTGCACTCGAATTGGAAGAATATATGAGTGCTCAGAATTGCTCCAAAATAATGAAAATGGATTTTTTTGAAGAAATATAAAAGAGAGGAATTTTCTGTGTATAAAATGAAAAGAGAGAATGCTATTTATAGTAGATAAACTTCCCAACGGTCATTTTACTAAAACAAATTTAATAACCTCCAACGGCCATATTTTTAATACAGGATTTAATAGCCTCCAACGACCATATTTTTAATAGAGGATAGTAATCACATCAATGTAAATGACATTGTTTAAATCTTTTTGAAATAAAAGGCCCAATGACCAAATAAGAGGCCAATAATTCCAACACTTCCAAGTCAAGACAAAAATCATGGGTGTTCTCTAATGATTTAGGAAGACTTTCCAAGTGGTCTTGCATCCATACATTGAGTATTGAGCTCTAGAAAAATCTTTGAACTCGGATCACTCACTGTTTTAACTCACTGTTTTGAAGATTTTGGGAAAAACTAGAGTTTTCTCTCTTGAGATTAATATGAAGGGTTTTGAGAGGGGTTTTGAAATAAAGGTTTTGAAAGTATATTTTCAACACTCAATGAAGGTTATAGCCACTTAAAATGCCAACATCAAACTCATCATCAAGAACCTCCAAGATTGTTGGAGAGATTTATTTTTATTTGAACATAACTTCAATACACTTCAAGAATACCTTGGAGGAATTGAAGTTATGATCATCATCTATCAAACATGTTTTTGAGGTCAAGAGCTACTATCCATAAGGATTCACTCACCTCAAACTTCATGTCATCATTTAGATGATGAAGAACTAGTAAGTAAATAAAGAAAATAAAAAAGAAATGAGGTAAGAAGAGATGAACATAATATGAACAAGTAAGTAAATAACAATCAATAGATGATAATCAATGTGATTTTGGATGGGGGGTTTATATAGGCCAATTTGGGGTGGTTTTGGGATTTTAGAAGTGTTCCCATTGGTCCCAAACATATGTGAACATAAAACTACGTCTTTTTGGTTTTCAATTAATCAAAATGAATCTCCAAGAAAAATTACAAAAATACACTATTCTGGAGGGGAGTGCTGCGGCGGCACTGGGCCAGTGCCGCGGCGGCACTGCTCCTCCTTCGTCCAGATAATGCTGTTTAGGCCCCCAGAGGTTCTGGTATTCGCGAAAAGGCCCTATTTCGTCCGAAATTCACAGAAAATGCGTACGAACTTCAAATTGAGGTTGTGATATACCGTTGGAAAGGTAATGGAGTCTAATTTACATAAAAAATAGTTCGGGGATAGGTCACTTTGAAAATTTTTGCGGTATTTGCGATAAAAGCCGATTTGATCGCCTTTTTCGCCTTCGGAAATTCATAATAGACTCGTTTTAAATTCGAAAATTATGTGCGATATACCGTTGAAAAGCTATTGACCTCTAGTATCCATGAAAAAATATTTGAAAATTGTTACGGTGCCTCGGTTTTAAAGTCAAATTCTGGTCAAACTGGTCAAACCTGGGATTCCCGAGAAGTTCTGGAAACTTCTGGGAGTTCCCAGGAGCTGACGTTTTCGCTCGATTTTCTTCTAAAACTTATTTTAATACTTTTAGAATGATTTGGGTGAATTCGGACGATTTTGGTCAAACTTGGTCAAACTAGGTCAAACCTGGTCAAACTGGTCAACGGGGATTTTCCGAGAACTTCCGGGACTTCTGGGGGTCTCTGGGAGCTGACGATTTCATCCGATTTTTCTTAAAAACTCATTTTATCATTTTTCTTACGACATAGCATGTTTCCAGAACTTTGGGACCAAATCTGGGAGTTTTTCGGGCTTGCAGGGGCATTTTGGTCATTCTGAGAATTCTGAGAGACAGAACTAACTTCCAGGAGTCCTTTTGAGTCTTTTCGATCATTGTGAACTACCAAGCTATGGGTCTCCTAAATCTGATAGCCGACAAAATGGGGTGTCTACAAACTGTTGAGAAGGACGTGGTGTCCATGGAGGCGACACTTTCTGAGCTTACTACTGCTCGGGAGGCGGAGGTCAAGGACGTGGAGGAAGAACTTTGCTAATTAATGAAAAGGTCCTTAGAGGCCACCTTTTCCTGTTAACTGTTTACTGTTGACCCTTATTTGCATTTTACCTATTTATGATTGCCTGTGCCCGACTGGTTGTGCATCCTGTGGAATCCCTGCCTTAGTAAAATATTAGGAATGTACCGGTAGAAAGCGCTCGGTCTCTTAGGAATCTGTTTTAAAGGTTTTGCTCAGAATAATGTAGGACTCTAGTCCTGTTATTATCCGAGCAGTTTCTCCGAACACTATAGGTACCTAAGAATGTTCTGGTACTCCTCTGGTACTCCCAGTCCTATTAGTGACCGCGACCGACCGGTTTTTAGTCTTTCCTTAACTCTACCTTAGCAAAGGTTATAGGACTGTGGCCGGTAGAAAACATTCGGTCTTTTGGGGACCTGCACTACAAGTCATGCTCGGTATAATGTAGGATTTTGGGTCCTGTTATTTCCCGAGCGGTTTCTCTGGACATTGTAGGTACTCGGGGCTGTCTAACAGTGGCATCACGTGTCCAGTCCCCTGTCCTTTTGAATGCCCAGTGTGATTACCTATTTTGGTCCAGAGTTAAACACCAGTATCCCCCTGCCCCCCAAGCTTTTGCTAAGGTGGGCATTTAGTGAAGGGATTGAGGCTTGCCATCATCAGCCGCTTAGGGGCATTTGGCCGCATCGTCGGTTGGGGACCTAAGCGAAGCCAGTGCCTCAGATTTAAGACCGAGGTCTTTTGCCTCGGGTGTCAAGCTGAGGTCTTTTGTGCCTCAGGTGTTAAGCCGAGGTTTTTTGTGCCTCAGGTGTTAAGCCGAGGTCTTTTTTGCACAGTACACTGGTATGGATCACATCTTGTAGCAAAAACAAAAAATCTTTATTTCTTTTGAAAAATCGTAATAAATGCTCAAGTAGAGCTACAAAATTCCTAACCAATGCTGACTCGCCCTTATCCAAGTGTCACTGAAAGTACTTGCGGAGGTGTTGCACGTTCCATGGGTGAGATAGATCACTCTTGTCTAGAGTTTGTAACCAGTATGTGCCCGGCCGGTTAACTTGGGTAACCTTGTATGGTCCTTCCCAGTTTGGCCCTAACTTTCTGTGGCTCGGGACTCTGGTAGACTGATTCACCGCCTTAAGAACGAGATCTCCCACCTGAAAGCTGCGGTGCTTCACCTTGCTGTTGAAATACCAGGATACCCTTTATTTGTAGACTGTCACTTTCAGCTATGCCCGATCTCTTTTTTCCTCTATTAAGTCAAGCTCTCCTCTGAGGGCTCCCTCATTACCCTGCTTACTAAAATTTGCCACTCGGTAAGTAGGTAACCTGAGCTTCGTGGGGATTACCGCCTCGAGCCCATCGGTAAGTGAGAATGGCATTTTGCCCGTTGCCGCTCTGGGAGTGGTATGGTAGGCCCATAGAAGGATCGGTAATTCCACTGCCCAAAGCCCCTTGGCATTTTTAAGCCTAGTCTTGATTGAATGCAGAATAGTCCAGTTTATTACCTCGGCTTGGCCGTTGGCTTGAGGGTGCTTGGGTGAAGAGTAGTGATTAGATATCCCATATCCTGAGCAGAATTGCTTGAAGACTGGGGTATCGAACTGCCTCCCATTATCGCTGACTAGGACCTTGGGAACGCCGAACCCACTGAGGATGTTTCTTTCGATGAAGGTTTCCATCTTCTTCTTAGTGATTGTCGCCAAAGGCTTGGCTTCTGCCCACTTAGTAAAATAGTCTACGACGAGGACAACGAACTTGACTTGTCCTTTTCCCATTGAGAGGGGACCAACAATATCGATATCCCACTGAGTGAATAGCCAGGGGCTGAGTATTGGTGCTTGGGGCTCTCCCGGGTGGTTGATCATGGAGGAGTATCTTTGGCAATTGTCGCATCATTTGACATATTCCTGGGAATCCTGGGCCATTATCGGCCAATAATAGCCTTGTAGTAGGGCTTTTTAGGAAAGTGCCCGACCTCCTATGTGGCTTCCACACACACTTTCGTGGATTTCATGCAATATTGCTTGGACCTGCGTAGGGTGTACGCAGCGGAGATACGGGATAGAGAACCCACCTTTGTAGAGGATGCCATCAACTTGGTGGTACCTCGCCGCCTGGTACTTTACCTGGCGAGCTTCTTCCTTCTGGTCCGGTAAAGTACCAGTTGTGAGGAAAGTTGTGATCGGATCCATCCAGCTAGGGCCCAAGGAGATTGGTTTGACCTCCATGCCTTCCAAGTTGACCACACTTGGCTCGGGTAAGTATTTTATCCTTATTTCGGGCAAGCCTGACTTGGAGGAAGAGGCGAGGCGGGCTAACCGATCGGCTCTCGTATTCTCTTCCCTTGGGATCTGTATGATGGAGAAGCCCTCGAGTTTCTTTGAGATTGTTCGGACAAGGGCCAAGTAAGCTATCATGTTATCTTCCCGAGCTTCGTACTCCTGGGTGACTTGATTGACTATGAGTTGGGAGTCACTGTATCCTTGGACTTGTTGCACACCTATCGAGGTAGTCAATTGTAATCCAACCAGTAGGGCCTCGTACTCGGCTTCATTGTTAGAGGCCCGAAACCCAAATCGCAATGCATACTCTAACTGGATCCCATCAGGTATGGTCAGGATGATCCCTGCCCCGCTGCCTTGCTTGTTGGATGATCCGTCAACATATAGTACCCCGGTCGGGGTGATTGGCGGGTCGAGCTCTTCGAGTGCCTCTTCTAGGTAAGTAAACTCTACTACTGCCAAGGCTTGTCCTTTGATAGCCGTTCAGGGTTGGTAAACGACCTCAAACTTTTCTAGCTCCAGTGCCCATTTAACGAGCCTTCCGGATGTCTCAGGCCTGCTTGGAATTCGGCCGCGTGGCTGATCTATAAGAACCATGATGACGTGGGCCTGGAAGTATGGGCGAAGTCTCCGGACGGAAGTAATGAGGGAAAAGGTGAGCTTCTCAATGCGGGAGTATCTGCTTTCGGCCCCCTGGAGCGCCCGATTGGTATAATAAACCAGGAATTGTATCCCGTGCTCTTCTTTGATAAGTGCTGAGCTTACCGCAGAGGGTGATTCCGCCAAATACAAGAATAACTACTCCCCTAGTACTAGTGTTGAGAGCAGAGGGGGCGACGCCAGGTATTTCTTAAGTTCCTGGAAGGCCTCCTCGCACTCCTCTGACCACTAATAGGCCTTACGAAGGATCTTAAAAAATAGCAAGCACCGGTCGGTAGCTCGGGAGATGAATCTATTTAATGCGGCAACCCGTCTGGCTAGGCTCTGGATTTCTTTGGTTGACCTCGGTGATCGTATGTTGACGATAACTTGAATCTTCTCGGGGTTTCCTTCAATTCCCTGTCTGCTGACTAGGTACCCTAGGAACTTCTCGGATGAGACGCCAAATGTGCACTTGGCCGGGTTCAACCTCATCCTGAACTTCCTTAAGATGCTGAAGGCCCCGGCCAGGTGCTCGAGATGGTCAGACTCGTCCCGGCTTTTGACCAAGAGATCATCAACGTACACTTCCATTGAACTTCTGATCATATCTTTGAACATGTGGTTGACCAGGCATTGATACGTCGCCCTGCATTTTTTAGGCCGAAAGGCATCACTTTGTAGCACTACGTGCCTTGGTCCATGATGAATGCGGTCTTCTTCTCGTCCCTGTGATACATACTGATCTAGTTGTACCCGGAGTAGGCATCCAACGAAATGAGCGAATGGCCCACCGTTGAATCTACAAGGAGGTGTATCCTGGGCAGTGGATAGCAATCCTTGGGGCAGGCCTTGTTCAGATCGGTGAAATCTACACACATTCTCCACTTCCAGTTGCTTTTCTTGACTAGTACGACATTCGCCAACCAGTCGGGATAGTGGACCGCTCTGATGGAGTTCGCCTTTAGGAGCTTTTCAATCTCCTCAAGCACTGCTGCTTGTCTCTCCGGAGCCATGCCCCCGTCTTTTCTGCTTGACCGATCAGGAGTCCGAGTCGATATTAGGACGATGGGATATAACTCGGGGATCAATCCCAAGCATGTCTTCATGACTCCAAGCAAAGATGTCCTAACTCTGTTGCAGGAACTGGATCAACTCCTTCTTGAGGCCTGGTTGCAGATTGGTCCCGATGCTGACGAACCGATCGGGAAAATGAGGGTCCAGTACTGCTCGCTCTAGTTCTTCTGCGGGGCCCATTTCGTCGTTTTTGTCCCACGGGTCCATCTCCTGGACGCTCAATGTTTTTGTAATGGCTTCCCGGCGTAGGGAGCTAACGTAATAGCTCCGGGCAGTTGCTTGATTTCCTCATAGGCTCTCAGGACCGTTAGGGGTGGGAAACTTGACCACCATACTGTATGTTGACATAACCACCCTGGCCTTATTGAGCGTTGGTCTCCCCAAGATGACATTGTAGGCCGATGGGGCCTTTACCACTACGAAGTTTGCTAGTACGGTGACCTATTGGGGGTAAGTCCCCATGAGAACTGGGAGCTCGGTTATCTCGAGTGGTTGGGTGCTTGATCCATTGAAACCTACCAGGGGAGTGGCTATAGGCCGGAGCCGATCCCTTGATATTCCAAACTGGTCAAATGCTGAAACGAACAGAATGTCAGAGGAGTTGCCTATGTCCACTAACACCCTCTTAACCACATAATTTGCTATGGAGAACGTCACCACTAGTGGATTGTCGTGAGGACAGTGCAGGTCCTCTACATCGTTGGACGAGAAGGTCAGCACATCGGTCGGTGGGGATTTGGTGGATTGGACATGTCAGACATCCAACCGGGATGCCTCTTCCTGGCCGACTGTGAATCCCCTCTACCCGAAGTTCCTCTGGAGATCACGTTGATTTGCCCGAGGGGTTGTGGCAGCTCGAGCACTCGAGTATATTGCCGAGGTCGCCTATCTGCCGTGATAAATTTGGCGAGGTGACCCTATTCGACCAGCTTCTCAATGGCGATCTTAAGCTTGAAACAATCCTCCGTGTCATCGCCATGGTCTTTATGGTACTGGCAGAATTTGTCTCGGTTTTTCTTTTCGGGCGGGCTCCTCAGCTTTGTTGGCTGTTGGAATAGCCTCTGAGTCTCTGCGGTGGCCATAACCTCGTAGATAGGCTAGGAAAGTGGAGTGAAGGTGATTGGGGCCTGATCCTGACCACCTCTCTGCTGATCCTACTTCGGCTTCTTTCCCAGGCTCTTCTCGGAGGTCTCGTGCTTGCGCTTAGACCCCGGGGACTCATCTCCTGCGAAGTTGGCGCGCTTGGCCTTGTGGAATTCCTCCGTGTCTATGTACTTCCCGACCCTCTCCGAGAGTTCCACCAGGGTTGACGGTCGGTCGCGATGGAACGACGTAGCAACTTTGGTGTGTTGAACTCCCGAGTATAAGGCCATAATAGCAACCATTTCATCTAGGTGGAGGATTTGGAGCCTCTGCTGATTAAAACGGTTGACGTACTCTTTTAGGGATTCCCCCTTGCGCTGCTTGACGATCAGCAGCTGGGTATCCGATTGTGATTGGTCTTGCATTCCCACGAACTAGCTGATGAAGACTTTGCTCAACATCTTGAAGTCATCGACCGTCTAGAGTTTAAGAGCATGGAACCACTGTGTGGCTGGCCCTTTGAGGGTGTTTGGAAAGGCCAGATATAGTAGTTCATCAACCGTAGTGACCAGCGCTATCTGGGCTTTATAAGACAGGACATAGTCCACCGGGCTTCCCGAAACGTCGTAGGAGTCAAGATGCGGTGATTTGAATTTCTGCGGAATGGGGAACCCTGTGACTCGGACGGTAAAGGGGGACTCGGTCTCAGTGTTGGTGTGATCATGACGTGGCTTGCGGCTCAGCTGCTCGATTTACTTATGCAGATCCTCAATCTGGGCCTTGACGTCCTTCTAACCGGTCTTCTTCTACGTATCCGAGTTGTGTGTTGGGTCAGATGAGGAGGTTTCTTCCTCAAAGTACGTGATCCTTGGGGATGAAATTTGGCTCCCGCTCCGGCTCCGGGTAATTGTGTGCCTGAGATACCGGTGGCCCTTGGCGGGGGGATCTCTGACTGAATCCTAGGCGGTTTGCCTTTGTCCTTCCCCTCTGGCAGCGCATCTGCTGTTGATGATTTCCCGGGCATCCCCTGTCCGGCGCTTGGTGGCCCGGACACATAGCCAGGTCCGTTCAGGAGCCCTGCTACGCTCATCGTTCCCGAGCCGCTCAAAAGGCAGCGGGGATATTGGATCGGTGTAGGCACACCTTCGGACCGGTACGGGCTCACAGTTGTGTGCGCTCTTCCCGAGCTGATCATTGACTTGAGACGACTTGTCTTGTCGGGCCAGCAGTGCTTTGATTTGCTGTTGAGTTTGCCGCTGGCCTTCCAAGAGTTGTGCGAGAGCCGTAGTGACCTGCTCAGAGGTCATGGAGGCGGTCGGTCACCTGGCTTGTGAGTTCGCCGGTCCTGTTGGAGCAGTGGTGTTCTTACCTTCTTCGGAGGCATGTTGATCAGTCAAGGTCGCTTCCCACAGACGGCGCCAAACTAATGATGCCAAAATCTGGGTGAGAGTGATTTAGAGAGGGAGGGAGGAACACATGTAATTTGTGTGTGGTTTGGCCCTGTTAATGAGGTGACCTACATCCACGTGTGCGTTTGTGCGCTTCACTAACAGATCACCGGTGGCTGTCGGTGAGCCAATAAGGTGGGCGGCACTACCAGAAACTGACTGGGTATATGCGTAATAGTGATGTAATTTGCTATTCTCTAGGTTAAGAATGTGACGACCCATTTGGCAGTGAGTGAGGGCCCTATTTTATAGGTGCAAGAGGTCACTTGTACGAACAGGTAAGTTTACAGATTAGGAAGCACAATCAGATTACAACTGATTTGCATGATTTAAGGAGAGTTTCCTAAGTGGTTTAAAAAACTACTTGCTTTTCCCATTAGTCCTTTAGCTAGGATAGGAAATTAATTGGATGCTTGCTGGCAAATAGTCACACCTTCTTGGATTGCCTCCACATGGGCCAGTCTGGAACGAATGCCCAAGCTATGGATCGAACCGGACGGTTATGCATAAATGCCCAAGAGGATTGCGTAGTTGGCCCAGATGACTTGACTTCTCTTTACGGAGGTTGCAAAACTTGACTTCAACCTAATATTTTTATGCATATTATATATATACACACTACACACATCCCAATGCACTACAATTAAAGAATATTCAAGTCTTTACACCCTTGCTCCCTCAAAGCTCCACTTCTACCCACCTCTCTCTATCTCTCTTCTCAATCTATATGTTCCATTTCTTCCGCAGCGCCAATATTCAGCATCTTTTTTTTTTTCTTTTTGGGTATAATATTCACCATCTTTACATGCTCCCTACCACTTGTTTAACGGTGAATCAGAAAGAATTCTGCCCCCAAGTGCGGAAAACGATAAGATCGCTCAAGAAAGAAGACCCATATGCATGACTGATTTCATATATATTCTACATATATATATATATTTCAAAACTAGTTTTTATTTTATTTATATATATATATATGTGTGTATAGACTTGTGTGTCCTTGATAAGAAAGGCACAACAGGACCACAGACACACAGTACACAAGCAGGCGAGGACCAAGAATATAGATTAAAACCCTCTCTGTCTCTGCTACTAAGAGTTGGAAGTGAAAAAAAAAAAGTAGCATTGCTTGAAAAAGCCTCAAAAGGCTTCACAAGATCCAAACTTCATATGACCATCGATCAATAGTCAATTCTCATCACCTAGTGACTAGTATAGGAAGAACTAAAATAAAAAATAACAAAAAAAGAGAAAAAAAATAATTAGACCGAAGAAATCGAGATCCCTAGACTAATTTTATCCAAGAGAAAAAAATTCGCTGAGATCACTATATTGCATTTGGGTATTTTTTTTTTTTTTTTTAATATAAATTTTCCTATATTTAATATACATTGCTATTCTAGATGTGTGTATCTATATATGTATACTTTGAGTGCATCCCAATTAAGAAGAATTATGACTTACGCTCTCTCAAAAGGGGTTCATCTTTTCTTTACTGGTGAATGAAGTAATCTCTCTCTCTCTAATCTCTCATACGTCTATGAAATTCAAGAAAGATCTGATATACTTCTGAGGGTCTTCATCGAAAAGAGTGAGTTGGTCATAAGAACAATATGTATATACTAGTAACTTCTTCTTCTTTTTTTCTTCTTCTCTGCTCACAATATCCAATATTGAAACCATCAGGAAATCCTTCCTTCCTTCATGCTCCCTCCCCACTCTCCAATACATGTCTGTATCTGTCGCTTAAATAAAAGCTGAAACCATGGCTAGGGTTAGGGTTTCTGACCGTCCATCCATAGAAGTGTGTGTGTGTATGTGTTTATATCTTCCTTTAGCTGTATGATTCAACAAAATATGCCAATACTTACACTGACTTGTACACATAAAGTTTCTGACCTTTTTTTTTTTCTTCTTTAATTTAAATCTTTAATTTTTCACAACTCAAATTTCTTTTAATTACAGGCAAAAGCCATAGGTGGATATTTTTAGTGTTGTGCATCGAATCCAAATAAATCAGAAGCCAAAATGACTTCTTTCCTTTTCTCTCTTATTCGGAGATAAATTAAGTGAAGGTCCTGCAACGGGTTAATTAGGTTGAATAATCATTTCTAAATATAACCAATTAAGTTTTATTTGTTCACTTTTTGATCCAAAGCCGCCAAATTGAGGACTTTTTCCCCTTGCAGTAAAAAGCTTTTCCTTTTTTGCTTTATATATACATGTATATATGCTATATATATATACACACACCCACAGACGACATCTATCTCTTCCTTTCCATCCTCCTTATTAATTGCTGGTTAATACAGATTTGGTTCCAAAACACCAAGTCCTGTTTGCAGCTCCTTTTTTTTTTTTTTTTTTTCAAACAAACTAGCAACCTTGCCATACATTGTTCCCAACTGCAGAAGTTGTACGTCTCTCTTTAATCTTTGTCTCCCTCTTCCATCTAGTAGGTCCATATATCTTTTTAAAACAGCCGTTAATAGTTTAAATAGATCTATTTTCGCCTGTTGATTTTCTAGATCGATTCTATCATGTGATGGTACTAGCTAGTTTGATCCCAGAACCAATGAAGTAGCAAAATATACTCTCTCTCTCTCTCTCTCTCTCTCTCTCTCTGTCTTCCTTTCTTTAATATTTATTGGCAATTAATTTTGTGATTTGTTTTGAATTGCAGCCAGCTGGATCGAGTGATAGCTAGATGTGAGAAAATTAGAAGAGGAATTGGAGAATATATACATATATATATATATATAAATATATATTAAAAGACCGGAAGTGAAAGAGAGATCAGTGGAATTAGGGCAAGCATACGTGTATATATATATATAGAGAGAGAGAGAGGGAGAGAGAGAGAAATGGCGACGTCATCGTCGAACTCACCATGTGCAGCATGTAAGTTCTTGCGTAGAAAGTGCCAGGCAGAGTGCGTGTTTGCACCATACTTCCCACCGGACCAACCACAGAAATTTGCAAATGTACACAAAGTATTTGGAGCCAGCAACGTGACAAAGCTACTGAATGAATTGCATCCAAACCAAAGAGAGGATGCAGTGAATTCCCTTGCATACGAGGCTGACATGCGCCTACGTGACCCTGTTTACGGTTGCGTCGGAGTCATCTCTCTCCTACAGCACCAACTCCGGCAGCTCCAGATGGACCTTAGTTGTGCCAAATCAGAGCTCTCCAAGTACCAGCAGAACAACCACCTAGTTGGTGGCGGTGGCGGTGGCCATCTCATTGCAGCAGCTGCCCACCACCACCAGAACCACCTAGGCGGCCTTGTTGGGGGGGGATCAGGAGGAGGAGGTTCTAATAATTATAATATGATCAATTTGATGGCCGGGGGGCCAAACCACCACCAAGGGCATGGGGGGCGGGGAGATCAACAACGTCACTACCATCACCAGTTGTTCCCAATTAGCCCAAGCAACAACGTTAACAATTACCATCATCATCATCATCATCAGATTAATATGAGAACCGCCAGCTTTGATCATTCTGCTGCCAATGGTGGCTACGATATTACAAGCAGCAGTATTCTGGCCATGACAAGCAATAATAATAATAATAATGGTCAATTCACTACCACTCATCATCATCATCAGTTTCAGCAACCTACTAGAGCTACCGCTGCATCAGATCATGACAGGCGAACACCCATCAATCCCTCTTAGCTACACCTATATACCCCCTAATTGCATCATAGGTATCTATAATTAATATTCTCCCTCTTAATTCCCTTTTTTTTTTTTTTCAATTGTTTGATTGTTTGTTACACACTAGCTAGGTAGTGCAGTATTACTTTCTTCAGGAACACTAGGAGCCCGTTTGAATGTTTAAGAATTGATGCTGCAAAATTAAAATCGGTTTCACCACAAAATTATTGAAATGCCTCTACAGTTAGCACTGAAAGATGAAAACTGAAAAGTTATATATATATATATGTGTGTGTGTGTGTGTGTGTGTGCGTGTTCAAATATGGTTTAAGAGCTATCTATATCCACACGCGCATGTTTAGATCTAAGGCTGAAACTATGGTTTAAGCATAGAAAATTAGCGTATTTTACCAATACCCATAAAAGTTAGTTAAAGACTGGGAGAGAAGATTTGTAATGTAAGAAAAGACTGGGAGAGAAGATTTGTATGTTGTTCGATTCTCTTAATAAAGAGACTTACGTTCACGCGGTGTGTCTGAGCACTTTCACTATATTATGAAATAGCCGGTGATATTTGGTGAAGCAACAATAGACTGGAACTACTAGAGGTCGGTCAGGCCAGCTACACAGGTCTACGGTGAGTGTTGTGTAGAAGATAATTGATCCTCCTGCATGTAGATGATGAGGGGTCTCTTTTATACTTGCATGAGACCTCTTGTATCAATTAGGTAATCTAATCTGATTAAGTGTGATTAACACCAATTGTGTGAGTTTCATAATTTGATTAGGAAACAATATTAACATTCCATTTGTCTTCTAACTGGTATAGGAAACTGTCTGGATGAATTCTGATTGCGTCTTTAGGTTGTCTTGAGCTGTCCTACGAGTAACTGGGGTCGGTGGTCCGGTCGGGATGACTGTGCCTCCTGACCGGGTGCTACCCGGTGTGGTCATCGAGCCTTGCTCTTATTGGCTGAATACTTTTGTACATATCAAAAGAGTAATCGCCTGATTTTTTTTTGCTTCATAGTTTTAAGTGAATTGGTTCATCAAAATCCAATGTACAACATCCACCGCTGTTGGCACAATTAATACACAGCGCATAAGTTTTGGCTGCGTTATCACATGGTTTGCACAAGGCAATCCTGATTTCAATATTTACTAATAAATCACAATTCTCTCAGCTTAATTAACTCAGTCAGCAAGAGAGAGAGAGAGAGAGAGAGAGAGAGTGGGTAAAACTTATCTGCTGCATATAATTACGTTAACACTTGTTATTCTTAATTGGTTTGTTTGCAGGTTTAGAAGGATTCAGAATTCAAGCTAGAGAAAGAGAAAGAGAAATAGATGGAGAGAGTGGCATTTTATCTAAATATCCTTGGATAGACAATTTTGTTGTTAACTACATATAATTTGACTAAATGTCTGTTTACTTTTTGCAAACAAAAATGAATTATGGGGTTCATCACCTTGAATCATTAATTTGCAGCTAGAACTAAAATAGAAAACAATAAATATATACACATATGTGGATGGTGTTGCCAAAACCGTACTTAGTCTTCCAGTGACACAGTAACAAAGCTAGTTCGCACGGTCATCTGCGTGAAATCTTATGCATCCCAAACAGGGACTAGTTTTGTTGTTACCCATTTGATGTTTTCTCTTCACACACTACAGTCAGCAGACAGCTATTATACCAGCAATGTGAACAGTGAACTCTATATATATATATATATATATATGAAATGTGATGACAGATGCTACTATATTCGTTGTTCTGTCAGTTTGCTATTGTTGAATATAAAGCTTCTTTTCAAAAAGGAAAAAAAAACAATCCAACATATAAACTATTTTGACTAGATGAACATATGAAAGTAAATACCGTCCCTTCCACTATTTGAGGGTAGGGGTATTGCCCATTGGATAAACATCCACTAAAGTTTCTGTGGAAACAACAAAAAAAATTCCTAACCCTCCTAACAGTGTTTAATTTTTTTATTTATTTTTTATTATTATTATTATGTTTTTTTTTTTGCTTTTTTCCCTTACCAGTTTTGATAGTCGCCTCAATAGAGCAACTCAACATTGAAGCTAGAATTAGAGAAGATTTTACCCAATCACACTAGACTTTGTGAACTCTAAAAATGTGGGGCACGTGGCATGTTGTTTAAAGTTGGATATATGAATTGATAAGTTATTGAACCTTCACACTACGTTGGCACAATAACCTATATATCCTAACCGTGGCTTTGTCCTATATTTTTAGGGCTTGTTGTGGCAATGTGCCCATGTCGAAATCGTAGTCCATGTCCCTATCCATGTTGCATGAATAATGACATGGTGTGACTGTCTCAATAAATAATTTTTCATACTTTTAGCTAGCCAAAATAACTAGCCTCCACAGTACTCTCAATAACCTAAAACCTTGTGGGAAGGAGTAGTCTCGCCAGATTTGGAGTATAAATTGGCACGGAACTCAATGGTCAAAATAAAAACGATGGCATTAGTGTTGAATTTGAGCATCAAAAAGTGGTCAATTAAAATAGAGTAAAATTGAGTTTTTAGGTAGGAGTAAATTTTATGTACGTCTTATAACCTAGTAGCGTTGAAGTTGCTCACTGAATAAATCAACAGCCCAAGCATGAGAAGTTTCAGTACTTGATAATTCATTCAGGTTTATGTGGTTGTGGGGGTATTTTCATATATTTCAAAAATCGAGGTAGAATAACAAGCTTGTTACAAAAGAATTTGCAACTTTCCAATCAAGTATATATATATATATGTATTCACAAAATATTTGAGTGTGTCTGTGTTGACTTGATCATATCCTATGCAATCTTAATTACTTGATTACGATGTCATGATTGCGTTTTCTGTAATACTCTTGTTCCATTGGAGGAGATGCTGTTTTAATTATCCCTCTATTCCTTTTACTCTAATAGAAGGCTGAGAGATTTTACCTTATTCCATCCTAATTTTACAATGACGTCTCGATCGAAGTTCAAAATGATCTTGAACATGCGGATCAAAAATCTTGACTTCTCTGTGATACATTGCGCCTTTTTCCCCATTGTTATAGCTTGACAAATATTTTAGTACCTCCTTATGTCCTTTTATTTATTTATTAAACATATGAATACCTTTTTATTTTTTATTTTATGGAAGTTCAACATGCAGTACCTTTTGACTTATTGTTAAAAAACAATATAGGTCTTAGTAATTTTAATGAAGTTATGGTAAATGGAAACGACTTTGAAAAACAGAGATAGATTATGGAATGGGCAGTAGCAGATTCAAATTAATTATATTTACTAAAGTCGTTTATACTAATAATGACTTTATCAAAGTTACAAGGACTTCCAGTAATTTTGACAATAAAGTTTTGTTTTTTTTTTTTTTTTTTTTTTTTTTTTTTTGTATCAGTAACAAAGTATAGTAAAAACAATTGGACAAGCCATGGCGCAAAAAAAGCAAACCCAAAGCCAACTCGCAAACCAGCCAGTGGTCAAACCAGCCAAAGAAACCCACACACACAGACAAAAAAGCTAACAGAAAGCCTACAACCACCAAGAACACCCCATTCTTGAAAATTTCTTACATTTTTTGACAGATTCACATCATGCACACAGTGTACGTAATGGTAAATCCACCTAGAAAAATGACATTGTAGAGCCCTATATTGAATCTAAATTCTTCAGAAATTGTAAGGGAGTTCAACGAATGGACTACATTAACTTAATTTCAAACTGTAGAAACCAAAGTGACACCACACCTAAACAAAAAGATTGCAAAATTTAATTCACACATTTTAAAATTTCAACTATGTATTACGAAAACTCTCATTACACTATGTAACTTTTATTTTTAAAACAAACCTTCATGAAATAGAAAAGAAATTGCTACGAAATTTTAGGTGTCAAATCGAGTTTTTTGAAGCTACAAAACCTATCAAGGAAACAATTTTTAAAATTCAACTATCTAAGGCAGTTTATTTTAATGGTGTGGAGTTTTTCTACTTTTAAATTTTAAATTATTGTTCTTTTAACTTAAAAACTCAAATGCCACGCCAAAATAAAAATGAAAAAACAAGAGAGTTTCATATAGTGTAGTCTTGGTAAGTGTGTAATTAAAGTACGTTGACCATCTTTGCCAAAAAAAAAAGGTATGTTTAACCATTAAAAAAGAATTGTTAAATTGAAGCATTCAAACAAAAGGAAAAAAAAGAAAAAAAGAGAATCTTAAATTTGGACGGACAACTATGAAGTATTTTTTATGGAGCGAGACTCATGTCATACATGTACATGCTCTTTATTAATAATGCTAGGTATATATATTTTTGCACACTTTCACACACTTTGTGCTATAAATACATGTACTTTGTGTGTTGTTATATAACACATGATACATGTATTTAAAACTGAGTGTGCAAAAGTGTGTATGCTTAGCAGTGCTTCAGGCTTACAGGAGGGTGAGTGTTAAAAAAACGAATATTGCATTTTTCAAGAGCATAAAAAAGAAAAATAAATATAAAATAAAATAAAATTTGCATTTTTCAAAACAGATCGAGGAAAGAATGAAGGGGGGGGGGGGAACAACTCAGCTGGACAAAAGAGGTGTTTGTTTGAGGACTAGTGATCGGGAGTGAGTTAGTGGGTGTGAGAATTAAAATCACATCTCCTCTCCTCCAAGTCCTCTAGCTTCCCCTGCCAAAACGGATGAAAAAGCCGTTGCAGCAGAAGGGACAGACAGAGATAAGAGAAGAGTAATACAAGGCATTTACTACTCATGCATTTATATATATATATATATATATATGCTAGTACTGCATACTGCATCATATATATGCTAGTACTGCAACAAATACATATCACTGTAATGCTACAGCTACACTGCACATTAAAAACACAGGAAAAATGGGACACAATGAAAAGATATATGAGAGGCTTTTTACTAATCAAATGAATTGGAAAAAAAGGAAAAAGAAAAAAGAAAAAAAGGGAGGGGGATACTCGCAATAATTGTGATCAGTGTTCATTCAAACCACGTAGACATAGTCAAATAATTTTAATTGGAAAAAACAACCTTTCACGACAATGATGACGTACTTGGCGCAATGATGACTTGGCCTTTAAATGCATTTGCCAGCAGTCTCTCTCTCTCTCTCTCTCTCCTGATTTATTCATCAGGTAATGTACTGCTGACGCGCGCATATATGGATGGCATGCATGCGTCCTCCTTGATCGTCTGCAGCATTTTACCGTATGCTATGTAGCCTGTCTGCGGAGTAGTAGTAACACATACTACTAATAATGATATATATAGAGTAATGCTAGACACACATTTTAAACCACACTTCAAATCACATCCTTATTTTAAATGCATGTATTCTGTGATGTGTAAGTGGTGTACAAAAAAGTGTGAAAAATTCAAACAGCACAAAGTACATGCATTTAAAGCATGAGGTGTGATTTGGAATGTAGTTTAGAATGTGTGCCTAACATTTTTGATCTACTTTTAATCCAGCCAAAATAAAAATTACATTAATCTATAGGAACTTGTACAAAGTAACAAAAATTTGATCTTGTAGTAGCGTTTGTCAACCAGTTTCCTCAACTAAAATGACCAATTACAACATCTATTTTTATATAAGCTGCACAAGTTAAAATTACTAGTGTAGGTGGTTCATCACGTACAAACCCAAACCAGAAAAAAAAAAAAAAAAAAAAAAAAAAAAAAAAAAAACAAAAGAAGGAGAAAAAGTGATCATGGGTTTGACCCATCAAGGCATCAAGGAATGTCCACCGGGATGTGACGAGACGAGTAGACCCTTGAACAACTAATCAAATGATAGGAAAAGACAATTTCTTCCCAATTCACCATATTTAATTAGGACTATTATATAAATATTAGCTTAAAAAAGAAGCTACTATATATTACTCAATTCAACATATTTAATATCAACCATAAATTCTTACCAACTCATTGCTTGGTTTTTATTTCTTTTTTATTCATTTTCATTCATTTTCGTATTGTTCGTTGCCACATGTAAAATGTTTTGACCAAACGTGTTAAGAAAAGTTCTTGGAGCAGTTCGAACATTAGAAGTCGTACTCCTACGTAAGTTTTACTACAGAACTTTAAGCTTTAAAAAACCTTCTCAATATGACCTTTTATTTACCTTATAGTTCAGTAACTTTTTTTATTACTTATTTGCGGCGGCTGAAATAAGGCTGTCCATCTTACCTACATACAACAACGAATCTCTCTCTCTCTCTATCCTTTGTTTAAAAAAAAAAAAAAAAAAAAGGAAATTTATTTGTCGTTGAATCATTAAGCGTGTGAAATGAAGCTTTAACAAATGCCTAGCTTCTTATTTGGATATTGTGGAGGTTTTAGGGTGATCATTCCGATTTAAATATTTCATTGTTTTACGAAATTCGGATTGCTACCAAGACTTTGCTTGCCTCTATTAAACAGTGCATGATCAATGAACAAGGGAATTTTGAATCTTTATTTTATATAGGCAACAATTTTGATCTATTTATAATGACAGTTTCTTGTTCGACGGCTATGATAAAATTGAGATGACTTGTAAGCCTGTAGCAGAGCATCTATAATCATAACCTTGATGTTTTCCTTCATTTTTGAGGAGGGTGACCCCACCGTTTGTAAAAATGAACTACAACCATCCCTCATTTATTTTACAATTCAATTCTTCAAATCACTATTCTTTTATTCTAAAAATCTTAAAAACTACATTTTTTTTTCTTCACAATTTTGTTATTGTCTATGGTGTGTTTTTTTTTTCCTGTCACTAATTGTAATTGTTAATACTGAAATTTTAAGTTGTGTTTTTTTTGTGGGATCTTCTATTGCATGTGGAATATGTCAATCATGCTTCTATTAATTTGGACCAAATTATCTCCATTAAATAAATGGAAAATAATTGAATCTCAGAAATTTGTTTTTAAAATTTAATTGTATACATATATATATATATATATATATATAAAATTGTTGTACTTAAAATAGTAGTATTATAAGTAAAATGCTATATTTATTTCTTGTGTAAGTAAATAAAAATATATTTTTGTATACAACAATCAATGTACGAAATTTGGAATATAAGTGGCATTGTGAGTAGTTAAATGAAGGAAGACTTCGGACATAGATAGAATTATTGGGAGTGAAAAGTAAAACGAAGGAAGCCTTCAGTGTTTTGGTAGCTTCTTCCACATATGGATGAACGCTATTCATTCCTGCATTTTTATTTGAAGAAATAAAGGATGTTTGAGTGTGATTTTGAGCAATTTTGCTTCATTTTTGAAGAGATCTAATATCTATACCAACAATCAGGGAAGTAACCCTCCAACCCATTATCACTCCCTCTCACCTATGTTGGCCTATAATTGTATATGATATTCTCTCCTACAAATCAATAAATCATAGAGAATCAGTTTTCAAAATTATGCAATTTTTTTTCTCTCTCAATATTACAAGAAGATAGAGAAGAAGGGTACTAATTAATAGATTAGAAATATTAATATCTCGTATGTACATCATTCAGATAAGGTTTTGAGAACACATTCGTACAATTGCTTGCTCGGAAAACACTTCGGGTATGGGATATTTTATACAGTTTCAACTTTGCTCTTTCAGGTTCTTATATTTTTTCCTCTTAGGTATTGTTGTTTTACATTATTTCAACTTGTCATTGGAGGTCTGTGCATTTTTTATTTTAAAAAAAATTAAATATAAAAACCTATATCATTGGCTGTAGCTAAGGTAGAGCTTTTCAATTTCTCATCAATAATGTATGCATTCATGCATGCCTTTTTTGTGTGTGTTGGTGCAGTACTACATATATATAGCCACCAAGCACACAGTAGACTTCATGTAGAAATTTCATTGCCAATCATTGAGCTTCTGTTTGATCTGGGAATTTGGAGAAGGAAAGGAAAAGAGAAACGAAACAAAAAATGAAAATTAGCTTTTTTTGATAGTTTTATTTTATGCCTAGATGACATGATAAATTTTAATTTTTCAATAAATAATACAAACTCGGGAAAGGAGGATGGGAAGTGACTTAGAATATATCAACTTTTTAATTTATTTTCATTCTTTTTCTTTTTAACCAAACAAATAAAAGTATTTTCTGAGCTTTCTCTATTGTTTGCTTGACTAAATAGATAATAAGAATGCTAACATATGCCTTTAGAAAAAAATGTTAAAGAGCTTAAAATAATAATAAAAAAATTATAATAATGATAATAACATAGGGAACCCACACTAATGAAAGGGTCTCACCTCATTTATTTCTATTCTTTTAACCATTTAACTTCTTGGCACATGTTAATACTGTTAGGAAACTGCGTTCCCAGAATCCGTTGACAGTGCGTATAAGTTGGTACTACAAAAAATTTACGTGAGCGCTACAATAACTCTACAAGGGCGGAACTAGGGTTACCTTGAACTGCAAAAACGGATTGCTGTAGTAGACGAATCGAGAACACGGGCTCGATAACAGCTCACGATCTTCTACCGTATTCATTTGCTGCCAGAATATCGAACTGAGTGTGGGCTCTTTCGAAATCCTTTATGTTTTCTGCTCTTCCCTCTTTACGTTCTATTTTCTATTCCCAGTTATAACACTCTCTTTGATTGCTGTGACGATTCAATCCTGATCACATTAATCCGACAAAGATGTGTTCGTCAGGAGGACTAAACGATCTCCGATTCACTTGAATTTTTTACAGCAGCTCCGTCTCGACGTCAGGAACGTCGTGTAAAAAATTCAGCAACTTTTGATCAGTATCGAGCAGTCCGAAGTTCTTTAAGTGAGCGTTGTCCGACGCTAGCGATCTTCACTCCTATGTCTCTTGAATGCTTATAGAGACTAAGGTTTGGTGGAAACCCTTCTAGAAGAAAGCTAGGAGGTCAAGGGAAGCTTAGAATGTAAAATCATGCAACCTGAGAGAATAGCCAAGGCAGCATATATATAGGCTACGATAGGGACCATAAGAAGTCAATAAGGAATAGGCTTCCTTATGGAATTAGGAAACCCTAATTCGAACTGAATCATATTCCTATTTTCATAAATTATAATTCATACCACTAAAGAATTATAATTGCACTCCTACCCTTATCTCAAAAATATATTTCGAGCTCCATGTTATTAAATGCTTGTTATCTCCCCATGTTAAGATTACAGATATCAATTAATTAAATATAATTACTGACAATCATATTTAATTAATCTCTTAAAATTCCTTGAGATCCTCTGCTTAACTTATCTGATATGTCGGATACAAAATCCACCTGCAGGGTTTGACATAATCAAAACTTATAAGCTTTCTCAAGGGGATATCATCAATCCCAAAATTGAGATATGGATTCCATCATTAATTAATATCCACCACACAATTAATATTACCACCCAATCCAATGAGATATTGACCCATTTAAGGATCTCACCCTTTTGGGGATCAAAGTGTAAATATCAAATGTACGTGTCTATAAACTAACTTAGGATTTAGAGCATAAGCACTCGTAATAGCCATGAGGTATTAATTATCTTATAAGTCAGTATAAAGATAATTACCCCAAGTTGGTCATGTTCAATACACAAAGTGTACCAGCATAATGAGTTGAAACTGTACCATTTCCTGCAGTCAAGACAAACCTACTACAACACCATGCTGCAGTCCTACCGATGGTGTGTCCAATCACATCTAAGACTGTAAACCAAAATCTTACATTCTACAATATCTGGTGATCTGATCTTCCGTGTGTAAGCCGAACTCTACACACCAAACCACCTACTATGTAGAATGAGAGACACACATGCATAATATTAAATAAATAATATAATACAAATATTGCCCACACAGATTCTCATAAAAATGGAATAACTGATTTTATTAAAATAATAAATTAACTACATAAAGCATGACTTTTAGTATACATCCCTAACAATCTCCCACTTAGACTCAAAGCCATGAAGTGACACACCTCACTCCAACTAATGGCTCTACCTCCTAGGGTAAACATATATCCTGAGGTAGACTTTCTGGAATCCCTATATGACATGAAATCAGAATCTGTGTACCCAATGGGTACAAGATTGTCTGCTTGGTAAACTAACATATAGTCTCGAGTCCTTTTCAGGTACTTGAGAATATTTTTCACCGCAGTCCAATGTTCTTGCCCTGGATTAGATTGATATCTACTAACCATGCCAACAGCAAAGCAGATGTCAGGTCTAGTACATAACATAGCATACATTAGGCTTCCTACTGCCGAGGCATAAGGAACTGCCTTCATCTTCTCTATCTCATTAGGTGTCTTAGGACACTGATCCTTAGATAGAGTAATTCCTTGTCTGAAGGGAAGGAATCCCGTCTTGGAATCTTGCATGCTAAATCTTACAAGAATATTGTCAATATAAGTGCCTTGTGACAAGCCCAACATCCTATTCTTGCGATCTCGCATAAGCTTGATCCCTAGGATGTGACCGGCTTCTCCCAAGTCCTTCATATCGAATTGACTGGACAACCATACCCTTACAGAAGATAATACCCCCACATCGTTTCCGATTAGCAAGATATCATCCACATATAGTACTAAGAACACCACCACTCTTCCATCATGTTTCTTGTACACACAAGATTCATCCGCACATTGATCAAAACCAAAAGACTTGATTGCTTGATCAAAGCGGATATTCCAAGACCTAGATGCCTGCTTAAGTCCATAAATGGACTTCTTAAGCTTGCACAACATGTGTTCTTGGCACTTCGCTATGAACCTGTCTGGTTGCATCATATAGATGCACTCGTCAAGATTTCCATTTAGAAATGCTGTCTTGTCATCCATTTGCCGAATTTCATAATCGAAATGTGCAGCAATGGAGAAGAGAATCCGGATAGACTTTAGCATGGCCACCGGCGAAAAGGTTTCCTCATAATTGATTCCCTCCTTTTGAGTAAACCCTTTTGCAACAAGCCTTGCTTTAAAGGTTTCCACCTTACCGTCTGCTCCTCTCTTCTTCTTATAGATCCACTTACATCCAATGGGTTTTATTTCATTGGGTGGTTCTACAAGATCCCAAACTTGATTGGAGTACATGGACTCCATTTCAGACTTCATATCCTTTTGCCAAAGATCTGCATCTTTATCTTGGAGTGCTTCATTGTAGTTACAGGGATCGATACCTTGTTCATCAGGGACCCGGTCATAAGACTCTCCCAAGAACATATACCAGTCAGGTTGAATAATAACCCTCCCACTACGATGAGGCACAACCCGTTTCTGTGTATCACTGATATTTCATTGTGAAGATTCTGAACTTAATACACCATTATCTACACGTTGTACTGGTTCAGGAACCTGCGTGTTAATGGTTGGTTCGGGATCTACACGAGTTTCGATAATCCTCCCACTACGACGTGGTAATGGAGTATCGATAACTCTTTCTTGTGGTGTTTCTTCTCGTACCGTTGGTATCGAAGAAGTATGTCTCGGTGTCTCTCCTCTCATTTCCTCTAGAACAACACGACTTCTGGGCTTGTGGTCCATAACATAGTCCTCTTCTAAGAATGTGGCATTGGTGCTAACAATAACCTTCTGATCCTTAGGACTATAAAACAGACCACCTTTAGTTCCTCTTGGATACCCAACAAAGAAACATACTTCTGTTCTTGATTCCAATTTCTGTGCGTTCCCTTTCAGCACATGTGCTGGACTACCCCAGATCCGAACATGCCGCAGACTAGGCTTTCGCCCAGTCCACAATTCTGTGGGAGTAGTAGGTACTGACTTAGATGGTACCAAGTTTAGAATGTATGCAGCTGTCTCTAATGCGTGTCCCCAAAAGGAAATTGGTAAATCTGAATAACTCATCATAGATCTTACCATGTCCATAAGAGTCATGTTCCTTCTTTCTGCTACACTGTTCTGCTGAGGCATACGGGGTACAGACAATTGGGATGTAATCCCTTGCTCCAATAATTCCCTAGACTCTCCCAAGAGGTACTCTCCACCACGATCATATCGTAGTGTCTTGATACATTTACTTAGACGCTTCTCCGTTTCAGCCTTGAAGTCTTTGAATTTCTCAAAGCATTCAGATATACGTCGCATCAAGTAAATGTACCCATACCTTGAGTAATCATCGATGAAAGTGACAAAATACTCAAATCCCCCTCTTGCTTGGACAGTCATAGGACCACACAAATCAGAGTGAACCAGTTCCAACGGCTCTTTTGCTCTATAGCCCTTGGCCGAGAATGGCCTCTTGGTCATTTTACCTTCCAAGTAGGATTCACAAACTGGAAGTGCCTCCACTTCCAATGAGCCTAATGGCCCATTTTGAACCAGTCTTTGAATCCTTTTCAAATTAATATGGCCAAGGCATAAGTGCCAAAGATGCGTTTGGTTCATCCTCGAAGGTTCTTTTCTCTTAAATGGAAAACTATTTGTGTTATTCAATTCATTAAGTTGCAGTATAGGAGAGATAGGATTTATAATATAATGACCATCCACCAATTGACCAGAACAAATAAAACTTTTATTTTCTTTAATAACTACTACTTTATTAAAATGAACTGAATATCCATTCTTTACTAAACTAGAAATTGAAACTAAATTCCTTCTAATAGAAGGTACATAAAGGCAATTTCTTAATATTAAAATCCTATCTCTACCAAAAATTAAGATGTAGATCTCCTACTGCAACTGCTGCTACTCTTGTAGCATTTCCCATATATAGATAAATCTCTCCATCACTGAGCTGCCTGGTTCCCTGGAACCCTTGCAAAGAATTGCATACATGATCAGTGGCTCCCGTATCTATACACCAGGTACCGGTAGATCAGACCGCTAAACACGATTCAACTAGTAAATGAGATTTACCTTGATTGTTCTGTCTGGCGAGATAAATTGGACATTGCTTCTTCCAGTGTCCTGGCTGCTTGCAAACAAAACATTTGCCTTTAGGCTTTCCCGGTTGTCCTCGTGGCCTTTGGATTGGCGGAGGACCCGCGGCCTTATTTTGAGCCTTTTTCATTTTCTTCTTGCGTTTCGGCTTTGAAGCAGAACCTTTCTCAAACACAAGAGCACTCCCTGACTTTCTATTGAGACCCTCAGCTGCTTGGAGTTCTTTAAGCAGCTCCGCCAAAGTATATTTAAATTTATTCATGTTGTAATTGAGGCGGGATTGCTTAAAAGACTCTGGCAGTGACTGGAGTATGATATCGACCTGGGTTTCCCCGTCGATTGTAGCTCCAAGGATCTCTAGTTCATTAAGAAGAGATATCATCTTAAGAACATGATCCCTTACAGGCGTCCCCTCAGCCATGGTTGTGTTCATCAAGTCTTTCATGGCAACCTGCCTAGCAGCATGACTTTGATCCCCGAACATCTCTCGGAGGCTCTCCATCATGTCATAGGCGCTGGCCATTGACTGATGCTGATGTTGTAGCACATTTGACATGGATGCCAAAATGTAACACCGCGCCATCTCATCAGCCTTGACCCATTTCTTGTGAGCCTGGGTTTCCTCAGCGGTTGCCCCCTCACTAGGTTGCTCAGGACATTCTTGAGTAAGCACAAACTTGTACTCTTCAGCAGTTAACACAATATCCAAATTCCTTTTCCAGTCTATATAGTTTGGTCCAGTAAGTTTGTTTTCTTTAAGTATAACAGCGAGTGGATTGAAGGAACCCATTTAAAAGCCTGAGAATCACATAATATAAATAATTACATTTGGGCAAAAAATTACTATGGATTCGAGTTGAAAATATTGGTTCCCTCTACCATATTTGAAAAGAATCCGCCAGCAACCAGATACACCGTGATAGTATGACTCGATGGGAAGCCATATACTATCCATCATTTGTTCAGATAGGCAATTGCCTTTTAATTTTACTATCCAGGCAATGTACCTTGCCTAGTAAAATTAAACTACTGACATGCTTTGATCCTATAAATAACAACAGTGACTCAGATGGAGAGGATATTATTATTTATAGCTAAGTGTATACCATCACTTAATTCTAGGTCAAGAGTTCCGTGTGGAACACCTCTGATGGAGAGGTGACCCACACCAACAATCACCCAAAACATTCTTTTAAAGAAGTTTGTACTGATGATTCCATGATCAACTACATCCGATGGGGAGGATGACACTAGAGCCATCACACAAAATTAATCATATCATCTACAAACCAGTGATGGAGACCATGGGATTTATACTTGATAAATTCCCTCTCCCACTTAGAATTTTAAAAAAAAATTGAGGGTTATAATTTTTTAGAAAAACTTTTAATTTAATTAATAAAAAATAATGGAATACTAGACAAGGATTAATTTATCCTTACTTGTGAAATCCACATGTGTAGATAATAAAATTATTATATTATCATGATTTTAGAAAATAAGTACTTATGTTTTCAAATTATAGAATTAGTTTTATTTCTAAATACACATGTAGTTGTCCATCATTTTAAATTAATATAAATTAAACATGCAGCTAGACATCTGAAATAGGTCTAGGAACAATTATCCATGTTGTCCTATTCATTAAACATGAAACAATAATAATCATTCAACCACACATAAATAAGGAAACCACAATAAAATAGGAATCCCACTATTATGGTCAAGCTGCAACTCTTATGAAGAAATCTTCATTGAACCTGATTAGCTCTATGTCGCCACTACACAAGGGGTTGAGCTGCCTTCCAGAACAGTTTTCTGAAACTGCCTTCTAAAACTGTGTTCTGAAATTGCTTCCAGATCGCTTTCAGAAATTGCTTGTAAAACTGCTCTCATGTACCATCTTCACGGATTTACTTGAGATAAATTACATAAACCTTATGCCTCCATGAAGGAGTTCACATGCTATTTATTTGCAGTAAACTAACCACGCATCAATCAAGCGTGGGATCCAATACATACAAATCCTATGCCTCCATAAGGAGTTCACATGCTATATCAAAACAACAATATTAACCACGAATAAACCCATCGTGGGATCCAATCACACAAAACCAGTGACCATAATAGTGGAATAAGAACGCTGCAAAATAAGGATTAGTACAGATCTACGTTCTATCCATCCATCAATGCACGCATAAGATCTGTATTACTGGACAACATGGTTGCGTCCAACCTATACGCAGAATCAACGTTGCTCTGATACCACTGTTAGGAAACTGCGTTCCTAGAATCCGTTGACAGTGCGTATAAGTTGGTACTACAAAAAATTTACGTGACCGCTACAATAACTCTACAAGGGCGGAACTAGGGTTACCTTGAACTGCAAAAATGGATTGTTGTAGTAGACGAAACGAGAACACGGGCTCGATAACAGCTCACGATCTTCTACCGTATTCCTTTGCTGCCAGAATATCGAACTGAGTGTGGGCTCTTTCAAAATCCTTTATGTTTTCTGCTCTTCCCTCTTTACGTTCTATTTTCTATTCCCAGTTATAACTCTCTCTTTGATTGTTGTGACGATTCAATCCTGATCACATTAATCCGACAAAGATGTGTTCGTCAGGAGGACTAAACGATCTCCGATTCACTTGAATTTTTTACAGCAGCTCCGTCTCGACGTCAGGAACGTCGTGTAAAAAATTCAGCAACTTTCGATCAGTATCGAGCAGTCCAAAGTTCTTTAAGTGAGCGTTGTCCGTCGCTAGCGATCTTCACTCCTATGTCTCTTGAATGCTTATAGAGACTAAGGTTTGGTGGAAACCCTTCTAGAAGAAAGCTAGGAGGTCAAGGGAAGCTTAGAATGTAAAATCATGCAACCTGAGAGAATAGCCAAGGCAGCATATATATAGGCTACGATAGGGACCATAAGAAGTCAATAAGGAATAGGCTTCCTTATGGAATTAGGAAACCCTAATTCGAACTGAATCAGATTCCTATTTTCATAAATTATAATTCATACCACTAAAGAATTATAATTGCACTCCTACCCTTATCTCAAAAATATATTTCGAGCTCCATGTTATTAAATGCTTGTTATCTCCCCATGTTAAGATTACAGATATCCATTAATTAAATATAATTACTGACAATCATATTTAATTAATCTCTTAAAATTCCTTGAGATCCTCTGCTTAACTTATCTGATATGTCGGATACAAAATCCACCTGCAGGGTTTGACATAATCAAAACTTATAAGCTTTTTCAAGGGGATATCATCAATCCCAAAATTGAGACATGGATTCCATCATTAATTAATATCCACCACACAATTAATATTGCCACCCAATCCAATGAGATATTGACCCATTTAAGGATCTCACCCTTTTGGGGATCAAAGTGTAAATATCAAATGTACGTGTCTATAAACTAACTTAGGATTTAGAGCATAAGCACTCGTAATAGCCATGAGGTATTAATTATCTTATAAGTCAGTATAAAGATAATTACCCCAAGTTGGTCATGTTCAATACACAAAGTGTACCAGCATAATGAGTTGAAACTGTACCGTTTCCCGCAGTCAAGACAAACCTACTACAGCACCATGCTGCAGTCCTACCGATGGTGTGTCCAATCACATCTAAGACTGTAAATCAAAATCTTACATTCTACAATATCTGGTGGTCTGATCTTCCGTGTGTAAGCCGAACTCTACACACCAAACCACCTACTATGTAGAATGAGAGACACACATGCATAATATTAAATGAATAATATAATACAAATATTGCCCACACAGATTCTCATAAAAATGGAATAACTGATTTTATTAAAATAATAAATTAACTACATAAAGCATGACTTTTAGTATACATCCCTAACAAATACAACCCTGTAGAGAATTAGTACTTCGATTATAAATGCAGGTTGGTTGCTTATAATCCCTCCCCCCCTTCCCGGTTTTTGTTTCTTACATGTAAGCTCCATTTTGGCCGGCAATAAATATTCGTGCAGTTAGAAATTATAGTTATGTTCGTGGTTCGAGGGAGGGGAGATGCAGGATGTGAGCTTGCAGTGGAAGACATGAAATTTTATGCAAAGGCTTAGAAACAATGGAGTGAGTTTTTATTGTGAAAGATTTTGTTTAATTTATTGACATTAATTTTTAATTTGACAAATTCTATTTATGAGAATAAGAATTCAGTTGTGGTTGTGTGGTTTAGAGGCACTACAACAAAAATGTGTTTTGCCGACAAAACATGGCGAGGAAATTTTAATTTCCTGGCCAAAAGTATACTATTAGCGAGGAAATTATGTTTCGTCGCCAAAAAGGTTGAAAGACATACACATTTGGCGACAAAAATCTTATTTTCTCGTCTAAAGTGTCAATTTTAGCGAGGATATATAATTTCCTCGCCAAAAGTAATGTCATTGGCGACGAAATATGATTTTCCTTGCCTATAGTGTTGAATTTGGTGATGAAAGACAATTTTCCTCGCCCAAAGTGAGTTACACAACTTATTATTGCCCCTTATATTTGGCGATGAAATAACTTTCCTCGCCAAAAGTGTCATGTTAACGACGAAATAATATTTTTCTCGTCAAAAGTGAAGTGTGGGAAGATGTTTTTGCGAGGAAATAAAATTCCTCGCCAAAACCTACTTTTTGTGAGGAAAATTGTTTCCTCGCATAGAGTTAAGTTTAAAAAATTTGAGCGTGGGAAATATTTTTTGCGAGGAAATAAAACTCCTCGCCAAAACCTACTTTTTGCGTGCAGTCATTCACATTTGTCTAAAATTTGTTATACATTTATTCATAGGGACCAAAGCAACCAAGAAATTATGAATGTGGATTCTATACGTTACTTTTCATGAGAGTGGTAATGGAGGATCCATCCAAATCTATCAAGATAAAGGTATTATCATAGTATTCATTGTAAAAGTGTCGACAAATTGTCTAAAATTTGTTATACATAGTATTCATTGGAAATTTTTTTCATATGTGTTGGAGGTGTTTGTTGTTGTTGTTGTTGTTGTTGTTGTTGTTGTTTGTGTTTGGGGGGGGGGGGGGTGGATTACATCCTTAACATCTCATTCTTTCCTAAACTTTTTCAGATTTAGTTGACTTAACATCTCATTCTTTCCTGAACTTTTTTAGATGAAAGAGTTGCCTCAAAAATTGAAATATGAAAGCCACGAGCTAAATGTACTTCAACTTGAGTTCATTCAAGAATACATTAAAGTATTGAAAATTTCAACATTTTGTTTTATCTTTTTTCCAGGTAATCCATATGTTTACAATTTAAGAAAATTATATACTTGTTATATAGAATCTAATACATTGATTTGCATTTTTGTTTCAGTGTTACACAGTTAAACTATATGGAATAAATATTGGAATTAAGTTGATGTACTAACGGTGATTGAAGAGTTTAAATATACATTAATCTGGCTTTTTTTATTATTATTTTTTATTTATTTTTAACAACGTTACATATACGTTATTGGTTTGTTGGTTTCATACATACTTAGTGGTTACTGTTATAATTTTCTTGTACATAACTAATTATTAGATTGATGAATAAAAAATTTTGGTTGGAAGGAAGATGATATTTGAATATCGTTCTTGAGCTGATTTGTATATGTATATATATTCTGAATTGTGTAACATGTTTAGATGTATCTGAATTGTGTAATTCTTGATTATTGTATTCTCAACAATGTTTTTTTTTAAATGTGTTTTATATTATATATGACTGTTTCATCAAATAGCGTGATTATTCATGACTTTTTAAAAGGTTATTTGCGACTTTTTAAAAGTTTATTTATGACTTGTAAAAGATTATTTATGACTGTTTTGAAGATTATTCATGACTATTTAAAGATTATTTATGACTATTTAGAAGATTATTTATGACTATTTAAAGGTTATTTATGACTTTTTTGAAGATCATTTATGACTTTTTTGAAGATTATTTATGACTGTTTTAAAGGTTATTTTATGATTTTTTTAAAAATATTATTTATGACTTTTTTGAAGATTATTTATGACTGTTTTGAATGTTATTTATGACATTTTTAAAGATTATTTATGACTGTATCAAATTAAAAATAGTCATAAATAATTTGAAAGCATTCATATTTTATGAATTTTTTTTAGAACTGTTGTAAAAGTAATAATTGTTTATGACTTTTTTTTTATACAAACTCGTTATTTATGACAACAATGTTATGACTTATTTTAAAAGTTTAAAAAAAAAATCATAAATATACATTTATGACTCTTTTTTAAAGTCATAATAAGAGTTTTTTGTTGTTGTGATTAAGGACAATCATGTTTCCTCGCCAAATGTTGATTTTGGCGCAGAAAATCATTTTCCTCGCTTAAAGTTAATAGCATGTTTGATAACCCAATTAAGTGGTGAAAATAAAAAAAAAATCAGCATTTATTTATTTTCAGTTTGTTTGATAACATACTGCTTAATTGGAAAACTAACCAAAGACCTGCTATAAACTTTAAGCGAAAAATTTCTACTAAAAATAATCATTGAATGCATTCCATTTTAGTACTTGAAACATTGTTTTCACTACTGCAAATTCAATCGCTTATTCAATACTTAAAATTCAGTACTTAATTTTCAGTAGTTAATTTTCAGTTTTATCAAACGGACACTAAGTCTAAAGGAAATTGATTGTGAGAAATTGTTTTTGGCGACGAAATAAGTGTTCTTGCCAAAAGTAGGTTTTTAGCGAGGGAAATTGTTTTACCTCGCCTAAAGTTAAGTTTAAAGAAATAAATGTGCGAATTACTTTTTTGCGAGGAAATAAAGTTCCTTACTAAAAACAACTTTTGGCAAGAAAAATCATATTTCATTGCCACATATTGGTGTTGGTGAAAAATATTAAGGAAAAAAAAACCCTAACCATAATTCCCCCGCACCCCCTCTCTATCACTGTCATCTCTCTCTCTCTCTCTCTCTCTCTCTCTCTCTCTCTCTCTCTCTCTCACACACACACACACACACACCCCTGTCTCCGCCCTCACCTCCCTACCTCCCCTCGGCCATGTACCACCACCCTTACCCCACACCACCGCCTCCCCAAACCACCCCACCACACCCCGCCGCCGCACACCACCACCCTGCGGTCACCAACCCCCCTAGGTTCTCTCTCTCTCTCTCTCTATATATATATATATATCTATGTATATGTGTAAATATATTTGTATACCTATCTATATATAGAAAGACATATATCTATGTGTGTGCTCTAACTATATATGTGTGTGACTATGTGTTTCACTAAAGAGAATAGGTTGAAGCTTTGGGACAAACCCCTTAGCATTTCTCTACACTTTGTTGTCTAAGCCATCTCTGAATTAGATTCTCTCTCTAAATTCACCTAGTGTTATTTCATTTTGGTTTGTCTAATTTTGGGGTCTCACTGATTCCTCTCTTTGGGTCTCTGATTTGGTGATTTGATTTTATATTTTGTAGGTATTCATGAGAGCTTGGAGAGGTTGCAATGGATTCCAATTATTATCCTTGAAGAGCGACAGTGGATTTGAAGTCTCATCATTGAGGTATTCTTATCGGATTTTTAGTCTCTTAATTAGGTTTAGAGTGATGCCTAATTTTATTTTCATTTTCTAATTCTTTTTTCATCTTTTTTTTGAAGTAGGACTGGATCAGGTTTTTTTTTTTGGAGAGGCCTTCCTCAATAAGATGGTAATTAAATTCTACTTTCATCTTCTTCTTTATTTTCCCTATTCTTTTTCTTCTTAATTCATAATTTTTTTTCGTAACTCACTTGCACAATGACCTACAATGATTAGTGTACAGTGGTTAATATTTTTGTTGAGATAGAAGAGCTCATTAATAGACTCCATAATACACACACACACACACACACACACACACACACACACACACACACACACACATACACACACACACTCTCTCTCTCTCTCTCTCTCTCTCTCTCTCTCTCTGTTTTTGTCAGCTATCTTTGTTTGAAATGGGTTTTGTAATTGAATGGTTTCAATTGGGTCATGATTGGTGTTCACTCTTTAGGTACCAATGATTTTAATTTAAAAGTATTCTTAAGTAGCTATGGTTAGATGTTGAAGGCTACCATTGCTTTCTTTTTTCTTTTTTTCCAATTTGTTTTTTTTATCCATGGTCATCTATGGTTTCATATTTGAATCTGAAGTTTGGATTTCAATTACTTTGAGAGTTGTAGCACACTTGAAAGAGTAATGCTATGCACCTATACCTACAGTAGTTATGAGTAATGCTATGCTTCCCAAACGTCACATTATATATGACATTGCTTCTTTTTTAATGATACAAAATGTATGGTTTGACTATGGTTTACCAATTTTTAGTAACTTGATTGGTTTACCAATTTTAAGATTCATTTTTTCTATTGATATGGGGACTGTTTCTTCTTATTTGATTGTATTAATTTGTAATCACTACTACAATGCTTTGAATCTTTTTTCTTTTTCTCATCAATTGCTTTGAAATGGTTGGGCATGGAATGGTGGATAATTGCAATCCTAAAACAGAGTTCCTTATCATTGGGGACTTTTTTTTATTGGCTCCAAAAATAGAAGGTACTAAAACAAATTATATAAATGCACTTCCAGTATCTGATGTGCATCTGACACCGACACGACCCGACACGCTCTGGACACATGCTAGATACGCAAAAAAGCGAGTCTAAATTTTTTATTCATTTTTCTTGATCCGACACCCTCGGGACACATTGACGACATGTAAGGACACGCTGGCGACACGTACGGGACAAGTTGACAACACGCATGGGAGACATAGGTTTTTTATTTTTTATTTTTAGAAAACTAGTTTGAAATGTTGGGGGTATAACTACAAGGTTGTGAAAACAAACCCTATATATATACATAACCCTAAACATCATCTACTCTTAACCAAAAAAAAAAGAGACCAGCCCTTGCGTATCTCTTTATCGTCTCTTCGACACTCATAGCAGTTCTGGCTCGTCTCTCTATCTCTCTCTCTCTCTTTCTCTCTCTGACTTTTGTTCGCAGTGTGAACAGCCTCTTGCGACCAGCGGTCCAGTAGCCCTCGCGACGAATAGCCCTTCGATCTCTCAACTCTCTGTCTTCGTTTCTCAGAGCCACGTCCACAGCTTCAATAAATTTTTTTTTTCAGATATGATATGATGATTTCTGTATTCTTTTAAATTTGTGTCACTCTTAAAGTTCGTATTAGTTTTAAATTTGTGTTACTCTTTGGGTATTAATATACCATTTACTAACTACTTGTGCACTATGCAAGGTTTTGGTTAATGTGACCTCATTTTCTTCTTCTTTTTCTTCTTCTTCTTCTTCTTCTTCTTCTTCTTCTTCTTCTTCTTCCATTACATTGTTTATTTGTAAAATAGTAGTTTGTGTCAATTACTTGCATATTTAACCTTTCGGTTGATGAGTTTATTACTTGTTCGTTGTTATTTGTGGCTTAATTCGAAAATCACAATATTGTTGGATTTATGTGCCTTTATGCCAATTTTGATTAGACATGGTAAAATACATATTTTAAAAAAATAAAATAAAAATCGTGTGCCCGAAATATCGAATCCTGCTTTTTTGAGAAATAGTGTGTCGGCGTATTCATGTCGTGTCGTGTCATGTCATATCCTTGTCGCGTATGCGTGTCATTGTTTCTTAGATAACCATACATTTATATCATTTTCCTTCATTTCCCTACATTTACTGTAATTGACCTAATTGGGTTTATTTATTCATTACTTACCAACATGGTTTGCTCTAGGCTAAAACTTTTGGAAAAATACTCAACAGATTACTCATAAATCATAAGGACATGTTCAAAGAGGACATGTTTTTTATTAAATTTCCATCTAACTCATTTACGCTTATTTTTTCATCAGTTCTTATTAAATTTCCATATCCACACGCATTAGTTCCATAAGTCCATTATTACATTACACCATCAAAGGTTGACATCCTATATTCTCACGTTATGTTAGTGTTTTAATTTAATACACTAATTATATTTTTACATTTTGTTGTAGGTAATACACTAATTATATTTCATATTACGTTTTCCCTTTTACGTTATGTTAGTGTATTAATTTAATACACTAATTACGTTGTGTGTGCCTATTTTCTAGCTAATATGAAATTCACATCTACGATTGATATTTATCGTTATTTTTAGATGGTAGGTTGCGTCGATTGGTGGTGGTGCTTCGTGTTGTCAATTGGGGCAAATACACCTATTCTTTATCCAAGTTATTTTCTTTTTCTTTCCAATCTCTCACATGTTCTTTTCCATTTTCTATTTTCCACAACATTCTTCCTTTCCGTTACGAATTCCTTTCCCTCGTTTGCCTTGTCTCCTTCCATCTATCTTATTTATGAAACTCTCTCTCTCTCTCTCTCTCTCTCTCTATTTTTTTTTTTCATTTTGCACGAAATAGGAGGACCCCATTGAACCATAGCACACATGGAACTCTAAGGGACCTCTCGAAGGGAGGGCAAACACAAGGAAAAAACTCTATTGTCATAGGGGTAAGAAGTTCATGTTAGATCATTTGCATCTGTAAGTACTAAGTGTGTGTTTGTAATGAGGTTTTGAGTAGATTTTTATAAATGCTTTGGTAAATGGTAACTGCTTCATTTTTTTTCACCTATGCCCCTGGACACGGGCAATTACTAGGATTAGAGTGCAATTTTGTTAGACAAGAGACTGCTCAAAATTTCTTTACACTACCAGTCTTGAGGTTTTGTGGTGGTGATTGCTTGGTGCTTCAAGTCTTGAGGCTTTTGGTAATCTGAATACAAAAATGTTGTTCAGCTGCACACTATAGTAGTTTTTATACGGACTAGTGCTTGGAACAATTTGAGTTTAAAATTTTGGGAAGCCTATCACTACTATTGGAGATGTACCTAAATTTTAGTTTAGGATAGGGGAGAGTGAAAGAAAACCTCATATACAACTAAAGAAACTTGCAGAAACGGAGCAAAAAATTGGGATGTTCGATAAACAAACGAAACTTTGTCGAATTTTTGATAGAAAATGTGTCTCTATTGTATATTTCATTCCTTTATTATTTTCTTAACGACCATATTTTTCTTATTAGCGTATAACTAATGTTTTCCGTTTCTTTGTGTTGCAGAGTAGCTATGGACGTGGTTGATTTCCGGATGCTTAACTACGTGTTTTTTTTTAATTACACAGAATCTATGTATTAATTTCTATTAGATTTGAACATAAACAAAATGTAAGGGTATTTTGTGGTTTGTATTAGTACTTTTGACACGAACAATAAATAATTGTGTTTTGTGATTTTAATTAATGTTGAACAGGATTATGTAATGACATTTAGTTTGTGGTCTATTATTGTTTTGTTGGATATATAAATGGGAACAAGAATATGAATTATGTACATTTTTTAATTTAATTTAATTTTTTAAAAATAGTTTTGGCAGGGAAATATTTCCTCGCTAAAGGTTTTACTAATAGTATTTTTAACCACCTTAAGCGAGGAAATATTTTATCGCAAATGATACAGTACATGAGAATACAGAAGACTTATTGCGAGGAAACACTTAACTATGGCGAGAAAATATTTGTTGCTAAAACCTTTCAATGGCGAGAAAAAATTATTTCCTCGCAAAATGCTACAATATCATGAAAATTTATTAGACTTTAAGCGAGAAAATATTCGGTTATGGCGAGGAAATGTGTAGCCAATCGCGAGGAAACATTTTGTCGCTAAAATTTTGCCAATGGTGAGGAAGTAAATTTCCTAGCCAACACCCCTTAACGACAACCCTACTACGAGGAATGGTAGTGAGGAATTATTTCCTCGCTAAAGCTTTTAGCGAGAAAATTTAGGGCTTTTTTGCGAGGAAATCAATTCCTCGCTAAAGATGCAATTTTTGGGCAAGATAAAATAGAGCAGATCAAGGAGAGAGAAATAGTGAGAGACCAGGTTTGTATGTGGTTCAGCCCTATTAATGAAGGAATCTACGTCCACATATGTGCCTGAGCATATTCAATATACTGTTAAAAAGTCAGGGATCCTTGGTGAACCAACAATAGTTTGGAGCTACCAGAGGTCGGCCGAGCACAATTATGATTGCTATAGAGGTGCTACGCAGATTAGAAGTGTTCTCCCCCTTGGAAGAGGATGGTGATCCCTTTTATAAGTGTAAGAGACCTACCCGTATAAGCCAACTACATGGATAAGGAAATTCAATCCAATTGGGATTGATTGGCATCAATCGTGGGGGTTCCCTAATTGGATTAGGAAACAATGTAAACTTTCCATTAGTCTTCTAACTTGTATAAGAAAATTCCTAGAACATTCTGGACCATGTCCTGGGGCTGGGTTGTGCTGTACCCCTAACAGGCTGGACCGTCGTTACAATCTCAACCTGTTTGGTCGGGCCTCAAGACGCTGGGTCTACCATTCGGGACAAATCTACTAACCTTTTCTGGACTGTTTGATGACTGGATGATGTTACCCTGATCCAGGGGTCGGGCTACCCTCTGGTAGAGCCCTATGCTATAGGATCAAGAGGCTAGGGGAAACCCGCAACTGCTCGAGAAATTGGGATAGGGGCAGGTCGCTGAGTAGAATTACTCGATTATAGAGTAGAGCCAATTTTAGGCGTATCAATTCCCCCCATTTCCAAGGTCGGCTTGATGCTATATTGAGTCAAGTTTAGAAATATGTTGATTGCTCGGGAAAGTTGCCTTGGAGCTTCTGAGTCTTGTGAATTCTCGGTAACTGCCTAAGAGTTGAGACTTAGCCTAATTCAGAATCTTTAAGTGCTCGAGAATTGGCTAAGAGTTGATACTCAGCTTGATTTGGAGTCTTTTGTTTAAGTTAGCTCCTAGGATGGTTATCTTCTGCCTAGTGAACCTTCATTAAGGTTGTTGGTTGAAGAATTTGACCATGTTGGACAAGCCGACCTAAAGCGTGTTGCTTTAGGGTCCTTATTATGTTATCACCCAGGATGGTTATCTTCTGCCCAGCAAGCCCTAGTCAAGACTGTTGGTAAAAGAGTTTGACCATGTTGGTAGAGCCGACCTAAAGTGTGTTGCTTTGTGGTGTTTTTTGCACCTCTATCGTGGGCCAACCTAAGAGGATTTAGTTGCATCTATCATCGATTTAGGCCTAAGTGGAGTTAGTGCCTCTGGGCATTGTAGGCACCCGGGTTGTCTAAGAATTTTACTAAGTTGAACGCAAGGCCTGTAAATACTCGGTGTGACTTCCTGTAGTCTTTATTCCCTCTTGCCCCCAAGCTTTTGTTGAGGCAGTTGTTACAGGGAACAATTGTTGTAGGCAGCTAACCTAGAACGTTGGTAGTTCCAGGGTGTTTTGGTGCCTCGGGTGCGATCTCGAGGTCTTTCGGTGCCTCGGGTATGATCCCGAGGTCTTTTGATGGAGCTCTTTGATATAGTCCGTGGAGCCTTGTACTATGATAGGGTGAAAGTACCACTGTAGCTAGGCTTGCCTAGACTATTGAAGACAGAAGGTCGAGTCAGGATCACGGGGCTCCAGGCAGCTGTCAATTGGAGGCCAAGTCAGGATTACTGGATCCTAACCGCTGCGAACTGGAGGTCAAGTCGAGGCTGTCGGACCCTGACTGGTGTGAACTGGAGGTCGGGTCGGGGCTGTCGGACCCTAACTGCTATGAATTGGAGGTCGGGTCAGGGCTGCTCTATAGTGAACTGGAGGTCGGATCGGGGTTATCGATCCCTAACTACAGTGAACTGGAGGTCGGGTCGGGGCTGTCGGACCCTGACCGTTGGACACTGAAGGAACTACCAGAACTATTGGGCTTCTTTACATTGTTCTTCTCGGGCTGATCTCGCTTCCGCTTACTTCTTGAAGGCTTGTCACTTACGTGCTTGGGTCTTGGTCTTTAGAAATTCTTCAGTGTCTAAATATTTTTCAACCCTCTCTATGAGTTCAACCAAGGTTGCCGATCGATTTCTGTAAAACGACGTGGCGCACTTGGTGTGTTGAACTCTCGAGCAGAGGGCTATAATGGCGACTGTCTCATTTTGGTCGTAGAGTTACGGCTTTTGTTGGTTGAACTGATTGGAAAAATCCTTCAACGACTCACCCTACCGCTGCCTGATAGGGAGTAGCTAGGTGTTAGGTTGCAGCTGGTTGAACATGCCTATGAACTGACTGATGAAGTGTTTTCTGAGCTCCTTGAAATCTGTAACTGGTTGGGGTTTTAGGGAGTGGAACCATTGAGTGACTGGGCCTTTTAAAGTACCGGGGAAGGCTAGGAAGTATAGTTCGTTTGCGTCGGTGGCCAGGGACATCTAAGCCTTAAAGGTCTAAACGTGGTCGACCGGGCTTCCCAAGCCGTTATAAGAATCTAGATGAGGTTGTTTAAACTTGCGCAGGATGGAAAACCTCGTGATCTGGCTGGAGAATGGTGACTCGGTCTCGATGTTGACCTGATCCTGAGTATGGTTCTAGTCCAGCTCCTTGGCCATTCCATCGATCTGTTTCTCCAAATCCTTTATACGGGACACCACACCTTCATGACCGGTATCCAAGACATAGGTTGAGTCAGTGGAAGGGGCTTCCTCCACACGACGTGCTGTCCTCTGGGATGAGGCTCGGCTATGACTCCGGTTTATCGTGCGCCTAAGATCATCTCGGCTCCTGGCCGAGTGATCATGGGTCGATTCCTGAGTCATGCGTTCTCACCTCCCCCACTGGCAGCATAGCTATCGTTGATGATGTCTCTGGCGTCCCTAACACAGGTCAGGTTGGCTCGGGCACGTCGTCGAGTCCGTGTCAGTTCCCGACTATACACATCATTCCCGGATGGTGACCCAGCCTGTGAAGGGTTATTTTGTTGGGCTAGCAGGGCTTCGATCTGCTGATGGGTTTAACACTAGCCCTCCAAGAGCTGTGCAAGGGTCGCAGTGATCTACTCCGGTGTCAGAAATGCTAGGGCCGGTGGGACGTTCCAGTTAGCCTGCTGCGTAGCCCTCTTTCCCTTCTTCGGGGGCATGACTATCAGTTGAGAGATTTGTGTTTTGAGAAATCTGTCATTTCTCCATAGATGGTGCCAAGCTGATGGTGCAATTTTTGGGCAAGATAAATTAGAGCAGATCAAGGAGAGAGAAATAGTGAGAGATCGGGTTTGTATGTGGTTCAGCCCCATTAATGAAGGAACCTACGTCTATGTGTATGTTTGAGCATGTTCACTATACTGTTAAATAGCTGGGGACCTTTGGTGAACCAACAACAGTTTGGAGCTACTAGAGGTCGACCGGGCATGATTATGATTACTATAGAGGTGCTACACAGACTAAAAGTGTTCTCCCCCTTGGAGGAGGTGGGTGGTCCCTTTTATAAGTGTAAAAGACCTACCTGTACAAGGTAACTACATGGATAAGGAAATACAATCCAATTGGAATTGATTGACATCAATCGTGGGGGGTTTTCTAATTGGATTAGAAAATAATTTACACTTTCCATTAGTCTTCTAATTTGTATAGAAAATTGCCTGGAACATTCTGGACCACGTCCTGGGGACTTGGCTATGCTGTACCCCTGACGGGCCAAGCCAGCGTTACAATCCTGAGATATTTAGTCGGGCCTCGGGACGTCGGGTCTACAGCTTGGGATGAATCTACTGACCCGTCTTGGACTATTTGATGACTAGATGATGCTACCCTGATCTAGGGGTCAGGCTTCCCCTTCGGCAGAGCCCTATGCTATAGGATCAGGAGGCCCGGGGGGCCCGCAATCGCTCGATAAATCGAGATACGGGCCGGTTGGTGAGTAGAACCGCTCGGTCATAGAGTGGAGCCAATTTTGGGCGTATCATTCGCTAAAGCCAATTTTTATTGTAGTAACGTTTCTCAGTTTAACGAATCTTCCACTTATTTGATGGGATGGTTAAGAGATTATTTATGGTTAAACTCTTCACAAATTATCAATGGGTACAACCCCTTTGGTATGAATAGTTTATCGGTCTAGGCGTGGATGAACTTATTTGGACATCTTGTTTAGGCTACTAGATTTATGTTCTTAATTTCCTGGCATGGATATTGGCAGGAATTGATTGAAACTTTAGCATGGGCTCATGAACGCACACCTTTGGCTAATTTGATTCGATGGAGAGATAAACTTGTGGCCATTTCCATTGTGCAAGCAAGATTGATTAGATTAGCCCACTTTTCTGTAGGTTATATATTTATTTATGCGGCTTTCTTGATTGCCTCTACATCGGGTAAATTTAGTTAATTTGAATATGTTGTGTCTGCGATAATCTCATTTCTTTCGATGGGGAGGAGGTCAGCCTTCTTATATTTCTACATCTAGGATCCGACTTATATCATAGATCCTGAGGTAAAGGTATAACAAAATCAAAGAGGACGGTGCTGCCCAATAAAACTTATTTTGAGAAATGCTAGGCACACAACACATTCCACAACACATTTTACAACAGGGTTTTAAATACATGTACCCTATGCTATGTAAAGTAGATTAATAGCAATAAAAGGTAGGTTGAAATTTAAAGTTAGAGATTATGTTTTCCCTAGCAAAAATGCTAGGCATGTACACAACACATTCCTAACACATTCCACCACAGGGCTTGAAATGTGTTGTACCCTGTGCTGTTTGAATTTTTCACACTTTTCTATGCACCACTTACACAACACATGGTGCATGCATTTAAAGCCCTATTGTAGAATGTGTTGTGGAATGTATTATGTGCCTAGCCTTTCTCACAAGCAAATTTAATCTATTTTAATATTATTAAATGGAAGAATTTGGTGCCACGTGGCTCTCTCTCCCCATTTTTTTCTTTCACTTTTAATCCTTCCTCTTTCTCTCACTCTACGTTACACTTCATGAGCCCATCAAAAAATTCCAATTCAAAGAAAATAAAGATGGTCAAATATAATGAATGTGGCATTGATCAATGAAAATGAAGAGACTTGCTCCTTCTCCATTATGCTTCATGAATGCATCTTAATAAAAGGGAATGTAGAGGCTCCTCTTACAAACAATGTGAAGAGACTTCCTCCGTAAAAAACAACATAAATATGTAATATCCTGTATTTTTCTATAATGTATTATATGAATAAGACCTTGTATTCTTTTTTTAAATACTTGTATGAGTTTAGCTTTATCTTTGGTGTAACCTGTATCCCAATCGATTGGCCTATTTCCCAATCGATTGCCTTATCTTGGATGTCAATCGATTGGCATCATATACCAATCGATTGGATCATTTAATACCTAACTCCAATCGATTGCCACCTTTGCTAATTGATTGGAAGTAGCTATTTTGATTCCTTTGCTTTGGTTGGGGATTAGCCACGTAAATACTTACTCTCCTATATATATAAGTCCATTATGGACGTTTCTCTCTTTTAGAAAATAGAGAGTGAGAGAGAGAGTATTTTGTGAGTGTTTATATATATACACACATATATATACATATATACACATTATATATACATCCATATACTTACACACTGACTATGATTAGAAGAAGAGAAAGAGAAGGAGACCAGAGAGAGAAAGAAGGAGACAAAGGAAGAAGAGACAGAGAGAAGAGCCACCATTGAAGCTTCCAAGGCTTCAAATACACCACCTAAACACACCCTTATCATCTAAGGTGAGTTTTAAACTCCCTTGGTAGCATGGTTAGATTATATTACATGTTTCAAAAGAAGGAAATACGTATTGAAAACGTCCCTCCCATAATTCTATTTTGGACTGCACATTCTGGGGAAGAAGCCGCAGTTCCAATCAATTAAGACATTTCCCAATCGATTGCCATAATTGAGAACCCAATTGATTGGTATTGGTTGTGACCTAATCGATTAGCCTTTTGTGTAATTGATTGGTATTAATGTGGACCCAATCGATTGATATGTGACCCAATCGATTGTTATTATCTTTATCCCAATCAATTGGACCCTGACCCCAATTGATTGGTAGTCACAGCATGTTGTTAATTCATGTTGATTATATCATGAGCTGTTTAGTTGTTTATTTATTGAACTGAAATCCCTCATGAATACAGTAGTAATGAAAGTGATAATGATAAGCCATGATGTGGCAGCCTTGAAAATAATGCACTATTTTTTTTTTGAACAGCAAGGCATTTTATTTAAAAAGCCAAAAGGCTAAGAAAGTTGCAATCACTCCAGTGAAGAAAATACAACCAGCCAACTTAAACTTCTAAGGGAATCCAGTCAAAGACCCCCCACTAGAACACTTAGAAAAACATTTCCTAAAACAATATTTTGCACTAAAACCACAAACCAACCCTTGGAGATTGTTAAATCAGCACAAAAATCAGCAAAACTAGTTGTAACAAAATGCAGCAGCAATAAAAGAAATAAAACTTTGCACCCAACTAACAAGCATTATTCGAAGGTCAATAGTAGCACTCCAGAATTGCAAAATTCAGTCTAGAAATCCAGATTCCGGCTGATTATCAAAACTTCGCCCCAAAATTCATATTTCAGCACTAAATACCCCTATCTTTGACTCCATAGTTTAATACATTCATGGTTGCAACATCACAACGGCCAAGACCAATAACCTCTTCAACAAAAAGTATTGAAAAGTCTTTAACTCGGACACTCATTTTTCGCGCATTAATCTTTTGAGCTGATCAACCACAAACCGAGCTTTGAAACTTATTCACTTTTTAGAGCATCCAAAACATTTTCCAACTCCTCTTTGTGAATTTACTTGTCCTCCTCCAAGATAGAAACATCAGAAACATCATAATAAACCAGTAAACCACCCATCCTTAATGCCGAAAGCAAGCAAGCAACCGAACTGTGAATCCACTGGATCAGCACCAAGAAGAGGCAGGACTTGGCACCAAATCAGATCAGCAAAAACACTGAACAAAAGCAGCAGAGAGCCCTGGCCAGGAAGGAACAACCCCAGAGAAAAATATTGAGCAACAACCACTAACAAAGCCAAACCAGCATCAATACTCCCAGTTTATATATTCTAGCATGATCAGCAAAAACCTGTGCCCCCAACTTTCATGCAATCTGGGAGCTGATCAGCAGCACAAGCAACCCATCTCTTCAAAATTCTGTAGATCATGTGAACTCACGCGACACGAAATCCCCAAAACACGAAGTAAAACACACACCGAACACACTCCAAACGAAGTGAGAAGCACTCCCAATATTTTGAAGAGAATTACCCAAAAAGAAGGAACACACACCAAAGGCCCACCCCCCTCCCCAAGTATCCATACTTGTGAATAGCAAATATTTCACATCAGCCATTCTTTTCTCTTTTCTTTTTTTTTTTTCTTTTCTTCTCTCACTCATATATCTCCATAGATGGTTTTTTTTTTTTTTTTTTTCTTCAGCCAACGAAAGCAAAATGGTCTTTCCTCAAAAAATTCATCTTGCAGTGAACAAGGTACAAACTCCAATCCCCCCCAAAACTGACACCTCCTCTTTAACTTGCTTCTTCTTTTTTCTTTTTTTTAAAAAAACAAAGCACAATTAAAAACAAAGCACAATTAATGCACTATTAGTAACAACGTTAGTGAACGTATCGGTCGTGAACCAAATCGATTTTAGTGTAGTATATCCTGATGATTTAGCCACATGGGAGTGTCGAGATTTCGTTTGGTTACAGGTCAACATAAGTTAGTATGGGTGACACTTTGTGCGTAGACATATGTTGATTGACGGTGTCCTAACGTATGTGGACTACAATCATTGTGCGTGGCTGGACATGGATTAACGGTGTCCTAAAGTATGTGGACTGCAATCACGGATCCAGAGGTTTGACTGCGTGAGTCGTGGCTTAGTGTGGTATACATTAATTAACAGTGTCCTAAAGTATGTGGACTGCAATTAATGGAATATTCATGGCATGCATTGATTGACAGTATCCTAACGTACATGGATTGAATCAATAGTATGTCCATATTGTGATTCAAGGTGATGTCTATTGATGACAGTGTCCTAACGAATGTGGACTGCAATCAATGGTACATCCTTGGTATGACATGGATTGATATATTCTAATCAACAGTGTTCTAAAGTATGTGGACTATGGTCAAGGGTGTATCTGGATAATCTTATAGTCAAGTTATTCATCGACTTCTTAGAGTGTGTTAGTCTTTTGCGTAACAAGACATTTAAATGGTTGGTTTGAAGAGAAGATACTCTCAATGGAACTTAATCTATATCATTTCATAACTTGCAATAACTTTCTAATTGTGATACCTCATTAGTATTTTACTCAATCAACTCTCAGTAAGTTGACAGTCGTTATTGCCTGGACCCTTCCCGTCCAGACTACCCTGTCCCCATTAATACAGGTGATGGAGCCTACGATGATGGCTACTACCCGGAAGGGGACTATGCAGAGAGTGGCCCCATTAATGACGGTGATGCCGGGGAGGGCTACAACGATGACGACTATATCTACGCCAGCTGAAGACTCGAGATAGACATTAGTTTTATATTTCTGTTAAACTTTAATAAAGGGTACTTGGGCATATGTTGTCTCCAAACTTTTCATGTTGTTGTTGTAGACTCTGATATGTAATAACTAGAATGGTATAATATACGTAGTTGTTTATATTACTGCCTCTTTATTATTATGTTTGTTTAGAACTATGTGGTATTGTAGACACCCCATTTTGTCGGCTATCAGATTTAGGAGACCCATAGCTTGGTGGTTCACAATGATCGTAAAAGACTCAAAAGGACTCCTGGAAGTCAGCTCTATCTCTCAGAATGCTCAGATTGACCAAAATGCCCCTGAAAGCCCGAAGACTCCCAGATTTGGTCCCGAAGTTCTGAAAACATGCTATGTCGTAAGAAAAATGATAAAATGAGTTTTTAAGTAAAACTGGATGAAATCGTCAGCTCCCAGAGACCCCCGGAAGTCCCGGAAGTTCCCCGAAAGTCCCCGTTGACCGGTTTGACCAAGGTTTGACCAGGTTTGACCAGAGTTTGACCAAGTTTGACCAAGTTTGACCGAAATTGTCTGAATTCACCAGAACCATTCTAAATCATGAGAAAAGTATTAAAACAAGTTCCAAAAGAAAATCGAGCGAAAACATCAGCTCCTGGGAGCTCCCAGAGGTTCCCAGAACTTCCCGGGAATCCCAGGTTTGACCGGTTTGACCAAGATTTGACTTTGGAATCGGGGAACCGAAACAATTTTCAAATATTTTTCATGGATACTAGAGGTCAATAGCTTTCCAACGGTATATCGCACATAATTTCTGGATTTAAAACGAATTTATTATGAATTTCCAAAGGCGAAAAGGCGATCAAATCGGCTTTTATCGCGAATACCGCAAAACTTTTCAAAGTGACCTATCCCCGAACTATTTTTTATGTAAAGTAGACTCCATTACATTTCCAACGGTATATCACAACCTCAATTTGGAGTTCGTACGCATTTTCTGTGAATTTTGGACGAAATAGGGCCTTTTCGCGAATACCGGAACTTCGGGGGGCCTAAACAGCATTATCCAGACGAAGGGAGGAGCAGTGCCGCCGCGGCACTCCCCTCCAGAACAGTAAGTTTTTGTAAATACTTTTGTGGTCCCATTTTGATTAATTAAAATCCAAAACGACGTGGTTTCATGATTTCAGATGTTTGGGACCAATGGGAGTACTTTCTAAATCCCAAAAACACCCCAAGTTGGCCTATATAAACACCCCATTACTCCTCATTTTGGGGGGGAGTCAAATGCAAGTTTAGAGAAAGTTTGGGAGAGAAAGTGTAGAGATAAGGTTAGAGTGGAGAGAAAAGAAGCTTTCTTCTTTGATTTTTCAAAACAAAAGTGAGTTCTAACTTTGTTTTTACTTCATTACTTCCATTTACTTCAACATTCAATACTCCCAACCACCATTTTAGTGAGCATTCAAGAGTGTGGAAGCTTCTTCCATGTCTAGTGTCATTACATATGAGTGATACACCAATCTACAAGTCTCATGCTTCATGAATATCATCTATTGATTATCATCTACTTGCTTGATTATATATATGTTCATCTCTCCTTATCTCATTTCTTTTTCTTTTCTTTATTTACTTACTAGTTCATCATCATCTAAGTGATGACATGAAGTTTGGGGTGAGTGAATCCTTATGGATAGTAGCTCTTGACCTCAAAAACATGTTTGATAGATGATGATCATAACCTCAATACTTCCAAGGTATTCTTGGAATGTATTGAAGTTATGCCCAAAAATAAAATAAATCTCTCCAACAATCTTGGAGGTTCTTAAATGATGAGTTTGATGTAGGTATTCTAAGTGGCTATGATCCTTATTGAGTGTTGAAAACATGTTTTCAAAACATCTATTTCAAAACCCCTCTCAATCCCTCTCATTTGGTTTCAAGAAACAAAACTTTGTTTTCTCCAAAATCTTCAAAACAATGAGTCAAAACAGTGAGTGAGTTGAGTTCAAAGATTTTTCTAGAACACAATACTCAACATATGGATACAAGGCCACTTGGAAAGTCTTCCTAACTCATTGGAGAACACCCATGATTTTTGGTTTGACTTGGAAGTACTTGGAAATGATCCATTTGGGTCCCAACATTCCTTCCAAACATTCTGTTTTTGCTGTCACAGCAGCTAGGTCAACTTACGACCTCTTTTCCAGAAAACGTTTCCAAAAGGGGTGGTCCTAACTTATTTTTCCTTTAAAATTCAATGTCTTAGGAAACTTTCTGTATAAAATGGGCCTCTAGATCATTCTTTTTCATTTTCTAAGATTTTCTAACATTTCAGACGACAGTACGAACTCTGTTTCTGAGTGACCTCTATTGTTTATGTAATTTCTCTCAATCTGTGATAGCTATTCAAGATTGGCCTTTTGGGTTGTGTTCTAGACACAATAAGGAACATCTCCATAAAACATTATGCATTGAAAACATTCCTAACCCCTCTTTTCAAATTCCAAAAGATCATGCTACTGTTCTGTCCACTATTCACAGCGAGTACACTTTAACTTTCATTCTTTGATTTGAGGCCTATATGCATTCCAAATTAGTTCATATCTTAGGAAGTGGTTCATACTACATTTGTATATATCCCATGTTGATTTCATTCATTCATGCTTGCCCATTTTAGACTTCTAAGCCATTCTAGAAATCCATGTACACAAAACACACTACAACCTTTGCACATTTTTAGATACATACATTGCATTCATGCATGATTTGGGGTTTTTGTAACTCTTAATCTAAGGAGATTATAAGGAATGAACTCGATCACTCGTTCATGCTTCCCCTTGATCTATTCATCCTTTCTCATCCGTCCCGGGGATTGAGAGGTCTTCTTTTATCAAAGAATAACATGCATCATTCTAGCCTTGCTAGGCATATTTTGATTTCTTTGCTTATTTGTTTCAATAACAATTCATGTCCCCCTTTAGATTAGGAAGTCTTGATTATTTGATACATGATTAGACGATCTTTACTAGGTTTATTTGTGTGATCTTTCACTTTACATTGCATGATATTTGGCCTAGATCTTATGAATGATATCTTATATTTTGATCTTCCAATTTCAAATCTCCTTATGTGATGTAATATACTATCATAGTATTATTTGTCGAACCATACATAGTATAAGATGATTATTTGGATGCTAATTGAGGCCCGTCGAAAGACGGGGCGAGTTGAGGGTGTTTTAGTCGCGACAAAGGCTCCTTCCTCTCTCGTACCAAAACTCCGAACCAAGTTCTTTGGTTATGAAGGGCCGGTGACCTTATCCGCTTGGGTGAGTCAAAATTAGGTTTCTTGGTTCCTTAAAGACCAAGTGGCGACTCTGTATCTGTTTTCAACAGACCTATTTTTTTTTTTCTTTCTTTGATTCAAAACAATCTCAAACAAGAGAAGTGGTCCGATTCCGCGTGTCCACAATCTGGCGACTCCACTGGGGATATTTATTTTCAAAACAAAATAATACAGAGGTTTGACTCATAAGAAGCATCCTTAAAATCATCTTTTTACTGTGTCTGGTTCACCGCATTGCACTCTTGCATTTCCCCCCTCTGACTGTGTCTGAAACGCGGCGCTGACATTGTTCAGGTCTTGCTGTGCCAGGGCACAAGTCACCGTTGATACTGTACCTTCCAAGGTATATCAAAAAGAGTAAAAACCTCCGTACTGTCTCCCTGACGGTATATTGGAACTCTCGTCAACGGACCCTCTTTGACTAAACCCAGCCTTTGCATATAGATTCCTGTAGAACCTTTCATAGGACTGTTCATTTATCTTTTCAGATAGGACAATGTGATATAACTGTTGTATACCCTGACGGGATTACCTGCGCGGTGTAGACGCTTATGTGGCATGAGGCAGAACTTCTTTCTTATGATCCCCAAGGCAATCACTTACATGTGACCACATTGAGTGACCTGCCTAGGCACCATGGTAAGGAAGTCTGCTCCATGTTCACAAAGATATACACCGCAAGCCTTGTTTGTTGGTCCTAGGACATAGGAGTATGAAAACTAGCTAGATAGTATGATCACCATCATAACCTGTTTCTCCCAGAAACTCTGTCCAGATATCCCAGATATAACCATATTGTCCAGTTTCTCCTAGAAACTCTGTCCAGATATCCCAGATATAACCATATTATCCAGTTCTCCTAGAAACTCTGTCCAGATATCCCAGATACACCCATATTAACCAATTTTTCCCAGAAACTCTGTCCAGATATCCCAGATATAACCATATTAATCAGTTTTTCCCAAAAAAAAAAAAAACTCTGTCTAAATCTCCCTGATTTCCCAGACATACCAGTTTCTCCCAAAAACTCTGTCCTATCTCCTAGAAACTCTATCCAAATTTCCTAGAAATATCCAAAGTACTTGTTTTCCCAGAAGCTCTGCCCAAATCTCCCAGATTCTCCAAAAATCCAACATCTCTGCCCAAATCACCCAGAAATGCCCAGATATACTTGTTTCCCCTGGAAACTCTATCCATATTTCTCAGAAATACCCAAAATACCAGTTTCTCCTAGAAGCTCAGTCCAAATCAACCAGAAATCCTTTTTTCTCCTAGAAACTCAAATGACTTCTAGAAATTTCTCCGAATCTTCCAAACCCATGTTTCTCCCAGAAACTCTATCCGAAATTCCCAAAGTATCCCGGAAATCCCTGTTATCCCTTGGTGATCATACTGGAAAGTAAGGTTAGCACACTCTGTATGGCTAGGACCTTATTTGTTTAACTTCTATCTGTTAGAAGTAGGGGCATCATATAGATTAGGGTTTGCATCTGCATGCTTATCTCATGTGCATGCACCATTCTCATCAGTCTGCGCACACTATCTCAGTCAGTCTGTACATAAGTCAGTCCATCTTCCTTAACCTCACTGTCATTGTCTCTCTAGTCATCACTATCAGAATCTGATACACTCCTCTCGAATCTATAGGTTATTGTAGATTCCCAAAATCAGCCACTGAGATCCCCATCCTGGGTCAGAAGTTCGAGCAGTCATTTAGTTAGAATCAGTCCGCCGAGAAAATTCAACATGAATCAGGAAACTTTGGAAGCCAAGGTCACTGAATTAATAAATCAACAGTCAGATCGGCTGACTCAAGTCCTGAAATTTATGGAAGAGTTCCGACAACAGCAACCACAGTACCCACCTAGGTTCCCACCACCACAAGGGTTCATGCCACCACCACCGCCTAGATTTGGACCGCCTCCCGAGAACAATGGGGAAGAAGAACGGTTTCAAGAGGTCCCGCCGCCTGTATATGAGAAAAAGCTCCAAGAGAAAATGGACAAGGTCGACAAGCTTGAGAACATACTAAGGAAGAGTAAGGGAGTCGACGATTACATGTTAGATCTGGAAGGATTGTTTGAGCCCAACAAGGTGAGGCTACCCGAGAACTTCAAGATGCCTGAAATCGACCGTTTTGATGGAACTGGAAATCCGAAGAGCCACGTGAAGTTTTGTATGAGCATTTTCCAGTCAATGGGCTGCACCCATGAGCACATAGCTATGCTGTTCCCTCAAACCCTCCAGAAAGCCGCACTATCCTGGTTCCTAACCCTTGAAACTTCCAAGACCCGAGTTTGGGAAGATGTTGCTAGAACTTTCATTGATCATTACTCCTACAACCAAGAGCTTGATGTCACCATCCGAGATCTGGAAACTACCAGGCAGAATTTCAATGAGTCCTTCGCTGCATTCTTGAGCAGATGGAGGAATAAAGTAGCCCAAATGATCCACAGGCCTGCTGAGAAAGAGCAAGTACGTATGCTGGTCAAGAACCTGCAACCGGTATACCATGAAAAACTATTCTACCAATCCATCTCAACATTTGAAGAGTTGTTTGAGGTTGGGACTAGAATCGAGGATGCTATCTGTGAAGGCAAGATCAATGGAGCTGGGTCACTGAAAAAGGAGAAGAGACCCCATACCTTTGGTGAAGATCAAGAGAGCCTAGATGTCAATGCCTTAAGCCCATCATCAAGCCAAAATGACTGCAGTAAGAGGCACAAGAAAGGAAACCAAAGAGTCTTCACACCACTTGACATGAGCTTATCCTCCGCTCTCAATCAGCTTGTTCAAAAGGGCCACCTTGTACCTTTGGAGCCCAGTAAGCCTCCTAATCACCCACCTCCTGGGTACAATGAATCCAAGTATTGTGATTACCACCAAGACCAAGGCCATGAGACCGACAACTGTAAGAGGCTCCGTCACTCAATTCAGGATCTCTTAGATGATGCGCCGCACCCCAATCCAATTCACTACCTCGGTCTGGACCAACCCATGACCTATCCATTTCAATGATCCCCTTCGCTGAGGACCATGAATGTTGAACCTGTGCCGGTGAAGCGATGGTGTTTGGGACTTTTGCTATCAAAACAAATGAGGATGCTCTTTTAAAAAAAAAAAAAAAAGAATAAGCGAGTCACTGTGACATTCCATTTGAGACCGGGTCAAGTCCAGTCGAGTCTGTTGTGTGTTTTGTCTATTTCAAGTTTAGTCTTGTGGTCGAGTCCGTCTGTCATCAAGTTGTTATGAGTCTGTAACCTTCTCTAGTGATGGAATGAAGTCTCATTTTGCCTAATCTAATGTGCCTAGTCATAGATGCATGAATCTCTGAACTGAAGTGTCACTTTTCAAATTACCATGGATATTACTGTGCTAAAAAAAAATATTTTTTTTTTACTCAAACAAAAAAATCCTGAAAGGTCAAAGTCAATTTTGCGCTGACACTGATGAAGAGCCGAGAATTGAATAGCCTTACTTTAAGAATTTAAAGATTCTCTTGCCTCAATCTTGAAAAGACATACTTGAAACTGACTTGGGGCTTGCCCAACACCCTTTCCACCATTCCTACCATTTCAAAGCCTTGGGCCCAACCCAATTGATAGCCATGCGAACCTGTGCGGACTTGGTCCTTGATGGTAGCCAAACATTTCAGTGAGTTTCATCTCCACTTTCAAAAAAAAAAAAAAAAAAAAAACAAAGAAAAAGAACAAAAAAGAGCTCGCTAGGTTGAAAACCCGAAAGGGCACCTAGGCAAAAGTGAGAGCTAAAAAGGTGTTGATTTCCAAAATCTGACCCTAGCTAGTCAAAAGGTTGAAGAAAATTTTGATGAAACAAATAAGGGAATCATACGCTTCAAGATACATCTTAAGAACGTGCCAAGATCACATTTCAAAAGGCACGGAATGACCACAAATAAATTCCGAGAGCTGACATGCACATTCTGGAATTCTGAGATTGCGATTGAAGGATCTTGCAAGAATCAACTACATGAAAAGCAAAAATTGACTGGCTAGGCAAAAGTGAAAAGGATCAATCCTCAAAACAAAAGAAAAAGAAAAAGAAAAAGAAAAGAAAGGGAGATTGAAACTGAATCTTTTTTATTCAAAGCTACCACAAGTGGCTCAAGTTTGAACTTCTTTGACGATTGGTTTGAAAAACCCTCATACCTCAAACCCCTTATTTCAAGCCTTGCCTTGAACTACGCTCGACCTGATTCCCACTCGGGGATACGTAGGCAACCACATCGGTTCGGTCAACACCATCATAATCAAACCAATTTCCTTCAAGCCTTGCCTTGAACTACGCTCGACCTGATTCCCGCTCGGGGATACGTAGGCAACCACATCGGTTCGGTCGCTCCACCAACAAAAAATAACCTTTCCTTTCAAAACCTTGGCCCGAACTACGTTGGACCTAATTCCCGCTCGGGGGTACGTAGGCAGACTTTCAAAAAGAAAAAGAAGGATGGTTCGCTAGGTTGAAAATCCGAAAGGACGCCTAGGCAAAAATTAGAGCTAAATCCAAAGTGAGCAATAACAAAAGAGAGAAAATAGCTCGCTAGGTCACCTCCTTGGTGCCTAGGCAAAAGTTAGGAGCACTTGAGAGATTAAAGTCACGGTCCTTGCCTCAAGCCAGAGATCACCTTCCACACTAGGGGCAAACTTCGGCTACCCGCCTCGTTTGCCTGACTTTTACTAAGCTACCCTTCATACAAGGGGCAAACTTCGGTCACCTACCTCGTTTGCCCAAAACCTCCAATGAACCTCCCTCCAAACTAGGGGCAAACTTCGGTCATTTGCCTCGTTTGCCTACCAATCCCACTTCATGCCCTTCAAACTAGGGGCAAACTTCGTTTGCCACCTGATCCATATACACCAATGGTGAGCCTTCAAGAACATTGTCTTGAATAGATGGAAATGGAGCGTCTTTCATTCCATAAGCTAAGGCACTAATTCAAAGCACATCTTGAGAGAAGCAAAGAAATTGATTAGATCAGCAGGGAGGAATTTTCAAAAATAAGATTCACCATCAAAGTGATGCCACGTTAAGGAGAGAAGTAAACACAAAAGAGAAATGGTACATCATTTATGACAAAAGCACATTAAGTTTTGGCAAGTCGACCTTGTTTCATTTGGTGTCAAATGTGTCATCCTCGTGCGTCAGTGTCTGTCAAGTTTTTGAGTCTGTTGTAGTCTCAAATGTGTAAGTCAATAGTGACTAATAAATTTTTCAAATCAAGTTATAAAGAGCATGCCAATACAAGCAGGAGTACCAAACACCATTACTACACCGGTCAAGGCGTCAGCATGAGAAGCGTCCAAACTTGGGGAAAATTTCATCCCTTTCCAAACCGTCGAAAGTTGACCATCATCTTTCTTCGTTCATGCAACATAAGTCCATGAGTGGCTGTTGATGATCTTCATTTCTCCTAGCAACATAAGTCCATGAGTGGCTGTTGATTCATCATCTTTCCTCGTTCATGCAACATAAGTCCATGAGTGGCTGTTGATGATCTTCTTTCATCTGTGCAACATAAGTCCATGAGTGGCTGTTGACCATCATCTTTCTTCGTTCATGCAACATAAGTCCATGAGTGGCTATTGATGATCTTCATTTCTCCTAGCAACATAAGTCCATGAGTGGCTGTTGATTCATCATCTTTCCTCGTTCATGCAACATAAGTCCATGAGTGGCTGTTGATGATCTTCTTTCATCTGTGCAACATAAGTCCATGAGTGGCTATTGACCATCATCTTTCTTCGTTCATGCAACATAAGTCCATGAGTGGCTGTTGATGATCTTCATTTCTCCTAGCAACATAAGTCCATGAGTGGCTGTTGATTCATCATCTTTCCTCGTTCATGCAACATAAGTCCATGAGTGGCTGTTGATGATCTTCTTTCATCTGTGCAACATAAGTCCATGAGTGGCTGTTGACCATCATCTTTCTTCGTTCATGCAACATAAGTCCATGAGTGGCTATTGATGATCTTCATTTCTCCTAGCAACATAAGTCCATGAGTGGCTGTTGATTCATCATCTTTCCTCGTTCATGCAACATAAGTCCATGAGTGGCTGTTGATGATCTTCTTTCATCTGTGCAACATAAGTCCATGAGTGGCTGTTGACCATCATCTTTCTTCGTTCATGCAACATATGTCCATGAGTGGCTGTTGATGATCTTCATTTCTCCTAGCAACATAAGTCCATGAGTGGCTGTTGATTCATCATCTTTCCTCGTTCATGCAACATAAGTCCATGAGTGGCTGTTGATGATCTTCATTTCTCCTAGCAACATAAGTCCATGAGTGGCTGTTGACCCATCATCTTTCTTCGTTCATGCAACATAAGTCCGTGAGTGGCTGTTGATGATCTTCCTTCGTCCAAGCAACATAAGTCCATGAGTGGCTATTGATCTCTCTTTCTTCATGCAACATAAGTCCACGAATGGCTGTTGATGATCTTCCTTTCTCCTAGCAACATAAGTCCATGAGTGGCTGTTGGTCATCCTCCTTCATTCATGCAACATAAGTCCACGAATGCCTGTTGATGATCTTCTTTTCTCCTAGCAACATAAGTCCATGAGTGGCTATTGATCTCTCTTTCTTCATGCAACATAAGTCCACGAATGGCTGTTGATGATCTTCCTTTCTCCTAGCAACATAAGTCCACGAGTGGCTGTTGGTCATCCTCCTTCATTCATGCAATATAAGTCCATAAGTTGCTATTGATTATCACCCTCCATCAGTGTCAAACCACCGCAAATCATCTCTGTCACAAATAAGAATGATACCTTCACTCCCATTTAACGGACGTATTTCCTTCTTCCTAGTAGAGTATGTTATCCTTCAGCTCCCGGAGGCCCCGACCGGCCCTCTTGGATTGAGCACCGAAAGATTTGATCAACCGTGAGAGATTCAGATATGGATCCTGGTTCCCGATCAAGAAGAGAGATTCTCAGAGAGTCCCCTACCATCCCCTGCAGAAGATAACAGAAGTCCGGACCGATTCTCCGGCTTGTCATCATAAGGATCTGCCAACGATTGAAAACATCATCCACAGTCAAATCACCCTGATTCCCAGGGCAAGCACTATCTATTCACAATTCAAGGATCCGTGTCCACTGATCATCATGAGCTTTATCATCTGTCCATTTTTATCACAAAATCCCTCGGTCACCTTTGGCTGTCGTCTGCTAAACAAAGCACATCTGATCTGCCTCACTCGTTTGCAAAACGCACTTCCCAAGTTTCAAAAGTTTTGCCCCCAGACCCTGAGCCTCCTAAGCCTTGGTGTCCTTATCCGAGTCATCCACCACATCACAGTCACAAATACTAACACAACACCAGCCCACTCGGAGTGGCACACCCCACAGCACCTGCTCATACTAGGGTCATAACACTAGGCATGATAGGACCCATGACACAATTCATATCACATCCATGCATTGCATATCATCCTCATAGCATAGCATCCGCATGTCTTGTTGTGCATGTGTGATTTGTTCCTTTGTGCCCTGAACTACGTCCTGGTCTGATTCCCCTTGGGATACGTAGGCAGCTCACGCAGAGCACGACCAGCACTGACCTCAGCATCTTTTTTTCATCATTGCATCTTTTGCAACGTTTTTATCCTAAATCTATAGCCTCCAAAAAGTCCTGTCTCTTCAAAACTTTGGCACTCGCTTGCGACATGCGTTGCCTCGCAAGTTCCTGCCAAAGAGGGGCAAACTGTAGACACCCCATTTTGTCGGCTATCAGATTTAGGAGACCCATAGCTTGGTGGTTCACAATGATCGTAAAAGACTCAAAAGGACTCCTGGAAGTCAGCTCTATCTCTCAGAATGCTCAGATTGACCAAAATGCCCCTGAAAGCCCGAAGACTCCCAGATTTGGTCCCGAAGTTCTGAAAACATGCTATGTCGTAAGAAAAATGATAAAATGAGTTTTTAAGTAAAACTGGATGAAATCGTCAGCTCCCAGAGACCCCCGGAAGTCCCGGAAGTTCCCCGAAAGTCCCCGTTGACCGGTTTGACCAAGGTTTGACCAGGTTTGACCAGAGTTTGACCAAGTTTGACCAAGTTTGACCGAAATTGTCTGAATTCACCAGAACCATTCTAAATCATGAGAAAAGTATTAAAACAAGTTCCAAAAGAAAATCGAGCGAAAACATCAGCTCCTGGGAGCTCCCAGAGGTTCCCAGAACTTCCCGGGAATCCCAGGTTTGACCGGTTTGACCAAGATTTGACTTTGGAATCGGGGAACCGAAACAATTTTCAAATATTTTTCATGGATACTAGAGGTCAATAGCTTTCCAACGGTATATCGCACATAATTTCTGGATTTAAAACGAATTTATTATGAATTTCCAAAGGCGAAAAGGCGATCAAATCGGCTTTTATCGCGAATACCGCAAAACTTTTCAAAGTGACCTATCCCCGAACTATTTTTTATGTAAAGTAGACTCCATTACATTTCCAACGGTATATCACAACCTCAATTTGGAGTTCGTACGCATTTTCTGTGAATTTTGGACGAAATAGGGCCTTTTCGCGAATACCGGAACTTCGGGGGGCCTAAACAGCATTATCCAGACGAAGGGAGGAGCAGTGCCGCCGCGGCACTCCCCTCCAGAACAGTAAGTTTTTGTAAATACTTTTGTGGTCCCATTTTGATTAATTAAAATCCAAAACGACGTGGTTTCATGATTTCAGATGTTTGGGACCAATGGGAGTACTTTCTAAATCCCAAAAACACCCCAAGTTGGCCTATATAAACACCCCATTACTCCTCATTTTGGGGGGGAGTCAAATGCAAGTTTAGAGAAAGTTTGGGAGAGAAAGTGTAGAGATAAGGTTAGAGTGGAGAGAAAAGAAGCTTTCTTCTTTGATTTTTCAAAACAAAAGTGAGTTCTAACTTTGTTTTTACTTCATTACTTCCATTTACTTCAACATTCAATACTCCCAACCACCATTTTAGTGAGCATTCAAGAGTGTGGAAGCTTCTTCCATGTCTAGTGTCATTACATATGAGTGATACACCAATCTACAAGTCTCATGCTTCATGAATATCATCTATTGATTATCATCTACTTGCTTGATTATATATATGTTCATCTCTCCTTATCTCATTTCTTTTTCTTTTCTTTATTTACTTACTAGTTCATCATCATCTAAGTGATGACATGAAGTTTGGGGTGAGTGAATCCTTATGGATAGTAGCTCTTGACCTCAAAAACATGTTTGATAGATGATGATCATAACCTCAATACTTCCAAGGTATTCTTGGAATGTATTGAAGTTATGCCCAAAAATAAAATAAATCTCTCCAACAATCTTGGAGGTTCTTAAATGATGAGTTTGATGTAGGTATTCTAAGTGGCTATGATCCTTATTGAGTGTTGAAAACATGTTTTCAAAACATCTATTTCAAAACCCCTCTCAATCCCTCTCATTTGGTTTCAAGAAACAAAACTTTGTTTTCTCCAAAATCTTCAAAACAATGAGTCAAAACAGTGAGTGAGTTGAGTTCAAAGATTTTTCTAGAACACAATACTCAACATATGGATACAAGGCCACTTGGAAAGTCTTCCTAACTCATTGGAGAACACCCATGATTTTTGGTTTGACTTGGAAGTACTTGGAAATGATCCATTTGGGTCCCAACATTCCTTCCAAACATTCTGTTTTTGCTGTCACAGCAGCTAGGTCAACTTACGACCTCTTTTCCAGAAACCGTTTCCAAAAGGGGTGGTCCTAACTTATTTTTCCTTTAAAATTCAATGTCTTAGGAAACTTTCTGTATAAAATGGGCCTCTAGATCATTCGTTTTCATTTTCTAAGATTTTCTAACATTTCAGACGACAGTACGAACTCTGTTTCTGAGTGACCTCTATTGTTTATGTAATTTCTCTCAATCTGTGATAGCTATTCAAGATTAGCCTTTTGGGTTGTGTTCTAGACACAATAAGGAACATCTCCATAAAACATTATGCATTGAAAACATTCCTAACCCCTCTTTTCAAATTCCAAAAGATCATGCTACTGTTCTGTCCACTATTCACAGCGAGTACACTTTAACTTTCATTCTTTGATTTGAGGCCTATATGCATTCCAAATTAGTTCATATCTTAGGAAGTGGTTCATACTACATTTGTATATATCCCATGTTGATTTCATTCATTCATGCTTGCCCATTTTAGACTTCTAAGCCATTCTAGAAATCCATGTACACAAAACACACTACAACCTTTGCACATTTTTAGATACATACATTGCATTCATGCATGATTTGGGGTTTTTGTAACTCTTAATCTAAGGAGATTATAAGGAATGAACTCGATCACTCGTTCATGCTTCCCCTTGATCTATTCATCCTTTCTCATCCGTCCCGGGGATTGAGAGGTCTTCTTTTATCAAAGAATAACATGCATCATTCTAGCCTTGCTAGGCATATTTTGATTTCTTTGCTTATTTGTTTCAATAACAATTCATGTCCCCCTTTAGATTAGGAAGTCTTGATTATTTGATACATGATTAGACGATCTTTCTTAGGTTTATTTGTGTGATCTTTCACTTTACATTGCATGATATTTGGCCTAGATCTTATGAATGATATCTTATATTTTGATCTTCCAATTTCAAATCTCCTTATGTGATGTAATATACTATCATAGTATTATTTGTCGAACCATACATAGTATAAGATGATTATTTGGATGCTAATTGAGGCCCGTCGAAAGACGGGGCGAGTTGAGGGTGTTTTAGTCGCGACAAAGGCTCCTTCCTCTCTCGTACCAAAACTCCGAACCAAGTTCTTTGGTTATGAAGGGCCGGTGACCTTATCCGCTTGGGTGAGTCAAAATTAGGTTTCTTGGTTCCTTAAAGACCAAGTGGCGACTCTGTATCTGTTTTCAACAGACCTATTTTTTTTTCTTTCTTTGATTCAAAACAATCTCAAACAAGAGAAGTGGTCCGATTCCGCGTGTCCACAATCTGGCGACTCCACTGGGGATATTTATTTTCAAAACAAAATAATACAGAGGTTTGACTCATAAGAAGCATCCTTAAAATCATCTTTTTACTGTGTCTGGTTCACCGCATTGCACTCTTGCATTTCCCCCCTCTGACTGTGTCTGAAACGCGGCGCTGACATTGTTCAGGTCTTGCTGTGCCAGGGCACAAGTCACCGTTGATACTGTACCTTCCAAGGTATATCAAAAAGAGTAAAAACCTCCGTACTGTCTCCCTGACGGTATATTGGAACTCTCGTCAACGGACCCTCTTTGACTAAACCCAGCCTTTGCATATAGATTCCTGTAGAACCTTTCATAGGACTGTTCATTTATCTTTTCAGATAGGACAATGTGATATAACTGTTGTATACCCTGACGGGATTACCTGCGCGGTGTAGACGCTTATGTGGCATGAGGCAGAACTTCTTTCTTATGATCCCCAAGGCAATCACTTACATGTGACCACATTGAGTGACCTGCCTAGGCACCATGGTAAGGAAGTCTGCTCCATGTTCACAAAGATATACACCGCAAGCCTTGTTTGTTGGTCCTAGGACATAGGAGTATGAAAACTAGCTAGATAGTATGATCACCATCATAACCTGTTTCTCCCAGAAACTCTGTCCAGATATCCCAGATATAACCATATTGTCCAGTTTCTCCTAGAAACTCTGTCCAGATATCCCAGATATAACCATATTATCCAGTTCTCCTAGAAACTCTGTCCAGATATCCCAGATACACCCATATTAACCAATTTTTCCCAGAAACTCTGTCCAGATATCCCAGATATAACCATATTAATCAGTTTTTCCCAACAAAAAAAAAAAACTCTGTCTAAATCTCCCTGATTTCCCAGACATACCAGTTTCTCCCAAAAACTTTGTCCTATCTCCTAGAAACTCTATCCAAATTTCCTAGAAATATCCAAAGTACTTGTTTTCCCAGAAGCTCTGCCCAAATCTCCCAGATTCTCCAAAAATCCAACATCTCTGCCCAAATCACCCAGAAATGCCCAGATATACTTGTTTCCCCTGGAAACTCTATCCATATTTCTCAGAAATACCCAAAATACCAGTTTCTCCTAGAAGCTCAGTCCAAATCAACCAGAAATCCTTTTTTCTCCTAGAAACTCAAATGACTTCTAGAAATTTCTCCGAATCTTCCAAACCCATGTTTCTCCCAGAAACTCTATCCGAAATTCCCAAAGTATCCCGGAAATCCCTGTTATCCCTTGGTGATCATACTGGAAAGTAAGGTTAGCACACTCTGTATGGCTAGGACCTTATTTGTTTAACTTCTATCTGTTAGAAGTAGGGGCATCATATAGATTAGGGTTTGCATCTGCATGCTTATCTCATGTGCATGCACCATTCTCATCAGTCTGCGCACACTATCTCATTCAGTCTGTACATAAGTCAGTCCATCTTCCTTAACCTCACTGTCATTGTCTCTCTAGTCATCACTATCAGAATCTGATACACTCCTCTCGAATCTATAGGTTATTGTAGATTCCCAAAATCAGCCACTGAGATCCCCATCCTGGGTCAGAAGTTCGAGCAGTCATTTAGTTAGAATCAGTCCGCCGAGAAAATTCAACATGAATCAGGAAACTTTGGAAGCCAAGGTCACTGAATTAATAAATCAACAGTCAGATCGGCTGACTCAAGTCCTGAAATTTATGGAAGAGTTCCGACAACAGCAACCACAGTACCCACCTAGGTTCCCACCACCACAAGGGTTCATGCCACCACCACCGCCTAGATTTGGACCGCCTCCCGAGAACAATGGGGAAGAAGAACGGTTTCAAGAGGTCCCGCCGCCTGTATATGAGAAAAAGCTCCAAGAGAAAATGGACAAGGTCGACAAGCTTGAGAACATACTAAGGAAGAGTAAGGGAGTCGACGATTACATGTTAGATCTGGAAGGATTGTTTGAGCCCAACAAGGTGAGGCTACCCGAGAACTTCAAGATGCCTGAAATCGACCGTTTTGATGGAACTGGAAATCCGAAGAGCCACGTGAAGTTTTGTATGAGCATTTTCCAGTCAATGGGCTGCACCCATGAGCACATAGCTATGCTGTTCCCTCAAACCCTCCAGAAAGCCGCACTATCCTGGTTCCTAACCCTTGAAACTTCCAAGACCCGAGTTTGGGAAGATGTTGCTAGAACTTTCATTGATCATTACTCCTACAACCAAGAGCTTGATGTCACCATCCGAGATCTGGAAACTACCAGGCAGAATTTCAATGAGTCCTTCGCTGCATTCTTGAGCAGATGGAGGAATAAAGTAGCCCAAATGATCCACAGGCCTGCTGAGAAAGAGCAAGTACGTATGCTGGTCAAGAACCTGCAACCGGTATACCATGAAAAACTATTCTACCAATCCATCTCAACATTTGAAGAGTTGTTTGAGGTTGGGACTAGAATCGAGGATGCTATCTGTGAAGGCAAGATCAATGGAGCTGGGTCACTGAAAAAGGAGAAGAGACCCCATACCTTTGGTGAAGATCAAGAGAGCCTAGATGTCAATGCCTTAAGCCCATCATCAAGCCAAAATGACTGCAGTAAGAGGCACAAGAAAGGAAACCAAAGAGTCTTCACACCACTTGACATGAGCTTATCCTCCGCTCTCAATCAGCTTGTTCAAAAGGGCCACCTTGTACCTTTGGAGCCCAGTAAGCCTCCTAATCACCCACCTCCTGGGTACAATGAATCCAAGTATTGTGATTACCACCAAGACCAAGGCCATGAGACCGACAACTGTAAGAGGCTCCGTCACTCAATTCAGGATCTCTTAGATGATGCGCCGCACCCCAATCCAATTCACTACCTCGGTCTGGACCAACCCATGACCTATCCATTTCAATGATCCCCTTCGCTGAGGACCATGAATGTTGAACCTGTGCCGGTGAAGCGATGGTGTTTGGGACTTTTGCTATCAAAACAAATGAGGATGCTCTTTTAAAAAAAAAAAAAAAAGAATAAGCGAGTCACTGTGACATTCCATTTGAGACCGGGTCAAGTCCAGTCGAGTCTGTTGTGTGTTTTGTCTATTTCAAGTTTAGTCTTGTGGTCGAGTCCGTCTGTCATCAAGTTGTTATGAGTCTGTAACCTTCTCTAGTGATGGAATGAAGTCTCATTTTGCCTAATCTAATGTGCCTAGTCATAGATGCATGAATCTCTGAACTGAAGTGTCACTTTTCAAATTACCATGGATATTACTGTGCTAAAAAAAAATATTTTTTTTTTACTCAAACAAAAAAATCCTGAAAGGTCAAAGTCAATTTTGCGCTGACACTGATGAAGAGCCGAGAATTGAATAGCCTTACTTTAAGAATTTAAAGATTCTCTTGCCTCAATCTTGAAAAGACATACTTGAAACTGACTTGGGGCTTGCCCAACACCCTTTCCACCATTCCTACCATTTCAAAGCCTTGGGCCCAACCCAATTGATAGCCATGCGAACCTGTGCGGACTTGGTCCTTGATGGTAGCCAAACATTTCAGTGAGTTTCATCTCCACTTTCAAAAAAAAAAAAAAAAAAAAAAAAACAAAGAAAAAGAACAAAAAAGAGCTCGCTAGGTTGAAAACCCGAAAGGGCACCTAGGCAAAAGTGAGAGCTAAAAAGGTGTTGATTTCCAAAATCTGACCCTAGCTAGTCAAAAGGTTGAAGAAAATTTTGATGAAACAAATAAGGGAATCATACGCTTCAAGATACATCTTAAGAACGTGCCAAGATCACATTTCAAAAGGCACGGAATGACCACAAATAAATTCCGAGAGCTGACATGCACATTCTGGAATTCTGAGATTGCGATTGAAGGATCTTGCAAGAATCAACTACATGAAAAGCAAAAATTGACTGGCTAGGCAAAAGTGAAAAGGATCAATCCTCAAAACAAAAGAAAAAGAAAAAGAAAAAGAAAAGAAAGGGAGATTGAAACTGAATCTTTTTTATTCAAAGCTACCACAAGTGGCTCAAGTTTGAACTTCTTTGACGATTGGTTTGAAAAACCCTCATACCTCAAACCCCTTATTTCAAGCCTTGCCTTGAACTACGCTCGACCTGATTCCCACTCGGGGATACGTAGGCAACCACATCGGTTCGGTCAACACCATCATAATCAAACCAATTTCCTTCAAGCCTTGCCTTGAACTACGCTCGACCTGATTCCCGCTCGGGGATACGTAGGCAACCACATCGGTTCGGTCGCTCCACCAACAAAAAATAACCTTTCCTTTCAAAACCTTGGCCCGAACTACGTTGGACCTAATTCCCGCTCGGGGGTACGTAGGCAGACTTTCAAAAAGAAAAAGAAGGATGGTTCGCTAGGTTGAAAATCCGAAAGGACGCCTAGGCAAAAATTAGAGCTAAATCCAAAGTGAGCAATAACAAAAGAGAGAAAATAGCTCGCTAGGTCACCTCCTTGGTGCCTAGGCAAAAGTTAGGAGCACTTGAGAGATTAAAGTCACGGTCCTTGCCTCAAGCCAGAGATCACCTTCCACACTAGGGGCAAACTTCGGCTACCCGCCTCGTTTGCCTGACTTTTACTAAGCTACCCTTCATACAAGGGGCAAACTTCGGTCACCTACCTCGTTTGCCCAAAACCTCCAATGAACCTCCCTCCAAACTAGGGGCAAACTTCGGTCATTTGCCTCGTTTGCCTACCAATCCCACTTCATGCCCTTCAAACTAGGGGCAAACTTCGTTTGCCACCTGATCCATATACACCAATGGTGAGCCTTCAAGAACATTGTCTTGAATAGATGGAAATGGAGCGTCTTTCATTCCATAAGCTAAGGCACTAATTCAAAGCACATCTTGAGAGAAGCAAAGAAATTGATTAGATCAGCAGGGAGGAATTTTCAAAAATAAGATTCACCATCAAAGTGATGCCACGTTAAGGAGAGAAGTAAACACAAAAGAGAAATGGTACATCATTTATGACAAAAGCACATTAAGTTTTGGCAAGTCGACCTTGTTTCATTTGGTGTCAAATGTGTCATCCTCGTGCGTCAGTGTCTGTCAAGTTTTTGAGTCTGTTGTAGTCTCAAATGTGTAAGTCAATAGTGACTAATAAATTTTTCAAATCAAGTTATAAAGAGCATGCCAATACAAGCAGGAGTACCAAACACCATTACTACACCGGTCAAGGCGTCAGCATGAGAAGCGTCCAAACTTGGGGAAAATTTCATCCCTTTCCAAACCGTCGAAAGTTGACCATCATCTTTCTTCGTTCATGCAACATAAGTCCATGAGTGGCTGTTGATGATCTTCATTTCTCCTAGCAACATAAGTCCATGAGTGGCTGTTGATTCATCATCTTTCCTCGTTCATGCAACATAAGTCCATGAGTGGCTGTTGATGATCTTCTTTCATCTGTGCAACATAAGTCCATGAGTGGCTGTTGACCATCATCTTTCTTCGTTCATGCAACATAAGTCCATGAGTGGCTATTGATGATCTTCATTTCTCCTAGCAACATAAGTCCATGAGTGGCTGTTGATTCATCATCTTTCCTCGTTCATGCAACATAAGTCCATGAGTGGCTGTTGATGATCTTCTTTCATCTGTGCAACATAAGTCCATGAGTGGCTATTGACCATCATCTTTCTTCGTTCATGCAACATAAGTCCATGAGTGGCTGTTGATGATCTTCATTTCTCCTAGCAACATAAGTCCATGAGTGGCTGTTGATTCATCATCTTTCCTCGTTCATGCAACATAAGTCCATGAGTGGCTGTTGATGATCTTCTTTCATCTGTGCAACATAAGTCCATGAGTGGCTGTTGACCATCATCTTTCTTCGTTCATGCAACATAAGTCCATGAGTGGCTATTGATGATCTTCATTTCTCCTAGCAACATAAGTCCATGAGTGGCTGTTGATTCATCATCTTTCCTCGTTCATGCAACATAAGTCCATGAGTGGCTGTTGATGATCTTCTTTCATCTGTGCAACATAAGTCCATGAGTGGCTGTTGACCATCATCTTTCTTCGTTCATGCAACATATGTCCATGAGTGGCTGTTGATGATCTTCATTTCTCCTAGCAACATAAGTCCATGAGTGGCTGTTGATTCATCATCTTTCCTCGTTCATGCAACATAAGTCCATGAGTGGCTGTTGATGATCTTCATTTCTCCTAGCAACATAAGTCCATGAGTGGCTGTTGACCCATCATCTTTCTTCGTTCATGCAACATAAGTCCGTGAGTGGCTGTTGATGATCTTCCTTCGTCCAAGCAACATAAGTCCATGAGTGGCTATTGATCTCTCTTTCTTCATGCAACATAAGTCCACGAATGGCTGTTGATGATCTTCCTTTCTCCTAGCAACATAAGTCCATGAGTGGCTGTTGGTCATCCTCCTTCATTCATGCAACATAAGTCCACGAATGCCTGTTGATGATCTTCTTTTCTCCTAGCAACATAAGTCCATGAGTGGCTATTGATCTCTCTTTCTTCATGCAACATAAGTCCACGAATGGCTGTTGATGATCTTCCTTTCTCCTAGCAACATAAGTCCACGAGTGGCTGTTGGTCATCCTCCTTCATTCATGCAATATAAGTCCATAAGTTGCTATTGATTATCACCCTCCATCAGTGTCAAACCACCGCAAATCATCTCTGTCACAAATAAGAATGATACCTTCACTCCCATTTAACGGACGTATTTCCTTCTTCCTAGTAGAGTATGTTATCCTTCAGCTCCCGGAGGCCCCGACCGGCCCTCTTGGATTGAGCACCGAAAGATTTGATCAACCGTGAGAGATTCAGATATGGATCCTGGTTCCCGATCAAGAAGAGAGATTCTCAGAGAGTCCCCTACCATCCCCTGCAGAAGATAACAGAAGTCCGGACCGATTCTCCGGCTTGTCATCATAAGGATCTGCCAACGATTGAAAACATCATCCACAGTCAAATCACCCTGATTCCCAGGGCAAGCACTATCTATTCACAATTCAAGGATCCGTGTCCACTGATCATCATGAGCTTTATCATCTGTCCATTTTTATCACAAAATCCCTCGGTCACCTTTGGCTGTCGTCTGCTAAACAAAGCACATCTGATCTGCCTCACTCGTTTGCAAAACGCACTTCCCAAGTTTCAAAAGTTTTGCCCCCAGACCCTGAGCCTCCTAAGCCTTGGTGTCCTTATCCGAGTCATCCACCACATCACAGTCACAAATACTAACACAACACCAGCCCACTCGGAGTGGCACACCCCACAGCACCTGCTCATACTAGGGTCATAACACTAGGCATGATAGGACCCATGACACAATTCATATCACATCCATGCATTGCATATCATCCTCATAGCATAGCATCTGCATGTCTTGTTGTGCATGTGTGATTTGTTCCTTTGTGCCCTGAACTACGTCCTGGTCTGATTCCCCTTGGGATACATAGGCAGCTCACGCAAAGCACGACCAGCACTGACCTCAGCATCTTTTTTTCATCATTGCATCTTTTGCAACGTTTTTATCCTAAATCTATAGCCTCCAAAAAGTCCTGTCTCTTCAAAACTTTGGCACTCGCTTGCGACATGCGTTGCCTCGCAAGTTCCTGCCAAAGAGGGGCAAACTGTAGACACCCCATTTTGTCGGCTATCAGATTTAGGAGACCCATAGCTTGGTGGTTCACAATGATCGTAAAAGACTCAAAAGGACTCCTGGAAGTCAGCTCTATCTCTCAGAATGCTCAGATTGACCAAAATGCCCCTGAAAGCCCGAAGACTCCCAGATTTGGTCCCGAAGTTCTGAAAACATGCTATGTCGTAAGAAAAATGATAAAATGAGTTTTTAAGTAAAACTGGATGAAATCGTCAGCTCCCAGAGACCCCCGGAAGTCCCGGAAGTTCCCCGAAAGTCCCCGTTGACCGGTTTGACCAAGGTTTGACCAGGTTTGACCAGAGTTTGACCAAGTTTGACCAAGTTTGACCGAAATTGTCTGAATTCACCAGAACCATTCTAAATCATGAGAAAAGTATTAAAACAAGTTCCAAAAGAAAATCGAGCGAAAACATCAGCTCCTGGGAGCTCCCAGAGGTTCCCAGAACTTCCCGGGAATCCCAAGTTTGACCGGTTTGACCAAGATTTGACTTTGGAATCGGGGAACCGAAACAATTTTCAAATATTTTTCATGGATACTAGAGGTCAATAGCTTTCCAACGGTATATCGCACATAATTTCTGGATTTAAAACGAATTTATTATGAATTTCCAAAGGCGAAAAGGCGATCAAATCGGCTTTTATCGCGAATACCGCAAAACTTTTCAAAGTGACCTATCCCCGAACTATTTTTTATGTAAAGTAGACTCCATTACCTTTCCAACGGTATATCACAACCTCAATTTGGAGTTCGTACGCATTTTCTGTGAATTTTGGACGAAATAGGGCCTTTTCGCGAATACCGGAACTTCGGGGGGCCTAAACAGCATTATCCAGACGAAGGGAGGAGCAGTGCCGCCGCGGCACTCCTCTCCAGAACAGTAAGTTTTTGTAAATACTTTTGTGGTCCCATTTTGATTAATTAAAATCCAAAACGACGTGGTTTCATGATTTCAGATGTTTGGGACCAATGGGAGTACTTTCTAAATCCCAAAAACACCCCAAGTTGGCCTATATAAACACCCCATTACTCCTCATTTTGGGGGGGAGTCAAATGCAAGTTTAGAGAAAGTTTGGGAGAGAAAGTGTAGAGATAAGGTTAGAGTGGAGAGAAAAGAAGCTTTCTTCTTTGATTTTTCAAAACAAAAGTGAGTTCTAACTTTGTTTTTACTTCATTACTTCCATTTACTTCAACATTCAATACTCCCAACCACCATTTTAGTGAGCATTCAAGAGTGTGGAAGCTTCTTCCATGTCTAGTGTCATTACATATGAGTGATACACCAATCTACAAGTCTCATGCTTCATGAATATCATCTATTGATTATCATCTACTTGCTTGATTATATATATGTTCATCTCTCCTTATCTCATTTCTTTTTCTTTTCTTTATTTACTTACTAGTTCATCATCATCTAAGTGATGACATGAAGTTTGGGGTGAGTGAATCCTTATGGATAGTAGCTCTTGACCTCAAAAACATGTTTGATAGATGATGATCATAACCTCAATACTTCCAAGGTATTCTTGGAATGTATTGAAGTTATGCCCAAAAATAAAATAAATCTCTCCAACAATCTTGGAGGTTCTTAAATGATGAGTTTGATGTAGGTATTCTAAGTGGCTATGATCCTTATTGAGTGTTGAAAACATGTTTTCAAAACATCTATTTCAAAACCCCTCTCAATCCCTCTCATTTGGTTTCAAGAAACAAAACTTTGTTTTCTCCAAAATCTTCAAAACAATGAGTCAAAACAGTGAGTGAGTTGAGTTCAAAGATTTTTATAGAACACAATACTCAACATATGGATACAAGGCCACTTGTAAAGTCTTCCTAACTCATTGGAGAACACCCATGATTTTTGGTTTGACTTGGAAGTACTTGGAAATGATCCATTTGGGTCCCAACATTCCTTCCAAACATTCTGTTTTTGCTGTCACAGCAGCTAGGTCAACTTACGACCTCTTTTCCAGAAAACCTTTCCAAAATGGGTGGTCCTAACTTATTTTTCCTTTAAAATTAAATGTCTTAGGAAACTTTCTGTATAAAATGGGCCTCTAGATCATTCTTTTTCATTTTCTAAGATTTTCTAACATTTCAGACGACAGTACGAACTCTGTTTCTGAGTGACCTCTATTAATTATGTAATTTCTCTCAATCTGTGATAGTTATTCAAGATTGGCCTTTTGGGTTGTGTTCTAGACACAATAAGGAACATCTCCATAAAAAATTATGCATTGAAAACATTCCTAACCCCTCTTTTCAAATTCCAAAAGATCATGCTACTGTTCTGTCCACTATTCACAGCGAGTACACTTTAACTTTCATTCTTTGATTTGAGGCCTATATGCATTCCAAATTAGTTCATATCTTAGGAAGTGGTTCATACTACATTTGTATATATCCCATGTTGATTTCATTCATTCATGCTTGCCCATTTTAGACTTCTAAGCCATTCTAGAAATCCATGTACACAAAACACACTACAACCTTTGCACATTTTTAGATACATACATTGCATTCATGCATGATTTGGGGTTTTTGTAACTCTTAATCTAAGGAGATTATAAGGAATGAACTCGATCACTCATTCATGCTTCCCCTTGATCTATTCATCCTTTCTCATCCGTCCCGGGGATTGAGAGGTCTTCTTTTATCAAAGAATAACATGCATCATTCTAGCCTTGCTAGGCATATTTTGATTTCTTTGCTTATTTGTTTCAATAACAATTCATGTCCCCCTTTAGATTAGGAAGTCTTGATTATTTGATACATGATTAGACGATCTTTCCTAGGTTTATTTGTGTGATCTTTCACTTTACATTGCATGATATTTGGCCTAGATCTTATGAATGATATCTTATATTTTGATCTTCCAATTTCAAATCTCCTTATGTGATGTAATATACTATCATAGTATTATTTGTCGAACCATACATAGTATAAGATGATTATTTGGATGCTAATTGAGGCCCGTCGAAAGACGGGGCGAGTTGAGGGTGTTTTAGTCGCGACAAAGGCTCCTTCCTCTCTCGTACCAAAACCCCGAACCAAGTTCTTTGGTTATGAAGGGCCGGTGCCCTTATCCGCTTGGGTGAGTCAAAATTAGGTTTCTTGGTTCCTTAAAGACCAAGTGGCGACTCTGTATCTGTTTTCAACAGACCTATTTTTTTTCTTTCTTTGATTCAAATCAATTTCAAAACAATCTCAAACAAGAGAAGTGGTCCGATTCCGCGTGTCCACAGGTATAGACAATAATGTGACTTTAACAATCATGGCCGGCCCCAAAAAGGAATTTATTTTCTCTATTTTTGCTGCTCTGGGCCATGACATGATTTTTTTTATCAGAGCCCGATTTTTTCCATATATTGGATGCACTTACTGATTATCCTACACAGTTAGACTTTAAAACTTAAAATTCCTTGAGATAGGTTCTAACTCTGTGTATGTTTTATCGTTGTCCATATGAAGATTTCTTTTGCTAGTAATGTGATAACTATTACTGTAATTTGTAGACTACCTTCCTGCTATATTCGTATTTCTGCAACCAACATCTAATCTATAGGTATTTTTAGGTATACAACACACGGATCACTATGGTAGGACATACGAGGAACCAATCATGACTAGGAGCACCTATTCCTCAAGGCATGGACCCAACTGGTGTATTTGAGGCTTTCATGCAACGGATGGAGCACCTTCCCGATACCTACAATCATGCTACCCATTATGTCACCAACAACAATGGTAACAACAACCACGGCATACCTTCAAGGCAGATAGGAGACAAACTACTAGAATGGTTTCGTGCTCTACGTCCAGAGAATTTCAATGGCATGACCAAGCATTGGAATGGTGAGAAGTGGATACGTGAGATAGAATTGATATTTGAAGCTCTTGAGTGCAGTGAGCTGGACAATCGACACCAGGCTGCATTCTAATTGACTTACTTCGCCACCGTTGATTGGTAGGAAGCCGAGAGAGCCACTATTAGAATCGATGCTGCTAGAAGAATGCCCTGGGAGACGTTCAAAGATAGATTCTTAGAGAAGTACTTCCCAGAAGATGGAAAGGATCTACAGGATAAGAATTTCATGAACTGGTCCAAGGGAATTGGACGGTGCGAGAGTATACAACACAGTTCGAGCGCCTCTGCCATTTTGTACCGCATATGATTGACACTCTGCCAAAGAAAGTTAAAAGATTTTATCAATGACTCAACCCGCACCTTAGGCATATGATGATAGGCCACCTGGGCCAGATTTTTGAAGGGATAGTCCGATTCGCTGTGAGTCTAGAGAAGGATGATTACTCATTTCAGAGGCCATAATCGATGGATCAACCGCTGCCACCAAGGGACTTTCTGCAAGGAAAATTCTCAGCCCTACTGCCAAGTTATGTACAAGAATGGAAATCCCAGATTGATTTCCAATCAAACAAGTGTATATGGGATGGAATAAGGAAGCCCCAGTCTGTCTTTCGTCAACTTCAACAAATGCAGCAGTGAGAACCATTCCCTCAACCATTGCCCGCTGCCCCGCACCAAAACCTAGAAGTATGTTTTAACTATAGAGCACCCGGGCATGTTGCTCAGTACTACTCAACTCTGAGAGTTGATCACTGGATGAACCGCTCTTGCCACAACTGTGGTAGATGAGGTCACTTGAGCAAGGACTGTAGATCAACTCATGAAGGATATTATGGACATTCAACTCAAAGGTTTCCAGAACTAGTTCAGATGAACTCCATCATTCCCGAGGAAGTAGGATTTGATATAGAAGAGCAACGCAATCTAGAAGTTACCCTTGTATTATCCGACTGTTAAGTTATCACTTTATTTGATGCTACCATTATTTTATTACTGCTAAGATTTTGCATGACCTAAGTTTAGTACCCCAAGCACTTGAGACAACTATTAATGCAGTACCACCTTTGAGGAGTAACCATTCAGTTGATTAAGATGCACAATAATTATCCATTGACCCTAGAATCAGTAACCACATTAGGTTATATCGACCCTTTAGACCTTTAATTTAGATTCATAAGTTAGTACTGATGTTAAGGCTATTAATTCAAGCTAGTTTAATTTGCGAACCATGCATAGATTTTCTAAACACCAGTAGACAAATCCTGTAATACCCTGTATTTTCGAATGCATGGTTATATAAATAAGACCCTGTATGCTTGTGTGAACCTTTGGTGAAGAACCTTTCTCGATCGATCGAACCTACTTCGAGCGATTGAACTTCTGTTATTCTCGATCGATCGAACCTACTTCGAGCGATCGAATCTCTGTCGACCTGATTCTGTGACGTGGACCCTTTCCCGAGCGATTGAACTCCTTTCAATCGATCGAACCTTAACCGACCTGTTCTCAATCGATCAAACTCACTACAATCGATCGAACGTTGTATTTTCAGTTTACGTATTCTACCACCTGCCCTTCTTGTTTCCCTATATATATACGTGTGTTTTGTGTATATGTGGTGTTTGGTGGTTTAGAGAGTTAGAGAGAGAGAGAGAGAGCTCTTATGTGTGTGTGTGTGTATTTTGTATATATATAACCGTGTATGTGTTATATATATATATATACTTGAGCAGAGAGAGGAAGAAGAAGAATAGGAGAACAAGAAGAAGAGGGACGGAAAGAGACCAGAGAGAGACAGAGAAGGAGAGGAGAGAGAGAAAGCTCGCCGTCACCATAGCCGCCGCCGCGGAGCTCAGAACGCCGCCACTGGACCACCGGAGTGAAGTGAGTTTCTTTAACTCACTCAAGTGATGACTATAGGATGGTTCCTGCATGTTTAAATGTGTATTATGTGACCCCGAGACCTTTGTTCGTCTCTGCTCAGTTTTTGGGTGGAAGATGAAGTTCGAGCGATCGAACTATTCTCGATCGATCGAACTTGCCATTTTCTCAATCAATCGAAGTGACTTCGATCGATCAAACTTGTTTGACTTCAATCGATCGAGAGGACCTCAATCGATCGAACCTCGCAGAACATGATTAATTCCTGTTGTTTATTATATGAACTGTTTAGCTGTTTAAATGTTGATCCATGCTTTCATTATGCGATATTGTTAATTTAAGAGATAATGCAACACTGTTATGAGAGGAACTGTTTAAATGTTACATGTTGATATTATTAACTGAATAGCAGAACGGAACACAACTGCAAGCTAATAATCAGTAATGAGTAGTTAGGTGGAATACAGAGCATATGGTAATCTGATTATCTAGAGCATGAGCATTGCACAACATGTGGTCAGCATGCATGGGATAGTGATGTGAAGAGATAAGAGAATATGATGAGAAATGGGATATGTGCTTCAATGTGGAATAATGAGATATTTGTACTTTGGATCCGTGGGATTAACGGCTGACGAGCCGGGTGGACATGGGATGGTTAGAGTTCCTAGTGCGCCTCTCGCTGTTGAAGAAAGTGATGCGTATGCACTGTTGAAGACATCCAGTGTACCGTTGAAGACGTCCGGCTAGTGCTCTAATGTTTTCTCAGCTGTGTAGACGACCAGTGAGGGTATACGCATCGTTGAAGACGTCCGATGTGCCGTTCTATTGTTTACAGATAGGTGGTACCGTGTAGACGACCGGTAACCCTATCAAGGGATTGTGGGACCTACTGCCTGGTCGGGTGATTCTGATTGGCATTATTGTATCGACGTATGGATACGGATATGAGATTTTGGTATCGACGAATGAACACAGATTGGTATATGTGGTATTGACTAATGGATACAGAGATGGATAGAGGTATGAATATGAGTACGTATATGATGAGATTAATGTTCATTCGTGGATTCAGCGTCCCGACGTAAGGGTATATGCATGGGTGGTTGCATGGGTTACATGCATGGATTTGGTGAATACGTGATGAGATATTTATTCCATGATCGTTATTATTGTTTTCATTTAATATGATTTCTGTTATCGTTGAATTCATATACAGTTTAATGAGACCTTTGCTATGTCCGTGAATGACGCCATTGTTAAGAGATTAACCGCATTTTAAGATGCTGAACAGTAACGGTGAGGAGTGTTGTTTAGTGTACTCACTCAGCTTTGTATCCAAAACTGATGGCGTTTGTGCCCTGGACATTCCAATGTCTAGAGCTTCGCAGGACTTGAGGACGAGAGACTGATGTTCTGCCGGTCTTGGAGCTGAAGGCTTGGAGAAGAAGACGTGCTGCTTGTAATAGTTAGTTTGTATATATGTTGTACTGTTGTTATTATTGTTGTAGGCCTGAGACTATAAGCCAGCTGTTGTAATAGTTTTAGTAGACTTTTATAATTGGTACTTGGGCATCTGTTGCTTCCATACCTTTTATAGTTTCCGTTGTAGCCTCTGATTATGTTAATAAGATATGTTCTATGAATAGCATCCTCCCTATCGTGGTGTTTATTGGTTTGAGTAGATGACAATACGGTTATTCACCCGTCATTCCCTATGGACCCATAAAGGAAATTTATTTTTCCCTACTTATGCTGCTCCGGGGCGTGACAGGATTTTTGGTATCAGAGCCTAGGTTTCAGTTGTTAACCGCTTGTCTTTTGTGATTGGAACCCGAGTCCTAAGTTAGTATCGATAACATGAGGATTAGTTGAGATGAGATAGAACTAAAATCTTGTCATGTAGACGAGAAGTTTGAAGAATCCATCTGAGAATGTTTCGTTAGCAGGTAGTAACTGCTAGAGCCGATAAGAATCGTTAGAACTGTTGATAGTTGAGTTCACAGAGAACAAGGCATTGAGAATTAGTTGTGGTTGTGGAGATCCTATATATAGAACCGTTGGATTTTAGACACTGATGAATTTCTGAGCGATCTTAGAACAGTTGGCATGACCTAGAAGTAGAAAGAGGTTATGGATAAGATTATCTTGTTACCTTGAATCACATGTTAGTTGAGCAGTACTCATAGTCTAGGACCTGGGAATGGAAATAGAATGTTTAGATTTGACGTTACGTCTAGAACCTATAGTTTCGTAACCCGTGTCTTGAGCATAGATATATTGGAGTACACTTGGTAGATAGACTGACCTTGTGGTTATTATTATTTATGTGAGGTATCCGTATTGCTTAATGTGATCGTATTATATAGTGGTACTATATATTGGTTACCACATGTTTTGTTCTTGCTTGAGCTGTAAGATAGAATGCGTCTAACCGAATAGATTTTCATTGTAGGTAGCGACACCGAACACTACCAGTACTCGCTATGGTTAGGACGACTCGAGGAAACCCGGGCCAGCTGAATGGAGTACCTGAATTAGTACCTCCTGAGATAGATCCAACAGGAATCGTCAGAGTTTTCATTCGTCGCATGGAACAAGTTATCAATCGTGCGAATCACGTCATCGACAATGAAGCACCAGTACGTCAGATAAGAGTCAAGCTGCTAAAGGAATTTCGTGCTCTTCAACCAGAGACCTTTACCGGATTAACGGGAGCATGGCAAGCTGAGCAATGGATTCGCTAGATAGAATTGATATTTGAGACACTTGAATGTACTGACACTGAGAAAAGACATTTGGCTATATTTCAACTGACATTCTCAGCAGCAGATTGGTGGGACGCAGTGAAAGCTACGATAGGTGAAGAAGCAGTAGGAAGGATGACTTGGGAATCATTCAAGATTCGATTTCTAGAGAAGTACTACCCTGAATCCGAGAAGAACAAAAGGGAAATGGAGTTCATACAATTAGTCCAAGGTAGTTTTATAGTGCCAGAATATACAACTCAATTCGAGAGGCTATCGCAATTTGTGCCGCATATGATCGATACCCCAAGAAGGAAGATCAAAAGATATCATCAGGGACTAGTTCCACATATTCGTCATATGACTATAGGACATTTAGATCAATCTTTCGAAGCTCTGGTAGAAATGGCAACGAAATTGGAAGACGACACTCAAATTAGTGAAGGGCAACGATCTAATCTAGCATTTCTAGAGTATGATCAATTTCTCCTAGGAGATCAGACAGGAAGGGATAGTCAGGTTGTGTTGGCTGCTAACCGAGTTCAACAAAGAAACACAGAGAGAAGTTACATAGGCAACCGCCAAAAGCGCAAGAGATTTGAGACCGACAAGAAAGAATCAAAACTAGTGGCGACTCCGACGCAGCACAGAGAACGAGATATCTGCTACAATTGTGGAGTAGCAGGGCACCATTCCCAAGAATGCAGAACATCAAGGAAATCTAATGGACGAGGAATACGATGTTTTAACTGCGGTAAAGTTGGTCATGTCAGTAAGTTTTGTCCAGAACTGGAGATGCAACACAATGTTCCGTCGCGACAAGTATCACAGGGGCAGACCCACTAAACAAGTAATGGATCTCAACTTAGACAAGGACGATAGACAGAAGGTACAACACTCAACACCTACATCATGTATTAGATATGATCCCAATATTGCAAGAAGTTTGGTATTCGTTTGATTTGATTGTAAAAAGATTTGCCTACACCGTAAATTGTAGTTACCTGAACAATTCATTTGACACTGATCGACAGTAGTTATCCAAGTATAGATATAACATCTATTGCATCCCTATCTGACGTCAATTGCCTCCCTATCGAAAGACTACGCCAACCGTTGGTAAGTTGGATAGAGACTAGAGATGAGGAATCTCAATTTTCTTGAGACGTAGACTTGACAAGAAACGACAAACTAGAAGATTTCAAGTCTATAATAGAGGATACTAGTGACGCAGAGACGATACCAGAATTACGAGTACCACGGAAGATTGCTTTTTGACACCGAGTTCCTGTTGCTTTTATCCTTTCAAAATGTTATACAGTAGATCGACTCACAGAATCAGTATACAACATTGTCTAACTTGTTTAATTAGTACGTGGAAGTAGAAAGAGTATTCAACGGATGGTACGACCTCGAGAGATGATTATATCAATAGTATGTGAAAAATTGGAGACACATGAGGAAGTTTAAATCACTAACTACGATGCCAGAGTCACGATACTCTCAAGCCAACATACTAAAGAATGACGGTGACAACACTGGAGTTAACAAAGATGTCACAGAACGTTGTGTACAAAAAAAGGAGACCGACTAAGGACGCTGACAAACATAACCAGGAGCCCAGAGATGGGAGACAGCCAACTGTTGATACAGTAGAGACATCGTTAGCAAAGTTCGAAGTACCTTTGAAGACAGGAGTAGACGGCAACGCTTCGCTACAACTTAGATGAGATTAGAACATTTGATCGATAGAATCCTCACACCGTAGAGTTTGACCTGAGGGAAAAACCTCATGTGTTTAGAGACTAACCGTTTCAGATGTTGTGAGAGGATTTGATTGTGCTACCTAGAACCTTTTCCCGAAGTTTGACATATGAATTTCATACGTCTAAACCCAAGGATTTGGTAGTTGTCACCCTAGTACCCGTAGATCGTTGATATCTCTATATCATGTGATTAGAACTTTAATCCGTTGGCCGCTGAGGTAATTATTTACGTAAAACGAGAACTTGAGCATTTTTAGATTCTATCTTCTGAGATGGATTTCTTTTTGGTTATAGGAACCGCTGCTTCAGATTTCGAGGACGAAATCTTTTGATGAGTGGTGGATGATGTAATACCCTGTATTTTCGAATGCATGGTTATATAAATAAGACCATGTATGCTTGTGTGAACCTTTGGTGAAGAACCTTTCTTGATCGATCAAACCTACTTCGAGCGATTGAACTTCTGTTATTCTCGATCGATCGAACCTACTTCGAGCGATCGAATCTCTGCCGACCTGATTCTGTGACGTGGACCCTTTCCCGAGCGATTGAACTCCTTTCAATCGATCGAACCTTAACCGACCTGTTCTCAATCGATCGAACTCACTTCGATCGATTGAACATTGTATTTTTAGTTTACGTATTCTGCCACCTGCCCTTCTTGTTTCCCTATATGTATACGTGTGTTTTGTGTGTATATGGTGTTTGGTGGTTTAGAGAGTTAGAGAGAGAGAGAGAGAGTTCTTGTGTGTGTGTGTATTTTGTATATATATATATAACCGTGTATGTGTGTTATATATATATACTTGAGCAGAGAGAGGAAGAAGAAGAAGAGGAGAACAAGAAGAAGAGGAGAAGAAGAAGAGGGACGGAGAGAGACCAGAGAGAGACAGAGAAGGAGAGGAGAGAGAGAAAGCTCGCCATCACCATAGCCGCCGCCGCGGAGCTCGGAACGCCGCCACTGGACTGCCGGAGTGAAGTGAGTTTCTTTAACTCACTCAAGTGATGACTATAGGATGGTTCCTGCATGTTTAAATGTGTATTATGTGACCCCGAGACCTTTGTTCGTCTCTGCTTAGTTTCTGGGTGGAAGATGAAGTTCAAGCGATCGAACTATTCTCGATCGATCGAACTTGCCGTTTTCTCAATCGATCGAAGTGACTTCGATCGATCGAACTTGTTTGACTTCAATCGATCGAGAGGACCTCAATCGATCGAACCTCGCAGAACATGATTAATTCATGTTGTTTATTATATGAACTGTTTAGCTGTTTAAATGTTGATCCATGATTTCATTATGCGATATTGTTAATTTAAGAGATAATGCAACACTGTTATGAGAGGAACTGTTTAAATGTTACATGTTGATATTATTAACTGAATAGCAGAACGGAACACAACTCCATGCTAATAATCAGTAATGAGTAGTTAGGTGGAATACAGAGCATATGGTAATCTGATTATCTAGAGCATGAGCATTGTACAACATATGGTCAACATGCATGGGATAGTGATGTGAAGAGATAAGAGAATATGATGAGAAATGGGATATGTGCTTCAATGTGGAATAATGAGATATTTGTACTTTGGATCCGTGGGATCAACGGCTGACGAGCCGGGTGGACGTGGGATGGTTAGAGTTCCTAGTGCGCCTCTCGCTGTTGAAGAAAGTGATGCGTATGCACTGTTGAAGACGTCCAGTGTACCGTTGAAGACGTCCGGCTAGTGCTCTAATGTATTCTCAGCTGTGTAGACGACCAGTGAGGGTATACGCATCGTTGAAGACGTCCGATGTGCCGTTATATTGTTTACAGATAGGTGGTACCGTGTAGACGACCGGTAACCCTATCAAGGGATTGTGGGACCTACTGCCTGGTCGGGTGATTCTGATTGGCATTATTGTATCGACGTATGGATACGGATATGAGATTTTGGTATCGACGAATGAACACAGATTGGTATATGTGGTATTGATGAATGGATACAGAGATGGATAGAGGTATGAATGTGAGTACGTATATGATGAGATTAATGTTCATTCGTGGATTCAGCGTCCCGACGTAAAGGTATATGCATGGGTGGTTGCATGGGTTACATGCATGGATTTGGTGAATACGTGATGAGATATTTATTCCATGATCGTTATTATTGTTTTCATTTAATATGATTTCTGTTATCGTTGAATTCATATACAGTTTAATGAGACCTTTGCTATGTCCGTGAGTGACGCCATTGTTAAGAGATTAACCGCATTTTAAGATGCTGAACAGTAACGGTGAGGAGTGTTGTTTAGTGTACTCACTCAGCTTTGTATCCAAAGCTGATGGCGTTTGTGCCCTGGACATTCCAATGTCTAGAGCTTCGCAGGACTTGAGCATGAGAGACTGATATTCTGCCGGTCTTGGAGCTGAAGGCTTGGAGAAGAAGACGTGCTGCTTGTAATAGTTAGTTTGTATATATGTTGTACTGTTGTTATTATTGTTATAGGCCTGAGACTATAAGCCAGCTGTTGTAATAGTTTTAGTAGACTTCTTTAATTGGTACTTGGGCATCTGGTGCTTCCATACCTTTTATAGTTTCCGCTGTAGCCTCTGATTATGTTAATAAGATATGTTCTATGAATAGCATCCTCCCTATCGTGGTGTTTATTGGTTTGAGTAGATGACAATGCGGTTATTCACCCGTCATTCCCTATGGACCCATAAAGGAAATTTATTTTTCCCTATTTATGCTACTCCGGGGCGTGACAAATCCAGTAGAAGTAATTCTGAGTCAGCAAGGAGCCACTGCAAACGATAAGATAGAAGCGAGCCTGACTCGTGGACGAAGATCATATTGAGAAATTATATCCTTTATCCTTATTTGACTCTTTATGAGTAAATCTATGCCTTCTCTTATCCTATTCTTGTAAAGAAGGTCTTCATATATTCAGTAAGAATTTCAATTTTTACAAATGGTAATTGTAATACCATTCCTTGTGAGGAAATTCGAATTACTTGAACTTTGGACAATTTCTTTAGTCATCATTCTTTAACTATACTTGACCATCTTGACTATTTATAATCCATTCGGGATTGAGTATAATTGTTATTACTGTGAGTTCATTCTGTTGAACTTCTTATTCATTGAACAAATTTTTGCATGTTCATTACCTTTGAAATAAATTCTTAATGAGTTCTCTGTCCTTGTTCATACTATGAGCTCAAAAACCTTGCACTCTTTGTAAGTATGTTTTGATCTCTGTTTCATTATTTCTCCTCATACTTATTTCAGTAAGGTATCATTTGGACTATTTCACTTATGAGAAAACTCGATTCTTATTTCATATATTGAAAACCTTACATTGCCAATTATTTTCATTTCCTGCTAATCTTGAAATGTTACCATTGCTTCCATTATAATCAGTCATTCAATCACTGTTAGATGTACATTCTAATATTGAATGTATCATATTCTTTCTACTATTGTACTTATGTTTGTAGGTACTCATACGCCTTTTGAGATTTAACTTCATTCTTTTATCAGTAAGGCCTCATTTGGATTATTGCACATATACAATGATTATCTCTTATTTTCCTACTCTTAGAGACTTACGATGTTTGGTGAGTTATTGCACTATCTTTTAAATCCTTGAAATTTGTCTCAAAAAAATTCATCATCTGTTATGAGACTACTCGTCTAATCTTGGTACAGTCCATAATGACTTAGGACTTTAGGGGAGGTTAAGAATAGGAATTCATTGTTACCTTAGTCCTATATTCATCCTGTGAGCTCTCATGTTAGTTAGGTGAATGCACAGCCAAGACCTGAAGATAGTAGATAATAAGCTTTGACTACACGAGACTTGCGATGTTTTGAGACTTGTGCGAGGCACATGAAGATCTTCTCAACAGCTACAATGATGGAATCATCTTAAGTAATCTAAAGTCAGGCAAGAGGATCGATCAATACGTTATCCTCAAAAGTCGACCCCACCAGTGTAAATAAAGCAATAATCCAAGACTTGTCAAAAGTCAATAGTGGCCAGCCCAGATGTGTAAATCTAGTAATAGAGGAGCATATGGAGAAGCTTACATCATCAACTGCGAAGGCTTACAAGCACAGCAAGAGCAGGAACATTTAGGAACTCAAGTATCGCTGACCAACGATTGCCTACTATAGCGGAGTCGAGTATAGGCATGACGACATTCAAAGCCCTATACTGAAGATATTGCTAGTCGTCGATACATCAAGCATAGATTGAAGGTAAAGAATTCCATGGACGCAGCCCTGTCCAATGATTAGCAAGAAGGTTGAAGTTGCGAGAGGGGAGATAAGGACAACACAAATTTGATATAAGAAGCAATGCAGATCAACGACGCGACATCTTTGAATTTACAATAGAAGATCGAGTACTACTCAAGTTTCACCAACTCAAGATTCTGGAGGAAGTCGCCAATAGACCTTGTGTTGTCACAAAAGATGTTAAGAGTGCCCCACATTTTCCACATCATCATGTTGAGGAAGTGTGCACATAACCCAGGGCACGAGATCAGTTTTGAAGATATCGAGGTGAACGAGAATGTGACATTCAACGAAGGATCAGTGCGTATTCTAGACCGAGGAGTGAAGAAGCTCAGAAATAAGGAGATTCAGCTAGTGATGATTTAGTGGAAGTATCAGAAATTTCATAAGAGAAGAAATCTAGAAGGAGAAGCTTCATGGAAACTGGAGTCAGAGATGTGAGAGAAGTTTCTATTTTTGTTTTGAACCCTGCTTACTTCAGATTTCGGGGATAAAATCTTTAATAAGTGGTGGATGATGTAATACCCTGTATTTATGTAATATAATATATGAATAAGACCTTATATTCTTCTTTTAAATACTTGTATGAGTTTAGCTTTACCTTTGGTATAATTAGTATCCCAATCGATTGGCCTATTTCCCAATTGATTGCCTTATCTTAGATGTTAATCGACTGGCATTATATACCAATTGATTGGATTATTTAATTCCTAACCCCAATCAATTTCCACCCTTACCAATTGATTGGAAGCAACTATTTTGATTCCTTTTCTTTGACTGGGGATTAACCACGTGAACATTTACTTTCCTATATATATATATATATAATTCCATTCTGGACGTTTCTCTGTTTTAGAAAATAGAGAGTGAGAGAGAAAGTGTGTGTTTATATATATACACTCATATATATACATATAGATACATATATAGTGAGGATCAGGTGCGGGCGTTAAGGGGCGGACTTTGGGGTTGACCACTTTTAGCGACGAAAATGTCACTTTTAACGACGAAATTTTTTGTCGCTAAAAATCATTGTTCTAGTGATGAAAAATTTCGCCGCTAAAAGTGGTTCGTCCCAAAGTCCGTCTTTTGACACCCGCTTAAGATCCGGACTGGATACATATATACACATATATACATCCATATACTCATACATACATTGTGATCAGAAGAAGAGAAAGAGAAGGAGACCAGAGAGAGAAAGAAAGAGAAAAAAGTGAAGGAAGAGAAAGAAGGAGATAGAGGAAGAAGAGAAAGAGAAGAGCCACCATTGAAGCTTCCAATGCTTCAAATGCACCACCCAAATACACCCTTATCATTGGTAGTGTGGTTAGATTGTATTACATATTTCAAAAGAATGAAAGACGTATTAAAAACGTCCCTCCTATAATTCTGTTCTAGACTGCACATTTTGGGGACGTTTCCCAATCGATTGCTATAATTAAGAACCCAATCGATTGGCATTTTATCCAATCGATTGGTATTAGTTGTGACCCAATCGATTGGCATTTTGTGCAATCCATTGGTATTAACTTGGATCCATTCGATTGTTACTATCTTTACTGCAATCAATTGGACCTTGACCCCAATCGATTGGAAGTTACGGCATATTTTTAATTCCTGTTGATTATATCATGAACTATTTAGTTGTTTATTTATTGACCTGAAAGCCCGTATGAATACAGTAGTAGTGAAAGTGATAATGATAAGCCATGATGTGGCAGCCTTGAGAATAATGCACTATTAGTAACGACATTAGTGAACGTATAGGTCGTGAACCGAATCGATTTTGATGTAGTATATCCTGATAAGTTAGCCACATGGGAGTGTCGAGAGTCAATTTGGTTACAGGTCAGTATAAGTTGGTACGGGTGACATTTTATGCTTAGACGTATGTTGATTGACGGTGTCCTAATGTATGTAGACTACAATCATTGTGTGTGGCTGGACATGGACTGACGGTGTCCTAAAGTATGTGGACTGCAATCACTGATCCGGAGGTTTGACTGCATGAGTCGTGGCTTAGTGTGGTATACATTAATTGACGGTGTTCTAAAGTATGTGGACTGCAATTAATGGTATATCCATGGCATACATTGATTGACGGTGTCATAAAATATGCGGATTGAAATCAACGATATGTCCATATTGTGATTCTGGGTGATGTCTATTGAGTGATGGTGTCCTAATGAATGTGGACTGCAATCAATGGTACATCCTTGGTATGGCATGAATTGATATATTCTTATCAACGGTGTCCTAAAGTATGTGGACTGTGGTCAAGGGTGTATCCGAATAATCTTATTGTCAAGTTGTTCATCGAATTCTTAAAGCATGTTGGTCTTTGTGACAAGATGTTTAAATGCTTGGCTTGAAGAGAAGATACTATCAATGGAACTTAATCTATATTGTTTCTTAACTTTTAATATCTTTCTAATTAAGATACCTCATTAGTTTTTATTCACACAGCTCTTAGTAAGGTGATGGCCGTTATTGCCTGGACATTCCTTGTCCAAAATACCCTGTCCCCATTAATGCAGGTGATAGAGCCTAGGATGACAGCTACTACATGACGATGATGCCGAGGAGGGCTATGATGCTGATGACTGCATCTATGCCAGTTGAAGACTCCGAGGTAGACATTAGTTTTATATTTCTGTTAAACTTTTATAAAGGGTACTTGGGCATATGATGTCTCTAGACCTTTTATGTTACTATTGTAGACTCAGATATGCAATAACTAGAATGGTGTAATATATGTAGTTGGTTATATTATTGCCTCTTTATTATTCTATTGTTTCGAACTGTGTGGTATGGGAAATAATGTGACTTCACCAGTCATGGCCACGGACCCACAAAAGAATCTATTTCCTCTATTTTTGCTGCTCCGGGGCATGACAAAATACCCATTAGTAATTATGTTGATTACATATGTTCACACCTTAATATATATGGAAAATGTTAAGTACACTAGTTTTGTACACCTAAATGATTTATCTATTGATGGGTCAATGACGACTTTGAAATAAATCTTTTATTGCAATTTTAAAATAAAGTCTAATTTGTAGTGCTTTTGTTTTCTAATTAAAGAAGTCTACATCAGCAAGTAAACTATTTAGGTGTACCTATACATCATTAGTTTTCTAATATATTTAGGTAGAGAGGCTCTAAAGCGGACGTCCGTTTATGAACTCCACTTTTAGCGATAAAATTTTCTATTGATGAAAGTATTTAACATCATCGCTAAAGTCAAAATCGCTTTTAGCGACGGTGTTCAACATCTTTAGCGAAGAAAATTTTGTCGCTAAAAGCGGGACAGTAAACGGATTCCTATTTTAGAGAGTTTTTGTATATATATATATGTATATATATATATGATTATGCATATTATATTGATAAAAGGAAGTATAAAGGAACACATTATGTATGGTCAAATTTATAATAGAGAATGAAGGACAAAGAAAGTGGCAAAGGAAGTTGAGAGTGAGATGTACAGTGGCAAAGGGTCTGATTGAGGGACAATTGAGATACTAAATGAGAGAGAGCAGAAGAGAAAATGATTGATTGAAATATATAGAGAGACTTTGATTAAGGTTAGATTGAAGTCCAGATGTAAACGTACGTAGGATCGTCTAATCAATTGGAATCAAAAGAAGCAAAAGAAAAAAAGGAAAAAAAAAAAGAGAGGAGTAAACAACAATATCAGTGCTATCTTTGTCTCTAGATATATCTATATCTATGTGTATACATATAAGTACATATTTTCTCGATCCAATGTAAGAGCAAAAAAGTATTCTTTATATGTCATTATATTCTTTATATCAAATTTATTTGTGTTCATGTACTACAAGTATCCTCACAAAGTTAATTAGGTCATGGTGATTTGGCATTGGATTTCGGGTAACATTGGGGGTGTTGGCAGGTGGTCCGTATATTATCTTTTTGTCAATTAGGTCTTGAATCTTGTGCCTCAGTCTAAAACAATGATTCGTAGCATGCCCATGTCCCTGATGGAATTTACAATATAAATCCATTTTGAGGTGTGTAGGAGGAACCGATCGTGGTTCTAATAGTTGGAGGTGCCCCTTTGCTACCAATCTATCAAGGATAGTAGATAGTGATACTCCCAAATTTGAGAATTTTCTTTGCGGCTTGTACAGTCCTGGACGACCCCTTGCTATATCAAACTTCCTCTCCGACTCACTCAACACATTAACATCGGTGGGGCTAGAGTGACCCCCCAAATGTCCTCCTCCTACTCCATAATTCGGTCGCATGTATCGGTTTGAAAGTTCTTCTTTCTTGATTACCCCCTCTTGGATTGCATCCTCTATCCTCTTTCCCACATCAAAAACCTCGACAAAGGTATTGATTGATTGGAACTGCATTTTTTCTTGATAAATTGGCTGAAGGTTCTTCATTAACATTCGAATTTGTTCTTTCTCAGATGGTCATTACACCATCTTGGTTGCCTTTTCCCTCCATCTGCTTAAATGCTTTGCGAAGGACTCTTTGTTGTGAAGAATTACCCGTCCCATCGAAGTTATCAAAGATCGGCATTTTGAGCCCGGCGGGCAGTATCTCATGGACTCCATCGTACAGTCCTTCTAATTCTAGTTGTCATTCTAGCTCTCGCGGCATTCAATTATATTATTTTAGCATGCATGGCATGCTCACTGTTGTGTTATTTAACACGTGTGAAGTGAGTGATGACTCACTAGTTGTTGGGGTGTCTTTTGAGAACCCAGTGTTTGGCCTTGAAGGCAGTCCAGAAGTTTGGCATGTGAGAATTCCCTATGGTTGGGAAAATGAGTAATAACTCATAATTATGTGCTTAAATGTTTATTTAGGCATATGTGAATATAATTGATTATTATATTATTGATAGTGACTCTTTGGGGTCATTAGATACCTGGTGAGGACGAAATTGAACACGTTACATAATTTGGTAAGCTAATTAGCAATTTTGTAAAATCATGTAGAAACTTGTGTTTTAGCAACCAAATGGAACTTAGTCAGAAACCTTTATAATTTTGAAGTTTCACTCATAAAGTAATGCATTAGCTATATAGAAAGTTTTAGAGACTCATTAGGAGTTTTGAAAACTCGTGGGGAGGTAAACACAATTTTCGAAAGTGTTGCCTATATATAGATAGAGATGACTTTCATAATTTTATAAACTTTTAACCTAAGTTCAAGAAAGAGGCCAAATGGAGAATTTGATTGCTTAGATCTTCTTGACGACAAACGACGGACTACTGCCCGTCTGATTTTCTCTGAATTTCGTATTTGAACTCTTCGAGGGTCGTTTTGATACCTATTAGGCCTTGTTTGGTCAAGTTTTTCCAAAAACTCATTTTTTAGAATTTTCATAAAAAGTTGATAATCTGATTTTTGATCAATAGGAATTGTACTAGAGCAATAACTGCACATTCTCTGTGCTTGGGTTTTCATTGGATCGGCGTTTTAGAGTGTAAATCGGAGGTAAGTAATATTAATCTTGAATTTTGGATGATTATATGGTTTAATGCATTTGATATGCTAGGGATCTTATATAGATACCATGTGTAGTTCATATTAGGCAAAACTCATGTGTAAAGTAGGCCCAAGGCATGTTGAAATGAAAAGCATGATGATTTGCTAGTTGAGCATGCTTATGTGCCTATGTGGGTTAAAGGGGGATTTGTGCTAATTCACCATGAGAGACGTCCTCTTGAAGGGGGGGGGGATTAGTAGTGACGACGGTCACTTGTCGAGAAAGACATTAACGCAACATGTCTAAGGGGCATGGGTCGTGATTCTAAGACTTTGGATCGGTGAATGTGCTCTTATTTCCTAGAGACCGAATAGTTATATGTTGGGATGGATTAGAACATATTTCTCATTCGTATGCTTGATTTATATTATTCACTAAGCGTTAGCTTAATCAAATCCATATATCTGTGGTTATATAAATAACCATTCAGGGGCAAGGATCGGAGGAGAGAATCGCGGGTAATGAGGCGAGGAATGACCGAAAGCTCCTTATGTTTATAGAACTTGGACCATGTTTGTAATATGTATTTAACTTATACCAGTTGTTTAACCATGCGATTTGTAATAAGACTTGTTTTGTATGTGAGTATGGCGCTTGGTTCACCTTAGGACCTTGTTTGTCGAGACGTGTGAAGCTTGTACTTTTGATGCTTGTAAACTGGGGGTCTTTATTTATTGTAAAAATGGTTTGTATGGGTGTACACGATCTTAAAATGGTTATCAAAGCTTTTGAAAATGGTTTTGGTTTGAAATGATTTGGTTTGAAATGGTTTGGTTTGAAAGGCTTGGATTTGAGATGGTTGTGTTTGATTTAGTACTTTTGGATATGAGTATTATTTTATTAGTGTCATTTGTGCAGAAGCGTCGGGAATCAACGACGTTTATTAGAGAAGCGTCGATAATTAACGATGTTTGCAAAAATGTGTCGGCAATTGTGAAAATGTTCTTTTGGAGGTTTGGATTTTGCCCAGACACCATTCAACCGGTTGAGCGGGGCAATTCGACCGGTCGAAATGCCCCCTGCCAGAAATTTCAAACTCATACTTACAATGTTCGGAATAGTTTCTAATTAGGCATAGAGGTACCTTTGGGGACCCATTGACCTACAGAACCGTTACTTTTGAAAACAAAACTCGTTAAGGCGTATTTGGGCATGTGTTTAATATAACCTTTGAAAAGCTATTTGAAAGTTGGTTATGATTGGAGCAAAACTTTTATTAAGATTATTTTGGGAACTTTAATCGTTGTTGGTAAGCCTTGATGACGTGCTATGTGACCTGGGACCACCTTGTTGGTTCCAGGGCGTGACATATTGTGGTATCAGAGCAAAAGGTTATAGAACTTGAGCTATGGGTTTAAGTTTAGAGCCTTGGGGACGAGAGACGACATCATGAGTTTGGACATTAAATAATGTGTATGGAATTTTGGATATTGCATTACATTTGCATATGACTAATGGTTGTATGCGTAGTATCTTACATGCATACTATGAAATATATGTCATGTCATGCATGATATCATTATGTGATGGTTATCAGGAATAAGTGGTGGAAAGTATGGATATAAATAATGACAATGCAACGAATGCGCGAATGGATTGAATAGAGGCCGCTATTGAGGGGTTCATAAGAGCAGTGGATGACAGAGTGCCACCAAGGGGAATGGAGCCGGAAAATCCAAATTTGGTACCAAGGGCTGGGTAATCAATTGCCGAAAAGTTCACAAAGAAGAATCCGACAATATTCACTAGGGGATCGGATCTTGATGTGGTAGATTTTTGGAAAATGGATATGGAATGCATATTCTGAAACTTGACATTCACTGATAGAGAGAAAATAGACAATGCCACTGATACGTTAAAAGAGGGAGCTCAGAATTGGCGGGTTGGTATCCTCACAAGTAGAGCACCGACTACTTGGGCTGGTTTCATAGAGGAATTTGATAAACGGTACTTTTCGGATTCAGTGAAGAGCCAAAAGAACGAGAGTTCATGAACAAGGAACAAGGGGATATGACGGTAAAAGAGTACGCGACTGCATTTAATGGGTTGGCTCGATTTGCACCTAGTATAGTTTTGGATGAGGTGGATAGAGTTAGTTCGAAGAAGGTCTGAGGGAAAATATCCACAGTCGCGTGGATACATTTCATCTTCAACATTTGCTGAAGTTCTCGATGTCGCCCTAATCGCAGAAAGAGATATTGGGAACTATAAGCTTAGCCAATAAGGCAAGAGGAAGAATGAGAATCAAGGGAGGAACCAGGTTAACTTTAAGAAATCCTATTCAAGGGCACCTGGGGTTGGTTCAGGAAATCAAGGAGGAAGTTCATTCTCTGGAGGAGATAAATCGGTGTGTACTATTTGCGGCCGTAGACATTGGGGTGTTTGTTATATGGCAATACAATTTGTCACATTTGTAATCAACCGGGACATGTTGCCAAAAATTGTACGCAGACAAGAACCCAAAGTGTGAATGTGAATATGAGGGGTAAATGTTATGAATGTGGTATGCCGGATAATCGGGAGAAAGATTGCCCGCACAAGCGACAACGTGGGGCAGGTTCTATGGCTTCTAGTGGAACAAGAATAGTGCAACAACCTGATAAAGGAAATAAGGAACAAAGGGAGGCACGGTCATTTAACCTTTTTTCCAGGAGAGATGACCAATGCAGACTCTGTGGTGTCAGGTACACTACTTATTTGCTCACGACCTGCAAGTGTACTTATGGATTCACGATTCACACACTCATTTGTGTTGATAAGCGGGGGTATTTGTAAAATACAATTGCGCTAAAGAAATAAAATACACTGATTTAGTTTACAACTCCCTATTTTATCTGCAATTCAATTACAATGCTAGTTTATACACAATATGATAATCTATGACAAGTTGCACTGTTGTAGCTAGTATTTATGCAGATCATTGTTTTGCTGAGTGAAGAATTGAATACCAAGATAAAAGGGAAGCTTGATGATGAACAAGACAATTCAAAGACAAAAACTAAAGTCCGAGCGATCGAAGGACCGTCAAGCGATCGAGGTTTCAATCGATCGAAGTTTGTTCAAACGCTCGAGTATCCCAGACGTTCAATCGATCGAGTGATGTTCGATAGATCGAACATGCCTTTTATCAGAACTTACGCGCACGCAACAGAAATGTTGGTTGTAACCCTAGCCTTAGGTTTTCTATTTATATGAGTTTGTAAGACGTCCTTAAGGATGCCCACTTTGTTTTTCTTCAGTTAATAGAGAGATAGAAAGATTGGTTCTTGTTTTTGTAGGTTTATCAAGGTTCGATATTATTTCTGGCTTGGATTCTTAGTGTGTAATCAAAGTTCTTCATTCCAGGTTTTTATATATTGTTTAATTTACATTCTGCTAATAGTTCTCGTAGTATAATCTTTTAGAATCGTAGTCTTGTATGTTAGATATTGTCAAACCCGTAATTTTTGTAAGTTTTATGTTTAAATCACAACCAAACACAACCTTAATGAATATTTACGTTAAAAATAGATCTGTGACACTCCAGACCATGTCTGAGTAGTCCTAGGGTTGGAAACAGTGATTTCCAGCCTCTGTCATGTAGCAGTTTAAAACCTGCGTTCGATCGATCGAAGTTAGTTCGATCGATTGGATCAGCGATACAGTCAAGCAATCGAAGCCATTTTGATCGCTCAAAAGATGAAGATTCTCAATCGATTGAAAGCGCATCAATCGATCGAACAGTTAGATTCTTGTAAAGATCCCCTGTAGTATTCCTAGACTTTCTGCTTTAGAGATTTGATGTCAAACTGTCCCCAAATGCTCAGTTTGTCAAAACAGTTTCTGAACTTAAGGTCTTAAGGTATTTTTCTTCAATACTTTTTGCAAACCACCCTCAATGCTAACACCATTGTAGGTGCGAGTCTTAACTATTGATTTAAACCACCTTCATGTTTTTCAAATTAACTGTGATGATATAGTCTCGGTCATGAAAGGGCTATTGATTCTTTATTCTTAGAGAAATACGGAATACTATAGAGAGATGAACTCCGCTGAACATTCATGAAAGTTCATGGTAGATGGCTAGGTCACTGCAAATTCGTGAGAATCCCAATGTTCCCCTTTTATTAAGAAACACAATTTTAAATATCATTTTAGTTAATTAATTAATTCGTAGTTAATTTAGTTGTTTTACTTTTAGTAGTTGTTAATTGTAGAACTCTGTGTTCTACACTTTCGTTAAATATTGAATTCTCATTTTCTTTTTGAGTTTAGTCTAAGTAATTAGTTTACATCCTTCCCTGTGGGATCGACCTGGTCTTAACCAAAATACTACTTGCACGTCTACCTACACTTGGGTATAGCACACAACCGCACACAAAATAATTCTTGTGTCATGTATCATATGAATATGCTAAATGCTTGGATGTGATGTCAGAACCGTTGGGATTTGATTTGTCTGTTTCAATACCGTTAGGAAATCCTATAATAAGTTCATTGGTATACAAAGCATGTGACATTAAGGTAAATGAAAAGACCTTAGCTGTTGATTTGGTACCATTAATTATTCGTCACTTTGATGTAATTTTTGGAATGGATTGGCTATCGGCGAATTGTACTTCAATTGATTGTGTAAGGAAAAGAGTAATATTTCAAATACCAAACCAGGAAGAGTTTTATTTCCATGGGATTGGATCACGTCACCACCGTATATTGTGTCAGCTGCACGAGCTTATCGACTAGTGGGGAAGGGTTGTCAAGGATTCTTATGTAGTATTCTTGATACAAGAGTCACCGGAACGGGGATTGAAAACATTTCAATAGTGAGGGAATTTCCTGATGTGTTTTCCTGAGGAGTTACCTTGTACTCTAATTGAAAAGGAGATTAAATGTACCATCGATACGATACCTAGAGCACAACCGATATCAAAGGCACTATACTGAATGACACCAGTGGAATTGAAGGAACTGAAAATCCAACTATAGGAGCTACTTGATAAAGGGTTTATACAACCAAGTGTCTCACCATGGGGAGCACTGGTATTATTTGTTAAGAAAAAAGACGGGACAATGCGAATGTGCATAGATTATAGAGAGTTGAACAAATTGACGATCACGAACAAATATCCACTACCACGTATTGATGACTTGTTTGATCAACTACAAGGGGCCAATATATTTTCAAAGATTGACTTGAGATCGGGTTATCACCAATTGAAAGTCAAGGTGGAGGATGTAGAGAAGACAGCGTTTCGGACTCGATATAGCCATTATGAGTTTTTGGTCATGCCATTTGGAGTAACAAATGCACCAGCAGTGTTTATGGATTTGATGAACAGGGTATTCAAGGAATATCTGGATGAGCTTGTGATTGTGTTCATATATGATATCTTGGTGTATTCCAAAAGTGTTGAAGAACATGAAAGGCATTTAAGATTGGTATTACAACGACTACGAGAGAGGAAATTATTTGGAAAATTGAAGAAGTGTGAGTTTTGGTTGACTGAGATAGCTTTCTTGGGGCATGTAATTTCTAAAGATGGAGTTTCGGTGGACCCACAGAAGATTGAGGCTATAGCTAATTGGTCAAAACCAACAAATGTGTTAGAAATTTGAAGTTTCTTGGGATTGGCAGGTTACTATAGAAGGTTTGTGGAAAATTTTTCCAGGATAGCGATACCAATGACTCAGCTAATGAGGAAGAACGCAGTATTTAATTGGGACTCAGAATGTGACAAGAGTTTTGAAGAGCTGAAGACTCGACTTATGTCAGCACCGATCTTGATGATTCTGTTTGGTATGGAGGGGTTTGTAATCTATAGTGATGCTTGACATAGAGGATTGGGATGTGTTCTAATGCAGAATGGCAAGGTGATTGCTTATGGTTTACGTCAGTTAAAGATACATGAAGTGAATTATCTAACTCGTGATCTTGAGCTAGTAGCGGTGATCTTTGCATTGAAAATCTAGAGACACTATCTTTATGGGGAAAAGTGTGATATCTACATAGATCACAAAAGCTTGAAGTACTTGTTTACACAGAAAGAACTGAATATGAGGCAAAGGCGATGGTTAGAATTGATGAAAGACTACGACTTGTCGATTCACTACAATCCTGGGAAAGCAAATGTAATTACTGACGCATTAAGTAGGAAGTCTACGAATAATGTGGCCTACGATTTGACTTCACAGAAACAACTTGGTGGTGAAATGGAAAGGTTGGAACTTGAGGTGATTTCAACAACCGAGGGAGGTTTGCTAGCAGCTATTGTAGCACAATCAACATTGATAGATGAGATAAAGATGAAACAACTTCAAGACCCAGTTTTAGAGAAGATCTACGATGAAATACTTCTAGATAAATAGCTAGAGTTTACCTTTGTGGATAATATTCTGAAATTTAGAATTCGGTATGTGTACCTAATGCTGATGAGATTAAAGAGTTAATACATGAAGAATCTCATAACACTAAATAACTGTTCATCCAGGTAGTACCAAGATGTATCAGGATTTGCGAGAGGTGTACTGGTGGTTTGGAATGAAAAGAGAGGTAGCTGAGCACGTAGCCAAATATTTGTTTTGTCAGCAAGTCAGAGCGGAACATCAAAGGCCTGCAGGGTTATTGCAATCTTTGGATGTACTGGAATGGAAGTGGGAAAGATTACCATAGATTTTGTATCAGGTTTTCCAAGGTCTACAAGATTGAATGACAGTGTTTGGGTAATTGTAGATCGATTGACTAAGTCAGCACATATCTTGTCGATTAAGACAAAGGAACCGATGACACTCGCAGAGTTGTACGTTAATGAGATTGTGAGACTACAAGGAGCGCTAGTGTCTATAGTTTCAGACAGGGATAGTAATTTTTTATCTAGATTCTAGAAAGGACTACAAGCTGCTATGGGTACGAAGTTAAACTTTAGTACAGCTTTTCACCCACAAACGGATGGACAGTTCGAGCGTGTGCTTCAGATATTGGAGGACATGCTTCGACTATGTGTTTTAGATTTTAAGGATGACTGGGAAAATTATATACCATTGATTAAATATGCCTACAACAATAGTTTCCAGTCTAGTATTGGGATGGCACCATATGAGGCACTAAATGGGTATAAGTGTCGATCATTGATTTGTCGGACTGAGGTAGGGGAACAAAGGCTAGAAGGACCTGAGATGGTTCAGTTGGCAGCGGATAAAGTAAAGGTGATACAACAACGGTTGAAAATAGCTCAGAGTCGTTACAAAAGCTACGCGGATACGGGGCGAAGGCCATTAGAATTCGAAGTAGGTGACCGTATGTTCTTGAAGGTTTCACCTTCCAAGGGGATTACGAGGTTTGGAAAGTGAGGGAAGTTAAATCCTAGATACGTTAGACCATTTGAGATTATTGGAAAAGTGGGACTAGTAGCTTATCGGCTAGAGTTACCACAAGCGTTGGCTAGTGTACACGATGTATATATTTCATGTGTCGATGTTGAGAAGAGTTATATGTGATTCAAGTTATGTGATTACTCCAAAGCCATTGGAAGTCAGAGAAGACTTAACGTATGTTGAACTTCCTGGGAGAATCCTAGATAGAAAGGATAAGGTATTACGAAACAAGACAGTTCCATTGGTAATGGTCTTGTGGTGAAATCACTTAGTGGAAGAAGCCACGTGGGAAAGAGAGGATGAGATGCAGACAAAGTATCCATTTCTGTTTAAAGCATGAGGTATTGAAAGTTTGGGTACAAACTTCTTTTAAGGGGGAGAGGATGTAATATCAACTCCCGCGGCATTCAATTATATTATTTTAGCATGCATGGTATGCTCACTGTTGTATTATTTAACACGTGTGAAGTGAGTGATGACTCACTAGTTGTTGGGGTGTCTTTTGAGAACACAGTATTTAGCCTTGAAGGCAGTCCAGAAGTTGGGCATGTAAGAATTCCCTATAGTTGGAAAAATGAGTTATAACTCATAATTATGTGCTTAAATGTTTATTTAGGCATATGTGAATATAATTGATTATTATATTATTGATAGTGACTCTTTGGGGTCATTAGATACCTAGTGAGGACGAAATTGAACACGTTACATAATTTGATAAGCTAATTAGCAATTTCATAAAATCATGTAGAAACTTGCGTTTTAGCAACCAAACAGAACTTAGTCGGAAACCTTTATAATTTTGAGGTTTCACTCGTAAGCGATACATTAGCTATATAGAAAGTTTCAGAGACTGATTAGGAGTTTTGAAAACTCGTAGGGAGGTAAACACAATTTTTGAAAGTGTTGCCTATATATAGATAGAGATGACTTTCATAATTTTATAAACTTTTAACCTAAGTTCAAGAAAGAGGCCAAATGGAGAATTTGATTGCTTAGATCTTCTTGACGACAAACGACGGACTTCTGTCTGTTTGATTTTCTTTGAATTTCGTATTTGAACTCTTCGAGGTAAGGCCGTCGTTTTGATACCTATTAGGCCTTGTTTGGTCAAGTTTTTTCAAAAACTCATTTTCTAGAATTTTCATAAAAAGTTAATAATCTGATTTTTGATCAATAGGAATTGTACTAGAAGAATAATTGCACGTTCTTTGTGCTTGGGTTTTCCTTGGATCGGCTTTTGAGAGCATAAATCGGAGGTGAGTAATATTAATCTTGACTTTTGGATGATTATATGGTTTAATGCATTTGATATGCTAGGGATCTTATATAGATACCATGTGTTATTCATATTGGGCAAAACTCATGTGTAAAGTAGGCCCAAGGCTTGCTGAAATGAAAAGCATGATGATTTTCTAGTTGAGCATGTTTATGTGCCTATATAGGTTAAAGGGGGATTTGTGCTAATTGATCGTGAGACGTCCTCTCAAAGGGGGAGGATTAGTAGTGACGATGGTCACTTGCGGAGAAAGGCATTAACGCGACATGTCGAAGGGGCATAGGTCGTGGTTGAGTCTTAAGACTTTGGATCAGTGAATGTGCGCTTATTTCCTAGAGACCGAATAGTTATGCGTTGTGATGGATTGGAACATATTTGTCGTTCGTATGCTTGATTTATATTATTCACTAAGCGTTAGCTTAAACAAATCCATATATCTGTGGTTATATAAATAACCATTCAGGGGCAAGGACCGGAGGAGAAAATCACGGGTAATGAGGCGAGGAATGATCGGAAGCTCCTTATGTTTATAGAACTTGAACCATGTTTGTAATATGTATTTAAATTATGCTTAACTGTGCGATTTGTAATAAGACTTGTATTTAAATTATGCTTACCTTTGGGGACCCATTGACCTACGAAACCGTTACTTTTGAAAACAAAACTCGTTAAGGCGTATTTGGGCACGTGTTTAATATAACCTTTGAAAAGCTATTTGAAAGTTGGTTATGATTGGAGCAAAACTTTTATTAAGGTCATTTTGGAAACTTTAATCATTGTTGGTAAGCCTTGATGGCGTGCCACATGACCTGGGACCACCTTGTTGGTTCCAGGGCGTGACACTAGTAGATAGGTGTTCAACCTTTGAGCCTTGCGGACCACCCTCTCAAGCTTCTCTACTTTTTCAGCCATCATTTTTCTTTCTTAGCTTTTTCTTTCTCTATTCTCTCTTGCCATTGGTGACCTGTGGGTTAGCTAATGGCGGCTGCCATGCCATAGTCTCCATCATAGCCATCATAGCCATCATACGATTCATATTTTTAGCCTGTCGCTTCATTTGTTCAGCTTGTTGTTCAACCATCACCCTCAATTCTGCTACTTCCCTTATGTTCGCTTCTTGTTCCATGGTATCTTTTCTCCTGACTAATCTTGCTGTTAAATCTCTAAACCAAATTGTGTTTGAAGTAGATTCTATTTTAATCAATTCTTGAGTGATTCCAAACTTTATAATAACTTTTCTTCTTCTTCTTTTTTTTTAATTTGTTATTCATTTTACTGACTTTATTAGTTGCAAATGCTTAGGAAATGTTCATGAATGGTTCATATGTCATACAGATGTAACGCATGTGTGTGTGTGTGTGTGTGTGTGTGTGTGCCTACTGTGTATGCCAAAGAAAAAAGAAAATTCTAGTCCTAGCACATAAAACACATAAGCACATAAAATCCTTACCACTACAAGGAAAAAGGCATTTTATGTCACTTAAAAAGTGACATAAATAGGTATTTATGTCACTTTTTTTTCTAGTAAAAAGTCACATAAATGGAGGATAAATGGAGGCGAGATAAATGTTTTAAAAGTGACATAAATACTTTATAAAAGTGACATAAATGTTTCATAAAACCAACACATTTGTTAATAAAAAGTGACATAAATACTTAAAAGTGACATAAATACCATTTTATTTAAGTCACTTTTAACCTAAAGTGACATAAAAGTAGAAAAGTGACATGAATACCAAACAAAATTATTACATCAAAGTCTTAAAAGTGACATAAATACTTAAAAGTGGCATAAATATGTCACTTTTATTTATGTCACTTTTAACCTAAAGTGACATAAAAGTAGAAAAGTGACATAAATACCAAACAAAATTATTACATAAAAGCCTTAAAAGTGACATAAATACAGTAAAAGTGACATAAATACCACCCTGTAAAAATAATATATACCACTATGTACATATGTACAATACATGCACCATGTACAAAATTAAATCCAACTCAATATATAATCTATTTCAACTACTAAATTTCATCGATTCATCTCAATATCAACCAATTAATTGGTTTGAACAAAAAGTATACAATCGATCCAGGTCAAGTGCAAAACTAAAAACATATACATATTACATATTCATCAAAAAGTACTAACAAAACTACGAAAGCAACAAAAAAGAATTAGCCCGGCCAACAAAAAAAGTGGTTTGTTTGTTAGAACCTTCCATCAAAATGTGAAACTTTGTACCTACAAAAAAGATAAAGTTTTCATTAATTAGTTGTATATAAAATAATAAAAGATCGAGCAAAACTATGTTTGGGGGTTTTGAGAGACCACAATGTGTTCGGGGACTCGGAATGATGAAAGAGTCATTTTTTCATATTATTTGTAAACCGTGAATCCGTTATGCATTCCGTTAGTTCCCACAAGTTTATTTAGGCATGTTTGAGGTACGTGTAAGGTTTCGTGGCATTTGGTTAAGCGGTTTACCGATTCACTACACAAAACCTCAATGACTAAGCTTTTTCAAGCATAAGTGATGCAAGAGTAACTTTTTCGCATTTTTTTTGTGAACCGTGAATCCATTATGAATTCCATTAGTTCCCGCAAGTTTATTTAGGTATGTTTGAGGTGCGACTAAGATTTCGGGGCATTTGGTTAAGCGGTTTACCGATTCACTACTCAAAACCTCAATAACTAAGCTTTTTCAAGCCTAAGCGACTAAAGAGTCATTTTTTTGTATTTTTTGTGAACCGTGAATCCGTTATGCATTCCGTTAGTTCCTAAAAGTTTATTTAGGCATGTTTGACTTGCGTGTAAGGTTTTGTGGCATTTGGTTAAGCGGTTTACCGATTCACTACTCAAAACCTCAATAACTAAGCTTTTTCAAGCATAAGTGATGAAAGAGTCACTTTTTCGTATTTTTTTTGTGAACCGTGAATCCTTTATGAATTCCGTTAGTTCCCGCAAGTTTATTTAGGTATGTTTGAGGTGCGAGTAAGATTTCTTGGCATTTGGTTAAGCCGTTTACCGATTCACTACTCAAAACCTCAATAACTAAGCTTTTTCAAGCCTAAGTCACTAAAGAGTCATTTTTTCGCATTTTTTTGTGAACCGTGAATCCGTTATGCATTCTGTTAGTTCCCACAAGTTTATTTAGGTATGTTTGAGGTGCGTGTAAGATTTTGTGGCATTTGGTTACACGCATCTTAGACATTATGTGATTCGTTAGAGTCGGCCAGCTTTGATCTTTCCCTCCTTTTACTGTTTATATTTGTTCTTCAATCTTTTATTGAAAATTTTTAATTCGACAACTGTTTGTACTTTAAATCTTTTGGTAGAACCAGAATTGAAAACAAGAAGTATACGACTAATCGAAGCTGTGTTTTATGGTTCTATTTACACTTCACTAGTTGGTACAGGTAATGAATCTGCTCACCTAGCAATTCTCAAAATGCTCATAAGGGGAATTGATAAATATGGTGAAGGAAGATGTTGCAGTTGCCGTTCTGGATGTCTGCTAAGAATTTCCTCAAGCCAATTTCTACGCCAGGAACGAGCTACCATCAAGGGAGTACATCTTTGAACATAGAAAAGCAAATGTAAGTCTTCGAAACTGTTGATAGAAGAAGAGAAAGTACTCAAAGTAACAAAGGGTTTAAGATGTTTCAAGATAATAAAAGAGCTGTTTCAAGAATTCAGTAGTATATAGATCAACTTGGTAGCTTTAATCCTGTGATACGGATAATAATTGATGCAAAGGAACATGTAGGAATTGGCACCTTTTCATAGAATTCATGTCACAAGTACATGAAATGTATCAATAAGCAAATGAAGAGGCTATAGTAATATAATGGGGAGACAAAAAGAATGGATTCAAATAGGTAAAAGTACTACAAAAGGAGCTCTTTTTCATGGAGAAAAGGGAGGAGGAAAAGGGCAAAAGAAATTCTCAAGTATCTTGCTTCTATTACCTTTACTGCTTTACATGTCAAAGCAACAAATATTCTAATATTGAAATCAATCATATAATTTTCTCATGAAAGAAAGTCACAGCTTGTGTTTCATTCCACCAATGTCCAACTTATCTTTTGCAAAATTAATGGTGCTGAATTGTCTGAACATGAGTACTCCAACTATCTTAAGACTACAAATACTAGGCCCATTCAAAATAACAACAAATAATGAAGGAGACAACCTTGCAACCAACTTGAATACTTAAGAATCATGTTGTCACGTAAGAGTGCATTATTTTTAATTTTCAATACAATTAAATGAAGAGAAAAATTATTCGAGGAAGTATCTAACTCACAAATCTTTTTCAACTAATTGACATAACTAAAACATATGAATTTGGCTATTGATGTTTCACATTAAAATGAATTCAAGCCATATCTTCATTTCATCTTCTCATGTATGATAGGACACACATACCAGTTGAATTGGCTTCTTCATAAATTCGCACAATCAGAAATTTACCACAAAAAAAAACATGGATCTAAAGATTCTAAACTCATTGAATATCATTGAATAAGTAAAGAGCAAAATAATCCTCGCACACACTCAAGGGGAAGAGAAGGATCAACAATCCTTTCTTTATTTGACTTCCTCTTACATTTTGTTCCTCTCTCTCTCTCTCTCTCTCTCTCTCTCTCTCTCTCTCTCTCTCTCTCTCTCTCTCTCTCTCTCCCCTTTGTCTAGCCCCAAAGATCAGTTACTACTAGATTGATAAAAAAAATAAATAAAAAGTTAATACTAAACATGGCAAGCTTATTGCAATTGAGCATGGGATTTTCGATCCAAATATTCATTGAGCTCATTCCAACCATTTTTAGGACACTTAAATGGAAAGAAACTACACAACTGGATTTACCTCATGTTAGCAGCTTGATGATTTCTCATTCACATATTTGTGCGATGTTAGATAGTAGATCCATCCCAAAGAGAAGTTTGTACAACAATGCTGCATTGTACAAAAAAAAAATCTTTTACCTTAGATGTCAATAATTGACCCAAGCAAACCCATTTGAAGAATGCTAGGTTCTTAACAAAGAAAGAGGTATGAAAATCCACGGTTTATGAAATCAATCTAAGAAAATGGAAATGGAACTATGAAAATATACACAAAACTATGAGTGTCCAAAATGGAAATGCAGTTTTTTGTCCTAAATAGCAACTCTGTAAAGAAACAATTATGTAATACTAACCTTAGAGAAACAAATCACATGGTAATTAGCAAAGTAATACGTTAAATGAGAAAGAAGTTATTTAATACAAACAAAGAATTAAAAGAGAGAGAGAATTGACCCTCACATGGCCAAAGAAACAAAACAGTGAGATATTAAACGGAAAAAATAGAATAGTAGGCACATCTTCAAAGCTCAAAATGAAATAGCAAATGAATATAAAAAATAGAGAATTTTACAGAAAACAAGATAAGCAAGTCTAGTTTCTCAATCAAAAAGAATCAACTTCATAGTATTGTAGATTATGAGATATGAATCAAACAATGCAAGGAACTTAAAATATGAAACAACACTATCTACCAATTTTGTAGAAGTAATAACTAAATCAATAAAAATGGCTACAAGCCAAACTTTATATTTCCAGAAAGCTAACACAATGAGTATTTAGGGAAAAATCAGAAAACATGAGTTTCACTTCATTTAGACTTCGAAAATGCTCTAAGAACAGAGGCTTAGTAATCTGCCAAAAGTAGCAAATTTCGGGTCTTTGAAGTTTGAGTCTCAAAACCTTGTCAAATGGCAAAACCCCTTTACACCAAAAAACCTGGAGCCATTCAATGAGTTTAGGATGTATAATACATTTCAATGAGTCGGGGTCGACCTGGAGCCATGGTGGAGTGAACTCTGCATGAATTCTAAATATTAATTACATGTAATAAAAATTTGATCTAACACATTTTTCAAGAGCTAGTGGTACATAGCAAGTACTTTGGTAACATAGCTAGTGGTTTAGAATGTATAATACATGTACATCATAATTTTTGGTTCAAATGCAAAGTATGATATAGCCTAAACCACTTGGATTATACTTTAGGAACTAATGCATTACTGAATCAAATCAAGCCTTGAGTACCAATCAATTAATTAGGGTCTGCATAAGAACTAATGCATCATTCTAGTTAATTTAACCAAGTAAAATGTATATGAAATTTTGATTCCAATCACACTACATAATCACTTGCATGTGGGTACCCATCTATAAACATTGTGATTATTAACAATGTTCAATGTTGTTATATACATACTTTAAGAGATAAGCATAGATTTCCACACAATTCAATAAAGCAACAGTTTAATCTTTTGATATCTCTAGACATGTCATGGCAAGAAACCAGTAGAAGCATTTCTAAATTGCACTATTTTACAATCATGTTGACAATAGTGTGGTGGACTGTTGGGTATTCCATGTGTTCCACACACATGAGATAAAAGCCTCTTATTAATGGGCTTTGGTTTATTACTTTAAGCTTCAATTAGCTTAAGGTGGGCCCAAGTGGGCCAACTTTATTTATAAGTGACCTATGCAAATTCAAGGCATATAGCCTTAGATGTAATTCTCGGAAATATTAGTTGTGCGCAATATAGAGATACAGAGAGGGTGAGATCTAGGTTTGTGTGCAGAGACTATTCCTTGGCAGCGACGGACCAAGAGGAAGAAGAAGAGTGATAAGGGCTTGTTTGGGTGTACCAAGATCATTGGGATTTTGAAGAAGTAGCTTATGCTTGTATTTACCTTTGGGTATTTTGAACCCTAAGAGGTAACCCATATACTCACTCTCTAGTTCATTGAATACCTCAAGTTTAGGGTAAAAACTTGAGAGAACATTGTGTATTCCTTATTTTGATATAGTGGAATCTTTCGGAGTTGCCCTGTGGTTTTTTTCCCTCCCCATGAGAGGGTTTTCCACATAAGTCTCGGTGTCATTTATTTCTTGCTTGGGTTCATTATTATTATTATATTGCTTGTGGTTGATTATGGTGAAAGGAATTATCTATTGTGGTTTGGATATTATTTGTGCCTATTTAATTTACACTAGACAAGGTTAGGAAGTGTTGCTCCTAATATTGGGGATTTAACCATTTTCCCCAACAAGTGGCATCAAAGCCAGGTTCATTATTTATTTATTGTCTTGTGTAATTAAATGGAGGAATCATCAAATTCAATGATTAAGCTCACGGCTTCAAATTATGCAATTTGGAAACCGCGAATGGAGGACATCCTTTATTGTAGGGATTTGTATGATCCGATTGAGGGTGATACGGCCAAGCCTACAACTATGTCCGATACGAATTGGGTAAAATTAAACAGGAAAATAGTGGGTCAAATTAGACAGTGGGTTGATCACACCGTGTTTCACCACATTGCCCAAGAAGTTAATGCACAAAGTTTATGGAATAAATTAGAGTCTATGTATGAGAGGAAGACCGCGCAGAACAAAGCTTTCTTGATTCGAAGGCTTGTGAATTTGAAATTCAAAGATGGGAATTCCGTTGCCGAGCACTTGAGTGACTTTCAGAGTATAGTTAATCAGTTGGCTACGATGAAGATGAATTTAGATGATGAATTTCAAGCTTTGCTTTTATTGAGTTCTTTGCCTGATAGTTGGGAGACGTTGGTTGTATCTCTTAGTAATTCAGCTCCCAATGGTAAGCTGACTTTGGAGATTGTTAAAGACAACATGTTTAACGAGGAAGCCAGGCGAAAGGGTATGGGTACAGATCAGACACAGGCTCTTATCACGGAGAACAAGGGTAGGAATCCGAACAGAGGGTCTTGGAAAGGATCTAAAGATCGTAGTAAGTCCAAGAACAGTAGAGGCAAGTCACAGGCGAGAGGAGGTTTTGTATCCTATTATTGTAATAAGGAAGGCCACACGAGCAAAAATTATAGAATTCGTAAGAGAGACCAGAAACAGGAAAATACTGAGAAGAAGTCAGAAGACAAAAATACTACAGCTACAGTTTCTGAGGATGTGGTGGTACTCTCATTTGGAGATGAGGAGTGCCTACATGTTACAGATAGTGATGTTGAGTGGGTTGTTGATACAGCCGCCTCCTACCATGCTACTCCTAGGAGAGAGTTCTTCACTTCGTACAAAGCCGGTGACTTTGGTACTGTGAAGATGGGTAATACCAGCTATTCCAAGATTGAGGGGATAGGTGACGTGTGTATTCGGACTAGCCTGGGTTGCACTTTGACATTGAAGGATGTTCGGCATGTTCCTGATTTACGATTGAATTTGATTTCTGGTGTTGCACTAGATAAGATGGGTTATGATAACCATTTTGGAAGCGGAAAGTGGAAACTCACCAAAGGGTCCCTAGTTGTTGTAAAAGGGGAACTTTGTTGTACTTTGTACAAGACTCATGTGAAGGTGTGTTCAAGCGGGCTCAATGCAATTGAGGATGAGTCTTCACCAAATTTGTGGCACAGAAGGTTAGCACACATGAGTGAGAAAGGGTTGCAGATTCTGGCAAAGAAGTCCCTCATTCCCTTTGCCAAAGGTACAGCTCTTAACCCCTTGTGATTATTGCTTATTTGGTAAGCACCATAGAGTTTCCTTTCATGCTTCTAGTAAAAGAAAAACCAAGTTGCTTGATATGGTTTATTCTGATGTTTGTGGTCCCATTGAGGTGGAGTCTTTGGGCGGTAATAAGTATTTTCTTAATTTTATTGATGATGCTTCACGTAAAGTGTGGGTGTATTTTCTGAAAACAAAAGACCAGGTTTTTTAGCATTTTCAGAGGTTCCATGCCATAGTGGAAAGAGAGACAGGAAAACCTTTGAAGTGCCTTCGTACTGATAACGGGGGAGAGTACACTTCAAAAGAATTTGAAGCATATTGTGCAGATCACGGTATACGGCATGAGAGGATAGTTCCACGTACCCCACAGCACAATGGTGTGGCCGAGAGGATGAACCGCACTATTGTAGAGAGAGTCAGATGCATGCTACGAATGGCTAAATTGCCTAAGTCATTTTGGGGTGAAGCAGTTCGCACAGCTTGTTACTTGATTAATAGGTCTCCTTCAGCTCCATTAGATTTTGAGATTCCAGAGAAGGTATGGACTGGTGGTGATATTTCTTACTCTTATCTGAGGGTGTTTGGGTGCAAGGCATTTGCACACGTTGCTAAGGAGCAAAGATCTAAGCTTGATGACAAAGCTACTCCATGTATCTTTGTTGGTTATGGAGATCCAGAGTTCGGGTACAGGTTATGGGATCCAGAAAATAAAAAGGTGATCAGAAGCAGGGATGTGATTTTTCACGAGCATCAGACTTTGGCAGATTTTGAGAAACCTACACAGCCTAGAGCGAGTAGTGCTCTAGACCTCACATCAATTCCTTCCACATCACAGGGTGCCACAGATGGGGGAGAAGTGAAGGAAAAAGTGGTTTAAAGTTAGAGTTTAAACGCGCAGCGGAAATAGGTTAAGTTATAAAACTTTTGGTATTCCAGGATCTACTACTCGTCAATTCCATAGATACGTACAAGGGGGTGCAAGAATTATACCTTAGTGTCTTGAACCCAATTCTGAAACTTTAACTTCCAGCAGCCTCCACTAGATGATTTTCACCCTTATGACTCCTGCGGATGCCTGCCGGAAAGACTAGGGTTGGTGGGAACCCTAATAGAGAGGATAGGAAGGTTTTGGGAAGACTATGATAGTTTCTGCAGCTTCTGCGTATAAAAACGACGGTCACTTACTTCCAGAACGCAGCTGCCCTATTTATAGATTTCTAGAACCGACCTAGACTTCGATCGATCGAAGTGACTTCGATCGATCGAACCTTCGATCGATCGAACCATTCTCGATCGATCGAACCTGCTGACTTCAATCGATCGAACATACTTCGATCGATCAAACCTGTCTTAACAGCTTCCTCAAGTGTCTTTCCAAGCATCCTAGCGGAGCTAAGAGTGGGACCTCCTAGGCTCTTTATTGTTGGCTCAGACCAGTTTGTTAATTACCATGACCAAACTCTTTGATCAGCAAACTAACTAACTGGTCAGTTAACGTTTATTCCACTATAAAACGATAACTGAACTCCAACGCAAAAGAACATATCCGAAGCGATAACTAGACTTGTATGGTGTACTAATGTCCCTCTACCGTCAGCATTCGTAATCATATTCAGGTAGTCGGATAATTGTTACTGTCAACCTGAATCATGATTACTTCTTGTATTCTTTGAGTCCCATTCACTACTCATGATTACCAAACATGTTGATAACTCTTATCAACAAGACTGCAGTACTCAGTAATCAACTTGGTGACATTCTCAAGGGAATGCTTACTCTGAATCAGAGGGTAGATTCTATCTTGACAATATATGTTCACAACCCTATGGACATGACATACCCAAGATACCCAGGTGTTGATCTTCTATAGACCTCACTGATTGGTAAGTCAAAGCAGCCATATCCATAGTTTGTGTTCATAATCATCTCAAGATTGAGAACACGTACCTTATACAAGTTATGAGTTCCTATTGACTGTTGACAGCCTTAAGCGTCAATAGGAAAGCTCAGGTCCGTCAATGCACTATAAGCACTAGCATATCAACTAAGAGCTACACTCTAGTGATTGAGATTAATCACTCCATCCAATGGTAGTTAATTATGCTACAGTGTAGACCTGATGAGGTATCCAGTCTCATCATCCACTGTGACATACTCTAAGTATCAAAGAATAGTAATTTGTATCTCACTTGTGTGTATCTCATACACACACGAATTGCTTACTATGATACTTAAGGACAAAACAATCATCTCATGAAAGAAACATACACAATGAAATGTAAAGCTGATATCCATATATTATAATGCTAATGTCTCATACATAAAGTAATGGTTTGAGGGCACAAACCCAACAAACTCCCACTTGCACTCACAACCATTCAGAACTACATCTAAGACCTAGACTATCTAGATGACGATCAAAGACCTTCTGTGGTAAGGCCTTTGTAAACGGATCAGCAAGATTGTCAGCGGTGGCAATCTTGGTGACAGTCACATCTCCACGTTGAACTATATCTCGGATTAGGTGATATTTCCGCTCTACGTGCTTTCCCTTCCCGTGGTTCCTTGGCTCCTTGGACTGAGCCACTGCCCCACTATTATCGCAGTATAGCGTAATAGGTGACAACGACGCTGGTACCACCTCGAGTTCCATAAGGAACTACTTGAGCCAAACAGCTTCCTTTGCGGCTTCACAAGCAGCCACATACTCAGCTTCTGTAGTTGAGTCTGCAATGCATTTCTGCTTAATGCTCCTCCAACTAACAGCACCACCTCCCAAGGTAAAGAGATGTCCGAATGTCGACTTTCTCGAATCTTTATCTGACATAAAGTCCGAGTCAGTGTATCCTACTGGAATTAACTCACTACCGCCGTACATAAGCATGTAATCTTTAGTTCTTCTCAAGTACTTAAGAATGTGCTTAACGGTTGTCCAGTGCTCTGGACCAGGATTCGATTGATACCTGCTAACCATGCCAACGGCAAAATAGATATCTGGTCTAGTGCATAACATCGCATACATGAGACTTCCCACTGCCGAGGCATAGGGAATTCCTACCATGCGATTCCTCTCCTCTTGTGTCTTTGGACACTGGTCCTTGGAGAACGCTAAACCATGCCTGAAAGGTAACAAACCTTTCTTCGAATTATCCATTGAAAACCTAGTTAGCACTTTTTCGATATAACCAGCTTGAGATAATCCCATTATCTTTCGCTTGCGATCCCGAAAGAGCTTTATCCCAAGAATATAGCTCGCCTCTCCTAGATCCTTCATATCGAAAGTATTAGCTAGCCAAACCTTGACCGTTGACAGCGCCGCTACATCATTCCCAATGAGTAGAATGTCGTCAACGTAAAGCACAAGAAAAGCCACTACTTTCCCTTCACATTTCTTGTATACACAAGGCTCATCCAGATTCTGTATGAAACCAAACGACTTGACCACTTGGTCAAATCGGATGTTCCAACTTCTGGATGCCTGCTTAAGCCCATAAATGGACTTTTGCAACTTGCATACCAAGTTACCTTTCCGACCAGCTATGAACCCTTCTGGTTGTTGCATATAGATGTCCTCCTCAAGATTGCCATTCAAGAATGCAGTCTTGACGTCCATCTGCCAGATTTCATAATCTAGGCATGCAGTAATGGATAAGAGTATTCTGATGGACTTGAGCATGGCTACCGACGAGAAGGTTTCCTCATAGTCAATGCCCTCCCTCTGAGTATAGCCTTTCGCCACAAGCCTTGCCTTAAAGGTCTCAACCTTTCCATCAGATCCTCTTTTCCTCTTATAGACCCACTTGCAGCCAATGGGTTTAATATTGGCTGGAAGTTCTACAAGATCCCAGACCTGATTGGAATCCATAGATTCCAATTCAGCCTTCATAGCTTTAATCCAATGAGCTGAATCAACATCAGCCATTGCCTCTTCGTAAGTGGTAGGATCAGATTCAGATTCTATGGAGACAGCTTCAAAAACTTCTCCTAAGAACATGTATCTATCAGGCTGGCTGATAATCCTCCCACTACGACGAGGTACTGGTGCGGAAATGGGTGAAGAAGTGGTATTTTCTTGATTTTCATCGTTATCAACTGCGGGTTGGACTGAGGGCTCTCCTTCTATCTCTCTAAGATCTATCCTTCCCTTAGGTTTATGGTTCATGATATAATCATCCTCCAAGAAAACAGCATTTGTACTAACAAACACTTTCTGTTCTCTTGGATCATAAAAATACCATCCATAAGTACCCTTTGGATACCCTACAAAGTAACATACTTCCGATCTAGAATCCAACTTGCTCATCTTTCCTTTGAGCACATGTGCCGGACACCCCCATATCCGGAGATGTTGCAAAGAAGGCTTGCGCCCAATCCACATCTCTCGTGGTGTCCTGGGAACAGATTTGCTTGGTACTAGATTTAGTATGTATGCAGCGGTTTCCAAAGCATAACCCCAAAGGAATAATGGCAACTCTGAATAACTCATCATCGACCTAGTCATGTCTAAAAGAGTCCGATCCCTTCTCTCCGCTACACCGTTTTGCTGAGGCGTACCAGGTGCAGTCAACTGTGACAGAATCCCATTCTGTACGAGGTGATCAATAAACTCATTAGAGAGGTACTCGCCACCTCGATCAGATCGAATGGCCTTGATATGTGTGCCCGATTGCTTCTCCACTTCAGCCCTAAACTCTTTGAACTTTTCAAAGGCTTCAGACTTGTGCTGCATTAGGTACACATATCCATACCTAGAGTGGTCATCGGTAAATGTTATGAAATACTCATAACCACCCCTTGCTCTAATATTTATTGGTCCACACACATCAGTATGAACTAATTCCAACAATGCATTGGTCCTGTTGCCCTTTGCAGGAAAGGGCCTTTTGGTCATCTTACCCTCCAAACAAGACTCGCAGACTTCCATTGGTTCGAGAACCAAATCGCCTAAGACCCCTTCTTTGACTAGTCTGCCAATCCTATTCAGATTGATATGGCCAAGCCTCATATGCCAAAGCCTTGTTGGATTAGTGGAAGGTTCCTTTCTTTTAGATGGTAAAGTTACCACTGAGTTATTAAGTTCCAAACAAGAATCTTTTGAAATATTGGGAGTAATCACATACAAACCATTTGATTTAACACCAGAACATATAAAAGAACTGCTTCTTTTAATGACAACTTCAGTTCCAAAATGAAAGGAATAACCATTATTCGTTAAATTAGAAACTGAAATTAAATTACGTCTCATTAAAGGGACGTAAAGTACATCTGATAAAATCAAAACTTTATTGTCTGAAAATTCTAAAACTACGACTCCTATAGCAACCGCAGATACGGTTGCGCTAGAACCTAGAGTAAGCACGATCTCCCCATCACTGCATTTCCTGGTTGATCTGAACCCCTGTAATGAATTACAGATATGGTTAGTCGCACCAGAATCAATGCACCAAGTGTTTGAAGTATCCGTAATAAAACTTACTTCAATCACATGTGATTCAATCATACCTTGAACTCTTGTAGCTAAGAATTCTGGACAGTTCCTCTTCCAGTGGCCCTTCTCACCGCATTGGAAACACTTTCCTTTGCCTTGGCCACCCACCTTCCCTTTGCCCTTACCTTTTCCCTTAGATTTTGCAATCTTAGGGACTGGTCCAACACTTGAACCACCAGTGCCAGCCTTCTTCTTTCCTTTCTTACCTTTCGGTGTAGATCGGGAAGAAGAAGCGCTTTTCTCAATGTTCAAAACGTTGACCCCAGGTTTGATCACCCCTTCCGCTGCCAAAAGAGAACTCATCAATTCGCTCATTGAAAAATTCATTTGATTCATATTATAGTTAAGTTTAAATTGAGCGAATGAAGGCGACAGGGAATTGAGGATCATATCAACTTGGGTCTGTGCATCGATGTTGGCACCTAGGGTCTCCAGCTCGTTTAAATAACCAATCATTTTTAAAACATGTTCCTTGACTGGAGTCCCTTCCGACATCTTTGCACTCATTATCTTCTGCATGGCTACCTGTCTGGCAGTCCTGCCATGCTCCCCAAACATCTTTTTCAGGGATGTGATAATGTCACTGGCAGAATCGTTCGATTGGAATTGGTGTTGTAACACACCAGCCATTGAGGCCAGAATGTAACAACGGGCCATTCCATTCGACTTCTTCCATTTGTCGAACTCGCGTCTGGCAGCTGCCGAAGCATTTGCCGCGGGTTCTTCAGGGTTTGGGCTGGTGAGGACATATATGTGATCCTCCGCAGTTAAAACGATGTCAAGGTTACGTTTCCATTCAGTGTAGTTATTTCCAGTTAACTTGTTTTGAGTGAGTATGGTAGCAAGTGGACTAAAAGCAGATCCAGACATTATGATTACTGAAAATCAAACAAACAAAATAAATATGGATATCAGAATTGATAGTTTGAAATAAAAGAATCCTTAAAACTCTTATTTAAAACAAAGTCGCCGGAATATCGAAACGAAAGAATAAAGCCTCCGTGTGGTGGTCAATGTTCGATCTTTCGATTTATCATGACTTATCCGCTATGCAACTCTTGCAAAATAGCCATGACTCCCGAACCTATTTGATCTCTAAGTTTCTGAATAATGCCCCGTGTGGGATCCCTTATCCATAGCTTAGCTAGTGTGTACCATTAACTAGGATCCAATCACAACCGTCTCAAGTAGCGCCTCCGTGTGGTGGTCACCCTCTAACACGTCTGATTGATCCTATCCATAGGAAGTTCACATCTAGTAACCAATGAGCAGTGTACCCTCCGTATGGAATGATCACCCCTGGCGAGGTGACACAGAATACACTACTCATCTTACAATGAACCGTTAATGGAAGATCGTGGGTGTTATTTGATAAGACCCTCTCCCACTAGATTTAGTAAATTAAGGATTTTGCTTTTGAAAAATGTTTCCACACACTACCCATAAACATCCAATGTTTACTAATTGTTGAAAACGGTTTTTGAATTTTATTTTAGAAAACTTGTTTTAAGTGCATGCAACAATGTATTATACGCCAATCACAAAACAAGCACATAAAACAAAAAACTAAAATGAAATATAGGCATTCAAACAATGCCTCTATCTCCCATGGCTCTATTTCCATAGATCCACCTTCTTGGTTTGGTCGCCTCCGGCTCCATCTTTATGGACAACGGCTCCTTGCTCCATCTTCATGGAATTTCTAATTCTATTACATTGGACCTATGCTTCTTTTGAAGCTTACAATTTATCTAGAAAAAGGAAATAGCAAAAAGAAATAAAAGGCTAGGGAAAACGGTGCGACTTTCCTTTTCGTAGGATTGAAGCCGCAGCGCCCTTTACATACGCCTTAAAACCAAACCATTAATAAACTACAACATGCACCAATCTCAAACAATTTAAATATAAATATTTAAACGACTTGGTGCCATGGGAGATAGCGACTAATTTTGCTGCAAAAGGGTTAGTCGTACACGCATCCATACATACATAACAAATATATGTAACTATTGGAACACTTAATTGATTCACACAGTATATAAACACTTTACATACTGAATTAGAACTTAAAACAGCATCTTACTTCTCTGTCACAGTTCGATCGATCGAAGACCGTTCGATCGCTCGAACCTTCGATCGATTGAACACTGTTCAATCGCTTGAACATTCTGTTTCACAGAATGATTTAAAAAATTTACAGAAATAATTTAAGATTAAAGTATAATTTAAAAAACCTTTACAACTGTGAACAGAACACCTGGACAGAGAATCTGTCTCGATCGATCAAACACTATTCGATCGATCGAACACCAGAAGGCTTCGATCGATCGAAACTAGTTCGATCGATTGAGAACATAATGTTCGATCGATCGAAACAAGTTCGATCGATCGAACCCACCTTGCATCCTATGCAATCACAGTTTTGTATTCTGCTGCGATAACACTGCAGAAACAGATCTGTGACGATGCAGTTTCGAAAACAGTTCTAAAATCAACATGCAAATCAAAACTAGGGTTCCAAAAACGCATCTATAGATCCAAACGAGCGTGGCTCTGATACCAAATTGAAGGAAAAAGTGGTTTAAAGTTAGAGTTTAAACGCGCAGCGGAAATAGGTTAAGTTATAAAACTTTTGGTATTCCAGGATCTACTACTCGTCAATTCCATAGATACGTACAAGGGGGTGCAAGAATTATACCTTAGTGTCTTGAACCCAATTCTGAAACTTTAACTTCCAGCAGCCTCCACTAGATGATCTTCACCCTTATGACTCCTGCGGATGCCTGCCGGAAAGACTAGGGTTGGTGGGAACCCTAATAGAGAGGATAGGAAGGTTTTGGGAAGACTATGATAGTTTCTGCAGCTTCTGCGTATAAAAATGACGGTCACTTACTTCCAGAACGCAGTTGCCCTATTTATAGATTTCCAGAACCGACCTAGACTTCGATCGATCGAAGTGACTTCGATCGATCGAACCTTCGATCGATCGAACCATTCTCGATCGATCGAACGAACCTGCTGACTTCAATCGATCGAACATACTTCGATCGATCGAACCTGTCTTAACAGCTTCCTCAAGTGTCTTTCCAAGCATCCTAGCGGAGCTAAGAGTGGGACCTCCTAGGCTCTTTATTGTTGGCTCAGACCAGTTTGTTAATTACCATGACCAAACTCTTTGATCAGCAAACTAACTAACTGGTCAGTTAACGTTTATTCCACTATAAAACGATAACTGAACTCCAACGCAAAAGAACATATCCGAAGCGATAACTAGACTTGTATGGTGTACTAATGTCCCTCTACCGTCAGCATTCGTAATCATATTCAGGTAGTCGGATAACTGTTACTGTCAACCTGAATCATGATTACTTCTTGTATTCCTTGAGTCCCATTCACTACTCATGATTACCAAACATGTTGATAACTCTTATCAACAAGACTGCAGTACTCAGTAATCAACTTGGTGACATTCTCAAGGGAATGCTTACTCTGAATCAGAGGGTAGATTCTATCTTGACAATATATGTTCACAACCCTATGGACATGACATACCCAAGATACCCAGGTGTTGATCTTCTATAGACCTCACTAATTGGTAAGTCAAAGCAGCCATATCCATAGTCTGTGTTCATAATCATCTCAAGATTGAGAACACGTACCTTATACAAGTTATGAGTTCCTATTGACTGTTGACAGCCTTAAGCGTCAATAGGAAAGCTTAGGTCCGTCAATGCACTATAAGCACTAGCATATCAACTAAGAGCTACACTCTAGTGATTGAGATTAATCACTCCATCCAATGGTAGTTAATTATGCTACAGTGTAGACCTGATGAGGTATCCAGTCTCATTATCCACTGTGACATACTCTAAGTATCAAAGAATAGTAATTTGTATCTCACTTGTGTGTATCTCATACACACACGAATTGCTTACTATGATACTTAAGGACAAAACAATCATCTCATGAAAGAAACATACACAATGAAATGTAAAGCTGATATCCATATATTATAATGCTAATGTCTCATACATAAAGTAATGGTTTGAGGGCACAAACCCAACAAGAAGTACAGTATGAGCCAGTCATAGATGTTCCAGAATTTGGGGATGATGATGATGTGCCAGATACAGAAGGTGTTGAGCAGGGGGAGCAACCCCATTCACCAGAGATTATAGTACCTCAAGTCAGGAGATCGACTAGAGAGCACAGGCCATCAGTCAGGTATTCCAGTTCTGAGTATATTTTGCTTACAGATGAGGGGGAGCCAGAGAGTTTTCAGGAAGTTCAGACTCACAGAGACAGAGGCAGTTGGGTACAAGCTATGCAAGATGAGATGAATTCCTTGCATAAGAACAACACTTATGAGTTGGTTGATCTTCCTAAGGGCAGAAAAGCGTTGAGAAACAAATGGGTGTTCAAGTTGAAGAAGGATGGTGACAAGCTACTAAAGTACAAGGCTTGTTTAGTTGTCAAGGGCTTCGGGCAGAAGCATGGTGTTGATTTTGATGAGATTTTCTCACCGGTGGTGAAGATGAGTTCTATTCGAGTTGCTTTGGGTTTGGTAGCTAGCATGGACCTTGAGCTTGAGCAGCTAGATGTGAAGACTGCCTTCCTTCATGGTGATTTGGAGGAAGAGATTTACATGGTATAACCAGAGGGTTTTGAAGTTAAGGGGAAAGAGCACTTGGTTTCAAGTTGAAGAAGAGTCTCTACGGCCATAAACAAGCTCCGAGACAGTGGTACAGGAAATTCGATTCATTCATGGAGGGTCATGGGTTCAAGAGAACCGCTGCAGATCAGTGTGTTTATGTACAGAAATTCCCGGATGGTAACTTTATTATGCTTTTACTTTATGTTGATGATATGCTTGTTATTGGACAAGATGTTAATATGATTCGCAGGCTAAAAGGAGAGTTGTTCAAGTCCTTTGATACGAAGGACTTGGGCCCGGCCCGACAGATTTTGGGTATGAAGATTGTTCGTGACAGGAAAGCCAAGAAAATATGGTTGTCACAAGAGAAATACGTTGAACGGGTGCTTGAAAAGTTCAACATGAGAGATGCTAAGCCAGTTAGCACTCCTCTTGCGAGTCACTTTAAGCTAAGTAAAAGCTTGTGTCCCTCTACCCGAGAAGGAAGAGAAGAAATGGCAGTTGTTCCTTACTCATCGGCAGTAGGGAGTCTTATGTATGCGATGGTTTGTACACGGCCAGACATTGCTCATGCAGTTGGTGTAGTGAGTAGATTTCTTTCCAATCCTGGAAGAGAGCATTGGGAAGGAGTCAAGTGGATTCTTCGATACTTGAAGGGCACTTCAAGTTTGTGTTTGTGTTTATGTTTTGGAGGTTCAAAACCAGTCTTGGAAGGGTTTACAGATTCAGATATGGTAGGGGACACGATGACCGAAAGTCTATTTCGGGTTTCTTGTTCACTTTTGCGGGGGGAGCTATCTCGTGGCAGTCCAAGTTGAAAAAATATGTTGCCTTGTCTACCACTGAAGCTGAGTATATTGCTGCTACTGAAGCAGGTAAAGAGATGTTATGGATGAAACGATTTCTCCAAGAGTTGGATTTGAAGCAAGGTGAGTACGTGGTTCATTGTGATAGTCAGAGTGCTATGGACTTGAGCAAGAATGCCACATACCATTCCCGCACGAAACATATTGATGTTCGCTACCATTGGATTCGTGAGGTGATGGAAAAGCAAGAAATGAAATTGAAGAAAATTCATACAGATAAGAATCCGTCTGATATGATGACAAAGGGCGTGACAAGAGAGAAGCTTGAGCTCTGTAAAGAGCTAGCCGGAATGGATTCCAAGTGAGGGTCAAGAGTTGGGTGTTTCCCTCCTCTCATGTGTATGGAGGGGGAGATTGTTGGGTATTCCATGTGTTCCACACACATGAGATAAAAGCCTCTTATTAATGGGCTTTGGTTTATTACTTTAAGCTTCAATTAGCTTAAGGTAGGCCCAAGTGGGACAACTTTATTTATAAGTGACCTATGAAAATTCAAGGCATATAGCCTTAGATGTAATTCTCGGCAATATTAGTTGTGTGCAATATAGAGATACAGAGAGGGTGAGATCTAGGTTTGTGTGCAGAGACTATTCCTTGGCAGCGACGGACCAAGAGGAAGAAGAAGAGTGATAAGGGCTTGTTTGGGTGTACCAAGATCATTGGGATTTTGAAGAAGTAGCTTATGCTTGTATTTTCCTTTGGGTATTTTGAACCCTAAGAGGTAACCCTTATACTCACTCTCTAGTTCATTGAATACCTCAAGTTTAGGGTAAAAACTTGAGAGAACATTGTGTATTCCTTATTTTGATATAGTGGAATCTTTCGGAGTTGCCCTGTGGTTTTTTCCCCTCCCCATGAGAGGGTTTTCCACATAAATCTTGGTGTCATTTATTTCTTGCTTGGGTTCATTATTATTATTATATTGCTTGTGGTTGATTGTGGTGAAAGGAATTATCTATTGTGGTTTGGATATTATTTGTGCCTATTTAATTTACATTAGACAAGGTTAGGAAGTGTTGCTCCTAATATTGGGGATTTAACCATTTTCCCCAACATGGACAACACAAGTTCAATTTAGTTAGTCAATGCTGTAGTTGTAATTGTTTTTACATGTAATGGCTAGTTTAGTAATTATGCTAGTTTGGAGTATCAAGAGAATTTTGTGGTCCCTAGGTTGTCTTTTGTCATGTGCAAGGGTATATGTAATATATCAATGTGTTGTGTCCTAGTGGTCTTTGACTAAGAAGAAAGAAAATGAAAGCAATGAGCTAAGAAAGAAAATAGCTTCAGCTCCTTCATCCGAGAATACTCCATGCCTCTTCCAGTTGTTATGTTTTTTCTTTCATTTTCTTTTCCATTTCTCCCTCAAATCAGTTGGGAAATCAATCAAAACCCAACTTATCAAAAACCAAATTCATACTAATATGTAAGCTAAGTAAATTAAAGACAAATGAACAAACTATCACTTTGAAAAAAAGTGTCTTTCAAACAAAGTGTTTTTTTTTCCTAACCCAACTTTCATAGATCATAATCTTTTATTTAATCCTTTTAAGTACAAAGTTAAATGCAAAACCCAATAACACTATAACAGAGAAATCCTTTACAAATTAGAGGGGAAAAAAAAAACAAGTTCCAAAAACACTACAGTAATTCTAACTTAAATCAGTCACTTCTCATACTATTGCAAGACCATATCTACTTAAAACAATAGTAATTCTTGCTAAATAAATGTCATGAGCTGAGATACTAACGATGTCACTGCAAAACTTCATCAGAATCAAACGAATAAATCAACTTTGAATACCTGCAGCTTCTTGCCCAATTATTGCATGAGTAATATTTGTGACACTAACAAATTCCACTAACACTCACACCCACACTCTATCTCTCTCCTAGTGGTACTGTGGGGTCCGCAGTGGACCCAAAGCGCCACTAGGAGAGATATAGTGTGTGGGTGTGAGTGTTAGTGAGATTTGTTAGTGCCCCTAGCATTGTTGTTATTGCATCCACAACAAGAAAATCTAAACATTTCAAATGTCTAATTGAGTTGTTTAATTAGTTATATATTTCTTTAACAAACCATCCAGATAAAGTTACTTTGTAATCAAGATTTTTTTTTATGAGTAATGCTAGGTATACTTAAAATATACCCCTAAAAAGAACGAGAGTGAGAGTGAGAGAGAGAGAGAGAGAGAGAGAGAGAGAGGTTCCTAACAGTGCATGTATAACTATTTTTTAAGGTCAACATAAAAATCTTTTTTAACAACTCCATTCAACAGACGGCTGCACACGCATCGATTAATATGTTTCAGAGGCCGGATTGGTACACTGTAAATCTAGAGCAAAGTAATTTAGTAAATTTCCCAAAGGTAAACCAGAAATGCTTATAAAAAATAGACCCTTGAAACATAAACAGGCATTATACGTAAATCTTAGGGAAGTTGGACCCCACAATAACTGCAACTAAACATTATATGTAAATCTTGGGAAAAGGCCACCGCACCCGTACTTAGTGCGCACCCGTAGAGGGTGCTCCATGGATTCTTTGAGTTCTTTTGGAGTGTGGCTGGGGCTTTTTTGTGGCATTTTATTGAAAAACACAAGTTCTTCATATAATTTTGAAAACTTTGGGGGTTTAAAAGATAAATAATAAAAAATAATAATAGCAATTACCTAGGGTATACACTAATGCACTAATAGTTATAAAATAATTTGTATATACTACTATCTGAAAGTATATTTTTAACATTTTATCCAAGTACTCCCCCTGCACCCTTACTTTTTGAAAAATTGGCGAATCCATTGCACCCGCAACCCCATACATACCCGAATCCCCGTACCCGCACCGGTGCTACCTAGATAGACAGAATAACATGGAAATTTTACAAAAACATCTGCAACTCTACTTGAATTCAATTGAACTAAACAATAGAAATCAAACTCTTGTTTCATATTGTCATAAAGTAACTTTTTTAAGTTACGATTTGGAAGTATTATAATTCACAACTTCACATTTCAAATCCCCAAGAAGTATGTCATCTACTAAGATTCTCTGCAATCAATTTTTTTTTTTTTTTGGCTCGGAAGTCTCTGTCAATTGACTCATCTCTTGATCTGTTTTTTTTTTTTGGATTTTTCAAAAATCAAATTACCAAAGTAAGTTATAAAACTACAAGCTTATATTAGCCAAGGATCCCAGCCAAAAGGCAAGAAGAGAAAGGGCACTTACAACTTCAACAAATGAGACATGTTGCCATATGAAGCTGATACCATCAATGAACCCAACTTTCCAATTTATCTTTTCAAATTGTAAACCCTAAAAAAAAGCTTAAAGATTGAACAGAACCTAGCTTTTGAATTTCTTATTTAATGTGTTTTCGTAAACGATCTAAACTGAGTTTTCAACAATCTTCAAAATCCAGCCCAAACAAAGAAAATCAAACTGTTGGTTGTTTCTTATTATCATAAACTAATAAGTTTTTGAAGATACCTTTTTAAAGTATATAATCTTTACATCTCAATCCCCCAAAAAGTATGTCATCCACTAAAATTCTCTTGAATCAATTTTGTTTTTCAATTATTCGTAGACAATCTAAACGAAGTTTCCAACAACCTAAGAAATCAAACCCAAATCAGAAACTGAAGAAAAGGAGACCATAGTTACCTGAATGAAGTTCCAACAGCCTTAGAAATTCCAGAAAGACATGCAGAGGTCCAGAGCAGGGAGCTTCGTAAGAGAGAGAGACACACACTTTCCGAGAGGGAGGAGGGGGTTTGTGAGTGGGGGATTTCCGAGAGGGAGGAGGGGTTTGTGAGCGGGGGGGTTTTCAGAGAAGGGGTCTGCGAGAGAGGGATTGAGGAGGGGGTTTCGATCGATCGAGAGAGAGAGAGAGAGAGAGAGAGAGAGAGAGAGAGAGAGGGGGGAATTGGGTTTTCAAATTTGCGCACCGGGGTTTTAGAAAAAAAATTCTAACTTATTTATGTCACTTTTACTAAAAACGACATAACAAATGAACGTTTATTTACAAATTTGCCACCGCATTTTTATTTATGTCACTTTTACTAAAAACGACATAAAAAATAAATGTTTTATTTACAAAATTGCCACCGCGTGTTTTTATTTATGTCGCTTTTTTAAAAAGTGACATAAATAATTTATTTTTTATGTCAGTTTATTAAAAAAGTGACATAAATAATACAGAAAAAAAATGACATAAATACTAAAAAAGTGATATAAAAAGCTCATACAAGAAATAATTATGTCACTCGAAATAAAAGTGACATAAATATTAGTTTAAAAGTGACATAAATAGCCTTTTTCCTTGTAGTGTACTCGTGTCAAGTGCGCTAATTTCTCTTTTCATTGTGATCCTCATTATCCTTTTGAAGGTTGGTCATTTAAAAGTTTTGAAATTCATTTGGAAATTTTTTCTTGGATGATAATTCTTTTGAAAACAATTCTTGAAAACTATTTCTCAACCAAGATGATCAGGTTTAATTTTCGCCTTGAAACTCATTTTGAAAAGTATCTTCTTTAGATGGAGAGATTTTTTAAAATAATTTCCAAGGATTCTTCTTTTGAAAATGAGGATATGAAAATATACCTCAATAAGGATTGGTTTGTAACCTTGATGAAGTGAACTTCAAAGATTTTGAAAGTGCGATTTTAAAAAAACCTTGGGATAAAAATCTTGTTCGCTTACAAAGATGGATTTAAAATTCTTTAGGTAAAAAGATCACATGATCAGATTATCACCGTACTTTTCATGAATTCGGATACATACAATGTTAATGATGCTTAGCTAACAAGATATAAGAAGTGTAAAGGCCGTGTTTTGGTCAAATAAGGGACCCTTGACACACATTTGATAGGATGCTTTATATACCAACACATGGTATGAGATCAAGGGTGATCACATATATGGTTCCATGATAACTTGACCGACCGGGTTGCCCCGAGCCTCCAAGGTCATAGTTCTGTGCAATCGACTAGTAAAACATGCAAGTGCAATGCAATGGGCACACAAAAATTAATTAATTCGATTAAAAGGATGCTTTCAAGTCTAATCCTCGAGTGAACCCAAAATCAGAAATCCTGGTCTGGGAAACCAGTGATTCTAGGTTCGATCCCCAGTAGAGTCACCAGATTGTGGATATCGCAGGCTAGCCACGCTTTAACTTTTTAAAATTCAAATACAAGTCACCACTTAATTTTTAAAGGTAATTAAGAGACCATTTTAAAAGCAAACTGATATTTTTGGAAACCAGAGATTTCTAAGTCCAGAGATTATGGAATGAGAAGGGAAGGAGCTCGGTGGACTAAAACACCCCCTCTCATCCTATCTCATGCTAGGCCTCTACTCAACATCCTTTTAATTGAATTAATAATCTAAGCATGCCCTCGACTAATACATAGATATATACATTACAAAAGCATATTGTAAAGGGTGCAAGATTGCTAACGATAAAACGGCATACAAAATCACATAGTTCAAATAGAAAGCAAAATGATATGCAATAATGAACGAGAGAACTTAACCGGGATCCAGTCGTGAAATGCAAAACGTGCAATGCATATAAAAGTAGAAATCCTAAGAAAAAGGTCTCTAATCACATATATACACATAAATCAAGACCCAGTCTATGGTGTCGTACATGAAGTTAAAAATCAATAAAAAAAACTAGAGAAGAGTCGAGAAATTGTACCTCCATAGCGCTACAAAACAAAGGGTTAGTCCACATGCTTTGAACATAATATAATATCATATCCTAAACATCATGCCCAACTCCTAGCTTAAATCTATTAAACATGGAGAAGTTGACATAATCATGAATTCCTTTTAACTAGTTGAAATTACAACACCTCTATAGATATACAAGTCTCAACTAGGAGCCAATGTAATGTCCATATAGAGATGATACAATCCCAACATGATGACAAGGAACCCACAACTAGGTTCAACTAATTATGACTTAACTTAATGCCAAATAAAGTCCTAATTGCTCGAATCTATACATACGTGGTGAATGTATGAACATGAACAAGAATAAGCTATGAATCATTTGTTGATTTGGATCATTTAGCCTCTAGATTTAAGCTTAATTAACATATTCAAAATATAATTTAAGTTCCAGTCAAAGAAAAGTCATTTGGATCATCATTTACAAAGTTAATCAAATCTATAATAGAATTCCAGGAATTACAGAGAGCAGACCAGACTTTCAAAAATAGGAAAAGCATAACTCCCATTGTTTGATCTTAATGATTTTTGGATATGATGTGCCTCTACGAGTCTAGTTTCTAATCCAAAAAACAATATCAAATGGTCCAATCTCTGGGAATTGGACTATAACCGGTCACTATTCAGAATTTATAAACTCTCTATCCAGAGATTTTGCATGATTTTCTAAAAATAGCAAACGAACTAAATTACTTCAATCTTCTTAGGAGATCTTATTAATATATTCAACTTCATTGAAAAATTTATTTAAAGCCACAAATGTTTGATTAAGGCTCTGAACTATTCCAATTAAAATTGACTTTCTGTTCTAAATTTTTGAACAGAAAGTGATTAGTTCACAAATCCTAAGATCAAACTATGTTAACTATAAACTTTCATCAAAAAAAAAATCACAGTGGTAGATCTTTGTGTTATGAACACATTCCAATTGGTCTCATTCAATTCCAATGGTTTGATCAAACCATGGTAGACCTTTGTGTTATGAACACATTCAAATTGGTCTCATTCAATTCCAATGGATCATGATTTAATTTAAAATCTTTGATCACAGTTGGTTAATGAATTCACTGCACCATTGTTGAATTGGTGTTCATAATTTGAATCAAACTTGATCTATAATTCTAGAGAGAATCTAGATTAAGTATGATTGTGATCATCAAAATAACAATGAAATACAAAAGAGTTTCATGGATTTAGCCTTGCATTAATCCCAACATAGACAGAGAGGATCTAGAAATAGATTTCAAAGACTTACTCAATCCTATGAACTCAAGTCACTTGAATCTTCTTGAATCCAACAATCAACTTATAAAAATCAAGTTCATCTAAGTCCAATTACCCTCTCAAATTAATGGTCCTTGGGGATTAAGGATTCAACCCTCATAAATTTTAATGAAATATGAAGAACTTCATGAAACCTCCAAATTGATGGGTCCAAGCCCAATTAGATCCACCAATTATATAAGGTTACGATCAAAAACCAACCCCAATTCTCATATAAATCATAAATTTGTAGAAAGTTGAAAGACCAAACTCAAAGGAATCAAATGAAATATTGAAGATCTCATGATTCCTTTGAGATGAGTGTGAACAAAGAGAGTTAAAATTTAATCCAATTGATGATCCAAATCAAATTTCCCTTTTGAAAACTTATTTTACATTAAATCTAAGGCTATTTAGATCCAAATCAACGACTATGAATGAGGATTCAATCACAATTCAATAGTGTGTGATGAAATGAGGTGGGAAGCGACTTTTTGAAAATTGTGTAAAAGATCCTAGAATTCTATCAATTGTGATTAAATTTGGACTAAAAAAACTAATTGAGATTAGAGGATTACCTCTAAATATTCTTAGGTTTTGTAAGTTCTTGATGAAGATCTTCAACTATCTTCAAGTTCTTCTTCAAAGCTTCTCAAGTTTCCATGGTTTCTTCTCCCAATTCTCGCAATATCTACTCTTAATTCTCCCAAAATTCTCTAATTTCAAGACCTCTCTTCAATGGAGACATATATTTCTTTATATAGACCCATTGGGAGGGGACAAATCAGTAATTTTGAAGTAATCTTGCATGTGAAGTGTGATTTTGAGTGTTCAATACGTATTTTAAAAAAACAAACTATTACAGAGGGCGGCACTCGGTGAATTGTCCGCGGCACTTGCTAAATAGCAGCCCGGTACTCACGAACGGCCGGCGTGGCACTCAGCGACTGCCACCGTGACTGCCACGTGCTGGTCCACTTGCAGTTATTATATATATATATTTTTTCTTTCTTTCTTTTTCTTTTTGTTTTCTTTCTTCTTTCTCTTTCTTCCTTTTCTTTTCTTTTTTAATTCTTTTCTTTCTTCTTTTTCTAAATCAAAAATTCTTTTTTATTTTTTCTTTCCTTAATTTTAAGAACAAAATTCATTTCCTCTTAAAGAAATATACATATATGAACATATACCCAAATCCATTTTCTACCATGCATATTTTCAAACCCAAAATTACTTTTTCTTCCTTTTCTTTTCTCAAATTTTATCTTTCTTGAGATTGAGAAGCTTTTTAAAGAACCTGAATTGCTTTAAAGATCCTTGAATTCTGTCAGACACTGTTGTCATCAGTTTTAGAGGTAATCATCCCCTGAATTCGATGATCGGTCAAAATTGGGGTGTCTGCAATTATTCTTTTACTATTCATCCAATTCTTTGAGATGAGACTTCATGCATAAATTCAAAGATTGAAAATTTTCCTTAATCATGTTCTTATTTAATTCCTTACTCTCTTCGCATCATAGCCATCAATATTTCGTTTTCAATCAAAGAGCAAAAATACTACTCCATCTAAACTCACATGAAGACATTACCTCATAATAACATTGCACCTTATTTATGACAAGGGACTTGGACATGGTTTGCCCTTGTGTATGATAAGGGGTTGGGCTCGGTTGAACAAAATAGGCAGAAGGGGTATTACCCCTTGTATATGACAAAATGGTTGGACTCGATCGGACAGAACGGGTGGTAAAGGGCCTTGCCCCTTGTGTGCAAATCAATAAATGACAGTTCATTTAGTAACCAAACTATACTCATGGAGTGAAGGGCTTGCCCCTTGTATACGATTGGCATGAGTTTCAGGATAAGGGCTTGCCTCTTGTAGGGAAAGCAAAGTGTACATGCTAGTTTGAAATCATCAAAGGATACTCATTGATCAGGGATTTACCCGTCATATAATTGGCTTTAAAATCCATAATGAGGCTTGCCCCTAGTATAAGGGCAAAGCAAGCATACAAGATTTCAAGGGAAAATGGTCTTAGGTCAATGGCCGAGACCGAACATTTTGAGAGGTTGCCTATGTATCCCCTAGTGGGAATCAAGTCAAACGAGTTCCAGGCAAGAATAGGGCTAGGATAATAGCGGGATTAAGAAGCAGGGTTTGAATAAAGTTGAGACGAGGCTTAAGCATGAGTAAGACCGAACCTTTTGAGAGGTTGCTTACGTATCCCCTATTGGGATCAAGTCAAACGTAGTTCAACCGTGGCATGACGTTTTAGGTTTGATCAAGCTGATGAATTCCAATCTCAATCACATTTAGATTTGAGAAGGATTTGTCATAACAACATTTGAGCTGAATCGATTTAAATTCAATGCTAAGGTCAAAATTGGTGCTCAGAGCATTTCATGATTAGGTTCGTCTTAGTAAGTACGGGTTCGATTATGGTATAACGCCTTTTTTTCTCCTCTTTTTTTCGCTCTAACTTTTGCCTAGGCACCCTTTTGGGTTTTCATCCTAGCGAGCCTTTCTTTTCCACTTTAACTTTTGCCTAGGCGTCCGTTTGGGTTTTCAACCTAACGAGCTTCATTTTCTTCTTCTTCTTCTTCTTCTTCTTCTTCTTCTTCTTCTTTTTTTTGGTGTTCATCCATGCGAGTTAACTCTTGGTATCTCTCCTCTTATCAACATCTGTATCATCTCATCATATTTATCTCCAAAGCAAAAGGTGCATTTTTTTTAAGTTTTCCATAATGGTCAATATTCACTAACTCTTTTCGCTTCCTCTCTTTTTTCCTCGTCTCTTTTTACTTTCTATCTTTTCGTTTTCTCCTTCACTCCTTTTCTTTTCTTCTTTTCATCTTCTCTTTTATTTTTTCCTATTACTTGCTCTCTCTCTCTCTCTCTCTCTCTCTCTCTCTCTCTCTCTCTCTCTCTCTCTCTCTCTCTCTCTCTCTCTCTCTCTCTCTCTCTTATCTTCTCTATTTGAGATACATTTTAACCTTCTCCGAGTCTACGGATTTTGAAAAATAAATAGTGACACGCTTTTTTCTTCCTCATTGTATTGATAGCTTTCGAGGTCTGAGAAGTTTTCTCGCATAGACAGTTTTTTTTCTTTTATTTTCCTTCTTTTTATTTTCTATTTTTTTCCTTATGCAAAGGCATTATACCATGTGATTACCATAGTTTTGAATAAAATCCACTTTAATCTAGGCACCATTTTCAGTCTCATTTAACGAAAGATGGGATTGGACACAACTATCGGATAGAAAATTAATGGGTCTGGAAAAAACTTGGGATTCGTTCTGAGTATGTCTTTTAGAGCTTAGTCAAAATCATCTTTCGGTTCTTTGAATAGAGTGATAGCTCTTGGCTTTCATTTGGAGTTCATAATGAACTAATTTAAACATTTTCAAGGAGCTTCCTCAATGCTCGAGTTCATAGATGGAGTCTCTTCTATGATTTCTTGGGTGATATTTTTTAGTCATCATGCAATCCACACACTCATAATTTGGCACAACAGAATTAATAGAGATGAAAATTCTTTTTATTGATTAGTAGAAGAAACTATTACATCACTAGACTCTTTTTTCTTTATTCAAACTCGAGTACTAGACTATTGAACAAGCGCAATTTATTCAAACTCTCTAGACTATTGAACAAGCACAATTTATTCAAACTCTCAAGACTAGACAAAACTCAACCTAAACCTTTGACTCCATAGGTGTATCATGAACACTTTTTTGAAAACTCTTCTTCGTTAAGTATTCCATTAGCATCCAGGCTTAAGAATAGTTCCTAGCATCATCACCTCATAAGCATCCTTGCTGCCATCCTTAAGTCCAAATCCCCCAATAATAGGCTCATGGATGTAAGTCGGTAACCTCAAGCCCTTCCTCGAGTTCATGCCATATTGATTCTTTAGGAGACTGCCCATCCCACCACTTGATTTCCTGCAACCCAAGGTCTAGTTCTTCCAAGAAGAAAAGTTTTGCCTCGTCATCATTTTCAAAATACCCATCATCTTCAAAGGAGCCTAATTCTTTTCCATGGCTCATACTACAAATTTCAGCACCTTTTGGGAGGATAACCATAGGCTTAGGTTCAGTTATGGGTGTGATGTATACAGATAGTTGGTTGGGTTAAGCCTAATTAGGTTGATTTTCTGGGGTGGTGGCACAACATGGTGATTTAGTAGCAGGTTTTAGGTGATATTGGATTGAGTGGATGGGAGTGCGATGAATTTGTTGTCAATAAGGTCTTGGATTTCATGACAAAGTTGAGTATAGCGGTTAGTGGAATGGCCAGGTTCTTGGTGAAAGGCACGGTATCTGGTGGGGTTATATCTTGGTGGGATCGAATTTGGGGGTGGCCTTGGATTTAAGGGTTTAAGGTGGCATTTTTGGATGAGTCGGTCCAGTATAGTGGACAATGGTAGGTTAAGGTTGGTGAAGGTTCTAGAGTGGTTGTAATATCGGGGGTTCAGGTTGGAATTTCGGCCAGGATTTTGGTGAAGGACATTGATATCATGTTTGGCATCATAATTTCCTCCTGTAGGTTTCCTCCCTGAATTGTTTTCTTCATTTTTAATTTTCCAATCCCTCAAGGCATCTTCTATCTTGGTCCCCACAACAAACAACTGCTCAAAGGTGGTACTTGGCATGAAACACATGCGCTCATTATAGGTGAGTTGTAGATTCTTTATGATCATATGGACTTGCTCCTGCTCGGTTGGTCAATTTTCCATTTTGATAACCTTCTTCCTCCAATGGGTCAAGAACGTGGCAAAAGACTCCCGATTGTCTTGTCTAGTAGTCTCAAAGTCCTTGACAGTAATGTCTAGCTCGATGTTGTAGGTATATTGCTTCACAAACTCAGTAATGATATCATCCCACAGACGGGTCATAGAGGATTCAAGATCTAAGAACCATTGCAAGGCTCCTCCGGACAGATAACGGGAGAACAATTGGGCCAAGTGCTCATTCCCTAACCCCATAGGTCTCAAGGCAATGACATACATCATCAGGTAGCTTTTGGGATTCCCGGTCCCATCAAACTTTTCTACGTCAGACATCTTAAGCTTATCAGACATTTTGATCTTTGAAGGTTCAAAGAAACCTTCAGAGTCTAACAAGTAGTCATTGACACCACGGGATTTCCTCACCACATTTTCTAAGAAGTCCAACTTGTCTTTCATTATCCTTCCAGAATCTCCGTGTACACTATCATCGAACCATTTCTCGTCCTTGACGGGATTTGGATCAATGAGGTTCTTGGGTACAATCGGCGGAGGCGGCGGTATGTGTGGATCAACAACAGGCAGGCCCTGTAGGTTCACGATAATTTGCTCCAAGCAGTCTATGATAAGGTATAACTGTTGCCCCTAATGGGCCAAGGAATCCTCTAACTGTTATACTCTCTAATTTTCTTCAGCCATCGGTATCCTATCACTTGTAGCTTGGACTAATCTCCTCGAACCAGGGGGACAGACCTAAGAAGGTATGCTTACAGTCTTCATTAGAGATATGTTTACTTGTCTCTCTACAATTTCAATTTAGAAATATCGTTTAAACCCATAATTATTGTGCCGCCCTTTTGAATTTGAAAATATTTTCTTTTTTCTTTTTCAAAATATTCTTATGACATGCATGATATGCAAATGCAAATTAACAACATTATTCCTATGCACATAGCCATATAAGTCCTAGTCGCATTATCGAGTATTCCTTCTTATCCTACGGTCACCATAATAAATGTCACGCTAGTTATCCCATGCCTAGAACTTCACATGTGACAAAGGTTTATGATAGCCTAGACCTAATTAGGGTTTATTCTAGCGAATAATACACAAATAATGTTATGATTCATCATCCTACAGACTTGTGACACATATTCCCGGTATAACACATAAGCACACCATCCTCGTGTCACATGGCCAGCATTTCACATGGATAGAATGCCTTGAGTGTTAGACAAGGCTATATATCATGTGTCGTACAGGCTTCCATATCATATCAAGTATTCCCAAAGGGCAAGTAAAGCATGTGTGTACCCATTGTCATAATAGGTCAAGCCCTAATGGATTAGATCTATGGCTACTCTATGCATCAAGGTGGATAGAGTCAAAGGGTCCCCCGGCCAACGAGATGTCCTATATACCCCCATCATCAGGTTTGGTATGGTACATGGACATACTTTTTATACCCGTAGGTAAGTGCGAGGGAAGGGATCAAGTCCTCCACGGGGTCGCCTGATGAAGAGAATGTCCCATTTCGGTTCACTCAAGCTTCCTAAAACTAATGCACGTGTGATCCTCATAATATAAACTCAAAGAACCTTGAAAGTTTTGGAGTCTAACCCTCTTGTCCCCAGTAGAGTCGTCAATTGTGGGTACCCGTAACAAGCTTAGGGCCTAGAAAGATTAAGCCTTCTTGATTGATCCCATTACAAATCTCATGTCAACAACCATGAGTGAGGTTCACCACCCTTCATTAGCCTTTATCCAATTCGATCAATTTAGATTCCTCGTATTTGGATTCCATGGGGCTTTTTATCCAACCCAAGGCAACAATCAATGCACATGATCCATATCCGAGGCTACACGAGTGAGTAATCCAATTATATCCCACAAGGCTAAATCCGGAGAGATCCTCGCTAATAGAGTCGTCACTTGGTTTGATAAAGAAAACAAAGAAAACTAAATCTATCAAGTCCAATGGATAGAAAGCACCACCCCGTCGTCACCAAAGAACTCGGTTCGGGGGTTAAGGTACAAGAGAGGAAGGAGCTAGATCGTTTTAAAACACCCCCTCTCGCCCCCATCGTGAGATAGGCCTCTACTCAGTTTTCAAGGTGTTTGACTAGACATTATGTGGACCGTTCAATTACACTAATGCAATCCTAATTTAAGTTATGAATAACTAATAAAAGAAAATCGTGCAAGAAACTAAGCAATTACATGCAATGTATATGCTAAAGCAGTAATTTGGGGACTAAATGTCACACGTTTCTCTATGCATGCGAAAGGAAATAAAATTGAATTAAATGTAAAAATCACACTCAAAACCCTAGAAAAATATGATATCTAAGCACAAATAGTCATGTAAGGAATTTAGCCGTATTTTATTCACCTAATCATGCTTCTACGTGATCCTAAGAAAGTAGTAAATAAGAGAGGATGTAGGAACTTACCCGGGATAGCGCAACATTCCCAATTATCCTAATTAACCATGTTTAGGACAATAAAAGCAACATATATGGGATAATTTAAGTGAATACCCTACTATTCTAAGCATATATAGTGTATATGCGTATCCAAACATGGCTACTATGTGCAGTAGAGTGTATGTGTAACCCTAATTAGGTGTTATCCCTGGTATGAATAACCTATTATTCTATGTGTTTATATTAATAGTGATAAATTTATGAATTCTTGGACTTTTTGGGTGATTTTTTTTATTCTCTGTATTTTTTCGAGATCTATGCACCTATGGTGCCAATTTTATGAAAGAAGCATGTTTTTGTTATATTTATGCAATAGAGTTGTTCATATTTGCTTAGCTTTTAGTTATTTTTTCCCCCAGTATTTGATGGTAAATTTGTTGGGAATTTAAATACGCGGAACTAATTTTCCCCAATAAACATACAGAAACACATCAACAATAATAAACAAGCACACCATAGAAAACACATATTTCTACGTGGTTAAGCAAAACCACCTACATCCACACCTAAGAGACCAGTTCTTTCAATACTGAGAACAAACAATTGGTATAAGACATTTTGAATTAAATCCCATAACTCAACCCTCAACACTTCCTACACCCACTCTCAATACCCAAAAAACTTGACACAATCACTGTAACATAGAGAAATCACAGAGATAAAGAAATTCCCATCTCTACCTCACATCTCTATCATTGTGAACAACCTTACAAAAAATCTCAGTGATTAGTATCTCTTTCACCCTAGACCATGCACACAAGGAGCTTTCTAAATTCCTATACAATATCCCTTTTATACAGAGTTTCCAACAATTCATTGTCCAATAAGAAATCAGAGATTTACTCTAAATAAAACTCTATCACAAAAGGAAACCAACTCACAATAGGAATTTAGCCAAAATCAACAATCCCTATATTAATGGGATTGTCTCATATGTGATATAATTGCAACACAATGTTGAATATAAATAGACTTATAGAACAAAATTTAAAGCAATTTGAAGTTATTTATGCACAAAAATAATTTAATGAGCTTAAAAAAATTAACATAAATTTTAGTTTGGAAGAATTCAATTTAAGGGGGCTATGACCGAAGCCCCCATAAATTATCATGATTCAATACATTTTCCTTACACAGCTGAAAATAGGTTTGTGAATAATACTATTAGTAGAAGAAATTAATTAACCAACATATTTTGAAACAGTTTTAGACATACATATATAAAAGAGCATTTTTGCTCACCCAAAAAATAGTTCACCAATGCTCACTCAAGCATCCCATTGGCCAATGCAGTGGGACCCAGTGTGGGTTCCACTGCATTGGTCAATGGGATGCTTGGGTGAGCATTGGTAAACTATTTTTTGGGTAAGCAAAAGTATTTTCCATATATAAACGATCGACTTCACTTCTTTTCCATTTGAAAAATAGAACCATTAATTAAAGACCACATAAATTAAAGGGTAAATTGTAAATGACACCCCAGTAGTTTAAGGGTAGTGACAATTTGGTTCCTATGGATTCAATTTGGGTGATGCTAATGCCAAAGCAGAAAGTGTCAATGCCAAAGCAGAAAGTGTCGCTAAAAGTTTTAGCGACATTTAGGTAACTGCCGCTAAAACTTTTAGCGACACTTTCTGCTTTGGTGCGCATTAGCACTTTCTGCTTTGACATTAGCACTAGCCTTCAATTTTGGTAATATATATCCTATAGTTTGAAAATTGTGCAAATTTCACCCAATTACAAAATAAGCAAGGGTACAATGGAACTATCACATTATTTCCAGCCCAAAATGACCTTATGTATCCATAGACCCAAGAGTGTAGTTCTTATACGGTTTTGGGACAGCGCCCACCGGATTTTTTTGGGTAAAAGTAGTAAAATTTTATGAGATTTTTTTGTACAAACTAATTTATCCCATAAATAACTTATAATCTTTTTAAAAAATCCGATACACTTAAAGCTTATAATAATCTGATAATATCTTATAATCTTTTGAACTATATGCTAATATCTTTTAATCTTTTAAACAATCTGATACACTTAAAGCTGGACACGCACTGCCACACAAATATCAAAGTGAAATTGATAAACATAAATTAAAAAAAAAAAAAAAATTTAAGCATATAATACAAAATTTCTGTGAAAAGTTATGGGATAGATTAGTTTGTACAAAGAAATATTTTTTTTTACTATTTCTACCCCCCAAAAATAAATATATCGGGTCGGGGCGTTGCTCCCGATCCCTCGTATAAGGTTATGCTCCCACTGAACTATACTTTTGGGTCAGTCCCTGCACAGGGGTCATTTTAGGCCAAAAATAATGTGATATTTCTATTATACCCTTACTTATTTTGTAATTAGACTGATTTTGCACAATTTTTAAACTATATGAATAAAACTGTCACAATCCTTAAACTATAAGAGTGTAATTTATAATTTACCCTAAATTAAAAGAGCCCCGTGTTGAAGGAGAGGTACGTGGGGGTTTTTAATAATACTCCTACATGATACATACCAGTATCGATTTTCCCAAGGACATTGCCTTCTTATTTATATATATATATATATTTTTTTTAGGGTTCCTAAGAACATTTGCTAAATACTCCTAGTATGAAAGGGGGAAAGTAGAGTGTTTGATTTTGAATTGGAAGAAGAGACGAGACGACATTGAAGTGAAAGGGACGGTTTTAAAGGTTGGGGTATATCCCGACACCAGCACGCGTATCGGAGCAAAACTAAACAAATGATTTTAATACTACGTACCATTTCCATATCTATATCTGTATATATATATATATATCTTTTATAGGAAAATGTTAGACTTACATAATAAATTATACTCCCTCCGTCTCATAATAAGTCCCATAATAAGTGTTCACTTCTTTTTTGCACAATGTTTAAGAAAGTTGTATTATATTAATTTATTTGGTTCATTAAAGAGTCACTTTCCAATTTTACCCTTAGATGTGATGGGTGTTTGACTTTTTACTTGTTTTGGGACTACAAATAAATACTTCTTTGTCTTTATTATAAAGGGTAATTTTAGAAAGTAAGTAAAAGCTATATGCCAATTTAGGAAAGTGGACACTTATTGTGGGACATCCAAAAAAGGAAATGTAAACACTTATTATGGGACAGAGAGAGTACATTTTTTTTACACACAGCTTTAAATGTATGTACTCTGTATTGTATAAATAGGGCACAAAAAAATATAAAAAAAAATTTCAAATAATACAAAATACAAACATTTAAAATTATGTATAAAAAAAATATGTGATTCGATCAAGTAGTCCTCATTTTCTACATTATAAAGCAAGACTAAAAAAAAAAAAACACATATATATATATATATATATTATAAAGCAAAAGTTAGCATTTATTTCGGGTTGTCCCCCTCTGACAGTCTCCCAGTCCAGTATCGTATATACCACATCCTGTGTGTAATCCTGTGTCGAGACATGTAACAATGTAGGTGCCACCACGTGGCATCCCATATATATTACACAAAATATATATACGATTATATATGTATTTAAATTTAAAAAAATAATGTTCAAAAAATTTTAAAAAGAAAAAAAATTAACAGTTTTTAGGCTCCTACAATTGCTCTAACTTCCTTTACGCTCACTGTAGCCTCCTCTCTCTCATTATATATATATATATATATATTTTTATACAGTCAGGCTATAAAGAGGGCGCCCTTTTTTATTAAAGAGAGGACCTCTGTTTTGGCCGTCGGATCGTGTTTTCATTAATGGCAGTTTTGTCATTTCACAGTTTTTAAACACAATCCAACGGCCAAAACAGAGGTCCTCTCTTTAATAAAGAGAGGTGGCCCTCTTTAGAGAATCTTTGTATTTTTATAATACAGATTTTGTGGGTAAATGTATACCCGCTCTGTTCTAAAATAAGTGTTTACCTTTCTTTTTTTTATTGTTTCAAAATAAACGTCCACTTTGAAAGTCAATTACAATTTTTGTATAAACTACCTATAAAACTCTCACAATAAAAGGCAAGCTTCATTTTCTAGGAGAGTAGGAAAAGGGAAATGATGAAGAAAGTCAAAGTCACATCAAAGATAATATGGGAAAGTGAAAAAATGAAGAACAAACGAAATAAATATAATACACATTTCTTAAATATCATGCAAATTAGTAGTGGACACTTGTTTTGAAATGGAGGAAGTAGAATTTTTTTAAAAAAAAATTGAATGCTACCCGTGCGTAGCACGGGCAAATGCTAGTATATATATATATATATATAAATGTACAATGACGGATCTAGAAATTTCCAGTTGAGGTAGTTGAGTATACGGGGATTCGAGGGCGCTGCTTCCGATATAATTTTTTTGGGGTCTATTTAATGTATATATTTAGTGCAGAAAATGTAAGATAAAGCTATTGAAGTAAATATATATACTCAATAACATCAAAGTTGCAATAGTTTAGGACCTAGTACTATTAAATATAAAGTTATAACTAACAAATGACACCTAAAAATTACAATTAGATGTCACATTTTAATTATTAAAAACATATAAGAAAAGATAATATTAAATGACACCAAAGGTACAATTAAATGACACTTTATTAATTCAAATTGGGACTAAGAAGACGGCCCGTGCAATGCAAGGACGTTGGATTTTGTAGAAAAAATACAATGTGTATATTTTTTTTAATGTGAACAAGAAAGAGAAATAAGTTTTATTAATTCTTAAGATGGTGTTAGAAAAATATGGTTTACAAAAACTATATCAATTGATATTAACCTACAATTTAAGTCTCTTTTCTTTAACGTATAGATAATAAATATGTATATATATATATATATGAATATATACAAAAATGGTAATATAAAAAAGGCAAAAGGGTAATTTGGTAATTCGATTTAACAAAAGAGTAATTTGCAAAAGGCTTAAGGGTAATTTGATTATTCAATTTGTAATTGTACATACTTTAAACTTTTAGGCTCTAGCTTTTCTTTAACGTATAGATCGATAATATATATATATATATATATATATGCAAACACACACACGCACGCACACTCGTATATACAAAAGGGTAATTTATGAAAGACAAAATGGTAATTTGATAATTTGATTTAACAAAATGGTAATTTGTATAAGGTATAAGGGTAACTAGATTATTCAATATATGTATCATAATATAATAAAAGGGTTTTTAGGAATTCAATTTAACAAATGAGAATTTATAATTGTAAACAATTTAAACTTTAAGCTCTTTTCTTTAACGCATAGAAACAAAGGGTAATTTGCATAAGGCATAAGAGTAATTTGGCTATGCAATTTATAATTGTACACAGTTTTATGCAATTTTGGTATATAATATACTCAATATATATATAATATAATAAAACAATATATATATATACATACAATGGTAGTTTACAAAAGGAAAAAAAAAAAAGGCAATTTGATAATTCAATTTATAATTGTACACACTTTAATTAAATAAATAGTAATAAAAAATTAAAATATGTATATATACATATACACACTTATATACAAAAGGGTAATTAACAAAAAACAAAAGGGTAATTTGGTTATTCAATTTATAATTATACACACTTTAAACTTTGACAAAAAGGAACTTTACAAAAGGTAAAATAGTAATTTTAATAATATAATAAAATGATATCGTATATATATAGACACAAGGGTAATTACAAAAGGCAAAAGGGTAATTTGATAATTATATTTAACAAAAGGGTAATTTGGTAATTCAATTTATAATTGTACACACTTTAAACACATAAATAATAATAATAATTAAAATATGTATATATATATATATATATAAACAACACACACACACGCACATATTCGAAAAGATAATTTACAAAAGTAACTTAAGGCATGTTTGGTAATTTCGGATTCTTTAAAAGTTGTCTTAAGGCTCAAACAAGCCTTGCCAAACAAGTATTAAATTTCAAAAGTAATCTAAAACTTGTTTTAGAAAAGTGGCTGAAGACTTGTTTGGTAATTCAAAGATTCCTTAAAAAGTTGCCTTAAAGCTTAAACAAGCTTTGCCAAACAAGCATTAATCTATAAAAGTTATCTATAGCTTGATTGGTAATTCAAAGAAACAGTACAAAAAACACAAACAAATGTTAGTGCTTTGTTTGGGAAAACCAAAAAAACAAAAATAAAACAAAACAAAACCAAACAAGGCATAGCCCAATTCAGGTTGTATTGTGCCTTGTTTGTGTTAGTGGTTTATTTGGGAAAACCCAAAAAAATTAAAACAAAACAAAATAAAACGAAACAAGTTAGTGACTTGTTTGGGAAAAATGAAAAATCACAAAGCCAAAAAGCGGTTGTGCCAAACAAGGCACAACCTACAATTTGTTGACTTTTGGGCGTTTTGAACCAAATTGTAAATATTTGTAATTATTGCTTGAAAAGTTGATTGAATAATTACTTGTAGATTAAATAATTTTAAAAGTTCAATCAAATTGTAAATATTTGTAATTATTGGTTAAAAAGTTGATTGAATCATTATTTTTAGAATAATTTAATTTTAAAAGTTGACCTAATAATAATAAGGATTATTTTGTGGGTGAAATGACCAACCTACCTTCACAAAAGAACAAAAACCCAAAAGTAATCATTAAAAAAAAATGGAACAAAAGATAAAAGTAAGAGTAAAACCATCATTTCAAACAAATCAAAAAAAAATTAAAATTGGACAAAATTAAAATTGAAACAATTCTAAAACTCTTTTAATAAAAAAAGATAATGTAAATATAAACAAATTTTCTAAAATTAAGGGGACTTAAGCCCACTTGCCCCCTCAAAACATCATGTACAGGGAGTTTTGCGGTTTAGTCTAATTAATGCTCTACATTTATTGGATAGTGCCAACACCATGAACCCGCCACCACCTTCGAGGGCTTCTCTCTCTCTCTCTCTCTCTCTCTAACTCTGTACATATATAGTCAGACTTGACTATTCCTTTCCCACCATTCTTTCTTGGAGTTTGGTACGCACGCTTTCCTACAAGAGTGAAGAATAGAGAAAAGAACATATCATCAACTCTTCACATCTCTTTGCAATTATTACATCCCTTTTGTCTCCCTCCCCCTCCTCGCAGCTCTCCCATCTTTTCAATACTTTATGAACCAAAACTAAAAAAATCGTCCTTTTGTATTGTATCTTTTGCTGCTGCTCCTGCATGCATGTGGCCATCTCATATGCCCGCCCATAAAGTTATTTTTACTGTATGAATTTTATTCTTTTTGGGTAGCACACATTTGCACTTATTGGGAGTCAATATTTCCACCCCATCTTCCTTTCCTTTTGTTTGAAACTTCACAATTTTAACCAGAATTTTTTACCATTTTCATCACTTTGGGCCCAATATATACACAACTCATCATTGTTTCAACTTATTTCTCAAACCTATCACTTTTTTAAAGTCGCCAGTTGAAGTAACGACTTCACCAAAAAAAAAATCTGTAGAAATCGCTAGTCCAACTCGCGACTTCTATCCGCAATATTGAACTAGCGACTTCTACAATTTTTTTGGCCTAAAGTCGCGAGTTGGTCTAAAGTCGCGAGTTGGACTAGCGACTTCTACAATAGTGAAAAGGAGAAATCGCTACTTCAACTAGCGACAGCGACTTCTCATTTGGCCTAAAGTCGCGAGTTGGACTAGCGACTTCTACAATTTTTTTTTTGGTGAATTCGCTACTTGAACTAGCGACTTTAAAAAAAGTGATGGGTTTGAGAAATAAGTTGAAACAATGATGGATTGTGTATATATTCACCCCACAGTGAGGGGTTGGGTAAAAAATTCATTTTAACCATGCCCGTGAATTTTGAGTCTTTATGTTGGCAGCTCAATCAAATATTTTTCTCCAAAGCATGAAAACCTATTTTTAAATATTACTCACTCCGTCCCATAATAAGTGTCCACTTCCATTTTGCACAATGTTTAAGAAAGTTGTATTATATTAATTTTTTTGGTTCATTAAAGAGTCACTTTCCAATTTTACCCTTAGATGTGATGGGTGTTTGACTTTTTGTTTGTTTTGAGACCACAAATAAATGCTACTTTGTCTTTATTATAAGGGTAGTTTTGGAAAGTAAGTAAAAGCTATATACCAATTTAGGAAAGTGAACACTTATTGTGGGACATTCAAAAAAAGAAATGTGGACACTTATTATGGGACGGAGGGAGTATTTTTTTTGTATTTATAAAAAGAGATTTATTTTCTATCCCAAAATTTACACGTAATTAGCTTTGTACTCAAGTTACGCACGATAGATGGAAAATGGTAGTTAAGAAAATTTGATAATCTATGTACGTGTTCTCTGTAAATATGCATCACATATTAACAATAAAAAACAATTTGACAAGGAATAAACTTAGGGTCTACTCTAAAAAAAAGTTCACATTTTTGTGACCAAAGGAAATTTGTCTTCAATTCTTAATTGGGACAAAAAAATAATTCATTCCAAAAAGTTAATTATTCGGGACAAATAAATTTCCGTTGCCAAAACACGTCTATATATCTACGTTTCTTAACTAAACTCTCTTGAAAAAACCATATTGTGAGATGAACAATTTGTTCCCAAAACTTTGGTCTTAAAAAACTTAAAACTATTTAAGACAAAAAAAAAAAAAATTTAGGTGGGTTTTTTTTCTTTCATAAAAGCTAAAAATTGTACGTACTTTAGGTCTTTATTTTATACAAAAAGAAATTAATCTCCCGATGATGATACATGATCAGAGTACAAGCCCTCACTCCCTAGCCTGGCCTCTCCCTCAAACTAGCCCTAATCTCAGCAATAGTTATTGAGCTTTTGGGACAAAAAAATCATCACAATAGGTTGATGTTTTGTGCCGAAGAATGATTTCGTCCTTAAAGTAGCGCCCAATTTTCATTTTTTGGGATGAATTTTCCCATCTCAATGATCTCATTTGTGGTAGAGCTGGTCGGTTTTGTATTTCATAGCTTTAGTACAAAACGAATGCAGCTTCTTCATGTTCAGGGAAAAAAAATTGGTGGGATCGAATTGACAATTTGTTTTATTGGATTTTACGTCTATTTATTCCTATTGGAGTTTACAATATCATAGGCAGTTAAAAAGAGAGAAAATTGAGATATAAGAGGAACAATATTATTGGCATGAACCAAATCTTTCAAGTGTCCTTTCTTCAGTTGCATGTTTTAGCTTTGCAAAAATTGCAGAAAATTAAATCGTGCAAACAAAGACCTTAATAGGTATGCTGGATCGCCTCGAATTCAGGTACACCACAACTCTAAGAAGCACGAGTGCGGTGGTCCGACATCCAGTGCGGGGGTGCGACTGCCTTTAATTAGTACACCCCTAAAGCAGGTGCATCTGCCTTTTCGAACGGTCCGTGCTTTCTAGCTGAAATTTAATACTCCCTCCCTCCCAAATTGTTGGGCACTCTTTCTATTTTGGGCTGTCCCAAAATGCTTGTCAATTTTAAAAAGTCAACACACCAAATTTTTTATCTTTCCTATTTTGCCATATCTTTTTTCACAATTCCCACAAATCTTAGTTTATAGGGAAACTAAATTAAGGGTAAAGTTGGAAACTAAGAATATTTAAAAATTTGAAATCAGTGTAATAAATGATGTTCCCTTAAAAAGTTGGGTTCCCAAAAAGTGCCCAGCAATTTGGGACGGAGGGAGTATTGATATGGGTAAGCCGGGCCCAGCATAAGGAATTACTTCCTTCCTCCTATATTAAGAGTCTCTTTTGGGAATTCCAATTTATTAAAGGGCAACCTTGATTTTGGTGAGATTTTCAACTTTCCAACATTACCATTTTTGAAATTCAAAATTATAGTATCACATCAAAAGAGAGGGAAGAATTGGATATAATAAAGGACAAATTTGAAAAGTACATATTAAAGTACTTTGACTTAATTTTCAAAGAGTACTTTTAAAATGAGACATAAAAAAATGGGATCAAAGACTCTTAATATGAGACTCGAAGAGTACCACGGACAAGTCATATATATAGCTCTGTTTTCTAGAAAAGTATATATAGGCGAACTGATCTAATTATGCTGAACTTATAGCTATATGGGATGGGAAGCATTGGTAATGGTTTCAGGTGTGGAGCTAGCTAGAGGCTGCTTAATTTGGGGCCGTCATGGTGATTGAAAGTGATTCATGCATAGCGGTTTCTTGCTAGGCCTCTGACAACCCGCGAACCCGTCCAAATCCGCCCACAAATAATTGATGTGGGTCGACATTTTTAGGACGCGGGTCAATTGCGGGTCGCTAAACTGAAATCCGTGATTTCAACAGGTTTTTACATGGGTTGATTGCTGGTGCCCACCAGTGTGTACGCAACTCACTTTATAGAAACTGACTTCTACTCACATCTTGGGAAGCGTGGCAGCTTCTTATTGCTCATGACTGGGAGATGTATGTAAAACACTCCTAAGTCCTAAAGTCTCCAGTTTTTTTTTTTTTTTTGCTGAAAAAAAGTCTCCAGTTATTACCACGTTTCATGGGTCTCCTGAGTCCAGAAAACAGTCAAAACACAAAGTGGATTGACCTTCAGATTTTTGTCTCTCCCATTTAATTTTCTCAATATCCAATTGAAAATTAAAAATTAGTTCATAAGAATACATATATTTTGCATAATACCTTACTTTCTAAATTTGGTTCGCAACGCATGTAATAATGGACAATTTAATTTTAATTGGAGGATTTTAAAATAGTCTTATCATTATTAAAGATGATTCCACTAATATATGTATTGGGAAATACATTCGAAATACAAACTTTGAAAAGCATATAGCATTATTCTTTGCATATTAACAATTCTTTTCTAAAATAATACTCCAGTTATAAAATGAGACGTCAAATCCTCACTCTGTTCTTTTATTTAGTTATTATGTAAATCTTATTGACTGTGAAGTTTGACTATGCGGTGTTGCTGATTTCAGCGTTCAGCCTTCAGGAGTGGAGATAGAGAGAGAGAGGGAGAGAGTGGAAAAAAAAAGGGAAGGGCCCGCCTAGACCAAAATATATACATATATCTATATATATATATATATGGATTAATGGCCCGATTAAAAAAATGGGGAAAAAAATAATTAATTCTGGGTATAAAAACAAGTATGGGTTAACGGAACGGGTCACTGGGTCAAACCCGACCCGCAACAAACCCGCCCAGCAGATTTTACCTGAGCTCAACGGGCTGAATATGGGCATGCAACCATTTGTTACCCGACCCGCAATTGACCCGCCCAAATCCGACCCATCCCACCCATTTGTGAGGCCTAGTCAATACTATGTCAACATAAACGTGCCATTCAATAATTTTTTGAGTAATGCTACAGTCACAACATTTCCCACAACTATACATCTTGACCCTTGATTTCTTCAGTGAATCCCATGAGGGTCCAACATGAGTCTCACACTGGACACGGGACTCACTGACATCCAGGAGGGCCGGTCCCGAGTATTTGGAGGCCCGGGATGAATTATTAAAAGAGAGGCCCTTATACGGGGGTTCGAGGGTAGCACCCCCGATGTGATTTTTTTGGGGGTCTACTTATACATAATTGACGATTTTTTTGCGGTCTACTTATAATATCTGCCTGTTTGTGAAACTTAAACATTGCATGGTGTCTTTTAAAATTCTAAAAGGGCCTCTTTCTAAAAGTCAAAAAATTCTTACACTAAACGTGTAATTTTCAAAATTCTAGGGGCTTTTACTTTTGAGTTTTATATACATCTATATCAATATATATATATATATATATATGTAATTGCCAGCACTAAATTGGGCCATGGGGATGTCTAAATGTAAAATACTAAAATATCTCAAGATAAAAATGTAATCATGAAAATTTCATGTAGGCCCTTAAAATTTTTAGAACTTTGGTGGCCCGGGACGGTTGCCCCTTTTGCCCCCCCTTTGGGCCGGCCATGCTGACATCAAGAGACAAGATGTGTTAGTTGTGAAAAAGGTTGTGGGTGTAGTATTTTTGTACCTCCCCCTCCCACCAAAAAAAAAAAAAAAAAAAACTACACAGCTATATGCATTCAGACTTCAACATTCCGTCTTTTTACTTTTGGTTAATAAAAGTTGTTTACCAAAAAAAAATATTAAGGTTTGTTTTACCCTCTCTCTAAATATGTATAATCCAAAAATTTTAAGTTTTGTTGCTTTGAAAGATTGGTTAATGGTTTAAATCTACAATATTCGAAATCCTTAAAAGTACGAAAACTAAGAAGTATTTTCTATTCATATTATATTATAAGTGAATAACCAAATAATTTTAGAAGGGAAATGCTATTGTGAGAAGTTTTTCATATGAGAAGACGGGTTTTAAGCGTTGAATGAGCATCTAGCCTTAAGATTCTCTCCAGATTCCTGGAAATCTTAAGACTAGATGCTCATCAAACGGTTAAAACCCGCATTCTCATGTGAGAAGCTTCTCACAATAACATTACCCATTTCAGAACAACAAAAATAGCTAGCAGTCTAGTGCACGAGATGTGTGCTACTGCCGATTATGGAAATACTCCGGGTTTCATCTTTTCTTTATATTATTTTTGTTTTGTTTTTATTTTTTTGCTTTTATTTTTTCATTTATGGGAAAGAGTTTCTAAATCATTGCTTTTATATTTATGGGATTTTGGTCGAAAGTCCTAAATAATGGACTTTATTTTGGTGAAAAGTCCATCCTGCTTTTAATTTGACTGAAAACTCCTCTAGTAATATGTTGGAAAAAAGTACCACTCTCTTTTTTTGTCACGCACGTGTGTAGTTGCTAATTTAACACTTCTAATGTGACACCTAACTTCCTAAGTTGTTTTACAAACTTTAAAAATCTATAACTTTCAATCCATAAAACATTTTGTTTGTAAAATTTATATTTTCAGAATCTATTCGACGAGATCTATAAAATAAGTACCTTTGTCACTATGAAATTTTGAAGAAAAAAAAAATGAGATGATGAAGCAATTTTTGGTACTAGTTGGATTTAGGGTTTAAGAGCATATTCAAAGCATGAAAGAGAGGGAGAGAGAAGTATAGACAGCCTGTTTGTTTGTGGTTCGGTCCTATTAATGAAGGAACCTACATCTGCGTATATGTTAGAGCACTTCCACTAAGTATAAGAAACTGGTGCAGGGACCTTGGTGATCTAACAATGGTGACTAAAACTTCCATGGGTCGGCCATGCTGGGATGATATTTAGGTTTCTTGGGAGAGGCTTGACAATATAGAAAGCTAGGGTTTCTATTGTAGAGAGACTGATCATATTCTGATCGGGATCCCCTCTAATGGGGGTGAGAGGACCCTTTTATATGAGGAAGAGTCCTCCCTTATAAGGCATTTTAGTCTCTTTAGAACATTGTTGACAGCCTATAATGATGGCTGCATATCTTGAAGGTTTCTTGGTCTGATTAGGAAACTGTTTATGCGTATCTGGAAAATTTCATAGCTGGTTTAGGAAACTGTTGGAGTCTAAGCAGTTTGGGATGCGCTATTGAGTTAGTTGAGTTGGACCTGAATAGTATTGTAATCGGATTGCGTATTCTGACCCATAGGTCAGGGTCAGACCTGGGGCCTTGAACTGGAGGTCAGTCGGTAGGGGTCCGACCCGAAACACTAGAGGTCGGCGAGGTCGGACTTGGAGGATAGGATGTCGGACTTGGAGGTCGGGAGGTCGGGCCTGGAGCACTGAGGTTAGACTTGGAGATCGGGAGGTCAGACATGTAGGTTGAGAGGTTGGGCTGGAGTAATGGACTACTGGACAATTTTGGGCGTATCAGTTGCCCCCCATTTCTAAGGTTGGCTTGATGCTATATCGGGTCAAGTTTGGAAATCTGTCGATTCCGCTTAGCACTGTTTGATGTTTGCAAAGTTGGATTTTCTCAAGGAGTGATGTACCTTACGATTTAAAGTCTACAAATCTTGGTGTGTCATCCTTGTATCAGTAACGCGTTAAGACCAGTAACACTATGATTGCTTGGGGAAGTTATCTTGGAACTTCTGAATCTTTTGAATTGTTCGGGAATTGGCTAAGAGTTAAGACATAGCCTAATTCGAAGTATTTTTTAGTGCTCGAAAATTGGGTAAGAGTTGAGACTTAGCCTAATTCGGAGTCATATGTTTAAGTTAGCTCCCAAGATGGTTATCTTGTGCCCAGTAAGCCATCGTTAAGGTTGTTGGTAGAAGAATTTGACCATATTGGGTAAGTTGACCTAAAGCGTGTTGCTTTAGGTCCTTTTTTATGTTAGCTGCCATATTCAAACAATTAGGACATCACCTTGTACTATGCTAAGCCACAATAAGTTGCACCTAGTCATGGGTTCCTTGTAACCATATTGGGATTGTACCACCTCTATATGGACATTACATTGGCTCCTAGTTGAGACTTGTATATCTATAGAGGTGGTGTGATTTCAACAAATTAGAAGGAATTCATGATTACGTCAACTTTCCCATGCTTGATAGATTTAAGCTAAAAGTTTGGAATAATGCTTGATTTCTGGTCGCAAAAAAGTATGTCTAGCAGATGTTTTTATATTATATCCTATTCAAAGCATGTGGACTAATCTTTATTATGTAATGCTATGGAGGTACGATTTCTTGTAGTTTATTTTATTTCTTGATTTTTATGGATTTTCGACTCCATGCGCGACACCTTAGACCAGGCCCTGCCTTAAGTGTATATATGCGTTAGAGACCTTTTCTTAGGCTTTATATTTTGTGTATGCATTGCACATTTCTATATCGTAGCCGGATCCCGGCTAAGTTTCCTTGTTCTTCTCTATTGCATATCATCTTGCTTGCTATTTGAATTATGTGATTTTGTATGCTTTTATAGTTAGCAATTTTGCACCCCTTTTGACATGTTTTTGTAATGTATATATATATATATATATGTATTAGTTGAGGGCATGCTTAAATTATCAATTCGATTAAAAAGGATGTTGAGTAGAGGCCTATAACGAGATAAGATGAGAGGGGGTGTTTTAACCCACCGAGTTCCTTCCCTTCTCATTCCATAATCCCCGGACCTAGAAATCTCTGGTTTCCAATAGATCAGTTTGCTTTTACAATGGTTTATTAATTTTTCTTTTAAAAAATTAAGTGACGACTCGTATTTAAATTTTGTATATGAAAAGGTTTTAAAAAGTGTGGTTAAACTGCGAATATCCACAATATGGCGACTCTGCTGGGGATCGAACCCAGAATCTCTGGTTTCGCAGAGCAGAACTTCTGATTTTGGGTTCACTCGAGGAATAGACTTGAAAGCATCCTTTTAATTGAATTATTTAATTATTGTGTGCCTGTTGCAGTGCACTTGCATGTCTCGGCAGTCGATTGCATAGAACTATGACCTTGGAGGCTCGGAGCAACCCGGTCGGTCAAGCCATCAAGGGACTGTGTGATCACCCTTTGATCTCGTACCATGTATTGGTATATGAAGCATCCTATCGGATGCGTGTCAAGGGTCCCTTATCTGACCGAAACCCAGCCTTTGCACAGTAACTTCTATATAACCTTTTCAAATCTCAGGAAATAAATTCAAAATTATGATTAAATTCAAAGTTCACTGTTTATGACAAATTTTGATTATTCATCATCGTTTATCCAAAAATATTTTGAAAAATCACTCTTTCAAAGAAAAGATCCAAGGTTTACCTTTTAACCAAGTAAAGTTGAAACCCAATCATCTTTTATAAAGAAATATTTTCACAGAACAGATTCAAAATTCTTGAGAATTGTTTTTGAAAGATCTCATCGTCTAAAGAAATACTTTTCAAATGAATTTCGAAAAAAATTTTATATTCGATCTTTGAAAGGGTAATAAGGATCGCAATGAAAGGAGAATTAGCACACGTGACATAGGTAAGGATTTTATGTGATTACGTATCTTATGTGCTAGGATTATGATTTTCTTTTCTTTAGCATATAGAGTAGGCGCACACACACATGCATTGCATCTGTGTGACATATGAACCATTCTTGTTTTACCAAGTGTTTGCAACAAACGCAATCAAATAAAAATAAAAAAGGATAAAGGTAAAGGAAAAAAGAAAAATGACAAAATAAAAAGTCTTTTGAAATCATTAAAAATTCTTTTTTGTAGGAAAAAAATAGCACCTGATTCAAGCATTGTCTGGTTTAGAGGCCCCACGGCAAGATTAGTAAGAAGTGAAAGTAACACTGAAATATAACACAAAGGGAATACCGGGGAAGTAGCGGAATTAAGGGCAGTAGTAGAAAGGCAGGAAGAGCACATAAGACGACAGGCTGAGAACATGAACGACATGATGAACATGATAGAAGCAATGACTCGCCAGCCACTGCCCGCAAATCCACAGGTTGTCGACCCACCCCCTCCAATGGCGAGAGAAGAAGACTGGTATGATGATCAAGAGGCTCAAAGGGTTGATGTACCACAAGCTGAAAGAGAAAAGACTGAGAAAGAAAGGGTAATGGTTGAGAAAGTAGAAAAGCTTGAGAGAGTGGTAAGCAAGGCTCATGGAGTTGATACCTATTTGCTAGAATTAGAAGGGTTATATGATAGGGTCCATGAGACGCTGTCTATCAGTTTAAAAATGCCTATCTTTGACAAGTTTGATGGAACGGGGAATCCTTGTAGACATGTGAGAATATGTATCAGGGCCTTCCAGCCTAGTAAGTTGAGCACCACCATAATGGCCATCCTATTTTAGTAGACTTTAACCGGGGCTGCCTTTCCTTTTTTCGAACGGCCACTGCCTTAGTTTTTTTTTTTTTTTTTTTTTGGTCCAAGTTATTGGTCACTCGATTTGTAAGTAATATCCTAATTAACAATTTAAGGACTAAAATTAAATTAACCATCTAATGGTAAAAAATAAAGGTTAAATGCCAACCTCTTTTACAAAGGGGTGTACAAGTGTGTTGTAGTCTAGCCTGCAAGTAAGAAGACTTTTTTCTTTTTCTTTATGTATCCTGCTGCGTATCCTTCTTAACAACTGTCTACCCAAGTACACATGTACATATTTTTATATATATATATATATATATATTTTTGATCTCATACCAAGGTGACGCGCACACACAATCACACACACACTATTCAAGTAAGATATAGCCCAATTGATCTCTACTGACTAGGGAATGGGGCCAGTTCTACAATGTTAGAAGAGGATGAGAAAATTCCATCCCCACTTCTCATGGGGAGATTCAAACTCTCTACCTCCCACTTAAAAAAGGTGAAGTGATACCACATAGATTAGGTCACTTGGTTAACCCCACTATTCATTGGGTCCTTTTGTTATTTATTGTGGCTTCTCACATAAGTGGATCCTATTATTTTAGAAAATAAAAAGATTTTAAGACTTGCTTCTATCATAGGGAGCAACAAAAGAATACAAGAAAGTCCTTTTACTACTCCATTCGTCTCATTTTACGAGTTCAATTTGAAAAACCCACCTTATTAAGACAACATAATAATTGCACCAAAAAAAAAGTATGTTTTTTCCAAAATTGCCCTTACACAATAAAACAAAAAAAATCTTTGCACATGAAATCATCTAGTGCCATTTTCAACTTTTTCTTTGTTTAGGAAGACTCAAAATTTGGCATTGAATTGCGCCAAAACAGAGAAACTTTGGGGAAACGGAGGGGTTTGTTATAAAACTAGTAATAACTGATGCACAAATAAATAATTACACAAAGGGACACAAATATTTCAGGTGGTTCGGCAATTTGCCTACGTCCACTGCGGAGGGGGATCACCTTTGATTATTGATTGAACCTTTACAACCCAAGCACTAATTTCTCAATTACACAAGTGATATTTATAACTCTCTTTTCTCTCTTTCTTTCCTCCTTCTTTTCTTTTCTTTCTTTTTCTCTTCCGCATTCTTTCTACTAACAACCATGGCTATATATAGCCATGATTTTGTATAGTGAAAGTCCACTTGTGGTTAGTGTCCATTGTGTGAAGCAATATCTCTAGTGGATTCATAGACATCCACAACATCCACATTCTCTAGTGGATTTATAGACATCCACATTCATAACACTCCCCCTTGGATGTCTATCTATTGATAATATGAAGCAGCCGCTTTCTCCCCGTCATTATCACATGAGTAATTGCTACATGAAACTTCTTTAAGTTTGCGCATTCCAATATTGTGTACTAGCTTCTTGAATGTTGCAGTTGGTAGTGCTTTTGTGAATAAATCTGCGAGATTATCAATAGAACGTATTTGTTGAACATTGATTTCACCTTTCTTTTGGATTTCATGTGTATAGAAGAATTTTGGTGAGATGTGCTTGGTTCTGTCTCCTTTGATGAATCCCCCTCTGATTTGTGCAATGCATGCAGCATTATCTTCATATAACGTTGTCGGTTTATCTTTGATCGAAGATAAGGCACAAGATTCCTGAATTTGCTGGATCGTTGATCTCAACCAAATGCATTCACGACTGGTTTCATGTAGTGCAAGAATTTCAGAATGATTTGAAGAAGTGGCTGTTAATGTCTGTTTTACAGATCGCCATGATATAGCAGTATCACCACAAGTAAATACATAACCTGTTTGAGATCGAGCTTTGTGTGGATCAGAGAGATAACCAGCATCGGCATATCCAACTAATGGTGATTTGGATCCTTTTGGATAAAATAATCCCAAATCAATTGTACCACGAAGATAGCGAAAAATGTGCTTGATACCATTCCAATGTCTTCGAGTTGGTGCTGAGCTAAATCTTGCAAGCAGATTGACAGAAAAAGCGATATCTGGTCGTGTACAATTTGCCAAATACATAAGAGCACCAATTGCGCTCAAATATGGTACTTCAGGGCCGAGAAGTTCCTCATCACTTTGGGTGATGTCTAGTGCTACCGTAAAGGCAAATATGTGATCAATGACCGTGCCATTACGATCCCACATATTTCCAGTGGACATATAGTTTATCGAGATCTCTTTATTCTCAAATACTTGTGCCTCTTCATGGGCTACTTGTTCCTCTCCAGGGGAACCCTGTTGACCAACGTTGGATTTATCAAGTATTTCTATAGCGCTCTTTGAGATCTCTGTATGAGTTTCCACTTTGTTAATATGTCCTTTTATTTTTCTCTTCCGAGGAACCTTATCCTTTGCACCACTAGGTCTACCACGTTTCAATCGTGCCGTAGACTCATCTACCGCTGCACTACCAGATTGTCCTCTTGGGACTTCAATTCTTGCTGGAGTGTTTACAGCCGGTATATGTGATTTTATCACTTTCTTTGCATCAGTGAATGCATCAGGCAATTGATTTGCAACCTTTTGCAAATGAATGATCCTTTGAACTTCAAGTTCACATTGATTGGTGCGAGGATCAAGATGAGACATTGCCAATGTATTCCAAGAAATTTCATGCTGAGCTTCAGGTTTCAGCTTTTCTCCCCCTAATGGTGGGAATACGGTCTCATCAAAATGACAGTCTGCAAACCGTGCAGTAAAAAGATCACCAGTTAGGGGTTCAAGATATCTTATTATAGATGGTGAATCAAAACCAACGTAAACTCCAAGGCGTCTCTGAGGACCCATTTTTGTGCGTTGTGGGGGTGCAATAGGAACTTGCACAGCACAACCAAAAACTCGTAGATGGGAAACATTAGGTGGTTGTCCAAATACAAGTTGTAAAGGGAAGTATTCATGATAAGAAGTTGGTCTAATCCGAATTAATGATGCAGCATGTAATATGGCATGACCCCAAGCAGATGTAGGCAGCTTTGTTCTCAAAAGTAAGGGTCTAGCAACCAACTTGAGACGTTTGATAAACGACTCAGCTAAACCATTTTGTGTATGCACGTGAGCAACGGGATGTTCAACATGAATTCCTATTGACATGCAATAGTCATCAAATGCCTTGGATGTGAATTCCCCAGCATTATCAAGACGTATAGTTTTGATAGGAAAATCAGAAAATTGTGCTCGTAATCGAATTATCTGAGCAAGAAGTCTGGCAAATGCAGTATTACGAGATGAGAGTAAACAAACATGCGACCATCTAGTTGAAGTATCTAGTAAGACCATAAAGTAGAAAAATGGTCCAGACGGTGGATGAATAGGTCCACAAATATCCCCTTGGATACGTTCCAAAAATACTGGGGATTCAATTTTCACTTTTGTTGGAGATGGTCTCACAATCAATTTTCCTTGTGAACAAGCAGTACAAGGATTATCACGAGGTAAAAGGATTTTCTGATTTCTTAAAGGATGTCCATTTGAGGTTTCAATGATCCTACGCATCATAATAGCTCCAGGATGACCAAGACGATCATGCCAAAGTCCAAACACTTTTGGGTCAGAAAACTTTTGGTTCACCACAACATGTGATTCAATAGCACTTATCGTTGTCTGATACAATCCAGAGGAGTGTGCATGAAGTTTTTCCAAAATATGCTTTTTGTTTGAAACGACTTTAGTGATGCAAAGGTACTCAATATTACCCTCGTTAATGGTTTCAACGTGGAATCCATTTCGGCGGATATCTTTGAAACTGAGCAAATTTCTTCGGGATTTGCTAGAGTATAGAGCATTTTCTAAATGAATCGTTGTTCCTTTTGATAAAATAATGCTTGCTTTTCCAGAGCCTTCAATGAGACTGGTAGTACCAGATATTGTGCTCACATTAGCTTCTGCTAATTTCAAGTTCCAGAAATATCTCTGGTCTTGAAGAATGGTGTGTGTAGTTGCACTATCAACCAGACATATATCTCCATCTTTCATCGTACAATCTATCAAGTAATAAGATGCATATATTATTATAACCAACAGAAACTGTTTATACATTATTAAGAAAACAAAGATACAAGCGGAGTACAATAAGGCAATCTAATACATAGCATAGTTGTTCAGCCCAGATTCGTTGTTGTTTAAGCAATCAATATTAGCATTAGGGTCGACCAAGAAATCAGCAACATCCAAGTGGGTTATATCCAATGGGTCATTATGGTCTGCAAAATGTGTCTCTATCTCTTTTTCTTTTCCTTTTAGTGATGCTTGATAGAGATCTACTAAGTGTTTTGGTATATGACATTTACGCGACCAATGCCCTTGCATGCCACATCTGTAGCAACCATCTTCGTCTTTCTTGACAGCTCTTTGTACACCTTTGCCTTTAGCATTTTTGTTCCACTTCGGGTGGTAAGGTGTGTTGTTCTTGTATGGATGATAACCCTCACGATGCCAATGGTTATTCTTTCCTTGGTTACGGCCACTACCATGATTACGACTATGATTATTTCCACGACCACGACCATATCCATGATTTCCCCCACGTCCATGCCTATGTTTATTGTGTGGAGTTGTATTCACTTCAGGGAATACGGTTCCATTTGCTTCGGGCAATGGTGTCGAGCCAGTGGGGCGCATATTATGATTTTTCATCAACAATTCATTATTTTGTTCCGCAACAAGAAGACATGAAATTAATGCGGAGTACTTTGTGAATCCTTGTGCTCGATATTGCTGCTGCAGGAGCACACTTGAGGCATGAAATGTTGACAATGTTTTTTCTATCATTTGAAGATCAATGATAGTTTCCCCACACAACATCAGTTGAGAACTAATTTGAAATAAAGCAGAGTTATAGTCTCTAACTGATTTGTAGTCCTGGAATCGCAGGTGGATCCAATCATATTTAGCTTTTGGCAAAATGATCAATCTTATGTGTTCAAATCTTTCTTTTAAATTAGTCCAAAGGATAAAAGGATCCTTGACCGTAAGATACTCATTTTGTAAACCTTCATGGATATGGTGGAGAAGGAAAATCATTGCCGTGGATTGATCTTCCTCTAACTTATCTTGATCTTGTACTAATCCATTATTTTCTTCTACAACAATTTTCCAAAGTTTCTTTGATTTTAGTCGGATTTCAGCTTGGTGAGCCCACAACAGATAATTGTTCCCAGAAATGTCCAAAGCCACAATATCAAGCTTGGCAAGATTTGACATATTGTAGAACACTATATATATAAAAATAATAATATTTAGAATCTAGTAAATGCATATGCATGTAAATAAACATGTTAATGTCAAGTAAATAATGCAATACTACAATATAAGAATTTCCTCTTCGGGAGGATAATTAGTTTGATTCTCCATAATCTCTTTAAGAGACTAACTCTTCAAGAGTATATGCATCTACAAGTAAAAATAGATATATCTGTATCTCTTCAGGAGTATAATAAGTACTTCTGCAGAAGTTTTATCTATTACCTCTTCAAGAGGTTCAATTTTTTTTTTTTTTTTTTTTTTTTTAACTCTTCGGGAGCATTTAAAATATTGCCTCTTCAAGAGGACTGTCTAATTACTTCTTCAGGAAGTTTGTAATAAATTCCTTTGATCAAGAGGAGTTTAAATTATAACCACTTCAGGGGTGTATATATGTATACATATATATTATATATGAAGACAGTTAAGTATAAGTATAATCAATAAAAATGATATTCTTACCCTTTGATATGATCAACCCAGTTGGTACAGGCTCGTGCTGATAACGTGTTATAAAACTAGTAATAACTGGTGCACAAATAAATAATTACACAAAGGGACACAAATATTTCAGGTGGTTCGGCAATTTGCCTACGTCCACTGCGGAGGGGGATCACCTTTGATTATTGATTGAACCTTTACAACCCAAGCACTAATTTCTCAATTACACAAGTGATATTTATAACTCTCTTTTCTCTCTTTCTTTCCTCCTTCTTTTCTTTTCTTTCTTTTTCTCTTCCGCATTCTTTCTACTAACAACCATGGCTATATATAGCCATGATTTTGTATAGTGAAAGTCCACTTGTGGTTAGTGTCCATTGTGTGAAGCAATATCTCTAGTGGATTCATAGACATCCACAACATCCACATTCTCTAGTGGATTTATAGACATCCACATTCATAACAGGGTTGTCATTTTGAAACTCAAAACATTTTTGGTTTTCCTATATAAATATATAAAGAACTTTTCATCGCTTTCTTTACACTCCACCTTTTTCTCTCTGTCTTACACCTCCATGTTTTCTTTTCCTCTTAAAGATGAGTGCCTTATTAGAAACAGTCTCTGTCATCCCTAATCCAAGGAGGAAATTATCCAACCAACAATGTAAAGCTATTCTTGAAACACTGTTGAAGCTCAGTGAGAATGGGATGCTGAGAAGAATAAGATACGTAAATTATTCTGAGATTTGTTTATTTACTGCCTTAAAGTTATTAATAATAAATTGATAATAATAACAATACTAGAAAAAATTAACAAAAATGATGATTGAATGAATGGGGGCGGGGGTGAGGGAGCAGCTGGGAGAATAGGGAAGAGCAATGGAATAGGATGGAGAGGGAATTCAGGGCTACAAGACGGATCAACATTGACGGATGTGAAGGGAGGTCTGGTGGGAGGGTATTATTACTATTATGACGCCGGAGACAATATAAAGTTCCATTTTCCAATGGCATTTGCAATGACTATGTTGAGTTGGAGTGTTATTGAATACCCACACAAGTACAAGGCCATTGGTGAGTACAACCATGTCCGTGACCTCATCAGCTGGGGCACTGATTACTTCCTCTTAACCTTCAACTCCTCTGCTTACCAAAATCGACAAAATCTACAGCCAGGTGAGAAGTAGCTTTTTTAACTTACTTCTTGTACGTACCTAGAGTAGTAAGTATTAATCTTTCTTTGTATACTATATCAATTTGTTAATCATCATCTAATGTTTATGTTCATGTATATTGCCCCACCCCCAAAAATACAAAACAAAACAAAGGTTGGTGGGTCTCAAAATGGATCAAGAACACCCGATGACCACTACTGCTGGGTGAGACCAGAAGACATGGACTACCCTCGGCCAGTCCAAACTGCAAATTCAGGACCTGACCTAGGTGCAGAAATGGCAGCGGCACTTGCAGCCGCGTCCATAGTGTTCAGGGACGACAGAAAATACTCAAGGCAGCTCATAAAAGGAGCAACCACTCTCTTCGCCTTTGCAAGGGACTTTGGGAAACGTAACCGTTACTCAAGGGGGAACACATTCATAGAGCCATACTACAACTCCACAGGATACTTTGACGAGTACATGTGGGGGGCTGCGTGGTTATACTACGCCACCGGAAACAACAGCTACATCTCATTGGCAACAAACCCTGCATTGTCCAGGAACACAAGGGCATTCCTCATGATTCCTGACTTGAGTGTTTTGAGTTGGGACAATAAGTTACCAGCTGCCATGCTGCTTCTCACCAGGTTGAGGTTAATGTTGAACCCTGGTTATCCTTATGAGGATATGTTGCGCGGCTATCACAATGTCACCGGTCTTACCATGTGTTCTTATCTTCATCAGTTCAACGTCTTCAACTGGACTCTCGGTCTCTCTCTCTCTCTCTCTCTCTCTCTCTCTCTCTCTCTCTCTCTCTCTCTCTCTCTCTCGATGTATATACATATCTACAAACACACACACACTCTTCCTAATTACTAACTCATAGTAGTATATAATATGACAGCTGACTAAAATTAAGAAAATTGTTTGTTTGATTGCAGGGGGGCTGATCCAGCTGAACCATGGGGGTGGACAGCCTCTGCAATATGTGGCGAATGCAGCATTCTTGGCATCTCTCTATGTTGATTATCTGAATGCCACCGGTGTTCCTGGATGGACGTGCGGCCCTTCTTTTATCTCCCTGGATGTTCTCCGCAATTTTGCCATATCCCAGGTAATTCCTTCTTTCCAAGCAATGTCTTTTTTTTTGTATTTCCACATTCATCCACCACTCAACCATATTTGCCAAATTCTATATGATGTTGAAAACCTCTGCAGATGGATTACATTCTAGGCCAAAACCCCATGAAAATGAGCTATGTGGTAGGATTTGGGTCCAAATTCCCAAGACATGTGCATCACCGAGGGGCATCAATACCTCATGACAACAATAGATACTCGTGCACGGGGGGATGGAAATGGCGTGACACTAGCAACCCTAATCCTAATAACATTACCGGAGCCATGGTAGGGGGGCCTGACCAGTTTGACGGATTTCAAGATTCTCGTGCCAATTACAGCTTCACAGAGCCCACGATGGCTGGAAATGCAGGCTTGGTTGCTGCACTGGTCTCCCTCACCAGCAGTGGCGGACAAGGCATTGACAAGAATACCATATTCTCAGCAGTTCCGCCTCTGTATCCAATAAGCCCACCACCGCCACCGCCATGGAGACCATGACAAACCCTTGAATAACACCATTATCATTTAGCCATGAGAAACCCTTGAATAACACCATTACCATTATGGCTTGAGCCTCTTAAATTCGTAATTTACACCCTCTTTTGTCCTCCTTTTTATGTACTATTCTATGACTAATAGTTTTCTGTCCAGCTTCTTGTATGTACTAAAAGGACCAGATACTTTCATTTATACAATAAAAAAATCCTGGTACTATTACTGCAATATAACTATTCCTTTTTTTGACACAAGTTATACGCTCAAGATCAAGCTAAAAGACCTAAATCAATTAGTGACTACTAATAGCATTTTGGTTAGCACTAATGCTCAGCTGACATTTCATTACTTGTCTACTTGGTAATAAAATATCATTCAGCTAACAGAGCTCCATAAAAATAATGTCTTATCCCAGATTCTGATACCTCGATTTTAAACCAAGAAAGGGAGCTAACTCTTTGGAGATATTGCTCCCTCATGCCATCCCACCTTGAAGTGTCTTTTTTTCTTGGGATAATGTAGGTGTATGTTTGCTCCTCTCTCTCCCATTCTTTTCGTGAAAAGCCTTCACCTCTCTCGATACTCCTAATGCAGTGCATGCAAGAAATTCAGAAGACAGATGGCCTTTTTTGAACCCGTTGATTGTCACAACAGTACTAGGCACAAACGCTCTATGAACTTGTTAATTCATAGGAATACTGATTGCTTAGGAATAAAGAAACACTAGATGAGAACTGTTGTTCAATAATACAAAGTTGGCAATTTAAAACGGATTTAAATACCCCAAAATGTGACTAGAAAAGGGAAATCGTAAAAAATTCCAAGTCGGATTTCCAAAGTTGTTCCAGAATCACAATCTCCAAATGATCCTAAGAATTACACATGTTACGGAATCCAAATCGGATTCTTTTTGTAAGAGAATTTGCCAAAACAAAAGTTTCCTGTGAAGTATTAAAATTTTCTTTAAATTGGCTCAAAAATCCTTCAAATGGCACCTTTTGGCCTTGAATATTTCATTCCAAAATCGTCTTTAGCAACGACATAGATCTGTGAATTAGCTTCGATTTGACAAGTGACTTGCGAAAACAGACGTCCGAGTGCAAAGTTGTTCCCAAATTCCTAAACATGGATCAAGTCTCATGTTCCCGATTACACATCGAATAGTAGTCATCCACTACGCGTGCCACATCCTTTCCTTGTTCTATCGCTGTTAGTTTTACATGTTTGATTCTTGATTTAGGGACAAAAAGAGAAGGGAAAAAGAAAGAAAAATCTTTTCCCTTTTAATCTCACTTGAGGTGTTTTTTTTTTCTTTTTTTTTTTGCAACCAACCAAAAATCATAGAAAGGGAATAGAAAAAGGCATGTATAATAAATTTTTGTTAGCCTTTTAATCTCACATTTCACATTTCTCAATATTATCCATGGTAACAAAAGAAGTACCTCACCGAGCCCACAGTTAATTGCGCGATGCATCTACTTTCTTGGGGTCCCGCCCAACAGAGTTACTCTAACTTTACCGTTTGTAATACTTTGTGCTTTGTTGCAATTATGGTAGCCACGATACTACTGAGACTCGTCATATCGAGCCAGACTAAGCTACCTCGAGGAGATAATTTGATAATCACCTCTCTAAAGTTGAGCTTCCTTATACCTCCCTTAGTAGAGTTTGATTATCCCGTTATTTATACTACTAATTACATCAGCATATTACATTAAACGGTTGATCCCATTTGCATATGATGGATTTGGTAATTGACTGTGATAGGACATTTGAGCCCTTTCACGGTCCTTCATGGGATTCTCAGGATTATGTGACTTGGTGGCGAATGATAGCGGTTTGTCAAGACTAACCAAAACGATTTTTAGCAAGTCACTAGTAATTAACGGGTCTATCACATTGGCCATTAAAATGCTTAAGCCCAAGTTGTTAGTAGTAGCCCCTTTGGTTCTATGTATATCATACTAACATTTTATATTTATCCGATGTAGGACGGGATCTCATAATCTCCCCCACTCAAACACGCAGCGTCTTCGTTGCGTTGGCCCAGTTCTCCCCCTTGGCTGGTCGATGTGGAAGCAGATCATTGGTGACCACAGAGCAGCCCATAAGCGGGCACAGGGTATACTACCTCAGGGCCTTCACCCCTCTCCGGAGCCTCTACTCCTCTGCCACACGACCACAGCGCTCTCACGGAATCAGGGTTAGCTCTGATACCACTTGTAACACCCCAAGTGATCCATTGGCCTAACAACTTAAAGGACCTGCCACATTGACACTTAAAATGCTTTAAGCTCAAGTTGCTAGTAGTAGGCTAGACTAACATTTTGTATTTATCCAATGTGGGACAGGATCTCGTAGACCCCCATCTCAAATTCTACCTCACATACATATAGTTTAGTAACCAAACAAAGATGATAATTCCTTTTTCCCAGATAATCTGCAAGACAAACAGAGCCCTAAAGAATATAATTTTATTCAAATTGAAGAACAGAGCAATGAAGCTGATGCTTTTATACTTGGGGCTGACATGACAGAAAACACAAACGAAAGGGGAAAAAAATGTTCTTTCAAAACATAGACACACCATAAGCGGACTGATTTATTCAGAAGCGCTCATTATTTTGCAAATAGTTCATGGGAAAAATAATTGAACAAGCTGCATATCTTCCCTGATGAATTGTGAGTGTGGTTCATCCTTCTATTGCATATAGCAGGAGCCTGGCTCTTCTGGGGCAACTCGACCAGGTCCAGCCAATGGGGCAGCTGCAACTCCTCTCTGATTCAGCAAACACCTAAAGTGTGCTAACCTTCCAGTAACTTGCCTTGGATCCTTAGCTAGGTTGTTATATGGCGTCCATAGTCTCTCTACACCCACGGTGGAGAAAAGATTAAAAAAAATGGAACAAAGGTTTATAGGCGATTAAAAGGAGAATCAAACTGAGGAGGTAACCACACATTTAAACCTTCAACAAGATCGTCATTTACAGCATAAGAATGGTAGACTATGACTCGCTGTCCAAAATGTGTTTGTGAGCTCAGAGATGACATACTACTTTAAGCATGTTGTTTCACCATCCTGATTAAGATGTGGCTTCATAGGTCACTGCCAATAACCTAGGCGTAAAACCTGATTAATAGAGGTATCTGTTCTTTTTTTTTAAGAGGTAAGCATAAAAGTTGGAATCTTTACTTTGTTTTGGAAAGTCAACTTAGAGTTCTATAAATGGATGGGAGCTCAATTTAGTAAGAGTGGGCTTAAAGTAAGCTAGTCGAATGCGGGTTGTAGGATGATAGCGAAAAGAGCGGGATTTGACAATTCCAGTGGACAGGGCCACTAGTCATATTGTGATTCCCCTCCACCGCAATGGGGAGCAAATTTGGACCTTCATCACCCTTTGTATTCATAAAAGGGTTCAGTATCAACCATGTAGTTGCACCATTTTAAAAGACAATCATTCGGATTAGTTCAACTGAATGGATAAGATTAGCTGCTTGATCACCACATAGGTCATTGGTCCAAAGCACCTGATTGTGATCAAAAGACCTAGCCTGCTCAAGGATAACCTGACTGTGGATTCAAAAACTACTGATCGATGAATAATGGTTCTAATTTAACCTACAAAAACTAGACACCAATGTGACTTAAGAGTTCAAAGTGCATCATTAACGCACTACCCCATTGCACCTAAGGCCAAAGCCACCACCTCATATCTACGCATGCAGGATTGTCCACAAAATAAGTCACAAGGACTCTATGGCAACTTGAAGATATGTAGCTTGGATGCAAAACAAGTGGAACCACTAACAGCAAGAACACATCTGCTTTTCGAAGGCTGATATGATTCATAAGCAGACACTAACTCAACATGAAATAAAAATGAGAGGGTACCTGCGGCTGCTGCAGCACGTGGCCATATGGTTTGTTCAATATCTGACCCATCAATGTGTTCACCCCACATGCATACCTCACCCCCAATAACTAGTTCCTGTTGCTTTAGCTGTGTGATATTTGTGAGCGGTTCATTCATATAAAACTCTTGCCATGTGGTATCCAAGTGGTCCAAATACCATTTGTCCTGGTTGCTTACAATACATCTCAAACCTGATGCAACCACTTTCTTAGCAACACCACCCCCAAGCCTGCCAGGTAGACAGAGAGATAGAGTGACATGAGATGAATCCCTCCTATGAGTTCATAGTCTTGATAAGAAGCCAACAGAGTAAACAGACTCATATTTCTATCCATTTATTGTCTTATAGGAGAATACACAAGAACATCACACTTCTAGACAGTCCCTTCTCAGAATAGGACGCTTGGTAAAACAGTATCTTATGTAACAACATTAAGATTGCATCGTTCATGAAAAATTTATAGTTTTCTTCTTCTATTTTATTTTTTTTTGGTAAGAATGTTGTGAGATATTCATGCAAAATTGGAGCATACCAGTTGTGCACCACAGTTTTACGGCTCAATTTATTGCCAAAATTGTTGAAGGTCTCTTCCCTGCAATTTTTGGACAAACATTATTAGATGTGAAACCATCCAACAGAGGAAGAAATAACTACACACAAGATCGTACCAGTTAACAATCTCATATCCATGGGACAGTGCTATTTTTTGTGCACGCAAGACAAAATACTGATAAGCTTCAGATTCATTCAGACCATGCTTTTTTAACCTGCATATCAAATATCATAACTTTGAATATGTCGATAGCAATGATTTTTCCAAGGGTTCTATAAGTCTTCAGGACATGATCACAACAATCTAACAGAAATCTAAAGCCTTGAACACCGATAGTACAACTTAGTGCAATAAATCAAGCCATTTTTACAATGGCATCTTGAGATGAGGACAAGATCCTCTGAGGTTATGGAAGTAAGAAAGATAGGCGTGTTTTTGTAATCCAAATAGAGTCACTGTGTCCTGTAGACAGCTATAATCCAAGTGGAATTAACCACCAACTTATCTTCTATACACTTCACGTTGGTGAATTTTTACGTGAACAATGAAACACACACAGTGAAATTGGAAATAGATCTAGACGTGATGATTATGGTGCTTCAATCAACTTAAATAGAAAGGGGGTCTTCTTGTCTCAACCCACTAAAACGATTCAATGAGCATGACAGAAATAAAAAAAAAAAAATTTAAAAGGGGGTAGGGGGCCTCCTTGCCTCAAACCCCAGAACAACTTTCTATCTAACATGGGGAAGGACTTAACTCACATATTTCTACCTAATACCCCAATCCATCCCTAATATACATCTCCACCCCCACCCCTTAGAAAAGCACGAAGTATAAACACTTACTCCAATATTTGCACATGATGTGACAAGTAGGCAATATGCTTATTGCCACCAAGGCGTCTTTAGCAGTTGAAACAAAGAAACTCAAAACAATGAATGCAAGTAGAATATATCCAGCCAGAAGTGCAGAGAAATGAATGGCTGAGATCTTAGGATTATTACCAATTGTTTATGTGAGGAGTTGTAATCCAGCAACCTGAAATTAGTACTTCCGTTAGATGTGTTGGTGAACAGTTATCATTCAATTATCAGGTTTCATTTCAAGGAAAGTGAAAGGTAGTGATGATACATAAGTTCAGTAACATATAGTACTGATATACTTAGGCTTTGTTTGGTTCTTAGATTTGGTGAGGAAAAAGAAAGGAAAACATAGAGGAAAATATTTTCCTTCGTTTGGTTAATAGGGGAAACAATGAGGAAAATAGGAAAGAAAAGAGAAAAAGTTAGAAATAAATTTAGCATTTTGAATATTGTGAGTCATTAGCCTTCCTTTATTCATGTATTAATTACTATTAGATTTTAGAATTTATAATTTTTTATGTTATTTAAGCATGAAGGAAAATAAGAGGGAACTAGTTTTCCTTCCTATTTTCCTTTCCCTTTTCTTTTCCCTCACGAAATGCATGAACCAAACAAAGCCTTGGGCCTTGATATTAACAATGACGAGAGTATGCATTTGTAACAGAGGAAACAAATCTATATGCTGAGAAGACACATGATTTGTAAGTCTTAAACATAAATACAACAGGGAAGAGAATTATTGCAGATCATCCATCTTTCGTAAGATAAAATATTCCTCAGAAAGTGATTTATGCAATTCTATTGAGCAATATGAACCTAGATTATCCTATATTGAAGTTTACACTTCGTTGTATTGTTATGATGATTCAATGTATAATTCAGACAGCAATAAAAGCCTCATGTTGTTGATTCAGTCCGAATCCAGTCACTAATAGCAGCTTACTAAGGAAAGGCATGGTAAAGAGTCAGCTAGTGCTAATTCTTATAACATGATGCTACAGCGGGCCCCATTCCCCATTGAGTACTTCCCCATTAACCTAAAAAAAAATATTACCCATTAAGTACTTTGATAACTCTTTGCACGATATACCAATTTCTCCCAGGTTCTACATTAAGAGGCAAATTTTTCTTTGAATTTTACGGAAGAAAATTTTCATAAACAAACATGATGTTATGGCAACAATTCCGTATATGCTGAAACTCAGGTTCTGATACTCCGGTAGTAGGACATTATATTCCAGCTAGCTGGACATAACCAGTAAAACTGAGTTCATAGGGTATTGTTATGCATGCAACATCTGTGTCTATGACGCAGCAACTTCATATTTCAGAAAGCTAGGTGCTCATCTCTTGTTAAAACTTTGACATAGTTTTAATAGTTTTGCAAAGTCACACTGTTCTAACTTAGTAATAATTAGATGAGAGGGGAATGGGAAGAGAGTTGTTAAGTATAAACATAAATACCACAACAAACTAAAACGTGATCTTTTTCTGTTAAGCAAATTGAAACTTGATTTAGAGAAGTTCCATACCAAAAAGTTAAAACCAAAAAAACAATGACAATAATGATAAATCCAATGCACTTCAAATTCATCATGTCATCTAGCCTAATTAGTACAAGGTGTTATTGCAACATATATATATATACACATACGTATAACAAAATATGTTGTACTCACTGGTATTAACTTCATCACCTCCCAAGTGAACAAATCTAAATTTGAAGATCTTACTGAAATCTGAAACATTAGAAGTTTCAATAATGATTATTAGTTGTTATTTCCATAATAAAATCAAAGCTGACAAGTTTTCATTCAAAGAAAGGATGTTACCTGAAAGAATCCCATCTATCACATTGAAGGTGAACTCATTGCTGACATCAAGTGGCTCCGGACAGTCCTTTGACGGCCATAGAGAAGGATAGCCAGCACCCCTAAAATTAATCAGAAACTATCAGTTCCTTGGAACTTTGTGCAAATGCATAAAATGCATTTTTCTATCCACTTTAAGACCTAGTTTCCAAGTAACAGATCCCTAGTATTAGAATAAGTGTTAAACCTACTTGAAAATTGGAAGCACCATAACATAAAGCCTAACATGAGGGACATTATTCTAAATTAAAGAAAAAATCATTAGAGCCAACAAGTGCTTATCATTTATCAGCATTAATTCACTTCATGACAAGATATTTCCTCCACTACAACATAAAGATAATATTTAAATCATTAACAGTGAGGATAGACATGTTATAACTACCAGGAGAGAGCATGTCCCGGAACATCAATTTCACCCAGTACATTAATCCCTCGTCGCTGAGCATAACTGCAAAAAACAATATTGAAACCAGGAATACGAAAACTAGGAAGAACATATAGATTTAGCAATCAAAAACAAGCTAGAGACTACTTGCCTCACAACCTCCGCAGCATCAGCAAATGTGTATCGCTCTGATATAGAGTAAGCACCATCCCACAATTTTGGATAAGAAGGTATCTCCAAAGGGAAAGATTGTGTATCAACGATGTGCCAGTGCAGCACATTCTGTCAAAATATTGAATCTCAAACTAAGTAATGTAATGGGGAATATGCAACAATCCCAAGGACTAAAATTCAAAGTCAACTTTAGATAACTGCAAACTAATATAGAGATGAAAATAAACTAAAAGAGAAGGATAATCTAACATTCTTTATCATGGAGTTTATTTAATGAGACGCGGGATGTTGTTCCAAATAGTACAGTAAAGGAATAGACGCGGGATGTTGTTCCAAATAGTTCAGTAAAGGAATAGTGCGATGTCCCACATTGGTTAAATTGAGAGAGTATGGTTGGCTTATCAAACATCACAAGCATTGCTACTCGTAACTTGGGCTCAACCATTCTGGGCCATATGTTGGGTCCTTTCTTAAAGTTACTGGCCAGCAGCCTTGAGGCGTCACATATAGTCTCTTATGCTTAGATGAGCATTTATAATCTTTAGAACTCAACTCATTCTGTTATATGAAGCCTTTTCTGCAATTAGCTCTATCAAAGACCTTATCCTCCATAGACTAACACCCACTTTCCCATTAGTCATGAATTTGGCTACTAAGAACTACTTCCCCACTCGTAATGACTGGTTCTCTTATAGGTTCCTAGGTTACTGCTAGTCTACTGACATCTGCTGAAATCTTGGTAGTTAGGACATGGAGCGAAGATATTTAGAAATACCCACAATGCAAAAGGCTATATCTTCACATGGAAAAAATTCAATGAGGTCACTCAAAACTTGAGACATTCAAAAAAAGGATAAAACGTGCCTTTGTAACACAACACACATATATAGATACAAAAATTCAGGGCCTGTTGGGAAGGTCAACGGGTTATGTGGAATCAGTTTTATATATTCAAGTGTTTGGCATCTAGCTTTTATTGCATAGGAGTCCATGCCCAATCTAAATTCAATAGTAAAAAATGTTATTTTCAAACATGATGTTGGTTTTCACAAAAACCATATACAAAATGAGAGAGAGAGAGAGAGAGACTCAGTCTGATCCTGTTTTATGATTCCCAAATCGTTTCTGTTTTAGAAATGATTTTTTCCTGCTAGATAGGGGAACATGAAACTCGTTGGTGAATGATGGCACAACTTGAAAAATAGTTGTGTGTTGGAAATAAGATATTATATAGTTAAGATTTCAGTCAAATCCTTTTATTTCTTTTCCTTTTATATTTTTCTTTCCTTTTCCTTAGTTTCCATACTTGTAATCTAGGTTGTATATAAATACTGCTGTATATTGAGGAATAATACATCAGAAATTCTACCCCATCTCTTTCTTCTTGGTATCAGAGCAAACTCTCTCCACCACCACTACAAGCCGCAGCCCTAGCCGCTACCACCAGCCCTTCCGCAGCTAAGCCCAGCCCTCACCCAGACCACCAATCACTCCCAGCCTCTTCGCCCAGTCCCGGCTGCCCACGCCAGCCGTCATCGACCTCCGGCGACTCTCCGGCTGCCTCCGGCAACCTGTTCCAGCAATGTTACTGCTGGTTTTTTGCTCGTAAGGGCCTTCTGTTCATCACTGTGATGTTTTAGAGCCTTTTTTGTGCTCTTCGTCACCTCCTTTGGCTACCGATTATTCTCCGGTGGCCACTCTCTTTGCTCTTGCACCGATATTGTCCGGTCAAGTCCATTTTTTCCTCTTCTCTGGAGTTCTTCTCTTACAGTTTATTTGGGTTATTTCTTGTATTACAATGACGGATCCTGTCAAGAATACCTAAGCTTCACGCCAAGATCTCTCTCTGTCCCAACATGCACCTGCTCATCGTGTTACTAGTGTTTTGTTGAACGGAAGGAACTTTGCTGCTTGGTCTCGTTCGTTTCGCCTTTTCTTAGGTGGAAAGGGCAAATCTGGTTGGATCCTCGATGTTGAACCCAAACCACCGGCCACTGACCCTAAGTGTGTGCAATGGGATATCGACAATTGCACAATCTTGGGGTGGATCTTTAACTCCATGGAGGAACGAATCTATCATATCTTCATGTACCATGATACGGTACGTGGTTTGTGGTCTGCCTTGACCAAAATGTATGCGCATGAGCACAATGATTCACGGATTTTTGAGCTATATCGGGAGATTCATCATGCTACCCAGGAGACTTTAGGACTCTCTGTTGCCGACTATTTCGGATATCTTCAGGCTCGTTGGGAGGAATTGGCTCAATATGAGCCTCTCAATGATTCTTCAAACACAACCATTCAGCGCATCGATCGTCAACATACATATCAGTTTTTGATGGGTTTGAAACCTGAGTTCGAGTCTCTTCGAACCCAGATTGTAAACTCATCCCCTATGCCTTCTCTCTACGAGGCATTTGCCACTCTTGATGGTGACGAGCGTCGCCGCCGCTTATTACAGCCTCCATCTCCTGCTGTCCATGAGACTCCTATACCTGATCAGATGGCTTTTGTAGCATCCACAGCTTCTGTTGTTCACTCTTAGGGGAATAAACCCCATTGTACTTATTGTAACAGAGATGGTCATGCCAGGGATCGCTGCTTCAAACTTCATCCAGAGCTTCGGGAAAAATATGCTAGGAACAAAGGCAAAGTTCCCTCTCGGACTGCAGCAGTTGCAGATTCTCTACCCAACCAGTCTAATCCAGAAATGCTTCAACTCCAAGCTCAAATGAGTCAGCTCCAGTCTCAGTTGGGATCACTTATTCAGCAGAGTACTCGTCCTGGACCTCAGTTCTTCATGTTCCCAACTTTTCTTATAACCTTCTCTCTGTTAGTCGGCTTGCAAAGGACCTAAATTGTTCTGTTGTTTTCTTTCATGATCGGTGTCTCTTGCAAGACCAGACTTCGAAGAGGATTTTTGGCAGGGGATATGAGCGGGATGGACTGTACTACTTTGGGGATCCTCCGGGGGAGCATGGGCAGTTTTCTGGTTTTCAGGCATCTGTTTTGCCTACTTCTGAGTCCGTCAATTTTTCTTTAGAGTCTTTACATTTGTGGCACTCCCGTTTAGGCCATGTGAACTTTCAATATCTTTGTCAACTATTTCCTCTACTAAATAAAACTTATCGGAAGTTGAATTTTAGTTGTGTTGTGTGTGAATTGTCTAAACATACACGATCTAGTTACATTCCTCGCATGCATCGTGCCCCATGTGCATTTGATCTTATTCATAGTGATGTGTGGAGTCCTTCCCCAATTACTGCTATCTTTGGCCACCGCTACTATATCACATTTATAGATGATTACACTTGTTGCACTTGGGTCTATCTTCTAAAAAAAAATCCGAAGAATTCACTTTGTTCACCAATTTTCTGCAAATGATTAAAACTCAATTTAATACAATTGTGCGTAATCTTCGATCTAACAATGGCAGGAAATATATTACTAATGAATTTCGATTGACTCTTAACCAAAAGGGTATCCTTCAACAACTCACATGCCCATACACCCCTAAACAGAATGGTGTTGCGGAACGAAAGAACCGCTCCATCATGGCTGTTGTTCGGTGCCTTTTGTGTGGGATGCATGTCCCCAAATATTTTTGGCATATGGTTGTTCTTACTGCAACCTACCTCTTGAATCGAACTCCTAGTCCAGTCTTACATGGTAAAGCCCCTTTACAAATTCTTCAGCCCGATTGTACTCTTTTTCCGATTTTACCTCGAGTCTTTGGATGCACTTGTTTTGTTCAGAATCGGAGCCCTACTAGAACTAAATTGGCTGATAAAGCAGTTCGGTGTATCTTCTTAGGGTACTCTTCTATGTCTAAAGGATATCGTTGTTATGATCCTGTTTCCCATCACTTATATCACTCTATGGATGTCACTTTTTTGGAAGATACTCATTTCTTTGCAGGCCCTAATTCTTTAACAGGAACTACAGTTGACGAAGTCACAGAGGAGACTTGTGTGCTTCCGCGTCCTGTTTCCTCCTTTGAGTCTCCTCTGGTGATCTCCTCGCCCCCTACGACTGACACCATGCTACCTCTACTCATTACTACAGATCCTCAACAGGTGTACTCCCGTCGTCTAACTGCTCTGGTCTCTCGGCCATTATCCTCTCCGGTTTCTGGTAATGCTTCTAGTCCCCCTGAGTCTATTACTTCTCGATACCCTTCTCGTACTCGTCGTCCTCCTAATCGTTATGGTTTATCTACTAGTACTCACCACCCAATTGCCCAGTATGTTTCTTATTCAGGTCTTTCTGACACTTATCGGTCCTTTCTTAGCCGGGTGGACTCCACTCCGATTCCTCGGTCTGTATCTGAGGCACTTCAGGACCCTCATTGGGTAGCAGCTATGACTTTGGAAATGGATGCTCTTCAGCGCAACCAAACATGGGAGCTTGTTCCTCTCCCGAGCAGGGAAAAGACGGTTGGATGTAAATGGGTATTCAGTGTGAAGTACCAAGCGGATGGGTCGATTGAAAGGTATAAGGCCCGCCTTGTGGCTAAAGGGTTCACTCATATTCCAAGAAAGGACTATAGTGCAACTTTTGCTCCTGTAGCTAAATTGACAATTGTTCGACTTCTCATCTCCTTAGCTGCCTCACATTCTTGGCCTCTACATCAGATGGACGTCAAGAATGCCTTCTTGAACGGTGATCTTCTTGAAACTATTTACATGGATCCTCCACCAGGTTTTTGGGCTGAGGGGGAGTATTCAGGGAAAGTCTGCCGTCTTCGCAAGTCTCTTTATGGCCTTAAGCAATCCCCACGGGCATGGTTTAATCGCTTCAGTGAGGTTATTTTGTCTATGGGCTTTACTCGATGTCATTTGGACCACACATGCTTTTTCCATCGTCGCTCGGATGGTCGTTGTGTGATTCTCTCTGTTTATGTTGATGACATCATTATCACTGGAAATGATGTCCCAGGTATTGCCAAAGTTAAGACGGTTCTTGGAAAGGTTTTCGATGTCAAAGATCTAGGCCCTCTCCGTTATTTCCTAGGTATTGAGGTGGCTCGCTCCCTCCATGGAATTTCTTTACCTCAAAGGAAGTATGCTCTCGATCTACTTCAAGAAACTGGTATGATGGGGTGTCGGCCAGCTTCTACCCCTATGGATTCAAACCAGAAGTTATCAGTTAAGTCGGGAGAACTTCTACCTGATGCTACTGTCTATCAGCTACTTGTTGGTCGTCTTATTTACTTGACTCACACACGACCAGACATCTCATTTGCTGTGAGTGTTGTGAGTCAATTCATGCTTGCTCCACGTTCCTCACATCTGGATGTTGTTCACCATATTCTTAGATGTCTCAAGACTTGCCCTGGTCTTGGGTTATTCTATATAGCTGGTCCTCAGAGTAGGATCTCGTGTTTTACCGACGCTGATTATGCAGGTTCTAAAACTGATAGACGCTCTACCTCAGGTTTTTGTACTTTCTATGGCAGCCATCTCCTTTCATGGAAAAGTAAAAAACAGGCCGTTGTTTCTAGATCTTCAGCTGAAGCCGAGTATTGAGCTATGGCTCAATGCACATGTGAGCTTATCTGGCTTCGCTCCTTGTTGACAGAAATTGGGTATCCTATACGTGACTCTTCTACTCTATTTTGCGACAACAAATCAGCTATAATGCCTGCTTCCGACTCTGTTCTCCACGAGCGAACAAAACATATCGAGGTGGATATTCACTTCATACGGGAGAAGGTTCGAGCAGGTGTTATTACTCCACAATTTGCTCCCTCATCTGATCAGACGGCAGATATGTTTACCAAGCCGGTTGGCCCGTCTCTTTTAGGAGCTTCTCTTAGCAAGCTTGGTCTTGTGGATATCTTCGCCCCAGCTTGAGGGGGAGTGTTGGAAATAAGATATTATATAGATAAGATTTCAGTCAAATCCTTTTACAGGATCTTAGGAGTTAATTTGATTTTATTTTTGATCTTATCTTTATTTCTTTTCCTTTTATATTTTTCTTTCCTTTTCCTTAGTTTCCATACTTGTAATCTAGGTTGTATATAAATACTGCTGTATATTGAGGAATAATACATCAGAAATTCTACCCCATCTCTTTCTTCTGTGTGAATGCAGACACTTTCTGTGGCATAGTGGACAAATGCTATAGGGAAGATGCGTGAATTTTCTGTCTCAAATGCGTCAAGATTGAGAAACATGAAATCCTCCTGAACCCTCTAAAACCCTTTCTCCTTCATCTCTCAGGCATGCATGGTATTTTGTATTAACAAGAGATCTCTTGTTTAGCTGTACAACTATCATGACTAGATGATCATGACCCGATGTTTGCTAATAGAGCTACCTTACTGCTGATTCTATGTTCTATCACTAAATCCTCCATGGCACAGTCTATTCAACGGAAAAATTGCAGGTAAGCCACAGTAGCCCACTTTCTAGGTCAAGTTAATCATCCATTCTGATGCCGATTCAGAGGGTCCAGGCTCACAGTAAGTCCTACATATGCTCGGTACACCTGAGAAATGGAAATCCAAACTTCACTGAATAAAACAAATTTCTTTGACCCTATAGGCTATAGCATGCCTCTAATTTGTTACTAATAGTTGCAAACTTGCTGATTCACCACCCTTCACACATCAAATAACATATGACTAATACTTCTACTACCATTGCAATCATAAACATCTTGTAGCATTGTCTCTAATTTCCTACAGATATACAGATACTCATCCCATACCTTGTGAAAGTGAGAAGTTCTTAATCAGTTAAAACGAGTTTTGTGATCATTGGCACTGAAATAAACAGTGAGCAACAAGTTAAGCATTACGTACCAACTTTGCATAAGCCATCGAATCAATAACCTTCTTTATCATCGGCAGTGGCTGATAGTGTCGAGATGTATCTGCCAAGTTTCTTTCATAAATTAGAACAAACATATCTGCATCTAAAAGTACTCTAATTCCTACTCAAAAGAAGTATAAATAAAGGAAACAAAGTTATAAACTTTATGTTAAAATATGTCATTCCTCGTGCACCGTGTAATTTCTGCCTCTCCCCTAAGCTTGGTATCGGGCTAAGATATTGCAAGATGTCAACAAACTTAACTACAGGCTGATTCTTGCAACTATAACCTGACTGCATGCATAGACTTCATACCCATTTTCAGTAAATGAAAGGTGCGGATTACGTGTCAATGCAGGTATAAATACTTTGAAGTTTGAACAGGTGCTGTTGTAAGGGACGTAAACGTGCTAAATTGCTCTAGTGAACTAATAGAACCCCATTACAAAGAGAGAACTTTTACTCAAGTACACAAAACACTATCTGTTGAGGCTTGATATACATTTTTGGGCCCATTCTCTAGCAGCTTAAGCTTTTGCAGTAGTTGGTAACTCAACATAGTATCAGAGCCTTGTTTATGGGAGGTCTTGAGTTCAACTCTCCATCCCCACGTTGGTGTGCATATTTGCACTTTGTTATTTGCCTCCACTATGATGGAGTTACATTTGTTGGCTCTCCACGTGCAAGACGAGTTGCACGTGAGGGAGGGTGTTGAAGCTCGATATACATTATCGGGCCCATTCTCTATCAACTCAAGCTTTTGGAGTAGCTGGTAACTCAACACTATTAAAAGCCAACAGTTAAATGTTCTCTGCAATTCATAAGGTAGTTGCAGAGGAGTCAACCCAGAATTCACCCACCTTAGAACCATTTCAAATCCATTTCTAGAGTGCCAACTAAGTCCATTATCTCACAAACAAAATAGTTGTGTATCTGTGAAGATATCTATTCACTTCCATGGATTATTCTATACGAATCAAGTACTAGTCCTTTCCATAATCAATTTGTTGAAACCCCGATGTGTGTTTTCCCCCGTGCAGGCCCTCTAGTAATGCCAAGGGCAAGGAGCTATAGTAGCAAACGACCGATATCCCCAATTGTGCTAGTTTACAAATATACCATCCATCAAAACCGCATTGAGTATCTCCATACCAAATGAAGGTGAGGTCCTAAAAAGTCCAGAAGAGTGAAGTTTGTTAGAATATAAGTATTAGTATTAGTGTCTTAAGGGTATTTATGTAATTGTTCTTTGATTAATATATATATAGATGTTGGCTAACCTAATTTGGTTAAGTCTTCTCTTTCTCTTCATCACCTCTCTTAATATGGTATCAAAGCCAGGTTTTACAACTAATCCAGCCCTGGGGGAAACCTCACCTAATCCAGCCCTGTTTTCTTCTTACAATACTTCTAGGTTTCAACAGGACGTTAGTACTCCTACTCCACCAGCAGTGACAAACTAATCCAGCCCCGTGGGAAACCTCACCTAATCCAGCCTTGTTTTCTTCTGACAATACTTCTGGTCTCAACAGGACGTTAGTACTCCTACTCCACCAGCAGTGACATCTTCAAATGAGTCTATCACTCTTTCCCAAGAGGAATACAATGCCTTAATCCAACAACAACAACAACGATCCGTGTCTAATACTGCTGGTTATGCACAATCAGGTAACATTGCGTGTTTTTCTTCACCTGCTCCGTCACCCGTCACCATAGGTAATCGACTCAGGGGCTTCGGCACATATGGCTGGTAAGTCTAATGTATTTACACAATCACTTAGTCCACCCTCACAGCCCTCAGTTATTTTAGCTGATGCACGATCTTGTACTATTATTGGTCATGGTCCTGTTTCTCCCACTTCATCTCTTTCACTGTCCTCTGTAAATTATATTCCTCAATTTCCCTTTAGTCTTCTATCAGTCAGTCAACTTACTAAATCTCTAAACTGTTCTATAACGTTTTATCCCTCTCATTGTGTTTTTCAGGACCTCAACTCGAAGAAGATGATTGGTGGAGATCATGAGCGGGATGGTCTTTATTACCTGGAACAACATTCAACAGCAAATAAATCGACGGCTTTACATACAACTGTTTCACCGCATCAATGGCACTGTCGTCTGGGTCATCCTTCACTGCAGTCCTTGAAGTTGGTTTTTCCATTATTTAAATCTGTGTCTAGTTTAGAGTGTGAGGCTTGCCAGTTAGGTAAGCATCATAGGGTGTCTTTTCTTTTACGTGAAAATAATCGTCGGGCCACTCCATTTGAGTTGGTTCATTCCGACGTTTGGGGCCCGTCTAGACATAAAAGTCTATTAGGTTTTTCTTATTTTGTATCTTTTATGGATGATTGTTCCAGGATGTCATGGTTATTTTTAATGAAAGAACGCTCAAATAATTCTTCTGTTTTTCAATTATTTCATAAAGAGATTATGACTCAGTTTGGTTGCACTATTCGAATTCTACAATCTGATAATGCTGTGGAATATGTTAAAGGACCTCTTCAGTCCTATTGTGATTCTCAGGGGATAATTCATCGATCCTCTTATGGTTATACCCCCCAACAAAATAGTGTAGCTGAACGAAAAAATAGACACCTTCTTGAGGTTGCCCGAACTATTATGTTGCATATGCAAGTACCTAAACAATTTTGGGGGGATGTTGTACTCACTGCATGTTATCTTATTAATCGTATGCCTTCATCTGTTCTAAGTGGTGGTATTCCTCATTCTGTTCTCTATCTAGACAGGTCATTGTTTGCCTTACCACCACGTGTGTTTGGATGTGTTGCATTTGCTCATGTTCCTACTCCTTGTCAGGATAAATTGGATCTTCGAGCCACCAAATGTGTATTTGTGCGATATTCACGCACTCAAAAAGGTTAAAAAATGTTGGAATCCTCAGAGTCGTCGTTATGTGGTTAGTGCAGATGTTACCTTCTTTGAAGGCACATCATTTTTTTCGTCCTCTGGTGCTTCCTTAGATGTTGATGTTCTTGCTCCGTCATCCACTTTTCCCTTACCCATTCCTCCTTCTAGTTCTCCTCCCTTGCAGTCTTCTAGTTTTCCTCCCTTGCAGGTGTATCGCCGTCGTGACTAGCCATCCAGTAATAATGACCCGCCAGCTCCACCTCCATCTTCATCAACTTCGACTGAGGTTCTCCAATCTCCTGATCTTCCCATTGCTCTTCGAAAAGGTACTCGTTCTTGCACTCAACATCCTATTGCTCATGTTGTCTCATTCTCATTTATCATCTCCACTTCGTTCCTTTGTTAGTGTTTTATCTTCAGTCTCATACTAAGGCATTTGTTTGTCCAGGTTGGAAGAGTGCTATGGATGATGAGATGTTGGCGTTGTCCAAAAATGGTACGTGGGAGATAACTGATCTTCCTTCTGGGAAACATATTGTTGGTTGTCGTTGGGTTTATGTAGTTAAGTGTCATCCTGATGGTACTGTCGAACGGTTGAAAGCTCGTTTGGTGGCTAAAGGGTACAAATAAGACTTTTGGTGTGGATTACTTAAAACTTTTTCCCCTGTCGCTCGCCTTAATTCTGTTCGCATTTTATTGTCTGTTGCTGTTACTCAGAGATGGCCTCTTTATCAACTTGACATCAAGAATGCCTTTCTTCATGGTGACCTACAGGTGGAAGTGTATATGGAGCAACCTCTTGGGTATGTTGCTCAGGGGGAGTCACATAAAGTATGTAAGTTGAAGAAAGCCATTTATGGCCTTAAACAATCTCTAAGGGCCTGGTTTGACAAGTTTAGCTAAGTAGTTAGTTCATATGGGTTGAAAAGAACTAGTTCTGATCATTCAGTCTTTGTGAGACACTGTGAGAAAGGTACGATTGTTCTAGCAATGTATGTGGATGATATAGTGATTATTGGCAATGACAGTGAACGTATACAGTTATTGAAGTCTCATTTAAGTAAGCATTTTCATATGAAGGATTTGGGGATACTACATTATTGTTTGGGTATTAAGGTAGCAAGTTCCAAAGAAGGGATTTTCTTATCCCAAAGAAAATATGTTCTTGACCTTCTAGATGAAACAAGATTGATGGGCTCAAAACATGTTGACACTCCAATGGATTCCAATATAAAGTTTAGTAAAGATGAAGGAGAAGACTTCAATGATGCTGGAAGGTATAGAAGACTTGTGGGTAAGTTGATTTATTTAACCGTGACTCGACCTGATATCACCTACTCTACTGGAGTTGTTAGTCAGTCCCAAGTTATCACATTGGGAGGCAGTGTGTCATATTTTGAGATATTTGAAAGAAGCTCCTGGTAAAGGCTTAGTGTTGAATCCTTTAGATAACTTGGAGATAGTTGGTTTCTCAGATGCCAGTTGGGCAGGAGATAGTCTTGATAGACGTTCAGTGTCAGGATTCTGCGTGTTTGTTGGTGGAAATCTCGTCAGTTGGAAGAGCAAAAAGCAAAATGTAGTTGCAAGGTCAAGTGCAGAGGCTAAGTATAGAGCTATGGCTCATACTGCGTGTAAGTTGTTATGGGTGAAGACTATTCTACAAGAGATGGGATTTGCAAGTAGTAAACCTATGAAGATGTATTGTAATAATCAGGCAACTATGTACATTGCGAGTAATCCAGTGTTTCATGAGAGGACCAAACATATTGAAGTTGATTGTCATTTTATCAGAGATATGGTTATGAGAAAACAAATTGTGACTTCTTTGTTAGGTCTAGTGATCAACTAGGAGATATTTTTACAAAGGCGTTAAATAGAGGTCCGTTCTATGATCTTTGTAACAAGCTGGGCATGATAGATATCTATGCTCCAGCTTGAGGGGGAGTGTTAGAATATAAGTATTAATATTAGTGTCTTAAGGGTATTTCTGTAATTGTTCTTTGATTATTATATATATTGTAAAAGAAAGGAAAATGATATATTGAATTCAATTAAAAAATGATTACAAGAGGAGCCTAATATATATAGGCTTAGCTAGAAGCTACACTTTTACAATCTAACCGATGTGGGACACTATAACATTACACTATTTACAATATTATCCTCTAACACTCCCCCTCAAGCTGGAGCATACATATCATATGCACCAAGCTTGTCACATATATATTTAACCCGAGTCCCAACTAATGCTTTTGTGAACAAATCGGCTAACTGATCCGCGGATTTCACGTGAACGGTATTGATTACTTTCTCTAGAAGTTTTTCCCGAACAAAATGACAATCAACCTCAATGTGTTTTGTCCTCTCGTGGAATACTGGATTGGAAGCTATATGAACGGCAGCTTGATTGTCACAAAGTAAATTCATAGGACAAGACTGAGTAAACCCAAGCTCTTCTAGTAGATGCTTCATCCACACTAATTCACACGTAGTATGTGCCATAGCCCTGTACTCAGACTCAGCACTCGACCTAGAAACTACTGTTTGCTTCTTGCTCTTCCAGGACACAAGATTACCACCAACCAAAACACAGTATCCTGTAGTGGATCTCCTATCACCAGGAGATCCAGCCCAATCAGCATCACTGTAGCTCTCAATACGTATATGACCGCGATCCTGGTACAATAAACCACGGCCTGGAGCTCCTTTGAGATACCTCAAAATACGCATCACTGCCTCCCAATGTGTGGTACGAGGAGAACTCATGAACTGACTGATGACACTCACTGAAAAGGCAATGTCAGGTCTAGTAACAGTAAGACAATTAAGCTTACCAACCAGACGTCTATACTGCTCAGGATCATCCAATAACTCCCCTTGATCTGATAGTAACTTGGTGTTAGGATCCATAGGAGACTCCACAGGTTTGGATCCTAACATCCCTGATTCTGATAGGAGATCAAGAACATACTTCCTTTGAGATAAGCAAATTCCTTCACTTGACCTGGCAACCTCAATACCCAAAAAATATCTAAGCTGCCCGAGGTCCTTGGTTTGAAATTTGTTTTGCAAAAATAACTTCAACTCCAAAATACCCTTGCAGTCATCTCCGGTTATAACAATGTCATCAACATATACAAGCAAGAAGATTTTACCTGCTTTAGTATGTCGATAAAAGACTGAATGATCAACACCACATCTCTGGAGTCCAAATTCAGCAACTACATCACTGAACCTACCAAACCAGGCACGAGGAGACTGTTTCAGGCCATACAAAGATCTTCTTAATCTACATACCATATTCGACTCCCCCTGAGCAACAAACCCAGGTGGTTGCTCCATATATACCTCTTCCAACAAAGTGCCATTAAGGAAGGCATTCTTGACATCAAGCTGATGTAAGGGCCAGTGATATATGGCTGCAAGAGAAATGAGGAGACGAACAGAGGTGATCTTAGCCACAGGAGAGAACGTCTCGGAATAGTCAAGGCCATAAACCTGCGTATAGCCCTTGGCAACAAGGCGGGCTTTCAGGCGATCTATTGTGCCATCAGGGTGCACTTTAACAGTATAAACCCAACGGCATCCCACTACTGTCTTGCCCGAAGGAAGAGGAACTAAGTCCCAAGTACCAGTATCTCGTAAGGCAGACATCTCATCCTCCATTGCATGTCTCCATCCGGAGTGGGTAAGAGCCTCTGCAACAGTGTTAGGAACAAACACAGAAGACAAAGAGGTAACAAACGAAGAAAAACTAGGAGACAGACGATTGTAAGAGACAAAGTTGGAAATAGGATGAGAAGTACAAGAGCGCTTACCCTTACGGAGAGCAATGGGAAGGTCAGATTCTGATGGAGGTGGATCTGAAGACGCAGAGGCGGTTGACGGAGTAGCAGAATCCGGAATGGTCCGAGGGCGGCGAGTGTATGTCTGCAAGTGTGGGCGATCCAGGCGGGAGGAAACCTCTGGGGTGGGAAGGACAGGGGATGTGGGAGGTATTGCAAGAGGTAAGGGAAGCATAAAATCAGGATCGCTCATAGAGTGGGACTCTGAATAGTATGGAGTGGACTCAAAAAAGGTAACATCTGCTGACACAAAGAAACGACGCAGGGTAGGGCTATAACAACGATAGCCTTTCTGAACACGCGAGTACCCTAAGAAAACACACTTAATAGCACGTGGGTCTAACTTGTCAGTGCCCGGGGTAAGCTGATGGACAAAACAAACACATCCGAAAACACGTGGACTAACTGGAAACAGAGACTCAGTAGGAAATAATGTAGCATGAGGAGTGCATCCATCTAGAACAGAGGAAGGCATACGATTAATTAAATGACAAGCAGTAAGAACTGCATCCCCCCAGTAACATTTTGGAACCCTCATTTCAAACAACAAGGTGCGGGTGACTTCTAACAAGTGACGATTTTTCCTTTCTGCAACACCATTTTGCTGAGGTGTGTGCACACACGATGATTGGTGGAGCATCCCACATTTGCTCATATAGGTGGTGAATGGATGAGAGAAATATTCCTGTGCATTATCACTACGAAGAATTTGAATAGGAACATTAAATTGAGTTTTAACTTCATTACAAAATGCACAAAATATTGAAAATAACTCGGAACGATTTTTCATTAAATAAATCCACGTTATTCTGGAGAAATCATCAACAAAGCTAACAAAGTACCGATACCCCTTAATAGAGGTTATACGATGTGGACCCCAAACATCTGAATGTACTAATTGAAATGGACAAGACACTCTTTTATTAACTCGAGGAGCAAATTGGACACGGTGATGCTTCCCCAACTGACACGACTCACACTCTAAAATAGACAAATGACTCAAACTAGGTACTAGCAGCTTCAAGTTGGCCAAAGAAGGATGTCCAAGGCGGCAATGAATCTGGTGAGGAGATACTGTAGCAGAACAAGCAGTGGGAGAAGTGGGCGGTGGAGATGAACCATCAAAATAGTAGAGACCATCGGATTCATGCCCTACGCCAATCGTCTTCCGAGTCGTCAAATCCTGAATAAGAACAGAATCAGGAGAAAATGAGACACAAGCATTAAGATTCTTTGTCAATTTGCTAACAGAAATTAAATTAAAAGGAGACCGAGGTATGTAAAGAACAGAAGATAAAGACAAGGATGAAGACAATGAGACAGTCCCTATTCCTTCAACAGGAATAGAGGAGCCATCGGCTAATGTAACCGGGGGCAATGAGGATGATTTTTCAAGAGATGAAAATTGGGTCGATATACCTGTGAGGTGATCAGTGGCTCCAGAATCAATTACCCAAGGAGCAGAACGAGAGGTGAGACAAGCAGTGGAGGTACCTTTCTGAACAAGAGAGGTACTAGGAGAAGATGCCTGCTGAGATGCCTGGAACTGTAAGAACTGAGTATACTCGTCCCGAGAAACTGAAAACTGATCAGCCACAACTGGAGAGGAAGAATGAGTATCACCAGGAGTAGTAGTAGCAGCATGGGCAAACCGAGCAGGACGGCCAATAAGTTCCCAGCAAGTCTCCCGAGTATGACCATCCTTGTTGCAATTATCACAATGACGCATGGGGCCGCGACCAGGACCTCCTCGTCCACCACGATAACTCCCTCCACGACGAGGAGCACCACCACCACCCCGACCGATAGGATGTTGTGAAGCCTGAGTAACAAGGGCTGAATGATCGGTAACGGGAGGAACAGGAATAATCGGATCCCAAGAAGTACTCCTCAAAACACGCTGATATGTCTCAGCAAGAGAAGGAAGAGTGGCACCACCAAGAATTTGAGATCGAACTGGCTCAAAATCACTCTTGAGACCTGCGAGGAATTTCATCACGGCCATTTGTTCACGCTGTTTCTGCTGTTCCTTCGCATCAGTAGTGATAGGAAGGACGCTATTCAACTCTTCAACCAACCGTTTAAACGAAGCAAAGTAATCAGTTACAGATAGATCACTCTGTTGCAACTGAAAATACTGAAAAGAGAGATCGTACATCCGAGTCAAATCACTGGAGTACAAGAGATGAGCATACTCCCAAATCTCCTTACATGTGCCCAAATGACCACACATGTCCGCAACCTGCGGTTCCATAGAATTCCAAATAAGTGCAACAATTTGAGCATCCATTTGTCTCCAATGCTTAATCGCCTTCTCATCGGTGGTAGGAGCAGACTCGGTAAGGTGATCATCAAAACCCAAGCCAGTGAGGGCAATATTGATAGCCCGGGACCATTGAAGGAAATTTGAGCCGTTCAACTTTCGTGTAGTTAGTTGGGGATGGACTTTGGATTCCATAGATAAGGGCTAAAGATAACTTTGGATTCAAAAAAAAAAAATAATAATAATAATAATAATAATTTTTTTTTTTTTTTTTTTTGGCGATGAATAGTGATTCTGATGAACAGTAACTGCGATGAACAGTAACTTTCTGATTAACAGTACCCGCGATGAATAGTAACTGCGATGAACAGTAAATTTTGGATGAACAGTAGCTTCGGATGAACAGTAACTTTCTGATGAACAGTGCCCGCGATGAATAGTAACTGCGATGAACAGTACTTTCGGATGAACAGTGATTCCGATGAACAGTACTTGAGGGGGTAACGGCTAGGGTTTGAGGGGCTGCTAGTCTTCTCGGATCTTGGACAGAGATCCGGCAATTGATAGAACACGAGAAACACTCTCGATCAACTATGATCGGCAATAACAAAAGGAGCGGACCCTAAGATCGGGTTGCTCTGATACCAAGTAAAAGAAAGGAAAATGATATATTGAATTCAATTAAAAAATGATTACAAGAGGAGCCTAATATATATAGGCTTAGCTAGAAGCTACACTTTTACAATCTAACCGATGTGGGACACTATAACATTACACTATTTACAATATTATCCTCTAACATACATAGATGTTGGCTAACCTAATTTGGTTAAGCCTTCTCTTTCTCTTAATCACTTCTCTTAACAAAGTTAAAAAAAGAAAACTATGCCCTACAACTTCCTCTTCTGACTGCTTTCCTCAAGAAAGAAAATTTTGGGGCTTCTTTCTCCCATGTCAACAGTGAAATGCCCAACTCAGCCATTCAGTCCCAATTACCAAAGCCTCCAAAGATTATCTCAAGAATTTTAGAGACGTAACCTAGCGCCACACGGGAAAATCCCAAAAAAGGGAGATTATGCAGTATCAGAGCAGGTTAGTCAATGAACATCAAACCATAATAGGTTAAGAGTCCCGATTCTCGGGCCATTTCATTAGCATTTTGATATACCAAGCAGAGGATTTACCAAGAGTTATAGACGATATGGGGGTAATGATCAAAAAGATATGAATAGCCACCAAAAATAAATAAACAATGACAAGTCACCACATCTGACGCGATAACAAATATAGTAATGCATGCAAAAAGACACCAACATAGGAAAGATACAAGAAAGTCTACCGATTCAAATATGATCGAAAATATCCACATTACTTCTCAAAAATAATTACATAAAGAAAAGTCCATTGGCTTTACTTTTAGTGGTCATACCCAAAGAAATAAGTATATTCCACGAAACATTTAATTATTCAACAAACATGAAGGGGAAAGAGAGAATCACCAATTAAGAGGCCTCGATAAGAAAATCTTGGCTGGTCAATGATGGTCCATGGGACCTGATGAACTTCAATCACTCTGGTTTTAAAGTTAAAATAGCACAATTGGCTGAACGTCTGGAGCATATAATGTCAAAATGATTATTGTTAGATTGAACGGACATGACATCTTTAAACACGAAATCATAAACTATTGGGAGTTTCATGGTGAGAACATATAACCTGCAGGCCATGTAGAGCCCCATAAACTGTTTGTGCCTGCGTTGTTGAAATAAAGTCGATCAGAGGTTCAAGATAAAGGAACAGCAGCAGTATAATTAGGCATTCTTTTGTTGCATCAACCAAACCAACAAAAAAGCATGATAGACATCATTCAGGTACCAACTTTAATATTCTACTCCTTATTTGTTGTGGCAATATGCCAAACCCAAGGAAAATGTGTGGAAGAAACAGAAGAGATACTATTAAGTAAATTAACTCATTTGGACCACATTTTGTATGACAGTTTTTCTATATGTATGATGATAACAAGACAGCATATATGAATGTGCTGCATGGAAGATAACACTCAAGCAATTAGATGTAATGCGAAAAAAAAAAAAAAAAGGGAGCAGTTTGTTTAATCAAATGGTTTTGATATGTTTTTGTTCCAGTTGAATTTTAAGTTGTACTATTTTTTTATAACTTTTTTGGATGTTGATACGTGTCTCTCTTTTTCTTTTTCTTTTTCTTTTTCTTTTTCTTTTTCTTTTTCTTTTTCTCTCTCTTGGGATGAGGGGTATTTTCTTTATTGGCGTTGATTTTGCAGTTTTTTGTGTACTTTGCACGTACTAGGGTGCAGCCCATCTAGTGCCTTCTTACTTACTTACCACATCAAGGGAACAAATAATGAATCCTGGAACTCTCCCACGTGAATTGTATAATCTTTGACTACTAAGACCATCGTAAATATACCAAAGACCATGTACAATGACAGATAGCACAACCCAAAAGAACAACTAATCGACCACTATAAAACCCATGTCAATCAAATTTTGGACAACAAGATAAGAAGTCTTAAAATTTTGACACTAAGACCAAAGTAAATAGGCCAACAAACACGTACAAGGACCAGATAATATAACCGAAAAGAAAGACTAATGGGCCACTATTAAAGCCTATGTGAAGCAAATTTTTGAATGTTCAGAAAATAGGGAAATAATGACCAAAACAACCAGTATTATATGAACTTCAAATTTAACAGAGTATAGCCTATTTTACCCATAACTTGAGTATGAAGTATCCAACCATGTTCCATGTTCAATACCTAAGTTTACTTGCTTTCTTTTTGACATAATATTCATCATCCAGATCACTTTTGACACAATACCAATTATTGAATGCAAGATTATGTAGACAGCATACTAAGCGACAATAATGGAAGGGAATAATAGTTGACGGTGTAGTTGATCCTGAATTGACTCCATCACTTGCACTTACTTAGCTGTACAACAAAACTAGTTACACCTACCTCAAGATGTGCATAGATTGGATTGCCGTATGCGGGAATAGATAGATTGTATGACTCATCGACACCGTATTGTAACTGCAAGATACACAATAATCTGAGTGACAATTAGGCACTTGAATTATAAAATAAGTAGACCAACCTATTAGATCACCCATTGCTCCAAAAACTTAAATAGTTACAAAATGGACCCAACAATACATATCAAGCTCAACACCCCCCTCATATGCGATCCAGTCTCACACGAGGAGAGGCAACAGTCGAAAGTGACAAAACAAATCCACTATAAATAACAATGTTCAAACATGCACACTAGAATGGAGGATAGAAGCTTTAATCGAAACCTCCTAGAACCAACATCTCATACTACGTTAAATGCCAATTTCTTCAAATCTTAAGTTGTTAGAGAGTGAGCCCAACAATGCATATCAAGAACACTAATTACTCCGCAAGCTTTAGTTATTGAAGATTGTGCTAATAGAAAGACCAATGGGCCTGACTCACCCTCCAAAGACGTCTTATGAGGGAGGATTACCCAAGCTTATAAGAAGCACAGACGGAGGCTATGCCCGGGCGATGTGGAGCAATCCAACAGTGCTCAACAATGTATATCAAGCTCTACCACCCTCCTTCACATGACAAGTAACAAATAAAAGCTACAAATCAAACTCCCTCATATTGGAGACAAGCAACAAAGTGCAAACATGGAACGAGAACAAGAGATGAATACTTGGAACTCAAGACCTCACAAAATACCTTCTTCATCTTCTTTTTGATAGGTAACCTCACAAAATACTATTACCTAATATGGAAAAAAAAAAAACTGATCCGATACCATGTTAAATCACCAATTACTCCAAAAAAGCTATTAAAGAATGGGCTCAACAATATATATCAAACCATTATATATCAATATACATTGATGGGTCCATGCCCTAATAGTTTTATGTTTTGGACCAAGTGGTGTTTTACCATTGTTTGGCAGGCAGTAGGTCTAAGTAAGTTTTCCCCATTCTCGTACACATATGGTATTTTCTTCTTTCTCTATTACTATTTTGGAGTTCGATTATTTCAGTTTTTTTACCTCTTTACATGCAAGACTGAGTCACAAGTAAGGTAAGGGTGTTTGAGCTTGACATAAGTCTGGCCCAATTCTACAAGAAGTTAAACTTTGGTGTATCTAGTGTTTGAACACAACCAAATGACAACCATGACAAATGCAACAAATTTGGAACGGAATTTGATGATATAGATATGTATACTAAAAGTGCGCTTTAACTTGTACACTAAAAGTGCACTGAAGTTGTAAGAATGAGATAAAAATGACATTATACATATACAGTCAGGCTCTAAAGAGGGCGCCTCTTTTTATTAAAGAGAGGGCCTCTATTTTGACCGTTGGATCGTGCTGTCATTAATGGCAGTTTTGTCATTTCACAGTTTTTAAACACAATCCAAGGGCCAAAATAGAGGCCCTCTCTTTAATAAAGAGAGGTGGCCCTCTTTAGAGAATCTTTGTATACATATATGTCGAGAGAAACAAAAATTGGTTGCAAATATCAATGTCAAATGTGTTTTGTCACGGGAAGAAAACAGGTTTAAGATTTATACACAAGTGGTCTAGATTCTAGCAAAACAAGTATGATGTTTGTCTCCAAATCAATGAAATCCTGGATGAAACTCCTAGAATTGTGGCATCTCCAGAAACTCCATGCCAAGATAAAATAATCACAACCCTTGTATGCAATATACAGTACTTAGTGTATAGTCTATTTGAAAGTTAAATCACCTACTATTGGGTACTCTGTGTAGCATAAATCGACGATCAAAGAACACTGTATACATTAGAGAAATCTTAAGCTTGGAGTTATTATAACAGGAAAAGAGAAGATTGACGGTGTTAGGGCAGGACACCTTTTATTAATTAGTTAGAGATATTCGAAAAGGGAGATAGAAGCTACTTGTCTCGCAACACCTCTTTGTTCCATGTTCTTATTAACGCCAAAGCAAAGTAGTTAAATTTACCCTATTGACAGATTCAGAATGGTATTTGAAAACCAATAACAATAGTAAGCATAAACAAGATATTCAACAGACACTATTCATTTTCCAATAGAGGAAGAGAAGAATTCTAACCCCTTTTTTTTTTTTTTTTAGAAGAAAACATACCTCGTCACTAGGTGAAAAAACAACAACATGTATTCCCTGGAGCTGGACAGACTGATGAAATTGGGAAAAGTTACTGTCAATGACATGAGCTACTTGAAGGACATCAATCAACCTCGAGAATCCATCCTTGAGTATCCCAGAAGAGTCAATGTATTTGCTTCCATCTGTTTTGAGCTCAAAGTCCTTACCCAGATAAAGACTATGACCTCCATTGGCCACTGATTTAGGCATCGGCCAAATGTTTAGGCGTTTAATATCAACAGCAGATGATACTGAAAGGACCAGAAGAAGGAAAAGTCCAAGAGAAAAACTTTGGACCACTATCTTCCCCATTATAGAATTTTTTATTTTTGTTTTCTGGCAAGCAACAATTAATGGAGAAAGCTGAGAATTCACACAACATAATATTATAATCAGTGAAGAGTTTGCAAGATTTTACAGCACAAGTTATTTCACACACAAACACACACAGACAGAGAGAGACAGAGAATGGTGTTAAGTAAATTAACATTATTCGATTTTTTTTTTTTTTTTTTTTTTGCTGAAGAACATTATTCGATTTGGTTTCCAAACATTTGCTGTTTGCAGAAGTCAGTGGGTGGGTGGGTGGGTGGGTGGGTGGGGGGGGTTTGTGAACTAACTTTTGGGGAACAACGTACACACAAAAAATAGCATACAAAAAGTGGAGCTAGCTTTCACGGGGGAGAGAAATGAAAACCTTGAGGTAGGTGTAACTAGTAGTACCCAACATTGGCGAAATTGAGTTGATGCGATTGGAAAAGATAATGGAGGCATCAAAACATTTCATTTTTTGCTTTCTTCCTACTACATTTTTCTTTTCTTTTCTTTTCTTTTCTTTTCTTTTACCAAGTGAAAAAAGTGAAGTTTAGAAGAAACTGTAAACAGAATCACAGAACTATAGGGAGAGATTATGTGTGTTTGTGTGTGTTTGAGAGAGAGAGAGAGACTCAGAGAGAAACCATTGCTCACCTAACAGCTCTGTAGAGATGAATGTGGGTGTGCTACTCGCCGTTCTATTTCCAGAAACCAAATTGTTGAAATCTGTGAGTGTGACAACAGAGGAATGTACGCCACTTGTGACTGTGTGACTGTGTGAGAGAGAAAGAGAGAGAATCTGAAGCACTGAAGAAAAGGACGACAACTTCTTTTCTTTTCTTTTCTTTTCTTTTCTTTTTTTTTTTAATAAGAACTCCGGAATAATTAGGGTTCTATATGTGGCGTGGCGGATGATTCACCTCCACACACATTTTGTATATATATATATATATATATATATTAATGATGAATGTGCGTTATGGAACTGTGTTTGTAGCTCAACTCAACAATGGTCTTTTGGGGTGGATTTTATTTATTCTATTGTCCTAATGCTGTTTCTGTTTCTGTCTTTTTGTCATTTAGTACTCCAGTATTTAATTGAATGAATTAATAATAATAATAATAATAATAATAATAATTTGGATAAATCCCGCCATTATGACCTTGCCCCCAACTGCCTAAATTACCCCTCCTTCCCCCCCGCCCCACCCCACCCCACCCCACTCTGGAAGTACAGTTTCTTTTTGTCCGGAGTAAAAATTGGTACACACAATATGAAAGATATGTTTATATCTCTTTTGTAATGTCATTGGACCCTATAGTGACATAGGATAAAGATAGACACATCTCTTGGTAGACACATCTCTTGAGTTGTGTCCTAAAAATTGTGTATTTGGGTGTGTTCAAGTATTACTCTTTTGTCAGTCTATCACGCCAGTCCATGAGGAGCAAAAAAATCAAATATAGGAGATCTTGTAACGGCGGTGGTGGTTCTCCGGTCTCTATTCTCGGTTAATTTAGGGTTCATATGGTTACGTTGTGTTTTTAATTTTTAATTTTTGTTTTTTGTTTTTTTTATATTGAAGTCTGCCTTTAATTTAATAAAAATAATAATAATAAAAATCAAAAATCACAACGTTATCATGCGAACTCTTAGTATACAGATGGACACGAGCAGAGCCAAGCTTGCTTGCGAGCTTGCTCACAAGCTCAAATGAGCCAAGTTTTCAAGTGATCGTGAGCTTTTTAATGAGTTTTTTAGCGCGCCCTTTAAAACTATATAATGTAAAGATAAATCAATCATTTATCAAACTTATTTACGAAGTTTGTCGTATTTTCTTTAAAATTACATATTATATTGTTTTATAATATATATATATATATATACAAATAAATCACTATACAAGCTCTTTATTAAACCTATTAACAAGCTTTTTTCCCGAACTTGCTCACGAGCCTTAAACGATTGTGTTCACGAACTCAAATAAGCAAGTCGTATCTAACTTTTTTCGAGCTAAACTTCAAACCTTTGTTGAACAATTATGTTCTTGTCCACCCTTACCTTAGTGAACTTAATTCAGATTCTCAAAAATAAAAATCATGCTTACACGACTCCTCCACACAACATTGTTATTGTTGGCCACCTCGACACACTACTCCAAAATCCGATTAAATACCTTTGATATTAACATGAATAACACACATGATGTACATCATCATAGCAAATCTTTTACTAGTATCTGACGATTATTGGACTTTGACACTAATGATCGGATCAGATACGTTCCATGAGATTGTTATCTTTTTCATTTTCCAATATAATATAGTGGGCTCATTGCCATCACGTCTTGTATTTTTCTAGCCACGAGAGAGAAAAATTGAAGGCAGAACTACACCTTAATATCTTTTAGTATGGCAAAAGTTTTATTTTAGCATTCGACTTTTAATTTGGACACTTAAGGTTCCGTAATTTCAATTTTGTTATAATATCGGTCCTGCCACTAACACCATTAGTGTACTTGGACAGAAAAGTTATGTGCAATGCACATATCTACTTATTAATTTTATACTGGTACCCTATAGCTTGGACAAAGTTTCACTTTGAGCCCTAGATGATTAGTTCCTATACTTTGGTCGCTGTAATTTAGATTTGTTCCAATGTGGGACATGTCTCTTACCAAATAATTATTTTTATTCATTCAGAGATATTTAAAAAAGGGAAAAATACTTTTTATCCCCCTGTGGTTACACCTATTTTCTCATAACCCCTGTGGTTCATTTTGTAACACTTAACCCCCCTGTACTACGGACTAAAGTGAGACTGTTAACTTTTCTAACGGCAGTCCCACTTCAGTCATTAGTACAAGGGGGGTTAAGTGTTACAAAAATGAATCACGGAGGGGTTATGAGAACATGGGTGTAACCATAGGAGGGTAAAATGTATTTTTCCCTAAAGAGTATGTATAGGGGCTTGGGGGTATTAACGTCATTTCCTTTTTCTCCGTTAGAAAAGTTAACAGTCTCACTTTAGTCCATAGTACAGGGGGGTTAAGTGTTACAAAATAAACCACAGGGGGTTATGAGAAAATGAGTGTAACCACAGGGGGGTAAAAGGTATTTTCCCCTTTAAAAAATTGCTTGGTGTTTAATAATGTACTACTTAATTAAAATAGTAGTCAAAAATTCACTGAAAACTTTAAGTGAAAAAATTTACTAAAAAATACTAGTTTATTTCAGTATCGCTAATTCAATCTCTTAAAATTTTCTTTACTTAAAATTCAGCACTTGTTGTGCAAAATTTTAATAAGTTTGCATAACACAACTTCACACATATAATTAAAATTACATGTGCTTTTAGTAAAGTAGGTTGGACCCATTCAGATATGACGCATCTCTTAATTAGTAAAGTAGGTTGGACCCATTCAGATATGACGCATCTCTTAATTACAATCCTTATTTTATGGAAACTATCACACCCCAACCCGCCCCCCGCTGATTAGGACACATGTAATAAGGTCATACGCACCCAAACATTCACTAATTAGACAGAAAGTGTGAAATAAACTGCTTAAAAGAACTTTATTGTAACAAAACAGCACCAAGGGGAAAATGGTCATTAATAAAATATATAAAATTTTTATACCGAAAGCTAGGTCTTTGAGTCCCGGTTCCAACGCAAAAAACGGCGACGTGCACTATGCATATTGTGTTGTCAATGCCACATTTTCCCATTCTCTCGTTTACACCCTCGGAATTCTTAAGTTCTTATTATGAAATTCCCAAACATTTCATTAACTACTCAATCATCTAATGAGTGTTTGTCTAAGTTTTGTATGGGTCCCAACATGGGTCCTACATATTTTGTGAAGTTGCTATCGCACCTATTAATTATGAATCTTTTCAATTATGCCCTTATTTGGGTATTCAACCTATTATCAAATGCTAACACATATATCATCTTAGAATATGAAAGCATTTTAAGCAAATATTCATATAATCATATAAATGCATTTAATCACATAAATGCAAATTTTTTTATTCGGGCATTTCACTGGGTCCCACCTCCAAACCTGTCCCTCCTCAGTGGGGACTTTTCCACAGGTGAGCCCAAAGCCTACCCTTAACCATTTTATACATTAATCACATGAATTAATGCATATTAACATATTAATTAACCCTTTTTCCGGGTACGGGTATTACAAAAACATCTTTTATTCCAATTTAAAAGACTAGCACCCAAAATGACAGTCACTTTTATTTCTTAAAATTCGCAAAACGTTAAACAATTAAGCTAACTAAACACTTGCATTTTACAAAATAATCACTTTATTTGTTAAATTTTGTAATTTGTTATTTAATTTATGAAATTCAGCTAACTCCAATAGGCTATTAACATTGAAAATTGGGAACGACACGGACCAAAGATTATTAAAAGCCTATCTGGGTTAGTTGAATTTTACAAATTAAGTAATGAATTGCAAAATTTAACAGATAAAAGTGATTATTTTGTAAAATGCAAGTGTTTAGTTAGCTTAATTGTTCAGCGATTTACTAATTTTAAGAAATAAAAGTGACTATTTTGTAAATAGAAAAAGTGGATTGTTTGAAACAAACAATCACTTCAAGTGTTAAATTTTAAGTAAGGAAAATTTTAAGAGATTGAATTCGCAATACTAAAAACAGTATTTCAAGTAATGAAATAAACTTCTTTTCAGTAAAAAAAATAAAAATTCACTTAGTTTTCAGTGAATTTTTTACTACAGTATTTTTTAATTAAATAGTGCATTATCAAACACCAAACAACTTTTTAAATATCTCTTAATAAATAAAAGCAATTATTTGGTAAGAGACAGGTCCCACATTGCAACAAATCTAAATTACAGGGACCAAAGTGTAGGAACTAATAACCTAAGGCCCAAAGTGAAATTTCGCCCAACCTACAAGGTACCAATATTGAATTAATAAGTAGACATGTGCATTGCATGTGACTTTCCCGTCTAAGTGCACTAACGGTGTTAGTGGTGGGGCCGACATTGCAATGAAATTAAAACTACGGGGCTTTAAGTGTCTAAATTGAAAGTCGAGGGCCCAAAATAAAACTTTCACCAAACTAGAGGATACTAAAATATAATTCGCCCAAAATTTAATCATGCTTGGAGAATTCTCAATGGACATCAAATTTCATCCCCAAAAAATAAGTAAAAATTTGCAATTTAATCAAGAAGCAATCTTGTTGGCACTTTTTTTATTGATAGGATCAGATTCAATCCATGAGATTGCCACTCATGTTTTGATTGATCGTTTGATGATGAAATAGCACACTTAACCCATGTGGTTGGATCCACTGTGAAACTGGTTTTGATCGATCACTGTGTTAATAATTACCCCATTGGATCTACTTACATAGTCAAATTATGAGTTATCCAAAGGGTGACAACTCTTTTAAAAATCACAATCAAAATCAAAATGTGGAGATTCTAGGTCCCATAAAACAAGGACAAAGTTCGGACCTATCCAAAAAATAAAAAAAAAACCGATGTCCACAGCTATGTAAATGCCTTAGTTACATATATTAAATACAATATAATTTTTTCTGTTTTAGGATCCCAAGGCTTAAACCAACCGTAACTTGTTGTATGCTATTTACTAATTCGAGTACTAAAATCTGTTGTAACTTGTATGCTATTTACTAATTCAAGTATTAAAATTTGTCTCTAAGTAAATTTCAATCATACTTTAACCCCCACTTGCACAAAAATTATATTTTATTTAGGAAGCACCGACACTTCGGAAAGGGCTTCGTACCCGTATCCGACACGTATTGGACACGACAAATACGCGTCTTGTTTCAGTTATGCAAAGTTTAGAGGTGGACACATCACCGACACACGGCAAGACACTTCAAGGGACATGTAGAAAAACTCTTTTTTGACCAAAAAGCTGTATTTTATTAGTTTTTTTTAACATTTTCAAAATCTAAACGGAGTTGGTTTTGTCAAGCATTACATCATTTATCTCCTCACGCTCTCCTGACATTAGTCTCCCAATACCCTCTTTGTCCGATCTCATCTATCTCTCTCTCTTCTTTGACCGTCTCACTCTCTTAATTTTGTTAATATTAAACAATAATGTTCAACAAATGCAAAGTGAACATCCTGTAGATAACATTTGAATAACATTTCTGAAAAACATAAGAATTAACTTAAAATTAAACTTAATTTTTTTTTTAAATGCGTATCCCCGCCGTGTCGTCTCATCATTTTTTAGGATTTAACGTGTCGACATATCGGTGTCGTGTCCATATCGACGTACCCGTGTCCGTGCTTCATAGCATTTTATGCTACTTGAAATTTGGGTTATCACAGTTATATCATAAACTCTGCTTTCTAAAAAAAATTGTTGTCTATTTTTGAGATAGGTACTTTATCATAAAGACGGAATCATATATGGGGGTGTGGGTGTGAATAACTATATTTATAGGGTGGGACTAAATACACCCATGTTTTTGCTATGTACACCCACATTTTATTGTTTAATATTTTTTAAACAATAAAACAACACAAATTCCTCAAAAAAAAAAGTGCATAAATGTAAAGTGGGATGGGTGTACATAACAATAATATGAGTGTATTTATCTATATTATATTATAGATTAGTCCGAAGATAAAATAACTTATATTAGGACAAGAATATATATGACTAGGATGAAGATTGGACAACTTTAATAAGTAGATTTGATGACTGGGACTTCAAATGAGTATCTTGGTATGTGTAAATTAATTACCTTATCCCTTAAATGCTAATTTGACTATCGTCTCTCTCTTCCAGTTGTTAACTCTGAAAATGTTTTGCACGACAAGAATATATGACTAGGATGAAAACTGGACAACTTTAATAGGTAGATTTGATGACTTGGACATCAAATGAGTATCTTGGTATGTGCAAATTAATTACCCTATCCCTTAAGTGCTAATTTGACTAGCGTCTCTCTCTTCCACTACTTAACTCGGAAAATATTTTGCAAGAATTTGGGTAATAATCCTCTTTTTCAACCTCATGCACTATGGTGTATTATTGTGTATTAAACAAAATATTTGACTTGATAGTTTTGGAAATAAGGTCAAGACGATAATAAAAGAAACTGTTAAAATAAATCTTTGATTGGGCATAATTTGATGGTCAGATTAGGAAATAAGGTCAAAATTAGTGGTGTCAATCGGGTCGGGTTGGCCCAGCCCGCTTTTTTCGAGCTAAAAGCCCGGCCCGTCACAAGGCCCGTCCCGGTTCACATACCCCGGGCCGGGGTGGACACACATCCTTCCGTCCATGACCCGGCCCGGCCCGAAATAGTGAAAAAAGCCCGGCCCGGCCCGAAGCACACCACGGCCCACGACAAAAATAGAAGAAAGCCCGCTAGCCCGTCCGGCCCGGCCCGATGTCTGGCCCGCTAGGCCCGGGCCACCGGTCCGGGGCGGACACACCCCCTCTACTCCCAAGCCCGGCCCGGCCCGGCCCGATGTTTGGTGAAGCCCGGCCCGGCCCAAAGCCCGCTCGGGGCCCGCTTTGACCGGGACCGGCCCGGCCCGTTTGACACCTCTAGTCAAAATGGTAAGAATTGAACATATTAAAACATTTACCAAAGGTAAAAAAAATAAACAAAAATTTGAATAGGCAAAATTTGAGGGATAACTTAGAAAATAAGGTCAATGTGGCACTAAAAAGAGTGCAGTTTTGCTCACCCGAAAATTGCTCAACCAACTCACCTATTGATTAATGAGATGGGATCCATGATTAAATGGTGATTAATTACTGGAACAAAGTCATGGGTCCCACTCCATTAGCCAATGGGAGAATTAGGTGAGCAATGGATGAGCAATATTGGGTGAGCAAAAATGCACTCCTAAAAGAAGTAAGGAAAATTTTAGAACAAAAATTATTGTAATGATTTGTTTCTTAATCTGTGAGTTGGACACGTTTTGATATTTTAGCATATTACTGTTATGGCAATACAATGAAAAACAAGATTATATAACTTCGAGGCGCGTCCAAAACAATGTCTTTAAGGTATAATTGCCCCTACTAAATCGTTCTCATTGGATTTCAAGCAATTAACATCCAAGATACAACAAAGTCACCCAACCGGACGTTGATTTAGTATCACTTGCACTAGTAATCCAACTAGCATCTGTGTATCCCTATAGTACTACAGGAAAGTTATTATAATATAAACCTAAATCAATGGTTCTTTTAAGATATCCAAATATCCTTCCAACAGTTTTCGAATGTTCAGCACTAGGATTACATGTGTATCTAGAAAGTTTGCAAACTACAAATGAAATGCCTGGCCTCGTGCAATGCATTGCATACATCAACTTACCAATTACACTAGCATATTGTAATTGAGCAACTGCTCTACCAGAGTTCTCATTTAATTTGACTGAATCATATGGAGTACTTGCTTCTTTAATACCCAAATACTTAAAATTTTGAAGCAATTTTTCAATATAATGAGATTGACCCAGGGCAAAGCCCCCACTATGTTTCTTAACTTTGATCCCTAAGATAGCATCAAGTTCATTTAGATCTTTCATTTTGAATTTTCGAATTAGATATGTAGTACCTTTTAGTTTCAAGAACTCCTTCCATATTAGTCCCAAAATAAGTGTATCATCAACATAAAGGCAAATAATTACACCATACCTTATGATGCCAAATTATGGGTAAGAGCTAAGAAGAAGAAGAAGACAAGAGAAATTGTATGTGATTCGGCCCCATTAATGAAGAGACCTACGTCTACATGTGTGTCGGGGCACTTACACTATGAAATCTCCGGTGGCCTTTGGTGAATCAACAAAGGGATGGAGCTACCAGAGATCGGCCGGGTAATCTGTGTGTGCATCTAAGATAAGGTTGTGATCCCTTTCTATGGGGTAAGGGGTCTCTTTTATAGTATAAGAAACCTCCTCGTACAAGGCAAGTAAACTGATAAGGTAGTCAATCCGATTAGTATTGATTAGCACAAATCGTGTAAGTTTCCTAATTGGATTAGGAAATAATCTTCACTTTACATTAGTCTTCTAACTTGTATAGGAAACTATCTGGAACATTATGGGGCATGTCTTATGGACTTGGCTTGGCTAGGCTGTGAGCGTGACGAACCGCACCCGTGCAGCATTCCCGACCTGTTGGTCAGGCCTTACAATACTGGGCGTACCACTCGGGATAACTACGCAAAGGACATGGTCGGTCCCTAGACAATCTGACTCTCCTTGATGCAGGAGTGGAGCTTTGATTTCACTGAACATTTTTGGTACGTATCAGCTGCCCCCCATTTCCAAGGCTAACGTGATGTTTCATCAGATGAGGGTTGGAAATCTGTATGGCTCGTATAACCGTCCGGGATGCAACACGGGAAACTATTCGGTGCCGCATCGATCATCTTGGTAAATCGGGGCTCAGGCCGATCAGATACCTTGAGAGCTCAAGGTCGGTACCTGCCACATGTCCAGAAGTGATTGGTCTGGTCAGGATCTAACCAGACCGGTGTAAGTGCAACCTGATAGTCACAACCTAACCGAACCATCACGCCGTGTAATTATTGCATACGCCTTTTGAGGCACTGCTTGGGTCGCCTGAGGTGCCAGCTGTCGAGCATTTGTTGGGTTTGTGCCCTCAAACCATTACTTTATATATGAGACATTGACATTTTAATATATGGATATCAGCTTTACATTTAGTTATGTATGTTTCTTTCATGAGATGATTGTTATCCTTAAGTATCATAGTAAGTAATTCGTGTATGTATGAGATACATATAAGTGAGATACGAATTACTATTCTTTGTTACTTAGAATGTGTCACAGTGGATGATGAGACTGGATATCTCATTAGGTTTACACTGTAACATGATTAACTACCATTGGATGGAGTGATTAATCTCAATCACTAGAGTTTAACTCTTAGTTAACATGCTAGTGCTTATAGTGCATTGACGGACCTGAGCTTTCCTATTGACGCTCAAGACTGTCAATCAGTCGATAGGAACTCATAACATATATAAGGTACGTGTTCTTAATCTTGAGACGATTATGAACACAGACTGTGGATATGGCTGCTTTGACTTACCAATTAGTGAGGTCTATAGAAGATCAACACCTGGGTATCTTGGGTATGTCATATTCATAGGGTTGTGAACATATATTGTCAAGACAGAATCTACCCTCTGTTTCAGAGTAAGCATTCCCTTGAGAATGTCACCAAGTCGATTACTGAGTACTGCAGTCTTGTTGATAAGAGTTATCAACATGTTTGGTAATCATGAGAAGTGAATGGGACTCAAGGAATACAAGAAGTAATCATGATTCAGGTTGACAGTAACAGTTATCCGACTACCTGAATATGATTACGAATGCTGAAGGTAGAGGGACATTAGTACAACATACAAGTCTAGTTATCGCTTCGGATATGTTCTTTTGCGTTGGAGTTCAGTTATCGTTTTATAGTGGAGTAAACGTTAACTGACCAGTTAGTTAGTTTGTTGATCAAAGAGTTTGGTCACGGTAATTAACAAACTGGTCTGAGCCAACAATAAAGAGCCTAGGAGGTCCCACTCTTAGCTCCTCCAGGATACTTGGAAAGACACATGAGGAAGTTGTCAAGACAAGTTTGATCGATTGAAGTATGTTCGATCGATTGAAGTCTTGGCAGTCTCGATCGATTGAGAATGGTTCGATCGATCAAAGGTTCGATCGATCGAAGATCTTCGATCGCTCGAAGTCTAGGTCGGTTCTGGAAATCTATAAATAGGGCAGCTGTGTTCTGGAAAAGGAGTTCGTCATTTTAGAACGTTAGAAGCTGCAGAAACTATTTTTAGAGCCCCAAACCTTCTTTTTCCTCTCTATTAGAGATCCCACCATCTCTAGTCTCTCCGGCAAGCATCTGCAGGAGACATAAGGGTGAAGACAACCTAGTGGAGGCTGCTGCATCACCAAGGAAGAAGAAGAAAATCAGAATTGGGTTCAAAACACTAAGGTATAACTCTTGTCCCCTCTTGTGCGCATCTATGGAATTAACGAGTAGTAGATCCTGGGCTACCATTAAGTTTTTATAACTTGACTTTTCCGCTGCGCGTTTAAACTTTTAACTTAAATCGGTTTTTCCATTAGCATTTAGGAGGGAATTTTGTTAGGCCATTGGATCTGAGATCATCTAGACTTCGTGCAATCTATATAAGGGACACTTGAGCATTTTTATCCCTCTGTTGTCCATAAGAAAAAATTACCGAGCGGTTCCAGAGGAAAAGCACCCAGCCCAAATTCCCGAGTTCTTCTCTGCATTCCTTCATTGTAGTCTTCGTTCCTCCAACCTATAATTCATTGCACTTTTCCTTCTCTTCTTCTTTTGTTTTTATTCCCAAGCAAGGCTGGAAAATAGGCATCCTTTAGGCTTTGTGCAGGAGTGGGATTTCTTTTTCTTCAGGTTTTGCTTTTTCCTCAGGTCGGATGGTTCCCTTTCTCTGGTAGAATAATATGCCCGATCGGTGTGCCCTAGGGTCATACTGTCCGAGTGTTACCTGACCGTTAAGACCGCGTATGCCTTACCATACAGACTTCTAGTTCTTCTACCCCTTTACCTTAGATTGGGAGTTCTTGACCCCTACTTAGGTCATCAGTTGCTTCCGCATCCCTCAACATGGACTTTAGAAATGTGTCACTCTAATTATAACTCGTCCTCCTGGTCAGAGAATGAGCAATCGAGGTGCAACACCCGTCAATTTGTATTATCTATAATATAATTTTTAGATATTTGTTATTAGTATTTTCTATATATGTAAATGAGATTTCAAGTATGCTTGACATTCCATGAGTGTTCATATATTTCATATCAAAATTCTTTAAAATAAAACAAAACCTTCCTTATTTTATAAACTCGAACAGCGCGAGCGCTCGAGCTTTATTTTGAGTAAAATGACCTTTTTACCCCTGGGCTCTCAAGTTCTATAAATACCAAGCCATTTTCTATAATTCTTTTATGGGAAAATAAAGAGTCTCAGAGAGGGTTCTTTGGAGAGGGTCTTGAGGGTTCACACACACACACACATCCTTATTTCTACCTTGCATGTGTATGGATTCTTCATCTAATCCTTCTATAAGCACAAACACACACACATACACACACACATGCATTTCAACATCCTTGAAGTTTTGAAGCTGAGTCTTGGAGGATCAAAGGAAGTTTAGAGCTTGCATGTTGGGTATTTGGAGTTCTAGCTCAAGTTCATCATCAACATCTCTTTCTTTCTCAACATTTTCATATAATTGAGCTTTGATCATCTTGTGAGTAATTCAACTCACATACAATGTGTTTATGTACATGTTTAAGTTGTAAAATCCTGTTGTATGTGGTTGATTGAAGAAGATCTAGCTCATGAACATCTATATCCTCATTTCCTTTCTCATGATTATAGTAACTTTGTCATCTATTTGGGTTTGATTACTTTGTGAGTATTACAACTCACTTACAATGTGTATAGCTACATGTATAAGCTGTAAAATATGCTACATGTGTTTGATTTAGCATCATCTAGCTTTGGATCTTCGTGATCGTAATTTATTTTCAAAGTTCATATGCAATTTCATTATCCATTGGGTTTTGATCATCATTTTGAGTGTCATATTTTATGTATAATGCGTATATGATCATGTATGATTGGTTTTATAAGCTACATGTGAGTATTGAGTTGAGATTTCAAATTTTAGTTTCAAATTCGTAACTCTATCTCAAAATAAAATAGTATGTTGGAAATCTGCTATGTGCGAGCACTCGAGAAAGCTTGAGTGCTCGAACCTAGAGTGCTCGAGCTTTTTGTATTCCTTGCTTGTTTGCATAATGAAGCTAATGTGGTTTGTACTATAGAGTTTGTTAACCTGGAGCACTCGAACCTGGAATTTGTATATGTTATAGGTGATCAAGTTTATTAATTCTATAGTTGTACTATATGCTTGGTTAGTAATACTATGCTTTATTAGATCGATTAAACATTCTTCATATGTTGATTCTACATGATGTTGGATTAGTATTATCATCAGTTTGTGTCGATTAATGTAACTACGTCGGGATGAATCACTAATGAAGTAACAAACCATAATACGAGAATAATGTACCTATATGAATAAGTGTGCTGACGAGCGTGAGAGCATGGTTGTGTTGAATTACCTTATCGGTTATTCTGTGGTTGGTTGCATTTGTTGTGTGACCTTAATGGTCTTGTCGTGAATTGTGTTGCGTTTGTGTCGTATTGTGGTTTGTTGTGTTGTATTGGTGTCGAGTTAGGGCCAATTATGGGTAGGACAATTGAATTAGGGCCAATTCTGGGCTAAGAGATGAAATAAGTGTCATGTATGGTCGTATTTCACATTTAAGGGTCATGTGTGGCCGTGTGGAAGAATACGATTGAGTTAAGGCCAATTGTGGGCTAGGACAATTAAGTTAGGGCCAATTTTGGGCTAGGAGTTGTGCTGTGGCCAAACTGGGCTTGTTCATGAATTGTGGCCGAATTGGGCTTGTGTTGTGGACGTTTATAACGGAAACTAGTGTTGTCGGTTCAGTATTGTTGTGTTCATGGGCAGAAGCTAACACTATCGGTGTTGTGGTTGTGAGTTGACAGAAGCTAGTACTGCCAAGTTCTGAGTTGTTGTCTCGGTGGATTCGTGCACATTGTGTTGCATTGTTGTGGTTGTATAGTCGGGAAGTATGTTGGGTTTTGGCTGAGAACTTGCGTAACGTTGCGATAATTTCTAAGTGATAATGTAAATGGTGTATATTTTCATATTGTTTGTGCGTTATAGTATTTTGCTCAGCTTTCTGCTAACGGGCTTGTGGCCCTAGGTATTCGTGTCTAGCTGTTGTAGTTCCAGGTACTGGAGATGCTGTTCCATTGGGCGAGTACCCTAGAGATGAGATCGTTGACCAGGAAGGATGGTGTAACAACTTGCATTTTCATTTATTGATTAAATGTGATTTCTCATAATTTCAAATTTGTACTACTTGTTTTTATCTTATTAGTAATTCTTTATATGGGGTCAAACGGTAATTTCTATAAACTCAAGAAGTACATGTGTTATGTTTAACTGTGAATTTTATAAGGATAGAATACCATAAATGAATTTCAAATCTGTATTTTCAAAATGGTGAAAATAATTACTATTGGCTCAAACTGTATTTTTATATAACCGAAAAATTATTTCTTACGTTAAAATAAAATTTTGTATTATTGTGGTGATCACCGCACCGCGAAAATAACAGTTTATATTCGAAAACTGTCCACACCGCATTGGGCTCCCACAGATTGGGAATCTATGTCCAATCATATGTGGCATTTGCCTTTTTTTTACCATTTAAGGCAACTAATCATTGGGTTGGGCTTGTTTGGGAATGCTATTTGTGTGTGTTAACTTAGTGCCATAAGTTATTTTCCAAAACAACCAAAGTGATTCCTAGACAACTTGTGCACACCTTGTTTGGCTATACTTACCTTGAGTGTTATAATATGGTGCCTTAAGCTGAATTGCCCAAACACTTACACTTGACCCTTATTAGTCTATAAACACCTCTTCAATCTGTGATATAGGTATATATGTTAATGTATAATCTGCATAGATATAGCATATACGTATATATAGTTTATGTATTTGGTTAATTACAAAACAAAATCATTTGTAGTGTAAAGTTTAAGGTGCTTAGGCTCCAAGTTGAATTTATGTTATATAAACTCACATACACTCTCTCATTAACACACATTCTGCAACTAAAATCAGAGAGAGAGAGAGAGAGAGAGAGGGAGAGTTTCAGAGAAGAAGTTTACAGAAATTTCAAGTGAGAGAAAGCTTCAAACTCCATAGCCATAGCTTGTATTGGGTTTTCTTAAAATGGTTATTCTCTCTCAACAAACTCCTTATCCTCAATCACAGTGAGTATTATTAACTCATTTAGAATGTAATTTCATGCTTATTTGCTATTGTATAACTTTAATTTAATGACACCATTATTGATTTTTGTCCATAGAAGTTTAATGCTTAAAACATGAATTTTCCAAACTTAATCAAAATTGGTTTTTAGAGATGATTATGAAAGATTACAGTATATAGACACTACGGTTTACGTATTAGAGCCTAATTCATTCGTATCGCAACGTATATTAGAAATGAAGTTTTGTCATCTCTCGGTTTTTTTGTAAAATTCGAGAGCTAAGTTTCGATTCATGTTAAATCATTTTCGTATTTGTAATCCTTACGGAAAAATGAAGAGAATCATATATTATAAGACATGGTAGCTTTTGGATTTCAAAATGGGTAAAAATAGGCATTAAAACTGAAACAGGGAAGAAAAACGAAGAAGATGAAGTCTTTGCTCTAACTCGTGCAAGCGACCCGCGTGAACGAGCCTCGCGAGTGGCTCGCACGAGCGACATATCGCGCGAGCGGCCCGCTCGCGCGACCTATGTAATTTCTGACAGTTTGGAAGTTTTTAAAAAAAAATCGAAAAAGTGACATATCGCGCGAGTGGCCCGCACGAGCGACCTGGCCTTTTCTGGTTTTGTCTAATTTTCTGTTAAGGAACTGTTTGGATGAAGTTTTAGAGAAGAGCAATGCTAGACACATAACCTATTTCACAACCTATTTCACAACTGCACATCCTGGCCATTGATTTTGATGGGCTCCATGAGGATCTCACATGGGTCCTGCACAGGACCCACAAAAATCAATGGTCAAGATGTATAAGTTGTGAAGTAGGTTGTGAAATAGGTTAGATGTCTAGCATTTTTGTTTAGAGAATTTTAATGTACTGTTTGGAAGATATGCTAAAACAAAATCATATTGGTTATATTATGTTATAGAGAAATGTTTAAGGACTTGATCTTTCTCGCACATACGTTGTTATCGTTTCCAGTACTTTATATTTCTGTATAAGGTTACATGACATACATATGGAGTCAAGTTTACATGCATGGTGAGTGAGGGTCAGTGTGAAAAGAGTATGTGGATGAGATTGTGATTGGACACTCATTGGTAATGATGTTCTATAGTATAATGTTATGAGAATGCGGTTTAGAGTATCTTTGAAATGTGACGGTGACGAATTTGGACACTCCCTAGCGCCCGTGGTAGCGCTAAAGTGTGTGACGCCGACTTGGACACTCCCTGGCACCCGTGGTAGTGCTACAGTGTGGCCTACTGGACACTTCCTAGCATATGTGGTATGGCTAAAGTGTGAGGCAATTGGACACTCCCTGGTACCCGTACTAAAGTGTGAGGCAAACTGGACACTCCCTAGTACCCCTGTACTATAGTGTGGTCACCTTAGTATTTCAAGATACTGGAGCGAGAGAGTTGGGTGATGTGTGGTTGAGAAAAAAGAGTCGGATGTGATGGTTTCATCATTCCATGCACGGTCACATATTTTATTAAAGATCATGACTTTATCTTTACTGTTTTATAATTTGAATTCATTTATATATTTTAAAATTGTTGAGTAAGCAAACTTGTGAAATGAAAATGGTAAGTGAGTATGTTTTACATTCCGAGCATATGTTTTTAATACTCACCAGCTTCATGAAGTTGACGGCATCGATGCACCCTGGACATTCGTATCTAGGTTTTTCAGGTTACAACTAGACAGGGCAGTATGACTACGCAAATTGAATACGACTACCTGAGAAGAAGAAGAAATTTGTTATTATTGTCTTATTTTATAAATTGAACTTGTAATAAGGATGACTGTAATAGATATTATTATTATTTTGTTTCAAAGCAGGTTGTGCCTTTAGATGATCACGTGATGTAATAATAAATAACTTGGAAAAATTTTGTAAGCTTTGATTGCTCATACTCTGATTTATATTATTATACTGTTCAACGTTTGGGACGGAATCGATCCTTCAAACTGTCGCAACCTACGGATCCATAAAGGAAATTAAGTGCTTTTCCTATTTATGCTACGTCGGGGCATGACAGATGGGGTTATGCCAGTTGAAGTGGCGTTCGTGTTGCTGAAGTCGTTTGGTTCCCGATAGGGAATTTTTATTATCTGTCTTTTATTATGTTATAGTTGTGTCACGCCCCGACGTAGCATAAATAAGGAAAGCGTTTAATTTCCTTTATGGACCCGTAGGTCGCGACAGTTTGAAGGATCGATTCCGTCCCAAACGTCGAACAACAAAACATAATAATCAGAGTAAAGCAATCAAGGCTTACAAAAAAATTTTCTAACTTATTACATCTTATGAACCGGGGTCAACTAAGGCACAGACCGCCTTGAAAATAAAATAATAACTTAGTGTCGGTTACAGTCATCCTTAAAACCAAACAGTTTAAAACTCAAACAAATAAACTTAAAGCATAAAATAAACAGTTTCTTTATTCCAGAAGCAGTCATTCTCAATTAGCATAGTCGTATGATTCCTCCTGATTATAACCTGAAAAGCCTGAACACGAATGTCCAGGACGCATCAACGTCGTCAGCTTCAAGAAGCTGGTGAGTATTAAAAACTTGACTTTAAATGTAAAACATACCCACTTACCTTTTTCCAATTCCAAATTAAATCCACAAGTTTATAATTATAATTAAAGAGCTCGTTTAGAAAACAATCACAACATTATTTAAAGAGGGTAAATTTACACAGATGGGACCGTGTATGAGAACAATGCACCACACTCATCTTGCCGACTCTTTTCTCTCGACAGCCACAACAACCCACTATCCTACTCCTGGTATCTTTGAAACACTCAGATAGCCACACTTTAGCAACGGGGCGCCAGGGAGTGTCCAGTTTGCCTCACACTTTGGTCCGGGGTACCAGGGAGTGTCCAATGCCTCACACTTTGAATACCCTAACCGCCATGCAAATACCGGGGCAACCCCTCACACAGTATCCAGACTCGAGTTATCAGGGAGTGTCCATAGGCCACACTTTAGTACTACCATGGGTGCCAGGGAATGTCCGAGTTCGGCTTCACACACTTTAACGCTTCCATGGGCGTCAGGGAGTGTCCATATTTGCCACCGTCGCATTTCAAAGATACCCTCTCCACAATCTCAACCACAACCACAACCACGACCACAACCACGAACTCATACTCAACCACAACCACAACCACGACCACAAACACAAACTCATACTCTTTCCACACTACCATTACTCTTTTCCACACAGACTGACACCCCTATGCATGTACCACTGACCCACATGAATGGTATGCACTTACATGAAAACGAAAAATGCTGAATTAAAGGAACAACACGCGTACGGGGATTAATGAGTCATACTACAATGTTTTAATCATTCAAACATAACCAAATAGAGTTCTGATTAACTAAATATCCCAAACAGAGCCTTAACAGTACTAAAAAGTTGAACCAAACAGACCTTAAACATAAAACAGACAAAAATAGAAACTGTCAGAACTCGCGCGCGCGGGCCGCTCGCGCGATACGCCCATTTTCCTTTTTATATATGAACTTTTCTGTCTGCCTGTGGAAATCAAGGTCGCGCGCGCGGATCGCTCGCGCGAAGGAGTTCTCGCGCGACCAGCCAAATTTTCATTTATATAATAAAACTCTTGCGTCTTCCTGGAGACGCCTACCTCGCGCGCGCGGGCCACTCGCGCGAAAGGTCGCTCGCGCGATTCCTCGCGCGCGCGATCGTGGCGCGAGATGAAGCTGAGGCTTCATCTTCTCCGCAGGAACAGTTCTGTTTCAGAAAACAGGGTCTAAAATTGACCCATTTCAAATCTGTAAGTATGTTTATCATGTTATACATGGATCTCTTCCTTTTTCAACGAGGATTAAGAATCTATGATCAATTTAACATGATTCTAACTATAACTCTCCAATTTTATGATAAACTAAAACATGTCAAAATTTGATTTCTAATATACTTTGTGATATGAACAAATTAGGCTCTATGACTTCAAACTTGACATGTAGGATGTATAATCTACCATTTTCATCTCTAAAAACGAATTTTGATTAAGGTTTGAAGACCTTGATTTCAAGCTATGAACTTTCATACGTAAAATTTCCATGGAGGTTTATAAATTAAGCTACCCAAGTCAGTAAACACAATATGAATTACATTGAGAGTGAGTTAATAATACTCACAGATATCAAAGAGAAGTAGTGTTTGTTGAGAAAGATAAGCACAAAAATAAAATACTCCAAGCTTTGGCTATGGAGTCTTGAAGCTTCCTCTCTCTATATAATTTCTGAACTATGAACTCTCTGCACTCTCTCTTTTCTCTCAGGTTTTCAGAATGTGTAATGTGAGAGGTGTGTGTATGATGGAGTACATATAGAGAGCCAAATGGGAAGAACTTGGGTACCAAGCCTCTTGTTGTTCACTCAACAAAATGGTTTAGTTCTAAATTAATGAAAAGCTATAATAAACACTGATATATACATACGTATATTACTCATATATGCAGATTAAACACTACAATTGTCTTCCAAATGAATTGAAGGGCCAAGTAGGTGTGTAGGGGTCAATTTGCAAGATGTTTGGCAACTTAGCTTATGGCACAACATTTGCACATATAAGTTGTATGTTCCCAAACAAGGCACAAGGCAATCATCACTTGCCATAATTAGAAATAAAGCAAATGTCCAAATCTGTCACTTCCAAAATCTGTGGAAGTTCACACAGCGTGGACAGTTTTAGACATAAACTGGTATTTTCGGGGCGCGGTGGTCACCATAAAAATACCGGAATTTCATTTTTAACTTAAGAATTGATTTTCTGGTTTCATAAAAATACTGATTGAGTCAATAGAAGTTATTTTCACCATTTTGAAATATAGATTTTGAATCCATATTGGTATTACTAACTTTATAAAATTGCAGTTTAGCCCCCAATAAACTTTAAATGTGAATTAGATAAGATATTAATATTCCAAACAAGTGACTGAAATTAAAGTAAAAGCAGACCATGCTAATTGAATTTAAATATGCCAATGCAAATACACATAAATTAAATATGGACATGAATTTTAAATTAAATGGAAATGCAGATTATTACAAGTTGTTGCTATCGGCTATTTGGCCTTAAACTTTTGTTTGTTTTGAATTTGGATATTTGTAATTACTATTATGTATAATGAAGTATGTAAAACTCTGTTATTGTTTCCGCTAAACTTAGAATCATTTTCACTGCTATTATTACTTTGATATTTTATATTTAATTAGTAATTGGACAATCATGCGATCTGTAACTTGTTACGAGCCTATGGGTTCGATAAGGAAGCTTACTTTCCTTAATTATCGCAACGCCGGGGCGTGACAGGGATTGTTTTTTATCAAAGTTCTAGGTTTAGTTGTGCTCGTGATTGTCCTATTTTAAGTTGTGAACCATAATATTACCTCGCTAGAATTACACTAAGGTAGTTGCAACGTCAATTCGATGAGGACTCCTGGAGCTGCTTTACGTCTTAATTTACATTCCATGACTTTTATTGTTCTTTTCTTTCATCATTCGCATCTCGTTGCATCTAGCATTTCGTTCTCGACATCCTGTGTGTGATTGTATCTCATGTTAATAAATAGTATGTGTATATATAAGTATATTTGATTTTGGGTAGTAAACTCCTCTGGACTATCTTCTAAGGCAGTAGTCTAATCTGAGAAATAATTGTGTCGATATGGATACTTGTGCGAGAGTCAAGATGGTTAGAGTGACTCACAACAACCGTAATGGAGTCGGACCGTCTGAACCAGTACTAGAAGGATTAGACCCTTCAGGAGTTTTTGAGAGATTTCTACGAAGGTTGGAGTATATTAGCAATCAGCAAGGTGTGCATCATTATCCGCCGCCACCTCCACCAAGACCTACCGGAGATAAGTTATTGGAGAGATTCAGAGCTTTACGCCCAGAGAAGTTTGATGGTGTGTCAGGAGTATTGAAAGTCGAACAATGGATTAGAGAGATGGAGTCATGTTTCAAGGCTTTGGTTTGCTCAGATGCTAACAAGAAGAGGTTTGCAGAGTTTCAGCTCACTTATTCTACTACAAAATGGTGGGAAGCTCAGCAGACCGCTTTAGGAGCCTCATCCTAAATTTTCTCAAAATGCTGAAGGCCCCGGCCAGATGCTCGAGGTGGTCGGTCTCGTCCTGGCTCTTGACCAGCAGATCATCCACATATACCTCCATAGACTTTCCAATGAAATCTTTGAACATATAGTTGACCAGGCGTTGGTAGGTGGCCCCGGCATTCTTGAGACCGAATGGCATCACCTTGTAGCAGTACGTGCCCTGGTCGGTGATGAACACAGTCTTCTCTTCGTCCCCGGGGTACATGCTGATCTGGTTGTACCCCGAGTAAGTGTCCATGAATGAGAGGAGTGAGTAACCTACTATGGAGTCCACAAGGAGGTCTATCTTGGGCAGCGGATAGCAATCCTTGGGGCAAGCTTTGTTGAGATCGATGAAGTCCACGCACATCCTCCACTTCCCGCTGCCTTTCTTGACAAGTACCACATTGGCTAGCCAGTCGGGGTAGTGGACTTCTCATATGGAACGGGCTTTGAGGAGCTTCTCGACCTCTTCACTCACTGCCTTCTGTCTCTCTGGGGCCATGCCCCTCCTTTTCTGCTTCACCGACCTGCAATCTGGACTGACATTGAGCCGATGTGACATTACCCGGGTGTCAATCCCGGGCATATCATTATGACTCTAGGCAAAAACGTCCTGATTTTGCCTCAGGAACTGGGTCAGTTTCTCCTACAGGCCGGGCTCCAGTAGGGTGCCAATGCTGACCGTGCGGTCAGGGTACTCGGGATTCAGCACTACACTTTCTAACTCTTCCACCGGACCTACCGCGTCGCTCTGGTCCCGGGGGTCCATCTCTTGGACGTTTAATGTTTTGGTGATTCCCCCCCGGCGTAACGAGCTGATGTAGCAACTCCGGGCGGTAGTCTGATCTCCACGCAAGCATCCGGGTCCTTGAGGAGTCGGGAACTTCACTATTAAGGTGTAGGTGGAGACGACCGCTTTGGCCTTGTTGAGGGTCGGCCTGCCAAGGAGGACGTTGTAGGCCGACGGGGCTTCTACGATCACAAAATTGGTCAGCACGGAGGCCTGCTGAGGGTAGGTCCCCATGAGAACTGGAAGCTCGATTGTCCTGAACGGTTGTGTGCTAGAGCCGTTGAATCCAACTAGGGGTGTAGCAACCGGCCGGAGCCGATTCCTGGCAATCCCGAGTTGATCGAATGCCGACGTGAACATAATGTCGGACAGGCTGCCTGTATCCACTAGGACCCTCTTGACCATATAGTTGGCTATAGAAAGCGTCACTACTAGCGGGTCATCATGGGGGCAGTGGACGCCCTATAGGTCGTCGGATGTGAATATTAGAACATCGGTTGGGGAGGAGCCGGTGGATTAGACCTGCCAGACATCCGCTCGGGATGCCCGAGCATGCCTCTTCCGTGCCGACTGTGAATCACCTCCATCTGACGTTCCTTCGGAGATCACGTGCATGTGGCCGAGTGGTGGTGGCTGATCGCTCGGATATCCTACCGGGGTCATCTATCTGCTGTGACGAACTCAGCGAGGTGTCCCTGCTCGATCAGCTTCTCTATTGCCATCTTTAATTTGAAGCAATCCTCCGTTTCATGGCCGTGATCCCTGTGGTAGCGACAGAACTTGTCCCAGTTCCTCTTACCGGGCACGACTCTGAGTTTAGCTGGTTGCTGAAGCAACCTCTGTGCCTCTGTGCCAGCCATGACTTCATGTATGGGCCAGGAAAGGGGTGTGAAAGTGATCGGGGGCTGGCCCCAGGCATCCTTCTGATCCTGCTTTGGCTTCTTTCCCGAGCCCTTCTCGAGTCCTTCACGCTTCCGCTTGGCCTTCGGGGATTCGTCTCCCGCGTGGCCGGCGCGTTTCGCCTTCAGGAACTCTTCGGTATCAATGTACTTTTCGAACCTCTCCGAGAGCTCCACCAGGGTTGCCGGTCGGTCACGATGGAATGACATGGCGACCTTGGTGTGTTGAACTCCCGAACAGAAGGCCATGATTGCGGCCGTTTCATTAAGATTGCGAATCTGGAGCCTTTGTAGGTTGAAACGGTCCACATATTCCCTCAGGGACTCCCCTTTGCGCTGCTTAACGGTCAGCAGTTGAGTGTCCGGCTGTGACCGGTCAAGCATCCCGACAAACTGGCTGATGAACAGCTTGCCGAGGGTTTTGAAATCATCGACCGTCCGGGGCTTTAAAGCATGGAACCACTGTGCGGCTGGCCCCTTGAGGGTACTGGGAAAGGCCAGGCACAGTAGCTCGTCCACCGTGGTGACCAGTACCATCTGAGCCTTGTAAGTGCGGATGTGGTCCACCGGACTCCCTGTGCCGTCGTAGGAGCTGAGGTGAGGGGGTTTAAACTTCCGTGGAACGGGAAACCGCATCACCCGAGCGATATAGGGTGATTCAGTCTCCGTGTTAGTGAGGTCGTGGCCGGACTTACGGTTCAACCTCTCAATTTGCTGCTGCAGTTCCTCGACCTGGGCCTTTACGTCATCCCGCCTGGTTCTCCTCTCTATATCCGAGCGGTAAGTTAGATCGGATGATGAGGCCTCTTCCTCAAAGCGTGTCGACCTCGGAGATAGGGCCCAGCTCTGGGTCCGGGAAAGCGTGTGCCTAAGATCCCCCTGGCTCAGGGCCGGAGGCTCCTCGGCAGATTCCCGGGCTCTCCGTCCGGACTCTTCCTTTCTGGCCGTACGCCGCCGGTCGATAATAGTTCTGGCGTCCTCCACACGGCGAGGATTGGGCCGAGGTCGTCTCTGCGAGCGCCTGGTTGCCTGGCTGTGCTCTCCGTCATCGAGGCGTTCACGGTCCGGTGGGGACACCGGGGCGGAACGGGCTTGCCTTCGTGCCCGAGCAGGCCTTTGAACATGGGCGCTCTTCTCAGGCTGATTCTCCGATGCATGGCGCTTCTCTTGTCGGGCCAAAAGCACCTCCATCTATTCTTGTGTTCGGCGCTGGCCCTCCAAGAGTTGTGCCAGTGCTGCCGTTATCTGTTCGGTGGTCATGGAGGTAGCCTGCTACTCAAGCTGCAGGTTCCCCTGACCGGTCGGAACAGCAGCTCTCTTACCCGTCTTTGGCGGCATGTTGATTAGTCAAGGATTTGTTGATGAGAAGACTCTGTCATTTTCCACAGACGGCGCCAAACTGATGATGCCTAGAATTGGTAAGAAGGGTTTAGAGAGAGAAAGTAAGACAAGAACAATTTGTATGTGGTTCGGTCCCGTTAACGAGGTGACCTACGTCCATGGTTGCGTCTGTGCGCTCTCACTAGCAGATCACCGGCGGGCCTGGTGAGCCAACAAAGATGGGCAGCACTGCCAGTAATACCGGCCGGGTATATGCGTATTGATGGTGAGTTCTTTGTTGAATGCTTGTAAGCTAGAGAATAATTTGTGTATTGGATTGGGAATCCCTATTGACAGGGTAGGTGGGCTCTTTTATAGATACAAGAGTCCACCCTTACATGGTAAGTTCATAGGATTAGGAAACCTAATCTAATTACACCTAATTGGTGCAATTTGGGGAAAGTTTCCTAAGTGGTTTAGGAAACTGCCACATTCCCTTTCGTAGACTTGTAGTTAGTTTAGGAAACTGCTGGATAGGTCGAGATTGCGGGACGCCGCGACCATCATGCCCGGCCTGTTGATACGAACCTCGCAGTCTGAATGAACACCTCGGGAATGCTTGGCCCCACGGGGAGCGCCCTTACCGGAATGACCGACACCTCTTGGTGACGTGGCATTGTCTTCATGGCTAGATTATTTTGGACATATCAACTTATTATCTCGAAGTGTCTGTAAAGTAATCTGCAAGTGGTCTTTGTGATCTTCTTCCGTCCTTGAGTAGATTAAAATATCATCGATGAACACTATAATGAATTTATCCAGATCTGGTCTGAGTACTCTATTCATTAAGTCCATGAATACCATTGGTGTGTTCGTCAATCCAAAAGGCATAACTAGAAACTCGTAATGCCCCTATCTCGTCCTGAATGCAGTCTTCGTCACATCCTCTAGTCGTACTAACAACTGGTGATATCTCGAATATAAATCGATCTTGGAAAAGATCCTAGATCCTTATAACTAGTCGAATAGGTCGTCTATCCGAGGTAGTGGATATCTATTCTTAATCGTTACCTTGTTCAACTCCCTGTAGTCCATACAGAGTCAAAGTGTCCCTTCCTTTTTCTTTACAAAAATAACCAGTACTCCCCAAAGTGACGTACTTGGGCAAACAAATCCTAAATCTTCAAGCTCCTAGACTTGCTTCTTTAGTTCCAACATCTCAGTTGGTGCTATCTTATACGAAGTCATAGATATCGGAAACGTACCAGGTATTAGATCTACACAAAAGTCTATTTCTCTTTTTGGTGGAAGTCCTTTAATATCCTGAAATACATCTGAAAAGTCTTATATAGTAGGAATTCGATCCATCTTGAGTTCCGTATTTGCGCTCCTGATTGTAGCCAATACACTTGTTAAGAACATATCACTCGTCAACTGACAATGAAATCTAATCGTCAGATATCCTGGTATCGGAAACACAATCGTCCTAGTAGGGCAATCCAAATTGGCATTATACTTAGTAAACCAATCCATCCCTAGGATAATGTCGAACTCTGACATTGACAGAACTACCAAGTCTACTGGAAGATTCCTATATCTCAAAGTTAGTGGACAATCCTTACATACTTTACCCAGCTTAACAATCACTCCCAAAGGTGACACAATATTAAGAGCTGGCTCAAGTATCTGGGGTTCTAACCCAACTGACGCACAATCCTTACAGCAATAAAAGAACGTGTAGCTCCAGTATCAAATAAAACTTTAACTGGACTATGAAAAAGTACAAGCGTACCTTCCAAATGCTGCTATTCATCGGCATTAAAACCTGCTTTCCCTGGGATTATAGCATTCATCCTTGTCTGATCTGGGGGTCCTTGTATCTCTTGAATTGGTGCCCTGTAGTATCCTCCTCGTGGTGCACGACAACCCCTGCTCAAATGCCCTGGCTTATTACAGTTGCGACAGACAATATATGGCCTGCATTAGATCTGTGGACAGTGCAGTTCCTTGCAATATGTCCTGGCATTCCACAGTTAAAACATCCTCCATTGTTGTTTGGCGGGGCTGTTAGCAGCGCTTGAGGTTGTGATCCTCGCTGTTGATACGACTGGGGTCGAAGATAACTTTGCTAGGGTTTCTTGGCTCCTTCCTAGGTTCTCTTGTTGCCTTGAAAATTTCCATGAGGTCTCCACCCTTAGGTATTTCTCGGTGGCTATGCCTGGAAATTCCTCTATTGGAAGTTCCTTGATGGCTGTGGTCGACTCATATGTGGTCGCTGTACTGGATATACATCCTTCTCTAGACCCACCAAGGGTGTGTTAGGCTTGTGTCAGCTTTGAAACTCAATCTCTCTCTCTCTCTCTCTCTCTCTCTCTCTCTCTCTCTATCTCTCTTCTCTCTGCCCAGCTCTCTCTGTCTCTTCTTCTTTTCTTTCTTTTCTTCTTCTTCTTCTCCTTCTTCTTCTTTTTCTTCTTCTCGAGAGTGTGTGTGTGTATGGATAGATATCTATATCTCAAGATATGTGACCCTCTCTCTCTCTATCTCTTTCTCTCTCTCAAGGCTGTCAAACTGGCCCCAAGACCAAGAATTGACTCATATATATAGAGTTGTGAGAGTGCCACACGTTCAAAGCTAAATAAAAGAAGAAAACTTGTCTCATCTTATGTCAATCGATTGGGACACAAGTCAATCGATTGACAACAGATATTTGAAGGCAATCGATTGGAAAGAATGGCAATCGATTGGGATGTTGCCACCTCATTACTTTTAGTCGGTATAATAACAATCGATTGGGAACATGTCAATCGATTGGTATAAAAAAGTGTCAATCGATTGGGAACAAAGGCAATCGATTGGTATCTAAATCTCACCAATGAAAAGAAAAGTTTATATAAGTATATGGAAACGAAGTTTATTTATTAAACATTCTCCAGAAATTCAGGGTATTATAAACTTTGAGTGGCCTTCATTGCCTTCTTGTGTTTTTCTTTCTTTAGAAACTTTGCGAACTTTTTGGGTGATCAAAGCCATTTCCTCATCCTCATCACTCTCATGATCTTTTGCCTTTTTCTTTGAGCTTGAGGATTTCAAGGCCATGTCTCCTCTTTTGATCTCCTTTTTCTTGTCTTCTTCTACAAGCACAGCTAACTCCATTTCATGGGTAATGAAAGATCCCATGAGTTGTTAATTGACAAGTTTGTCAAATCTTTCACTTCCCGGATAGCCGTGACCTTCGGTTGCCATTGCTTTGGTAAAGCCCTAAGAATTTTCTCAATAATTTCTTCATTAGCATAAACTTTACCAAGATTTTTCAAGCTATTGATGATAGTTGTAAAACGGGTAGACATATCACCAATAGACTCAAAAGACAACATTTTGAACATTTCATAAGATTGAACAAGCAAATTAATTTTTGACTTGGCTTGTTCCCTCATGAGCCACTTCAAGTTTATCCCAAAATTCTTTTGCAGATTCGCAAGATGAAATTGTATTATATTCATTTGGGTCTAAACTGCAATATAATAAATTCATTGCCATTGCATTCATTTTAATGAGTTTCCTATCGGCATCAATATACTCATCTTCCGTTTTTGAAATACAAATACCATTTAAATTTTTGTAGGAAAATGATGGCCTTTAACCACTATTTGCCATAAATCAAAATCTTGAGAAATCATATAGATTCTCATTCTATTTTTCCAATAAGCATAATTTGATCCATTAAAACACGGTGGTCTATTTGCCGATTGACCCTCACTATAAGAGATGCGAGAAGTGTTGGTTTCCATTTGGATCTTAACTCAAAATTTGTAAAAAACTTTTAAAAATAGATGAGCCGAAGCTCTGATACCAATTGTTAGGATCAAGCGCTTACCACTAGGCCAAAAGCAATTGCTGTTAGTCAAGGTGCAACTTTATTTCCTTATACGAATGATAGCGCAGAGCCCTGTACTGAGTGCCGGGTGGGCATGAGGGGTTGCGCCGATTAAAGCGCCAACGGGATGAGCTGTCAAGCACCGATCCCAAGCATACACGTGGCAGCGAGTCCATAGGGTGATCGCTGGCCCCCATAAAGCCAGCAATAATATTATTAAAACACTCTTCCAACAATTGGCTTTTACAGCTTTGAATACACTGAGATTAGGGTTTTCATTTCTCTCTCTCTCTCTCTCTCTCTCTCTCTCTCTCTCTCTCTCTCTCTCTCGCTACTCTCTTCCTTTCCCCCTCTCTCAGGCACCCACTGCCGTCCATTGTTGTCGCCGCTTCTGTTGGAGGCCACCACAAACGAGTTCAGTTTATGGGTAAGAAATTTTTTATTTTTGGGTCTTTTGTTCTAATTTTTTATTTAGCTTACTGATCGTTGTTTTTTGACACTAATTATTGAAATTATGCTAAATTTTAGGGATTTACTTTAAGTCTCTCTCTGTTAATTTTGTTGATATTTACCAAAGCATGTTCTGTAATCATGGTATATACCCATGTAACTCACCCAGATCTGTTACGACCCATCCCGCTACGTGCGGAAATAGGACATGTGGTACGCCATCAAGGCTTATGCAGTTCCTTTAAAGTAAAATAGCAGCGGAAAACATAAGTAAAAATTCATTAAAATCAGAGTAATAAAAAGTTTTTCCCGATTGAAACACTTCCAAAAGGATACATTTTGAATAACAGACGTCCAGTCGACTGATCGATGGTCCGGTCAACTAGAGATCAAAACAGAATGAAGAAAAGTTTCCCAGCCCTGACCAGTCGACTGTGTCGGGGACTCAATCGACTGACCCCGGTCGACTGGGTTACTAACCAAGCAGAATGTGATGTCCTAGGACATGATCCAGTCGACTGTCTTCTCAACCCAATCGACTGATCCCCAAACACAACAAAGCAGAGTTTAGTTCTAAACAGTGATCCAGTCGACTGAATCAAAAACCAGTCGACTGATCGACACCAGCACACTAACACTCTGCAGCATTCCAAGCTACACTCCTCTAATTCAAAACCAACACAACCACGATTGTACCAATGATTCAAAGCATAACTACACACATTTACTAGCGATTACAATACTACAAATTCATCCCAAAGATTTGGTTACAAGAAGTTACGAATTCAAAGCTCTTATTACAAGTTTAGGAAAAGGAACAAAACAAAATATAAACAAGAGTGATCTCCCTGACATTCCTCGCCCTCACTCTTCTTGCTTCTTCTTACCCTTTTTGTTCTCACTTGCAATTGAGTACAGCTCCACTGCTCAGCTATATGCTGAGTGTACAAATTCTAACATATGCATATAGGATAAAACATGTTTTAATCTCATACTTCACATCAATAGTCTCTAGGGAAAAAAATACGCATTCATCCGGTAGCGACAAGTACAAGCCTTAAACCATGATGTCAATGGCTAGTCCAAACCTACAACCATTACATCCCCAAGTGCCCTGGTAAGTCCAAGCTTTAAACCATGCACAGTAGCCGTCGCTACTAAAATTCTCAAACATCGAGAAGCTTACTCTGGCACGAATTTGTACAAGTCCCCCCTTTAACCCACATAGACAACTCAAAGTGCTCGCGTAAATTTAGACATGCTTTCCGCATTTAAGCGCATGCATAATTAACGGGCCTAAGAGTAACACATGAATTTTTCCCGGATCACAATTTAGTCGTCAAAATCTAAAACATGTATTTCACCTATATAACATAGGTTAGGATTTCATACCTCGTGCAAACTCTCTTAAACTTTGAGGGAAGTACTACGGAGGCAAAGAAACGTCGGATCTCCGTTTTCATATGATTCCTACAAGTTTATACCTATTTTTCCCAGAATTCTAGAAATTAGATTTTTACAAACGTTAGCCAAACATGGACTAATAACTATCAAAACGTAGGTCTTACTTCTAGGAGTCTAAATCTAAAATCTTGAGAAAATTTGACGGACGAAAATTCGCCGATCGTTGTCGCAAAGCTCATGGCAACAAATCTCTTTTTCTCTCTCCTCTCCAACGATAATTATAAAGTTTTGTAAGAATAACAAATTCACCCACTCCTATTTATAGGAAAATTTTCTATAAATTGCATTTACCTCCCCGTGAGTTCTCAAAACTTCTAATTAACTCCTGAAACGTCGCACACGTCCATTTTATGCCTTTACGAGTGAAAACTAAAATCTACAACAGTTTTCGACTAAGTCTCGTTTGGGTCCAAAATTACGTCTGAAAACTAAATTTTGTGAAATCTCTACACAACCTACCTTTTATATAATGTGACACTCACGTTCTCACCACAATTCTCAAAATGCTCTACAGCGATATTAAAATTTCCAGAAATTATACTACACAGGTATAATTCATATTCACGAAATACCAGATAATTCAAATAACATTTAAATCACATAAATGACATTTACTCATGCCAATGCATTCTTGATTACCGAATTCCCGTGTCCTTACTGACACCTTACCGTTTACCCACAGTCAACCTCATTTACAAATATCAAACAATATTGATAATTTACAAAATTCCAAATATGCATGATAAAACCATGAAATTTTGGAACGGGTGTGACAAGATCTGTCACTGTTCAAATGTCAATATTGCCTTGCTTTACTGATTTTGTTCTTAGGCTTATGTTGTTTTGATGGATTTTATTCTTAGGGCTTCTATTGAAACCGTCTTTGTACCCTCTGGCTATCTTAACTTAATAGAAGACAAATTAAGAGTGAAGAAGGTAAAAAGAGGATGTGTATTCCATGAATTGTTTGTTATAAGGTTTTATCACTTTTTCTTGCTAATATAAGTGTTGACTGTAGTTTGTAAGCATATATTTTTGTATTTTTTTTATGTTACAGGTTTTGGCATTTCAATTTTGGCAACAATAAGTATAGTGAGTTTTAATACTTTCTTTCCTTTTTCCCCCTTGGCACAACATTGAGTGATTATCTTCTTATCATTGGTGGGTTTTCAAGGTGCAAGATTTTTTTGCACTCAATCTCATTAATGATTTTTAATCATTCAGGTGTGAGATGTTTGTTCAATTTCCATGCTACAAAGAGGCTGTCAATAATGTTGGCCCAAATATGGAAACCTTAGAGGGGGGTGAATAAGGTTTTAGCGGAAATTAACCTTTTAAAAACTTAATAGCAAATTGAACACAATCACAAGCAATTATGTAAAGAGATAAGGGAAGAGATACTTGCAAACCAAATTTTTAAGTGGTTCGGCAATCGCACCCCGCGGCCTACGTCCACCCCTCAAGAACACCTCTTGAGGATTCCTTTTAATCCGATCTACTTCACAGGTGTAGACAAACCGTTCCCGGAGCACTTACGGGTGTGCACCAAACCGTTACAAGAGCCTTCAATCTCTCCCAAAGAAGAACACATCTTCTTTGCACACAAGGGTTACTAATCCTCACTCTTTACAAATTGATATGAATACAAATAGATAGCTCTCTCTCTAGAGTGGATAATACAATTAAAGCTCACTACAATTTTGCTCTCTCAAGAAATACAAATGAAAGATTTGAGCAAATTGATAAACTCACACAACTAGGGCTCAAATGATAATGTTTAAAGATCAAAGAGATGTGTGATCAATACTATATTTTCCAATCAAAATATCAACCCCAAATAGCTTGGGAAAACATGTATTTATAGACCTTGGAAGATTATAGCCGTTGGTGGCAAGTTTGGTAGTTAAAAGCCCCTTTAAAAACTAGCCGTTATTGCCTTTCAGGCCGATTCAGTCGACTGGACCTTGAAGCAGTCGACTGGGCCTTGAAGCAGTCGACTGAGATGTGTTTATAGAGGGTTCTGTTTGCATTCTGCTTACTTCGGTCGACTGCATCGGGCCCTCAGTCGACTGCCCCTCCCTGTTTGACAGCCTGACACATCTCCACTAAAATGGCCATAAATCCCTCTACAAAACTCGGATTTTTGATCCGTTTGATGTTTTGGAAACTAGATTCAAATACCTTTCCAACCATATAAGATTCAACAATAAATTATTTTTCAATTGGTTGGGGCATTACTTTAAAGATGATCTACTTAAAATTTATTTCCAAAACTTTAACCTTTAGAGTTTGTTTGAGCCCCTATAAGTGTGAGATCAAGATGCCTTACAATGATGGTCCTAGACTTCAATCAAGGATGAAATATCTTCAAGTCTTCAAGCTTAATCTTTGTTGAGCTCCTTGTAATCTTGATCTACATCAATTAAATCTCATGCACACAAAGATGTTAAAAACATTGATACATTATTAATACATGATATTATATATGAGCATAAAAATGACTATGATAATAACAAAAAATGAATCATTATGAATCATGTAATTATCATAGCATATTTGACATCATCAAAACATAATTAAATATGCCTTAATATAACTTAAGGCTAACAATCTCCCCCTTTTTGATGATGGCAAACAACCAATGAAGGATATGCCAATATAAGCACATTTGGTCATTTTCATATTATCATTCATAAAAGATATCATATGTTAAAGTACATGAATGATAACAACCCAAATACTTTTCCCCAATACTTCTCATATTTCTCCCCCTTTGACATTATCAAAAAAATTTGGGGATAAAACACAAAGCTCCCCCTCACAATAGGCATACAAATCAAAATGCCAAAATGATACCAAAAATAAATAAATATAACCACATGTGAGCTAAAGAAACATGAAAGTGCTCCCCCTAAGTATGTGCAATGATAAATGATACCAAAAGATATGAATAGAGAGCATATTCTCCCAAAAGATACCAATAATAAAGTTGGAGAACTCAAAATCAAAGATAAACAAAAATTATCAAAACAGTCGACTGGGTCGACTTGTCAGTCGACTGAACCAAAGAGAAATTTTGAAATAAAAAAGAAATAAGCCTTAGTCGACGTAAACAAAGAATCAGTCGACTGTGCATTCGATCAGTCGACTCCTCAGTCGACTTAACAATGCAGAATCAAAAAGTTCAATGCCTCACACCTAAATCAGTCGACTGTGTCGGGGTACCAGTCGACTGCTTTGTTCAGCAGTCCATAAAAATGACAGTACAGCAGAAAAAATTTGAATGATTCACAAAACATCATTTTTTCTAACCATTATTAAAACTTTGTCTAATCAAACAAAAGCATATCATCATTTTTCAAATAAGCAATATCAAGTATGCAAATCTAAACAAAATCAAAGTGATTTGAAACAAATAAGAGTATGATATGAAATAAAAAAATTAAGTAGGATGATGAAAACAAATCAAAACAAAATTACCTACTAACCTACCAAATCAATACTTAACCTTTGTCCAAGCATTTCTTGGATGCTCTATTTGCCGAGGTGGTAGGAGAGGCCCTTTCCAATGTCATGAGGCAAAGATTGACAATATCTTCACCATTTGAGTCGTCGTCCGATGATTCGCTCTCGGAACTACTATTAGTGGCCTTGATTGTCTTCTTTTTGTGTTTTTCCTCCTTGGGTGACTTCTTTCCCGATTTTTCTTTCTTTAGAAACTTTGCAAATTTTTGGGTGAGCTTTGTCATTTCCTCATCCTCATCACTCTCAACATCTTTCCTCTTTTTCTTTGAGCTTGAGGATTTTAAAGCCATGTCTCCCCTTTTAGCCTCTTTCACTTCCAATTTCTTGTCTTCACTTTCGAAGACGGCCAATTCCATTTCATGAGTTATGAGAGAACCCATGAGTTGTTCCAAGGAGAGTGTTGAAAGCTCCTTTGCTTCACGAACCGCCGTGACCTTTGGTTGCCAATCCTTTGGTAAAGACCTAAGCACTTTCTCAATCATTTCTTCATTAGTATAAACTTTACCAAGGTTTTTCAAGTTATTAATAAGAATGGTAAAACGAGAAAACATATCTCCAATAGATTCATATGGCAACATTTTAAACATTTCATAAGTTTGAACAAGCAAATTGATTTTAGACTTTTTAACTTGGCTTGTTCCCTCATGAGCATTTTCAAGTTTATCCCAAATTTCTTTTGCGGATTCGCAAGATGAAATTCTATTGTATTCATTTGGGTCTAAACCACAATATAATAAATTCATTTCCATAGCATTTATTTTTATGAGTTTCTTATCGGCATTATTATATTCATCTACCGTCTTTGGAATAGAAAAACCATTTTCAATTTTTGTAGGTAGATGAGGTCCTTTGACCACGATTTGCCATAAATCAAAATCTTGAGAAATCATATAGATTCTCATTCTATTTTTCCAATAGGCATAGTTTGAGCCATTAAAATATGGTGGTCTTAATGTCGATTGACCCTCACAATAATAAATGCAAAAGAGTCGGTTTCCATTGGATCTTATCTCAATTTTTCAAAGACTTTTGAAAAAAGAAGAGTCGAGGCTCTGATACCAATTGTTGGCCCAAATATGGAAACCTTAGAGGGGGGTGAATAAGGTTTTAGCGGAAATTAACCTTTTAAAAACTTAATAGCAAATTGAACACAATCACAAGCAATTATGTAAAGAGATAAGGGAAGAGATACTTGCAAACCAAATTTTTAAGTGGTTCGGAAATCGCACCCCGCGGCCTACGTCCACCCCTCAAGAACACCTCTTGAGGATTCCTTTTAATCCGATCTACTTCACAGGTGTAGACCAAACCGTTCCCGGAGCACTTACGGGTGTGCACCAAACCGTTACAAGAGCCTTCAATCTCTCCCAAAGAAGAACACCTCTTCTTTGCACACAAGGGTTACTAATCCTCACTCTTTACAAATTGATATGAATACAAATAGATAGCTCTCTCTCTAGAGTGGATAATACAATTAAAGCTCACTACAATTTTGCTCTCTCAAGAAATACAAATGAAAGATTTGAGCAAATTGATAAACTCACACAACTAGGGCTCAAATGATAATGTTTAAAGATCAAAGAGATGTGTGATCAATACTATGTTTTCCAATCAAAATATCAACCCCAAATAGCTTGGGAAAACATGTATTTATAGACCTTGGAAGATTATAGCCGTTGGTGGCAAGTTTGGTAGTTAAAAGCCCCTTTAAAAACTAGCCGTTATTGCCTTTCAGGCCGATTCAGTCGACTGGACCTTGAAGCAGTCGACTGGGCCTTGAAGCAGTCGACTGAGATGTGTTTATAGAGGGTTCTGTTTGCATTCTGCTTACTTCGGTCGACTGCATCGGGCCCTCAGTCGACTGCCCCTCCCTGTTTGACAGCCTGACACATCTTCACTAAAACGGCCATAAATCCCTCTACAAAACTCGGATTTTTGATCCGTTTGATGTTTTGGAAACTAGATTCAAATACCTTTCCAACCATATAAGATTAAATAATTAATTATTTTTCAATTGGTTGGGGCATTACTTTAAAGATGGTCTACTTAAAATTTATTTCCAAAACTTTAACCTTTAGAGTTTGTTTGAGCCCCTATAAGTGTGAGATCAAGATGCCTTACAATGATGGTCCTAGACTTCAATCAAGGATGAAATATCTTCAAGTCTTCAAGCTTAATCCTTATTGAGCTCCTTGTAATCTTGATCTACATCAATTAAATCTCATGCACACAAAGATGTTAAAAACATTGATACATTATTAATACATGAGATTATATATGAGCATAAAAATGACTATGATAATAACAAAAAATGAATCATTATGAATCATGTAATTATCATAGCATATTTGACATCATCAAAACATAATTAAATATGCCTTAATATACCTTAAGGCTAACAAATAACATTGATCCTGACATTTACAAAAAATTTGCTTAATTTCATTGATAATTAGTGAAAAAGCAGTTTTCACTATTTTTTTTTATCTTATTTTGCATCAATTTGGTCAAAGTTATGTCTCTTGGGTTTTTAGTTTTCTGCTTCTTGGTTGTTAAGTGGAATTGAAATAGTTTTGTGTCATCATGTCATGGGGTTCTAGCTTAATGTTGTTTGCATATTGGTAAAAATATACCTCTTTTTTTGTATAGGATATCAGAATTTGGATGTCAGAGTTTGGGGTTGTTTGCCTTTCAAAAATTGATATAGGTGTCTTGCCTTTGTTGCCCCTCTTCACCACTTTTTGCACCTTTTTCATTTCCTTCCCATCTCTCTCTCAACATCATTTTCCCACTCTCAATGCTCTCCCTCTCTGTCCAAGATTTTTTGTTTCTTTTCTTTGATTTTTGGATTTTTTTTTCCAAATTTAGTTTCTTACTGTTTTAGTTTCCATTGGTAATAGGTACTCTCTATGTGTTTTCTCAATTTTTCTTTTCATCCATTTGTATTTCTTACCTCCCTATATTTCCTACTACTTTCTCATTTTTTATGTTACTTTTTTCCCCTCTAATGTTAAGTGCCCTCTTTAAGTGAAAAGAGGTAATGCCTCCCAATTTTGGGAACAACTATTTACTAGTCACCATCATGACATGAGTTGACTAATCCTTTTAGCAAGTTTTAATTCTATGTTCTGTTTGGTTTGATAAATGGAGTATCATCTCAACTAAGAAGTGATTGCATTACTTTAGCTAACTGAATTTCATTTCTCAGCAGTTTCATTTCTTTGTTTTACTTTTCTTCTTATTTCGTTCTTCTTCTTTTTTTTCACATGTTTGTAAAAGTTGTTTGTTATGCAATTCAAATGACGAGCTATTTTAAGAATGAAGAGATGGAGTTTGACAATCAGTTGTAAAGGGAGTTGTGGAAAGGGTGGTGAGATACCATACTCTACATACTGACCTGGTTGATTTGTGAAGATAGTATAGTTTCTTTGTTGTTGATTACGTGCACTTGGAGTTAGAAGGATCATTTTTCTTTTCTTATTTTTTTCGGCAACCTATGAAAGGAGACTCCACTTTTAATCTCTATTTAGTTGCCTAGAAAAACAAACTATGGAAAAAAAAAAAGGAAGAAGAGAGAGAAGAGAAGTGCTATAGTTCCTACATTTGGTTCCGTTACTCAATTATAGTGGGGACCATTGAATTTTCATTGGACATTGTGATAGGTGATAGAAGTATCAAAGCATTTGGGAGACAAATTTGGGAATCATAGCATTATTTAGAAAGAAAGTAATTTTCTCAAACTAATTTTGTCCTATCTAGAAACAATGTAGTCATAAGAAAACGCATGCTTCAAACAAGAAAAGTCTAATATTTGTTAAATTTTGTATATGTGATTGATGGGCTTTAACTGAACTTTCAGTCCCAAATTCCAATGTGTTAGCTGTATTTCCACCTTCTCTTTCCTTTTGTTATTTTAAGCATTTTATCTTGAGTAATGCTATAGTTCCCAATTTGAATCCCAAGTTTTTTAGTTAGCTGTCATTCTGTTAATTTGCTAAATTTTTCCCAAGATTATAGGAAAACTTCCTTGGCGTCCACATCATTTAAGAATGAGAGAGAGAACCTAAAATTCCTATATAGAGACTTTGTTGATAAATGGGTTCAACCTGCCTTACCCGCACTCTGCCTTACCCGTTGAGCACTCTAACCATCAAGAAAGGCTGATGTGGTTCACTATTTCTTTGATGCATCACTCGGATTTTGTTGTTCGCGTTTAGATGCAGACGAGTACATAAGAATTTTTGACCAACTTTTTCTTTGAAACTGTTCAGTCCTTTTATGCAATGCAAATCATGAGTAGTGAGAAATTTCACTATTTTGGTTCAGTTATCCTTTGGTTTAAGCCTTATTAAATTCATCACATCACTGAGTTTGCATCTGTCTAAAATCTATGATATTATGCTTAGCTTTGCCTTTTGTATTATGTATGATTTTTGAATTTAATTTTGGAGTTTTCTGTTCTATACCTATATTGCATGCTTGAGCTGTAAAACTGATGATATATCAGTTGCGTTGCATGCAAAGTCTTTTTAGAATATCCCATATGCCAAGAGAAGGAAGCCAAATAGACCCTATGAAGTGGAGCTTGAGGAGAAAAACTGAAAGTGGCATTTTCTCTCCCAAAAGCTATCACATTGATATAGTTGAATAGGAGTTTAGTGAAATTAAAAATTAATTCTTCGTTTACCGTAAACTCATTTACCCTGTATTTTTGCTCCGTGCCCATATACACACATGGTTACTGGTAGTGGCAAATCAATATGGTAAGCTTATTGCCTTCTTTTTGGGAACTATAAACAAGTATAACTTAAGCACTTAACTACATTGATTTTTGTAAGCATCAAATGCACGCACAAACACATCTTTCAAAATTCTAAGGATTGTATGAAGCTGATCATTTTTGTTTGGTAATTCCTGAATTGAGTGGGACCAGTGACCATCGGCTAACACCCACAATCATCGCAACCCCTAATCATCTCTCTCTACCTTATTATTTTGCCATGGAGCCATTTCTCTCCATATGGTTGCTGAGAATATCAAAGAAATCTTTCTAATACATGCATTTAGAAGGGTATGCTTTGGTTTCTTTCATAAATGGTGATCGTTTAAATCTTTAAATATGGGTTTTCCAGTCTGGTAAGGATTGGGATCTAGTCTAGCTGGGTAGGAACTAAGGATTAATGTTGTTTAGTGGTAAGACATTTGATTTCATGTTCAATTTGCTCTTTATTTATGCCGTGAGGGGGTTAATGATTGCTGATTATTGTGTGCATATAAATTGTTATTAGGCTCTCTTTGAATAAGTGAGGTGCTGAGAATGCGGAAGAAAGCCGACTGGTGGGGATTGGTTTTGATGGAGTGTTAAGGATACTTGGATATTGGCTCTAATAGAGATGTTTTGGCGATAGGCTTTATGCCCTATAGAGTCCGTTTGGATCTGCTTATTTGGACCTACAAACAACTATTTTTTTTTTCCATTGAACAACCTCTTATTGAGTTTTTTTTTCCCTCTGCCGGATGGCCCCTTTTGGGGTTGTGCATGAACAAATCTTCATCGTCTTCGACCATGAACAAATCTTCATCGTTCTCAAGCATGAACAACATGGAGACAAAAGCATTCTCAGGATTATGATGAAGATCCTTTGGTTGGGTCTGCAGTTTTAAATTGTTTCACAAAAAAACTTACAAGATTATTTTATTTAGTCTATTGGGTTGTAATGTCTATTGGGATTATTTCTATTTTGATTGGGTTTATATCTCTATATTATGGTTTAGAATTGTGCTTTTGTGTCAATTTTGATGTGTTGGGGAAATGTCATTGAACTTTCTTCGGTCGCTGACTATTGCTTCGATGAATACCATCGCGTGAGTTTGTTTCGGTTTGAGCTATTGAAGGCTTGATTTGATTTTCTATTTTAATTGACAAGTCATTATATGTGCATTTGCATGAATGTTGCTACAAATGGTTTCACTATAAGCATGTAAAAGTCTCTTGTTTCCTTATAGAGGTGATGGTTTTTGAATATGCAAATTACATTTGCAACCATAACTATATGTAGAGGTGTTTTTGCGCCGTGCCCATCTGGCATTTCTTACATTTTCCTTTCTTTTTTGATTTTTTCATTCATTTCTTTTCAACTAATTCTAGGGGATCTTTCCACTCCTCAAAGACTTTTTGGCTATAAATTCTCTCACCGATTTATTAATCATACTTTTTCAACTTTCTCATGCACCTTTTTCACATATCTTTCCCTTTTGCCACATGATATTTTATTATTATTATTTTTTTTTCACTCCCTTCTTTATTCTTCTTTCTTTCTTTTCTTTTCTTTTTTTTTTAAAATTTTTTTTTATGGGATAAATACACTCACACCCCCTAAACTATGGTCCAAAACCACACACCACCCTCAAACTATAAAACACACTTAGTTACTCCTCATTGTTGACTTAGGTAAACGGAGTTAATGAAAATATTAAAAAGACTAGTTTACCCTTGTTTTTTATTTTCCTTTACCAATTCCATCTCCATTCTTTTGACCAAATAAAAAAAATAAAATTACACCTCTTCATCGCCATGGTGTTGCAGATCCAACAGAGCTTCATAACCGCCGCACCTCAAGCCCATGTTTCTCCAGCTTAACACTTATTTCTTTCTAAATCAGTACTGGCTTGCGCACTAATCGTTGGTAATTTTTGTGCTCAATCGATGATTGATTGTGTTTGTGTCCATGATGATAGTCATAGATAGGTTAGAATTTCCCACTTCTTTGGTGACATCAATGTCAAAAAGGATATTGTTGAGAATATGTGAATTCCAAATCAGTATTAAAAAGAAAGATAGAAAGAGAAGATAAATTGCTAGAGAGAGAGAGAGAGAGAGAGAGAGAGAGAGAGAGAGAGATCATTCTATAATTATTGAATATGGGTAGTGATGGATGAAAATTACTGCGGTGATGGGAATGTAAGGTTGGGACGGTTGGTGTGGTTCAAGAGAAGAACGAAGATGGGTGGTGTGGCTGCTGCTGCTGCTGCTAGATTTTGGAAAGATCATCTGGGTTAGGTTCTGTTATGTTCAATTGTTTGCCCAAATCCATGGCCAATCAATTGGGTGGTGGCACCTGATCGATTTGGAAACCCAGTGAGCTACCTCTCTATACGTTTGATTTCTCTCTTTAATCAATTTGGTTGTTTTTGAAACATGATTTCAGATGTTTAATTTGTTAAGGAATCCACTAATTAATATACACAATCGTGTGTATGAACACAAATTAATGGTTGTAATTTTTTTATAGGTACTACTTGTGCATTTATAAAACAAAATAATAATAATAATAATAATAATAATAATAATAATTAGCTTATAGATTTCTTATGTTCTGTGTGTGTGTGTATATATATATATACATGTATACCTCTCGCCACTTCTATCTTGATGGGTTTATTATTTTTTTTTTGAAAGATTTTAGATATGAAGAGGGTTGTAAGTGATGTGAGTTTTTGGTGGTGGGGTTTTTTGATTCAAAGGGTGAGGTGGGGTTTTGAATGGCCAAGGATTGCCTTCATTCTACAATTTAGAGGTAGAAGAGAGATGAAATATGAAGGTGCCATCACACACTTTTTTTTTTTTTGTTCATAGTGATCGGACTTCGGAGGGCGAGAAAAAAGAGAAAGTGTCTTGGAAATTGAATGGGTCAGGTTCCAGCAAAAAAAAAACACCAAAAAAATTGAATGGGTCAGGACACGGACAAACTTGTCCTAAAACTAGTGATAAGCTTACAAAGTGAAACTGAGGTGACTTTTTCTGTTTAATTGTTTAACGGTAGTGAAACGGATGTGTGTTAAGTGACACGGGTCAATAGTTGGAGGGGTGTATCTGTCGGGTAAAATTGTTTAGGGTAATGAGTTAAAAATGAGTCATAGTTCAAGGGGTGTCAATGTAATTATCCCTTTAATTTATTGTTTTTTTTTTTAACTTATTCTATACTTGCGTAAATACATTTATTTTCACTATCTTCTTCATTCTTCTTTCTTTCTTTATTTCTTTGTTAAATTTTTTTACCATAATATGAAATAACTATATACATTCATGTTTACTTTTTATGGATAATATATAAACACACACATAGAGAGATGAGTTCAAACTTCTTCAACCTATTCAAGGGATTGAAAAGAGTTATAATAAAGCAGTTAAGCAAGGAATGACAGTGAATAATGATCCTGCACAATCAAGCCAAATGTTATAATCTCAATCCATCTCATTAACGACGCTATTATTCAACTAATCATTTTATATTAACATTATGAAAGAAAAGCACGGCAATGCTATTGTTTAAATTTGAACACTATTATAACAACCTTTTAATTCTTTCTACTTTCCGTTAGAATGGGTAATAACAATTTGCAAGCCGATTGTTTGTTTATTTTTATATTTTGGTTGGAATGTTTTGTTGAGCTTGAATTGATTTAATTCTTTTCCTCCTCTCATAAACTTTACTTTACTGCAATGAAATTTGTTATATATTTACCATTCGAAGGTGTGAGTATGTTTGCATATATATAAATATTTAATTGATTATGAATTTTTTTGACATACATTGCAACACTTGACAAATTTTCGTGCATTTGCACGAATTGCAAACTAGTTTAAACTAATTGTTGGACCTCAAAAAAACATTCATGTAATCATATTGAGACTCGGGGAGAAGTTTGACATGTGAGAGCTTCACATAATCTTAAGACATGTTGGATAGCTTTCACATAAGGGAATAGTAAATTAGTAAAATATATGAAATGTAACTGAAAATAAGTATTTAAATATCATTTAGATTAGTTCATTTATTGCAAGGTAGCACGCTGTCTACTAAGAATTTCAGGAGCACAAGAAAGAACTAGTCTTTGCCTGCTAGTAATAATAATTCATAAAAACACCAATACCTAACCTTACCTATAAACTGAAGATGACGTTTGGGTTTGACCAAAAATATCCAAAAATTAAAAGCACAAAATGATTAAAAAGAAGAAAAAAAAATTACCAAAAAATTTGTCCTCTACATCTGTGGCACCATACATGTTCCATGTGTTGGCCTACCTCAATTATCTGCTCTTATTTATTTATTATTATTATTTTCAATTAGGGAGGCTACTTTTAGCCAATTTGGGTTTCATTTTTTCTTTATGATTTGTTTCCTTGAGGTTGTCGAAAGAGTGAAAAGAACAATGGATCCTCTTTTCTGGCACAAAGTTGTTGCTCTCTCTCTCTACTGTTAGCCAATTTGAGTTTCATTTTTTCTTTATGGTTTGTTTCCATGGGGTTGTCGAAAGAGTGAAAAGAACATAATATTTGCAAATATAGAAACTCTATAGTTGTATCCATATGTGATTGTTTAATGAGGTTTCCATTTGATTAATCAAACAATTTCCATATTTTGAAAATAGAAAAATAAACTTAGAACTTTGAATTCCCCATGTTTATAATATGGGTAAATATCATCTAGATCTTCTAAGGTTTTCTCTAATAACACTTAGATTTCGTCACGTTTCAGTAATATCACCTACACCTCCTGAGGTTTGAAGCGCGTATCACCTAGACCCCCATCCGTCAATTTCTAGTTAAAAAAGTGACGGACTAATATAAAAAAAATACAAAAAATACTGCAAAAAGTTTGGTCCTTGTGTCATTTTAGTCCCTGTAGTTTCAATTGGGCCCTGAAGTTTTAAATTGAAGCAATGTGATCCAAATGTTCAATTCTGTGAGAAAAATTGACAGAATTTACTCACATACTATGTATTGTCACACTTTTTAAGGACAAAAATGGAACACCACCAATCTCCCAACCTGTTTATTAGTGTAATTGTGCATAACAATGGGTAAATTTTTTCAAACTTCTCACAGAATTTGGCATTTCGATCAAATTGCTTCAATTTAAAATTATGGGGACCAAATTGACCAAGTTGACAAAATTGAAACTACATGGATTAAAATGATACAAGGATCAAACTTTTAGGGGTATGTTTTGTATAAATTTATGTCAATCTGTCACTTTTTTAATAGTTAATTGACAGAGGGGATCTAGATGATACGTGCCTTAAATCTCAAAGGGTATAGGTGATGTGACTGAAATATGAGGGGGGTCTAAATACGATTAGAGCAAATCTAAAAAAATCTAGGTAATATTTACCTTTATAATATTTAGTTACTGTAGTAGTACTAATGCTGTGGTACTCGTGTGTATATATACAAGGGCGGAGGCAGTGTAGGACCAAGGGGGGTCTAGGCCCCCCTGAGATTTTGAAAATTAAAACTTTAGTCTAATTTTTTTTAGTATTTTATATTTAGGCCCCCCTCAACTATGTTTAGGCCCCCCTCAAATTATAATTAGGCCTCCCCTCAACTTATGTTTAGGCCCTTAAAGGGGTTCAAGGCCCAATTTAATGCTATCAACTACATATATATTGATATACTGGTATATACAACTCAAAAAAAAAAAAATGCGCCTAAAATTTTAAAAATTACACTTTTAGTGTGATAATTTTATGCGTTTTAGAAATAGACTCCCTTAAAATTTTGAAAGACACTATATAATATTTACGTGTCACCGAATAGACTTATATTATAAGCATATCCCTAAAAAATCACAATTATAGACAAGTAGACCCTAAAAAAATTATCAATTATGTATGAATAGACCCTAAAAAAAAATTTTCGGGAGCGCTACTCCCGAACCCCCGTATAGCCTAGGCCCCTCTGGCCAAAATTCCTGGCTCCGCCCCTGTATATATATACAAGGATGGATTATTCGAAAATATATGTTAAGTATATATCATTTTAGAATTTTTTTTTTTTTTTTTTATATTTTTAAAAAACTGATGTGTATATAAATTTGGGTTAATTAGTGATAAATCCCTAGATATTGCACTTACATAACTTTAGGTTTTTGAGTTAAAACATGTTTATGATTAAGTCCCTAATATTTTTTAGAGACTAAAATACCCTTCCCTCATTAAGTTTGGTAATCTTTAAAATGGTAACCCCTCCATTAAAGTTTTCTACCAAAATTTAATTCTCCCTAAAAATTAAAGGAATAAAAAATTAAGGAAATCAAAATTTGAAAGTCATCATCATTAATAATGATAGTCGTTTTCAACCACAATCATGTCCAACATGATTTATGAAACGTGATTTGAAGAATAAGACATAACATGTTCTGGAAAAATGGGATTTGAAGAGAGAACCCCAGCATGGTTTGTGAATTTCACAACATGTTCTAGAAAAATGGTAATGGAAGATAGAGTCCCAACATGATTTGTGAATTTCATAACATGTTCTGAAAAAATGATATTGGACGAGAGAGCCCTAACATGATTTTTGAATTTCACAACGTGCTTTGAAAAATGAAAATGAAAATGAGAGAGAGAGAGAGAGAGAGAGAGAGAGAGAGAGAGAGTCACAACATGATTTGTGAATTTCACAAGATGTTCTGAAAAACGAAAATGACAAAAAGAGAGTCACAACATGATTTGTGAATTTCACAAGATGTTCTGAAAAACGAAAAATGACAAAAAGAGAGTCACAACATGATTTGTGAATTTCACAACATGTTTTAGAAAATGAAAATGAAAGAGATAGAGTCATAACATGATTTGTGAATTTCACAACATTTTTTGGAAATTGAAAATAGATGAGAGAGTCATAACATGATTTGTGAATCTTACAACATGTTTTGGAAAATGGGAATGAGAGAGAGAGAGAGAGGCAATGCCATTACATCCTAGCACCCACAACCATTGTTAACCACCATCATCACCATCGCATGCACCACTAATTTTAACCACCACCATCTCCTATATAAAGCACTATGCCAAAAACTTCTAAAACCATATCCAGACTACACAAAATCTAAGAAATTGAGCACTAAAGAAATCAATCACTGCACAGAAGGTAAATAAATAAAAGAAACATCACAAAAATGTTTGAAAGCCTATAACAATTAAAAGAAGTTTCAAACCGAATGCACTTAAAAGGTAGTAATAGGGCTATATGAATCTCCAATGCTCTTAATCTCTTTCCAGCTCCCATCGCTCTCATTCATCCAACCCCATTTTTATCTTCTTGAGCCACCATCATCCCCATCGCAAGTCTATGTGATGAGAGAGAGAGAGAGAGAGAGAGAGAGAGGATCCATCATTGCTATCAAGTATGTAAATTTGTATATAGATAAATGTGAAAGTAAATTTTGTCTACCATTTATTCCTCTTCATAAATGAGTCAACTGTGTATAACATTAATGCTAGTCAATATATCAAATCACCCTCACCATATGTAAAAGGGCATTTAGAACATATAATAAAGATGTGAAAGGGCATTTAGGACATAAAAAATTACTTAACCATGATTAGGTGTGTTAACTAGGATATTGGGGATCTAGTATTAAATAAAAATATTAGGTGTTCTCCATCCATAAAAGCACATGAATGGGGGATTTAAGGGCAATTAATCCTATAAATTTTTTTGAAAAAGTTTGGTGTGTAGTTTCTCCTAGTCACTTTTTAACCCCTTTTTTTTCTTGCGGAAACTTTTCTCCCTTGTGAATTTAGTAAGTGTTGCAATTGTGTCCGAACCCGAATTAGCCGAATTCTAAATCCCAATCCCAAACACGACCGGTCCCTCCCTCTTTGGTCGCAACGCACGTTATAATCGAGTTTCCCCCCATGTGGCTCCTCCCCCCTTCCTCTGCCCTTGTTACCTCTCTATCTCTCTCTCTCTCTCTTTCTGAAGAAAATGGAAGGTCGGATCGATGACGATGACGATGACGGCGACTTTTGGGCATCAATGAACATAGTCCCTCCTGCGTTCCACCAACTCCACTCTAACAGTGCTGCAAATTTTGGAGTTGAAGAAGAACAAGTGCATAATAATAATAATAGCAGCAGCAGCACTACTACTACTACTACTACTACTACTACTACTACTACTACGAACCCCCCCAAAGTATTCGACCGATTCTATGATTCTTCTTCGGAAGATGATGATGGTGACTTCTACTACTCAACTAGTACCGGTATCGATAACGCCACCGTCGTCAAGCGCCTCGATAACATGATCCATTTCTTGGATCGTAAGCTCTCTTCACCACCAAACAACAACAACAATGATTTGGATCGATCTCTCCCGGAGTTCGTCGGCAGCGGTGGTGGAGATGGAATCTTCAAGGTTCCGTTCAGAGCGGCCGTGCATCCCGGAAGGCCTCCCAGCCTCGAATTGAGGCCCCACCCGCTCAGGGAAACCCAAATTGGTTCTTTCCTTAGGACTATTGTGTCTTCGGATTCCCAATTGTGGGCCGCCTCCGAACGTGGTTTGCGCTTCTGGAATTTATCGGATGTGTATGCTGCGGTGGCGCCTCCTCCTCCTCCCGCCGGAAAGACTGGAGATGAAGAAGCACCGCCTTTTTATGAGTCGGTTCCAACATCGCCAACACTTTGCTTGATTTGGGATGCTGGAAATAGTTTGGTGTGGAGCGGTCACAGGGACGGTAAGATTAGGGTGTGGAAGATGGATCAATTTTATGAACCAGATGGGACTTCTACTTCTACTTCTACTTCTATTTCTACTCCTTTCAAGGAAACTCTTTCTTGGCTTGCACATCGGGGTCCTGTTTTTTCCATTCTTATGACATCTTATGGTAAACCCCCACCCCCCACACCTTATATTATATGACTCCTCCTTAACTTACACACACACACACACACACACACACACACACACACACACACACACCCCATCTCAAATCCCATTATGCTCTCTCTGTTTATGTTGTTGTGTTGGTGTGATTAAAAAATACTAATGATTTTCCTATACTAGACTCTCTCATCTTTTTCTCCTGCACATAACTTGTAGTGGTAATTTTTAAGCTCTGAAGAGGTAGGTTTCTTTTCTTCCAAACTTTGTCCACTAAGCCATGAGAAGCTTAATTGTATGATTATAGAATATTTTGTAGCGTAATGGTTGGTGGGGCATTGAGTTTTAGGGTTTGGTGCTGGCAGGCATGAATAGAGTATGCAAACAGGATGGTAATGTGACCGATTGTAATTTTTTGTGGGGTGCTCACAAAAATATTTGACATCTTGTCATTACATACCAAATTACTCATAAAGTACCAAATTAGTCAAACTCAACTATGCCTTGTCCAAAATTATTTGGAGTCGGCTAAATTACTCACAAGTTACCAATATGCCAGAATATTATCCATATACCAAGCTACTAATTAAGTATTTATTTAGTACCTACACTTTTACAAAGACATCCCACCTATTTTGGGACAAGGTGAGCACATATGTTCAACTTAGAGAAATAACCTTATGAGCCTTATCTCAAATCCCAAGCAATACATCTCTTCAAATCTTTCAATAGGCTGGTGTCAACGGAGTTCTTTTGCGAAGGAGAATCACGTGGCAACACAAAATCTGATTTGAATTATTGTAGGAAGAAAAACACCCTAGGTTGAATTCTCTTGAGAATAAGCCTTAAAGCTCTTCAATGTAATAGAGTGAGAGGAGATGAAAGATGGTATGTTATTAAATTAAACCCGTGCCACTAAGGGGATTAAGAGATTTTTTTTCTTTATTTGTGTTTAAAAAAAAAAAAAAAGAAAGAAAGAGAAAGAGAGGCTTTTTCCCCAGACATGCTTGACTAGATCTGACCCAAGTCTGTTGGATATGGACTGGGTTCCCAATCTGCGAATCTTAGGAGTTGCAATGATGAATTGTATTAAACCGCAAATTATTGGTGTGATTCCTGTGCATGGTTGATTCTTGCAAATGTTTGGTGCTTTTCATGTCCATTATGCTGTGTTTTGACACTTATTTTACGTGGAGTTGGGACAAGATTTCCTTAAGCATTTATCTCCGATAGAACTCAGTGTCTGTATATTCTTTTAATGCTGTATACTTCCATCCAGGGGATCTATGGTGTGGTTCTGAGGGTGGTATAATAAAGATCTGGCCATGGGAAGCCATTGAGAAATCTCTTTCTCTAACACTGGAAGAAAGGCACATGGCTGCTTTATTGTTGGAGAGGTCGTACATTGACCTTAAGAGCCAACACAATGTGAATGTTTGCTATAACATATTTACTTCAGATGTTAAGTACATGGTATCTGACCACTTTGGAGCAAAAGTGTGGACTGCTGGGTATCTATCATTTGCATTGTGGTACATCTTTACTCTGGATTTTGTCTTATTGAAGGTTAATGAATATATTCTTGCAATTGAAGGTTATTTTCTTGCAACTTCATGGCTGGGTCATTGTCCGGGAAAATGGTATAAGCTAGGTTTGGTCACTGTGTTAGAGTAGCCTATCCACATTGTGCAAATATTGTTATAGGTTTAGAGTCCACCCATCCTAACATCTAGCATTTTCAGGCTCACTGGGTGGGTGGTTCCGGAAATATGTGCGATCAGCCGATCACTTGCTTGAATTTATTGTTGGGAATTTAAAATGCGGAACCAAATTCCCCCAATAAACACACAGACACACAAACAATAATAAAGAAGCACACCAAAGAAAACATAGATTTCTACGTGGTTCGGCAAAACCGCTTACATCCACACCCGAAAGACCATTCTTTATTATTGAGAATAAGATCCGGTACAAGAAAACACTTGAGTTAAATCCCATAACCCAACTCCAAACACTTTGTACACCATTCTCAATAAACAAAGCACCCTCACTCTCTCACCCCAGACCATGCAACCCCATGAGGAGAGACCCCCAACATCGTACACCAAGAGCATCCTAAATTCCTATACAACATCCCCATATATAGAGTTTGCAACTCATAACTTATTGGACAAGTAATACAACTCTATCAAGGAAACCAAATCATAATAAGAATCTGGCTAAATCATAATCCCTTAATTACTGGGATTATCCCACATGTGATATATATCCTAAGTTCCCAACATTTATATGTATACCTATATCAATAGCTATTTACATTTTAGTGCAAATTTAAAATCTTGATTTTGGTTGAATAATATTTGTGGGAACTTTCAGTTAAGGGAATAATTAAATTCTTACTCCAAAATAAATAATTGGGTTGTCAGAAAAATTTCGCGACATATTGATAACCTTAGGAATTCAAATTTGATCTAATATAAATATTTCCTTTCCCCTCATCAAAACAAGTATGGAACTTTACATGTCTATTAGTTCTTGTTTGGTAAAATTGAAAATTAAGTACCGAAAATTAAGTGCTGAATTTTAAGTACTGAAAGTTTTAAGCGATTGAATTTGCAATAGAGAAAAAAGTGTTTCAAGTACTGAGATGGAATGCATTCAGTGATTATTTTCAGTAGAAAATTTTCACTTAAAGTTTTCAGCAAGTTTTTGGTTAGTTTTTCAATTAAGTGGTATGTTATCAAACGCACTGGAAATTTTCATTTTCACCACTTAACTGGGTTATCAAACGCACCCTTAGTTTGACACCTTTTGTTTGAAACAGTTGAATTGTGCCTCAAATGTTTCAGTACTTATTGATGGCAAAGTTTTCCTGGAAAAATAAAATAAAATCAAAGAATAGGAAGAATGCTTGTTCCTTGCATGTTGCCATTTGCTTTGGTTATGGTTAGATTTCGTAAGTGGTTTCATCTTAGTAGTTCTTTTTCTGAACCCCCAGCAAAAAAAAATCTTGACTGTAACTTTCTGCATAGAAGTATTTTACTAATGAAGTGTAGATTCTTCCATGTGTCGTGCATACGGTTATTTCCTTAGTTTTCTCTCTCCTCTCTTGTCTCTCTTATTTTTATTTGGTTAGGGTTAGATTTCATAAGCTTTTTGTCTTGTTAGTTCTTGTTGTGAAACTTTCTACATATTAGTAGTTATCTACGAAGTCTAGATTCTTCCATGCGACGTGCATATAGTTATTTTGTTTATTTTCTCTCCCCTATGTTGTCTCGCTTATTTTATTTCCATTTCAAACACACCATTGTTATTTTCAACTAGGAGGCCTTTATTCTAATTTCTATGAACTTCATTTTTCAACTCCACGTCGAGGAGATATTACCATTCCCGAGTTGTACAAGATGACTGAGACTGGTCGAAAGGTACTCTGCCAGACTTTTAAAGCTTATTTTTATTAAGTTTTAACTCGACTAAAAGGTACCTCAAGGGACTCCGAATCCACCAAAAATTTCATATTTGGTTTTAAACTTGGTGTTTTTATGTGAGGTTTGTCCAAACCTTAAGGACCATTTGGTCATGAGATACACTTTTGTTTTTAACTTAATTTCGGAACGTCAATCACTTGGGACATGCCTTGGTGGCATGCCATGTGGCCATAACTCGTATGGGTGGGCTTGGGGCGTGACATTTAGAAAAATTTCGCTTGCCTAGGGACTTCATCACAAAGTTTTAAGAAAACATAGGTGTTAGCTCATTAGTTTCCTTCTCCCCCCCCCCCCCCCCCCTCCCTTAAATTATCATTAGTTCCTTGTTTCTTTTAGTTGTATGCATTCCTTTGCTCACAGTTATATTTCATACATGCATTTGAAGCATTGAAGTGTTTTTTTTTCTGCAGGGATGCTCGAACGAGGGAGTTATTGAAAGTTTTTAATATAGACGGTCAAGTTGAAAACATGGCATTAGTACAAGATCCAACCATGGAAGATGAGATGAAAATGAAGTTTTCTTCTGGTCCAAAGAAGGAGAAACCACAAAGTTCCTTCGGTTTTTTTCAGCGCTCACGTAATGCTATAATGGGAGCAGCTGATGCTGTTCGTCGAGCAGCAGTGAAGGGAGCCTTTGGAGATGATAATCGGAGAACTGAATCATTGATCGCAACTATCAATGGAATGATTTGGACTGGGTGTTCAAGTGGATTGATTGTGCAGTGGGATGGAAATGGCAATCGCTTACAAGAGTTCCAGTACGATTATTCTTCTATTCAATGCTTTTGTGGGTTTGGTTCACGGATATGGGTAGGTTATGCGAGTGGAACTGTCCAGGTATTGGATCTCAATGGTAATATACTTGGAGATTGGGTAGCTCACAACGGTCCAGTGATAGATATGGCTGTAGGGGCTGGTTATATATTCACGTTGGCTAATCATGGTGGTATACGGGGATGGAATGTCACATCTCCTGGATCTCTGGATGACATATTGTGCTCTGAACTAGCTGGAAAAGAATTTCTATATACAAGGCTAGAAAGTTTGAAGATCTTGGCCGGTACATGGAACGTCGGACAAGGAAGAGCCTCCCATGATTCACTTATATCCTGGCTAGGTTCTGCAGCTATAGATGTTGGCATTGTTGTTGTTGGGTTACAGGAAGTGGAAATGGGTGCTGGTTTTCTTGCAATGTCTGCTGCAAAAGAAACTGTAAGATATATTGGAATTTCTTTGCCAAGGTTCTAGCTTAGACTGTTGACATCATTAATGGTCAGTGATACTATTACAGGACCCTGGTATATTCGTCGGCTGGGGTGTATGTAAGCGTTAGACTTACTAAACTCTCAAACTCCTGTAATCTAACTACACAAAACTTTTCTCGAAAATGTGTTGGGTGGTTAACATGCTAAAGGTCTTTTAATTTTGTATATATATATAAATACGTATGTATAATTGGCTTAATTACATTTTATATCCCTGTAGTTTACACTCGGTGTCAATTTGGTCCCTCTGTTATCAATTTTGTCAATTTGGTCCTTTTAAGATATTAAAATGGTGCAATGGGGTCCAACCGTGAGTTTCGGTTCAAAAAACTTACGGCCAAAGATCACGCGAGTAAAACGTGACTGGGTCTCAGGGTTAAAACTCTCATTACACATTTCCAACTGCAGCCTCACGTCCTCCAACATATTATAGATACAACCAATATATATGCATCTCCCTTCCCTTGTATCCATTAGAGAGAAAACTAGGGCTCAATTTGCAGAGAGAGAGAGAGAGAGAGAGAGAGAGAGAGAGAGAGAGAGAGAGAGAGAGAGGAACCGCGAGAAATGGAATAATATCCAGACAAAATCAAAGGGTTGTTGGTCGAGTTTCATTGGATTTTGTTTGACATTCCCCCTGATCGAAGAAACTTGAGGATGAGTTCGCTGGCAGGATTAAGAAACTTCCACCGTGCTGATGAAGGACCACCTTAAGGAAATAAAGCAAGGAAATCAATGAATTAAACTTTACCCCATATTTTTCACAACCGAGGATTCGCCGCCCAGGATTTGTGTCGGTCCAAGATGTCATTAGGCAAGCTTTTTTGCCACAAACACAGTACACACCTTCCATTCTTCAATTTGTGAGCTTTTCCTTTGATTTTGTCTAGATATTACTCCATTTCTCTCGGTTTCTCTCTCTATGCAAATGACCCCTATTTTTCTCTCTAATGGATACAAGGGAGATACATATATATTGGTTGTATCTATAATGTGTTGGAGGACGTGAGGCTGCAGCTTTTCATTTGGGAGGGAAATGTGTAATGACAGTTTTAACCTCGAGACCTAGTCACATTTTACTCACGTGATCTTTAGCCGTTAGTTTTTTGAACGGAAACTCACGGTTTGACCACATTGCACCATTTTAATATCTTAAATGACCAAATTGACAAAATTGAAAATGGAGGGACCAAATTGACACCGAGTGTAAACTACAGGGGTACAAAATGTAATTAAGCCTATATAATATGATAAGAATGAAAGAGTGGAGAAAAAGAGCAAAGGAGAGAAAAGAGGGGAATTCAACTATCAAAAGTACCAAATTGCTAAAAATTTGGAACTATATCCTGAGATTCCTGACTTCCTATTAAAGGAAAATTTAAATATGAAACTGAAAGGCTTAAAAATGTAAACTAATTGAGAGTGACAAGTCACCTATGAAGCACGGACACCCCGACACGGATACGGCACGACACCAGAACGTCGACATGACAAATTCCTAAAAAAATGCATGTCGACACTACAAGAAAAGTGTCCATGAAGTGTCGTGTCTGTGCGTCGTACACGATACAACACGCGACACGTTACCTTCTTAGTGGCGGTGTTTCCTAGCACGTTACTCTTTCCTACATTGTAAATTGGTCAATTGTCGTATGGTGGTACTGGTACCTGATCTTTCATTTGTTGCTATATTACTTGTGACTCTGGAGTTGTCTACATCTTGTTTCTCCTCTTTTCTGATTTTGGTAGGTTACTTGATCCTTGTTTGTCATGTAACATCTCAGAACTCATTTCAAATGCAGGTAGGTCTCGAGGGGAGTTCTGTTGGGCAGTGGTGGTTGGATATGATTGGGAGAACTTTGGATGAAGGATCAACTTTTGAACGTGTTGGTTCCAGGCAGCTGGCGGGCTTGCTAATTGCTGTATGGTGAGTATTCTCATTCGTGGGTTTATCTCTTTTCATAATTTGGACAAACACTTGTCAGCTGATTCTGTTGGTGTGTATCTGTCTTGTCAAGCTTGAGTTCATTCTGACACTAATTTCGTTCCTGTTTGTTTTCTTTTTCATTTTCCTCTCGTCGCACTAAGACTATGGGCGTTTGAGATTATGACAACTGACTATATTTCTTTTCCCATCCTTACATTGAATTTTTTCCCCCTTTACCCTAACTCTTCTATGTAATAACTTCAATTTTATCTTCCTCATTGATGAAATATCTAACATTTTTCACGTCTAATTTCTTACTTATAAACCCTGAAAGAAATAAAGGTCATTCCTGTATGGGTATCTTTCTTCATGTCGGAAATTTGTGCTTTAATTGTTATTCGCGAATCTCACGTAAGCCCCATCAATACTTAAGTCACAGTGTCGATCATATTGTGTTACTGTGTTACTCCATAATTTTCTCGCTTTTATTTTCTTCTCTCTTTCTCTCCTTAGTTTTACGAACAGATAAAAGAAGGTGAGCGCATGAGTGTCGGTATTGGGATGTCTGTATGCTGAATGCTGAATTTATTGTTTACCTTCCGTTCTTTGCTAAGGCGTCCGTGTCTCATTTGTCTTTGATCCTTTAGGACCTCCTGCCCTGCTGAGAATCTGATTTCTGATGATTAAGGAATTACATTTCAGGGTCAGAAACCAAATAAGAGCTCATGTTGGGGATGTTGATGTTGCAGCAGTTCCTTGTGGTTTAGGGCGCGCAATTGGTAATAAGGTATGCTTGTTCTAGTTCAATATACTGATTTGCCATGTATTGTTATAATATCTGACTCAATTCTACTTCACTGTAATGATTCTTCAGCCTTGAGATGAAGAATCTCACCAGTATTTCCATTTATCTTCAACTTTAACGAATTTTGTGCAGATACCTACATACAGATTTGCAGTATATTCATTCTTACAGAACCGTCATGGATTTAATATTGTGTTATTACTTATTGTCACACTTTCTTTTGTTAACTATTCTATTACTGAGGATTAGTATCCAACAGGGAGCTGTAGGTTTAAGGATGAAAGTGTATGGTCGGATTATGTGCTTTGTGAACTGTCACTTGGCTGCACACTTGGAAGCTGTCAACCGCCGCAATGCTGATTTTGATCATGTTTATCGCACAATGATCTTTAGTCGGCCATCTAACCTTAATGCTGCAGCTGGTATAGTACTTATCTGTACTTATCTTGCTTGCTTGTCCAGTCAATGTACTTCTTTGGCTTGCTTAATATTCTTGTTGGCCATTATCTTCTGGTTGCAGCTGGTGTTTCATCTGCCGTGCAAATGCTTCGTGGAGCAAATGTAAGTTCACACTTCGATCAGTATTGCATCTATTTGTTCTGGATGTCGTTGAAACTTGTGATACATTAACATTGTATCAGAGCCTAAGGTCTTGGTTTTGAGTCTATGTGCCTGTTTGCGTATTGCATCGATTCTGTTTGTTGCCTCTCCACGGGCGAGACTGGGTCGCATGTGAGTGAGGGTGTGACACAGGACACATCAAAAAATATGAATATTGATGAAAATTCGAACAACAAATTAGAAAAAGATAAATGTTGGAGTCCACCAAGACAAAGGACTCTTGGAATCCACCAAGACCTTAGGCTCTCAAATAGAAAACTCAATTTTTATTCATAATCATCAACTATTTAATACAATAAGCTTGGTACCTTATTTATAGTGAATATAGAAGACTCCTATTCTAGGAAAAATTCTTAAAATCTAAAACTTCCTAATAGATAAAATTGGAATAAAGATACTTATTTCCTAAATCAAATTTACCTAGAAGACAATATCTTAATAGATATTTATTCTTTAAATAAAACATCCTAGATTTAAATAAATAAATAAATTGAGATATCCTCCCGGATCAAATACAAAAATCACGAAATTGCCCTTTGGTTCCCCATCACGGTGTTGAAGCTTGATATACATTATTGGCCCGATTCTTGAACATCTTAAAGTTTTTGGAGCAAATGGTGACTGAGCAGGTGTGAACTTGCTGGCGAATTATTTCTTCCTTATAGATTGACAAAGCATTGATGCTTGTACAGGCTGTGGGTAACCACTCTGTTGAAGGGACGCCCGAGCTATCTGAAGCAGACATGGTTGTATTTCTTGGTGACTTAAATTATCGGCTTGATGGCATATCGTATGATGAAGTGAGGGATTTTGTTTCTCAAAGATGCTTTGATTGGCTTCGAGAAAAAGATCAGCTCCGAGCAGAGATGGAAGCTGGTAATGTCTTCCAGGGAATGCGTGAAGCAGTTATCAGATTTCCTCCCACATACAAATTTGAAAGGCACCAAGCTGGTCTAGCAGGTAGGTATTTACTGTAAATTGGATGACTGTTTGTTGTCTGAGCTGGATTTAAACATAGCTGCAAGTGTTACTTGGTAAAGTTGGAGAGTGTTTATGATAAGATGAAATTTCTCCCATGTACACAATCTATTTGAAAGGATACTGGTGAGGTTCTTCTAAGCACCGATATTGTTGTGAACTGTGTTTTTCTAGGGTATGATTCCGGAGAAAAAAAGCGAGTTCCCGCCTGGTGTGACAGAATTTTGTACCGTGATAGCCGTTCAGCATCAGTATCTACTTGCAGTTTAGACTGTCCTGTAGTCTCTTCAATTGCACAGTAAGTTCGCCGTCTCGGGTCTATATATGTCTATGCAAACACACTTACCATGACAAAGCATATGAATAGAAGTCATTACAGTTAAATAACAATCTAATAGGACACATATGACGTCGATGAATTTGGATCGCAAAGAGGTGGACCTACCATTTTTTGTCATTTTTTTTCTTTGTAGGTTAGGGGGAAGTGTGTTGTATTACAAATTAATGTACCTTAAAAGCTTTTTATTCTTTTGGTTTATATATATATATATATATAATTTTTTTTTTTATCATATCTGAAAAGTTGGAAAAATCAATTTGAATAAAGAAGGGTACCTTCCTAACTTGTAATTTTTTGAATTAATTTAATTTGGTAATTAAGAAAGTTCCTAAAGGTTTATAAAACTAGATATGGTTTTGGTGTTGCCTGCCTTGTGTTGAATTCCATTTCATGTTCTCCAACTTCTTTATACCTAATTTAAATAAGTCTAAAGACAGACACGATTTAGACACCATGCCATTCAAGTGTAAAAATCTCCTCAACCTCACCATTTGTAATTTAGTTGAATGGAGAAACAGTTTCATGTAGTTGCCGCCGGTTAGTTAGGATAATGCTATTGGGTGCATAGCAGAACTATAACAACTTTTGGGGGGATGGGGTGGGGAGCGCTAGCATATTAGATTTTAAAGGCCTCTAAATGTGGATAGTCATGAAAGATGAAGAGACAGAGAACTTTGGGGTGCCATGTCCTTATGATACTCAATGTGTCCACTTCTGAGTTTGCAGTCTCCCCTTCGTGTCATGCATCTGAGGTTTCACTTTATAACTTGATATTGTTAGTTGTCCATCGACGTATCTATTGCAGATATCGTCATTTTCTTCCTCCTGATACCGAGTAAAACAGGATCTTTGATGAGGTGCATGTCCTGTGGGAACCCACTACTGGGTCGTGTGGTGTCGTGGGAGTGGTATTGGGAGTATGGGATTGAAGGCTGAAAGTCTAATATACCCTTAATGCTTGTTACTCTATTTTTGATAACCCAATTCTTGTAGTAGATGGTATCTATTGTGTCAGTTTCTTGATCCCTCTGTGTATATAAGGCATTTGTGTGTGCTCGCGTATTCTTTCTTAATTTTTTTCAAGTCTTGACATCTCCCTTCAATTAGGTATGAGGCTTGCATGGATGTTACAGATAGCGATCACAAACCAGTTCGTTGCATATTTAGTGTTGAGATCGCTCGAGTGGATGAGTCTATAAGGAGACAAGAGTTCGGAGAAATTATGGGATCTAACGAGAAAATCAGGTGTATGCTTGAACAACTGTGCAAGGTTCCAGATACTATTGTTAGTACGAACAACATAATTCTTCAGAACCAGGACACATCCATTTTGCGGATTACTAATAAATGTGGGAAAGATGCGGCTTTCTATGAAATTATTTGTGAAGGTCAGTCCACTATTAACGAGGATGGACAGGCATCCAATCATCGTGCAATAGGTTCTTATGGCTTTCCTCGATGGCTTGAGGTAATTCCCCTGCTTCTTAAATGATCCTGGGTCCTGTTCTATTATAGCCTAGTTTTGGAGTTTCATAAATGTCGCGGATGTAGTAAAAATCACATTTACTTTGAAACTTATTCGTAACTGGACCAAAAACCAAAGCACGTGCTATTCATAAGTTTAACTTGAACCAACCCTGTCAGCCTTATTATTTTATGTATACTTTTCATGTATTCACCAGCACTAGATCTAAAGTTGATTTGAGGCATTGTTGGTACTTGGTTCACATCTTAAGGTCTGTTCCCTTGAAGTATTGTACGTACTTGGTTCACCTACTCACTAATTGGAATGCGTAGAAGTTCCATTGGACACGATCACACTCTATTTCCACCCTCAGCTGGCTAGCAAGGGGTAAATTGTTGTTTCACCACGTGAATGGGTTATTGGGGTACCCGTTTGTATTGTTCTCTTTGAGCTAGACTAAATTTACCTCGAGAGAAATTGGGGTTAGTATACAAGTATGACTATAATACATAAACATTGTCCGAAGAGACATATACAAGTCTCAAACGAAAAATGCTCAAAAAGATCATTCCTTAGCACATATATACGAGCAGAGCATCTCCTGCATATTCTAAGCTTCATCACATGGAATATTTTTAAATTGAAAACGTTAAACCAAAGCTTAGTGAATAACTCGTACCCTATTCTGGGCTTTCAAAGAAAAAATGTAATCTTAACTGTGGACATTGCATAAACATTTCATCTTAAAATTCTGGAAGAGAATGAAGTAATGGCTTTATTATATAGCAGGCAATGTTTTGAAAAACCGGACTGTTCATTAAACCAGAAAAATGACCGGGTCACGGGTTACTAGTTCAACCATCGGGTGAACCGGAATCAAACCGTGATATCATAATTATATAATAAAAATATTTATTTATCAATATTAATATTAGTACAAAATCAAAAAATAAAAATAAAAAAGTAAAAAATAAAAAATACATAAAAAAGTGCATTATAATTTTATATTTTTGAAAACCCATTATAAACTCAGTACCCTTTTTTTAATATACAAAACTCGAAACCCAAATCAGAACTAAAAGTTCTAAACTCAACATTTCAAGGGGGGTGGGGAACGGAGACTTAAAATCAAATGAACAAAGTCCCCATTTTCTCATTTCATGTAAACATCACTTTAGATATTAAATCCATCTAACCATCTATACTACACTATAGAAAGCCAGAACTAAGGATACCACAAATTTTTAACCTAAAAAATATATTTACAAAAATAACAATACAGTGCACTCCATCAAAATAAAAACTCACATAAAAGGACTAAATTGTCATAATGCCCACTTTCTCTACAAACTGCAAATACACACTAAACTAACAATACAGTGCATTCCGTAAAAATAAAAACTCACATAAAAGGACTAAATTGTCATAATGCCCACTTTCTCTACAAACTGCAAATACACACTAAACTACTTTTAACTTCTTTCTCTCTCAAATTTGAATTTATCTTCTTCCATTTTTTTCTTTCTCCACTCACAAAGTGAGTGGTTCCCTACTAGTTTTTTAATAGTTGGATTAGATGCAACAAATCAATGACTAGCCGTAGCAGTAAAACACTCCAGCAGTAATATAAAGACTTTTACACCGTTTCCATTTCCTAATAAAGTCCACATCAATGTGTAAAACTTTAGTCTCTAACTAGTACCAACACGTTCACACTTTTCGATTTCCCAATTAAAAAAATCAATGACCGACACTTTAAGTCTTTAACAGTAAGTAACATCTGCCCAACTAGACAAGTGGAAGAGAGAGCAAAGAGAGAGAGGGAAACAGAAATCTTTACCTTGTTAATGAAAACAATATAGAAGGCATGGACGTCAAGGCAATGACGACTCCGGTGAGCCTACTGATGGCCGGAGATGCGGCAGCCGGAGGTAGGAGATGAGGGTGGAGAGAATGAAGGAAAGAAATGGGATCTGGTTTGGTGTAAATCTAATTTTTTTTCCCTTATAAAAATTGATACAAAGGAACCGGCTGTTCTTCTAAACAGCTGTTCTTTAGTTGACCGGTTTAACCGTTCGATTCTTCCGGTTTTCGTAAAAGAGAGTGGCTCTCATATCAATCCGGTTTTCCGGTTCAAACCAGACTGGTCGACGGTCCAACCGGTTGAACCGGACGGTCCGGTCCGGTTTTCACAACTCTGATAGCAGGCAATATTTATGATATACTAACTGCTAACTAATCTGATGGTAACTCGTCGATTAGGACCCATAATCTAATAGCATATAAAATGATATAACTGATAGAATTGTCAAATTCATAAGGTTCCTGGATATTTCTCCCACTAGTTGGGCCTAACGTATTTGTGGCACATAGTATTCATCAAATCAAAACACTTTGTCCATGGATTTCAAACTAAATAATCTTTCAAAAAGACATTTTTTTTATAGGTAATTGTATTGCATTGAAATGGCACCAAAAGGGGGTGTACATCTACACTGGAAGTATACAGCCCAAGACAACACAACAGCTACCTAACAAAAATGAAGAGACAAAAACCCAAGGAAAGCAAATGAAGAATAGAAAAAGGCCCGGAAATACAAAACAATAGGCTGGCTAAAGAGCAGACCAAAAGCCTAAACTAAACTATTACAGTGGAATGAACAAAACTAAACAGACTGCAATCTGCACAGTGAACGAAAACAAGCTTCAGCTCTGTATCGAGCATCCGTTTCAAAACTTCAGGCACAAACAGCTCTCAAAGATTGACCAAAACAAGGAAGTGGCAAGTCTGATCCGAGCACAAAACCACAAATGCCTTTAAACTCGTACTGCAACGCCTCTAATTGAGGAGCCGTCCAAAACCCAAGAGATCCACTACCAACCCAACCCACACACGGGATACCCGATCCACTGGACCAAACCGAGAGCAGAAGATCTCCAGCCAAACATTCCACTGAAGCACCACCTGCGCCTCCACACACACACACACACACACACACACACACAAAAAAAAAAAACACACACACACACAACACAACACAACACAATGTACCAACACTTGGAACCAAACTAACCCATCCCACCTCACTCAAAAAACTTGGGAAGAAAAGCATCCAAGGACCAAGAAACAGCAAAAAAAAAAAAAAAAACTATACATAATTACATATATATACTTTAATGTATTATATAAGACTATGGGTCACACCACCGGGAGGCAGAAACCAGTCACAAATACAAGCAACCCTGTAGCCCACATCATCCTCAAATCAAGTATCTAGTACTGTGCAAAAAAGAGAAGCTGAAGAAACCTATGAAGCCAACACAATAGGACCCCAAAATGAAACCGCGACACCCCACATACCATCCAAGAATAGAACAGAGCAAACATGCCAATGTACTGACACAACCTGCCTCGAGCACACTTGCAAAAATCATAATACAGCCAAGGCAAGCAAGAACCAACACACAAAAGGACCCATTGCCAAGATAAGAACACATACGGAAGAAGAACAGGGAGGATATGATAAAAAAATCATCGTCTAAGGGTCTCAAGGAATTCCAATATGGCTAAAGGCAATGGGGGCATAGACCTAGAGATCCAATAAAATAGGGAATCCAAGAACCGAGCCTTGAGACCCTGAATAGGGGATTCGATACCTTCGAAGGCTCTCTTATTCCTCTCCTGCCAAATACACCACCACAGGCATACGGGAATTAAATGTAGCGACTCTTTGGCCTCTCTCCCCCACTCTCACCCTCACCACGCCTTATACTGCTTAGAATGTCTCCGACAAAACCCACGAAGCTCCTCGGATAGAAAACAACATATCCCAAAATTCGCCCACAAATGGACAATGAATCAGGAGGTGGTTAGTAGATTCCTCATCTTTTTTGCACATGTAGCACCTGTTGACAATAGGGTGACCTTTTTTCTTTAGGTTATCCAACGTGAGAATCCTGCCCACCCCACCAAAAAAAAAAAAGGCAGCTTTGAGAGGAGCTTTGGTCTTTCAAATGTCCTTCCATGGAAACTAGGTATAATGGTGGCCTTTTTTTTATTTTTTATTTTTATGAACAAGGTATAATTGTGGCTAATCAGAACCTCATAATAGGACTTGACATCAAACAGGCCGTCCTTGTTTAGTTTCCAGTTTGTCTTTCTCTGCACCTCTCGGAATGCTATCAATAGAAGAGAATAGGAAGTTATCGCGAATTCCACTTCCCAATCTTGAAGGTTCCTCTCAAAGAGCACATCCCACCAAATACTATAGGGACCATGTCTAATGTGGTCGGCCATGTGAGATTGGCTATCTACGCTAATCTAAAAAGGAGCGGGAAGGTGGCAAAAGACTTTTATTGGCAGCAACAAACAAAGTTTTGAAGCATTTCGAAAAAAGGAGTAGAACATCCATTTACTCACGTTGTTTACGAACCTAGGATTACTCTTCTTCCTTCTTCGCATGTCCTACACATACATTTCACTTATGTTCCTAACAACACGTTACGATGTACTAAAGTATATCTATTCTTATCTCATTAGTTTATAATTGCTTAATTCTAGTTTCTAATTAGCTCCTTTCTTAACACCATTTAGGTTACTAAACAACTCCAATAAGGTTAATTTGGAATAATTATGACACCTAATTAGAGATCAATTTACCAGACTAGAGACTTCATATTCTAAGAGCTTCATAAGAACATCTAATTATCAATTGCGCTCAAAATCATAGATTGAACAACATATTTAACATTCTCTAAGTACAACTTAAAAACATAAGTCTAAGTTTCGATATATCATATGCTAGGATAAAGCGATTAAGGCTCCAACATAGCATATGTAATTGGCGTTTCAATACCTAGTTTAAGTTCTCATCAATTCTTAAATTTTAAAGCATGTAAAAATGATTACTTTATGATTAGATGGAAGAGTAACAAAGTGAAGCTAGAAATGATGCCTTATGCTTGAGGTTGAAATCCTAGACGCTTTTTCCAAATTTTCACACTCTGTCTTCTCTTTTCTCTCTGCTTCCTTTTCTTTTGTTTCTCTCAAAATCCACCTCGCTTGTGTAGAGACAAGCACCCCCATTTTTACTGTTTCTCTTCGTCTACTTGGTGAGTCAATAACAACACTTGTCAAAGTATTCTCCCGTATGTCTCTTATTCATCTTAATTACATCATATTAGATTCGGAGTTTATAGAATTATCTGCATATATAAATATACTTTTTTACAAACATATTTTACTCTTTGAAATAGTCAGAGGTGGAGACCTAATAAGACAAAATAGACCTCAATATCACATGGCCTTTCTAGCATCATTAAGTTAGCCCATGTGGTTGGGCAACATAATCGGGCTTTAATACATGCTTAATGTAGCATAATCCCCCCTATTATCCTATTAAGATTAGGTTAATTATCACAATCTTGTATTATGTTAATTAACCTTATTTAAGTGAGTTTAAACTTTACTAGCTTATAAGCATATTCTAGCAACCAATCAAGATCTAGCTTAAGGTAATTAAACATGTCCTAGTTTGCCATAATCTAGCCCATGAACTAGGAAAGTTTATTTACATTATTCCCTATCATGATACTATCTTAAAACTAATTAACTCATTAGCTTAGAACTATGCTAATCATTCCATATACCACAGTCAAGATAGCACAAAAGAGTGTATAAACATATATTTTGCATTCGATGTACATGGAATGCAATGCCATTGGTGTTACACCATTGTACCTCATTGCTTGGTCGAACTCTCAGCATTCGGGCAGACCACACAAGGGCCACAATAGCTCAATGGATGATCGTGGTTTCTCTCTCATGGCATGCAATGATTTACTCAAACGGAGTTTTAGGGGGTTGTGTGGTTTAGTGGTTGAAGTTGATAATTCGCCATGATTGGCTCTTGTTGCATCGCGGTAATAAGTTATGATCCTGCTAGAGAAAGATGATCCTCTAGTGTCTTTTGAAACACTTGGTGTCACCGTCGTGATCATTGCTCTTCATGTCAGCCCATGAGTTACATGTGCTCCTAGGTTGGTCATGTGGATTGGTTACAATAAATTGGAGTGCCTCCCACTCCATAGACATCATCTTCTTTCGTTCTTGTTCTTACCTTGAGACTTGAGAGGTACACTGATATGGACATCCAGTGGATTCTCACAGCATAATGTACACATCTCATTCTCTAGATTTTCTCAACTTTTCCCCTTCGAAGAACAATTTATCGATTTTCTGCTTGGTTCTTTCTAAAAACCTTGCGATTTCTTAAGGTTCCTCTTTTTTCTTTTCTTTTATATATATATATATATATATATCTTTTAAATCATTTTTAGCATATAGGAGCCTAGATGAATCAACACCGGGACTTTTTAACTTGAAATTCAAAACTTTTATGATTGACCCTAATTGATGACCCGTTTTGGTCCACACTGGGTTAATCATTTACTTTTCGGACTTATCCAAAGTCCACGTTAGAACCTTTTATGCTTCCACACTTTTCGATTGGTCCATTTAGGATCATTTTTCCTTTCTTTGACTCTTCCTTTGACTCTTTGACCTTGCCCCCATGTCACGAGATTGGGGATGCGACAGATAATGATATGGTTCAAAGGGTTTAGTTCAGGTAACTGCACAATAAGGTCCAGAATCAGTGTACTTCAAAGTTTTGGCACCACACCCGTCACAACTGAAAAGCAAAATAGATGCCAAGGATTTACGTATGTATTGTGTTTATAGGGAGAGGCTCTTAAGTGAACTGGGTAGAGTGAACTTACCCAGTGAACTAGATTTTAAGCCTAAAAGAACCCCCGGGTTGCCCTGTTGACCCACGGGGTTCTTTCAGGTTTAAAATCCAGTTCAGGATTGACCCACAGGTTCTTTTAGGCTTAAAATGCAGTTCGCTGGATAAGTTCACCCTACCCAGTTCACTTAATAGCCTCTCCATGTGTTTATATATATATCAAGGATCAAAATTTCCTTCTGTTTCCATCGAAACGGCCAAAACGTTTCCGTTTCCTGGGTCATGGAAACGAAATAGCCATGGAATCTCGAAATTCCATGGATTCCATCGAAACAACTTTGTTTCTTTGTTTCCATCGAAACAAACCTATGATTCCGCATCGTTTCATTTGCTTCCAATGAAACATAATTGTTTCCATCGAGATAATCATGTGGTTGTGTACTTGTCATATGAACAACCATTTTATTTTAGAGATGACTTATTAGCTTACTATGTACTTATATGTATCTTTTGCATTCTATTAAGTGTTTTGAGATTCTATGAAGTGTTTGACAGTAGATTGGTGACTTAATCCTCATGTATTTTTAATTTGAACTACACATTTTTAATGCATCTCTACATATATAGACCTCTCAAATGTTCAATTAATCAATTATTAGCTTTATACAAGCATATAGTTAAGTTTGAAGTTATGTTTTCCCATGTTTCTCAATGTTTCCAATTTTTTCCGCTGTTTCCACATGTTTCCGAAACGTTTCCATTTCTGGGCAGACCGAAACGATAGACCGAAACGAAATTTTGATCCTTGATATATATATATACTAGTGTGGGTGCACGTGCAAGGCACGTGCCCGTCGGATAGTTGTACTCCTAGATATATTGTGTATTAATCTTGACATTAGAGGTAATAAGGTGTTAAAAACAGTTAAATAGGAAATTGTAAATGTAACTATTTAATCTAAAACTCTTCTGACGGAAGAAGTTGATAATTATGACTATCTTATACATGAGTAGTAAAGGTAACTAATAAAGCGCCACTAAAAATATATGACACAAGTAGGGTATTTCCTCTAAAAAATGGCATGAACGTGTTTGTAGGCCTTAATTGATATTCGAATACAATCTATAAATCATGAATTTGAGGGAAGAAGTTGACCAAAATGTAAATATTAGTGATCAATTCATAATAGCTACTAAAATAACCACTTTATTTGACATTTTAGATATACCAAACTTAATTTTTAGAGAAGAAGTTGACCAAAATGTGAAATTAGTGACCAATTTCTAAATAGTCACTAAAATAGCCATTTTTAAAATTTTTTTAAAGTGAATAATAAATATCCCAAAACTTGCTGACCTAAATGCAATTACACATATTACAATATATGAATCCTAAATTTGAGAGAAGAAGTTGAGCAAATTGGAAATATTAGTGACCAATTCCTAAATAACCACTAAAATAGCATTTTTTTGACTTTTTATGAAGTGAATAATAAATATCCCAAAAATTATTGATCCAAATTTAATTAGACACAAATTGTTGATTGAAATCTCATTTGAGAGAAGAAGTTGACCAAATTGTAAATATTAGTGACCAATTTCTAAATAGCCACCAAAATAGCCACTTTTGTTGACTTTTTTTGAAGTCAATAATAAATCTCCCAAAAATTATTGACCAAAATGTAATTAGACACAAGATTGTTGATTAAAACCTCATTATTATATTAAATAAAATTTCAAAAGCTGACTTGAATGTAATTATTTGTCCAAAATGACAGATATACCCTCACACAAATCAATATATCCTTACGATGTATGGATAGATATATGAGTAATTATGATATCGTGAAGGGCAAAAGAGGAAGTTCATATTTTTTGACGTGCTTACCAAATGTGGCTGTCTTCTTATTATATATATATATATATATTCTTACCCATTGGATTATATCAATGTTTTAAAAGGTGAAAGCGCTAGGCAAGGTGTTTCACCATAGGCGTAAGCCACGAGGCATGAGTCGTAAGCGTTTCATATTTTCTAATTTATGATTTTAAAAAAAGTCAAAATAAATAAAATAAAATAGAAAAAAAGGATAGGATTAACAACTAAAAAAACAAAAGAAAAAATATTTAATACCATGAACAACAAACAATGTCTCAAATTAACTGGCCAGGATAATAAAATTGTTCCAAGCCATCCCCAAGGTAAGTTAACATATCAAAACACACAGGAAGAAAACAAGCATATCACATTAACTCTTCCTCAATCGAATCATCTTCAATTATTGGAGGTGCTCCACAATCATCTCCTCCCACTTCCACAAGATCATCATCCTCATCAATTAGGACTAATTTTGGTGCTTTGCCTTTGTCTTTGTCTGAGATTTAGAAGCATCAAAAGGCTTAAAGCCCCTAAAAAGGTTGAGTGTGTAATTTTCTGGCAGTGACAAAAAGCGTAAGCCTCAGTACAACAGGCGTAAAAGGCGAGCCTTTTTTGCTATATGCTATGCCTAAATTCTAAACGTGATAGCCTTTCAGGACCGCCGCTAAAATTTTAAAGCCTTCAGGCATTTTGCCTTGGCTCGCCTCTCCATGAGGAGAGCCTCAAGGCGTAAAATGGCTTGCCTTTTAAAACACTGCTTGGGGATGGCTTGGAACAATTTTATTATCTTGGCCAGTTAATTTGAAACGTTTGTTGTTCATGGTATTAAATATTTTTTCTTTTGTTCTTGGCGTATAAAGGTGTATCTGCGACAGCATACTTTTGGATTTTATGGATTTGGTATCTAGTTAGTCCCATGAGTAAGTTAAGTCACCAAAAGTTCTAAAATAAGTTTGTCTCTGTCATAAATTTGGCTTTCCTCTTCTCTTCTTTCCTTAATATTTATTCATGGTTCTCCTTCGTCTGAGTTAACGTTTGGAGGCAGTTGAAATTGGGTATTGTCTGAATAATATCTTCAGAACAACACACGTAAATCTGTTTGAAACAGAGTGAAGCAGAATATTTAGCTACCTTTTATACCAAATAATTTTAGCTAAACACATTTGTAGAGATCCAATCTCTTGAGCTGAAATTTAAAGACATGATCTTGGACTTTTTTCTTCTGGTTTTACATGACACTATTCTGTTTAAGTTCATGAACACAGAAAGCCACTATTACCCGCGGTGTGCACCTTTTTGGTTGATTCACCTGGGTTCACGTCCTATTTTAATGGTGAGTTTTTTTTGCTTCACTATACTTTTTAAATTTAATCACGGTGCCCCTTGATTGGCTTTTCTTTTCTGTCCTCGTGACTCTTCTTCTTTCTTTCTTTTTTTTTTTCTCTTTCTTCTTTTCCCCACATGGTGTTTGGTTGCTTTATCAAAAAGTCGGGGTCAATTTGTTAAAGTGGCTGTTGGCACTAGTGGATAAGCTTCTCATTAAAAATTGCATGTGTTTTGCTCAGAGCCAAATTGATATCTAACCCCCCCCCCCCCCCCCCCCCCACACACACACACACACACACACACACACACACACTACTCATTTACGTATGTGTGTCTTTTTTATTTTTTGTGTGCTACAACCGTTAGAATTTGGAACCTTGTGGTGTTAGTCAGTAAGGAAAGTAAGTTTGTTGACTAGTCATCTTGTTAGGCAAGTAAGTTTGTTGACTAGTCATCTTGTTAGGCATTTTTAGCAGGGTCATGGCCACAATTTGGGTGATCTGGTATGAAAAACTAGAGTATCTTTGAGGATAATTTTTGTAACAAAGAGGAGAAGTGCATTCGTATTTTCTTGGTATCGAGTTGGGCCTCTATCGCTAAACTTTTAGCAGTGTGCGTTTGAATCTAATGTTCAGATATTGCAACAAAGTGAGCTACTAAAACACTTTAAAAGCTGACATATGCATCGGGAAACTCCTCTGGTCAACTGTGATGGGTGTTCTCTGGGTAAACCAGCTCAATTGGAATTGGAAATTAGAGGAACTTCTAATGATCATGTTAGGACTATCATTTTAGCCTTGTAGGTCTTCTCAAAACTTGCTTCCAACATCAGTTATAATCCTCGAAAAGCAAATGCAGAAGTGGATGATTTGGCTATGAGAGGAGTGAATGTTTTTTCTTGCTTTAGAGGGCATTAGTACCATCATTGACTTGGTTGGGTGGAATTTATCATCTTTGTTTTTGGTTAGTTTCTCCGATCTCAAGACTTGGCTTTTTTGTTATTGGTGGTTAGGGCCCTGCTTTGGTGGAAGATTCCAATTTCTTTACTTCTGTATGTCTACACATTATTTTATTATACGTTTAGCACCTTGTCAAGAAAGTTTGCTTATACACTAGCTTGCACATACACCAGGTCAGTCCCGCAACTGGCATAATAAAACCAGATCATATTGTGGAGATCCTAGTTCATCACGAGGACTTCCAAACCCTAGAAGAGTTCATTGATGGTGTCCCACAAAACTGGTGGTGTGAAGACGCTAGAGATAAGGAAGTTATATTGGTGGTTAAGGTGCGTGGAAGGTACACAAGCACGACAAGAAATCACCGTATCCGAGTGCGCCACTGCCACAGCTGCTCGTCCAAGACAGCGGTCAAGGATGTTAAACCTATCCCAAGCCGTATCGAAGCGAATGTCCTTCACAGGTCTGATTTTCAAAAGATCAGCTCTTCCGCTGATGTGGTAGCCCACCTACGGAACTTGCACAGTCCTTGAAGCAGGAAGCATCTTCTTAGAGCAGGTATAATGTTCTGATGATCTCGGGAGACTTGAGGTACTGAAGGGATCATCATATCCTTGTCGTGGGGAAATCTCTGCACAAGCATTTTGATGTCCATACCGGCAGATCCCGACATGGGAATGCATTCGGCTTGTTTTAGCATTTTCAGCGAGTACCAAATGCCGATTCTCTGAACACCTCACCTTTCTAATTCCGACTTGTGAATTTCCAGACTCTGATTGTCAGTCCGAATGTGCATAGTAAAATTGAACACCTCAAGCACCCAAGTGTTTCCCCACCAATGAGCTCTAGCTACAGTTGGTAGCAGAAACTCTTCTTACCAGGTAGTGTATAGTTTTCGTGGTTATGGGCTGAAGCCAAGGGGTAAAGAACTGGATTTTACATGCTTGAAATTCATTTTTGTTTTGCAATTTGTTAATGTAAATTTTTAGTTTAAAAGAATATGATGGGTGTGGTAGGGTTAACAGGTGTTTTGAGTTTTCCAATCTTTTATTTTTACTTTTTAAAAATTTTCAAAACAAATCCAATTTCTTTTATAGTGAAAAAAAAGCCGCAGCTCTCTTCCACCAAACTCCGTGAGCATTCTTGGAAGTAATGGCGAGTAGACTTGCTGTGTGTCGGCATTAATGTTGTCATGGAAGACTGGTAGGTGCCTGTATCAGTGTATTCAAGTGATTAGTGGTTTTATAAATTTTGAAATGTTGCTACACACCAATAATTCTTGTTTGCCTAAATTCTGTTGTACCTTGATTTTCTTTTAATTCTTATTTTTATTCTTATTCTGACCTTTTCACTTTTCCTTCTTCAATCTTCAGTTTTTGGACTGGGCTTCAACCCATGTATAGAGATTTTTTTTTAAATTTTTTTTTTTTTTGCCATTTTTGGATAAGTAGAAACACATTTAAAGAATGACTGAATACAGAATTTTACATGCTTTTCGTTGATGTTGTAATGAAAGGAATGGAATGACTAAAGCCTTTTGGATACTGGAATTATTGTCTTATTGCATATGTGAATGTGTTATGTGTGTAGTTGTAAAACAGAAAAAAAAAAAAAAGGTCACTTGTAAACAGTTTTTTTTTTTTTTTTTGGTTGCAACGTGCAGCATATACAAAAGTTAGCTAAGCACCAACTCAGTTAAATTAGCTGTGGTCCACTAGCGTACTACCTCCAGGAAAATATAATAGTTAATAAACGTCGACATGGATTTAATAATATCTCTGCCAACAAAATTGTGTAGCATGGAATTTGGATTTGATTGTGTAGTAGAGAAAAAAAATGATGAGATGTAGAAGTGAAGTATGAAATTCGGGTCTTTAGTGGAGAGAAGATGTGGAGAAGAAGTGAATTCAAATGAAGTGAAGAAGGGAATTATCTTATTATCCAAGAAAAAAAAAAAACAAAAAACAAAATAAAGTGAATTATCTGGTTATGTAGACTCAATTAAAGAAATAAAAAGTCCGTTCCGCTAACACCGACTTTAAAGCCGTTTTTAATAAAATCGTCTCTTATATTTACAAAAAATTTCAGTTTATTAATTTATTTATTTTTCTGAAAATTGTTTTCCTAAAAAATAATAATTAAGGCGATTTTACAAAGATTGGTTTAATTAAAGTCCGGTTATGTCTTTAAGTTTAAAACTACTCGGGGTTTAATAAATAGGTATTTAATTTAGAGTAATGTTGTGCTTCCAAATTTTGTATCCGAAATGGTTCCTAAATACATGTGACAGTGAGTCCACTTAATTTTTTATTGTAGGATGTTGAAGTAATTACACCATCACTTCAACATGAACAATTATTTTTAAATACACCCAACTACTTTTTCTCTACATCCCAAATAGACAATTATTTTTTATCAAAGTATAACTATTTAATACATTAAGTAGGTGTAGAGAGTGCTCAACAAAAGCCGAAAATTAAAAAAAAAAAAAAACAAATCAACACTGATTGATCAATTTACTAAAGAAATACACAAGCCTAAACTAACTTAAAACCTACCAAAACTGCTTAAACCAACTTACCAAAATCGAAAAGCCAGTTTTAAAACCCAAGATGAACACTAAGATGCCGTAAGGCTATGGGAAGTTCTATTTACACCCGTCTATTTTACTTTGTATAGTCACTTACTCTTTGCACTCACCACTCTAATTTATCTTAAAATATTTTTTTCTCTACAACACCCTTCATCTCCAAAATATCCCTAACCTTACCACTTTCTGTTACTATTTACACCCACCATCCTCTTCCACTCGAGTAATGCTTGGGACACATAAAACCTTCACGTAAAGTTACTCATAAAAATTTATTGTGTCTATCTCTCTCTTGTTGGTGAGGTCCACTGACACAGTGGAATGTGTTAAAGTGAGAGATAGACACAATAAATTTTTGCGAGCAATTTTATGTGGATATTTTATATATCATTCTCAATGTCGTCTAAAAAAAAAATAAAAAAAATACCAAATTCATATGTGGATACACATATATAGATGCAAGTGTAAACAAAAGTAGGTATTATAAGAGAGTGCATAAAATCATTAGTAGTATATACGTTACAGAAAGAAATATCAAAGATAAAGCTAACAATAAAAGTCTTTATTTGGGAAAGTGTTTCAGGGATTTAATAATTTCTTCTTCTTCTTCTCTACATGAAAAGACGATTTTGGGGCTGGCAGTATGTGGTGAACAAGAAAGTTAGGTTTCAAGCCTCCAAATAAGAAGTCAAATAGGGTAGTACGTGGGCAAGAAGAAAGTTAGTTTAGATATACGGAGTGTGTATATATATATATATATATATTTTTTTTTTTTTGGATGATGCTATTACCACTCTATTATTGAACCAATGATTCTATGGTACCATTCTTAAAACATGTGGTACATGCATGTTATGCATTATATACATGGTACCACATGCTCTGATAATGGTTCCATAGAATGCATTGATTCAATGATAGAGTGAAAATAATAATTTTTTTTTTGATAGTAGTGGGCCCTGAAAGGTGAGTGTTTACCAAAATGAATAGTGTATTTTAGGGGGGGAGAGAACTGAGAAGGGGGTAGAGGTTAGGTAGAGAGGTAAAGAAAGAAGTTTAAGTAGCGAAGGATGTTTGAGCACTCATCATCATCGGTCACGGTCTATTATTACTTGCTCATCATCACAGACAGAGAGAGAGAGAGAGCGAGAAGCTTTCTCCTTAATAAACAGTAGTAGTAGTAATAGTAGTGTTGTATCTGTATACAACAAACAACAACATTCACATTTTATAGAAGAGAAGAGAAGAGAAGAGAAGAGAGAAAGAAGTAAAAGTAGAGAGAAAGAAGAATGGGAGAACCAGAAAAAGGGGATGTTGATGTTGATGAAGTAGTAGTGGAGAACAAGAAGATCATATTGAAGGGATACATAGATTCAAATCCAAAGGAGACAGACTTGGAATTGAAGTTGGGTGACAAAATTAAGCTGATTGCTCCAAAAGGGAAAGGCTCATTTTTGGTGAAGAACCTCTTTCTCTCTTGCGATCCTTACATGCGCGGCCGTATGCGCAACTCCACCACCTCCTACATCCCTCCCTTCTCTCCTGGTTCGGTACATACATACATACATACATACATACATACTCCCTCTCCCTCTCTCTCTCTCTCTCTCTCTATATATATATATATATATATTTCATTTTCTTTGTTTTTATTGTTCCATATCTCATATTCCATTTGGTAATGCTCCTGTTAATCGTTTAATTTCATGAGATTCATCATCATCATCATCATTATATTGTAGGCAATGTTAGGTTTTCAGACATTATTACTTTATGTATTAAATACATTTTACCCTTGTGCTTACACTCATTTCTTTTTTTTTTTTTTACTTTACCCCTATAATTCATGTGTATATATATATATATATAGAGAGAGAGAGAGAGAGAGAGCTTGTGGTGGCTGCTGGTGGTGGTGGTCAGTGGTGTGGTGGTGGCCGGTGGCCAGCCATGGTGGAAGTTGATGTGTTTTTAAATTTTTAGTTTAACTTGATTTCCTTTTCATTTTGAAAAAAATAGGTGACTGTCCTTTAATATTTCAAATAAAAGTAAGACTGAGTTTTAATAATTCCTAGATGTATTGCATTTTACCTCTATGTGATTAAATACATTTTTACAATATTCAAAAGTTGACACTTACCCGGATTGATTGAAAGGATGGGTATATTTGTCATTGCACAGTTAATAGTTATCAAACCAAAACAAAATGAGGTTAACTTGTCAACTTTTACTATTAAAAAAAAAAACATAAGAAATGTGTCAATTTTTGAGCCATAGCAATGAAGTGAAAATGAGTCTTAACACTGAGTTACAAGTATTTAACCTTTATTTTTCAAGATAGAGTTTTGTAATGTGAGAGGTTGCTTCTAAAATTGTTTTAACTGTTGATTTGTTTTTTTTTTTTTTTTTTGGGTTGGGGGGGTTGTAGGTAATTGAAGGGTTCGGGGTGTGTAGAGTTGTGGATTCTGATAACCCAAATTTCAAGGCAGGGGATTTAGTTTCAGGGTTTACAGGGTGGGAAGAGTACACCTTGATTTCCAACACTCAGCAGTTGCGCAAAATTCAGCAGGATGATCATATCCCTCTTTCCTACTATGTGGGTCTTCTTGGTATGTATGTTGTACCCCCCCACCAACACCAACCATATTGTATCTCTATTATTTTATCATCCCACTTTAAAAAAAAATAAAAAATAAAAAAAACTGAACCTATTAAGCATAATTTTGTGATGACAGGTATGCCAGGTTTTACTGCTTATGCTGGTTTTCATGAGGTTTGCACCCCTAAGAAAGGGGAATATGTGTTTGTCTCTGCTGCTTCTGGAGCTGTGGGTCAACTTGTTGGCCAACTTGCAAAGTTACATGGTTGCTATGTAGTTGGAAGTGCTGGCACAAAAGAGAAAGTAAGTTTCCGTTTACCAAATTAATTTTTGTTTGGTATCACTGTCGGCGTTAACAAACAATTTTACAACGCCTTTGTTTTAACAAGTGATATATATATATATATATATATTATGTTCAACCGTTGATTTGCTTTTCGCACTAACCACACAAATAACTTCGTATATAGGTTGATATTCTGAAGAATAAACTTGGTTTTGATGAAGCTTTCAACTACAAAGAAGAGCCGGACCTTGATGCAGCTTTGAAAAGGTGAGAAAGAGCTTTTGACAAAGTAAACTTGCAAGGTGTCATTGGGGGGGACCATTATTGATGTTTATCGTCCTGAATTGTCTTCAATATTTTGGGAGCTCTTGTAGACACATATGCCCATTTAGGATAATATAGTTGTTACTCGTTGATCAAATGTTCACGCTGTGACAAAGTGTCAAACAAACCTCTAATAGATGTTTATCGTCCTGAATTGTCTTCAATATTTCGGGAGCTCTAGTAGACACATATGTCCATTTAGGATAATATAGTTGTTACTCGATGATCAAATGTTCACGCTGTGAGAAAGTGTCAAACCAACCTCTAATAGATAGATATAGCCTTATTAGTTATGTGTCTGACTGACTCAAACAGGTACTTTCCACAAGGCATAGACATTTACTTTGACAACGTTGGGGGAGCCATGCTTGACGCAGCGCTTCTCAACATGAAGATTCACGGCCGCATTGCTGTTTGTGGGTTTGTGTCTCAGCAGAGCAGTTCTGATCCCCAAGGAATTCACAACTTGATCAACCTCATTACAAAGCGCATTACAATGAAGGGATTCTTGCAGAGTGATTACTTGAATCTATTCCCCCGCTTCTTGGAAGATGTTATTAGTTTCTACAAGCAGGGGAAGATTGTTTACATTGAAGACATGAACCAAGGGTTGGAGTGTGCTCCATCTGCTTTAGCCGGCCTGTTTTCTGGGAAAAATGTTGGTAAGCAGGTCATCTGTGTAGCCAACCCCTAGCAATTCTTTGCACTGTGTCTAACTTGGCTCGTGGCAAATCTCGACACGTAGGTCTCGTCTCGTCTCGTGTGTATTGTTGTTGTTGTTGTATCCTTGCAAATAAAGTGTTACCCTTGTTTGTGTAATCAATCTGCTTTAGTTTTCTGCTAGGCATGGTAGTTATCTGAAGAGTAGTAGCAGTAGTAGTGGTAGTAAAGCATTTGTGACTATTAAACTGTCACTTGTCACTTGTGTGTATCAATAAGAAATAAACATTTGCTATTTTGCTTGAGATCTGCCCTGCCCTGCCCTGCCATGCCATGCCATGTAGGTCCCCCCCGCATTGTTCTGACATTTGGATTTCTTTGTGGTATGGTATCCTTTGTATAGTAGTAATTTAATTGGTCTCAATTTCTGCTGCAGTTCCTGCCCCAACTAAACCACCTCAACCATATATTGCAATTAATTAATAATTGCCACCCCCTTTAATTTGTAACAACAAAACAGGGTCATCAATTTGCTTTGCTATAGCTCCCCCATAATAAATATATTCCATATCATCTCAGCCATCAACGTTAGTTAGAATCCTAGATAATTTTCGTGAGCAGTCTTACTCTCACTGTCTCATAGCCCTCATCTTAAATTTATTTATACTGCTGCCTCTACTTGGGCCACTTCTAATACAGGAGGATATGATTAATCAGAGACACTACATCTATCCATATATATATATATATATACTAGGTTGCAAGCAAGTGCGCTGCACGTGGTTTGTGCACTCTTCATTTTAGTTTTGTATATTTGATCCTGTTATATATATTAATATATATATCAATAATATATATATATATATAAGAGTGTATTGGGAAAATAAGAGAAACTTTTTATTTATTTATTTTGAGGAACATTCTTTTTAAACTAAAACTGTTTTTTTTAAATCCATGTATTCCACCACGTTTTTTGTTCGGCTAAAAACATGTTTATAACACTTAAATGTGTAACAGTAAAAAAAACATTTAATTTCCAACGGACCTTAGTCCAAACGGTCATATTTTGGTGCCCATAAAAGGCAGTGTGTGTGGAGAGTTTATATATACAAAAACGGCAACCAAAAACAGTGTACTTTTATCAAGTTATAGTACCATTCCCAGCAAGTCTTTGCTATAAAAAAAAAATAAGTTTGTTTCGGTTGTGTTCCATATTTTTTGAGTGTTCGATATTATACTCATTTTTTGTTTCCGAGCAATTAATCCGAAAAGGTGTTTGGTTTTTCAATTTATTTTGGTGCAAAAATAAATTGAGACAGAGGTGATTTCTGGGCTGTTTTATCCTGGAGGCGGCGTGGCATGTATGAACTGCTTGCACACTTGGGCAGAGCCGCGAAACGTCTTAAAGAGAGCGAGATCCGCGACTCGGCCCATGCTATGTTAAAGAGACTACTGATCCGGTAATTTTGTTCCAGTTTTATTTATATGTTCCAACAATTTTAAGACGATTTCTTCTGCCATGTATTATGGGTCATCCTCTAAGTCCCCAGATCTCACAAGTCTTTTTAAACTTGATGGTCATCACTTTAAGTTGTTTTTTCTTAATTATAAAGAAATTGACTTTCTTGCATATTTTGGAAAAAAATTGATGAACCCGGCTAGAACTTTGAGTGTGGACCATATTAAAGCCACAGAGACTTGGGTAGAAAATTATTGTTTTTATGAAAAAATTATATTTTTGAAGGCTTGAGTTTAACCCCATGGAGGCCAATCTGATACTTCTTCTCTCACCGACTGTATGTGTAGATATAAGTGTGTATGCTGAGACGAGCAATCTCTTTCTTATTCACATATAAGTATATATTCATGTACCTTGCATGTATATGTATTTTACGGTAGAAAGTGAAAAGCGTACTTACCCATGTGATCTAGTGAGGACTTATGGTAGTGCTAGACCATGGTGTTAAATAGAAGAGATTTGTAATGTCGAATAAATGGATTAGAGCAATTTCCACCCAATCAAACAAAACCGAGTTTTTTGAGACTTTTTCCATTGTGGTTTTAGGAGGAAAAAATATTGGGAAAGGGCCGGCTGTTCATGTGCAGGTGTTGATGTGTGGAATATAAATATGTTTTGTGTTTGTTAAAGAATGTTTTTCAAATTTACCTTTGATTCTTTCAAAGTCCAAATAGTGAATTCACGTGTAGGAATTATAGAAAGGAGGATTATCAGTGTGACAAGTGAATTTGGTTGTACTATCTCATGAACGAGAGTGTGGGGTAATATTATTCACTATAGCGACTGTTTGGGAAGGTTAAATCAGTTTTTTTTTTTTTTTTTGGCACCAAAAGATAGGGATTTGCTGTGTTGTGTTTGTGCCATGAATTTGTTGACTTTTGGTCTAATAACTTTGATTTGCAAAGATCAAATTGAGATGACTCAAATATTTTTGAAACAAGCTTTACTAGAGTGTATATTTTGTTTCCTAATAGAGTATCTCACTCTAAAACAAAAATTAATCATTTGAGTATTGAAAAAATATAGAAAACCCAATTTAAATTTGGGTTATTTGGCTTATGATAGAATTTTTTAATCCTAAGGAACTTGCTAGTAAAGCTGTAGACCATGCTTTTTGATACATGTATTCTATGACTTTTTAGTCTATTGATGCTACTTTTTACGAGCATAAATCTCTTTTAAATTGAGGAATAGCGGGGGTTCTCAAGCTCCTGTTTTCACGTCTCACCTAAAGTCTGTTAAGTTAGAGTGCATGACGGAGATCTTGACATATTATTTGAAACACAAAAGAGTATGAAAGCTAAGTGCTAAAAATATTTCGAAATGTACTATTTATACATTTTATTTAGAAGGGGTTGTATTTGTTTAAAGAAACTCTTACATTTTCAAAATGTTATTCTGGAAAAAAGCCATTCGAGATAAATGGGTTGATTATATTATTTCCAACCATTTTTTGGGAACTTGTGAATTTACCACTTGGATTGGAAGTAAGTGGAGTGTTGGAAATCTTTTTAATCATATAGTTCTATTGAAAATGTGAAACTACTTTAGTAGTAAAGGGTTCTAAGTGAAAGGAAAATGTTGATTTTTGGATACCTATTATCCTGTTTTACGTCCATTAAATTTTAGATGTTGTTGATGCTATTTATGATTACATACTAATGAAATGGATGTTAAAACCACATTTTTTTTTATAATGGAGAATTAGAGGATGAAATTTTTTTGTATAATCCTAAAGGGTTTACATATATAAGAATCATGTGTGTACATTTATTTATGCATTATATGGTTTAAAAATGGCACCCCGAGGTATGAGAAATTTGAACAAACTATTTTTTCAAATAGTTTCAATTTTATTGAAAGTGGAAAATTGTATTTATTTGTCATACACAAATGGAGTATGTGTTATGATATTGATGATTTATTAATTTTTTGGTTCTATTTTAGATGTTGCAAAAGAGACCAAAAATTTATTGTCACTTAATTTTTGATGTGAAGGATTTGGGTGGTGCCTATATAATTTTATGAATTAAAATTTCAAGCGCTATTGATAGTACTTTGAAAAAAAGTTTTGTGAAATTATTATTATTTTGACTACAGAACTTTATGCGCTCATTTTGATCCAAAGTGTAAGATTTCTCACAAATGATTGTGATAAAGTCAATCAAAAGGATAATGCTAGTTTTATTGGTAGTTCAAGATATGCTACATATTATGTTAGACTTGATATTGCTAAAGCAATAAAGAGTTTTATGTAGGTACGCTACCACGGTATATATATATATATATATATATATGAGTGCCTCTGGGCATATGTGTAACAATCACAATTGTTACAAGAGAAACTCATCTATGGAGAATGAAAAAAAATGTTTCGGTTGGTGACCAAGGTTTTGGGGCTAGAGAGTGAAATTGTATTTTACCTCCGGGAAAAAATTAAAATTTGGAGATGCGTTGTATACCCCGGAGATAAGAAGAGAATATTTTTTTAATAAAAAATATATCGCATATCTCGAAATTCGAAATAATTTAATTTTTTGTTTTTCAAGGATAGTTTTAACCAAAAATTTTGAGACATACGTATGTAGTTTCAAAATTTGAATGCAATTGGAAGAATTATAAGTTTTTAAAAGAAATCTATTAATTTAGGTATTTTATTATTATTATTTAAAAAAAAAAAAAAAAAGTTTTCACTGTACTTGAAGGTTACAGTGATGCTAATTGCTTAATGCCAATTGCTATCTCCTAACGGAAGACTACAAAGCCATGAGTGGCTAAATTTTTAGTATTGGCCGGAGTATTATTGAGGAAGTTATGTATTACCTGAAAAGGACCATGAGTTTCGGATTACATTGTGAGAGGGTTTCCGCTATCCTTAGAAGATGTAGTGATGCTGATTGGAATACCATTTCAGATGATTCCAAGGCCATAGTAAATACCTTTTTTTAGTATTGCTGGGGGCGCAGTTTCATGAAAGTCTAAGAAATAGACTATGTTGGCTTAGTCCACAATGGAATCAGAGATGATACCATTAGCTACGACTAGTGAGGGAAGCTTGGTTGAAAAGCCTGCTATGAGATAACCCCTTTATGGGAGAGACCGATACCAGCTGTTTTGATCCACTGTGATAGTATCGCGGCTATTGCAAAAGTAGAGAACCGGTTTTATAACGGTAAGAGGCGACAAATACGTCGTAAGCACAGCACGGTTAGAGAATTTCTCTCTACCGGGGCTGTAAGAGTGGATCATATACGGTCTGAGGATAATATAGCTGATCCTTTGACGAAAGGGTTAGCTCGTGAGAAGGTTTGGAAAACCTCAAAAAGGGATGAGACTAAAGCCCATTGGTAGTTGAGTCACTTGTGATGGTAACCCAACCTATAGACTGGAGATCCCAAGAAATAGGTTCAAAGGGTAATAATAAGTCACGAAGTGATATGAGTTGAATTATGCTATTATATATATACGGGGTTTACTCTCCAAGTCCATCCCTTAAGAAGCATGATATCCTGAAGCGATACACGGATGAGTTATTTGTAACTCTTAATGAGATCTAAACTCTATGTTGAGTGGGATACCTAGCTACAGGAGTATCCTTGTTAGACTCACCTATGCGAATGTGGAAGTGGGGCCGCTTCCTATGGAATTTGGGCAAATTCTCTAGAGCATTCGCTATACTGGGATATAAGCACATGGCCATAAAAGTGCTGGCTTTAAACTACACCTTAGTAGGGTTGTGTGTGTGGTGTTGTCTGAGATAGAGTTCAAAACTACGGTTATTCTAGTATAATCGGAAGCACTATCACTATGTAAAGGTTCAAGTTGAAAAACACCTTTACTTATGCACAATTCTATGATCGATTGCTCGATGAACTTTTAACTTTTTCCAAATACAAGTGGGGGATTGTTATATATATTAATATATATATCAATAATATATATATAAGAGTGTATTGGGAAAATAAGAGAAACTTTTTATTTATTTATTTTGAGGAACATTCTTTTTAAACTAAAACTGTTTTTTTTTTAAATCCATGTATTCCACCACGTTTTTTGTTCGGCTAAAAACATGTTTATAACACTTAAATGTGTAACAGTAAAAAAAAACATTTAATTTCCAACGGACCTTAGTCCAAACGGTCATATTTTGGTGCCCATAAAAGGCAGTGTGTGTGGAGAGTTTATATATACTAAAAAGGCAACCAAAAACAGTGTGTACTTTTATCAAGTTATAGTACCATTCCTAGCAAGTATTTGCTATAAAAAAAAAAATAAGTTTGTTTCGGTTGTGTTCCATATTTTTTTAGTGTTCGATATTATACTCATTTTTTGTTTCCGAGCAATTAATCCGAAAAGGTGTTTGGTTTTCCAATTTATTTTGGTGCAAAAATAAATTGAGACAGAGGTGATTTCTGGGCTGTTTTATCCTGGGGGCGGTGTGGCATGTATGAACTGCTTGCACACTTGGGCAGAGCCGCGAAACGTCTTAAAGAGAGCGAGATCCGCGACTCGGCCCATGCTATATTAAAGAGGCTACTGATCCGGTAATTTTGTTCCAATTTTATTTATATGTTCCAACAGATCCTGCATGGGCAATTTAAAAAGTCTATACAAATAATAACACACATAGTGAAATAAAATATTTCCAAGATAACTTAGTATAGTTTGAAGTTAAACTATCAAATAAAAATACCAAGAAAACTTAATGGAGTTTGAAGTTAAACTATATCCTAATAAAATAGTTCCAAGAAAACTTAAGGTTGTTGAATTATTATTATTATTTTTTAATCTTCTTGTTGGTAACGTTTTTGTTGTTTCCACCATCTTTCTCTGATCTACGTTTCTTCTTGCTGTAAGTGCCGATTATTTCAGAATCGTCAATTAGGATCGGTTCCTTGTCTTGAATAGCTTCAATTGCTCGTACAATAATAGATCCTTTGGATGCATCCTCTGTGGTGGTGTTGTTAGTTATGATAAAAATTTTATTTAATAATCTTACAATTTTTCCCTATTTTCTTCATCTTCCACAGATTGGGGAGGTTTGAGTCTCTTGTTTAATTGTTCTCTTGCTCTCTTGTTTGACTGTGACCACTAAGGTAAATCTATTCATTTAGAAATTAAAAGACTACTTTTATTAATCTAAATGATCCTACAATAAATTTGTTCATAAAAGCTACATTTTTTTTTTAATGAAAACACCAACAAAAAAAAAAAAAATTCACCAAATCAATATTAGAATAACAATGCGAACCTAGTTTGAAACAACTTATTATAAACAACTAAGTATTCATTTTTTACCTTGTTGTTGTCGACCAAAGATATCTTCAGTAGATGTGAAACTTAGTATGCTGCACCTATTCTCCGTAATAGCATTGCTATCATTAAGATCAAGAGCTCGTTTCTGAATATTTGGGTGCCATCTAGTTTCTCCCGTTGCAAATAGTAGAGGATACTGTAAGGGATCATAACAACTGTATAATGTTTCACTCTATGTCTGTGACCTTAATGAGTATGGACTACAATATTTAATTCGAATTACGGATTTGGATTGTTGCCTTCTATCCATATTGCAGCAACTTGATCAGTTGTTGGTACGTTATAAACTCGTTGATCCAATCGAACATCCTTTTTAATACAAATTTGGAAATCTTCACATAGAGGACAATCTTTCAAACATCGAAAGAATTGTGCATATAGATTTCCTTCAAGAACATTGATAAGCTTTTTCACAATTTCCTTATTCAAATTCGCACCTTCCAATTTCTTCATTCTTTTATGGATTTCATTATTAGTATCATATATAAAAATATAACTGAAAATAGCAAAGGCCATTTTCTGATGGAATCAAGGAAGGGATATCATGATAAATATGTCCTTGTGCTCGAAAAGTATAAATTCCTCTTCTTGCTGATACAAGCTCCTTATCCAGATTAACTCCAAAAGATGTAAAAGAGAAAATATTGTTATATGCATAAATGTTTCTTCTAAACTCATCGGCCTCTTCAGTGTGAGTTGTGAATAAATTGTACAACTCATTTAGAATCTCTATAGTGGCTAGTTCTACTTCTTCATTTTGACAACAAAATGTTAGAAGCTCGTAATCAAATTTCTTTGCACCACAAAAGACATAGTTTGGTTTTGTCGGTAGCTCATGGCCTTCTGACTACATTGGATTACAAAATATATCTCCTGAAGATGGCAAAATTGTAGAATTGTGATTACATGTTTTAAGCATAACGTAATTAATTAAGGAGTTATATTACCCAAACCTTTAAACTTGTATTCTACTAATTGAGCTTTGAGTAACCAGTGGGGTTTTTGCCTTGTATCATTTGCAGGATAATTATTTTTCCCTTCTGGTAATGAATTGTTAGTTGCTGTCCATTATTTCCTTGCATCTGTAGAATTCTGAATATATAGATCTCTTTGCTCATCACTCAATAAAGGCATATATATTTCTTTTATTACTTCGTGATTCCATTTGTCATGGAAGAGTTATGTTCAATTCATTGAATAAACAATAATGGTCTAAATAAGAATAGTATCACATGTTATGACAGTGAACTATTTAGTTTAAACTTACAAAAATAGGAATCATATTAGTGGTGTCAATCGGGTCGGGATGGCCCGGCCCGGCCCGAACCCGGTCGGCTTTTTTCGGGCTAAAAGCCCGGCCCGCTAGGCCCGGTTCACATACCCCGGGCCGGGGTGGACACCCATCCTTCCGTCCATGACCCAGCCCGACCCAAAATAGTGAAAAAGCCCGGCCCGGCCCGAAGCCCGCCACGGCCCACATCAAAAATAGAAGAAAGCCTGCTAACCCGTCCGGCCCTGCCCGATGTCTGGCCCGCTAGGCCCGTGCCACCGGTCCGGGGCGGACACACCCCCTCCAATCCCAAGCCCGGCCCGAAGCCCGCTCGGGGCCCCGCTTTGATCGGGCCCGACCCGACCCGTTTGTCACCTCTAAATCATACCGATGGGAATAAGTATTTTACACATTTATCAATTGGTGTATTTTTACTTGAGTTTCCAGAATATATCCACAATAAGTGTCATCTAAGAGTAAAATAGAACAGTGACTATATAATGCAACAAAAATAATAATATAATACAAATTTCTTAAGCAATATACAAACTTGAAGTGGGCACTTATTTTGGGACAAATGGAGAAAAGAGTAATGCTAAGGTTTCCTAGATTTTGGTTGCCCAATGCATGTGTCAGTTGTACCACTGAAAACAACTTCGACTGAAAATCAAGTGTAACAAACCCAACTTGGCATACAAATATGCAAATCATAGATTACTCAAAAACAAAATGAACAAGTTTTGATTTGTAAAATTTGCAATGATAATAAAATACTTTGGGTTGTGTTCTAATAGTACGTGAGAAAGAAAAGAGCAGTAGTGGTAAAATGATTTGAGATGGATTCACATATTAAGTGGGAAGAAAGATTATTAGTCTAACTATTCAGTAACATTTGTTAGGTCCATTGCATTAGGTTCCTCTCACATACTGAAAAAGTTATAAAAAAAATACAATTTAATAAAATTAATTTAAAAACTGTGAAAGGAACCTAATGAAATGTACCTAAGGAACTTTAATGAAATTTTGTTGAATGCTTATGAAAAGTGCAAATTTTCAGGTTAGGACTTTCACTGCTGTTCTTAATGGTTACTTAGAATTAGGAGATTTGTTATGGTTTTGAATTTGTTTGACGATACAAATATGCGGAGAGAGAGAGAGAGAGAGAGAGAGAGAGAGAGAGAGAGAGAGAGAGAGAGAGAGAGAGAGAGAGAGACTGTTGGGCCATTAGAAGATTAGCGCAATTTTTTTGGTGCAGTCTTACCACCATTTGGCAAATCAACAGTTAATTCTGTAATAGACAATAAAAGTTAACGCATTGTATATGTTATTTTATAGAATATATCTCTTACTTTCTAATATTATTTTAACTGGTCACACTTTTCTAATTTAAAATTTGTATTGCTCACATTTTTCTAATTTAAAATTCTTATCAAGTCTCAATTCACTTGATCTCACTTTTCTTACTTCCAGTCATAAAAATCAAAGAAAAGAATCTAGCTTCTATGGAGAAATCAAAGAAGAATGGATCTCTAAGATCAGTAATATATGTAAAGCAATAAAATCTATTAGAACTACAAAAATGCTACAAGCATACCAAATTTCACATCTAACACATTTTGACCTATGATTCTTGTTGGTCCAGTATAGGACCCATATGGGACCTACATGGGGGTCACAGGAATGAAGGGCCAAAATGTTGCTTGTTGTAATGTTTTCTTTCATTGTATTACTTTCTTCTTCTTTTATTTATTTTTTTCCCTGGCCAAATTGTATTATTTGATTTAGTACAAAAGTTATAATTAAAGATGCATTGATATTGGATTTTTTGCCTTTTATAATTTAAGCGTAAATTTTGCCAATTCAACCATATGTATAAATATTGCTGATTCTATTGATTAAGTATTAATTTTTATCATCATTATCATCATTTTTTTATTAAGTGTCACCCCGTTTAATAAATAGATAGATTATGTTTACCGACATACAACATATAATGATCAAAATAAATTTATGAAATATAATTTAAACAAATAAAAAAAATGCCTCTACCTACAACATGAATAGTATTTTGGATAGAACTTGCACATTCTTCACAGGTATTGGAAGTAGGTTCACCAATACCTATCCTAGCCTCACCGTAACTTAAAATGTGATAAAGAAAAATGTCATAAGATGAAGAGAGCGTTTTTGCTCACCCAAAAAATGGTTCATCAATGCTCACTCAAGTATCTCATTGGTCAATACAGTGCGATTCAGGATTAACATCATTAATTTAATCATGGATCCCACTGCATTGACCAATGAGATACTTGAGTGAGCATTCGTGAACCATTTTTGAGTGAGCAAAACTATTTTCTAAGATGAAAGCCAACTCTTTATAATGACATACAAAAAAACAAAATAAAATATAGTAAAAAACACAACAGTCCAATAGCTATGTTGTACGTGGTCACGAATATTCCAAGGCGTGCTATAACTAAAATCTACAAAGAGGAATGAGTCTTTGAAACAATATATCATAAACTCGTATCTTTTCGTATAAAAAAATGAATAAAGCCCCATTTCTAATATTAGAGGGGAAAAAAAACAATACTTCGTAACAAATTAGCAGTTTGAGCCACACGTGTGCTGATATGAGGACACACATAAAAAAATAATAAATAAATAAATAAGTAAATAAGAGCAATACCTGGCAACAAATTAGCAGATTTGAATCAACATACAAACACAGCAATTATGGCATCTCAGCCTCATCAATCTCAATCCAATTATCAGTTTCAAACAGAATTAAAATGGTCTGTTTAAAAGTCGTAGAAGAGGAAGATTTGATGGCAAGAGGAGACAGATTCAATGGTAGAAGCAACTTTCAATTCATATATATATATATATATTTTTTTTTTTCCTTTTCTTATTTGCTAAGGTTGGTTTACGCATGAATTGTAAAGTTGGATAAAGCAACACCAATGAGTCCTATTTGGATTGTAAATCTCAAGTAACAACAACAATGAGTCATATTATAAACATGATATCCAAAAATAAGGCATGGACACACAACAAATATAATAAAGTGGTATACTAAACTTTACACAAATACTAAAGTGGTATACTAAATTTTTAAAACTCTAAATTCTAAGAAAAAAAAGTTAAAGTAAAAGGGCACCAATTAATAAAAGTGTAAAACACTTATGTACATTGGTACATTTATATATGTTATATATATATATATATATATATTCCATTTATAAGACTTTTTGATAATCTATGATCTCTTTTAATTCTCCGGAGCAAATCTCGCTCACAAAATAGAGTAGAGTGATATGCTTCAACTTGGCTGGCAAGACCAGTCACTGTCCAAAGGTAGCTCCAACCGCTTTATAAAAAAAATAAATAAATAAAAACCCTTTTCAAAATAAAGTGGTGTATTGACTTGGCCTAGTGGGTAGTAGTGATAAGTTGGAGCTAGTAGCTTATACAACTTGTGATTTGTGAAAATAAAGTTAAGCTTTTCTTCTCACTTTTATACTTGGTACATTCTACAAGTATCATCAACAAAGTTTTGATCTTGGTTTTCCAAAATTCCTTCGGTCAAGTCGACTGATCTAGCAATAACATTTTTCCTTGTTGAGTCTCGAATTTTTCTTTTCAGTCTTTGGAATTGTCAGTCCGCCGGTCCTAACCAGTCAATTGATCGTTCGTTGAATAAGATTTTTAATTTTACAAAAAAATTATGCAACCTCATTTAAAGAGGGAGACTCTTGGACGAAATTTGATAGTACTCTACATGAATAATGCTATGCTTCTCAAATTTTAATCCCAAATTTGATTCTCAAATGCTTTAACACTTGTACCACATGATGTGCCAGTGGTTGGTGGTACCACATAACCACTCCCTCTGGTACAACTTGCAATGCATTTGAGAAGCAAATTTGAGATTCAAATTTGAAAATCATACCATTATTCTCTTCAAATACTATATATGAAATTTAATTCAAAACTTCTTCAAAGGGTTGTTTTTATTACAAATAGACTATGAGAAGGTCTAAAAATAGATCAATTTGATTTGATTTATCTTGACAGTCAGTGTCATACAATGCATGTTGTGCATTCGCTATGCAATTCCTTAAATCATTAAAACATTCAACTTATTTGAATTTGTTTTTGAGGCCTTGGTGGCCAGTCATTACTCCATATAGATCATGGGTTTGAGATGTGGCAAAGTGGTTTCAACACTAAAATTACTTAGAAACCTTTTGAGATTATAAATAAGTAGAACAAGTCCAGTGATACTTTCTTCCTCCATGTAAACAGATTTACAGTGTTGTCACATAAACCATCACTGATGCACTTAGATTTGTGAACTTTTTTTTTTTTTTTTTTTTTTTTTTTTTTATGACTTTTTACTTTGTTGGTGCAAAATGCAATTAAACAAACAAATCGCAGTCATTAGAGACGAGTCGTCAAGAATCCATTTGTGCACCATTTACAAAAAGTAGTGGGTGTAAATTACGTCCCAAGAAAGCAACATTGTGACATGCATTGAAGCCGCTTTACTTATACATCAAACTCTCCATGCCACCCGATCTTGAGATCTCTCAACGCCAAAGATTTGAATTCCATTATTAATTGTTTAGGCTAATACTAAAATAAACAAGTTAGACCAGACAAGAGATGAACACAACCAATCTCTTATGGGCCCTTTTCCATCGCAGAGAGAGAGAGAGAGATGGTTCAAGACTCGGAGTAAACATTGGTCGTAACTGGGATACCATTTCATTATGGATTTCCCTGAAAATATAAGGTCAAATCAGGTGGATGAAAATTGATTCAAACACTATACCTATGGAATAGGGATATTAAAGGAATTTGATTGGATTGAGATACCACGTCACTTCTATAACTGTAATATCTAATATTTTGATTTTTTTTTAGGGGGGGCAGGGGGGTGGGGAAGGGGAGGGAACGGTTTGAGTTTTAGAGCATAAATAATGGTATCATCAATGTTGTCAAATCGTGAATCGAATTGTGGATCGGTTTGCCAAAATTACAAATCGTGAATCATAAGATTCACTTTTTTAGAAACTAGATTGGCGTATTTTTTTATATGCATATAGAACACATGTATATTTAGACGTATGTTTAAAACACATGTATATATATACATATGTATTTTTAAAACATGTATAAAAACAATGTGTTGTTTTTTTTAGGATGTGAAGCCCAACACTTCACATACGTACATGAATGTGAATAAGAATATTAAGGAAAAAACGTTGGACAATGCATGAATGACATTATTGGTGATTTGCAAAGAAAAAGCTTGGCATTTTCTAATTAGTAAACCTATTTATATATACAGTTTTAAAAGTTTTATATGTAGAAAGTGTTGCAACGTAATAAATTGTAATTTGTAAACTATTACACTTGAAGAACATAATTGGCATGTAACACGAGCAAAAAATAAGACAACACATTTTCCTTAAATTTGTTAGCAAAGCTCGCAAATTTTATGAATAGTATCAATCGGGTCAATCGTATCGTGAATCGAACAATTCAATGTGATTCCGATTCATATGCACGATTCGAATCGTTGGGCATGAGAATCGAATCGTGAATCGTAAGATTCTAACAACCATGGGTATCATTACTATTGCGTCTAGAGGGAAGGAAGAAAAAAAAAATTGACACATTGAGAATACCACATAACATGCTAATGTGCAATGAGAACGGATTATTTAGGTGGAATCTACTCCCTTACATACAATACAAAACAATAGAGATGGTCATAATTTGTAGGTCCTGATATTCAAATAACCCACTCAATGCCACTTTGTTAGGAATTAACCAAAAATTTTGGCGAGTGTGACTTGTCTTGCTGGTCTCCTCCAAAACTATCAGAGTCTCTTTTGTAGTCAAGACAAGAGACTGAGTCAATATCTCTTTGTCAGTTGAAAATTAAAATAAACTACGTACAAAAAGCAGATTGGTAAAACTGTTGCTCTTTCCCAATGTGTAATGTGTATGTATGCGTTGAAAATAACACTACACGTCTTTGAACATTCAACCAGGAGGAGAGAGAGAGCAGCAGCAGCAGCAGCAGCAGTTTTGCTTTACCTTTGGCCTTTGGGGGGAGTGGAGGTGGTTGAAGAAAGTCCTAAAAGAAAGTCCAAAGTCACAAACATGAAGTCTTCGTTGATGAGTCAATATCACAGACACATACATATATCTATATATATCTATATATATATATACACACACAGAGAGAGGCGGACGGATGCTTCGTGGTAGATCCACAGAAGACTTGACTTAGAAATAGAAATACATATAAAGTCCCCACACCCACACCCACACCCACACCCACTCTCTTTGAAGAATGGGAATTAGAGAAAGTTAAAGGATGCTCTGCCTCTGCTTCTTTCTTTCTATCTATCTTTCTTCTTTCTTTTTTCTTTTTTCTTTTGAGAGGATATGATATGATATGATATATGATATTCATAACAACAACAGCTTACTTGTTTCGGTCCATCCATCATCCCATCTGATCTGGCTCTACTTCATTCGGTCTTTTCTTTTTCTTCTTCTTCTTTCCATTGTGAAATTTAATTTACAATACCAAGTTGCTCGCTCATCTTCTTAGCTAGCTTTAATTAATTCATAAAACAATACAATACAATACAATACAATGCTAGTTAGTTTAATTACGTACATTACTTGGGTAGCAAACTTCATTAGTTTGTTTCTCTTTTCTCTGAGTTAATTTGATTGAGATTGTTTTTGTTTTTGGGTTGTTTATAATTATTGATAATATTGATGAAAAATTCCATGCACATGGCCATCATGAATGGGTTTGTTGTAGTCATGTTCCACAGTTTTATGTTGTTGCTGTTGTTCAGCTTTAGCAGCAACAGCAGAGGGGGCTGTGTGGGGGTCTATGCTGCTTCTTCTTCTTCTTCTTCTTCTTCCAGCAATAATATATATTGCTTGAAAACTATAAAGGAGTCTCTTCAAGACCCTCTCAACTCCTTCAACTCTTGGAATTTCAATAACAATATTACCCAACAACAACAAGGCTTCATCTGCAAATTCATTGGTGTGGAGTGCTGGCACCCAGATGAGAACAAAGTCTTAAACCTTCACCTTTCCCACATGGGTCTCAAAGGTCACTTCCCTCGGGGTATTGAGAATTGCACTAGCCTTACCGGCTTAGACCTTTCCAACAACGACCTTTCCGGCTCAATCCCTTCTGATATATCCCAGAGGGTACCGTTCATCACTAATCTTGATCTCTCCTTTAATGGGTTTTCTGGCGAAATCCCATCGAGCTTAGCCAATTGTACTTATTTGAATTTCCTTAAGCTTGATCATAACCGTCTAACCGGTAATATTCCCCTGCAAATTGGGCTTCTTGGTCGGATCAAGTCGTTTAGTGTTGCAAACAATCTCTTGTGGGGTCGAGTCCCTAATTTTAATTTTACCGATGCAAACAACAATATTACAAGAGAGGCGTATGCAAACAATAGGGGACTCTGCGGTGAGCCTTTGGATGTTTGCCGAGGTTCACCACCTCTCAAGTCTAGAGCGCAAGTCATCATTCTAGCAGCCGGGTTTGGCGGTGTAACTGTTGCCGTTTTTATAGTGATTTTAGTTCTTTGCTACTACTCCCGTGGATTGGCCATAAAGAAGAAGAAAGAGGAGGATGATCTTGAAGGTAACAGATGGGCAAAGAATATCAAAGGAACCAAAGGCATCAAGGCAAGTATCTCAAAATTCTCTATTAAATACTAGTTGCTTACCTAGAATTAGTCCCCTTATGCTCCGGGAAAGTTCTTTAAGAACATTTTGTTCTGTTATGCTTTTTTATTAGCTCATGTGTGCAATGTTCACTATGTGGACCAATCACCAGATGAAACCAAATTTAAGTAGTCCTAAAAACCTTACTGAAGTAGTGTCCTAGGTAGCTAGAAAGTTACTAACATGAAGACGAATTGTGTATTTCCAGGTTTCATTGTTTGGAAAGTCGGTTTCAAAAATGAAGTTAAGAGACCTTATGAAGGCTACAGATAGCTTCAACAAAAACAACATCATTGGTTTGGGAACAACTGGAACAGTGTACAAAGCAACGTTTCTTGATGGCACTTCTCTCATGGTCAAGAGGTTGCAAGACTCGCAACGCTCAGAGAGAGAATTTCTTGCCGAAATGAACACACTTGGGAACGTGAAACACCAGAATTTGGTTCCCCTCTTGGGATTTTGCATGGCAAAGAGGGAGAGGCTTTTGGTGTATAAATACATGCCAAACGGGACTCTTTATGACAAGTTGCATTTGTTAGAACCAGAGGCAAAGGGGATGGAGTGGCCATTGAGGCTCAGAATTGGAATTGGGGCAGCCAGGGGCTTAGCATGGCTTCACCATAGCTGCAACCCCAGAATTATTCATAGGAACATAAGCTCCAAATGCATATTATTAGACGAGGATTTTGAACCGAAGCTGTCTGATTTTGGGCTAGCGAGGCTCATGAACCCGATCGACACCCACTTGAGTACTTTTGTGAATGGGGAATTCGGGGATTTAGGTTACATTGCACCTGAATATTCCCGGACATTAGTTGCCTCTCCAAAAGGAGATGTTTACAGCTTCGGAACTGTACTGTTGGAGTTGATAACCGGAGAGAAACCAACCCATGTAGCTAATTCCACAGAAAACAATAACTTCAAGGGTAGTTTAGCGGAGTGGATCGCTCATCTGTCGAGTAACTCTCTCCTCCAATCAGCGATTGACAAGTCTTTGATTGGGAAGGGTTTTGATGTGGAGCTTATCCAATTTCTTAGAGTTGCTTGTCGATGTGTGTCATCTAATCCTAAGGAGAGACCCACCATGTTTGAAGTGTTCCAGCTTCTTAGAGCTATTGGTGAGAGATATCATTTCACAGCTGATGATATTTTGGTGCTGTCTGAAACTGGTGACACTGATTTTCCAGATGAACTTATCGTTGCTCAAGAAACTAGAATAGATCAATTAGTTTTGAGGCAGTAGATTTTTGCAAGATTTAGATGCACTAGTTTGATGCCATACATATTGGAAAGATCAGCACACAGTATTTGAGTAGTTAATGATATATATTACTAGTATGAATATGAGTGCTATAGGTTTTTAGTTCTAAGTTGATTCTGCCGCTGACACCTTTTTATGTTAAGACCACCAAATGTGTGATGTCTCTGTGTAAATATATATTGGTGATGTACTTGTGATGTTGAGATACTGATTTCTCTTCTTTGACAATGTTATATAGTTTTAACGTTATCTTTTGCATCGCTTACTTTCCAGTCTTTGAATTTCTGTCTCTTCTTTCTTTTGGCATTGAAAGGAGCTGTGAACCAGTGAAATAGCACTGAATGTTGGTGTCTTTGAATTTCTCTCTTCTTTCCTCTGACTTGTTCCTTTCCAACTTGAAAATATATAAATCGACCAAAGGGGAATTCCTGTGGTAATCTTACATGTGGTATGAATAAATTGCCAGTTTAGAAGGGTGAAATCATGTATGAGTTGGAGAGTGAAACTCTGGGGCCTATCTTTGATGGTCAATGATTGTTCAATTCTAATTTAATTTCAAATGTATTTTCATTTAGGGAATTGTTTGCACCCAAAAACCGCCAAAGGTTTTTGAGCCCGAATGGGTTGGAATGGGCCTGGAACTAATCGGCCCAAGACTTGTTTTGGAATGGCCGGCCCAAGGCAGCGAAGGGCGATCGGGCTCAAGAGGTAAACATCACGTGGTTCAGAAGGACAAGGCATATGCTCAAGCCTGGTGGAGCCCGATAGGTGATGAAGGATAAACATCCAGTGATCGGGTACCATAATTGGAAGAAACAGTAACGGCAAGTGTTGGCGCTCGATTGGTCGGAAGAATGCATATATATAGACATCATCAAACTCATACATTTCGGAAGGCATGGAAGGTGAAAGGTAGGACAGCCCAGTGGGAAAAAAGGCGTGGACTTCGGTCATGAGAGCCCAATGGTTGAATGGGTCTGTCCTTGATTATCACGGCAGCTGTCATCCTGGAATTAAGGAAGTAGAGTCCGTTTAGGAATGGATCTGGTCAGATCCAGCTGGATATAGAAGGCTAATCCCTAAGATTTCAGGAATGTTTCAATCAAGATAAGGGTATGGAAAGAAGTTGAGATTAGGAAGTATTCTGTCTTGCTTGGGGTGCAAAAGAAGGAATCCTTGCCATATCAGGATTGCTCAAAGGCCGCTATAAATACAAAAGCTGGCCAACCATGCAAGGGACTCCGCGTCATCTCGAAAATAGCATACAATACACACAGCATTCAAAACATTCAACCCTGCGTTCTTGCTGCTCTACGCCCATAACAAATAGGTCTGTCCTTTTTGTTATTTTCACTGCTTTCGATCTCTGTTGAACAATCAGAGCCTGTTCTGATTCTCTTCTGCGTTTCTGTTATTGTTTTCCAAACAGATTTAATAAATTATCTTCATTGGTGTTTTGTTTATGATTGTTTATCTGATAAACTCTACACTAATTGGCTTGTGTGCTTCAGTACTGCCATAGGATCTTTGGTAAGGGTACTTTCCTACTCACCTCACAATCGCACTATTCGAAGTCAGGTCTCAAAGCCTTGTGTATCACTCACACAAGCATATAGAAAATTAGTTTGCACACACTGAGTCCGTTTGGCTCTGGCACGTCCGCACAAACTACACGCAAACATTTTTGGCACACCCGGTGGGACCCATAGTGCTAGAATATGCCTCCAAAGAGAGATAACAAGAATGGGAAAAACGAATAGAACGATCCGGTCATTAACCCATCAGAGGAAGAGAGCACTGGCCAGTCACCAAAAGACAGTGCCCTGACCCTGGAAGCACTTTCAGAGGTCATGAGGCAAAACGTTGAACCTATAAGGCAAGATTACAATGCCTTGATAGGTTCGATGGATAACTTTAAGGCACTAGCCTGCCAAACGGCCGACATACATCGAGGTCAAATCGAGCTAATCGCGTCTACTAAAGGTACACACGCAAGGCCGGAAGGTTTGACCTCAGAAATCTCGGATTTGTCAAAAGCCATCAAAGCGCTCATGGGCCGTTTGACACCCGAGGGTCCTAAAGAGCATATCGGCGAATCTAGTTTCGCCAATAAGAAAAAGGAGCCTGCTTACGTGTGTCCAAATCTCCGAGAGCAGAATGGATTAAACAAACAGCTTGATCCACAAGTGGGAGGATCAAGCAGTGTGGTCGTCACCGATGCCATTGGACCGGGGACACCAGTGATTATTCAACCTTTAGGCCGAAACACAGAAGAAATCGGTAATGCTGGTTCCCCTGCCCACGCTGCTGGGGGGCAAAGAGCCAATGATGTTTTTTGGCCTCACCAGGCCGTTAACAACTAGTATCAGATCCCACCCCCCTTAGCACCTCATGTGGTAGTACAACCCATTGTGCCACAGGCTATCAATAGGGAGCAATTGGTGGCGGCCATACACGAAGAGTATGGCCCATTAATGAGAAGGATGGAGAGGCCGACGTACAGACGGCCATATCCACCTGAAGTCGACCAAACCAATTTCCCACAGGGTTATAAGGTCCCAAACTTTACCCTGTTTTCAGGGGAGGGTGAGCAATCAACAATAGTACAAATAGGTCGTTTCATTATGCAATGCGGCCATGTGGGTAATAGTGACCACTTGAAATTAAGGTTGTTCCCAAATTCTCTTATAGGGATCGCTTTCCTGTGGTATGTTAACCTCCCTGCCAATTTTGTTCAAAACTGGCAAGGGATGGAGGAATTGTTCCATGGCCAGTACTATAGGACTAAGCCCGAGACTTCTCTGGCAGATCTATCAAGAATGCTCCAACTGGTAGGGGAGACGGTTGAAACATATATAGCCCGTTTCAGAAAGGCTAAGTACAGGTGCAAGACTGTTTTGCCCGAGGAAGAGTATGTCAAAATGGCAATGGGTGGGATGTCCTTCGAGCTTTGTAAAAGGTTTGAAGGGACCGATTTCTGTGATCTATTCGAGCTGGCCACGAGGGCCGCTCGTTATGAACGTATCCATTTGGACGAACAGGAGAAGAAGAATTCTTCCAAGGGAACGTATTACAAAGACCCCAATTACAAGGTCCATGTGGCAGATTGTGACCTCGAAGTTGAAATTGACATGGCCGAATTGATCAGCAAATGGTTGATTGTGCGCAATGCCTTGAATAAACCCGTAAATAATAACACCGCTGCAAAAAAAATGGCGTTCGAGGTAGGAAAAAATTAAACTTTTGACATTACTATGGCCGATCAAATTTTCGATGCCCTATTGGCCGAAAAGGTGATCAGGCTAAGGGAAGGTCATCGGATCCCTAAGGTTGATGAACTCAAGAACAAAGAATACTGTAAATGGCATAACTCATGGAAACACTCCACTAATAATTGTGTTGTATTTCGTAATGTGATACAGGAAACGTGGAAAAGGAGTATTCAAGTTCTCTGACAAAGCCATGGGCATTGTTGCCAATCCATTTCCTCAGATCACTGACACAAATATGGTGGTACCCGTTTTAACTAAGCTGACTAGACCAAGACCAAAAGATGACATGTCAGAAGTATCGGAAGAAAAATCAAAACAGAGAGAAGGGAAGCAAGTTGCTACTTCGATCATGGAAGGGCCGAAGATAACCATCCACGAGCTTCAAAAGACTTATCAAAAGAGAAGGAGCCTGAGCGAAAGGCCGAAATCGAGAAGGCCCGATCAAACACTGATAGTTTGATAGCTGATCTACGCCATCAACTACACCAGATTGAACAAGGCCTCTGCCCAAGATGCAAGGCCGACGTCAAGAAAGAATCAACCAGATCAAGCAAGAGGCCGAGAGTGAGTGAACATCGTGAGCAAAGCCTGAGGAGGTCTGTTCATGACAAGCTCACATTGCCAAAGCAAAATCAATTTAAGCCCGAATGGAAGCCCACATCGTCTCCAGCATTGCATAGCGGCTTAAGAGATTCAGGCCGATTAGGAGAAAGACGTCATCAGATGTCATTGAGGCCCAACGTGCAAGTAAGGGTTTCAACATCAGACATACGTTCGAGTATTGTGCTCCCCCCAGGGATGGAACATGGAAGATGGCATCGAGTTAACCATCCCAAATTCCCTACAGTACCCAAGAGATGAGGTATCAACGGGCATGACAAGCAGAAAGAGAACGTCAATATTGGGTAGTGAAGAAGTTGATACATTCAAGCTTAGATTGAGACAATAAGTCTCAACCCTAATTATAGTAATAATGGAGATAAGCATAATTACAATGATGCCCTTAGGCAATAATAAAAAAGATAATAAAAGATCTCTAAACAACTCATAGCCACCTAGTATTCAACTCATATTAGACAGCTAATAGACCACTAATCCCAAAATATTTCAACGCTCCCCCTCAAGTTGGTGCGAAGATATCCCGCATGCCCAGCTTGCTAAGATAGTAATGTTGGATAAATATGTGTTTTAGCCATGTTTAAGGGCTAATAAAAATGGGACCCACTTAGATTTTGAGTGAGGTCCTTGTGGATTTGTGTTCTCCTCCATGAGGAGATGAAATTTGGATATTCACATGTCCAAAACTATTGATGGGTGAATAAAAAATTAATACTCAAAGGTTGCCCCTTACAAGGAGTTGTTGAAATGGAAAAGATTCACAACTTGCCTTGTCCCACATAGGAAAAATAGAAGTGGTCTTTAGTGTATTTATATAAGGCTACTTCATGTTTTGGGTTGGGCCCGAAGGGGTACCCAGTTTTGTGGAAGGGGGAGGACCTAAGGCCCTTTGGGTTTACTCCACACACGCGCACCGCTGCCGTCCGACTGACCGGCCGTGCCGAGCCGGGTTGGGTCGGGGTCGGGGTCGGGGTCGGGGGTGCGGGTGCACAAAATATTTCTTTTTAGACCCCTCAAGTTTAGTTTTTCCCAATCTGTAATGAGAGACCCTTGGAATTTCTGCACATGTTTTGCATTGCAGAAACCTTAGGGATTTCTAAACTGTTGCAAGATCTGAACAGGTTGTAGTTACAGAAAATGGAAAGGCTAATGATCATCCTATATATATTCCAGCTCTCCCTTAGTCTATACACACGAAATTACAGAGTCTACTTCCATTGTCATATTCCATCCTTGGTTTCCTGAGAGAGCACGAAGCATAAAAAGTTCGCCGGAGCAATTGTATATTGTGCAAGTACCACTGTTAGAAGCCGCTGTATCCTGGGAGACAGACACCGACGATTTCCTCAAGCACATCCGGTGAGGCGGCGAATCTGTTTTAAGGAAATTGTAAAATTTCACAGGCCTCGGTTTGATCAATTTTGTTTTAGTTCCTGCTTTGTTTACATAGTCTGTTATTTTCCTGTTTTTCTTAAGTTGTAATTCAGAATAATTTTTGTTATCCAATTATAACAATGAAATATTTCCAACAATCTTAAAACAGATTATATATATTTTACAAAACAAAAACACATTCGGTTTTTGAAAAACAGTAATTATTTTTGAAAAACAGTTTTACAAAAAACTGCTACTGTAATTCTCGTTTTCTGCCCAAACGGTGCAGAATTAGGAAAAATTGCATTGGACGAAAAGTGTGCAGAATCGCGTTTTGCTTGGGACCTGTGGAGCAGAATCTTAAAATTCCTTCGTTTTCCTAACAATTTTTTGAAAACGAAATTCTGCTACTGTTAAAATATAAGAGGGGAAAAAAAATATTACTACCTCTGTCCCATTTTATGTGTCCATCTTGGGGAATCCAACTATTTAAGGGGACAAAAAGAATCTACACCTACTTTCCACAATTGCCCATAATCATTGCACTTTCTTTTTTTATTTTTTTTTTGGTATTGATTGCAAGGAAGGGTAGTTGGGGAAACTAAGTAAAATTTATATACTAATTTAGGAAAGTGGACAACAATTTTGGGATATCCTAAAAAGGAAAGATGGACACATAAAATGGGACGGAGGGAGTAGATTTAATCTATTTTCTCCTTTGATAATATTTTCAGAAATGGAAAATCAGAATGTGAACACTACTGCAAACCCACCTGTTGCAACCGACGGTGCTACTGGCTCCAACACCGTGGTGATTGGCTCCATACCTGTGAAGGTTCCCTCAATCCAAACGGTTCCTGTGAACCACGGGGAGAAACCCGAGAAGTTTAATGGTGTGGATTTCAAGAGGTGGCAGCAAAAGATGTTCTACCTTACCACCTTGAACCTTGCGAGGTTCTTGGTGGAAGAGGCTCTTGTGCCTAACGAAAATGAACAAGATCGAGAGGTTGTGCTAGCTATTGATGCTTGGAAGCACTCGGACTTTCTGTGCCGAAACTATGTGTTGAATGGCTTACACGATACACTCTATAATGTGTATAGTGTTAAGACCACTGCTAAGGAACTGTGGGAGTCCTTAGACAGAAAGTACAAAACCGAGGATGCCAGGTCAAAGAAATTTGTAGTGGGGAGATTCCTCGACTATAAGATGGTGGACTCAAAGACTGTGATCAGTCAAGTTCAAGAGCTGCAAGTAATCTTGCATGAAATCCATGCTGAAGGGATGACCTTGAGCGAAACTTTTCAAGTTGCTGCTATAATAGAGAAGCTACCCCCCTTCTTGGAAGGACTTCAAGAACTATTTGAAGCACAAGCGAAAGGAGATGAAAATTGTAGATCTCATCGTCAGGCTTCGAATTAAAGAAGACAACAAAGGGGCTGACAAGAATTTGGGGAACTTTGTGGCCAAGGCTAATGTGGTTGAGCATGGTCAAAGTTTGAAAGTGAAGAAGAAATCCTTTTCTGGCAAAGGATACAAATTGGGGCCAAAAGGTGGTATAGCCAAGAAGCCAAAATTTCAGTATCAAGGAAAGTGCTACACCTGTGGTAAAACTTCGACACCGGGCTTCTGAATGTCGTCTGCCACAAAAGAAAGTCCACAATAATCAGGCTAATATGACGGAGTTAGATTCTATCTCAAGGGATGTCTCTGACATTAATCTATCTGCTGTGGTCTCTAAAGTGAACTTGGTGGATTCAAACCCAAGGGAGTGGTGGATAGACACTGATGCTACTCGCCACATATGCTCCGACAAAGCTATGTTCACTTCCTTCGAACCAATTACTAATGGTGAGAAGATGTATATGGGAAATTCTGCCTCCTCAGATGTTGAAGGGCAAGGGAAAATAATTCTGAAGATGACTTCAGGAAAGGATCTAACTCTCAACAATGTCCTTTATGTACCAGAAATTCGCAAGAATTTGGTATCTGGATCTCTCCTAAGCAAGCATTGCTTCCGAATGGTCTTTGAGTCAGACAAGGTGGTGTTGACCAAAGCGGGAATGTATGTGGGGAACGAGTATATGTGTAATGGGATGTTCAAACTGAATGTAGCGACTGTATTCCCAAAAATTAATAAAATGAGTACCTCTTCTGTTTACTTGCTTGAGTCTTCCAATTTCTGGCATGGTAGACTAAGACATGTTAATTTTAATTCTTTGCGAAGATTAGTAAAATTAGACCACATACCAAAATTCCATATTGACACAAGTCAGAAATGTAAAACTTGTGTAGAAGCAAAATTAACAAAGACTTCGTTTCAATCAGTTGAAAGAAGCACTGAACCATTAGGTCTAATACACACTGATGTTTGTGATTTAAAAATGGTTCAATCTAGAGGTAACAATAAGTATTTTATTACTTTTGTTGATGATTGCACTAAATACTGTTATGTGTATTTGCTAAAAAGTAAGGATGAAGCCTTGGATAAGTTCATTCTATACAAGACGGAGGTTGAAAATCAACTGGGAAAAAAGATTAAGGTGTTAAGAATTGATAGAGGTGGTGAATATGTAACACCGTATGGTGACTATTGTGCACAAAATGGAATTATTCACCAAACCACTGCACCTTATTCGCCTCCATCAAATGAAATTACTGAAAGGAAAAATCGTACATTAAAAGAAATGATGAATGCTATGTTAATAAGTTCTGGATTGTCACAGAACTTGTGGGGGGAGGCAATTCTCTCTGCAAATTACATTTTAAATAAGGTGCCTCGAAAGAAAGTTGATCAAACCCCGTATGAACAATGGAATGATCGAAAACCTTCCTACAAGTTCTTACGAATGTGGGGGTGTCTTGCTAAGGTTCTTGTACCTACTCCTAAGAAAGAAATGATAGGTCTAAAAACTGTTGATTGTTTATTTATTGGCTATGCACATAATAGTAGTGCGTATCAGTTTCTTGTACATAAATCTGAAAACCCATATATACACAAGAACACGATCATGGAGTCTAGAAATGCATCGTTCTTTGATAATATATTTCCTTGTAAAGAGGAATATGTCACGCCCCGGAACAGCATAAATAGAGAAAAATAAATTTCCTTTATGGGTCCACAGGGAATGACTGGTGAATGTCATTAATCTTCCACACCACACAGTTCTAGATAACAGAAAGAACAACCCACAGTAATATAAAGGAAACCTATTATATTACAACATCAGAGTTATTACAACTGAAAAGCTACAGCGGAAGTATATAAGGTTTGAAAGCAACATATGCCCAAGTACCAAATATAACAAAACAGTCTAAACGGAAATATAAACTATCAACTATCTCCAAGTCTTCAACTGGCGTAAACATCAGCATAATAGTCCTCCTTGGCATAGGTATCATCAGTGGGGTCACCCTCTGGGTATTCTTCTCCCGGATGGTAACCGTCATTGTAAGATCCGCCACCTGCAGAATAAGGTACAGGATAGTCTGGACGGGGCAAAATCCAAGCAATAAAAGGCCGTCAGCTTACTGAGAGCTGAGTGAGTATCAACTAACAAGGTACCAATTATCTTAAGTAAAACACAAGCCCATGAAAACACGAGTTAAACATCTTATTATACTAATAACAATATCTTGTTCCTTTATTCAACCTCGTAAACCAACCCTTATCGTCTTGTTACTCAAACATCGATATTAACATATTCTGACCGAACGAACAGACTCAATCGTTTAACTCTAGGGATACAACCTCATTCAGTCCACCGCTTTTAAGAGCATATGCACAGCTCACCGCATGTCGTGGAATCCACGTCAGTCCGTCCCCAGCTTTTAAGAACAATGTATCCTGTTCACCGCATTTCAGGGACACAACGTTTCGTACAAGGCATATCATCTATTGCCACGACTCAACGTCATCTACCAGACTTCCCAGCTCACCGCTTTTAAGAGCATATGCACAGCTCACCGCTTTTAAACGTCCGTCCACGTACCATTCCCAGAACTTACCAAACCTGCTTATACCCAGTACTAATAAGGACACATGACAATTTTCCAATGTGGCCTGACTACTCGGATTAAAAGAAAATGGATATCGAACTCATACAAGAATCAACAGATTACCCACGTTATTACTTCCATCCATTCTGTATATTTATACTTAACTTTGTTGTCACATTATCCCTGTCTAACCCAAAATCGCATAACGGAAGTCCAAATCGAAAATCGAACAACCGAACCCTAATATAATAAACAAGCAAAGGAATCCATGCTCTGCCCATACCGATCGATTAGTATAAGGTCCAATCGATTGAGATAAAAGCTATGTCAATCGATTGCTACTCATGGCAATCGATTGGGAATTAAATAATGTCAATCGATTGGAATTCTGTCCAATCGGTTGGGATAAAAATAATGTCACTCGATTGCTAACAATGGCAATCGATTGGGTCTGAAACGATGTCAATCGATTGCTAACATTGGCAATCGATTGGAATTCTATCCAATCGATTGGGTCCAAACTGATGGCAATCGATTGGTAATTATGCTAATCGATTGGCACTTCATCTTTACCAGCAGATTGATAAAACATCATATATAAACGTACACATCATGCATATAACACGTCTAAGCTTCATAATAACTTGTGTATACATCCAATAAAGGGACCAAGTGAGTTAGAAACTCAACTAGGGTGTGTTTGGGTGTGTGAGCTTGAAAAACCAAAGCTCTCTCTTTCCTCCTTCTCTTTCTCTGCCCAGCTCTCTCTCTGTCTCTCCTTCTTCTGTCTTCTGCTTTCTTCTTCTCTTCTTCTTCTCCCAGCTGCCAAGGCAGTGTGTGTGTGTGTGTGTGAGTGTGGATATAGATATATATACACACAAGATATGTGTTTCTCTCTCTCTTCCAAGGCGGACAAAATTGGCTCAAGGCCTGAAATGAAGACATATATACAGAGAAACAATAGTGCCACACGTTCAAAGCTAAAGAAAAGAAGAAAACTTGTCTCAGCTTATGTCAATCGATTGGGACACTAGTCAATCGATTAGCAATAGATATTAGAAGGCAATCGATTGGGAAGAATATCAATCGATTGGTATGTTGACACGTAATCAATTTTAGTCGATAAAATGGCAATCGATTGGGAACATGTCAATCGATTGGTATCAAAAAGTGTCAATCGATTTGGATAAATGGCAATCGATTGGTAACCAAATTTCACCAAAAGGAAAGAAAAATTTATTGAATGAAGTTTTATTTATTAATACTCGCCAGAAATTTAGGGTATTACATCATCCATCACTCAACAAAAGATTTCGTCCTCGAAATCAAAGACAAACGAGGCTAAAACAAAAACGGGAACTTCTTTCGCATCTCTGACTCTAGCTCCCACGAAACTTCTCCTTTATCATGATGTTTCCACTGGACCTTGACTGGCGGAATCTCCTTGTTTCTGAGCTTCTTGATCCCTCGATCCAAAATACGAACTGGTCCTTCATTGAACGTAGCATTGTCGTTGACTTCAATGTCCTCAAAGTTGATCTCGTGCGCTGGGTTGTGGGCACACTTCCTCAGCATACTAATGTGGAAAACGTTGTGCACTCCTGACATCTTCGGCGGCAATGCAAGGCGATAAGCAACTTTCCCAACGCGCTCTAGAATCTCGAATGGTTCGATGAATCGCGGCGATAACTTGCCTCTCTTCTGACCAAATCTGACGATGCCTCGAACGGGTGAAACGTAGAGTAGCACGTGATCTCCAACAGCAAACTCCAAGTCTTTGCGTCGCTTGTCAGCATAACTCTTGTGTCAGGTCTGAGCTGTCTTTATCTGAGCTGTCTTCATCTTCTCACGCACTATCTAGATCTTCTCACTGGTCTCTTGTACCATTTCTGGCCCAAGAAGTTAAGTATCTCCGACTTCGGTCCAACAAAGCGGTGATTGGCAAGGTCTTCCGTACAAAGCTTCAAACGGCGCCATCCTTATGCTCGAATGATAACTGTTATTATAGGCGAAATCAATCAATGTTAAGTGTGTCTCCCAAGAATTTTCAAAATCAATGACACAAGCACATAACATATCCTCCATTACTTGATTAACTCGTTTAGTCTGACCATCGATCTGCGGATGAAAAGCTGAACTCAAGTTTAACGTCGTTCCCATCACTGTTTGGAGACTCTTCCAAAATTCTGCAATAAAACGCGAATCTCGATCTGACACAATAGAAACAGGTACTCCGTGTAACCGTACTACGTTTTGCAGATACATCCGGCTCAAACGTTCCACTGAATACGTCATACTGTAGGCGATAAAATGTGCCGTCTTTGTAAGTCGATCCACGATTACCCAATTAGCATCCTGGTTCTGCTGTGACTTCAGCAATCCTACCACGAAATCCATGGTGATGTGTTCCCATTTCCATTGAGGTATCGACAATGGTTGTAGAAGTTCAGGTGGCTTCTGATGTTCTGCCTTCACTTGCTTACAAGTAAGACATTGAGATACATACTTAGCTATCTCTCTCTTCATTCCTTCCCACTAGAAATTCCTCTTCAGATCCTTGTACATCTTTGTACCTCCCGGATGAATCGTCATCTGTGACTTATGAGCTTCATTCAATATTTATTTCGGGAGATTTTCTTTGTCAGGCACACAGAGTTTACCTTTACATCGTAAGGCTCTGTCTGTACTGATACTCCAGATCTCTGGCTCCTTAGCTGACATCTTCGCGAACCATAACTTTAAATCTTCAGTTGTTTGTTGTGCTTCTATGATACGACTGATCAAAGTTGGTTGTACCATAAGACATCCAAAATATTGTCTTTCCATTGGTTTCACTGGCTGAAGCTCGAATTCAGCTAATAATTCTAATGCTCTCCATTCTTGAATTAGTAATGTAGCGATTACTAATCGATGTTTACGACTCAATGCATCTGCTATGACATTCGCTTACCTGGAAGGTACTGTAACGAAAAGTCATAGTACTTGAGTAACTCCATCCATCTTTGTTGTCGCATGTTCAACTACTTCTGAGAGAACAATTACTTCAAACTCTTATGATCGGAAAACAGATCGAACTTTTCTCCATAGAGATAGTGTCTCCAGATCTTTAATGCAAAAACTATTGCTGCATCACTATTCCAAATCATGCGTCGGATAATTCTTCTCATATACTTTCAACTGTCTTGATTCATATGCAATAACATTCCCATCTTGCATTAGTACACACCCAAATCCTTGGTGCGATGCATCACTATAGATCACATACCTTTCTCCACTCTTAGGTATTGCAAGTACCGATGAAGAAGTCAGTCTTTCTTTTAACTCCTGGAAAGCACCCTCATGCTTGTCTGTCCATTCGTACTTTATTTCCTTCCTCGTCAAATTCGTCAAAGGTCCTGCTAACTTGGCGAATCCTTCTGCAAATCTTTTGTAATATCTTGCTAGGCCGAGGAAACTTCTAATCTCTGTAGCATTGGTTGGTCTGTTCTAGCTTAAGACTGCATCGATCTTAGATGAGTCCACTGAAATACCGTCCTGAGATAAGACATGTCCCAAGAATTTGACTTCCCGTAGCTAAAATTCACACTTGCTGAACTTTGCATACAACTTATTATCTCGAAGTGTCTGCAATGCAATCTGTAAGTGCTCCTTGTGATCTTCTTCTGTCCTTGAGTAGATTAGTATGTCATCGATGAACACTATAATGAATTTGTCTAGATATAGTCTGAATACTCTATTCATTAAGTCCATGAATACTGCTGGTGCGTTCGTCAATCCAAAAGGCATAACCAGAAACTCATAATGCCCGTACCTCGTCCTTAACGCAGTTTTCGACACATCCTCTGGTCGAACCAATAGTTGATGATATCCGGATCGTAGATCGATCTTAGAGAAAATCATTAATCCCTGCAACTGGTCGAATAGGTCGTCTATCCGAAGTAGTGGATATCTATTCTTGATTGTGACCTTATTTAATTCTTTGTAGTCCGTACAGAGTCGAAGTGTCCCTTCTTTCTTCTTTACAAATATAACTGGTGCACCCCAAGGTGATGTACTTGGACGAACAAATCCTAGGTCTTCAAGTTCTTGGACTTGCTTCTTCAGTTCCAACATCTCAGTTGGTGCCATCCTATACGAAATCTTAGATATCGACAACGTTCCAGGTATTAGTTCCACACAAAAGTCTATCTCTCTTTTCGGTGGAAGTCCCTTAATATCTTGAAATACATTCTGAAAGTCTTGTACAGTAGGAATTTGATCCAACTTGAGTTCCGTACTCGCACTTCTGATTGTAGCTAACCCACTTGTTAAGAACATATCACTCGTCGGCTGACACTGAAATCTGATTGCCGGTCGTCCTTGTATCAGGAATACAATCATCCTAGTAGGGCAATCCAAAATAACATTATACTTAGTCAACCAATCCATCCCTAGGATAATGTCAAACTCCGACATCGATAGAACTACCAAGTCAGCTGGAAAATTCCTATTTCCCAAAGTCAATGGGCAATCCTTACATACTTTACCCAGCTTACCAGTCACTCCCAAAGGTGACACAGCATTCAATGCTGGCTCAAGTATCTGGGGTTCTAAACCCAACTGAAGTACAATCCTAACAGCAATAAAAGAACGTGCAGCTCTAGTATCAAATAAAACTTTAACTGAACTATGAAAGAGTACAAGCGTACCTTCTAAATACTACTGTTCATCGGCATTAAATCCTGCTTTTTCTGGGATTATTGCATTCATCCTCGTCTGATCTGTAGGTCCTTGTATTCCTTGAATTGGTGCCCCGTAGTATCCTCATCGTGGTGCACGACAATCCTTGCTCAAGTGCCCTGTTGTATTGCAGTTGTTACAGACAATATCTGGCCTGCGATTAGATCTGTGGATAGTGCAGTTCCTTGCAATATGTCCTGGCTTTCCACAGTTAAAACATCCTCCACTATTGCTTGGCGGGGCTGTTAATAGTGCTTGAGGTTGTGATCCCCGCTGTTGATATTGCTGGGGTCAATTATAACCCTACTAAGGTTTCCTGGTTCCCTCCCAAGTTCTCTTGTTACTTTGGAAAGTCCCCTGTGGTTTCCAACCTTGGGTATTCCTCGGTAGCTGTGATTGGAAATTCCTCTGCGCAAACCCTCTTGACGATTGAAGTCGATTCATCTGCGGTCGTTGTACTGGATATGCATCCTTCTCTAGACTTACAGCAAGTCTGACTAGTCCTTCAAAACTCTGGTTCAGGTGACCAATCGTCATATGGCGAAGATGGGGATTCAGTCCCTGGTGAAATCTTTTCACCTTCTTCTGCATAGGTGGCTGATAGAAGGCTAGAAATCGGCCCAACCGATGGCAGGGTTAACTTGGCCGATTGAATCTACGAGGAAGAGCTCCCAAAAGAACACAAGATCCAAATGGAGGAATTGGAAAGAGTCGTAGCAAAACTAGAAGATCTAAAGGCCAACGTTCAAGACCATCTGTTGGAGATCAACCTGGGAGGTGAAGGAGAACACAAACCAACCTACGTAAGCCAAGTGCTGGAACCACAATTCCAGGCCAATGTGATAGCCCTTTTGAGAAAGTACAAGGATTGTTTTGCTTGGGACTATGACGAGATGCCAGGATTGTCCAGAGATGTCGTGGAGCACTGTCTGCCGATCAAACCATGGTTCAGATCGTTCAAGCAGCTGCCTAGGCGCATGTCACCGGAGGAAACACTAAAATGTGAAGGAAAAAATAGAAAGACTCCTTGGGGCTGGCTTTATTCGGACTGCAAGGTACGTAGAATGGGTTTCTAACATGGTTCCAGTAGTGAAGACGAATGGGAAGCTTCGGGTTTGTATTAACTTCAGAAATCTAAACCTGGCTACCCTAAAGGACGAGAACCCAATGCCCATGGCCGATCAGTTGATCGATTCAGCTGCCAAACACAAAATTTTGTCCTTTATGGACGGGCATTCGGGATATAATCAAATTCGGGTTCGTCCAATTTTAAAGATTTTACACCATTTTGAAGGATCGGAAAGAGAAGTAACCTTATCCGGGTGTCGTATCGGGTACGGGTACTTCATGAATTATAAAGGGTCCGGGTAACATAGGTGATGCCATTCGGGCTGAAAAATGCAAGAGCCACATATCAACGGGCCATGAACTCAATCTTCCATGACATAATTGGACGATTCACGGAAGTGTACATCGATGATGTGGTTAAGTCTGGAAGCAACACCGAACATTTGGCTGACCTAGAGAAAGCATTTAAAAGAATGCGGACTCACAAGCTAAAAATGAACCCACTCAAATGTGCATTCGGCGTATCAGCAGGAAACTTCTTGTGTTTCCTGGTGCACCAGAGAGGTATTGAGATAGACAATAACAAGGCTCAGGCTATCCAAACAGCATAGCCATCAGCCAACAAGAAGGAACTGCAGAGGCTGCTCGGGCAAAAAAACTTCCTTAGAAGGTTTATCTCCAACTGTGCAGGCAAGACCCAAGTGTGGACCCACTACTCAAAATCAAGACCGATGAAGAGTTCAAGTGAGAAGACAGCCACCAGCAAGCCTTTGATGGGATAAAGCAGTACTTGTCCACCCCGCCAGTTCTAATGCCACCTAAGAAGGGTAGGTGTTTAAAGTCATATATAGCCTCTGATTGCTCTATAGGAAGTATGTTAGCTCAGGATAATAAGCTAGGTAGTGAGCAGGCCGTTTTTTTATTTGAGTAGGATTTTGACTCCAATCGAGCAGCGCTATGCGCCGATTGAGAAGTTGTGCTTGGCATTGTATTTTTCATCACAAAAGTTGAGTAACATATATGTTACCCATTTCAACTTATATTATCTGTCAGACTGATGTGATTAAATACATGCTATCCAGACCTATCATGCGTGGCCGAATTGGAAAATGGACCCTGGCCCTCATGGAATTTGCAATCCAATACCGATCATAGCAATCAGTCAAGGGCCAGGCCATAGCCAATTTTCTGGCCGAGCACCTACATCCTACTGATCTAGGAGCACCCAGAATATTAAATGTGTCCTTGATACCATGGACTTTGATCTTTGACGGATCTAAAAGTGCAGAAGGTGCTGGGGCAGGGGTGGTGATTATATCACCCAAGAATAAAAGGACCAAAATGTCATTTCAGCTCGACTTTAAGTGCACTAACAATCAGGCCGAATACGAAGCACTTATCATCGGAATGGAGATACTCCTTGAGATGGGGGCATCATCCGTACACATAAAAGGAGACTCAGGGTTAGTTATCGGACAGATATCTGGTGAATTCCAGATAAAAAGCTGGGAACTATGCCCGTTTCATTCCGTAGCCACTCACCTCGTAGGCTCCTTCGATGATGTAAGTGCAAGTTATATTCCGAGGTCAACAAATGTTGAGGCCGATAGGCTAGCAAAGGCAGGATCGGCTTCATCTTCCATGAAGGGTTGGGAGAATCAGGCGATTACAATACAAACCCGATCACTACCATCAATGGCAAGAGAGGTTGGTATACCACAACCAATTCAGTCTTGATGGATGATGATAATTGGAGAATCCCTATTGTTGAATATTTGAAGCACCCAAATGTTAGGATGAACCGAAACGTAAAACTGTTCACGGTCCGATTTGTGGTACTCGATGGAGAATTATTCAAGAAACCGATTGGAGATGACGTAATCCTTAAATGCTTGGGGAAGAAGCAAGCTATGCAGGTCATGGCCGCAGTCCATGAAGGGATTTGTGGAGCACATCAGGCCGGAACAAAAATGAAATGGCTTTTGAGAAGATATAACTACTACTGGCCAGGCATGTTGAAGGACTGCATCAGCTATGCCAAAGGGTGCCAAGCCTGTCAGTAGCATGGCCCGATTCAACGGGTGCATGCTAAAGAGCTTCAACCTATAATAAAGCCATGGCCGTTCTGAGGATGGGCTATGGATTTAATTGGCAAGGTACTTCCACCGTCATCAGGTCAGCATTGTTTCATTATAGTAGCTACGGACTACTTTACGAAGTGGGCCGAGGCTATACCTTACAGGACAGTAACCCAGGCAACAGTGATTAAATTTATAAAAGAATAGTGAACGCATACTACACCGGTTCAACCTCGCAGAAACCATAACGGCCGATCAAGGATTTGTGTTCACAGGAGTAGAAACCAAGGCCAAGGGTTTCCCAGAGGCCAGGGCTAAAGCCAAAGTGGTATACTCTTTTGTAATGGCCTGACTGGCCGAGCAGAAGAGATACATGTTTAGCCAGTAGATGAGGAATGTTGTATGCTCTGCATCGGACACAGGTGTCCCTTCCTCACCCATGGAAGCAGTCAGGAAACCTCCATAAGCCGTAATTGGCTTGTAGGACACAGCCCCATCTCTAACAGATTCGTGCTGGGGATAGGAGAAGCTGGCCGTTCCAACATCAAGTCCCAGAATAAAATCTTGCCCGTGAAGGTGAAGCCCGAGCAAGTAGCTAATATCCTTGATGGTAGGCCCCACCGGTCTGCAGCGAAAGAGAAATCTGTTGCAGGATTGGGACCAGAAGAGAAGGGCAGAAAAGAAAAGTGATCGGTTTATATCCAGTTTAGACCGACTGAGCATAATGGCATCGTAGATGCCTATCCGTTTCCAGAGTTCGGCCTTTAAGGCCGAAATCCTTGTCACCCATTTGTCCCAGTCCGCAACAGGTATGGGCCAACCCCTGATCGGATGGGTGGCAGTCCAGACCTTGCTCCAATGGGCCGGAAGTTGGAGGAATGACTCACTGGCTACTGGGGAGAAGTAACGGTTGAAGGCGGCAGGAGGGTCGCCGCGAAACACCGTACCCAGACAAGGCGCTGCCACAGAGCCGTCGGAAGTACTATAGTTGGTGAAGCTATCGGTGGAAATGGCGGAGGCATGGGTCTTAGCCAGTTGACGGACCTCCCTGCATCGATTTTATGGAGGTGGAGCGTCCCGAAACGATTTCTTGGCCTTGGATGACGCTGCTGGAGCCGCTTTGGGAGCCATTACAGTGGGTGGTGATGGAGGTTGCTCGCCGGATAAGATGGGGTTTTTTTAGAAAGGGCTCTAGTTTGTTGCTTTTAGAGAGAGAAAGAGGAAGATGAAGACGATTTGGGAAAAGTGAGAAAGGTTTGATCATTCTCATCATTTTATACGTTACAGCATTTAATGGGGCGTGACTGGTGGGATTCTCGAGATCTAACAGACTCTGCATGGTAGACACCATAGAAGCACGAAGCGGGGGCCGGGGAGGGAGCGGGAGCAAGGAAGCATTAAACTTTAAGAGGTTCAAAGGTTGGGAGCGTTTAAGAAGCGTCCAAATAGTTGATATAGATATATTTTATATCTAATTATTGTAGAGGAATTTAGATTGACATAATATATGTTGATTGTAAATTTTGTTTTTGAAAGTCTTAAGTCATATGTTCCAACATAAAAAGATTTCTTCGGTAAAATATTTTAGCAAAATAAGAACTTGAATCTATTTATAGGCTATTTTGAGACTTGGTTGTGATGGGAGCGGGGTGGGAGCGAGGTTCTAATATGAGGGGAACGAGGTTCTAACAAGCTACATAGTAAGAAGTGCGAAATCGAGAGTTTAAGGAGAGAGCGTGACCAATTTAGAAGGTTCCTGCTTCTAAGGTTGACACGTGGCAGCTTTTCAAATTCAAAACGTCATATCAATTAAGGCGGGACAATTGACATGACCTTTTAGAGGCTAATTGTTTGCACCGAAAAACCGCCAAAGGTTTTTGAGCCCAAATGGGTTGGAATGGCCTGGAACTGATCAGTCCAAGACTTGTTTTGGAATGGCCAGCCCAAGGCGGCGAAGGGTGATCGGGCTCAAGAGGTAAACATCATGTGGTTCAAAAGGACAAGGCATAGGCTCAAGCCTGGTGGAGCCCGATAGGTGATGAAGGATAAACATCCAGTGATCGGGCACTATATTTGAAGAAACAGTAACGACAAGTGTTGGAGCTCGATTGGTCGGAAGAATGCATATAGACATCATCGGACTCACACATTTCTGAAGGCATGGTAGGTGAAAGATAGGACAGCCCGGTGGTAAGAAAGGCGTGGACTACGGTCATGAGAGCCGATGGTTGAATGAGTGTCCTTAATTATCACGACAGCTGTCATCATTAAGGAAGTAGAGTCCGTTTAAGAATGGATCTGGTAAGATCCAGCCTGATATATAGAAGGCTAATCCCTAAGATTTTGGGAATGTTTCAATCAAGATAAGGGTATGGAAAGAAGTTGAGATTAGGAAGGATTCTGTCTTGCTTAAGGAGTCCTTGCCATATCAGGATTGCTCAAAGGCCGCTATAAATACAAAGACTGGCCAACCATGCAAGGGACTCCGCGTCATCTCGAAAACAGCACAAAATACACACAGCATTCTAAACATTCAACCCTGCGTTCTTGCTGCTCTGTGCCCATAGCAAATAGGTCTGTCCTTTTTGTTATTTTAACTGCTTTCAATCTCTGTTGAACAATCAGAGCCTGTTCTAATTCTGTTCTGCGTTTCTGTTATTGTTTTCCAAACAGATTTAATAAAATATCTTCATAGGTGTTTTGTTTAGTTTCGTTTGTGATTGTTTATCTGATAAACTCTACACTAATTGGCTTATGAGCTTCAGTACTGCCATAGGATTTTTGGTGAGAGTATTTTCCTATTCACCTCACAATCGCACTATTAGAAGTCAGGTCTCAAAGCTTTGTGTATCACTCACACAAGAATATAGGAAATTAGTTTGCACACACCGAGCCCATTTGGCTCTGGCACGCCCGCACAAACTACACGCAAACGGGAATGGACCAAGCTTTCTCTAAATCATTGAATATAATCTCACAAGCAATACCCATAAATGGGAATGGTTCTCTTCTCTTTAATACACCCACTTGTTATGTGTTCGTGTGTGTGTGTGTGTGTGTTACATGTGCAATATATTCCATAAGAAGATAAGCCACTTTCCTCGAGTAGCATCAGCGTCTTGCAAGGATATCAAAGCGTGCTTTAAGAATTCATTAGGTTGTTCCTTTTCTTTTGAGTGACAGGATTAGAGAGTGTAATAAGTAATTTATTAGTATCATATCTGTAAAAGTGGAGAAATGATATATTTAATTAAATTAAAAAATGATTACAAGAGCCTAATATATATAGGCTTAGCAACAAGCTACACTTTTACAATCTAACCGATGTAGGACACTATAACATTACAATTTTTAAAATATTATCTTCTAACACTCCCCGTCAAGCTGGAGCATACATATCATATGACAAGCTAGCTTGTCACAAATATATTTAACCCGAGTCCCAACTAATGCTTTTGTGAACAAATCGGCTAACTGTCCGTGGATTTCACGTGAACGGTATTGATTACTTTCTCTAGAAGCTTTTCCCGAACAAAATGACAATCAACCTCGATGTGTTTTGTCCTTTCATGAAATACTGGATTGAAGGCTATATGAACGACAGCTTGATTGTCACACAGTAATTCATAGGACAAGATTGAGTAAACCCAAGTTCTTATAGTAGATGCTTCATCCACACTAATTCACACGTAGTATGTGTCATAGCCCTGTATTCAGACTCAGCACTCGACCTAACAACTATTGTCTGCTTCTTGCTCTTCCAGGACACAAGATTACCACCAACTAAAACACAGTATCCTATAGTGGATCTCCTATCACCAAGAGATCCTGCCCAATCAACATCACTATAGCTCTCAATCCGTATATGACCTCGATCTTGGTACAATAAACCACGGCCTGGAGCTCCTTTGAGATAATACGTATCACTGCCTCCCAATGTTTGGTACGAGGAGAACTCATGAACTTGCTTATGACACTCACTGAAAAGGCAATGTCGGGTCTAGTAATAATAAGATAATTAAGCTTACCAACTAGACGTCTGTACAGCTCAGGATCCTCCAATAACTCCCCTTGATCTAATAGTAACTTGGTGTTAGGATCCATAAGAGACTCCACAGGTTTGGATCCTAACATCCCTGATTCTGATAGGAGATCAAGTACATATTTCCTTTGAGATAAGCAAATCCTTTCACTTGACCTAGCAACCTCAATACCCAAGAAATATCTAAGCTGCCCGAGGTCCTTGGTTTGAAATTTATTTTGCAGAAATACCTTCAACTCCAAAATACCCTTGGAATCATCTCCGGTAATAACAATGTCATCAACATACACAAGCAAGAAGATTTTACTTGCGTTAGTATGTCGATAGAAGACTGAATGATCAATACCACATCTCTGGAGTCCAAATTCAGCAACTACATCACTGAACCTACCAAACCAAGCACGAGGAAACTGTTTCAGGCCATACAAAGATCTTCTTAATCTACATACCATATTCGACTCCCCCTGAGCAACAAACCCAGGTGGTTGCTCCATATATACCTCTTCCAACAAAGTGCCATTAAGGAAAGCATTCTTGACATCAAGCTGATGTAAGGGCCAGTGAAATATCGCTGCAAGAGAAATGAGGAGATGAACAGAGGTGATCTTAGCCACAGGAGAGAATGTCTCGGGATAGTCAAAGGTCATAAACACGCGTATAGCCCTTGGCAACAAGGCGGACTTTCAGGCGATCTATCGCGTCGTCAGGATGCACTTTAATAGTATAAACCCAACGGCATCCCACTACTGTCTTGCCCGGAGGAAGAGGAACTAAGTCCCAAGCACAAGTATCTCGTAAGGCAGACATCTCATCTTCCATTGCCTGTCTCCATCCAGAGTGGGAAAGAGCCTCTGCAACAGTGTTAGGAACCGACACAGAAGACAAAGAGGTATCAAACAGAAAAAACAGGAGATAGACGATTATAAAAGACAAAGTTGGAAATAGGATGAGAAGTACAAGAGCTCTTACCCTTACGAAGAGCAATGGGAAGGTCAGATTCTGAAGGAGGCGGATCTGAAGATGCGGAGGCGGTTGGCGGAGTAGCAGAATCCTGAACAGTCCGATAACGACGAGTGTATGTGCAAGTGTGGGCGATCCAGGCAAGAGGAAACCTCTGGGGTAGGAAGGACAGGAGATGTGGGAGGTAATGCAAGAGGTAAGGGATGCATGAAATCAGGATCGCTCATAGAGTGGGACTCTGAATAATATGGAGTGGACTCAAAAAAGGTAACATCAGCTGGCACAAAGAAACGGCACAGGGTAGGGCTATAACAACGATAGCCTTTCTGAACGCGAGAATACCCTAAGAAAACACACTTAATAGCACGTGGGTCTAACTTGTCAGTGCCCGGGGTAAGCTGATGGACAAAACAAATACATCCGAAAACACGTGGACTAACCGAAAACAGAGACTCGGTTGGAAATAATACAGCATGAGAAGGCACCCATCTAGAACAGAAGAGGGCATACGATTAATTAAATGACAGGTAGTAAGAACTGCATTCCCCCAGTAATATTTTGGAACCCTCATTTCAAACAACAAAGTGCGGGTGACTTCTAACAAGTGACGATTTTTTCTTTCAGCAACACCGTTTTGTTGAGGCGTGTGCACACATGATGATTGGTGGAGCATCCCACATTTGCTCATGTAGGTAGTGAAAGCATGAGAGAAATATTCCTGTGCATTATCACTATGAGGAATGTGAATAGGAACATTAAATTGAGTTTTAACTTCACTACAAAATGCACAAAATATTGAAAATAACTCAGAACAATCTTTCATTCAATAAATCCACGTTAATCTGGAGAAATCATCAACAAAGCTAACAAAGTGCCAATACCCCTTAATCGAGGTTATACGGTGTGGACCCCAAACATCTGAATGTATTAATTGAAATGGACAAGACACTCTTTTATTGACTTGGGGAGCAAATTGGACACAGTGATGTTTCCCCAACTGACACGACTCACTCTAAAACAGACAAATGACTCAAACTAGGTACTAGCAGCTTCAAGTTGGCCAAGGAATGATGTCTAAGGTGGCAATGAATCTGGTGAGGAGACACTATAGTAGGATAAGCAGTGGGAGAAGTGGGTGGTGGAGATGAACTATCAAAATAGTAGAGACTATTGGATTCATGCCCTACACCAATCGTCTTCCGAGTCGTCAAATCCTGAATAAGAACAAAATCAGGGAAAAAAAAAAAGACACAAGCATTAAGATTATTTGTCAATTTGCTAATAGAAATTAAATTAAAAGGAGACCGGGGTATGTAAAGTACAGAAGATAAGGACAAGGATGAAGACAATGAGACAGTCCCTATTGAATAAAGGACCATCAGCTAATGTAACCGGGGGCAATGAGGATGATTTTTCAAGAGATGAATCAGGGTCAATATACCTGTAATATGATCAGTAGCCTCAGAATCAATTACCCAAGGAGCAGAACAAGAGGTGAGACAAGTAGTGGATGTACCTTTCTGAACAAGAGAGGTACTAGGAGAAGATGCCTGCTGAGATGCCTGGAACTGTAGGAACTGAGTATACTCGTCCCGAGAAACCGAAAAGTGATCAGCCACAACTAAAGCAGGAGGATGAGTATCACCAAGAGTAGTAACAGCAGCATTGGCAAACCGTGCAGGACGGCCAATAAGTTCCCAGCAAGTTTCCCGAGTATGACCATCCTTATTGCAATTATCACAATGACGTGTGGGGCCGCGACCACGACCTCCTCATCCACCACGTTAACCGCCTCCACGACGAGGAGGACCACCACCCCGACCGATAGGATGTTGTGAAGCCCGAGTAACAAGGGCTGAATCATCGGTAACGGGAGGAGCAAGGGCAGTAAAATCCCAAGAAGTGATGCGAAGAACACACTGATAGGTCTCGGCAAGGGAAGGAAGGGAGGCACCACCAAGAATCTGACATCGAACTGGCTCAAATTCGGACTTCAAACCGGCAAGAAATTTCATCACTGCCATTTGCTCCCGCTGTTCCTGCTATTTCTTTGCATCAGTAGTAATAGAAATAACACCGTTTAATTCTTCAACTAACCGTTGAAGGAGGCAAAATGCTCAGTAACTGAGAGATCACTTTGCTGCAACTGAAAATACTGAGAGGAGAGATCATATATCCGAGTGAGATCGCTCGAGAATAAGAGATGAGCATAATCCCAAATATCCTTACAGGTGCCCAAGTGATCACACATATCCGCAACGTATGGTTCCATAGAGTTCCAAAGGAGGGCAACGATTTGGGCATCCATTTGTTTTCATGTCTTGATGGCCTTGTCGTCAGTGGTGGGAGAAGACTCGGTAAGGTGAGCATCAATACCCAAGTCAGTGAGGGCAATATTGACAGCCCGGGACCATTGGAGAAAATTGGATCCATTCAACTTCCTAGTGGTGAGTTAAGGAAGAGCTTTGGACTCCATGGAGAACAGATCGGAATCAAACAAATCAAACGGAACAAGATCTGGGCAATGAATAGTGCTGTATGAATAGTAACTTGGATGAACAGTAACTTTGATGAATAGTGCTGCATGCACAGTGCGCGATGAACAGTAACTCGATAAACAGTGCTGCGATGAATAGGCTGCATGAACAGTGTACGATGAATAGTAACTTCGCGATGAAACTCTCGGCCCAACTTGGGTCGGCTAGGGTTAGGGTTTTTTCCCCCTTTTTTTTTTTTTTTCTTTTTCCAGGTCAGATCGAACATGGCTCTGATACCATGTAAAAGTGGAGAAATGATATATTTGATTAAATTAAAAAATTATAACAAGAGCCTAATATATATAGGCTTAGCTACAAGTTACACTTTTACAATCTAACCAATGTGGGACACTATAACATTACACTTTTTACAATATTATCCTCTAACAAGATCTTTGTCAATAAGTGATGATGAGATGAGCACATATGCACACACTAATTTTGCTGTAAGCCAAACAACTGCTAATATAGTGCTGTGAAGTTCGATAATACATACCAGTACATAATGCAGGGATTAACATACAAGCCATTACAACAAAGGGAAATTTTGGAATCGGGTCGTCCTTATAAAATGAAATAGCTTTTCCAAATCTCATTGGCTACTTACTCATCTAATAAAAGCTTAAATGAAGAAGATTAACCCCCTCTTCTAGCCACCCCCCTACCCTACTCTATGGTAGGATCCTCCAACATCACTGTTCTGTTTGGCAGTGTTGGGTTGGGAGGGCGAGGAAAGGGAAAAAAAAAAAAACTACTACCAGAGAAAGCATTTCATCAAAACATGCCTTTGTAGTATTATAACGGAAGAGGATAGCCCCGGAGGTATGTGGAATCCACACCTGACTCTCGCACTAATGCCACCCGTCCTGTCCTTGCCACCTTCAATTCCATTCAGTAAATCAGTCAATGAAACAGAGAAGAGAGTTACAAAACTGCAACCAAAAAAAAAAAAAAATACAAACCTCACAAATGCCATAGTGTTCCAATAATCTCTGCAGTGCAACCATCTTGTTCAAGTCTCCAGTGAGCTGGAGCATACATAATAGCGTAATTTTTGGCAACATTAGATACAAATAAACACAAAAATAAAGACAGGCCATTTCAGACGTACTTCCAGTTTTACAAGCAGAACAATCTAGTCTTTTACTGCTAAGTAATTCAATGGTCCCCCTCCACACTAACAATTTGTTTAGGTAGTTTACGAATAAAGATGGGGACCTTGCCAAAACCCTTAACCTTCTTTAGGCAAAGTTTCAAATCAGAAAGAAACACACAATTATAGGTGTTGCATAAATCTCCTTGTATTGCTTTAAAAACTCGTTAAAAAATCTTACGAAAGAAAATTAAATGAGAAGAAAGAGATGGGGTAGAATTTCTTATGTATTACTCCTCAATATACAACAGTATTTATATACAACCTCGATTACAAGAATGGAAACTAAGGAAAAGGAAAGAAATATATAAAAGGAAAAGAAATAAAGATAAGATCAAAAATAAAATCAAATTAACTCCTAAGATCCTGTAAAAGGATTTGACTGAAATCTTATCTATATAATATCTTATTTCCAACACTCCCCCTCAAGCTGGGGCGAAGATATCCACAAGACCAAGCTTGCTAAGAGAAGCTCCTAAAAGAGACGGGCCAACCGTCTTGGTAAACATATCTGTTGTCTGATCAGATGAGGGAACAAACTGTGGAGTAATAACACCTGCTCGAACCTTCTCCCGTATGAAGTGAATATCCACCTCGATATGTTTTGTTCGCTCGTGGAGAACAGAGTCGGAAGCAAGCATTATAGCTGATTTGTTGTCGCAAAACAGAGTAGAAGAGTCACGTATAGGATACCCAATTTCTGTCAACAAGGAGCGAAGCCAGATAAGCTCACATGTGCCTTGAGCCATAGCTCGATACTCGGTTTCAACTGAAGATCTAGAAACAACGGCCTGTTTTTTTCTTTTCCATGAAAGGAGATGGCAGCCATAGAAAGTACAAAAACCTGAGGTAGAGCGTCTATCAGTTTTAGAACCTGCATAATCAGCTTCGGTAAAACACGAGATCCTACTCTGAGGACCAGCTGTATAGAATTACCCAAGACCAGGGCAAATCTTGAGATATCTAAGAATATGGTAAACAGCATCCAGATGTGAGGAACGTGGAGCATGCATTAATTGACTCACAACACTCACAGCAAATGAGATGTCTGGTCGTGTGTGAGTCAAGTAAATAAGACAACCAACAAGTCGCTGATAGACAGTAGCATAAGGTAGAAGTTTTCCCGACTCAACTGATAACTTCTGGTTTGGATCCATAGGGGTAGAAGCTGGCCGACACCCCATCATACCAGTATCTTGAAGTAGATCGAAGATAAAGAAATTCTATGGCGGGAGCGAGCCACCTCAATACCTAGGAAATAACGGAGAGAGCCTAGATCTTTGACATCGAAAACCTTTCCAAGAACCGTCTTAACTTTGGCAATACCTGGGACATCATTTCCAGTGATAATGATGTCATCAACATAAACAGAGAGAATCAAGCAACGACCATCTGAGCGACGATGGAAAAAGCACGTGGTCCAAATGACATAGAGTAAAGCCCATAGACAAAATAACCTCACTGAAGCGATTAAACCATGCCCGTGGGGACTGCTTAAGGCCATAAAGAGACTTGTGAAGACGGCAGACTTTCCCAGAATACTCCCCCTCAGCCCGAAAACCTAGTGGAGGATCCATATAATAGTTTCAAGAAGATCACCGTTCAAGAAGGCATTCTTGACGTCCATCTGATGTAGAGGCCAAGAATGTGAGGCAGCTAAGGAGATGAGAAGTCGAACAGTTGTCAATTTAGCCACAGGAGCAAAAGTTGCTCTATAGTCCTTTCCTGGAATCTGAGTGAACCCTTTAGCCACAAGGCGGGCCTTATACCTTTCAATCGACCCATCCGCTTGGTACTTCACACTGAATACCCATTTACATCCAACCGTCTTTTCCCCGCTCGGGAAAGGAACAAGCTCCCATGTTTGGTTGCGCTGAAGAGCATCCATTTCCAAAGTCATAGCTGCTACCCAATGAGGGTCCTGAAGTGCCTCAGATATAGACCGAGGAATCGAAGTGGAGTCCACCCGGCTAAGAAAGGACCGATAAGTATCAGAAAGACCTGAATAAGAAACATACTGGGCAATTGGGTGGTGAGTACTAGTAGAGAAACCATAACGATTAAGAGGACGACGAGTACGAGAAGGGTATCGAAAAGTAATAGACTCAGGGGGACTAGAAGCATTACCAGAAACCGGAGAGGATAATGGCTAAGAGACCGGAGCAGTTAGACGACGGGAGTACACCTGTTGAGGATCTGTAGTAATGACTGGAGGTAGCATGGTGTCAGTCGTAAGGGGCGAGGAGATCACCTGAGGAGATTCAAAGGAGGAAACAGGACGCGGAAGCACACAAGTCTCCTCTGTGACTTCGTCAACTGCAGTTCCTGTTGAAGAATTAGGGCCTGCAAAGAAAGGAGTATCTTCCAAAAAAGTGACATCCATAGAGTGATATAATTGACGGGAAACAAGATCATAACAACGATATCCTTTAGACATAGAAGAGTACCCTAAGAAGATACACCAAACTACTTTATCATCCAATTTAGTTCGAGTAGGGCTCCGATTCTGAACAAAACAAGTGCATCCAAAGACTCGAGGTAAAATCGGGAAAAGAGTACAATCGGGCTGAAGAATTTGTAAAGGGGCTTTACCATGTAAGACTCGACTAGGAGTTCGATTCAAGAGGTAGGTTGCAGTAAGAACATCCATATGCCAAAAATATTTGGGGACATGCATCACACACAAAAGGCATCGAACAACAGCCATGATGGAGCAGTTCTTTCGTTTTGCAACACCATTCTGTTCAGGGGTGTATGGGCATGTGAGTTGTTGAAGGATACCCTTTTGGTTAAGAGTCGATCGAAATTCATTAGTAATATATTCCCTGCCATTGTCAGATCGAAGATTACGCACAATTGTATTAAATTGGGTTTTAATCATTTGCAGAAAATTGGTGAACAAAGTGAATACTTCGGATTTTTTCTTTAGAAGATAGACCCAAGTGCAACGAGTGTAATCATCTATAAATGTGACATAGTAGCGGTGGCCAGAGATAGCAGTAATTGGGGAAGGACCCCACACATCACTATGAATAAGATCAAATGCACATGGGGCATGATGCATGCGAGGAATGTAACTAGATCGTGTATGTTTAGACAATTCACACACAACACAACTAAAATTCATCTTCCGACAAGTTTTATTTAGTAAAGGAAATAGTTGACAAAGATATTGAAAATTCGCATGGCCCAAACGGGCGTGCCACAAATGTAAAGACTCTAAAGAAACATTGACAGACTCAGAAGTAGGCAAAACAGATGCCTGAAAACCAGAAAACTGCCCATGCTCCCCCGGAGGATCCCCAAAGTAGTACAGTCCATCCCGCTCATATCCCCTGCCAAAAATCCTCTTCGAAGTCTGGTCCTGCAAGAGACACCGATCATGAAAGAAAACAACAGAACAATTTAGGTCCTTTGCAAGCCGACTAACAGAGAGAAGGTTATAAGAAAAGTTGGGAACATGAAGAACTTAGGATAAAGTAATATTGGGAGATAAAGTAACTTCACCCTTGTTCTTGATGTGGACAATGGAGCCATCCGCAATTTGAACATATTGAGAGACGGGATTAACCGGGGATGAAAAATAAGACAACTTAACAGTCATGTGATCATTGGCTCTAGAATCAAGGACCCAAGTAGGCTGGCCAGACTTAACATGAAGAGCAGTGGAGGTAGTACCTGCAGCTAAAGTAGCAGTCGAGGTAGGTCCAGGACGAGTACTCTGCTGAATAAGTGATCCCAACTGAGACTGGAGCTGACTCATTTGAGCTTGGAGTTGAAGCATTTCTGGATTAGACTGGTTGGGTAGAGAATCTGCAACTGCTGCAGTCCGAGAGGGAACTTTGCCTTTGTTCCTAGCATATTTTTCCCGAAGCTCTGGACAAAGTTTGAAGCAGCGATCCCTGACATGACCATCTCTGTTACAATAAGTACAATGGGGTTTATTCCCCTGAGAGTGAACAACAGAAGCTGTGGATGCTGCAAAAGCCATCTGATCAGGTATAGGAGTCTCATGGACAACAGGAGATGGAGGCTGTAATAAGCGGCGGAGACGCTCGTCATCATCAAGAGTGGCAAATGCCTCGTAAAGAGAAGGCATAGGGGATGAGTTTACAATCTAGGTTCGAAGAGACTCAAACTCAGGTTTCAAACCCATCAAAAACTGGTATGTATGTTGACGATCGATGCGCTGAATGGTTGTGTCCGAACAATCATTGAGAGGCTCATATTGAGCCAATTCCTCCCAACGAGCCTGAAGATATCCGAAATAGTTGGCAACAGAGAGTCCCAAAGTCTCCTGGGTAGCATGATGAATCTCCCGATATAGCTCAAAAATCCGTGAATCATTGCGCTCATGCGCATACATTTTGGTCAAGGCAGACCACAAACCACGTACCGTATCATGGTACATGAAGATATGATAGATATGTTCCTCCATGGAGTTAAAGATCCACCCCAAGATTGTGCAATTGTCGATATCCCATTGTACACGCTTAGGGTCAGTGGCCGGTGGTTTGGGTTCAACATCGAGGATCCAACCAGATTTGCCCTTTCCACCTAAGAAAAGACGAAACGAACGAGACCAAGCAGCAAAGTTCCTTCCGTTCAACAAAACACTAGTAACACGATGAGCAGGTGCATGTTGGGACAGAGAGAGATCTTGGCGTGAAGCTTCGGTATTCTTGACAGGATCCGTCATTGTAATACAAGAAATAGCCCAAATAAACTGTAAGAGAAGAACTCCAGAGAAGAGGAAAAAATGGACTTGACCGGACAATATCGGTGCAAGAGCAAAGAGAGTGGCCACCGGAGAATAATCGGTAGCCAGAGGTGACGAAGAGCACAAAAAAGGCTCTAAAACATTACAGTGATGAAAAGAAGGCCCTTACAAGCAAAAAACCAGCTGTAACACTGCTGGAACAGGCTGCCTCGTTCCAGCCGGAGGCAGCCGGAGAGTCGCCAGAGGTCGACGACGGCTGGAGTGGGCTACCGGAGGGTCGCCGGGACTGGGCGAAGAGGCTGGGAGTGGCTGGAGATCTGGGTGAGGGATGGGCTGAGCTGCGGAGAAGCTGGTGGTAGCAGCTAGGGCTGCGGCTTGTAGTGGTGGTGGAGAGAGTTTGCTCTGATACTAAGAAGAAATGGGGTAGAATTTCTGATGTATTATTCCTCAATATACAACAGTATTTATATACAACCTAGATTACAAGAATGGAAACTAAGGAAAAGGAAAGAAAAATATAAAAGGAAAAGAAATAAAGATAAGATCAAAAATAAAATCAAATTAACCCCGAAGATCCTGTAAAAGGATTTAACTGAAATCTTATCTATATAATATCTTATTTCCAACAAAATGGAAATACTTGAATGACAATAGGCAATCACATGCTCAAAAAGGAAAGGGTAAATTAAAGAAACACGAAATTATAGGTGTTGCATCAATCTCCTTATATTGCTTTAAAAACTCGTTAAAAAATCTTACGAAAGAAAATTAAATGGAAATACTTGAATGACAAGCAATCACATGCTCAAAAAGGAAAGGGTAAATTACCTTTTACATCCAACCGGCACACCGCCCCCCCCCCCCCCCCCCCCCCCCCCCCCCCCCCCGCGTGCTTTGCCTCTATGGCACTTTACCCCCTGTAGTTTGGAACGTAACACATAACCCCCCTGTGGTTTGGCTCTGTGGCACTTTACCCACCTATAGTTTTGAATGTAACACATAACCCGTGTGGTTTGCCTCTGTGGCACTTTACCCCCTGTAGCCACAACAAATTGCTTAAATGACCAAAATGACATCTTCTTCTTCATCACTCTAATATACCTGTTACAAACATAGATGATTGAAAAAACCAGAGCAATGAGATCAATGAAAAAACCAGACAGTTCTAGAGAGAGAAAATAAGAGTCCCACCCATGTATAATGTGCTACTTTATTGGAAAAGTAGCCAAAAATCTATTCAAAATTCAAAATAAAAAGAAAAAATCATTGTATTCTTTGAAATATTATTTTCATAACTGCAATTTCAATAGTTTAAAAATTTTAGAACAATCACTGCTCTGATTTTTCAATCATCTATGTGGGTAACATGTATATTAGAGTGATGAAGAAGAAGAGGTCATTTTGGTCATTTAAGCAATTTGTTTTGGTTACAGGGGGTAAAGTGCCACAGAGACAAACCACATGGGGGTTATGTGTTACATTCCAAACTACAGGGGGGTAAAGTGCCACAGAGACAAACCACAGGGGGGTAATGTGTTACATTCTAAACTACAGGGGGGTAAAGTGCCACAGAGGCAAACCACAAGAGGGTAAAAGGTAATTTACCCAAAAGGAAACTCACCTCCAATGTTATGGTATGGTCAGACACATCAACAGCTTTGGCGCGAAAAATGCTAGCGATATCGAGGACATCCCTCCTTGCAGCAGTGTTCACAGCGATCTTTATTAACATCAGCTCCCGCTCTGCAAATGGCAAGTGTGTGATATCTTGAACCTGCACAAACCACAGGCAGTTCATGGTTAGCTACATAGTTTATATATTAGAAGCAGTTAGCCTATCCTACAGATGGTTTCTATCATGAGTACATGGCAAATTCTATTCAGGATGGAGTAACCTTCTATCAAAAGGCCTCTCAAGCACTTTGTACTTGGCTGCCAATTATGAGCTACTCATCTATGCATTTTTTTGGAGTACCCCTGACCTCATGAAGATCTACCAACTTGTGAAACTGCTGAACCAACTTGCCGATAGATTTATCTGTTCCAGGAATAACAGTTGTAATGCGAGAGAGTCCCTCCTTCTCCGCAGGACCCACAGCAAGACTCTGATACCAGAAATTCAGATAAACCCATCACGTGAGAAAGTTGCACATATCATAAAATAAACTACAAAAAGAGGCACCAAATTAATGATTCAATGACCTGAATATTATAACCTCTTCGAGAAATAACTCCGGTAATTAAATTGAGAACTCCAGGACAGTTATTGACTAGCATACATAAAGTGTGAGACTGAACCCCACTTGACTGCAATAACACCAATGTATTAGAATACATCATCAACTAACGATTAAAGAAACTAAAAAATCGGTATTACACTGGAGATTACCTATGGTTATGAAGATATTTACTGGATATGAAAGTCTACAAATTGACTATTTTGAACTTAAATCAGACTTATGATTAACAACAATTATGAAGAAATAAATAGAAAAACTGTACAAATGAAGCAATGGATTAATAATGAGACACCAAACATAGAAAAGTATTAATAGGCAAGGATCTGAACAAAGGATGAGCTCCCTCTGAAAGTGGCATTTTACTAACAAAATAAATTCTTGTCTTTTTCTTTCTTTTAACTCTGAAGAGCTCCACCAGGTAATGAATAAGAGTTCGAATGTCATTACTGAAAAGACAAACTTCCAACTGAAAATATTTAAATAGGAAAATTCATTGTTTACATCTTCATCATACAGGACACCCCAATGTGCATCAAGTACTTGATTCACCAGCAAGTCGTCGTCAGGCTCCACAGGATAAACATCACCCTTCATTGAAAAGAAAATAGATTAAAATAAAAATCTTTCATCCCAAAGTAGCAATTTGAGTCAAATAAATAAATAATCTACACACCATAGAAGAGATACTAAACTATAGACTGTTCGGGTCCTCCAGAGTAATTCATGTACATAAGAAAATATGCAAATATACGTATGCATGTAAGAAGAAAGATAGAGAGGAAAGCCTGCCCTGTGAATTGGAAAAGGTATATTACCCTTGAGGAGGTACCGACATTGCCATTTAGCGATCTACTAGTTTTCCCTAAAAAAGCACCACCAGGGATTGTCTCTTCAAGATCTGGATATGAAGCTGCAGAAAATCTCCAAAAAGGAGCAGTCTCGCCCATCTTTTCCCTTCTCAAAGCAATCTGTTGATTCACCGTTTAACCATCAATACTTGAATTGCATAGCTCAATGAAAAAATAATACTAATAATAAAAGTCACAATTAACTAACTTTGCTGTTTTACATATCTAGAGAGGCTGTCTTATGAATGGTCACCATAAGAAACCAACATGACCCTAATGTTAACAGGAACACATGTGGAGAGTTGGTGTAAGAAGTTTCTTTTTCACAAACACATCTCTCTCTCTCTCTCTCTCTCTCTCTCTCTCTCTCTCTCTCTCTCTCTCTTCAAATACCACTCTGTAAACATTTCAGTCTCTCTCTACGCAAAGATAATATACAAAATGAAATTAATTCAAAACCCAATCATAACTCAAATTTCAGGCACATTATGATTGTGGGACTCAGACGTGGAGAGAGAGAGAGAGAGAGAGAGAGAGAGAGAGAGAGAGAGAGAGCGCATTTCTGAGAGAAAAATCTGACCTTTCCAGTTCTGGCGAGTTCTTTAATTCCAAACTTGCTTACATTTCTTAACACAGCAGCCATCTTCCCTGGATCTCCAGTAACCTGCGTCAACCACAAGAAAATGAAGTGGTCTTCAATCGCATAAACAGTCTTGGAAACAATTAGATACTACAAGTTCAAGTTAAAAACTGCGCGGATGTTTATGCAACTGGAGTCTTTTTTATTTTTAAAGATAACTCTCCCTACTGCTATATTTTATTAGATCTAGAAACCCCCTATTTGTCTCATAACTCTAACTAATACGCCCATAGATCCACCGAAACCCCCACGCAGGTGTCCAATATGTTGTTTTTCTTCAATCAGGCACTGAAAAAAAACACTGAAGAGGGCAATAAGAGCCAAACATGTCCACCGGCCACAACCTCATACATTCAATTAAAATCTTTTGGATATAATTTCAACTTTCAAGCAATACAGAAGCAAGTCTGTAAAATAAATTATATATGTACATTTCTGCCTACTTGTTAGTCCTTGGAAGGGAACAGTAGAAACATAAACACACAGAATGCAATGGTAAATGACATGCAAATAAATAGAGGATACAAATAAACACTATGATGTGAGGGGAAAATCCAAGGGAGATCAAACTAGAGGTCCACCAGTTGCACAATGATCATCCATGGAATCAATTGGTTAACAGAAATGATAATAGCAAAGGGATAAGAAGGTCGTGGAACTAAAATAGGTGCACATCAGGTATCAAGTCCGGTGACTGGGAAATTGGAAAATATAAATCATGTCCACTGATGGAATATGATAACGGTCACCTCAATAGTCAGCGAGTGTTCTGAAATATCCACAATTCCTGCTCTGAAGATGTCCACTAAGCACATAATCTGGCGGATACAGACAAAAAATGAAACTCAGTATGTGAAATCAGAAAGAACATGAAGAGCGAGTAGAAAGCAGAGGTACCCCAATCCCTCACCCATCTCACAAATCTGCTCTGTCATACTATTCAAGGATTCATACACCAAAGCACTATAAGATATCTCTTGGGTAGGGGGTGAACTTCTAGTTATAAGCCGAATTCAAGTGTGCTTGTCTACCATTTGATTAGCAAACTTTTTGTAGCTACCAGGTTATGAACTAGTGCACCTTTAATTTCTGGACGGAGTGGGGAGTGTGGATGTTGAGTATTTTGCTTATCCATATTCCAAGCAAAGCAAAAGAACATTAACAACGATGAACATTTTACTTATATGCATACCTAAACAGATGCAAGTCCAACTCCCTTGATCTATATTATATAGTGCGGCTTTCTATGTATGACACTTAACGATAACCCTACAGCCGATCAGTAAAATGGTTTCAGTATCTAAATTAGGGAACTGACTGGCAGATAAACAAAATTGCCATTGCACGGTGGTGGTCCCACTTGCACAATATGGTGGGAGGGATAGACTAGAGACAGGCCTAACCTTTGGCATTTTCTCAAAATGTGGCAGCTGTTACACTCAAACCCTAAAGTACTATTGGCATATGATATGCAAATTGGTTGTAAAATCTAAATTGATTAATTGAAAGAAATAAAAGGTCTACAAGCAAAGGAAAGAATATAAAACTAGCAACATAAATAATCAGCGTAACCTCTGCTTGTGTACTGGGATCTGCATTAAGCTTTATGAGCATCATTTCACGTTCTACCTGTGGTTCCCTTGAGAGATCTTCAACCTGATACATCAAATAACTCAATTCACAAAGATATATGCATGCAGGAGATACGGAGAAATTTTAATTCAGTAAAAAATGGAAAAGGACAACAAAAAATGTGTTGTACAAAGTATAAAGAAAAAAAAAATCACTTAACTCCGGAAACAAAACATAAAATGGACAATAATCTGATCACAATCCATAGGCAAATAATGAGTATCTAAATCAACATTTCCAATCAAGATTTAATACAATTTGACAAGGGCAGAGCAAAGATTTTTGCAGAGTGGGGTCACTCAACAATTTATTTACTCTCTCTCATAGGTTTGGGGACCACCATAAATTTGAGCAAGTCGAAGAGCATAACTCGAGTTTTAAAAACCTTTTCTTCCCTTACTTTTCCGTGTCAATTGTCAAAACTACCCAAGTTTTTTACACATTAGAATTCCTTATAATTCTTACACATTAGAAAATGACCCAAGATTTTTTTCAAAATTCGGTGGGATCAATTCAACACACCCCCACCCACTTATACTTGGTTTGCCCTATTCCTCGCATCCAAAATAATCAATAGTGTAAATAACAGTTTGAATGACCTATTCTAGTGCGCAATGCTCATGTCACTGCAGGGTCTGTGGAGTGTTAGATGTAAGCAACCTTAACCCAGCATGCTGAGAGGCTGTGTCCGTGATTTGAACTCGTGACCTCCAAGCAGGGTTCAAAGTATCGGCCGATACCTAGTCGTACCAGGGCAGTCAACTCAGCATCGAAGGGAGTCGCACCGAGTTTTCCTTGCGACAAGGTTTTTTTTCCTCAAACGACATCGTATCGGAATACAAATTGCATGTAGCCAATACACCCGAGATGTTGTCTTGTCGTCTCGCGAGTTGATGAGCGATACAACCAGCATATGTAATAACTTAAAATTTTATTTCGGGTGGGTATTGTGGCTTATGTTGGAGTTAAATTTGGATTTGGGCTAGGTTTGGCTAAAAACCTAACTCAATACAAATTAAAAGTTGTGGGTTTGGATACATTTGGGTGTTGGTGTTTTCGGATTATGGTTAACTTTATCATCATGGATTCATGATTAAACAAGAATAAGAAATACTAATGGTTCAACTATTTTTCTTGAAATTTAGTTTGCAGTTATTCAAATTTGAGACTTTTTGTTACTCATAATCCTTGTTTAAATTATTTGCTAGAATGGCTCTAAAACAAGACGTCGTTTGGTGCTAAAGATGTATAAAAATGAAGGATATGACAAATTTGCATTTTTTTTGTGACGTCATTGTTTTGTATGGAATATATATTTGATTGTGTTGAACAATTGTTGCCCATGTATGTGTGTAATGTTAGCAGACACTAGAACAGGGACATGCATAATGGATATTTATATAATATTATAATTGGTAGATTGAGTAATGGAATTATCTATCGGACCTATTTTGTTAGAGCAGTTTGAGGAAGGTTTGAATGACCTATTCTGCTCGCAAACTGTTGGAATGTTCCACATCACCCATTTATGGCCCCTTTGTGTGGTTTATAAGGCTTTAGTTTCCCTCTATTTGACACCTGGGTTTTAAGGAATTGAATGGGTTGGGCCTTACAAGTGGTATCAGAGCTTGGTTGGGATTGTCGTTCGACGTGCCGAGTGTTCAACTGTTGTGGTCCAGGGTATGCCGAGTGTCCGGCTCCTATGGTTCAGGGGGTGTGTTGAAATGTCCCACATCGCCCATTTATGTCCCCTTCTATGCAGTTTATAAGGCTTTAGTTCCCCTCTCCTTAACACCTGGGTTTTAAGGAGTTGGATGAGTTGGGCCTTACAAGTGGTATCAGAGCTTGGCTGGGCTTGTCTTCCGGCGTGCCGAGTGTCCGGCTGCTGTGGTCCAGGGTATGCCGAGTGTCCGGCTCCTGTGGTTCAGGGGGTGTGTTGGAATGTCCCACATCGCCCATTTATGGCCCCTTTGTGCGGTTTATAAGGCTTTAATTCCCCTCTCTTTAACACCTGGGTTTTAAGGAGTTGAATAGGTTGGGCCTTACAAGACACAATATACCACATAGATATATATAACAAGACCACCGGCCCACCTGCCACGTCAATTGTTTACCCTCAAAACCCAAGATGGTTTGTCTCAATGACTTAACTAACTACTAATGAGCCTCAAAAGTATTTTATCTGAACCAGGAGCTTAAGATGCAAATCCTCCGTGTCACAAGTTATCCCATTATCAAACTCTAAAATGTCCCTAAATTTTCTTTAAGGAAATTTCTTGTGAATCAATATAACCAAACCAAACCAAGCCTTGTGTCCCAATCAATTGGGGTCGGCTGTATGAATCATTTTTCTCCATTCTGCACATATATGCTCATTTAGATTAAACATATTCATATCCTGTTTCACAACAGACTCCCAGATCATTAAGTCAGTCTAGGTTTGCCCCTCCCCCTAACAACTCTAGGCACTACGATCCTATCACTTTTTCACACCGGTGCGTCTACAGGTTTTAGTTGCACATTGCACCGGTGCGTCTACAAGTCTTGGTTACACATTGTGAAATCATCTAAGTCTATTCTCCCTCAACTTATCCTCAATTTTTGTCACACCTGCAGACTCTCTAATGCACTCATTTCTAATTCTATCTTTCTTAGTCTTATCACAGATCCATCTTAGCATCCTCATCTCAGCTACGCTCATTTTCTAATGTGTTGTTTCTTAATTGCCCAACAATTTGTCTCGTAGAGCATCGCTAGCCTAATAACTGTCCTATAGAATATCCCTTGCAATGTTGTTGGTATTCCCTTTCTTGTGAATCAATATATAAAATAAAAAATAATAGCAGGACAAATTTTGTATCTTTCAAAAACTTGATATCAAAAGGGTAAGGTACTACCTTCAACACATTGACAAGCTTGTTGAGTTGCTCTACAACTTGTTGCAGAACCTTCTCAGTTCCAGAGACAACTATTGTGAAGAGAGCCCTGTCCTTATTCAGACCAACAGCAAGAGACTCAATGTTGTAACCCCTCCTAGCAAAAACTCCAGCAATTCGGTTTATTATCCCACTTTCATCCCCAACAAACACTGAAATCGTGTGGCATTTCACCCTGAAATTTTTTAATAACATATTGGGCCCAATTTAGGCATTATTGCCATGAATACAGGGTAAAAAATAGAACTCAAAAGCAGCCTTCAGCATTAAAATTTTGGCTTAACTGCAATCATAAAGTTCATAAATGTTAAAACAATTTAAACATGTGAACATTACTTGCTACAAGTCCAATTTTGCACTAATTTCCAATTGATGAATAAATTCCTCAGAACTGCCTTCCCATCCACCCCCACTTTCCACCCGTTTCCCCCTCAAAAAAAGTAAGCCCTTTCCTTCATTTGGATTAACGATGGGCTTGCATAGGAAGGTAGAAACGAATATTCACAGAGCACGTAGCATGCAACCTAGCAAAGCCCATACGAAAAGGATATATATAGTACTTGCAACAAAAAGTATCAAACGTTATATAATCATATATATATATATATATTATATTTCTGCTAGATATTAGGTAATTGCTATGCTCTTAAAGATTGATGTTTGTAAGAAACTTTCTGTTGATGTATTTCTTTACAACCAAATCTTGTTTTCTCTTTCTAAGGCTTAGTTTGGTCCCCACGTGGCTTTTTAAAAGTAGCTTATGAAATTTATTATTAAGTTGTTTGATAATTTTGTACAAGTGACACATTACTCTTAAAAAAAAACATCATAAAACCAAAAAACAACCTTGAGTTTTTAACATGAACTAGTTACCAAATGAATTAACAATGAAATTGTGCTTTAATAAAGGAGAAGCACCAAAATGGGGGCCAAACTAAGCCTAAATATGAGAGAAAACAATCTCAATTTCTAAGCATGAGAGTAAACTATCTCAAGAATAGTTTTGATAAAAAAAAAAGGACCATAATTACCCAGAAGTGAAAGGTGATGGGAGGGGGGTAGAAGGGAGATAGGTCTCTGACATTTACGTGTCAAATCTCTAACTCGAGCCTACATTCTCTCACTTGTATATTGCATAAAAAAAATGGCCCTATATAAATGTAGAGAAAGACAATAACGAGTGTTTTTAGTAAGACAGCCGAAATTGTGTCATTCCTAAATTTCCCAACCAATATTAAAAAAAAAAACTGGTGAACTAACATATTAATCAGAAGACATTCATTCTTATTTCTTTCTCACCCCATCATAGCAACAAGCCAAAAAACGAATCCATAGCTATGAAGCACAATACTTGTACAGGTAAGCACTTTTGTTTCTTATAGCATTTTATGTCAGTAGTCCTCAAAAGGATTACGTGTTGGACACTTCCAAAAACAGTTTTAGAACAAAATTAAAGAGCAGTATTATTTATGAGGAAAAACAGTTTCTCTAATGAGGGCAGAATGTTTGAGGAGTTGAGCATACATATATCCATTACAGTATTTGCAAGCAATACACAAAATCAGTATCCTCATGTGTGTTGTCAATTACAGCTAGTATAAGATTAAAGAAGATAGAATCTTTGAGAGATTGATGAACATTGATCATTATAAAGCTTCCTTTTCCTTTCTTCTTCTTCTACTAGTAATTGGTAATTTCTCAGGTCAGAAATTATCCTCCAACCATGTTGTTATTGAGAGAATATTAACCATTCATTCAATTAGTGATATATATATATATATAAAGAGAGAGAGAGAGAGAGAGAGAGAGAGAGAGAGAAAACTAAGGAAGAGGAGAAAGTTACTTGAGGGTAGGAGCAGAGTGGTTTACGGAGGACAATGCTACAACATTGTCATCCGTGCTTTCACTTCCCCTTGCCCTTGCCCTTGCCCTTGCCCTTGAAGAGACTACTCGTAAATTGAGTTTTTTGTTATCAGACAATTTGGCCCCAAAATGAGTTCTAATAGTAATACACGGAGGAGGAGGAGGAAGAGGACGTGCTTCCACTGTTGCATTGTTCGTGGCCCCCGTCCTTGTAATCGTTGGCCAACCTACAACAACGGCTGCTGCTGCTGCCATGACTACTAGCTAGCTGCTGGATTACTTTGAGAGAGAGAGAGAGAGAGAAGAAGATGAGCTGGAGCGGCGAATGGCTACGAATCACAGATATATAAACCAGGCACCAGCCACCATTGGGGCCGGAAAATGATTTAGTCACCACAAGTCTCACTAAATTCCCATCAAACTCACACCTGCAAAGTGCAAGCCAAGCCAGTGGTGAACTAAAAGGAACGATGTCGTTTTCTTTGTGGAGGAGGTCTTTATTTAGGTCACAGTCACACCTGACACCAACTTCACATTATTATCCATATTTTGTTTTTATATATATATGGTCTGTTTGGGATTTCGTAAAAATAACCCCCAATTTTCATTCTCTATTTGATTCATTCTTATGAAAATTAACGCCATCTTAATTTAGTAAAGAACATTGTTTTATGAGTGATTTGAAATGAGGGGAAAGCTTTTTATCATCTTATGAGAGATTCCTCATTTTAATGCTTCTAATCTTGATCGTTAGAGATCATTTACTGCACAGTAAATTTCACTTTTACTGCATTGATTAAATGATCTCTAACGGCCAGGATTAGAAATCCTCATTTTAATAAAATGAAGAATCTCTCTCATAAAAATGGCTCTGTTGAGATGACATACAACTTTCAAGTAATAAAATATATATATATATATATATATATATCCAAAAAGAAAAAACTTGAATGTAGCGAACCAGTGTATTTATGAACTTTAAAACCAGTCTTTCCAAACAGCCTTTTACTTAATTTCGGAGAAAGTTAAAAGTTGAAAATATATATATATATATATATATCTACTATCTTATAAAAACAGAGCACCTCTTTTTGACTTGCTTGCACGATTTTTGAAGGTGCTCGAATTTTTCCTATTACCCAAATTGTCCTCTGATATATATATATATATATATATATGTATACATGGCCATCCTCGTTTTTTTATAGTCAAAGAAAGAGGCAAAACACCCATTTTTACTGAATCATTCTTCCAATCAGATTTTGCATAATTGTACAACTGTTTTCACTCCACATCAATTGTGGCTGCCTGCTGACACCATAGCTTCTTCAGTCTATATGCAAGCATTAAAGCACCTGATTGTAAGCATTAAACCAATTATTTGCAAGAGCAGTCTGCACTTAACTTAATTTTCTTATCAAACCAAACCAAACCAAGCCTTGTGTCCCAATCAATTGGGGTTGGCTGTATGAATCTTTTTTCTCCATTCTGCACAATCAAGAGATATATGCTCATTTAAATTATATATATTCATATCTTGTTGCACTACATATTCCTAAGTCAGTCTAGGTCTGCCTCTCCCTCTAACCATTTCAGGCACTACGATCTTATCACTCTTTCGTACAAGTGCATCTACAGGGTCTTCGTTGCACATGGCCGAACCATCTAAGTCTATTCTCCCTCAACTTATCCTCAATATGTATCACTCCTACAGTCTCTCGGATGTACTCATTTCTAATTCTATCTTTCCTAGTCTTACCACACATCCATCTTAGCATCCTCATCTTTGCTACACTCACTTTTCTAATGTGTTGTTTCTTAGTTGCCCAACACTCTGTCCCGTAGAGCAGAGCTGGCCTAATAGTTGTCCTATAAAATTTTTCTTTCAATTTTGCTGGTATTCTCCGATCACATAATACTCCTGAAGCACTCATCCACTTAAGCCAGCCCACTTTAATTCTATGGGTCACGTCATCACCAATCTCTTCGTCTCTACTGATCATTAAACCTAGATAGTGAAAATGTTCCCTCTTTGGGATCTCCTGATCTTCGATCTTCACTGCTTCGTTGTCTCTACTTCCACTATTGCTAAAAGTACATTCCATGTATTCTGTTTTCGTCCTACTTATCTTTAGCCCCTTAGTCTCCAGTGCTTCTCTCCAAGCTTCTAGTTTAGTGTTGAGTCCCCTTTTAGTCTCATCAACTAAGACAATATCATCTGTGAACAACATACATCATGGGACTGTTGGGTTTGTGCCCTCAAACCATTACTTTATGTATGAGACATTAGCATTATAATATATGGATATCAGCTTTACATTTCATTGTGTATGTTTCTTTCATGAGATGATTGTTTTGTCCTTAAGTATCATAGTAAGCAATTCGTGTGTGTATGAGATACACACAAGTGAGATACGAATTACTATTCTTTGATACTTAGAGTATGTCACAGTGGATGATGAGACTGGATACCTCATCAGGTCTACACTGTAGCATAATTAACTACCATTGGATGGAGTGATTAATCTCAATCACTAGAGTGTAGCTCTTAGTTGATATGCTAGTGCTTATAGTGCATTGACGGACCTGAGCTTTCCTATTGACGCTTAAGGCTGTCAACAGTCAATAGGAACTCATAACTTGTATAAGGTACGTGTTCTCAATCTTGAGATGATTATGAACACAGACTATAGATATGGCTGCTTTGACTTACCAATCAGTGAGGTCTATAGAAGATCAACACCTGGGTATCTTGGGTATGTCATGTCCATAGGGTTGTGAACATATATTGTCAAGATAGAATCTACCCTCTGATTCAGAGTAAGCATTCCCTTGAGAATGTCACCAAGTTGATTACTGAGTACTGCAGTCTTGTTGATAAGAGTTATCAACATGTTTGGTAATCATGAGTAGTGAATGGGACTCAAGGAATACAAGAAGTAATCATGATTCAAGTTGACAGTAACAGTTATCCGACTACCTGAATATGATTACGAATGCTGACGGTAGAGGGACATTAGTACACCATACAAGTCTAGTTATCGCTTCGGATATGTTCTTTTGCGTTGGAGTTCAGTTATCGTTTTATAGTGGAATAAACGTTAACTGACCAGTTAGTTAGTTTGCTGATCAAAGAGTTTGGTCATGGTAATTAACAAACTGGTCTGAGCCAACAATAAAGAGCCTAGGAGGTCCCACTCTTAGCTCCGCTAGGATGCTTGGAAAGACACTTGAGGAAGCTGTTAAGACAGGTTCGATCGATCGAAGTATGTTCGATCGATTGAAGTCAGCAGGTTCGATCGATCGAGGATGGTTCGATCGATCGAAGGTTCGATCGATCGAAGTCACTTCGATCGATCGAAGTCTAGGTCGGTTCTGGAAATCTATAAATAGGACAGCTGCGTTCTGGAAGTAAGTGATCGTCGTTTTTATACGCAGAAGCTGCAGAAACTATCATAGTCTTCCCAAAACCTTCCTATCCTCTCTATTAGGGTTCCCACCAACCCTAGTCTTTTCGGCAGGCATCCGCAGGAGTCATAAGGGTGAAGATCATCTAGTGGAGGCTGCTAGAAGTTAAAGTTTCAGAATTGGGTTCAAGACACTAAGGTATAATTCTTGCACCCCCTTGTACGCATCTATGGAATTGACGAGTAGTAGATCCTGGAATACCAAAAGTTTTATAACTTAACCTATTTCCGCTGCGCGTTTAAACTCTAACTTTAAACCACTTTTCCTTCAATTGGTATCAGAGCCACGCTCGTTTGGATCTATAGATGCGTTTTTGGAACCCTAGTTTTGATTTGCATGTTGATTTTAGAACTGTTTTCGAAACTGCATCGTCACAGATCTGTTTCTGCAGTGTTATCGCAGCAGAATACAAAACTGTGATTGCATAGGATGCAAGGTGGGTTCGATCGATCGAACTTGTTTCGATCGATCGAACATTCTGTTCTCAATCGATCGAACTAGTTTCGATCGATCGAAGCCTTCTGGTGTTCGATCGATCGAATAGTGTTCGATCGATCGAGACAGATTCTCTGTCCAGGTGTTCTGTTCACAGTTGTAAAAGTTTTTTTAAAATTATACTTTAATCTTAAATTATTTCTGTAAAATTTTTAAATCATTCTGTGAAACAGAATGTTCAAGCGATTGAACAGTGTTCAATCGATCGAAGGTTCGAGCGATCGAACGGTCTTCGATCGATCGAACTATGACAGAGAAGTAAGGTGCTTTTTTAAGTTCTAATTCAGTATGTAAAGTGTTTATATACTGTGTGAATCAATTAAGTGTTCCAATAGTTACATATATTTGTTATGTATGTGTGGATGCGTGTATGACTAACCCTTTTGCAGCAAAATTAGTCGCTATCTCCCATGGCACCAAGTCGTTTAAATATTTATATTTAAATTGTTTGAGATTGGTGCATGGTGTAATTTATTAATAGTTTGGTTTTAAGGCGTATGTAAAGGGCGCTGCGGCTTCAATCCTACGAAAAGGAAAGTCGCACCGGTTTCCCTAGCCTTTTATTTCTTTTTGCTATTTCCTTTTTCTAGATAAATTGTAAGCTTCAAAAGAAGCATAGGTCCAATGTAATAGAATTAGAAATTCCATGAAGATGGAGCCGGAGGCGACCAAACCAAGAAGGTGGATCTATGGGAATAGAGCCATGGGAGATAGAGGCATTGTTTGAATGCCTATATTTCATTTTAGTTTTTGTTTTATGTGCTTGTTTTGTGATTGGCGTATAATACATTGTTGCATGCACTTAAAACAAGTTTTCTAAAATAAAATTCAAAAACCGTTTTCAACACATTAGTAAACATTGGATGTTTATGGGTAGTGTGTGGAAACATTTTTCAAAAGCAAAATCCTTAATTTACTAAATCTAGTGGGAGAGGGTCTTATCAAATAACACCCACGATCTTCCATTAACGGTTCATTGTAAGATGAGTAGTGTATTCTGTGTCACCTCGCCAGGGGTGATCATTCCATACGGAGGGTACACTGCTCATTGGTTACTAGATGTGAACTTCCTATGGATAGAATCAATCAGACGTGTTAGAGGGTGACCACCACACGGAGGCGCTACTTGAGACGGTTGTGATTGGATCCTAGTTAATGGTACACACTAGCTAAGCTATGGATAAGGGATCCCACACGGGGCATTATTCAGAAACTTAGAGATCAAATAGGTTCGGGAGTCATGGCTATTTTGCAAGAGTTGCATAGCGGATAAGTCATGATAAATCGAAAGATCGAACATTGACCACCACACGGAGGCTTTATTCTTTCGTTTCGATATTCCGGCGAATTTGTTTTTAAATAAAAGTTTTAAGGATTCTTTTATTTCAAACTGTCAATTCTGATATCCATATTTATTTTGTTTGTTTGATTTTCAGTAATCATAATGTCTGGATCTGCATTTAGTCCACTTGCCACCATACTCACTCAAAACAAGTTAACTGGAAATAACTACACTGAATGGAAACGTAACCTTGACATCGTTTTAACTGCGGAGGATCACATATATGTCCTCACCACCCCAAGCCCTGAAGAACCCGCGGCAAATGCTTCGACAGCTGCCAGACGCGAGTTCGACAAATGGAAGAAGTCGAATGGAATGGCCCGTTGTTACATTCTGGCCTCAATGGCTGGTGTGTTACAACACCAATTCCAATCGAACGATTCTGCCAGTGACATTATCACATCCCTGAAAAAGATGTTTGGGGAGCATGGCAGGCCTGCCAGACAGGTAGCCATGCAGAAGATAATGAGTGCAAAGATGTCGGAAGGTACTCCAGTCAAAGAACATGTTTTAAAAATGATTGGTTATTTAAACGAACTGGAGACCTTGGGAGCCAACATCGATGCACAGACCCAAGTTGATATGATCCTCAACTCGCTGTCGCCATCATTCGCTCAATTCAAACTTAACTATAATATGAATCAAATGGATTTTTCAATGAGCGAATTAATGAGTTCTTTACTGGCAGCAGAAGGGGTGATCAAACCTGGGGGCAGCGTTTTAAACGTTGAGAAAAGCGCTTCTTCTTCCCGATCTACACCGAAAGGTAAGAAAGGAAAGAAGAAGGCTGGCACTAGTGGTTCAAATGTTGGACCGGTCCCTAAGATTGCAAAATCTAAGGGAAAAGGTAAAGGCAAAGGGAAGGTGGGTGGCCAAGGCAAAGGAAAGTGTTTCCAATGCGGTGAGAAGGGCCACTGGAAGAGGAACTGTCCAGAATTCTTAGCTACAAGAGTTCAAGGTATGATTGAATCACATGTGATTGAAGTAAGTTTTATTACGGATACTTCAAACACTTGGTGCATTGATTCTGGTGCGACTAACCATATCTGTAATTCATTGCAGGGGTTCAGATCAACCAGGAAATGCAGTGATGGGGAGATCGTGCTTACTCTAGGTTCTACCGCAACCGTATCTGCGATTGCTATAGGAGTCGTAGTTTTAGAATTTTCAGACAATAAAGTTTTGATTTTATCAGATGTACTTTACGTCCCTTTAATGAGACGTAATTTAATTTCAGTTTCTAATTTAACGAATAATGGTTATTCCTTTCATTTTGGAACTGAAGTTGTCATTAAAAGAAGCAGTTCTTTTATATGTTCTGGTGTTAAATCAAATGGTTTGTATGTGATTACTCCCAATATTTCAAAAGATTCTTGTTTGGAACTTAATAACTCAGTGGTAACTTTACCATTTAAAAGAAAGGAACCTTCCACTAATCCAACAAGGCTTTGGCATATGAGGCTTGGCCATATCAATCTGAATAGGATTGGCAAACTAGTCAAAGAAGGGGTCTTAGGCGATTTGGTTCTCGAACCAATGGAAGTCTGCGAGTCTTGTTTGGAGGGTAAGATGACCAAAAGGCCCTTTCCCGCAAAGGGCAATAGGACCAATGCATTGTTGGAATTAGTTCATACTGATGTGTGTGGACCAATAAATATTAGAGCAAGGGGTGGTTATGAGTATTTCATAATATTTACCGATGACCACTCTAGGTATGGATATGTGTACCTAATGCAGCACAAGTCTGAAGCCTTTGAAAAGTTCAAAGAGTTTAGGGCTGAAGTGGAGAAGCAATCGGGCACACATATCAAGGCCATTCGATCTGATCGAGGTGGCGAGTACCTCTCTAATGAGTTTATTGATCACCTCGTACAGAATGGGATTCTGTCACAGTTGACTGCACCTGGTACGCCTCAGCAGAACGGTGTAGCGGAGAGAAGGAATCGGACTCTTTTAGACATGACTAGGTCGATGATGAGTTATTCAGAGTTGCCATTATTCCTTTGGGGTTATGCTTTGGAAACCGCTGCATACATACTAAATCTAGTACCAAGCAAATCTGTTCCCAGGACACCACGAGAGATGTGGATTGGGCGCAAGCCTTCTTTGCAACATCTCCGGATATGGGGGTGTCCGGCACATGTGCTTAAAGGAAATATGAGCAAGTTGGATTCTAGATCGGAAGTATGTTACTTTGTAGGGTATCCAAAGGGTACTTATGGATGGTATTTTTATGATCCAAGAGAACAGAAAGTGTTTGTTAGTACAAATGCTGTTTTCTTGGAGGATGATTATATCATGAACCATAAACCTAAGGGAAGGATAGATCTTAGAGAGATAGAAGGAGAGCCCTCAGTCCAACCCGCAGTTGATAACGATGAAAATCAAGAAAATACCACTTCTTCACCCATTTCCGCACCGGTACCTCGTCGTAGTGGGAGGATTATCAGCCAGCCTGATAGATACATGTTCTTAGGAGAAGTTTTTGAAGCTGTCTCCATAGAATCTGAATCTGATCCTACCACTTACGAAGAGGCAATGGCTGATGTTGATTCAGCTCATTGGATTAAAGCTATGAAGGCTGAATTGGAATCTATGGATTCCAATCAGGTCTGGGGTCTTGTAGAACTTCCAGCCAATATTAAACCCATTGGCTGCAAGTGGGTCAATAAGAGGAAAAGAGGATCTGATGGAAAGGTTGAGACCTTTAAGGCAAGGCTTGTGGCGAAAGGCTATACTCAGAAGGAGGGCATTGACTATGAGGAAACCTTCTCGCCGGTAGCCATGCTCAAGTCCATCAGAATACTCTTATCCATTGCTGCATGCCTAGATTATGAAATCTGGCAGATGGACGTCAAGACTGCATTCTTGAATGGCAATCTTGAGGAGGACATCTATATGCAACAATCAGAAGGGTTCATAGCTGGTCGGAAAGGTAACTTGGTATGCAAGTTGCAAAAGTCCATTTATGGGCTTAAGCAGGCATCCAGAAGTTGGAACATCCGATTTGACCAAGCGGTCAAGTCGTTTGGTTTCATACAGAATCTGGATGAGCCTTGTGTATACAAGAAATGTGAAGGAAAAGTAGTGGCTTTTCTTGTGCTTTACGTTGACGACATTCTACTCATTGGGAATGATGTAGCGGCGCTGTCAACGGTCAAGGTTTGGCTAGCTGGTACTTTCGATATGAAGGATCTAGGAGAGGCGAGCTATATTCTTGGGATAAAGCTCTTTCGGGATCGCAAGCGAAAGATAATGGGATTATCTCAAGCTGGTTATATCGAGAAAGTGCTAACTAGGTTTTCAATGGATAATTCGAAGAAAGGTTTGTTACCTTTCAGGCATGGTTTAGCGTTCTCCAAGGACCAGTGTCCAAAGACACAAGAGGAGAGGAATCGCATGGCAGGAATTCCCTATGCCTCGGCAGTGGGAAGTCTCATGTATGCGATGTTATGCACTAGACCAGATATCTGCTTTGCCGTTGGCATGGTTAGCAGGTATCAATCGAATCCTGGTCCAGAGCACTAGACAGCCGTTAAGCACATTCTTAAGTACTTGAGAAGAACTAAAGATTACATGCTTATGTACGGCACAAGTGAGTTAATTCCAGTAGGATACACTGACTCGGACTTTATGTCAGATAAAGATTCGAGAAAGTCGATATCCGGACATCTCTTTACCTTGGGTGGTGGTGCTGTTAGTTGGAGGAGCATTAAGCAGAAATGCATTGCAGACTCAACTACAGAAGCTGAGTATGTGGCTGCTTGTGAAGCCGCAAAGGAAGCTGTTTGGCTCAAGAAGTTCCTTATGGAACTCGAGGTGGTACCAGCGTCGCTGTCACCTATTACGCTATACTGCGATAATAGTGGGGCAGTGGCTCAGTCCAAGGAGCCAAGGAACCACGGGAAGGGAAAGCACGTAGAGCGGAAATATCACCTAATCCGAGATATAGTTCAACGTGGAGATGTGACTGTCACCAAGATTGCCACCGCTGACAATCTTGCTGATCCGTTTACAAAGGCCTTACCACAGAAGGTCTTTGATCGTCATCTAGATAGTTTAGGTCTTAGATGTAGTTCTGAATGGTTATGAGTGCAAGTGGGAGTTTGTTGGGTTTGTGCCCTCAAACCATTACTTTATGTATGAGACATTAGCATTATAATATATGGATATCAGCTTTACATTTCATTGTGTATGTTTCTTTCATGAGATGATTGTTTTGTCCTTAAGTATCATAGTAAGCAATTCGTGTGTGTATGAGATACACACAAGTGAGATACGAATTACTATTCTTTGATACTTAGAGTATGTCACAGTGGATGATGAGACTGGATACCTCATCAGGTCTACACTGTAGCATAATTAACTACCATTGGATGGAGTGATTAATCTCAATCACTAGAGTGTAGCTCTTAGTTGATATGCTAGTGCTTATAGTGCATTGACGGACCTGAGCTTTCCTATTGACGCTTAAGGCTGTCAACAGTCAATAGGAACTCATAACTTGTATAAGGTACGTGTTCTCAATCTTGAGATGATTATGAACACAGACTATAGATATGGCTGCTTTGACTTACCAATCAGTGAGGTCTATAGAAGATCAACACCTGGGTATCTTGGGTATGTCATGTCCATAGGGTTGTGAACATATATTGTCAAGATAGAATCTACCCTCTGATTCAGAGTAAGCATTCCCTTGAGAATGTCACCAAGTTGATTACTGAGTACTGCAGTCTTGTTGATAAGAGTTATCAACATGTTTGGTAATCATGAGTAGTGAATGGGACTCAAGGAATACAAGAAGTAATCATGATTCAAGTTGACAGTAACAGTTATCCGACTACCTGAATATGATTACGAATGCTGACGGTAGAGGGACATTAGTACACCATACAAGTCTAGTTATCGCTTCGGATATGTTCTTTTGCGTTGGAGTTCAGTTATCGTTTTATAGTGGAATAAACGTTAACTGACCAGTTAGTTAGTTTGCTGATCAAAGAGTTTGGTCATGGTAATTAACAAACTGGTCTGAGCCAACAATAAAGAGCCTAGGAGGTCCCACTCTTAGCTCCGCTAGGATGCTTGGAAAGACACTTGAGGAAGCTGTTAAGACAGGTTCGATCGATCGAAGTATGTTCGATCGATTGAAGTCAGCAGGTTCGATCGATCGAGGATGGTTCGATCGATCGAAGGTTCGATCGATCGAAGTCTAGGTCGGTTCTGGAAATCTATAAATAGGGCAGCTGCGTTCTGGAAGTAAGTGATCGTCGTTTTTATACGCAGAAGCTGCAGAAACTATCATAGTCTTCCCAAAACCTTCCTATCCTCTCTATTTGGGTTCCCACCAACCCTAGTCTTTCCGGCAGGCATCTGCAGGAGTCATAAGGGTGAAGATCATCTAGTGGAGGCTGCTAGAAGTTAAAGTTTCAGAATTAGGTTCAAGACACTAAGGTATAATTCTTGCACCCCCTTGTACGCATCTATGGAATTGACGAGTAGTAGATCCTGGAATACCAAAAGTTTTATAACTTAACCTATTTCCGCTGCGCGTTTAAACTCTAACTTTAAACCACTTTTCCTTCAGGGACCTCATCTTGAATGTGTCTAGTCAATTTTCATAACATATTATATTTCACAGACATCAACTCGATTAAAGCAACGGGCAAGCATTTGTTTTATTCTCGCCTATATATCTATCTACTATTGTATCTAATAAGAACACAGGTGCACGAATTTTATGGACGGTCGACTTTGCCCCCATGAATTTTATAAAGTTTCAAATATGCCCCTGGTATTATTAGTTATTTTACAATTGCACCCCTTTGCTCTTGTGTATTTACGTTCTGCCCCCCTCTCTGAATAAAAAAAAAATGAAAACAACAACATTACCATGCGAAACCTTAGTTATCCCTCAATTAGAGTTGAATTGATCAGTTGACTTGAACATGTGGACTCTTACATATTGCATTTTCTGTAATGCTATGCTTCCCAATTTTTTTTCTCAAAAAGTGTTTCCAACACATATGGCACTTGGACCCTCTTCATTAATAGTAAGACCACTTCAACATCAATCAATCAAAATCAACTGGGTCCACTGCCACATGTGTTGAGAAACACTTTTGAGAAGAAAAAAAATTGGAAAGCATAGCATTACTCTTACATTTTTTTGTTACTACTAATTTTGTAGTTTTCTTGAGCCGCATCTATCATATTCGAATCATTTAGAAGTTCTTTCGTAAAATGTCAAAAACATTTGTTGATCATATAGATTATATTAAGATTGTAAGACAATGTATCTTATAAGTCATAAGTGACAATTAATAGATACATCAAACTGATTACAATCATATGTCCCGTGCGTCGCACGAGCTTCAAAAACTAGTGTGTATATATATCTATATAATAAGCAAGGAATGACTTTATCTCCCCCCAAGACAAATAGATAAACAAGGGCTGAGATCAACCCAAGACAGATAGATAAACAAGGGCTGAGATCAACCCAATTTTTTTTGGAGTTTCAAATTTCAAACACACTACCCTCTATCATCTCTCACATGTCCCCCCACCCCCCCTCTGTTCTCGCACACAAATCCCCTCTCTAACTCAGTCTGTCTCTCCCTCTCTCTCTCTCTATCTCTCTCTATCTCTATCTGATTACATTGGGAAAACACGAACCCACCACCATCACCACCACAGCCGAACCTCCGACTTCCCCCCTCGCGGTTATCTCTCTCTCTCTCTCTGCACACACTCAAAAACACACACATACACTATAGTTCTCTAGGGTTGCTGAAATTGTGAGTTTTTTGAATCTGTAATTTTTGCAGGCCCGATTTTCTCTCTAATCATATCTGGTGAGCTATTTTCCTCTTTCATTACCTATTGGTTTAGCTTCTTATTTTATTTTTTATTTTATTTTTCATTACCTATTGTGTGGTGTTGGGTACTTCCATCTGTTTATAGAGTGTTTATAGGATTATTTAAGTACTTCATTAATAATGAATTCCAGCTTTCTGATTCCTTTAGGGAAAATTTTGAAGATTAATCTAAGTTCATACATCTAGAGTTCAAAATCCTTTACTACTTAGTTTCAAATGTACTTTTCAAATTTCCATTGCACTAGAGCATCCGTAAGATTATAGCATCTTTTTATTGTCTTTCTGACTAAAGATTGTCTCTTTTTTTTGCTCCTTTTTATTGTGTCATGTTGTTACCTTTTCTTTTGCTCCTTTTTAGTAGTGTATTGTTTTCACTTACTTTTGTCAATTATGACCTCTAAATCAGCCCCTAACTCAAGAAGAAAGCCCAAGCAATTAAGCAATTTAATGTTACCCCCTTACTCTAAATCAACCCATTTTTTGTTACCTGCATCTCTTTTCAAACTCTATTCCAAAAGACGTACGGACTCAAACTAATTAGTCTCTAGCTTCTTAAGCAATTAAAGTGAAACTTGTATCATGCTCAAAGCATGTTTTGTTTTTACCTAGATAGTGTTGATCTTTTGCATGGGTTTCATTCTCTTGAATTTTTTTTTTTTGCTCCTTTTTATTGTGTCATATTGTTAACTTTTCTTTTGAGTCCTTTTTTGTTTATTTATTTTTAATTTCACTTAATTTTTTAACTTTTATTTTTTCTTTTCTAAATTAGGTTGCTTGGGGAACATTTTAGTAGGAACATTTTTGTCTTATTTCTCATTGGCGTTTTCCAGCTCTTTTACTTGGGCTTTGAGTACAAACTAATTTAGCCACATTTAGCCCATTTCTTGCTTTTCATGTAATTTAGCCCCAGTGCTGATTCTCTATCCAATTTTGTTTGTTTATTTTTCACCTTCCGAATTTCTTTCACATGTTTTACCTTCCAAATTGCATCCATTACTCAACTTTATTTTAGCATAGTTTATTGTTTCAATCTTTCAAAACTGGGAGTGCTTTTGGGATGTAGTCACCACAAAAATTAACTTTTTTCAACATTGTTTCAGATATTTTGAAGCCTGGGAGTGCTTTTTAGATTTTACTGGGCAACTTAGCATACTGTCATTTTTTTCTTTTCTTTTCGTTTAGAACACGTTCAGTCAAGCTATTAGCTTTAAATTGAATATTAGGAACCATATGCTTATTTAGTGGAGTTTGGTTAGCTTGGACTTTGTAACCAACCCATAATGAGTTTTTTTTGGGTCATGAGTTTGTTTGCTATCAATGCATAATATTATTACTTTCAGTCTGAAACTGATTTTTTGTTGTATGTTTGTCTCTTATCAAAAGTTAGTTATGTTAGTTCAATGTCAAAGAACTAAAAACTTTAATTGTGATTGAATGCTAATGCATTTTTCGAATTGCCACTATTTTTTAAATTTAAATATTTAATGCATTTTTGCTTTTGGTATCCTATGGTCTCCGTGTTTTTAGCACTTAAGTTTGGTCCTTTCTCTATGCAACTTGGCTAATTTTTTTGGGTTGCTGAAATGCCTCTTGGCTATGCATTGCATAGCATGCATTATTGGATAAGAATTTTATTCTCGGGCTCATTTTCACAATAATTTTGAGGGGCTATGTGCAGGGGCGGTGATTCGGTACCTATTTTTTTTTCTTTCTTGCAAAGATTATTTTAATTTGGACAATGTTGGAAAGTATTTGTAACAATGTGCAGGCTTCCTATGAGACTGAACAAAAATATTTTTTTAACATATGTTGTGGAACAAAGTTGATATAATTCGATATTGTTATTTCTGGACTGCCTTAGTGATCTGTTTAATGTCCCTGCTGATATCTATCTACTTGATCTTGCTGCCAGTTTTTTCAATTTGACCTAAGATTCTGTCACAATTATTGTTAACCTTTTTGCTCCTTTTTATTTTAGAAGTTGCTTTAATTTTGAGTACTTTTGCATAGATTTTGTCTTATTTCTCTCTCTCTCTCTCTCTCTCTCTCTCTCTCTCTCTCATTGGACTTTGTTTGTAATTCTCATTCTCAAGTTTTTCAGCTCATTTACTTGAGCCCAGTTTTTCAGCTCATTTAGTTGTTGCTGTTTTCTTTTTATTTTATTAGTTTTCCTAAAAGCTCCCAGTCCCGAGGCTTTGTGGTAATTTTCTTATTTCAATGTTTCTCCTACTAATTTTCTTATTCGGTTCGGTTCGGTCGTCGCCTTCTAAATTTGATAAGCCTTTTTGCTTGATATTTACTTAGGGTGTGTTTGATAACTCAATTAAGTGATGAAAATGAAAATTTTCAGCACTTAATTTTTTTCAGTGCGTTTGATAATGTACCATTTAATTGAAAAATCAGCCAAAAATTCACTGAAAACAGTAAGTGAAAATTTTCTACTGAAAATTATCACTGAATGTAATATGTTTTAGTTCTTGAAACATTGTTTTCAGTATTGTAAATGCAAATCACTTAAAATTTTCAGTACTTAAATTCAGCACTTAATTTTCAGTACTTAATTTTCAGTTTTATCAAACACACCCTTAGTTTATAGTGCTTCTCATATCTCATCTCTCTCTCTCTCTCTCTCTCTCTCTCTCTCTCTCACACACACACACACACACACACACACACACACACATCCATCCTTGCTTAGTATGATCCTTCTAGCATTTATGCACGATAGTATGGTAACTCTCAATCTCTCTCTCAAGCTCCTTTCTCCGCTCGATCAGCCCCCACTATGCCGCCACCACCAAATTGCCACCACCACAAACCCCCCCCCCCCCCCTCTCTCTCTCTCTCTCTTGGTGAGGATCATTTCTCTGTAATTTTTATGAGGTTTTGGGAATTATTGTTTTGCTTACTGTTTGCTTATTTCGTTTTTCCATCCCTTTATTGCTTAGTGTTTTGCTTAGTGTTTGCTTAGTGTTTTAGAGGAACGAGTTTGCTAATGTTAAAACCATATCTCTTTGAGAAAGTAAAATACAGAGTAAAGTAGTACTTAGAGAGTTTGTGAGTTTGAGGTTTTTTATGTTTGTTTTAGCTTTAATCTGTGCTAACTTTGGTTCTCCTCCTTTTTTTGTTTGCAGTCAACAGTTTGTGAGTCCCCCCCCCCCCCCCCCCCCCCCAAAACACCCTTAAAGGTAAGAACATGATAAGAACATGAGATTTGTGCACTCTCTCAATTTTTTCATAAGAAATTCATTTCTACATTTTGAACTCCGTGTGTGTTCTCTTAATCTTATATTATGAATTTTCTAAAATTCATAAGTAATTTTCTAAAACTTTTTTTTCTTTCTCATTTACTGAAATTGCCAAAACATTTGCATTGGTAAGTTTCTAAGCTTTTAATTGTGTAAGGTTCCATTACTGAAGATTGTTGAATGCAATTCATTTGCATTCGTGTCTAGAACTTTTCTGGATATGGGTCAATGTATATGTTTATCTTAACATGCTTGCATATCTTACTTTCTTCAATTTGGATTTACTATCTTTTTATGTGAACTATAGTAACTTTACCAGGTGGATTTACTTTGTTATTTTTTTCTCAAAAGGGTAAGCTTTTAAGACTGTGGAAAGAAGGGTAAGCTTTTACCTGTCCATCGATGTTTTGCTATCATCTAAGTTATTGCAATCTTCATTATAGTAGTTTGTAAAGCTTCATTAGAATTGTTGCTGCAGTGGCTTTAGCCACAGGTTACAAATAACTATGGTTACTTCTCCTCTACTTGAAATTCTTTAGGCGACTATTATTATTAGATAGTCACTTCATAGCTTAGTCAGTCTATAATTAATTTAAAACTTCTAATTCCATACCATTTTCAAGCTAATGCAGGCGTGTATGTGTCCTTTTCGTCATTAAGTAACTTCTAGCTGCTAAAAATGGCAGTCACTAAATAACCTCCTCGCTATTTTTTGTTTTCTTTTCTTTTTCGTATACCAATTTACAGTGTTGGTTTTGGTGAACTACTTTTTTCATAGTGCCAACAACCAAGCCGTTGTTGTCGTCATCCCCACACTTCTAGACCTGTCTTTTGGTTGTGCCCGTGCAATTCCACTTGTGGTATTTTGGACTTTTTCGCGGACTATGTGCTCATAATGATAGTGGCTTTAGTTGGGTCAGGCCATTCCTACTCATCAATGGGTCCAATAGCACAATTTAGCTTCATTCAGACGCATAAAAAGAAGGGAAAATCATTAGAGATGTATCATGTATGATTGCTAGCTTTCTTCCTTTTCAGGTGTTCACAACTTATTTCATTCTGTCATAATGTCTTATGTTATTTGCAGGCATTCTAGAAACACACTCTCTTTATGCTAAAAGCTAGATAGAATTGACCTTTTCAGTTTCAGTCTCTCTTGTGACTGATTTTTCTATCATTTTTTTTTTGGGTTTTAGTCTAAACAAACGTTTGAAAAAAAATACCTACCATTGTTTCCAAGAGCTACAAAACTGTAGTATGTTAGCTTTTCAATTACCAGTTAATATAACTTCTTTTTTTTACATTTTTTTTACAGATGGAGAAAGAATTAGAAGAAACCATAAGATAATCTTCTTTTATTACAAGTTCTTATTTTTATTATTTGTTTTTTTTTTCTTATATGTATTCAATCAATTCCTATGAATATATAGGATGATTTTCTTCACACAAGAAACATAGGTCTAGAGCTTCGCGATGAGAGGCAACTAAACGCCATACAAATTAACGAGGTCTACCTCCCAATTGAATTTTTCCTTTACCATTATGTGTTATTTTTTTACCATTTTTTTTTCTAATGCTGCTTATGTTAAAGGAAAATGCAAAAAGGGTTGCAAAAGGGAAAGCAAAGGCAAGCACTTCCAGCAAAGGGAAGGGGAAGGAAAATCAAGCATATGTGGTATGGTTTTTTTTATAGTTTGTCAATGTTTTCAAATCATTAACATAGAAGCGTTTGATCAGCTTTAGCATTAAGGTAGAATTACATTGTTGTGCAAACCAATGGTAAAATAGAACCACCTATTTTTTGTACTAATTTAAATGAGTTTCATAACTAATCTGACTGTTGTGGAAGTTCCTCATATGGAAAAGTACATTTATGTGGACATGAAGATGTTCTGTAGAGTGATGAAGGGACATGGTTGAGAGCCTGAATAGAGCAAATGATCATCCGACATGGTTAAAACCTTTATTTTTGGGTGTTCTATTGAAGTGGCTACTAAGACAATATGTGGTTTGACCTTAATTATTTACTTTTGGACATTGTATTACTATTAGGAGTTGTATTATTTTTTTGAGCATTAAGGTTGCCATGTGAGCCTATTCTATTATGTTTGACGTGTAAGCCTTTTCTATTATGTTTGACGTGTAAGCTTTTAAATTACGTTTCGTTTGTGTTGCTTTGTTTCTATTGACAGTTGATATTGTTACAATTAAATAATTTAGTTGGGTAGATGGAGATTGTTTGAAAGTGAGAACCTAGGTCTTTGAATCATGGGACCTTATTCACTGTTTGAGTAAAAGAACAAAGTTCTTACATTGTTGGATATCAATTAAAACATAATGTACTACCAATCAATTTTGATTATTCCTTCACCCTTTATTTAACTTCACGTTAATATATTACACTAAAATTTTATTATGGCTATTCTTTTTTTGAGACCAAAACGTTTATCTGAAAGGAAAACGAAAAAAGGCACAGTAAATTGAAAAATAGTGTACAACAGAATGAGAATGTAAACATCCATAAATTTAAATTAGATAACATGCTCCAAAACGAACACCTAATCTGCTTTATAATCCAGTTCTTGGAAGAACTCCACTAGGACGAGAACTGTAAAGCTTTTATCGTTGTTATTTATAGGCACCCACTGATAATGTTATATCAAACAACAATACGTTAGTACAACGCGCTCGACTAGAATGAGAACGGTACGATGGGTGCTCTGCACGTCAATTGGCCCAGCGCTTAAGACGAGAAAGGGAGAAGTCAAAAGAATGTGTACAAAAACCTATCAATTTTGCTTCTGTGGTGCCGATCCGTCGTCAACGGGAAGTGATTCTGTCAAAGTCCGTATTGACGGAGCAACCTCAAAATGCTCCAAAACGAGCATGTGTTGCAAATGCTTTTCCGTCATCTTCTATGACCACAGTACTTCCACGAACACCTATTCTGCTTCATAATCCAATTCGTGGAAGAACTCCACTAGCGACAGAGGATAGTTTGACAAGTCATCAACTTCCAAATCAATTATTGGTATGATTTTTCAAGATTACATTAAAAGTTTTTATCGTTGTTATTTATGCATGTAAAAGACCGTGTAAATATAAATTGATCATTCAATTCATAATTTATAGGCACCCACTGATAATGTTATATCAAACAACATTACGTTAGTACAACATGCTCGACAAGAAAGAGAACGGCACGAAGGGTTCTCGGCACGTCAATTGGCCCAGCACTTAAGACGAGCAAGGGAGAAGTCAAAAGAATGTGTTCAACAACTGTAGCACCCTAAATTTCTCTAGAAATTCCACGTAGGATTAGAAGTGATGACGTCACCATAGTACAGATACAGAAGGCCCATTAGGGTGACCCTAGTTAGGATCCTTATAAGATACTATAATCAACGTCTTAGCAATGACAGCGATGACTCCAACCTAGAATCAATTAGAACAGTTGTAACTTTGGCGACCTAAATTTCATCTAGGATTCATAGATAGACTCATACCTAGGCTATACCTAGCCCGTATTCACATATTACCATTTTTGCACTGAACTAGAACCCCGACTCACATCTCAAGGTACTAAACCTGTAAGTGGGACCCACACTGGAACCAAGTGAACCCTGTCACGCCCCGACATAGCATAAATAAGGAAAGCGTTTAATTTCCTTTATGGACCCGTAGGTCGCGACAGTTTGAAGGATCGATTCCGTCCCAAACGTCGAACAACAATAAACAATAATCAGAGCAGAGCAATCAAGGCTTATAAAATTTTTCTAACTTATTACATATTACAGCACGGGGTCATCTAAAGGCACAGACCGCCTTAAAATAAAACAATAACTTAGTGTCTATTACAGTCATCCTTATAAAACAAACAGTTTAAAACTTAAAACATATAACTTAAAACATATAATCAATAAATAGTTCTCTCATTCCAAAGGCAGCCATTCTCAGTTAGCGTAGTCATAAGATTCCTCCTGATTGTAACCTGAAAAGCCTGAACACGAATGTCCAGGACGCATCAACGTCGTCAGCTTCAAGAAGCTGGTGAGTATAAAAAACATAACTTTAAATGTAAAACATACTCATTTACCTTTTTCCATTTTCAATTTTGTAAAATCAATCTTTGACATAGAGAGAATTTAATTTATAAACCAACAAAGAATATATTATTCAAAGTCGTTCATTCATAAAGCATATGATCGTGTATGAGACCATGCACCACACTCATCTTGCCGACTCTTTTCTCTTGACAGACACAACAACCTACTATCTTACTCCTGGTATCTTTGAAACACTAAGATAGCCACACTTTAGCAACGGGGCGCCAGGGAGTGTCCAGTTTGCCTCACACTTTGGTCTGGGGTACCAGGGAGTGTCCATTGCCTCACACTTTGAATACCTAAACCGCCATGCAAATACCGGAGCAACCTCACGCAGTATCCAGACTCGGGTATCAGGGAGTGTCCGTAGGCCACACTTTAGCACTACCATGGGTGCCAGGGAATGTCCAAGTTCGGCTTCACACACTTTAACGCTTCCATGGGCGTCAGGGAGTGTCCAAATTTGCCACCGTCGCATTTCAAAGATACCCTCACCGCAATCTCAATCACAACCACAACCGCAATCTCAACCACAACCATAACCGCAATCTCAACCACAACCACAACCGCAATCTCAATCTCAATCTCATACTCTTTTCACACTGACCATTACTCTTTTCCACACTGACTGACACCCACATGCATGTACCACTGACCCCACATGAATGCCATGAACTTAAACACAAAGTAAATCGCTGAATTAAAGGAACAATGTACGTACGGGGATTGATAAGTCGCAATTCATTGTTTTGATCATTTAAACATAACCAAAAAGGATTCTGCTTTAGTAAATTTCCCAAACAGCACACAAACACTATATAAATTTTATCCCAAACAGTCCCTTATCACGAAACAAGCAAAACTAGAAACTGCCAGAGGTCGAGCACGCGGGCCGCTCGCGCGATATGCCTAATTTTCATTTTATATATGAACTTTTCTGTCTGCCTGAACAAGTCAAGGTTGCGCGCACGGATCGCTCGCGCGAAAGGTCCCTCGCGCGACCCTCGCTCGCGCGACCTGCCTAAATTCCATTATATATATATATATAAACTCTTCTGTCTGCCTGGGGAAACGAGGATCGCGCGCGCAGACCGCTCGCGCGATCGTGGCGCGAGTTTTTACTGAGGCTTCTTCTTCCTCGCAGAAACTGCTCTGTTTCAGTTTTAAGGGTCCATTTTGACCCATTTTCAATTTCGGAAGTAATTAGGCCTTATAATATATGATTCTCTTTGTTTTTCAACAAGGATTAAGAATCCAAAATCAATTTTACATGAATCAATTTATATCTCTAGAATTTCATGAAATTCCAAAAGGTGTCAAAACTTCATTTTTAGCATACTTTCTCATGTGATCAAATTAAACTCTAATACTTTAAACATGGCATGTAGGATGTGTAATCTTTCATATTTCATTCTAAAAACGGATTTTGGTTGAGTTTGGAAAATTGTGATTTTGAAGCTCAAGCTTCCATGGACGAATTTAGCAATGGAGGATCATTAATACATACACAAACTCAGTACTAAGCATGAATTTACATTCTAGAGTGAGTTTAGAATACTCACAGAGATTAAAGCAAAGAGATTGTTGAGAAAGAATCAAGATTAAGCAAATAAGAAATCCAATCAAAGCTTGCAAGCTATGGTGATGAGCTTCCTCTCTCTAAATCAACTCTCTGTGTTTCTCTCCAAATCTCTGAGTTTTAGTTTGTAAAGGAAATTGTGCAGCTTGTGAAATGAGAGTGTGAGATATAAATAGCAAACTACAACTTGGTGCCCAAGTTGTTTCAAGTTTACTCTACAAATTACTTTTAATTCAATTCAGTTAAACTAACTAATATACATGAAGTGCACAGCCTAAACATGAGCTGCTATAACTATATACATACGTATATACATAAATGGTTAACTCCCCAGCTCAACCAAGAGCCAAGCATAGATTAGTAGGGGCCAACTAGTGTTGTTTGGGAATTGCAACTTTAGGCACAACATTTACTCACACAAGCTATATATACCAAACAAGGCCTAAGGCAATCATTAGTTGCCATAAATAGATATAAAGCAAATGCCCAATCAGTCACTTCCAAAATCTGTGGAAGTTCACACAGCGTGGACAGTTTTGGAAGTAAACTGGTATTTTCGGGGCGCGGTGGTCACCACAAAAATACAGAAATTTCATTTTAGTGTAAGAATCGATTGTCCGGTTTTATAAAAATGCTGGTTTAGTCAAAAGTAAACTTCTCCACCATTTTGAAATACAGATTTGAAATCCAGCATAAGCGTTAGTATATTTATAGAAATTACGGTTTGGCCCCGATAAGAATTCAAACATGAAATTAAGCGAGAAATAACTTCTACACATAAGGATTAAAATAAAAGCAGACCATGTATATTTAATTTAAAATATGACAATGCAATTAGATGAAAATACAGGTTATTATACCCTTCCTCCCTTAAACAGGATTTCGTCCCCGAAATCAAGACTAACTAGTCATGAAACAATTCCGGGTACTTCTTCCTCATATCCGCTTCAACTTCCCACGAGGCTTCGTTCTCGTCATGGTGATTCCACTGAACCTTCACCAACGGAATATCCTTATTCCTCAGCTTCTTGATACTCTGATCTAGAATCTTCACCGGTCTCTCCTTGTAAGAAACGTTATGACTCGTCTCAATATTGTCATAACTTACCACGTGTGAGGGGTCTCATATGTACTTTCTCAGCATACTCACATGGAATACATTGTGAACCCCAGACATCTTTGGTGGTAGTGCTAGTCGATAAGCCTTTTTCCCGACACATTCCAAAATCTCAAACGGTCCGATGAAACGCGGAGCTAACTTCCCTCTCTTGAGACCAAAATGTACCACTCCTCGTGTCGGTGAAACCTTAAGGAGTACGTGATCTCCAACACTGAATTTTAAATCTTTCCGGCGTCGATCGGCATAACTCTTATACCGGCTCTGAGCGGTTCTCATTCTCTCCTTGACCAAAGAAATTTTCTCGTTAGTTTCTCTAACCAAATCTGGTCCCAATAATTCTGTATCTCCCACCTCTGCCCAACACAACGGAGAACGACATGGTCGTCCGTACAATGCTTCGAACGGAGCCATACCGATACTCGTGTGATAACTGTTGTTATAGGCGAATTCAACCAACGGCAAGTGTGTCTCCCAAGATTCCTCAAAATCGATCACACAAGCCCTAAGCATATCCTCCATGACCTGATTAACACGCTCAGTTTGTCCATCTGTCTGAGGGTGAAAAGCAGTGATCATCTTGAGCGAGGTTCCCATAGCTTCTTGCAGACTTTCCCAAAAACCAGAAGTAAAACGTGCGTCACGGTCTGACACAATTGACACAGGTGCACCGTGAAGTCGCACAACTTGTTGTATGTACATCTGGCTCATCTTCTCTACCGGGTATGTCATACTATAAGCAATGAAATGAGCTGATTTCGTCAATCGATCCACTATTACCCAAATGGCGTCATGATTCTGCTGCGATCGAGGCAATTCTACTACAAAATCCATTGTGATGTGCTCCTACTTCCAACCAGGATTAGGTAGCGGTTGCAACAGTCCCGAGGGTCTCTGATGTTCAGCTTTTACTTGCTGACACGTCAAACACTTGGATACGAATTCGGCCACGTCCTTCTTCATACCTTCCCACCAGAAATTTCTCTTCAAATCCTTGTACATCTTAGTTCCTCCCAGGTGAACTGTATATCTTGACTTATGTGCTTCTTCCAGAGTATCCTTCCTTAGCTTACCATAATCTGGCACACATAATCTCTCTCTGCACCGATATCCTCCATCGACTCCCACCTTCCATTCCGTCAGGTCTTTTTCTGACATCTTCACGAACCATGTCTGAAACTTCTCATCTTCTTTCTGAGCTCCAATAATGCGGTCGATAAGAACAGGCTGTAGGATAAGACATCCGAACAATTGTCCTTCTCCTTCTCCTTCTTCAGCACTCTGTACATCGAACTCCGCCAAGGTCTCCAACGCTCGCCACTCTCTTACCATTAAGGTGGCGATCGTCTCACGAGTCTGTCGACTCAAAGCATCAGCGACCACATTAGCTTTTTTGGGGTGGTATTCCAATGTAAAGTCGTAATCTTTGATCAACTCCATCCATCTGCACTGCCTCATGTTCAACTCTTTCTGTGTGAACAAATATTTTAAGCTCTTGTGATCGGAGAACAAATCAAACTTCTCACCGTAGAGATAATGTCTCCAAATCTTGAGTGCAAATACCACTGCCGCCAACTCCAAATCATGAATGGGATAGTTCAATTCATTTGGCTTCAGCTGTCTGGATCCATAGGCTATAACTCTGCCATCTTGCATAAGTACACACCCCAGTCCTTGATATGACGCGTCACTAAAGATAGTGAACTTCTCATCAGGCTTGGGTATTGCTAGTACCGGTGCGGTAGTGAGTCTCTCTTTCAACTCTAGAAAGGCTCGCTCATGCTTCTCTGTCCACTCGAACTTCAAATTCTTCTTCGTCAACCCAGTCAAAGGTGCTGCTATCTTGGAGAATCCTTCAACAAATCTCCGATAATAGCCTGCGAGTCCAAGAAAACTCTGAACTTCTGTAGGGTTGCTCGGTCTAACCCAGTTTGACACAGCATCGGTCTTGGACGAATCCACTGAAATTCCTTGAGATGACACCTTGTGTCCCAAAAAATACACTTCTTGCAACCAGAACTCACACTTACTGAACTTGGCATACAACTAGTGATCTTTAAGCGTCTGCATCGCAATCTGTAGATGTTGCTCGTATTCTTCTCCTGACTTAGAATAGATCAAAATATCATCTATAAAGACGATGATAAACTGATCCAAATAAGGCTTGAACACTCTATTCATCAGATCCATAAACACTGCCGGGGCGTTCGTCATTCCAAACGGCATCACCAGAAATTTATAATGACCATATCGGGTTCTGAAAGCAGTCTTAGGTATGTCTTCCTTCCGTACCCTCAACTGATGATATCCCGACCTAAGGTCTATCTTGGAAAATGTCGTAGCTCCTTGTAGTTGATCAAACAAATCATCGATCCGAGGTAAGGGATACTTGTTCTTGATAGTCACCCGGTTTAATTCTCTGTAATCGATACATAACCGTAGCGTTCCGTCCTTCTTCTTCACAAATAACAATGGTGCTCCCCAAGGCGATGTACTTGGGTGTACAAATCCTAGGTTCTCGAGCTCTTGAACTTGTTCCTTCAATTCCGATAGTTCAGCGGGGGCCATTCTGTAGGGAACCTTGGTGATCGGTACGGTACCCGATATAAGCTCAATACAGAACTCTATACTTCTCTTGGGCGGCAAACCAGAAACGTCTTGAAATACTTCTTCGAAGTCCTTGACTACAAGTATAGACGACGCTGTTGCTTCTGTACTGACGACTTCGATGTTAGCCAAACACCTTGTGAGGAACATATCTCCCGAAGGGTTACATTGAAAATCAAAGGGTTGATTCTCGTTGTCGGGGAATGTAATTCTCTGCCTCGCACAATCCAACTTCACTTGATTCCGAGAGAGCCAATCCATTCCTAGGATTATGTCGAACTCCTTCATCGATAGGACGATCAACCTTGTAGGGATTTCACGGTCTCCTATCCGTAGAGGACAATCCTTGCACACGTGTCCTAATCTGACTGCAGCTCCTAGTGGCGAAGTAGCCTTCAAAGCTTTCTCTAAGCGATGAGGTAAGATACCCAATCTCCGAATTGTATTAACAGATATGAACGAAAGAGCAGCACCCGTATCAAATAACACTTTAACATGGGAGTTAAACAGAGTTAATGTACCTTCCACTGCTTGCTGGTCAGGTTGAGCTTCTCCATAATCTCCTTCTTCATACACAGTTCCATCATATCCAGCGGCATTAGGAATAACAGCATTCAAGCGAGTCTGACCCTGTTGACCATAAGTCATCTGCTTAGGAGCAGTGCAGAACCTACTGATGTGACCTGGTTCACCACAGTTGAAGCAGACTATCCCTTGCTGAGCAGCACGCCTTAGTGCCTTGCAATCTCGAGCCAGATGACCAGGGTTGCCATAGTTGAAGCACTTTCCACTACTACTTCCTTCTCCTACTCGGGGTTGAGTCGGATAGGTAATAGCCTGGGTCTTCTTGCTTCCGTCGAAATTCCTCTTATGCCCTTGGGTACGATTCATTGGTGGTCTATTCCCAAAATTACCCCTTTGAGGCGGTCGGAAATCAAATTGCTTTCGGTTCACTCGAGCATCTTCTTCCAGGTCGGTAGCCAAACCAACAAGTCCTTCAAATGATTTATCTAGGTGGCCGAGAGTCAGGCGACGAATCTGCGGTGTCAGTCCTTGGTTATACTTCCGGATCTTCTTCTCTTCAGTATCAACCAGGTGTGGAGCGAACCGAGACAGTCTTTCGAACTGTGTGGTATACTCTTGCACCGACTTGGTTCCTTGCGTCAGATCCATGAATTCCTTCTCTCTTCTGTGCCTCTCCGTAGCCGGGAAGTACTTTTCCAAAAATCTCCCCTTGAACGCAGTCCACATCATCCCCATTGCAGCTCCATTCCCGATAGTAGCTATAACCGAATCCCACCAATCTGCGGCAGCATCGGTCAATTGAAACGTAGCCAACCTCCTCTTGTCCATCTCATTGCACTGGACAACCTCGAACATGCGGTCCATCTGTCTTAACCACAGTTCCGCTTTCCAGGGTTCCGCGGTACCCGCAAACTGCTCGGGCCTTAGTGCACGGAATCTCTCCAGCAATTCATCTCCAGTTTGACGGTCTCGTCGGTTGTCATTCGTATTACCGATTCTTTCCAACCGTCTGATAAACGCTTCGGACATCCCCGTAGGATCGGCAGCCTCAGGTGCTCCCTCGATCAAGTTCCTGTTCCTCCTTAGTCCTCCAGCCATTCTATGCATGATAGTGATAGTAGAATGAGAAACATGCATGCAACAGTACTATGAAGCAATTCAAATGACGACAATATCCAAAAGAGTATATTATATATATATATATAACTTCTTGTCAAGTTGATACAAAAAGCATGTATGGTCAGATCAATGCCTACCCTACCTGTATGGGTTAGGACGCATGCAAGAGTTAATGTTACAAAAATGGGTCATTGCCCTACACTCTAATGCATGTAATTACAGTTGTAAAAAGAGATAGAGCTAATAGTCAAAAGTAGTTAATATGTACAAGTCATCTCTAGAAAGTCAATCGTCTCCATAAGCAGCCATCAGGAGATCCAGCGAATCGACAGGGCAAAATCGCTGAGCCTGAAAGGGGCCCACCCCATCATAGCCTGGAGAGGTCGAAGATGAAGCAGGCGCAGGGGCATCCGTCTCAACTAGCATCTCCTCAGGTAAGGCTAGCTCAAGTGCTAGCTCAGCCTCGAGCTCAGCGGCGAGATCATCTAGACCTATGCCGTCCTCTACAATCTCTCCACCTACTGGGACCACATGAACAATCCCATCATCGTCCTCAGCAATGGGAACTACTGGTGGGGGCATCTCTAACTGAGCCAAATGGGCATGCACAATCTGGATCTCGAGAGGAAGGTAGAAAGCATCGCTATCGACCAACCTCAAAACCTCGACCAAAACCAAGCGCTGAGCCTCTGCAAAGTAACGAAGCTCTAGGCGGATACGAGTCAAGTCGACTAAGCCTACCACATGAACCTGGTGCCATAAATCAGATACTACGGTCGCTGTGGCCAACTGCTCAATGGCCGCATGATATAAGTCGAGAAAGGCTGGGATCACTGCCCCAGGTGTCACAAAGTGTCCTCCAAATCTGTCTGGTACATATAGCGGATGAGCTGGATCCATACCTGATAAAAAGGTACTACTTAAGTCAGGACAAAGATAATCTTAGGCATTTGGGTTCTGAGTCTATCCTCCCTGTCGTATCATCGGGTGTGTAACACTTAATGGACTGTGGAATCGGGTCTATACTGGTAAACCCTAACCTGGCTAAACTATCTTGAGATAAATAATAACCTGGCTCTGATACCACTAAATCCTGTCACGCCCCGACGTAGCATAAATAAGGAAAGCGTTTAATTTCCTTTTTGGACCCGTAGGTCGCGACAGTTTGAAGGATCGATTCCGTCCCAAACGTCGAATAACAATAAACAATAATCAGAGCAGAGCAATCAAGGCTTATAAAATTTTTCTAACTTATTACATATTACAGCACGGGGTCATCTAAAGGCACAAACCGCCTTAAAATAAAATAATAACTTAGTGTCTATTACAGTCATCCTTATAAAACAAACAGTTTAAAACTTAAAACATATAACTTAAAACATATAATCAATAAACAGTTCTCTCATTCCAAAGGCAGCCATTCTCAGTTAGCGTAGTCATAAGATTCCTCCTGATTGTAACCTGAAAAGCCTGAACACGAATGTCCAGGACGCATCAACGTCGTCAGCTTCAAGAAGCTGGTGAGTATTAAAAACATAACTTTAAATGTAAAACATACTCATTTACCTTTTTCCATTTTCAATTCTGTAAAATCAATCTTTGACATAGAGAGAATTTAATTTATAAACCAACAAAGAATATATTATTCAAAGTCGTTCATTCATAAAGCATATGATCGTGTATGAGACCATGCACCACACTCATCTTGCCGACTCTTTTCTCTTGACAGACACAACAACCTACTATCTTACTCCTGGTATCTTTGAAACACTAAGATAGCCACACTTTAGCAATGGGGCGCCAGGGAGTGTCCAGTTTGCCTCACACTTTGGTCCGGGGTACCAGGGAGTGTCCATTGCCTCACACTTTGAATACCTAAACCGCCATGCAAATACCGGAGCAACCTCACGCAGTATCCAGACTCGGGTATCAGGGAGTGTCCGTAGGCCACACTTTAGCACTACCATGGGTGCCAGGGAATGTCCAAGTTCGGCTTCACACACTTTAACGCTTCCATGGGCGTCAGGGAGTGTCCAAATTTGCCACCGTCGCATTTCAAAGATACCCTCACCGCAATCTCAATCACAACCACAACCGCAATCTCAACCACAACCATAACCGCAATCTCAACCACAACCACAACCGCAATCTCAATCTCAATCTCATACTCTTTTCACACTGACCATTACTCTTTTCCACACTGACTGACACCCACATGCATGTACCACTGACCCCACATGAATGCCATGAACTTAAACACAAAGTAAATCGCTGAATTAAAGGAACAATGTACGTACGGGGATTGATAAGTCGCAATTCATTGTTTTGATCATTTAAACATAACCAAAAAGGATTCTGCTTTAGTAAATTTCCCAAACAGCACACAAACACTATATAAATTTTATCCCAAACAGTCCCTTATCACAAAACAAGCAAAACTAGAAACTGCCAGAGGTCGAGCACGCTGGCCGCTCGCGCGATATGCCTAATTTTCATTTTATATATGAACTTTTCTGTCTGCCTGAACAAGTCAAGGTTGCGCGCGTGGATCGCTCGCGCGAAAGGTCCCTCGCGCGACCCTCGCTCGCGCGACCTGCCTAAATTCCATTATATATATATATAAACTCTTCTGTCTGCCTGGGGAAACGAGGATCGCGCGCGCAGACCGCTCGCGCGATCGTGGCGCGAGTTTTTACTGAGGCTTCTTCTTCCTCGCAGAAACTGCTCTGTTTCAGTTTTAAGGGTCCATTTTGACCCATTTTCAATTTCGGAAGTAATTAGGCCTTATAATATATGATTCTCTTTGTTTTTCAACAAGGATTAAGAATCCAAAATCAATTTTACATGAATCAATTTATATCTCTAGAATTTCATGAAATTCCAAAAGGTGTCAAAACTTCATTTTTAGCATACTTTCTCATGTGATCAAATTAAACTCTAATACTTTAAACATGGCATGTAGGATGTGTAATCTTTCATATTTCATTCTAAAAACGGATTTTGGTTGAGTTTGGAAAATTGTGATTTTGAAGCTCAAGCTTCCATGGACGAATTTAGCAATGGAGGATCATTAATACATACACAAACTCAGTACTAAGCATGAATTTACATTCTAGAGTGAGTTTAGAATACTCACAGAGATTAAAGCAAAGAGATTGTTGAGAAAGAATCAAGATTAAGCAAATAAGAAATCCAATCAAAGCTTGCAAGCTATGGTGATGAGCTTCCTCTCTCTAAATCAACTCTCTGTGTTTCTCTCCAAATCTCTGAGTTTTAGTTTGTAAAGGAAATTGTGCAGCTTGTGAAATGAGAGTGTGAGATATAAATAGCAAACTACAACTTGGTGCCCAAGTTGTTTCAAGTTTACTCTACAAATTACTTTTAATTCAATTCAGTTAAACTAACTAATATACATGAAGTGCACAGCCTAAACATGAGCTGCTATAACTATATACATACGTATATACATAAATGGTTAACTCCCCAGCTCAACCAAGAGCCAAGCATAGATTAGTAGGGGCCAACTAGTGTTGTTTGGGAATTGCAACTTTAGGCACAACATTTACTCACACAAGCTATATATACCAAACAAGGCCTAAGGCAATCATTAGTTGCCATAAATAGATATAAAGCAAATGCCCAATCAGTCACTTCCAAAATCTGTGGAAGTTCACACAGCGTGGACAGTTTTGGAAGTAAACTGGTATTTTCGGGGCGCGGTGGTCACCACAAAAATACAGAAATTTCATTTTAGTGTAAGAATCGATTGCCCGGTTTTATAAAAATGCTGGTTTAGTCAAAAGTAAACTTCTCCACCATTTTGAAATACAGATTTGAAATCCAGCATAAGCGTTAGTATATTTATAGAAATTACGGTTTGGCCCCGATAAGAATTCAAACATGAAATTAAGCGAGAAATAACTTCTACACACAAGGATTAAAATAAAAGCAGACCATGTATATTTAATTTAAAATATGACAATGCAATTAGATGAAAATGCAGGTTATTACAACCCCACCCTGATAATCTACCCTTAGATACACACAACATACACATGCACGTACTTAGGGACTCAGGAACATATCCATATGCACAACCTAAGAATGGGACCTACACCCCCCTTGACGGTCATGTGGACCCCACACTTATCTACCCTTGGACACATACACATACATGTGCACCTTGTGCACACATTGCACACAACCAAACCTCCCTACCACTTCCTCTATATAAGCACATCCCCACCCCCTACCCTCTCATTTTATCACCCTCACCACTCCACAATCTGCTTATGCAGATGGTTTAGAGAGAGAGAGAGAGCCCGAGAGAGCTTGGGAGAACACCATCCCCTCCTTCCCCACTCTCGGCTTGTAAGCACACACATACACAGCACCCCACTGCCCCATTGTGCATTTACACAACCCCACCTTATCCCTCACCCTCTCCTCCTCACTGTGCTCCCTCTCCATACACAACACATACACGCAGAAAAGAAAGAAAGAAGAAACCAAAGAAGAAGAGAGAGATCTGAGCTCCCTGAGGTAACCCACGTTCCACATTGCGTTTCTAACCCCTTGCATGTCATCTAGGCACTACTAGGATCACATGCATGCCACCCAAACAGAGCCTAAGGCTCTGCATGAGCTCCGGCCACCATTAAAGCTCAACTTAGGAGCTTGATTTGTCAAGAGTGACCATAAGCCCTAACACCTACACTAGTCTGACCGAATTGGACCCAGATGAACCCCACATGAACAGAAAGTGGAATGGAGACCATTTGATAGGCCATGCAGGCCATTATTCTCGAATTTGACCGAAACGATAATCCTCTGGTAGGTACCTAAAATGAATGAACCAGGATCTGGGCTTATAGTATGTTGCAGAGGAAGGGTTTCCGGTCAGTTTGCCGTTGACCTCGTGTATTTTGGTGGAGAGATGAGGGAGATATGAAGAGAGAGAGAATCTCCGGCGAGGCCCGATTTTCCGGCGGCTCAAGCTCGCCGGAGAAGACGAAGAAACCCGTCTGGGTTTCGGTTTATAACACCCGGGTTCAGGTCGGGTTAGAGTCGGTTTAGAGTGTGTGTGTAAAAGGGTCAGGGTATAGGTTTTGGCCGGGTTAAAATAACCCATGGGTCTTTTAAGTCAGACGACGTCGTTTTGACGTCTCGGGTTTAGTCCGGGTCAGGTTTGGATCAGGGTGGGTTGACGTGTGAGTGTAATTGGGTTTCGGGTTGGGTTTTATAAAACCCATGGGTAGGTTTAAGTAGCACGACGTCGTTTTGACGTCGGGCTGGGTCCAGGTCGGGTTCAGGTAGTTGGGGCGGGCTGGTGTGTGTCTGTAGTCGGGTTAGGTTCAAGTTCGGGTCTGGTTAGGGTTTGGGTTAATGGGTAGGATAGGTTTGTGAGTATAAGTGGGTTTCGGGTTCGGGTTAGGATCAACCCGAATGGGTTTCGGTTTGGGTTTCTTTGTTTGTGGAAATGGGTAGTCCGTTTTAGAGTCGGGTCGGGTCGGGTCGGACCCATCGGGTCACGCCATTGGGTTTCCTTGAGAGTGTATACGGGTTACCCGTTTAGGTCGGGTCGGTTCGGGTTTGACCCGTCGGGTCTGAAGATTTTATTATTATTATTATTATTATTATTATTATTATTATTATTATTAGTATTATTAAGTTTTAATTAGTTTAAAATGTTTTAAATTATTTTAATAATTATAAATGATTTATAATTAATACCATTAAGGTTTTATATTATAGAATATTATTTTAATATTCTATATATCATTATTATATTATATATATATATATATATTATATATTTATTGTTTATATAGTTAATATAAATAATAAATATCAGTATTAAATAGTTTTAAATAGTTAATAAATACCTATGTGTATTTATAAATTCTAGAAAATTAGGGTAATAACCCTGGAACTATTTTATTACATGATGTAAGTTATAAAGCTATAATATTATAGTCCAGTATTTTTAATAATTAATAAGGAGCTATGTTATAAGTATATTAATTATTAAAAATACCAAACGAGCTCCGAAAATTATGAAATAAATACTGGTGGTGTATTTTAATATCTAGTATTTAATAAAAATACTTCTAAGCACTGATTTCTTTGTATAATTATAATTACATATTTAAACCCCGTTTTAGGTATTTTCTAGTATGTATTATCTTCAATAATTCATAATAAATAATCTAGGACTCCAAAAATTACGCGGTCAGTTCCCAGAGTCTTAGAATAATGTCTAGAACATTCCCGTAAAGTTTGGTGACTTTTCGACTCAGTCGAAAATACAACCTGTCTTTTAGGGCCTGCATTAGTGTAGTAAGCCCTACCTTTTTCCTTGTAAAACGCGACGGACTCCGATTTGAGTCTAGTCAATGGCGTTGGACTTAGAATGACACGTAGATCACTACCTTGAGGTTTATGACCTCATTTGGTAAAATTACCATTTTGCCCCTATAGTTGTACTCATACATTATTATTGTTTATTTCGTTTATTATTGTAGAACTTGACGGTTATCCACTTTTCGAGGATCGGTGACTCGAGGTGAGTTTCCTAACCTCACTCTAATCCTAATAAGACTAATATAAGATGTTTAAAAGCTACATGTATGATATTTTGTATAAGTGATAAGCTGAATTATGGTGTTACGTGTATTTCAATAATTATAAGACTATGTAAAGCATGTTATGGTAGTGCTATCGCATACGTGAGCATGTCAAGGGTTTTATCTATATGTTTATCGGTATCAAATCCATGTTATGTGATCCATGTTCTATATGTTATGTTTTTGCTGCATATTGTTAAATGCACGATTTACGATGTTGTTGACTAGAATAAATACGCATGCTAGGATCATAATAAAGAGAATGAAAGTGGATTTGCATATGGGTATCGGGTATGGATTCACTTGCATTTCATGACATGTGTTAGCATGCATTGTGTGAGAAAAGAGAGGCGTTTGATGAGAATGTGAATGAGATGAGATACGCGAATGTGAAAGAGATGTGATTTCTGGATCCTATGGATCAACAGCTGACGAGCCGGGTGGACATGAACGGTTAGGGTTCCTAGCGCGCCTCTCGCCGTTGAAGACGTCCGGTGATGCGCATACGTGGTTGAAGACGTCCCATGTATCGTTGAAGACATCCGGCTAGTGCTCTAATATACTTCTCAGCCGTGTAGACGACCGGTGAGAATATACACATAGTTGAAGACGTCCCATGTGCCAGTTTCATTGTTTACAGATAGTGCGCGTCGTGAAGACGTCCGGTGGCCTATCAAAGGAATGAGTATGAATTGGCTGTGATAGCATGTTATCATCCTTGATATACCGCGTGTTGTCAAGTGGATGAGAAAGAAAAAGTGAATGATGAGATTGAGTTGATAAGTAAAAACGATTTGGTTCAAATGATTTGGTTTCGGAAAGTTTTGATTTTAAAATGAAATGATTTTGAAAAGTATCCGTTTTAAAAAGCAAGTGTCTATGAAAAGAGTTGGGAGTGAGTCACATTGGCCATGCATTTGCACGCACGTGGATAAAATAAGGAGAATGTATTCTATGATGTTATGATTATCTGTTTATCTGTTTTATTGAGACCTCTGCTATGCCCGTGGTGAGAATGCGTCTTTTGATAAGAGATTAACCATTTTTTTTAAAGTATAAAACTATAACGTGAGTCGAGAGATGTGTTGTATTTATTGATTATGGTGCGGTTGAGACTCTCACTCAGCCTTGTTCCAAGGCTGACGACATGTTATGCCCTGGGCATTCCTATGCTCAGAGTGTTGCAGGTTGGAGATAGATAGAAGAGTTCAGGATGCAGTGCTGTGGAGCCAAGGAGAATAAAGCCTTGCCCAAGACCTGATAGACAGTTCCTCAAGTTTTAAGATTATGTAAATTGTTTAGTATGGCCTCTTGTATTAGAATTGAAGTTATTGTAACCCTTGTTTAATTTCCGTTGCTGTATTTATACTCTGATAAGTATTAGATCTTGTCTAAGCTCTAGCTTTTCCCTTATGATTGCACGGTGCGGAGTTAGAAGGACAAAACGGTTAACAAACTAGTCACGTGTCTACGGACCCATAAAGGAAAATTTTTATTTTCCCTATTTTTGGCTTACTCCGGGGCGTGACAACAACCTACCAATTTGCCTTCTGTAACGTCGAGCCGTCGCCAACGAGAAGTCATTCATTCAAAGTCCGTACTGATAGAGCAACCTCAAAATGCTCCAAAATGAGCATGTGTTGCAAATGCTTTTCTGTCATCTTCTATGACCACAATACTTCCACGAACACCTAATCTGGTTCATAATCCAGTTCGTGGAAAAACTCCATTGACGATAGAGGATAGTGTGGCAAGTCATCAACTTCCAATTCAAGTGGACTCACATTGTATGCTTCCTCCACGAAATCTTGGTGAAGAATTTGTTGTTGTTCAACTTATGGAAGGCATCACAACGCATGCTGAACCATCCTTACCTCCAGACAATGTTCGGTAAATATTGTGTTGTAATAATTAATAATTTAAGTAAATTTCTTTAATTCATGTAAATGAATAAATGTGTAGGCCGAATACAACAAATCAACAAATCCAAGAAGATTCTGGAAGTGATGATGAATTAGAAGGTCGAACTTTAAGTGTAAGAGTAGGTTCTCAGCTACAGGTAGACCTCGGTCGACATTTTCTTGGTAGTATGGATGTAACGTGTCCTCACTGTTCTGCCTTACATTGGATGGATGAAAAATTAGTCAATTCATCTATGGTTCATCCCCGTTTTGGAACATGTTGTTTGCAAGGCAAAATTCATTTGCCTCTTCTTATTACACCCCCTCCACAGATTCAACAGCTATATGATGGAGTTAGCATGCAATCAAAATCATTTCGACGTTATACTCGAGAGTACAATACAGCTAATGCTTTTACAAGTCTGGGTGTTAATATGGATCAGAGGGTTATTACTGGAAGAGGTCCCAGACCTTTTACTATTCATGGAGAGTTGCGCCATCGAATGGGATCATTACTACCACAAACAGGACATGAACCAATGTATGCACAATTGTACATTTATGACCCTGATTCGGCTTTGGATGTACGTAGTCGTCGGAATCCACACCTAAGAATGGATGTTCTAAAAATAATTCAAGATTGTTTGTTGCAATATAATATTTTCCCAGATAAATTTTGACAAGCTTCTGCAATTTTAAATCAGTCAAATTTGGCAGATCGAAATGTATCCGCTCATCTTCATTACAATCCAACTACCGATCGAAGAAGGTACGGTCCCCCAAGATCAGAAGAGATTGCAGTGATAATACCAGGAGATGGAACTAAGAGGAGGGGAAAGAGAGATATCGTCTTGCATCTAAGAGCAAATAATCAGTTTATGCAAATTAGTGAATGTCACCCTGCATATTTGCCACTACATTATGTATTATTGTTCCCGTATGGTGAGTTTGGATGGGATCCCGACATGACACAGTGGGATGTCATACATGGTAGGACTACAACTGTGCGTCTAACACAGATACAGTATTATAGTTATCGTATGTTTGAACGTCCTACAGAGTATTCCTCAATTTTAAGAGCGGGTAAACTATTTCAAGAGTTTTTGGTAGATGCATGGGCCGCAACTGAGCAAAATCGCTTAACATACTTTAGGCTTCACCAAAAGGAGCTTCGTGTTGAACTTTACCAAGGTCTTACAGATGTTGCTGCAGATGGGTTGGGTCTCGATCAAGTTGGTAAACGAATGATCTTACCATCATCATTTATTGGTAGTCCAAGGCATATGTTTGAAATCTTCCAAGATTCAATGGCAATCGCACGTTACAACCAACACTTAGATATTTTTTCTCACTATGACAGCAAATCCTAATTGGCCTGAAATATCCTCTGCTTTGTTACCTCATCAAAAATCCACTGATCGTCCAGATTTGGTGGCCCGTGTATTTGAGTTAAAGAGAGACTATTTGATGAAAGAGATTGATAGAAAGAAAGTGTTCGGTACCAAAGTTGCACATGTTTTTACAATCGAGTTTCCAAAGCGGGGGCTTCCACATATGCATGCTCTAATATTTCTTCGAGGTCTTGACAAAATTAGAACATGTGCTCAGGTTGACAAAGCTGTATGCGCTGAATTTCCAGATCTAGAGGAGGATCCTACGCTTTTTCAAACTGTTAAGTCATGTATGGTACATGGACCATGTGGTGCCCGAAATTCTGGAGCACCATGTATGGAAAAGGGTAGATGCACTAAGAAATATCCACGAGCCTATTCGGAAGTAACAACTATGGACCAAAATGGATATCCTATTTATCGTCGTCGCAATAACGGTCGATCATATACTATGAACGAACATGTTGTCGATAATCGAGATGTCGTACCATATAATGCATACCTTTCTAAAAGGTTTAATTGTCATACAAATGTGGAAGTTTGTGCGGGAATGATATGTGTAAAATATATCCACAAGTACATTTACAAAGGACATGATCGCACAACACTGGTGTTGGGAGGAGTAGACGAGATCAAACAATATCTTAATGCGAGGTATATTGGGCCGCCAGAAGCTGCTTGGCGAATATTTGGTCATCATTTACATGCAGAAGTTCCAACAGTTGTACGATTGGCAGTTCATTTACCTGGAATGCATCGTGTTATCTATAATCCTGCTGATTCTATGGATTCAATTGTTTCAAGAGCTGAGCACCAATCATCAACTCTAACTGCCTTTTTTTGCATATTGCTCTGCTAACCCAGCTGCGCGTGCATTCACTTACCAAGAGTTTCCACAATGTTTTGTTTGGAATGAAACATTAAAGATATGGACACCCAGACAAAGGGGTTATGCGATTGGTCGAATGTACTTCGCTAGCCCTAATTCAGGCGAGAGATTTTATCTGTGTTTGTTGCTAACTGTTGTTAGAGGGCCAACGTCATTTGAGGACTTACACACGGTCAACAATGTTTTGTATGATACGTTTAAAGCAGCATGTGTTGCACGAGGACTCTTAGAGGATGATGAGGAATGGATACAGTGCCTTCAAGAGGCGAAGGTTATGAACACTGGGTACCAGTTGAGGAGACTATTTTCTGTGATTCTAACGCAATGCCAGCCGCTACGACCACACGAGTTGTGGAATCAGTTCTCAATATCTATATGCGATGATCTTGCACACAAGCTTCGTACACTGTTTGCCATTCGTGATCCAACCGATGCTCAAGTTGAGGATTATGGGTTGTATCTTCTTAATCAGTTGTTGCAAGAATCGGGGAAAAGCCTTATTGACTTCCCGCCCATGCCAGAACCGGTGGAAAATTGGAGTACGATTGTTGGTAACATATTGATATGGGAACATCGACAACTCCATCATGATGCGCTTCAAACAGATGCACAAATTAATGTTGATCGCCTTAACTTTGCTCAATCTAGCGCTTATAGTGCGATCACATCTTCAGTATTTGAAAATAAAGGTAATACCTTTTTTTAAAATGGGGGTGCTGGAACAGGAAAGACGTTTTTGTATAATACAATTGCAAGGAAATGTCATAGTCTTGGCCATATTGTTGTTACGGTGGCTTTTTCAGGTATTGCATCATTGTTATTGGTAGGAGGTCGAACTGCGCATTCAACATTTTGCATTCCATTGGATGTGCTAGATAATTCAGTTTGTGGTTTTTCCGAGCAATCGGCTAATGCGGAGCTGTTTAGAGAAACAAAACTAATCATTTGGGATGAAGTTCCAATGCAACATAGATTTTGTGTTGAAGCAGTTGATCGAACACTACAAGATATTTGTGAGAATGGGAAGCTATTCGGAGGGATCACTATTGTGCTTGGTGGAGACTTTCGACAAATCTTACCAGTTATACCAAGAGGACTTCGTGAACAAATTGTGGCTGCATCATTGAGGCGTTCTAATCTTTGGAAGAATATACACGTATTGACTTTGGACGTGAACATGCGCCTGAATAGTACAAACCAAGAAAATGCTAACTTCGCAACTTTCTTGATGAAGGTAATGTTTTTTCATGTTAAATTTGTATACGATATTGTGCTATTTGTGGCACTTTTAAGTTTAATTTTAAATGAACAAATTAGTACTTTTTTTTTAGATTGGATCCAATCTAGAAGAAGTCATACAGTTTCCGTCAACGATACGCAGGTGCCAGAACATAAATGAACTATTATCTGTTATCTATCCGGAGTTGAATGTTGTGAGTACTGTGAACCCTGCCTTCCTAACTGAACGCACGATTCTTTCAGCACGGAATGATGATGTGAGTATTATCAATATTGCCGCATTGAATCTGTATCCTGGGGAGATGGTTTCTTATCACGAAGCTGACGAATTGTCCGAGGATGAAGAAGTTGATCGTACCATTACAACTCGATATCCTAATAAGTATTTAAACTCATTGGATCCTACTGGATTACCACCCTTTAAGTTGGACTTAAAAGTAGGATGCCCAATAATGTTGTTGAAGAATATTGCCCCGAAGAATGGACTTTGTAATGGAACACGTTTGATGGTCGTTAGGTGTGCATCGCATATAATTGAAGCTCGAATTCTAACCGGAGATAAATCTGGAGATTTGGTCTTTATTCCAAGAATATCCTTGACTCCATCATCTTCGGAATTACCTTTTACGATGACGAGACGTCAATTCCCAATACGATTGGCATACGCCATGATGATCAATAAATCTCAAGGACAATCTGTGAAGTTTGTTGGGGTAGATTTACGCACACCAGTATTTAGTCATGGACAACTATATGTTGCGCTATCCAGATGCACAAATTCCGATTGTATAAGTATCCTTCTTCCAGAAGATGGACAAAATACCACAACAAACATCGTTTACCCGGGAGTTTTGTTGTAATGTTACATTCTATTGCCATATTTTAGTTACTGGTCGAATGCACATGTTATCTTTTCTTTTCTTTCCTCTTCTTTATTCTTTTTCTTTTTTCTTTTTTTACCCTGGGCAATATCTATGTGTGATATGTTTTTGGATCCAATCAAGAAGAAGCTTCTTACCCCGGTTTCAGTATTTGTATGCTATCCATTACTGATTATTTAGTTTTGTCTACTTAGATAAGTTGGGTCTAATGTTAAAATAACAAAGTACTCTTTTTCCGGTTTCAGTTTTCTCTATTACGTTTAACATGTTGAAATAATAGTTTTGGAATTAAAAATAGTTCCCAAATAAATTAACATGAAATTGTGCTTTAAAAAATGAGCACCACCAAAATAGGGACCAAACTATTCGTCTCTCTTAGCATTATTGGTGAATTATTTTTTATTTGTGGGGTTGTTTCAGTTATCACTTGAGTCTAAAGCCCAGACATTGCTTTTGGTAATATTATTCCTCAATTTTCTATAAGATGTTATGTAACCATAGCAATCTGCATTTGTAATCTGCTTGGGTTTTTTCCTCAATTTTCTCATATAAACTGATATTGTTCTACCTTTTGATCATCTATGCATTGTTGATGGAAGAAATGCTTTCACACAATCTGAAGACTTTGGTGTAGACTGTGTAGTTTGAAGGAATTGGGCGTGGGCATTCAAATTAAATTGTTAGTAGTTTGTAAATAATACTAAATAAATTCACACTACACCTTAGGTACTGTTTGTCCATTTCCCCTTACATGAACAGTAAATGCAGTGTAAATTTACAGTTTTGACCAAACAATTTTCACTGTTCATGTGAGGGAATCTGGCCAAACAGTACCTAAGGTACTGTTTTGAAGTCGTTTCCATTCAAGTAGTATTACTTTAGCAAATCTGAAACTTTAATGCTAACTTGGTAATGATACCAAAACATCATCATGTTCTAATTCATCATCAGGTTCTCATTGCCTTTCGACGACAGCAGAAGCACTAAAGGAGCTTGACTCCTACGGGTCAGACCTTTGGCAGATGGGCCAGTTATCCAGGTTTGAAGATGTGATTGTAGCTTAGTCATTTTCCCCAATTTCTCATTCATTGTATCAACAATTTTAGGCTTCTTCTTTTTCTACTTGACAACATATTAGGCTGCTGCAACACGTTGGAAGAAGTTACCACTCAACTGGACTATCATGCTTTTGACTTCCATCTAGACATCTAGCAGAAATTTTTTGCCGGCTTTAGTGCTGCACTTTTGAGTGAAGAGGATACTCTGTGTTTTTGAATAGTGAAATTCTTGGTTTGTATTACTTTTAAAATTGTGGAGCCTTTGTTATTGTGCTTGGCTTGTGAGCCTTTTTATTTTTATTTTTATTTTTATTGTGCTATGCCTTTTTATTGGTCAGTGAGCCTTTTCATTCTGTCAAATAAATTGCGAGTTAAAAGGGTCTAATGTTGAAAAAATAGAGTAGAATCTATCGAAAATTTTTCAATGTAGGTTTTTTTTTAATAAGATACAGGTTTAGAGTTAATAACATTTTTTACTGCACAATTTAGACTTAGGCAAACCTTTTTCCGGGGGTAGTGCCCTCGGGCACGGGCAATCACTAGTATATATATAAAATGCCTTGTTTTGAAAATACATGTAATGTCTCTTTGATAGGGAGTGATAGCTGAAGTGCATTTGCCGTGGGGAATGGACCGCAGTCGCGTTACGACAATTGGCCTAAATGTGTGATGCATGTGTTGCGGCCCTAACTTGGCCCACATAGCCATAAGCTTCTTTTTTTTTGTATGGCAAGGATAGATCTTTCTGCTTGTATTTTTGCGACTTAAGGATCAATACTTAGGTTGTTAATAGGAGTAGAACATAGGATAAATCCCAGTACGTGCACCGACCCCACAGCAAATGCACCAGATAAATTAATGAGGCAAGTAAGCAGTAGTATTCAAACTTACGCGAAGCTTTGGATACAGGTCTTTCAGCTATTAAAGATTTGTCCTTCTAACCCACTCACACAACCCTTGTGGGATTTCAAACCCACAGTGACAGACCCATGATTTTATGTTAGAGAGGCCTAAGTTAAATGGATTTGGGTTTTCTAGTCAACAACCCGAGGCAAAAATTTTTGGTCTATTTATACATATTTTTATTGCGAGACAGAGTCAAAAGAGTAATTTGGTCAATTAGATTTGGTCATTTTTAACACAAGAGATAGGTAGTTGAGTATTATTCTTCTCCTTCTCTATTATGGGGTACAGTTAATGCGACACTCTTGGAGTAAATAGTCCCCCATATGAGCACCATTAAGTTGATATTGACAATTAAGCTTCCGTTGTTTGTCCTACCAAACAACAAACTATTAAATTCAAAATGATTGTTAGTCCAATTTCTTGTGTCCTTAAATTTGTCCTGCAAAATAGACTGTGGCCTTGGAGCTTTTGATTTTAAATTAACTTTTTAGGATGGCTTTATATTATAAATTTTAAAAATTTGGGAGGGCTAATTTCTAAATTAATTTTCAAAAATGTTAAAACTACATATATATACCCCAAAATTTAAAACATTTGATTGGGGGGGGGGGGGGGGGGGGGGGGGGAGGGGGGCATGTCCTCTTTGGTCTCTTTTTGGGTCTACCCCTGCGAATCCATGACCTCCCTTTGGAAGGCCAAGGGCCCTAGGCATAACATTATTGCTTTTATGGAGTACCGAAGTCATGAAAAAAGGAGTAGAGCATCCCTTTGTCACGAGTTGCCACCCAATAAACTACAATGCTCATGGTTACATAGCTAGAAGGGTTTTTTTTTCCAGATACAAGGACAAATACCCCAGTCCATTCTCCGTGACTTCGGGATCAATACATGTACGGTTGAAATCTGTAAGTATGAAAATATGAGCGTGCCAAATAAATGTCATCTTAGAACATAATCAAATTGACAAATCAAACGTGTACATAGACAGTGGAACATAATCTCTTTCGATTGATTCAAATGTTCTAACCAAAGATTAAAGACTTGCAATGTGAGAAATACTAATATTAGTAAAAGAAATAATAAACCCTTTAACACCCCAAATCCCAGAAATGAAGGTTAGGGTGATTAAATGATTCAATCTTCACTTTAAAACGTTTTCAAACAAGAAGATTTGAAATCAGCAGATCCAGTCGGCTGATCGGGACATCGGTCGACTAGATTCTAAGATACAGAGAACCCCTTTTGTTAGCTCGATCCAGTCGATTGACCGTGGGTCTAGTCGACTGGTGGTGTCCATTTCCAGTCGACTGTACTAGATCTTCCAGAAAGTCTAATTTTTTAACAGCATCCAGTCGACTGCTTTGCTTTTGCATAGAGCCCAAAACTCTCAGGTGAAAAGGTCCAGTAGACTATTTTTAGCAGCAGAGAAATTCTGCAACAACAAAACATTTTAATACACTTTCGTTCCAAATCAGGTGATTCGTAACCGTAGCAAATTAAAAGAGTGAGACTATAGGTCACCCTCTCAACCCAACCTAACTAATGCGACACTTAGAAGTTTAACAAACAACGAGAAACATGCAGACTGTTAATAGTGCAGTGGCTTATGCCACGATTACATATATACTGACATGAATATATTGAATCCTAACAAGTTTAAGGACTTAAATATACAAGTTAAGGATAATGGGGGATAACATGCACCCCATTCTCTATCAAATATCCAAGTTTAGTGGAAAATGGACTAACAAGCATTTGATAACAAAACTACAACATGAATACAAAACTTAGAACATCAACACATGTAATTCCTATAATTCGAACCTGAACATGAAGGCTTCAAATTAACTAAATTATACGAGGCAAGCTATGTATTACATTAGGAAAAAACTTCCCCACACGCGTGGTCTTTACAAGGTGTATAGCACACCAATCATTGAAGGGCCTTACCCTTATTTACTTCACCTGAAAATGGTTTAAACATAGTTCATGAGCATGGCAGCCCATATAGTCATATAATTCAATGTTACAATGAATCCTATGTATGAATGCGTGAATGTAATGATTCATTGTCAAAGCAAAAGATGTTGCCCGTAGGCCTTTTGTGTATTTTTCAAACGCTAATTCTCAATACAACACCCAGTCTATGTGCTAACACGCTATGGGGTCCTTTAACCACCTCATATGGGTCTTTAGCTTACGATTCCTATAATTTGCAAGACAAGGAGATTGCATTCCTAATGGATCCAATCCTTATATTTCACACCCACAACTGGGATTATCTAAGCTTCAAATCAAAATCCTCTCGCAGAGGTTTTTCATGATCTTTAAAAATCCGAAAGTCCCACACATGGAGATCTTTCCTTTTTGAATCAAAAGCCCCACACATGGAGGTCTGTCACGCCCCGTAACATCAAAAATAGAGAAAAATAAATGTCCTTGTTGGGTCCATAGGGAATGACGGGTGAATGTCACTAAATTTTCCACACCTGTCACGCCCCGGATCCACATATGTGAACCTAGGACACATGGCACGCCACCAAGGCCTTCAAATACCAAGTTACGAATGAAAAGGAAGGAAAACAAACACATTTACACCATTATGTTAAGCAAATCAAGCCCAAGGGAAAAATGGTCATTAATAAGGTATAGCAAATTTTATACCAAAAGATAGTTTTTGAGTCCCGGTTCCAACACAAAAACGGCGCACGAAATTGAATTTTCTAGAGAGAGTTATGTTCGTTTCCGTAAAAGTCGACGGCCAAATTTTACATAGGTGGATCGATTCGCCCTTATAACCCGGATCGATCCGTCCTAGCAAAACTGGACAGAAACTCCCCAAAAAATGCCAGATCGATCCCCTCTATAGCCCGAATCGATCCGGGTTTGACAGAAGTGAATTTTTGCTGCAAAAACCCTTCTAAACATGTCCAAACATCACCAACATCAAATCAAACCTCTTGGGAGCTTCCAAAAACATTTCAAAATCAATTCTAAACCATTTCAAAACATTCCCAAGAGACTCAAGCATAATTATAAATATCAAACAAGATGTGAAATGCAATCTCTCCCAAATACTCACAATTCTCACAAAATCAACAAAACAAGTTTCTTAAACCAAAATTTCATTCAAACATGCTCCAAACTATATTAACAAGGCATGGAAGTGCCAACAACATCCTAAGCTCCGTTTACAACATTTATACTAGTCTTGGGGTGATTAAACCAAAACGAACATAATTCCCAAGTTTTAACACAAACTCAAGTTAGCTATTACAAACCACAAGTTTTACTCAGAAAAAACTATAGACATAAGCTACTACATTTACAAGCTTCCTCGCCACCATGAACCCCAAGTTCATCTCTCTGAATTTTCGCCGTCGTGGTCACCTACAATGGTTATTCAATAACCACTACAATATATAAGCTATATGCTTAGTGAGAGATATCAATCAAGCACAGGATGAAAATCAATGCTTATATTCAACTTAATAAATAAAAATGATCTCCAGTAGCAAGTATTTCCTCCGCCACTACCCGCAAGTCCGCGACTCCCCCAATAGTCCACGACACAAGCCAATGACCCACGCCACACATGTGTGGTCCAATTCTATTTTCGGCAACAAGTGGTCGTCACCACGAAATAATCTCATGGCGAATTTATACGAGCTTTCCTTTGACCTAAATAAGCAACTAAACATGCTCACATAAACATATTACCATGCTTTTTACATAATTATAGCTAAACATGGGTAATTAAGCTAAATAAGTATGTGAGTAACATCCAAATGAACATAACCATGAATTTCATCCAAAAACAAGATTGAAACCACTCACATCTTCAGAATTCGCTCCTAGTTGAGAAATTAAAGCCCAAATCTACTCCGGGTTAAAATCCTGCATGAATTTGACCAACTATGGATTACCGCTCTGAATTGGGTTGCGAGAAATACGATGATTATACTCAATAAAATCAGTACCAAAACGAAGAACTCACCTCTACGAGTCCAAATCCGGTCTCAGAATTGAAATTGGGAGTCGAATGGCGCGCCAATCGTCATCGAAAAGTTCCGGCAAACCCCATCTCCTTTCCCTCTCTCTAACTGGCTGAGAATGAAGAAGAAGAGATATATGGATCTCTTCTTTAATTCCCAGCACATGTATGTTTTTACCATTTTATTATGAAACCACCCATTTTCTAGTTATTTGTAATTTTACCCCCAACTAATTTTTATAACTAAATATTTGGTTCTCCAAACTTAAGTGGGTATTTGTCTATGTCCCGCGTGAGTCCCATAAGTGGTCCCACATAATTTTATGAAGTTGCTAATTAGCCTACTAATTATATAACATATTCATTTCATTCTCACAAAGGTATCCCAAATGACCACACAAATGGTCTTTAACAATAAACAATATATTCTAAACAACATATAAATATCTCACATATGCCTTAATAAACATTTAAGCACATAAGGGTGATTCCACCATCTTGTCCCATCACAATGGAACTTTCTCAACTTATGTCCCAATTTAGGACTGCCACATTGACCAACATTGGGTTCCCAAACTAGACACCCACAATCAACTAGCGAGTTAATACTCAATTAAACATATGTTAATAAAAACCAATTAATTATGCTAATGCATACTAAATTATGATTAACGATTAATCGCGGGAGCGGGTGTTACATCTGTCCCCTCCTTAAAAGAAATATGTCCCCAAACTTAAAGTACCTCAAGATTCGAATAGGAATGGGTACTTCTCACACATCTTATCCTTCCATTCCCAAGTAGCCTCTTCAAAAGAGTGATTCCACCACAAAACCATAACCAATGGAATAGTCTTGGTCCTCAGAACTTGAACTTTTGCATTGAGAATTCTCATTGGATGTTCTATGTAAGTCAAATCTTCTCTAATTTCCAATGATTCTAGTATGATTATATGACGTGAATATGACACACAACGTTGTAACATTGACACGTGAAATACATTATGCACGTTCTCCATTTCTTGTGGTAGCTCTAGTCGGTATGCCGCTGGTCTAACTCTACCAATGACCTCAAACGATCCAACGTACCTCGAATTTTGTTTTCCACGTTTTCCAAATTTCACAATTCCTTTGGTCGGTGACACCTTTAGAAACATGTAATCACCCACCTCAAATTCTATTAGTCTCCTTTTCAAATCCGCGTAGCTCTTGTAATGACTTTGAGTTGTTTGTAATCGTTAATGTATCAACTTAACTTTCTCGGTGGTATGTTGAACTATCTCAGGTCCTAACAGTTTCTGTTCTCCTACCTCAGCCCAAGAAATCGACGAACGACATCTACGCCCACATAAAGCCTCAAAAGGTGCCATTCCAATGCTAGATTGAAAACTATTATTATAAGTAAATTTTGCCAATGATAAGTGTTGTTCCCAATCACCTTTGAAATCAAGAACGCATAGTCTAAGCATATCTTCCAATATTTGGATTACCCGCTCTGACTGTCCGTCAGTCTGAGGATGGAAAGTTGTGCTGAAATTCAACTTCGTGCCCATAGCCTCTTGTAATCCCTTCCAAAATCTTGATGTAAATCTACTATCTCTATCCGAGATAATAGACACTGGAACTCTATGAAGCCTTACAATTTCCTGAACATACAATTCTGCCAACTTCATCAGATCATTGGTCTTAATCGGTAAAAATTACGCAGACTTGGTTAATCGTTCAATAATTACCCAAATGCTTTCATTTGATCTCCTAGATTTTGGTAAACCTGCCATGAAATCCATCGTGATGTTCTCCTATTTCCATTCTGGCACTGGCAATGGTTGCAATAACCCTGCTGATCTTTGATGTTCTTATTTTACTCGTTGACATACCATACACTTTGCCACGTGTTCGGCTATTTCTCGCTTTATTCCAAATCACCAATAGTTCTCTCATAGACCACGGTACATTTTGGTACTCCCCGGATGGATGGAATATTTGGTATTGTGCGCCTCCTCTAGAATCGTCTCTTTAATCCCATTAACATCGGGTACACAATTTTGATTTTTGTATTTCAATATACCATCCACATAAGTAAAATCCGATTGCTTACCCTCAGGTACTCCATCATAAATCTTTCTCAAATTTGGATCTTGAAGCTGTTTCATTCTAATTTCATCCACAAGTGTCAGTTGTACTATAATAGCCGCCATCAAAGCTCCCTCAGTTCTTGGAATTACCTCAAGTTCTAATAACTCCATTTCATGAATCAACTTCTCTTGAGAAGTTAAAACATAAGATGAGTTACCGGTTGACTTTCGGCTCAATGCATCGGCCACCACATTAGCCTTCCCTGAATGATATTGAATCGACAAATCGTAGTCTTTCATTAACTCCAACCACCATCTCTGTCTCATATTCAAGTCCCTCTGAGTGAATATATACTTCAAGCTCTTATGATCAGTGTAAATTTCACACCATTCCCTGAATAGATAATGCCTCCAGATCTTCAAGGCAAAGATCACCGCTGCCAATTCCAAGTCGTGTGTTGGGTAGTTGGTTTCATGTGGTCTCAGTTGTTGTGAAGCATATGCAATTACTTTGTCATTCTGCATTAGGACACATCCTAGACCCCGATGCGAAGCATCGTTGAATATAACAAACCCTTCAATCCCCGATAGAATTGTCAATATCGGTGCTGTCATAAGTTTAGTCTTCAATTCTTTGAAACTTTCTTCACATTCAGTACCCCAAACAAAAGGAACATCTTTTCTCATTAGCTGAGTCATAGGCATCACGATTCTTGAGAAGTTTTCTACAAATCTTTGGTAATACCCGGCCAATCCCAAGAAACTTCAAACTTCTGACAAATTTTCGGTGGATTCCAATTGGCTACTGCTTCAACCTTCTACGGATCCACTACAACACCTGCTTTAGAAATCACATGTCCCAAAAATGCTATCTCGGTTAGCCAAAACTCACATTTCTTCAATTGATCAAATAACTTTTTCTCCCGATGTCGTTGTAATACCAGTCGTAAATGTTTCTCGTGATCTTCAACACTTTTAGAGTAAACTAAAATATAGTCAATAAAAATAATTACAAATTCATCTAAGTATTCCTTGAATACCCGCTTCATCAAATCCATAAAAGTTGCAAGCGCATTGGTAACCCCGAATGGCATAACCATAAACTCATAATATCTGTATCGAGTCCTAAATGATGTCTTCTCCACATCTTCTTCTTTCACTTTCAGCTGGTGGTAGCCTGATCTCAAGTCGATCTTCGAGAAAACTTGAGCTCCTTAAAGCTGATCGAACAAATCATCGATCCTCAGTAATGGGTACTTATTTTTAATAATCAACTTGTTCAGCTCCCGATAATTAATACACATTCGCATGGTTTCTGTCTTTCTTCTTGACAAATAAAACCGGTGCTCCCCACAGAGAAATACTAGGTCGAATAAATCCCTTGTCAAGTAACTCTTGTAATTAGTTCTTCAACTCTTTCAGTTCTATAGGTGCCATTCTGCATGGTGTCTTCGATACCGGTTGTGATCCAGGTGCTACTTCAATAGTAAACTCAATCTCCCGCTCAATCAACACTTTTAGTAGATCCTCAGAAAACACATTTGGAAACTCCTATACTATCGAAATATCCTTAACCCGAGTCCCCGTGACACGTATATCAATGACAGTACATAGGAACCCTTAATAACCCTTTTTCAACAACTTCCCAGCTTGAATTGCTGATATCATATATGGTGACGCTGCTACCCCAACCCCTTGGATGGTAAACTCTTATTGTCCTGGTAACTAAAAATTAACCCTTTTCTGTTCATAATTAATTGTAGCCTGATTTGTAGACAACCAATCCATGCCCAAGATTACGTCAAAGTAGTTGATGGTTAACGGAATCAAATCAACAATCAATACCTTATCACCTACTTTGATTTCACATGCTTTGAACACTGAAGAGGTCACTAACAGTTTACTTAGAGGTAATGATACAGATAGATCATACCCTAAAGGTTCGTACATGCTATTCAAATGTTTAACAAATTCATGCAAGACAAATGAGTGTGTTGACCCTGAATCTATCAGAGTTTGTGTTAGATGTGAACATATATGAAGTATACCTAACACCACAAAGTCTATAGCTGACACATTTCCCAGTGTAAGTTGAATAGACTTCCATTTCCTCTGCTCCACTCCTTTTCCTTTATTAGTGGATGGTCCCGATCTTGCCTGCTGGATGCCATTTCCCCTTGTTGTCCCCTCTTTGGACAATCTTTAAAAAAGTGTCCTAGCTGCCCACAATCAAAGCATTTACCCCTCATATCCGAAATTGAGCTCGTAGAGCTAGGCGGTTGTGTTCTGGCTTGCGGACATTCTTGGATATGTGCCCCACTTGCTTACAAATGTTGCACGAGTTGAGTAAATAACAAACTCCCCCATGGCGTCAGTTGCACGTAGGACACAACGGTCGAGCCCCCTCATAAAATGAACTTCCACCTTGACTACCTGAACCTGACCAAGGTCCTCGTGAAAATGGTTTCTTGAAGAAGCCTTACCCCTTCCCTTTATCTTCACATTGTCGCTTTCCTTGTTGGCCCTGCTTGTATTTGTTAATATCTAGTTCGACTATAAGAGCTGCATTCTGGACTTGAGTCACAATTCCAATTCATGAGTATCCTCCCTACATTGGATGTTATCCCTCAACCCTTCTTCAAACTTTCGAGCTTTATCCTCCTCGGTTATCACCGTATCCTTCACAAATCAGAGCAATTCACTATACTTGGAGATATATTCATTCACCGTCATATCTCCCTGTAGGAGATTCATGAATTCCCGACGCTTCTGTGCTTTATCTGCTCGAGGAAATGTCGTTTATAAAACTCTTCCACGAACTTGTCCCAAGTGGTTTGTCTACCTTGCTTAAGCAAATTCACCCACCAATTCTGAGCACCTTCTTTCAGAGTATCAGTGGAAAACATAATCTTTTGGTCTTTAGTACATTCTATAGCAGAGAATATTTGTTCCATATTCGATACCCAATAAATAGCTGTCATCAGATCCGGGCCCCAATCGAATTGAGTCAGTTTTCTCTTATAGAATTGTTCAATCGTAACACTGTCCACCCTTGGTTCAGGATTTGGATTCGCATGCCTTACATCTACTAGTGGCACCCACAAAATTAGTTACCAAACGATCCATTCTCGCATCAAGTTCTCAATTTTGGTCCATTTTTTCAAACTCTTGCATGCCAATCAAATATGCATAAATACTATGCATGCAATGCCATACATCATATGTTTTACATGATCAACTAATCATAACATAGCATCAATAATCATATGCATAAATGTGGTGCATCTATATGCTCAGTATCTACACGTTACTCTCAAGTCGTTGTCTCTCGTCCCAAAGTTTCTAAGCCTATTACTCTGATACCACTAAATGTCATACCCCGGATCCATACATGTGAACCTAGGACACGTGGCATGTCACTAAGGCCTTCAAACACCAAGTTACAAATGAAAAGGAAGGAAAACAAGCACATTTACACCATTATGTTAGACAAATCAAGCCCAAGGGCAAAACGGTCATTAATAAGATATAGCAAATTTTATACCAAAAGATAGGTTTTTGAGTCCCAGTTCCAATGCAAAAATGGCGCACGAAACCGAATTTTTTAGAGAGAGGTATGTCCGTTTCCGTAAAAGTTGACGGCCAAATTTTACATAGGCGGATCGATCTACCTTTATAACCTGGATCGATCCGTCCTAGCAAAACTGGACAGAGACTCCCTGAAAAAGGCTGGATCGATCCACTCTATAGCCCGGATCGATCTGGGTTCTGCAAAAGTGAATTTTTGCTGCAAAAATATGTCCAAACATGTCCAAACATCACCAACATCAAACCAAATCTCTTGGGAACTTCCAAAAACATTTCAAAATCAATTCTAAACCATTTTAAAACATTCCCAAGAGAATCAAGCATAATCATAAACATTAAACAAGATGTGAAATGCAATCTCTTCCAAATACTCCTCAAATCTCTCCCAAATACTCCCAATTCTCACAAAATTAATCAAAACAAGTTTCTTAAACCAAATTTCCATTCAAACATGCTCCAAACTATATTAACAAGGCATGGAAGGTGCCAACAACATCCTAAGCTCCGTTTACAACATTTACACGACTCTTGGGGCGATTAAACTAAAACTAACATAATTCCCAAGTTTTAACACAAACTCAAGTTAGCTATTACAAATTATAAGTTTTACTCAGAAACAACTATAGACATAAGTGATTCGTGTTCAATATTGCGTTCTTAACTCATGATTTTATCCGTATTGAGCACGAATCAATACCTAAATTGGGAGATTTAATAGGTAAATTGCACCTTTGTTAATCCTCTTTATTATTGTTTATTAACTAATAAAAATCTCTTTCTTGTAGATGTTTGAGACTTGGTAGAAGATTGGGACCAAAAATTGGAGATTATGCTTCAAAGGAAAAAAAATTCAGAATCTGCCTAGGCGGATCGATCCACTCGTTCTAAAGAAACTTATTGCCCAGAAAATGCAAGGCAGATCGATCTGGCATTACACCACGGATCGATCCACGAGTTTTGCTTAGGACACTGATTCCCAATTGAAGAATCAGATCGATCCGACTTTTTGCCTTAGATCGATTCGCGACTTCTAATGGTGTTCTTTCTTTTTATAACAAGTTTGCTATTGTGGGTTGGGAGTGTATATAGTTAGAGATTGGGTTTTTGATAGGGTTAGCTTTTGTTTTGGATATAATTTTTAGGTTATAAATTCTCTCTCTCTCTAATCTCCTCATCTCCCTTAATTACTCCTCCATCTACCCACATTGACCACCATTATAGTGTTAGAGAGAGAAGAGTGTTGTTATTTTGAATACATTGAGGCATTTATTGAAGAGATTTCTTGGAACTTCTTGCATTTATGATGAGCTTATCTAATTGGTATTGTTCCTTTCTCTCTCTTTTCTTTTAATGTGTATGCTTTTACATCTATAAGTAGCTAAATCATGTAGGTTGGGGATCATAAACCCACCATTGGACCCATGTGTGTATATTGTAGGACTCTCACACTTTGTAGTATATATAGAGTTCATGAGTACAAGGGTTGATGTCTTAAGACTCCACTCTCAATGTCAAGCATTGAAAGTTGTTAAATCTTTAGACTTTAAACCTATACTCATATATTGTATTGGAACATCTATCTAGCATGTTGGTTGACTACCACATGTTTTGATAGTTTGTCACAATGGGATTCTCAACATTAGAATGTGCTATAAGTATGAAATCCATGTTTTGGTTGGTCCAAGGTGGGGGAATACTCCCCGACCTCGATTTCTCCATTTACAAAACCCCCAATTTTTAATTAAACTTAGCTTTGTTCAAAGTTACTTCTCATGTTCTTAATAGTCATTGTAGTATAATCTAATATAAATTAAACCAAACCCAAAGTCGAAAAGACTCAATTTTATTTCTTAGTTTTTTAATTACTCCTTGCATTATAATTGGTCATTAAGCGCCCACCAAGAACTGTTGCATTCCAATCCCTGTGGACTCGACACCCTATTTTGACTGTACTATGTTTTTAATAGGGTAACAAAAGAACTTGATTTTGATAACATCAAAATCGCACCATTGCAGGGGATTGGCATTGGCAATAACCTTCAGTTGCTTAGTTTCTAATTATCGTGCTTTTGCTTTTAATCTTGTTTTCTTTCTTGTTGATTGCCTTTGAAGGAGTAGCCTTCACTTGAAAATCGACAATCTTCTACGATGTCCAACTCGAGCAATCAAGGTATGACTAATCCCTTTTCTAATCCAAATAATGCTAGTTCTAGTTCGAGTTCGAGTGGTAGTGGTTCATTTTGGCGGCCTCCGTCGTCCCAAGCAAACCCTTACCCAAACGACCTCTCACCCTCAAATTCTCCGAATTCCTCCACATATGGTCACCAAGACCTAGATTGGGACACACCCACGAATCGTGCAACTTTTGCCACCGCTAGTGTGAATCCCAATGGATTCCCTTGGGAGCAATGGGGTCAACATTACCCCATACCCCCTCCCGTTCATCCGGTATATCCACCGCATGCACCACCACCTTTCCAACACCGTTACCCTCCTCTACCCCCTCCCGTGGATAAACATTTTGGGAGAACGATCGGGGATTATCTTTAACCCGAGACCGTGTCTTTCCCATCTTGCATAACATTCCCGTACAATACGGGAGTGTTCCGTTTTAAGCCCGGGATGATAAATCTCTTGCCTAATTTCCATGGACGAGAGAATGAGGATCCCTACAAGCATATTAGGGAGTACGAGGATATATGTGGGACGTTTGAACAACAAAGATGCACACCCGAGCTCATAAGGCTCAAATTGTTCACTTTTTCACTCAAAGATAGAGCTAAAGATTGGTTAGTGACTCTTCCTCCAAATTCTATAGGCTCATGGTCGGAACTCCAAAAGTAATTCTATAAGGAGTTTTTTCCCATGCACAAAACACAAGCATTGGTCAAACAAATTCAAATTTTCTCCCAAGGAGAACACAAAACTTTTGCTGAGTGTTGGTTGAGATTCCAGGATCCCCGTAGGAAATGCCCGCACCATGGTTTTGACAAATTCCGTCAAATTTCCATTTGTTATGGGGGTTACAACCCAATACCAAATAGTTAATTGAAACTATGTATGCTGAGAGATTCTTGACTCTTGAGGCCGAGCAAGTTGAAGCTCATCTTGAATATATTTATGAGACTTCTCACGGTTAGGGTGCATCTAACCCTCATGATTGAACTTTGCCAGTCACAGTTGCCCCTTTGAATCATAATCTCTATCCAGTGTCAAGTGAGACCAACCCCCTCTCTGAACTCACTAGAAAAGTGGAGGCCTTGGAATCACTAAAGGTCACCATGCCCACCACTCCTACCCTGATCATTGATCCGATAAATCCGTCACATTGCTACCTTTATTATGATTCGGAGCACTCAACCAATGAGTGCCCCATTCTTCCCATCCTTCAAAATTAAGCTTTGGAGCAAGCATGTGCACTTGGGATGAACATTAGGCCCATGTATAATCCTTCCCAAAATGATGCCTACAATCCTCCCGGGAGGTGGAGTGCACCGGGACATAATTACCATAGTAACAAAGGAGTGATTGTAGCCCCCAATATTCTTACACAACCATACTACCTGCATCAACCATCCCCATCACCTTATGCACCTCCATATTTTGGTCCACTCGTACCTCAACCTCAAGTACCTCCTTTCGTTCAAAATCAAGGGGCACAACATCCTCCAGCCCCTTATGTACCTCCTCACAAGAAGAACTTTGAGAACCCTAATCATGGCTTATCCCAAAGAATGAGCCAACTTGAGCAATCCATAAATTGTTGAAGGTCAATCCATACAAGCTTTGCAAGCTCAATTGGCTTAATTACTCCAAAATCAACAAGTTGTTGATAAGGGAAAGCTTCCCGCACAACCATTTCAAAATCCTAAAGGGCTAAGTGAGTAGTAGAGCCTTAAATTCCAATGGTCCCATTGAGCATTTAAAGGGAATCACTACTCTTCATAGTGGAAAAACCGTGGACAACAAGGTCCAAAATCCTTCTCAAGAACCACAAATCAATAATAATCCGGTTAGAGTTTGGGTCAAACTCGATGAGGGGGACTCGTTGTCCCCTAATGACCTAGATTTGGAAGAGGATGTACCTAAAGTCCCTGATTTTATGGATTAAGAATTTTTGAATCCCGCTCCTCCATTTCCTCAAAGGCTCAAAAAGAAGGCCGAGAATAACAAGAATCATGAATTTTTTGAATTGTTTAACAAAGTTGAAATCAATATTCCTCTATTGGAGGCCATTAAACAAGTTTCGGCCTACGCAAAATTTCTCGAAGACCTTTTCACTATCAAAAGAAAACTCAATGTTAAGAAGAGTGCCTACATGGTGAAGACACCCCATTTTGACCAAACATCGAATTAAGGGGAGTGTTACTTCTAGATCCGATGATGACAATGACCGACTAATCTAGGACTTCCAAAGGTGATTCAAGCTCTTCGAAAGGTTCTGTAATTCAAAAAAAAAGAAAGAAAGAAGACAAATAGAGAATAGAAGAAAATGACACATGGAACAGCTTGCGCCAGTCATGGGTTACCGCTGCCGTACTCTCTGATTGTCGTACAGCAGTTAAAAAGTGCCGCAACGGCTTTCACTGATGCCGCAAAAATACACCAAATGTCGCAAAAATTAGAATTCCAAAAACGACGGTAGTCCACGGCATTCATTGAGTACCGCATCGGCATTCAGTGAATGTCGCACCGGCAATCAGTGAATGTTGTTCCGGCACTTATTGAGTGTCGCTTCCATCTCCGTTGAGTGCCGTGTTTTTGTGGCTGTCAGTTTTGAAATAGTATATTTTGTACCTTCAAAAGGACTTTCGGGATTAGGGTTTTAACTATAAAATTACCAAAATAACCCTCCAAAGTTTGCCAATATATAGGGGATGAATATCCCATTACAAAGGACTTGGAATTTTTGAATCTTAGAACCTTATCTTGATTCTCTTTGTTTTCAACCTCTTAAAATCCTCTAAACACAATTAGGATCAAGTTTTAGAGAAGTTTAAGGAAGATGTTGTATGAGTTAGAAGAAAAAGAGCTTGAACCACCTTTGAAAGACCTTCAAAAACCTAAGAGTTGAGAATAGTTGAAGGTAACCTCTAGTAGATTAGTCTCTAATTCAAGTTCAATCACAATATATAGAATTCTTTAGGACCTTTTACACATTTTCAAAAACTCCTTTCCCACCTCCTTTCATCACACACCACTAATATTGTGATTGAACTTTCATTCTATTGGTTTGGATCAAAGTAGCCTAAGGATTAAGGTTAAATAAATCATGGAGTTAACTTAGATATCACTTGAACTTTGATTTATTTTTTTTGGTTCTTTTAATTATGTTCATTTATTAGGATTCATGAGACCTTCAATGTTTGACTTGAATCTATTGACTTGAAATCCTTTAGTTTCCTTGTAAGCTCATAATTTACAAGAAGATTAAGGTTGATATTAGTATGTTTGGTCAATGAATCTATACCTACCTCCATGGTTTAGGTTCATTATTTTGAGATTTCATAAAGTTTCTTCATACTTTATTGAGGTCTATAAGTATGAGTGTCATTAGTCTCCAATGACCACCAAACGGGAGGAGCAGTAGTTTAGGTTAAGCCAAACTTAATGGCTTGATAGCTAAAGTTAACAAATAAAAGGTGAACTTGGCAATGGTGCAGTGAGTTCATAAACCACCTTTGATCAAAGATTTTTAGTTAAATAATGAACCGTTGGAATTAAATGAAACCAATTAAAGAGTGTCAATAACACAAGGTTTTACCAGTGTGATTTTTTTAATGAGATTTCATGTTTAAAGTGATTTGGTCATAAGTTTTGTGAAGCAACTATAATCTATCCAGAGTTTCAGAACAGTAACACCTTCTTGAAATGAGTAAATCAGAACCTTAATCAAGCATTCTTGACTTCAAATAATTTTTTCTATGAAGTTTAATGTATTAATAAGATCTCCTAAAAATATTAGAGTCTTTCAGATTTGTTTACTATTTTTAGAAAATCATACAAGAACTCTGGACAGAGAGTTATAAATTTCTGAGTGATGTCTAGTGTTTGTCTAATTCCCAGAGATTGAACCATTGATCTTTGATTTTTCTTTTTTTGGGTTGGAAACTAGACTCACAGAGGCATCTTCTGTCCAAAATTAATTGACATCAAACCATTGGAACCATGCCTTTCCAATTTTTGAAGTTTTGATGTGCTCTCTGTAATTTTTAGAATTTTGTGACAGATTTGACAAATCTTGTAAATAATGATCCAAATGATCTTTCCATTATCTAAGGTTTAAACCATGTTTCAATAATGATTAGTTAAACTTAAATCCAGAGGTTAAATGATCCAAATCAATGAATAGTTCATAGCTTACTCTTGTTCACATTCATGTATTCATGTACATTCATCCATGTAGATTGATACTTCTAATTAGAATTCATTTTTATTAGGATTAAATTTAATTAAACATAATTGTGAGTTCCTTGTGACCATGTTGGGACTACATCATCTATATATGGACATTACATTGGCTCCTAGTTGAGACTTGTATATCTATAGAAGTGATGCATTTCCAACTAATTAGAAGGAATTCATAATTATGTCAATTCTTCCATACTTGATAAATTTAGGCTAGAAGTTCAAGGATGTTATTTAGAATTTCATATTATATCTTGTATATCATGTGGACTAACCTCTGTTTTGAAGCGCTATTGAGGTAAAATATCTCAACCCCTCTCTAGTTTATTGTATTTCTTGATTTTATTTTTCGACTCCATGTGCAACACCTTAGAATTGTGATTTGCCTAATGTGTATATATGTGATTAGAGACCCCTCCCCCCTTTATTAGGATTTCTACTTTTGCATGCATTGTACATCTAATACTCGCTTCTAGATCCCGGGTAAGTTCTCTTGTTCCCTATCACATATCATATCGCTTGCTAATTGAATTATATGGTTTTGAATGATATTTTTACCATTAGCAATCTTACACCCTTTGGACATGCTTTGTAATGTATATCTATATTTATGTATTAGTTGAGGGCACAATTAGATTAATAATTCGATTTGAAAGGATGTTGAGTAGAGGCCTATCACGAGATAGGATGAGAGGGGGTGTTTTAGTCCGTCGGGCTCCTTCCCTTCTCATTCTATAATCCCCGGACCTAGGAAACTCTGGTTTCCAAAAGATCAGTTTGCTTTTTAAAATGGTTTTCTTAAATTTTCCTTTTAAAAATTAAGTGACGACTCGTGTTTTTGTACTTTAAAACAAAAGATTTTTTTAGAAAAGCTATGGGTAAGAGAAAAATGCGATATCAACACATGACCGCACATGTGAGCTCCGTAATCCTTAACGAAGTTCTTCCAAAATACAAGGACCCCGGTTGTCCTACCATAGCATATGTGATATGACAACACCATATCGATAGAGTGCTCCTTGACTTGGGTGCTAATGTGAATCTACTTCCTTATTCAGTGTACGTCCAAAGACCCATATCACTTTATAAATGGTCGATAGATCCGTCAAGATGCCACGTGGTATAATAGAAGATGTTATTGTTCAAGTTGATAATTTCTACTATCCGGTGGATTTTATTGTACTTGACACACAACCCGTTGTAAATGAACAATCGCAAATTCCTATCATTTTAGGCCTCCCATTCCTTGCTACTGTTAATGCCTTTATCAATTATAGGAATGGTCTCATGCGATTAACTTTTGGTAATATGACTGTGGATGTGAATATTTTCTCCCTCTTTAAGTAACCGGATCTCGATGAGGAGGATGACGATGAAATTTATGAAATCTCTCTCATTGATTCGTTGGTGCAAGATTTTTCAATATTTCTAGTGATTCCAATGTTAATGATTCTTGCATCAGCCCTTCCCTTGATCATACATGTGTGCTTGATAATAACATTGCTAGCTTTGAACATGTTGAAAAATGCTTAATTATTGATGATGTTAGTAGTGATTGTGATCATGAATTTGGGAGGGAGGATGAGATAAGTGAGGAGAAAATTGCGGTTGAGGAGGAGTTAGATGTAAAAGGGATCTTAACAGAGGTCATGCGGACCTCCAATTTTGAGAGACTACCCCCGAGGGATACTTCTCCTCTTCCTTCCAATGTCGTTACACCAAAACTTGAGCTCAAAGTCTTACCGAGCGAGCTCAAGTATGTCTTTTTGGGAGAAGATGAGAGTTTTCTAGTGGTGGTGTCTTCCCAACTTGACCCTTGTCAAGAAGGAAAATTGGTAAAAGTATTAAAGGAACACAAGAATACCCTAGGGTTGTGTATTGTCGACTTGAGGGGAATTTCCCCTACCGTTTGCACCCATAGGATTTATTTGGAGGAGGATGCCAAATCGTCTAGACAAATACAAAGACGATTAAACCCCAAAATGAAGGAGGTGGTGATGATCGAGGACATCAAGTTGTTAGATAATGGGATTATATATCCCATTTTTTTTATAGCGAATGGGTGAGTCTGACCCAATTAGTTCCTAAAAAGTCAGGAATCAAGGTCGTATAGAATGAAAAAGTGAGCTAGTGCCTACTAGGATTACCACAGGATGGAGGGTATGCATTGACTATAGGAAGTTGAACACGGTCACTAGAAAGGACAACTTTTCCTTACCCTTCCTAGATCCAGTCTTGGAGAGAATTGCCGGACACAAACACTATTGCTTCCTTGACGGGTTTTTGGGGTATAATCAAATCAAAATTGCCCCCGAGGATCAAGAGAAGACTACCTTTACATGCCTCTATGGCACGTTTACCTATAAGAGTATGCCTTTTGGGCTGTGCATTGCACCCGCGACCTTTCAACGGTGCATGCTTAGCATTTTTAGTGACATGGTGGAAAAGTTCCTTGAAGTCTTCATGGATGACTTTAGTGTGTTTGGCGATTCTTTCGATGAGTGCCCTGAGAACCTTGAGAAAGTTCTTGAACGATGCATAGAAAAGAATCTTGTACTAAATTGGGAAAAGTGTCACTTCGTGGTGACACAAGGCATCATTTTAGGCCACATAGTCTCAAGTGAGGGGATGCTGACAAGGCAAAGATTGAAGTCATCTCCAACCTTCCGCCCCCCAAAACTCTTAAGGACATAAGGTCATTCTTAGGACACGCGGGTTTTTACCGGTAGTTTATTAAGGACTTTAGCACTATTTTGCAGCCCATGTGCTAACTCCTCGCTAAAGATGTCGCTTTTGAGTGGACCCACGAGTGCCAAGAGGCATTTGATAAGCTTAAGGATGCACTTACCACCGCACCTATAATGCAAGCCCCTGATTGGAATCTCCCATTCGAGCTCATATGCGATGATAGTGACTACACCGTTGGGCCGTGTTGGGGCAACGGAAAGACAAAAAGCCTCATGTCATTTACTATACGAGTCGCACGTTAGATAGCGCCTAATCCAACTACTCCACGACAGAGAAGGAATTACTTGCCATAGTGTTTACTCTTGAAAAATTCCGGTTATATGTAGTAGGATCGTCGATTACTTGTTTTACTAATCATGCCGCTCTTAAGTATCTTTTCTCCAAGAAGGATGCTAAAGCGAGGCTCATTCGTTGGATCCTACTTCTACAAGAGTTTGACCTATCCATCAAAGTTAAAAAAAAGGGGTGAAAAATGTTGTCACCGATCATTTATCACGTATGACATTTGATCACAATCATATAGACCCCATACCCATTCAAGAATGTTTTCTAGATCCGCAATTGCTCAAGGTCTCTACTCTCCCGTGGTATGCGGACATGGTGAATTTTCTTGTCACGGGAGATTTGCCTCATGATTGGTCTACTAAAGATCGAGAGAGGGTTATGTTGATGGCACGATCAATCTTTTATGATGATCCTATGTTTTCAAGTATTGTGCCGATCAAAGAGTTAGGCGATGTATGCCTAATGATGAGATATCGAGTGTGTTGTCTTTTTTCCATGACCAAGCTTGTGGAGGTCATTTCTCTTCACAAAAGACTGCATTTAAAGTGCTCCATAGTGGTTTATATTGGCCCACAATCTTTAAGGATGCGCACGCCTATTGCAAGGTGTGCCCTCGATGCCAATTACTCGGTAAAGTCACCAAGAGGAACTCCATGCCTCTAAACCCCATTCACCATAGAAGTTTTTAATTATTGGGGGATAGATTTCATAGGTCCTTTCCCCAAATCCAATTGCTTTGAGTACATCTTGGCGACAGTCGACTACGTCTCCAAGTGGGTTGAGGCCATACCGTCTAGGATCAATGACCACAAGGTGGTTTTGTAGTTCCTTAAATAACACATTTTGTCCCAGTTTGGCACTCCGAAAGCCATTATTAGTGATCAAGGGGTGCACTTTTGCAATTCCCCTTTTGCTCGCTTGATTGAGCTTTATGCCATAACCCACAAAGTCTCAACCACTTACCATCCCCAAACTAATGGCCAAGCCAAATTGGCTAATCGTGAAATTTAGGGGCTTCTAGAAAAGACGGTCGATCCGTCGAAAAAGGATTAGTCTTGTAGGCTAACCGATGCGCTTTGGGCATATAGGATGGCCTATAAGACAAATTTAGGAATTTTCCCCTATCGGTTAGTTTATGGGAAAGCATGTCATTTGCCCGTCATGCTTGAGCACCGTGCTTATTTGGCCATTAAGAAGCTCAACTTCGATGTTGATGAGAGTGGTGAGAAGAAGAAGCTTCAACTCGATGAGTTGGAGGAAATTCGAAGTGAACTCTACGAGAGTTCAAAAGTGTATAAAGCACGCGTTAAAGCTTTTCCTGACAAACACATTGCGCGTAAGCATTTTGTAGTTGGTAACAAGGTGCTTTTATATGATTCACGACTCCATTTGTTTCTAGGCAAGTTACAATCCCGATGGATTGGACCTTACATCGTGCATAGAGTGTATGATCATGGAGCTGTCGAGATTCAAAATCCCGCGTTTGGGATGATTTCCAAGGTTAACGGGCAATGGCTCAAACATTTTCTAGAGGGTTTTGACACCGAGTTAGTGTCAATCCCTTTAGACGACCCCAGTGTTGGGGTTGAGTAGGCTCCCATGAGCTATACTCCTTTTTTGTATGCCCAATGATCCATGCTTGGCATAGTTTTATGTTCTCATAACTAGTATCATCCACATTTGAATCATTCATGTTAGCTACATCCGTTGTTGACATTGAGAAGCTGCAGGGGCCTTTACAGATCGATCAACCCATATCACATGGATTGATCCGCTTATTTTTTAGGAGTTCACTGTGCTAAAAATGTATATCGAATTGATCCGCCATTTTTAATTGGATCGATCTGCAGGTTTTTCAAGAGTTCACTGCCCAAATTTGGTATTCCGGATCGATCCGTAGATAATAGGTGGATCGATCTGCCTGTTTTCATAAATTCTCTGCCCAGGTTTTGTAATGCGAATCGAACCGCTTGGTTCACTTGGATCGATCCGCCTATTTTTTTGAACATTCTGCTTTTGAATTGCAATTAGGGATCGATCCAACAAAAACTCGCGAATCAATCCACGACTTTTTGAAAGCATTATAATGTCGTTTCATAGGGGCGGATCAATCCGGCCATTACCTATGGATCGATCCGTAGGTCTGCAAACTACTTTCAAATTGTGGGTTAGGGTTCATTTGTTAACATCATTTCACAATTCTCTTAAGAGCCCTCTTGCCCAAAAATTCCAACCTCTTCCTAGAGCCTCCATTCCAAGCATCCATCTCCAAGATCTACACACTCAACCACACAAGGTAATCTCTACTCCATGATCTCTCTTCTATTAACTTGTTTTGAGAACATTTTTCGCCCTAGGTTGAGAGCATTCTACATGTTGTTCATAAGTTTTGCACATCAACTATAGGGCTTTGATCTCATGCACATTGTTTATATTTTGGAGATTGTGGGTATTGTGCTATCTAATTCTTGTAAACTCTTCATAATGTGATCAATTTGGGGTAGGGTTGCACTTTAAATTTTATTTTCTCCCCACAATTTATCACTGTGCATGCTAGGTGCTTGACAAATTGCCCATTTGAATTTTTTTTCTCCTTAGTCTAGGCCCTTGTTCATCTCTCTTGCTTTGCACCTGCAAATTGTCACATGATCATGCATTGATGAAAGTCCTAGACTAGGGATAACACTTCTTTTTGCATCCACTTAGTTTGCACACATTGATCTTTTTTTTGCTTATCTTAATGTTAGGAGCATTCCACATATGCCTAGTGTTTATCATTTTCTTATACTTCCTGTGGTTGCTCTTCTTCTCTACAGGGACAATGTCGAGTACACTTAAATACAATCAAACCCAACTCACCCCGGCGAATAGGGGATTTGAGGGATTTTGGGCTAAGACCGAAAAGAAATGGTATGAATCCTTCTTTATGAAGAAAAGCCCATCTTACTCGAGCACTGGATCGTGTTTGAAGATTTTCCCACTGATGTAGAGGTTATTTTCCGAAACCGCCGTTGGATACCCCAACTTGAGTACTCAGGGGGGTACAATGAGATGTTGGTGCAGATATTTTATTCCAGTATAGTCACCACGGGGCCTTACTCTTTTGAGGCTTATGTGCGAGGCGTCCCCATTCTGGTTAACGTCGTGTCTTGTCCATGCTTGTGGGCGTCCCACACGTCCAAAATCACATGCGGATGATTGAGGACCCAAGCCAAGGACCCACCACCCATGGTATGGCCACCCGCTTTGTTGACCAAACCACACAATGGATCTTTGACCAATTAGCTCCATCCACCTTTACCAAATTTTATCGCCTGGTTAACCTTATACTGACGGTGGCAGTGTCGCCCACCAAACATAAGATCGTATGAAAGGACCATGTCGCCCTGTTGTATGCTGTGAGTAACACCTCAATCCCAGTTGATTTTGCGACTCTTGTCATTCTTCATATGATTGTCACTTCTGCGAACACTACCGCCTCGGGCAGGCAGCCTCCCCTTCCTTACCTTCATCATCTACCTTTACACTCACCATGGGTGCAATGCCTTAGCCACTAACAATTTAAAACCTGTGCCTTTGCCAATTAATTCTACTACCATCACCAAGAGCGATACGCAAATTTATTCACACTCTAAGAGGGCTAGGACCAAAGAGGGACCCATTGGTATGCATGAGGAGGAGGCAGGCCCCACTTATGACATGTCCGAGGTGTACCAGCGCCTCGATAGTTTGGGCGAGGAACAACAGAGACAAGGCCGAGATTTACAGGGGCTACGAGGTAAGGTTCAGGATTTCTGTGGGGACTACCAACGCGAAATTGGCATGATGATGCACTTCCAAAGCGATTTCTTTCAGATGCAGTTCCCTGGGGCGGACGTGCCTTACAATTTTTAGAATCTATATAGAGTGCCCGGTGGAGCAAGCAGCCAAGACGTCGGTGGTGATGGAGCGAATGATTAGGTAGAGTTTCCTCAATTTCCAACTCTATATGCTCTAATTGTAGTACATTGGCATTGTTCATAATGAGTTCGAATTTGTAGGTAACTCTTGTATGTTGGGCATTCTCGTGTTGGGATTAGAGTTGGTTGGTTTAGTGTGGTTTTTGTTGTTTGGATGTTTTAGAATTAATGGGTGTTATTTTTTATGTTTGTGGATTTGCTAATTTCTTCTCTCTAAGTTGGGTACAATGTGGATGATTTGGATTCTAGTTTTTCGACTATTGGCTTATGCTTATTTCTTTACTTTTGTGACATGTCAAATTCTTCTTTTTCTTTTATTTCTCTTTCTTTGTGGATTCTAACATTGTAGGCATAGTTTATTACCGCACGCTCTTTTTGCTTGCCTCCGATAATATTGTTCTTCCCCTTGTACTTTATCATTTCATAGAGGACAATGTTCAGTCCTAGTTGGGGGGTGTGAGAGCTAGCTCCTCTCATATAATGTTAGTCTGATCTCTTTTATTTAAAAAAAAATACTGCCTTGTCTCGTGTTTCAATGACTTTAGTATAGTTGTCCCATTCTAAGGCCGAGCGATGACGCTTGTCTTGAAGTTTTCTTTCGATATTAGTATGCGACACTTGTTGAATCCCATTAGTTCTATAACTATCTTGATTATAGTGAATTGCATGAAGTTTAAATCTTGGATTATCAAGCACGTTGCATAACTACTTGTGTTAGGATGGTATTTAGTGCAATTGTTACCCAGAAATCGTTTGAAACACATGTGGAGACTACCCTTGTGAGCTTTAGATGCTTTTCTCCATTATTGAGTGCTACACATTTCAATTCTCTATTTTTAAAAATTACACAAAAGTTGTAGATAATCTCATCTTCTTGCTTTGATTGTTCATTAGAGAAATCATTTTGTGGAATGCAAAACTCTTGATTACTTGTCATTGTAGTGGAGAACAAAGAATCACATTGTCTGAGAAAATTATTTTAGGCCATTTTCACAATTTCTAGCCTCAACCGCACATACCCTTCTTTCACTGAATCATCTACCTTCCATATCCACATTTGAATTACATTCTTGGGATGTCTTGGCATGAGATCGTGTTTATAAAGTTGTAAAAGAGATTGAATCAAGTTGATTGTGAGAGTATAAAGTAAAGAGAGAGAGAGAGAGAGAGAGAGAGAGAGAGAGAGAGAGAGAGAAAAGAAAAAAAGGCAATTGTATTTCTCTTTGTGAACTTCAAAGAAATATTTGTGATTAATTCATCTCTTGTAGTCATTTATATTTATGCATTCAAATAAATTCCAAGCTTGCACCCAACCATTTCACTTACTTTCCCCATTTTCCTCCACCTCATAACACCTTCCCACTTTACAACACCCTCGAGGTCCTAGTTGATCCTCAAGTTTTGTGATTCGGAGTTTGAGACGACCATGACAAGTAGTTAGAGTTATTTCACGTCCTCAAGTGAATGATATCTTTTATGAGATTAATTTTACTCATTTTTCACTTTTACATTTTTTTATCATTGGCATGTGCGTGGCTTTGATTTCTATTTCCATTACTTTATTTACCCACATGCCCCGAGTGTATTGCCCATTTCGAGTGATCTATTTTTAGAGTGTAATACCGGTGAGAATTGAGTTAAAGCGTGTTTTGAACGAAATTCGGATTATGAAAGCATTGCCATTTTCTTGATAGTTGTAGTTAAGCACTTTACACCACACACACATCCAAGATTGAGCTTAATGAAGTTTAACTAATAGCCTTGATAGTTTGAGAACTTTATAGATTTGCATGTTATGTGCTAATATCTTTTGAAAATCCTTGAGATTATGTTGAGTGTCAGCACTAGATACTAGGCAACTATCATGAGGAAACAAAATATTTGTGGGTAGCATTCCAAGAACCCTCTAGAGACAAAACTCCGTCTCTACGGGTAACCTAGAGGTTTAACGGCTTGTTGCATATGCTCATTGCAATCGTGTTCCCCACGAAAACGGTTTATCTTTCTTTCTAAATAAATCATGGTGCAAGGTTATTCTTGAATCTCTTGGTATTTAGCTTTGTTTCTAATGGACTAGCAACATGCTAGTTGGGGGTGTGATTCATGTTCAATATTGCGTTCTTAACTCATGATTTATTCATATTGAGCACGAATCAGTACCTAAATCGGGAGATTTAATGGGTAAATTGCACCTCTGTTAGTCCTTTTTATTATTGTTTTAAACTTATAAAAATTTCTTTCTTGTAGATGTTTGAGACTTGGTAGAAGATTGGGACCGAAATTTGGAGATTATGCTTCAAAGGAAGAAAAATTCAGAATCTGCCCAGGCGGATCGATCCAGGAGCATCAGGCGGATCGATCTGATCGTTCTAAAGAAACTTACTGCCCAGAAAATGGAAGGCAGATCGATCCGGCATTACACCGCGGATTGATCTGCAAGTTTTGCTAAGGATTCTGCTTACCAATTGAAGAATTGGATCGATATGGCTTTTTGCCTTGGATCGATCCGCGACTTCTGATGGTGTTCTTTCTTTTTATTACAAGTTTGCCATTGTGGGTTGGGAGTATATATAGTTAGAAATTGGGTTTTGGTTAGGGTTAGCTTTCATTTTGGATATATTTTTCTCTCTCTCTCTCTCTCTCTAATCCCCTCATCTCCCTCAATTACTCCTCCAACTACCCACATTGACCACCATTATAGTGTTAGAGAGAGAATAGTGTTGTTATTTTGAATACATTGAAGCATTTATTGAAGGGATTTCTTGGAACTTCTTGCATTTATGATGAGTTTATCTAGTTGGTATTATTTCTTTCTCTCTTTCTTTAATGTGTATGCTTTTACTTCCATGAGTAGATAAGTCATGTAGGCTGTGGATCATAAACCCACCATTGGACCCATGTGTGTATAATGTAGGACTCTAACACTTTGTAGCATATATAGAGTTCATGAGTGCAAAGGTTGACAACCACATGTTTGATAGTTCTTGCATTGAAAGTTGTTAAATCTCTAGACTTTAAACCTATACTCATGTATTGCATTGGAACATCTATCTAGTATGTTAGTTGCCAACCACATGTTTGATAGTTTGTCACAATGGGATTCTCTACTCTAGAATGTGCTACAAGTATGAAATCCATGTGTTGGTTGGTCCAAGGTGGGGGAATGCTCCCCAACCTCGATTTCGCCATTACAAAACCCCTCATTTTTAATTAAACCTACCTTTATTCAAAGTTACTTCTCATGTTCTTAATAGTCATTGTAGTATAATCTAATGTAAATTGAACCAAACCCAAACTCGAAAAGACTCAATTTTATTTCTTAGTTTGTTAATTACTCATCGCATTATAATTGCTCATTAAGCGCCCACCAAGCATTGTTGCATTCTAATCCCTGTGGACTGGACACCCTATTTCCATTATACTATGTTTTTAAGGTAACAAAAGAACTTGATTTTAACAATATCAATAAGCTACTACATTCACAAGCTTCCTCACCACCATGAACCACAAGTTCATCTCCCCGGATTTTTGTCGTCGTGCTCACCTACAATGGTTATTCAATAACCACTACAATAAATAAGCTATATGCTTAGTGAGAGATATCAATCAAGCACACGAATGACAAATCAATGCTTATATTCAACTTAACAAATAAAAATGGTCTTCGGATAAGCAAGTATTTCCTCCGTCACTACCCATAAGTCCGCGATTCCCCCAATAGTTCACGGCACAAGCCAATGACCCACGCCACACGCATGCGGTCCAATGCCGTTGTCGACAACAAGTGGTCATCACCACGAAATAATCTCATGGAGGATTCATACGAGCTTTCCTTTGACCCAAATAAGCAACTAAACATGTTAACATAAACATATCACCATGATTTTCACATAATTATAGCTAAACATGGGTAATTAAGCTAAATAGGCATGTGATTTACATCCAAATGAACATAACCATGAATTTCATCCAAAAATAAGATTGAAACCACTCACCTCTTCGCAATTCGCTCCTAGTTGAGAAATTAAAGCCCAAATCTACTCCGAGTTAAAATCCTACATGAATTCGACCAACTACGAATTACCGCTCCGAATTGGGTCACGAGAAATATGATAATTATACTTAATAAAATCAGTACCAAAACAAAGAACTCACCTCTACGAGTCCAAATCCGGTCTCGCAATTGAAATTGGGAGTCGAACGGCGCGCCAATAGTTATCGAAAAGCTCCGGCAAACCCCCGTCTCCTTTCTGTCTCTCTAACTGACTAAGAATGAAGAAGAAGAGATATATGGATCTCTTCTTTAATTCCCAACACATATATATTTTTACTATTTTATTATGAAACCCACCCATTTTCTGGTTATTTGTAATTTTACCCCAACTAATTTTTATAACTAACTATTTAGTCCTCCAAACTTAAGTGGGTATTTGTCTATGTCCCGCGTGGGTCCTATAAGTGGTCCCATATAATTTTATGAAGTTGCTAATTAGCCTACTAATTATATAACGTGTTCATTTCGTTCTCACAAAGGTATCCCAAATGACCACACAAATGGTCTCTAACAATAAACAATATATTCTAAACAACATGTAAATATCTCACATATGCCTTAATAAAAAATTAAGCACATAATGGTGATTCCACCATCTTGTCCCATCACAATGGAACTTTCTCAACTCATGTCCTAATTTAGGACTGCCACATTGGCCAACATTAGGTTCCCAAACTGGACACCCACAATCAACTAGCGAGCTAATACTCAATTAAACATATGTTAATAAACACCAATTAATTATGCTAATGCATGCTAAATCATGATTAACGATTAATTGCGGGGAGCGGGTATTACAACACCGCACAGTACTAGTTAACTCGAAGCAACAAGAACAGTAATATAAACCAACTGGATAAATATTACATAAGTCTAGCTATTACAACAATCAAAGTGGGCTACAGGAAACATAACATGTCTGGAAGCAACATATGGCGAAGTACCCATTGTTACAAAGTCCAACAGTAATGTGCAGTAGAAACATACGCTAATATCTATCTTCATATCTTCAGTTAGCGTAAACATAGTCGTCAACGTAATAGTCTTCCCCGGCATAACCATCATCAGTGGGGCCATTCTCTGGATATTCCCCCTCTGGGTAGTAGCCATCGTCATAAGCTCCATCACTTGTATCAATAGGGACAGGGTAGTCTGGACGGGGAATGTCCAGGCAATGAAAGGCATCAGCTTACTTCAGTTGAGTGAGAATGAACTAACATTGTTTCAGAGGTATAAGGTAATTACCAGTTATGAACAATATACAATAGTGATATTAATAATATCTTTCCTCTTTTATTCTGAACACATTACCTGATTCTTAACGTCTTCAAACTCTAAGAGTCGCGGACTAGGAGTGTGGAACGTACACGTGAGACTCCAGAGACTAGTATGAAGTATAGATATGTGAATGTGAGCATGTTTATCATTCATGTGCATTGTTGTTTTATTCACTAAGTGTTAGCTTAAACAAATCGAATATGTGTGGTTATTCAAATAACCATTTCAAGTGTTAACTCCAACGAGGAATCAGGGAAGTGATCTCAAGAGGTCGGGAGTTCACTTAGAAGGCGACCTATCATGTTTACCCCGCAGTTTTGGAAATAGGAATGTTGTAATAGGAACTTTATGCCTTTTAATCTATTTTTAATTTGGAATCTTAGAATGACTTTGTAATGTTGTAATAGATAATAATATGTTGTAATTATGTTCCAATAATGTTACAATCCAGTTAGGATCACTTTAGAATGAGTTTGGAGTGTGTGTTTGGTCCTTGGTTGAATTCAGGAAACTTTTAACTTGGAAATTCTACAGAATGTGCTGCTGCAATGAAACCAGTTGACTGGTTTATGAAAACAGTTGACTGAACCCCTTGTTGAGTAACTCACTGCATCAATTTTGTGAAAGAAACAATTTGACTGGGTCCCCGACACAGTCGACTGGGTGGTGTTTTCAAAATCAGATCTTTCTGCTTGGACTGGATTTCAGTCGACTGGACATATCAGTTGACTGATAAGTTTTCACCCCAGTCGACTAGACTTGGGGAGTAGTCGACTGGACAAGGTGCTGAGATTTTGAGCTCTTTGTATCTTGCATTTCCAGTCGACCAGACCTCTGATCAGTCAACTGGATGGCTATTTTAAAATAAATTGTTTCTTTTTCCACTATATGTTCTTAAACTAAAGTTTTTAGGAACGTTAATGAATGGATTTAGCCTCGGTGGTGTGCCACGGGTTTCGGTTATGCTATTGTGGGACCGGGCAGTGACACTACCCTACAAAGGAAACTATCTATCGTCAGGAGGACAAACTTATCTTATAATATCTCATCTCAAGGATCTTAAATACTAGGACCAGAGGGTGTGGGACCATAAGTGAACAAAAGTATCAAACCTAAGGTTCTGATACCAAAATCCTGTCACGCCCCAAAACGGAAAAAATTGAGAAAAATAAATGTCCTTTTTGAGTCCATAGGGAATGACGGGTGAATGTCACTAAATTGTCCACACCACACAGTATTAGTCAACTCGAAACAACAATAATAGTGATATAAACTAACTAGATAAATATTACACAAGTCTAGCTATTACAACAATTAGAGTGGGCTACAGGAAACATAACAGGTCTAGAAGCAACATATGCCCAAGTACTCATTGTTATAAAGTCCAACAGTAATGTAAAGTAGAAACATAAGCTAATATCTATCTTCAGATCTTTAGCTGGCGTAAACATGGTCGTCAGTGTAATAGTCTTTCCCAGCATAACCATTGATACGTCCAGAAATATTCTGCTAAATCCAAACGCCACGTTAGTAGCGAAGGACCCGGGCTATCCGGAATGGGCGCTTGTGGCCTGCCAATCCCGAGGTCATCGACTGTTACCGCTCGGGGTATTCACACAGCCCAGGCGTGTAGCGCAGCAGCTCTCCACAAGGTGCAGTTTGACAACCAAGCCGCTCAGCAGTTTCCTTATCTGGCCAGAAGTCAATTAGGAAGGGTAAACGATTTCCTAAACCACTTAGGAAACTCCCCTAAATTTGTGCAGATTAATTGCAATCAGATTAGGCTTCCAAATCTGCATAAATTACCATGTACAGGTGGACTCTTGCATCTATAAAAGAGACCACCTACCCTCTTTACAGGGGGATCGCATTCTTAACCAAGAGAATAGCTGTTTATACTGATTCATACGCAAACACCCGGTTGGTTTTACTAGTAGTGCCGTCCTAACTGTTGGCTCACCAGGCCCGCTGGTGATCTGTTAGTTAGGCGCTCAGATGCACCCGTGGACGTAGGTCACCTCATTAATGGGACCGAACCATATACAACTGACTATGTCTCAATATCTCTCTCTGAATCTCTCTTACCAATTTTCGACATCATCAGTTTGGCGCCGTCTGTGGGAAACCGATAAGTTTTTCACCAACAAATTCCTTAACTGATCAAAATGCCACCGAAGACGGGTAAGAAAAATACTGCTCCGGTTGGTCAGGAGAACTTGCAGCTTGAGCAACAGGCCGCCTCCATGACCTCCGAGCAAATGACAGCGGCGCTCGCGCAACTTCTGGAAGGCCAACGGCAACCCAGCAGCAAATTGAAGCGTTGTTGGCCATGCAAAAAAAACGCCCTCAATTAGAGAACCAGACCAGGAAGAGTGCCTCCGACCGGGAGCCCGCAAGAGTCCGGAACCATACCCACTCTGCGCTAGTATCCCCGTCGAATTGGGAACACTCCCAGGATGGTGATCGTAGCAGAGCTCCTACGCGTACTAGGCGGCAAGCTAGGACCAATCCTCGTCGGGTGGAAGATGCCAGAGACATCATCAACAGGCGACGTGCCACCAGGGGGGACGGATCAGGGCCAAAGCCCCGGGAATCAGCCAAAGACCCTCTGGCTCGGAGCTGGGGAGATCTTAGGCATACGATTACTCGGAGTCGAGCCAAGTTCTATCCATGAGGGCAATGCACTTCGAGGAAGAAGCATCATCATCAGACCTGACGTACCGCTCGGATATGAAAAGGAGAACCGGGCGAGATGTAAAGGCCCAGATTGAGGACTTGTAATAGTAAATCGAAAAACTGAGCCATAAGTAGCTTCGCGATCACACTAATATGGAGACCGAGTTGCCTTACACCGCTCGGATCACCTCATTCCCCATCCTGCGGAAATTCAAATCTCCACATCTCAGCTCTTATGACGGTTCAGGGAGCCCAGTGGATCATGTTCGCACTTACAAGGCCCAGATGTTGCTAGTCACTACGGTCGACGAGCTACTGTGCTTGGCTTCCCTAGTACCCTTAAAGGTACAGCCGCACAGTGGTTCCACGCTCTGAAACCCCAAACGGTGGATGCCTTCAAGACGCTGAGCAAGCTTTTCATTAGCCAGTTTGTAGGAATGCTCAACAGGTCACAACCGGACGCTCAGCTATTGACTATCAAGCAGCACAAAGGCGAATCCCTAAGGGAGTGCGTGGATCGTTTCAATCAACAGAGGCTCCAGATCCGTAATTTGGACGAAATAGCAGCCATCATGGCCTTCTGCTCGGGAGTTCAACACACCAAAGTTGCTACATCGTTCCACCGAGACCGACCGGCAACCCTAGTGGAACTCTTAGAGAGGGTCGGGAAATATATTGACACGGAAGAATTTTTGAAGTCTAAACGCGCCGATTTCATAGGAGATGAGTCCCCAAAAGCTAAGCGGAGGCGTGATGGCTCTGAGAAGGGTTCGGTAAAGAAGCCCAGGCTAGGCCAATAGAGAGGAGGTTGGGATCAGCCCCCGATCGCCTTCACGCCCCTTTCTCGACCAATCCATGAAGTCATGGCCGCTATCGAGGCACAGAGGTTGCTTTAACAACCGATAAAACTAAAGGCCACGCCCGAAAAGAGGAATCAGGATAAGTTTTGCCGCTTCCATAGAGACCACGATCATGACACAGAGGATTGCTTCAAGTTGAAGATAGCCATAGAAAAAACTGATCGAGCAGGGTCATCTTGCAGAATACGTCACGATAGATGGACGGCCTTCATAGGGAGCCCGAGCTCTCGGGCAACCAGGACCCCTTGGGCATATCAATGTAATCTCTGGAGGTATTTCAAGCAGAGGGGATTCACGATCGGCTAGGAAGAGGCATGCCCGGACATCTCGATCGGATGTCTGGCATGTCCAATCCACCCGCTCTCCCCCAACCGACGTGTTGACGTTCTCATCCGAAGACATGCTAGACCTACACTACCCCCATGATGATCCACTGGTAGTGATGCTCTCTATAGAAAACTACGTGGTTAAAAGGGTGTTGATAGACACGGGCAGCTTCTCCGACATCATGTTCGCGTCAACGTTCGATCAGCTTGGGATGTCCAGGGATCGGCTCCGTCTAGTAGCTACTCCCCTGGTGGGTTTTAACGGATCTAGCACCCAGCCATTCGGTACCATAGAGCTCCCTATTCTTATGGGAACTTACCCTCAGCAGATCTCCCTACTGGCAAATTTTGTGATCGTGGAGGCCCCATCTGCCTACAATGTCATTCTCGGGAGGCCTATACTCAACAAAACCAGGGCCCTTGTCTTTACTCATGGCCTGACTATTAAGTTCCCAACCCCTCAGGGACCCGGGAGCCTGCGTGGAGATCAGATGACTGCCCGGAGTTGCTATGTCAGTTCCCTCCATCGGGAAGTCATCACAGAAACACTGAACATCCAGGAGATGGACCCGAGAGATTAGAATGATAGAGTGGGTCTGATCGAAGAACTGGAACAAGTGGCGTTGGATCCATAACTCCCTAACCGAACGGTCAGCATCGGCACCCTACTGGAGCCCAGCCTTAGGGAGAAGCTGATTCAATTCCTGCAACAGAGTCAGGATGTGTTTACCTGGTGTCATAAAGATATTCCCAGGATTGACCACCGGGTAATGTCCCACTGACTTAACATTAACCTAGATTCCCAGCTAGTGAAGCAGAAGAGACAGGGCATGGCCCTTGAGAGGCAAAAGGCAGTGTGCGAGGAGGTCAAGAAGCTCCTCAAAGCCAAATCTATCCGAGAGGTCCACTATCTCGACTGGTTAGCAAACGTAGTACTTATCAAGAAAAGTAACGAGAAGTGGAGGATGTGCGTGGACTTCACCAATATGAACAAAGCCTGCCCTAAGGACTACTATCCACTGCCCGGGATAGATCTCCTTGTGGATTCCACAGTCGGCCATTTGCCCCTCTCGTTCATGGACGCCTACTCCGGGTAAAATCAGATCAGCATGTACCCCAGAGACGAAGAAAAGACCTCATTCATCACGGATTAGGGGACCTACTACTACAAAGTCATGCCCTTCGGTCTCAAAACTGCCGGGGCAACTTATCAACACATGGTCACTCACATGTTCAAAGACTTGATTGAAAAGTCCATGGAAGCCTACGTTGATGATCTACTGGTCAAAAGCCAGGACAAGTCTGACCATATTGAGAATTTGGTCGGGGCCTTCAACATTTTGAGGAAGTCCGGGATGAGGTTGAACCTGGCCAAGTGCACATTTGGCATCTCATCCAAAATTTTTTTAGGGCAGCTAGTCAGTAAGTGGGGAATTGAAGCAAACCCCGAGAAAATCCCGGCCGTCATCAACATATGGTCGCCCAGGTCAACCAATGAAGTACAGAGTCTGGCCGGACGGGTTGTCGCGTTGAACAGGTTTGTGTCCATTTTTTAAGATCCTCCATAAGGCTTTTCAGTGGTCGGAAGAGTGCGAGGAGGCATTCCGGGAGCTCAAGAAATATTTGGCATCACCCCCTCTACTCTCAACGCCCGTGCCAGGCGAGGAGCTGTTCTTGTACTTGGCTGTGTCACCCTCGGCGGTCAGCTCGGCACTCATTCGAGAAGAGCACGGGATACAGTTCTTGGTCTACTATACAAGCCGAGCGCTTCAGTGTACAGAAAGCAGATGCTCCTGCATTGAAAAGCTCGCCTTCTCCCTCATCACTTCAGCTTGGAGACTTTGTCCATATTTCTGGGCCCACGTTATCGTGATCCTTATGGAGCAGCCCCACCGTAAGATCTTAAGCAGGCCTGAAACATCTGGAAGGCTCGTCAAGTAGGCCTTGGAGTTAGAAGAATTCGAAGTGGCCTACAGACCCCGCACAACAATCAAGGGACTGGCAGTAGCGGACTTCCTTATTGAATTCACATACCAAGAAGACCCGATTGAAGAGCTCGACCCACCGGTCCTACTGCCTGGTTTGTAATCAGACATCCCAACCTGGGTACTCTATGTAGACGGATCATCAATCAAGTAGGGAAGTAGAGTAGGGATTATCCAAACCACGCCAGACGGGATCTAGCTCGAGTATGCGCTTAGGTTCAGATACAAAGCCTCCAATAACGATGCCGAGTATGAAGCCCTCTTGGCTGGATTACAGCTGGCCGCTTCAATGGGTGCACCGCAGGTCCAGGGGTACAGTGACTCTCAGCTCGTGGTAAATCAGGTCAATCAAGATTACGAGGCTTGGGAAGATAACATGATAGCTTATCTATCCCTTGTTCGAGCAGTTTCAAAGAAACTTCAGGAGTTCTCTGTTACGCAGATACCTAGGGAGGAAAACACTAGGGCCTACTGGTTCGCCTTGCTTCATCCTCTGAGTCAGACTTGCCCGGGATAAGGATAGAGTACCTACCCGAGCCAAGTGTGATCAACTCAGAATGCATGGAGGTCGAACCAACAACCCTAGAACCTAGCTGGATAGACCCAATAATGGCATTTCTGGCAACATACGCGTTACCAGAAGGAAAGGAAGAAGCCCATCGGGTCAAATACCGAGCGGCAAGGTACTACATTATTGATGGCATCCTCAACAAAAGGGGATTTTCTATACCATACCTTCGATGTGTCCATCCTACACAGGTCCAAGCAATACTGTACAAAATCCATGAAGGGGTGTGCGGGAACCACATCGGAGGCCGGGCACTCTCACGCAAAGCCCTGTTGTAAGGTTACTATTGGCCGACCATGGCCAAAGACTCTCAAGAGTACGTCAAGAGGTATGATACGTGCCAAAGATTTTTTCCCATAATCAACCATGGGAGAACTTCAGACGCCAATCTTTAGCCCCTGGCCGTTCGCTCAGTGGGGCATTGACATTGTCGGTCCCTTGCCAACGGGAAAGGGACAAGTCAAGTTCACTGTCATTGCCGTGGATTACTTCACCAAGTGGGCGGAAGCCGAGCCCTTAGCAACAATCACTGAGAAGAAAATGGAAAAATTCATGGAGAGGAACATCCTCAGCAGGTTTGGCGTCCCCCGGGTCCTGGTTAGTGACAATGGTAAGCAATTTGACACCCCGGTAAAAAGGTTGTTCTACTCGGGCTACGGGATAACCAATCACTACTCATCCCCCGAGCACCCCCAGGCCAATGGCCAAGCCGAGGTGACCAACCAGACTATTCTTCAGTCAATCAAAATAAGGCTTGAAAACGCCAAAGGGCTATGGGTAGAGGTACTACCGACCCTCCTGTGGGCCTGCCATACTATACCCCGAACATCAACAGGTGAGATGCCGTTCTCCCTAACTTACAGCTTTGAGGCGATGGTTCCTACGGAGCTTGGGTTACCTACCTACCATGTGGCAAATTATAGCAAGCTAGACAATGAAAATGCCCTCAGGGCAAAGCTTGACCTAGAAGAGGAAAAAAGAGACCGAGCGTATCTAAAAGTGGCAGCCTACAAGCAGAGAGTATCCCAATACTATAACAGCAAGGTGAAGCATCAGAGTTTCTTGGCGGGGGACCTGGTCCTTAAAGCCGTTAATCAGTCCACAAAAGTCCCAAGCCACGGAAAGTTGGGGCCAAACTGGGAAGGTCCATATCTAGTTACCCGGATAAACCGCCCGGGAACCTATTGGTTACAAACTCTGGACGGTCGTCACCTTTCTTACCCTTGGAATGTGCAGTATCTCCGAAAGTACTATCAGTAGCACTTAGATGTGGGTAGATTAATACTGGTTAGGGTACTTGTATCTCCATTCTAGCAGTCATTATGATTTTTCAAAACCAAAAAAGCAATAAAACAGTTTCTACCTTACATCAAGAAACAACCCTTATCGGTATTCTGCATAAAGTCCTTTGGCCAACACCTGAGGCAAAAGACCTTGGCTCAAAAACAAGTCCCTGGGAACTTACCCGGGAGACAAAAGACCTTGGCTCAAAACCAAGGCACAAAAGACCTCGGGCCTAACCTCGAGGCACCGGCTTCGCTTAGGCCCCACTGGCAATGGGGGCAAACCCCCTAGGTGGCTGATGATGGCAAGCTTCAAAGGACCCTGCAACCACCCATGTTCCAGGTCAGTTTCCTATGGTTCCCCCCTCTTAGACACCTGCCGTAATAAAATGCTTGGGGGGCAGGGGGATACCAGACTAAAAAAGGAAATCACACCGGCCACTAACAGGGCTTGGAATCCTAACATTCCTAAGTACCTACATAGGCCAGAGAAAAACCGTTCGGTCAGTAAAACAGGATAAATTCCTATAATACACCGGACAGGACCTTTCAAATAGGTCAAGAAGACCAGTTATTCTACCGGTTATGATCCAAAACCATTTGCTAAGGCAAGGAATTAGATCGGTCAATTAAAAAAATTGTAACACCCTGTATTTTTATTTTCATAAATAAATAAATATTTCATTTTAATTCAATTTATAAATATTTGTTTGGGGTCAAACCGTAATATTTGTAAATATAGAAAATACTTTCTAAGGATTTGAAAACTAAATCTATACTTTTGAACAACCCGAAATTTATTCCTACGTTGACATTAATTTTCTGTATTTTCATTTCAACCGGAAATGCCAGTTTATGTTTTAATCTGCTTCCCTACCGCGTTTTGGGTGTGGGAGCACGTGAGCTCAACCACACCGGGCAAAATCTATTGATTGCTTGGAGCCCAAAACTAACAGTTTATATATATGCTTGCAAACTCTCACAGTGTCTCATCTCTCATTCTCTATAACTCTCAAATTCTCTCAACTCTCTCTTAATTCCTCTCAAGATCATACACACACACAACACACACATATTATATATTATATACATACACACATACATAGTTTTACATATTTATATATCAAATTCAAGAGAGATCGGAGGAGTGAAAAATCTATCAACGGAAATTACGGTGGAATAATCTGCGCGCTACATTCTCAGTCTAATCTCTTTGTGAGTATTATAAACTCACTCTCAACATTTATATATGTATATTTCAGTGTATATAGATGTGTATATACATATATATATGTATAATCACCATTGAAGCTTGAAAATTAGAGTTTTACAAAACTTAACCAAAGTGAAATCTGTGAATTGGGAATGAAAGATCTTAGTCCCAATAAGCTACAGTTCAAATCCTATGGGTTAATTCACTCATATGGTGACGCATCGTTAATTTAAAGTTTTGTCACTCTAACTTTAATCGCAAGAATCGAGAGATACAATCCGTGTTAGTTTAAATTGATCATATATTCGTAATCTACGCGGAAAACCAAAGAAATCCATATATGGCATGATATGGTTGAAGCAGAATTTGAAAATGGGTATATAACAGTTTGGAAAATTGAAAACAGGGGAAAAACGAAGAAGATGAGGTTCTGCAACAACTCGCGCGAGGCTCGCTCATGCGGCCCGCTCGCGCGAGGTGTGTATTGTTGGGCAGAAAAGAGAATTTTAACAGATCTCTCGGAAAAATCTTAATCGCGCGCGCGACCCGCCTCGCGCGGCCCGCTCGTGCGAGGTATGTATTTTTGGGCAGAAAGGAAATTTTAAAAGAATTTACGAAAATGGCCAAATCGCGCGCGCGACCCGCTCGCGCGACTTGGGCATTTTGAGCAGTTTTTGTACTTTTGTATAAGGGACTGTTTGAAAAAGGTTTTGGAAGTTTGTAAAGAACTGTTTGACAGATATACTATTTTTAAAGGCTCACTGTTAGAAATTGGACTTATAATAACAATTAAGGCCGATATCTATGTTGAACGAGTATCCAGCTTTGAGATTAATAACTATTACTACAAACTGTGAACATTGACATACATATTAGGGTCGAGGTTGTGTCATCATGCATGTGTGTGAGAAAGCGTGAAAAGAGTAAAGAGTGGCGGTCTGATGTGCGACCTCAATATCGATAGGATATTATTCCTGGTATTGGAGGCGACAGTGTTGTGTACGACTTAGATATTGATCGGATATTATTCCTGGTATCTAAGGCGCGCGTTTCAGATATTGATCGGATATTATTCCTGGTATCCGAAGCGATGGTTGGTCGTGATCGATCCAGATATCGATCGGATATTATTCCTGGTATCTGAGGCGATAGCATGGTGTGCGACCTCAATATCGATCGGATATTATTCCTGGTATTGGAGGCGACAGTGTTGTGTACGACTTAGATATCGATCGGATATTATTCCTGGTATCTAAGGCGCGCGTTTCTGATATCGATCAGATATTATTCCTGGTATCCGAAGCGATGGTATGGTGTGCGGTTTGGATATCGATCGAATATTATTCCTGGTATCTGAGGTAATGTTTTGGTTGAGTCGAGTTTGTTGAGGGAAAAGAGTCAGAAAGATGAGATGTTACATTGTTCATGCACGGTCGCATATTTATTGCTCATTATTTTCCCCCGTGACTTATGTTGAAGTTGGAACCTTGAATCTATTGTTCTATCAGTTTATATTACACTGTGGTTATACATGCTTATATATACATTGCGAGCACTTGTTTATTTTGCTCACCAGCTTGTATAAGCTGACGGCGTTGATGCGTCCTGGACTGTATGTCCAGATTTTCAGGGTCAAGAGCAGCCAGGGTATTTCGACTATGCTAGTTAGAGGCAGGGGACTTTCGAGGAGGCTGCTTTATATTTTCTTTGTCTTTTTAATTTTGGGTTGTAATAAACTAGTTTTAGACATTTGAATAAGGGCGTTTTGTGCCTAAAACCTGGACTTATGTAATAGTTTAGTAAGTTTTAATTTCGGAGCTTATGTTTATTAGTATCCTTTCCTTTAGAAATGTTGTTAAGTTACTTGTTGCAGGGACAATTGGTCATACTCACTTGTCACGACCTACGAGTCCATAAAGGAAATTAAATGCTTTCCTGTATTATGCTATGTCGGGGCGTGACAAAAATGGTCGAGAATTGGCAAGCACAGGCACACAAGTACAGAAATAGTAAACAATTGATGGAAAAGTTGGTCTCAAGAGCCTTTTCATTAATATAAAAAATTGCACACTGCCTGGGGGGCAATTTTAGTAGCCTCCACCAAAAAAAAAAACAACAATAGACAAGAAATAGAGGAGTCAGACGTCGTCAACAATGACCACCTCCTCGGTCTCCGCATTTCCTCCCTCCGGAGCAGTATCTCCAGCCGATTCATCCTGGAGGGTGGCACCTTCTGGCGCGATAGCAAGACCCTCGGCCTCGGCGGCGGCACCATCAGCAGGACCAGGAACCATGTCCCAGTAATCGTAATCCACCCCCTGGTAAGGGGAGGTGTCCAACTCTAGGTGATCTCGAGCCAGCCTCCTCTTCAAATCCTCGTACCAGAGGAAGAAACTATCATCAAAAGTCTTCCCCGGGGGACCAGTTGCTGTTGTCGCCTCCAAAAGTGTCCTTTCCCGAGCCTCTGCTATCGCGTGGCCAGCCCTCTCGGTTTCCAGCTCTACTAGAGCCACCTCCAACTCTACCTGGGCTGCCCCCGAGGTTCAAAACTAGTCCCTTGACCCTATTTTTCTCTACGGTCAAGGCCCTCTCTTTGGTCTCTAGGGCAACCTCTTTCTCAGCCAGGGCGGTCTCGGCGGTGGTGGCCCTCCCGGCCAGGGTCGGCATGAAAGACTCAGCTCCAGTAGCCATGCAACCGACCTACAAGAAATCAAAAAAAAAATTGGTCGGTCACTATTGCCAGTATAACGAGTCAAGCGTACAAAAATAAGAAGGTACGGCAGAGTCGCTTATCAGATGGGAGATGTTGTAGAGCCATCCCTGAAAGACCTGGGGAGACATGCTGGCGCACCTCTTCACCTGGCTCGGGAGCAAATACGGCCTGACCCTTTTAGTGTCTCCCTTGACTCCTCCAGGGGCATCCCGGAGGGAATATCTAATCGAGGAGCCGGTGTCTCCCCCACTGCCACCACTCGGGGGGTTGACGTCTCCCCGGGAGCCCGGTCGACTGGTGGGCCACGCCTGAGCCGCCTAAGCGGGCGGTCACTATCAATGACCTCGACGGCCGACCTCTTCCCTGCTGTGACCATCCGCTTGGCAGCAGCAGCTTGCAGAGCCCTCAATCGCTCCGAGTCTCTCCTGGGGGCCATTTCTACAAAAGGAAAACAATCACGAGGTGAGTAACCAGAGCAACGAGACGATAAAGGGTAAGCAAAAACGAAGTTGTTAATTAAGCTCTTACCCGGGATGATAGCGGGGAAAATGGGAGCCTCGGCGGGTTGGTCGGGCTGACGATTACCTCTCTGGTCTCCCGACCAGGTCAGCACATCCCAAATGTTGATGGGCTGTTCCACCAAGCCTCTGATCCTCTCCTCGCAATCCTCCAGAATGCTCGGGAGATTGAATGACCCCGCTGCAAAACAAGCCGAAGTGATCAGTTTCATGACCATATCAAAAGGCTTGGAAAGAAACAGGAATGGGCGAAGGACAAGCTTACCCTTAACTCTCCTGCCCAGGAGGTCTTCAGTTGACCCCCTGGGGCTCGCTCACAGAGCCCGGGGTGGACACTTGGAAGAACTTGTTCTTCCACCCCTTGTTGTTGCTCGGGCAGTTGATAATAATTTTCTTCCCCTGTCGAGCCCCCAGGGAGAAGAAATCGACCTCCCCATGTACTTGGAATGGCCGGTGGATCCAGAAGAACTCCTGGAGGGTGAGCTCATACTCAAAGACTTGGGGCCACAAAGAAATGGAGCCCATCAGGAACCTCCACCCGTTCAGGGCTAACTGCCCGGGAGCTATCCCAAGGTAGATCAGAGCATCCCGGGCGGTCGGATGGAGAGGAATGTGAAGGCCTACCACAAAGTCGTCCTCATATATAGTGACAAAACCCCAATGACGAATGTGGACCCCGTCGGGATGGACGAACAAGGAGCTATCGTCGGGAATGGCATACCTATCCCTGACTCGACCAAGGTCCCCGGCGTGCAAGATCGAGGGGATGAACTCGCAGGCGAATGCTACCTCGGGATCAGACTCCCTAGGCGCCTTGTTGCCTAAGCCCTACAAAATGGAGGCCATTGGGGCCTCCTGGTCAGGCTCGTTGTTAGAGATTCAGGTAAGAATCCTACCCTCATTGTGACAGTTCGACGGGGAAGCAGAAGAAGGGTCCAAACTGGTGTCAGGGGTCCCAGACAATGCCTCTTCGTCTTCCGATCGGGAAGCAGAATTAAAATCAGAGTGACTCATCTCTAGTGTTCCTACGGTAGGAGGAGGATGTAGATGACGACCTAAGTAGGGATCAGGGACTCCAAGCCTGAGATATAGAGGGGGTAAAGTCAAAAGCATGAAGGGCAGAACGTACAAAGTCCTAACGGTTAAGTAGCACTCAGTCAAAACTACCCCGGAACAACCCGTATGGCTAAGTCGCCTAATCGTGCCGCCCGACCTAAGGAAAAAGTAGAATCTAAAAAAGAAGAAGTCCCACTCCCGGTTAAGCCCTAGCAGATTTATCCTTTCCAGACTCGCTAAGAAAAGGGAAGTGAAGACTTACGCAAGTTAAAGCAGGGAAAGAGCTTGGGAAGTTTGATCGGGAACACTTTGCTCTCAAAACCGCTCGGTAGATTCAATCTCCAATCAGCAGGAATGAAAGAAATGAACAAGTACTCTTTATATAGGAACCATGGACAATTCAGATAAGAACAAATCCAACGACTCATACACCTTCCCGCCCAAAGTTACTCTTTATATAGTTGTCGCCTCGGGCACGTGAAGCCTCGCCTTAAAAGGCGCCTGCATTAAATGCATGACGAGATGGTTCGATTACCACATAAATGGCTCGGTTACTCATACGCTAGCATCGTTGGATCCTGACCAGGGTAGTGACCAATTGATACATGGCAGAGGTACAACTCGAGCCCACAAGGCCACCGCTCGATTTGTACCCCGGCTGACCACTACAACCGATCCCATCCTGGGTAGAGTCCCAACCTCTTATCAGACGGACTCCCGGGAGCAATCTTAATTTTCAAACCTCATCTGATGGGACATCACATCAACTTCAAAAATGGGGGGCAGCTGATACGTCCAAAAAAATTCTGCTAAATCCAAACCACCACGTTAGTAGCGAAGGACCCAGGCTATCCGGAATGGGCATTTGTGGCCCGCCAATCCCGAGGTCATCGACTATTACCAGTCGGGGTATTCACGCAGCTCGGGCGTGCAGTGCAGCAGCTCTCCACAAGGTGCAGTTTGACAACCAAGCCGCTCAGTAGTTTCCTTATCTGGCCATAAGTTGATTAGGAAGGGTAAACGGTTTCCTAAACCACTTAGGAAACTCCCCTAAATTTGTGCAGATTTATTGCAATCAGATTAGGCTTCCAAATCTGCATAAATTGCCATGTACAGGTGGACTCTTGCATCTATAAAAGAGACCACCTACCCTCTTTACAGGGGGATCGCATTTTAACCAAGAGAATATCAGTTTACACTGATTCATACGCATACACCCGGCCAGTTTTACTGGTAGTGCCACCCAAACTATTGGCTCACCAGGCCCGCCGGTGATCTGTTAGTTGGGCGCTCAGACGCACCCGTGGACGTAGGTCACCTCATTAACGGGGCCGAACCTCATACAACTGACTGTATCTCAATATCTCTCTCTGAATCTCTCTTACCAATTTTCAGCATCATCAACCATCATCGGTGGGGCCATTCTCTGCATATTCCCCCTCTGGGAAGTAGCCATCGTTGTAAGCTTTATCACCTATATCAATAGGGACATGGTAGTCTAGACAGGGAATGTCCAGGTAATGAAGGTCGTCAGCTTACTTCAGCTGAGTGAGAATGAACAAACACAATTTCATAGGTATAAGGTAATTACTGTTTATGAACTATATATAGGAGTGATACTAATAAGATCTTTCTTCTTTTATTCCATTAAAGTAAATAGTAGCGGAAACATAAGTAAAAACCATGAAAATTTGAGTTATAAAAAGTTTTATACATTTGAAACACTTAAAGAAACATCCTATTTTAAAAACAGCAATCCAGTCAACTGATCGGGGGTCCGGTCGACTGGAAATGCAAGATACAAAGAGCTTAAAAATCTTAACAATTGTCTAGTCGACTGTGTTGGGGACCCAGTCGACTGGGGTCTCAAATTCTCAGTCGACTGAATCTATCAGTTGACAAAACAAGAAATTCCAATTTTTAAAAATATAATCCAGTCAACTATGGTCTCCCACCCAGTCGACTGTTTCTTTCACAGAACCAGAAATAACATTTCCATCAATAATCCAGTCGACTGTGTCGGGAATCAGTTGACTGTGTCTCAATATATTAGGGCAGTGGCTAGATCAAGCAGGCCTCTAGTCGACTATTTTACCTCAGTTACAAGCATTCTGCATATTTCAATATGTAGTTATTCCAAACTCAATAACCAACACGTCTATCACTATGATCCAACGATTTCCAACATAAATTTAGAAGTTTTACTACTGATTATAACAACTACAATACTTTCCAAGATTCAATTATAACATGCTACAAATTCCAAAGTTCTTACTACAACATTTGAAAAGAAAACAAAAGCATCTACAAGAGTGCTCCCATCATCCCATCGCCCTCACTCTTCACGTTTTTTCTTTCCTCTCTACTTATCACCTGCAATGGAGTAAAGCTCCATTGCTCAGCTATATGCTGAGTGTACAATTCTAAATATATGCTTATATGACAATTCATGTTTTAAAACATCTAAACACATCAAAATAGTCTTTAGGTTGAGTGGTAATTTTCCATTCAGTAACTGAAATTGATGTCGTGGAAGGCCTTCCTTTTCTGCGCACCCCGTGCTCTGGTTGGGCCTTCCTCCATACCATGCACCGTGTCCTGGTTGGGCCTTTCTCCATATCAGACACAACAACTATCGATGTTACAATCCTCAAACTTTGAGGAGCTTACCCCTGGATGGAATTGTACCAAACCCCCCTTTGACTCAAGTAGACACATAGCATGCTCACATAAATAGTTATACGTGTTTTTATTGCATTTTCATGTGCATAAATAATGGGCTTAACTAACACATGGATTTTGCCTAGATCCAAAATATCAAGTTTGATATTCAAAACATGTAAATTCCATATAATTCATAGATTTAGAATTCATACCTCGTACTAACGCTCTATAACTTTAAAGGATTAACTAGAGAGCCAAATAAACGTCAGATCTCCATTTATACACGATTCCTATAAGTTTTACATGGTTTTTTTTCTTCCAAATATCTAAAAATTAGATTTTCGTTAAAAGTTTCCAAATGTGGCTTAAGGGTATCAAAATGAAGCTCTTACCCCCCAAGAGTTCAAATATGAAATCTAATTGAAAATTGACAGACGAACGGTCGTCGATCTGCGTCGTGGAGTTCGGGGGAAATAATCCCCTTTTTTTCTCTTTCTTTCTCTAAGATATTTATTTGGAACGTTATGAAAAAAATATCTCATGTTTTTCTATTTATAGGCATGACTTTAAAAAATTATGTTTACCTCCCCACGAGTTCTCAAAACTTCTAATTATCTCCCGAAACGTTCTAAATGTCCATTTCATTATCACTTCACGAGTGAAAGCAAAAAATTATAAAATTTTTGTCAAAGTTCCGTTTAGGTTCAAAATCACGTTCTGAAAACTATTTCTATGGAATCTCTATAGAACCTACTTTTTATGCAACGTATCCTCTACGTTCTCATTACAACCATCAAAATGATCTAAACAAGATCGAAACTAGCAGAAATTTATTCTACACAAGTAAAATCACTATTCACAAATACCAGATATTTCAAATAACATTTAAATCATATCAATGTCATTTAATCATGTCAATGCATCAAGACTTCTCCAAATACAGTGTCCTCAATTGACACCTCACTGTTGACCAATGTCAACTCATCTCAGTTGTTAATCAACATTAATAATTCCAGAATTCAAATATGCAATTTAAAATAAATGATTTTCCCCGGGACAGGTGTGATAACTCTCCCCTCTAAAAAGGAAGTTTGTCCCTAAACTTATACCTCACAGGTCAAAAAGATAGGGATACTCATTCCTCATCTCTTCCTTGTTCTCCTAAGTAGCTTTCTTGACTGAATGACTATGCCATAGCACTTTCACCATCGGAATTGTCTTCGTTCTCAATACTTGCTCTTTCTAATCTAAGATCCCTACTGGATGCTCTACGTAAGTCAAGTCTTCTTGAATCTATAACGGTTTTGGTACTATAATCATATTCATATCCGTCATACACAGTCTCAACATTGATACATGAAATACATTGTACACATACTCCAACTTGGATGATAAGGCTAGTCGATAAGCCACTGGTCCTACTCTATCTAGGATCTCAAAACGTCCTACAAATCTCGGGTTAAGCTTTCCTCGCTTTTCAAATTGGATAATGCCTTTCGAAGGTAATACTCTCAAATACACAAAGTCTCCCACCTTAAAAGTCATCGATCGGCGCTTCGAGTTTGCATAGCTCTTATGACAACTCTGAGCTACCTTAAGTCACTCCTGAATTAGTTTCACCCTTTCTGTAGTCAACTATATTATCTCCGGTCCTATCAACCTTCTTTTTCCAACCTCCGTCCAACAAACCAGAGATCGACACTTACGTCCATACAACGCCTCATACGGTGCCATTCCAATACTTGACTGGATTCCGTTGTTATAAGCGAATTCAATCAATGGTTAATGTTTCTCCCAATCATTCCCAAAGTCTAGAACACATAATCGAAGCATATCCTCTAATGTATGAATCATATGCTCAGACTGTCCATTAGTCTAAGGATGAAAAGCAATACTGAAACTCAGTTTGGTACCTATACCCTTAGTAAACTTCTCCAAAACCTCGATGTAAAACTACTATCACGATCAGATATAATCACTATTGGAATTCCGTGTAGCCTCACAATCTCTTTCATATACAACTCAGCTAACTTGGATGTCTTAGTCGTCTTGATTGGTAGAAAATGAGCTGATTTCGTCAATCTATTAATTATAACCCAAATCTTGTCATTCTTATTGAGCAATCGCGGAAATCTAGAAACAAAATCCATTGTGATCTCAACACATTTCCACTCTACCACTGGTAACAGTTGTAGTAGTCCTACAGGTACCTGTCTTTCTGCCTTAACTTGTTGACATACCAAACACTTTGAAATCTTGGCAACTTCCCGCTTCATGCCTCTCCACCAAAAATTCTCTCGTAAGTTCCAATATATCTTGTGATATGTACAAAAATATCCAGTCAAAGTCAACATTTCCCACCTTAGCAAGAAGTGATGAAGTCATCTAATAATTACGCTCATCATGCAATCATCCTGAGCTGTCCATCTACCCGGGTTCGTCCCACAGGTCGAGTGCACGATGTGGGCTCACCACGTGGTGGGCGTGGCCTGGGCTCAGCCCATGAGGTGCTCTAGAAGGTTCCAGGTAGTTTTCAATCTTAGTTAGAAGATTAATAGAAAGTGCAAGTTGTTTCCTAACCCATTTAAGAAACTCCCATAATTTATGTTAATCAATTTTAATTAGATTGTGCTTCCTAATCAGCTCACTTACCATGTACGAGTGGTCTCTTGTACTTATAAAAGGGACCAATCACCTCCTTCGAAAGGGGATCACATTCTTATCATATAGAATCAGAATACACTTTCATACGCATACACACGGTCGGTATCTGGTAGTGCTACTCACCTTTGCTAACTTACCAAGAGCCTCTGGTGATTTGCTAGTACATGTGCCTCGACACACCCCATGGACGTAGGTCTCTTAATTAACATGGTCGAACCACACACAAATCTCTTGTCTATTTCTTCTTATTCTTGTACCAATTTTAGGCATCATCAGTTTGGCACTATCTATGGAAAACGACAAGCTTTCTCCAAAATAAATATGTGACTGATCAATATACCACCAAAGAAGGGTAAAAAAGACTACTACCCTGGCAGGTAAGATAGATTCATAGGCCGGGCAACCGGCTGCCTCCATGACCTCCGAGCAGATCACTACGACCCTCGCATAACTCCTAGAGGTAGGGCTGTCCAACAAAAATTGAACCTGACCAAACCCGACCCCACCCAACTCCACCCATGATTGTTTGGTTGAGTCACGGTTTTCACAAGTAAAACCCAAACATGTTTCGGATGGATGTCAGTTTCTCTCTTCAAACACCTGACTATACCCGACCCGACCCGACTGCTTATGTACATATGTATAAATATATTCTGAAACCCTAACATCCTAAGTATAAATACTCTTTATATTTTGGTTTTCCAGTCATTATTAGGGATACAAATCAAACTAAGAGTATGAGAGAGAGAGTGTTGAGAACACTGAGTCTTGTCGGCGCACCACCACCGACAAACCACCACCATCAGCACATCATCAGCCACCATTACCATGATCTCATCTCTACCTCTTTTCCTCCCCCCTGAACGACGCCACCAGTCCACCACCACTACCGATGCTGCTAGATCTTGCTTGATTCTTCTCAATTTCTCAAGTTTCTTGTTCTTCTTCTTGATTCTTCTTATTCTTCTCTTCTTATTCTTCTATGATCCATCCCTAATTGTTCTCTCCTAGATTTTGTAAATATAGACTCTATATATTAGGAATTTATATCTATAGATTCTATACACATCATGATTAAAAATATATACTTTTTAATTACAATTGTGCAATAAAACTTTGAATGTGCATGTATATATATATGTGTGTATATAATTTGTGTGTGTTTTATAGCTTGATAGTGATTGTTATTTACTTAAGTTTTTCTTCAGATCTATAATTTTTGTGTGTGTGTGTGTCTGTGTGTTTTCTTGTTTTACAGATCTATCATCTATACATTGTTGTTTTTACCTAACTGAATGTATAATTGTTTTTACTTTACATATCTATAATTGTTGTTCTTTAGAATCTTAGTTGTTGTTCTTTACATTGTATAATTCTTCTTTACTTTGTTGTTTTAGTCGGGTTTCACCCGATCCAACCCGAAACCACCCAAACCTGAACTCACCCAAACCCGATGGATGATGAGTGGATGATGGGTGAGATAGGTCTAATCCAATCATGTTTCAGATGGATGGTCGGGTGAGGGTCAAACCCGACTCACCCGACTTGTGGACACCCCTACCTGGAGGGCGAGTGCCAAACTCAGCAGCAAATCGAAGCATTGATGACCCGACAGGATAAACTCCCTTAAGCTGAGGATTAGCTTGGGAAAGATGCATACGTTCGCGTACCTGTGCAAACTCGGCAACGTGCTCATACTGCACCTGTATCCCCTTCGACTTTGCAGTGGTCCGGGAATGATGAGCGTACTTGAGGCCCTGAGTATACCCGACAACGTGCTCGGGCCAACCCATACTGGGCGAGGGATGCCAAAGAGATCAGCTGACGCACCACCAGAAGGGAGGGACAAGAGCAAACGGCCCGGGAATTAGCCCAAGAACACCCGGCCAGGAGTCGTGGAGATCTTAGGCACACGATTACCCGGAGTTGAAGTCATGCCCCATCCCTGAGGAGAATGCACTTCGAAGAAGAGGCCTCATCGTCTGACCTGACCTACCACTCAGATACATAATGGAAGACCGACCGGGAGGACGTTAAGGCCTGTATCAGTGACCTGCAGAAACAAATTGAGAAGTTGAGTCACAGGCCAGGGCGCGACTACACCAACACTAAAATCGAGTCACCCTTTACTATCCAAATCACAGGATTCCCCGTTCCTCGCAAGTTTAATTAACCGCTGTAGGAAATAGATTATCAAAATCTGATTACTGCAGCGTAAAAGTAAGTTTCAAAAACATCATGTGAGCAGAATCTACTACTCATGTGAATCTAGTTACGTGTAGAGAATAAGACTACCTTAAATCCCGTCGGTGATCGATGGCGCTAATTTTCCTTCTGGTTTGATTTCCAACACTTTTAGTTTTGATTCCAACTTTTTCCTCGATTTACATATTTGGTGGGCCCCACCCTACCACAATTAGTTCTTTTTGGGGTGGGGGCAAAAATGGGGTGTCTACAGAGGTCGCAAGATGTAATAACTTTAAACCAAAGTGGTTTCGAAATTGATAAAAGGTTAGACCAAAGTTACAACATTTTAGGATTAGAATCACTAAAATGTATTGATACATCCAAAAGTACTTGATGTATTGTGTTGGTATCGACTACCAAGTTAGAACATTGGAATATTCAATGATACATCTTATTCCCATTAAAAAAATTGATACTACATCGTATTGGTTTTGGAAGTGTCATACATCTTAATAATTTTCATACCAAATATTGAAATTTGGTATCACCATGCAGCAAGGTGGTTTCCAAAATTGTTATATATTGTGACTAACTTATAATATTTTGAAACTATGTTTGATAACCCAATTAAGTGCTGAAAATGAAAAGATTCAACACTTATTCTTTTTCAGTTCGTTTGATAACGTACCACTTACACTATGTTTGGATTGAGAGAATAGAAGAGGAAGATAACCACTTTCTCTCAAGTTCTCTCGTTTGGATAGTTAAGTTGGGAGAGAAGAGAACGTTAATGGAGAGAAAGGGAGGAGAAAAAGAGCCCAAATTTGGTTATCTCCAAATTGGAGAGATCAAGGAGAGACCAGAAGAGATTGATAATAAAATATTTTTGCAAAGACCAATATATCCCTGGATATTTTTTTATTCCAAACATACCCTTAACAACCCAAGCAAAAACATTGGAATATTTATTATCTTCTCAACACATTGTGCCATCTCTGCACAATCGACTTGCTTGTCAACAACAGGCAACAAACTTGTCAACAACAGGTACACATGACAGATTGTGTTTTGCCTTCTATTACGTTTTCTCACTATTATATGCATGTGTGAGATTATTTTATGTAATTGATTTTTGTGTAGTTATGATTGTATCTAGAACTTGTCTTGCTGTGATTGCCTAGGTTTAATCCCTTTGTCTTTTATTTGTTCAATTACTTTGACCAAAAAAAATAAACAATGTGCATGGAACCATCTGTCCTTGTTATGCAACAAAAAGGGGATGTACAGAACATGTGGTTGTCACTAAATAAGATACAAAAACTGATGTAGATTGAAGATTAGGAAGAGGCGTAAATTAGTTGTATGTCCCTACCTCTATATGCATGTTAAAAACTGTTGAGAAGTAAGAGGGAGTCAGAATTAGCTGTCAATAATAATTGCTGAATGTCCACTTGATAAGCAATGCTATATACGCTTCCCAAATTTATATCTCAAATATGGTTCGTAACACATATTGCATTAATTTGGTGTTAATAAGCATTTTAATTCAAAAAGGTATAATAGTTCATATATTTGGGTGTTCTGTGGAATGAAAAGAATATGAAACTTGTAATAAATTAAAAACTTTATTGTCAGTCACTTTCTTCCCTAATTTATTAGAGAGTAGTTTTGCTCACTCATTTTTGGTCCACCATTGCTCACCCAGACCTTTATTGAGTGGACCAAAAATGAGTGAGCAAAAATTCTCTCAATTTATTAAGTTGTAAGAATACTAAATTATTTTTAACTGTCACTTTTTGGTCATGATTTTGACCACCAACTTGTGCATAGATGGATACTATAGAAGAATCAGATGAATTTTTTGATGACTGGGATCGAAGACGGCGAATGGTTTCACAACTTGTTGCTTATATTGTATGCTATATTATGGAAGAGTGCAACTTAAGTCTTAGTCCAAACCCTCGAGATAGTAAGAGAGAAAGGCAATGTGTTGTATTAATGCACGATATTCGGACTAATGAAAGAAGTCGCGATCTTATACAGATGACGCCTGTAGCATTTGAAACTTTTTACAATATTCTTTGGACTGTCGGTCATCTCACTTACACCAGAAGAGCAACTGTTGAAGAGAAATTTGCAAAGTTGTTTACATATTAAGTCATAATATAAGAAATTGTGTTGTTTCATTTTTCTTCAAACGTTCTTTTGAGACTACATCGCGACATTTTCACCGCGTTTTGAGAGCTATCATATCCTTGGAAGATCAATTTCTTAGACAACCTAATGGATCAGAAGCCCCTCCACAAATACTCAACAGTAATAGATTCTTTCCATATTTTAAGGTAACTAGCAAGTACAACATAATAGATAATGTATTTATTTATTTTTAAATCCTTATTGATAAATAAGTTAAAGGTACATGTAAAAATACCAGGATTGCTTAGGTGCACTTGATGGAACACATGTACGTGTGAAGGTTTCAAACACTGATGCACCAAGATATCGTGGTAGGAAGGGTTATCCAACACAAAAATGTGTTGGCTGCTTGTTCATTTGACTTGAGATTTACGTACATCTTACATGGATGGGAAGGGACTGCATCTGATTCAAGAATAATAAAAAAATGCACTCACAAGAGAAGGTAATTTGAAAATTCCTCAAGGTAATGGATTTATCAATTAACAATAATTTTGTTTATTCGAATAATACTTGAATATATTAACGCTGAATCCCAATTTTCATAGGTAAATATTACCTTGTCGATCCTTATATAAGCGTTTGTTTCCATTTAAAAGAATATTCTACACATGTACCGGAGAATGCTCATGAGCTATTTAATCGTCGACACTCGTCATTACGTAATGCTATTGAGAGGTGTTTTGGAGTATTAAAAAAAAGATTTCCCATAATTGGAAGCACAATAGAGCCTACTTACTCATTTGACACACAAACAGAGATTATTTTAGCATGTTGCATTTTGAATAACTTTTTGATGGGTGTTGATCCTGATGAAAATATAATTGCTGACGTGGATCAAGAACTTGAAAATAGTACGGAACCTCATGATGAAATTCGTTCTCTAGACAATGCTGACGAGGAATCTAGTCAAGCAGCAATTGCTAGGGATAATATAGCAACAGCGATGTGGAATGACTATGTAGTGAGTCGAGTCTGATATATGAAGTTTTTATTCAATATATTACGTGATGCAATGTTAAATGACTTTGTATTGTCTAATTCTAATACTCTTGAAGTTTTTTTCTTTCTAGATTGAGGTATCGACTGTTACATTTGATTTTTGTGGTTATCAAGCTACTTCCTATAAGACATGTTGTGATTACAACCTTCGTAAGATTAGTTAGATGTATTTTTTTGTGTTGTTCTTCTACATCAGAAATGGGTAGGCCAAAATCGAAAGGAAGTGGACTATTCAATGAAAATATAGCTAACAAAATTGAAGAACTAAAATGGATAGCTCAAATGGATACTATTCTTATCGAGGCACTTCTATATGAACAAGACATAGGAACAGGCCTGGTGGAACTTTTACTTCTACCGCATATGATAATGTTATAGTTGTATTGGTTGAAAACCTTGGCAGAGATTTCAATAAACAACACGTGAAGAACCGCTTGAAAACTATTAAAAAAAAACTTCAATGATTGTTATGGCATCTTCAAAGGTGGTATGAGTGGTTTTTCATGGAGTCCAATCACAAAAATGTGGGGTGCTAAACCTGAAGTTTGGAATACATTGGTTGAGGTTTGGTTATTACAACAATCTTTACCCTTTTTTATTTTTTTTTAAATGTGGGAAAATATTATATATATATATATATATATATAATGGTATCTTATTGTTGTAGGCCAAACCAGAAGCAAAAAAGTACATCAACACCCCTGTACCTAACTATGAGAACTTGCTAGTACTCTTTGGGAAGGACATGGCTACTGGTGTGGGGGCTAAAACTGCAAAAGAGAAAGCACGACGATGGCCTAAAGATAATCAAAAGGAAGATGGTGGTGGTGAGGGCGAGAATCGTGTGCCTACTATAGAAGAAATTGATGCAGATGATAACGTTACACTAGAAAGCTTTGAAGCTATGAATGATGATCAGAATTGTCCAACAACTCCTATTTCTAATGCTCCTGCAGGAACTAACCAAACTACAGACCCTTCCTCAAAGTCGAAAAAAAGAAAGGTGATAGAATTGACATAGCTGAATGAAGGGGTACACAATATTGCATTGGCAATGCACGACGGGAATGCAATTTTACAGAAAAGGAATGACCTTGTTGAAAAAAGTCAACCACGTATGTACAAGGAGGAAATTTATGATGAGTTGTTGAGGTTGGAGGTTGATGAAGATACGCGATTTAGTGGTTACCCATTACTTGTTGAAAATCCTTCTAAGGCTAAGGCATTCTTTGGTGTTCCACCCGAAGGACGTGTGCGGTTTTTATATTCCCAACTTCGAAGTGCAGGACTTATTTGAAGAGTCGCTTATGTTTGTGGAATAAACATGATAATAAATATTTTTTATTTAGATTACATGTTTAGTTATGTTAGATGTTAGTTTATTTTAAGGTGACTTATTGTAGACCATATATTGTTTTAAATTTGAAGGATGTTTGTTTATTATTACTTCATTGTTTTTTTAGAAGGATAATGAGTTCAGTTGACATATAATGAGCATATATATGTTTGTGCAAAACGAATTTGTTTTAAATTGGTACCTCTACAAGCGGATAAACCAGTTTAGATGAATATATATGGGAGGATAAAATAGTAAATTGATTATAAATCCTTAGTCTTCTCTTCTCTTATAAGAATTAAACAAACAGGAGAATGTTATGTTTTTCTTCTCTTCTCTCTATCCAAACAAGGTGGACATAAACCATGCTTTTGTTGGATTAGTTTGTTGGGTTTTATATATTTGTGGGTTATTTATTTGTTTGGGTTATAACATTTGTTAAAACCAAGCAATTGACCCATGGGCCTCTTTTATTTCAAAAACCCAAACCCAACCTAAAGTTTGATTTTGACAACTATCCCACATTGAAATTTTACAAGAGTTTTCTACTCCTTTTATATACTTTCCTTCCACAAGCTAGTAAACTTGTATTGGGGAAATGCTTTCACGTGCACGCAAGGGGGTGCAAATCTTGGATTCGGACCGTCCGATTTGGCTTGAAAATCGTGACTTGCGTGTGCACGTCCTACGGACACGAATGCTCCTCAAATTGTACACTCGCGCATAGGGTGGTACTGTCACGTTTTTGCAACTGGTATTAAATTTTTATCTATATGACTGTTGGAGTATTCTGCACATGCTAGTATTAAACTGTTTTTAATCCAATATGACTGTTAGAGTCATCGTTTATTTTATGTGTTAAATAATATGACTGTTGGAGAGTCATTAGAATCTTAATCTGTTTACTATATATATGATCCCACTCATCCAGTTTTTTACACAACAAAAACATAATCTTCCTCCTATCAATTTTCTATTTCCTTTTCTTTCTTCATTGGTTTTTCTGGAGCAATTTCTGAATACTCAATTTACTCTTCCAATTCAAGTGCATGTTTGGAAGAGTTGGATGCTGAATCCTAGAGAACATAGCGTTGTGACCTTGTGCACCGAGTCAATGACTTTGAGGGGCGGAATTGTTCTTAAGAACAGTGCAATACATTGCACGCCTCAACCAAAAAATCATAGTTTCATCCTTCAATTTCCAACAATCTTAAGAACAATTATGGATGTTGCTATGATTGCTGTGAAGTCACTGCCTGATGTTTCCAAGATTGATCGCTTCAATGGTACATGTTTCAAGCGTTGGCAACAAAAGGTGCGTTCCACCTTGGACGTGCACAACTTGGCGCATATTCTGACAAAAAAGCAACCAATCCTTGGGTCCGAAGAATATGAGCAGAATTTTCCGATTTGGGAGAAAGGTAACAAAATATGTCGTCATACAATTCTTAGCACCCTCTCTAATGAATTGTTTGACATATATTGCAATTACAAAAATGCCGAAGAAATTTGGGATTTGTTACATAAAAAATATATAGTAGAAGATGCTGGAAATCAAAAGTATGCCATAGGCAATTTTTCGAATTTCCAAATGAATGAAGAAAAAGATGTTTCATCCCAAATACATGATTTTCACGTTCTTGTCAATGATCTCAAAATCGAAGAAATCACTTTGCCCGAAACTTTTATTGCCGGATTTCTTATTGAGAGGTTGCCGGAGTCATGGAAAGATTATAAAAATAAGCTTAAACACAAGAGAAAGCACATGACACTTGAAGATGTTATTGTCCACATTCATATTGAAGAAAAGAATAGGCTTAGGGACAAGGCTAATCTTGCTAAGGAAATTGCTTCCAAGGCTAATTTGATAGAGGGTGGTTCAAGCAAACCTCAATTTTGTCCTCAACAAAATTTCAAAGGAAAAAATATTTTTTCTAAATTTAATAAAAATAAGACTAATCGGAGCTTCCAAGCTCCTACTCCTCCTTCTTTCAAGAAGAAAGGAAATTGCTTTGTTTGTGGAAACCCAGGTCACTATGCATCCCAATGCAAGTTCAGAAAGGGGCCTCTTCCTCCTCCTAAGGCAAATTTGGTGGAAGCGGATGATGGAGATGTAATTGCTGTCGTTGTTTTACAAGTCCTAATGGCAGCAACTTCCAAGGATTGGGTCATTGATTCTGGAGCAACACGACACATTTGTGGAGACAGAAATGCCTTCAACTCATATACTTCTCTTAAAAATGGTGAAGAACAAGTTTTTATGGGAGATTCTTCTGCTGCACCGGTGGTTAGTAAAGGAAGAATTCTTCTTAAACTCACTTCAGGAAAAACCCTCTCTCTTAGTGATGTGTTGCATGTTCCTAATATTCATGCTAATTTGGTGTCAGTTGCTTTACTTGGTAAGGTTGGAATTAAGCTTACTTTTGAGTCTGATAAAATAGTTATGACTAAGAATGATATGTTTATTGGTAAGGGGTACTGTAACCAAGGACTGTTTATTTTGAATGTCCTTAATGTTGTTAATGAGAATGCATCTTCTTCTGCTTATATGGTGGACTCTATTGATTTGTGGCATGCTAGACTAGGACATGTGAATATGTCTTATATTAAAAAAAATGAAAGAATTAGGATTAATTCATAACATGACAAATTCTAGTAATATGAAATGTGAAGTATGTGTTGAATCCAAATCAACAAAGAAGTCTTGCAAATCTGTGGAAAGAGAATCTGAACTGTTAGGATTAATTCATTCTGATTTAGGTGACTTAAAAAATACTATGACTAGAAGTGGTAAAAAATATTATATTATTTTTGTGGATGACTACTTTAGAGATACTGTTTTATATTTGCTTAGATTTAAAGATGAAGCATGTGATATGTTTATTAAATATAAATCAGAAGTTGAGAATCAGTTGAATAAAAAGATAAAAAGACTTAGGTCTTGATGATGCCAAAAATTGGTAAGAGTAAAGTAGAGCAATTTAAGGAGAGAGAGCGAGAGAGAGAGTGAGAGACTATTTTTTGTATGTGGTTCGGCCCTGTTAATGAAGGTACCTACGTCCACGGGTGTGTCTGAGCACGTTCACTAGCAGATCACCGGCGGGCCTGGTGAGCTAACAAAGAGGGGCGGCACTACCAGTAATACCGGCCGGGTGTATGCGTATAATGGTGAATTATAGAGGCGCTGTGTAGACTACAGAATTGGCTGCCCCCTCAATGGGGGGTGAGTGGTCTCTTTTATAGATGCAAGAGACCTACTCATACATGGATAAGGAAATATAATCCTATTAGGGTGTGATTAACACCAATCAAGTAAGCTTCCTAATTGTATTAGGATTGATTGACATTAATTGTGGGAGTTTCCCAATTGGATTAGGAAATAGATGCACTTTCCATTAGTCTTCTAGCTTGAGTAGGAAACTGCCCATAATTTTGGGCGTATCAGCTGCCCCCCATTTCCAAGATTGGTCAGATGCTATATCGGGGCAAGTTTGGAAATCAGTTTGATGTTACTTGCCACTGTCTGAGTACTTGTAGAAGCTGCCTCGGGGCTTTTGAGCCTGATGAGTCCTCGGGAACTGACTGAGAGGTGAGACCCAGCCTAGCTCGGGACCTTTAGTTGCTCGGGAACTGACCGGGAGTTGAGACCCGGCCTAATTCGGAGTCTTTGAATGCTCGGGAAGTGACCGAGAGTTGAGACTCGGCCTACTTCGGAGTCTTTTTTGCTTGAGTTAGCTCCCAGGATGGTTATCTTCTGCCCGTAAACCTTCGTCAAGGCTGTGGGTAGAAGGATTTTACCATGTTGGACAAGCTGACCTAAAGCGTATTGCTCTAGGGTCCTTTTTACTGTTAACTCCCCAGGATGGTTGTCTTTCGCCCGGCCAGTCTTCGTCAAGACTGTTGGGAGAAGAGCTTGACCATGTTGGTGGAGACGACCTAAATCACGTTGCTTTAGGGTCCTTTTACTCCTCTATCGTCAGCCAACCTAAGAGATTTTAGTCACCTCTATCGTCGGTCTGGACCTAAGTGGAGTTAATGTCTCTGAGTACTGTAGGTGCTCGGGTTGTCCAAGATTTTGACTTGGTTATCCGCGAGGCCTGTAAATACCCGGTGTGATTACCTGTTTAGTTCACTGCGCCATCTTGCCCCCCAAGCTTTCGCTAAGATGAGGGTCTTACAGAGGCTATGATCTGTAGGTAACCGACCTGGAACATGGTGGTTGCAGGGTCTTTTGAAGCTTGCCATCATCAGCCACCTAGGAGGTTTGCCTCCATCGTCGGCTGGACCTAAGCGAAGCCGGTGCCTCGGGCGTGACCCCGAGGTCTTTGGTGCTTGGGTTCGGAGCCCGAGGTCTTTTAGCGCCTGAGTTCGGAGCTCGAGGTCTTTTTAGTGCCTCGGGGTTAGGCCCAAGGTCTTTGGATGCCTCGGGGTTAGGGCTGAGGTCTTTTTATATGCCTCGGGGTTAGGCCCGAGGTCTTTGGATGCCTCGGGGTTAGGCCCGAGGTCTTTTTATATGCCTCGGGGTTAGGCCCGAGGTCTTTGGATGAGCTCTCTGACAATCGGTGGAGCCTCACGTAGTGATCAGGCAAGTATCGTTGTAGTCGGGCTCCTAATTTTTATGTGGTGAAGGCAAAGCCGGAACTGCTTGATCCTGACCGATGTGAACTGGAGGTCGGATCGGGACTGCCGAACCATGCCTGTTGTGAGCTGGAGATCCGGTCGGGGCTGCCTGACCCGGACTGCTGTGAATCGGTGGTCGGGTCGGGATTGCCGGACTCAGACCTCTGTGAACTGGAAGAACTGTAAGAACTCTTGGGCTGATCTCGCTTTCGCTTACTTCTGGAAGACTCGTTGCTTTCTTGCCCGGTGTATTTGGTCTTCAGAAACTCTTCAGTGTCAATATATTTTCCAACCCTCTCAGAGAGCTCAACCAAAGTTTCTGGTCGGTTTCTGTGGAACGACGCGGCGCACTTGGTGTGTTGAACTCCCGAGCAGAAGGCTATGATGGCGATTATCTCGTCCAAATTACGGATTTGAAGCTTCTGTTGGTTGAACCGGTCGGTGAACTCCTTGAGGGACTCATTATTCCGTTGTCTGACTGTTAGTAGTTGCATGTCTGGCTTTAGCCGCTTATACATCCCGGCAAACTGGTTGATGAACTGCTTACTGAGTTGTTTGAAACAGCAGACCGATCGGGGCTCCAAGGAGTAGAACCACTGCATGGCCGGGCCTTTCAAAGTGCTGGGAAAGGCTAGGCAGTGTAGCTCATCGGAGTTGGTGGCTAGGGCCATCTGAGCCTTATAGGTTCGGACGTGGTCGATCGGACTTCCCGAGCCGTTGTATGAATATAGCCGAGGCTGCTTGAATTTGCGCGGGATAGAGAACCTCGTGATCTGGCTGGAGAATGGTGACTCTGTCTCGGTATTGGCTTGATTCGGAACACAGTTTTGACCAAGCTTTTTGGCCACTCCGTCGATCTGTTTCTTCAAGTCCTTGATTCGGGCTTCCACTTCTTCCCGACCGGTATCTGAGGAGCTAGTCGGGTTAGTGGAAGAGGCTTCTTCATGGCAGGGTGTTGTCCTCTGGGATCGGGCTCGGCTATGACTCCGGGTAACCGTTCGCCTAGGGACGACTTGGCTCTTGACCGAGTGACCCTGGACTGATTCCCGGGCCATACGCTCCTGCCTTTCCTCTCGGGCAGCACGCCCACTGTTGATGTCTCTGGCATCCTCAACATGGGACAGGTTGGCTCGGGTCCGTTGTCGGGTCAAGATCGGTTCTCGACCGTACGTAATGTTCCCGGGTCGTTTCCCGGCCACTGGAGGATTGCTTTGCTGGGCTAGCAGTGCTTCGATCTGTTGCTGGATTTGACGCTGGCCCTCCAAGAGTTGTGTGAGGGTTGCGGTGATTTGCTCATATGTCAGGACTGCTGCAGTCGACGCCGGGGCCGAAGGAACATCCCGGTCGGACTGCTGCGCAGCCTTCTTTGGTGGCATATTGATCAGTCAAGAATTTGTTGATGAGAAGAATTGTCGTTTCCCACAGACGGCGCCAAACTGATGATGCCAAAAATTGGTAAGAGTAAAGTAGAGCAATTTAAGGAGAGAGAGAGAGAGAGAGACTGAGAGACTATTTTTTGTATGTGGTTCGGCCCTGTTAATGAAGGTACCTACGTCCACGGGTGTGTCTGAGCACGTTCACTAGCAGATCACCGGCGGGCCTGGTGAGCCAACAAAGAGGGGCGGCACTACCAGTAATACCGGCCGGGTGTATGCGTATAATGGTGAATTATAGAGGCGCTGTGTAGACTACAGAATTGGCTGCCCCCTCAATGGGGGGTGAGTGGTCTCTTTTATAGATGCAAGAGACCTACTCATACATGGATAAGGAAATATAATCCTATTAGGGTGTGATTGACACCAATCAAGTAAGCTTCCTAATTGTATTAGGATTGATTGACATTAATTGTGGGAGTTTCCCAATTGGATTAGGAAATAGATGCACTTTCCATTAGTCTTCTAGCTTGAGTAGGAAACTGCCCATAATTTTGGGCATATCAGGTCTGATAGAGGAGGAGAGTATGAAGATGGACTTCTAATTGAATTTTGTGAGAAACATGGTATTATTCATGAGACTACACCTCCTTATTCTCCTGCCTCTAATGGGGTAGCCGAAAGGAAAAATAGAACTTTAAAAGAAATGATGAATGTTTTGTTGATTAGTTCTGGAGCTCCTCCTAATTTATGGGGAGAAGCTATTTTATTTGCATGCTTTATTCAAAATAAAGTACCTTATAAGAAAACTGGTACAACACCTTATGAGTTATGGAAAGGTTATGCACCAGATTTAAAATATTTAAAAGTTTGGGGTTGTTTAGATAAGGTTTTATTACCTGAACCTAAAAAGAGGAAAATTGGTCCTAAAACTTTTGATTGTATGTTTATTGGTTATGCTTATAATAGTGCTGCTTATAGATTCTTAGTTGTTAAAAGTGATATTATGGATCCTAATACAATTGTTGAATCTAATACTGCAGACTTTTTTGAGCATGTTTTCCCTTTAAAAACTCGTGTAGATAAAAATGCTCATGTACACAAGCTATTGAGAAGGAGTAAAAGGGCTAGAAAAGAAACAAATCTAGGAGATGATTTTTATACTTTTCTTGTTGAAAATGATCCTCTTACTTACACACAAGCTATTACTTCTCATGATTCAACATTTTGGAAGGAAGCTATTAACAATGAATTAGAGTCTATTTTATCTAATCATACTTGGGAGTTAGTGGACCTACCTCCTGGTTCTAAAGCTATTGGTTGTAAAGGGATTTTTAAAAAGAAGCTTAAACCAGATGGGTCCATTGATAAGTATAAAGCTAGATTGGTAGCTAAAGGATATTCACAAAAGAAGGATATTGATTATTTTGATACTTTTGCTCCTGTAACTCAAATTTCTTCTATTCGAATTTTAATCGCTTTGGCTACTATTCATAACTTAGTTATTCATCAAATGGATGTTAAGACAGCTTTTCTAAATAGTGATTAGAATGAAGAAATTTATATGGATCAACCGGAAGGATATGTTGTTTCTGGTAATGAACATAAAGTTTGTAAACTTGTGAAATCTTTGTATGGTCTTAAACAAGCACCAAAACAATGGCATGAAAAATTTGATCAAGTTTTATTATCTAATGGTTTTTTTATCAATGGGGCAGATAAATGTGTTATAGTAAATTTGGTGGCTATGTTGGTGTTATTATCTGCCTATATGTTGATGACATGCTTATTATGGGTACTTGTTTAGATGTTGTGATTGAAACTAAAAAGTTTCTTTCTTCTAGCTTTGATATGAAAGATATGGGTGAGGCAGATTTTATACTTGGCATTAAAATCAGAAAATCCAATAGAGGGATTATGCTCTCACAAGAGCATTATGTGGAGAAAATTTTAAAAAAATTTAATCATTTTGATTGTAAATATGTTTCTACTCCATATGATGCTAATTCTAAATTAAAGAAGAACAAATAAGCTAGTGTTTCACAGAACGAGTACGCACAAGTCATTGGTAGTTTAATGTACTTGATGAATTGTACTCGTCCTGACATTGCATATGCTGTTAGTAGGTGAAGTCGCTATACTCAAAGTCCAAATAAAGAGCATTGGACAACTTTAAACAGAATACTTAAATATTTGAAAGGAACAAATAATTATGGATTAATGTATTCTGGTTTGCCTGCAGTATTAGAAGGATATAGTGATGCTAACTGGATTTCAGATTCAGATGAGACAAAATCAACTAGTGGGTTTATCTTTACACTTAGTGCAGTTTCTTAGAAGTCGTCCAAGCAGACTTGCACAGCTAAGTTAACGATGGAATCAGAGTTTGTGGCTCTTGAGAAAGATGGTATCGAGGCTGAGTGGTTAAGAAACTTCTTAGTAGATGTTCCTATTTGGAATAAGCCAGTTCCATCGGTATCTTTACACTGTGATAGCCAGGCCACTATTGGTTGAGCTATGAATAAGTCTTATAATGGCAAGAGTAGGCATATACGCCTAAGACACAATATTGTGAGGCAGCTGCTTGATGATGGAGTTATATCTCTTAATTTTGTAAGGTCAGAAGTAAATTAGGCTAACCCTTTAACAAAACCACAAGGGAGAAAACTAGTGTATGAAACATCGAGGGGAATGGGGCTTATGCCTATAACAAAAATCAACAATGATAGTAACCCAACCTATGTAATTGGAGAACCCAAGAAATAGGTTCATATGGGTAATAACAAGTCATTGGTTGATTTGAGATGCACTATAATTTAATTATAGTTTGTCCATTCATATGGTGTATAGTGTAATTGCAATGTGTAAGGTTGAGTTAAACTCTTAATGAATTCTATAGTCCATATTATTTGGATGGTGTGTTTAATTGCAATACATACTTGATGAATTCACCTATATAAGTGTGAAAGTGGGCCGCTTTCTATGAAATCTTAGGCAAGTTTTCTAGAGCACTTAAGAAAAACCAGGACAGGCCCAGGGCCTAGAGGCGCCACACTGATTAGAGTTACTCAGATTCTGAGAGATCAATGTGGGTATAAGACGATTGATTTACGATAAAGGGATTATGGTTCATAGAAATGTTATTTCACCAAATTCCTGTAATATCACTTCTTATATTCCTAGGGACTGGTTCATAGCCCTAAAGGCACCAGTTCTGATGCATTGAGGTCTCATGCTTCATTCCTTTTTATTTGTTTGAATTTTTGAAATAGAGGGGGATTGTTGGATTAGTTTGTTGGGTTTTATATATTTGTGGGTTATTTATTTGTTTGGGTTATAACATTTGTTAAAACCAAGCAATTGGCCCATGGGCCTCTTTTATTTCAAAAACCCAAACCCAAGCTAAAGTTTGATTTTGACAACTATCCCACATTGAAATTTTACAAGAGTTTTCTACTCCTTTTATATACTTTCCTTCCATAAGCTAGTAAACTTGTATTGGGGGAATGCCCTCTCACGTGCGCGCAGGGGGTGCAAATCTTGGATTCGGGCCGTCCGATTTGGCTTGAAAACCGTGACTTGTGTGTGCACGTCCTGCGGACACGAATGCTCCTCGAATTGTACACTCGTGCATAGGGGTGGTACTATCCCGTTTTTGCAACTGGTATTAAATTTTTATCTATATGACTGTTAGTATTAAACTGTTTTTAATCCAATATGAGTGTTGGAGTCATCATTTATTTCCTGTGTTAAATAATATGACTGTGGGAGAGTCATTAGAATCTTAATCTGTTTACTATATATATGATCCCACTCATCCAGTTTGTTACACAACATAATCTTCCTCCTATCAATTTTCTATTTTCCTTTTCTTTCTTCACTAGTTTTTCTGGAGCAATTTCTGAGTACTCAATTTACTCTTCCAATTCAAGTGCATGTTTGAAAGAGTTGGTTGCTGAATCCTGAAGAACATAGCGCTGTGACCTTGTGCATTGAGTCACTAACTTTGAGAGTCGAAATTGTTCTTAAGGACAGTGCAATACATTGCACGCCTCAACCAAAAATCATAGTTTCATCCTTCAATTTCCAACAGCTTTCTTTTCTCTTCTCTTCTCTTACGCTATGTTTGAGAGTTTAAGGGAGAAAAGAAAAGAAGATAAAGTTGTAAGTGATGAGAGAAAAGAAAAGAAGAGAAAGGATAATAGTTTCTTTCATTTTGTTTGGGAGTTTAGGAGAGAACAGAAAGTTAGTTTCTTTCCTCTTGTTTGAGAGTTGAGAAGAAAAGAAGAGAAAAGAAAGAAAATTACCATTCTATCCATTAATGACTTGAACTAATGAAGCCTCTAACATCTCTTATTTTCATTTTCTATTCACACCAAATTGCATCCAAATTTACTTTGATACGTGAGTTTTTTGCTTTGTTAGGAGAGAGAATACACGTATATAGTGTATTAGGAGCCTAAGACTTAGATGAAATTAAAATTAGTTAAGAATTAAATAGTGGGTATTAAGAAAAATTCATTAAACCCCACTTTCTTTTCTCTAATTTTCTTCCCAATTTGGAGAGAAAGAAATTGAGAGAAAGTGGGGATTAGTTTTCTCTCCCTTTCTTTCCTTTTCTCTCCTCACTTAAACTCCCAAATGAGAGAAAGTGAAAGAAAGTGAGGTACTCTCTCTCATGTTCTCTTCTTTTCTCTCATTTTTTAAACTCCCAAACATAGTGTTATCTTCTCTTAATGAGTTTCTCTTCTCTTTTCTTCAGTTCTCTCAATCCAAACAGAGTGTTAATTAAAAAAGCAGCCAAAAAATCACTGAAAACTTTAAGTGAAAAATTTCAACTGAAAATAATCAATAAATATATTCTATTTCAGTAGTTAAGCACTATTTTCAGTATTACAAATTCAATCACTTAAAATTTTCAGTACGTAAAATCCAGCACTTAATTTTCTGTTCTGATACACCCAAAATCAACCCATGCCTGAACGGTTCTATTCTGCAAATACTGACAAGCATCATCCCGAGCGGTTTGGTCCACCTGATGCCTCCCGAACGGTTCATCCACGACCCGGCCAACAGGTCGGGAAGACCGCACAGGCACATCCCACTGCGGGAACAGCTCATCCGGGTCCACAGGCATGATCCTGAGCATTACGGGCAGTTTCCTACTCAAGCTAGAAGACTAATGGAAAGTGCAAGCTATTTCCTAATCCAATTAGGAAACCCCCACAATTAATGTCAATCTATGTCAATTGGATTATATTTCCTTATCCATGTACGAGTAGGTCACTTACATCTATAAAAGAGACCTCTCACCCCCCATTGAAGGGGCCAACTCTTTAGTCTACACAGTACCTCTATAAAATTCACCATTGTACGCATACACCCGGCCGGTATTACTGGTAGTGCCGCCCCTCTTTGTTGGCTCACTAGGCCCGCCGGTAATCTGCTAGTGAACGTGCTCAGACACACACGTGGACGTAGGTACCTTCATTAACAGGGCCGAACCACATACAAAAAATAGTCTCTCGCTCTCTCTCTCTCTCTCTTAAAATTGTTCTACTTTATTCTTACTGATTTCTGGCATCATCAATTTGGCGCCGTCTGTGGCAAACGACAAGTCTTCTCATCAACAAATCTCTTGACTGATCGTCATGCCACCGAAGAAGGGTAAGAAGGTTAGTCAGCAGTCCAACCGGGATGTTCCTCCTGCCCCGGCACCGGCTGCGGCAGTCATGTCATCTGAGCAGATCACCACGACCCTCACACAACTCTTGGAGGGCCAGCGTCAAATCCAGCGACAGATCGAAGCCCTGCTAGCCCAGCAAAGCAGTCCTCTAGGGGCCGGGAAATGACCCGGGAACGTTGCGTACGGTCGAGAACCGATCTTGACCAGATAATGTGCCCGAGCCAACCCGTCCCGTGTTGAGGATGCCAGAGACATCAACAATGGGCATGCTGCCCGAAAGGAAAGGCAGGAGCATATGGCCCGGAAATCAGTCCAGGGTCAGTCGGTCAAGAGCCGAGTTGTCCCTAGGCGAACGGTTACCCGAAGCCATAGCCAAGCCCGATCCCAGAGGACATCACACCATCATAAAGAAAAAGCCTTTTCCACCGATACCGGGCGGGAAGGAGTGGAAGCCCGAATCAAAGACTTGCAGAAGCAGATCGACAGAGTGGCCAAGAAGCTTGGTCAAAACCGCGCTCAGAATTAGGCCAATACCGAGACAAAGTCACCGTTCTCCAGCCAGATCACGGGGTTTGCCATCCCGCACAAATTCAAGCAGCCTCGCCTAGATTCCTATAACGGCTTTGGAAGCCCGGTCGTTCACGTCCGGACCTATAAGGCTCAGATGGCCCTTGCCACCTACTCCGATGAACTACACTGCATAGCCTTCCCCAGCACTTTGAAAGGCCTGGCCGCCCAATGGTTCTACTCGTTGGAGTCCCGATCGGTCCGCAGTTTCACGCGACTCAGCAAGCAGTTCATCAATCAGTTCATCGGTATGTACAAACGGCCAAAGCCTGACATACATCTACTGACGGTTATACAAAGGAATAATGAGACCCTAAAGGAGTTCACCGGCCGGTTTAATCAAGAGAAGCTCAGCATCTACGATCTTGATGAAATCGCCGCTATCATAGCCTTCTGCTCGGGAGTTCAACACACCAAGTGCGCCGTGTCGTTCCAGAGAAATCGACCGAAAACTTTGGTTGAGCTCTCTGAGAGGGTTGGAAAATACATTGACACTGAAAGAGTTTCTGAAGACCAAAGACACCGGCCAAGAAAGCAACGAGTCTTCCAGAAGTAAGCGAAAGCGAGATCAGCCCGAAAGTTCTGACAGTTCCTTCAGTTCGCAGCGGTCTGAGTCAGGCAGCCCCAGCCCGAACTCCAGTTCACATCGGTCAGGATCAAACAGTTCCGACTTTGCCTCCAGCACAGAGAAGTCAGAAGCCCGACGATCCTGATCCGACCTCCTATCTCCATTGGTCTAGAAGAGCCCGACTACAGTGGTACTTGCTTGATCACCATATGAGGCTCCACCGATTGTCAGAGAACTCATACAAAGACCTCGGGCCTAATCCCGAGGCATGCAAAGACTTTGGGCCTAACCCCGAGGCATACAAAGACCCTTGGGCCTAACCCCGAAGCATACAAAGACCTCGGGCTCTAACCCCGAGGCACGAAGAAGACCTCGAGCTCCGAACTCAAGCACTAAAAAGACCTCGGGCTCCGAACCCAAGCACCAAAGACCTCGGGGTCACGCCCGAGGCACCGGCTTCGCTTAGGTCCAACCAACGATGGAGGCAAACCTTTTAGGTGGCTGATGATGGCAAGCTTCAAAAGACCCTGCAACTACCATGTTCCAGGTCGGTTACCTACAGTCATAGCCTCTGTAAGACCCTCGTCTTAGCGAAAGCTTGGGGGGCAAGACGGCGTAGTGAACTAAACAGGTAATCACACTGGGTATCTACAGGCCTCGCGGATAACCAAGTCAAAATCTTGGACAACCCGAGCACCCACAGTACTCAGAGGCATTAACTCCACTTAGGTCCAGATCGACAATAGAGGTAACTAAATCTCTTAGGTTGACCGACGATAGAGGAGCAAAAAGACCCTAAAGCAACGTGATTTAGGTCGGCTCCACCAACATGGTCAAGCTCTTTTCTCAACAGTTTTGACGAAGGCTAACTGGGCGGAAGACAACCATCTTGGGGAGTTAACATAAAAAGGATCCTAAAACAATACGCTTTAGGTTGGCTTCTCCAACATGGTCAAATTCTTCCACCCACAACCTTGACGAAAGTTTACGGGCAGAAGATAACCATCCTGGGAGCTAACTCAAGCAGAAGAGACTCCGAAGTAGGCCAAGTCTCAACTCTCGGTCACTTCCCGAGTATTCAAAGACTCCGAATTAGGCCGGGTCTCAACTCCCGGTCAGTTCCCGAGCACCTAAAGGTCCTGAGCTAGGCTGGGTCTCAACTCTCAGCCAGTTCCTGAGGACTCACCAGGCTTAGAAGCCCCGAGGCAGCTTCCCCAAGCACTCAGACAGTGGCGAGTAACATCAAACTGATTTCCAAACTTGCCCCGATATAGCATCTGGCCAACCTTGGAAATGGGGGGCAACTGATACACCCAAAATCAGCCCATGCCCGAACAGTTCTATTCTGCAAATACTGACAAGCATCATCCCGAGCAGTTTGGTCCACCTGATGCCTCCCGAACGGTTCATCCACGACTCGGCCAACAGGTCGGGAAGACCGCACAGGCACATCCCACCGCGGGAACAGCTCATCCGGGCCCACATGCATGATTCCGAGCATTACGGGCAGTTTTCTACTCAAGCTAGAAGACTAATGGAAAGTGTAAGCTATTTCCTAATCCAATGAGAAAACTCCCACAATTAATGCCAATCTATGTCAATTGGATTATATTTCCTTATCCATGTACGAGTATGTCTCTTACATCTATAAAAAAGACCTCTCACCCCCCATTGAAGGGACCAACTTTTTAGTCTACACAACACCTCTATAAAATTCACCATTGTACGTATACACCCGGCCGGTATTACTGGTAGTGTCGCCCCTCTTTGTTGGCTCACCAGACCCGCCGGTGATCTGCTAGTGAACGTGCTCAGACACACACGTAGATGTAGGTACCTTCATTAGCAGGGCCAAAACACATACAAAAAATAGTCTCCCTCTCTTAAAATTGCTCTACTTTATTCTTACCAATTTCTGACATCGTCAAGTTCTATCAAACGCACGTAATTGGTATACTTTTGCATGGAATCAAAAACACTTACCAAAAGCGCCAGAATATATCATAAAAGATCCGGTTTGATACACTTTTCTATCTTCCTTCGGACCTTCCTGTTAATTTAAACTTTTTAACATTCCTGAAAATTTACAATTTGTTTCTCTCAATTTACAATTTGCCTAGCAATAAAAAAAAAAAAAAAAAAAAACAAACAAACAAACTTTTGAACAAGAGACTTCAGAGGGCAGAGAGCGAGAGAGAGTCGGCGAAGACCGCACTACAATCTGTTTGTATCGTACTATCATTTTTCCCATTTAACGGACCATTTCCCTCTGTCACACACACACACACACACAACAGTGCGAGGACCCGCTCTTCCTCTTTCTTGCTCTCCGTATGTAGGGATAGAGATACAGATGTAACATCTATCTATCTAGCATCATATTATAGTCATATTTGTTTGTTGGGTTTGTGAAGATCTTCTTCATTGGCAACGTCTCTGATTAGTGGATCCCATCATCCCAATTCCCAACCAAGGTCACTACTTCATCTCAACTCTTTTCTTTCTTTCCTCTTCTTCTCATACACGTTGTTAAATTTTTGTATTTGTTTTGTGTCTATTTTTATGAACGATGGGAGGGAGTAATTAATTAATTAATTTATTTATTTATCAAAGTTGTTGGCAATTTTAGTTTCTTCTTTGTATTGTAGTTTTTGACTTGAAATTTTGGCCATGCTTTGTATAGGATAGGATATATCTCAATTGGTTGGGTATATATATATATATATATATATGTTACCCTAGCAGCTAGCTGTATGCATAGGAGGAGAAGTTGTTCATCATAATGGCTTCAAGAGCAATATTATTATTGCGTAGGAGTATTAGTAGTAAGAAGAGACACCTCTTGAATCAGCCATCCCCATTCTTACATCTTCGGGGTTTTGAGCACGGGCAATCACCTCAGCTTCCAAGGGATTTGATCTCGGCTTCCACTCATCCATTTAATATACATACAGATTACACAAAAGAAGGGGATTCAAATACCCAAAAAACTATAGGGGAATCATCAATAACAAGATTTATTACACCTAACTCTAATGGAATTCGAACTTCAGTTTGTGGCACTGGAAATGCGGGTTATGTTCCCCTTTTAGGAGCTAGATCGGTTTTGGAATCCGTGCGCTATCTGTCAACAGCTACAGCAGGCCAACCTGAATTTGGTAATGGTAAAGATGGAAATGAGCAACATGTTGCTGTTAAGCCAGCCAAGGAAGCTTCACCTGAAGAGTGTGACCAAGCAGTTGAAGGTTTGAGCTCAGTGAAAGCCAAAGCCAAAGCAAAGCAATTGCAGGATTCACAAAAGGGTTCCCAAATTATTATCAAGAGAGTATGGGCTATGCTTTTAGGCGTTGGTCCTGCTTTGAGAGCCATTGCTTCTATGAGCAGGTTAGAAAGCTTTTATGCGCCTTGCAGAAAAAGCCCAATTGACACATGCTGCCTGTACTAACTGATTATTCTGTTCTTTCAGAGAGGACTGGGCAAAGAAGATTCGGCACTGGAGGGATGAATTTAAATCTACTCTGCAACATTATTGGTTGGGTACAAAACTACTCTGGGTTGACGTTAGGATAAGCTCGAGGTTACTATTGAAACTTGCTGGTGGAAAGAGTCTTTCTAGAAGGGAGAGGCAACAACTCACACGCACGACGGCTGATATTTTCAGGCTAGTCCCTTTTGCAGTTTTTATTATTGTCCCGTTCATGGAGTTCTTACTGCCAGTATTCCTGAAATTGTTTCCCAACATGTTGCCATCAACTTTCCAAGACAAAATGAAAGAACAGGTAAGGATTGTATCTACTGTGACGCTATATTTATTAATTGCTCTCATCTCAATTCAGTGCTAAGCTAAGGTCATCCTTAAATCTGATATCTATAATTCCTATTAGCCAACAATACCACTGAACTAGTAGGTTAGGTGGTTTCCTGTTAAGACTATAGACCCATGCGTAAAGGATGAGCCTGGAAAATGAGCAGGTTTGGGCAGAAAAGGTGCTCAACCTGTATACAACCAGCACTGATCGGGCTGATAACGGGTCAGGTTAAATTGGGCTAGGTTAAACCTGCCAAGGACCAACCCATCAATTTTTATCTCAAAGAGACTCCCACCTCCTTTTGTCAATTAAGAAAAAATTCTGGGGAAAAAGGCGCAAAAAAAATCTTTAATATTTTTTCCATGAAAAAGGAGAAAAGGGGTTAACAATTACAAGTAGTGATTCTAGTTGAAACTCAAGCTTTGACATATTGAGATAAGCACAAATGTGAAATAACAAAGCTTATTGTTAAAGTATGTGCATAAAATTAGCTTTCCATTAAATTCTGACCAAAAAATATTCACATGAAAACTTTGCTTTTAAAACCTTGGAAACAATGGGGACACCAAATCTTGAATTAGCACTCCAAATTGATTAAACTTCCTAGGTGTTCTATCTGAATTTTAAGAAAAAGTGTGCTTCTCTAGAAGACTGAATCAAAATACCCTGATTCCTTTTTACATCAACCTGTCAAACGTAGAGTATTACAACTCACCATTGCTGGCACCGAATTTAAGATAATCCTATTCCTCACCAGTCACCATAAAAAATACGACATCCTCTGTTTCTTAATCCTTTATTCCACCATCGTTGTCATAGTCGTGTCGTTTTCTTCTTTGTCTCTACCTTCTCTTTTGTTTTGCGTTGCATCTGCATCTTCAGGCTCTACATGCGCGTTGAAAATAGTGATAAGGGTGCCGCAGAAGAAGAAAGAACGAACAAAGATTATGCAAAACTCCAAAAACCCATATGCAAGTTCGTGAGTGCGGTCATTGCCAATTCGCCACCACTACCAAGATCGCTTACCGCTAGAGAGAGCGAGCGAGAGAGAGAGAGAGAGAGAGAGAGAGAGAGAGAGAGAGAGAGAGAGAGAGTTTGGTGATTCTAACCCTAGAAACCTCAACCCGCGTCCAACCTGTGCAATAGACATTTCTTTAGCAACTATTTTGGTCCATAATCATAAAATAAGCTAACCAAAATTCAGCTAGAAACGGGCAGACTTGGATGGGTTTATGGATTTGGGTTAGCAGTAAGTTCTAGGCCCAAATTCCTTTGTTGTCAGCTTAGGAAAATGTGTGTTTGGTTTCCTTCATGTTTACCCTTTAGCAGACGACCTCCATATAAGGGGGCTTGTAACACATGCCAGTAGGCGTGGATCAATTTAATGAAAATATGTATTGATCAAATCTGTGTTGGAAATTAAGAATAAGAGAAAAGAAAAGGAGAAAGAACTTCCTAAGAGAAGTTTGTATGTTTTCATAAGTGAGTGTGCATGATTTGTTCCAGTTGCTTTTGTATTGCGAATAATAGGTTGCTCAGTTTTGGGACGGTTGGCATCTAGAGATTAGGAATTGAGATGGAACAGGCATTGAAAAGGGACATCTTGCATAGGTGTTAGTGATTGATCTGACATTTTCTATACGCTTTAGCATTTGGAGCAATCGTTGACTCAACTTGGTATCATATGGGTTCGAGTCTTCCTCCCTAGTTTTGATTTGCATGTTGCACTCTGTTATTTGTACCCAGTATGATGGAGTTCATTTTGTTCTCTCTCCTCTTATGAGATGCGGTCGGACGTGAAGGCGGGTTTTAGTGCTTGATCTGTTGTTGAAACTGTATGATTTGATTCGATTCTATGCATTTCCTAAATTATTTGAATAGGTGTATAGTATCGATCTACTGAAGTAATTGCAGGAGAATCTTATGATTCACACCCGAATCACAGGAATCTTACAATTCTTACAATTGAAAGCCATTTTTTTCTTTTTTCTTTATTTGGTTTTGTTTTCTTTTTTCATTTTTCTTTATCCTTTTACACACATGTTTTAAGCCACTTAGTATTTGTTTGTACAAGAGTCAACCATTTTTCTTGTAAATTGAATTCCCCCTTTTTTTTTTCCAAGTGTGGAGAATTTCCTATGAATTATCCCGATCCATCATTAAGACTTAAAAGATAGAGGTTGAGGCACACACAAGAGGAAGTTATTAGAGACATCTATGGAGAATTTCTAGTTACATATGAATTGTCTTGATCCATCATTAAGGCTTAAAAGATAGAGGTTGAGACACACACAAGAGGAAAATATTAGAGACATCATTAAGACTTAAAGTTACAAGAGGAAGTTGTTAGAGACATCTATTAAGACTTAAAAAAGAATTTTGGGGGTTGGCGATTTTGGAGTAAGTTTATTCTATTTTTCAATTTTCACAAGTTCAAAATTTTATTTTGGTGTTTTTTCTCTTGTAATGGCTCCCAAAGAAGGGGAAAGAAAGAAGGTGATTCGTTGTTTTGCACTAGTTTGGTTTTTTATTTTTTTATTTTGGTGTGTGTTGTTTTGGTATTTTGGTGTTTTTCAATATATCACTGGATCCTACAATTCACGATTTGATGAAATGGCATTTTGATTCACGATCAAATCCCTATTTGACAACTATTTTGTAAACGTTATTGATCCCATTCTCTAACAACTCAAATTTTGGAGCAGCTGGTGACTTAACGGTGGGAAAGTTGAAAAAAACAAAACTTGGGAAGAATTGGGAAATGAATCGATAATATAGCAGAAATTTAGGAACTTGTGAAAGATACATATTGTATGTAACAAAATTGCGTGATAGGATGTACATTTCTCTCTCTATGTATGTGTGTATATATACTGGGTTGTAAAGCTTGCACTGTAGCTATACGTGTATAATCTTTTGAACTCCACTAGTTTTATGCTATCAAGATTGTTTGTTAGACACAGTGTGCAATATGTTTATGCTCCTATTCACCGCATAATTGGAAAAATTTCAAAACCGCTCAATTTCTGAAGTACAAGTATCACTTCCTATTATAGAAGAAGTTTAGTGTTAAACTTTAATCTTATTAAAATCGCCCAATATGTTACACAATATATACTAGAGCTAGGAGAAAGAAAAGGAAATAATGAACAAGGAAAGAAGTAAAGGAAAAAGATTAAAAGGGAATAAAAATCATAAAAGATCCTAAACAATCGTAATCGTAATATTCCAACACTCCCCTTCAAGCTGGAGCGAAGATATTCAAGAGCCCAAGCTTGATCAGAGAAGTCTTTAAGAGAGAAGGTCCAATTGGTTTAATAAACATATCAGCTGTCTCTTCAGAAGAAGGAACTAACTGTGGAATGATGACCCTGATCGAACTTTCTCACGAATGAAATGAACATCAACCTCAATGTGCTTAGTGCGCTCATGAAGAACAGAATCAGAAGCAAGCATTATCGCTGACTTGTTATCGCAGAACAATATAGATGACTCAGTCACAAAGAATCCTAATTCTCACAAGAGAGACTGAATCCATAAAAGCTCACAAGTGCCCTGTGCCATAGCACGATACTCAGCTTCAGCTGAAGACCTTGAAACAACTGCTTGTTTCTTGCTTTTCCAAGAGATAAGGTGATTACCATAAAACGTGCAAAAACCAGAAGTAGATCGTCTATCACTCTTGGAACTAGCATAATTAGTATAACACGAAATTTCAGTCTGCTTTCCAACAGCCAAAAAGAGACTCAGACCTGGGCAGATTTTAAGATACCTCAGGATTGATGAACGGCATCCATATGAGAAGTACGATGAGCATGCATAATCTGACTCACAGCACTCACAGCAAAACTAAGATCAGGTCTAGTGTTGGTCAAATAGATCAGACGACCAACTAGACGTTGAGAAGAAGATGGATTAGATAAGAGTTCCCCTGACTGATAGCTTGAAATTCGGATCCATAGGTGTAGAAGCAGGACGACATCCCATCATGCCCATATCATGGGGAGATCCAAAACATATTTCCGTTGGGACTGAGATATTCTATGATGAGTCCTAGCAACCTCAATGTCAAGAAAGTATCGAAGAGCACCAAGATCTTTGATATCAGAAGACGTCCCAAGTTGTTTCTTTATATCCTCAATACTTGAAGAGTCATCGTCGGTGATAATGATAACATTTCATTATCATGATTGCCCTTATACTATTTCCACTAGTTTTATGCTATCAAGATTGTTAGTTAGACACAGTGTGCACTATGTTTATGCATCTGTCACTGCATCTAGTGGTGTCATCTCTCATGTACTTTCTCATGACTCACATAGCATCTCAAATTGGCAAGTTTTAGAACTGCTCAATTTTTAAAGTACAAGTATCACTTCATATTATCAAGGAAGCAAGAGGGCGAGTTTCGGTGCAAGGGGAAGGTTGCTCCATAGTGACCTGGACGTCACGCGTTTGAAATGCGAAAACAGCCCGCAGCGGCGGGAGTCTCATGCACTGAGTTTGCCCTTTCTATCATCAAGGAAGCACACACACTTTATATCAAAAGGTTGATGTGTACATACGAGAGAGAAAAAGTGACCACAACAGACTATGACACAAAGTTCCTATTATGTAAACGATCCAAATGTATATTTGTGCGATATATGTATGTAAAACCTAGTGGTATACGCTAATGCTGAGGAAAATAGGCATGTTGGCAACATGAGACCATTGGTGGGACTAAAGTCATTCACTGTCTGGATAATGACTAATCTCAGCAATAAATTATAGGCCATCTTGCTCTAAGTTTCTGATTGTAATGTTGTATTGGTTCCGTAATTTTTTCCTTTCTACTTAATTATTTCATTGGAAAAGATTACGATACTGGACTATATTTTGGAAAATACCTGTGGAATTGGTCATGAATGTATTGTTAAGTCGTGTTTGTGCATATGTTTAAAATCTGATCTCTTGAATCGGTAAACATATAGAAATGATGCTAATGGATCAAATTATCACCTAGGAAAGCAGTCGATATGATTTTGTCCTAAAAGAGCACGGGTAGAGAAGGTTGAAAAATCTCAGTACGAATCACAGTCTAAATTCAAAGTTTATCTTAGTCACTAATCTATAACCTGGAGATTTAGTGATGGTGTAGGTCATCAGCCTTTGAGAGCTTTGTCTAATGCGAAGGATTAGAAATAAATGAAATGTAGGATTCCATGTTAATGCACATCTAAATTTATCGCATAAAGTTGCTATTGCTATCAAGGGCTTTTCATTAGAACCATGCTAATTTCCGGAAGAAATAATGTAGCAGTGAGCTCTGGATCTTTGTCACCATTTTAACTAAGAAACTGGTAAAATGGCTCCAACCCCTGCTCAATGATGTTTTATTGTCTCGAAAATGTTGCTCGCACATACCCTTGAATGTGTAGTCTGTTGGCTTGATAAAAAGGCTAAAAGACTGTGTTGTCAATACGTAAGCTCAATTAAGTGACATACATTATGGCTCATAAATGCTCCTTGTGGGTTATATACTCATATGACATACAGATCCTGAATGTTCTTTGCAGTACCATTCTTCTATTGAAATTTTGATGTCAGTTCAAATTATCCAATTTTAGGAGGCACTGAAAAGGAAACTAAATGCAAGAATAGAATATGCAAAGTTTCTTCAGGACACAGTTAAAGAAATGGCAAAGGAAGTGCAAAATTCACGAAGTGGAGAAACTAAGAAAACAGCAGAAGACCTTGATGAATTTATGAACAAAGTAATGTCTTCCCCTCTCCATTACTGGTTTTATTTGCCCAAAAAAGGGAAGTGAAGTCAGGGGATTCTATTATCTTTAGGATGCATTTCATGTTTTATGTATTATTTTGACAATTAAACAGGTTCGGACGGGTGCCCGTGTTTCCAATGATGAAATTTTAGGCTTTGCTAAGTTGTTCAATGACGAGCTTACTCTGGATAATGTCAGCAGGTTGATGTTACTCCTACACTTTACGTGGCTGTATCCTTTCTATTTGACTATAATTGTCTTGCTCATTGGTTCTGACGCAATGAGCAAAACTCTGCTCGACTTGTCAAATGCAGGCCTCGGCTAGTAAATATGTGCAAATATATGGGTTTCAGTCCGTATGGGACAGATGCATATTTACGTTACATGCTTCGGAAGAGACTTCAGTGGTAAGCTATATTATGTCCATTCTGATAAATCTTGGTTACATAGTTCAGAACTACTATACTCTTTATGGCGAAAAGCTATTGAAAGTTTTTCTCTACGGAAGCCATTGGACCAACCAAGTCTGTTTATACAGCATGTCATCTAGTTCAGCTATCTAATATTTTAGACCATGGCACTTGAGAAGCAAGGTGTGCTCATATAGATTTGGGCATTTTTTTTATTGGACAAAAGTTGGATATCTATTTTGCTATCTGTAGGCATGGATCAAAATTTCCGTTTGTTTCCATCGATACAGCCGAAACGTTTCGGTTTCCTAGGTCATGGAAACGAAACAGCCATGGAATCTCGAAATTCCATAGATTCCATCGAAACTGTTTCTTTTGTTTCCGTCGAAACATGATTGTTTCAATCGAAACCGACCTATGATTCCAGATCGTTTCATTTGCTTCCACCCAAACATGATTGTTTCCATCGAAATTATCCTATGGATGTGTATTTGTCATGCGAATAATCATTTTATTTTGGAGATGGCTTATTAGCTTACTATGTGCTTAAATGTAACTTTTGTATTCTATGAAGTGTTTTGTGTATTCTATGAAGTGTTTGATAGTAGATTGGCGACTTAATCCTCTTGTATTTTCAATTTGAACTACATATTTTTAATGTAACTACATATATAGACCTCTTAAAGGTTCAATTAATCAATTATTAGCTTTATATGTGCATATAGTTAAAATAAAACTTATGTTTCCCCATGTTTTCAAATTTTTCTAGTGTTTCCACACGTTTCTCAAATGTTTCCAAAACGTTTCTGTTTCTGGGCAAACCGAAACAGACCGAAACAAAATTTTGGTCCTTGTCTGTGGGATAACACCATTTTATCCACCAAGCATATGATGAACCGATCATACTTTTCAATCCAAAGGTGGCACTGGTTATGCACAATCTCTGATAATTCGTGCGTCTATGAATGCTGCAAATTGCCTCGTGCCTTCCTTTTTTGTAACAATAACCAGATTTCATCAAAGCTTGGAGTATCCGATAATAATGATAGATGTTATCTGATATATGTAGCATGTCAACATTACGGCTTAGCAAGATAGTGGACCATTGGTTGACACTATATGTAGTTCAAGTACTTTGTTCTTGGTTACTTTGTCCGAATAAAAAGATCTATAATTCCGAGCTGAACATGTTGATTATTATTATTATTTTTTTATGATTCTTATCCTATACTCAATTTAGCTGTTCTCTATGAGACAGGATGTCATGAAATTGATTACAAAAACACTTGTGCTTTTGGAAAATTTGTTGCTTTCATTTTCTATTTTGATTTTATAAATGTACATGCGGAGAATCCATTCATTATTACATGTCTTAGGGGGTGTTTGATAACCCAATTAAGTGCTGAAAATAAAAATTTTCAGCACTTATTTTATTTAAGTGCGTTTGATAATGTACCACTTAATTGAAAAAGCACCCAAAAAATCACTGGAAATTTTAATTGAAATTTTTCTACTGAAAATAATCACTGAATACAGTCTATTCCAATACTTGAAACACTGTTTTCAGTATTACAAGCTCAATCGCTTAAAATTTTTAGTACTTAAAATTCAACACTTAATTTTCAGTACTTAATTTTCAGTTTTATCAAACGCACCCTTACTCTCTGTAATCATTCGATTTGATGTTCTAGGAGAACTGGAAAAGCAATTTGATAAAATGATTTGATAGAAGTGGAAGAGCAAAGAGGTTTCTTTAGTCACTGATGCTTGTCCATGTAATGTGATGAAGAGGAAGTGTTGCAACCTTGTCATGCCTCTGAAAAGGGCAGAATTAACATTTTTCAATCACCAGTTGCTCTAAAAGCTTAAGCGGTTAGAGAATGGGCCCAACAATGTATATCAAGATTCAACATCCTCCTTTGCATGCGATCCCGCCTAAACAAGTTCCATCATAATGGAGACCAACAACAAAGTGCAAATATGCACATTAGAATTTGGGGGGGGGGTTGGTCCTTAAGTAATGTAACCCCTATTTCCATTGTACGACCTAGTTAGGTAGCCTTTAGCAAGCGTAACATGCCCACCCCATTTTTTGGACACCAGGCATGCCATGACATGGTGGTTGGGAATCCTGAATCTATTAATGCAATTCAATTCTCAAACATGGTTATTGAGATCTTACCTCTATTATCAAAACCGTTCAACCTAATTCAATGGAGGAATTAAGCAACAAAAAGAAAAGGGTGTTGGTTGAAGTGCCCAAGGATGTTGAGAAATCTTGCCTCTGTTAATGCCGTGTCCTTTTAAATAGATTCAGTTGGAGTAGGATATTTGTTAAGACCCAAGAATGACCTAGAACTGTTAGCTTCTTAACTAGAAGATCTAGCTTAATAAAATGCTTGCTCCTCAAACTTTGTTTTAACTTGTTAGGCTCTTGGGCGGATGATGGGGGCCAGGGCCGTTCCTGAGGTTTTGGGGGCCTTAGGCGAAACTTCTAAAATGAGGCCCCTGTACAATAGCATGAACCAGTTATGAAATTCAGAATTGTGCTTCCTAAAAGCCATTTGGGTCTACTTGGTCATTTTTTTTGGGGGGGGGGGGGGGGGGGGGGGTCCATTCGGTCATTTGCTTGGGCGAATTTGGAGAATCTGAAACCTAAATTACCAAACAACAAAGGTACAATTACAAATGATGTTGAAATTTTGGATTATAATTAACAATCAAGGATATTATTTTATACTACAATAAGAGAAACACAAAGATCAAGCCAAAAAAAAAAAAAACAGTAAAGATGCAACAAATAAGCCATGAATACTCAAAGAAATAACACAAACACAATGAGAAGTTGAATATTGAGAGTGAGAGAGAGAGAGAGCTGGTCAGTCCCAAGGAATTTGGTAAATAGGGTGTGTTTGGGGGGGGGGGGGGGGGATGGGGGGAGGTTGGTCCTTAAGTAACGTAACCCCTATTTCCATTATACGACCTAGTTAGGTAGCCTTTAGCAAGTGTAACATGCCCACCCCATTTTTTGGACACCAGGCATGCCAAGACATGGTGGTTGGGAATCCTGAATCTATTAATGCAATTCAATTCTCAAACATGGTTATTGAGATCTTACCTCTATTATCAAAACCATTCAACCTAATTCAATGGAGGAATTAAGCAACAAAAAGAAAAGGGTGTCGGTTGAAGTGCCCAAGGATGTTGAGAAATCTTGCCTCTGTTAATGCCGTGTCCTTTTAAATAGATTCAGTTGGAGTAGGATATTTGTTAAGACCCAAGAATGACCTAGAATTGTTAGCTTCTTAACTAGAAGATCTAGCTTAATAAAATGCTTGCTCCTCAAACTTTGTTTTAACTTGTTAGGCTCTTGGGTGGATGATGGGGGATGGGCCGTTCCTGAGGTTTTGGGGGCCTTAGGCGAAACTTCTAAAATGAGGCCCCTGTACAATAGCATGAACCAGTTATCAAATTCAGAAATGTGCTTCCTAAAAGCCATTTGGGTCTAGGGGTGGCAACTCAAGCCCGACACCCAAGAAAAGCCAGAATAAGCCGGAGCATTTAGGAAAACGGGCTTCCAAAAACTTGAATTCGGGCTGGTTTTGGGTTGATTAGCCTATTTGCAATAATTTTATGGGCTTTGACGGGCTGAGAATGGGCTCGTGTGGTCCCAACAATATATAAGCCCTCACTGAGCCACCTAGGTTAGAAATTTTCACTGCCACTTTGTGCAGCAACTTCTCTCTCTCTCTCTCTCTCTCCTTTCCTCTTTCTGAGAAGGAAAATCAGTCAAAGCCCTCTTCTGCTGTTACTGAAGAACCAAGCCTCTCTTTCTATTGCTTCTCTCTAGACTCATGAAATGATGAACACCTTTCTCTCTCTCTCTCTCTCTAGAATGTAAGATTTACTTGGGTGTCTTTGTCAAGTTGGAAGACGAAGATAATTTCGTTTTATTTGGAAATCTTTGGACTTTCTGCTCTAGTACAAGGTTACTGAAGCAACATGGTGATAGAAAATGAAGAGCAGGAAATGGGTTTGATCTGAAATGATTATCATTCTTGTAATCTGTGTTTTTGTTTTTTGTAATTTAAACTTGTGAAATTGCTATGGCTATCAGTCTTTTTTCTTTTGGGGTTTAAGACACTCATAAAAGTGTGGGGGTAAAAATTGTTGATTCCTATTACACTGAAATTGAAGGGAAAAAAAAAAAAAAACCGAAACCCCCTGCCAATCAATGCTTTTGCATGTTACGATTCATGGACCAACCCGCCCCGCCCCGCCCCGATCACAAATAAACCCGCCTCAGTCCCGGACCGAAACCGGCCTAGCCCGAACCCATCCAGGCCCGAGCCCGCCCAAGCCCGCCCATTTGCCAGGCCTATTTGGGTCTACTTGGTCATTTTTTTTTTGGAAGGGGGGGGGGGGGGGGGGGGGGGGGGGTTTCTATTCGGTCATTTGCTTGGGCGAATTTGGAGAATACGAAACCTAAATTACCAAACAACAAAGGTACAATTACAAATGATGTTGAAATTTTGAATTATGATTAACAATCAAGGATATTATTTTATACTACAATAAGAGAAACACAAAGATCAAGCCAAAAAAAAAAAAGAAGAAAAAAAACAGCAAAGATGCAACAAATAAGCCATGAATACTCAGAGAAATAACACAAACACAATGAGAAGTTGAATATTGAGAGAGAGAGAGAGAGCTGGTCAGTCCCAAGGAATTTGGTAAATAGGGTGTGTTTGGATAGGGGCTTTAGGCTTAAAGAATAAGCATACCATTAATAGGGTGCAACTTAATTGGGGGCCCATAAATTGTTTAAAAGCTTGGGGGCCTTAGGCCTGTGCCTACAATCACAATACACAGGGCCGGATCTGAATTGGGGGCTAATAAGCACGAATACCAATATTAGTATGGGGTACAAACACGACATGATATGGCTATAACAACATGGAAATCCTAAAAAGTATGATATGGTGTTGATGCAAAAAACAATAAAAAAAATATTTGTATTTGTAATCACAGAGAGTTTCTATATTGTATATAAATAATATAAGATGCCTAATTGTTTCCATTTTCAAATTCCCACATGTCATAATTATTTCTAAGTTCAAAAAGGCCCGATTTATTCTTAATTTCTAGATAAAGGGAGTTGAAGGCTTAAGATAACAAAGTGAAAATGTCAACTTTTATTCTATGTTTTTCACCCATTTGATGTGAAAATGGCAAGAATACTATTCTTATCTTAAACTTTGTCTAGTTTGTCCTACGCATACAACTGGAAAACTGATAAAAAGGCGCGTATTTTGACGTGGTCAACACGTGTCAAGGCATGTTTGGCGCGTGTTGGTGTTCAAAATGCATTGGATATGGACACGTCACCCGGGAGCATCTATCGTTTGTAGATTGGTACATTCCTGTATTTTTCAAAACAACGTTAGATCAAAGGGGAGTCTACACATCCTTTGATTGGGCCAGTTGGGTGAATACAAAATTAATTGCGGATTTTACTTGTCTTTTGCTTATTAGTGTGTTGTCCTCGGTAAACTAGCAAAAGCGTTCATGATGTAAATCATAGTGCTTTTACTTTCTCAAGCGGTCCTAGGTAACTCGAACTTTTAATAGATTCCCACTCAAGAAGTTTGAGAGAGGAATGGTTCCTTGTTGTGCAGCTCATCTTACATCCAACTCCTCATTGAAGGGTTTGATACAGTAGCCAGCTAGTTAGTAAGCACTTTTTTAACAAAGATTTTGACTGCACCGGCACTCATCCTTTGACTGTAACTTATAACTAGACCTTGTCTCTTGCGATATGGGTGTCAGACGCAATTGTTGTTCCCATACCCAAGTCATATCATATCCTTCTTCTTCTTCTTCTTCTTCTTTTTTTTTTTTGAGGAAAAGTCATATCATATCGATATGGGTACTTTGGCGGAAATAGGAGAGTTTATGTGGCATAGCTCCCTGATACCACCTTCAGTAGCCACTAGTCACTTTTCAGACCTTCGGAATTCTATAAAAATCCTTTATGGGCTTTGGATTGATGCCCAAAAAAAAAAATGTATATATATATATATATAATTTCATTTTTTGGGACTCAGCAGCCCAACTAGTAATCTCAGCTGCTTGAATGTAATATCTCCTCCAAAGGACCCAAACATACCGTCCTCTTTTGGATCTCCTATGCCTGCAAAGGCTTTAGCAACGGGCTCCTACACCTTTACTCCCATTAACTTTGCTGCTCTTGACTCGAATCTTTTTTCAAACTACTCTGAGAAGTCAATTTTATTACTAATAGCAAACAATGTTACTTATGATATATGTCAATTTTAATACTATCATTTTAATGGATTTTTTGCTTCCAAACTGATCATTTATGGTTGATGAATTCACTCCATATATATGAAGTTCTAAAATAACTTCAAGAAGTTTGTTTCCATTATTATTAGTCAATAAAATTTAAAGTGGAGGAAAACAAGTAGCTTTTGACTTGTAAGTCGTTTTAAACTAGGCCATTTTCCTGTCACAAAGCATCGTATTGTATGGTTTTTACAGGATCAAGAATGATGATAAGATGATTCAAGCAGAGGGTGTGGAGTCCCTTTCCGAACAAGAACTCCGTCAAACATGTAGAGAGCGGGGCTTACTAGGATTACTCTCTGTTGATGAGATGCGGCAACAGGTTTATGGTCAATTGCTTTTATATTTACTGGAATTAGTTACTGCAGGTGCCGTAAATATACCAAGGTTCTAAATTCTTGTTGCCTTTCTGGTGTTTTGTGTTCTTATTTAACGAGTTCAAAAGTTATAAAGCGTCTATCTTGGAGGCTGTTTATGCAGTTTTTTTTTTTTTTTTTTTCTTTTTTGGGAAAAATAACAAAAATTCCTTCGAACGTCCATTGACATATGATTAGTTGATCATTTTAAAATGCTGATTCAGCAAGAGGTAGTTAATTTTGAAGCATTTGGAGGCAGGGCAAAACACATTCTAGATGCGTAGTTCTTATATGCTGTTCTGTAATTTGCGAAGTAATGGAAACATTTCAATTTGGATGTCCATTGTACATCATGTATTTTTTTGCTTGAAATGGTTCAGTGAAAGTGCTTGCGCCCAAAAGATTTTGTTTGCCATTTTGACATGGAGAATAAAACGATGAACTATTCATTTTGTACTTAAGCTGTTACTTGATGTGTTCTGTAAATCATGTGATATTTTTTAGGATGCTAACTTCATTTTCCATACTCATTTTATCCAAATACAACTAGGCATGTCTTTTGAACTAAGTGGTTTAACAATCACTCTCCTTTTAATATAGTGTGCATTCTTCTTTTTGACTACCCAACTACTTGCTTCTCTATAACAGCCTACTTAGGACTTCTCAATAATTACCATTAACAACATTATTTGAATTTTCATATGTACTTCTATCATAAAACATACATGAGATATTTATATGTTTAAGCATTTCAAGTGTTAATCCTCTGTGCAGCTGCGTGATTGGCTGGACTTGTCTCTCAACCATTCTGTACCATCTTCTCTGTTGATTCTTTCCAGGTAACTTAATAGCTTCAATTCTTCACATCTTTTTTAAGATTTTGCACAGCGTCTTACAGTTCTTTCTTTGTGTTCCGGCACCATCTGCAGAGCTTTTAGTGTGTCTGGAAAAGTTAAGCCAGAGGAAGCTGTTCAAGCTACGCTTTCCTCTCTGCCAGATGAGGTGGTGGACACCGTGGGGGTGACAGCACTGCCATCTGAAGACTCTGTTTCAGAGAGGAGGAGGAAGCTGGAGTTCCTCGAAATGCAAGAAGAACTAATCAAGGTTGAATCGCTTTCTATGGAGACTCTGGCTATAATACTTCTTTACAGTTGATTGACCACCATTTTGATCATCAATATCTGTTAATTACTTAATTATCACTGAAAGCTATTTCTTGCCTAACTTGAATATGATCACTCGACTCTCATTAAAGAATGTTGGTTTATCATGTGGACAAATAAAAAAGTAGTAGTTTAGGATTGTTTAGAGAGGAAAATCAGTTTTGACTAGCATTTTTTATGCCACTTATTTTATTTCCTGTGTACGTTTTAATTTATGTTTAAACTCATATTAACCACATATTTCGCTTTCCATACCGTGACTAGTCATATAGAAGCAATCATCTGCAATCTTACGTTGTTGTGTTGATTACAGTTCTTTTTATACTTTCCTTCTAATACTTCTCAGTCTTCTCATGAATTTGTTCCATTTTTTGGGCGAAGGCTGTCTTGTTTTGTGTGATGTGTATTTTATCATGCCTCAATTTGCTTTTGCCTTTTCAATTCAGCTTTGTGTGTAGCATAGTAAATGGGTTATGATGCTTCTTGTGTGTGGGTTACAGGAGGAGGAAGAGGAAGAGGAAGAGGAGCAGGCAAAATTGAAGGAATCTGTTGATATGCACAAGGATGTTGCTTTAGAAGAGATGACTATTTCAACAGCAAAAGAAGCGCAAGAATTTGCGAAGGCAAAAACAAAAACATTGGAGCAAGAGGAGCAGCTTTGTGAGCTGAGTCGTGCATTGGCTGTTTTAGCATCAGCATCTGTATGTATTGTGCCGTTTGTTTATTTATGTAGATTCCTAGTTTTTACATACATGAGATAGTGCTATATCTGCTTAGAAATTTGACTTGCTTTTGCTAATTCTTTTCAGTCTGTAAGCAGGGAGCGTGAAGAGTTCTTGAGACTTGTCAATAAGGAGGTAATTAGAGACCATCATTTTCACTCATTTGCTATTTCTGATATGTATTCTGCTTGTGTTGTGGATGAACTTTTCACTTTTTAAGTTAATGTTGATGTATGCTAATATTCTTAAGGGTAAATATCACCTGCCTCCCCTGAGGTTTGGTCAGTTTGGGCCTTAATACACATGCCTCCCCTCATGTTTTAGGAATCTCACTTACCTCCCTTATTTTTAAATTTTAGTACAATTTCCCCCCTCCCTATAACAAGTCAGAAAATTTAAGGGATTCTAACTTACCTCCCTTATTTTTAAATTTTAGTACAATTTCCCCCCTCCCTTATTTTTAAGGTTTAGTCAGAAAATTTCCCCTTCCCCCCCCCCCCCTCTCTCTCTCTCTCTCTCTCATGGTATAGCGCATTTGTAGATAGGGCTTTACAATAGCATGGTGGATAAAGAAGGCACAGAAAATGAAGAAGCAGCCAGGAAGGCATACAGAGCTGCCAGGGAGGATAGTGACCATACTGCTGGGCAGGATGTTGGCAACAAGGTTTCTTCAGCGCTCATAGACAGGGTATGTAATTCGTCCCAAAAATCTTGAATTATTGCAAGCTTCAATTGATTTCTTTCCTTTCAACCAATATATACATATATATATTTACCTTGATGCATCCCAATTTTATTTTTGTTCTGTTTTTTTTTTTTCCAAAACTTCTGTTTGCTTTGTGCGCTGCAATTTATACAGTATCAACTGCATTGTTCCTTACATTCAGGTTGATGCGATGCTCCAAAACCTTGAAAAAGAAATTGATGATGTGGATGCCAAAATTGGAGATCGTTGGCGGTTGCTTGATAGGTATGTTGCAATGGTGTTGTTGTGATAGGTAACAACAGGTGAAGAGATAAATTTGAACTGATTTGGAATGTGAGACCATTATAATTCGACGATACAGTTTCCCATATCACCCCTTCGTACCATTTCACTCCTTCCAGTTTTTAAAAATGACAGAAGCATCAATTTATTTTCCAAATGTGTCCAACAGATTTAGTTGCTTTTGCCTTTTGGGATGGTTTCATCTGTCTTGCTAAGAAAAAAACAGAAGACGGCGGTGGCAGGGAAGGGGCTATTTTCATCCTAATGATGTTCTAGGTCTTCATATGTGCTGGTTTTTTTTTTTTTTTTTTTTTTTTTAAAGACGAAAAATTGTCTTTCTATTTATTTATTTTTTTTCCATAAACAATTCTATCAAGAAATACCAAGGGGGTGCGCCCGTAATTAAAAAGAAGAGCTCAAGCTGAGGTTAGACTATTCAATCTGATCCCCTAGATTTTAAGAAAAATGATTATTAGAAGTTGGAAAGTGCACATTGTCCAAAAATAAAATGAATCAAGAAAGAACTTCTTCAATCTGTAAAGATTCACATGAGGGTCGTCAAAAGTCAGTCTATTGCACGCCTACCATAAGCTTGTGTCTCAACTTGAGTTTTAGCACTGGCAAAGGGCAACATTTAATGGGCTCACATTTATCTATTGAGTGTTTGGCATGAGATCTTTGTTCTTGTGTGTGAGTGTGCTCCTTTGTCTTTCACAAATATCTTCACTTGTATACGAAAATTGATGTATCATCAGTAGTATACTTAACCAGTCCTTTTTTTCTTTCTCTCTCTCCTCCTTTTTTAACTGAAGAAAAGGAGGGGTCTGACACACTTACTCTGAGTGCATGGTTTTCCAAATGGTGGAATATTCTTGTTTTCAGCGTGTAATACTTTATTCGATTCCGGTGTCTACCAATCAGTGGAATGACCTTGGCATTGTCATGAGCTATTATGCCATCTAGCAGATGCGTACATTTGCAAGTTCAATTGATCACGCGTTGGTTTTCCAATTTATTCTGACAGACAATTATCAGTGGACTCCAATAAGAAAAATTGTTGCAAATTGTTTGACTTTTTATCCTCTTTCTGTAGGGATTATGACGGTAAAGTGACTCCTGAGGAGGTAGCATCTGCGGCTTTATACCTCAAGGACACCTTGGGGAAGGAGGGTGTTCAAGAACTTATCAGCAATCTTTCCAAAGATAGAGGTCAGTCACAAGAAGTCATTTTGATTATATTAATTTCTTCATTTGATTAGTTTCAAGTTCTAAACCTCTATTTATTGTATTGGCTACATAATTACTCACATTGGCCAGACCATTTGGAATCACTTTCCTGGCTATGCACTTTCTTTTGATACAATAATTCATCAGTTTAAACCAACATTTGGACATCCTTTGGAACTGAAAACTTTCTATCAAATTTGTTGGTAGTCTTTGAAGGCACAAACACAGAATTAGGATTGAAATTATAACAGACCCAACCAAACACCCTTTTTCTCCTGAAAACCATGAATTTGAGCATGTGTAACCAAAATTCATTATAATTTTGCTTTGTCTTGAAATTATAGTGTATTTTAACCTTGCGATGACGTATAGACCCCGTCAATTTCATTTACAAAGTTATGATTTATAGGAACAGCACAAGTGGTTCCAAGTGCTGAATTAATGAAACAACCATGCTAGGGGCACAAACACTTTTCACAACACTTACTAACACAGTCTATCTCTCTCCTGGGTGGCGCTGTGGGGTCTGGATATTTTCAGTGGACACCATAGTGCCACCTAAGAGAGAGATAGAGTGTGTTTGTGCCCCAAATATTACCCTTAATGAAATGGACAGATGAAACCATATATGGGGTCCTATTTATCCTCAAAATCTGTGTCTCTTACATGTTCTTGCTTAACATCATTGCTCAAACATTACCACACCCTGATTGCTTATGCCTTTTGATTGTTGGTCTTCTTTTTCAACAGAAGGAAGGATTCTTGTTGAAGACATTGTCAAATTAGGCAGCCGAATAGAAGAAGATGGTGATACAACTGAAGCTGGAAAAATATAGAGGTTATCATATGTGCTCAAAATTTTTGTATTACATTCGACTTTTACCTGAAAACTTCAGAAATAGTGCTTTCCTCCACTTCTTCCAAGTGTCAGCTTTACGTGCTAAAGAGCTTTGTCATTCTTTGAAGCAGTAGAGGATCGTAATACACTTTCTGTTATTGTAAATTTCAGCAATACCTTCCTAAAGTAAGGAATTTTTAGATATAAATGACAATAATTATGTATACAAACTAGAATATCAGAGCTTTATTGTTATGCTCTGCAGTTGGCGTTTTTCTTTAATGGACTGTACATTTTTAACTTCCATATCCTTGAGTTTCTATTATTTAGTGCTCATGAATTCAATTTGTAAACTACAAATTCATTTTTAACTTCCATATCCTTGAGTTTCTATTATTTAGTGCTCATGAATTCAATTTGTAAACTACATATAGGGTGTGCTTGATAACTCCATTAAGTGCTGAAAATGAAAAGATTCAGCACTTAAATCTTTTTTAGTGCGTTTGATAACATACCACTTAATTGAAAAAGTAGCTCCAAAACCACTGAAAACTTTAAGTGAAAATTTTTTACTGAAAATAATCACTGAATGTATTCTACTTCAATAGTTGAAACACTGTTTTAAGGATTAAAACTTCAAGCGCTTAAAATTTTCAGTACTTAAAATTCAGCACTTAATTTTCAATACTTAATTTTCAGTTTTATCAAACGCACCCATAGTCATCCTTTGGCAGCGCCTCCCCCCGGTCGTTTATGTTGTCGCTCTCTGCTCAGGCCATTCGTGTTGCTAGGTGGGATAACAAATTTTACTTTGAGGTCAGCAAATTAGTACACTTTTCAGCATTCACAAAAGTTGCATTAAAAGTTAAAATGGGTTGATTAACACTGGAGTAGTGATTTCAAACGTACGATATTTTGAGACCTGGTTACAACATTTTATGTCCAATTGGATGCATCATCAAATTTGCTTCTGTAGAGTGGGAAATGATATAATGTTATCAATTTCCAAGTCTGCTACAATAATGAACTACCAAAGTACCAAGAAGGGTCCTTGGCAAAGGGTGGCAAATAGACTGGACTTGGATATTCAAAGCCCTAGATTTTCAAAGCAATTGTTCATAGGCCCAAGCTCTAGATTTTCAAAGCAATTGTTCTCAAGGCAGAAGCACTGCAAGCCCAATTTGTATTTATCCAAAACTCTATACCATTCCTTACCAACCCCGAATCATTTAGGCTCCGTTTAGAATTATACCATTCCTTACCAACGTAATCAATCGGAAAAGCAAGGAGGTAGGCCCTTCTCCTCCTCTTTTTCTGGAGGTCTCATTGGTTTCATGAATACCCAAGGTCTTGTTGACCTAGGTTTTGTGGGAAGCAGGTTCACCTAGAACAATGGCCGGCCCTCTTGGGCTAACATTCGCCAACGCCTGGATCGTGGTATTTCCAACATTGCCCAGAGAGACCTTTTTCAAAGAGCTGCAGTTCATAACCTCCCAATCACAGCCTTTGACCACTCTCCGATTGTCCTCAATACCATTGGTGAAAGATAAGGAATTCCCAAAATTTCAAGTTCGAAGCCATGTGGATCCGAGAGAACTCGTGTGCCCTTGTTGTGGACCAGGTCTGGAGATGCACCCCTACTTGGGCCTCGGCCTCTTTGAGACTTTGCCAAAAACTCAAAGCTGTTAGACTCGCTTGCAGTTCTAGAACAGAAGCCACTTTAATAAAGTTCAGGACAATATCAGGAAAGCAAGATAGGAGATTGAATCCCTACAGTCCTTTGACTGTATTGCCACCACTCACCAAAGAATTTTTGAGCTCAAAGTGTCACACCCCAACCCGCCACACGCGGATTAGGACCGTGTAATAAAGAGTTACCCAAAACAAAACACCCCTTATTAGCAATAGAATAAGAGTTAAACATAATAAAATGAATTCGTTAGCTTAAATTGACCCAAGAGTAATATGGTCATTAAGAAAATATAGCCAAAATTTATATCAAAAGATAGCCCTTCAAGTCTCGGTTCCAATGCAAAAAACAGCGCATGAATCCGAATTTTCTAGAAAGAGTTATATTCGTTTTCGTAAAAGTCGTTTGACTGAAAATATACCTGCGGATTTTGCAGATCAAGTTTCAACACTAGTTTTCCCTTGTTAAGAGTTAAAAACATAACAAAAATCAAATTACTCCCACAAACCCATTGTCATTCAATACCAACAGATTCACTAACATGCTCATAGCACCTTGAAAACTAGGAAGAGATTAAACTAGTTTATTACGAAATTCTTACCCTAACTAGTCTCAATTCCAAAACATACAATATGAGTTTCTAATTGCAAAGATTATACAAACCTCCCACCCAACTGAGTACGCCCATTAAACATTCTAAACAAGTGAAACATAAATCTGTGCTATCCGAAATCCCCGTAGTTCAAAGCTTCTCACTGTGATGCTCATATGAACCTGTGTGGTCATTAGCCACATAATCGACTAAGCTTTCGCTCAGTGAGTACGCGGTATAATCATGCAATTGAAGTATTTAATGATTCATAACACCAATTAAACATTCACAACAATAAATAGTCGCAGGCATGTCAAGTAATCAATCATCATCGTTCTGGACCCATGATTCCGGGCCATTCTGTCACTCCCTAGCGTAGCAAAATAAGGAAAAAATTTCATTTCCGTTTTGGACCCGTAGGTCATGACAGGTGATGGATCGCTTGTCCTGTACTTAGCTTAACATGTACCAGAAAAAAAAACAGAGTATATAAAGCAACAGGGAAGACTATATTAAACATATAACAACTTCAAATATTACATGGGCTTAAGTTTAAATATCCTTAAGGCACAGACCGCCTTAATCAAAATAAAAACATTATCCATATCCTTTATTATATTTTTATTTAATTAGAAAAGTAACGCTGTAGGCTCCTCTAGCTGGCATAATCATATTGTCCTGCATAACCATTTTCTGAACATTTTGGATGTCCAGGACAAAATAAAGTCATCAGCTAATGAAAGCCGAGTGAGTATAACGAACACACAAGCAATGTATATAAAAGTACATTAACAGTCATTATAATGTTCGGTACCTTAGAGTGTGATAAATCCATTATTCCAATCATCGCATGATAACAATTAATAATAGTTTGAATAATGAATAATTAAGACCGTGCATGAACCATGAAATCATCTCATCTCACTGACTCTTTTATCTCGATCACAATCTCTTGACTCATTCTGTCCACCTAGAACCATCCGGCACAATGCTGTTAGTTTAGAAGGTCTGTCAATATGTCTGCCGTATTTAAGTTGGTCTCGATATACCTAGACATTCAAGGTTATAATAACCCGTGGAATACTTTAATTAATCTACCGTATCTGAAGCGGCCTGGAATAATTTAAAGCTACCACCAGACTGACCTACCGTATCAAAAGCGGCCTGGGCTCAGCCCTCTTAATTAATCTACCGTATCTGCAGTGGCCTGGAATAATTAAGGCTATCACAAGACTCTGATTGACCTACTGTATCAAAAGCGGCCTGGGCTCAATCCTTCTTAATTAACCTACCGTATCTCAAGCGGCCTGGGATAATTAAGGTTACCCGTCCCGAGACATTCTCACAACATATATGCTGACCAACGACCCCTTTCCATACATGCCATCTCGACTTATGCAAATGAGTAATTTATTCTCCTCTTGTTTATATAGAGGTATCAGAGCGGGTGTACGACTTGTTCTTTCCTTACATATTTTCTTATAAAGGTATCAGAGCGATATGACTTAAATCCTTTTTTCACATTTGTTTTATAGAAGGTATCAGAGCAGTTTCTTCTTGTCATTATTTATCGATTAAAACAACTTATCTAATTCTCGCTTTCAAAATCTATTTTCCTTTCCTTATTAACAAGGTACAATGAACTTTGAGAATCATTGAATTAACATCTACGATCTACATTATCAAATCACATATGTGGCAACAGGAAATTTCATCAAAGAATGCTTTAATACACTTTTTCAGCTACCAATACACAAGTGGGTCCACTTTGAAGCGATGTCCTTAAAAATGAGTTATAATTTTTGTAGGTGAATTACATATCAAAATAAAGGTCTCTGAGTCTAGTTTCCAACGCTTCGAACGGTGCGCGTTTTCAAGTTTTCTAGAGGGAGTTATGGCCGTTTTACTAAAAGTCGTCAGTGCTGAAAAATGGCAATCGATTGGCAAAAATGGAAATCGATTGGCAAGGGTCCCAATCGATTGGTAAGATGGAAATCGATTGCCAAAGGTGGCAATCGATTGAGAACTGATGGCAATCGATTGACACTGTATCTTCTTCATCCAGACGCTGTAAAAACGAGTTTTTCTTCCATTTTTCAATCTGGAACCAACCAGGTCGTGTAATATACCGTTCTCTTCCTTTTTTCATGTAGATTATGAATATATAAGTTTTACATCTCGATTATTACCGTATCTCTACTTATAGGTGAAAATCCGAGAGTTGTCAAACTTTCGTTTTGACCGTATGTCTCAACCGTTACAAATTAAGGCCTAAGATTTGAAATGGAGCTTACTGGGACTATAATATTTCATTTTTAATTTACAGAATTGAATTTCGTTGAGTTTTACGGTACCGCTAATTTTGGACCTCCATGGCTATATATACATATATAGGCGTATATACTTACTTTCGATACCCCCGGCTTGTTCGTAATTACAAATACTACATTATGAGTGGGTTCGAGAGACTCACCGAGCGTTAGTTTGGGCTGTGTGACTTGCCGAAAAAAGACGAAAATTCTGAAATATACTCCGAGCTTAACAATGGCTATGGCTATGGCCTTGGGAGCTCACTGCTGTCTTTTAGATTCTGTATTTCTTTTTTTTTACTTCCAGAATATAGAAGTGTACTTGTGTGTATGTGATTGAGAGTGAGGGAATTGAGAGATTTTGGAAATCAAAGAAGAAATGAGGGAGAGCTTGGCTTCCAAATGTGTGTGTGTGTAGTATGTATGTGGATTATAATTATATAACATGAACTCAATCAGTGAGTTTCACTTATCAAGTTGCAAACGAAATGAGTGTATACAGATAGAATACAGTCTGTGTTGAGAAGTGACCGCAATCAGTCCCGCCAAATAATTCAGTTAGTTCGTTTAATCAGTTTGGTTCAGTTAGTCCAGTTAGGCTGGTCCGGGTAGTTTAGGAAAATACCCCAAATAAATCTTAAGGACCAAAAATGTAAACAACGTGATTAATATTTTATTACTAGTTTTAATCACAAATTATAGGGTAACTTAGGGGTGCAGTCCTAAGCATAATTAATACAATTAAAATTACTAAAAGGGTCACAAAATTAAAGTCATGTAATTATAGTAAATCAACATAAGTATTTTTCATTTATGGAATTAATACTACAATTAAAAATAACACATAACAGCAAAGTAAAATGGCATTGTATTAATAAATAATAACACGAGTATTATTTAATAATTAGAATAGTACCCCAACTAAAAATTGACAAATAGTAAATAAATAAAAACTGACATCTCTTATTTATTATTAGGGGCGCGAAAATACAGGTTGCTAACTTGCTATTAATAGAGATTTCGTCCCGAAATCTAAGTTGGCTAGTCTTGAAACAACTCCGGGTACTTAGTTCTCATTTCTGATTCTAATTCCCAAGACGCTTCATTCTCATCATGATACTTCCACTGAACTTTCACTATAGGAATATCCTTATTCTGCAGCTTTTTCATACTGTGATCCAGAATACATACAAGTCTTTCTCTATAGGTGACATTCTCATGGATCTCAATGTCGTTGAAATCAATAGCGTGTGAAGGATCTCCCTTGTATTCCCTCAACATACTGATATGAAAGACATTATGTACCCCAGACATCTTGGGCGGCAATGCGAGTCGATAGGCTACTTTCCCAACATGTTCCAATATCTCAAATGGTCCAATAAAACGATGTGACAACTTACCCCTTTTCTGACCAAATCGAACTACTCCACGAATTGGTGAAACTTTCAAAAGTACATGATCTTCAACAGTGAACTCTTTATCCTTTCTATGCTTATCGGCGTAGCTCTTCTGTCTACTCTGTGCGGTACGCATCATCTCTTTCACAACTGCTATCTTCTCATTGGTTTCCCTAACCAAGTCTGGCCCTAACAGTTCTTTATCTCCAATCTCTGCCCAACAAAGCAGGGATCGACACGGTCGTCCATACAATGCTTGGAATGGAGCCATTCCTATACTTGAATGGTAACTGTTGTTATAAGCAAATTCGATCAATGGAAGATGTGTTTCCCACGAACTTTCAAAGTCTATAACACATGCCCTGAGCATATCCTCCATAACCTGATTGGTGCGTTCGGTCTGTCCATCGGTCTGTGGATGAAAAGCAGTACTTAAACTTAATGAGGTTCCCAAAGCTTCTTGAAGACTTTCCCAGAATCCTGAAGTAAACCGTGAATCGCGATCTGATACGATAGACACCGGTACTCCGTGTAGTCGTACAACTTGTTGAAGATACATTCTACTCATCTTCTCCACTGGATAAGTCATGCTATAAGCAATGAAATGCGCGGACTTCGTCAAACGATCCACAATCACCCAAATAGCATCGTGGTGGTGTTGTGTTCGGGGCAATCCAACTACAAAATCCATTGTGATGTGTTCCCACTTCCAACCTGGAACAGGTAGGGGTTGTAAAAGTCCTAAGGGTCTTTGATGTTCGGCTTTCACTTGTTGACAAGTCAAACACTTAGACACAAACTCGGCTACATCCCTTTTCATTCCTTCCCACCAGAAATTTCTCTTCAGATCCTTATACATTTTAGTTCCTCCTGGATGAACTGTCAATCTTGATCTGTGAGCTTCTTCAAGAATATCCTTCCTTAGACCATCCGTGTTGGTCACACATAATCTACCTCTGCACCGGAGTGCCCCATCGATCCCAATTTTTTATTCCTCTGGGTCATTTGCCGACATTTTCTGAAACCATAGTTGAAGATCAGCGTCTTTTGGTTGAGCTTCCAAAATACGATTTATAAGTGTTGGTTGCACTACAAGACATCCAAAGTGTTGTCCTTCACCCTCTGTAGAAACCTGAACATCGAATTCAACTATAGTTTCCAAGGCTTTCCATTTTCTAACCATAAGAGATGCAACTATACCTCGAGGTTTCCGACTTAAGGCATCTGCGACTACATTAGCTTTACCAGGGTGGTACTCTAATGTAAAGTCATAGTCCTTAATCAATTCCATCCATCGACGTTGTCTCATGTTCAGTTCCTTCTGAGTAAACAAATACTTCAGACTCTTGTGATCGGAGAACAAATCAAACTTCTCCCCATATAGATAATGTCTCCAGATCTTGAGAGCAAATACTACTGCTGCCAATTCTAGATCGTGAGTTGGGTAGTTTAGCTCATTCGGCTTCAACTGCCTTGAACCATAAGCAATAACCTTGCCATCTTGCATAAGTACACATCCCAATCCTTGATATGATGCATCACTGAAAATAGAGAATTTCTCACCATCCCTTGGTATTGCTAATACGGGTGCCATGGTGAGTCTTTCTTTCAACTCTTGAAAGGCCTGCTCACGCTTATCATTCCATTCAAACTTCACATCCTTCTTAGTCAAACCAGTTAGAGGAGCTGCTATCTTCGAAAATCCTTCTACGAATCTTCGATAGTAACCCGCGAGTCCAAGAAAACTCCTGACTTCTGTAGGATTGGTTGGTCGAGTCCAATTTGCAATAGCATCAGTCTTTGATGAATCTACGACGATTCCTTGTTGTGAGACCACATGCCCTAGAAATTTTACCTCTTGAAGCCAAAACTCACACTTACTGAACTTCACATATAAGTGATGACTCTGAAGTGTTTGCATTGCGATTCGCAAGTGTTGCTCCTTGGTCTTTGAATAGATCAAGATGTCATTAATGAAGACAATAATGAATTGATCCAAGTAAGGCCTGAACACTCTGTTCATCAGATCCATGAACACTGCCGGGGCATTAGTTAATCCAAACGACATTACTAAAAACTCATAGTGACCGTACCTTGTTCTGAAAGCTGTCTTTGGTACATCCTCGGGTCGTACGAGTAACTGATGGTATCCTGATCGTAGATCTATCGTGGAAAAGATTGTAGCACCTTGCAATTGATCAAACAGATCATCTATTCGGGGTAGAGGACACTTGTTCTTGATGGTGACTTTGTTCAACTCTCTGTAGTCGATACACAGCCGAAGTGATTCGTCCTTCTTCTTTACGAATAACACTGGTGCACCCCAGGGTGATGTACTTGGACGTATAAATCCCAGATCTTCAAGTTCTTGAACTTGTTTCTTTAGTTCCAGTATTTCTGTAGGGGCCATTCTGTAAGGTGCTTTGGATATTGGGATAGTGCCAGGCACTAGATCAATGCAGAAATCAATCTCTCTCTTAGGTGGTAACCCAGAGATATCCTAAAAAACATCCTCAAAGTCTCTGACTATGGGTATCGATGAGATAACCACTTCCGTACTAATAGCCTTGATGTTAGCTAAACAGTTGGTGAGGAATGTATCACTCATAAGGTTACACTGGAATTCAAAAAGTTGACCTCCAGGTACTGAAAAAGTAATACTCTTCTTAACACAGTCCAACTTAGCATGATATTTAGTGAGCCAGTCAATTCCTAATATCACATCAAATTCCTTCATTGATAGGACAACCAAATTAGCTGGAAGATTCTGATTCTCTAGGTATACAGGGCAATTCTTGCATACATATTTCAGTGCGACAACAGCCCCTAATGGTGAGACAACATTCAATACTACGTTTAACCTCTGAGGTAATATACGTACATTTGGAAGAATTTTGGCAGCAATAAAAGAGTGTGTGGCACCCGTGTCAAATAAGACTTTCACACGATGATTATAAAGTGTTGAAGTACCTTCCATGACTTGCTGCTCTGGCTGTTCTTCATATCGGGTTCCTCCATACCCAGCTTCATCATAACTACCTTCTTCATATCCTGCGGCATTGGGAATGATTGCATTCAGTTGGGCTTGTCCTTGCTGACCATAGCTTCCTCCTTTGGGGGCACGACAACGTTGACTGATGTGTCCAGTCTTGCCACAGTTATAGCACACCACCTCTTGACGACCATTGCGCCTTGGTGCCTTACAGTCTCGAGATATGTGACCGGGTATACCACAATTAAAACAATTATTTGTACTCCCTCCTGCACCCAATTGTGGCTGAGTCTGATATAGAGTTGGACGAGGTTTCCGATTTCCATCAAAAGTCCTCTTCTGACCTTGATTTTGATATGGTTGTCTGTTCCCAAAATTACCCTTCTGCGGTGGGCGAAAGTCAAATTGCTTGCGGTTTGATCGCATGTCCTCTTCCAGTTCGGTGGCCAGTCCCACAAGAGATTCGAATGTCTTGTCCAAGTGCCCGATAGTCATACGATGAATAGGCGGTGCTAACCCTTGATTATATTTTCGGATCCTCTTTTCCTTTGTATCCACCATGTGTGGAGCAAATCGGGATAGCCTCTCAAACTGAGTTGTATACTCTTGCACAGACTTGTTTCCTTGGATTAGGTCCATGAATTCCCTTTCGCGCTTGTGCCTCTCGGTTGCCAGGAAATACTTCTCCAAGAATTTCTTCCTGAAAGTAACCCATGTCATAGCTTTGACAACATCTTCTCCCATGGTAGCTTTGACAGCCTCCCACCAATCTGCAACATCATATGTTAATTGGAATGTTGCCAGTCTCTTCTTCTCCTGATCAGTATAATCCATAGTTTCAAAGATATGTTCCATCTGCCTCAACCATTGTTCGGCTTTCCATGGTTCAGCAGTGCCAGCAAATTGTTCAGGTCGCAAGGCACGGAACCTCTCCAATCGTTTATCCCTCGTTTGACGGACTGGGACTTCATTCCTCTGATTGTTGCCATTCCTATTGTTGGCGGCATTTAGATCTCCAATTCGTTCGATCCTCCGAACAAATGCCTCAAACATGCCGGTTGGATCGGCCGCTAGTGGTGCTCCTTCAATCGCATTGCGGTTTCTGGGACTCCTTCTTGCCATAGTTACAACTTAAATCCTGATAGTACAATAAGGTTAGGAATTAAGCAATTATGAGAAGGAATACAAGTATCAATACGAGGTTTCAAAAATATTCTATATATATCTTTTGTAAGCAGTTACACATATCATGTCAAGTTAATGCTTCTATCTAGCCAAACGATGAGATTTTTGGGACTAACAGTCCTATGTACAAAATATGGGAGTCATTGCCCCAAATGCATTCTAATGCTAACTTATAATATCCGATAAGGCAAAAAGTGGGACTACTTAGTCCAATATTTACAGCATACTTGCAAACATAAAGCTAAACACGCCTACTGGGGGCCACGGGGCCTGCGGCGCGAAACTCCGAAACGGTGCATCGGGCGATCAGTACTACTCTCAGCATTAGACACTGGAGGTGGAGCACCATCCATGTCCATGGGGTCTACGGGTAGCGCTGGGGGTGGCTCAGGTGCCTCAACGTCATGAAGCTCGAGCTCAAATCCGTCTAGGACTACCTCGACTCCTCCTGGCTCTATAGGGGCAGCCATAGCAGCCTCAGTTACAACTGCCACTGGAGCTACAACTGGTAGTGGAGCAACCTGAAGTGATAGGTGTAACTGTACCATCTCCATCTCTACAGGTAGGTAGAGGTCAGGGGTAAGAATCCTCCTAATCCTCTCCTCAGCAATCAACCTATCCGTCTGGGCCTGATAGAAGGCCTCTAACTGCACTCGGTGGAGGTCCACATCCCCTCAGTATGAATGGCTCTCCAGATACTATTTTCCACGTTAACATTAGCCTGGAACTGAATCAGGGTAAGATAGATTCTAAGTCGTGCGGCGCTATCCCGTCTGGACCAATCACATGTCCACCAAAATCGTCGGGTACGAGATATGGGTCCATGCTGATAACCTGACAAAAGCAAACTATCTTATATCAGGACTAATCTTAATATATCTGGATGTCGGATCCTAAATACTGAGGACACTCGACTCTGCCTATCCTTTTGCTATCACAACCTGTGTCTAGGCTTAAGCCTAATTATACAACCAAGGCTCTGATACCAAAAATCCTGTCACGCCCCAGCGTAGCAAAAAAAGGAAAAATTTTCATTTCCGTTTTGGACCCGTAGGTCATGACAGGTGATGGATCGCTTGTCCTGTACTTAGCTTAACATGTACCAGAAAAAAAAACAGAGTATATAAAACAACAGGGAAGATTATATTAAACATATAACAACTTCAAATATTGCATGGGCTTAAGTTTAAATATCCTTAAGGCACAGACCGCCTTAATCAAAATAAAAACATTATCCATATCCTTTATTACATTTTTATTTAATTAGAAAAGTAACGCTGTAGGCTCCTCTAGCTGGCATAATCATATTGTCCTGCATAACCATTTTCTGAACATTTTGGATGTCTAGGACAAAATAAAGTCATCAGCTAATGAAAGCCGAGTGAGTATAACGAACACACAAGCAATGTATATAAAAGTACATTAATAGTAATTATAATGTTCGGTACCTTAGAGTGTGATAAATCCATTATTCCAATCATCGCATGATAACAATTAATAACAGTTTGAATAATGAATAATTAAGACCGTGCATGAACCATGAAATCACCTCTTCTCACTGACTCTTTTATCTCGATCACAATCTCTTGACTCATTCGGTCCACCTAGAACCATCCGGCACAATGCCGTTAGTTTAGAAGGTCTGTCAATATGTCTGCCGTATTTAAGTTGGTCTCGACATACCTAGACATTCAAGGTTATAATAACCTGTGGAATACTTTAATTAATCTACCGTATCTGAAGCGGCCTGGAATAATTTAAAGCTACCACCAGACTGACCTACCGTATCAAAAGCGGCCTGGGCTCAGCCCTCTTAATTAATCTACCGTATCTGCAGCGGCCTGGAATAATTAAGGCTATCACAAGACTCTGATTGACCTACCATATCAAAAGTGGCCTGGGCTCAATCCTTCTTAATTAACCTACCGTATCTCAAGCGGCCTGGGATAATTAAGGATACCCGTTCCGAGACATTCTCACAACATATATGCTGACCAACGACCCCTTTCCATACATGCCATCTCGACTTATGCAAATGAGTAATTTATTCTCCTCTTGTTTATATAGAGGTATCAGAGCGGGTGTACGACTTGTTCTTTCCTTACATATTTTCTTATAAAGGTATCAGAGCGATATGACTTAAATCCTTTTTTTTCACATTTGTTTTATAGAAGGTATCAGAGCAGTTTCTTCTTGTCATTATTTATCGATTAAAACAACTTATCTAATTCTCTCTTTCAAAATCTATTTTTCTTTCCTTATTAACAAGGTACAATGTACTTTGAGAATCATTGAATTAACATCTACGATCTACATTATCAAGTCACATATGTGGCAACAAGAAATTTCATCAAAGAATGCTTTAATACACTTTTTCAGCTACCAGTACACAAGTGGGTCCACTTTGAAGCGATGTCCTTAAAAATGAGTTATAATTTTTGTAGGTGAATTACATATCAAAATAAAGGTCTCTGAGTCTAGTTTCCAACGCTTCGAACGGTGCGCATTTTCGAGTTTTCTAGAGGGAGTTATGGCCGTTTTACTAAAAGTCGTCAGTGCTGAAAAATGGCAATCGATTGGCAAAAATGGCAATCGATTGGCAAGGGTCCCAATCGATTGGTAAGATGGAAATCGATTGCCAAAGGTGGCAATCGATTGGGAACTGATGGCAATCGATTGACACTGTATCTTCTTCATCTAGACGCTGTAAAAAATGAGTTTTTCTTCCATTTTTCAATCTGGAACCAACCAGGTCGTGTAATATACCGTTTGTAGACACCCCGATTTTGACCAAACGTCGAATTAAGGAGAGTGTCACCTCCATATCCGATGATGACAAAGGACCGAAAGATTCGAAGTGTTCCAAGCTCTTCAGAAAGTTCTCCAAACGCGGTAAAATTTTCACAGAATGAAATACCAGGTATTTAGGAGAATTCAGGTAAAAAACATCACTTTTGGAAAAGATCTTCGAAAATAAGTTTTTTTTGAAAAAAAGAGAAAAGAAAAGACCTAAAAGGGAATTTTAACAGAAACCGGCACATGGCAGGTTTTTGCGGCACTCAGTGAGTGTTGTACGGCAGTCATCGAATGCCGGACCGGCACTTATTGAGTGCCGCCGATAATTTCTGATTGCCGTTTGCTTTTAAAATCCGTATTTTGTGGTACAATACGTATATGTATGCGGATAAAAATAAAAAACTGATAAAGTAAGGTTGACAAAAACGCGGCAATCAATAATCCGGAGCGGCTCTCAATAAGTGCCGCGCGGCAGTCATGGAATGCCGCAGCGGCTTTCACGGAGTGCCGCAGTGGCATCCACTGACTGCCGCAGAAGTTTTTTGACTGCCGCCTTCTGCAGCAGTCTGTCTATTTTCAGGAAGTACGTATTGTACCACCAAATGAGACATTTACACCTGTCTTTTACTCCGAATTCACTGAGAATACTTGGTAATTTTGTCTATAAAAGAGGGAGGATCTTCCTTGGGAGGATATACAAGAGGTGGTTACCACTACACTAACATATATTTTGAGAGAGAGTTTAAAAAAAATAGAGAGAAGAGCTTGAAAGATCTTCAAAGGAGAGAAGCTTTGAGGATAGTTTGGAGGTGATCCTCTAACTACAAGTTGTTTTTCTTCATTCTTTTGAACTACTAATCTTAAAACTACTTGGTCTTTTGATTAACCTTTTTTAGAAGTATTATTAGTGAACTTGCAAACTTTAATTGCATTTTCTTTTAGTTCTTTCTTTTCCTCTTCTTTGTTTATACTTCTCTCTTGAGATTCTTGGAAGTCTTCCATACTTCACTTGAATCTCATGAGTTGGAACCCTTGATCTCATGTGAGCTTGTGCTCCCCCATGAGAGTCAAGGTTGATCATCCTTTGTATAAGAGCAAGCAAATGAATCTAAGCCCCTACCATGGTTTAGGATTCCTTAACTTAAGGTTTCATGGAATCCCCTCCATATTTCTTGAAACCTATGAGTATTTGCTATGATTGTTTGTACTCCTCTCTTGAGATTCTTGAAGGCTCATGAGTATTAGTCACGTCTTCATCTCCAATGACTATCAAGTGGTAGGAGGAAGTAGTTTGAGTCTAAGCTCATCTCCATGGTTTAGATTCATTATCTTGAGATTTCATGAAGCCTATTCATACTTCATTTGAATTCTACAAATATAAAGGTCTTTAGCCTCCAATGACCATCAAATGGTAGGAGAAAATGGTTTGGTTTAAATCCAACTTCATGATCTAATAGTTGGGGTTAACAAGTAAAAGTTGAATTTGACAATGAAACAATGGATTCATAAACCGGTTTGGATCAAAGATTTTTGGTTCGAAATCTAACCGTTGGAATCAAGTGAAACCAACGGGAAAATGTCACTAACTCAAAGTTCTACCACTGTAATTTTTGTTTTAAGGAGATTTCATGTTTAAAGTGGTTTGGTCATGAGTTTTGTGAAGTCACTACAATCTGTCCAGAGTTTCAGAACAGTAACACTCTTTTTAAATAAGTAAATCAGATCCTTAATAAAGTATTTGTGACCCAAAATAATTTTTTCTAAGTATATTAATGTGTTAGGAAGTCACCCTAAAAAGAACAAAGCATTTTTGGTCTTTTTGCTATTTTTAGAAAATCGTGGAAGAACTCTGGAAAGAAGGTTGTAGAATGCTGAGTGATGTCTGATTTTTGTCCAATTCCCGGAGATCCAACCGTTGAAACCTTGATTTATTTTTTGGGTTAAAAACTAGACACACAGAGGCATCTTGTGTCCAAAATTCACCAAGATCAAGCCACGGGAACCATGCTTTTTATTTCTTTAAAGTTATGATCTGCTCTCAGCAATTTCCAGAATTCTGCAAGTTTTAACCAATCTTATGAGTAGTGGCTTAGATGATATTTTCATGAGTTAAGGTCCAAACCATGTTTCAATAATGATTAGTTAAGCTTGAATTCAAAGTTTAAATGATCTAAATCATTGAGTACTCCAATAATTTATTCTTTTCATGTACATATTCATCCATATGGCTTGACACTTATAATTAGGACTTGGTGGCTTTATATTTAATTACATTCGATAAATTTAAGCTAGAAATTCAGAGTTGTTCTTTCTAACTTCGTATCTTGTATAGCATGTGGCTAACCCTTTGTTTTGCAGCGTTGTTAAGGTATGATTTCTTGAACTCCTCTTAATTTATTTTAATTTCTTGATTTTATCGATTTTCTTGACCTTTATGCGCGACACATTAGAATTAAGATTTTGCCTTAAATGTATATATGTGAATTAGGGACTTTTTTCCTAGGTTTTTTATTTAATCGCATGCATTGCACGTTTCATATTCGCGGCTGGATCCCGGGTAAGTTCTCTCGTTCTTTATTGCATATCATATTGCTTGCTACTTGAATTACGTGGCTTTTTGAATGATATTTTGTAAATTGGTAATTTTACACCATTTTGACATAATCCGATGGGCTCCTTCCCTTCTCATTCAATTAAAAGGATGTTAAGTAGATGCCTATCGCGAGATAGGATGAGAAGGGGTGTTTTAGTCCGATGGGCTCCTTCCCTTCTCATTCCATAATCCCCGGACCTAGTTAATCTTTGGTTTCGCAAAAGATCAGTTGCTTTAAAAATGGTTTCTTAATTTTCCTTTTAAAAATTAAGTGGCGACTCATTTGTTTTGAATTTAAAATTTAAAAGAACTTTAAAAGGAAAGCTGTGGGTAACAAAAATTGCGATATCCACACCGTTCTCTTCCTTTTTTCATGTAGATTATGAATATATAAGTTTTACATCTCGATTATTATCGTATCTCTACTTATAGGTGAAAATCCGAGAGTTGTCATAATTTCGTTTTGACCGTACGTCGCAACCGTTACAAATTAAGGCCTAAGATTTGAAATGGAGCTTACTGGGACTATAATCTTTCATTTCCAATTTACAGAATTGAATTTTGTTGAGTTTTACGGTACCGCTAATTTTGGACCTCCATGGCTATATATACATATATAGGCGTATATACTTACTTTCGATACCCCCGGTTTGTTCGTAATGACAAATACTACATTATGAGTGGGTTTGAGAGACTCACCAAGCGTTAGTTTGGGCTGTGTAACTTGCCGAAAAAAGACGAAAATTCCGAAATATATTCCGAGCTTAACAATGGCTATGGCTATGGCCTTGGGAGCTCACTGCTGTCTTTTAGCTTCTGTATTTCTTTTCTTTTACTTCTAGAATATAGAAGTGTACTTGTGTGTGTGTGATTGAGAGTGAGGGAATTGAGAGATTTTGGAAATCAAAGAAGAAATGAGGGAGAGCTTGAGAGCTTGGCTTCCAAATGTGTGTGTGTATAGTATGTATGTGGATTATAATTATATAACATGAACTCAATCAGTGAGTTTCACTTATCAAGTTGCAAACAAAATGAGTGTATACAGATAGAATACAGTCTGTGTTGAGAAGTGACCGCAACCAGTCCCACCAAATAATTCAGTTAGTTCGTTTAATCAGTTTGGTTCAGTTAGTCCAGTTAGGCTGGTCCGGGTAGTCTAGGAAAATACCCCAAATAAATATTAGGGACCAAAAATGTAAACAACGTGATTAATATTTTATTACTAGTTTTAATCCCAAATTATAGGGTAACTTAGGGGTGCAGTCCTAAGCATAATTAATACAATTAAAATTACTAAAAGGGTCACAAAATTAAAGTCATGTAATTATAGTAAATCAACATAAGTATTTTTCATTTATGGAATTAATACTACAATTAAAAATAACACATAACAACAAAGTAAAATGGCATTGTATTAATAAATAATAACACGAGTATTATTTAATAATTAGAATAGTACCCCAACTAAAAATTGACAAATAGTAAATAAATAAAATTTGACATCTCTTATTTTTTATTAGGGGCGCGAAAATACAGGTTGCTACACATTCTCATTTTGTTGTCGCTTTAAAAAACTCTCATGTGACTGAAGTCAATTCGCTGTAGTCGTCGCCACCGTCCTCTTTTCTCTGAGAAATTCATCCCCTTTTCTCTGAGGAACGACGTTCCTTAAATATGGACTAAATAATGGTGATTATTACCTTAAACCCTTTGACCCAAATAAGCATATAAGTAACTCAATGTGTCAATATGGCAATTTTATCAATTTAGACATGTTAAAGCTAACTAATCACATGCTTTTCTATTTAATCACAATTAAGCATTTAAAAGCATTTAATAGCAATAATTACATTAAACATTCAATTTTGGGATTAGGACACTCAACTCTTCGAATAACCAAATAAGCTTAGAAATCCCAAATTTTTCATAAATTCAGCCCAAATATGAACCTGTAGTTAATCCTGTATAATTTTGGTAAACTGTGTTACCAACTCATTTGGCTGACGAAAAATCTATCGATTAAACTCAAAATAAATTGTACCACAAAGTTAGGCTTACCTCACGAGTGCAAATATGACTTCGATTCGCGAAACAGTATACCGACTGCGGAAAAACGGCGACGAACTGGCTCGAACTATTTTTTTTCTTCTCTTATTTCTGTCGAAGCTCTCTCTGTATCCTTATTTTGTCTCTTGTTTTCTTTTTTTCTTTTTTTTTTTTTTTGTAAAGATGATGGTGACTAAGAGGTTAGGTGTCCATCACCTGAGCCTTCTAACAACTTTACCTTAATTAGACTTACACCCCCAACACTTTCTAAACTCTTATTATGGAGTCCTCTAACAATTGTATTAACTACCCAATTATTTAAATGAGTATGCATCTATGTCACGTATGGGTCTTAAATGTGGTCCTAAATATTTTATAAAATTGCTAATTATCCTACTGATTATGTATCATGTCCTTGTTTGCTCTCACATGGGTACCCAAAATGGTACCATAAAATGTCACAACCAATAATATAATATTAAAAGCACTTTAACAAATATTCATTTAATAATATAAATGCAACTAAATGTAATTTATTTAATCTGGGCCTCCCATGGTTCCCACTTTCATATCTGTCCCACCTCTAATGGAATTTTCAACGGTGACCTTTTTTGAACACTTATCACATCGGGGTGACTGAAACTCACCTAAATCATCACATACAATTAATCACACTAATTAATGCATGAGAAATAAATATTACTACATTTTTCCGGGTATGAGTATTACATCTCTCCCTCCCTCTTAGGAAGTTTGTCCCCAAACTTTACTTGCCTCAGGTAAACTCACGGTTCAACTCTTACCTTGAATACTGTAACACGCAATTTAGAATGCATTGCGCCCATTGGTTAATACCGACTACAATCTCAATTGGTAATCTACTAATTTCCATTGTCTTTAACATTTCAAATGATCCCATCGAATCACTCGGTTCTGCAAACCATACCATTCTCTGATGATAACACATTTAAAATATTTCTGTCCCCGTAGTAGACATTTCTATCAACTTATTGAAAACAAAACTCACTTACCTGTGATGTATTCTCAACCAATCGTTGACTTGTAAAAAATTATCAACTTGTGAAAGACACTCTTCTATAATTCAGTTTTTTTCCATTACTTAGTGCGAACTTCCAAAATATTAGTACAAGTTAAATATTATACTTTATGGTGATAGACATCAGTAAGCATAGAATTTCACAATTCCTTTTCACATACAAATCGATTAACCCCAACAAATTTGTATTTCTAATTATTAGCAATCGAATTCGATCACCTTTCTACAATTAGGGTTGTCCAACAAACCCACCAACCCACGAGACCCGACCCAACCTGACTGACTCGAACTCTATGAGTCAGATTTCACAGATAGTGGGTGGAATCACAGGTTTCTTAAGGAAGATCCGAGCCCTTTCGGATCGGATGTCGATTTTCTCAATTTCAAACCCGCATGCACCCGACCCGACCCAACCATTCTTTAAAACCTTACAGATTCTAAGTTTTAATCTAAACACTCTCATTTCACTCATTCCCTCTCTCTCTCTCTCATATGCTCTCTTCCTCTCGTTCTCATCTCATACCCTCTCTTCTCTCTCCTCTTACTGCTACCATGGTCAAAGGCCCAAAGCTTCTTCTTTTGATCACTTTCTACTCTCTCATCGGTGCTAATGCCATGCTTCTTCATGCCAAGCTTCTTAGCCGCTGCCGTCGAACATGACACTAGGACAGATCTGAGTCGCTGCCGTTTGAGGTGGAGTGATCGCACTCAGGTTTCTTCTTTTTCCTTCTTCTTCTTCTTGTTCCCCTCTGGTGCCCTAAAGCCCAAATCTGTAATACCGAATGCCCAAAATATGATTTTGTTAAGATTCGTAAGGAGATTTCAGATTTGTGTATTTCAAGATTTGTGTTCTTAGATTTGTATATGTATATATATATGTATATATATATACATTGATTGAAGTGTAGTAAGATGAGATCCCCTTTCAAACCCTTCTCAAATCCCCCTTTCAGACCTTTAATTTGTTTTTTAACCCTTCTCAAACCCTATTCGGGTTTCACCCGATTTGACCCGAAGCCATCCGCATCCAATGGTTCGGTTCCACCCGACAAAGTGAGTGGATTACGGGTGGGGTGTGCATCACCCGACCTTGTTTCGGATGGATGACCGGGTGGGGGCTAAACCCGACCCACTCGACCCGTGGACAGCCCTATCTACAATCATTCACCTGTCAATATCTAATCTTTGTTGACTTTGACTATGCAGTCACGAAGTTCATCACGATAGATATTCATTTCGTTTTGGTCATGACAATAACCCCGCTTTCGATATTTCTGTCTTTGTTTCTGTTAAACCATACATCTCTAGTATGTTTTACAATTCTCATCTGAAGACGATCTTCTCAACATCTTAGCTTTAACTGCTAACTGATAGTACCTAAATTTTGAATCTATCCTCGAAAGCTTTTATCATCCCCTGTAATCGATTAACGAGTTATCCTGCATAATAAAATACAAGTAGCACAATTTCATATCTGCCTATTAACACATTATTCCACAATCTGGTTATAAGCTTTAATATAGCTTCTAAAATTCATTTCTTAAGCTATTTGCATTCAAAACATATAATAGGCTTCTAGATTTCAATATATCTTATTGTAGTGTAATACCCAATCGCTTCCCTTTTAGCATTCTATCAGTAATTTCTCTTCCTTCCCCCCCCCCCTTTTTATAAACAAAATAGAAGCCTAAACGTATCTTTTAGTCAGCTTCTTCCCTGTGATACAAAAGCATCAGTTGACTCAAATTACTCCTTATTTACTCATACTTGTCAAAATACTGACAATAAGTGCACCAACTCTATGATTCCTTGATATTCTGTCTCTATACTTGACTGACCCAACATTTAAGCATATAATGATCAATTTATCATTTGTAGATAATCTTCTTAATAATTCAACTTTAGCTTCTACTGGTAATAACCAGACTTCAAACTAAATGTCACCAAACTTATATCCTTGCAGCTGATTATCAAATCAATATATACAATAGAATACAATCACAATCATTTTTCCTGAATCAATTTCATTCAAAATACCTACTTAACTTACTGTAAAGCAGAAATCTAATCATTCTCCTTTTCACTAATTTCATCATAAATTTCTTTATCCAAAAAGCACAAAAACAAACGGATCCCTGAGTCAATTCTATCTATTCTGATGCAATAGTGTCACTTACCCATATTCTGTTGTTATCATTTCTTGTCTAGTTGTCTCAGAAAATTTCAGTTTCTATCAAGTCTCTATTTCAACACAATCATTTTCGGATAATCAATACACATACAAAATTCTTCTGTCAATCTCTAACTCAAAATACTAATAATCATTTTGGCTTTATCTAAATAACGTTGAATGTCAAACAGTAACTCAACATGAGTTCCAACTGTCTTCTTTACAATATACTCAATTCCTGTTATGTAATCAAGTATTTCTAATCTCTGTAATTTATATAAGATTTATACTTGCAATTAACACTGCTAAATATTCAATACGGAAGTAATCTCTCAGATTTCAAATCTTGTGTCTGATGATTTACCTTGTAAAGTTCTAATTCCCCCTCAAATACAAGCAGTTATCATATCAACATACAACTCAATCTCAATTCAAAGTTTCATCTGAATCAACAAATGTTCAACTATAGAACAACTAATCAAATACATGTCTTCACAAATCAATTCTTTAGTTCCTCAGAAATCTTCCATGTGATCAATATAAATCCACAAGTGTTCCTGTATAAATAACCAAATCTATGGTGTAGTTATGACGGTTATCACTCTCCGGTCTTCTATTAGCTCATCTCTTACCTTAGGGCTTCAACCGTTGTAGAAAATTTCTTCATTCATCCCCAATCAAAAATCCAATTTTTACAATTTTTTATTATCTATAACATATTATATATCAATATCATTACAATTTGGATCTTCAACATAGTTCTCACAAATTTTCTTCATATCCCGTGTCCTTCCAAACTATATATACACTGATGCTGAATAATAACATCATCACTAATACCGTCACATATTCATAAGTTTATAAATTTTAACTAGTGTTGTGGTTACCCCAATATCTTCACAAATATTCACATTTTCTGTATTGGGTCTTCAACAAATCTTAGCAATGTCTTCACTCTATTCTTCTGTTACTCGTACTCAAATCTCAAATTTATATCAGGAAACACATGTACGTACCATTGAGACTAACAGATAATTTATTTACTTATTGGTCATATACTGTTTCTTAACCATAATTTCAAGCAACTTCAGCTGATTCTAATTGCTGTCTTTATTATTGTAATAACACCTATAATCTCCACAATATTATACTTGGATGAACAAATCCCTTATCAAATAAATTCATGTTCTGCATCTTCTTCATTCTTAACTCTATAACTCCATTAGATACGGTATCCTGAATATTAGTTATATTTCTAATATTTTGCAGATAGCAATTCTATTTTCTTCTTCCAATCAAATAATTCAACCAATCTTCAAATGACATATCAAATTTGTTTACTACCCAAATATTTCAAAACGTCAATTTGATGTCTTCTCATAATTTAAATAAACTCAATTCTTGACAATTCTTTTTCATTAACCGACAAACATCACTACTGTCACTATACTGATTGATAGCACTTTGTTAACTGCCTTGACAATAGAACCCTTATTTGGTTTAATTTCTGACAGTTATACAATCAACTAAAAGATATTCAACTAGCAGCCTGTTCACACCCTATAATATATTAGAATACAAATATTGTACCATCTATTAGCATTCTTGTACTTTCCTTACATCACATACGACTGATATATCAGAATCAAACACGATAACCCCAGATAAGTTATTACCAACTAAGATCCCCCATTCATATACTTGACCAGTTAGCAACTTCTACACAACTCTTCTCAGAATCAAAAACACTTATGAGATCATAATTAAGCAAATAAATGAATAAATAAATAATTAAATAGTTTAACCTTTATCTGATGTCTGTGGTATCCCAAGCATAAATTATTGTTGTTCTTTTCCCTTTTAGCAGTTGAGCAAATCTTGAAGTGGCATTACATATCGAAGAGCTTGAATTCCTTTGTCGTTTAGTAGGACAATCTCGCATTCGGTGACTCCGCTGATCACGTCCAAAACAGTTACCCCTGAACCCCAAACCCTTGGTTCGACAATTTCCCGTGATATACCCAAGTTGCCTACAATCATAACAAATTACAGAAGACCCACGACATACATCCCAATGTCGTTTACGAAAGATTGGACAACACAACTTCTTTTCTCTAGAAGTACCACTTGTCGATGAACTACCCTCATTTATTCTTTTCAACTTACCTTGACTTTCTTTTGGACTTTCTCGGAAACTCTTCTGTGGTCAATAGTTATGTTCTTACCTCTGGGTTCATATTTTTATGTGTCCCTTCCTCTGATAAGGTGGTAATTTTTACTATTCTCATTATTATTCCTACAACCCTTTCCATTCGATCCACCCTTGTCGGTGATATTTGTCTCTTCTCTGAATCCTTTGCTACCAGACAATTAGGACTGGCAACCAATAACCTTAATGGTCACCATGCATACTATGTCATCAACATCATAAGCATGCTAAACAATAATTTAAGCATACTAAAATAAACATGCATGCATGATTGTGTAAATACGTGTTGTTGTGTGCACACTCACGCGACGTCACTCGTTCCCAAAGGCTCTAACCTATTGATTTGATACTAAAAATTGTCACACCCCAACCCACGACACGCGGATTAGGACCGTGTAGCAAAGAGTTACCCAAAACAAAACACCCCTTACTAGCAATAAATAAGAGTTAAACATAGTAAAAGGAATTTGTTAGCTTAAACTGACATAAGGGTAAAATGGTCATTAAAAAAATATAGCAAAATTTTATATCAAAAGATAGCCCTTCGAGTCTCGGTTCCAACGCAAAAAACGGCGTATGAATCCAAATTTTCTAGAAAGAGTTATGTCCGTTTTCGTAAAAGTCGTTAGGCTGAAAATGTACCTGCGGATTCTGCAGATCAAGTTTCTACACCAGTTTTTCCTGGTTAAGAGTTAAAAGCATATCCAAAACTAAATTACTCATACAAACCCATTGTCATTCAATACCAACTGATTCACTAACATGTTCATAGCACCTTGAAAACTAAGAAGAGATTAAACTAGTTAATTACAAAATCCTTACCCTAACTAGTTTCAATTCCAAAACATACAATATGAGTTTCTAATTACAAAGATTATGCAAACCTCCCACCCAACTGAGTACGCCCATTAAATATTCTAAACAAGTGAAACATAAATACATTCTATCCGAAATCCCCGTAGTTCAACGCTTCTTACTGTGATGCTCATCTGAACCTGTGTGGTCATTAGCCACAAAATCGACTAAGCTTTCGCTCAGTGAGTATGCTGTACTAATCATGCAATTGGAGTATTTAATGATTCATAACACCAATTAAACATTCACAATAATAAATAGTCGCAGACGTGTCAAGTAATCAATCACCATCGTTCTGGACCCCTGATTCCGGGCAATTATCACTTTGCATTGCTTTAAAAGCGATATCACACACTCTCATGTGATTGAAGTTAATTCGCCGTGGTTGTCACCACCGTCCTCTTTTCTCTGAGAAATTCATCCCCTTTTCTCTAAGGAATGGCGTCCCTTAAATATGGGCTATATAATGGTGATTATTGCCTAAGATCCTTTGATCCAAATAAGCACAAAAGCAACTCAACATGTCAATATGTTAATTTTATCAATTTAGACATGTTAAAGCTAACTAATAACATGCTTTTCTACTTAATCACAATTAAGCATTTTAAAGCATTTAATAGCAATAAATCACATTAAACATCCAATTTCGGGATTATGACACTCACCTCTTCGAATAACCAAATAAGCCTAGAAATCTCGAATTTTTCATAAATTTAGCCCAAATATGAACCTATAATTATTCCTACACAATTTTGGTAAACTATATGTTACCAACCCATTTGGATCATGAAAAAGCTATCTCTTAAACTCAAAATAAATTGTACCACAAGGTTAGGCTTACCCCTACAAGTCCAAATATGACTTCGGTTCGCGAAACGGTATACCGACTGCGGAGATACGGCGACGAAATGGCTCGAACTATTTTTTTTTTCTTATTTCCGTCGAAGCTCTCTCTGTATCCCTATTCTGTCTCTTGCTTTCTTTTTTTCTTTTGTAAAGATGATGGTGACTAAGAGGTTAGGTGTCCATCACCTAAGACTTCTAACAACTTTGCCTTAATTAGACTTACACCCCCAACACTTTCTAAACTCTTATTATGGAGTCTCCTAATAAATGTATTAATTACCCAATTATCTAAATGGGTATGCGTCTATGTCACGTATGAGTCCCAAATGTGGTCTCGAATATTTTAAAAAGTTACTAATTATCCTACTGATTATGAATCATGTCCCTGTTTGCTCTCACATGGGTACCCAAAATGGTACCTGACACGAGAATTTTTTTGTGTGCGCTTGTGTGCTATACCCAAGTGTAGGTAATCGTGCAAGTAGTAGTCTGGTTAAGTCCAGGTCGATCCCACAAGGAAGGTGTTAAACTAAATACCTAGATTAAACTTTAAAAAGAAAACAAAAATCAATACTTTAAAGGGAGGTAGAACACAAAGTTCCACGGTCTATCAACTACTAAAGATAAAGCTATTAAACTAAGTTAATCTAACAACTAACTAGCAAATTAAAGCGGTATTTAAAACGTGTTTCTTTCTTAATAAAAGGGAATGTTGGGATTACACGAATTCACCGCGACCTAGCCATCTACCATGCAGTTACGTTGAAGCTCAATGGAGCACATTCTCTACAGTATTCTGTGTTTATCTAAAGGTAAAGAATCCATAGTCCTTTCATGACCGGGACTATGTCATCACAATTAAGTTTGAAATATATAAAAGCGGTTTAAAATAATAGTTAAGACTCGCACCTACAATGGTGTTAACATTGAGGGTGGTTTGCAAAATGTATTGAAGAAAAATGCCTCAAGGCTTTAAGTTTACAGACTGTTTTGACAAACTGAGCATTTGGGGACAGTTTGATAACAAATCAGTAAAACAGAAAGTCTAGGAATACTGCATAGAAACTACGTAATAACTGATTATATTGCTCTAAACTACGTGCAGAATGTAAATAAAACAATAAAGGAGTAATCTGGAATGAAGAACTATTATTAAACGAAGGGAATCCAAGTTACAATACCAAAAGTCTTTGAAAAACCTACAAAACAATGGAGAAAACTCTTTCTCTCTATATAAAACTGATGAAAAAGTAATGTGGGCGTCCTTATTTTCGTGAATACAACTGATATATATAGAAAAAACTAAAGCTAGGGTTTCAACCACTGTCCCCGCAGCGTGCGCGTATGTTCTGATAAAAGCCATGTTCGATCGATCGAACATCTCTCGATCGATTGAACTTCTGGGATCTTCGATCGCTCGAACTCAAGTCGATCGATCGAAATCTCGATCGCTCGAACCCTCGATCGCTCGAACTCTGTTCTTCAGCTTTGAAATGTCTTCTTTAAAACCCAACACTTCCTTTTATCGTTATCTTCCAATTCTCCACACTGCAACGGTAATCTGCACACATAACCACTAAAACAATACCACTTATCATAGATTAATCATATTATATAAAAACTGGCATTATGATTCAAATTGCAGATAAACAGGAAAATTGTAAACTAATTTAGTGTATTTTCTTCTAATAGCGCGGTTGTATTTTACAAATACCCCTGCTTGTCACAACCCCCAACTAGCAATTTGCTAGTCCCTAGCAATAGAGCGAAAATAAAACAAGCTAAACTAATTCTAAAATAATTAAAATAAAGCACATTAAAACCAAATCAAACTAATCTAAATAATAATAATAAAAAAAACTACCTATCTCACTTTCGCAGGAATCGCGGTTGCATTTAGCGAATGCAACAAGCCGTTAAACCCTTAGGTTTCCCCTAGTGGACGAGTATTGTCTCGTGAGGGTTTGCAGCGAATATACCCACAAAATTCTCTTATTTTAAAATCAAAAAGATATGAAATAACTTTTAAACACTCCCTTCTATTCAACTATTAATTTAGCTCCACATAACATATCATCCTCATTCAAACCATGAAAGAAATACACATGTTCCGCATGTCACCAAGAAAGAACAACATATGCATCAGATCCATGCATCCGTGTGTGTGTGAGATTAACAGCTATACATCAAACTTTATTTAGAGTTGTTTAAACTATCATACTCTCAGAACTTGTAGTTTCAACTCAATTCTCACATGGTTACACACTCAAAAATGAATATCCCACAAAAACTTGGGTAATAATGATCGCACATGGTATGAAAGCTTTGATAGGAGTGATTTTTCGGATACTAATGCTTTCATACTCAACTCTATAAAAAATGAACATTTAGAGTGTATAGTCTCGCGAACGGAATACTACTTACTAGAGGAGCGAAATATCATGGATAACTCAATTTACACGTTCGTGGTTAAACTAAGTTGTTGAAAATCATTAAGGCTTTGACTTGACGGTTTTTATTTAGTAGGGTAGAAATTAGAGGGGTAAGAAATTGCACATTTTCAGCATGTGATTGTGTTCAGTAAATTCTTCTTCACTTCATTCCAACCATCCTCTCCATTTATCATTTTTTTTAACCTGGAATTTCTCCTTCCCTTTCTTTTCTTTTATGCAGCCCTTCCCACTACTACTCCTTCTTCATACTTCAATTGAATCACATTGGGTGTGCAATGGGGTGTGGGGTTGAGAACAATGCATATTCTGGAATGTCAATACAGGTATATGAAAAGGTAAGGAGCAAATAACGATGGCTTAAATCATTTTCTCAACTTCTTAATTTTTTTTTCACGTCAATGTTCATTGAGTTTAGTTGGTAAATCCTGAACGTTCTCCTCTACTAAGAAGCCAAAATGAAGAATCAGAGACTATTCAACGAATTCAATCCGCTTATTCAATAAGAAAAATTCGAATTTGATGTGATAATTCCCTCAAGATTGAAGATTGGCTTCAAAAGCTCACTAAGGGACTAGTTTCCACTACTTCATTCCTTAAAGTACGAAAGTCATATTAACTCTTATTTTAAGTTTTCTGCATAGCTATTAACATGTGCAATTGATTTGGATACAAAAATGGTCAACATATGCATTCATCCTAGAGAAACTAGAAAAAAACGCGTGAACTTAATTCATAAAAGGATGAGAATAAAATGGTTGTGTCATTGCTTGATAACAGCTAAATAGGAGTGAATATTCAGAGTTATTCTACCAATTTAATTCAAACCTTGCTCAATTGTTGGAAAATTTTAATTTTTTAACATTTTTAAATTTTTTTCTTAACTTCACAAATTCAAGCTCGAGATTGTATGACATTTGCAATAAAGTGATTCAGATTACTATGTATAAATATGCACAGGTGATTATCTATCTACATCCCACCCCCAACTGAAAATAACAATGTCCTCAGAAGTTGATTTTCAAAAATAGATAGAGAGATATCACCTGATAAAGCAATACAATACCCGCAAGGAACGCAATTTGTAAAGAAAGAATACAACTCCAAACAGGCAGGATCAAATATAATATAAAAAATAAAGCATAGGATCTATATAGAAACATAATTAATCACTAGTAAGATAATAAAGAGAAAGAACAGAACAGTGATAACATACTCTATACAAACTAAAATCCACTATATCCAACACCAACCAACCCACCAAAAACCAATCAACAATATCCAAAAGTCCACATATCCCACCAAACCATAAGAAGAAAAGAAAAAAAAATAGGAGAGAGAAGAATACAGTCACTAACAACCAAAACCACCCAACATCCACAAACACTGATCGAGCATAAGCTATACATTGTCAGCGACATCCGATAATATCTCGATCAGCACAGCTGGAACATCCCCATCACCACCCTCGTCCATAGTAGTGGTCGTAGCCGGGACACTCTCTGTCGTAGTAGCTAGTGTAGATAATGCTGTGTCAGCCACGACATAAGGAGGTAAAAGTGGTATCTCAGTAGTAAGCGGCGCCGCAGAAGTGGATGGAGCTGCAGACTCACTCGGTACAGGTGGAGCCGAAGAAGTAGAGGGAGCGGTAGGATCAGGAACAGGAACAAATAGGCCAGTGGTGTATGATGGAATATCATAAGTGGTAAGTGGGACAGTGGACGCAGCGGGAGCAGCTGTAGGTAGATCGCTAGGGGGTGTTGCAAAAGCGGCGTGAACTGACTGATCGACTCCGATCTGGATCAAGATGGCCTCTAGCAAAGTCGTCATCTGATCTACCTTGCCCTCGAGTCTAATCCGGGCCTCCCTCTCCTCTAGTAGTAACTCGTGAATAGTCGGGAGAGGCGCAGAAGAAGACTCTCCCTAGGCATGAGCCTGAGATCTCTGTCTCAGCTCAAATCTTGCAACCTCTTCAATAGGGTCCATCTCCTCCTCAGACTCATGCTCCTCAGCCTCTGTGGGCGTCCCAGAAGCAGCACCCTCCATATCAGTGCCTCCTCCTCTTCTCCTCTTCTCGCCAACCTTAGCCTTGCCTTTACCTCGCCTCTTTCTCTTTTGCGCAATAGAACGGCGGGAAGCTGTCTCGCCAAAATGACTGCGAGACTGGGTAGTCACATCACCCGCCAACGGAAGGAGACTTGCCTGCTCAATAACCCGATGAATGGCCTAAGCACCCTTCAAGTGCTTTTTGGCCTGAACGTATCATGTAGGGTGCCTCATGAAGTCAATGTAAAGGCGAGGCAAACAGACCGGCTGCCTTGTCTCGATCGTATATAACACACGTGCGTACTATGTTGCAATCTTCTCCCGATAAGATGTCACTAAGAGGCAATTGCTGAGGGCGAGGTATAGCATATGATAATTATCTGTGAGGTAGAAGTCAGTAATAAGGGCCTCACCATCCCAACCCGGAAGAGCACCCCCAGTGATCTCTCTGATAATAACAGTTGGTGAGAGCAGCGGTGTGTCAGCACGGTGTGGACAAACACAGTCAGGTACCTCGGGTACCCCTAAAGCAGCGGAGACAGTGGCCGAACTAAAAATGATCTCCCGACCACGAAAAAATTATCGTAGTGTGAATGGAGCAGCTGGATCCCTGACCATCATCGCACATGCCTCCCTAATCCAGGATAGATTAATGTGCTTTGGCTGGGAGAGGAGCGCGTACCATTGCGGCATAGCGCGTATCCGGGCAAGATACCAAGGAGTGGAAAGCCATACTGTCTCGAGTGGTCGCTCGAGCATAACCTTCCGAGACTGGAAGTATCTAGTGAACCACACCCGGTCTTCCTCATGTTTGAACCCGTGATCGGGTATAGGGTCGGGTATGGTTAGGTCAAGCAGCTTGGACTTGTGATACCCTGTGATAGGGTTCATTGTAAAGCCCTGAAACGGAAGAAACAAACTAAAAAATCATTAAAATAGGAAAAACAGAAAAGAAAAAGAAACTGCTGCACTTCGATCGATCAAAGGATATTCGATTGATTGAGAAAATTTCCGGTTCGATCGCTTGAGCCATGTTCGATTGATCGAGAAGAGGGCTGGTTTCGATCGCTCGAGCCATGTTCGATCGATCGAGAAGAGGGCTGGTTTCGATCGCTCGAGACCAGTTTGATTGATCGAGCACAGCGAAGTGGCAGCGACGATTAACGAGAACAGGAAATGCCCGCAAACATAAAAATTTAAGAAAATAAACATCAAAAGAGGATTAATACCAATTGGGGCACCCCCAATACAATTCTAATGAAAAGAAAGACACAGGGGGTGAACCGAGACCTCACCTCGAGATACGCGCGACAAGGGGGAGGAGGAGGTTGAAGATGATGATCCGAGGGGTCCGGTTCTCTTCAGGTGATATGGTTGTGCATAGGTGTCCAAAAACTGCGAGATTCTCCTCTGTCTCCAATCGCTTGAACGTGAGAGAGAGAGTGAGAAATTGAGAAAGTGTAGCGACGACGTCTCGTTTGAATACAGGTCTCGATCGATCGAGAAAGTTTGATCGATCGAACCGTCGATCGATTGAGACCTGCTAAAGCGCATGAAGAATGGATGAGCTCGATCGATCGACGTTAGTTCGATCGATCGAACATGGAAATCCTACACTACCATTGAAATGAAAGATTATACACCCCCAACTAACCAATATTATTTTGGACATACAGGAAAGTGATAAAAACAGTTCATTGACAGGACATGTAAGCCAAAAAGTCATCATCAAAATAGAAAATTACAAATATTTTATAGATAGAACAATGTATTAGCATCCATTTGCAACATTATTGCCCCCAACATGGTATTTAAGACCTTATTGATAAAGAAAAACTAAACAAAACTGAAACTAATAAAACTTTGTCCAGGAATACACTTCAATTGATGAAAGAAAAATGAAATGACATAACACAATTGAAATGAAGCACTATTCTTCAAACATGAAGATTTCTTCTTCCACAACTTCTGTCTCCACCAAAGCTTCGAATGTGGGGTTCAAATTTGATGATTCCCTTTTCCAGAATAGCCGAAAAGCATCCAGGGCATCATTAAGCAAGTCTAAACTCTCCAAAGAATTGGTCGCGCATGCAAGAAGTGAACCGGATGGAGATAGTGATAACGGTGTGTAAGTTCGCAATGGACTCTCCTCTTGCGGCGGAGTACCCGGAGACCTTATGTATGGTCCAATTCCGTGGAACAACTGATGTGGAAGGAACATCGGCTGTATCATTTGATTCATAGTGACACCCCTGACAAAGGAAATACAAACGAGCACAAAAAGAAAGAAAGAAATTAAATAGACAAATGAAAGAACTAAAGGAATAAACAAAACTGGGAATGTGACCAAGAATTAACCTCACTATTGGCCTGATATCACCAGATGCACTAGCAGGTAGAGGCCATTGAAGCCGGAACAACAAATAACTTAAGTGCACATACATGTAGGGAACCACTTTGATGACAAGAAAGTCATCAACGTATGTGAATACAGCATTATGGCGTTCTGGCACCACATCCTGTAAGTCCTCTTCTTCCCACGGTTCCCACATTGAATCATTCTCCCACTGTTCCATCAGAGCATCATCGACTTCCCAAATAGCATATCCATCTGGTTCTCCCTCCTCTTCAGGGAATTCCATGTGCTCAAAAGGATTGATCTGGAGGAGAGCAGGGTTATATGGGATGTATCCTTGGGTTAAGTCAATGACATCTTCTGCCCCTGGCCCTTGGTATGGAGATAAGCAGAATGCTATTTCATCGGCAGTTCAAGGGGGGTTATGATATTCTGAATTAGCCCATGACCCAATTGAGTGGACATCATCATCTCTCATGTTAAACAACCTGGAGGAGATAGATAAGAATGGAATAGCAGGTTACGATCGAAATCACACTCAAAAATAGATAATCAAAAGAATAAAACAAAATGAAAAGCAGTAAAAGAAAGAGTACAACAACATTGTGAAAACGCACTTGAGCGTTCTAGGTCGAGGCATAGTCAGGCTCATCCAATTGGATGTGCTCGACCTCGGGTTGGAAATCCTCTAAGAACGGTTTTAACCTTTGGCCATTGACCTTGAAACTTTCTTCGTACTTAGTATTAAATAACTCGACGGCCCTACGTGGAAAGACAGATTTGACTATGAAGGGTCTTGTCCACCGAGATCGGAGTTTTCCTGGGAAGAGATGAAGGCGTGAATCGTATAATAAAACTTTCTGTCCTGACTCGAAAGATTTTTGAAAAATTGTTCTATCATGGCGAGCCTTCAACCTTTCCTTGTGGAGTTTAGCATTATCGTATGCATCTCGACGGATTTCTTCCAGTTCAGCCAACTGGAGTTTCCGGAGATGACCTCCCTCTTTAATGTCGAAGTTTAATGAGCGTGTCACCCAATATGCTTTGTTCTCGATTTCGTCGGGAAGGTGACATGCCTTACCATATACTAACCTATACGGGGACATCCCCAGATTTGTCTTGTAGGCAGTACGGTATGCCCAAAGAGCATCAGTCAGTTTATAAGCCCAGTCTTTTCTGTTAAAACTAACCGTCTTTTCTAATATATGCTTGATTTCATGGTTAGCCAACTCTGCCTGCCCGTTTATTTGTGGGTGGTAGGCTAGAGCAATTTTGTGATTCACCCCGTATTTCTTGAGTAGTGACTCCAAAGGCCTATTGCAAAAGTGTTTGCCTTGGTCACTTATTAGCTCTTTTGGGGTCCCGAAACGCGATAGGATGTTTTCCTTAAGGAAGGACATTACTGTTCTGTGCTCATTGCGTCTCGTCAGTATCGCTTCTACCCATTTTGATATATATTCCACAGCCAGGAGTATATATTCACAGTTGTTAGATTTAGGAAACGGGCCCATAAAGTCTATGCCCCAACAATCGAATATTTCAATTGTGATAATAGGGGTTTAGGGCATAGAGTTCCTTTTTGAAATTGTACCAAGCTTTTGACATCGTTGGCACGATTTACAAAAAGCATATGCATCTTTGAACACGGTGGGCCAATAGAAGCCACTGTGTAGGACTTTATGAGCGGTCTTTTGGGAGGCAAAATGGCCACTGCAGGCTTCAGAATGACAGGAGGCCAAAATTACGGTTATGTCCTCATTCAGAACACAACGTCTGGTGACTTGATCAGCACAATACTTAAATAAGTAGGGGTCATCGAAAAAGAAATGACGTGCGAACGAAAGGAACCTTTTCTTGTCCTGATTTGACTAATGACTTGGGGTCTGTCCTGTAACACGGTAATTTATTATATCCGCGTACCAAGGTAAACTGGAAACAGCCATCAGTTGTTCGCCTAGGAATTAATCTTTTATTGGTACGGGCTTAGTGTTATCAGTAAATGTCAACCGAGAAAAATGATCGGTGACCACATTTTCTACTCCCTTTTTATCCTTGATAGTGATATCAAATTCCTGGAGTAGGAGTATCCAGCGGATGAGCCTCTATTTTGCGTCCTTCTTAGATAGCAGGTACTTGAGGGCCGAGTGGTCTGTAAAACAGACGATTGGGGACCCTATCAGATAAGACCTGAATTTGCATAGAGCAAAAACTATTGCCAGTAGCTCTTTCTCGGTAGTCGTATAATTCATTTGAGCTTCGTTGAGTGTTCGGCTGGCATAGTATATTACATAAGGCTTACTGTCCTTCCTCTGTCCTAGAACTGCGCCAATGGCATAGTCGCTAGCATCGCACATTAACTCAAAAGGCAAACTCCAGTCGGGTGCCTGTATTATCGGTGCAGAGGTAAGGTGTTCTTTTAGTGCGTCAAAAGATGTTTGACAGTTTTTCGACCATTCAAATGGCATGTCTTTAGCCAACAGTTGACACAGTGGTCGGGAGATTGCATTAAAATTTTTGATAAAGCGACGATAGAATCCCGCATATCCCAGAAATGATCGGATGTCTCGGACTGTACGAGGGACAGTTAGATTTGAAATTATATCGATTTTTGCTTTATCGACTTGGATACCCTTATCAGAAATAATGTGGCCGAGGACAATTCCCTTGGTCACCATGAAGTGACACTTTTCCCAATTTAGTACTAAGTGTTTGTCCTCGCATCTCGCTAACACATTCTCAAGGTTTTCTAGGTAGTTATCAAACCTATGGCTAAACACTGAGAAGTCGTCCATAAAGACCTCGAGTGTCTGTTCAACCATATCACTGAATATGCTTAACATGCACCGCTGAAAGGTAGCAGGTGCATTGCATAAACCGAAGGGCATACGACGGTAGGCGAATGTACCGAACGGACAAGTGAAAGTCGTCTTCTCCTGATCTTCAGGAGAAATTTTGATTTGGTTATAGCCACTATATCCGTCCAAGAAGCAATAAAATTTATGACCCGCCACTCTTTTTAGCATTTGATCCATGAACGGCAATAGAAAGTGGTCTTTCCGGGTCACAGTATTTAACTTTCGATAATCAATACACATCCGCCATCCGGTGGGGACGAATGTTGGTACTAACTTGCCATCTTTGTTTGGGATAACTGTTATACCAGCCTTTTTGGGCACCACCTGGGTTGGACTAACCCAAGAGCTGTCAGAGATAGGATATATAATCCCAATGTCTAGTAGTTTTAGAACTTCCTTTTTCACGACTTCTTGCATATTGGAATTCAGACGCCTCTGCATTTGTCGCGAAGGTTTGGCGTCTTCCTCCAGATATATCTTATGGGTGCAAATAGATGGGCTTATGCCTTTTAGGTCGGTAATAGTCCATCCCAATGCTCCCTTGTGCTGTTTGAGCATGTGAATTAACTTATCCTCTTGTTTCGAGTTCAACATGGATGAGATTATCACAGGATAAGTCTTTTCAGTCCTTAGAAAAGCGTATTTGAGCTCTTTGGAAGCTCCTTTAATTCTAAGTTAGGAAACTGAAAATTTGAAGGCATAGTTAACTTCGTTTTTGGAGGCAAAGGTTCATATGGTGTGACCCACATGCATTCAGCTCTATCCTCTACTTGCGTATCCATCATGAGGCAGGCATGATTTAAGGCGGTGTCCAATGGAGTTGAATCGTTAGGTTTGTAGACTGCGTCAAGTTGTGACACTACTACTTCCAAAGGATCTTTATAGTCAACAAAATCAGCCTCATCATCGATGATCGTTTTGATGAAATTAACTTCTTCTTCGTCCTCGTATTCTTCAGGTCGGGGATTTGAAAATATCTTGACGTTTAAGGTCATATTCCCGAATACGATGGTCATGATACCACTTCTTATTTTAATTGTGGCATCTATGGTGTTGAGGAATGGACGTCCAAAAATCACCGGGAGTTGTGAACATGGATTAGACACGGGTTTGGTATCCAATATCACAAAATCAACCAGGAAGACAAAAGTGTCTATCTACACCAGAACGTCCTCCAGTATTCCTCTAGGATATTTAACTGACCTATCTGCCAGTTGCAACGCAACTCGGGTGGGTTTGAGTTCACCCAACCCTAGTTGTTTATAGACTGAATATGGCAATAGGTTTACACTTGCTCCTAGATCAAGGAGTGCGTTGTCTATCCTTTGATTCCCAATCCGACACGAGACAGTTGGGGTGCCAGGATCTTTAAGCTTTGGAGGCAATTCGTTTTGGATGATTGCACTTGCTTGGCAAGCGACGTAGGCGTGTTTCTTCACACTTTGCCTCCTCTTGACCGTGCATAAGTCTTTGAGGTACTTAGCATAGGCCGGCACTTGTTTGATTGCATCAAGGAGTGGAAGATTGATTTTGACTTGTTTGAACAGTTCCAAGAACTCCTGATTCCTTGCCTCATTTTGGGGTTTCTTAAGCCTTTGAGGGTAAGGCGCAGGGAAAGGGCATTTAGGTAATTCGTTACTAGCAAGCTCCTTTCCGGGCCTTCTCTCAATTTCTTCTACTTGTTTAGGAGCTTCATCTTTTTCAACCAATGGTTCGTTATTATTAAGTTGCTCCTCTTCCTGAGTAGATGATTTTCTATTAATCGCCACTTCCTCGTCTTCATACTCCTCGGGAGTAGAATGAGGCATGTTTTTCCCTATGACCTTGCCGCTTCTCAGAGTTGTCACGGCTTTGGCTTGCTCATGGTTGTTGGGACCATTGTTGAATCCCTTAGGGTTTGGAAGTGGTTGGGCAGGAAATGTTCCTCCCACTCCCTCTTGTCGTGCATCCATCCTCTCTAACGTTGTAGACATCTTGCTCATCATTTGAATTAACTGCTACATTAGATTCACGTTAGAAAGAGGATCTTCCTCCTGCGACTTTTTGTGTGGGGGAACGTACACGTTTGGATGTTGATTATTAGAGGGTTGAGCTTGATTGTAGTTGTTTGGTCTATTTTGATTGAATGGCTGGGGCTGCCTATTGAATTGCCCTTGATATTGGTTATTGTTATTATAGGGCTGTTGTTGATATTGATTTTGGGTCCCAGCATTATTTTTCCAATCAAACCCGGGGTGATTCCATCTATTGTTATTATGTTGTGAATTATAATTGTTGTAGGAATTCCTCGCCCCCCTATACCCTTGCATGACATTCATTTCCATGGGGGGTTGTTCTTGAAAATACGGCACATTAGGGCAGTATTGGCTAGTATGTCCCAGCATGTTGCATGTGCCACATGGTTCTTCAAGCAAAACCTGCCTAGAACTCTCGCCTTTCATTCCCAACTCTTCCACTTTCTTCACTATTTCTTCATATTTATTCATCAGATGATTCTCACTTTTTAGTTGGTATAAACTTTTCTCTTCCACACAGGATATCTGTAAGCGTGGAACATCTTCCGAGTTCGACCACTCATGGGCATGTTCAGCTAACCACTCAAAGTGAGCTTCAGCTTCTTCAGTGTTCTTGCGAAGAAATGGCCCTGAACTCATGGTCTCGACCAACTTTTTAGTTTCACCATTTAATCCTTCATAAAAGTAGCTTATGGTTCGCCATTTCTCATACCCGTGATGTGGGCATGATAGAAGCAAATCCTTGAAACGCTCCCACGTTTGGGTGAAGGTTTTATTGCTCTTTTGTTTGTAAGAGTTTATTTGTTGTTTAAGCTCAGTGGTCATGCGGGGTGGAAAGAATTTCTTCAGAAAAGTGGTGTTCATCGCATGCCAGGTGTAGATTGAATTTGGCTTTAAGGTGAGTAACCACGCTTTTGCTTTATCCTTCAGGGTGAAAGGAAATAGCATTAGACGTGTCACGTCTATAGGACAATTCTATGAAAATGTTTTACAAACATCCTCAAAGTCATTGACATATAGATACGCCTTCTCGCTCTCCATTCCATGGAAGGTAGGAAGGAGTTGAATCATTCCATTGCAAAATTAAAATTTGCCTGCATAGGGTGGGATGAGAATACAAGAAGGTGTAGGCGCGTGTTCAGGTGTCATGAGATCGCACAAAGGACGAAGTGAATCGTCAATTGGTACAACCACATTATCACCATTTTCACTTTGATTATCGGCCATTGAATCAATAGGTGTATCTATGGGGTTAATAGAACTAGATGAATTGGATGAATAGAATTGGTTTCCGTAAATTCCTTCGATGGAATTATCTGACATAAAGGGAAAGACCCTAAGTAGTTTTTTTTATCTAAAGAATAAAAGAAAAAGAAAAACAGAAAGAGATAAGGATAGATTGAGGTAATCTAAGCGTTAGCTTGTCGCCTTCCCCGGCAACGGCGCCAAAAACTTGACACCAGAATTTTTTTGTGTGCGCTTGTGTGCTATACCCAAGTGTAGGTAATCATGCAAGTAGTAGTCTGGTTAAGTCCAGGTCGATCCCACAAGGAAGGTGTTAAACTAAATACCTAGATTAAACTCTAAAAAGAAAACAAAAATCAATACTTTAAAGGGAGGTAGAACACGAAGTTCCACGGTCTATCAACTACTAAAGATAAAGCTATTAAACTAAGTTAATCTAACAACTAACTAGCAAATTAAAGCGGTATTTTAAAACGTGTTTCTTTCTTAATAAAAGAGAATGTTGGGATTACACGAATTCACCGTGACCTAGCCATCTACCATGCAGTTACGTTGAAGCTCAATGGAGCACATTCTCTACAGTATTCTGTGTTTATCTAAAGGTAAAGAATCCATAGTCCTTTCATGATCGGGACTATGTCATCACAATTAAGTTTGAAATACATAAAAGCGGTTTAAAATAATAGTTAAGACTCGCACCTACAATGGTGTTAGCATTGAGGGTGGTTTGCAAAATGTATTGAAGAAAAACACCTCAAGGCTTTAAGTTTACAGACTGTTTTGACAAACTGAGCATTTGGGGACAGTTTGATAACAAATCAGTAAAACAGAAAGTCTAGGAATACTGCATAGAATGTTCTCAAGAATCGAAGAGTTCGATCGATCGACGCGCTTTCGATCGATCGAACATCTTCATCCCTCGATCGATCGAACTGACTTCGATCGATTGACAATGTCTCTGTTCCGATCGATCGAACTAACTTCGATTGATCGAACACAGGAATTATTCTGCTGCATGGCAGAGGCTTAAGATCACAGTTTCATCATGATCTCCCAACCTGGGGACTACTCAGACATAGTTTGGAGTAGTACATAGTTGTTTTTAACGTAAAGATTCATTAAGGATGCGTTTGTTTGTGATTTAATCATGAAAATTATAAAAACTAATGGTGTAAATTTATCTAGCATACAAACTATGTGATAACTGATTATATTACTCTAAACTATGTGCAGAATGTAAATAAAACAATAAAGGAGTAACCTGGAATGAAGAACTATTATTAAACGAAGGGAATCCAAGTTACAATACCAAAAGTCTTTGAAAATCTACAAAACAATGGAGAAAACTCTCTCTCTATATATATATAAAATTGATGAAAAAGTAATGTGGGCGTCCTTATTTTCGTGAATACAACTGATATATATAGAAAAAATGAAAGCTAGGGTTTCAACCACTGTCCCCGCAGCGTGCGCGTATGTTCTGATAAAAGCCATGTTCGATCGATCGAACATCTCTCGATCGATTGAACTTCTGGGATCTTCGATCGCTCGAACTCAAGTCGATCGATCAAAATCTCGATCGCTCGAACCCTGTTCGATCGCTTGAACTCTGTTCTTCAGCTTTGAAATGTCTTCTTTAAAACCCAGCACTTCCTTTTATTGTTATCTTCCAATTCTCCACACTGCAACGGTAATCTGCACACATAACCACTAAAACAATACCACTTATCATAGATTAATCATATTATATAAAAACTGGCATTGTGATTCAAATTGCAGATAAACAAGAAAATTGTAAACTAATTTAGTGTATTTTCTTCTTTTAACGTGGTTGTATTTTACAAATACCCCTGTTTGTCAGTACCATAAAATGTCACAACCAACAATATAATATAATATGAAAAGCACTTTAACAAATATTCATTTAATCATATAAATGCAACTAAATTTAATCTGGGCCTCCCATGGGTCCCACTTTTATATCTGTCCCACCTCTAGTAGAATTTTTAATGGTGTCCTTTTCCAAACACATATCACATCGAGGTGACTGAAACTCACCCAAATCATCACATGCAATTAATCACACTAATGAATGCATGAGAAATAAATATTACTATCTTTTTTCGGGTACGGGTATTACAAAACAGATATTGATGAGAATCTCAGGAGGGAAGAAATTATGTGGAAACAAAAGTCTAGAATTAATTAGATGGCTAAAACAAGGTGACAATAGTTCGTGTTTTTTCCACCTTTCCACCATCATCCGGAGAAGGAAAAACTCTATTCTCTTCCTCCAGGATATCAATGGGAGTTGGATGGACGATCTTAGAGTAATTTATGATACTCTCATTTCTAACTTTCAGTCCTTGTTTAAGTCGGATAGGCCTTGGTTCCCGAATGATCTGGATGGTCTCATTCAAAGATGCATCACTCAGGAGGATAATGACAATCCGACTCACTGTCTGGATGAGGATGAAATTAAATTGGCTTTATTTCAGATCGGATCTACAAAGGCCCCTGGCCCTGATGGGCTTTCTGCCATCTTCTTTAAAATATTTTGGAGCACTGTGAAATTTGACGTTATTGATACTGTGATGAGTTTCTTCACTGAAGGCACTTTCATAAAATAGCTGAATCACAGAAACATCACCTTGATCCCGAAAGTGGAAAGTTCCTCCACGTGTCACCACTTCAGGCCAATTAGTCTTTGCAACGTCACTTATAAAATCATTTCCAAGATTCTTACTAATCGACTTAAACCTCATCTCGACAAAATTATCCCTCCCATGCAAGCGGCTTTTGTTTCGGGTAGATCTATTCATGATAATAGTATTATCGCTCATGAGCTTATCCACATGATGAAAAAGAAGAGAGGTAAAAGTGTGTTAATGGAAATCAAGTTTGATATAGAAAAGGCATATGACTGTGTTGAGTGGTCCTTCCTCATCCAAGTTCTTAATTGTTTGGGTTTTAATGAAATCTGGTGCAACTAGATTTCCAATGTATCTCTACTGTTTCATTTTCTGTTCTCATTAATGGGAATCCTACTAGCTTCTTTAAGCCGGAAAGAGGCCTCCTTCAAGGAGACCCTCTCTCACCCTTCCTTTTCATCTTGTGTGTTGATGTGCTCTCGAGATTTTTGGATAGGGATGTTCATCATGGCTCCTTCATGGGTATCAAAGCTAAAAAGGACTGCCCGATCATCAATCACCTTCTCTTTATAGATGATTTGATTATTTTTGGTCAAGTCAACCTGGATGAAGCCAATAATATGTTACGACACATCTCTACTTTTGCCAAGTGGTTAGGTCAAAAAGTAAACCAAATCAAATCCAATTTTTTGTTCAGTCGGAACATTTGTCCTGACATGGCTCGTTCGATTTGTCATGCAGCTGGCCTCAAGAGAGCCCCAACTAGCACAAAATACCTGGGCCTGACTTTACCTATGGACGGATCAAAATCACAAGTGTTTGCTGAGGTAATATCGACAAGCTGGAAGAGGTACCCTCATTCAAATAGTTGCCCAGGGTCTTCCAGTTTACACTATGTCTACCTCTCTTGCCCCATCTTCACTTTGTGCTAAACTAGACCAAGCTTTCGGAAGGTTCTAATGGGTCATTCTCAAGAAGGAAAGCAGCACCTTTTCCTTAAGGTCTGGGATCTCATTTTTCGCCTAAAAAAGGTTGGTGGTTTGGGGTTTCGACGCACAAAAGACTATAATCTTGCTCTCATGGCAAAGCTAGGGTGGCAATTTATGTCTCAGGAAAATAAAACTTGGATCCAGCTCCTAAAAGGGAAATATCAGTGGAGGGACCACTTGCTTAATGTCCCGAAAGCTCCCAATGCTTTGTGGCTTTGGCAGGGCATCCTTGAAACGATTCCACTTCTCAGGAAAGGCTCTTGTAAGCTTATCGGCTTGGGTAATGACACCTCCATTTGGGATGATCCTTGGGTCCCATCTCTCCATAACTTCAGCCTTGATTCCATCTTCAGTCCCAGACCCAATGTGCATACAGTGGTGGACCTTACACCAATTATAGAAAATTGGTATCACAATCTCCTCAGAGCAATTTTCATGCAAGATTCTGTCAATGATATCCTCCGTATTCAGATGCCAACTCAAAGGACAAATGATACATAGATTTGGACACATGATAAGATGGGTTCGTTCTCAGTTATGTCTACTTACCTAGTCGACCAGTAAGCTAGGTTCACGACTACTATTGCTTTATCTCCTCACTTTTGGAAGTATATGTGGAATGCTAAACTCCACAGTCGTCACAAGGTCTTCCTTTGGAAAATTGCCTCTAAAGCTATTCCAACTATGGATATTTTAGCCACCCATTTCCATGTTGATAACCCCTATTGTGCTATCTGCGATTGTTCTTCTGAAAATCGAGAACACCTTTTCCTTGATTGCCCTGTGACCCGCATTTTTCGGATTTCATCAAAATGGCCTATAAACATTTTGACTTTTGTGGGTTTGGGTATTGAAAATTGGATCAAGTTGGTTCTCAATCCAACTTCTACTCTTGGCATCCCTTGGGAGGAATCCCTAGAGTTTACTATTTTTTCCACCATTATTTTGGAACAGACTTGGTCTCTTCGAAACCAGATGCACCATGATAATCTAATCTTCAATGCTCCCTTCTGGATCGATTGGATTTGTGGCTTAACCGCTAAGCATTGGGAAACACAAAAGAACCTTCTTCCGCCCCCAAAACCAGACCCTGGGTGTTTGGATCCCCCTGCCTCCTAATTAGATCAAGATCAACTTCAATGTGGCGATCAGAAATCATACTTCCTCTGTGGCTATGATCGTTAGAGATGATGTGGGTAAGCCTTGCTATGCCCGTATTTGGAGACGTGAAGCTTTGGATCCCACGGTCGCTGAAGCTAAAGCTGCTTCCTTTGCTATCAAGGAACCTATTTGCTAAGGATTCAAAAACCTTATTGTTGTAGGGGACTCGCTCCTTATTTGCTCCCCTCTTCGTGATTAGAATTCCACCCCAATTTAGGAGATTGACTCTATCCTTAGAGACTGTCAGAATGTCCTATCTTTTTTCGATGGTTTTTGGTGTGTTGCTAAAATTCATAGATCTCCTAAGTTTTGTAGCTCACAATCTGGCCCAATGAGCCCACATTTGTAATTGCTCGGGCCCTATCCCCATTGATAATATTCCTCCTTTTGTTTTTGCCCATGAGGATATCCATCAATGGGGGTAATGGGAGTCCCTCTTCTGTTTTATAAATTGGTAATGCCTTTACACCAAAAAAAAAAAAAGAATCGTGTGTCTGGGATTTAATGCGGATTTACTAGCCCGTTGGGAAAATTTTAATAAAGCACTTTAGAGACTGTCAGAATGTCCTATTTGCTCCCCTCTTCGTGATTAGAATTCCACCCCAATTTAGGAGATTGACTCTATCCTTAGAGACTGTCAGAATGTCCTATCTTTTTTCGATGGTTTTTGGTGTGTTGCTAAAATTCATAGATCTCCTAAGTTTTGTAGCTCACAATCTGGCCCAATGAGCCCACATTTGTAATTGCTCGGGCCCTATCCCCATTGATAATATTCCTCCTTTTGTTTTTGCCCATGAGGATATCCATCAATGGGGGTAATGGGAGTCCCTCTTCTGTTTTATAAATTGGTAATGCCTTTACACCAAAAAAAAAAAAAAAGAATCGTGTGTCTGGGATTTAATGCGGATTTACTAGCCCGTTGGGAAAATTTTAATAAAGCACTTTAGAATTTTGAAATAGAGTGCAGTTTTACACACCCCAAAAATTCCTCACTCATTGTTCACCTGATTCTCTCATTGGCTAATGTAGTGAGACCCATGACTTTTTACCATTAATTAATCCTGGAACCCATTGCATTAACCAATGGGAGAGTTGGGTGAGCAATTTTGGGATGAGCAAAAATGTATTCTTTGAAATAATGTTTTTTGTTGAAACAGGTTTAAAGGTGCTTCAACCCAAATGTGATGCAGAAAACAAATTTGGATTTTAATAATTGTTTCTTGAATCCCTTGTCTTGTCATTAGTATGTATGCTTCTGTCTTCTTCTTTTTTTTTTTTTTGCTCAAAAGCTAAAAGTTCATTAATGATAATGAAACCTTATAAAGAAAACCAAACAAACAACAAAATTAAAGAAAAGTAGAGCAAGCAAAAGCAAAATAACCAAAGGTACAATAGATAAGGAAGCATAAGTGACCACATAAAATACTTTGTCAGTTGCATGAGGAATCCACCACTGTACCATAATGCACCACAAGACCGCCACGTAGAGAGATCCGGAACCCAAGGCAACTTCAACCTTGTAGATGGTAAAGACTACCCAAAGAAAGAAGAAGATGGCACAAAACCAAGGCCAAACAAGTGAAGAAGCTTCACCAAAGGGTCAATAGAAGTTGCTTGAAAAGCTTCCATGATAGCAAAAGCTGCACCATGGAAAGCAACACAGCTGTCTAACAGGGCTCCAAAGCCACTAATCACAACCCAATGAAGACCAAAAAGTTAATCTATTGTTGCAAGATTGGTTTGGTCAACATATACCATCTTGAACCCATGGAAATGCCATACGAGATAAGGAAAACAACCTTCACCAATGAAGGGGAAAAGCTTCACAAAGGAAGCGAAGGAGCCAAATATGCTCTTATTTGGACAGGGACAAAACATGAACTATACGATGAGAGTGAAAGAGAGAGAGAGAGGGGGGGGGGGGGATTGGGAGGTGACAACTATTAGGTTTAGCAGCATCACTTCTCTCTCTCTAGCCTAGAGAGAGAAGCTCTTGGCTTACTCCATCACAGAGAGAAAAATATGTATGCTTCTATCTAAATGCAAAAGTCAAAGCCTAAAACTAATTTTGGCTGGCAAGGCTTTGTTAGCATATCCTCAAAATTAATTTTGTGTGTATATATATACATGTACACAAAAATATTAACCTGTTACATATCTAAAATTAAATAGACAAAAAACTCTATGCCATGTCATGAAAAGAAAGGCTCTAGAGTAAGAAAAATTGTATCTAAACTCATATATTTTTGTATGTTAACAAGGGCAGCATTAGCATTATAGTGTTAATTTATTGAATTATCAAAATGTGTTAGTTGTATGGGAGATTCAATTTATTGTATATAAGTAGAGGTGCAGAGTGGTTGGGTTGGCCATACTCGTCACGTATTGAAACCTAGCCAGGTCCTGTGAGCCGCATACCTGACAGCCTACCCACCCAGCTCAACCTGCAAAACTACTAAAACCACTTGAAAGAACAAATTGCACCACTTGACATGGACATCTAATTGGTAATTTTTTATCTACTTATATATGAATGGAAAAATCTAGGGTACACTCTGTCAAAAAGGGGTTGATGTCAACCCATAACTTGTGGCTGACTTGTGGCTCACAATCAGCCACATTACCAAAATTATTAAAAAACTATTAAAAAAAAATGACCTGTTCTTCTGGTTTTCTTCAGGTTAAAATCTCATTCTTCATAACTGGATCATAACTACAACAACATTACTCATAACTTGATCATAACAGAACCATTTTTCTCATAGCAGAGCCACATTTCTCATAACCAACTAGAAATTATTACACGATAACAACATTACTCATAACTTGATCATAACAGAACCACATTTCTCATAACAGAGCCACGTTTCTCATAACAAGAACTACTTTTGCTCATAACCACCACTTTTGGTGTGTAAGATTACCAATTTACCCCTTTTGGGTGGGTGTGTATTGTAGCCTAGCCCAAACACAAAGACTATGGCCCATTCATGAGAAGGATGGAAAGGCCAACGTACAGACGGCCATACCCACCTGAAATTGACCAAGTCAACTTTTCCCAAGGATACAAGGTTCCAAATTTTACTCTATTTTCTGGAGAAAGTGAACAATCCTCAGTAGGACATATTGGCCGTTTTATAGTACAATGCGGCCATATGAGTAGTCATGATCCATTAAAATTAAGCCTGTTTCCAAACTCCCTCACGGGGGTACCTTTCTTATGGTACGTTAATCTCCCAGCCAACTCCGTGCGAGATTGGCAGGGGATGGAAGAATTATTTCATGGCCAGTTCTATAGGACTGAGCCTGAAACATCATTGATAGATTTGTTCAGGATGCTATAGTTAATAGGAAAGACCGTTGAGACCTACATAGCCCATTTTCGAAAGACAAAACATAGGTGCAAGATAGTCTTTTCCAAAGAAGAGTACGTTAAGATGGCTATGAAGGGAATGTCCTTCGAGCTTCGCAAGAGGTTCAGAGGGACCGATTTTCGCGATCTATTTGAGCTGGCCACGAGGACCGCTCGCTACGAGCGTATCCTCTTGGATAAGCAAGAAAAAAAGAACTCGTCCAAGGGAGCGTACTATAAAGATCCTAATTACGAGGTCCACTTAGTGAACTGTGACCTCAAGGCAGAGATCGACATGGCCGAGCTAGTATGTAAATGGCCGATTGTATGTAACGTCTTAAACAAGCCCATCAACAATAACGCCACTGCAAAACTATACGTTTGATATAACTATGGATGATCAGATCTTCGATGCCTTACTGGCCAAAAAAGTTATCAAACTTAGCGATGGCCATCGGATCCCCAAGGCCGATGACATTAAGAATAAAGAGTATTATAAATGGCATAAGTCCTGGAAACACTCTACTGATAACTGTGTTGTTTTTCGCAATGTGATACAGGAGAATGTAGAGAAGGGAGTGTTCAAATTCTCGGACAAAGCCATGGGAGTTGATGCTAATACATTCCCTCAAATCACCAGTGCCAACATGGTAACGCCCGATTTGACTAAGCTGACCAGGCCAAGGCCAAAGGTGGATCTGGCCAAGAAAGAGGAAAGGCCGCAGCAAAGAGAAGGAAAACAAATTGCCATTTCAGCCACCGAGGGGCCGAAGGTAACCATTCATGAGCTCCAGAAAACTTATCAGGAGCGAAAGAAAGCAGAACATAAAGCCGAAGTCAAAACGGCCAGATCAACCACTGACAGATTAATAGCTAACCTGCGACACCAACTTGATCTAATAGAACAAGGTCTCTGCTCGATATGCAAGGCCGATGTCAAGAAGGAGGCCTCTAGCTCAAGCAAGAGGCCCAGGATGAATGAGCACAGAGGGCACAACCCGAGAAGGTCCGTACACGAGAGGCTGTCACTGCTTAAGCAAAGTCAGGGTAAGCTCGAGTGGAAACCCAAGCCATCACCAGCCTCCCAGACCAGCCCCAGAGACTCAGGCCGGTTGGAGAGACGATGTCATCGGACATTCTTCAAACCAAATGTGCAGGAAAAGGCCCAACCTCGGACATACATCCAAGGATGGTACTACCACCCAGAGTAGATGAAGGAAGGTGGTACAGGGCTGAACACCCAAAATTCTCGGCAACACCCATATATAGCAAATCTCAAAAAAGAAGATATCAACGTGCAAGACAGGCTGAGCGAGAATGAAAGTACTGGGAGAATCAGGCTCACAGTTCCCCCAAGCCTAGTTCACACGTATTACCTGATTCCCAAGAACATCCAGCAGAAGGGGAGCCCGTTTTTGACAAGAAAGCGGGTAAATGAGCGATGCACGCCATGGAATGCCTGAAGGAAATCTTTAAGTGAGAGAAGCTAAAGGATGAGTGTAAGCCCGAGATCATCGCAATGGACATCGAGTCCGATGATGATTTCTCAGATTCAGATGCAAAGCCAATCCAATTCGAGACCATCCCTGTGAGTCTGTCATCCAACATGGTGTTTACGTTGCCCATGTCCTTCGTGGCAAAGCCAGATCAACCAATAACAATGGAGGAAGATGTGATAGAAGGCCTGACCAAAGAGTTGGCCATGATAGAAGATATATTCTGGAGTAGAGGAGAAACCGTCAAGCCAGAGGTGATGGAGGCCACGAGTAAGAACGTGGATGCAATCGAGCAACAGTCCGATTGGCCCAAGATAACCATCTTAAGGTCGAAAGGGCAACAAACTGAGGAAGGACAAAAGCTAAGAGGGCCCATTAAAATGGTTTTTGAAAGGCCTACATATCAAATGTCCCAACACTTGAAGCCGCTGTATGTGAAAGGGCACTTTGAGGGAGTTCCCATGAACAGGATTCTCATTGATGGGGGCTCCACCATCAATATTATGCCTCAAATAATGCTAAGGGTACTATAGAAGTCCGAGTCGAGTTAATCCCGACCAAAATGAATTTTCAGAGTTTTACCGGAGCACCGTCAAGGACTAAAGGCATCCTTCCCTTAGAGCTGACAATAGGAAGCAAGACAGCAATGACTACTTTCTTCATTGTTGAAACATCGGCCACTTAAAATGCATTGTTGGGCTGAGATTGGATACACTCCAATTACTATATCCCCTCCACTTTGCATCAGTTATTAATTTTTTAGAAGGGAGACAAGGTAGAGGTGGTGGGGGCCGATACGAAGCCATTCGTGGCACGTGTTCAAACGGCTGAAGCGTTGTATGAAAACGACATCGGACCTGTGAAGTCGCTAGAATTTAGAAAGATGGGCAAACCAAACGCTGCAACATTCATCAAAGAGAATCTGAAGTGCTGCCCTCAACTCAATCGGATAGAAGAAGTCAGGCCGGTTGAACTCAAAGAAGAAGACGTGATCAATGAATCAACAACCGATTGAAATTCAGAGATAGCTGGCCCTAAAGGCCAGCATGGCCAGTTGGTGTGCATATCTAGCCGATAGAAGATTAGAGATCGGCTCAATTGATGGTATGGTTAACCTGGCCGATTGTATCTATGATGAAGAAATGCCAAGGGAGGAAAAGATCTAAATGGATGAGCTGGAAATGACCACATCAAGCTGGATTGATCTGAAGGCCGATATTCAAGATCCACTATTGGAAGTCAACCTAGGCAGTGAAGGAGAGCACAAGCCTACTGACAAACACTGAATATTGCACATTCATGTGCCAATATAATATATATAGTGCTCATTTAATCCCCTAAATCTCTAGTTTTACATGCATATTTGAATTAATATAATTTAATGGTGATATCACTCAAATGCATGTAATTATTTACTTTTACACATTTTACATGTTTAGGTAAAAATGAAGTAAAATAAAGGGAAGGAAAGAAGTAGCAACCACACCATAGTATATTCCATAGTCAAACACATGAATAGTAACTAATAGTAAAACTTTCTGAAAAGTTAGCAAAAGAACAAAAAAAAAAGGGTGAAATGAAATCAACATCCAAGCAGTGCTTGGATGTTGATACTTGGCATATTTTACTTTTCTTTTGTTTTGCAGGTTCTCAAGTCAAACGAACTATCAGAGAGCTAAAGAAATTAGGGACGAAGTGAAAGAAAAATTGCCAACGTGATGAACGCAATGACGAAATCATCACAGAATTTCGTCTATAAAATGGAGAAGCCTCACAACGAAAGGAGGGAACCAACAAGCAGCACAACTTCACAACACACACTGTTAGGGAGAGAATAGTTTAGGGAGGTTATCATGTGAGCACTTCATTTTGTCCCTAGAAGTAGGAAACTTTAGTTTTTCATTGCTTTTTCTAATTCTAGTAGTTGTAAAAATTTACTTTTATGTAATTGATGATTTCATGTTCCAAAAATATGTAGCAAAACTTTGTGTACTGCATTTCTCAAAATAAAATATTTGTTTTCTTATATAACCTTTGTCAATTTGTAGTAGTAAAATATTCCTATTAAATTTTAGATTTAATATTTTTAGTCTAGTTAGTACTTATAGTTGTCCCCTAAAATAGTTTGAAACCCCAAATTTCTAATTTTTATAGCAATATTTCCATTCACTAGAAGACAGATTTTGCAAGCAAATGTCATATTTCTTAGCCACATAGTTGTTATAATCACCTACTAAAGTCCAAAGCACACCATACCCATATCTCACTCCAAAATTAGATTAGGATTTTGTTTAGCCTTATTTGTGTTCTTGAAGTTCAACCACTGTGACCCCACAAGAATCCAAAGTAAAGGTTTAGTATTTTATTATAAATTCAGTTTTTCCATTTATGTATATTTTATTAGCCTAGTTGTACTAAACTTTGCTATTTTGCAGATTTCACAAATTCAACCCCAACTCATGTTAAGTGAGAAAAAAATATATTAATATTATATTCCACCCTTACCGTAGTTTTATAACTTGAATTTTAATTGGGTAGTCACTGTGTATATCAATTCAATCTTTCTTTAAAAAATTATTTGGAAGACAATTTCAATTCCAAAATGGTAGGCTAAAACTTTAATTGGGGATATGCAATAAAAACTTAGAAACCACAACTTCTGTGCACTAATCTTAAATGGGCAAATTTATCTAGATGGGTTGTTTTTCCATTTATGGCCAAAAATATCTATGTATCTATAGTTTATGACCATTTAATATGTTTATATACTATGGCTATATTGGGCTCAAAAGATTACATATTTAAAATACGAATCTAATTATGTGGATTGTCAAACTATGCCTTTTGTCATAAAAAATACATAGCATACTCAAATAGTTCATATAACAAAATTTATATTTTAAGTATGTGTTTATATATATATATTTCTATCCACTAATGGACAGACAATTATGTAGTGGCAGAGTGGTGGGGATTGAGCGCCGAATAACCCACGTCCGCGGCGGGTCAAGGTTAGAACCTGGCTACTGCCCAATTGCCTTTCTATTTTTCTTTAAACCAAACGACGTCGTTTCATATCAAACCTGACATACTTGATATGACCCTGACTAGTGAAAATTTATTTTCAAATAAAGAATGACTCTGCGGTCTTAAATGCCAAATCCTTTTTAAATGCACAAAAGTTGTGGGATCTAGTGTTGGTTTTGCATATTCCCAATTCTTTAAATCATTTCCCCTATTTAATTAATATTTCCTATTTTTAATAACTTTGCTTAAATATCTGTATTATTTATATCTTTCACTATTATTAAATCCAAAAAGTCATTTGATGTAAATTTAGCTTTTATTTCTTTTTCTTCCTTTTCTTACTAGTATCTTAGTTAATTTATTTTGCACTATTAAAATCTTTACCGTAAACTACTTAGGAAAAAATAGCTTTTAATTAGTTTTATTGCCAAAAATATAAAAACTAGTAGTTTAGTAAAACCCCACAAAAATCCATCACCTTTTATTTTCTTTTTACGAACAAAATAGTTACTGCCTATCTTTGTTTCCCGTTCCCTGTGGGTTCGACCTGGACTTCCAGAACTTTATTACTTGTACGATCACCTACACTTGGGTGTGATAAGAAAATGCATCAATAGGATGTCGTCACCTACTTATGTAAGTCTGGTGCTAGAACCACAGTTTCAGGTCAAGATGATAGCACTCTTGTATAAGTACAAAGATTGCTTTGCCTGAGACTATGATGAGATGCCAGGGCTATCAAGGGAACTGGTAGAACACCGATTGCCAATTAAATCGAGGTTCAGGCTGTTCAAACAGTTACCTCGACGTATGTCACCAGAGGTTACTCTGAAGGTAAAGGAGAAAATTGAGAGACTCCTGGGCACTAGTTTTATTTGGACTGCTAGATATGTAGGATGGGTCTCGAATGTAGTCCCAATGGTAAAGAAGAATGGAAAGCTCAGGGTCTGCATTGACTTCAGAAACCTAAACCTGGCTACCCCAAAAGACGAATATCCAATGCCCATGGCCAATCAGCTCATTGATTCGGCCGTCAAGCACAAGATCTTGTCCTTTATGGACGGGCATTCAGGGTATAATCAGATTTACATCACCGAGTAGGATGTCCCAAAGACAGCTTTTTGGTGCCCAGGGGTAATTGGAACCTTTGAGTGGATTGTCATGCCCTTTGGGCTGAAGAATGCCAGAGCCACCTATCAATGGGCAATGAATTCAATCTTCCATGACAAGATTGGACAATTCATGGAGGTCTACATCAATGATATGGTGGTAAAGTCTGGTGACAATATTGATCATTTGAGGGATCTGGAGAAAGCATTTGAAAGAATGCCGGCTCACAAGTTAAAAATGAATCCTCTTAAATGTGCATTCGGTGTTTCAACATGGAACTTCTTAGGTTTCTTGGTGTACCAATAAGGGATAGAGATAGACAAGAACAAGGGTCAGGCTATCGAAGCAGTAAAGCCCCCAACCAACAAGAAAGAGTTACAAAGGCTACTCGGGCAGATCAATTTCCTGAGAAGATTTATATCCAACTGTGTAGGAAAGACTCAAGTATGGACCCCCACTACTGAAGATCAAGACCGATGAAGAATTCAAGTGGAAAGACATCCATCAATAGGCCTTTGAAGGGATAAAATAGTACTTGTCTACTCCTCTAGCGTTAATGCCACCCAAGAAGGGTAGGTACCTTAAATTGTATATATCGGCCTCTGATTGCTCAATAGGAAGTATGCTAGCTCCAGATAATGAGTAAGGTAACGAGCATGCTATTTATTACTTAGTAGGATTTTAACTCCAATCGAGCAGCGTTATACGTCGATTGAGAAGTTATGTTTGGCATTGTATTTTTCATCACAAAAGTTAAGAACATCTATGCTTCCTGTTTCTACTTATATCATATGTCAAACTGATGTGATTGAATATACGTTGTCAAGACCTATCATGTGTGGCCGAATTGGGAAATGGACCATAGACTTGATGGAATTTACCATTCAATACTGATCACAGCAATCGGCCAAAGGCCAGGCCATAGCCAATTTTCTGGCTGATCACCTAGACCGTACTGATCTAGGAGATTTATCACTAGCACCGAAAATACTAAATACGTCCTTAGTCCCATGGACATTGATCTTTGATGGGTCTAAAAATGCAAAAGGTGCTGGAGTAGGAGTGGTCATTATATCGCCCAAGTGTAAGAAGTCAAAGATGTCATTTTGGCTCGATTTCAAATGTACTAACAATCAGGCTGAATACGAAGCACTTATCATCGGACTGGAGATACTCCTTGAAATGGGGGCATCATCCGTACACATGAAAGAGGACTCAGGGTTGGTTATCGGGCAAATATCGGGTGAATTTTAGATAAAAAACTGGGAACTCTGCCAGTTTCACTCAGTGACCACTCAACTAATGGATTCATTTGATGATATAAGTGTGAGTTATATCTCCAGGTCAACAAATACAGAGGCCGATAAGATAGCAAAAACAAGGCCAGTCTCGTCTGCTAGAAAAGGTTTAGAGGATCAATCCATCACAGTACAAGTCCAATCGTTGCAATCAGTGGCAAAGAGAGGCTGGTATACTATAACCAATTCGGTCTTGATGGAGGACGATGATTGGAGAATCCCAATCATCGAATATTTAAAACACCCAAACGTTAGGGTGGACCAAAAAGTCAGACTGTTCGCAGTCCGATTTGTGGTGCTTGATGGAGAACTATTCAAGAAACCAATCGGTGATGATGTCTTAAAATGCCTCGGGAAGAAATAAGCCATACAGGTAATGGCTGAAGTGCATGAAGGGATCTGCGGAGCTCATCAGGCCGGTACCAAGATGAAGTGGCTTTTACGAAGATATAATTATTACTAGCCAGGCATGTTGAAGGATTGCATCAGCTATGCTAAAGGGTGACAGGCTTGCCAAAAGCATGGCCCGATTCAAAGAGTGCAGGCCAAAGAACTCCAACCTATTATCAAGCCATGGCCGTTCAGAGGATGGGCCATGGATTTGATCGGTAAGGTCCTCCCACCTTCATCGGGCCAACATTGCTTCATTAGATATACCTTGCAGGACGGTGACTCAGGCCACCGTGATCAAATTCATTGAAGAACATATAATGCATCATTTTGGCCTGCCAAAAATAATAACATTTGATCATGGGTCGATGTTTACAGGAACAGAGACCGCAGCCTTCGCAGATAGTTTACTGATCAAAGAGTTTGGTCATGGGAATTAACAACTGATCTGAGCCAACAATAAAGAGCCTAGGAGGTCCCACTCTTAGCTCTACTAGGATATTTGGAAAGGCATAAGAGGTTCTTGTCAAGACGAGTTTGATTGATCTAAGGGGTTTTGGTTGATTGAAGTCTAGGCAAGTTCGAGCGATCGAAAGGTGTTTGATCGATCGAAGGTTCGATCGATCGAAACCACTTTGATCAGTCGAAGGTTAAAGTCGATTTTGGAAATCGATAAATAGGGCAGCTGCGTACAGGGTTTAATAATCATCATTTTTCCTATACGAAAGCTACAGAGATTGTTCAGGGTTTTCCAAGCCTCCTTATCCTCCCCATTGGAGTTTCCACCAACTCTAGCCTTTTCGGCAGCATCTGTAGGAGTCATAAGGGTGAAGACAACCTAGTGGAAGCTGCTGTATCATCAAGAAGTTTGAAGATTTCAGAATTGGTTTCAAGACACACAGGTATAACTCTTATCCCCTCTTATACGCATCTATGGAATTGACAAGTAGTAGATCCTGGGCTACCAATAAGTTTTTGAAACTTAACCTTTTCGCTGCACGTTTAAAAATAATTTTAAACCTAATTATTCCATCAATTGGTATCAGAGCCATGCTTTTGGATCTATAGATGCATTTTGGAACACTAGTTTTGATTTTCATGATGTTTTTAGAGCTGTTTTGAAACTGCATCGTCACAGATCTGTTTTTATAGTGATTATGCAGCAGAATACTAATCTGTGATTGCATTAGATGCATGATGAATTTGATCGATCAAAGTAGTTTTGATCGATCTAACTTCGTTTGTTCTCAAGCGATCGAAATTCGATTGATCAAACTATATTTTTGTTCAATCGATTGAATGGTGTTCGATCGATCGAGACTACTTCTCTGTCCAGGTGTTTAGTTTACCATTTTTAAAGTTTTTAAAATATATACTTTAATTTTTTAATTATTCTGTAAAATTTTTCAAACCTTTCTGTGAAACTGAACAGTTCAATCGATTAAACATAGTTCAATCGATCGAAGGTTCGAGCGATCGAACCTTTATCGATCGATCGAAGTGTGACAGAGAATTAAGATGCTGTTTTAAGTTCTAATTCAGTATGTAACGAGTTTATGTACTGTGTGAATCAATCAAGCGTTCCAATAGTTATATATATTTGTTATTTATATATGCGTGGTTGTGCGTACGACTAACCCTTTTACAGCAAGATAAGTCCACTATTTCCCATGGCACCAAGAATTTTAAATTTTGTATTTAAAAATGTTTGAGATTGGTGTATGTTGTATTTAATTATTGATTTGGTTTTAAGGCATGTGTAAAGGGTGCTGCGGCTTCAATCCTAAGAAAAGGAAAGTCGCACCAGTTTCCCTAGCCTTCTTTATTTTTCTTGTTGTTGATTTCTATTTCTAGATAAATTGTAAGCTTTGAAAGAAGCATATGTCCAATGTAATAGAATTAGGAAATCCATGAATATGGAGAAACAAGCCGTTGTCCATGAAGATGGAACTGGAGGCGATCAAACCAAAAATGAGGTTCTATGGAGAAAGAGCCATGGGAGATAGAGGCATATGAATGCCTATGTTTCAATTTTAGTTTTTTGTTTTAAGTGCTTGGTTGTGATTGACATTTAATTATATTGTTACTACTTGCATGTACGTAAAACAAGTTGTCTAAAATAAAATTCAAAAATTGTTTCAGCACATTAGTAAACGTTAGATGTTTATGGGTAATGTGTGGAAATAATTTTTTCAAAAGCAAAATCCTTTACTACCAAATCTAGTAGGAAAGGGTCTTATTTATAACACCCAAGATCTTCCATTAACGGGTCATTGTAAGATGAGTAGTGCATTCTGTGTCACCTCGTCAGGGGTGATCATTCCATATGGAGGGTACACATTCATTGGCTACTAGATGTGAACTTCCTATGGATAGGATCAATCAGACATGTTATAGGGTGACCACCATACGGAGGTGCTACTTGAGGTAGTTGTGATTGGATCTTAGTTAATGGTATATACTAGCTAAGCTATGGATAAGGGATCCCACACGGGGCATTATTCAGAAACTTAGAGATCAAATAGGTTCGAGTGTCATAACTTGTTTTGCAAGAGCTGGATAGCAGACAAGTCATGATAAATCAAAAGATCAAACATTGACCACCACACGGAGGCTTTGTTCTTTCGTTTCGATATTCTTGCGACTTTGTTTTTAAAATTAGAGTTTTAAGGATTCTTTTATTTCAAACTGTCAAAATATGATATCCATATTTATTTTGTCTTTTGATTTTTACAGTAAATCATAATGTCTGGATCTACATTTAGTCCACTTGCCACCATACTCACTCAAAACAAGTTAACAGGAAATAAATACACTGAATGGAAATGAAACCTTGACATCATTTTCACTACGAAGGATCACATATATGTCCTCACCACCCCATGCCCCGAAGAACCAGTGACAAATGCTTCAGCAGCTGCCAGAAGCGAGTTCGATAAATGGAAGAAATCAAATGGAATGGCCAGTTGCTACATTCTGGCCTCAATGGCTGGTGTGTTGCAACACCAATTCCAGTCGAACAATTCTGCTAGTGACATTATCGAATCCCTGAAAAAGATGTTTGGGTAGCATGGCAGGACTGCTAGACAGGTAGCCATGCAGAAGATAATAAGTGCTAAGATGTCGGAAGGGACTCCAGTCAAAGAACATGTATTAAAAATGATTGGTTATTTTAACGAGCTAGAGACCCTAGGTGCCAACATTGACGCACAGACCCAAGTTGATATGATCCTCAATACGCTGTCGCCGTTATTCGCTCAATTTAAACTAAACTATAATATGAATAAAATGAATTTTTTAATGAACGAATTAATAAGTTCTTTACGGGCAGCGGAAGGGGTGATCAAACCTGGGGGTAACGTTTTGAACGTTGAGAAAAGCTCTTCTTCCTTCCGATCTACACCGAAAGGCAAGAAAGGGAAGAAGAAGGCTGGCACTAGTGGTCCAAGTGTTGGACCGGTCCCTAAGATTGCAAAATCTAAGGGAAAATATAAGGGCAAAGGGAAGGTGGGTGGCCAAGGCAAAGGAAAGTGTTTCCAATGCAGTGAGAAGGGTCAATGGAAGAGGAACTGTCTAGAATTCTTAGCTACAAGAGTTCAAGGTATGATTGAATCACATGTGATTAAAGTAAGTTTTATAACGGATACTTCAAACACTTGGTGCATTGATTCTACTGCGACTAACCATATTCATAATTTGTTATAGGGGTTCAGATCAACCAGGAAATGCAGTGATGGAAAGGTCGTGCTGACTCTGGGTTTTAGCGCAACCGTTTTTGCGGTTGCTATAGGAGCAGTAGTTTTAGAGTTTTTAGACAATAAGACAATAGTTTTATCAGATGTACTTTACGTCCCTTTAGCAAGACGTAATTTAATTTCAGTTTTAAATTTATCGAATAATGGTTATTCTTTTCTTTTTGGAACAGAAGTTGTTATTAAAAGAAATAGTTCTTTTATATGTTCTGGTGCTAAAACTAATGGCTTGCATATGATTACTCCTAATATTTCTAAAGACTCTTGTATGGAACTTAATAACTCAGTGGTAACTTTACCATCTAAAAGAAAGAAACCTTCCACCAATCCAACAAGGCTTTGGCATATGAGGCTTGGCCATATCAATCTAAATAGGATTGGCAGACTAGTCAAAGAAGGGGTCTTAGGCATTTTGGTTCTCAAACCAATGGAAGTTTGTGAGTCTTGTTTGGAGGGTAAGATGACCAAAAGACCCTTTCCTTCAAAGGGCAACAGGACCAATGCATTGTTGGAATTAGTTCATGCTGATGTGTGTGGACCAATAAATATTAGAGCACGGGGTGGTTATGAGTATTTCATAACATTTATTGATGACCACTCTAAGTATGGAAATGTGTACCTAATGCACCACAAGTCTGAAGCCTTTGAAAAGTACAACGAGTTTAGGACTAGAGTGGAGAAGCAATTGGGAACATAGGCACACATATCAAAGTCATTCAATCTGATCGAGGTGGCGAGTACCTCTCTAATGAGTTTATTGATCGCCTCGTTCATAATGGGATTCTGTCACAACTGACTGCATCTGGTACGCCTCAGTAGAACGGTGTAGCGGAGAGAAGGAATTAGACTATTTTAGACATGACTAGGTCAATGATGAGTTATTCAGAGTTACCTTTATTCCTTTGGGGTTATGCTTTGGAAACCGCATCGTACATACTGAATCTAGTACCAAGCAAATCTGTTCCCAGGACACCACAGGAGATGTGGATTGGGCGCAAGCCTTCTTTGCAAGATCTCTGGATATGGGGGTGTCTGGCACATGTGTTAATAGAAAAGATGAGCAAGTTGGATTCTAGATCAAAAGTATGTTATTTCGTAGGGTATCCAAAGGGTACTTATGGATGGTATTTTTATAATCCAAGAGAACAGAAAGTGTTTGTTAGTACGAATGGTGTTTTCTTGGAGGATGATTATATCATGAACCATAAACCTAAGGGAAGGATAGATCTGATAGAGATAGAAGGAGAGCTCTCAGTCCAACCTGTAGTTGAAAATGATGTAAATCAAGAAAATATACTTCTTCACCCATTTTTGCACCGGTACCTCATCGTAGTGGGGGGATTATCAACTAGCCTGATAGATAATGTTCATAGGAGCTGTCTCCATAGAATCTGAATCTGATCCTTCCATATTCGAAGAGGCAATGATTGATGTTGATTCAGCTCATTGGGTTAAGCTATGAAGGCTGAATTGGAATTTATGGATTCCAATCAGGTTTGGGATCTTGTAGAACTTCCAGCCAATATTAAACCAATTGGTTGTAAGTGGGTCTACAAGAGGAATAGAGGATCTGATGGAAAGTTTGAGACCTTTAAAGCAAGGCTTGTAGCGAAAGGTTACACTCAGAGGGAGGGCATTGACTATAAGGAAACCTTCTCGCCGGTAGACATGCTCAAGTTCATCAAAATACTCTTATCCATTGCTGCATGCCTAGATTATGAGATCTGACAGATGGACATCAAGATGGTATTCTTGAATGGAAATCTTGAGGAGAACATCTATATGAAACAACCAGAAGGATTCATAGCTGGTCGAAAAGGTAACTTGATATACAAGTTTAAGCCAGGAGTTGGAACATCCAATTTGACCAAGCGGTCAAATCGTTTGGTTTCATACAGAATCTGGATGAACCTTGTGTATACAAGAAGTGTGAAGGAAAAGTGGTGACTTTTCTTATACTTTACGTTGACGACATTCTACTCATTGGAAATAATGTAGCGGCATTGTCAATGGTCAAGTTTTGGCTAGCTAGTATTTTTGATATAAAGGATCTAGGAGAGACGAGCTATATTCTTGGAATAAAGCTCTTTCGGGATCGTAAGCGAAAGATAATGGGATTATCTCAAGCTAGCTATATCGATAAGGTGCTAACTAGGTTTTCAATGGATAATTCGAAGAAAGGTTTGTTACCTTTCAGGCATGGTTTAGCGTTCTCCAAGGACCAGTGTCCAAAGACACAGGAGGAGAGAAATTGCATGGCAGGAGTTCCCTATACTTCGGCAGTGGGAAGTCTCATGTATGCGATGTCATACACTAGACCAGATATTTGTATTGTCATTGGCATGGTTAGTAGATATCAATCGAATCCGGGTCCAGAACACTGGACAGCCGTTAAACACATTCTTAAGTACTTGAGAAGGACTAAAGATTATATGCTTATGTACGGTGGTAGTGAGTTAATTCCAGTGGGATACACTGACTCGGACTTTATGTCAGATAAAGATTCAAGGAAGTTGACTTCCGGTCATCTCTTTACCTTGGGAGGTGGTACTATTAGTTGGAGGAGTATTAAGCAAAAATGCATTGTAGACTCAACTACAGAAGCTGAGTATATGGCTGCTTGTGAAGCCGCAAAGGAAGCTGTTTGGCTCAAGAAGTTCCTCATGGAGCTCGAGGTAGTACCAGTATCGCTATCACCTATTACGCTTTATTGTGATAATAGTGGGGTAGTGGTTTAGTCCAAGGAGCCAAGGAACCACAGGAAAGGAAAGCAAGTAGAGCGGAAATATCATGTAATCCAAGATATTGTTCAACATGGAGATGTGACTGTCACTAAGATTGCCACCGCTGACAATCTTGTTGATCCGTTTACAAAGGCCTTGCCACAAAAGGTCTTTGATCATCATCTAGATATTCTAGGTCTCAGATGTAATCCTGTATGGTTGTGAGTGCAAGTGGGAGTTTATTTGGTTTGTGCCCTCAAACCATTACTTTATGTATGAGACATGACATTTTGATATATGGATATCAGCTTTACATTTTACTATGTATGTTTCTTTCATGAGATGATTGTTAATCCTTAAGTATCATAGTAAGTTATTCGTGTGTGCATGAGATACATATAAGTGAGATATGGATTACTATTCTTTGACGCTTAGGATTTGTCATAGTGGATGATGAGACAAGATATCTCATTAGGTTTATACTATAGCGTGATTAACTGTCATTGGATGGAGTGATGAATCTCAATCACTCGAGTGTAACTCTTAGTTAATATGCTAGTACTTGTAGTGCATTGACAGACCTGAGCATTCCTATTGACATTTAAGACTGTCAATAGTCGATACGAACTCATAACTTGTATAAGGTACATGTTCTCAATCTTGAGACGATTATGAACACAGACTATGGATATGGCTGCTTTGACTTACCAATCAGTGAGGTCTATAAAAGATTAACACCTGGGTATCTTGGGTATGCCATGTTCATAGCATTGTGAACATATATTGTCAAGATAGAATTTACCCTCTGATTCAGAGTAAACATTCCCTTAAGAATGTCACCAAGTTGATTACTGAGAACTGCAGTCTTATTGATAAGTAGTTATCAACATGTTTGGTAATCATGAGTGGTGAATGGGACTCATGGAATAAAAGAAGTATTCATGATTCAGGTTGACAGTAGTTATCCGACTACCTGAATATTATTACGAATGCTGAGGGTAGAGGGACATTAGTACACTATATAAGTCTAGTTACTGCTTCGGATATGTTCTTTTACGTTAGAGTTCAGTTATCATTTTATAGTGGAGTAAACGTTAACTGATCAGTTGTTTGGTTTGCTGATCAAAGAGTTTGGTCATGGGAATTAACAACTGATCTGAGCCAACAATAAAGAGCCTAAGAGGTCCCACTCTTAGCTCCACTAGGATGTTTGGAAAGGCACAAGAGGTTCTTGTCAAGACGGGTTCGATCGATCTAAGGAGTTTCGATCGATTGAAGTCTAGGCAGGTTCGAGCGATCGAAAGGTGTTCAATCGATCGAAGGTTCGATTGATCGAAGCCACTTCGATTGGTCGAAGGTTAAAGTTCATTTTGGAAATCTATAAATAGGGCAACTGCGTACAGAGTTTAATAATCGTTGTTTTTCCTATACGAAAGTTGCAGAGACTATTTAGGGTTGTCCAAGCCTCTTTATCCTCCCCGTTGGAGTTCCCACCAACTCTAGCCTTTCCGACAGCATCCGTAAGAGTCATAAGGGTGAAGACAACCTAGTGAAAGTTGCTGCATCATCAAGAAGTTTGAAGATTTTAGAATTGGGTTCAAGACACAAAGGTATAACTCTTGTCCCCTCTTATATGCATCTATGGAATTGACAAGTAGTAGATCCTGGGCTATCAATAAGTTTTTGAAACTTAACCTTTCCGCTGCACGTTTTAAAATAATTTTAAACCTAATTTTTCCATCAGAGTCATTAAACAAGATCCTCAAGGGGATAATTGAGAAGATGATAAATGAGAACCTAAGGGAATGGGATAAATTGTTGTCTGAAGCTCTTTGGGCTTACCGGACATCTAAAAGGTCCAATACTGCGGTTACACTATTTATGATGACCTATGGGCATGATGCTATGCTACCTATGGAAGTCACAAATCATCTTGAGCTCACTGAACACACTGAGGCTATGATAACTGAATAAGAAGGGCTTGATGAAACAAGATTGGCAGCCCTGGACTCATTAAAGGTACAAAAGCTATGTGCAACCCGAGCATACAATAGGAGAGTGAAAGAAAAATCTTTATGAACAGAGAATTTGCTTTGGAAGGCTATCTTGCATGTCGGAGACAAGGACAACCGATACGGTAAATGGTCGGGCAATTGGTAAGGTCCCTTCATCGTCCACCACGTCAAGAGAGGTGGAGCATACAAGCTGTGCGATATGGATGGGACGATTCATGTTAGGTTAATAAACTGTTAGTACCTAAAGTCTTACTATCCTAGCTTATGGGAGACCATAGATCTATAGTACAAACTAAATCCTAGATTAGAATATGAACCATTTAATTATGACTCTGAGCTTGAATGATCAAAATGTTCATTGTATTAAATAGCTAGGCACAGCTTACCTACAAGTGCTCAGTACAATAAATAAAAAAATATACAGATATACAAGTACAAAAGGGAAAAATCGGCCCCTAAGCTGATTCAAAAGTTCTAAGTTTTGCTCTCAGATTTTCCCAGGTCTTCTGAGCCCCGGCCCGATCTTGTTTGCCTTGTTGAGCTTTTGGGACCAAGCACGGGAAATTGGAAGACTGGCATGTGGCTAGTCACTGCATTTTTTAGCATCTCCTCCAAGTGCAGTCAGGACTTCATCCACCTTTACTAGCGCAGCATCATTTGTGGTGACCTCGGCCTCGCATTGTTCTAGTTGTGCCTTGAGAGTAGCGATACGGGCCTACAGACAGGCATCTCGAGCATTCACTTGGGCCCGAGAGACCTTTACGCTTTCATATTTGATCTTGGCAGCCTGGAGAAACTGCACTGCTTTCTATCGGGCAAAACGATAAACTTTGGCCTCGGCCTAAACGGTTGAGGCCGGTCGCTCCGAGAGACGGCAGCTTGGTAGTCTTTCTTGTATCTCCCATATTAGAGAAAGCTGCCCGTATGACAGTGAATGATTGACCAGAAGTACGCTTAAGGCAGCATCCACATCAGCAGCAGGTGGGAGGCTAGGTAGGTCATGGGTAACTAGCCCAAGGAAGAGGTCCTTTGATCGTTGAATGCTGGTAGGAGAGATAGCTTGGGGTTCAAGAGGACCCAAGTCAAATGCCCCAAGGTCCAGGCTACTGAAAAAATCGTCAAAAGGGGTGAACGGCTCTGGACCCAAAGGAACGGCATGTTTAAAGGATTCAAAGTTAAAAGGTTTTAAAGGAGCCTGAATATTAGCATAGTACCTAGGTAGACAAGGATGTGGAGGCCAAGGCTTCTTGTGACACTACGGCTTCGCCATTGGGCTGAGAGGTAGACGGTTGGGATGGCTGCTAGGCTGGATCAGAAGGGGGTGCCATGGTGGTCTCCTCTGTTGGGATACCAATTCCTTCACCGATGGCCAGAACAACCTCTGTTATAGCTGAGGTTTCCACTGGAGCTCGGTCCTCACTCCTTGTGGCTGGGGGAGCTGCAGGAGTAGAAGAGGCTGGGTAGGCCATGGTCTTTTCTTCTATACGCTCAAAGGCTGATCGCATAGCTAAAGGGGAATCAGCCCAACCAGATATTTTACCATCGGTCCGTTCTACTACGGGCTGACCGTTTGTTCAACTTCTTCGGTGGTCTCTACAGTTGTATCAACCCCAAGTAAGTCCTCACTACTAGAGGAAAGGTCCACTTATTCTGGAATGTTGCCCCCAGCAAGGTCAACATCGTCATACCTGTCAGAAGGAGTGAGAGGTGGGACAACTCTCAGAGGGACCTCCCTCTCAGCCACCCGTTCAAGAAGGGCCACTGCCCGTTCAGGGGAGGATGGAATATTGGCAGGAAGGCCTAAAGGTGGGGCTATTTGCGATCATGAGCTATGTCTAGTTAGTGGAATATCTTCTCCAAAATCCTCGTCCACAAGCTGGAATGAAACAGAAGGGGATTAGAAGGGTGGATGGGTTTAATCGGACAATACAAAGCAAGGAAGAGTAGAATAATACCTGAGTAGATGAGGCTAAAGTCTGTTTCTTTTTCTTTGTTGGTCCTTGGCTTGGTGCTTGCTTATGAGCTGGCCTCTTCATCACCTATTTCCGTCGGGCAGGCATCGTTGTAACAGCAGGTACATCAGCCTCTGTGATCGATGACACAGTAAATTGAAGCAGCACCTTAGCAGTGGTGCCCTTGAATATTTGGGATGCCCGATCAGACCACCATTTGGTGAACTCCTCAGATGCAACAGGTAAGGCTGAGAATGGAGTGAACTTGAATGCTGCTTTTAGCCTGTTTGATTACTCTTTGATCTTCTTCACCTGCCCGTCATTTACAATAAGGCCGCGTTCCACCCAATCCACATTTACGGTGATGGTTGGTAGAACGGGCACCAATTGAGAGAGCTAGAATTGACGGGCAAAGAGGGGAGCAAAATAATACTCTATCCCGCATTTTTTGTTACTGACTGGGATACACGGGCCAAAAATGATGTCCTTGGCCACCAAGTAGCTAGAGAAAACTTCATTGCAGGTGGCTGGGTGCCCGGACCCTAGTTAGCGGGGTTGTTGGGAAGTTGCAGGAATGAGGGGAAATGAAGAGAAAAAAAGGGCCTGAAATGAGAGGGAGCCCGATGGGAGCACCTTTCATAAAAAATATGTAAAACATTCCTCAAAGGAATGTGAAGAAGGAGAGACGTCCATAAAGTGGACAGAGAAAATGGGGATGTCGCTCAGTGAGCGAGCAGCTAGATGAAACTCTGGAAAATAGGAATACAGCCAGAGTTGGAGTATCCATATCGGGCTTCCACCTCACCAAAGCCTGAGTGTACAAAGTCCATCATGCCTCAGACTAGATGGGCCCAGACCAAGGTGGCCAGAGCCAAAGGTTTCCTAGAGGCTAGGGCCAAAGCCAGAGTGGTATACTCTTTAGTTATGGACTAACTGGCTGAGCAGAAGAGATACCTGTTTAGCCAGTAGATGAGAAAGGCAGTGTGCTCGGCGTCGGTCACCTTAGACCCTTCCTTGCCCATACAAGCAGTCAAAAAACTGCCTAAAGATGTAATCGGTCTATAGGACACATCCCCATCTCTGACAATTTCTTTTTTAGGGTAAGTAAAGTTGGCCGTTCTGACATCCAGACCTAATAACCTCCTGTTCATGGGGGTGGAGCTCAATCAGATAGTTGACATCTTTAACCGTTTAGCCCATTGGACCACAATGGAATAGGAAACTATTGCATGAGGATGACCAAAATAGGATGGCAGAAAAGAAAAGAGATCGGTCCATCTCTAGCTTGGATCGACTTAGCATAATGGCGTCAAAGATGCCCGTTTGCTTCCAAAGAGCATCCTTAGAGGCCGATACTCTCGTCACCCACTTGTCCCAATTGGCCGCGGGTGTAGGCTAACCCTTGATTGGATGGGTGGTTATCCAGATCTTGCTCTAGTTTGAGGGGATCTGCATGAACGATTAGTTGTCAATCGGTGAAAAATAAGGGTTGATGGAGGGTCGCCACGGAACACCGTGCCGAAGCCAGGCACCGCCGGATTCTCATCAAAAAGGTAGCAGTTGGTGAAACAATCTATAGAAATCTCTGAAGCATGGATTTTAGCCAGTGCCCTCACCTCCTTACACTGGTTTTGGGGAGAAGGGACATCTAGAAAAGTCTTCTTGCCTTTGGATAACGCCGCTGGAGTTGTTTTGGGGGCCATTATAGTACGTGATGATAGGGTTTTCTTTGTCGAAAAGAATGGAGTTTTAGAGAAGGGAGCTCTGGGTTGCTACTAGTTCTAGAGAGAGAGAGAGAGAGAGAGATTCAAATGATATAGGTAAGGTGAGGAGGTTTTTGAAACCCTCCTACTTTATAGGTGCAACATTAAATGAGCAGTGACTGGCAAAATTCTCAATGATCTGACAATCTCTGCATAACAGACATGTGGCGTATTTCAAATTCAAAATGTCACATCAATCAAGGCGGGACGTTTGATATGACCTTTTGGTGGTCAATTATTTGCACCCAAAAACTGCCAAAGATTTTTTTAGCCCGAATGGAGTGTTGAAATGGGCTTGAGGATGGCCGGCCCGGAACTTATCTAGGAGTGGCCGGCCCAAAGGCTGAAAGGCCCATCGGGATTAGGGAGAGAATGTCACACAGTTCTGAAAGACAAGGCTGTTGGAGTTCGATAGGTAAAATAGGTCATGTGCTAACCAATCGGGCTCTGTCATTGAATGAGCTAATAACAGTGAGTGTGGGAGCCCGATTGGGAGGCTAAGCATGGATAATGCCAATCGGGCACCACACTTGTATAAAGGCTGGCATTAGGGAAAGTCAGATGAATGATCAGAAGAGCACATTCATCGATCGGGTGCCATACTTGTAAAAATGGACATTAGTAAGGATCGGAGCCCAGTGGACCATACTTGTAGCATGCACAATGATCGGGCACCATAACCAAACCAAACCAAACCAAACCAAGCCTTGTGTCCCAATCAATTGGGGTCGGCTGTATGAATCCTTTTCCTCCATTCTGCACGATCAAGAGCTATATGCTCATTTAAATTATATAAATTCATATCTTGTTGCACCATGATAGTAATAAATGGTAAAGGCTGGATGTGTGAGCCTGATTGGTTGTGAGCATTTGTAAGACTGTCATCGGGTATGGAAGTTAGAAGGCATGACAAGTAGAGGTTGCACGTGTCCAATAAAACTGAAAGCAGTATCATGGGAGTTCGATGAACATATGGGAGAGGCGATAGCTGTCATGATGATGTCATCCTGATTTTAAGGAATCAGAATCCATCTAGGAATGAAATCAGATCACGTCCAACTAGATTTGGAAGGTTAATCCCTAAAATATCGGGATTGAATCAATCAAGACTCTGGACAAGGCAAGAATTTGGGATTATGAAGGATTCTACAATCAGTCATCTGCTTGGAGCGCAAGCTTAGGAGTCCTTGCCTTATCTGAACTGCTGTTGGCCGCTATAAATATAGAGGCAGGCCAACCGTGCAAAGGACTCCGCGTCATCTCGATAAACTGCATTCAATAGCACTCATACAACATTCAAAGCATTCAAATCTTTGTGTTATCGTTGTTCTGCATCCATAGCAAATAGGTTGTATGTTTTATTTTCCAAACATTTAATAAGATATCTTCATGTTAGAGCCCACACTCAGTTTGATATTTTGGCAGTAGAGGAATACAGTAGAAGATCGTGAGCTGTTATCGAGCTCGTGTTCTCGATTCGTCTACTACAGCAATCCATTTTTGCAGTTCAAGGTAATCCTAGTTCCGCCCTTGTAGGGTTATTATAGATTTCACGAAATTTTTGGCAGTACCAACTTATACGCACTGTCAACGGATTCTGGGAACGCAGTTTCCTAACAGTGGTATCAGAGCTGCCATAGGATTTTTGATGAGGGTACTTTCCTACTCATCAGACACAATCACCTTTTAGAAGTCAGGTCTCCAAGCCTTGTGTATCATTCACACAAGCGATATAAGAAATTAGTTTGCACACACCGAACCATTATTGGTTCTGACACGCCCGCGCAAAACTACAAGCAAACAATCTCAATAATCTTATCCCTTATCTTATGGGATTTATATGCCAATTAGATAATAATGAAATCATATCATATATATTAGATAAAGTGGAATCAGACACCTGCCATGTGGCGGCTTTGTGATTTTTTTCACTTTTCTATATATTTCTTTTTTTTCTTCTTCTTATTTTTCTATCTCTAGAATTAATACAGATATATATATGTATAATCTCTCTTTTTTTCCTTTTCTCTGTCTCTTTCCTTATCTCTCACCCTCTCTCTATCTCTCACACAATCACACACATACACGCACACACACACACACACACATATATTGCAGCTATAGCATATATCTCAAAATCATAGCAATCCAATATACTTTGTAAACTATCTCTAATCTCATCGATATCTAATCTATCTAATCTGTTTTAACATATATATATATATACATATACGTATATCTCCAAATATACGCACATACATGATATAAACTAAACTAATTAACTAAATAATATTACTACATTATATATAAAATAACCTTATCATTAACAAATTTACGTACATATTAGCAAAAAAAATACGTACATAAAATTCAGAATTATTTTTCCGTGCATCGCACAGACATTGATTCTAGTCAAATGAATTATGCAATGTAAATCTTCATCAAATATGTTCCACATCCATAAAGTTAAATCATCCTATTAAAGATGGGATTGTACCCAATTTGGCACGGGCTCAAAAAGCTGGAATATTCCTCCCTTTCCATATTTTCAACATTCCCCCTCAAGTTAGCACAAAAATACTTGTTGAAGTGTCCAACTTGATAATATTATGGAACAACATCCACATTGAACTATCGTCTTTAGAAAACTCCACCTAGTGCAGAGTTAATAATGCCAGCGTCCTCCCCTTGGGGCCACTTATGACCCTTCTTGGGTGGATCTGTCCAAATGCAACCCCTCTTGAGAGTCCGTAAAGTAAAATATATAACACTTGTTCAAAGCTCCAAAATTACATGAAGAAGATAAGTCGATATGTGACATGAAGATCCCATCGTGTCACATAATAACAGATGTGCAAGAAGATCCCATCTTGCTGCAGTCGATGTCTTCGACTGTAATACCCTGTATTTTTTATGCATATATATATAAAGATTCTCTATGTTTTGTAAACACTTGGTGAATGTAATACCTGTAAAATCCATATTGCTTTATTAATGAAATCCTGAATTCTATTTCTGATCACCTTATTTTAAATACTATGTTACTAGGATATATGTAAAAACCCGTAATTTTTGTAAGCATCTTTTGGTAATTATGGACCTATGTGGGTCTTGATTTGGGATAGTAAATATGCATTTTTTTCTTTCCAAGTTGATATCCCTAATTGTTTATTTGGTCACATTTGTGTATAGATGCTTGTGTGTGAGTTTGTGTTACATCCTAACCTACCTCTCACGTAATACATCAACTTGGAAACATCACATTTATCTCTCTCTCTCTCTCTCTCTCTCTCTCTCTCTCTCTCTCTCTCTCTCTCTCTCCCTTCTTTATGGATGGCTGTCCCCTTCTCTTTCTATTTTCTTTCTCTATATCTCTTATATCTCTCTTTGGTTGGAAGTCAAGAACCTCCATGAAACTAGGCTTTGAAGCCCCATTTGAAGCACTTCCAAGCCTTATTGAAGCAAGCACATTAGAATACAACTTGTTTCCCTTGCCAATAGCTTGCTATTGATCTCCTCATTATCCCTCTTTGCTTTCCTTTTTGTGTGTTTCTTGAACAAAAAACACAAGAGGTAGTTAGTGTTGTTTTGAAATATCATGGTTCTCTTTCCTAAGTTTGATTTATGTAACTAGGTGATTTTATCTTGTAGGATTTTCTAGTGTTGATGATTTTCCCCTTTGGATTTCTCTTGTGAGAGTATTTGCTCAAATACTCAAGAGGTAGATTTCATTATTTAAGTGTACCATTATTTCTAATTTCATGGTTTGCTATGTGTAGGTTAAACCTGTTACTTGTTAATCTTGTTTTAGAACTTTTCCTACATTATTTATGTAGGTTCTTACTTGCTCTTATGTGCCTACGTGAATCCATATATGCTTAACCTAAATGCATTTAATTGTTATAGCTTCATATGATTAGGGCAAGCCCAAAAGTTATCCAACGCATGGTGTCTCGATTTGGAAGATCCCTTACGAGGAAGTCTTGTAATTTGTAATCGTTCCAATGATAAAGTTCATCGTAGAATCATTGTACTAGTTGCTATTCGTTATCTCATTTCTTGATTTGAATTACAAGAGATTAGAGTTAATTTACGCTTTAGAAACTTTGTGGAAAATATATGCCTCTTAATACTTGTGTTCCTTTAGGTGTTCTTGAGCATGGGTTGTTGTAGGGTACCCTTCGACCAGTCCATCGAGACCGTTCGACTGGTTAAAAGGTACGCTGTGAGACACCTGTCTAGCAAAGGGACCTTCGACCGGTCGAAGGTACCCATTGGACCGATCGAACTACCCCTTGCCAAACCTTTAAATCTTGACCCTAACCTAAGTATTTTTGAAAACTAATTTGATTTATACTTAGCCTTTGGATAGTATATCAAGGGAAAAATGCTACTTTTGAGTTTTAAAGGACCGTTTGTGTCACACCCGTCCCGGAAATGCATTCATTTTTAACAAAGCATATTTGGAATCATGTGAATTATTAATGTTGATTAATAATTGAGATAGAGTTGACGTGGGTCAACAGTGAAGTGTTAGTTGAGGACACGATAATCGGAGAATAAGGAGGCATTGATGTGATTTAAATGACATCTATTTGACTTAAGTGTTATTTGAAATATTTGGTGTATGTGAATAGTAATTATACCTATTTTGTATAATTTCTGATAATGTTGATCTTGTTTTAGGTCATTTGAATACTATTGTGAGAACATAGGTGATAAGTTGCATAAAAGGTAGGTTATATAAAGATTCCATGGAAATAGTTTTGGAACGTGATTTTGGACCCAAACAGAACTTAGACGTTAAGTTTTGTAATTTATAGATTTTCAATCGTGAATCGATGAATTAGACGTTTAAGACGTTCCATGAGATAATTAGAATTTTTGAGAACTCGTGGGGAGGTAAATATAATTTTTGAAAGTTGTGCATATAAATAGGAAACTTAAGATATTTTCTTCATAAATATCAAAACTCAAAATATCTTTGAGAGAGATAGAGAAAGGAGATTTATTTTCCACGAGCTTTGCGACGCCGATCGACGACCTTTCATTCGTCAGTTTTTCCCTAGATTTTGTAATTGAACTCCTCGAGGTAAGAGCTACATTTTGATAATTCTTAGGCCATGTTTGGCTAAGTTTTTATAAAATCCTAATTCTAGAAATTTGGAAAAAACATGTTAAAACTTGTAGGAATCATCTGAAATCTGAGATCCGACGTTTAATTAGTGCTCTAGTACTTCCCTCAAAGTTATAGAGCTTTAGCATAAGGCATGAATTCTAGATAAGTGTTTTATAAGAAATTTACATGTTTTAAATATCAAACTTAATATTTTGGATCCGAGAGAAATTCATGTATTAATTAGGCTCTTGGTATAAGAAATTAACGTATAGATGTTTTGTGAGCATGCTATGTGTCTACTTGGGTCAGGGGGGAGTTTGGTGCAATTCCATCTGAGGGTAAGCTCCTCGAAGTTTGAGGATTCTGACATCGATAGTCACTGTGTCTGGTTTGGAGGAAGGCCCAGCCAGAACACGGTGCCTAGTATAGAGGAAAGCCCAACTAGAGCACGGGGTGCGTGGAATAGGAAGGCCTTCCACGGCATTAATCTCAATTACCGGATGGAAACGTGCCACTCTCCCTAGAGACTATTTGAAGTGCTTAGATGTTTTGAAGCATGAATTATCACATAAGCATATGTTTAGAATTGTGCACTCAGCATATAGTTGAGCAGTGGAGCTTTAATCCATTGCAGGTGATAAGAAGAGAGGAAAGAAACGCGAAGAGTGAGGCCAATGGAACGACAGGATCACTCTTGTATATATTTTGTTTTCCTTTCCTAATGTTGTGATAAAGATTTTTTTTAAAAGAGTTGAAACCAGGTGTTTAGTTTAGAATCTTGGATGGTTTTGTAGTATTGTAACCTGTAGTAAAACTTCAGTAATTATATTTAAAATTATTGATATGTATTAGTGAATATATTGGATTTGAGTTGGGCAACCATAGTTGATAAACTGCAGAATGCTTAGCAAACTGAGGTAAACTAGTTGACTGGTTTAAGGACAGTCAACTGGAGGCTTGTTTTGAACCAGCTACTATCCTGATATATTGAAAAGCAGTCAACTGGGTCCCCGACACAGTCGACCAAATTTAGGTTAAATGTTATTTTTGGTTCTGTGAAAGAAACAGTCGACTGGGTGAAAACCACAGTCGATTGGATTGGGTTTCCAAAAGGGGAACTTCTGATTTAGTTGATCGAGATATATCAGTCAACTAAAATTTTGAGGCCACAGTCGACTGGGTCCCCGCCACGGTCGACTGGGTCCCCAACACAGTCGACTAGACAAACTCCTGAGATTTTAGACTCTCGGTATCTTGTATTTCTAGTCGACCAGACCCTGATCAGTTGACTGGATTTCCTGCTAAGTTTTTTATGCTCTCTATATCTTGCATTTCCAATCGACCGGACCTACGATCAGTTGATTGGATTGCTGTTTTTAAACAGGATGTTTCTTTAAGTGTTTTCAAACGCGCAAAACTTTTTATCACTCTGAATTTCATGGATTTCACTTATATTTTCTACTGCTATTTACTTTAATGGAATTGGATGAGCCTTGGTGGCGTACCACGTGTCATATTTTTGACCATAGCAGAATGGGTCGTGACAGCTTGGTTGCAAAATCTATAAATGTTCTCACCTTAGATAAATTTCTAAAACAAAACTCAATCCTTGTTTCTTTTTCCTTTGGGGCTTCTATATACTTCTTCATAAACTCATTTCGAAACCAAAACTATGTTGATTGACCCTATTTGATATGTTTGGTCCTCGAGGGTCAATCCTTGACTTTTCTTTGGAATCCCCTTAGGATTCTCCTATGCTTCTACCTTATTGGATTGGTCTATGTAGGACTATTCCTTGATTTCCTTTATATTGTTTGACTCGTTGACCTCACCTATGTGGCTTGGTTTTCGGGGTGCCACAGAATGGTATCAGAGCTAACTGGGCTCGAATACCTTGGTACTCTAGGAGTTAATTGGTTCCATGTGTGACCGTTGCACCTCTTCTGACTTCAACCATGCTTAGTTAAATGAATTGTTTTATTTCATTGAAATGTTGAGTTTATTGCGATAGCATGTCTACTTGTATACGGGACTACATGTTAATATGCTTAAGTGCTTGTGTGCTTATGTTATCACATGAATATATGTCTAGACTGTGTGATTTGTGGACATGATGTGGTTGTTGCTTTTTGATTCAACTTAACGCTATATTCATTAGAATTGACTTAGGTATTACATCTTGTTGTGACTATATGTTGGTGTTTAACCATTGACCGTGCAAGGTTAAAGGTATATAAGTGAGAGTTTCCTTGTTTGGACTATTTACTCGACGTACTACGCCTTGTGAGTTTGGTAGTTAGGTATTGAACAATGCCCTACATCGAGTTGTATGCTTAAAGATCTCAATTATATTTATTGGACTTAGATTACTTGTTGTTTACATTTTGGTTATTGAGGAAACATGCTTAAGTGTTGCATGCCTATATGATGAAATTATCATCGATTTTTTTTTAAATTGGAAATTATTAAGCGAGCATGTTTAGGATTTTTCATTCCCATGGAATTACCTTGTTGATGGTTTCATGTTAGAAATCCTTATAAAGAGAACATGTTCAAATGTTACATGTTTACAGAATAGTATGTTGATGATTTCGTGCTTATATTATACATGTTTACATCATTGTAACGTATTGCCCTTGTTAACACGTTGTGCGTTACCTACTTGAATGATTGAGTAATGTTAAACCTGTTGGTTGTGGCTTTTCTTAGATAGCCCTCATATAGTTACTTGTCACCTATGTTCATGTTTCTGGTTACTCGTAACTCCTTTAACATTGTAGGGATATTCCTTTCCCTTGTTGGATTATCGTATTCTTCATCATTTCGAGTTTCTTTGATCGGTCGTTTGTTGAGTATTGTAATAGCTCATTCGAGTAGATTACTGTAATACCCATACCCGAAAAAAGGTAGTAATATTTATTTCTCATGCATTAATTAGTGTGATTAATTGCATGTGATGATTTTGGTGAGTTTCAGTCACCCCGATGTGATAAGTGCTTGATAAAGGGCACAGTTTGATAGATATGAAGTGGAACCTACGGGAGGTCCAGATTAAATAAATTGCATTTAGTTGTATTTATATAATTAAATGAATATTTGTTAAAGTACTTTTAATATTATATTCTTGGTTATGACCTTTTATGGTACCAGCGTGGGTACCCTTGTAAGAGCGTACTTGGACACGTGATATAATTGATAGGCTAATTAGTGCCTTCATATAATATTTAGGACCACGTTTGGGTCTCATATGTGATATAGATATAGACCCACTTAGCCATTGGGTAGTTAATATAAAGTTTAAGGGACTTTATAATAAAATCTATAAAATAGTTAGGGTCTAAATACAAATATAAGTTAGTTTATATGGATCGAGAAGCACCATATCATTTCTCATGCCCATCTTGTTTTTTTTTTAAAGAAAAAAAGAAAAAAACAAAATCGGGAATGTGTGTGGTTGTGTTAGGCGGAGGCATATATTATATTATATATATTAGTTACGGAGTAAATCACAAAACAAGAAAGGAAAGAAAAAGAAAAAAGAAAAAATAGACAGAGAGAGAGAGAGACAGAGAGAGAGAGAGAGAGAGAGAGAGAGAGAGAAAGAGAGAAAGAAGAGAAAAATGAGTGTTTCGACCTTCTCAATGCCATAGCTCTGTCGTATGTTGCCCAAATCGTGATACAAAGTCATTTGGACTCGTGGGGGTAAGCCTAACCTTATGGTATAATTTATTTTTAGTTTTATCGATAGATTTTTTGTGACCTAAATAGGTTGGTAACATATAGTTTACCAATATTGTGTAGGATTAGTTGCAGGTTCATACTTGGACTGGATCTAGGAAATATTTGGGGTTTTTAGACTTATTTGGTAATTCATAGAGGTGAGTGTCCTAATCCTAAAGTTGAATATTTAATGTTATTTATTTGTTAGTGAATGCTTAAATTGCTTAATTGTGATTAAGTAGAAAAGCATGTGATTAATTATTATTTAACATGTCCAAAAATGCTGAAATTGCCATGTTGATATGTTGAGTTGCTTATGTGCTTATGTAGGTCAAAGGGTCTCAAATGATAATCACTATTACTTAGCCCGTATATAAGAGACGCCATTCCTCAGAGAAAAGGGGGATGATGATGAATTCCTCAGAGAAAAGGGGACGGTGGTGATGACCACAACGAATTGACTAGGGTCACGAGAGAATGAGTGATTTCGCTATATGCGACGGAAAAAGTGAGAATGGCTTGGAATCAGGGGTTCAGAACGATGGTGATTGATTACTTGACACGTTTGCAACCATTTATTATTGTGAATGTTTAATTGGTGTTATGAATCATTAAAAACTCCAATTATATGATTAGTACCATGTACTCACGGAGCGAAAGCTTATTCGATTTTGTGGCTAATGATCACGCAGGTTCAGATGACTACTATAGTGAGAAATGATTGAGACTATGGGACTGGGTCTTGTTGCTTATATGTTTATATGTGAGGATTTGGATAAGTTTGAAGTTTATGCTTTAAAATGTGTTTAGAAATAAATTCTAGAATGAGTTTATAATATTTACACTTAATTGCTAGTTGGAAATGTTTTGGAAGTTATTGTATATTAGTTATGGATTATATGTAAACGTATTAGAAAATATGTTTAATTCTTTAGTATGTTGAATGAATTTATATATTTTAGTCGTGTTTTTTTTTGTGTGTTTTGGAATATTAATGAAAGAAAATGCTACAGGGGTTGAAATGTTTTAACATATGAAAATAGGGTGAATGGTGCCATAATAGGGGAAACTCTGCCCAAGTACCATTCGACGGTTTAAAACTTATATTATTTCTTTTTATTATATTGTTTGATAAAAGGATATACTACCCCTGATATTTCAGCCAAAATGTTATTTTTTTGGAACGTTAAAAAAAATAATTGTTGGACCTTATTGGTTTTGTTACACGTGTCCTAGCCCGCGGGGGCGGGTTGGGGTGTGACAATTACCGTTGCTCATATCGTACAATTTATTGATTAATGATCCAATCCTCTTGTTCTCGTATCAATTGTTTAAATTTCTCGGTCGATTTACTCATTGACCTTTGCATTCGAGTAAATCCTATCATTTTAATGATAGTTTCTTTAACTGAGCAAATACGTTTTTGTTAATTGATAAAGCTTCTTTCACTAAGCTTTGACGTCTACTCACACAGTTCTAATGAGTACGTTTGTTTTGAATTAGTAGAGTCACTTTCCTTGAATTGGTTATTGATCTCTACTAAGCTTCGTCGTCGACAATGTATGATTAACATTTGACCTCATTTGTGAAAACACATTTTTTTTCCAGTGTTTCCTTCTTAGTGCGCAAGTAGGGCTCCCCGTGTTGTGACACTTCTTTGAAATTGTTTTATTGATTAATCTTCATAATTTTCAACCTTTGAAGGGCACTTTTGTTCCCTTGTTTTAAATTTCTTGGAGGGGACACTCCTATCTTTTTCTTTTGGCTTTCTTCATGACGTGCAACTCGTCTGGTGGTGATTCACCAGTGGGGGTATAGACGATTGCGCCGATTCGCCGCTGTGCTATTTTGGATTAAGTGGAGATACACACCCCAGTTCCATTGCCCGTAGGTCATGATAAAATGAAGTATGAAATAAGTATTAGAGTACGCAGTGGAAGCATGGTTCGTATTATGAAAGCAAATTCAGAGTCAGGTGTCATTATGGGTTATATAACCCGATGTTATTGAGTTACATTAGTCGTGGGATTTCATATCCCGTAGTTGGGTCTAGGTTCATTAAGTACACATTAACATGAGCAAACATAATGAGAATAGAGAAATGAAATAATATGAGATAAGTTGATATGATTACGAGAAGCAGACGAGCATGCTATGAATTATATTAATTCTATTAATTAGTTAATTATGAATGTTGGATGCTTGTGTAATAAATTGGTTGATACCTTTGCTATGTCTGTGTAAGCGACGTAAATCGATAAGAGACTAACCGCATCCTAAGATGCAAAGTAATGACGTGAGATGAGTAGTTGGTTTATGTATATTGGTAGTGAACATAGTTGTGAACGCTCACTCAGCTTTGTTTCAAAGTTGACGACATACTACACTTGGGCAATCCAATGGCCAGATTTCCTTGCAGGTTGGTTAGGCAATAGTTCAGACTTGAGAGTAAGATGCTAAGGAGCATTGAAAGTGTAGAGCTAGACTAAAGACCGAAGATAGTCGTCAGCATAGTGTTATTATAATAGTATGTCATATTAGTATTGTGACCGATGATTTATAACCGTTTAAATGTTTAGATTGAAGTTTAAGGTTATGTTTTACGATTGGTATTCTCCCCTATTATTATGTTGCTTATAGTTGTTAGAGGATAGGACGAGTTTCAATCAGTCATTTGCTAAGAGTACAACAAGGAAATTTAAATTTTCTCTATTTTTGATACTCCGGGGCGTGACACTGAAGAACCCCTACCAATCGATTGAAACCCATTGTAGACACCCCATTTTGTCGGCTATCAGATTTAGGAGACCCATAGCTTGGTGGTTCACAATGATCGTAAAAGACTCAAAAGGACTCTCGGAAGTCAGCTCTATCTCTCAGAATGCTCAGAATGACCAAAATGCCCCTGAAAGCCCGAAAACTCCCAGATTTGGTCCCAAAGTTCTAAAAACATGCTACCAGAGACCCCTGGAAGTCCCGGAAGCTCCCGGAAAGTCCCCGTTGACCGGTTTGACCAAGGTTTGACCAGGTTTGACCAAGTTTGACCGAAATCGTCCGAATTCACCAGAATCATTCTAAATCATGAGAAAAGTATTAAAACAAGTTCCAAAAGAAAATCGAGCGAAAACATCAGCTCCCGAGAACTCCCAGAGGTTTCCAGAACTTCCCGGGAATCCCAGGTTTGACCAGTTTGACCGGAATTTGACTTTAGACCCGGGGCACCGTGACAATTTTCAAATATTTTTCATGGATACTAGAGGTCAACAGCTTTCCGACGGTATATCGCACATAATTTTCGGATTTAAAACGAGTTTATTATGAATTTCCAAAGGCGAAAAAGGCGATCAAATCGGCTTTTATCGCGAATACCGTAAAACTTTTCAAAGTGACCTATCCCCAAACTATTTTTTATGTAAAGTAGACTCCATTACCTTTCCAACGATATATCACAACCTCAATTTGGAGTTCGTATGCATTTTCTGTGAATTTCGGACGAAATAGGGCCTTTTCGCGAATACCGGAACCTCTGGGGGCCTAAACGTAATTTTCTGGGCTTCAGAGGAGCACTGCCGCCGCGGCACTGGCCCACTGCCGCCGCGGCACTGGCCCAGTGCCGCCGCGGCACTCATCCCTCGCAGAGTCCATTTTTGTAATTTTTTTGGGGGTCCAATTTGATTAATTGAAAGCCAAAACGACATAGTTTTATGTTCACAGTTGTTTGGGACCAATGGGAGTACTTCTAAAACCCCAAAACCACCCCAAATTGGCCTATTTAAACCCCCCATTGCTCTTCATTTTAGGGGGGCCAAGTGCAAAGCTTGAAAAGTTGTAGAGAAGAAGAGAGATAGAGATAGGTTTAGAAGAGAGAAAGGGAGCTTCTCCCATTGATTTTCCATAAGAAAGTGAGTTTTATTCTTGTTTTCTTCCATCATCCTTCTATATACTTCACATTCAAAGTCCACTCCAACCCTCATTCTTGAGCATTCATGAGATAGGAAGCTACTTCCATGTCCAAATGTCAAAATCTATGAGTGAAACACCAAGCTACAAGTCCAAAATCACATTGATTATCATCTATTGATTGCTATTTACTTGCTTTGATTATATATATGTTCATCTCTCCTTATCTCATTTCTTTTTCTTTTCTTTATTTACTTACTAGTTCATCATCATCTAAGTGATGACATGAAGTTTGGGGTGAGTGAATCCTTATGGATAGTAGCTCTTGACCTCAAAAACATGTTTGATAGATGATGATCATAACCTCAATACTTCCAAAGTATTCTTGGAATGTATTGAAGTTATGTCCAAAAATAAAATAAATCTCTCCAACAATCTTGGAGGTTCTTAAATGATGAGTTTGATGTAGGTATTCTAAGTGGCTATGATCCTTATTGAGTGTTGAAAACATGTTTTCAAAACATCTATTTCAAAACCCCTCTCAATCCCTCTCATTTGGTTTCAAGAAACAAAACTTTGTTTTCTCCAAAATCTTCAAAACAATGAGTCAAAACAGTGAGTGAGTTGAGTTCAAAGATTTTTCTAGAACTCAATACTCAACATATGGATACAAGGCCACTTGGAAAGTCTTCCTAACTCATTGGAGAACACCCATGATTTTTGGTTTGACTTGGAAGTACTTGGAAATGGTCCATTTGGGTCCCAACATTCCTTCCAAACATTCTGTTTTTGCTGTCACAGCAGCTAGGTCAACTTACGACCTCTTTTCCAGAAAACTTTTCCAAAAGGATTGGTCATAACTTATTTTTCCCTTAATATTCAATGTCTTAGGAAACTTTCTGTATAAAATGGGCCTCTAGATCATTCTTTTTCATTTTCTAAGATTTTCTAACATTTCAGTCGACAGTACGGACTCTGTTTCTGAGTGACCTGTGTTGTTTATATGATTTCTCTCAATCTGTGATAGCTATTCAAGATTGGCCTTTTGGGTTGTGTTCTAGACACAATAATAAACATCTCCATAAAAAATCATGCATTGAAAACATTCCTAACCCCTCTTTTCATTTTCTACAAGATCATGTTACTGTTCTGTCCACTATTCACAGCAAACACCTTTTAACTTTCATTCTTTGATTTGATGCTTACATGAACTCCAAATTAGTTCATATCTTAGGAAGTAGTTCATACTACATTTGTACACATCCCATGTTGATTTCATTCATCCATCCATACACATTTTAGACTTCTAAGTCATTCTAGAAATCCATGTACACAAAACACACTACAACCTTTGTACACTTTAGATACATACATTGCATTCATGCAAGATGTGGGGTTTTTGTAACTCTTAATCTAAGGAGATTATAAGGAATGAACTCGATCACCCGTTCATGCTTCCCCTTGATCTAATCATCCTTTCTCATCCGTCCCGGGGATTGAGAGGTCTTCTTTTATCAAAGAATAACATGCATCATACTAGCTTGCTAAGCATCCTTGTTTTCTTTGACTATTTGTTTCAAGAACAATTCATGTCCCCCTTTAGATTAGGAAGTCTTGATTATTTGATACATGATTAGACTATTTTTCCTAAGTCTATTTGTGTGATCTTTCACTTTACATTGTATGATATTTGACTTAGATCTTATGAATGATATCTTATCTTTAGATCTTCCATTTCAAGTTTCTTATGTGATGTAATATACTATCATAGTATTAATTGCCGAACCATACATAGTATAAGATGATTATTTGGATGCTAATTGAGGCCCGTCGAAAGATGGGGCGAGTTGAGGGTGTTTTAGTCGCGACAAAGGCTCCTTCCTCTCTCGTACCAAAACCCCGAACCAAGTTCTTTGGTTATGAAGGGCCGGTGCCCTTATCCGCTTGGGTGAGTCAAAATTAGGTTTCTTGGTTCCTTAAAGACCAAGTGGCGACTCTGTATCTGTTTTCAACAGACCTTTCGTTTTCTTTCCTTGATTCAAATCAATTTCTAAACAATCTCAAACCAGAGAGAAGTGGTCCGAAGCCCGGTATCCACACCCATCCAATCGATTAACCACTAAATCGATTATACTTGACCGCCTGTAATCAATTGATTGAACCCGATCCAGTCAATTGAACGGGACTGAACTTTGCCTCCAAGTTTACTTCATGTGGCTGACATTTGATCCTTTCTCCTATAAATGTATTATTAAAACACACACACACATACACACACACACATATATATATATATATATGTTTATGGTTGAGAGAGTGAGAGAGAGAGAGAGAGATATTTCATATATACATATACACACCCTCACATATATATACATACACACATACACACATATACTCGTACTCTCTGGGAGAGCAGTAGAAGCAGAATAAGAGAAAGAAAGAAAAACAGAAAGGAAGAGAGAACATAAGGAGATAGAGAAGAAAAAGGAGAGAGAGGAAGAGACTCCATTGAAGCTCAAGCTTTCTTAGCATACAAACACCCCCTTAATTCTTAGGTGAGTTTCAAACTCACTCGGTAGCATTTTTATGGTGTTTTACATGTTCAAAATAAGGAAAGGCGCGTAAAATGGGATTCCTGAAACTCAGTTTCATCTTTGCCCAATTATGGGAAGAAGACATCAACCCAATCGATTGGAAGGGTTCCAATCGATTGAACCCTACCCAATCGATTGTAAAGGACTCAATCGATTGTAAGGGTCCCAATCGATTGTATGGGTTCTCAATCAATTGTCAAGGTCTTTTACCCAATCGATTGGACCACTTTCCCAATTGATTGGTAGTTACAGATTATTGTTGATTCCTATTGTTTCAATATCCCTAAGATAGACCGCGTAAGTTGTGGCATAGAGTGGTGTACGTTGATCAACGTAGTATCCTAAGTTGTGGACTGTGATCAACAGTGTATCCATAGCGTGGTTGAGAGTGAGGTACATTGATTGATGTGGTGTCCTAATGTTGCGCCCCGAATTTTGCTAAACTCGGGGTGCGAGGAACAACCGGTCAACACTCAAAGTCGTCTAACTTGGACTCACAGATAAGACATGACAATCTAATTAAAAAATATAGTAATAATAAAAACTCAATTAATTTTATATATGATAAAATGAAAAGAATTACAACTGTTACTTTTCTCTAACCAATAAAAATGCATACACCTATGTCCCAATTCCTAATCCTGGTTAGTTGACAGGAGGCCCAACTACGCTACCTGGCTCAACTGTACGGCTCTCTCTTACCTGAAAAATATTAATAAAAATAATAGTGAGACAGAAGCTCAGTGAGTAAAACACATTTTATATAAAAATAGATTTTTGATCTCAAATCTATGATATAATACTTTAGTATATCACTGTTAGTAGTCCCCGTTAATTAGTGTATGTGAATGTATAATTTCTCAAATATCTCATACTTGCACTCAGTTGCTATCTTCAACATAAATCACGTATCACACATTTATTTCATGCATATATATATATATATTTTACATAGCCCAATGCGTGCATATGAAGTAATCTATGCATTAATCTTTCTTTGATATTGGTTCTTATCAAATTCACAATAGGTTACCAACACAATTGCATACACCAGCCCAGCTTGATATGTATACAATCACATGGCCACAGCACCCCAGCCCAGCTCAAAAGGTGTATACTACCCACCAGCCCAGCTCAAAATGGAATAGTATATTAGTGCACTAATTGTAGGACTATCTCAATCCCAGCCATTTCACCATAGACTACCTCAGTCCTCTAACCATCATAAGGCCACAACCATAACCAATATCACCATTAATATTATTAATTAATGCAAGACTAAATAATGCAATTAAACAGCAAAATGCAGTTAATTTATAAATAAAAGCTATCTAGCAGTATAAGCATATAATAAATTGATGATGCCAAAAATTGGTAAGAGGGATTAAGAATAGAGATGTGTAGACACCCCATTTTGTCGGCTATCAGATTTAGGAGATCCATAGCTTGGTGGTTCACAATGATCGAAAAAGACTCAAAAAGGACTCCTGGAAGTTAGCTCTATTTCTCAAAATGCTCAGAATGACCAAAACGCCCCTCAAAGCCCAAAAACTCCCAGATTTGGACCAAAAGTTCTGGAAACATGCTACGTCGTAAGCAAATTGATAAAATGAGTTTTAAGTAAAATCGGATGAAATCGTCAGCTCCCAGAGACCCCCGGAAGTCCCGGAAGGTCCCGGAAAGTCCCTGTTGACCGGTTTGACCAAGGTTTGACCAAGTTTGACCAAAATCGTCTGAATTCACCAGAATCATTAGAAAAGTATTAAAATGAGTTTTAAAAGAGAATCGAGCGAAAACGTCGGCTCCTGGGAGCTCCCGGAGGTTCCCAGAATTTCCCGGGAATCCTAGATTTGACCAGTTTGACCAAGACTTGACTTTGGAATCGGGGCACCGAAACAATTTTCAAATATTTTTCATGGATACTAGAGGTCAATAGCTTTCCAACGGTATATCACACATAATTCCTGGATTTAAAACGAATTTATTTTGAATTTTCGAAGGCGAAAAAGGCGATCAAATTGGCTTTTATCGTGAATACCGCAAAACTTTTCAAAGTGACCTATCCCCGAACTATTTTTTTATGTAAATTAGACTCCATTACCTTTCCAACGGTATATCACGACCTCAATTTGGAGTTCGTATGTATTTTCTGTGAATTTCGGACGAAATAGGGCCTTTTCACGAATACCGGAACCTCTGGGGGCCTAAAAGCATTATCTGGACGAAGGAGGAGCAGTGCCGCCGCGGAACTGGCCCAGTGCCGCCGCGGCACTCCCCTCCAGAACAGTGTATTTTTGTAATTAGTTTTGTGGTCCCATTTTGATTAATTAAAAACCAAAACGACATAGTTTTATGATTTCAGATGTTTGGAGCCAATGGGAATACTTTCTAAATCCCAAAACCACCCCAAGTTGGCCTATTTAAGCCCCCCATTGCTCTTCATTTTAAGGGGGTCAAATGCAAGTTAGAAAAAGTTTGGGAGAGAAAGTTGTAGAGATAAGGTTAGAGTAGAGAAAAAAGAAGCTTTCTTCTTTGATTTTCAAAACCAAAGTGAGTTCTAAACTTTGTTTTTACCTCATTACTCCTATTTACTTCAACATTCAATACACCCAACCACCATTTTAGTGAGCATTTAAGAGAGTGGAAGCTTCTTCCATGTCCAATGTCATTACATATGAGTGAAACACCATGCTACAAGTTCTATACATCATGAATATCATCTATTGATTGCTATCTATTTGCTTGCTTGTTTATATAATGTTCATCTCTTCTCACCTCGATTCTTTTTTATTTTCTTTATTTACTTACTAGTTCATCATCATCTAAGTGATGACATGAAGTTTGGGGTGAGTGAATCCTTATGGATAGTAGCTCTTAACCTCAAAAACATGTTTGATAGATGATGATCATAACTTCAATACCTCCAAGGTATTCTTGAAGTTATGTTCAAAATAAAAATAAGCTTCTCCAACAATCTTGGAGGTTCTTGATGATGAGTTGAATGTTGGAATTTTAATTGGTCATAATCTTTATTGAGTATTGAAAATACACTTTCAAAACCTCTATTTCAAAACCCCCCTCAATCCCTCTCATTTTGATTTTAAGAAAGAAAACCTTATTTTCCCCAAAATCTTCAAAACAGTGAGTCAAAATAGTGAGTGAGCTGAGTTCAAAGATTTCTCTAGAACTCAATACTCAACATATAGATGCAAGGCCATTTGGAAAGTCTTCCTAACTCATTGGAGAACACCCATGATTTTTGGTTTGACTTGGAAGTACTTGAAAATGGTCCATTGATACCCAAATGTTTCTTCCAAACATTCTGCCTCTGCTGTCACAACAGCTTGACTAACGTCCACCTTCTTTTTCAGAACTATTTTCCAAAAGGGGTGGTCCCAACTTATTTTTCCCTTAAACTTCAATGTATTAAGGAACTTTCTGTATAAAATGGGCCTCTAGATCACTCGTTTTCATTTTCTAAGATATTTCAACATTTCAGTCGATAGTACGGACTCTGTTTCTGAGTGACCTCTGTTGTTCATATGATTTCTCTCAATCTGTGATAGTTATTAAAGATTGGCTTTTTGGGTTGTGTTCTAGACACAATAAGAAACATCTCCATAAAAAAATCATACATTGAAAACATTCCTAACCCCTCTTTTCAATTTTCCAAAGATCTAGTTACTATTCTGTCCACTATTCACAACAAGCACATTTTAACTTTCATTCTTTGATTTGATGCTTATGTACATTCCAAATTAGTTCATATATTAGGAAGTAGTTCATACTACATTTGTACATATCCCATGATGATTTCATTCATTCATTCATACACATTATAGACTTCTAAGTCATTCTAGGAATCCATGAACACAAAGCACACCACAACCTTGGCACATTCTAGATACATACATTGCATCCATGCAAGATTTGGGGCCTTCATGGCTCCTAATCTAAGAAGATTATAAGGAATGAACTTGATCACACGTTCATGATTCCCCCGATCTAATCATCCTTTCTCATCCGTCCCGGGGATTGAGAGATCTTCTCTTCTCAAAGAATAACATGCATCATTCTAGCTTGCTAAGCATCTTTGTTTTCTTTGATTTATTTGTTTCAAGAACAATTCATGCCCCCTTTAGATTAGGAAACTTGATTAATTGATATATGATTAGACGATTTTTCCTAGGTTTATTTGTGTGATCTTTCACTTTGAATGATATCTTATCTTTAGATCTTCCATTTTCAAATTTTCTTATGTGATGTAATATACTATCATAGTATTATTTGTCGAACCAAATATAGTATAAGATGATTATTTGGATGCTAATTGAGGCCCGTCGAAAGACGGAGCGAGTTGAGGGTGTTTTAGTCGCGACAAAGGCTCCTTCCTTTCTCGTACCAAAACCCCGAACCAAGTTCTTTGGTTATGAAGGGCCGGTGCCCTTTATTTTTTTGGTGAGTCAAATTTGGGATTCTTGGTTCCCTAAAGACCAAGTGGCGACTCTGTATCTGTTTTCAACAGACCCTTTTCTCTTTCTTTGATAAATTTCAAACAAGTTTCAAAAGCAAACAAAGCGGTGGAATCCCGGTATCCACAAGATGTTGAGACTCAATCAATTGTATGCGGTTCGGCCCCATTAATAAGGTGACCAACGTCCATGGGTGCTTCGGTGCGCTTCACTAGCAGATCACCGGCAGACCTGGTGAGCCAACAATTGGGGCGGCACTGTTGGGAATATGCCCTCAAACCAGTTAGTTGGACAATGGAATATCATAATGCATTTATGCATGTTAGTTCATGAGATGAATATTAGACTGGAATCCTTAACCAACATTGTATGTGGTTCATTTGTGTATGCGATTACACATGTGAGATATGAATCACAAATCCTTGTTGTTTTCAAATAAGTCACAGTGGATGATAAGTCTGGATAACTTATCAGGTATACACTGTAGCATGATTAACGTCTACGGGGTAGAATGATGAATCTCATTCATAAGAGTCTTTGACTCTTGGTTAATATGCTAGTGCACTCGGTGCATTGACGGACCTGAGTTAAACCTATTGACACCTAAATGCTGTCACCGTCAATAGGAACTCAAAACTTGTATAGGGATACATGTCCTTAATCCTGAGACAGTTATGAACACAAGTTGTATGCTTGATTGCTTTGACTTACCAATCAGTGAGGTCTTGCAAGATCAACACCTGGGTATCTTGGGTAAATCAGGTATACAATGTTACGAACATATATTGTCAAGATGGAATTCTACCCTCTTCTATAAAACGAAGAGTAAGTATTCCCTCGAGAATGTCACTAGGAGTGATTACTGAGAGCTGGCCAGCCTTGTCAACAAAGTGTTATTGTTGACATGTTTAGTAATCCAAGCGTAGTGAATGATACTTGAGGAATATAAGATGTACTATCTATTGGGTTGACAGTATCTTTACACATACATCCCAATGATAGATACGAATACTGCCTGGTAGAGGGACATCCGTATCATATTATACAAGTCTAGCAATCACTTATGTATGTGTGATTATGTTCTTATGCACTGGAGTGCAATTATCATTTTATAGTGGCATTAATGATAATTGATTAATTATTGATTCCTTAGTCAAGAGTACTGACTAGATGGAATAATAATTAATCGGAGCCAGTAATTAAGAACATAGGAGGTCCCACTCTTAGCTCCGCCAGAATGCTTGGAAAGGCAATTGAGGATGCTGTCAAGACTGGTTCGATCGATCGAAGTTGTTTCGATCGATTGAAGTCTAGACAGGTTCGATCGATCGAACTTGGTTCGATCGATCGAAGGTTCGATCGATCGAAGTTACTTCGATCGATTGAAAGTAAGGTCGGTTCTGGGAATCTATAAATAGGGCAGCTGCGTTCTGGGAAAGGAGTTCGTCGTTTTAACATCCCTAAGCTGCTGAAACTGTTTTAGGGTTCCCAAACCTTCTTCATCCTCTCCATTAGAGATCCCACCATCTCTAGCCTCTCTGGGAAGCGTTCGAGGAGACATAAGAGTGAAGATCACCTAGAGGTTGCTGCTGGACATTGCTAAAGGAAGCCATATTCAGAATTGGGTTCAAGACCTAAGGTATATTATTCTTGCACCCTTGTACACATCTAAGGAGTTGACGAGTAGTAGATCCAGGGATACCAAAAGTTTTTATAACTGGACTTTTTCCGCTGCGCGTTTAAACTTTGATTCAAACCGTTTTTTACCATCAATTGGTATCAGAGCCACGCTCGTTTGGATCTTTAGATGCGTTTTGGAACACTAGTTTTGATTTGCATGATGATTTTAGGACTGTTTTCAAAACTGCATCGTCACAGATCCGTTTCTGCAGTGTTTATGCAGCAGAATACAAATCTGTGATTGCATTGGATGCAAGGTGGGTTCGATCGATCGAAGTAGTCTCGATCGATCGAACATCATCTGTTCTCAAGCGATCTAACTAGTTTCGATTGATCGAACTTTGGTTCTGTTTGATCGATCGAATGGTGTTCGATCGATCGAGACTGCTTTTCTGTCCAGGTTTTCAGTTTACAGATTTAAAGGTTTTAAAAATATTTACTTTAAAATTTTATTTATGCTGTAAGTTTTTCAAAACATTCTGTGAAACTGAAAGTTCAATCGATCGAACATAGTTCAATCGATCGAAGGTTCAATCGATCGAACTTTTTCGATCGATCTAAGTGTGACAGAGAACTGTGATGCTGTTTTAAGTTCTAATTCAGTATGTAAAGAGTTTATATACTGTGTGAATCAATTAGGGGTTCCAATGGTACATATATTTGTTATATATATGCGTGGTTGTGCGTGTGACTAACCCTTTTGCAGCAAGCTTAGTCCGCTATCTCCCATGGCACCAAGACTTTTAAATTTTGTATTTAATTTTTGGTTTGGATTTAAGGCTTATGTAAAGGGCGCTGCGACTTCAATCCTATGAAAAGGAAAGTCGCACCGGTTTCCCTAGCCTTTTATTTTATTGTTGTTATTTATATTTCTAGATAAATTGTAAGCTTCGAGAGAAGTATAGGACCAATGTAATAGAATTAGAAAATCCATGAAGATGGAGGAGCAAGCCATTGTCCATGAAGATGGAGTCGGAGGCAATCAAACCAAGAAGGAGGTTCTATGGAGATAGAGCCATGGGAGATAGAGGCATTGTTGAATGTTTTTATTTCATTTTAGTTTTTGTTTTATGTGCTTAGTTGTGATTGGAATTTTATATATTGTTACTACTTGCATGCACGTAAAACAAGTTTTCTAAAATAAAAAATTCAAAACCTTTTTCCAACACATTAGTAAACACTTGATGTTTATGGGCAATGTGAAGAAACATTTTTTATTTTTATTTTTGAAAAATTCCTATTAGTTCATTGTAAGTATGAGAAATACTCTGTGTCACTCATTTATGAGTGATCATTCCATATGGAGGGTATTTCTTATTGATTACTAGATATGAACTTCTTATAAAAATCTAGTGGGAGAGGGACTTATTTTATAACTCCCACGGTCTTCCATAAACGGTTCATTGTAAGGTGAGTAGTATATTCTGTGTCACCCAGCCATGGGTGATCATTCCATACGGATGATAGACTATTCATTGGTTACTAGGTATGAACTTCCTTTGGATAGAATCAATGAGACGCGTTAGAGGGTGACCACTACACTGAGGCACTACTTGAGGCGGTTGTCATTGGATTCTAGTTAATGGTAAACACTAGCTAAGCTATGGGTAAGGGATTCCACACGGAGCATTATCCAGAAACTTAGAGACCAAAAGTTAAGGAGTCATGAATTGTTTTGTAAGAGTTTCATGACATTCATGATGGGTTTCCCAATCAGGCTATGAGGTTATGATCGCCACACGGAGACTTAATTTCATAGGCTTGACATCCTGAAGACAATTAATGAGTTGGTTAAGGGAATACCAATGTATCATATAAACTGTCATATTCATGATTTCCATATTGTAATTCTGTTACATTATTTGTATTTCAGATTCATTATGTCTAGCCCACTTGCTATAACCATGATCCAGAATAAGCTAATTGGAAATAACTACGTTGAATGGAAACTGGAACTGGATGAATTATTAATTGCTAATGGATGTAAATACGTTCTTACCATTCCCTGTCCACCTATTCCATGCCATGACACCCCAACTGATCTTGCGGATCAATATTGGGAGTGGATGAGATTTGATGGTATAGCTCGCTCTAGCATCTTAGACTCTTTGTCTGATGTGTTGAAGCAGCAACATCAACCTTTGAACACTGCCCGTGCTATAATATTGAACCTCGAGGAGATGTTTGGGGAACTGAGCCGTACTGCAAGGCTTAGAGCCTTGGAGTTAGTCATGGACACCAGAATGTTGGAAGGAACTTCAATAAGAGAGCATGTTTTTAAAATGATTACTTATTTCAAAGTAATGGAAGTTCTTGGTTCCGACATTGATGGTGAGACTCAAGTTGACATAATCTTGCATTCGTTGCCTTCATCATTCACTCAACTTAAAAAGGTTTTTAAATTGAGTAAAACAATTTTTTCAACAAGTGAGTTGATGAGCTCTCTTGAGGCAACGATGGATATAGTCAAAGAGGAGTCAAATGTTCAGAACATTGGAATGGCTTCATCTTCTGGAACTAAGCCTAAGGGCACATGTTTAGAGAAGGAAAAGCAAGGCTCAAGGATAGGTGAGCCTAACCCAACTATTGGGAAGAAGGCAAGACTTCGAAAGGGAAAGGCTGGTGCCGTGCCAAAAGGAAAGTGTTTCCATTGTGGCATGAGAGGGCATTGGAAAAGGAACTGTGTGGAATACTTGACTGCCAAAAGGCAAGGTACGATCCTTTCACTAGTTTTTGAAGTAAGTTGAAAAACTGATACTTCAACTACTATGGGCACTAATTCTATATTTTCTAAATTATATCTGTAATTGTTGCAGGGAATTGGAAAATAAGAATGTGCAGTGATTAGAAGATCTTGATTGCCTTTTGGGATCTGATGCAAGAGTTGCTATTAGATTAATAGTTTTATATTGTAATAAAACTTTGGAGTTATTAGATGGATTTCAGTTTTGAATTAATGAATAATATTTATTCTTTTGATTTTGGTACTGAAATTCTTGATTAAAAGAAAGCGTTCTTTTATGTGATCTAAATAACTTGTCAAGCAAGTATCTCACCAATTTACTCTTGTTTCTCATATATTATCTAATGTAGTATTTAAATGACTCATGGGTATTTTACCATCTAAAAGGATAGCACCCTCAACTAATTCTATAACTTTTTGGTTTTGAGGTTAGATCATATTTAATCTAAATAGGATAAATGGGGAGTAAAGGATTGGATCCTAAAACTCTTTTGGTTGTTGAGACCACTACCTGTTTGTCAATCCTATTTAGAGGCTAATATGATCAGGTGACTTTTCTTTTGAAAATCACACGACCAAGGACTTATTAGAATTAGGACATACTCATGTATGTAGGGCAATAAACATTAGAGTTGAAAAGTAGTTTCGGCTACTTTGGATACTGATATACATTTACTTATTGCATCTTCATCCTCAATTTTGAAGAAATTCAAAAGTTTTGGAATGAAGAGTAATTGGTAAAAGAATATCGTTGCCTTTTGATTTGATCAAAATGGTGAGTATCTATCTAATGTATTTATTGTCCAAAGGAGATAAGAATGAGATTCTTTCTCGACAGTTTACACCTAGTGCGCCTCCACGGGATGGTGTAGCAGGTAGAAGGAACTATCTTCTTTTAGATATGACTGGGTCATGGGATGAGTTATTTAGAGTTACTACTATTCCTTATTTTTCTCGATGGAACTACAATATATATACTGGATCTTATTCAAAAGCAAATCTTTTCGATAGACATCCCCAAAGTTGTGAAAAGAATGCGACTTCTTTCTCATGGTAACTTTGGATAAGGATGTCTAGCACTTTGGTGTAAAGAAATGATGAGCCTTTTGAATCTAGATTAGAAGTATAATACTTTTGTAGTGTTTCCAGAGAAAACAAAAGTTGGTTGGAGACCAAATTTTGCAAAGGAAAGATAATATAAAAGAGTAAAGTTATTTATATCTTAAAGCAATCTATAAATCATCAGGAACTAAAATCTACTACCTCTTCATCCGTTCCAACATTGGTGCTTCATTGTAGTGGGAGAATTCTCAACGTTGTTGAAATCCCCTGGTACAATAAAGTTTTGTGATAAGGAAGCTCTGGTATATGATTTGCATAAGTCTACGGACTAAAGCAATCATCCAGAGATAAGCACATCTGTTTTGACTTGTTGGTCAAAATACTTTGGATTTCTCTGAAGTGTGGATATGGCTTAACTGGATGAAAGGATCCTTGCACTAAGGAAGTGTGGTGGTGATTATGGTTCCCCACAATGATAACACCTTTATCACTATGAGATGTCAAAGTAGTGTTATCAATGGTTGAGGTTAACTTTCTTCAGTATATTTGATATTTATGATCTCGGTGAGGCGAGCAATAATCTTTAGATTATGCTCATTCAAGATCGGGAAGTTAAGGTAATGAGATTATCTCAAACTTCTATATCATAAAGTTATTGGCAAGATTCAACGTAGAACATTTCGATAAAGGTTATTCACCTTTTGAACATAACCTATTGCTCTTTCAAGACTTGTAATCTTAGGATGCAAGATGAAAGAGGTCGCATGAAAGGTATATCATAAGCTTAGGCTGTTGATAAACCTTGTATGTGATGTTAGGTATGGGATATCTGTTAAACCGTCGAGGTTGTTCACAGATATCAGTCCAAATGGAAGTTCAGTTCACTGAACTATCATAAAGCACATATTCTCTAGGGCTTGATAGAACTAGTAGATATATGCCAGATGATGTTATTTTGGACTATGTTCGAATTAGCTTTACTGGATACATGTTTGGTGAAGTCTTTTTGTCTAGGGATATAGTATAACATGGAGATGTTCTACTATGGATTGTTTCAGTCGATGATCATCAGTCCTTATGCAAAACCTTACGGGTTAAGGATTTTGACAAATCACGTAAATAATGTTGGTGTTTGTTTGTAACACTATATGGTTATGAGTGCAAGTGGGAGTTTGTTGGGAATATGCCCTCAAACCAGTTAGTTGGACAATGGAATATCATAATGCATTTATGCATGTTAGTTCATGAGATGAATATTAGACTGGAATCCTTAACCAACATTGTATGTGGTTCATTTGTGTATGCGATTACACATGTGAGATATGAATCACAAATCCTTGTTGTTTTCAAATAAGTCACAGTGGATGATAAGTCTGGATAACTTATCAGGTATACATTGTAGCATGATTAACGTCTACGGGGTAGAATGATGAATCTCATTCATAAGAGTCTTTGACTCTTGGTTAATATGCTAGTGCACTCGGTGCATTGACGGACCTGAGTTAAACCTATTGACACCTAAACGCTGTCACCGTCAATAGGAACTCAAAACTTATATAGGGATACATGTCCTTAATCCTGAGACAGTTATGAACGCAAGTTGTATGCTTGATTGCTTTGACTTACCAATCAGTGAGGTCTTGCAAGATCAACACCTGGGTATCTTGGGTAAATCAGGTATACAATGTTATGAACATATATTGTCAAGATGGAATTCTACCCTCTTCTATAAAACGAAGAGTAAGTATTCCCTCGAGAATGTCACTAGGAGTGATTACTGAGAGCTGGCCAGCCTTGTCAACAAAGTGTTATTGTTGACATGTTTAGTAATCCAAGCGTAGTGAATGATACTTGAGGAATATAAGATGTACTATCTATTGGGTCGACAGTATCTTTACACATACATCCCAATGATAGATACGAATACTGCCTGGTAGAGGGACATCCGTATCATATTATACAAGTCTAGCAATCACTTATGTATGTGTGATTATGTTCTTATGCACTGGAGTGCAATTATCATTTTATAGTGGCATTAATGATAATTGATTAATTATTGATTCCTTAGTCAAGAGTACTGACTAGATGGAATAATAATTAATCGGAGCCAGTAATTAAGAACCTAGGAGGTCCCACTCTTAGCTCCGCCAGAATGCTTGGAAAGGCAATTGAGGATGCTGTCAAGACTGGTTCGATCGATCGAAGTTGTTTCGATCGATTGAAGTCTAGACAGGTTCGATCGATCGAACTTGGTTCTTCGATCGATCGAAGGTTCGATCGATCGAAGTTACTTCGATCGATTGAAAGTAAGGTCGGTTCTGGGAATCTATAAATAGGGCAGCTGCGTTCTGGGAAAGGAGTTCGTCGTTTTAACATCCCTAAGCTGCTGAAACTGTTTTAGGGTTCCCAAACCTTCTTCATCCTCTCCATTAGAGATCCCACCATCTCTAGCCTCTCTGGGAAGCGTTCGAGGAGACATAAGAGTGAAGATCACCTAGAGGTTGCTGCTGGACATTGCTAAAGGAAGCCATATTCAGAATTGGGTTCAAGACCTAAGGTATATTATTCTTGCACCCTTGTACACATCTAAGGAGTTGACGAGTAGTAGATCCAGGGATACCAAAAGTTTTTATAACTGGACTTTTTCCGCTGCGCGTTTAAACTTTGATTCAAACCATTTTTTTACCATCAGGCACTACCAGTAATTTCGATCGGGTGTATGCGTATGAGATGAATGTATATGCTATTCTTTAAGTTAAGAATGCGATCCCCTTGATGGAGGTGAGTGGCCCCTTTTATAGGTGCAAGAGACCACCCGCATTAGGCAACTGATTAGATAAGGAAGCCTAATCTAATTACAAGTTGATGAACATAAATCATGGGAGGTTTCCTAAATGGCTTAGGAAACTATCTACAACTTCCATTAGTCTTCTGACCGATTTAGGAAACTGCTGAGCAGCTTGGCTGTCAATTTGCACCTTATGGAGAGCTGCTGAGCCGCATTCCCGGGCTATACGAGCACCCCGAGCGGTAGCAATCAAAAGACCCCAGGATCAATGGGCTATAGGCTCCCTTGCCGGATAATCCGGGTGCTTAGCTGCTGACGTGGAAGTTTGACTTTTAGCAGAATATTTATGGGCGTATCAGCTGCCCCCCATTTTCAGAGTTGATATGATATCCCATCAGATGAAGTTTGAAAATTAAGACTGCTTCTGAGGAACCGTCCGGTAAAAGGCCAGGACCCAACCCGGGGTGGGACTGATCGTGGTGGTCAGCCGGGGTATGGACCGAGTGGTGACTTTGTGGGCCCGAGTCCTACCTGCGCCACGTGTCATCTTATGACTGGCCTAGTCAGGATTAAACGATACCAGTGTGGGTGTAACTGGACCGTTTACACGGTAACCAAACCGTCACGTCGTGTAGTTAATGCGCACGCCTTTTGAGGCGACGCTTCGCGTGCCCGAGGCGACAACTGTCAGTCGTTTTGGGCGAGAAAGAGCACGAGCCATTGGATCTGTTTTAATCTGAACCGTCCGTAGTTCCTATATAAAGGAACACTTGTTCATTTCTCAACTCTTTACTGCAAAGACACATATTCCCGAGCAGTTTTGAGAGCAAACATTTCCCGATCAAGATTCCCGAGCCTTTTCTTGCATTGATTTCTGTAAGTCCCTTTCCTTTCTAAGTTTTAATTTGTCACTCTTTTCCTTATCTTTCTTTTCGCGGTGAGGCTGGAGGGAGCGAGCCCGGTAGGCTTTGAGCGGGAGTGGGATTTCTTCCTCCTTAGGTTCCATTTTTTCTTTAAGTCAGATGGAACCTTAGGACAGTTAAACCGACCGGTTGCCTCCGGAGTAGTCCTGAGAGAGTGCCATCTAGTGTTAAGTACCACCCAATCTTTGCCTTTAAGGTTAGTGACCTTACCCCCTCTGTATACCAGGCTCGGGGTCCCTGACCCATACCTTAGTCGTCACCTTCTTTCCGGCCCTGTTACCGAAACCTCAAAAATGTGTCACCCTGGTTTTAATTCGTCCTCCCGGTCAGAGGATGAGCGGTCCGGATCAGAGGAGCCGGACACAAGTCTGAGTCTGCCGCCCGCGTCCCCCTCTGATCACCAAAGCAAAGGCAGAATCCCGATCCATCTCTCCGACGATGAATTAGAGGAAGCACCCACTGCTTTTGTTTCCCGGGGTTCAGGCGACAAAATGCCAGGGGAACCCGACCCCGAGGTGGCCTTCACCAGCGAATTCATCCCGTCCACCCTACGCACTGAAGATCTCGGGCGCATTAAGGATAGATACAGCCTTCCTGACTACTGCTCCTTGGCAGTGAGTGTCGGTGGGGCCCAAATTTACCAGTGGGGTTTCACTACCCTATATGAGGACATCCTCATGGCTGGGTTTCGCTTTCCCCTTTATCCGGTTGCTCGGGACGTCCTGATCTACTTGGGGATTGCCCCAGGCCAGTCGGCCTCGAACGGTTGGAGGTTCTTGATGGGGTCCATCTCTCTGTTGCCCCAGGTCTTCGGATATAAACTCTCTGTCCAGGAGTTCCTCTGGATGCACCGCCCATTCCTCGTACATGGAGAGACTGGGTTCTTTTCTCTCGGGGCTCGCCAGGGGAGGAAGATCTTAGTCAATTGCCCGAGCAACAACAAAGGGTAGAAGAATAGGTTCTTCCAAGTGTCCACCCTCCGGCTCTGTGAACCGCCCCCCCGGGATCCAGATGAGGACTTCCTGGGCGGAAGAGTTGAGGGGTAAGCCCGTTCGGTTTTACTTTTTGTTGCTTTCTTCTTTATTGTACTCTAATTTCTGAGACTAACCATTTTGTACTTTGCTTTACAGCGGGATCAACTAGCCCACTGAGCATTCCCGATGAGTGCCAAGCCAGGATCATAAGTTTGGCAGACCGGCTGGTAAACATCTGGAACGTGTTGACCCAGATTGGCGACTTCCGAGCTACTGACGACCCGGTTCAGCCCACAGAAGCTCCAGTATTCCCCTCAATCCTTCCTGGTAAGTGCTCGGAGTGTGCTGCCTCCCGTAGTACTCCTTCCCCATCTTCTACATTGGTTATTAACTGTTCAATTTTTTCCTTTTTTTGCAGAGATGGCTCCGAAGAGAAATATGGAGCAACTGCGAGAGAGGCAGGCCGTTGTCGCTGCCACTGCCACTGCTGCTACTGTCGCCCGAATGGCGATGGCACAAGGAAAAAGGCCCGCCGTTGAGGCCCCAGGTGGAGAGCGCCAGCTGAGGCAGATCCGGCACGGCGTCTATTCGAAGCCAGTGGGGATCTCAACGCCCTACGTGGTGGTAGTTGAGGAGACTGCCCCCCGGGCGGGGGTGCCGGCCATGGCACCAATGACTGCCTCGGCCAAGATTAGGGACCGGGTGAAGCCTGGTCTGCTCCCCAGCCAAGTGGAGGCATGTGAAAACATGTCTCCCGAGGTCTTCCAGAGCTGGCTGTACAACCTCTCTCACATGGTGAGTTCTCCTGCCTTTGTTTCCTTTTCTTCAACTATTTTGTCAATTGTGCTTGTTCTCTGACTGGTCGGTTTTAACTTCTCGTAGGTCAAATGCATGGCCGTCGGGGCTGAGTCCTTCCTACCTTCTCTGGCTAGGAGGGCCACTGCTGCTAAAGCCACTTTGTTTGAAGAGCGGGCAATCTCAGAGGCCAGGGGCACCGCTCTGGCTGTAGAGAAGGACAAGGTGAAGGGCTTAGCCTTGAGTCTTGGCGCTGCTCAAGCCGAGTTGGCTACCACCCAGGCCGACCTAGAGACTGCTCGGGAAAGCGCAGTGGCAGCGGAGGCGCGAGAGAGGGAGCTAGCAGAGGTGACGACAGCCGAGGCCCGGGAAGAAGCGTTTGATGATGGCTTCTTCCAAGGCTATGAAGATCTGAAGCGCAGGATATCCCGGGGATCACCCCGAGTGGGATATATCATCCTACGAAGGAATTGATTCGGACTTCTGGGATGTAGGTCCTGCTATGGGCGAGGGCCTCGCTGCTGATGCCGGCCTTGCTAAGGAGGTTGCCCTGGGCAGAGGCTCTGCACCAGGAGGAGGAGCTGACCCGGAAGAGGAGGCCAGGGAGACCGAAGACGTGGTCGAGGTGGACGACTGAGGTCCCCCACCCGTTTTCTTTTGTATTGTAGTTTTTTTTAAGGGAGGCTACTATAATTGCCCCCCAGGCCCTGTACAAATAGTTTTTAATTAATGAAAAGGTCCTTGAGACCGTCTTTTCCATTAACTGTTTACCATTTTTGTACTTGCATGCCTATTTGTGATTGCCAGTGTTCACCTAGTTTTGACCGACCTAAATTCCTGCCTTAGCAAATTGTTTAGGACTGTAACCGGTAGAACATCTGATCTTACTAACCTATTTTAAAGGTGACTGCCCGGTGTATCATAGGAACTAGTCCTGTTTACCCTCCAGGATGGCCCGACGTATTATAGGAAAATCCAGTTTTACCGTCTGGGATGCTTTATCTCTGATCACTATAAGTACTTAGGAATGTTAGGATTCTAAGTCCTTTTAATGACTGGTGTGATTTCCTGTTTTAGCCCAGTCCTTGCCCCCCAAGTATTTTGCTAAGGCGGGTGTGCGGGAGTGAGAGGCTGTAGGAAACCGACCTAGAACATGGGTGGTTGCAGGGTCATTTGAGGCTTGCCATCGTCAGCCACCTAGGGGGTTTGCCCCCGTTGCTGGTTGGGCCTAAGCGAAGCCACCGCCTCGGGGTTAGGCCCGAGGTCTTTATGCCTTGGTTTTGAGCCAAGGTCTTTTGCCTCGGGGTTAGGCCCGAGGTCTTTGTGCCTTGGTTTTGAGCCAAGGTCTTTTGCCTTGGGGTTAGGCCCGAGGTCTTTGTGCCTTGGTTTTGAACCAAGGACTTTTGCCTCGGGGTTAAGCCCGAGGTCTTTGTGCCTTGGTTTTGAGCTAAGATCTTTTGCCTCGGGGTTAGGCCTGAGGTCTTTGTGCCTTGCTTTTGAGCCAAGGTCTTTTGCCTCGGGGTTAGGTCTGAGGTCTTTGTGCCTTGGTTTTGAGACAAGGTTTTTTGCCTTGGGGTTAGGCCCAAGGTCTTTGTGCCTTGGTTTTGAGCCAAGGTCTTTTGCCTCAGGGTTATGCCTGAGGTCTTTGTGCCTTGGTTTTGAGCCAAGGTCTTTTGCCTCGGAGTTAGACCCGAGGTTTGTCAATATTGGACGGGACTGCAATAAGAATAATTTTGCAATGTAAAGTCATTTATTTTATTCAAGAATTTATAATGAATGCCCAAATAGAGCTACAAAAATTTCCTAATCGATGCTAAACTGTCCTCTTCTCTAGGCTACTGATAATACTTGCGAAGGTGTTGCACATTCCAAGGGTGAGGCAGATCACGTCCATCCAGGCTCCGAAGCCAGTAAGTTCCCGGTCGATTAACTTGGGTAACTATATATGGACCTTCCCAGTTTGGCCCCAACATCCCATGGCTCAGGATTCAGGTAGACTGGTTCACTGCCTTAAGGACGAGGTCTCCTACTTGAAAACTACGACCCTTCACCCTGCTATTATAGTACCGGGACACCCTCTACTTGTAGGCTGCAACTTTTAGATATACCCAGTCCCTTTTCTCCTCTACTAAGTCCAGTTCTATTCTGAGTATGTCTTCATTGTCTGGCACGCTGTAATTCACCACCCGGTAAGTAGGCAACCCGAGCTCTATAGGGACCACCGCCTCAAACCCTTAGGTTAAGGAGAACGGCGTCTCAACCATTGCCGCTCAGGGCGTAGTTCGGTAGGCCCACAGGAGGGTTGGCAGTTCTTCAGCCCACAGTCCTTTGGGGCTTTTAAGTCTTGTTTTAATCAACTGTAAGATCGTTTGGTTTGTCACCTCGGCTTGACCATTGGCTTGAGGGTGCTCGGGGGAGGAGTAGTGATTAAGTATCCCGTAGCCCGAGCAGAACTGCCTGAACAATGGGGTGTCGAATTGCCTGCCGTTGTCGTTGACCAGAACACGGGGAATGCCGAACCTACTGAGGATGTTCTTTTCCATGAAGCTTTCCATTTTTCTCTCGGTTATTGTCGCCAAAGGCTTGGCCTCTGCCCACTTGGTAAAGTAGTCAATGGCAATGACTGCGAACTTGACCTATCCTTTTCCCGTCGGTAGGGGCCCGACAATGTCGATACCCCACTGGGCAAATGGCCAGGGGCTTTGGATCGGGGTATGAAGCTCACCCGGTCGGTGATTATGGGAGAGTATCTCTGACATTTGTCGCATCTTTTGACATACTCCTGAGAATCCCGGGCCATTGTTGGCCAGTAATATCCCTACAGTAAGGCCTTTCTAGAGAGTGCTCGGCCTCCGATGTGATTCCCGCACACTCCTTCATGGATTTCGTACAACACTGATTGGACTTGTGCGGGATGGACGCAGCGGAGGTAAGGTACAGAGAATCCCCTTTTGTTGAGGATTCCATCTATAAGATGATATCGGGCCTCCCGGCACCTGACCCGGCGGGCCTCCTCTTTCTCGTTTGGTAACACGTCCGTTGTCAGGAATGCTACGATCGGATCCATCTAGCTGGGTCCCAGGGCGTCTGGTTCCACCTCCATGCATTCTGAGTTGATCATACTTAGCTCGGGCAGGTATTCTACCCTTATCCCGGGCAAGTTTGACTCAGAAGACGAAGCAAAGCGGGCTAACCGGTCGGCCCTGGTGTTTTCCTCTCTGGGTATTCGTATAATACAAAAACCCTGAAGCTTCTTCAAAACCGCTCGGACAACGGCTAGATAGGCTACCATATTGTCTCCCCGGGCTTCGTACTCTTGGTTAACTTGATTGACCACAAGCTGAGAGTCGTTGTAACTTTAGACCTGTTGCACACCCATAGAAGTGGCCAACTGCAATGTGACCAATAGGGCTTCATACTCAGCCTCGTTGTTGGAGCCATGGAACCCAAACCTTAGGGCATACTCGAGCTGGATGTCGTCGGGCGTAGTCAAGATGATTCCTGCACCACTGCCTTGCTAGTTTGAGGAATGGTCCACATACAACACCCAGGTGGGGATGTCAGCCTGTAACCCGGGTAGTAGGACCGGTGGGTCGAGCTCTTTAACTAGGTCTTCCGGATATGTGAACTCGACCAGAAAGTCTGCTACTACTTGCCCTTTGATCATCGTCCGGGGATGGTAGACCACTTCAAATTCCTATAACTCCATGGCCCACTTGACGAGCCTTCCAGACGTGTCAGGCCTGCTTAAGATCCTACGGAGAGGTTGGTCAATTAGGACCATAATTACATGTGCCTGAAAGTACGGACGGAGTCTTCGGGCGGAGGTGATGAGAGCGAATGTAAGTTTTTTGATGCAGGAGTATCTGTTCTCTGCGCCTTGGAGCGCCCGGCTGGTATAGTACACTGGGAACTGTATCCCGTGCTCTTTCCTGATGAGTGCTGAGCTAACCGCTGAGGGTGATACTGCCAAGTATAGGAGCAATTCTTCCCTCGGTATGGGTGTTGAGAGTAGAGGGGGAGATGCCAAGTACTTCTTGAGTGCCTGGAACGTCTCGTCACACTCCTCAGACCACTGAAACGCCTTACAGAGGATCTTGAAAAATGGCAGGCACCGGTCGATAGCTCTGGAGACAAATATGTTCAGTGCGGCAACCCGTCCGGCTAGACTCTGTACTTCTTTTATCGACCTGGGCGATCGCATGCTAATGAGGGCCTGGATTTTCTTGGGGTTCGCTTCAATGCCCCGCCTGCTGACTAAGTGCCCTAAGAAATTTCCGGATGAGACACCGAATGTGCACTTGGCCGAGTTCAACCTCATCCTGAACTTCCTCAAAATGCTGAAGGCCCCGGCCAAATATTCCAGATGGTCGGACTCGTCCCGGCTTTTGACCAGCAGATCATCGACGTACACCACCATTGATTTCCCGATCAGATCTTTGAACATGTGATTGGCCAGGCGTTGATAAGTTGTCCCGACATTTTTGAGGCCGAAAGGCATGACTTTGTAGCAGTAGGTCCCCTGGTCTGTGATGAACGAGGTTTTTTCTTCATCCCCGGGGTACATGTTGATCTAATTATACTCGAAGTAGGCGTCCATAAATGAGAGGAGCAAATGGCCGGCCATGGAATCCACAAGGAGGTCTATCCTAAGCAGCGGATAGCAGTCCTTGGGGCAGGCTTTGTTCAGGTCGGTGAAGTCCACACACATCCTCCACTTCTCGTTGCTTTTCTTAACAAGTACTACGTTGACTAGCCAATCGGGGTAGTGGACCTCTCGTATGGAGTGGGCTTTGAGGAGCTTCTCGACCTCCTTACACACTGCTTTCTATCTCTCGAGGGCCATGCATCGTCTCTTCTACTTTATAGGCCGGGAGTCTGGGTCGATGTTGAATCGATGAGACAATACTCGAGGATCAATCCCGGGCATATCTTCGTGGCACCAAGAGAATACATCCTGACTCTATTGCAGGAACTGAATTAGCTTCTTCCTAAGGTGGGGCAGGATGCCGATGCTCACCATTCGATCTAGGAGTTGTGGGTTCAACGCCACTTGTTCCAATTCTTCGATTGGGCCCACTCCATCATTCTGATCCCTCGGGTCTATCTCCTGGACATTCAATGTTTCTGTGATGGCTTCCCGGTGAAGGGAACTAACATAACAGCTCCAGGCGGTTGCCTGATCTCCATGCAGGCTCCCGGGTCCCTAAGGGGTCAGGAACTTAACTGTCAAGCTATGGGTGGAGACGATGGCCCTGGCTTTGTTGAGTGTGGGCCTCCCCAGAATGACCTTGTATGTAGATGGAGCCTCCACTATTACAAAATTTGACAGCAAGGAGACCTGCTGAGGGTAAGTTCCCATAAGTACGGGGAGCTCCATGGTACCGAGCGACTGGGTACTGGATCTGTTAAAACCCACCAGGGGAGTAGCAATGGGGCGAAGCCGATCCCTAGACATCCTGAGCTAATCGAATGCTGACACGAATATGATATCGGTTGAGCTACCTATGTCCACCAAGACCCTCTTGACCACGTAATTGGCTATGGAGAGCGTCACAACCAACGGGTCATCATGGGGGCAGTGGACGCCTTATAAATCGTCAAAGGTGAATGTCAGTATGTCAGTTGGCGGGGAGCCAGTGGATTAGACCTACCAAACATCCGCCTGGGATGCCCGAGCATGCCTCTTCCTTGCCGACTTTGAATCCCCACCGTTCGATGTTCCTCCAGAGATAACGTTGATTTGATCGAGAGGCTGGATTTGACCGGGAGCTCAGGCTCCTTGAGTAGGTCATCCATCTATTGTGACGTACTCTGCCAGATGACCCTGCTCGATCAATTTTTCTATGGCTATCTTCAGCTTGAAACAATCCTCTGTGTCATGGTTATGGTCTCTATAGAAGCGGCAAAACTTATCCCGATTCCTATTCCCAGGCAGGGCTTTGAGTTTCGCCGGTTGTTGAAGTAACCTCTGCGCCTCAGCGACAGCCATGACTTCGTGGATTGGTCGAGATAGAGGTGTAAAAGCGATCTGGGGCTGATCCCGAGCTCCTCTCTGTTGGTCCTGCCTGGGCTTCTTTACCGGGCCCTTCTCAGAGCCCTCACGCCTCCGCTTGGCTTTCGGGGACTCGTCTCCCGCGAAGCCGGTGCGTTTGGACTTCAGGAATTCTTCTATGTCTATATATTTTCTGACCCTCTCTGAGAGCTCCACCAGGGTTGCCGGTCAGTCTCGATGGAACGACGTGGCAACCTTGGTGTGTTGAACCCCCGAGCAGAAGGCCATGATGGCTACTATTTCGTTCAAATTGCAGATCTGGAGCCTCTACTGATTGAAGCAATCAACATACTCCCTCAGGGATTCACCCTTGTGCTGCTTGACGATCCATAGTTGAGTGTCCGGCTACGACCGGTCAAGCATCCCTATGAACTGGCTGATGAATAGCTTGCTCAGCGTCTTAAAGTTATCTACCGTTCGGGGCTTGAGGGCGTGCAACCACTGCACGGCTGGCCCCTTGAGAGTGGTGGGGAAGGCCAGGCATAGCAATTCGTCGACAGTGGTAACCAACGCCATTTGGGCCCTGTAGGTGCGGATGTGATCCACTAGGCTCCCTGTCCCATCCTAAGAACTGAGATGCAGTGGCTTGAACTTCCATGGGATGGGGAATCTGGTGACCTAAGCGGTATAGGGTGACTTGATCTTCGTGTTGGTGTGGTCAGGACGCTGCTTGCGGCTCAATTGCTTGATCTGTTTTTGCAAACCCTGGATTTGAGCATTCACGTCTTCCTGCTCGGTCTTCCTGTCAATGTCCGAGCGGTAAGTCGGATTAGACGACGAGGCTTCCTCTTCGAAGTGTGTTGACCTCGGGGATAGAACCCGGCTCCGGCTCTGGGTAATCTTATGCCTAATATCTCCCCGGCTCCGTGCCGGAGGGTCTTTGGCTGATTCCTGGGGCTTTGGCCCTGATCCCTCCCCCCTGGTGGCGCGGCGCCTGTTGATGATGTCTCTGGAATCTTCCACCCGACGAGGATTGGTATGAGCTTACCGCCTGGGCCGCCTGGGCACTCTGCTACGGTCGCCATCCCGGGCAAGCTACCAATCCGACGAGGATTCTGGCGCAGAGTGGGTGTGGTTCTGTACTCTTGCGTGTTCCCGGTCGGGGGCACTCTTCCCGGTCTGGTTCTCTGATTGAGGGCGGTTCTCCTGCAAGGCCAACAGCGCTTCGATTTGCTGCTGGGTTTGCCGTTGGCCTTCCAAGAGTTGTGCGAGCACGGCTGTCATCTGCTCGGAGGTCATGGAGGCGGCCTGCTGCTCATGCTGCAAGTTCTCCTGACCGATCGGAGCAGTATTTTTCTTACCCATCTTCGGTGGCATGTTGATCAATCAAGGAATTTGTGGATGAGGAACTTGTCATTTCCCACAAACGATGCCAAACTGATGATGCCAAAAATTGGTAAGAGGGATTAAGAAGAGAGATATTGTGACTCAATCAATTGTATGTGGTTCGGCCTCGTTAATAAGGTGACCTACGTCCACGGGTGCGATAGTGCGCTTCACTAGCAGATCACCGGCGGGCCTGGTGAGCCAATAATTGGGGCGGCACTACCAGTAATACCGGCCGGGTGTATGTGTATGAGATGAATGTATATGCTATTCTTTAAGTTAAGAATGCGATCCCCTTGATGGAGGTGAGTGGCCCCTTTTATAGGTGCAAGAGACCACCCGCATTAGGCAACTGATTAGATAAGGAAGCCTAATCTAATTACAAGTTGATGAACACAAATCATGGAAGGTTTCCTAAATGGCTTAGGAAACTATCTACACCTTCCATTAGTCTTCTGACCAATTTAGGAAACTGCTGAGCAGCTTGGCTGTCAATCTGCACCTTGTGGACAGCTGTTGAGCCACATTCCCGGGCTATGCGAGCACCCTGAGCGGTAGCAATCAAAAGACTCCGGGATCAATGGGCTATAGGCTCCCTTGCTGGATAATCCGGGTGCTTAGCTGCTGACGTGGAGGTTTGACTTGTAGCATAATATTTCTGGGTGTATCATAAATTAATTTATAAATATAAATAAGTACTCACTGGAATATATATATATATATATATATTGTTTTTCTTTATTTTGCACATAAATAGGTTTACTCACCACATGAATTCTTGCCCAACCCAAGCCTGGGATCATTTCCTTTCCTTTCTTTTTTCTTTACACTATTTTCTCTCCTTTATTTAATTATCTTACATCATGTCCTTCTCTTTGTGGCTCCAGTTGCTTAGTACTTTATGTAATACTTAACCACTTATACAAAATTAACACAAGAAAGCATGCACACCATATTTTCCCCCTAGCCCAATATATAAACACACACACTCTAGCATAATTGAGCACATGGGTGCTTTATTTTTTTCCCCAGTCACCTACCCACTACAGGCCATAGCTGATCTCTCTATCTCTCTCTCTCTCTCTCTCTCTCTCTCTCTCTCTCTAGATCTGCTTTCACTCTCACTACCTGAGACCCCAAATCCCCTCTATTTCGTATGTGCATGTGTGTACATATTTATATCACTCACAGACTTGGCAACAAAGACATTACCTTTTATTTTCATACTTATCCCTCTTATTATTCTTAATCTTATCTTTTTGTATCTCTCTCAGTCACATCCTTACCCACTCTCACACGTGCACATAACTCAATCCTATCATATACACGTGTATACAGATATATACATGAAAAAGCAATCTTTCTATGATTTATATAATACTTATGAAATGATATTTTCTTATTACCAAATTGTATCCTAAAAAGTTTAACACCAAATGGTACCTTAGCAAAGTTACTATCAAATGGTACCAATAATTATAACACAATGGCACCCTATTCCTACAATTTGGAACCTAAAATAAATGCATTATAAACCCAAATATACATGATTGTATTTTGTGGAATTTTATTTTTAATAAAAATGTATTGTACTTAACTATCCATTGATTTATTCTTTTATTTTTTTTTCTTTTTGTCAAGTCATCACACCTAAAGAGATGTGGACTGCAATAAATGGTGCATCCATAGTATGGCATGGAATGACATACTTTGATCAACGTGATACCGGTGTCCTAAAGAGATGTGGACCATGGTCAAGGGTATATCCAAATTGTTGTAATGTCAAGTTGTTCATCAAATTCTTAGGTATGTTTGTCTTTGTGTAATAAGTCGATTAGTGGTTAATTAATGAAGAGTTTGAATAAGAGAAGATACGATTAGTAGAACTATAACTGATATTGTCATAACTTGTAATTATCTTCATAATTATGATACCTTGTTAGTATTTTACTCACTCGGCATTCATTAGCTGACGATGTTTTATACCGTTGGATATTCCCACGTCCAACCTTTCCCGTTTATGATAGTACATGGGAAGGACCTTTGGGTGACAACTTTTACGCTGGATGTGGTGATGTCGTGGAGGGTTACCCTGATAGAGGACTGGCGGAGGAAGACTACTACACCGACGACTACGTCTATGCTAGTTGAAGACTAGGATTAGATTATAGTTACTTTACGTTTATATTTTAGAACTTTATATGTTTTGTAAAAAACACACGTTGCCTTAAGAATTCTATTTCGTTTGATACTGCAGACTCTGTTGTAATAGGTTAGCAACCTTACGATATATATATAATGTTGAACTTAGAATTTTCTGTGATTTAGATCTTGTGTAGTGGACATTCATGTGACATTCACCAGTCATGGCCAACGAACCCAAAAAAAAAAATTGTTTCTCTATTTTTATTGCTCCGGGGTGTGACATCTTCACTCCTCCTCAAACTGAAGGGGTGATAACCATGGAAGTTTGGATAGTCATGTTGTATAACCGAACATGACTATTCAAACAAGAGAGCAAGGGTGAGAAACATCGACCAGAATATACTCCACCATACCCCCTCAAACTGATAGTAGGAATGGTAATGAGGCTGAAGTTTAGAAAGGAAGCTAATAATTAGGGACTGCATCAAACATGGAAAAAAATTTCGTAAACTTTTGGAAAATTTTGGGGGCTAATCTATAATTTCAAAAAAAAAATTTGGGCAATTCTACAAATTCAAGGAAAATTTGGAGGCTACTTTTCAAATTTCAGAAAATAGTGGGGCTAATTTGCAATTTTTGAGAAGTTTTGGGGCCTTTTATAATTTCTAAAATACTTGGGGGCAAAAAAATAATTTTGAAATGTTTTGGGTGGACAATATATGAAAGTAACCATCCAAATCTTCAAGACAAGGTTATTGAAGGCATCCAAATCAACAACAGTCCATACTCAACATACCCTTTGCACTTAATGCTCTCACTACCCCCTTGGCAAGGTTGCACCGTACCCAGCCTCTCCCATGTCTCGCTAAACCACCAGGCACCTTCCTACACTTGTTGGACGGTCGCCTGATTGGGATGAGGCTTTACGGAGTTGCAACCGAGCTTGCCGAGGATGACGTTAATGGTTAAAGTTCTCAACTTTTATGCGAAAGCTAGGGTTTTAGCCCTTTCCTTCTTTTTCGCTCCCCTTTTTTGTGTATAAAACTCTCAACCTCAAATTTTTGAGTTAGTAACAAATCGAACAATGGAATAGAAGTTTCGGCAAAACAAGTTCCAGTGGGCAGAGTGGGCTACCTCAGGCCGGTGGTAGTGGCTGCTACGGAAATCCTACTTAGAGGGCTCTGATACCATGTAGAATTTTTTTAATAGAGAGAGAGAGATTGCATTAATGATCTTTTTCCAAGACTCCTAACCCCTATTTATATATAGGGTAGAGATAGAGATAGAAGATAATATCACATTCCATTAATTAATTATGGGATTATAATAATATCACATAATATCTCACTAATCTTAACCCTTATATTATGGGATTTACATGACAATCAGATAATAATGAAATCATATCAAATGAATTGTGTAATGTAAATCTTCATCAAATCTATTCCACATCTGGAAAGTTGAATCATTACATTAAAAATGGGACTGTATCAAATCTGGCACATGCCTACAAATCTGGAATACACTTCCTCTTCCATTTTTTTCAACATTGCATGCCAAAATATGTGGGTTAAATGCTGATGTGGCAAAGAGAAAATTTTTTCTAAATTTCCTTATAAAATTTACAACACTTTTGTATTATTTTATGGTCATATTTGAAACCATAGAACAATGTCTTCTAGTGACATGATAATCATCTTTCAGTTCAACGAATTTTGCATTTCCAAAATCTATTGTGCTAATCCTTAATCATTTCATGTCGAAGGACTTGAATAAAGGTCATGTAAGTTCCCAACCATCATGGCATTTTTGACCTAAACAATGATATGCTTTTGTTCTTATTGTTCTATATATGTATATATAATGTACAAATCTGAAATACACTGATGATAAACAAATAATTAGAAATTAAAACTTACAGATAGAGAAAAAAATCCAGAAATTTGAGTTTGAGTCAAGAGCTGTGTTCTCTCTCCTTAAGAAAATTTTGCCCTCGCAGTGGTGCTCACCAGATTTGCAGCAATCGCTCTTGGGATACAATAAGTTTCCATTTACTGAAGAAGTACTTCAAACAATAAGGCACAACAAAACGTAGATGTTTTGTTTTCTCTCTACCAACACAGATTCACACTATATAAATGCATGAACTCATAATATTTTGATTTGAATGAATACATGACATGAATTATGTATAGACGAGAGGAGATTGAATGGAAAGACAAGACTATTGGCATAAGTTTGTTTTGAAATTTGTGGTCCAAATTAGGAGTTTTTCAAAGACAGTAGCATTTTCTCGCTCTACGTCTTACTTAGTTGGTAGCTTAAAAGCTTGATAGTGACATTTGTCCCACATTGTTTTGGAAGGAAGTTGAAAGAGTTCTTATAAGCTTTTAGAATATGGGCTTAGTAATAAGTTGCCACATGTTCACTCTCACACGCACGTGAGCCAAGTCCGTGTCAAGCCCAAATTCAATGGAAAATTAGGTTTTGATTCGGAAACCATTTAACCAAGTGCGTCATGTCTAACTTGCGCGCAAGGGAGGGGGGGTGCAAATCCCGACCTCCAAGACTCGCGGACTCACTCGGTTGGGTTATAGTTTTGCAAATTTTTTTTTTTGAATTCTTTCCTTTTATTTTCTGTCCAGATTTATTCCAAATCTTTTTTAAGCCATTATGAATATGTGTTGCCAAAATAAATTCACACATTTTATTAAATCAAGGGATTATGGTCGGATATACACAGCTATAAGGATGAGTCTTCCTTTTGATTTTGCACACAAAAATCCAACTCTTTCTCTTCAGGAAAACTCACTAGTTCTTCTCCGTTCTCCTCTCTGTTCAATCAACCACTGATTACACAAGGCTATTATGTGCCCCTTGTTCAACGAGTGCACATTAACAAGGACGAGGCTGCTTATTCCTGAAGGGTAAATCGCTGAGACCACACTATATCGAGACAAGATCTCTGAGGGGCAAATATTACTCTTAAGGACAGTGTCTTGAACACGACTCAATCACACTCTTCAATCCGATCGATAAGTATTTTCTTTCTGTAGCATCATCTATTTCATTATTTTCCAACAATTTGTTCATTATAGACACGGATGAACAGACACATTTTGGATAAAGGCCACATTTGGCTGCCTTTATATTCCGTAGTCAAGTGGGACACTTTGAAGCTAATTTCGTATCACCAATTTTTTTCAAAAATCCCTCACATGAATGAAAATTGTATGTACAACGTACAAATAAGAAATAGATTCTAGAGATATTGAAAATTGTCGCATCAGGATATGTGGTTTTTGGCTTTGAACCACCAGATTTACTCGACTAATCAGTGAATCCGATGTCTTGAAGTGCTTAGCCTTTTGTATAAACCAAGAGAATATAATCCACATAATTTCTTTCCAAACACCTTTGGTTCTCACGGTTATGTTCATTTTGACCCTAAATTTTTTTTGGTATTCGTGAATGCTATAAAGAATTCATCCTTTGAAATTCTTATTAAAGTAGTCCCCTTTCACACTCATATAGGTGATTTCTTGTTAAAAATACATAAATACAAAAGTGATTTTAATGTCCAACAGACAAGTTCTAGTGCCCCGATTTTCTAACAACACAAAATCGAAACACTACCTCACATAAACATAATAAACTACAAGCTTAAATGGTAATTGTCAATCTAAAACCAAAATAGACATAATTCCGAAATCAGGATAAATATGAATCGAAATACAAAGCATACTAACTGTCAAATATCAATTTCTAAAACAATTGGCACATGCACCAAAAATCCCAAAGGTACAAAATCTCACTAAACTCTAAAGTCTAGAACTCCAAGCTTTCTAATCTCAACATGATCCAAGCCACTACTGGATACAATGATCATAACCTGAAAACATTCTCCGGCTACGTTCATAAATTGAACGCACCCGAGATGCATGGAGACATTCGGGTCAGTATAAACTGGTATGAGTAAAACATGAGACCTGAAATAATCCATGAACAAACAAAAAAGAAACCAAAATAATAAGTCATGACAAGACGTGAGTACCACTGCTAAAATAGACCAATATTAGCCCTTAACTACGTTTTTAGTAAAAACTCAAACATGCCAACTATTGGAAATTTTACCTGTCCATACCACTCTTTATAATATTCTGAGCTTGTTAACTATTTTTGATATGCTCCAAATAGAAAGAGGTTCTAAACTTCTACAATAATAATGTGATGAGACACAAGACTTTAGTTTCACCCACAAGGTCTGAACCAAGGGAGGACAGTTTAGTTTCTCGTACTCATACTAAATATCAACTCTACTTACTTTACGTAGGGGAGGTCTAACCTGCACAAAGTGTTAGCAGACCCACCCTCCTGCAATCAAAGAAATTAATACATAATAACATTTTAAATGCTAAACTTGAACGGACTAAAAGTCCTTCCTTACGACTCTATCTCAAACAACTTCCTAATATTGTTGACCAACAGGTATAAGACTCGAGAATTAAAGGTCTTCCCATTCCTAAGACCAAACATGCGGAAAGGAAGAGTTACACAATCTGTCCACTCGACCACCTGATATAAATTCCAATCTTAAAACTCTAAACGGCATTTCAAGAAAAATATAAAACACGAATAATGTCCAAATAACCAAAATTTCTCTTTAAGATACCAAATGTCTCAATTATACCAGTTCATTTACTACTTTTAAAGAATATAAAACTCTACTGCCTGTTTGGGATAGATTATTCGTATATTTACAAATGAGTATTTAAATGCAATAAATGACCTCAATTATAATAATATCAAATAAAGAAAATGTCCAGAATAGTACTTTACATTAAATCATCATAATCTAACATATTCACGCATATCAAACAACATATTCAATAATACGAATATCGCGACAAGACATAGTTCCATCACCTCTTCTAACAAGAGACTCTGGCAGTTAGTTTCTTATTCACGATCAACATATAAGCAAACCATTATCATATCCATGGACATCAAAAATACTGTACAATATCGTGATAAGACATAAGTTCCATCATTCCTTCCAACAAGAGACTCAGACAGTTAGTTTCTTATTCACGATTTTCAAAGCTTATAAATATCACTTTGTAGTAGGATTCCCTGTAAAAGTGTGCGTGTGGCCTACCATCCTGTTCCAGGAAAACATGTTAGAACATTACACCGTAAAAGCACATACAAATTTTAGTTTGTACCAAATCCACACTTACTATCACAATTGCACCTCACATCGTGCCAAAACCTACATACCCATAGGTCCCCCTCATACCCTAGCCACTTCTCCGGGTTTGACACTTACTCCAATCAGGCGTATCGAGTATCGAGTGTGCCCCAATCTCGAATAGCTACGACGTATAAGAAAATAATAATAAGCCACTATTCGACTAAAATGCGCATAAGATCCAACGTCGCATATTGAGACAGGATAAAACACCACTATTCGGTGAACAAAACAAAAAGGGCATCAACCCAAACCCATTCCTCAAGACATGCACCTCTGATTGGACATGAGTACTACTTGCCGCAAGACATAAGGGTTAGTTTCTCTGTAAGCAGTGGATTCAAATAAAAACAAAAGGGTTGTGGCAGTGGCTTTGGATTTTTCCTTTAGATTCATTTCATTACATAACTGAAATAACAATCAGATGAATATATCCATATCACATATTCATACCAAGTTCATATCCATCATTAGATAAATCAAGTAATGTAAATTCCATATACATTATCAACGGATTCATAACTCTCCACCATATGAGATTACCACGTGGACTAACATTATCCATATCACATATTCACTACCATTCCATATCCATTATTTAGATAAATAAAATATTGTCAATTTCATAAACAGTATCAAATTCTCAAGTCTCCACCATAGAAGAGTAATACATCAATTATAAAATCTGTATTGAATCTCAAATGATTCATATTTCTCAATATATGAGAATAAAATCCAAAATTTCCATTAGCTAGTGAAATGTTTAAACCTTAATTTCCAAATTTCAATCATTAGATAGAATGAGACTCTTACTCATAGTTCCATATAAAATTCTTAGCCACACGAGATTAACACAGCAATTATTATTGCACAGAATACAACTTTACTCACATTAACAATCATCATTCATTATGATATGGTTTTACTCACATTTCTTTATAGCAAATCAAAAGATTTCTAATTCTCAACCTATGAGAATAATTACCACAACTGGCATCTATTAAGGATACAAGATTTAATCACCTTCATATATTAACATAATAAAGTTTGTTATTGGAAAAGCAGACAAGTTGTGATTCCTACAATTCATGCTAACAAAATAGAAACTTAAATACATTTTTTTCACGATGAAAAAAAAGGTAAAACAATGATTCATGCTCTTACAAGGGCATTTTTGTAATTTCAGCTAAGTTGTATTCTTAACTCAAAATAATGATCCTCGCAACATTCTAAGACTACTAGCCCTGACGGCATATTTCTAGAAATTACAGATAATTAACTACGAATTATAGAAGTTAACAACAAAAATAAAAAGTGAACCATAATTCAACAAATATACCCAAATATAAATTTATACATGAAACGATTTTTAATAGGTTCAAAGTGCCATAAGAATATTTCAGTATTTTCTCCAAATTTTAGAAATAGCAGAGACAATCAAAATAATCAAATTTTCAATTAAATCAACTACCAAATAGTGATTTGACTAATAATCCACAATGATTTGTAACTCAATTACCAAATTATAAATTGTGCTCATAAATACTGAAATATGACATAAATAATTTAATATGACTTTGTAATTTTATGGAACCAAAACAAAATATCCTACTATTTTAGAAATGGAAATTATACCATACTAATTCAAATAAATAGCTACAACTATCAATAATTAATGAAAAGTTACAAAAAAAACATAGGAAATGATTTATAAGGATTTTACAAACCAACAATGATAGGGATACACACCAAATGACACTCCAAACGACACACTGTGTTTTAAATGCATGCACCCTGTGCTGTTTGAATTTTTTTACACTTTTCTCTGCATCAATTACACAGCACAGGGTACATGCATTTAAAGCTGGTGTGTCATTTAGTGTGTCATTTGGTGTGTATCCCTATCTTTTTTGTTTACAAAATTCTAGAATGACTAAAACATCCTTTTTAAAAGTTTTGGGGCAACTATGTAATTATGTTAAAATATAGGAATTTTTAAAAAAAAATCCAAAAACTGTAAAATAAATATTTCAGACTGTAATAAACAGAATTACAAGTACCATGCTCGAAACCGTGACCAAATCCGATGTCAGTAGACCTCTATACGTCCGTTTAAAGTTTTTGGGGTGTTTATGAAATTTTCGGAAATAAAAATCTGGGCAGAATGCACTGTTTGGACAGCCTACTATGTCCAACTTTGAAAGGTCATAACTTAATTTCTCATTCTTAACCTTTTTAAATAATTCAAAAGTCTATCTCGTGTGAAATTTCGCATAGAATCTAAATCAAGAGTCGGTTTTACCATATTCAAATCACATAATGTGAAATTACCAATTTACCCTTTGTGCAAGAAAATCAAAAATTGTTTTAAGGGTAGTTGTATAGGTATTTTAGGAGTCTACCTTTAAAATTTCAGATCTTGAAAAGGTTGGAGTAAAGAAAAATCTAATTTTTAGTATTCTAGAGCAAACCGGACCATGATCATGAGTTTTAGGCCTCACAAAAAGGCTTCATATGAGCCCGAAACACATTCTCAAGTGCTTAAAACATTAGCCCAATTGGTATACATGACCCAAGTACTTGGTTTCCATGTTAATTATATCACTAAATACATATAAGGTCCGTAAACACTACCCAAAAAAAAAACTGATACCTTATCATATTTTAAAATATAATATTTTGTATTAAAAAAAATGGGGTATTACACAAGTGTGACCTTGTATTATAATACTATTATATTATTATTGTATATGTAATAAGTTTAATTTGATGAATACATATTAGTAATTGTTATTAAAGAATTAAGTATTTACATAACTAAATAAATAAATGTACATATATATATATATATTAATTAATCATTCTATTAAATATATTAATTAAGTATTATTCCATAATTAATTTAGTTTGATTAATAAATATTAGTAATCGTTATTAAAGAATTAATTACTTATGTAATTAAATAAGGAAATATATTGTCGCACCCATCTCGAAACCGACAGATTAGGACCTTATAACATAGTCACCCAAGCCTAATCATTCATTATTAACTGTAGTGACCCGAAAATTTAAAACGTATTTTAAAAAAAATCATATATTTATTTTCATTAGAAAATATACCAGTTTGGGATTTGTGCAGTATCATTTTTACCTGTGTGTATCATTGTGTGAGCTCACCACACTAGATAATTGTTGGGAGTTGCTTGGAGCCCAATTGTTTTGTTTGTGCAGTGAGTGTGTGCGTGTGTTTTAGTGTGTGTTTGAGTGTGTAGTGTGTGTTTGGGAGTAGGGAGCAAGCAAACATATCTATTTATACACTCCATATTCTCTCAATCTCTCATCCCTCACAACTCTCTGTCTCTCTACTCTCTCTCTCTCTCTCTCTCTCTCTCTCTCTCTCTCTCGGCATATATATATATATATATATTCATTTTATACATACACATATAGTTACATATATTCACATATACATATATATTCAGAGAGTGGAGAAATTGCTCAACATTATTTTTAAGGTACAGGGTTGTGTACAATATGCTCTTAAATCTCCGGAGTATTTTCTTGTCATCCCTATTTGTACTCTCTTTGCTTAAGTTGTCTTTCTATTGGAATCTGTGTCTTTTTTGGTTAAATAATATTAATATATTATTCTGGCTAAGTGCTATGGGACTAAAAGGTCATGAGTAAGGAGTACCTACCAATAGTCCAACAGGCCTCAGGGACCGACGTACTGGAGACGGGTGAGGTGAGGTAAGATGACTCTTTGCTATGTGACCAAGAGGAACCTGGTATGATGCTCTTGTGGGTGAGCGGGTAAATTGTGTGAACGGGTGGGTTGAGTGATTAGTTTATTTTATTTGATCAGTCGTGGTTGTTCATTGTACTTTTGAGCCTTTATTATTCCTGTCATATTGTATACTTCCCCGTGTGTTATTTTAGATGCAGGTACCCGTAGCAGTCAAATTGGAGCACATTAGAGTACCATGTGGATTTGAGTTATTTGGGTCCTAGTCTTATAGATGAATTTAAATGTAATTTTGGGCACTCAAGTGTAAAAAAAAAATTATTTTAAAATACACTTGATTATTTATAATTTTAATGCAATTATTTCTTTTATTTTTGATATAGTGAAAATCGGGGCGTGACAATTTGGTATCAGAGCCTGTACCCAGCCGGAAATGTAGGACTTACTTCCACATCGCCTGGGGGAATCAATGAGGGTAGTAATATTTATTTTTACTATTTGGATATTTGTCTCTACAAAAAAAAAAATTATTAAAAATTTTAAAATTTTCAAGTTATTTGTCAAAATATTTATACTGTAATTTCGCGGACGAAATTCTTTTAAGGGGGGGAGAGTGTAGTGACCCGAAAATTTAAAACGTATTTAAAAAAAAAACATACATTTATTTTCAATAGAAAATATACCAGTTTGGGATTTATGCAGTATCATTTTTACCTGTATGTGTATCATTGTGTGAGCTCACCACACTAGATAATTGTTGAGAGTTGCTTGGAGCCCAATTGTTTTGTTTGTGCAGTGAGTGTGTACGTGTGTTTTAGTGTGTGTTTGAGTGTGTAGTGTGTGTTTGGGAGTAGGGAGCAAGCAAACATATCTATTTATACACTCCATATTCTCTCAATCTCTCATCCCTCACAACTCTCTGTCTCTCTACTGTCTCTCTCTCTCTTAGCATATATATATATATATATTCATTTTATACATACACATATAGTTACATATATTCACATATACATATATATTCAGAGAGTGGAGAAATTGCTCAACATTATTTTTAAGGTACGGGGTTGTGTACAATATGCTCTTAAATCTCCGGAGTATTTTCTTGTCATCCCTATTTGTACTCTCTTTGCTTAAGTTGTCTTTCTATTGGAATCTGTCTTTTTTGGTTAAATAATATTAATATATTATTTTGGCTAAGTGCTATGGGACTAAAGGGTCATGAGTAAGGAGCACCTACCAATAGTCCAACAGGCCTCAGGGACCGACGTATTGGAGACGGGTGAGGTGACTCTTTGCTATGTGACCAAGAGGAACCTGGTATGATGCTCTTGTGGGTGAGCGGGTAAATTGTGTGAACGGGTGGGTTGAGTGATTGGTTTATTTTATTTGATCCGTCGTGGTTGTTCATTGTACTTTTGAGCCTTTATTATTCCTGTCATATTGTATACTTCCCCGTGTGTTATTTTAGATGCAGGTACCCGTAGCAGTCAAATTGGAGCACATTAGAGTACCATGTGGATTTGAGTTATTTGGGTCCTAGTCTTGTAGATGAATTTAAATGTAATTTTGGGCACTCAAGTGTAATTATTTTTGTTATTTTAAAATACACTTGATTATTTATAATTTTAATGCAATTATTTCTTTTATTTTTTATAGTGAAAATCGGGGCGTGACATTAACATTCTGAAATTTGAGTTCAAACTTAAAAAAATAATTTATTTTAAAACTGCTATCACTCGAGCGCTTACGCAGCTTGAGCGCTTGTATGTGAAAATCTGTCTACTTGGGCGCTTCAACATCTCGAGTGTGAGCGCTTGGAATGAGCAAGCGCTTAAGCCTAGAGACCCAGACCTCGCGAGCGCTTGTGTTGCACGAGTGCTTGAGTGAGCTGTTAAATCTCATGCGAGCGTTCGGTCTACTCGAGCGATCGCAGGTGTCTATTCTACAGAATTTTAGTTGTTGCTGCTGTTTTCATATTGTAAAATGTTCTAGATTAAAACCTTATCAAGTAAAAAACATCATAACATGCTAAGAAGTTACACACAATTTTATCCAGACTATACTACTTGCACAATTTTATCCAGACTGTATTATTTTCGTATTATCATCATCATGACCGTCACCATTGTTAGAAAATAGGAAGGATAATACATGATTTTGATTGAGGAGTGTAATGATTGCACTGTCCTTAAGAATAATTCCATACTCTCGAAGTTAGTGACTCGATGTAGAATGTCTCAACTTGGCACTTTGTTCTCCAGGATTCAGCAATCAAATCCTCCAAATGTGCACACGAATTGGAAGAGAGTTTGAGCAATCAGAATTGCTCCAAAAATAGATAAGAGAATTTTCAAAAATAGTTTTACACAACCAAAGAGGGAGAAGGAATCATTCTGTATTCTGTAGCTAGAAGAAGATATATCTTTAACAAAGCTAAGCGCTCACCCCTTCGATGGGAGGCGGTCCCTTTGAGGATCGCGACTAGATATATATATATATAGTAAATTACTACAGGCTCCCAACAGTCACATGTATTAAAACAAGGGATTAAACTCTATTAAACATCCCAACAGTCACATTAGTTAAACCAGTTGTAACATGTATACGAAGTTGTCACTCCAACAATCAAAATTTTTAAAACAAAGAGCAAAAATGTGTCATGATTACCCGTGTGCACAAGGGTACAATTTGAGCGGCATTCATGTACATGTAAGTTTCAATTTTTATGTGAAATCGAACTTTTGCACCCTACGCGCGCATGAAAGAACCTCTCCACTAACATAGGCTTATAAGCTTATGAAAGGAAAGTATATAAACTGTGTGGAAAAGTCTAGTAATTTAGCAACGTGGGATTCATGTCACATCATGCTTTTAGGCTTGGGTTGATTTTTTGAAGTAAAGTGTCACGACCCAAGTCTCGCTCAGTAAGATATTGTCTACTTTGGGTCCAAGCCCTCACAGTTTGTTCTTGGGCCACTGTCCAAAAGCCCTCTTACTAGGGAGAATTGAAACCACACATATATAGCACATTACTTTTTCACACTCAGACGATGTGAGACGAACTTCCCATAGTGTGTAGTCTGTCAGCACTTACTACAGCCACAAAGGCACCTACAGCAGCCCGCCCACAACACTAGGGTTGTTATATAAAGAACGCCCAAGGCCCAAAATAGATTTTTGTTTGGTTTTGTAATATATAGCCCAAACAAATAATATAATCCAAACACATAAATAATTCCAACAACCATCACCGTCGTTGCCAAAGTCCAGTACTTCTCCTACTAATGACTATCTTTGATTGAAGAACTTTGACAGTTGACCAGAGTTTGGGCACAGTTTGAAACAGTGTTCCAACCATTAAGCCTAAACGTAGCCGCCTTTGGATTTTTCTGTGCATTTAAAAATTAATATGATTAATAGTTGCAGTAATCATAATCCATTTGTTACTATTGATAAAATACACAAAATGGGCATCAAATAGCATGCATATGTGAATTTTACGTTTCCACCAGTTAGTTGGCTGAGACAGTCCCTCTTCCAGCATCCTAACCTAAGCCTGATTCATTTTTTGTCAAAAAGACCATTCCATACCAACCCTCCCAGTAATTTTTCTGTTGCATTCTGTCGTAATTATTTCTAGTGAGTTGACTAAATGCACTCCAAATACTCTCTCGCCCTAGTTTATTAACGTGGGTAACATGCCTATTTCCAGCATCCACTTCTTTTATACACAATTTCACCCAAAGTTTATGTGACACTACATTCCATGAAGCTTTTCACTTCTTCTTTCCAATTAGTGCTGGTTGCTTTTGCTTGTTTGCCCCATATTTTCCCTCTATAGTCTATGTTTTGTTATATGAAATAACACTAAATACAAGCAAATAACATGTATTCTTCAGTGTAATTCACGCCAATAACTTATCTTATTCACACATGTAGATACTATGTTACCACAATATTGAAATACTTATAACTAAAAAAACAGGATTGATGCACAACATTTTTCTACAAATAGTAGCTTAAAACTGTAATTGTCCTATACCTGAATTTTGCTGGATGTGATGAATTGGAAAATAAAAGCAAAATGAGAAGTACATAACACTGAATTGTAGGGACACTACAAATTGGAAAAAGGACCAGAGAAGTGTTTGTAAAGAGGACCAAATGTTGCTGAATAGAATTGAAAGATGTGCCAACACACATTCCTATATGACTTGTTTTTTATTTTTATATTTTTTGAATAAACAAAATAAAAAAGGTTTTAAAATCAAAAAAATTCTTTTTTACTTACGGATTCAGTTATGTATAGACTCGCATTGCAATGCCATTATCTTTAGGTTTTTAATTGATGTGGCTTTTTAAAAAAAAAATTGAACAAAATAAGATGAAAAAAGGTTTTAAATTCATAAATATATATATATATATATATTTACTTACTATTATGGATTTGGAAGGTACATATTTCAATGCCATGTTCTTTTGGTTTTTATTTATTACAATTGGTCATGTGACTTATTTTTAATTTAATTTTTATATTTTACATACATAAATAAACAAATGGGCTAGTGGAGTTTGTCTATTTTTAATACATTGGCAAACTAATTTCAGAAACTATTGGGGCAAAAAAAATCAGTAAAATGACGAAGGGCATGCATGTCATTTAACCATGAGTTGACCTAGCAGTTTGACCGCGCTAATTTTTAAGTTGGGGGACCCGAGCCCCATACGGCCTCTTAGAATGGGCGACATAATAATTCTTTCCTGTCTAGAAAAAGGGGTCAAGGGCAATGTCAGTCCCAGTGTTAATAGTTAAGATAGGTCATCCCTTATTCCATTTTTATCGTCATTGGAGGATGGCAAAGGTTATTTCCTTATTGAGCTTTTCTATTATGACGATAGTGTACTGGGGGACCTATGAAAAAATAGCTCAACGCCATGATGATAACAAGGCTTAACACCTCTCATTCTTAAATGGTGCACGATGCAGGTTCGGAACAATCAATCCATTCATTGGACTTTACATTTTAGAAATCCATCGATTCTGATTTATTTGATAAAAGCTAGAATTCTATCCATTAGACAATGGACGCTTTTCATTTTAGTTCATTTTTTTATTTAAAAAAGAATTAGATTACATGTGAGATAATTTCGCCAATTGTCTATTCAATTCAACAATGCATTGATCCACCTCTGAATCAAGCCTCTATGTTGGGAGATATCAAAGGGGAACCTCACCTAACTTATCTGTCCTTGTATTATTCAACTCATTTGTCCAGTTATTTTGTCTAAAGTATAAGTAATCTTTTCCTTCTTGAAAATTAATATAAAAAAAAATCTTTTGTACTTACAGCTCAAGTTGGATAACTTTTAAATAGCTCAAAGAAAAATCTTCAGCCATTTAAGCAATGTCAGTCTTAATGCTAAGACCTAAGATAGGACATCCCTTATTCCATTCCTATCGTCATGGTAGGACGGAAAATGTTATCTCTTTGTCGAGCTTTCTTGTTTCAAGGTTCCCAAACAGAGCCTAGTACACTCATAGTTTTGTTACAACTAAGTTACCCCTATGGGAGTGATTTTTTTCTTTCTCTTTTTTTTTTTTGTTTAAAAAAAAGTAAATTGAAGTGTGAAGAATATAGACACATGCATAACATATATAAACAGATATGTGTAAATCAAATTTTTATATGCATATACATATATATATATGGCCCTTTCCATATATCAATTTTAATACACATACTCTCAGAATCAATGTACGTAGACAAGGACATACCAAAATTTACAACAATTCAAAACCAAATGTGTCTAGTAGTGTTTGCATCCAAAAATTGTCAAAGGTTTTGGTGCCCGAATGGATGGTAGTGTGAGCTTGGACTTGGATCGCTTCGGCACGTGGACCTAGACGACAGGCCCAGGGGTGTGATGGGACGATCAGGCTCAAGAATTGAACCATCGTGTGGTCAGGAATTGGTTAAGGCATGAAGCTCAACTTAAAGAGAATATGGTGCCCGATTTGTGGTTGAGATAGACATTAGGCTTATTGAGCATCGTAAGTTAAAAGCTTTCCAGGATTTGAGCCCTATTGGATGAAGGTACGCAAGTCACCGCCATCGGACTCAACACTCCAAATACAAGGGAAAAATGAGCAGAAGGGTGACAATGAGGAGACCAATGGCTAAGTTAACAAGGTGGTGTAGACACCCCGATTTTGACCAAACATCAAATCCAGGGATTGGTTACCTCTTAAGACCAATGATGACGATGTCCGGTGAAATTCGAAGATTTTTCAGAGAATTTAAATTCTTCAAAGATTCTTCAAGTAAAGTTTCAAAATCAAAGAAAAAAATCAAAGAAGGAGAAATTGGGTATTCAAGAGAAACCTGAACGTTGAAGAACGTGTGAGGAAATCAGTCTGAGAATACCTTCAAAAATATATATATATATATATATAGTAATGATAATAAGATATATAAAATAAAAAGAAGAGAGAGAGAGAAGAAGAAAAGAAAATGTTCTAAAATATATATATAAGGAGAAAGTGAAAAAAAAGTCTTGAAAAGAAAAGAAAAAAAATAGAAAAAAAGAAATAAAAGGATATATGAGAATGTATACCATGCATATGGGTACATTTTAATAAAGTACATTGCAAATATAAGCACATTAGTATATACTTTACTAGATAATTTAAGTTTATGTTAATATATATGTTGAAAATTAAAAAGAGGGTAAAATTCTGTTAGCCGCGGCACGCGGGAAAGCCGGCGGCACTCACTGAGTGCCGCAGGCAGCCATCGAGTGCCGCGAACTGTAACAGACTGCTTTTCTCACATGTTCTAGAAGAAAACTTTGCACATGGGTTTCCACCCGAATTTACCCATTTAACCTTGTCATGTTGGTCTATATAAACAGACCTTGATCTCCATTATTAGGACTTTTTACTTGACTTTTGAAATTTTTACTTAATCTTAGAGAGAGATACAAGAGTTATGTATAAAATAAAAAGAATTGAGGGAGGAAGAAAAAAGTTTTCTTGAAGAAATTGAAGAATTGAAGAAGAACTTGAAGATTTTTGGAAGAGCTTCCCAAGAAATAGAAGAAATCCTTGAGGTCATAGAGGTAACCTTTCAATCCTTGGTAGAATTAGGTAAATTAAATCACAAGTTCATAGTTCTAGAAACTTTACACATTTTCAAAACCTCTCTTCCTACCCCATTTCATCACACACCACTTAGAGCTTGTGATTGAATCTCATAACATTTCATTAATTTGGGTCTAAATAGAGCTTTGGATTTAAGAACAAAAGATTTTTGACTTGAAATTTTCAAATAACCTTTGATTTCATTTCTCTTATTTATATTCTTTTCATAGGATCTATGAGATCTTCAATATCTCATTAGATCTCTTTGAGTTTGATCCTCTAGTCCCTTATGATCCTATGATTTATATGGGGATTAAGATTGGTCAAGGTCATATCTACACATAATTGTTTGGGTTCAATTCTTAGCTCATGACTTGGATCTCCCTACTAGGAATCTTATGGAATCTATACTATATCCCATAGAGATTTGAGTAGAGTTGAGTCTCATTTAGTCTCCAAAGACCATTAATTTGAGAGGAGAATAGCATATCATAATCCTATATTCCTCAAGGATCATATGTTTGAGAGAGGAAGTAAATGTAGATTTTCATAGTTTACATTCAAAATTCATAAGATTAAGTAAGACCTTAGGATTCTCTTGTTGTGAGATCTATAGCAGAAATCCATTAAGGCTAAATCTATGAATCTCTTCATGTTTCATTATCTATTCCAACAATCATGGTCATACTTGATCCTAGTTCTCTTTAGAATCATGGATCAAGTTTGATTCAAAATATGAACATCAATTTAACAAAGGTACAGTGAATCCATAAACCAATTGTGATCAAAGATTTTTTTTATGGAGTCGTGATTCATTGGAAATGGATGAGACCAATTGGAGGATGTTCATAACTTATTTAAGCATCTCTGAAATTTTTGTTTTGATGAAATTCCATGTCTAAGATGGTTTGGTCTTATGATTTCAAAACAAGCAACTCTCTGTCCAAATTTCAGAATAGTAAGGTCGTTTTGAAATTAATAAATCAGAACCTTAATAGAATTTCTCGGGTCTCTAATAATTGTTTCTAGGTACCTTAATGTGTTAGGAAGATACCCTAAAAATATCTAAATGTTTTTCATTTTTTTACTATTTTTAGAAAATCGTACAAGATCTCTGGACAGAGAGTTGCAGATTCCTGAGTGATGTCTAGTGTTTTCCATATTCCCAGAGATCTAACCGTTCAAACCTTGATTTTATTTTTGTTTTAGAAACTAGACTCATAGAGGCATATCATATACAAAAATCATTAAGATCCAACCGTTGGAAGTATGGTTTCTCTACCTTTTAAAATCTGGTCTGCTCTCTGTAATTTAGGAAAAACAGTCACTGTTTTTGTCTAGTCTCATTGATTTTAACTTAAATGGTTTCCTAATGTCTTGGGTCCCAAATCATGTTTTGAATAATGATAATTTAACTTAAATCCAGGAGCTAAGTGATCCAAAACAGTGAATAAATTCATATCTCATTCTTGTTCATGTTCATTCATTCATTCATGTACATTGATACTTATTATTAGGACTAGTTATTGGATAAAGTTGGACTTAGTTGAACCAAATTGAACATAACCATGGATTCCTTATGATCATGTCGGGATTATAGCACCCCTATATAGACATCACATTGGCTCTTAGTTGAGACTTGTATATCTATAGAGATGCTATGGCTCCAACTAATCAAAAGGAATTCATAGTTTTGTCGATTCTTTCCATACTTGATAGATCTAAGCTAGAGATTTAGGATTGATTATTTGATGTCATATTATTATGTGAAGCATGTTAACTAACCCTTGTTTTGTAGCGCTTTGGAGGTATGACTTCTCATCTCTTCTCTAGTTTATTTCATTTGTTGATTTTATTAATTTTTGTCTCCATGCGCGACATCTTAGCTCAGGTCTTGCCTTATGTGTATATGTGATTAGAGACATTTCTCCTAGGATTTCTATTCTTTGTATGCATTGCACGTTTCCCATTTCGCAGCTGGATCCCGGGTAAGTTCTCTAGTTCCCTACTTGCACATCATTTTGCCTGCTACTTGAATTATGTGGCTTGTGAATGATATTTTATTGTTAGCAATTTTGCACCCTTTTTGACATGCTTGTGATATGTGTACTTATATCTATGTATTAGTTGAGGACATGCTTAGATTATTAATTCGATTAAATAGGATGATGAGTAGAGGCCTATCACAAGATAGGATGAAAGGGGGTATTTTAGTCCGTCGGGCTCCTTCCCATGTCATTCCCTAATCCCCGGACCCAGATTATCTTTGGTTTCGCAAAAGATTGGTTGCTTTTAAAAATGGTTTCTTAATTTTCCTAAAAATTTAAGTGGCGACTCGTATTTGAATTTGAAATTTGACTAAGAAATTGTTTTAAAATTAAAAGTGGGCCCAAATCCACAGGCGGTTCATGCCTTATCGGTTAAAGAAATAGGTACTCTAGAATCAAGGAAGAGAGTCCATTTAGGAATGGATTTGATCAAATCCAGTTGGATATGGAAAGCTAATCCCTAAGATTTTGGGATTTATTAAAATCTGGAGAAGATGGAAAGAGTTGGAATAAAGGGAAGATTTTGGGTGTCCTTATCTTGCTTAAGGCGCAATTCAAGGGTTCACGCCATTAACTCTCTAAGGCCGCTATATAAGCATAGGTTGGCCAAGCTGCAAACCACTCCGTGTCACTCTCGAAAATAACATTCAAACCGCATCCAAATAGCACTCAGCATCCATAGCATTCAACCCTGCGTTCTTGTGTTCTTAGCATTCATAGCAATAGGTCTGTCATCTTGTTTTATTGTTTTTAATCTTTCTTGAGAAATTAGAGTCTATTCTGATCCTGTTCACTACTTTTTGATATTTTTTCCAAGCATATTCCATAAAATACCTGCATGTTTTATTAATTGTTTTTGATTGTTTACCTAGTAAATTCATCATTATTAGACTTGTGCGTTTTATTACTGTCTAAGAATCTCATGACAAGGGAACTTTTCTACTTGACCATCACAATCACTTGTTAGAAGTAAGATCTTAAAGCCTTGTGTATCACTCATACAAGCAGTTAGGAAATTAGTTTGCAACTCTCGAACCACATTTGGTTCAGGCATGCCCGGTAGGACACTAGTTGTCGCGCCCCGTAACAACCAAAATAGAGAAAAATAAATTTTACTTTTGGGTCCATAGAGAATGACAGGTGAATGTCACTAATTTGTCCACACCACACAGTACTAGTCAACTAGAAGTAACAAGAACAGTAATAATACTAAATTGAATATATTACAAAAGTTCTAGCTATTACAATATCATCAGAGTGTGCTACAGGAAATATAAAAGATTTGCAAGCAATAAATGTCCATGTACCAATTATAACAGAGTTAACAGAAATACAAACTAAAATTCTATCTTCTTCTTCAGCTCGTGTAATCGTAATCGTCCATGTAATAGTCTTCCCCGACCTTTCCAACTTCAGTAGATTCACCCTTGGCGTAGCCTTCCTCCGGGTAGTAGCCACTGTCATCCAGTTCATTACCTGTAATGGCATAGACAGGGTAGGCTGGACAGGAAATGTCCAGGCAATGAAGGTCGTCAGCTTATTGAAAGCTGAGTGAGCAATAACTAACGCAGTCTCATAGATATAAAGAAGATACCAGTTATGAAGGACATAGTAGTGATACTAATAATATCTTTCCTCTTTTATTCAGAACACATTACCCGATTCTTAACATCTTCAAACCTTAAGACCAGTAGTACTGACCTCGACTAACTACCATGAACTGATTATATTATCATGACATACTAGTGCTCTTGTTCACCGCTTTTAAGAACTCTTACTGTTCACTGCTTTTAGAACTCTTACAAACAACATACATCGTTCAAATATAACGACTGACCTATGCATGTACCGTTACTCTTGTTCCCTGCTTTTAAAATCTCTTACTGTTCACCAATTTTAAGAACACCTACGAGTACGGTATCTCCATAGCTTTCACAACATAATCCGAGTCAATCCCTGCAGCTCACCTATTTGATTTAACATGAACGAATTATCAGCTTGACACAACCTTTACTATCATTCCAAACCCATACACTTTACTCTCCATACTATATCGTTGTCATACCTCATCATCCCTTAATCCCTAATATCGCAAAATGGAAGTATGGAACATCAATTAAACGACTAAGCAATATGAATTATAAACTAAGAGGAAGAAACCATGTTATGTTAAGTTCAATCGATTTAAGTCCTTTTGATCGAGTGAAGAGCACAAAGTTCGATCGATCGAAGGATTCTCGATCTATTAAGGTAAAGGTGGGATCGAATGAAGTCATTTCGATCGATTGAGACTCTGTGTATTCGATCGATTGAACCCAGTTCGATCGATTGAATGTCGTCTTCTTTATATTCTGGTAGTGGATGTCCAGAATCTGTTAGGACGTGTTTGGGTCATTTAAAATTTCCAAAACGTATAAAATATTCCATCTAAGCTACCGATTGAGTTTAAGACTCACTGAACGTCATTAAGGGCCTGTTTGGCTTGAGTTCCCAAGCTCCTTCTCTCTCCTCTTATCTCTGCCTCTGTCTGTCCTTTTTCTGTCTCTCCTTCCTTCTCTTTTTCTGTCTTCTCTGCTTCTCTCTCTTTCTCGGACTGTACATATATAGTATATGTGTATGAGTGTATATATATATAATACTTTCTCTCTCTCCCTCTCTCTAAACTCTGAACCAAACAAATCTCTCTCACACACACACGAGATACATATATATAGGGAAAGGTTAGGGTGCAATGTGGCATGTCTAGCGCACGAACTGGGATAAGATTTCCAATTGTGTTCGATCGATCGAAGTGTATTCGATTGCTTGAGAGTAGATTGTCCAGGTTCAATCGATTGAAAATGGTTCAATCGATTGAAAATAGTTCAATCAATTGAGAATGGGAACCACATCATAAAAGTATGTCGGTAGGGTCTCGATTGCTTGAAAAGAGTTCGGTCGCTTAAAACCAAATTAGTTCGATCGCTTAAGGATTAACAATCATCTTATGACAGAAGGATACACAATGAAATGTAAAGCTGATATCCATATATTAAAATGCCAATGTCTCATACATAAAGTAATGGTTTGAGGGCACAATCCCAACAATAGGGTCGGTTCATTTTTTAGACTATTTATGATTTTTCAAAAATAGACTGAAGTGGTCAATTTGGCCGATCAGTCAGTCCATCGATTTTTTGATGAATAATGATATATATGAAGGAAAAATTGGTATAAAATATTCATTTAAATGCATAGCGGAAAATGAAGTTCAAAACTTTTATTGGTATGCCCGGGTCTACTACTTATTAACTCTATAGATGCATACAAGAGAGGGACAAGAATTATACCTAATGGTCTTGAACCTAATAATGAATCTTTAATTTTCTTGATGGTGCAGCAACTCCTACTAGGTGATCTTCACTCCTATGTCCTGTGGATGCTTCCGGAGAGGCTAGAGTTGGTGGGAACTCTAATAGGGGGATAAGAAGGCCAAGGAAACCCTAAAATAGTTTCTGCAGCTCTGGTATAGAAAAACGACGATTATTAAAATTTTGTACGTAGCTGCCCTATTTAATTTCCAAACCGACTTTAAGCCTTCGATCGATCGAAATGGATTAATTCGAACAATGGAACCTTCGATCGATTGAAGGTTCCTCAATCGATCAAACTTGTCTAGACTTCAATCGATCGATCATACGAACTTGTCTTGAAAAGATCCTTAAGTGCCTTTCCAAGCATCCTATCAGAGCTAAGAGTGGGACCTCCTAGGCTCTTTATTGTTGGCTCAAACCAGTTGTTAATTCCCATGATCAAACTCTTTGATCAACAAACTAACCAACTAATCAGTTAATGTTTACTCCACTATAAAATGATAACTAAACTCCAACGTAAAATAACATATCCAAAGCAATAACTAGACTTGTATGGTGTACTAATATCCCTCTACTGTTAGCATACGTAATCATATTCAGGTAGTTGAATAAACTGTTACTGTCAACTTGAATCATGATTACTTCTTGTATTCCTTAAGTCCTATTCACCCTTCATGATTACCAAACATGTTGATAACTACTTATCAACAAGACTGTCGTTCTCAGTAATCAAATTGGTGACATTCTCAAGGGAATGCTTACTTTTTATCAGAGGGTAGATTCTATCTTGACAATATATGTTCACAACCCTGTGAACATGACATACCCAAGTGAAGGAAAAGTGAGGTTTAAAATGATTTAAAACGCGCAGTGGAAAGATTAAGTTTCAAAAACTTATTGGTAGCCCAGGATCTACTACTCGTCAATTCCGTAGATGCTTACTAACAAGAGGGGACAAGAGTTATACCTTTGTATCTTGAACCTAATTCTGAAATCTTCAAACTTCTTGATTTTGCAGCAGCTTCCACTAGGTTGTCTTCACCCTTATGACTCCTGCGAATGCTGTCGAAGAGGCTAGAGTTGGTGGAAACTCCAACAGGGAGGATAAGGAGGCTTGGGAAAACCCTAAACAGATTCTGCAGCTTTCGTATAGGAAACGATGATTATTAAACCCTATATGCAGCTGCCCTATTTATTGATTTCCAAAATCGACTTTAACCTTTGATCAATCGAAGTGGCTTCGATCAATCGAACTACTTTCGATCGCTCGAACTTGCCTAGACTTCAATCAATCGAAACTTTATCAATCGATCGATCGAACCTGTCATGAAAAGATCCACTTGTGCCTTTCCAAGCATTCTAGCAGAGCTAAGAGTGGGACCTCCTAGGCTCTTTATTATTGGCTCAGACCAGTTGTTAATTCCCATGACCAAACTCTTTGATCAGCAAATTAACCACCTAGTCAGTTAACGTTTACTCCACTATAAAATGATAATTGAACTCCAACGCAAAAGAACATATCCGAAGCGGTAACTAGACTTGTATGGTGTACTAATGCCCCTCTACCGTCAACATTCGTAATCATATTCAGGTAGTCGGATAACTGTTATTGTAAACCTGAATCATGAATACTTCTTTTATTCCTTGAGTCTCATTCACCTATCATGATTACCAAACATGTTGATAACTACTTATGAACAAGACTATAGTTCTCAGTAATTAACTTGGTGACATTCTCAAGGGAATGGTTACTCTAAACCAGAGGTTAGATTCTATCTTGACAATATATGTTTACAACCCTATGAACATGATATACCCAAGATTCCCAGGTATTGATCTTCTATAGACCTCACTGATTGGTAAGTCAAAGCAGCCGTATCCACAGTCTGTGTTCATAATCGTCTCAAGATTGAGAACACATACCTTATATAAGTTATGAGTTCTTATCGACTGTTTGACAGTCTTGAGTGTCAATAGGAAAGCTCAGGTCCATTAATGCACTATAAGCACTAGCATATTAACTAAGAGTCGCACGCTAGTGATTGAGATTCATCACTCCATCCAATGGTAGTTAATCATGCTACAGTGTATACCAAATGAGATATCCAGTCTCATTATCTGCTGTGACAAGTTCTAAGAATCAAAGAATTGTAATTCGTATCTCACTTGTATGTATCCCATAAACACACGAATTACCTACTATGATAATTAAGAATTTAAACAATCATCTCATGAAAGAAACATACACAATGAAATGTAAAGCTAATATCCATATATTAAAATGTCAATGTCTCATACATAAAGTAATGGTTTGAGGGCACAAAGCCAACAAACTCCCACTTGCACTCACAACCATACAGGACTACATCTGAGACCTAGACTATCTGAATGTCGATCAAAGACCTTCTATGGCAAAGCCTTTGTAAACGGATCCGCAACATTGTCAGAGGTGGCAATCTTACTGATAGTCACATCTCCACGTTGAACAATATCTCGGATTAGATGATATTTTCGCTCTACGTGCTTTCCCTTTCTGTGGTTCCTTGACTCCTTGGACTGAGCCATTGCCCCACTATTATCACAATAAAGCGTAAAAGGTGACAGCGATGCTAGTATCACCTCGAGCTCCATAAGGAGCTTCTTGAGCCAAACAGCTTCCTTTGCAGCTTCACAAGTAGCCACATACTCAGCTTCTATAGTTGAGTCTGCAATGCATTTTTGCTTAATGCTCTTATAACTAACAGCACCACTTCCCAAGGTAAAGATATGTCCGGATGTCGACTTCCTCGAATCATTATCTGACAAAAAGTCCGAGTCAGTGTATCCTACTAGAATTAACTCACTACCGCCATACATGAGCATATAATCTTTAGTCCTCCTCAAGTACTTAAGAATGTGCTTAACGGCTATCCAGTGCTCTAGACCTAGATTCGATTGATACCTGCTAACCATGCCAATGGTAAAGCTGACATTTGGTCTAGTGCATAACATCGCATACATGAGACTTCCTACTACTGAAGCATAGGGAACTCCTGCCATGCGATTTCTCTTCTCCTGTGTCTTTGGACACTGGTCCTTGGAGAATGCTAAACCATGCCTGAAACGTAACAAACCTTTCTTCGAATTATCCATTAAAAACCTAGTTACCACCTTATCGATATAACCAGCTTAAGATAATCTCATTATCTTTTGCGTACAATCCCAAAAGAGCTTTATCCCAAGGATATAGATCGCCTCTCCTAGATCCTTTATATCGAAAGTACCAGCTAGTCAAACCTTGACCGTTGACATTACTGCTACATCATTTCCAATGAGTAGAATGTCATCAATGTAAAGCACAAAAAAGCCACCACTTTCCCTTCATTCTTCTTATATACACAAGGTTTATCCAGATTTTGTATGAAACCAAACGATTTGATCGCTTGGTCAAATCGGATGTTCCAACTCCTGGATGCCTACTTAAGCCCATAAATGGACTTTTGCAACTTGCATACCAAGTTACATTTCCTACCAGCCATGAACCCTTCTGGTTGTTGCATATAGATGTCCTCCTGAAGATTGCCATTCAAGAATGTAATCATGACGTCCATTTTCCAGATCTCATAATATAGGCATGTAACAATGGATAAGAGTATTCTGATGGACTTGAGCATGGCTACCGGCGAGAAGGATTCCTCATAGTCAATGCCCTCCCTCTGAGTATAACCTTTCGCTACAAGCCTGGCCTTACAGGTCTCAACCTCTCCATCAGCTCCTTTTTTCCTCTTGAAGACCCACTTACAGCCAATGGGTTTAATATTGGCTGGAAGTTCTATAAGATCCCAGACCTGATTGGAATCCATAGACTCCAATTCAGCTTTCATAGCTTTAATCCAATGAGCTGAATCAACATCAGCCATTGCCTCTTCGTATGTGGCAGGATTAGATTCAGTTTCTATGGAGATAGCTTCAAAAACATCTCTTAAGAACATATATCTATCAGGCTGGATGATTATCCTCCCTCCACGACGAGGTACTTGTGCAAAAGTGGGTGAAGAATTGGTATTTCCTTGATTTACATCATTATCAACTGCGAGTTAGACTAAGGGCTCTCCTTCTATCTCTCTCAGATCTATCCTTCCCTTAGGTTTATGGTTCATGATATAATTATCCTCCAAGAAAATAGCATTTGTACTAACAAACACTTTCTGTTCTCTTGGATCATAAAAATACCATCCATAAGTACCCTTTGGATACCCTACGAAGTAACATACTCCCGATCTAGAATCCAACTTGTTCATCTTTCCTTTCAGCACATATGCCGAACAACCCCATATTCGGAGATGTTGCAAAAAAGGCTTGCGCCCAATTCATATCTCTCGTGGTGTCCTGGGAACAGATTTGCTTGGTACTAAATTTAGTATGTATGCAGCGGTTTCCAAAGCATAACCCCAAAGGAATAAAGGTAACTCCGAATAACTCATCATTGACCTAGTCATGTCTAAAAGAGTCTAATTCCTTCTCTCCGCTACATCGTTCTGCTGAGGCGTACCAGGTGCAGTTAGCTGTGACAGAATCCCATTATGAACGAGGTGATCAATAAACTCATTAGAGAGGTACTCGTCACCTCGATCAGATTAAATGGCCTTGATATGTGTTCCTAATTATTTCTCCACTTCAGCCCTACACTCCTTTAACTTTTCAAAGGCTTCAGACTTGTGATGCATTAGGTACACATATCCATACCTAGAGTGGTCATCAGTAAATGTTATGAAATACTCATAACCACCCCATGCTCTAATAATTATTGGTCCATAAACATCAGTATGAACTAATTCCAACAAGGCATTGGTCCTATTGCCCTTTGCTGGAAAGGGTCTTTTGGTCATCTTACCCTCTAAACAAGACTCACAGACTTTCATTGGTTCGAGAACCAAATTGCCTAAGACCCCTTATTTGACTAGTCTGTCAATCCTATTTAGATTGATATGGTCAAGCCTCATATGCCAAAGCTTTATTGGATTAGTTGAAGGTTCCTTTCTTTTAGATGGTACAGTTACCACTGAGTTATTAAGTTCCATATAGGAGTCTTTAGAAATATTAGGAGTAATCACATATAAGCCATTAGTTTTAACACCAGAACATATAAAAGAACTATTTCTTTTAATGATAATTTCTGCTCTAAAATGAAAAGAATAACCATTATTCGATAAATTTGAAACTGAAATTAAATTACGTCTCATTAAAGGGACGTAAAGTACATCTGATAAAACTATTGCCTTATTGTCCAAAAATTCTAAAACTACTACTGCTATAGCAACCGCAAAAATGGTTGCGCTAGAACCCAGAGTCAGCACGATCTCCCCATCACTGCATTTCCTAGTTGATCTGAACCCCTGCAACGAATTACAAATATGGTTAGTCGCACCAGAATCAATGCACCAAGTTTTCGAAGTATCCATATAAAACTTACTTCAATCACATGTGATTCAATCACACCTTAAACTCTTGTAGCTAAGAATTCTGGATAGTTCCTCTTCCAGTGGCCCTTCTCACCGCATTGAAAACACTTTCCTTTGCCTTGGCCACCCACCTTCCCTTTGCCCTTACCTTTTTCCTTGGATTTTGCAATCTTAGGGACCGGTCCAACACTTGGACCACCAGTGCCAGCCTTCTTCTTCCCTTTCTTGCCTTTCGGTGTAGATCGGGAGGAAGAAGAGCTTTTCTTAACATTTAAAACATTTCCCCCAGGTTTGATCACCCCTTCCGCTGCCAGTAAAGAACTCATTAATTCGCTCATTGAAAAATCCATTTTATTCATATTATAGTTTAGTTTAAATTGAGCGAATGAAGGCGATAGCGTATTGAGGATCATATCAACTTGGGTCTGTGCGTCAATGTTGGCACCTAGGGTCTCTAGCTCGTTCAAATAACCAATTATTTTTAAAACATGCTCTTTGACTGGAGTCCCTTCTGACATCTTAGCACTCGTTATCTTCTCCATGGCTACCTGTCTGGCAGGCCTGCCATGCTCCCCAAATATCTTTTTCAGGGATTCGATAATGTCACTGGCAGAATTGTTCGACTGGAATTGGTGTTGCAACACACCAGCCATTGAGGCCAGAATGTAGCAACGGGCCATTCCATTCGATTTCTTCCATTTATCGGACTCGCGTCTGGTAGTTGTCGAAGCATTTGCTGTGGGTTCTTCGGGGCATGGGGTGGTGAGGACATATATGTGATCCTCCGCAGTTAATACGATGTCAAGGTTTCGTTTCCATTCAGTGTAATTTTTTCCAATTAACTTGTTTTGAGTGAGTATGGTGACAAGTGGACTAAATGTAGATCCCAACGTTATGATTTACTCGAAAAAAAAAAATCAAAAGACAAAATAAATATGGATATCAGAATTTGACAGTTTGAAATAATAGAATCCTTAAAACTCTTATTTTAAAACAAAGTCGTCGGAATATCAAAACGAAGGAGTAAAGCCTTCGTGTGGTGATCAATACTCGATCTTTTGATTAATCATGACTTGTCCGCTATGCAACTCTTGCAAAACAAGTTATGACTCCCGAACATTTTTGATCTCTAAGTTTCTGAATAATGCCCCATGTGGGATCCCTTATCCATAACTTATCTAGTGTGTACCATTAACTAGGATCCAATCACAACCGCGTCAAGTAGTGCCTTCGTATGGTGGTCACCCTCTAGCACGTCTGATTGATCCCATCCATAGGAAGTTCACATCTAGTAACTAATGACTAGTGTACCCTCCGTGTGGAATGATCACCCCTGGCGAGGTGACACAGAATGCACTACTCATCTTACAACGAACCGTTAATGGAAGATCGTGGGTGTTATTAATAAAACCATCTCCCACTAGATTTGGTAAATAAAGATTTTGCTTTTGAAAAAATTGTTTCCACACATTACCCATAAACATCTAATGTTTACTAATGTGTTGAAACATTTTTGAATTTTATTTTAGAAAACTTGTTTTACGTGCATGCAAGTAGTAACAATATAACGAAATGTCAATCATAAACCAAGCACATAAAACAAAAAACTAAAATTGAAACAAAGGCATTCATGTGCCTCTATCTCCCATGGCTCTATCTCCATAGAACCTCCTTCTTGGTTTGATCGCCTCCAGCTCCATCTTCATGGACAACAGCTTGCTTCTCTATCTTCATGACTTTCCTAATTCTATTACATTGGACCTATGCTTCTTTCAAAGCTTACAATTTATCTAGAAATAGAAATCAATAACAAGATAAATAAAGAAGGCTAGGGAAACCAGTGCGACTTTCCTTTTTGTAAGATTGAAGTTGTAGCGCCCTTTTCACATGGCAAAAAACCAAACCAATAATTAAATACAACAACCACCAAACACAAACATTGAAATACAAAATAAAATATTTGTTGATGATCGGTGCCATCGGAGATAACGGACTAATCTTGTTGTAGTCGTACGCACATCCACGCATATATAACAAATATGTCTAACTATTGGAACCCATAATTGATTCACACAGCATATAAACTCTTTACATACTGAATTAGAACTTAAAACAGCATCTCAGTTCTCTGTCTCACTTTGATTGATCAACATAGGTTCTATCGATCGAACCTTCAATTGATTGAACATAGTTCAATCGATTCAATCGATTGAACTTTCAGTTTCACAAAAAGGTTTGAAAATTTTTATAGCATAATTAAAAAAATAAAGTACATATTTTAAAAACTTTAAAACTATAAATTGAACACTTGGACAGAGAATCACTCTCGATCGATTGAACACCATTCGATCGATTGAATAGAACCAAAGTTCGATCGATCGAAATTAGTTCGATCGCTTGAGAGCAGAAGAAGTTTAATCGATCAAGACTACTTCGATCGATTGAATCCATCATGCATCCAATGCAAATACAAATTTGTATTTTGCTGCGTAAACACTGCAGAAATAGATCTATGATGATGAAGTTTCGAAAACAGCTCTAAAATCAACATGCAAATCAAAACTAGTGTTTCAAAACGCATCTATAGATCCAAACAAGCGTGGCTCTAATACTAATTGAAGGAAAAGTGAGGTTTATAACGATTTTAAACGTGCAGCAAAAATATTAAGTTTCAAAAACTTATTGGTAGCCCAGGATCTACTACTCGTCAATTCCATAGATGCATACTAACAAAAGGGGACAAGAGTTATACCTTTGTGTCTTGAGCCCAACTCTGAAATCTTCAAACTTCTTGATTATGCAGCATCTTCTACTAGGTTGTCCTCACCCTTATGACTCATGTGGATGCTGTCGGAGAGGCTAGAGTTGGTGGAAACTCCAATGGGGAGGATAAGGAGGCTTGGGAAAATCCTAAACAGTTTCTGCAACTTTCGTATAGGAAAGACAACGATTATTAAACCATGTACGCAACTGCCCTATTTATAGATTTCCAAAACTGACTTTAACCTTCGACCGATCGAAGTGGCTTCGATCGATCGAACTTTTGATCGATCGAACTATTTTTGATCCCTTGAACTTGCCTAGACTTCAATCGTCGAAACTTATTTCATCGATCGAACCTATCATGACAAGATCCTCTTGTGCCTTTCCAAGCATCCTAGCGGAGCTAAGAGTGGGACCTCCAAGGCTCTTTACTGTTGGCTCAGACCAATTGTTAATTCCCATGACCAAACTCTTTGATCAGTAAATTAAACAACTGGTCAGTTAACGTTTACTCAACTATAAAATGATACTGAACTCCAACGCAAAAGACATATTCAAAGAGGTAACTAGACTTGTATGTTATACTAATGTCCCTCTACCGTCAGCATTCCTAATCATATTCAGGTAGTCAGATAACTGTTACTGTAAACCTAAATCAAGAATACTTCTTTTATTCCTTGAGTCCCATTCACCTATCATGATTACCAAACATGTTAATAACTACTTATCAACAAGACTGCAATTCTCAGTAATCAACTTGGTGACATTCTCAAGGGAATGCTTACTCTAAATTAGAGGGTAGATTCTATATTGACAAAATATGTTCACAACCCTATGAACATGACATACCCAAGATACCCAGGTGTTGATCTTCTATAGACCTCACTGATTGATAAGTCAAAGCAGCCATATCCACAGTCTGTGTTCATAATCGTCTCAAGATTGAGAACATGTACCTTATACAAGTTATGAGTTCCTATCAATTGTTTGACAATCTTGAGTGTCAATAGGAAAGCTCAAGTCCGTCAATGAACAATAAGCACTAGCATATTAACTAAGAGTCACACTCTAGTGATTGAGATTCATCACTCTATCCAATGGTAGTTAATTATGCTACAGTGTATACTCGATGAGATATCTAGTCTCATCATACACTATGACAAGTTCTAAGTATCAAAGAATAGTAATTCGTATCTCACTTGTATGTATCTCATACACACACGAATTACCTACTATGGTACTTAAGGATTTAAACAATCATCTCATGAAAGAAACATACACAATGAAATGTAAAGATCCATATATTAAAATGTCAATGTCTCATACATAAAGTAATGGTTTGAGGGCACAAACACAACACCAAGATACCCAGGTGTTGATCTTTAAGACCTCATTGATTGGTAAGTCAAAGCAGTCAAATCCACAGTCTGTGTTCATAATCGTCTCAAGATTGAGAACACATACCTTATACAAGTTTTGAGTTCCTATCGACTATTGACAATCTTAAGTATTAATAGAAAAACTCAGGTCCATCAATGCACTATAAGCATTAGCATATTAACTAAGAGTTATACTCTAGTGATTGAGATTCATCACTCCATTCAATGGTAGTTAATCATGCTATAGTGTAAACCTGATGAGATATCCAGTCTCATCACCCACTGTGTCAATTTCTAAGTATCAAGGAATAGTAATTCGTATCTCGCTTGTATGTATCTCATACACACACGAATTACTTACTATGATAGTTAAGGATTTACAATCATCTCATGAAAGCAACATACACAATGAAATGTAAAGCTGCTATATATATATATTAAAATATCAATGTCTCATACATAAAGTAATGGTTTAAGGGCATAAACCCAACAAACTCCCACTTGCACTCATAACCATTCAGGACTACATCTGAGACCTAGAATATCTAGATGATGATCAAAAACCTTCTGTGGCAAGGCCTTTGTAAGCGGATCCGCAAGATTGTCAGTAGTGGAAATCTTGGTGATAGTCACATCTCCACGTTGAACAATATCTCGAATTAGATGATATTTCTGCTCTATGTGCTTTCTCTTTCCATAGTTCCTTGGCTCCTTAGACTGGGCCATTGCCCCACTATTATCACAGTATTAGGAGACAATGACGCTGGTACTACCTTGAGCTCCATAAGGAACTTCTTGAGCCAAACAGCTTCTTTTGCAGCTTCATAAGCAGCCACATACTCAGCTTCTATAGTTGAGTATGCAATGCATTTCTGCTTAATGCTCTTATAACTAACAGCACCACTTCCCAAGGTAAAGATATGTCCGTATGTCGACTTCCTCGAATCCTTATCTGACAAAAAGTCTGAGTCAGTGTATCGTACTAGAATTAACTCACTACCGCCATACATGAGCATGTAATATTTAGTCCTTCTCAAGTACTTAAGAATGTGCTTAACGATTATCCAGTGCTCTGGACTTAGATTCGATTGATACCTGCTAACTATGCCAATAGCAAAGCAGACATTTGGTCTAGTGCATAACATCATATACATAAGACTTCCCACTGCCGAAGCATAGGGAACTCCTGCCATGCGATTCCTCTCCTCCTATGTCTTTGGACACTGGTCCTTAGAGAACGCTAAACCATGCCTTAAAGGTAATAAACCTTTCTTTGAATTGTCCATGGAAAACCTAGTTGGCATCTTATCGATATAACACCAGCTTGAGATAATCCCATTATCTTTCACTTGTGATCTCAAAAGAGCTTTATCCCAAGGATATAACTTGTCTCCCCTAGATCCTTCATATTGAAAGTACTAGCTAGCCAAACCTTAACTGTTGATAACGCCGCTACATCATTCCCAATGAGCAGAATGTCATCAACGTAAAGAATAAGAAAAGCCACCACTTTTCCTTCACACTTCTTGTATACATAAGGCTCATCCAGATTCTATATGAAACCAAATGAATTGACCACTAGTCAAAACGAATGTTCCAACTTTTGGATGCTTGTTTAAGCCCATAAATGGACTTTTGCAACTTGCATACCAAGTAACCTCAAGATTGCCATTTAAGAATGCAATCTGGATGTCCATCTACCATATCTCATAATCTAGGCATGCAGCAATGGATAAGAGTATTCTGATGGACTTGAGCATGGTAGAAGGTTTCCTCATAGTCAATATCCTCCTTCTGAGTATATTTTTTGCTACAAGTCTTTCCTTAAAGGTCTTAACCTTTCCATCAAATCCTCTTTTCCTCTTGTAGACCCACTTACAGCCAATGGGTTTAATATGGGCTGGAAGTTCTATAAGATCCCAGACCTAATTAGAATTCATAGATTCTAATTCAGCCTTCATAGCTTTAACCCAATGAGTCTACATCAGACATTGCCTCTTTGTATGTGGTAGGATCAGATTTAGATTCTATGGAGACCGCTTCAAAAACTTCTCTTAAGAATAGGTATCTGTCAGGCTGACTAACCATCCTTCCACTACGACGATATACTAGTATGGAAATGGGTGAAGAAGTGGTATTTTCTTGTCTTAGAAGTGGTATTTTCTTGTCTCTGATACCAATTGAAGGCAAAATAGGTTTAAAATATTTATTTAAACATGCAGCAGAAAACAAAGTTCAAAACTTTATTTGGTATGCCCAGATCTACTACTTAATAACTCTATAAATGCGTACAAGAGAGGGAAAAGAATTATACCTAATGGTCTTGAACCCAATTCTGAATCTTTAATTTTCTTGATGGTGCAGCAACTCCTACTAGCTGATCTTCACTCATATGTCTCATGTGGATGCTTTTAGAGAGGCTAGAGTTAGTAGGAACTCTAATAGGGAGGATAAGAAGGCTAAGAAAATCCTAAAATAGTTTCTGTAGCTCTGGTATAGAAAAATGACGATGATTAAAATTCTGTACGTTGCTGCCCTATTTATAGATTTCCAAATTGACTTTAAGCCTTCGATCGATCGAAGTGGATTCGATCGATCGATCCTTTGATCGATTGAAGGTCCCTCAATCGATCAAACTTGTCTAGACTTCAATCAATCGAAACACTTTTGATCGATCAAATTTGTCTTGATAAGATCCTTAAGTGCCTTTCCAAGCATCCTAGCAGAGCTAAGAGTGGGACCTCCTAGGCTTTTTATTGTTGGCTCAGACCAGTTGTTAATTCCCATGATCAAACTCTTTGATCAGCAAACTAACCAACTGATTAGTTAACGTTTACTCCACTATAAAATGATAACTAAACTCCAACACAAAAGAACATATTCGAAGTAATCACTAGACTTGTATAGTGTACTAATATCCCTCTACCGTTAGCATATGTAATCATATTCAGGTATTCGGATAAACTGTTACTGTCAACCTGAATCATGATTACTTCTTGTATTCCTTGAGTCCCATTCACCTCTCATGATTACCAAACATGTTGATAACTATTTATCAACAAGACTGCAGTTCTTAGTAATTAACTTGGTGATATTCTCAAGGGAATGCTTACTCTTTATCAGAGGGTAGATTCTATCTTGATAATATATGTTCACAACCCTGTGAACATGACATACCCAAGATACCCAGGTGTTGATCTTTAAGACCTCATTGATTAGTAAGTCAAAGCAGTCAAATCCACAGTCTGTGTTCAGAATCGTCTAAAGATTGAGAACACGTACCTTATACAAGTTATGAGTTCCTATCGACTATTGACAGTTTTAAGCATCAATAGGAAAGCTCAGGTCCGTCAATACACTATAAGCACTAGCATATTAGCTAAGAGTTATACTCTAGTGATTGAGATTCATCACTCCATCCAATGTTAGTTAATCATGCTACAGTGTAAACCTGATGAGATATCCAGTCTCATCATCCATCGTGATAATTTCTAACTATCAAGGAATAGTAATTCGTATCTCGCTTGTATGTATCTCATACACACACGAATTACTTACTATGATACTTAAGGATTAATAATCATCTCATGAAAGAAACGTATATGATGAAATGTAAAGCAGATATCCATATATTAAAATGTCAATGTCTCATACATAAAGTAATGGTTTGAGGGCATAAACCCAACAATATAAACACACACACAATTTTACACACTTTTTTACACCACACAATCCTGGCCATTGATTCCAGTAGGTCCATGTGGGTAAAACCCATGTAGATCCTACATGGGTACCACGCATGAGTACATTGGGTCCACTGGAATCAATGGATAGGATTGTATGGTGTAGAAAAATGTGTAGAATTGTGTGTATGTGTGTGTGTCATTATTATTTTTTGATACACCCCTACATAAATGGATCAAACTTTGTTTATAGTTGTCTTTTTTAAGCCCTTGAGACTCCTTATCAATTTACACACTAAGGATAATTTGCAAAAGGATGGTCCAACCGTGTGAGCCCGTGAGGCTTGGAGGCCGGGATTTGCACCCCCCCCCCCCTTTGCGCGCGAGTAAGACGTGACTCGCCCGGTTAAATGATTTTTGGATCGAAACTCAAATTTCTATTGGATTTGGGCTTAGCTCATTCCTTTTGCTTCAAACCACTTTGGTTGTGCCACGTAAATCTTTTTTCTCAGGACTAGTCGTGGATAGCATGACAGATGTACAAAATAAAAATAAACCGTTACAAAGAGTTTATTTTACATAAAAGCATCTCTTTTATATTTTTCTTCAACGTGTTGTACTTATTACTTCTGCCAGCTAAAGTTCTATTTTAGAGACAATATAAACATCCTCGTAGGAAAGTTTATTTATTTATGGCTATAAAACACTTTGATACTCTATACTTTTAGTGAAGTTTCAGTTTGGGCCCTACAATTTCGATTGCATTACATTGGGCCCTCAATTTACAAACTCATTTCAATCGAGGACAATTGTTAACAGCGTTGAAAAAGTGTAACAGAATGGACCACAAAGTGGGCTCAAAATGAAAATATTGTGAAATTATAGAGTACAAAAATGTTGTTAAACTTTAATTATTTTGAGCTATGTGATCTATTCTGTTCATTTGTTCCATAGGCTCGGTCCTGGGCATAGGGGCTCCCAAATCTATAATAACCGTAAAATTTAGAATATATGGAAATAGATTCCGGGGTTAGTCCTATATTTATCCTTGTACCTCATATATTAATATCATGATTTTAATATTTGTAGTCACTAGATATTTTAACTATAGATTATATTATATATTTCGTTGTCACTAATATTAAAACTATAAGTTATATTATATTCGGATCTGATATCATTTTAACTTTGTACGTTATAATTAGGATTATAAATATTATTAATATTTTTATTTTAACCCCAGACATTAAATATAGACCCTGACTGTAATACATAGACTTGGACTGTAAAAGCATGCGAACCCGTAACAATACCAGTGTTGCATATATTTTCATGCACATGCACATTTTGAGGCATGTCACATCGGTCACTTCCCATGACTTGAGAGAGTTGCCCAACTACCCTTGTACCTTACCTAACCACCACCTTATACCACCCATACCCCTTACATCCCTCCCCAACCACTAAACCCCCTCAAACACTCAAGACCCCCTCACTCCCCAAACAACACCCATCAACCCACATGTACACTAATGTGATGAGTGATTGTGTGTGGACTATTTAGTGTGTCTGTGTGATTGTGGCATGTGTGAGTGGCAGTGAGGGTATGGTGTGTATGGATGCATATGTGTGAGTTGTGTGCAGTGTATGCCATGTGAGTGTGTAAGTGTTGAGTGGTGTGCTATGTGTTACGTGTGTGTGTGTGTGTGTGTGTGTGTGTGTATGTTCATGTGCAGTGTGTGCATGTGTGTTTGTGTGGCAGTGAAATGGTGTGAGTGTTGGGCATAATTGAGTATTGTGTGCATGTGTGTATATATGAATACTACATGGGTGTGTTTATAACATACATATTATGGTAGGTTCTAATGTGATGTGTATGAGATATATGGATGGGTATAACACATAAGCAGGTTAGTATAGGTGGAATAATAGATAAAATATGATAAAATAATGCAAAAAGTGTGGAATAATGAATATTTAAAAATATAGCATAATAATGGGATTCGGAGAGACTTCGGGTCGAATGAGAACCGAAGTAGCCCCAAATGAGAGAGAGAGAGAGAGAGAGAAAGCAATAAGTTTTATGTATGCTGGAGTAAGGTCAGAGAGTGGTGAGTAAGTATTAGGTAAGGTGAGACGAGGGGTATTATAAGACGGAGTGTCAAGTAAGTCGAAGGGTAATGTTAGGAGAAGGGTGTTGTGAGAGGAAGGGTGTCGTAAGCCGAAGGTGTTGGTAATGTCAAGATATGGCAAAGGGTCAAGTTAGGTGAAAGGTCTCGTAGTACAAAGGATCTAGTTATACTCAAGACAAGGGGAATGTTTTGTAAATGGGTGAGAGTAGGAACCACAGTTAACCATTTGCCCTCGTGTAGGATTAAGCTGTGTTCAGTTCCGGCTTGTGTAGTAAATGAGGCTATTCATTTATACAGAAGGTCGTGGGGAGGCTGCAAAGCTTTGACGTGATGGGACGAAGTTAAGTTGGCATTCTCTAAGTGAGATGTGTGTTTAAGGTAGGTGGGAAACTTAAATGCTCATGTTTAAGGTAGGTAGAGGTATTGAATGAGATGTTGATTTTTCATGGGCTTTGGGAGAAACGAGTCAAATACAGAAGTTATTGTCCCTAGATGGCAGACGAAGGTTGTGGGGTTAGTCAAGGGAGAAAGATATGCTATTGGTGCAGAGGTTTAAGCGAGTAAAGATACCAAGGGGTATGCCATTGGTGTAGAGGATTAAGCGATGGCGAGTGTCGAGGCATGCAGAGGGTTAAGCAAGGGAGAGAACCGAGGTTCTCTTCTATTGGTGCAGTCCATTAAGCGCTCTTGAAATGACTAAGCACTGATGGTCAAAGGTTTGGGCCAGTTTTGCAGTGATAGGCTTCGCCCATTGGTTGTGAGGTTGGTTGGGGTAAGGCACGTGAAAGTCACGTGTCTCTCTCTCTCTCTTTGGGACCAACCCTAACCTTTCCTGTGAGGCGAAGGCTAGGGAGATGCCTTCGGCTCTAGCCACCTAACCATGAGTTTTTGAAATCCCAGCGGACTTATCCACCCTTAGGTACTGCTTCCGGACCAAGGGTGGGTGTCTAAGATATGAGTGTGTGTTTATTTGAATTGTGCTTCCTTTGTGGGCTACTTGAGTTGGGCTTCACAATCATGGAGTTTCATAATGGACTCTATAGAGTGGGCCCCTTTGAGGTGAGGTTTTGGAGTGGTGAGGCTTCGGAGTGGACTCATGGGCTTTGGAGTGGTGGACTTCAGAAGTGGTGAGGCATTGGAGTGGACTCATAGGCTTTGGAAGTGGGCTCATCCAAAGTAAGGCTTCAGAATGGGCTACTTGAGGTGGGCCTCGGGGCGAGTTTCTCAGTTATAGAGTTTCACAATGGGCTCTGCGGGTGGGCCTGTTTGAGGTGAAGCTTCGGCGAGGCTTCGCAGTGGACTTATGGGCTTCGTAGGCTTCAGAGTGATGAACTTCGGCAAATGGGCTCATTTGAAGTGATGCCTTTTCAGTTATGGAATTTCACAGTGAACTCTGCGGGTTGGCCCTGTTCGTGGGCATTCTGAAGTGGACTAGCGGTGGTTATTGTTGGAGCCCATGTGGACTCCATAATCAGTGGTGATATTGTTATACGTGGAGTCGTTGGTGATGTGTATTGGTCAAAGTGTATGAGTCGACAACTATTACCTACATTAGCCCCCTATCCATATTCTAGGCGTGAAGCGGCTAGGATGCGGGCATAATCCTTGCATATCTTTTTGAGATTATTTTTTCTGGTAATGAATGGACATCTCGTCTTTTGCGGGTGGTACTGGTGTTCTGGTAACTTTGTTGACAGTTTGATGGACGTCTCAACTTTTGCAGATAGTACTGTCTTTCTGATGAGTTTTTTTATGGCGAATTTGGTTAGTAGACTGGTCTAGTAAATATTAGTATTGCTCGATGTGCATATCCAGTGTGCATATTGTGCATTGTTCTGGGATAGCTGCTATAAAAAGGGACTTCGGAGAATTCATACATCCAACTCTTCAACGTACACTTTCTTTCTTACTCTTTGAAAGTGTGAAACATGCTCCAGGTTGCAGAGAGCTCCTTATCTAGATTATTACCATGTGAGGCCAGAGTGTTTTGGCGATGGTGTGGGGTCGAAACTTCTTGGGACCTCTTCTGCCTTCCTCAGATATTAAGGATGAAGTTCTTAATTGAATGATAGTTAGTGGTGCTGTTGTCTTTTGTTATTAGCCATTGTGAGGCCCTCTTCTGCAGGAGCACTGGGCTACTAAGCTCGAAGCTTTAGCTTTCGAGGAACCGGATGATATTTTCAGGTGAAGTGGCGGCTCAACTTTGTTCCCCGTTTCAAATCGGACTCTAGTAGGCACATGTGTGCGCCCATTTTATTGTATGTATTGGGTCTATTCCATGGTGCACCCACTATCCTTGAATTGATGTATATATTGGGTCTGTAACCTTATCCTTTTGTGGTATTGAGAATTCAATTTTTTGTGTTTGAGATTGTGTAGTTTTGTTTTTACATCTCTCATGGCGTATCATTCTTTTGATGAGTGGTGGAATGGAGAAACCCGGAGATATTAGAATAGAGGGAGGGGAGCATGTTGCTCGCTTTGTCCCTTGATGTCAATATCAAAAGGGGGTTTGTACCCGCACCACCCTTGTGAAGCTAAAAGATAGGGAGAGGGAGAGTATGTTAGTCATGCCGCATAAGTGATAGAGTGTGTATTGCTTGTGCTACCTATATGGAGATATGGAGACTAGAGTCGTACTCTTTAGGGATTGGAGATTACAACCGAACCATTTGGAGATAGGGAGATTTGGGAGAGAACGTGATGTTCATGCCATGTCGATATGCAGATTTGGCAATTAAGGGGAGAGCATATGGAGACATAGAGATGAGGGTCGTGCCTTTCTTTGGAGATATGGGGATTAGGGGAGAGCGGGTGCTCATGCAGCCCCTCTGGTGGAAAGCGCGTTGCTCGTGCCACCCTTCTCGAAGGGGAAAAGCTTGTTGCCCGTGCCGCCCTAGTGAGGCCTCTCAAATTAAAGTAGAGGGTGTTACCCGTGCCATTCGAGTATGGTAGGGGGATAGTGCGATGCTTGTGCCACATTTCTCAAAGGGGGAGAGCATGTTGCTCGTACCACCCTAGTAAGGCTAAAGAGGAAAAGCGCGATGCCTGTGCCACTGTATGGAGAGTAGAGCTCGTTCTTTATGGACAGACGGAGAATAAATCGTAACAATACTAATACTGATAGTGATAGTGGAGTTATTGAGCGTTTGTCGACAGTGTAGACTATATGTTGGTGATTACTCATGCTATGATGTATCATTTCGATGTATCAAAGTACTTGTACTACTTTGAGAGGGTACAGGGTGAGAGTAGAACGTGTTTGGTTGCCACAATTTTGAAAAATCCTCATGCTTCGTCCTGCTTAGAGATATAGACCCAGTAAGCTTTGTGCTTTGTTGTACCAATAGTGAAATAATGCAAACGTTTTCCCGATCAATGCAAAGAAAAGTTATCGAGTATGCTTTCAAGTAAGCTTCAACGGGGTACTTTGAGGGTGCAAGAAAGACCCAATCTGAGTGAATGTCATTCACATGTAGCTTGGTTGCTTAGTCATTTTGAGGCTATAAGCTGTAGCAGCATATCGCTGGCCAAAGAGCAAATGCTGGCGGCATCATGTCACTGGTAGAAAGTGCATTTGCTCGTAAGGGAACAAATGGAACATGTTGCTAACCAGTAAGTGGTGGCAGTGTGTTGCTAGAGAGAGAGCAAGTGGTGGTTGTGGCAACGTGTATGTTGCTTGCTGCTGGCAAGAGAGCAAGTGGTGGTAGCATTTCTTGTGGCAAGCATGTTTGTAGGGACTTCGTTTTGATGGTGGTCTTTGGGATAGTAAACTTGAAAATTTTGTATCTTCCCGAGGGCTCCCCTTTTTTTTCTTCTTGGCTTCTATGTTGATGTTGTGATGGTGAGGTCGAGCCAAGATTTGTCAGTCCATTACATTAGTTCTACCAACAACAAGTGTGTTGTGACTTGTCGTACATTATGGAGTTGGTCATTATAAGAGGCATGCTTAGTGGAGCAATAACTAGGTGGAGAGAGTGAAGTTGACCAACCGTTGTGCCTTAAATTTGTATGGAGAAAAGACTTTTTGGAGAGTGAGATGTCTAAGATTGAGCAAAAAAATTGGTAGTGCTTCTAACTCGGATGGTCTATTTGTCTGCCTATCAATGAGGACTCCTTGAGGGGTACAAAGACTGTTTAGATCAGCAGATCCCTTCTCCTCCCCCTTAAAAAGAAATAACAACTGGCAGCTTAGATGGAACAATTTCTTCTCCCATTGTAAAAGGAGATGAGAAATGGTAGCTAGGGTAGAGGGTTTTTCCTTCTCCTACAAAAATGAAATATAATAGTTGTAATGTATTGCATGTGGATAGTATAGAATTCTTTCTGTAATAATGTATTTGTGTGCCGGTATGTGGGTGGGTTGTGTTGGGAATAAGTATCTCTGGTGAGGGGATGAGGGTGGTTGGTTCTGCTGGTAAAGCAGAGTTGTGGCAATTATCTTGAGGTTAATCTGTCTGTAATGTACCTTTTTCTGTATCTTTGGAGACTCTTTTTTTTGTGTGTGTGTATGTTTTGGTGTTTGGTTATAGGGCCGAAAGAGGGAGCTAAGGGTAGGAGAGAATCAGAAGTAAAAGATGTCATAAGTCCACAGTGTGAAAGATCTCGTGAGTGCAGAGTGAATACTCTTGAGATTACCTTGGGTTTGCAGATGGAGATTCAACGAGTGAAATGGGCCGCAATTTCTCAAATGGATATTTAACAAGTGAAACTTGCCATGGACACGCGAATGGAGATTCAATAGATGAAATATACCACGGTCTGGTGGGTAAAATATGTCACAGTACGCAGATGGAGATTAAGTGGGTGAAATGTGCCGCCATCCGTAAATGGAGATTCAGCGGTTAAAATATGTCGTTGTTCGCTGATAAAGATTCAGCGGATGAAACGTGCCACAGTCTGCGGATGGAGATTCAGCAGATGAAATGTGTTGCATTTCGTGCTTGCATAATGGTTTTTTTTTTACTGATCCGAGAGAGACTGAGGAGTTTGAGATGATTCCCAGAGAGAGAGTGGAGATTCAGCGGATGAAATGTACCGCGATCCGCGGATGGAGATTCAGCAGATGAAATGTGCTGCAGTCTGTGCCTACAGAATGTTATTATTAATGTTATTATTATTATTTTTTTGCACTGATCTGAGAGCTGGAGAGATTTGAAAGGATTTCGATAGAGAGTGGAGATAGGGAGAGAGATGGGAGGTCCGAATGGGGGTGGGGTCCGGAGGTTGGTGGAGGCCGAATAGGGGTGGGCCCAAGAGGGGGGCACAAAGGTGGGAGGTGTTCGGTTTGTACCCTCAAACCATTACTTTATATCTGAGACATTGACATTTTAATATATAGATATCAGCTTTACATTTAGTTATGTATGTTTCTTTCATGAGATGATTGTTATCCTTAAGTATCATAGTAAGTAATTCGTGTATGTATGAGATACATACAAGTGAGATACGAATTACTATTCTTTGTTACTTAGAATGTGTCACAGTGGATGATGAGACTGGATATCTCATCAGGTTTACACTGTAGCATGATTAACTACCATTGGATGAAGTGATTAATCTCAATCACTAGAGTATAACTCTTAGTTAACATGCTAGTGCTTATAGTGCATTGCCGGACCTGAGCTTTCCTATTGACACTCAAGACTGTCAATCAGTCGATAGGAACTCATAACTTGTATAAGGTACGTGTTCTTAATCTTGAGACGATTATGAACACAGACTGTGGATATGGCTGCTTTGACTTAGCAATCAATGAGGTCTATAGAATATCAACACCTGGGTATCTTGGGTATGTCATATTCATAGGGTTGTGAACATATATTGTCAAGACAGAATCTACCCTCTGTTTCAGAGTAAGCATTCCCTTGAGAATGTCACTGTAGACACCCCATTTTGTCGGCTATCAGATTTAGGAAACCCATAGCTTGGTGGTCACAATGATCGTAAAAGACTCAAAAGGACTCCTGGAAGTCAGCTCTATCTCTCAGAAAGCTCAGATTGACCAAAATGCCCCTGAAAGCCCGAAGACTCCCAAATTTGGTCCCGAAGTTCTGAAAACGTGCTATGTCGTAACAAAAATGATAAAATGAGTTTTTAAGTAAAACCGGAAGAAATCGTCAGCTCCCAGAGACCCCCGGAAGTCCCGGAAGTTCCCCGAAAGTCCCCGTTGACCAGTTTGACCAAGGTTTGACCAGGTTTGACCAGAGTTTGACCAAGTTGGAACGAAATTGTCCAAATTCACTGAAATCATTAGAAAAGTATTAAAATGGGCTTTAAAAGAGAATCGAGCGAAAACGTCGGCTCCTGGGAGCTCCCGGAGGTTCCCAGAACTTCCCGGGAATCCCAGGTTTGACCAGTTTGACCAAGATTTGACTTTGGAATCAGGGCACCGAAACAATTTTCAAATATTTTTCATGGGTACTAGAGGTCAATAGCTTTCCAACGGTATATCGCACATAATTCCTGGATTTAAAACGAATTTATTTTGAATTTCTGAAGGCGAAAAAGGCGATCAAATCGGATTTTATCGCGAATACCGCAAAACTTTTCAAAGTGACCTATCCCCAAACTATTTTTTATGTAAAGTAGACTCTATTACCTTTCCAACGGTATATCACAACCTCAGTTTGGAGTTCATACACATTTTCTGTGAATTTCGGACGAAATAGGGCCTTTTCGTGAATACCGGAACCTCAGGGGGCCTAAACAGCATTATCTGGACGAAGGAGGAGCAGTGCCGCCGCGGCACTCTCCCCCAGAACAGTGTGTTTTTGTAATTTCTTTTGGGGGTCCATTTTGATTATTTTAAAACCAAAACGACGTAGTTTCATGATTTCAGATGTTTGGGACCAATGGGAATATAAAACCTCAAAACCACCCCAAGTTGGCCTATATAAACCCCCCATTGCTCTTCATTTTGGGGGGAGTCAAATGCAAGTTTAGAAAAAGTTTGGGAGAGAAAGTTGTAGAGATAAGGTTAGAATAGAGAGAAAAGAAGCTTTCTTCTTTGATTTTCAAAACAAAAGTGAGTTCTAAACTTTGTTTTTACTTCATTACTCCCATTTACTTCAACATTCAATACACCCAACCATCATTTTAGTGAGCATTTAAGAGAGTGGAAGCTTCTTCCATGTCCAATGTCATTACATATGAGTAAAACACCAATCTACAAGTTCAATACTTCATGAATATCATCTATTGATCATTATCTACTTGCTTGTTTATTCATTGTTCATCTCTTCTCACCTCATTTCTTTTTTATTTTCTTTATTTACTTACTAGTTCATCATCATCTAAATGATGACATGAAGTTTGGGGTGAGTGAATCCTTATGGATAGTAGCTCTTGACCTCAAAAACATGTTTGATAGATGATGATCATAACTTCAATACCTCCAAGGTATCCTTGAAGTGTATTGAAGTTATGCTCAAATAAAAATGAGTCTCTCCAACAATCTTGGAGGTTCTTGATGATGAGTTGAATGTTGGCATTTTAAGTGGTCATGATCTTTATTGAGTATTGAAAATACACTTTCAAAACCTCTATTTCAAAACCCCCCTCAATCCCTCTCATTTTGATTTCAAGAAAGAAAACCTTATTTTCCCTAAAATCTTCAAAACAGTGAGTCAAAACAGTGAGTGAGCTGAGTTCAAAGATTTCTCTAGAACTCAATACTCAACATATAGATGCAAGGCCACTTGGAAAGTCTTCCTAACTCATTGGAGAACACCCATGATTTTTTGTTTGACTTGGAAGTACTTGAAAATGGTCCATTTGGACCCAAACATTCCTTCCAAACATTCTGACTCTGCTGTCACAGCAGCTTGACTAACTTCCAACTTCTTTTTCAGAAATATTTTCCAAAAGGGGTGGTCCTAGCTTATTTTTCCCTTAAACTTCAATGTCTTATGGAACCTTCTGTATAAAATGGGCCTCTAGATCACTCGTTTTCATTTTCTAAGATTTTTCAACATTTCAGTCGACAGTACAGACTCTATTTCTGAGTGACCTCTGTTGTTCATATGATTTCTCTCAATCTATGATAGTTATTAAAGATTGGCTTTTTGGGTTGTATTCTAGACAGAATAAGGAACATCTCCATAAAATATCATGCATTGAAAGCATTCCTAACCCATCTTTTCTATTTTTACAAGATCATGTTACTGTTCTGTCCACTATTCACAACAAGCACATTTTAACTTTCATTCTTTGATTTGATGCTTATATGCCTTCCAAATTAGTTCATATCTTAGGAAGTAGTCCATACTACATTTGTACATATCCCATGATAATTTCATTCATTCACTCATACACATTATAGACTTCTAAGTCATTCTAGGAATCCATGAACACAAAGCACACTACAACCTTGGCACATTCTAGATACATACATTGCATCCATGCAAAGATTTGGGGTTTTGTAATTCCTAATCTAAGAAGGTTATAAGGAATGATCATGATCACACGTTCATGCTTCCCCTCGATCTAATCATCCTTTCTCATCCGTCCCGGGGATTGAGAGATCTTCTCTTCTCAAAGAATAACATGCATCATTCTAGCTTGCTAAGCATCTTTGTTTTCTTTGATTTATTTGTTTCAAGAACAATTCATGCCCCCTTTAGATTAGGAAGTCTTGATTATTTGATACATGATTAGACGATTTTTCCTAGGTTTATTTGTGTGATCTTTCACTTTGCATTGTGTGATATTTGGCTTAGATCTTATGAATGATATCTTGTCTTTAGATCTTCCATTTTCAAATTTTCTTATGTGATGTAATATACTATTATAGTATTATTTGTCGAACCAAACGTAGTATAAGATGATTATTTGGATGCTAATTGAGGCCCGTCGAGAGACGGGGCGAGTTAAGGGTGTTTTAGTCGTGACAAAGGCTCCTTCCTCTCTCGTACCAAAACCCCGAGCCAAGTTCTTTGGTTATGAAGGGCCAGTGCCCTTTATCCGTTTGGGTGAGTCAAATTTGGGTTTCTTGGTTCCCTAAAGACCAAGTGGCGACTCTGTATCTGTTTTCAACAGACCCTTTTCTCTTTCTTTGATCAAAATCAAACAAGTTTCAAAAGCAAACAAAGCGGTGGAATCCCGGTATCCACAGTCACCAAGTCGATTACTAAGTACTACAGTCTTGTTGATAAGAGTTATCAACATGTTTGGTAATCATGAGAGGTGAATGGAACTCAAGGAATACAAGAAGTAATCATGATTCAGGTTGATAGTAACAGTTATCCGACTACCTGAATATGATTACGAATGCTGAAGGTAGAGGGACATTAGTACAACATACAAGTCTAGTTATCGCTTCGGATATGTTCTTTTGCGTTGGAGTTCAGTTATCGTTTTATAGTGGAGTAAACGTTAACTGACCAGTTAGTTAGTTTGCTGATCAAAGAGTTTGGTCATGGTAATTAACAAACGGGTCTGAGCCAACAATAAAGAGCCTAGGAGGTCTCATTCTTATCTCCGCCAGGATACTTGGAAAGACACATGAGGGAGTTGTCAAGACAAGTTCGATCGATTGAAGTATGTTCGAACGATTGAAGTCTTGGCAGTCTCGATCGATCGAGAATGGTTCGATCGATCGAAGGTTCAATCGATCGAAGGTCTTCGATCGCTCGAAGTCTAGGTCGGTTCTGGAAATTTATAAATAGGGTAGCTACGTTCTGGAAAGTGAGTTCGTCGTTTTTATTAACCAGATGCTACAGAAACTATTTTAGTCTTCCTAAACCTTCCTATCCTTTATATTAGAGATCCCACCATCTCTAGTCTTTCCGGCAAGCATCCGCAGGAGACATAAAGGTGAAGACAACCTAGTGGAGGTTGCTGCATCACCAAGGTTGAAGATATCATAATTGGGTTCAAGACATCAAGGTATAATCTTGTCCCCTCTTGTGCGCATCTATAGAATTAGTGAGTAGTAGATCCTGGGATACCAATCAGTTATTATAACTGAATCTTTTCCGCTGTGTGTTTAAAATATTTTTAAACCGGTTTTTCCATCAATTGGTATCAGAGCCACGCTTGTTTGGATCAATAGATGCGTTTTGGAACACTGGTTTTGATTTGCATGTTGATTTTAGAACTGTTTTCGAAACGGCATTGTCACAGATCTGTTTCTGAAGTGTTATCGCAGCAGAATACAAATCTGTGATTGCATAGGATGGAAGGCGGGTTCGATCGATCGAACATGTTTCGATCGATCGAACATCCTCTGTACTCGAGCGATCGAACAGTCTTCGATCGATCGAAACCTTCTGGTGTTCGATCGATCGAATGAAGTTAGATCGATCGAGACAGATTCTTTGTCAGGCTCTCTGTTTCACAGTTTTAAGGTGTTTTGAAATTAAAAGCTTTATTTTTAAAGTATTCTACAAATTTTTTAAATCATTCTGTGAACATCAAGTTCAAGCTATTGAACAGAGTTCAATCGATCGAAGGTTCGAGCGATCGAACGGTCTTCGATCGATCGAACAGTGACAGAGAAGAAAGATGTTGTTTTAAGTTCTAATTCAGTGCGTAAAGGGTTTATACACTGTGTGAATCAATTGGGGGTTCCAATAGTTAGATACATTTGTTATATATGTGTAGATGCATGTACGACTAACCCTTTTGCAGCAAGTTTAGTCGCTATCTCCCATGGCACCAAGATCTATTTAAATTTTGGTATTTGAATGTTTTGAGATTGGTGTATATCATGTTTATTATTGGTTCGGTTTTAAGGCATATGTAAAGGGCGCTGCGATTTCAATCCTACGAAAAGGAAAGTCGCACCGGTTTCCCTAGCCTTTTTATTTTATTGTTACTGTTGCATTTTCTATTTCTAGATAAATTGTAAGCTTCGAAAGAAGCATAGGACCAATGTAATAGAATTAGAAAATCCATAAAGAAGGAAAAGCAAGCCGTTGTCCATGAAGATGGAGCTGGAGGCGACCAAACCAAGAGGAGGTTCTATAGAGATAGAGCCATGGGAGATAGAGGCATCGTTTGGATGTCTCTATTTTCATTTTAGTTTTTTGTTTTATGTGCTTGTTTTGTGATTGGAATTTAATTATATTGTTACTACTTACATGCACGTAAAACAAGTTTTCTAAAATAAAATTCAAAAACCGTTTTTAACGCATTAATAAACATTGGATGTTTATGGGTAATGTATAAAAACATTTTTTTCTTTAAAAGCAAAATCCTTAATTTACCAAATCTAGTGGGAGAGGGTCTTATTTATTGACACCCACGATCTTCCATTAACGGTTCACTGTAAGATGAGTAGTGCATTCTGTGTCACCTCGCCAGGGGTGATCATTCCATACGGAGGGTGCATTACTCATTGGTTACTAGATGTGACTTCTTTTGATAGGATCAACCAGACGTGTTAGAGGGTAACCACCACACAGAGGCGCTACTTGAGACGGTTGTGATTGGATCCTAGTTAATGGTACACACTAGCTAAGCTATGGATAAGGGATCCCACACGGGACATTATTCAGAAACTTAGAGATCAAAAGGGATCGGGAGTCATAACTTGTTTTGCAAAAGTTGCATAGAGGACAAGTCTTGATTAATCGAAAAATCGAAAATTGACCACCACACGGAGGCTTTATTCTTTTGTTTCGATATTCCGGCGACTTTGTTTTAAAATAAGAGTTTTAAGGATTCTTTTATTTCAAATTGTCAAATCTGATATTCATATTTATTTTGTCTTTTGATTTTACAGTAAATCATAATGTCTGGATCTACATTTAGTCCACTTGCCACCATACTCACTCAAAACAAGTTAATTGGAAATAACTACACTGAATGGAAATGAAACCTTGACATTGTATTAACTGCGGAGGATCACATATGTGTCCTCACCACCCCATGCCCCGAAGAACCCGCGACAAATGCTTCGGCAGCTGCCAGACGCGAGGTCGATAAATGGAAGAAGTCGAATGGAATGGCTCGTTGCTACATTCTGGCATCAATGGCTGGTGTGTTGCAACACCAATTCCAGTCGAACAATTCTGCCAGTGACATTATCGAATCCCTGAAGAAGATGTTCGGGGAGCATGGCAGGCCTGCTAGACAGGTAGCTATGCAAAAGATAATGAGTGCAAAGATGTCAGAAGGGACTCCAGTCAAGGAACATGTTTTAAAAATGATTGGTTATTTAAACGAGCTGGAGACCCTAGGTGCCAACATCGATGCACAGACCCAAGTTGATATGATCCTCAATTCGTTGTCACCTTCATTCACTCAATTTAAACTTAACTATAACATGAATCAAATGAATTTTTCAATGAGCGAATTGATGAGTTCTCTTTTGGCAGCGGAAGGGGTGATCAAACCTGGGGTCAACGTCTTGAACGTTGAAAAAAGCGCTTCATCTTCCCGATCTACACCGAAAGGAAAAAAAAGGGAAGAAGAAGGCTGGCACTGGTGGTCCAAGTGTTGGACCAGTCCCTAAGATTGCAAAATCTAAGGGAAAAGGTAAGGGCAAAGGGAAGGTGGATGGCCAAGGCAAAGGAAAGTGTTTCCAATGCAGTGAGAAGGGCCACTGGAAGAGGAACTGTCCAGAATTCTTAGCTACAAGAGTTCAAGGTATGATTGAATCACATGTGATTGAAGTAAGTTTTATTACGGATACTTCAAATACTTGGTGCATTGATTCTGGTGCGACTAACCATATCTGTAATTCATTGCAGGGGTTCAGATCAACCAAGAGGTGCAGTGATGGGGAAATCATACTTACTCTAGGTTCTAGTGCAACCATTTCTGCGGTTGCTATAGGAGTCGTAGTTTTAGAATTTCTAGACAATAAAGTTTTGATTTTATCAGATGTACTTTACGTCCCTTCAATGAGACGTAATTTAATTTCAGTTTCTAATTTATCGAATAATGGTTATTCTTTTCATTTTGGAACTGAATTTGTTATTAAAAGAAATAGTTCTTTTATATGTTCTGGTGTTAAATCAAATGGTTTGTATGTGATCACTCCCAATATTTCTAAAGATTCTTGCTTGGAACTTAATAACTCAATGGTAACTATACCATCTAAAAGAAAAGAACCTTCCACTAATCCAACAAGGCTTTGGCATATGAGGCTTGGCTATATCAATCTAATAGGATTGGCAGACTAGTCAAAGAAGGGGTTTTAGGCGATTTGGTTCTCGAACCAATGGAAGTCTGCAAGTCTTGTTTAGAGGGTAAGATGACCAAAAGGCTCTTTCCTGCAAAGGGCAATAGAACCAATGCATTGTTGGAATTAGTTCATACTGATTTGTGTGGACCAATAAATATTAGAGCAAGGGATGGTTATGAGTATTTCATAACATTTACTGATGACCACTCTAGGTATGGATATGTGTACCTAATGCAGCACAAGTCTGAAGCCTTTGAAAAGTTCAAAGAGTTTAGGGCTGAAGTGGAGAAGCAATTGGGCTCATATATCAAGGCCATTCAATCTGATCGAGGTGGCGAGTACCTCTCTAATGAGTTTATTGATCACCTCGTACAGAATGGGATTCTGTCACAGTTGACTGCACTTGGCACGCCTCAGCAGAATGGTGTAGCGGAGAGAAGGAATCGGACTCTTTTAGACATGACTAGGTTAATGATGAGTTATTCAGAGTTGCCATTATTCCTTTGGGGTTATGCTTTGGAAACCGCTGCATACATACTAAATCTAGTACCAAGCAAATCTATTCCCAGGACACCACGGGAGATGTGGATTGGGCGCAAGCCTTCTTTGCAACATCTCCATATATGGGGGTGTCCGGCACATGTGCTGAAAGGAAAGATGAGCAAGTTGGATTCTAGATCAGAAGTATGTTATTTTGTAGGGTATCCAAAGGGTACTTATGGATGGTATTTTTATGATCCAAGAGAACAGAAAGTGTTTGTTAGTACAAATGCTATTTTCTTAGAGGATGATTATATCATGAACCATAAACCTAAGGGAAGAATAGATCTGAGAGAAATAGAAGGAGAGCCCTCAGTCCAACCCGCAGTTAATAACGATGTAAATCAAGAAAATACCACTTCTTCACCCATTTTCGCACCGGTACCTCGTCGTAGTGGGAGGATTATCAGCCAGCCTGATAGATACATGTTCTTAGGAGAAGTTTTTGAAGCTGTCTCCATAGAATCTGAATCTGATCCTGCCACATATGAAGAGGCAATGGCTGATGTTGATTCAGATCATTGGGTTAAAGCTATGAAGGCTGAATTAGAATCTATGGATTCTAATCAGGTCTAGGATCTTGTAGAACTTCCAGCCAATATTAAACCCATTGGTTGTAAGTGGGTCTACAAGAGGAAAAGAGCATCTGATGGAAAGGTTGAGACCTACAAGGCTAGGCTTGTAGCGAAAGGTTATACTCAGAGAGAGGGCATTGACTTTGAGAAAACCTTCTCGCCGGTAGCCATGCTCAAGTCCATCAGAATACTCTTATCCATTGCTGCATGCCTAGATTATGATATCTGGCATATGGATGTCAAGACTGCATTCTTAAATGGCAATCTTGAGGAGGACATCTATATGCAACAACCAGAGGGGTTCATAGCTGGTCGGAAAGGTAACTTGGTATGCAAGTTGCAATAGTCCATTTATGGGCTTAAGCAGACATCTAGAAGTTGGAACATCCGATTTGACCAAGCGGTCAAGTCGTTTGGTTTTATACAAAATCTGGATGAACCTTGTGTATACAAGAAGTGTGAAGGAAAAGTGGTGGCTTTTCTTGTGCTTTACGTTGACGACATTCTACTCATTGGAAATGATGTAGCAGGATTGTCAACGGTCAAGGTTTGGCTAGCTAGTACTTTCGATATGAAGGATCTAGGAGAGGCGAGCTATATTCTTGGGATAAAGCTCTTTCGGGATCACAAGCGAAAGATAATGGGATTGTCTCAAGCTAGTTATATCGATAAGGTGCTAACTAGGTTTTCAATGGATAATTCGAAGAAAGGTTTGTTACCTTTCAGGCATGGTTTAGCGCTCTCCAAGGACCAGTGTCCCAAGGCACAGGTTGAGAGGAATCGCATGGCAGGAATTCCATATGCTTTGACAGTTGGAAGTCTCATGTATGCGATGTTATGCACTAGACCAGATATCTGTTTTGTCGTTGGCATGGTTAGCAGGTATCAATCGAATCCGGGTCCAGAGCACTGGACAGCCGTTAAGCACATTCTTAAGTACATGAAAAGAACTAAAGATTACATACTTATGTACGGCGGTAGTGAGTTAATTCCAGTAGGATATACTGACTCGAACTTTATGTCAGATAAAGATTCGAGGAAGTCAACATCCGGACATCTCTTTACCTTGGGAGGTGGTGCTGTTAGTTGGAGGAGCATTAAGCAGAAATACATTGCAGACTCAACTACAGAAGCTGAGTATGTGGCTGCTTGTGAAGCCGCAAAGGAAGTTGTTTGGCTCAAGAAGTTCCTTATGGAGCTCGAGGTGGTACCAGCGTCATTGTCACCTATTACGCTTTACTGTGATAATAGTGGGCCAGTGGCTCAGTCCAAGGAGCCAAGGAACCACGGGAAGGAAAAGCACGTAGAGCGAAAATATCATCTTATCCGAGATATTGTTCAACGTGGAGATGTGACTGTCACCAAGATTGCCACCGCTGACAATCTTGCTGATCCGTTTACAAAGGCCTTGCCACAGAAGGTCTTTGATCGTCATCTAGATAGTCTAGGTCTTAGATGTAGTTCTGAATGGTTATGAGTGCAAGTGGGAGTTTGTTGGGTTTGTGCCCTCAAACCATTACTTTATATATGAGACATTGACATTTTAATATATGGATATCAGTTTTACATTTAGTTATGTATGTTTCTTTCATGAGATGATTGTTATCCTTAAGTATCATAGTAAGTAATTCGTGTATGTATGAGATACATACAAGTGAGATACGAATTACTATTCTTTGTTACTTAGAATGTGTCACAGTGGATGATGAGACTGGATATCTCATCAGGTTTACACTGTAGCATGATTAACTACCATTGGATGGAGTGATTAATCTCAATCACTAGAGTATAACTCTTAGTTAACATGCTAGTACTTATAGTGCATTGCCAGACCTGAGCTTTCCTATTGACACTCAAGACTGTCAATCAGTCGATAGGAACTCATAACTTGTATAAGGTACGTGTTCTTAATCTTGAGACGATTATGAACACAGACTGTGGATATGGCTGCTTTGACTTACCAATCAGTGAGGTCTATAGAAGATCAACACCTGGGTATCTTGGGTATGTCATATTCATAGGGTTGTGAACATATATTGTCAAGACAGAATCTACCCTCTGTTTCAGAGTAAGCATTCCCTTGAGAATGTCACCAAGTCAATTACTGAGTACTATAGTCTTGTTGATAAGAGTTATCAACATGTTTGCTAATCATGAGAGGTGAATGGGACTCAAGGAATACAAGAAGTAATCATGATTCAGGTTGACAGTAACAGTTATCCGACTACCTGAATATGATTACGAATGCTGAAGGTAGAGGGACATTAGTACAACATACAAGTCTAGTTATCGCTTTGGATATGTTCTTTTGCGTTGGAGTTCAGTTGTCGTTTTATAGTGGAGTAAACGTTAACTGACCAGTTAGTTAGCTTGTTGATCAAAGAGTTTGGTCACGGTAATTAACAAACTGGTCTAAGCCAACAATAAAGAGCCTAGGAGATCTCACTCTTAGCTCCGCCAGGATACCTGGAAAGACACATGAGGAAGTTGTCAAGACAAGTTCGATCGATTGAAGTATGTTCGATCGATTGAAGTCTTGGCAGTCTCGATCGATCGAGAATGGTTCGATCGATCGAAGGTTCGATCGATCGAAGGTCTTCGATTGCTCGAAGTCTAGGTCAGTTCTGGAAATCTATAAATAGGGCAGCTGCGTTCTGGAAAGTGAGTTTGTCGTTTTTATTAACCAGACGCTGCAGAAACTATTTTAGTCTTCCTAAACCTTCCTATCCTCTATATTATAGATCCCACCATCTCTAGTCTTTCCGGCAAGCATCCGCAGAAGACATAAGGGTGAAGACAACCTAGTGGAGGCTGCTGCATCACCAAGGTTGAAGATATCAGAATTGGGTTCAAGACACCAAGGTATAATCTTGTCCCCTCTTGTGCGCATCTATAGAATTAGTGAGTAGTAGATCCTGGGATACCAATCAGTTAGTATAATTGAATCTTTTCCACTGTGTGTTTAAAATATTTTTAAACCGATTTTTCCATCAAGAGGGGCCTTTTTTTCTTTTGAGTCCAGGTGGGGAGAGGGAGAGCTGAAGGGGTGGGGGTTCCGAAGGGGGTGTGTCCGATGCCCTTAGTGGTTCTGAAGGGTGGGGGTTTCCGAAGGGGGTGGGTCCGATGACCTTAGTGGTTTCGAAGGGTGGGGGGTTTCCGAAGGGGGTGGGTCCAAAGGTGGAGAAGGAGCGATGCCCTTTCTTACTTTTTTTTTTTAAGGAGGGGTCCAAGGAGGGTGGGGTCCGAAGGTGGAGAGGGGCCGAAGGAGTGGAGGCCGAAGGGGGGGCTCTGATGCCCTTTTTTGTGACTTGAGGGAGGGTTTGAAGGTGTGTGGGGGGAGGGGTTGGAAAAACCCTGAGTGGTGTAGGTGCCGGGGACAACCCCGAATAGAGGTGGTTGGTTAAGCCAAGAAGGGGGTGGGTGCAGAGGTGGTGGAGGCGGAGATGGGTGGGGGCCAAAGGTGATGGAGGTCGTAGGTGGGTGGAGATTGAAGGGGGTGTAGAGGTAGAGGTGGGTGGAAGCCGAAGGGGGTATGGGCTGAAGGTATCGCCCCCCTTTTTGTGTGCTAAGAGGGGATTCGAAGGTGGAGAGGGATTCGAAGGTGGAGAGGGATCCGAATGTGGAGAGTGGCCGAAGGTGGAGATTTTTTTTTTTAATATGTATGTGGTATAGGGGCAAGTGTTGTTGTGTAGTATCTTGGGGAGTCAGTAGGAGGAGTTTTTTTAAGGTGAGGTGACATTTAGATGTGCATGTGTGTAAATAAAAACCACCATAATAAAATACACTTTTTTTTTGGGCGAAGGTTAGTAGCTGCAAGTGAGTGGGGCGAAGGAGAGTAGCAGCGAGTGAGGAGGCGATGGTGAAATCCCTTCTTTTTCCTTTGTTTTTTTTAACGCAAAGGCGAGAAGCCGCAAGTGAGGGGGGGCAAAGATGAATAGCACCAAGTGAGAGGGCGAATGTGATATCATTTTTTTTTGGTCCATGATTAGTAGTCGCAAGCTAGGCGGGTGAAAGTGAGTACCCGCAAATGAGGGGGTGAAGTTGAGCAGCAGTAAGGAGGCGAAGGTGACATTTTTTTTTTTGGCCATGGTTAGTAGCCGCAAGCGAGGGGGTGAAACTAAGTACCCGCAAATGAGGAGGTGAAGTTGAGCAGCAGTAAGGGGGCGAAGGTGACATTTTTTTTTTTTTTTGGCCATGGTTAGTAGCCGCAAGCGAGGGGGGTGAAAGTGAGTACCTGCAAATGAGGGGCGGAGTTGAGAGTAGTAAGGGGGCGAAGGTGACATTTTTTTTGGGCCATGGTTAGTAGCCGCAAGCGAGGGGGTGTGAAGGTGAGTACCCACAAATGAGGGGGCGGAGTTGAGCAGCAGTAAAGAGGCGAAAGTGACATTTTTTTTTTTGGCCATGGTAAATAGCCGCAAGCGAGGGGGGTGAAAGTGAGTACCCGCAAATGAGGGGGCGGAGTTGAGCAGTAGTAAGGAGGCGAAGGTTAGTAGCCGCAAGTGAGGGGGATGAAAGTGAGTACCCGCAAATGAGGGGGCTGAGTTGAGCAGCAGTAAGGGGGCGAATGTGACATTTTTTTTGGGTCATGGTTAGCAGCCGCAAGCGAAGGGGGTGAAAGTGAGTACCCGCAAATGAGGGGGCGGAGTTGAGCAGCAGTTAGGGGGCGAAGGTGACATTTTTTTTTGGGCCATGGTTAGTAGCCGCAAGCGAGGGGGTGTGAAGGTGAGTACCCACAAATGAGGGGGCGAAGTTGAGCAGCAGTTAGGGGGTGAAGGTGACAAATTTTTTTTTGGGCCATGGACCTTCGGAAATGGACTTTTTTTTTTGTTGTGGTCTGAAGGTCATAGGAATGGGTAGGTAAAGACCCTTGGGGGGGGGGGGGGGGGATTGTAGTGTTGGTTTTTTTTATTTTTTATTTTGTGGGCCATGGGGGGGTGGCGAAGGTCATGGACTCATAGGGGGGTAGGTGTGACCCGAAGGTCATTTGAGGGGGGTTAGTTTTTTTTTTTTTTTTTTTTTTTTTTGTGGGGCCATATGGCCGAAGGTATTTGGGACCCGAAGGGTCATGTTGGTGGAAGAAGTTTTCAAATTTTTTTTTTGTGTGTGCATACATGCTATATATGTATATATTAATATATTAATATATATATATATATATATATATGTAAGGAGATAAAGGTAGAGTGAGATGGACCTCCAAATGGGATAGCTACATGTATGGCAGAGTCAGTAATTTTGATTAGGGGGCTTAAGCTATACGGGGGTTCGGGGGCAGCGGCCCGAGACCATTTTTTTGGAGTCTGTTCATACATAATTGAAGATTTTTCTTTTCTTTTCTTTTTTTAGGGATATTCTTATAATATGAGACTAATTGGTGACACGTGAATATTGTATAGTATTGTTTTCAAAATTCTAGGGAGGGCCTATTTCTAAAATGCATAAAATTCTCACACTAAAAGTGTAATTTTCAAAATACAAGGAGCCTTTCCTCTGGAATTGTATATACTTATATATCAATATAAATATAATTGATGGTACTAAATTAGGCCTTGTACCCCTTTGAGGGGCTAAAACATAAGTTGAGGAGGGGCCTAAAATATGTATGTATGTGTGTATAAGAGGGTTAGAGGGGTGGGAGGAGAGATAGAGAGAGAGAGAGAGAGAGAGAGACGAAGGGGGTATGTGGGCCCAAAGTTAGGGCTTCGGGTGAGGGAGCCGAGAGAGAGAGAGAGAGAGAGACGAAAAGAGTTGGTAGGTCCAAGGTTGGAGCTTCGGGTGAGGCTTTCGATAGAATTGGAGGGTAGTAGGTTTCGGGGGTAGGGCCCAAAGGTGTTGAGGTGGAGGGGGGAGGTTAATGATTTATTTTTTGTTTTTTTTTGTGTGTGGGACCATGAAGAGAAAAAAAAATAGAAATATACAATTTGGTCCCTAAATATGGCCATTAATAGAAATTGATCCCGACTTGATTTGGTGTATAGAAATTAATCATTAATTTGCAATAGAAATCAATAATTAGTCCCTATTCCTAAATGGTTAGTATAAATCCGGACCATTATACCCTTATCATACATGTATATATATATATATACACATATATATGACACATGTGAAATTCAAATAAAGTTAAATAAGGTAGTTAATAAATGGAGCAGATTGTTAGGAGATCATGGATAATGATTTTTATCCCAAAGATCATGCTGATTTGTGATTCAAAACAATGTCTTTTTAAATCTGTATGTAATATGTTTTATAGTAGAAAATGATTTTTATGTTTTATTAATTCGAATCATAGAAATAACAGATAATTTTGTGTGGAAGATTAAAGGTTGCTGATGAAAAAGTGAGAAATTCTCACAATGTAGTGCGAAATTCATAACTGTAATTCACAATATAGTGCGAAATCATGCTGAAATTTATAATCTGAGAATTTGGTGGTAAGCTTGTTGGAAGAAGTGACTTAGTTGTGAGAAATTTCGTATTATATCCAATCAAAAAGTGAGAAATGTGTATTACTAAGTGAGAAATTTGTTATTAGAGCATTCAGAATAGGCCATATGATTAGATGTACATATGTATATATGTACCACCAGCACAAATAAGACGTGCGAATGACGGGTATGGCAAGTGTAATCCATGGAGATCATGGATAAGAGTATAAATATTGCTCAAATCAAGAAGTTTCCTTATTTTACTCAACTTTCAAATTTGTTTTCTAATTAAGTATCTATATTAGGACTAAATACTAAGTGCTAAAATCAAGAAGTTTCCTTATTGAAGGTTGCTGAGAAAAAGGTGAGAAATTATCTTAATATAGTGCGAAATTCATATATATATATATATATAGAGAGAGAGAGAGAGAGAGAGAGAGAGAGAGCTGTGTATATTCAAAACACTTCCAAAATCGTGTATATATAGTTATGGGCAACGAATTTTTAGGAGATCATGGATAAGGGGATTAATATCCCTAAAATCAAGGGATTTCGGTTTAACAGAGTAATGTGAGAATTTCTCACTTTTTTTTTTGTATATACTGTTTTGTAAGTTCAAAAAACTTCCAAAATTGTGTTACATGCAGTTTTGGGAAACGTATTTTTAGGAGATCATGAATAAGGGAATTAATATCCCTATAATCAAGAGATTTTCGGTTTAACAAAGTGATGTGGGAATTTTTTATTTTTTTGTGAGAAATTTCTCACTAATTTCATTTACATAACACATTATCTATTGATTACAGTCTATACAAGTGAAAAAATTCTCACTAATTTAATCCACATACAATGAGGAAGTAATTTCTTACAGCCTATACAAGTGAGAAATTTCTCACTAATTTCACTACATAACAAATGAGCAATTTATTACAGCCTATAAAAGTGATAAATTTCTCACTAACTTCATCTACATAACAAGTGAGGAATTTCTTACAGCCTGTACAATAAGGAGATCCTCATCAATACTATATGTATGTATACAAACGGTTCGGATCTTAAGCGGACCTTAAAAATCGGACCTAAAGAAATTTCAAAATATGAGAAATTCGCACGTTTTTGTGAGAATTTTTCACTTTTTACACAGTTCGGACTGTGTATACAAATTCATGGAAGTGAGTAAATCTATGGCACAACCGTCGATGAATGCATTAAATCCATGAACCATTTCGGCGTGATCATCTTTTGTATCGTCTCGCAATCGGTTGATTTTGTTGATGATAGGTTGCAAATTTGAAACCTTGCTTTTCACTCGCATTTTCGAGAACAAAGGTGAAATCGAATTTTCGCGCTTAAAACGATTCGATTTCAGTGAGATATTTTGATTTTTTTTTCTCACGAATTGGTGAGTAATTTGTCCACATAGTGGTCACCGGTGGAGAGTGGTGGCCGGAGATGGTGGTGCATGGTTGATATAGGTGAAGGGAGGTAGAGAGAGGAGGAGGAGGAAGGTGGTGGGTGGTCGTTGGTGGTGGTGGAGGGGTTGTGACCCTCTCTCTCTTCTTTCTCCCTCTCTATTTTCATCTTTCTCTCTCTAGCAGATTTTCTCTCTCTTTCTCTCTCTCTCTCTCTCTCTATCTAAATATATAGACGGCCCGGCACTTAAGTGGACCTTAAAAAACGGACTGTGTAAAATGTGAGAATTTCTTACAAAAAAGTGGGAAGCGTGTTAAAAGTGAGAAATTCCCTGATTTGAATTTGAAACCCTGATTTTATATATATATATATATATATACGGGGGCAATTTTGTCCTTAAAATACTATAGGGACCTATTTCTAGATTCATTTGAAAAATGAGCCTATTTCTAGTTAGATGCATATATTAGGACTATATATTAAGTTACCCAAAAAAAAAGTGCCGAAGCTGTGTAAATGTATAAGGGCTTCGGGTGTTTTCTTTTTGTTTGTTTGGTGGTGGGTTTGCAACTTGCATGGGGCAGCAAACAGGAAGCATTTAATGCTTGGCTTGATGATGTGGAATTCTACCAACCACTAGTAGATGATACAAACCAAATATGTTCTAATATAAGTAATTTCTTTTTAGGGAAGGATGAGAAACCAAACCAATAGAATGTCCATGGGCATGTGTACGGATTGACATGTGCCATGGAAGTTTATTGGGTGTAGTAAGGCCAAGTAAGCATGTGGACTTTTTGTTATTCTTTTAATCAAATTTTGCCTTGTCATAACTCTTTCATCGGTAGATCGGGCTTTTGAGAGGTGAAGGGAGTGACTAGGTGTGAACAATATAGATAGATGGCTAAGAAATGATAGGGTGTGACAAAAAGTAGCAGTGGAGTAAATGCAAATAAATTAACCAAATGATTTTTTTTAAATATGTATATACATATCCTGAGGAGATGGAGGGGGTGGTACCAGTGGGTGTGGACCCCTTTGGCTAACAAAAGATGATGTTGAGCATAGCAACATCAGAAAATTATTATTTGTGTTTGCTAACAATGCTTGCGAGTATACCTCCCACTGTGGTCACAAAAATGTGGTAGGTTCTAATGTGATGTGTATGAGATATATGGATGGGTATAACACGGAAGCAGGTTAGTATAGGTGGAATAATAGATAAAATATGATAAAATAATGCAAAAAGTGTGGAATAATGAATATGTAAAAATATAGCATAATAATGGGATTCGGAGAGACTTCGGGTCGGATGAGAACCGAAGTAGCCCCAAATGAGAGAAAGAGAAAGCAGTAAGTTTTATGTATGATGGAGTAAGGTCAGAGAGCGGTGAGTAAGTATTAGGTAAGGTGAGACGAGGGGTATTATAAGACGGAGTGTCAAATAAGCCGAAGGGTAATGTTAGGAGAAGGGTGTTGTGAGAGGAAGGGTGTTGTAAGCCGAAGGTGTTGGTAATGTCAAGATATGGCGAAGGGTCAAGTTAGGTGAAAGGTCTCGTAGTACAAAGGATCTAGTTATACTCAAGACAAGGGGAATGTTTTGTAAATGGGTGAGAGTAGGAACCACAGTTAACCCTTTGCCCTCGTATAGGATTAAGCTGTGTTCGGTTCCGGCTTGTGTAGTAAATGAGGCTATTCATTTATACAGAAGGTCGTGGGGAGGCTGCAAAGCTTTGACGTGATGGGACGAAGTTAAGTTGGCATTCTATTAGTGGGATGTGTGTTTAAGGTAGGTGGGAAACTTAAATGCTCATGTTTAAGGTAGGTGGAGGTATTGAATGAGATGTTGATTTGTCATGGGCTTCGAGAGAAACGAGCCAAATACAAAAGTTATTGTCCCTAGATGGAAGACGAAGGTTGTAGGGTTAGTCAAGGGAGAAAGATATGCTATTGGTGCAGAGGTTTAAGCGAGTAAAGATACTGAGGGTTATGCCATTGGTGTAGAGGATTAAGCGATGGCGAGTGTCGAGGCGTGCAGAGGGTTAAGCAAGGGAGAGAACCGAGGTTCTCTTCTATTGGTGCAGTCCATTAAGAGCTCTTGAAATGACTAAGCACTGATGGTCAAAGGTTTGGGCCAATTTTGCTGTGATAGGCTTCGCCCATTGGTTGTGAGGTTGGTTGGGGTAACACATGTGAAAGTCACGTGTCTCTCTCTCTCTTTAGGACCAACCCTAACCTTGCCCGTGAGGCACAGGCTAGGGAGATGCCTTCGGCTCTAGCCACCTAACCATGAGTTTCCAAAATCCCAGCGGACTTGTCCACCCTTAGGTACTACTTCCGGACCAAGGGTGGGTGTCTGAGATATGAGTGTGTGTATATTTGAAGTGTGCTTCCTTTGTGGGCTACTTGAGTTGGGCTTCACAATCATGGAGTTTCATAATGGACTCCACGGAGTGGGCCCCTTTGAGGTGAGGTTTCGGAGTGGTGGACTTCGGAAGTGTGAGGCTTCGGAAGTGGTGAGGCTTCGGAGTGGACTCATAGGCTTTGGAAGTGGGCTCATCAGAAATAAGGCTTCAGAATGGGCTACTCGAGGTGGGCCTCGGGGCGAGTTTCTCAGTTATGGAGTTTCACTGTGGGCTCTGCGGGTGGGCCCGTTTGAGGTGAAGCTTCGGCGAGGCTTCGCAGTGGACTCATGGGCTTCGTAGGCTTCGGAGTGATGAGCTTCGGCAAATGGGCTCATTTGAAGTGAGGCCTTTTCAATTATGGAATTTCACAGTGAACTCTGCAGGTTGGCCCTGTTCGTGGGCATTCTGAAGTGGGCTAGCGGTGGTTATTGTTGGAGCCCATGTGGAGTCCATAATCAGTGGTGATGTTGTTATACGTGGAATCGTTAGTGATGTGTATTGGTCAAAGTGTATGAGTCGTCAACTATTACCTACACATATAAAGAAAACCCCAACCTTTACTCCCTCTATAAATATGCACTACCCTCCCCCTCATTTAGTTGTTACCCAAAAGAGAGAGAGAGAGAGAGAGAGAGAGAGAGTGAGAGAGAGAAATAGGCCGAGAGCGTGTATGTGTGTGTGTGTGTGTGTGTGTGTGTGTGTGAGAGAGAGAGAGAGAGAGAGAGAGAGAGAGAGAGAGAGAGAGAGGAAAGCTTACCACCCCCGAGCCACATCGTGACCCCGAATCTACGGTGAGTTCCTAACTTACTTGGTATACTAGATTAATGCTCATATTATTTTATGATTATTATTAATCTTTGAGAATATTGTGCTTAACATGTAGTGTCCCTAACTTAGGTCCATGTGATTATCTTTGTTAACATCATCATTATTATTATTACTATTATTTTTTATTATTATTATCTTAGTAGTTAACCGTTAAACCTTGTGCTTCGCATGTGGTACTCCTAACCTATATCCGTATTATTATTCCGTTAATAATAGTAATAATAATAATAATAATAATAATAATAATAATAATAATAATTATTATTATTATTATTATTATTATTATTATTATTATTACTATTAATAATATTATTATTATTACTATTTATTCCAGTTAAACCTCATGTTTTCATATGTTGTACCCTAAACATATTAATGTCCAGTTTATTATTCCGTTAATATTATTATAATTTTTTATTTATTTATTCCGGATTTAACCTTACGTTAATTCCGTTATTATTATTATTATTATTATTATTATTATTATTAGTAGTAGTAGTAGTAGTAGTATTATTTCCGTTTATTATAATTATTAGTCTGGTTAACCTAACGCTTTAACATGTTGTACTACAAGCTTAGAGCCCGTATTATATTTCAAGAATAGTCTATGTTTAATTAACTTGTACCTCATGCATAACATGTGATACATCTCACGTAGGAGTGAGTGTCGTAACGTCAAGTCGACGTGTATGAGTATTGAGTTGAATGGTCGTGGAGACCAAGTCCGTATGCATTTGAAAATACGTGTAGTCGACCACAGAGGTCCGAAGTTGATATGTAGTGAATCGGTACTGTCAAATGGAATTACAGGATCGCATGTCTGTGATGATTGCTACTATGGCTACGGAGAAGGCAAACATGATAGCAAAGTAACCATGTTGATAAGAATAAATCGAGAAATGAATAAACACATTTAGCCTGTAAGGCGAGATTACTACTGCGGTCGCGCGACAAACGATAGTAAGTAACCGTTTCGCAAATCGGCAAGATATTCATAAAGCAAGGTCCTGGGGACCTAGTGTATTTGGTTAGCTTGTAAACCGAGATTACTACTGTGGCTACAAAAAGGCAAATAACGATAGTAAAGTAACCATAGCTTAACCCACTGGGCAAGTCACTCTAAGCCAACGATGTTACACTGGTAATGTAACAAAATCAAGTAAGTCGGATGTTAAGTCGAGTGAAGTCGAATATATCGATGATGCATAGTTCACGCACGGTCTCATTATAATTCATTCAACAGTCGTAACTAGTCGCTATATACTTTCGGATATGTAGTTTATATTAGGAGTGTTTGGTTAGGACACTCACTTAGCTTTTATTAAAGTTAATGGCATACTACGCCCTGAACATTCCCACGTCTAGACTTCACATGATATGACTACCTGGAGGAGCGCTATCTAGAAGAAGCCTATGAAGAGGAAGCCTACAGCGATGAAGGTCACGGCTACGCCAGTTAGAGGCGCGGCTTCAAGAAAGAAGACTTAGTTATTCCATATAGATTTTTATCCATTTATACTAAGTTATAAAGTGGCTTCACACGCCTTACTTCAACGATCTTACACTTTCTTTTGTTCTTATATATAAAGATGTAAACGGCGTCCAACGCCTTAATCTCTTTTGTTGTTTTATCTTTTGAAACTACAAACTCTTATGTATTAGCGAGTAACCTTACCTTTTGATGTATATATTCAGTTTACACATCCGCTTAAGTTATTCTTTTATTATCTAGTGTGTTATGGACAATCAGTTAATGTAACTAGTCATAGCTTACGGACCCAGAAAGGAAAATTTTATTTCCTCCTAATTTCTGCTACTCCAGGGCGTAACAAAATCCTACTACAGTTGTAGGGCCCCCCAAATTTCCCAAGTAGACCAGTAGTATTAGTCACAATAAAGCCCACACACATCTTAAGGCCCAATAAAATCAAGAGTAATGTAATGCTTTACAAATTTTGTATCTCAAATGTGATTTTCAAAACAAGTGAAAGCGAGACCATCTTCAATAATGGTGGGACCACTTCAACATTCTTTAATGAAAATCGAGTGGGTCAATTGCCACATGTATTGGGAACCACATTTCTTATGCAAATTTGGAAAGTATAGTATTAATCTAAATCAAATAAAATCCCAACCCAATTGTCCCAACCCCTATATCTGTTGGGAATTTAACACGCGAAACCAAATTCCCCCAAATAAATACACACACACACACATACACACACATGAGTAGTAATTAAACATGCATACTAAAGAAAAAACACACAGATTTCTACGTGGTTCGGCCAAACACCTGACTACGTCCACACCCAAGAGATCCATTCTTTCACTATTGAGTAAAACATGGTACAAGTTACATGGATTAAATCCCATAACCCAAATACAAGACCCTTGTACACTCCCCACTCAATAACTCCAAAGAACCTGACACAATTAATCACTGTAACATAGAGAAATCACTGTAACATAGAGAAATCACAGAAATAAAGAAATACCCATCCCTACCTCACATCCCTATCATTGTCAACAACCCTCACAGAAAACCCCAATGATTAATATCTCTCTCACCCTAGACCATGCACCCCCATGAGGGGAGACCTGCAACTTGGTACACCAAGGGCTTCCTAAATTCCTATACAACATCCCTATATATAAAGTTTGCAACCCATTACTTATTGGATAAGTAATACAACTCTATCACAAAGGAAACCAAATAACATTAGAAATCTAGCCAAATCACAATCCATAAATTAATGTGATTATCCCACATGTGATATAATCCCAATAATCATCTCCTCTATCACTTGTGGGGAAACTGTCCAATCAATCTATCACACATGATCAGCACCCCTCAACTGGAGCACCCACAAAGCTGACGACTTTATAACCTTTTGCCATTGACCGTCTTTCCGTGCCAGCTTGCACAGCCCAATTCAAAATGGTCTCAACACCTCCGATTCGTCAAACCTCGGTCAATACATATACAGCTGCCCCGAATTAATTGTATGCATTAACTCCACCAGAGAATAGCCTCGATCTCTCATTCTCCCCAACAGGATTTCCCCTCACCATCGTCTGAACCGTGACCAAACCATCCACGCACTCACTTATATAAGAATTTTTCATCAAGGACTTGGGAGTACAACTCTACCAACCAGACGACACAAACCATCCACACTTCTCTCAACCGCCGTGTGTGATTTCAACAACAATATTAGATTCCTCCGCAACTTTGGGATCAATATCACACCACCCAAAAGCGAACCTGCTCCAAAAAATATTTGATCAACGTTCCTACGTGCAGTATCCGAACAATTACCTCTGTCGAATAATTGCGCATGTGTCTGCCCCCGTCTTCTTGGAACCCATCAACTTATTTTCTCCAGAGGCACATACTTACCGTACCCGGAATCTAACAGTCCAAGAGAAATGCCCGTATGAGTGGAATGTGAGAGCCTTTCCACCATACGCAACCTGCTACAATCATAGTAGCATCAAAATTATTTTTCGGCCCTAGATCCCAACTTGCTGCTATATATATAACTAGGATCTATTACCAAGAAAAAATAAATTCCAATCCGTGCAAGATTTCATAAAATCCGCACCAACAGATGAATATGTAGCACCCAAAAACCTTAAGAACCATCTCTGACCTAAATTTCAAGCAACATAGCTTGTCCCCACAAGCTCCTTAAAATTCCAACCAATCAGGATTCAAGTTTCGCTACACCATGCCACATGGAATAATTTACCATGACAAACTTCAAAGCCTATCATTCACGGGACCATGACGATGACCACCGTCACCATGTTACTAACATGTTCACCTGTTCCTTTTTTTTTTCTTCATCTTGTGTTATCTTTTAACCATCGTGCTGCTAATCTCCACCGTCACCGTGCACCTTTGTCACCATGATCTGACTACCATAGCTTTGATACCACTTGTTAGGAATTTAACACGCAAACCAAAATTCCCCCAAATAAACATACACATGAGCAGTAATTAAACATGCACACTAAAGAAAAGACACACAGATTTCTACGTGGTTCAGCCAAACACCTGCCTACGTCCACACCCAAGAGATCCATTCTTTCACTATTGAGTAAAACATGGTACAAGTTACATGGATTAAATCCCATAACCCAAGTACAAGACTCTTGTACACTCCCCACTCAATAACTCCAAAGAACCTGACACAATTAATCACTATAACATAGAGAAATCACAGAGATAAAGAAATACCCATCCCTACCTCACATTTCTATCATTGTCAACAACCCTCACAGAAAACCCAATGATTAATATCTCTCTCACCCTAAACTATGCACTCCCATGAGGGGAGACCTGCAACTTGGTACACCAAGGGCTTCCTAAATTCCTATACAACATCCCTATATATAGAGTTTGCAACCCATTACTTATTGGACAAGTAATACAACTCTATCACAAAGGAAACCAAATAACATTAGGAATCTAGCCAAATTACAATCCATAAATTAATGTGATTATCCCACATGTGATATAATCCCAATAATATCAATCTACACCCTAATTTCCTTCCCCAACACATTGTAGCCCAAATGCCCTAAGCCTCAAGTGTTTGTTTTAATGTCTAACTTTATGGGTTGTTCTAAGGTCTAGCTTAGAGTTTTTGTAATTTATGATTTTGGGGCTGTTCAAGCTATCTCTTCAAACAGAATTACTTGGTATACATTAACTTGAAGATAATTCAAATTTTAGAAGCTAAGACATGAAAAAGATTCCTATGTAAATTGTTGAGATTAAGTCAAGTTTCATCTTAAAATTAATCATGATGATTTTATACAAGCTTAATTAGTAAATTAATAAAATTAAACATGTTATCAATTGAATAATCTTGTGGCTAAAAACGCGAGAAGGGTAATATTTTTGTGATAGATTACAATATTTTTGCCTTGTTGTAAAGCGAATTATTCTAAGCTAATTGCATAGTTGTATTGTTTTGTGTCGCATGGTAGTTAAAAGCCTCGCGATGGCTAGTTCATGGTTATTTTTGTGGTTTATAGTAATTTGACATCTAATAATAGCTAATTTTTGTGGATATATAAGGCCCTATATTAGAAGCTCGCTTAGGGGACTTAAGAACTCAGGGTCGGTCCTGTTCTTCCGACACCGTTAACTACTGTCTTTATTTGAAATAAATTTATAATTTGAGAGCTCAAAGTATAGCAGTCTAAATTGTTGGTCCTAAAATGAAACTTCTTATAATTAGGAGTGTTCGTGGTCGATTTTCGGTCAATTTAGACTTGTATATTTTTTAAAAAAATCGAACAATTGGTGTTTAGTTAGTTTGATATGGACTGATTTTCAATTTTTAGCTTTTTTTTTTGTTTGTTAAAACCCCTACCTATAACTACAGTCTACAGCCTACAAGATATTCAAATACTATTCATCTTGATTTACTGTTTCTTATTTAAATATTAAATTAATGCATTAGTATTATTCAGTGATATTTACTTCTAATTAACTAATTGTTAGCTTTAATTAGTGGGTACTCAGTATTGCCAAAGCAATAGTGGATATTGTCAAAAGTGCTTCAGTTTGCTTTGATAAAATGACAATAAAGTGCTTCAGTTTGCTTTGATAAAATGATAATATTCACTATTACTTTGGCTATAGTGGTACTCTAATTATTTAATACTACCTAGGCCATGGATCCACAACTATAAAAGTATGACTAAAAGTGGGAATAAAATGGCCATTGCTAGCCTAATGCTAGGTGATCAAAAAAAAAAAAATAGGCCATTGCCAAATACTATTGGCAACTACCAAGTGAAAAGGTAAGCGAGAAAACATCCTAACATTTTTCCGTAGTATTATTATTATTATTATTATTATTATTATATGAGCATTTGTTTGTGTTATCGTAGTTCTTCGTATCTCAGCCGTCCATTGCTCATCATCAACAATGATACCAACATAATCTAACGGTTGAAGTGCAAAGTGATTACGTAGAAGCAACACCACACTGACTATTCCCAAAGTTCGAAAATCAAAATCTGAAAAAACAGGAGGGGCGCTTTACGAATTTTACTAATCTTAAGAGAGTTTGAAACTCCAAAACTCAAAAAAAAGCTCCCGCAGCTTAGAAATAGATTTCTTTCTTTAGTCTCTCTACATACTCCATAGTCCATACCAATCAATAGTCTGATATATATATATATATATATATGCACGTTAAAGTACAGCAGTTAACTCTGTTCGAGCTCGATCTCTGACTTGGAGCCCTCTTTCTTCTCTTTCCTACAAATACAATTTTTTTTGACTTTCGAGCTCTTCTGGATTTCTTAAATTGTTCCCCACCCACCCCTTCTGAGTGAACAAAAAAAAAAAGGTTAGGGTTTCTTTGCGCTTCTATTCAATTAATTCAAAGACTTCGCCTTTTTCAGCTCTTGTTAGAGCTTCCCCCCAATTCTCTTTAGCTAGAAGAAACTTAGGGTTTTTAAGGTGTGTGGATTTGGGGGAATTCGCATGTGCTTCACCGAATTGGGGTTTTTTCTTTGTTCAGGGTAAGCATTAAGTTACAATCTAGGTATGAGTTGAAGTGGTGTGAAGTTCGGATTTTCGCAGAAGAGTTTGGGTGTCATTCAGTATTGTATGAAATTTTTTGGTTTTATTTAAAGTAGAGGGAAAGAGAGATGTTCTATTCGCAGTTTATATTAGCCAAGAAGGGCCCTCTCGGGACAATATGGATTGCGGCACATTTGGAGCGGAAACTACGCAAGAATCAAGTTGCTGACACCGATATTGGCGTCTCTGTTGGTCAGTTTTTTTTTTTTTTTTTTCATCCTTTGATTTATGCTTTTGATGTTTCAATATTTTGGGCAGAGTTACTGCTTTCTTTGATCTCATTTACTGTGTATCATTTTCATTCTCTTTCACGGCAATTGAACTTCATTGTACACATTCCCCGCACGCAGTCTTCTGCTACACCAACGAGCACCCATCACTACTCATCATATCATATAAATATATGCCTTTTCTAATAGTACTCGGTGTAGTATATTTACTATGTACCTTTGTGGGTTTTAGGTTTGTACCCACCATCCCTTATGTAACCCAGTCACTACAGTGAGTCAATCACAGGGATTGATAGACTAAGAAGCAATAATGCGTGAACGATGTAAAGAAAAGTTGTCAAGAAGCCCATGCTAATGACAAGGATTTGGAAGTTATTGTTAGGACAAGAAGTGATTTTACGTTTTAAGACATATATTTTGATTGTCTTTTGTTTTGGGAAACTCCAAGGTAGAGAGAGAGCAATCAAGTTTTGTCAAGTTAATCCAATAAAACACTTTCTTGTTAAAGAGACCACCGATTATAGTTGGTGAATTGTATCAGATCAATTATGTGCTGTCTGTTTGTGTATTAAATTGTGATGGCTTTGTCTTATGATCAATGTATTGGTGATTTTGGAAATTCAAAGCCATTCTAGCCGTTACGGACCATTGGGATTTCAATAATTATAGTTTATTACAATGTTATAATAGTAGTGAGTGCTTGTGACGACATGGGAATTAGACAGAAACCTCAAGCCCGCCGCACACCCCCCCACCCTCTCTCTCTCTCTCTCTCTCTCTCTCTCTCTCTCTCTCTCTCTCTCGTTCCCACCTATTTTGCTGTTCTCAATCCTGGAAAAAGTATTCGTGAATTTGTAAAGAATATCATTATGCTTGGTGTAATGGTATTTATACCTCTTTCAGAGGTTTAAATACTTTGTAATACTTGACAAAACTATGTTAATACTTATTGACTAGTAATATTTCACCGATAGAAAAAAAGATAGCCCTTTTCTTATATTGGTATTACTTGTCAAATTTCGCGAGAGGTGCTAATTCAGAGCTGTGGATATTTGAAAACAAAATTAAAATCCTGGGATTCACGTAAATCAAAGTTTAACGGAGGAGTTATCTATTATAGAGAAAAAGAAAATTCAAAATTCTTATACATCCAAAATATTAAAGTACAATTGGGGTTTGAAAGTAGATCGGTCCTTCCCAAACACAGACACTGCTATACATATCTAGTTGACACATGTCAAGATGCAATTTTAATTTAAGGTAGCGTGCCGCCCAAATCTCAAGACTTTGCTCTAATATGATCCCGCCTCAAACTCGACTGGCTTTTAGAGAACCAAGGTCGAGATCGGCTTGAAGAGAAATTATCAAGCTTGAGCTTGGCTTCATTGCCTTGAACAAATCAAGCTCAAGCTTGATATTAAACTCTGAACAAACTATGCAAACCTTTAAAACTACATAGATTTATTGTATATCTATAATTACGTAGCTATAAAGTACTAATCTCTAAAACTATGTAGTTTTTCTGGATATGTTCATTTAAACAAGCCACTATATAGGCCCTTAACAAGTCTCTTTATGAGTTTTTCACAAATCTACTTACGAGCCTTAATTAAACAAGTTCACAAGTTCTATGGAGCTGAGCTCATGTATGCTTGAGCTTGACTTGTTTATTAAATGAGCTTGAAATCTAGGGATGGCAACGGGGCGGGTATGGGACGGGGCCCCCATACCCCGCCCCCGCCCCGCTTCAGTAAACCCTCCCCCCGCTCCCGCCCCTCCCCCGCCCCCGCCCCGCCCCAATTATGATTTTTTTTTTTTTGGGTACACAAATTGAAAAAGCAGTTTTTTCCCCATTAGTGCAGTTTTTTTTTAACTTATCCAATTAGTTCCCCAATAGTGCAGTTTTTTTTTTTTAATGGTAATACACATAACTATTGAAGGGTAAAAATGTAAATACAAGTATATTCGGGGCGGATTCGGGTTTTTTGACCCTACCCCGAACCCGAACCCGACTCGGGTTTTGAAAATCTCCCCCATACTCGCCCCTAACCCTATTAAAGCCCCCCCCCATACCCTACCTATTAGGGGTGGGGAACCCGGAAAACCCGCCCCATTGCCATCCCTATTGAAATCCTGGCTTGAACGGCTTGTTTATAAATAAATAATACAAGTGGAGCCCTTAAGCATGTTCACGAGGGCTTGCTCGTATACAGTCCCACCCATATCCGTAGAGCATGTTGAGTACTTGGCAAGCCACAAGAAGTTATCCCGAAACAATTGTTTGTAGGTTACTCGTTTCTTGGCTTACTTACTTTTTGTCTCTATAACCATGAATCTATGATTTTTTATTATCAAGACTATTTTAGACTAAACATCAAGACCTAGGAAGCACGGGTGCGGAGATTCAGGTGCTGAGGATTCGCCAATTTTCCAAAAAGTAAGGGTGCGGGTACGGGTGCGGCGGGAGTACTTGTATAAAATATATTAAAAATATATTTATATAATACTATAATAGTATATATAGATTGTTCTATGAATGCATTGTCTTTTTAATTGTTTCTTACTTGCTTATGTAAAGAAATAACAAGAAAACGATGTTTTGTGCATTGATGTTTACAAATATATTAGTTCATTAGTGTATACACTTGGGCACTCAAAATCCAAAATTGAACTCCAAAAGAACTCAAAGAATCCTCGAAGCACCCAGTGCGGGTGCGCACTAAGTGCTGGTGCGGCGGCCTTTTCGAAGAGTCCGTGCATCATAGATCAAGACTATTTTAGACTAAATGTGTCTCTATGCAAGATCAAATAGCTTGTCAAAAGATGTGACCTATGGATTTCTCCTACAATGCACGTCCAGGATATTCAGACATTACCATAATACTTGAAGAGTCCAGAAACCTAATTAAAAAACATGGAAAATCTTGCCAGGATATTTATTAACCTAAACCCGAAATAAAAAAAATCAATTACCCTAAACTTGGTTGTACAAGGTCTAGAATGTGTTGTGTATGAGAATCTTGATTTCACCCTTTTCTCATTAGCAGCATGCTTTCACTAGTGTATGCGACTATATTTGGTTATATCTGAGATTTTTGCCTTATGAGTTTTGATTATAGCCCTAAAAACCTGTGCAGGTAAATTACTCCAAGTATTTTCTTTTACTAACAATGACTTCAAAACTACCTAGTCAAGATGCTGATAAGTGGCACTGAATATCCTAGTCAATATACTTATTTACCACTAAGAGATTCGGTTCCGATGACCATTATGTTCTTGCTGTCAAATCCCTAAGAATTTGGAAAAACCTAACAGCCAAAATTTTTGGACTTTGAACTTTTACCTATTGTATCGAAGGCAACTAAACTCACATCTAAAAAGTATTTGAACTCACTACAGAGAAAATAATACCTATTATCATTTCAAACTTTAAGTTGTATACTTATTCTTGCGGACAAATGCTCTGTTTATGTTGCTTAATATTTGGTGCTAATTTGTTTATAGATACAAAATGGTATCTATTTTCATTTTTTTCCGAGGACAGATGCTGTATTTGAATTGCTAAATTTCTGGTACTCATTTGTTTTCAGACTCAATTCTTTTCCCTGATGTACCTATCGCACTTCGGTTGTCTAGCCATCTTCTGCTTGGTGTGGTGAGGATATATTCCAGAAAGGTGAATTACCTTTTCGATGATTGCAGTGAGGCTTTGCTCAAGGTCAAGCAAGCTTTTCGCTCAACTGCTGTTGATTTACCACCTGAAGAATCTACTGCACCATATCACTCCATCACCCTGCCTGAGACTTTTGATCTTGATGATTTTGAGCTGCCAGATAGTGATATTTTCCAGGGGTTGGTACCGAATTATATAATTTACCGTTTGAAGCAAATTTATTGTCTGACATGTGGTTTAGATTTAGAATCTGCCGAATCATATGCTGACATATAATGGTTCAATAGGCTGGTAATCATCCCCGCCAGGCTGATAAAAGAATCTGGATGTCTCAGGAGTCTCCCATTAGATGAATAGGATAACGAATTCTCTCCCAAGAGATTATTCTGTTACTAAGTATTTGTATATTTTTCCAATTTGGTTTTATAACGTTTTATACTGATTGCAACTCTTGCAGCAACTATGTTGACCATCATGTCAGTACACGAGAGCAGATTACACTTCAAGATAATATGGAGGGTGTGGTTTACTCCACATCCCAGTTTGGACTGGATGGTTAGTATTTCTTCCGCATGACATGGTTTGATAACGTATTTGACGGTTACATATAATTGGTTGCTTTGTTTTTTTTTTTTTTTGCCCTTGGTTTTGGTGATTTATTCCAGAACGGTTTGGTGACGGTGACACTTCTGGTTTAGACCTTGAGGAGGTAATCATTATTGACCTCATTGTTATATTTGTAGTATTTTGACTTACCAAAAAAATGATTATATTTTTTTTTCCTTCGCAATATTGATTTCTACTCTGTGAATTGGGTTGAGATATAGACTGCCTATCAGCCCAATTATTTATATTGCTGATGGTGGAAGTGTTATCTATAAACGGTGTCCTGTAAAGAGAGAGAGAGAGAGAGAGAGAGAGAGAGAGAGAGAGAGAGAGAGAGAGAGAGAAAATTTGACTAGAGATGTTTTGGGTCCCTGACTAATGAGAGAAAACATAGAATCTGGTCAGTTGTTGATGAGAGAGAGGGAGGTAGGACTGTACGAGGAATGATTCTATTTCTATCCCTTGCATTTCCATGCAATCTTGAGCTGACTTCATTAAACCAACCATTGCGATTCACTTAGCCCTATTTTTGGCCTGCAGTTAGAACAAACATGTGTCATCTTTTAGTAGTTTGGTATTACACAACAAAATTATGGCCTTTTTGGGCCAGAAAATACCAAATGTAGGGAGCATCCTTGATCGCACTCTACATAGCTACTGGAAGTTGATTCCGATGGATATGGAAACTCATATTAGCAATTGATGTAAGTTCCATATTTAGCATAGATATAGTTGTAGTATATATATGCAATGGATATGAGTATGAAAATAATTAAAAGAAGGAAGCAAGGGTAGTAAAAGTGAACTAGGAAGCAGTGATGTGGGGATGCGGATGCGGAGATGTCAGATGTGGGTGTGGGGTCATCAATTTTCAAAAATCTAGGACCCAGGTGCTGGGGGATTTGTCAATTTTCCAAAAAACTAGGATGTAGGTGCGAGGGTTACTTTAGCAAATATTAAAGGAACATACATGTATATCATTGTATAAACTCTATAACCAGTGTTGTCTTAATTTGTATGTTATTAAAACATGAAAAGTAAGAAGCGTAAAGGTCAAATCAGCAACACAAGACTTTTGACGTGTAATCCAACTCCCAACATTCTCTAATTGACCCCAAGTTTTGAAAATTATGTTATTGCCCCCTTTTTTAAGAAAAAAAATTACAAACGTACTCTGGTGCACCCGAGAAGAATCCACACTGCACCGAGTTGCAACCTGGAAGAATCCCGTCTCCAAATAGCACCCGAGTTGGAGAATGCAGTGCGCACCCTGCTGCATCTGCACCACGTGGGCATTTGGTACTGATTCTTCATCCTTTTAGAAGAATCTGTGCTTGAGGATAAAGGTGGTGAGCAAAGATACGAAACAAGCGTTAAGGAGGCACTAGAATCGGCACCAGGCCATTCCCTATATCACCAATTTTTTATTCGAAACTTTTTAGTGTTTTTTTTTTTTAAATGTTTGGAAATGTGTTAAATCAACTAGAGTTTGTATTTATGACACAATTCTGGGAATTAGATTTCATTTGATTTTGTAGTCAACATGTACTCAGCATTTCTGCAATTGATCATGGATGCTTTTTTAATTTTCTGCTGGTGTGGCAAGCTGGTGATCGTGAAAAGTTAATCCGCTTATTCAAGATAAATACTAGTGCACTGGAGGACCAAGTTGGACCTAATAGAATTTGGTGGTCCGATGTCTTCTTGTCAGGGGGACTATTTGTATATATATATATATATATATTTTTTTTTTTACAAAAATGAACAATTTTCACTGGGTTGGAATCATATGGAGGTTGTCACTGAACAATTCATTGAATTCTATCAAACAGAGATATGGGATTACCCATCTAGTTCACCCAAGTAGATAAAGCACACCCAAGCTGCTAGGTTTGATTAGTTTTAATTTGCAGAAATCATTAATCAGTCTATTTAAAGGATTTTCATCATTGAAGATTTGTTAAAAAATCAAATCGAGAAAATTCTGTATACTTGATCCAATAGCTATAACTTGCCTCGCAACGAAATCATTTCACATGAGGGTTTTATGAGTTCGTAAATTATTTTGTTTAAATTGGGAACATAATGAACATTATTGTTAACACCATATTTAAGGCCCTTTGGACAACGAATCACTTTCCATACAGTTAATATAATCACATAGTTTACTGTTCTATTAGCTGCAGAAGAGTAATATTCTCCCTCTCCCTCTTTCGTTATATAGTAAAAAACCATATGGTGTAATGACAGGTTTTATGCCCATGTTCTGCTTGGAAAAATTGATTCACCTAGTGTTTTGTTACTCATAACCTGAATTGCAGTTTTTTTTTTTTTCAAATGCAAACAGGAATTATTGTTGGACAAGGTTGCAGCTACGGGTCATGGTGGAGTTGTGCTGGATTTAGAGTATGCTTTTCCTGTCTACAACATTACCTCATTTCCTCTGGGTTGTTTGTTCCTTCATTCATTTTCAATATGCGGAGGTCATATATAAAACTTTTTCTACTATCCTTTACGACCAGCAATCTACTTGAGTGGTGTCTCCTATCACTCTTGAAGGGGGGGAGGTGTTGGGTTCAACTTATGCTTGGGAATTTGTGTGTGTTTTCCTTATAAAAGAGTGACCTTCTTTAACTTCTTTTAATGGATTGTTTAACATGGGTACGTAGGCATGGTTTGGATTATGGCCAGTGTTTGTGATAGTGTGATTACGAAACAAAAACAATGGTGGACTGCTTCCTAGGTTTCGACTCCGTCATTATTCATTAATGTCCATTATCGAATAAGAGTGTGTATCTGTGACTCCTCTATTCTCTAGAATTCTTTTTAAAAGATAGCCTAAGTGATCATATTATTTGATGATACTTATCCTTGATGAGCAATTTGAATTTTCGTAAATAATATATCTTTATTTAATCTGTAAGAGTCTAATGGCATTTAACTGTATTTTTTCTACTCTTTTTAGAAGACAATGTAACAAAAAATAACAAATTTTTTGGCACTCATCGTTTAGAGAAAACACATCTAAAATCCACAAGCATGTACAAAATCACTATTCAATAACTCAAAAAATGCACAAATTATACCCCTTTTATTGTTGAAGTTTCGAGTATGGAGCCCGATTAGCTGAATATTCTATAGTGTCGATAGTTTTGTAGGAGACGACTCTATATAGTTTAAGTGAGAAAAAAAGGACTAATTTTGATTGGAAAAGTTACAGGGAAGATCCAACTGACATTTTTATTGGAAATTTTGTGCAAGTGAAATGATGGATCTCGAGATTCTCGAATGTGTTATCGCAGTACTTCTCGCGATACGATATTATCTCGGGCAAGACGAACAAGTCATCTTGCAATACCAGAGAGGCAATGGTATTCGGCTAAATATTTGTAAGGGGTCGCGTTCTTGTCTCGGACCCTAGCGATACCTTGACGACTTGACCGTCTCATAACGGTATCGGCCGATACTATGAACCATGTATAAGGTTGTACCATATGTCCTAATTCCATTCCAATTTTTGTCTTCTTCAACGCATTTTGTAGCTTAGAGATTTTGATCTTACAAAAAAAGTTCTCTCTCTCTCTCTCTCTCTCTCTATATATATATATATATATGGTGTCTCTGCCCTTGAAAGCCTAAGCTTCCTGTATTGTCACGCTCCGGAACAGCAAAATGGAGAAAAATAAATTTCCTTTTTGGGTCCATAGGAAATGACGGGTGAATGTCACTAATTGTCCACACCACACAGTACTAGTCCAACTAACATCAATAAGAATAGTAAACAACTGAATATATAATAACAATTCTATCCGTTACAACATCAGAGTGGTCCTCAGGATCACAATAGGTCTAGAGACAACATATGCTCAAGTACCCGTTTGAACTAATAAAGTTCAACAGTAATATAAAACTAATTATAACTTCTTCATCTCTAGCTGGCGTAAGGATAGTCGTCAGTGTAACAGCCTTCTCTAGCATAATCGACATCAGTGGGGCCACCCATATTCCCCTTCAGAGTAGTAGCCGTCGTCATAAGCTCCATCATCTGTATTAAGAGGGACAATATAATCTGGACGGGGAATGTCCAGGCAATAACGGCCGTCAGCTTACTTAGAGCTGAGTGAATAGAAACTCGCAAGGTACCAATTATATAACGTAATAACAAGTTATGAAAGTCATAAGATATAGTTCTACTAAGTAATATCTTCTCTTTATTCAACCCCGCATTATCCGAATCCACATCTTATTATACGAGGACCTACTGACTCATACAACATTGATCTGATTGTAATATTCCTGGATACACCACAGCTCTGTCGACCATGGTTGAAAACATAGAGTATATATTCTCAATCCACCGCCAGTCATGGATACAAAGCTTCGAGCAACGGCATATCATTCTATTGCCACGACTTATCGATACCTTGCCAATGATCTCTCATCCACCGCTCGTTGAGGACATAATCCGTCCACCGCTCATTAAGGATATAATATAGATCACCTGGCTATCTCTGAACTACTTGGTTCCATCCACCGCTCGTTATGGATATAAACCATCCACCGCTCGTTAAAGATATACATGACCAAGTGTCCACCCACGTACAAATTCCCAGAACTTATCAAGACCTATCTAAGTTTCGTACTAAGATTGATACATGGCCAGACTACTCTGATTAAAAGGAAACGGGTATCGAACTCATACATGAACTACATAATATCTAACGTCATCACGTTAATATGTTATTCTTAATTGTACTTATCTTTGTTGTTACATTATCCCAGATCCACCCATAATCGTATACTGCAAGTCCGAGTCGAGAATCAAACGATCAAACCCTTCATATAATAAACAAGATAAGCAAACCATGTTCTGCAAAGTTCAATCGATCGAAGTCCTTTCGATCGATTGTACCATGTCCAATCGCTCGAAAGTCATCTTCTCCAGAGGTTCTGAACAGCGAGCGTCCAGAAGTGTTAGGGCGTGTTTGGGTCTAAAATTTATTTACGTCAAAAACTCGTAAAACATTATATCAAGGTACCGAGTGAGTTTAGAACTCACCGAACGATAGTAAGGTGCGTTTGGCAAGCTTTTGAGCTCCGAGCTTTAATGGCTCCTCCTCCTCTCTCTCCTTCTCTGTCTCTGTCTCTCTCTATGTCTCCTTTTCTTCTTTCTTCTCCTCGGCTTCTCTCTCTCTTTCTCACAGAGTATATATATAAATAAATATATGTGTGTATATATATGTATGTATATGGATGTGTGTGTATATATATATATATAAAACACAAGCACACACTCTCTCTCGCACTAAGCTGTCAAAAGTCTGGGCAACCAAAACCCACACACACGTACATACAAGTATATATGGGGAAAGGGAAGGGACAGGTGGCATTCCAGCGCACAAACTAAGACGAAATGTCCAGACACGTTCGATCGATTGAAGCGACTGCGATCAATTGAGAGCAGATCGGCCAGGTTCGATTGATTGAGACCGATTTGATCAATTGAACAAGGGAACACGTAATAAATTCATGTCGGCAGGGTTTCGATTGCTTGAACGAGGTTCGATCGATTAAACATTGAAACGCTCGATCGCTTGAAAGCACTTCGATCAATTGAGAGTGAAACTTTAAGTATGATCAAGGGAAGTATACATAATCTTATGTACTATTATACAATCCAAAAATACAGGGTATTACATGTATGATCTTTGTTAAACAACTTTTTAAAATAATATTTCACATCTCATTGATTTCATCATCTTTCACCAAATTACTATGATCTTCATTTTTGTTTTGCTAACTAAAGAGGCATGCTATTTCTCTTCAAATGATAAAAAGTTGCTCTGTTGGCATAATTAGTGCTCAATATGGTTTCCTTTTTGGAGCAAAGAGTGTGATGGGAGTGGGAGTAAAAACAAAAAATATCGCAAGTAGACAGAGAACTTTATGGTTGCATGATGTGTAAGATAAAAGATTTCTGTAAGTAGGATAGAGCTAGATGATTGTCCATTTTATCTATATTATCTTTCTTCTGGGTTCACACCCATATATTGGAATCTCCCAACAAATGTTTTACCTAAACTCTGTTATCAGCCACTGTAGTATCATCTAGATTTGTGCAATTTTTTGATTTAGTTTCGATTCTTTCGAATTTCTTAGAAGAAATTTCATATATGCAATCCTTCCCACCTCGTCCTGTAATGGTATTTGCAAGAGAGATATGGTAAGTTTGTCCAAGAGTATTACCACTTTGCTTAGGTCTGGTATGTTTGTAAGGGTATTTGCTAGGGAGATATGGTATGTTTGTCTAAAAGTATTACCAATGTGCCTACATTTTATTTGTTTTCACCATATTTGTGCCATATATGTGTGTGATATTGGTTGTTTTCTTCACATTATCGAAGGTTTACTGCCTAGTTTGATCCTTAGGATCATCAAAATGCTATGGCTTTTGACATTCTTTATCTGTCTTTTCTGATTCTAGCAGTGATCCTCAGGCTTCTGGGCAACCAATGATACCTCTAAAGCATGATGAAGATCATGAAGGAATGACCGAAAACTCAGGAATGCTGGCCCCTGCTACTGTAGATCAGGTTTGAACTTTAAGATCCAATGCTGGGTTCACTTTGTTCTTTTTTACGTTCAGATGAATTGACTTCTACTCTCGTATTAATTAGTTGTTACTTCCATCTTATGAATATGGTTTTCCTCTGTGAGTAGATTGGAAGTCCTGATCATAACTCCGAATTCATTGACTATGCTCACGCTCCATGTACTCCTGGACTAATGGAAGAGCCAAACTTGTCCATTGTTCAAGAGGCTTCAGCATTTGATGATCATCTGGAATTAGAAGATCATAATTTAACTGAGTCTGAAACTATAGAGAACTTGGAGAACGCTTGCAATAAATTAGATCTCCATCATGGGAACAAGAACACGGATGGTTGGTCTTTGGTCAACGATATGAATCCCGAAACTGTTCTTGATATGCCTGCTGAGGAAAATGGGTACAGTTCGGGTGCGAAAGAGATTGAGCTATTAAACCCACAAGGATATTCACCATCTCCTGCAACAGCCATGGAGCACATATCATCAGAGGATACCCATTTAGTATACATACCATCGTCTGATGTAGCTGATCCAGTGAAAGCCATTCCTCAAGTGTCAGAATTTTCAGATTTACAGAATGGAGTTATCGACAACAATGAGCCTGGTATCCACTCTATTGATGCTCTCAATGTTGACGGTATTGAACCCCGAGGAGTTAGATTGGATGAAGCTGAATCATCTCCCACTCTTTCTCACGAACCCTCTTCTCTGCAGGAACCTTGTGGTAAGCCAATGTTATAGTGTTCAAAATAGCCTGAGGAATCTAGTTTTACCTTTTTTCAGCAAGTATTGGAAGGAAATCCAGAAATGCATTAGTCGTGTCTGAAGTTTCTAACAATATAGAAATTGCAGGAAATGTTGAAAAGCCATGCGCTCTAAGTGATGACGTGGCATTAAATACTGAATCTCTTGGTAGTTCTGAAAGTGCGATCCCTGAAACTGAGACTTGTCTGGTGCCAAAAGATTCCATGGGTGGTACTATCATGCATGTTCTTCAGCCATGCAATTCGTATGTGAAACCGAATATTTTGAACCCTGAAGTTGATAATTCAGTTGATCCTGGGTTACCATCCAAAGAGCTTCAGATGTGCACATTGGAGACATCTCAAAGGGAGGAGTTGCCACATGCTTCTGAATTTTCCACTGAGGTGCAAGGTTTGTTTGAGGAGCTTATATTAGTAACTTGACACTGATAAACTGGTAAAGTTCACATCTATCTGTTAGCTTATCTTTGTCCTTTGATTTTCAGCTGAAGGGTGTCATGGTACTGATGTTACAGAACCAGTCTTAGAAGAAACCCAAGAGTTAGTACCTGATTCAATTGCAGATAAGCAGGCGGATTTTAATAAAGTAGATGATCAACCCGGCAGTGTGATCTCACGAGGTTCTCGTTTGGAAAATTTGGACAGTTCTGAACTGCCTGCGCCTGAAAAGTTGCTTTCTGTACCAGAAAGCGTTGCTGATCTATGTAATGATTTACTAGTGGAGTCTACCCCAGACAATGCAGTCTCTGTGAGAGGTGATATAGGTGGCGCTGGGGTCGAAACGATTTCAGGAAAAAAGCGAAGTTTCACAGAAAGTACCCTGACTGTGCAGAGTCTAAATTCAGTTGAATCTTTTGGAATGACCTATTCCAAAACTGGGGAAATTCCTGATGATGATGATTTGTTGTCTTCCATTTTAGGTATCCAATTATTTCTTTCATCATGCGTTTCGGAATAGATTTGTACCTTTATGTTCCCAAGACTGATAAATGGTGTTAAATTCGGAGCTCCTAATATATTTGGAAGAAGTTATAGTGTTAGATTATATATGGATTGTGATGACATGCTTCATTATTCTTTGTTTTTGACTGATTGGGTTTATGATCATTTCAGTTGGAAGAAGATCTTCAGTTTTGAAACTGAAGTCCACTCCTTTGCCTCCACCTGAAATAACATCTATGAAACGTCCCCGAACTGTTCCCCGAGCTAGTGCTTCTAAGAGGAAAGTGCTAATGGATGATATTATGGTTTTGCATGGCGAGTATGTTCCATTTTCCATCTTTATTAATTTGTTCTGGTTTCTATGTTTTCTGGTTATGCTCTTTATATCATGTACTTGTCAACATGTTGCAAAAAAACTTGAAATGAAGAGAATTTTGAAAGATATAAGAATGTGTTGGATATCCCACATCACTCGTGTAGAGCCCCCACATGTGCTTATAAGCCTGGGTAATCCTCCTTTCATTTAGCGTCGTTTAAGGGTGAGTTAGGCCCATTGGTCTTTCTATTTGGTCCATAGCTAGGTTTGGCTCTACCCTTGTTGGGCTTGCCCCGTCACTGCTGGTGAAGGGTGTGTGTTGGATATCCCACATCGCCCGAGTAGAGTCTCCGCATGTGCTTCTTATAAGCTTGGATAATCCTCCCCTCATAAGTACCTTTTGAGGGTGAGTTATGCCCATTGGTCTTTCTATTGAATGCAAAGAAAGAGGTTAAAAGAGTGGTAAAAGGCGCAAGCATAAGGCATACACCGATTTTTATGCTCAACTGGATAGAAAAGATGCAAAGATGAATATATGCATTACTTGCTAATTTTGGAGAGAGAAAAACTAGTGATTAAAATGTTAAATGTGTAGAAAGCGAAGATTGACATGAGTTACTTTGAAGAAATTGTTGAACGAAAAGCATACAAAAACATAGGTTTGGAAGGGCACAATTGCTATAGAGGGATAGAAGACGTATTCTTTTCAAAGGATTTAAGTCTACGAGGTTAAAATGCATTAGAAGGATGAAAACAGAAGGGCATTGGGGCAAGATGGTATCCCGGAAGTGCCTATGGGATGATGGAGTATTTTGGCTCACAAAGTTTTTTAGTAAGATCATTTCTACAAGAGGAAATATGCATAATGAGTGGAGAAAAGAGTATTTAGTACTGACATGTGTGTGTGTGTGTGTAAAAAGAGGGGGTGGGGGGTGTTTAGGATGATGTTCAAAGTTGTACAAATTATCGTGTCATTAAGTTAATGAGTTTTATACACTTTGGGAGTGGGTGATTAAGCAATGACTAAGACATGGGACCACAGTTTTGGAGAATAAATTGGATTTATGGTAGGGATGATTAAATGCTAAATAAGAAGTTTGGTGAGAAGCTTTAGAGTTGGAATGCTTTAGGGTAAGTTGGTCAAAATCCGTAATACAATTTTATCAAGCCTAGTACTAAATGGAGATGTGGTAAATATTAAGGATCAAGAGATTTAAAAATGTAACAACTTACATTATTTTGGTTCTATTTTACATAGGGACAATGAGATTAGAGATGATGTAGGTCAGAGAATTAAATTAGGATGATCAAGTGGTAGAGTGCTTATGCGTTCCGGCATGTTGTATATCACCGTCATAAGAACTTTCTAGGACAACTATTAGGCGGGTTATGTTTCATGCGAGAGTGTTAAGCAATTAAGAAACATCATATTACTATATGTAAATAGGATGTGTAGTTCGTGATATGGTAAAAGGTACCCCCATTCTAGTTAATACGCGGGAGAGTTTATTAAGATGGGTTGACATGTACAAAGAAGACCAATAGTTGCACCTGTTAGGACTTAGGACAGTCGATAGTATCCACATTGACTCATTGAGGGTAATATTAGCAAAAATTGTCACACCCCAACCTGCCATGGGCGGATTAATCCATGTAACAACGCCAGCAAGGCCTATTCTTATATTATTAACATTCCAAAATCAAGTTTAAACCTTCTCTTGCAAAAGTCACCTCAAGTACAAGTACTTATTTCAATCTAGAATAAAACCTTATTAAAATAACCCTTAAAGGGTTCGAGTACCAATATTAAATTTTTTGTGGGATGTAGAATCCCTTGAGGTACCATTTGGTTAAGTTGAAAGTTATTAAAAACCAACATAAATTGTTTGGCAGAGGTACCTACCTTCGACCAGTCCAGTGTACCTATGTACCTGGACCATAAACCATACCTGCTTCATACCCTTCAACCGGTCGACCGGTCCAAAGGTACACAGTAGCAACTCCCAGCTTACTGTTTTAACAAGATAAAAATTTATATTAAACAGTTTTCAAATAAATGGAATAAATACCCAACTCCTCCAAACATTATTTTAGGACAAGATTCCAGGGTACTAGGATTCAAATGAAAGCATTTAAAACAATTACAAGGGTTCCCAAACAATTCTTCAAATTTAACCATTAACACATGAAAACTAGTTCAACTACTTTTAAACTTACATGAACTCGGAAATAGCTCTTTTTACAAACTTCGTGGCTTGTTCAAACATTCACACTATTGGTCTAATATTTAGAGGTGTCAAACGGGCCGGGTTGGCCCGGCCCGATTTTTTCGGGCTAAAAGCCCGGACCGGCCCGGTTGTAGGCCCGGACCGGTAGGCCCGAGCCACTATGTCCGGTCCGGGGTGGACACCCCAACTCCCGTCCACGGCCCGGCCCGGCCCGCTCTCTAGTCCGAAGCCCGGCCCGGCCCGAAAGCCCGCCATTTTTACACTAAAAGTGGCTAAGGCCGCCCCCTAGCCCGAAGCCCGGCCCGGCCCGGCCCTAAGCCCGGCCCTAGTAGGCCCGGGCCACCGGTCCGGGGCGGACATCCCCCCTCCCCTCCCAAGCCCGGCCCGGCCCGGCCCGGTGTTAGGTGAAGCCCGGCCCGGCCCGGCCCAAAAGCCCGGTTGGGCCCGCTTTGACCGAGCCCGGCCCGGCCCGATTGACACCTCTACTAATATTAACACGACTCAACGAGTCGAGAGTCAAAAGTTACAACTAGATTACAAAGTAAACCCAATCTCATTTACACGTCCTAAACTACTATAATACATGAATTCTACTCCAAACAACCAAAACACACAATTAACATCTAAAAGTGGCATAAACCGTATAAATATGTGAATATGCATAATCCCAGCCCAAACTCTTATTGCCTCTTGCGTTCGGCTTTGAACCTGAAATGGTTATACAATAACCACTAATAAGCTTTTATGCTTAGTGAATGGGATGGGCTAATCATGTTGTTGGAGTGCATTAATGTGTGAAATGCAACAATTGATCTCATATAACATTAAGTTGGTCTCTGGAACACCAAGTAATCAATTCACCACCCCGGGCCCATGATCCTGGATCTTCTCACTTTTTCTTTGCATATAGCGTCTCCCCTTGTGACTCCGCCGGCGTCACCTTTTATTTTGTGGTCGTCACCACTACCCCACCTGTGAGGAGCTTGCATATCCCTCACTACGGGATAAATAAATGGTGATTACTACTTGATTTTCTTTGACCCTAATAAGCACATAAACCAACTCAACATGTGGACATGGCAATTTCATCATAATTGACATGTTAAATCCAAAATTAATACATGCATGTCTAATTAATCATGAATTTGACATACTAAAACATTATTTGCTACATAAACACATTAAACATCCAATTTTGGTTGGGGAAGACCAAAATTAACATAGTTGGAGGGAATAGAGAAGGCTCAAATAATGCAAAGGTTGAGTGAGGCTATATGATCTCAGATCAAGCGGAATGGATAAAAAAGATTAGACCTCGTACAATTCGGGACAAGGCTTAGTTGAGTCGTGAATGAGCATAGATGTGGAGATAGTGTAGTCAAAACAAAGTCGGATCAAAACTGAAATATGCATCAGGTTCCTGACCTGACATTCGAACATCAAGAAAGAATCTAGCATCGGCATGGTATCTTTTTCCCCCTTTAGTTGTAGCATACCTCTGACTCTTTCCATATGCAATTGTTTTTTATGCAATTTAATTTACTCACTAGATTTTGACGTGCTAAGTACTAACCAAATGTTCCTCATTTCTTCCAAAGTATGATACGACAACAATTGACAAGTACGGAAGGTATACGTCGCATGCGAAAGAAGGCTCCTTGCACTCGTACTGAAATATGGATGATACAGAAACAGTTTTTGGAAGAGGAGATTTTTATTGAATCTTTATTTCCTGGTAAGTTCTTGGCGTAGAAAATTCAATGTGATTTATACTTCCTAATTCCTATATAAAATATTCCCCTCCTTCCCTATATGACTATGACTCACGACTGTTCTTTCAATATCTTGGCTATAGAACTTCTATTATGACCATTTAAAGACCGACAACTGAAATTGATTTTTAACGATGATGATATATCTCGGTTGAATTGTATGTTCTCCCATTAGAGTCATGATTGTAGTAAAGTTTGAATGTAGTCATTTGGACACCTCAAGACTTGACTATCATTTTGCATGTGTGCCTCCCCCCCCCCCCCCCCCCCTCTTCTCCGTTTGCTCATTCTATCGGCACTGTTGTGCATTTATTGCTGTAAAAGTGAAGAAATGATATGTTTGATTAAAATTGAAAAAATGATTACAAGTGCCTAATATATATAGGCTTAGTTACAAGTTACACTTTTACAATCTAACCAATGTGGGACACTATAACATTACACTTTTTACAATATTATCCTCTTAACACTCCCCCTCAAGCTGGAGCATACATATCATATGCACCAAGCTTGTCACTTATATATTTAACCCGAGTCCCATTCAATGCTTTTGTGAACAAATCGGCTAACTGATATGCGGATTTCACGTGAACGATATTGATTACTTTCTTTAGAAGCTTTTCCCGAGCAAAATGACAATCAACCTCGATGTGTTTTGTCCTTTCATGAAATACTGGATTGGAGGTTATGTGAACGGCAGCTTGATTGTCACACAGTAAATTCATAGGACAAGACTGAGTAAACCCAAGCTCTTCTAGTAGATGCTTCATCCACACTAATTTACACGTAGTATGTGTCATAGCCCTGTATTTAGACTCAGCACTCAACCTAGCAACTACTGTCTGCTTCTTGCTCTTCCAGGACACAAGATTACCACCAACTGAAACACAATATCCTGTAGTGAATCTCCTATCACAAGGAGATCCTGCCCAATCAATATCACTGTAGCTCTCAATCCGTATATGACCTCGATCCTGATACAATAAACCACGGCTTGGAGCTCCTTTGAGATACTTCAAAATACGTATCACTGCCTCCCAATGTGTGGTACGAGGAGAACTCATGAACTGGCTGATGAAACTCACTGAAGAGGCAATGTCGGGTCTAGTAACAGTAAGATAATTAAGCTTACCAACCAAACGTCTGTACTGCTCAGGATCCTCCAATAACTCCCCTTGATCTGATAGTAACTTGGTGCTAGAATCCATAGGAGATTCCACAGGCTTGGATCCTAACATCCTGGATTCTGATAGGAGATCAAGTACATACTTCCTTTGAGATAAGCAAATCCCTTCACTTGACCTGGCAACCTCAATGCCCAAGAAATATCTAAGCTGCTCGAGGTCCTTGGTTTGAAATTTATTTTGACAGAAATAACTTCAACTCCAAAATACCCTTGGAATCATCTCCGGTAATAACAATGTCATCGACATACACAACAAAGAAGATTTTACCTGCTTTAGTATGTCGATAGAAGACTGAATGATCAACACATGCCTGGAGTCCAAATTCAGCAACTACATCACTGAACCTACCAAACCAGGCACGAGGAGACTGTTTCAGGCCATACAAAGATCCTCGTAATCTACATACTATATTCGACTCCCCCTGAGCAACAAACCCAGGGGGTTGCTCCATATATACCTCTTCCAACAAAGTGCCATTAAGGAAGGCATTCTTGACATCAAGTTGATGTAAGGGTCAGTGAAATATGGCCTCAAGAGAAATGAGGAGACGAACAGAGGTGATCTTGGTCACAGGATAGAACATCTCGGAATAGTCAAGGTCTTAAACCTGCGTATAGCCCTTGGCAACAAAGCGGGCTTTCAAGCGATCTATCATGCCGTCAAGGTGCACTTTAATAGTATAAACCAACGGCATCCCACTACTGCCTTGCCCGGAGGAAGAGGAACTAAGTCCTAAGTACCATATCTCGTAAGGCAGACATCTCATCCTCCATTGCCTGTCTCCATTCGGAATGGGTAAGAGCCTCTGCAACAGTGTTAGGAATCGACACAGAAGATAAAAAGTAACAAACGAAGGAAAAACAGGAGACAGACGATTATAAGAGACAAAGTTGGAAATAGGATGAGAAGTGCAAGAGCACTTACCCTTACGAAGAGCAATGGAAATGTCAGATTCTGATGGAGGTGGTTAACGGAGTAGCAGAATCTGGAACAGTCCGATGGCGACGAGTATATGTCTGCAAGTGTGAGTGATCCAGGCAGGATGAAACATATGGGGTAAGAAGGACAGGGGATGCGGGAGGTATGCAAGAGGTAAGGGAAACATGAAATCAGGATCGCTCATAGAGTGGGACTCTGAATAGTATGGAGTGGACTCAAATAAGTAACATCAGTTTGACACAAAGAAACGGTGTAGGGTAGGGCTATAACAACGATAGCCTTTCTGAACGCGAGAATACCCTAAGAAAACACACTTAATAGCACGTGGGTCTAACTTGTCAGTGCTTGGGGTAAGCTGATGGACAAAACAAACACATCCGAAAACACGTGGACTAACCGAAAACAGAGATTCAGTTGGAAATAATGTAGCATGAGGAGTGCACCCATCTAGAACAAAAGAGGGCATACGATTAATTAAATGACAGGCAGTAAGAACTGCATCCCCCTAGTAATATTTTGGAACCCTCATTTCAAACAACAAAGTGCGGGTGACTTCTAACCAATGACGATTTTTTCTTTCAGCAGCACCATTTTGTTGAGGTGTGTGCACACACAATGATTGGTGGAGCATCCCACATTTGCTCATGTAGGTGTGAAAGGATGAGAGATATTCCTGTGCATTATCACTACGAAGAATCTGAATAGGAACATTAAATTGAGTTTTAACTTCATTACTAAATGCACAAAATATTGAATATAACTCAGAACGATCTTTCATTAAATAATTCACGTTATTCTAGAGAAATTATCAACAAAGCTGACAAAGTACCGATACCCCTTAATAGAGGTTGTACGGTGTGGACCCCAAATATCTGAATGTACTAATTGAAATGGACAAGACATTCTTTTATTGACTCAGGGAGCAAATTGGACATGGTGAAGATTCCCCAACTAACACGACTCACACACTCTAAAACAGACAAATGACTCGAACTAGGTACTAGCAGCTTCAAGTTGGCCAAGGAAGGATGTTCAAGGCGGCAATGAATCTGGTAAGGAGACACTGTAGCAGGACAAGCAGTGGGAGAAGTGGGTGGTGGAGATGAACCATCAAAATAGTAGAGACAATTGGATTCATGGATTCATGCCCTACACCAATCGTCTTCCGAGTCAAATCCTGAATAAGAACATAATAAGGAAAAAAAAAAAGAGACACAAGCATTAAGATTCTTTGTCAATTTGCTAATATAAATTAAATTAAAGGGGGACCGGGGTATGTGAAGAACTGAAGATAAGGACAAGGATGAAGACAATGAGACAGCCCTTATTCCTTCAACAGGAATAGAGGAACCATTAGCTAATGTAATCGGGGGCAATGGGGATGATTTTTCAAGAGATGAAAATAGGGTCGATGTACCTGTGAGATGATCAGTAGCCCCAGAATCAATTACCCAAGGAGCAGAACGAAAGGTGAGACAAGCAGTGGATGTACCTTTCTGAACAAGAGAAGTACTAGGAGAAGATGCCTGCTGAGATGCCTGGAACTGTAGGAACTAAGTATACTCGTCTCGAGAAACCGAAAAGTGATCAGACACAAATGGAATTGGAGGATGAGTATCACCAGGAGTAGTAACAGCAGCATTGGCAAACCGTGCAGGACGGCCAATAAGTTCCCAACAAGTCTCTCGAGTATGACCATCCTTGCTGCAATTATCACAATGACGTGTGGGGCCGCAACCATGGCCTCTTCGTCCACCACGATAACGCCCTCCACGACGAGAAGGACCACCACCCCCACCAATAGGATGCTGTGAAGCCTAAGTAACAGGAGCTGAATGATCGGTAACGGGAGGAGCAAGGGCAGTAGAATCCCAAGAAGTGCTGCGAAGAACACGCTGATAGGTCTCGACAAGGGAAGGAAGGGTGGCACCACCACGAATCTGACATCGAACTGGCTCAAATTCGGACTTCAGACCGGCAAGAAATTTCATCACTGCCATTTGCTCCCGTTGTTCCTACTGTTTCTTTGCATCAGTAGTAATAGGAATAACACCGTTCAATTCTTCAACTAACCGTTTGAAGGAGCCAAAATACTCAGTAAATGAGAGATCACTTTGCTGCAACTGAAAATACTGAGAGGAGAGATCATACATCCGAGTGAGATCGCTGGAGAATAAGAGATGAGTATAATCCCAAATATCCTTATAAGTGCCCAAGTGACCACACATATACGCAATGTGTGGTTTCATAGAGTTCCAAAGGAGGGCAACGATTTGGGCATCCATTTGTTTCCATGTCTTGATGGCCTTGTCGTCGGTGGTGGGAGAAGACTCGGTAAGGTGAGCATTAAAACCCAAGCCAGTGAGGGTAATATTGACAGTCCGGGACCATTGGAGAAAATTGGATCTATTGAACTTCCTAGTGGCGAGTTGAGGAAGAGCTTTGGACTCCATGGAGAACAAATCGGAACCAAACAAATCAAACGGAACAAGATCCGGACAATGAATAGTGCCACGTGAATAGTAACTCTGATGAATAGTAAGTTTGGTGAATAGTGCTGCATGAATAGTAACTCGATGAGCAGTGTTGTGATGAACAGTAATTCGATGAACAGTGCTGCAATAAACAGTGCTGCGATGAAAAGTAACTTCGCGATGAAACTCTCGGCCCAACTTAGGGTTTTTTTTTCTTCTCCCTTTTTTTTTTCCTAGGTGAGATCGACCCGCTCTGATACCATGTAAAAGTGGAGAAATGATATTAAAATTGAAAACTGATTACAAGAGCCTAATATATATAGGCTTAGCTACAAGCTGCACTTTTACAATCTAACCGATGTGGGACACTATAACATTACACTTTTTACAATATTATTCTCTTAACAATTGTTATTATTATTTGTTTTTAAAAAAAATTAACTATATGGATTTCAGCTTTGGGAGATTAAATGCGACACAATTCTTTAAGTGCCATGTTATAAGACAAACATCTTTTATCTTCTGGGATGTACATCTTTTTCTTCATATTGTTTTTGGCTTTGCACGGCACATGCTTCTGGAAATTTGAAGATATTAAAAGTTTCTTGAATTAATATGATATTCATTCTCAGGTTCGTCAACAGAATTGCTTTCCATGCACAGTCAAACATTTGATCTCGGTGGAATCAGGGTCTGCCAAGATGAAAAGGCCACTTCTTCAGAAGCAGCTAATGATTTGGAGTTTTCCATGGGGCCAAATGTCACCAAAGAAACAGGATGGGAAGTGAGTGCTGAAGATATGTTACTCAGAACTGATGTGGAAGAAGAACCTGCTGAGATTCCTGAGAATCAGCAGGTTGGAGAGCATCTGTTAAGTTCCCAGGGTTGTGATACTCAAGTGCAGATGAGGGCCAATAGTGATTTACCCGAACCCATAGGTTCAGAACATGGACTTTTTGAAGAGAGGGCTGAAATGGAAATAGATGGGCAGAGTGTCGCAGTTGCTGATGCAATAAATTCAGAGAATGTTATTGTAGGTAACATGCTGAGCATGTCAGCCAGCTCAGAGGTCCAGCCAACCTCCTTCGACAAAAACTGTCCTGCCGATGCTTCTCTGCCATTAGATGAGTCAGGTGTGTCACCTGTTCAGAAGTTGGATACTCAGTGTATCAACATGGGTGCTTCTACAATCGATATACACAGTGGAAATGGAATCCATACTATTGAAGTTTCAGAAAAAACTGATGACAGTGTTCATGTAGTTGTTACTGAATCTAATGCTGGGGACAAGTTTTTGTTGGAAGATACTGAAGGTGGTGCTTCGGCTGCAATCAGAGAAGAAATACAGATGGATTGTTCTGGCCCTGCAGTGGAAGAAATTGGAAAGAACGACCTTGGGGTTGTGAATGATGATGAATTTCTGGCTGCAGAATTGGACGCTGATGACAAGAACCCAACCTCTGCTGGTGCCTTTAACGAGGAATCTAATGTGGATTCATTATATTCCATGGAATATAATGTGGATTCCAAAAGTACTTTCCTAAATGATGGTGGGTATCCAGGTGGTCAGGAATTTGATCCACAGAGCATAGTGGATACAGAAATTGCTGCTGGTGACCATGCTTCCACTGAGGGTCTCGTTGTAAGTTGAACACTCGATTTCTCTATAATATGAGCTTTCTGGTCAATTATCTGTTTTTATTGTATTGATGTGTTTTAACTGTGCTCTCTTTTGGTAATTTTTATTTGATTATCCTTTCGAAACAAGTTTTTGGCCTTTATTTTTCTCTTCGCTTAGTGGGCTATTATCTGCTTCTTCTCCTTTGTAGTAATTTACTAAGTTTTTTGGGGGTCAAATTACCATGACCTCCAATGAGGTTTTTTTCACTTGATGACTGTAGCCTTCTTGTTATTGAAATTAGATTTCCTATCCTCGTGCTTTGACTGTTTGTAACAGATTTCCCCGTGCTTTTAATGGGACCTTTAAAAGTCGTCGTTGTCATCATTTTTTTACTTTTCAAAATGACAAGTTTGCACTTTGACAATGTTTTCATTCCTTTCTTTGCATGACACGTTGGTAACTTTTTGAAGCTTCATTCATGGTATTTGAGGTCGAGGTTTGTTATCGTTTATATCCATTGCCTGGATGTGATGAGGTGGATGCACCTATTAGGTATCATCTAGGGGTATACACTTGCTACATGGCCACTTTTCATTTGTCATCTAAGATATTCTATTTTTTAGGCAAAAATTTCCTACATTGCACCACCACTTGCTTCAAAGTCGTGATTTCAACTTGCAACTCAATACTTCTTGAATGGAGCCAATGATGGATAGAGAGATTTAGAGGGAAAGTGAAGGGAGAATTGAAAGGATATTTGGGTCTTATACATGTATGGTCACTTTTTGGCTAGGTTAAGGCTTGAAATTGGTTTAAAGGTTGAAGGGTTAGTATATTTGTTTCCTATGCTAGAATAGATGAATGTAATTTGATAGAGTAGATTGGAGAAAGAAGATTCATTTAGCCGACTCGAAATAGTAATTTTTTTCTCGAATCAGGCGGTGATTTGGCCTATCCGCCTAGGGCAGTTTTTCCTGGGCCTTTGGGCTTCAAGCTTTAGCATAGTTGCTTTCCTTCTTAAACATAAATAAAGTTCCTTTGCACCTCTTTGTCTGTTGCATCTGAAGTACACTTTTTCGCGTTGTGATGCAGGATTTTGAGTCTTTCGATTACACAATAGATGAGCATGATACAGGTTTGCTTCTATATTACTTTGCTCAGTGGTTCATTTATTAAGTGAAAGTTTGTTGTTTGGTTCCTATACTCTTTGAGCTGTCCGTCCTTGAAACATTACGAATGGAATTACTGCATAAGTTTTTGTAACATTTTGGATTTTCTATGTCAAGACTGGGGCCTCATCAATAGCTGTGGGGTTTTAGAATGCATCAGGTTTGAAAAAGTTGTTGGCGCCGTTAACCTAAATGAAATTTCAGTTTTTGTGATGAAAATTTTGTTGGTGGGAAGTTCTATCTGCTGGTGGGTTCTGGAAATACCAAGGAATGCATAATGAGTCTCCTTTCTGTTGTGGACATTTAGACATAGACTATTGGGCTACATGATTTTATATATTCCTTTACCATTATCGGTGCCGGAATACTGGAAAGTTGGCCTATGCCTGTTTGAACTTTGAACTGGCTCAAGTAGTCATATATTCTCTTTAAGTGAACCGGTTATGGAGTTCATAAGTGATCCGGTTCTATTAGTTCAAGTGTTTCGTGAATGTCCATATCTTGAAGCCTGATGGAAAGTGAGACTGGGACTTTGATTTTTGGCTTAGCATGTGATAATTTAATGCATAAAACATAGTATTGAACCTGCAAGTGCTTGTTTCTGTCAGTTACATTGAGATCATTAGAGTTTTTACTTAAAACTAAATCACTTGTAGTTGTACATACATTCATACATGTATATACAAGTAGAATCTTCTGTTGTTACACACTTGGTGTTTCATTCTTCCCCTTTTCAGGATTTCTGAATGTGGATGATGATGATATTGCTGAAGAAGATAATGATTATATGCCCAGTGCTGAAGAAACCCGCTTTCTTGAAAACAGTGGATGGTCTTCCCGTACGAGGTTTGTATGTAAAGAGATTCTTTTTCCAATCGGTGCTGCATCAGTCTTTTACTTCAATACAAGTCATCGGAGAAATCCAAAGAAATCCCCTCGGATTATTATAAGCGTAGCTTATGTGCAGTGGGTCAATGTCTGTGTTTAGAAATCATGAGTAGATATCAAACAGATCAAATATGTGGGTCATGCCATGCTGGTAAATTTTTTGATGTTAGAGCAGAAGTCATGGCATAAATCTTTTTCTTTTTTGTCACTTCCCTTTCCCTTCAGTGTTTGTTTGGTAGCGCAGTCTCTCTACATATATTTTGGCATCTAAACATGGCTTTGTTGTTTCTTTAAAGGTGTTGTCAAGTGCTTTGTCTATTCGACTGAGTTTCTGTTTTTGGGTTGGTTTTGGTGCAAACTTGTTTGAGACTTTGTAAAACATTCCATGAAGTTGGTTACCATTTGTTTACTTGAAAATGTCGGCAAAGATTGACCTCATCTGTTCTCTATGAAGAGTCCACCAGATAAAACGTTTTCAACAGTTTGATCAAGTTTGCTCTTCTTGAATGTTGAAATTATATGTGGCACAAATGTTTGCAGATAGATGAAAAGGATCATAAAGTTAGTTTATTCATTATGCTTGGTATTTTAATTTTCTTTTTCAAAATCTTTGGTGGGTTGGGGAGAGAGTGAGACAGAGAGAGAGTGAGTTAGGTTTCCACAATTCTGGGTATAATTCTACATGAATTATACATTTTTGCTACATGTTCTTGACTTTCGAGATGAGGAAAGTTTCTTTACTCGATCACCAGTTTTATCTTCTATATACTGAGATCAAGCAGACAGCTTTAATCCGCTCTGGTTGTTGATTCATGGAAACATGCTAATTTCTGATTCTCTATTGTCTTTATTCATTACTTATACATGTAGAGCTGTTGCCAAGTACCTCCAAACCTTGTTCGATAAGGAAGCGGAGAATGGAAGGAAGGTTCTTCCCATGGACAACCTGTTGGGTGGTAAAACTCGTAAGGAGGCGTCAAGGATGTTTTTTGAAGCGCTGGTATGTTTCCCTAAAAAATTCAACTGTTACTATTTGTGGCTACTTTCAGGAAACATGGGGAATTATTCCAACAATTTTATGATGAAACTAGTAAGCTTACAAGAATATCAACAGCATATACTATAATGCATAGACTAGTGACATCTGTAATAATGACGAAGAGTTTGGGAAAAAAAAAACTTGGGTTAACTTTTGGTGAACCATTTGGACTGCACTAGGCCCAGACATATCGAGAATAACACGCCGATGAATTTTGTCTATTATTTTTATCTTACCTTTAATCCATTATCAGTACGGTGTGAACGTAGTTCTAGTTATCTTCTTAATTGATGGGAATATTGTAGACTTTTAGTCAAGGATCAGCCAAAGAACTTAGTTGTCTTTTATGTTTTTCTCACTTGTGCAACATGGCTCCAACAAAGTTCTCACGCGCTGTTTTTCCTTTTTGACCTAATTCCCGCCCGCACCCCCCCCCCCCCCCCCTCCCCCTCTCTTGTTGCTTTCTAAGTTACATAGTTCATGGTCTTGGCCATTCAGTAGTCTGAACTTGTTTCAGGTTTAGTTATTGATAATAAGCAATTTGCTCTAGCTGCTGCAGGAAAAATGCTACCATTACGCTAATCAGTGGTAGTATTTCTGTAGCTAAAGAGGATTAGATAGTTCGTCGCTTTACAATGTGTTGGGCTCATTCCTATTAGAAATTAGAAATAAGGTTTGAGGACTGATTAGGACGTGTGGAAATCCATGTTGGAACTTTGCTTTTTCTTTTTTTTGAACAGCAAGTTGGAACTTATTGCCCACTGTTTGTTTCATTCATATAACATGGGAATAAACTATCTATGAAACTGATGAGAAGATTTTGATCTTTTTCCAGTTATATTTCCGCCAGTTATGGTTTCTTGGTCAATTGAGTCTTAACAATTCTAGTCCAGTTAACTTTACTGGATAATTTAACAAAGTTTCCATTCTGTATTCGTCCTATTGAAATAATTTACTCAAAATAAAGCTAGTGTGTGCGTGTGTGTGTGTATACACAATTTTTTACCAGTTCATTGGTTTTAATATTGATCACTCTGCAGGTGCTTAAAACAAGAGATTACATTCATGTAGAACAGGGGAATCCGTTCGACAGCATTAATATAAAGCCTGGAATGAAGCTCATGAAGTCAGATTTCTGATTCCTCAAGTCGGTGAGAGGCAATACACAGTGGTTGCAGAGGAACTGTATGTACTAGTTAGCAGACACACTAGGCCCAGTTCTGGGGATTTCTCTTCCTTTCCTTTGATCCATTCTTTTCTAAGTTACTATATGCTTTCGTAGGGTATTGTAATTGTAGTTTTGGTAGTCTAATTATGGGGGTGGAGTGACACCATGTATCACACCATAATGGTCGCAGCAGTGCCGTAGTGTGGATCAGATTTCATTGTGTATATAATCTGTAAAATTAAACTGTCATTTGATGCTAATTTTATATGTTCTCCACTTATTTTAAGGTTGTATTTGGTCATACTTGATTTACTACCTGTTCTATTATGCCAATAGGTTGGTTTGCAATATGCCAATACTGACTTGAGTATGGCACATTCTTCATTCAATCATTGACATTGGGTGGCAAATTTGCCTAAAAAATGGAAAGTGGCAAAAATTTGAAGGAAAAGTATGACCATAGGATTGCCATTAAAAAGTACATCAATGATTGTGATGCAACAAAGATATTTAAAACATCAAAATGCCTACTTACTTTACTAGTTAATGAGTGGGGTGCATGGATGCTATAAACCCTGTTCAAGTTGCCAAATTGGTATTTTTAGCAACTCAAAATGCTAACTTCTGTTGGAGATGCTCTTACTGACCATGTGATACATAAGTGTCCAAGTGGTATCAAGTCCTCTCCCTTGTGGGGAGGAGCAAGGTTCGACTCCTCCTGAGGGAGGATTTTCCTTCAAAGTGGGCTTCCCCCCCCCCCCAACCAAAAAAAAGGAAAAAAAAGGGGGGGCGGAGTCTATGCAAGTTTCACAGAGCTGAAGTTCACGGTGCCTATCAAGATTTACACACTTTGAGCTCCGTTCTTCTGATTCCTGCTAATTCGTAAGGCTCATTAAAGCATATGTATTACGGGGAGATCTCTGAAGTAAAGATCCAAATAAGCTAATGAGAAATCCAGTGCACAGTAATGTAAATAGTAGGGAAAAAACTATGTTGAATACAGTTCATAGTTCCATGAATCATTTGTTAAAAAAAAATTTAAATTAAATAAATAATAATAATAATAATAAATTGCCTTGTGTTTTTTGTCCATACTAGTAGCCGTAGGACTGTTAATTGTGTTGCAGATTGGATATAGCCGTGGTGGTAAAAAAAAAGGGTGTCTGAGAATTGGATTGAGTTTGGTCTAATGGCCTCTTTTCTCTTGTTCGTCGCGACTTCCCTCCTTCAGGGATTGGTTTTGTAATTTATGTTTGTTCTAATGAAAGTTTCTTTACAAAACAAAAATCTTTCAAAAAAATCTTTGGCTAAGAAGAGAAATGATAAACGAAATGGGAATAAAAGAGCGGGCATAGTAAAGTGGATTTAAAGCCTGTTTGGGTAATCTTTTACGATAATCACTTTTTGAAATACGAGGTTTGTTTGTTTTTGAAAAGCTACAAACTGGAGCTATTCAAAAATGTTGTTTTAGCCTTGAAGAAGAATCAAAACCTTTTTAAAAATCTGTGAAAAGCTATTTCAAATAGTCAGCTATTCCAAACGGGCTTACACTAGCACATCTGTAAGAATCAAGAACATACATGATAGCAAGATCCAAAGAAATGAGTGGGTGTAGTGAAGTTTTAGACTAGCAAAATCTACAAGAATCAAAGTTATTAGACTTGCAAAAATCTACAAGAATCAAGAAGAGAGCTGCACATGATAGGAAGATCCAAAGAAAGTTTCCATAAACCCTATGGTTTCACATCCATTCCAAGTTCGTAAATTTGGACAAAAAAGAGAGAATTGGAGACATTTACCAATGGAGCAAGAACTCTCACTTGATTAGTCTAATCTATGCACCAAGCCCCCAACTAGATTCAATCTGAGTGTTCATACAAAGCTTAGTTCAACCTATTAGATGATCTACAACCAATATTAGTACTCGTATCACAATCCAAAAAACAAAACAAAGCTTCTTTCTTTGTTATTCCAAGGGATGTCAGAAGATGCACCGTGCAGGACTTGAAAGAAAATACCTGCAATGCTACCCTCTTTATCTCTATCATAATAAAGGGCAAAACCAATATTAGATGAAAAAGATACAGAAATAAGACATAAAACACATTCACTTCAGTTAGCTGATGTGATAAGTTCTGCTTCAACAATTGCTTCTCCACTCTTTCCTTCCTCCTCTTCCATCTCTTTAACTGCTTTTATCAGACCCTTTGTGATCCCATTTAGATTCAAACCATTACCTTTCATCTCCTCCAGTAGCTTCTCTGCCGTTTCCCAATCTAAAGCCTTTATACAAAGGGACTGAATCAGTTTATTGTACTCGTCAGCAGTAGGTTCAACCCCAAACTCTTTCATCTCGCTCAACAACTTCAAAGCCTTGTCAAATTCTTCAAGCTTGCAATAACCTCGAATAAGTGTGTGGTAAGTCACAGGACTCAGCTTCGAGTGTTTCTTTTTGGCTTCAGCCAAAACTTCACAAGCAGCCTCCATTTCGCCTCCCCTTGCATAACCACTCATAATGACACTGTAAGTGTACACATCTGGTTTCAGACCTCTCTTCTCCATCATTTTCATAACCTTTTTGGCCTCTTCCATATCTCCAGCCTTTGAAAACCCGTTTACAATCGAGTTGAAGACTGCATTTCCAGGAGACGGACCTGCATCGATCATCTTGAATAGCAACTCCTTTGCCCCTTCAACATCTTTGATCCTACACAACCCGCGAATGACTGATGAAAATGGATTTATTGCACGTTTCCTCTCGTGGTCCGAATAATCATCCAACATTTCGAGGGCTATGCGAACAGTTTCATCTTCTCGACATAGCGAGTTGATCAAGAAATTAACAGAATTCCGAGGTGGGTGTCTATCCTTCTCCTTTGCTGACAAGTAAACCAAATGAGCATCTTTAGTTTTACTACCTTTGCACAATAAGGATATGATTGCTCCAATCTTTTCATTGTCTGGCAAATTTCCCGTATCAATCATCTTTTCAGTAACAGAGCAGGCCCAATCATAGATCGAACGCCTACAAAGAGCTTCAATAGTAAAATAATACGTTTCGGCATCAGGGACACATCCGAATTCCCCAAACTTATTGAAAACCTCAAACCCAGCCTTCCCTTTACCCAATCTTGAAAACAGAGATATCAACTCATTAAGAATGTGAGTGTTGAGCACCCCATTCTCCTTCTCACCTATCTCCTTAACTAAATCCCACAAAGCATAAGCCTCTTTCTTTCTAAGACCACTACATATTGAGTGAGCAAGGGCAGCAACGGCTCGAGAGGTCACGGAGATTTGAGGCTTAGTCCAACACCATTTGGAAAACTGGATTAAATTGTCACCGGGGACAAGCGGGGTTTCGAGTACTCTTACAAGGAACTGTTCATGTAGTGTCAATCCAAATCCCACCATATTGTCAAGGGTAGATTCCAAAGACCCATCATCTAAACTAGGGCTACTCTGAAGTAAAGACAATACACTCTCTAACTGATCCGAATCAATTTCAAAAATTTCATCTTCGGCAGTAGTTACAATTTGGGTATCACTAGTCTCATCATCGAAAATGAATGAAGCAGCATCAGATGATGTAGTAGTAGCAGTAGTAGTAGTAGATTCATCAAATTCTGATGAAATAGAGCTAAAGTCATCGTCAATCACAGTGTTGTTAAATGAGTGGTTTTCTGAAATGGTTGATATTTCAATGTGCGGTTGCGGTTGTGGTTGTGTTTGCGGTTGTGGTTGATGAACAACATCGTTATTGGTGGAAAAAAATCTAGGGTTTTGGTAGATGGAGGATGTGGATGTGGTGTTAGGAAAATGAAGAAGATATGTAGAGAAATGTGAGGGAGATTGAGATAGAAGAATCTGATGATGATTGATGATGAACAGTACCTGCTGAGAATGGTTGTGAAGATCAGATGATGATAACTTTGGTCCTGCGGCTGGTCTGCTGAGTGAAGAAGCTCTGCCTGCTAATATTGATCTCCTCCTCCACATTCTCTCTCTCTCTCTCTCTCTCTCAAATGGAAATTGAAAACCCTAACTAACCTCTACTTCTTCCTGGTAGGGTTTTGTCTATTATGTATCAGATGGGTTGTGGGTTTGGGGTTGAGCTCCTAGATGGAATCCAAACCTTTCCAACTATTCATTTTTGCTCAAACTCTCAAGAATAATGCTATGTGTACACAAATTTGTACACACTTTTGTATATAAATGTTTTAAATACATGCACTATGTGCTGTGTAAATGATACACAGAAAAGTATAAAAAATTTAAAAAAAAAAAACACAAAATACATACATTTAAAGCATTTGTGTGCAAAAGTGTATACAAATTTGTGTACACCTAGCATTACTCTTGCAAAGCCCATCTCAGTAGCTAGTTATAGTCCAACCATAGCTTTTTCCTGTGTCAATTCGGATCTAAGAACACCTTGAATCCCTTTTACCCCATGTGCTTACACCTATTTTTTTATAATCTCTGTAGTTCATTTTGTAACACTTAACCCCCTGTACTACGGACTAAAGTGAGACTGTTAACTTTTCTAACGGAAAAAAAAGGAAATGATATTAATACTCTTTCCCTATACATACTCTTTAGGGAAAAATACATTTTACCCTCCCTATGGTTACGCTCATGTTCTCATAATCCCCCGTGGTTCATTTTTGTAACACTTAACCCCCTGTACTAATGACTAAAGTGGGACTGCCGATAGAAAAGTTAACAGTCTCACTTCAGTCCGTGGTACAAGGGAGTTAAGAGTTACAAAATAAACCATAGGAGAATATGAGAAAATTGGTGTAACCACAGGGGGTAAAAGGTATTTTCCCCTTCTTTTTTTTTTTTTAAAAATCTAGTCAAAAGTCTCATTTTACCAATGTTTTTTATAATAGGCCCACCATTTATTACTTCATAATAATAGGCCCTATAATTATAATTGTTGTTAGAGATTAGTCCAAAATATCCTATTATAAAATTAATAGATGACTATTCTACCCCTAACTTATATATATAATGATTGAATTAGTTACCAAATCATATCAAATTCCAATTGATATTGGTTAAAATATATGAAAATTTTATCCCAATATTTTAGGATATTACTTTACAAAATGGTTACAAACAAATTTCATCATTTCTAATTCACAGTGTATTGCATATTCAATCTAGATATCACATCATAAACGAGTTTTTCTGCGGGTATTGAATTTTACACAGCAAATAGTTCATTTTTACACTGTAACTAGTTTATTAGTGTGAAATTTTACACAGCAACTAGTTTATTAGTGAAATTTTGCACTGCAAAATTTTACTACTTTCATTAAATTTGATTTTGACTTACCATATATTCGCATTAATTCTGGTAGTTATGATAGCATTTTGACTTGCCAATATCTCATTTTGAATTAATATCCCATAATTATAGTGCTTTCCGTTTTTTGTGTTTGTGCCATAAATCACGTTAGGTTTTGAAACAAAAATTGTTTCACCATTTCTAATTCACAGTGTATTGCATATTCAATCTAGATATCACATTATAAATGAGTCTTTCTGCGGGTATTGAATTTTACACTATAAATAGTTCATTTTTATACTGTAACTGGTTCATTAGTGTGAAATTTTACACTGCAACTGGTTTATTAGTGAAATTTTATACTGCAAAATTTCACTGCTTTCATTAAATCTGATTTTGACTTGCCATATATACACACATTAATTCTGTTAATTATGATAGGTTTTTGACTTGCCAATATCTCATTTTGGATTAATATCCCATAATTATAGTGTTTTCCTTTTCTTTTCTTTTTTTGTGCCATAAATCACGTTAGGTTTTTGAAAAAAAAAATTGTTGTAAAATCTGATCTCCTATCCCTTTATTTTTTTATATCTAATAAATGAAAATAAAATCCCAAGATTTTATGTATCTACATTATGGATTTGTCACATCTTACTAATGTCATCCATGGGTTTTCTTGTCACGCCCCGGAGCAGCATAAATAGAGAAAAATAAATTTCCTTTATAGGTCCATAGGGAATGACAAGTGAAAGTCACTGATAATCCACACCACACAGTACTAGTCCACAAGAACAACAGGAACAGTAAACCACTGAAATATAAACACGATTCTATCTATTACAATCATCAGAGTACGGTCCACAGGATCACAACAGGTCTGGAGACAACATATGCCCAAGTACCCGTTAAACTACAAAGTACAACAGTAAAAGAAAAGTAGTAATATAAACTACTATCTATCTTCAGGTCTTCAGCTAGCGTACGGATAGGCGTCAGCATAACTGGCATCAGTGGGGCCATTCTCTACGTAACTCCCTTCAGGGTAATCGTTATCGCCATAAGTTCCGTCATCTGCATTGCAAAGGACAGGATAGTCTGGACGGGGAATGTCTAGGCAATAAAGGCCGTCAGCTTGTTGAAAGCTGAGTGAGCACTAACTAACGCAGTCTCATAGAAATAACATATTTACAGTTATGAACAATAGATGACAGTGATACGAAATATATCTCTTCATCTTTTATTCAGACATATCATTAATCGATTCTTATAAATTCCCATTCTAAGACCGATTCCACAATAACCAACTGACCATCTCGAACTGATTATATCAGCACAACATACCAGTGCTCTTGTTCACCGCTATACCGCTTTTAAGAACTCTTGCGAGCACCCATACATTGTTCTCATATAACGACTGGTCCATGGATGTACCCATACTCTTGTTCACCGCTTTTAAGAACTCTTATGGTTCACCGCTTTTAAGAACGCTTGCGAGTACTGTACATACATAGCTCTGGTAATTCAAATCATGGGCGTGCCACATCTACTCTTGTTCACCGCTTTTAAGAACTCTTACTGTTCACCACTTTTAAGAACGCTTGCGAGTACTGTGCACCCATAATTCTCACGGTCCTGATCAAATCCTTGACATACACTTATTGGATTCAACCTGAGCGAATCATCAGCTCGACTCACACAACCTTGAACCTACCAATCATCTTACTGACTTAACTCCCAGTTATCCAATACTACCCAGTATTATCATCTCAAACTTACTCCGTTATCGCGTCGTACTATTACTAACGTTCCGAACCCGACTACGTTACTCACTATGTTATCTCAATCTCATTATCGTATCCCATTACCTCCGTAATCCATAATATCGCATAATAGGAACATGAAACAACAATTAAACAACTGCGCACTATGCATTATAAACTGAAAGCAATACATTCATGTTCTGTTAGGTTCGATCGATTGAGGTCATCTCGATCGCTCGAAGAAAGTGTTGTTCGATTGATTGAAGTCTTCTCGATCGATCGAAGTGAAGGTAGTCTCGATCGATTGAAGTATTCTCGATCGATTGAGACTCAGGGATGTTCGATCGATTGAACTCAGTTCGATCGATCGAACTTCGTCTTCCACAGATTCTGCCTGTGAACGTGCAGAATATGCTAGGGGTGTTATGGTTATAATTAATACGCCCAGAATATGTAAAACATCATAACTAAGTTACCGAGTGAGTTTGGAACTCACTGAAAGTTGTTAAGGGCGCGTTTGGTTCGGTTGAAAGCTTCGAAGCTTTTCTAATGGCTTCCTCTTTCTCTCTCTCTGCCTCTGTCTCTCCCTGTCTCCTTCTCTCTTTCTCTCCTTCTTCTTGTTCTTCTTCTTCTTCTGATCTTTCTTCTTCTCTTAGTCTCCCGGATATATATATATAGATATGTGTGTGTATATATATAGATATATGGAGGTATGTGTATAATTTAGATAAGACACACTCACACTCTCTCAAGCTCTCTCAACTTTCACAATTTCAGTAAACACACAACACCCACGAGACTAATGTATATATAGGGGGAATGGGGGTGTAGGTGGCAGCATTTGCGCAGAAACTGGAATTCTGATAATTGCACTCTTGATCGATCGAAGGATGCTCGATCGATCGAACTCAGATCGGTCAGTTAGATCGATTGAAAAAGGGTTTGATCGATCAAAGTGGGGACCACGTATTAAATTTATGTCGGTAGGGTTTCGATCGATTGAACAAGGTTCGATCGCTTGAACTACTGGGATTCTCGATCGCTCGAACTATCTTCGATCGATCGAAGATGAAATTGCATGAATGGTCAAGGAAAGTATATAGAACCTCTCTGCATTAAATATTTATTGAAAATACGGGGTATTACATCATCCACAACCCAACGAAAGATTTCGTCCTCGAAATCGGAAACATACAGAGTTAAAACAAAAACGGAAACTTCTCACGCATCTCTGACTCTAGTTCCCATGAAGCTTCTCCTTCATCATGATGCTTCCACTGAATCTTGACTACTGGAATCTCCTTATTCCTGAGCTTCTTGACTCCACGATCTAAAATGCGAACTGGTCCTTCATTGAATGTAACGTTGTTGTTGACTTCAATATCTTCGAAGTTGATCTCGTGTGCTGGATTGTGAACACACTTCCTCAGCATACTGATGTGGAAAACGTTGTGCACTCCTGACATCTTTGGCGGCAATGCAAGTCGATAAGCAACTTTTCCAACACGCTCTAGAATCTCGAACGGTCCGATGAATCGTGGCGATAATTTGCCTCCCTTCTGACCAAATCTGACGATGCCTCGAACTGGCGAAATTTTGAGTAGCACGTGATCTCCAACGGCAAACTCTAAATCTTTGCGTCGCTTGTCAGCATAACTCTTGTGTCTAGTCTGGGCTGTCTTCATCTTCTCACGTACAATCTGAATCTTCTCATTGGTTTCTCGTATCATCTCTGGCCCAAGAAGTTGAGTATCTCCGACTTCAGTCCAACATAGCGGCGATCGGCAAGGTCTTCCGTACAAAGCTTCGAACGGCGCCATTCCTATGCTCGAATGATAACTATTGTTGTAAGCGAACTCTATCAAAGGTAAGTGCGTCTCCCAAGAATTCTCAAAATCAATAACACAAGCACGTAACATATCTTCCATTACTTGGTTAACTCGTTCAGTTTGCCCATCGGTCTGTGGATGAAAAGTTGAACTCAAGTTCAATGTTGTTCCCATTGCTGTTTGGAGACTCTTCCAAAACTCTGCAGTAAAGCGTGAATCTCGATCTGACACGATAGAAACAGGTATTCCGTGTAACCGTACTATGTGTTGTAGATACATTCGGCTCAAACGTTCCACTGGATACGTCATACTGTAGGCAATAAAATGTGCCGTCTTCGTAAGTCGATCCACGATTACCCAAATAGCGTCGTGGTTTTGCTGTGACTTCGGCAATCCTACCACAAAGTCCATGGTGATGTGTTCCCATTTCCATTGAGGAATTGGTAACGGCTGTAGAAGTCCAGGTGGTTTCTGATGTTCTGCCTTTACTTGTTTACAAGTAAGACACTGAGAAACATACTCAGCCACTTCTCGCTTCATTCCTTCCCACCAAAAATTTCTCTTCAAGTCCTTGTACATCTTTGTACCTCCTGGATGAATCGTCATCCGTGACTTATGAGCTTCATCCAATATGTCTTTCCAAAGTTTTTCGTTGTCAGGTACACAGAGTCTACCTTTACATCGTAAGGCTCCATCTGTACTAACACTCCAGATCTCAGGTTCTTTAGCTGACATCTTGGCGAACCATAACTTGAAATCTTCTGCTGTCTGCTGAGCTTCTATGATACGGCTGATCAAAGTTGGTTGTACCATCAGACATCCAAAATGTTGTCTTTCCATTGGTTCTACTGGCTGGAGCTGGAATTCGGCTAATACCTCCAACGCTTTCCATTCTCGAATTAGCAATGCAGCGATCACTAGTCGAGGTTTACGGCTCAAAGCATCTGCTACGACATTTACTTTACCTGGATGGTATTGCAATGAAAAGTCATAGTCCTTGAGTAACTTCATCCATCTTCGTTGTCGCATGTTCAACTCCTTCTGAGAGAACAAATACTTCAAGCTCTTATGATCGGAAAACAGATCAAACTTTTCTCCATAGAGATAATGTCTCCAAATCTTCAAGGCAAACACTATTGCTGCCGATTCCAAATCATGTGTAGGATAATTCTTCTCGTGTACCTTCAATTATCTTGATCCATATGCGATAACATTCCCGTCTTGCATAAGTACACAACCCAATCCCTGGTGCGATGCGTCACTGTAGATCACATACCTTTCTCCATTCTTAGGTATCGCAAGTACCGGCGCAGAAGTCAATTTCTCTTTTAACTCCTGAAATGCACCCTCATGCTTGTCTGTCCATGCGTACTTCGTCTCCTTCCTTGTTAAATTTGTTAGAGGTCCTGCTATCTTAGAAAATCCTTCTACGAATCTTCTGTAGTATCCTGCTAAACCCAGAAAACTTCTAACCTCTGTCGCATTGGTCGGTCTATTCCAGCTTAAGACTGCATCAATCTTAGATGAGTCCACAGAGATACTGTTCTGAGATATAACATGTCCCAAGAATTTGACCTCCCGTAGCCAAAACTCACGCTTGCTGAACTTTGCATACAACTTGCTATCTCGAAGTGTCTGCAAGGTAACCTGTAATTGCTCCTTGTGATCCTCTTCTGTCTTTGAGTAGATCAGTATATCATCGATGAACACTATAATGAATTGATCCAGATATGGTCTGAATACTCTATTCATTAAGTCCATAAATACTGCTGGCGCATTCGTCAATCCAAAAGGCATAACTAGAAACTCATAATGCCCGTATCTTGTCCTGAATGCAGTCTTTGATACATCCTCTGGTCGAACTAACAATTGGTGATATCCTGAACGTAAATCGATCTTGGAAAAGATCCTAGATCCTTGTAACTGGTTGAATAGGTCATCTATCCGAGGTAGTGGGTATCTATTCTTGATCGTAACCTTGTTCAACTCTCTGTAGTCTATGCAGAGTCGAAGTGTTCCATCCTTCTTCTTCACAAACAGAACTGGTGCTCCCCAAGGTGACGTACTCGGGCGAACGAAACCTAAATCTTCAAGTTCCCGAACTTGCTTCTTCAGTTCCAACATCTCAGTTGGTGCCATCCTATATGGAGTCTTGGAAATCGGCAATGTACCAGTTACTAGTTCCACACAGAAGTCTATTTCTCTTCTCGGTGGGAGTCCTTTAATATCCTGAAATACATCCTGAAAATCTTGTACAATAGGAATCTGATCCATCGTGAGCTCTGCACTCGTACTCCCGATCGTAGCCAAACTACTTGTAAGAAACATATCGCTCGTCGGCTGACACTGAAATCTAATCGTCGGCCTTCCTTGTATCGGAAATACAATTGTCCTAGTAGGGCAATCCAGATTGGCACTATACTTAGTCAACCAATCCATTCCTAGGATAATGTCGAACTCGGACATTGACAGAACTACCAAGTCTGCTGGAAGATTCCTATCTCCCAAAGTCAATGGGCAATCTTTACATACTTTACCCAACTTGACAGTCACTCCTAATGGTGACACAGCATTAAGTGCTGGCTCAAGTGTCTGGGGTTCTAAACCCAATTGACGCACAATCTTAACAGCAATAAATGAGCGTGCAGCTCCAGTATCAAATAAAGCTTTAACTGGACTATGAAAGAGTACCAGCGTACCTTCCAAATGTTGCTGCTCATCAGCGTTAAAGCCTGCTTCTCCTGGGATAATAACATTCATCCTTGTCTGATCTGGAGGTCCTTGTATCCCTTGAATCGATGCTCCATAGTACCCTCCTTGTGGTGCACCACAATCCTTGCTCAAGTGCCCTGGTTTGTTGCAATTCCGACAGACAATATCCATTCTACGATTAACTCTAGGGGCTATACAGAATCTGGCAACGTGCCCTGACTTTCCGCAATTAAAACATCCTCCGCTATTGCTTGGCGGCGCTGTCAGTAGTGCCTGCGGTTGTGATCCTTGCTGGCGATATTGTTGGGGTCGAGTATAGCCCTGTTGTGGCTTTCTGGTTCCTTCCCAGGTTCTCTTGTTCCTTTGGAAATTACTCTGAGGTCTCCAACCTTGAGTATTCCTTGGTGGCAGGTTATGGAAATTCTTCTGTTGAAAACTTCTAGATGACTGAGGTCGATTCATCTGTGGTTGTTGTGCTGGATAAGCATCCTTTTCCAACCCTGCTGCAAATCTAACAATCCCTTCAAATGATTGATTCAGATGACCAACCATCATATGTCTGAGGTGGGGATTCAATCCTTGGTGAAATCTCTTCACCTTCTTCTGTGGCGTGTCTATCATATGTTGAGCAAATCTGGATAGACGCTCGAACTGTGTTGTGTATTCTCGTACAGTCCATCCTCCTTGAACTAGATTGAGAAAATTTTTCTCTTGTTGATCTCCCTCATCTTCGGGAAAATACTTCTCCAAAAACCTGCCTTTGAATGTCTCCCACGACATAGCTCTAGCAGCATCGGTCCCGATAGTGGCTCGTTCAGCTTCCCACCAATCTGCGGCGGCATAAGTGAGCTGGAATGTAGCAAGACGGTGCTTCTCTTGTTCACTGCATTCCAAAGCTTCAAATATTAACTCCATTTCTCTTATCCATTGTTCTGCTTTCCATGGTTCTGTTAGTCCATCGAACTTCTCTGGACGTAACCCACGAAAGTTTGCTAACAACTTATCTCCAGTCTGTCTTGGTGGCAGTGGTGCAAGAGGTCTCTGGTGAGTCGAATGATTATAAGTATCTCCCACATGCTCCATTCTCTGCATGAAAGCTTCAAAAATTCCCGTCGGATCCATCCCTTCCGGAATAGGTGCTCCATTACGCGCTTGGTGATTTCTCAAGGGTCCTACCATGATAATAACGAGTATCGCCTATAAGAGACATATCGATTAGCTGAAAGTCTTCTCGCAAAACGAAACCGAGATAGAACGAGAAGCAACAAGAACTAACAGTTCTACAAAACAACACATCAAACAACCAACAATCAATATCAAAAGTACTGCTCGAATATATATAGATATCAAAAGATGTACCATAGAGTACACAATAACCATACCATGTACCACGTGGGACATAAGCAAAAACAGCACTAAGGTCAACTACTAATACTACTGCTAACATCTATACAAAGCTATGGTCAAATAGCTATCTCTCAAGCTCCCAAAAATCTAGTGGACAACATGTCCTGGTAAAACTAACAAAACTAAGCCCTGCAGGTCCTGACTCAAAAGTCGTCAGCATCTGATCCTGCTGGTGGTGCCTCGTCCTCTGAATCAATCTCCATATCCTCGAGTGGATCATCCTCGACTGGTGCAACAAGATCTCCAACTACTACCCCTATATCCCAATCCTCTATCATCTCTGCATCATCGTCCTCCATCACGTCTACTATCGCCTGGTTAGCGACATCGACTGCTACTGCGGCGAATCCGTCGGCTATATCAAGAGCTCCTGCTATCGCGGCCTCTCCTATAACAAAACCCGCTGGCTGAGCGATCATCTCTGCTATCCATCCTACTGCCATATCGGCCATGACTGCCATATGCATAATAGGTCCGGCTGGTATCTGAAGCATAACCGGTGCCTCTGGCACAACTACCTCCTCATCGACTGCATCTTCATCTACTACAATGTCTGCCTTAATAGCCTCTGGGTCTGGTACTGGATCCTCTGGCTCAAACTCTGGCTCCTCGGGGTCATCCTCAGGCTCATCATCATCTGTATCGTCTGCATGCTCATCCTCTACTGGGTCCTCGTCGTCTATCGGCTCCTCCTCTCCGTCCCCGTCCATATCCTCATCGGCATGCTCATCCTCAGGCTCTGGAACTGGTACGTCGGGTACCGGTGATGATGGTGCTGTCGGTGCTGGTGCAACTAAAGGCTCTGGTAGACCAGCTACAATAGCTTTCAACTCAATCTCATCCATTTCTGGCTTACTCTGAACTAACCGTAATATCTCCTGACAAATGTCTCTACCAATCCTCGCAGTATGGTAAGCATCCATACGCATCTGCGTCGGGTGAGTCCTCTCTGTCACATAAAGCGCTCTCCACATGTCCTCCTCCAAATGCCTCCTAGCTATCTGGCATACACGCTCACGATAAAACTATGGGTCAGCTGGCTCCACGGTATCCCCATGGATCACGTGTCCTCCATAAGCATCAGTAACAAACAGATGGAATTCTGGATCCATGCTATCCTGCAAAGGAAAACTATCTATCGTCAGACAGACGAACTTATCTTAAACTCATATCTCATCTCAGGAAATCTTAACATACTAGGACCAGATGGTGTGGAAACGTTAGTGAACGACAGTATCAAAACCTAAAGCTCTGATACCAAAAACCCTGTCACGCCCCGGAGCAGCATAAATAGAGAAAAATAAATTTCCTTTATGGGTCCATAGGGAATGACAAGTGAAAGTCACTGATAATCCACACCACACAGTACTAGTCCACAAGAACAACATGAACAGTAAACCACTGAAATATAAACACGATTCTATCTATTACAATCATCAGAGTACGGTCCACAGGATCACAACAGGTCTGGAGACAACATATGCCCAAGTACCCGTTAAACTACAAAGTACAACATTAAAAGAAAAGTAGTAATATAAACTACTATCTATCTTCAGGTCTTCAGCTAGTGTACGGATAGGCGTTAGCATAACTGGCATCAGTGGGGCCATTCTCTACGTAACTCCCTTCAGGGTAATCGTTATCGCCATAAGTTCTGTCATCTGCATTGTAAAGGACATGATAGTCTGGACGGAGAATGTCCAGGCAACAAAGGTCGTCAGCTTGTTGAAAGCTGAGTGAGCACTAACTAACGCAGTCTCATAGAAATAACATATTTACAGTTATGAACAATAGATGACAGTGATACGAAATATAACTCTTCCTCTTTTATTCAGACATATCATTAATCGATTCTTATAAATTCCCATTCTAAGACCGATTCCACAATACCCAACTGACCATCTCGAACTGATTATATCAGCACAACATACCAGTGCTCTTGTTCACCGCTATACCGCTTTTAAGAACTCTTGCGAGCACCCATACATCGTTCTCATATAACGACTGGTCCATGGATGTACCCATACTCTTGTTCACCGCTTTTAAGAACTCTTACTGTTCACCGCTTTTAAGAACGCTTGCGAGTACTGTACATACATAGCTCTGGCAATTCAAATCATGGGCGTGCCACATCTACTCTTGTTCACCGCTTTTAAGAACTCTTACTGTTCACCGCTTTTAAGAACGCTTGCGAGTACTGTGCACCCATAATTTTCACGGTCCTGATCAAATCCTTGACATACACTTATTGGATTCAACCTGAGCGAATCATCAGCTCGACTCACACAACCTTGAACCTACCAATCATCTTACTGACTTAACTCCCAGTTATCCAATACTACCCAGTATTATCATCTCAAACTTACTCCGTTATCGCGTCGTACTATTACTAACGTTTCGAACCCGACTATGTTACTCACTATGTTATCTCAATCTCATTATCGTATCCCATTACCTCCGTAATCCATAATATCGCATAATAGGAACATGAAACAACAATTAAACAACTGCGCACTATGCATTATAAACTGAAAGGAATGCATTCATGTTCTGTTATGTTCGATCGATTGAGGTCATCTCGATCGCTCGAAGAAAGTGCTGTTCGATCGATTGAAGTCTTCTCGATCGATCGAAGTGAAGGTAGTCTCGATCGATTGAAGTATTCTCGATCGATTGAGACTCAGGGATGTTCGATCGATTGAACTCAGTTCGATCGATCGAACTTCGTCTTCCACAGATTCTGCCTGTGAACGTGCAGAATATGCTAGGGGTGTTATGGTTATAATTAATACGCCCAGAATATGTAAAATATCATAACTAAGTTACCGAGTGAGTTTGGAACTCACCGAAAGTTGTTAAGTGCGCGTTTGGCTCGGTTGAAAGCTTCGAAGCTTTTCTAATGGCTTCCTCTTTCTCTCTCTCTGCCTCTGTCTCTCCCTGTCTCCTTCTCTATTTCTCTCCTTCTTCTTGTTCTTCTTCTTCTTCTTCTGATCTTTCTTCTTCTCTCGGTCTCCCGGATATATATATAGATATGTGTGTGTATATATATAGATATATGGAGGTATGTGTATAATATAGATAACACACTCACACTCTCTCAAGCTCTCTCAACTTTCACAATTTCAGTAAACACACAACACCCACGAGACTAATGTATATATAGGGGGAATGGGGGTGTATGTGGCAGCATTTGCGCAGAAACTGGAATTCTGATAATTGCACTCTCGATCGATCGAAGGATGCTCGATCTTTCGAACTCAGATCGGTCAGTTAGATCGATTGAAAAAGGGTTTGATCGATCGAAGTGGGGACCACGTATTAAATTTATGTCGGTAGGGTTTCGATCGATTGAACAAGGTTCGATCGCTTGAACTACTGGGATTCTCGATCGCTCGAACTATCTTCGATCGATCGAAGATGAAATTGCATGAATGGTCAAGGAAAGTATATAGAACCTCTCTGCATTAAATATTTATTGAAAATACGGGGTATTACATTTCTGTTCTACCAATAATCATTCATGATAGTATGTATTATACTGCATTCATGAGAGTTTTAAGATTGAAGGAGATAACAATCGATCGAAGAGAAGATATCAACTTAATTGGAATAAATGAATGAATTTTTCACTGCGAGTAGTGTGAAATTTCACACTGCTGAATAATGTTTAGGTTAAATTTTTCACTGCGAGTAGTATGAAATTTCAAACTGATACTACGAAAACCCTATGAAGATAAAAAAATGTTTTACATACTGCTACAAATCCAATTTGTTTATCCAAAACAGAAAGATTAAGAACAAATTAACTCAAGAGCCACTCTCAATATCAGTCAAGAGCACAAGACAAACTATTCGACAAAACACCTTGCATGCATTCAACATGACAACGCTAATCCACCCCAACCACATTAAAAAATAAGACCAATACAAAGGCAAACAAATTTAAAGAAACGAAAAAACCATCAATCCCACAATGAAACTACAGCAGATAACTTCATTTCAAAAGCACAACTATGAAGCCATCACATCCCTGCGAAGGTTGTAAAAGCCTCCAACACGTCCAATAGAGAAAAGTAAAAACAAGGCTCTGCCGAAAAAAGTTGACAAATTTGTGTTGGTCTTCTCCAAGATAGCTGCTTCTTTTTTGGTCTTCATAAAAATCATGCTGCGAAAGAGCAATAGTGTGAAATTTAATACGTTTGCAATGTTCAATTTTGCACTACAGAATGAACGATCCATCAAAGTCAACTATTGTTGGGAAATTTTCACACCACCGAAAGTTCTTGTGGAATTTTACAAAATTTTCAAACATGCAATAGTGAGTGCTAAATTCCAGACTGCAGTCACACGCAAAAACTAATTTTTCTCCAAATCTTGTCTCCAATCCCGCAATGAATGATCCATCAAAATCATACATCAACATGTAGTATCAAAATTTCACACGACCGAAAAAAAAAACTCACATTTTTCTCCCCATTGTCGTTACTCGTCGGAGCCGTACGGCCGGAGCCTCACCGTTACACTTTTTGGACGCCTATGAAGTTTTTTAGCTTGCAATTGAATGTAGAACCCTATATGTTCTTGGAAGTAGGTAGACAATCAATTGATATGTAGTACATTTTTCTAGAGAGAGGGAGTATGAAACGTTGGAGAAGATGAGATATATATATATATATATTATGTATATATGGTGTTTAAAATTTAAAAACCCTTGATTTTGGGTGAGTTTATGTAATACCCCTAAAATTTCTGCATTTAATAAAATGAGTCCCCGTATTTTGCCGTATTAATTATTGACTTCCTAGACTGCAAATTTCAAACCTCTGACTGACTCGGCACGCAAACCCGTAAAATCTATGCGAATTAGACAGCATTGCACGTTTATCTTAGCGACGGCTCAACCTTACATATTTGGAAAGTTAGAATCTTGCCTATTATAGTATGTGTACTACCTATCACACCTTGACCCATTGGACCCTTATACTACCCAAACAACCCCCCATGAACCGCCGGACCTAACCCACCCCTTCCAAAACCGCCGGCCACTTTCCCTAGATCCCATTCAAATCAATCTCCTCCATCCCTTTCATTTTACATCAAAACAGATTTTATAACCTGTGTGTATACATCTATGTGATTATATATAGGAAGAATGGAGAGTGGGAGGGAGTCACAGTTAGTGAGGATTAGAGGGAGGGAGCTCGCCGGAGATATAGGAAGAGAGAGAGAGAACCGAGGCTCCTTAGGAACCGCTACGCTTACTGTTACGCACCCGCATCGAGGTGAGTCGTTCTAACTCACTTGATATATTATAGAATTATTCTTTGATCATATATGTATGCCCAGTACGTCCTGTATGGGCGATACTGATAAGTGTTAGTTATGTGAATGTTGAGATTCTTACTTGTATAATGAGCGCATGTTAGATAACTATACTCCATGCTTAGTTAATAATCGTTGATATTCTTGTTTATCATGATTTCTGTTTCTATAGTCACATGAACACTCATATGAACATGATCGAGTCTTGATGCCAAATTGACGTCTGCATGGTTAGTCACGGGGACTAACCCAGTCATATCAATATATATACATTGAATGGACCGCGGTGGTCCGAGTGGTATAGTCAAGTAAATGGGAACAACAATGAAACTGCTATAGGGGCCCTGCTAGGCGACGATAGCCAGAGTTTCCATTGAAATCATTGAAGTTATGCATGAATTGATGGTTGATACGCTATAGGGCCCTGCTAGGCGACGATAGCAATGTATCCACCAGAATACAATAGTTACCTTTCAAATGCTATAGGGCCCTGCTAGGCGACGATAGCGCTATAACTATTCTATTCTCCCGGCAAGGTCACGAGGACCTAAGAGTCCAATGTGTAATAACCTGCATTTGCATTTAATTTTAATTTGACATTATCATATTTAATCTGTATTTCTAGTCTTATTTAGTTTCTATTTCCCATGTGTTAAACTTTAAATTCTTGTTTCAATTGCTATTAAAATTATTGTTGGGGTCAAAATTGCAATTTCTGTAAATTTAGCAATACCTGTGTTGGATTTCAAATCTGTATTCCAAAGACGGCGGAAATATTTCCTTTTGACTCAAACAGTATTTTTATAAAACCAAAAAATCACTTCCTACGTTAAAATGAATTTTCCGTATTTCTGTGGTGACCACCGTGCCCCGAAAATACCAGTTTATACTCAGAACTGTCCACGCGGTGTTGAACTTCCACAGATGTTGGAGGTGACTGATTGGACAATTGCTTTATTTCCATTTATGGCAAGTGATCTTTGACTTAGTCCTTGTTTGGCAATGCATTTGGTGTGTATGTCTATTTAATGCCATAAGCTTTCATTCCCAAACACTCCAATTTGCCCCCTATTAGTCTACTTGGCCCTTGGTGAATTGATTTAGTTGATATATCAGTATGTATAACTCTTAATCCTGCTGTGTTTTCCTTTGATTAGTTAGTGTAATCAACTTAGTGTAGAGTAAAGATCACAACTCACAACTTGGAGCCCAAGTTGTGGAGTTCTATATAACCCATACACTCATACACACTTACACACTCTCTGCACATTGATATAGAGAGAAAACATAGAGAGTTTCAGAGAGATAAGAGAGAACTTGAGAGATTATACAGAAAATTTCTGGAGAAGTGAAGCTCCAATCCTCCATAGCCAAGTGGAGTAGAATTCTTGTATTGCTATTCTTTCTTAACATAATTCTCATCTCTTCATAACAGTGAGTATTTAGAACTCACTCAGAATGTAATTCATGCTTTAATTTCCTTATGTTTACCTGATTTTGAAATATCCCTTGATGATCATACGTTTGAAATTTCATAGCTTGAAATCAAGATTTTCAAAACTTAATCTAAATCCGTTTTCAGAGTTGAATATCAAAGATTATAGTATATAGAGTATACAGTTCAAGTTATAGAGCCTAATTTGTTCATACCACAAAGTATATTGAAAATGAAGTTTTGTCATCTTTTAAAATTTCATAAAATGTGAGAGCTATATATTGAATCATGTTAAATTGGTTATGGATTCTTAATCCTTGTTGAAAAACAAAGAGAATCATATATTATAAGACCTAATTACTCCCGAAATTGAAACTGGGTCAAAATGGACCCTTAAAACTGAAACAGAGGAATTCTGGGGGAAGAAGACGAAGCCTCAGCATCAGCTCGCGCCACGATCGCGCGCGCGAGAATCGCGCGAGCGACCCGCGCGCGCGAGGCATGCGTCTCCAGGCAGACAGAAAAATTTATATATATAAAAATGAAATTTAGGCAGGTCGCGCGAGCGAGGGTCTCGCGAGAGACCTTTCGCGCGAGCGATCCGCGCGCGCGACCTTGGCTTTTTCAGGCAGACAGAAAAGTTTATATATAAAATGAAAATTAGGCATATCGCGCGAGCGGCCCGCGCGAGCGACCCGTCGCACGAGCGGCCCGCGCGCGCGACCTCTCGCAGTTTCCAGTTTTGCTTGTTTGGTGATAAGGGACTGTTTGGGATAAAATTTATATACTGTTTGTGTACTGTTTGGGAAATTTACTAAAGCAGAATCCTTTTTGGTTATGTTTAAATGATCAAAACAATGAATTGCGACTTATCAATCCCCGTACGTACATTGTTCCTTTAATTCAGCGATTTACTTTGTGTTTAAGTTCATGGCATTCATGTGGGGTCAGTGGTACATGCATGTGGGTGTCAGTCAGTGTGGAAAGAGTATTGAGATTGAGATTGAGATTGAGATTGTGTGGTGGACACTCCCTGGTTATGGTGTACCAAAGTGTGACGTGTCGAGATTGCGATTGTGGTTGTGGATGAGATTACAGTTGTGGTTGTGGATGAGATTACGGCGAGGGTATCTTTGAAATGCGACGGTGGCAAATATGGACACTCCCTGACGCCCATGGAAGCGTTAAAGTGTGTGACGCCGAACTTGGACACTCACTGGCACCCATGGTAGTGCTAAAGTGTGGCCTACGGACACTCCCTGATACCCGAGTCTGGATACTGCGTGAGGTTGCTCCGGTATTTGCATGGCGGATTAGGTATTCAAAGTGTGAGGCAATGGACACTCCCTGGTACCCCGGACCAAAGTGTGAGGCAAACTGGACACTCCCTGGCGCCCCGTTGCTAAAGTGTGGCTATCTTAGTGTTTCAAAGATACCAGAGTGAGATAGTGGGTGGTTGTGTCTGTCGAGAGAAAAGAGTCGGCAAGATGAGTGTGGTGCATTGTCTCATACACGATCATATGCTTTATGAATGAACGACTTTGAATATTATATTCCTCGTTGGTTTATAAATTAATTTCTCTCTATGTCAAACTATTGATTTTACAAATTGAAAATGGAAAAAGGTAAATGAGTATGTTTTACATTTAAAGTTATGTTTTTAATACTCACCAGCTTCTTGAAGCTGACGACGTTGATGCGTCCTAGACATTCGTGTTCAGGCTTTTCAGGTTACAATCAGGAGGAATCTTATGACTACGCTAACTGAGAATGGCTGCCTTTGGAATGAGAAAACTGTTTATTGATTATATGCTTTAAGTTATATGTTTTAAGTTTTAAACTGTTTGTTTTATAAGGATGACTGTAATAGACACTAAGTTATTGTTTTGTTTTAAGGCGGTCTGTGCCTTTAGATGACCCCGTGCTGTAATATGTAATAAGTTAGAAAAATTTTATAAGCCTTGATTGCTCTGCTCTGATTATTATGTTTGTTGTTCGATGTTTGGGGCGGAATCGATCCTTCAAACTGTCGCGACCTACGGGTCCATAAAGGAAATTAAACTCTTTCCTTATTTATGCTACGTCGGGGCGTGACACAATGATTACACTCTTTTTAAAACCAAAACTGCTATAGGGCCCTACTAGGCGACGATAGCAACGTAATCATTCTACTCTGAGCCAACGGTGTTACACTGGTAATGTAACAAGTCATAGGAGTCGGTTGTGTTGTCCATGGTTGAGTCCAAATCGAATATATCGATAATGCATTGTGTCGTCATTCCATCATGTCATATGTTTATTTAATGTTGGTTCAAGATATTGTTATATTTGTATATCCTTAAACTTATTAGGAGTGATCGGTTAAGACGATTTCACTTAGCTTCAAAAGCTGACGGCTCCTTCCCTGCCCTGGACATTTTACGTCTAGGTTATAATGAGGAGGACTATCAAGGTAACCTTGAAGATGCATATCACTATCCTCAGGATGGGAACTATCAGGAAGGTGGTCCTGAGGCAGGCAATCAGGAAAAGTTCGATAACGAGGGTTACGGGTTTGCCAGTTAGAAGGAGGACTCTGACATATTTCCGTATCAAGATTTCTTTTATGTTTTAACTATCTTTGGTTGATGTAATAATTTAAGTGGCGTCGATCGCCCAACTTATCTTTTGTGGTTTTCATTTAGAACTTCTGTAATAGCTTAAATAGCAAAACACTTTAAGTTCCCCCATAAATACCATTAGACGCTTTTGCAAATTCCTTACTCTGATATATATATATTGTTAGTATGTTGCACGGACAGGTCAATTTTATGTAACTCGTCATTCCCTACGGCTCCAGAAAGAAAATTTTAAAATTTTCCTATCTTTGGCTACTCCGGGGCGTGACAGTTTAAATGGGAATGATTCTTTTGATGAGTCATAGGGGTAGTTTGGTCACTAAATAAAAATATGGACCTATAATTAAAATGTTGTATGGGTTGGGTCAATTACAACAATCTTAGAGTAGATTGGATTTATTACTAATTAACTCTTTTTCTTTTTTTCTTTTTCCTTCCTTCTTTCTTTCTTTAGGAACTCGTCTTCGTAGCCATTTTCATCTCTAGTGTACTAAAGTTATATAATTTTCTGAGTAATGCTAATATGTTATATTTATCAAACTCTTTGTTAGTTGTACCATATATTGTGTATAGTATCACATACCGCTAAACTAGTACAACTTGCAAAGCACTTGAAATATGCCACTGGTTTTTCAAATAATTGAATCTTCTGAACATATATGCCACTAGTTTTCCCCAAAATATAAAATAAAATAAAAGAATTTCTGAGTAATGTTTTATACAGATGCTGATGAGATTAGGACAAATAAGAATTCAGTAAATTACACAGAACTTTCCCTTGAGGTATATTGTAATTGCAGGACATCCCTTACAGTTTTAAAGTAACACCGACCCTCTTCTATCAGTCAACTTAACATTTAGTTGACCATTAATCTTTATGCTTAAAACTGTTAACAATGACTCCTTAACCCTTATTCAATAAAAGAAAAGCTAATATTCGAATTAGGCTTGGGCTATGAAACTACTAATCCATGGAACTTAAGCCTGAGTTTCCTTTTAACATAGTACATAACACCTGCATTTCACTTTCCTCTCTCAACGGCTCAATGCTCTTTTTTCTGTCTAAATTAAATATATTAGGGGTGAAAAAAAATTGGTGGATCGAACCGACCGATTCGGTCGGTGTTATAAAAATCACTCACAGCTTAAAATCGAAACAACTGAAACCAACAAAACTGATCGAACCGACCACTTCGGTAGATTGTTAAAACATTTATAAAAAAATGAAAAAATTGACCAAACCAACCAATGTAAATATTGATATTATATCAATTATTTTTGTAAAAAAAAATTTAGAATTAATTTAGGTTTAAATATATATATATATATATATATACTTTTTAATGGTTACTATAGGCAGGGCAATTTATATTAACTTTTATATGCGATATGCACTCCATAAGGCATCGTCACTCTTCTTCTCCTCCTCCACGCCCGACCTCTCTCCCCTCAAGCCTATATACTCCAAGTCACTATGAATACAAAGTATGTCGCTCTTCTTTATCTCTCTCTCTCTCTCTCTATATATATATATATAGTTAGAGATAGAGATAGATACACACATTAGGGATGACAATGGGGTAGATTTTCCAGGTTCCACCCCTAATAGGCAGGGTATGAGGTGTATATAAATGGGATAAGGGCGGGTATGGGATTGAGTTTCATAACCCGGGTCAGGGTCAGGGTCGGGTCGGGATAGGTGTGAGGGTAGTTTTTTCCGAACCCTCCCCGATTATATATCTATTGTACATTATTACCCTTACTAATTATTAATATTAAATATACAAGCACACTATATAAAGTTAAACATGTGAAACTAGGGCTTCAGAATGTATATCGCACAAGTGCATCCACAACTCGCTCTCTCTCTCTCTCTCTCTCTCTCTCTCTCTCTCTCTCTCTCTCTCTGTGTGTAATACCCTGTATTTTCAATAAATATTTATGCACAGAGATTCTATATACTTCCCTTGACCATTCATGCAATTTCATCTTCGATCGATCGAAGTTAGTTCGAGCGATCGAGAATCCCAGAAGTTCAAGCGATCGAACCTTGTTCAATCGATCGAAACCCTACCGACCTGAATTTAATACGTGGTCTCCATTTCAATCGATCAAACCCTTTTTCAATCAATCTAACTGACCGATCTGAGTTCAATCGATCGAGCATCCTTCGATCGATCGAGAATGTAATTATCAGAATTCCAGTTTCTGCGCAAATGCTGCCACCTACACCCCCATTCCCCTATATATACATTGCATTCGTGTGTAATGTGAGGTTGCTGAACCTTGTGCTTAAGAGAGGGTTGAGAGTGTGTATGCTTGTGTTTATATATATACACATACCTCCATATATCTATATATATATATACACACACATATCTATATATATACACAGCTTGGAGGAGAGAGAGGAGCAGAATAGAAGAGGAGAAGAAGAAGAACAAGAAGAAGGAAAGAAAGAAAAAGAGAGGAGCAGAGGAGAGAGAGTGGCCGCCATTAAAGCTCGGAGAAGTTTGACGAGCCAAACGCGCCCTTAACGACTTTCGGTGAGTTCCAAACTCACTCGGTAACTTAGTTATGATGTTTTACATATTCTGGACGTATAAATTATAACCCAAACACCCCTAGCACATTCTGCATGTTCACTGGCAGAATCTGTGGAAGACGAAGTTCGATCGATCTAACTGAGTTCAATCGATCGAACATCCTTGAGTCTCAATCGATCGAGAATACTTCAATCGATCGAGATCACCTTTCTTCGATCGATCGAGAAGACTTCAATCGATCGAACATCACCTTTCCTCAATCGATCGAGAGGACCTCAATCGATCGAACCCGAGCAGAACATGAATGTATTCTTTTCAGTTATTTTAATGCGTAGTTGTTAAATCTTTGTTCCATATTCCTATTATGCGATATTATGGATTACGGAGGTAATGGGATACGATAACGAGATTGAGATAACATGGTGAGTAATGTAGTTGGGTTCAGAACGCTAGTAATAGTACGACGCGATAACGGAGTAAGTTTGAGATGATAATACTGGGTAGTATTGAATAAGTGAGAAGCGAGTCAGTAAGAGGATTTGTATGTTCAAGGTTGTGTAAGTCGAGCTGATGATTCGCTCAGATTGAATCCAATAAGTGTATGTCAAGGATTTGATCAGGACCGTGAGAATTATGGGTGCACAGTACTCGCAAGCGTTCTTAAAAGCGGTGAACAATACGAGTTCTTAAAAGCGGTGAACAAGAGTAGATGTGGCACGCCCATGATTTGAATTACCAGAGCTGTGTATGTATTGTACTCGTAAGCGTTCTTAAAAGTGGTGAACAGTAAGAGTTCTTAAAAGCGGTGAACAAGAGTATGGGTACATCCATAGACTAGTCGTCATATGAGAACGATGTATGGGTGCTCGCAAGAGTTCTTAAAAGCGGTATAGCGGTGAACAAGAGCACTGGTATGTTGTGCTGATATAATCAGTTCGAGATGGTCAGTTGGGTATTGTGAAATCGGTCTTAGAATGGGAGTTGATAAGAATCGATTAATGATATGTCTGAATAACGAGTAAGAAATATATTTACTATCACTGTCATCTATTGTTCATAATGGTAAATATGTTATTTCTATGAGACTGCGTTAGTTAGTGCTCACTCAGCTTTCAACAAGCTGACGGCCTTTATTGCCTGGACATTCCCCGTCCAGACTATCCTATCCTTTACAATGCAGATGACGGAACTTATGGCGATAACGATTACCCTGAAGGGAGTTACGTAGAGAATGGCCCCACTGATGCCAGTTATGCTGACGCCTATCCGTACGCTAGCTGAAGACCTGAAGATAGATAGTAGTTTATATTACTACTTTTCTTTTACTGTTGTACTTTGTAGTTAACGGGTACTTGGGCATATGTTGTCTCCAGACCTGTTGTGATCCTGTGGACCATACTCTGATGATTGTAATAGATAGAATCGTGTTTATATTTCAGTGGTTTACTGTTCCTGTTGTTCTTGTGGACTAGTACTGTGTGGTGTGGATTATCAGTGACTTTCACTTGTCATTCCCTATGGACCCATAAAGAAAATTTATTTTTCTCTATTTATGCTGCTCCGGGGCGTGACACTCTCTCTCTTCATTGCACCTTCCAATCACCACTTACCCACAACGTTGAAACCCCCTTCTCTTTCATTTCAGATTTCAGAAATCGCACACAGGTATGTGTGTGTGTCGCAGCGTGTGTTGTGTTTGTGTTGTGTGCATTTTGTATGTGTATCCGAGTGTGTGTTTCAGTGTGTGTATATGTGTCGATTGCAATACATCAGTGTGTGGTAATTTGTGTGTGGTGTGTGTATCTGTGTAGATTGCAATCCATAAAATGTGTGTGCAATTTTAGTTTGTGTCATTGTGTGTTATATGGACAATAGGATTTTATGCAATTCCAACCCTTTTTTGTTTAATTTTTAGCTTGGGTTTGTAAAAAAAAAATGATTTTACCTTGTCGGGGGCGGGCGGAGCGGGGTCGGGGAATGGGGATGGAATATGTATGTTCTCCGGGGCGAGGCCGGGGTTGGGTCTGGGGCAATTCAACTGTAATTCGGGTCGGATCTGGACATATATCGAGTTCACTCAATCCGTCCGAATTGCCCCCCTACTTGATGACGTGTTTTTCTTTTTGATCGTTGATTGTCATTTTGGAGATGTGGCGCATTTAGAACCGTCAACGTACTGGGTCACTGGAGAGGAGAGGAGCGCACCACCCTGAATAAATCTGTAAGAATCGTTATAATGTCTACTGTCTATGTATAGACGTGTTGCATCTGTAAGTAAATTCTTCAGTCTCTCTCTCTCTCTCTCTCTCTCTCTCTTGATATTGTGATCTGGGGGTTTCAGATCGTCCAAACTGTTCAATGCCGATGGATCAGGCCGAGCTAACTACTGAGCAGGTAATTTCTCTAACCAAAATACACATACTCTTGTGTTGTTCATTTCTCTTAGAATTGTATTATTTTCTTGCCCTAATTCCAGTTTTAGATTAATTATGTGATTATGTGATCTGGGGGGGTTTCGATCTTCTTCTTTCCCCCCCCCCCCCCCCCCCCCCCCCCCCCTTTCTGAATTCGTAATTTTAGCTTCTATTTTGGACTTCTCTTACCTCTGCATTGTTCCCTTGAAAACTCACTTGGGTTGATTTTTGTTTTTGTTTCTGTTTCTTGGAATTAACCACAAATCCAAAATAAAAAGTTTCCAGATTTGGTTGTAATTACTTAATTTATCTTAAAGCAACCAAGCAGAGAGTTTGCGGTCATGGTTATCAGATGGTAGTCTGAAGAATTTGTTGAGTGAGGATGCACGAAGAACCAATTATCTGAATTGCATACTCTTGAATTATTCTGTTGCTGACAAGGTGAATTAGATAGTCTAAGTTGAGAGAGAGCGTAATTGCTGAAATTTTAGGCTGAAAAAATTCCACTGAAGCAATTTGACAATCAGAAAATAAAGTGGGTTTTCCATAAACCCGTGTGATGTAATAGGCTTATTTCAAGTTTCTTTTTTTAAAAAAAAAAAAGAAAAAAAAAAGAAGAAGAGACAGAGCCTCCTCAGTTATATTATAATTTATTCAGTCCCAAGTTGCTTTCTAAGAACCCCTGTGGTTTGTTTTCTTCGGTTCGTGAATTTAGCAAAGGAAAGAAAAGAAAATTCAGAGAAAGATGAGTTTAAGTGATGTTTTCACATGTCATTTCTCCTTCTTGATTTCTAGCTCTTTGTTGATAAATGTATATCCTTACCATTTTTTTTAGGTACTATTTCTTAGGCATGGAGTAAATATTGGGTATCTCGTTGATACCACGTCACTAATTGTAACCTACTAATACATTTGGTGGTTATGCTTAAGTGGATAAGGATTCCCCTGGAAATAGGGAGCATATATGTGCTAACATAGCAGTCTTATTGGATTGGGACACCATGCTACTCAAATAACCGTGACATTGAATATTTTCCCTATGGATGCTAGAAAAAACTAGGGAAATCCTTTTTCCTATTATTTTTCTTCCTTTCTCTCTCCCCTTTTCCTTTCCTACAAAAACTAAATCCGCGAAGTAAATTGAGAAAAAGCTTCTTAATGTGAAGGATATATATATATATATATATTACAATATAGTTTAGTTACACGAATTAATGATATGAACATTGAACGGGTTTATGCTCTGCATCACTTCTCTCTCTTCATCTTCTGCTCTTTCATTCTCTCTGTTGATCTCTCTTCGAATCTCTCTTTAAGTCTTGGAATATTTCTCGTTTCCTTCTCCTTGATTTTTACCAAATTACCCAAGAGAAAAAGGAAAGGAAAATAGCGTGTTTTTACCACACTCCTCTTGCTCGAAAAGAATCATGAGGTTAAGTTAATAATTTTGGTATCATAGTGAAGATCTATTAGAACTAATGATTTAAAGGTCTACTGAAGAAGTTAAAAGGACGCAATAACTTTCTCTATCTACAAGGATTAAAAGACTCGAGGCGGTGATTTCTCTAGCAAGAGGGGAATGATGCACCTCTTTTTCATAACCTTTAATTGTGGCAAGCTTTAGCTTGTGCATTCAATAAGACTTGGGTTAAAATTTTTATTATTAAGAGTTCTTTTCTTGTTTTCTTTTAAACATATTGTTGTTTTATCTGTATATTGGATGTTGCTCAACGGTTAAACATAAGATTGAGGTATTGTATTATTACTTAGATCCACTGACACTCTATATTGGCCCTCGTATCAGACGCGTATTCAACACTGACGCGCTTTGGGCACGTGTCGGATACGCAAAAAAGCGAGTCTGAAATTTTTTATTCTTTTTTCTTGATCCGACACGTTGGCGACACGCACGGGACACGAAAATTGGTATCTTTTTTTTTTTTTTCTTCTTTTTTTTTGTTTTTTTGTTCTTTCTTCTTGTAGCTAAAAATCTACAACTTTTATGGTTGGAACTCATCCCTAAATAAAACACTAGGGTTTTTAAAATTAGGCTTTTTGTTTACGCATGCTAAAGTTGTAGTTTTTCTATTTCGGGATTTCAACTTCAAACTAGGGTTGGATATGTGATGTATGTGTTTTATATTGTTGTCTATTAGGGTTTTATGAAAGTTGATGAATGTTATTAGCCTATTAAAGAATATATTTTGAATTTTATTCATTGGCTTTGTTGTTATTGATAATGTCATAATATTGTGGTGATTTATGTGCTTTTATGCCAATTTTGATTAAACATGATAAAATATATATATTTTAAAAATATTTAAATAAAAGTTGTGTCCCTGACGTATCGTATCATGCTTTTTTGAGAAGTATCGTGTCGACATATTTGATTCATGTCGTGTCCATGTCGCGTGTCCGTGTCCGTGTCTGTGTCGGTGCTTCTTAGATTATTACCATAGTGGGTAGGGCTATGTTTTGGAAGGTGCTCAATGTAGTCTATTGGAAGTAATTAATATTTAATAATATGACTTCGTAACTGAGCTCATGCTCTCTCTGTTTCTTTTACCCTCTTCTCTTACCTCTCTCTAGTTTTTGGAATATCTTCTTCTCCTTTGTTCTCCCACGTATTAGAAAGGTGTGAGGCCAAGTTAATATCAAAGTCTGTTTTTTTTTACTTGGTTGCATATAGAAAAGTAGATGAATTGATGTTTGGTTTGATCTATTAAAAAGTGGTTGACACTTGCTAGCAGTTTACACAAGAATAACATAATACATATTAGGAATCAACCAATTCCATGACATAATATGGTGAAGGTAAAAGTGTGAATATTTCTTTTATTATGTTGAGCACTTTATCCTTTGTGGATGATGATTCATATAATTGCGTCTTTAGTGTATTTTCTAGAACGTTTACTTACTATCCCTTTGTTTTTGTATTCAAGGTTCTGAAGAGAGACATCCCATGGGAGACGTACATGACAACTAAGTTGATCTCAGGAACAGGCCTTCAGTTGTTAAGGCGTTATGATAACAGATCGGAAAGTCAAAGGGCCGCATTGCTGGATGATGTGATACTTCAGTTCTAATCATTCCTTCAGTCTCTTATATATATATATATATATACCTGATAAAATATTGATGACACTGTGATCATTCCTGCAATTGACCCCCTTTGTTGTGTAGTATTTGTATACAAATTTTTTTGTTTTTAAACAGATTGAAAAGTTACAGGGCCGCTGGATGACGTAATACTTCAATTTTTATCATTCCTTCAATCTCTCATATATATGCCTGATAAAATATTGATGACATTGTAAACACAGATTTTGATCTGCAATTAATCCCCTTTTAAATTTTAAAATGAAAATATTGGGCTAACTCAATCATTTGATGTGTAGGCAATTCATTGTTAGTATACTATTTTTTTGCAGTGTTAAAAATTTTCAGCTATTGGTTAGATCATTTTAGACGATGAACTTTGGACTAATATCGTGGCACTAATACCCCATGTACTTTGGACTAAAGTGCAACAGTTAGCAAAACCGTTAAAATTATCGAAATAGAAAATTGTTTAGGGAGTATTTGCCACTTTGACCCCTCTTGTAAGGCACAACTCATTCAATTCCTTAAAACCCATGTGTTAAGGAGAGGGGAACTAAAGCCTTATATACCGCACAAAGGGTTTCATAAATGGCCGATGGCCGATGTGGGGCATTCTAACACACCTCCTGGACCACAGCAGCCGGACACTCGGCTCGCTAGAAGATAAGCCCAATCAAGCTTTGATACCACTTATAAGGCCCAGTCCATTCAACTCCTTAAAACCCAGGTGTTAAGGAGAGGGGAAGTACGAGGTGTGTATCTGTAATTAACCCTTAGAAAGTTATATGTATTTTTGCACATGTATTGTAGATTGGAGGGTTACTTGGTGAGTTCTCTGCAGAATCTTGCTCTTTTAAATGTGAAAGCTATTTAGATTGGATGCTCATTGTCGTCTATGTTGGTTTCTGCATAGATAACTATATTGGTCATTGGTTTTCATTTTGTCCTTCGCAATAGCTTTTATTCTTCACTCATATTCTTTGAAAGACTCAATGGTTCATCAATTAGTATAAAATGCACGAAATAAACTTGATAAAAATTCAAAGATGTTGACAAGTGGAAACAACTATGGCAGGATGGTCCAGCTTATCTTCGTATCTTCGTAAGCATATTGCGTGACATATTCAAGGAAGAAACTGTAGAATACGTTCTGGCATTAATTGATGAAATGCTAACAGGTACTTCTAAAGGTTTTCTATCTTCTGGTAACAATTTTGTTTTAATTTACTGACATATTGGTCAATTCCCCATGGCAGCTAACCCTAAAAGAGCCAGATTATTCCATGATAAGACTTTTGCAAATGAAGATATTTATGAACCTTTCTTAAGGTAAGAGTTATTTAACGTTATCTGAAGTTTCATATTGTCGTATCTGGGATATATATAGTTCGTTTATTGAGGCTTTCTCAATTCAAAATTATAAGTTCTTTTACTTCTCAAACTAAAGGAAATGTTAGTTTAGGAAGCACGTACCATCCTAGATTGGTAACGTTTGTAAGTCTGATACCTTTTCGGACATGACACGTCTTACACACCAAATCCATGCCATAAATTTTGTTTAATTATTTTTATTTATTTATTTCGACATGCCTAGATACTTTGACACCAAGTGTAATATTGTTGAAATTCTGAAGGAAAAAAAAAAGGATCTATGGAGGATAGGAATAACGAGGATCTATGGAGGCATAATAGGGCTTTTAACTTTGGAATACTTAGAGAGATGAAATGAAAATAAAGCTTTGTTTATTAGAAATAATTAGGACTTTTTGAAATTAAAGACAATTAAGCGTCTTAGTTTCACTATGAATCATTTGATTTTCTTATCAGCATGGATCAAAGTTTCCTTTCATTTTCATCGAAACAGCCAAAATGTTTCCATTTCGTGGATAATGAAAACGAAACAATCATGAATCTCCAAAAACATGATTGTTTCCTTTGTTTCCATGGATTCAATCAAAACGACTTTATTTCCTTTGTTTCCACCGAAACATGATTGCTTCCATCGAAACAAACCCATGATTCCATTGAAACATTTAAGTTCTTCTTTCTTCTCCTCCTCCTCAGCTAGGGTTTCCTCTTCCTCTCCAGTCTCCTCTCATCATTCTATTTTTTGGGTCAGGGGCTTCGGGACTTTTGATATACACATACTAAATTAAGTTCTCAATGTGTATATATATATGTACGTTTAAATTAGGGTTATCTTTACATTAATTAAGTTTGATATTTAGTATATAACAAAAGTATATTAATATTATATGAAGGGGAATGCTTAGTTACAACACGACGCCCTTTTAGCGATGGAAAAATGTTTTTAGTAAAAAAATTCGTCGCTAAAAGATGGTTTTTAGTGTTGAAAAATTTCGCCGCTAAAAGCGTTTTTTTTTTTTGGTCACTAAAAGCTGGTGTACGCATTGCTAATTATAACCTACAACCACCGTGTTGTAGGTTAGCAGCCCCTTATATAAATATACATATATATATCAGTAAGTGTTTTCTCTGTATTCTATGATGTGTTTGATAGTAAATTGGCGACTAAATCCTCATAATTTGAACTATATATTATAAATGTAACTACATATATAGACCTCTCAAGGGTCCACTTAATCAATTATTAGCTTTACATGTGCAAACAGTTAAGATTGAAGTTATGTTTCCGCAAGTTTTTCAATGTTACCTAATTTTCGGGTGTTTCCACATGTTTCAGAAACATTTCCATTTCCGGGCAGACTGAAACAAGATTTTGATCCTTGCTTATCATATGTGATCTTAGATGCATAGATATATGTTTATGATTTGTCATGTCCTTGTTGTGCCAAAGTCCTAATATTTTGAAGAGTTTTCCTTGTCACTCTGTCGTGTCATATTGATGTAGGACAAGATGGGGAGTTGTTGTATGGTTGACAAATGGGAAGCAGGAGGGGTTGTTTTGAGGTAGTAAAGTAATGGTGAATGAGTAAATGGGCTGTTTTGTGTGTGGAATAAGTTATAAAGAAGGTTGGGAAACGAAAATGGAGATGATGAGTAAGATAAGTACGAATCTAGGCTCACTGAACCTTATGCATCACACCTAAGGGTCCACTGGAATCACACTAAAGGTTTCTTGGAATCACTCCAAGAAGAATTTTGGACTCACTCTAGGCTTGGAATCACACCAAGGATATCTTGGAGTCACTCCAAGAATACTCAAGTATCACACAAGAGTAGGAGAATATGCAAAAAGGATTCTTCATGTTAGAATAATAAACATGAAGGGCATATTTGTCTTTTGTGCTCTTATGTAAACCTACTATAAAGGCTTATTTTGTTTTGTGTTTTTCCTAATGCTTCTAAACAATGGAGAGTGTTAGGTTAATAATATTTCTTCTTTCTCTTCCATCTTTCTTCTTTGATTGCTAAATTAACATGGTATCAGAGCATTATTTGTGGGAGGTCCTGGGTTCGACTCTCCATCCCCACTTTGTTGTACATATTTGCAATTTGTTATTTGTCTCGACTATGATGAAGTTTGGTTTATTTGCTCTCCACGTGCAAGTCGGGGTTGCACGTGAGAGAGGGTGTTGAAGCTTGATATACATTGTTGGACCATTCTCTAAAAGCTTAAACTTTTAGAGTAATTGGTAACTTAACATGGTATCAGAGCAAGGTTAAGGGCTAATTAACCTACTAGAAATCGTTGGAGAACAGAACACAAAAGGTTTAGTGTGCTAACATCAAGTCGATTTGTAGATCTGTTTGCTTCAATCCTTCTTGGACAATCTGTTGCTTCAATCTTGTGCTATGGGGTGCGCCTAAGGTTCTAGGAACTGATTGGAGAGTTTGTTGCATTTTGATTGCATTTGGTTGGATTAGATTGTTCGTTTCTTGCGGTGGTGGTGCGCACAAAATTGTGGTTTTTGTTTGCTGCTTGTTTTGTCAACACATATCAATGGGTATATAATTTTATATTCTTGTTTGGGTTGCTTGGTCTACAGACTCTACACAAAATTGTGGGTTTTGTTTGCTGTCAACACATATCAATGGGTATATAATTTTATATTCTTGTTTGGGTTGCTTGGTCTACAGACTCTACACATATCAGTGGGCAGGGTTGCTTGGTCTACAGATTCTACACATATCAGTGGGCAATTTTATTTTATTTTATTTGGGATTTTATATTCTTGCTGGTTCCTTTTATTATAATATATTTCTTTTGTGACATGGCTAGCGAGAATTCAGACTCTCTCCAGACTATCAGTGTACGATTAACTGGTAGCAATTATACATATTGGGCATATGTGATGAAAAAAATTTTGCTAGGTGAGAATATGTGGGGCTACATTGTTGGAACTATCACAACACCGTATGACCCTATAGCGAACAAACTTTATGTCTCCCGCCATGTGGTCTTTATGGAACGCATTCCCTTTTTCTCTATTCCTTCTGCTCCACACTTTGAACAAATCTGACCTTGTTTATCTTGATCCTTTTCCTGATGATGTCCCTTCTGATTCCTATATTAGTGATTTATCTGTCTCTAACACACCTTCTCAACTCCCTGTTACTCGTCCTCCGATTCTTCATACTTACTCTAGACGGAATACAGATGTCTTTCCTGCAGGTTCAGATCCACCTCTCTTGGCTGACTCTCAACCAGGTTTTGAGGATGTGGATCCTCCCATTTCTCGCTATCCTACGCATACTCGTAAGCTATGTAGCACGGATACGGATACGTGACACGGAGACGACACGACACGGAGACGGCGATACGGCAAATTCCAAAAATGTAGGATACGGAGACGGCTAGGATACGTCGAATAAAAAAATATTTCTAAAAAATATAATTTAGTCTAAACTAAAAGAAGAAGAAGAGAGGATTAAATATCAACATTACATTACATATTCTGATATTCACCCATAGAAACTAGGCAAATAGCAAATAACAACTTACAACATATACTCATAAAATGTTTACAAAACATAACAATTTAGCAGGATACATACACGGTAGGATACAACGATTAAATCATTATATCTCTGAATTAAATATACAATTTGCAGTTACATGTCCAATCATGTTTCCATAATTCTCAAATAAACCAATTGCTTATCCCCAATTTTACAATATTAAGATTATTGCCTCAAAGTTTTAAAACACATTTCTAATGAGAGGCCACCAAGCCGCAGTCACTTGTGTGTCTGGCCATGTCGGCTGCGTGTCCGACACGTGATCAAGGTGTGTTCGATGTTAAAATATTTAAGACACATTTTATAGCGTGTCTGACACGTGGTGACGCGTGTCCAGCGAGTGTCGGTGTCTGACACGGACACGATACGGAGACGGCACCCAAAGTGAAGTGTCCGTGCTACATAGCTCGTAAGCGTCCTACTAGGTTTGAATTTTCTAACTCTTGTTACTCTTCTGAATTCTGTCCCTCGCCATAACCAAGAAAAATACACATCGATGTTCCTTCTTAACTTATGTTCACTCTCTATCTGAACCAACCTCCTATAAGGAGGCTTCACTTGACCCTCTTTGGCAATAGGCTATGACTGAAGAGCTTTCTGCATTACATAAGACTAACACGTGGGACTTGGTGCCTTTACCTCCTGGTAAACGTGCAGTTGGGTGTCGATGGGTGTACAAGATTAAGACTCGATCTGATGGTTCTATAGAGCGATACAAAGCTCGATTGGTGGCGAAGGGATTCACTCAGGAATACGGCATTGACTATGAGGAGACCTTCGCTCCTGTGGCTAAGATGACTACAGTTCGAACAGTGATAGCAGTGGCAGCGGCCCGTACATGGGGTCTTTCCCAGATGGACGTGAAGAGTGCCTTTCTTAATGGAGACTTGACTGAAGAAGTTTACATGGTTCCTTCTCCTGGTCTCCATCATAAAAAAAGCGATGTGTGCAAACTTCGGAAAGCTTTGTATGGCCTCAAACAGGCCCCTAGGGTTTGGTTTGACAAATTCTCTACAGTTATCTGTTCTTTGGGCTTCCGTCCTCGTGATCATGACTCTGCATTATTTCTTCGCTCTACTTCTACTGAATGTACTTTTCTCTTGCTCTATGTGGACGATATGATCATTACCGGTGATGATATAGCAGGGATATTGTTATTGAAATCACAATTGCATACCCACTTTGAAATAAAGGATTTGGGGCCTCTTCGTTATTTCTTGGGTATTGAGGTAGCCTCTTCTCCTAAAGGTTATCTTCTCTCCCATTCCAAGTATGCCTCTGATGTCATTGAGAGAGCTCGTTTTACCGATACCCAGACAGCTGAGACCCCTTTGGCGCTCAATGCTCACTACTCTTCTTCTGATGGTGTTTTATTGCCCGATCCTACCTTATATTGGACTATTGTGGGCAATCTAGTCTACCTCACTGTGACAAGACCAGATATTGCATATGCTGTTCATATCATTAGTCAATTTGTTTCTTCCCCTACCACGGTTCATTGGGCTGCTGTTGTTCGTATCCTACGTTACCTCCGTGGTACTTTACATCAGAGTTTATTGTTTCCTTCATCCTCCTCTTTGGAGCTTCGAGCTTATTCTGATGCGGATTGGGCTGGGAATTCTACGGATTGTAAGTCCACTACTGGCGTCTGTGTATAACTTGGCGATGCACTTATTTCCCGGAAAAGCAAGAAGCAATCCGTTGTGTCTCGCTCTTCTGCTAAGGCTGAGTATCGTGTGATGGCTACGACTACTGCTGAGATAGTTTGGTTGCGATGGTTGCTTGCTGATCTTGGTGTCTCCCTGTCTGCTCCTACTCCTATGGATTGCGATAACAAGAGTGCCATTCAGATTGCCCACAACTCTGTTTTTCACGAGCGCACGAAGCACATTGAGATTGATTGTCACTTTGTATGCCAACATCTTCAGCTTCGGACTATCTCTCTTCCATTTCTTCCTTCGACCTTGCAGTTAGCTGACTTCTTTACGAAGCCTCATACCTCTGTACGCTTCCGCTTTCTGCTAGACAAACTTCTGCACAAAACAAAATAAGCCTTTATAGTAGGTTTACATAAGAGCACAAAAGACACTTGCATATTTCTTCTTTGATTGCTAAATTAACACTTCATTCACTCTATGATTCCAAAAGCTTACATCAAGGCTCTATTTATAGGCCACAAGTACAAGATCTAGAAGTTTCCTAATTAGTCTAGTTTAAAGCCCCAAAATATACTTGTAGAAAGATCGAGACATAAACCTAAATAAAGACTCGAAAAGATACTTCTAGAACTCCTAAGATTTGTGATTCGAAAAGACACTTCTAGAAATTCAACTAAAATGTGTGTTACAAATTAAGACTCCAAAAGATGTTTCTAGAAACTAAGACACAAAACCTTCACCAAGACTTTTCTAGAATTTTCTTAATTAAAAACCTAAATTCTAGAATATTCCAAAGGACAAAAATACACAAATTCTAGAATCTTCAAATTTACCTCATCTCCTTGACTTCTCAAAACTATGATCTCCGTCAATTAAAATTACAAATATTCCCTTGATCTCCATCACATATTTTGTCCCCTATCAGTATTTGTACTTGTTGGGTTCTAGGACTCATCTGCTCGCAGACTAAATGAGCTTCCATTCTAATCATGTTTTCTCATGTTTTATTTTTCCATTGTATCATGGACTTTAACCCTTCATCGAAGTTGATTGATGAAGTTTACCTTGTTTTCCATTTTTTTTTTCTCTTGTTGAATGCATTCTCTTGCTCAAGTTTAGTATGTTCATTTAATGCTGAATCTCCCGCGAGTGAATCACATTGAATGTTTTAAGATTTTGATCTGCTTTTCCCTATTCATCAGTTCAACTATTTGATCATCCTGAAATTCATTAGTGGCCATTCTTGATAAGGAAAGCTCAATATATAGCTGAAACATGCCGATTTGTTTCAGTTTTAATAGACTGAAATAGGGTATACAAAATCTTGTACAAAGCAGTGTGATTAAATTGGTTTATAAGGGGCAAGGATCCATGGGTGGTGGTAGCCTCAACTGTACACTCCCTGGTAGGAGTCAGTTGTAATCGATTTTCCTATATTACCTTGAAGTTGTCAGAATCCATAGTTATTCTTCGGTCTTTCAGATCTTAGTCTCTCTTATTTTGAGTTCTATTTTCAAGAATACTTTAACCCTTGCCATTTTTACTTATTTATGCGGATTTTTCATTAGTAGCAACCTGTGGTGTTGCATCACTGAAAGAGGTATGTGGGGGTACTGTGCATTATATTAAATAATTTGGCAGCTTTATGAGAACAAGAATGGACTTGATATATGAAGTTCTCCTAAGAAATGTTAATGAGCTATGGATGAAAATTTTACAGCATCTGATCTATTTATGGGTGCAATGTTTTAGATCCCTATAAGTTAAAGTACCAAGCTCTAATCATTATTAATTGCTGCTTATTTCGGCAATGCTATGCCAACTAATTTAACTTAAATTGTCATTCTATAAAAAATAAATAAATAAAACAAATCATATTAGTATCTACTAAATCATGTATATATATATATATATATTTGTAGCAGTTTTTGGTAGTTTTTTGAGTAGTTTTTGGCAGTTTTGAATTGGTTTCGTTGTGATAATTTCTATGACAAATTAGTACCCTTTTATTTATATTTTCATAGTAAAACGTACTTGGTTTAATTGTAAATATAGGGTATAGGAAAAATGCAGTTGGCACCCCTCCCTTTCCCTTTATAATAGTATAGCTAGGCATAAACTTTGGAATACTGTGGTGATATGAAGTAATAGAAAGCATACCCTATGATTATGAATGTGTTTCTGTGACTAATTCTCAATTCTGAGGAGGCTCTTTTAGTCAAATTCATTCACATATATTGCTATTTATACTTGATGTTGTTGTACGTAACTTGGTTACCTTGAATAGTTTTGTAGGATGAATTCTCGCGTTTCTCAGCTATGGGCTAATTTTTTTACTGTCTAAGGTTGGCAGTGCCTAATAGTTTTATCAACTATTTGAAAGCTTTTCAAATGTCCTCTTGGGAACTTTGTTTGCAATTGAAGTGGTTATCTGCATAAAGCAAGTCTATGCGAGATTGTATGTGTAATATATGTGTTGACTTGATACTTTATATGCACGAATTCTTTTCCTAACTGTAGATTGTTTCCCTGAAGTTTCTAGGTAGTGGTTTTGCTGCACATTTTTCTTCCATTTGCTTTTTTTTTTCCCCCTCATTTTAGTTTTGAGATAGAGTAAACTGTAAAGTTCTGTTCTTTCATGAAAACTAGGGCATTCCTCTCTATTTTACTTTATGTTCTTAAAATCAATGAAAACTAACACATTCCGCTATCTTGTCCCTTTTCAGATTGCTTTGGAAAGGTAACTGGTTCATACAAGAAAAGAGCTGTAAGATACTTACCTTGATAGTAAGGTACTCAAGTCATAATCCATTCTCCCCATAGTTCAAGGTCACATGAGATTGATTGGCAGAAGTCTCAGAATTGACTTGAGTAACTTACTATGAGTGACGTTGCTTTTTATTTTAGTGCCCGGCCGAAAGACCTGGATCATGTCACTTCAAATGGAGAAGCCTCGAATTCAAAAAAGAAAAGCACTACTATTGATGATATTTTGAAAGGACTAGTGGAATGGTTATGCTCGCAGGTATCTATTTCTTTTTTGCATGATATACTGTCTAGATGTGATTTTCTTGTATTTTGTATCTCAAGGTGGACGATTGAGCACGATGATAGTTTCTTATCCATAATATGTCTCCAACTCTTGTTTGGTCTAGCTATTTTACTGAAAAATGTGCCCATCTACCCTAACCTTCGCCTGGTGGGTTAGAATAACAAGTGAAGACACAACATATATTTGTTGTTCTTGCATTTTGCTTTTGGATATTATAGACTTTAAGATTATAGTTAAGACCTGTTAACATAAATGAGGTCGTTTCGGTTGTTGAGTAAGGCAATCTTTGGTGACTTATAGAGAGTAGTAGTAATGCTTGTCACTGGCTGTTGAGAGTGGCTAATGCTTTTGGCAACTGGAGTTTCCACTATTGCTCCTAGTGAAGGGGTACCACTATTATAGGAGACTGGGTTTCCACTATTGTTCCTAGTGAAGGGTACCCCTATTATTGGAAGCTGGGAGTATGGAGATAGCTCTCGCCTGTTGATTGAATGTGTGACCAATTGGCAATTACCCATTTGGTGGAGAAAATAGTTGGGTGGCAAGCCCAAGCTAGATTCGAGAATCCACGTTGTTCATAATGGAGAAGACAACATATGGAGAACGCATGTCACAGGTATCATGACTCTCTCTTTCTCCTAGGACCAGTCCAGAATCTCCAGATGCAGTCCACGGTAATGACCACACCAAGACGCAACCTTTGGCTCCAGACACCGAGCCACAAAATTCCCTAAGCTTCGGTGGAGATACCAACGAGTTCAAGTAGTTTCATAATCCCACTTCAAACTATTGGAGATAGTGTATGTGCATGTGATGCTCAACATTTGGAGACAATGAGCATGGCGCTCAGTTAATCCCTTGAGACATTTTGTCCCCTCACTTGGCCACTTGTCGATTGATGGAGATAAATGTGAGTGAGTAGGCTCGTGACCTGTGGGATTAGTTGGCTACATTGTGCGGCCATGTGGCGCGAGGTCCCACTGCTCTCGGAATGACTGCCTCGGAAGGAAAGACAGAGTCTGGGTGTGTGCCGCTGTATCAACAAGGCAGCCGAGGACACAAAGTATATGTATATACCTACAAGCAGAGAGAGAGAGAGAGAGAGAGAGAGAGAGAGAGAGAGAGAGAGAGAGAGAGAGAGAGAGAGAGAGAGAGAGAGAGAGAGAGAGAGAGAGAGAGAGAGAGAGAGAGAGAGAGAGCTATCAGTCTAATAGTAAGTATTTAAAAAACTAAATTCTTATTTGCAAGAGAGAGAGAGAGAGAGAGAGAGAGAGAGAGAGAGAGAGAGAGAGAGAGAGCTATCAGTCTAATAGTAAGTATTTAAAAAACTAAATTCTTATTTGCAAGAGAGAGAGAGAGAGAGAGAGAGAGGGAGAGAGAGAGCTATCACTCTAATAGTAAGTATTTAAAAAACTAAATTCTTATTTGCAATGACTGAATATACATGATTCATGAACGGAGCTGACTCTAGCCCAAGTCCTGCAGTTCAGCCTTATTTATTTTTCTTCATGTTTGAAAAATTGTCCACGCTTTGCTTGGCTTAATTCCAATTAAAGCTATTCTGAACTTTGGAAGAGTTCCTAGACGAAATATAGCTTTTTTCACCTGTGTAGATGGGTACACTCCATATTGGTACCTTTATTGAAACTCTGATCTTACTTACATGAAGAAAAAAAAAACATGGCCGGAATTTGGTAGGACTGACCTGGTTGGCTTTGGGTTTGGTTGGTCCCATTGACATCCGTAATAAAGTGTTTACACTGGAAGTTTAAAGTGTTTTCACTAGCAAGTCTGTTTGGTGACACATCGATTAATGCTTTAGAACAAAAAGGGTCTGCAACTCAGAGATGCATGACTTCTTTCTTGGGGCTGCTTGGGGATGTAACAAATGTTTTTCAATTGAATGTACCATAGCCACCAAGTTGTAGGTTTGGGACGAATCAGAGAAATGGGATTGAGTTCCATTTGCCCTTTGGAGAGTTTATTTGGCAAGAGGAAGGGCTGCCCTCAGTTCTTTACTCAAGTAATCAGAACCCTCCTAAGTCCTAACCTCAAGAGGGGAAAGTTTTGGCATTCTTAAGATACAATCTGAGTATTTTAGTGTAACCCTGAATTTATAGAAAGCTAACACTGAAGTATTTAATGCTTAATTTTGATTATTAACCAGCAGCCGTATATTGTGCTGTTTCAAAGGGATTGTAGGTAATATTGCTCAGATTTTGCTTTTCTTTGTCATCTCCTCATCGTCTCCTCTCTTATTGCGAGCAAGCAGCTCTTGTTTTCTTTGGTTTGTCCAACTTAAACTTTTAACTTCGCAATTTCAACTCACTTTCTGTTGGGGACATTTTCTACTCAAAACACTAACTTCAGGTATAGTACCTAATTTAACTATCCCAAATTCGAGAGTTTCAGCAAGTCAAAATATTCAAACCCTAGTGAACTGTTTTTACATTTAAGCTTTGTAATGTTTCTCCTACAAGCTGTCGCAGACAGTTGCCTAGAAATTGACTATTCTAATAGGTGAAGACATAATTTTGTTTTTGTTGTTAGGTTGTAGTAATAGGGAAAAGGAGTAGGTCAATACCCTTCATCCAGAAAAATGGAACTTGATTTGTAGTTGGCGGTCAATATTCTACGAATGTTATATGGTGTTTTTTTTAGTTTGTGGTTTAGAAAGTGTGGAGGGAAAGAAGAACCAGAAGTGCAGAGAGGGAAAATGAGGAATAAGAGAGACAAATCACATACACGAACTCAATATACATTCATTCACAATGTGATGTCCCATACATTCAGCAGCCCCTTAAATAGGCAAAATTAAAACGTTCTGTTTAAGTCAAGTCCTTTAATTGAATTGTCATACTTTTGCTGAAACCTAATAAATTGCTAAAGGTAAGGGAATTGACTTTTCAAATTTTGGCCTAGAATTATAATTGATTCCCATAATTTCTCCCTATCGGAAAAGAACCAGTCTCTGGCGAGTTAGGAGCTTGACCAGGAATGCCATCTGAAGGAGAACTTGTTGAAGCGACAAAGACTTTACGGCTTGTTTGCATAGAGAAATACAGAAAGAGAGGGTCCCTAGCGTCATTCCTTAAGTCCCTCCTCAAGTCCCATAGGTTTGATAGGGAGAAGATAGTGAGATATGATAGGGTTCTGTTTGCTCTGATACCAAATTGGTGCAGAACCATGTAGGAGAGAGAGAGAGAGAGAGAGAGAGAGAGAGAGAGAGGCGTGGGACACATCACATGCTGAAACTCTACATACCTTCACTCACAATGTTGTTCAATACATTCAATAGCCCTTGAAATAGGCAAAATTAAAACATGCAATTTAAGTCAAGTCTTTAAATTGTGCCGTAATTGTCCTGAAAATAAATCAATTGCTAAAATTAAGGAAATTTTATAAAAACAAGAGAATAAAATAAGGAAAAGAATTGCATCAAGTGTTTTTGTTCTCACAATGAAGAATTAATAAGTGCTTCATAAAGAATTGTTGTGAACTGGAATATCAAACATCAAGTGTTTTGAATTACAATGCATGGAAAAATGACACAAGTGCTTGAGATCATGTATCGAATTATAGTATAAGAAAATAGCTAAACTAGACTTGTACTAGTCCTTATTTGAGAGGTTGGACATTAGTATGGTTAAATATTATATAAGGAAACCTCGACAATTCTTTTTTATTATGTTCTTACATGGTTGTTAGAATCGTACGATTCACGATCGATTCACACGATTCATATGATTCATAAAAAATTAAAAATTTTGAGTTTCGCTTTTAAAAAAAACGGGTGTGGTATTATTATTATTATTATTATTATTATTATTATTATTATTATTATTATTTTCCGTGTTACATGCCCTTCTATTCTTAACTTGTACTCCCTCCGTCCCATAATAAGTGTCCACATTTCCTTTTTTTGGATGTCCCACAATAAGTGTCCACTTTCCTAAATTGGTATATAGCTTTTACTTGCTTTCCAAAACTACCCTTATAATAAAGACAAAAGTAGCATTTATTTGTGGTCCCAAAACAAGCAAAAAGTCAAACGCCCATCACATCTAAGGGTAAAATTGGAAAGTGACTCTTTAAGGAACCAAAAAATTAATATAATACAACTTTCTTAAATATTGTGCAAAATGGAAGTGGACACTTATTATGGGACGGAGGGAGTATTAGTTTACTGGTTGTTTAGTTGCGAGTAACAACTTCTACATATAAAGCATAAGTTAGTATATAAATATGTGTCTACTAAAATAATACCAATATTTTTATTATGGAAAATCAGAAGTAATGTCATTAATACATTGTCCTTGTGTTTGTTCTTTTTTCATATTCACTTTCATGTATGATGTGAAGTGTTGGGCTTCACATCCTAAAAAAACCACATTATTATATGTATATACATGTGTTTTATGTGCATATACAAATGTATTATTATTTCATTTCTAAAAAAGTGAATCTTACGATTCACGATTCGATTCGATACACGATTCATATTTTTGGCAAACCGATTCACAATTCGATTCATGGTTTGACAACATTGTAGTCCTTGTACTGGTTTTAATGTGTATTTCCAATGATATTGTTTTTATACCCATCATAATGCCTGATTACAAGTGCAGCTGAAGAAGCCTTCCCATCCCAATCGTGCCATACCAACTGCTATCCATTGCCTGGCAACTTTGTTGAAGGAACCTGTGGTCAGATCTGCATTTGTTCAAGCAGAAGGTGTCAAGCTGCTCATTCCTCTTATTTCTCCAGCATCTACTCAGCAGTCCATCCAGGTAACTCTTGTCTTCTCTGGATGCAGATGTAAGAACTGATCATTCGCTCCATAGTTGGAAGATCGCAATCCTATCAATTGGCATACTGGGTGTCTGCATGTTCAATCTACACATTATGCAAGCTTCTGAATTATTGGACTTATAACTTATGCTCATTTTGGTACACGAAAGTGACTTTTTTCGTGGTACATGTATCAACATTGATATGTAGGATATATATGGAGAGAGAGAGAGAGAGATAGAGAGAGAGAGAGAGAGAGAGAGAGAGAGAGAGAGAGAGAGAGAGAGAGAGAGAGAGAGAGAGAGAGAGGTTAGAATGGAGATAGAAATGTTATGAAGTGAGTTACTTGCAATAGAAGTTCAGGTCCTGAGGAGCATGGGGTTTGTTCAACTCATGTACTCGTGTACAAACACCATCTCCAACTTAAATGCAAAAGTGAGACTTGCATTAGTGAAAAAGTTTTTTTTAAAAAAAGTGTTAGAATGACATTTTTCAATTAAGCTGAATAATGAAAAGGATGATAGTGATTGTTGAAAATGCATTCTGAAGTTGTCATGCCAAACACATTGCTAATGTTTCAGTTGTCTTATTTTCTTTTTGATTGGTATGATAAGCTCACTTTATTTGACTGTATGATTCTGATCTTTGCACCTCATGCTCTTTGAAACAGTTACTTTATGAAACTTGTCTCTGTGTGTGGCTCTTGTCTTATTATGAACCTGCGATGGACTACTTGGCTACTTCTAGAACAGTGCCGCGATTGATTGAGGTTGTTAAGAGTTCCACAAAGGAGAAGGTGAATTGCTAGTCTTTTCTATGTTGAGTTAATTCAAGTATGATTTTAAAACACGGGCTGTGCTTTTTAAGTAGTATTCACAGCTATATATTGTTCTAGGAGCAAATTGTCTAGGAAAACTTAACAGTTGCATTCATCTTTGACTACTAGTATCTTTAGTAGTGCTCTTTGATATATATATATATATATATATTTATTTATTTCCATATATGGTCAGCCGCAAAGTACACAAATCCAAACCTTCACTGGTGGGCATGTTTTGGCAATGCAAATTTAAAGGAATAGTTGTCTTTTCAACTGATAAATGAAAATGTATAGTGTTCACCTGGATGACTCTGACATTTGGGGGGTATAAATCATGTTAGGTCGTCAGAGTGATTATCTTGACCATAAGGAACTTGCTTCCGAAAGTAACTTTTGGTGCTCAAATGGTAGACCTTGGACTCCCACAAGTTGTTCAGAGTTTGAAAGCTCAGGCATGGAGTGATGAGGTAAGAAAATTTTGTATTTTTTTGTTTTCATTGTTTTCATCGATGAAAGGACAAGTTATCATGTAGGATATAATTATTGAACTCAATGGTCAGAGGTAAATGTTCTGTCAGGGAAAAATTTTCCGTGGTCACCTTTCCTATATTTGGCAGATGAAGCAAATTTGGAATCTGAGTGCATTCCTTTTTATCCTGAAGTACTTTAAAGATGATATCTTGGGCAAATTTGGTTTTGTTTGGAAAAGGTTCCTAGTTACAGTTCTAAAACTTGCAAATTGTCTCGTACAAATACCATTACAGTCAACATGCACTTGTTTGTTACATGTCAAACTTCAGTTTGGAAACATGGCCCATTCACATGCTAACAATAAAAGATACCTGAGAGTTGATAATTAGGTGATGCGGCGATTTTGCTCTATGCTGAGCCACATTTCCAAGGGTGGGTTCTTAAATGCTGCTCCGGCAGAAAGATGTTATCTATACTGCTCTTGTTAACTGTTGTTTAATGCCCTTCCTAACCTTATATCCAACTCAATTAAACTCCAAACTTGAAAGCTTCTGTTTCAAATTTACATGTAGTTGCTGCATCTGTGTGGAGCGTATATGAACTCAATTTCACATAGCCCCTTAAAACTGAGGGGATGACAACTTACATCTTCTTTGGCTGATTTTTGTGGACCCTTAATCTTGGTGATGCGTTTTTCATACTTTTGTTATTTCTAGTTGATTTTGGGATTCGTTTTTGTAGGACCTGCTTGAGGCTCTAAACCAACTGGAAGAAGGGCTGAAAGAAAATATAAAGAAATTGAGTTCTTTTGATAAGTACAAGCAGGAGGTCCTCCTTGGCCATCTTGACTGGTCCCCCATGCATAAAGATCCTACATTCTGGCGTGAAAACATCAAAAACTTTGAAGAGAATGATTTCCAGGTATATCTTGTGCCCTTGGGCTATTGTTTCCTCAATGCCATCTCTTCCTATAGTGACTCTTGGGCCTTAGGAGGATTTAACATTCGATGACATGTAGGGCCACTCGTATATGTATCAGTTGCACAATGGGGGATTAATGTTAGTATATGTATCACTAGCTAGCCTTGACTTATTGACGTATTCCCCCACCACTAACACACACTCACAAACAAAATAATAATAATAATAAATAAATAAAAATACATTACTGCCTGTCCTTTGTATGTCAACTTCTGTTTCTCCCATTTTTTGGCCAAAATAAAATTTTACAACTTTTGTGGGCAGAGATAATATTTAACCAAGTAATAACAATCGTTCATCTTAAATCACTTGGTGAACCATCAAAGAGGTTAATGGAGAGGTTTAGAACAAATGTATTGCTATTGATATTCTTGTTGATACTCTGAAGGCTTCGGGATCAAGGTACTGGTGAAATACTGTTGATCTTTGAGCATGTTTTTGTTTCAACTGAAAACCTTTTGCATTTTCCAGGGTTTAGCGGTCCGTAAAATTTCCGAAGATTTGTAGGAAAGTGATAGTAGCTTAAAATGCTGAGAATGGTTTATGGAAATAATTTCGGCAAGACATTTTCTGGAGAATACATGCAAGTGAATGCTCAACGAATCAATATGTTTGTGTAATATGTATATATATATATGTGCAACTACACACATGCATGTGCATAAATGTCCATACATCTATCTATCTCTCTATATATGTGTTGGTTGTCCCACATTGCCTTGGTAGCCCCGCTTGTGCTGTTTATAAGTCCTAGGTAATCCTCACCTCATAAGGCTTCTTTTGAGGGTGAGTCAGGCCCATTGGGTCTTCTACTATATGGTAGGAACTAGAAGTGAACCCGTGCATTTGCACGGATTGCAATTTTTTTTATAAAAAATAAAAATAAAAATAAAAAGTAGTTAATATTTTAGTGTGATTCAAATTTTATTATTCCTAGATTACGAAGTATAAAGAACTTAAATTGAAGTTTGTTTTGAAATTTTATCTTATCATTTTTTTATATTATCTATACATATATAAAATATGTTTTGTATGGATTATTTTCAAACTTCTTAATATTAGCAATAATAGATGGGATATATATATCTGCTAATTCTTTTTTATTTTTCTATGAAGATTTATCTACTATTTTTTTGTACATCTTTTTCACAAATCAAATCAAATCATAATCTAGTATCTATCTTGAATTTTATATATATATATATATATATATGATTTAAAAAAATAAAAAGTGAAAAATTACAGAGCTGCAATGTGACAAGCCTCTGATTCCACTTTATAATACATGTATATATGATTGCCTATACCCGTGTGCAAATAAAAGAAAAATGGTTTGTAGTGTCAGCGGTAATGGCAGTCGCAGCGATGGCGATGAGACGGCAGTGGTGGATTGGCACCACCTGGCCGCCTCCACCACTACCGGACCACTGCCAATGACATCACCTTTGGCACCCCCGCCCCCAACGCCATCGTCGCCACACCACCACCGCTGCCAACACTAATACCACAGCATTGGCGAATCCTTTTGTGTGTAGTGCCCCCTGGCATGGAAAGTTCCTAGTCTATAACATGAGTAATGCTATTGTCCCAAATTTGAATCTCACATTTGGTTCCCAAATGCTATGACAGTTGTACCACATGCTATAACACTGGTCGTGGTACATGTGATACCACTCCAATAGCGTTTGGATATTCCAAATTTGGGTACCATAGCATTATTCTTATAAAATTGAGGTCGAATTTTACGTTTGTAGTGATTATATCCATTCAAACCAAAGTTAATCTCTAATGTATAACAATCTTTGTACGGACTACTATAAAATATACATTTTTTTTTCCTGAGCAACTAATCAAATCTAAACACTTGTACAGTTGTTAAGTTGATCGGCATGGGATTGTATCATAAAGAAGAGAGAAAAATGGGAGATGAATAAAGGAGGGAGGGATAGAGAGAGAGCTTCGACCATGAGAGAGAGAAAAGGGTGGAGGGAACCTTTGAGGGAAAAAGTTTTGTGCGTGAATGTGTTGTGGTGGGAAATTGTGCAAGTGGTTTATGAACCATTGGATTTTTGGATTAAAAATCCAAAACCAAACCAAACCAAACCAAACCAAACCTTGTGTCCCAATCAATTGGGGCGGCTGTATGAATCCTTTTTCTCCATTCTGCACGATCAAGAGCTATATGCTCATTTAAATTATATATATTCATATCTTGTTGAACTACATATTCCCAAGTCAGTCTAGATCTGCCTCTCCCTCTAGCCATTCCAGGCACTACGATCTTATCACTCTTTCACACAGGTGCATCTACAGGTCTTCGTTGCACATGGCCGAACCATATAAGTCTATTCTCCCTCAACTTATCCTCAATATGTGTTACTCCTACAGTCTCTCGGATGTACTCATTTCTAATTCTATCTTTCCTAGTCTTACCATCCATCTTACCATCCTCATCTCTGCTACACTCACTTTGCTAATGTCTTGTTTCTTAGTTGCCCAACACTCTGTCCCGTAGAGCATAGCTGGCCTAATAGCCGTCCTATAAAATTTTCCTTTCATATAATTATTGGATTAAAAATCCAATAGACAAAAATGTCTCCCTTATTGGAGGTTGGGATTCAAAATTAAATAGAGGTTTTTTGTACAAAAAAGCAACCTAACAGCATTATATAAGGCCCGTTTTGACATTGCTTTTCACATTTTTTGTTTGAACATGGACTCGTGGATTATTCTTTTGGAGGGAAAGCCTTCCTCATATATAATCTAGATATGCACACACACACTCGCATATATAAACGGTCAGGCTCTAGAGTGAACAAGGTAGAGTGAACATACCCAGTGAACATTTTTTTTGGCCTGAAAAAATCCGCGGGCTGCTCCGCTGACCCGCGCAGGCCCCACTGACCCGTGGATTTTTTTAGTCCAAAAAAATTGTTCACTGGGTATGTTCACTATACCCTATGCACTCTAGAGCCTGACCGTATATATAAATATACATATATTTACTGTATATGCAAATACACATATAGTACAAACCTATACACATGCACATATTATTTTTGTACACATATGGTATATGCATAAATGCGTATATTCTTGCTTGTATATGTTCATGCATCTGATATTAATTAAAGTTGATAATAAAATACAATATTTGTCATTATTGAAGTGCTTAAAGTGCATTATTTGTTACTTGATGCGTGTGAGTATCTACCAAAATTTTAGTCCAAAAAAATTGTTCACTGGGTATGTTCACTATACCCTATTCACTCTAGAGCCTGACCGTATATATAAATATACATATATTTACTGTATATGCAAATACACATATAGTACAAACCTATACACATGCACATATTATTTTTGTACACATATGGTATATACATAAACGCGTATATTCTTGCTTGTATATGTTCATGCATCTGATATTAATTAAAGTTGATAATAAAATACAATATTTGTCATTATTGAAGTGCTTAAAGTGCATTATTTGTTACTTGATGTTTTCAATAGGGGTGTCACCGTGTGAGTATCTACCAAAATTTTAGTCCAAAAAAATTGTTCACTATACCCTATTCACTCTAGAGCCTGACCGTATATATAAATATACATATATTTACTGTATATGCAAATACACATAGTACAAACCTATACACATGCACATATTATTTTTGTACACATATGGTATATGCATAAACGCGTATATTCTTGCTTGTATATGTTCATGCATCTGATATTAATTAAAGTTGATAATAAAATACAATATTTGTCATTATTGAAGTGCTTAAAGTGCATTATTTGTTACTTGATGTTTTCAATAGGGGTGTCACCGTGTGAGTATCTACCAAAAAACCGGACTGGCCTACTCCTTCGAGCCGAACTGAGCGGCTTTGGTCGGAATGCTATTGCATATGGTCGGTGGCGGTTTGCATTTTTTAAGAAGCCAAGATCGGTTCGGTTTACAGCTTTGTCACTGCCAAGGCCGTAGTCAATTGACCGTCCGATTCTCTTATACTTTCCAATTTAATAATATAATATTATATTAACCATATAGCACAGTATAATAAACGCATACTGAGAAAGTAAAAGAGACGAGACCAACCCTCTTAAACTTGATAATGTGTTGTAGTCGTAGGACAATATAATAATATAATATACAATATGTATAAAAATAAAGAAAAAGAGACAAGACCTTGACCAAACAAGAGAGAGACAAACCCCTACATCACCTTTGCGCTCTCTCTCTCTCTCTCTCTCTCTCTCTCTCTCTCTCGCCAGTCTTCTCGACTATTCAGCTCCTTCTTGCTTTGAAATTCTTCTCACTCAAATCTCCACAAATCTACCAAAGCTTCCCTTTTGTCCGAACAAGAAGAGAATGAAGAGGAATAAATTGTTGTATTTTTTATGGACTCCACAAGATCTTGTTGCTGTGGAATTTTCCGCATCTCATTGTTGATGGGCAGTCTCTCACCGTCAAGTCTCCGCCATTCCATCTAATTTCTGTCCATTTTCAGCATACTATCTCGAGATCTCTCTTTCTGGGTTTATATGGTCTTTGATTTGGTGACTGTGTGATGAGATTGGGGTTTTCTAACAGGGTTTCTAGGGTTTTGGGTTCAGTTTATTCGTGTTTTTGACCGGAAATTTGGGGTTGTAATCTCTGTGCAATTTGTATGGTTTAGTTTTCATCTTTTACATAAAGCTGAAATCGACCGAAACCGAACAGTCGGTTTGTGCCTGGAAAAATGCTCACTCGGTCGAAATCAGCTCCCACTAGTTGAAAACCAACCTGCTCGGTTCAGTTGAACAAGCCAGCATAAGATAGACCAAAACCGATGGCGTACACCCTTAATTTTCAAGTGTCAACATAACACCGGAAATTAAGAAGGAAAATGATTGTTTTCCTTAAAGTATTTTACATGCAAAATATTTTCAGGCATACAACGTAACATGTCGTAACAAATGGAGTGTTAGTGTATCCACTTTACATAACCCCTGATGACCTCTGGTTAGGGAAACTAGGGGAAGGGATAATTATTTCTGGATCCATAAAATCTATGGTTCCTGAATGGAAGTCCATGTTTTGCAATGTTCTCTTTGGAATGAAATTGCAGAGATATTAGTGCTTGACAGTAACTATGTGCTGTTTATTTTAAGTTTTTGTTGTTTGTCGCCTATAGTCCATGCATTATTAAATATATTCCTGAAGGGTGTGGTTGCCTGCTGTGGTCATCCAGGCAATCCGTCTATTCATTGTTTTAACCACAACACTGGACTCTTGTATTAAACATTGATGGTTTTTCTCGGAGTTACTTTTCAATCTGCTTGCTGTTTTACGAATTCTACATGTCAGGTAAGAACTAGAGTTCTAACTTCCCTCGGAACGAACGGGTAGGGTTTATGTTATAGGGGCAAAGCTTTTGACTTTTCTTAGAAGTCCTTTGATTGGGCTTTATTAATGGGTTCCCACTACTGAACTGTGGGAGAGTTGATTTAAAACTAGGTTGGCGAAAGGTGGCACCCTGGACACTTGAGAGAGAATTTTGAGTTACGCAACTGGACTCAGTTCAACAAAGCATTATCTCGATTTTGGATCGGCTATGTAAATCATTTTCTGTAATTCCACTCTCTAGACAACAATTTTGGTTACAACTTAGTGATTGAGCTTTCAGGAGCTCTGAATATGAAAATCCTGCTGATCTTTTGGCTGCCAACTAATCCAATTTATTTGCACGAAGTTAATAGCCATTAGTACTATTTTCGAGGAAATGGAGAAGGCGGTATTTTCTCTTCCACACCCTATATCTATGGGATTTAGGTTCCTGTAACATTCTGGTAGTACTTTGAATTAAGTGGTTATTGAGCTGGTGCTTGTGTAGCTCTATTTTTTTTTGGCTATGTAGAAGTATGCATCCAACTTATAAGTACCCCGAGAACTGGTCCCTTGGGAAACTAATTTATGCCTAGCTTTCATAAAAAAAACCAGTTAAATGCGGCAATGGTGCTGAACGTGGTCCTGTTTAAGGCATTCCCAAGCAGGCCCTTGGTGTTGGGTTTTGAAAGGATTTCTTCTAGGCACTCTTTTCATTAAAATTGTTTTCTATCGAAGAACAAAAGGGTAAGAAAGGTAAAAAGTATTTCTTGTGGAACAATCTTCTTGTCGATGTGTGAATTGTGCAAGACTGACATACAATATGCTGGCACAGATTCTGAGGGTCCTCATTACGATTCTCGACACGTCCAATGATCCAAGGACATTAGCTGTTGCTTGCTATGATCTCTCACAATTCATTCAGATCCATCCTGCTGGGCGGATCATTGTGACCGACCTGAAGGCCAAGGAGCGTGTGATGAAATTGATGAACCACGAGAATCCTGAGGTTACAAAAAATGCCCTACTTTGTATCCAAAGGCTATTCCTGGGTGCCAAGTATGCAAGCTTTTTGCAGGTGTGAGTATGTTTAGTGGAATTGTGCTCTATTGATTTAATTTGTAGAAGCTACTTCTTAATCAGAGAATGTCGGGAGTTGGTGCTGCCGCGATATTGTCTTATTTATCATATCTTGAGCAATGTATCATCTTTGCTTTTGCTTTTGCTTTTGCTTTGTGGGTATTTGTTGTGAATGAGGATTGACAGAATATTTGTGAGATTAAATTGTGGAATAAAAAGGTAGTTGTATTTCATCATTTCTTTTATGCAATAAAACCAATGTATATGTTTCTTTGGTAAGTCCAGCTATTATATTTATGTTTTTTTGTGTCATTTATGTACGCTTGTAAATTATTCAAAATTTTTGCCAGGAAATTTTCCTCCAGCCAAATTTTATACCTTGGATTTTGCCGACAATTTCATTGAGGAATGCACTATTTGTTCTTGGCTCACTCTTAGTCTTCTTCCCGTAATGGCCATTCTAGAAACAGGGTATATAGATTTTGGGAACGAAAGGAAAAAAGGGAAGAAAACTGCTATTTGTAGATGTAACTTCGGACTTTGTTTGGGTTTATATATTTTGGAAACGAAAGGGAAAAAGGGAAGAAAATTGCAACTTATGAAAGTAGGGAAGTGACTCAAAAAATCCAAACTGCTTGATTTATTGCTAACCCTAGTTTGTTATTGTTTTTATTTTCCTCCTACTTTCCTTGCTAACCAAATAAACACAAGTGTTTTCCTTGATATTTCCATTTCCTTTCCCTCACGAAATCCATGAACCAAACAGAGCCTAAAGAAAATGTTATTTGTTGTCTCTAGTGCATGACCCATGTACAAACAGCATTTCATAGACGAGCAGAATAATGACCTATGATAGTATGAATTGGTACGACCATATCAAGAATGTCCCCTAAAAACACACTGCAACAGGAACAAAAAGCAGAACAAATGGTCAAGTTCCCAACACATTTACCATTTTATCAGCGGTAAAAGCACCATATCGCCAATAATATTTTTTTTTCTTCTTATTTATGGATATCACCAAATCAGCAAAACTTACATATAACATTATGATCAAAATTTGACGGGGGTAAAAAACATAATTTGAAGTTTGAAGCTGCAAGTTCTTTAAGTAAAATGTGGGTCATCTACAAGCTCTCATGTTTAAGTTATACAAAGGGGGGATCAAGGTCAGCATCAAGAACTCTACAAAAGGAAGATTCTACTCAATCAGCTTCAAGTTCAGCTCCAAACTGCTCCAATCTTTCAGCATCATCTCCCAAATCCCGTACCAAAGCATGATTGACAGAACCATCATCCTCACTCGCATGAATCTGCCTACCGCCAAACCTAAATGGCATGCATAATCATTATATAACCAATACAGATAAGAAAAGTGAAAAAATAATAATAATAATAATAATAATAATAAATAAAAATAAAAATAAAAATCAGAATACTGATTTATGTAGTAACATTCACTTCCAAAAGCCTAAGCTGATGGGAGGAAGAGGGGACCCACTAAATAAGCCCAGCACAATCTAGTACATAGCCGATATGGAATAAGGCCACCTCAGTAGCACTGCATCACTGATACTAAAACCAACTGAGTTTGCAAGTCATATCAACAAGAATTGGTCCATTTTCGACCCAACTCCACCAAGCAATAGCTTTAAATCACATTAAAGACCGCAAAGCTCAAGTCAGTAGCCTCCAATCCTAAGTACATTGGGTTTATTAGAGAATATTTTAATGTCATCAACTTCTATACGTGGTTACATCCTTTTCTAAATCAGAAGAAATAAATAGAACCCCCAAAATCACGAAAAGGAAAATGAAATATTGGAAAAAAAGATAAAAAGACACTGCGAGTTCAACTTCTTCACAATAAGAATAGATCCTGAGTACTAAAGCCCTAGACAGCCATATAGATTTTAATAAGCAATGATGAAAACTTAACTCCCCTGTAATGCAAAGAGCAGAAGTTTAATCTTTTCATCCTCATCATCATGAAGTAAGACAGGACAAAGAAGATTAGTTTCAAAGACATCAAAAAAGAACGTAAATATGATCTTCCCTTAATCTTCCCAAATTTCCAGATGGACGTGGCACCTTGAGGAAATAAAGACACCTCTAATTCCGACAAGCACATCTTTATTTTTTAAAGAACAAATAAAAAAAAATCCTATGCAAATGACCTATTTTATTATCCACTTCAAGTAATTACACAGTGTGAATGTCCATGTACTTCTGCAGTGATACAGAGTCGTACTTTGGGCCAGTGGTAAAAATCGAGTCCCTGACAAGACCCTCTGTTTTGGGTGAAATGCTAGGCTGCTAGCTACCACTTCACCACTGTGAGATAGAGAGGTGATTTTGAACGTTCAACTCTTTTTCTTTTCTTTTTTTCTAATAGGTTTTTAACGTATTTCTGTAGTTACAATACAAGCATGTCGTATCAGAACAATTACCATCGCCCATTCATCAACTCTATGCACTTCAGGGCATCCTTCCTATCCTTAAACCTTACCAAAACAACACCCTGTGGATGATTCTCACAAACCTGCAAACAGCACCAAGCTAGAACATTAGACATGGCGGAGAACATTAGACATTGGACATTGCAATCAAATAAAACCTAATCTATGGAAAGAAAATTTGGCCTAGAAACTTGAAATTTCATGATCCATCAAATTAAACTGGGCACCAACCCTTAGAAGTCAAAAAAAGCACAGAAATCTCTCTCTCTCTCTCTCTCTCTCTCTCTCTCTCTCTCTCTCTCTCTCTCTCTCTCTCTCTCTCTCTCGGAGGACCTTAATATCAAAACAATTACAGGGGAAGATGTCAAGTATTTTTGGTTTCTGGAAAATTAAATCATCTCTCTCTCTCTCTCTCTCTCTCTCTCTCTCTCTCTCTCTCTCTCTCTCTCTCTCTCGCGGAGGACCTTAATATCAAACCAATTACAGGGGAAGATGTCAAGTATTTTTGGTTTCTGGAAAAGTAAATCATCTCTCTCTCTCTCTCTCTCTCTCTCTCTCTCTCTCTCTCTCTCTCTCTCTCTCTCTCTCTCTCTCTCTCTCTCTCTCTCTCTCTCTCGCGGAGGACCTTAATATCAAACCAATTACAGGGGAAGATGTCAAGTATTTATGGTTTCTGGAAAAGTAAATCAAGAGAATAAAACAGTACCAACACAGGAATACGTTTCGTAGGAAACCGGGTTCAAATTGCCTTCGGTTTTAGGTTGAAAATTTCACAACAATGCATAATAAAGGATATTAAGCATCGCATCATAGGAATCCTATGAATGAACTTGCTTTTGCTGCGACAAGTGACTACAGATATTTGACACTGAATAGGAGCAAATTTGGAGAAAATTACTTTAAGTTTGCTCTCTGACTCTCTGAGGATTCTATCAGAACTAACAAGTAGCATTCATGTTAAAAATGTCTTACTCATTTTTACCCAAGATGCCCAAGTTCATTTTACTCCTCTTTTCTAAAAATTTTAGTTGAGGATCATTATGAGATTCTGGACGGTGCAGCTCAAGCTTCTTGTGACTAGCATGCTACGAAGCACCAATGCGGGTGCCTAGGGATATATCAACTTAACCAAAATCTAGGATGCAAGAGCGGATGCAGGTGGGGTGTGTGTGTGACTGTGTGTGTGTGTGGTGTGTTGGGGGTTCTTGTTAGGGGTGGCAATCGTGTCGCATCGTGTGATAAACGTGTCGTGTCATTATCGGGTCATGTCATAGTCGTGTCCTGTCATAATCATGTCATTTTTAAACGTGTCAAAAACCTAAACCCAAACCCGACAACGAAATACACAGGTTACCCATTTAACCCGCCTAACCCATTTAATCCACTCGAATGATCTATCTACTATATACTTGTTGAAGACGGTTCTAGAGTGAATCAATTGAATCAAATGAGTACCTAAAGTTGTCCATACAAATGTTGATTATTTAAATGTGATCCAGACGATCTGAATTTTACAAGCTAATGAAGTGATTACAAAGTAAAGGTAAAAACTTCCCCTACCTTTACTCATCAACATTTGACGGGGAATAAAATGCAATACATAATGTATAATAAGAAAAACTGACCTTGAAAACAATGAAATAGTAACAATAATTGTAGAAGAGCGTAGTCCTAGAAGTAGACTTTCTACCTTCTAGATTGCATGACTATATCTGGATGGTGAAATTGTGACTTGAGAGGAGAGACACTCAAGGAGTATTGAGTGGTTCTTTATTTTTTAGGTGGAAATGTATATGTTAATAGGTTTTGACAATACGTAATATTGTATATTTCCAAGTTACCCACAGTAAATAGTTACATAATCGAGTCATACGGGTTGACCTTAATAAAACATGACCCAACCCATTTATTAATCATGTTAAACAGGTTGACCCGTTTATGACCCAAATCCATAATAAGCTAAACCCAAACCCATTTATTTTGTGTCGGGTTCGCGTCGGGTCAAAAATTGCCACCCCTAGTTCTTGTATTGAGTAACTATTTGGAAAAAATTACTTTTGTTTACAGTAATATAAACAATTTTACAATAATTGTCTTGAATTTTTTATTCTATTAATAAACACACAATTGTCTTGAATTTTTTAAATTGCTTATGGGTGCCTAAGCAACACATAACAATTTATACCCAAGAAAAAATAAAAAGAAAATATGGAAGGCAGGAACTGATCGAGAAATATGGTGTCTGCACGCCATGAGCGTGTGCGCGAGTGAGAGAAAAAGAGAGGGGGTGACGAACGAATCTGAACAATAGCCTTTTGACTTATAATCCAACTCTCAGCCCTAAAGGATTTAAAATTATATTATATACCCCTGTTTTTTATAAGAAATACAAAGACACCCTGCCGCACCTCAGAAGAGTCTGCTCGGCACCCTAGACAAATCCAGAAGAATCACATGTCAGAAAACGCACTCTCAAGTGTTGTGATGTCAAATCCCTGTTGCTGCCGCACCCACCCTAAGTGCATAGCGAGTGCAGATTCTTCCGCCATTTGGAAGAATCTGTGCTTCCTAGCTATAGCATATTTGCGTCTTTTGAGCATCACATAAATCAAGAAGGTGAGGGTCATTGCCACTCTCACAAAGGGCGGGTCTTACATGGGAGTAATAGAAGGTTTACCACAAGAGGTTTAAAATTCTTGCAGCACTTCTATTCATTTACGGTACTGTACCAGTATAACTCATTTAAGCAGGGGGTTTAACGTCTTCTTGTAAATAGGGGTTATGACAAAATTGTAAGAGACTACTATTCTTTTTTTCTTTTTTCTTTTTTCCCTTTCTTTCCAATAATTTGTACAATATTCTCTAACATGGCACCTAAGGGAGTGCATCCATGTACGCAAGACCTGTACACGGAAATTATACAAACTAAACTCACGTCGCTTTTAAAACTTCTGCAAAAAGAATCTATTAATGAAGGAGAATTCCAGTGTGAGAGAAAGAGAGAGAGCTGGCAAATATCCAAGAGCGAAAATAGGATTCCACCCTTTTAGAGTATCCATGATTTTACATACCCCAAACACATCATGAAAACCATCATGGAGGCATAACATACTGGAGTCATCTGCCGAATAGTTCCAACTCTCCTTCTAAAATCTTAGTAAAACCATTTCAGCTATAACTTAGAGACAATCTTAGATTAAATCGAATAACTATAAGAAAATTCTTTGGGTATCTGATCTGCTGAAAAATTAGAAATTTAAATCGTTGTTATTTAATCATCTGCTGAAAATTGATGATGCCTGATTGTTACAGAAACCCTTCTAAAAAAAATAGGAAAAAAGAAGTTACAATACCTTGACAGATTCCACTGGACCAAGCTTTACACATTCCTCCTTAACATCTGCTTCTAGTTCAGAACGTAGATTCTCTTCAACCTGTAATCATAAGAAGGATATCAACTACCTAGCACAGTTCCAGACTCGATATGTAATGGAAAACCATGGCAGCAATTAGAGGGTTGTATGATTACAACCATCATAACAAAATCAGGTGCAAATGCTATCCAAAAAATAAAAGGAGCTTCTAGTTCTTCTGGTACAAATAATATCTAAAATCATAGAGCTTTAAAAGAGAATACAAGTCAATGCATTATACTCAAAAGTGACTCCAATTCCAATATGCTGGTGTTAAAAGAACAGATTCTTCAAGTATTGTAAGTGATGGCCTTGGAGTCATTATAATAGCCACTATGAGAAGTTTCCAAAATCCATCCAAAACTCAGAATAAGGAAACAACTTAGAAATCCAAGCAATAGAAACTTTTTCATGGATAATATGACTCTTTTCCGTGTATAACAGAAACAATACCCTCATGTCTGCAGTGCTGAACATATAGCGCAAAATAATAGTAGCTGGAATAGACAACTTTGAATCATCACGTCCACCTAAAATTGAGGGAGTAAAAAAAAAGAGGAGATTATGTCCAGGATATTATCAAAATAAAAAGAATTACATGACATGAAAAAACTTTATACACAATAAACAGGAAGTAGAGAAAAATCATGAACTTGTACAGATTTGCAGAATAAACGAATTTATCTTTTCGAACTTGCGAAAGCACAACTTTTGGATTAGCTAGGACTCTAGGAGGTAAACTTTGAAAATGCCACTTAAAAGTAGTTGATTTATGAACTTCATCTAGAAATCTCTGTAGAAATCCACATACCTCTAATTCAATGATCTCATAAGTTACAAGGTCTCTTAATTTCCATGCATATTTTAGGCGCAAGGTAAATATACAAGTTTGCATTCCCAAATTTATGTCTGCCTATCCAAGCCTTAAGCAAATGCCTAGTCTTACATCTGCAGGTATTGGGTCCCACCTGACATAACCCCCATCACATGTCACTCCCTGGGGCAAGTCCCAGGACCTATGTTACATGGACTTGGGTGCAGGTCTCAGGTAGAGGTATGTGTCTATATGTCGGATCCTCAAAATGTAGGGTACGGGTACTCGGCTAAAAAGAGTTCCAAAATTTAGGTACATGCTCTTAGACATAGCACAGAATATAAGAGACTTGCTGTTCTAATATGTATATATTACATTATTACGGATATGTGTATCTGCATCCTTTGAGATGTTTGGAACATGCACTCATTATTATGAATAACAAATGATGTATTCATACTATATCAATATGTGTAAAATGTGATGACTATAATATCCTTTCCTAAATATTTGCACATTTGACCAATCATCATAGTACAAATGGAAGACTAACATACACTTTACTACATAGGATGGTTTCAAGATTTCATATTTTAGAAATATATTTAGCAGCTTGAATTAATTTTACTAGGCATCATAAAACTAGTATGAGGTGTAACGGTAGAAGCATGAGGTGTCATCTTGCCATTGGGTAGGAGCTATGACTAATACAAGCTACGAGCCTAGATTTGGTGTAGGATATCCACATGTTATCTCCAAACCTAGCAAGCTATTTGTGCTACTTGTAAGCACATTACCGTGATGAGGCACCAAATGTTGAATGGACTTGATGACTCATGAAACCTACAAACTAGGATAGGATAGTTGTCTTTGTCACCCTAAATAGCTTGTCCTTTTCAAGCTTCAAAATCAACGCCTATTGAAGATGTGGCTTTTAATCTTTGAGAGAAATGATTAAGCAAAGCTACACACTAGAAGTAGCCTAAAGCTAGTCCTAATCATCCCTAAACCGACACCTAGCAGCTGCTTGTAAGCAGCTACAATAATGGGCTGCTTCCATTTTGCTGACACCACCTACTTTACATGACACAAAATATATAAGCTATTGTAAAATTCCTTCAAGAATATGACATAAAATTTAAATAATACTCAGCTCTTATTATAACTTTCTCTTTCCTCCTCCTCTCTTTATTTCTAACTTGTTATTTTCTGATAAAACTAATTGATGTTGAAAGTGAGTTGGGGTTATGGCCCTAGGAGGCTATTTAGAGGGATTTTTGTGCATGCACATGCATGTAAAGTAGGCGTCAACAAAATGTGATAGAGATCAAGGGTATATTTGTAATTTTAATTGATGGAGATCATAGTTTTGAGAAGTCTAGGAGATGTGGTAAATTTGAAGATTCTAGAATTTGTGTATTTTTGTCCTATGGAATATTCTAGAATTTAGGTTTTTAATTAAGAATATTCTATAAAGTCTTGGTCAAGGTTGTGTTAGTTTCTAGAAACATCTTTTGGAGTCTTAATGTGTAAGGCAAATTTTAGTTGAAATTTCAAGAAGTGTCTTTTAGAGTCACAAATCTTGGGAGTTATAGAAGTGTCTTTTAGAGTCTTTATTTAGGTTTATGTCTTGATCTTTCTAGACGTATCTTTTGAGGGTCTAAACTAGACTAATCAGGAAGCTTCTAGATCTTGTACTTGTGGCCTATACATAGGGCCTTGATGTAAGCTTTTGGAATGATAGAGTGAATAAAGAATCCTTTTGCATACTTTCTACTCTTGTGTGATGCTCGAGTGCTCTTGGAGTGAGTCCAAGATATTCTTGGTGTGATTCCAAGCCTGGAGTGAGTCCAGAATTCTTCTTGGAGTCATTCCAAGAAATCTTTGGTGTGATTCCAAAGGGCCCTTAGGTGTGATGCTTAAGGATAACTAGGTGTGACCGTGTGAGGCTGTGAGCCCTAGATTACCACTTATCTTACTAAAATTCATTTTCTTTTCTTTTCCAAACCTCCTCTATATCACTCTTCATATATTAAACAGCCCATTTCCTCATTCATCATTACTTTACCACCTCAAAACAACCACTCTTGGTTTCCATTTATCAACCTGACAACAACTCCACATCTTGTCCTACATCAAAATGGCAGCAGCTCATTATTGTAGCTTTGCTCTCTCTCTCTCTCTCTCTCTCTCTCTCTCTCTCTCTCTCAACAGCTCATTATTGTAGCTTTGCTCTCTCTCTCTCTCTCTCTCTCTCTCTCTCTCTCTCTCTCTCTCTCTCTCTCTCTCAGCAGCTCATTATTGTAGCTTTGGTCTCTCTCTCTCTCTCTCTCTCTCTCTCTCTCTCTCTCTCTCTCTCTCTCTCTCTCTCTCTCTCTCTCTCTCTCTAAAATTAAAAGCCACATCTACAATAGGTGTTGATTTTGAAGCTTGAAAAGGACAATCTGTTTAGAGTGACAAAGAAAAGACAAGCTATTTAGGGTTTGACAAAGACAAGCTAGAAGCTACCCTACCCTTAGTTTGTAGATTTCATGAGTCATCAAGTCTATTCAATCATTTGGTGCCTCACCAAGGCAATGTGCTTACAAGAAGCTTACAAGTAGCACAAGTAGATTGTTGGGTGTTGTTTGGAGACAACATGTGGAAATCCTACTCCTAATCTAGGCTCGCAGCTTGTATTAGTCATAGCCCCTACACTATGGCAAGACGGCACCTCATGCTTCTACCGTTACACCCCATGCTAGTTTTATGACACCTAGTAAAATTAATTCAAGCATCTTTCAAGTTGCTGCAAGGTACTAAATATATTCCTAAAATATGACATCTTGAAATCATTCTATGTAGTAAAGTGTACGTTAGTCTTCCAATTGTACTCTAATGATAGATCAAATGTGCAAATATTTAGGGAATGATATATAGTCATTACAACGACGAATGTATAAAAGATGGCCAGTCAAAACTATTTATTATAGTATAAAGCAACACAATAACGATGACGTCTCAATTTAGAAAGTAGTGCCTAATGCCATGTAACAGCTTTTCAAAAGCCAACAACCAATTTTACATGATGGCATCTCAATTTAACAAGTAGTGCCCAAGGATCAAAATTTCGTTTCGGTGTAGTGTTTCGGTGTTCCCGGAAACGGAAACGTTTCAAAAATGTTTCGGAAACATGTGGAAACACCGGAAAAAACTGGAAACACAAAGAAACTTGTGGAAACATAACTTCAAACTAAACTGTATGCACATATAAAGCTTATAATTGATTAATTAAACCTTTGAGAAGTCTATATATGTAGGTATATCAATAGTATATAGTTTAAATTGAAAATACCTGATAATGTAGGCGTCAATCTAATGTCAAGCAGTTCATAGAATACATAAAACACCATTCATAGAAAAGAAAAGTGACAGATAAGCACACAAGGACCAACCTAGAGACATCTCCAAAATATATATAGTTGTTTATCCAACAAATTCACATCCAACCGGCTGTAGAGTGTCGAGCAGGCGCATAAACTGGTCCAGGCTCTGGGTATTCACCAAGAGGAACATTATACGTGTTTTGGATATATCGGCAATACTCAGTCCAACCCATGTAAGCACGAAACCATGCCTCATATTGAGCCCTAAACCTCTCATAATCAACTTGACTACATCCAAATTGAAGCCCATGGCCATGTCCATAGCCTTGTGAGGATGATACTTGGGAGTCATATCCAGATGTATAAACTTGACCAGCTGTATATGAATCGTATCTTGAGCCATAAGCATTTGAAGATGATGATCCTTGCCCATAGAAATCACCCCCACTCATACTCATACTAGACATGCCAGTGTCGATCATATCAATATCCATAGCATCAATTGGTGCGGGATTATTTCTCTGATTGCGTGGATTACAATGTCGACCTTGACCACGTTCATACTGAAGCACACGACGGGAGCCATGATCTTCATCTTGTGTAGCATGAGTGAATCCTTGATCTTCCGTGAATATAGGCCCTGGAGGACTTTGGCTACCCCTCCCTATTGGTGATGAAAAACCAACATTGCCACCCGGACTCCCACCTTGTGGAGGACTAGTATCATCGTCTTCGTCATCATTGTTTCCATCTCCATTATCACTATCATCGTCATGATCGCTACTAACCATAGGTTGCTTACCACGTACTTTTGACCCTCTTTCACTGTTATCCGGAGCCATACTACCATCTCTCGGGTGATTTACCCATGTAGCTACGTATGTATTTGGCCTATTCGGATTACCGTTGCCATTAATCTCATCTAGGAGTGCATCCCCAGGGTCATCTAGCCATTCTGAAAGTCCCATATTTTCTTCATCTTCGTCAAATATAGTACTTAAGTTAATTGGTTGGAATTCTTGATTTCTTTGTTCTTTAAACATGTGTTTAACCTTCAACCGCATGTTGTACTGTGCGAAAACCAACTTTTCTAACTTGTCATAATGGAGTCGATTGCGCACTTTAGTATGAATAAGAGCAAACGTGCTCCAATTTCTTTCACAACCACTAGATGAAGCTGTTTGTGATAAAATTCTTATAGCAATCCTCCTCAAGTTAGGAGCGTCCGTGCCATACAAAAGCCACCATTCAGCTGTAATTAATAGATAATTGTTAATAAAAAATGTAAACAGTTTCAAATTGGTAAATATGGCACAAAATTCACCTGGATCCGTCCTAGTTCTCCCCCTGATTGTCGCTTGGTCTGAAAACCCATACATTGCCTCACGAAACATTTTAACCTCTGCAAGTGCTTGAGAAGTACGATTACCATCAGGCTCCAATCGAGATACTACGGCTCTAAGCGCTTTCAGCAAACTTTCTTTCACACCTACACCTTCTTCGTATTGGTATGCGGGATTCAAATAGTAAGCTACAATGAAGCACATGAATATCGTGAATTAGTCACTACATATGCAATGACTAAATATAGCATAGTAAATATTCACTACCATACCTGCCATGTGAATTGGCTGAATGATTTGCTTCTTCCATCGAGCATCAACAATGTCAAGATACTTCTTGCAAGATTTAGGGGCAATCTCTGTAATGGCATGTCTTGCTCGTATCATTGCATCATATACATATGGCATTGTAGCTCTTCTCTCTCCATCTACCATCTTTAGAACCTTTGCAATAGATGCATGAATGTCGACAACAATCTTGGCTTTTTCCCAGAATTTAGCATCGAGTATAGTAGCTTGTACTCGCTTCCCTATTGCGTCTTTGCTACCAGCACTCATACCCCAATCATCTGATGTGAACATCCTTTGCAAACCACTTTTATGCTCTAAAATACTTTGAAGAGCAATGTAATTAGTTCCAAATCGTGTTTGCCCTGGACGAATCAATTCTCCCTTGCAGTATGTTCGATATATTGCCAATATTCTGTTGTGGTTGTAAATAAAGTTTGTGACCCTCTTTGCCTTATCTAAGACATTCCGCACAGCCTCAATGCCAGCAAAATCATGTAAGATTAAGTCAAGGGAATGAGCTGCACAAGGAGTCCAATACAAGTGTGGATTCACTTCCATCAACATTTCACCAGCCTTTTTGTATACACTCCCATTGTCTGTGATGATCTGAACCGCATGTTTATCTCCAATTTGTTGAATGGTCTGATCCATCAGATCATAAATGAATGTTGCATCCTTATCATTATTTGAAGCATTAAAAGATCGGTGAAAAATAACCGTTCCATCACAATAAACCAAGAAGTTGATAATTGCTAATCTGGTAGTTGAAGACCACCCATCACACATGATTGTGACTCCATAAGTGTTAAACTTCTTCCTGAAAAGGTCAATATATTCCCTTAGCTCTTCTATTTCATCATCTAATAATGGCCCTCCAATCTCGTAGGGTGTTGGCCCCACGACACCTGCACCAGCTAATGCAATTTCATCTATCATCAATTGATAAAAGTGTCCTTGAGCCTTGGATGGTGAGATATTTTCGTATATGAAGAACTTTGCTATTGCATGTTTTGCTGACATTGCCCACTTTTTTGGATTTCACAAATAAGTTAACTTCGCTTGTTGGACTTCCTTATTTCGATGCAATGAAGGAGTCATTTCATGAATGTCAAGTCCTTTCTTCTTATCTTTTTGTGATTTGGTAGACATTTTATTCCAAGCTTCTTTCACACTACGAGATCTCATTAGTTTATGCATTGCATTTGCACCTCCCTTTTGAGTGGATGGTTCCCCCCTTGCTCTTCTATACATTTCACCAGCCATTTGAATATCGTGGATAGATTGTTGTTTGGCATACTCTAAATCATCTCTCTCCTCCTGTGTCATACCATCATCATCATCCGAATCATCCGAATCATTGATTTCAATCCCACTTCTCTTTCTAGCAGTTCCGATCAAATTACTCCTCATTTGAGCTCTTTGTTCTTCCACTTTCTCATTCTCTTTCTTATTGCGATTCAAGTAGTCTCTCATTGATTTAGAAACTGCTGAAGGGCACTTATCACATCTTTCAACATTTGGATTACCTCCAGCCAAGTGGTGCTTCAAACGTGACACACCACTACCTTTCATTATTTTGTGACAATAGTTGCATTGCACATGTTGCCGATTATCTCCAATCTATGTCCCGTGCTTCCAACCAATATCTCGTTGCCGTCTCTTTTTTTCAGTTGGTTGTGAAATGTCATCGTTATTTTTTCCCGACATTCCTACACATAATACATAATTTTTAATTTAATTTTTTAAATACTTATAAGAATATTTATAAATTGGAATTAGTATACCACAATTATATGACTAATTACTAACTAGTATAGGCTGCAATTAGTATACACTTATTATTAATTTTACAACTAATTATTAATTTTACAACTAATTTTATATTTCTAAAAATATAACTTATATAACTTATTTTAGTATACACTAATTATTAATTTTATAACTAATTATTAATTTTACAACTAATTTTATATTTCTAAGAATATAACTTATATAACTTATATTAGTATACCCTAATGATTAATTTTACAACTAATTTTATATTTCTAAGAATATAACTTATATAACTTATATTAGTATACCCTAATTATTAATTTTATCACTAATTATTAATTTTACAACTAATTTTAGATATCAATGAGTATTACCAAGAAATTACATCTAATTTTTATATGAATACAGTTTTGCTCCCCCCAAAATTGCTCACCCTCCTTTCCTATTGGTTAATGCAGTGGGGGGCACATTATTAAAAATGTATTTATTTTAAAATTAATTTTGATCAATTTGGGTGAGCAATTTTAGGGTAAGCAAAAATGTATTTATTTTAAATTAATTTTAATCGTTGAGTATGACTAATAATATAAGTAATAAGTAATGGCAAGAGTGAGCAATGGTGAACCAAATTTGGGTGAGTAAAAGTGCTCTCTAATATAATGTAGTAATAGTATTACTGTAATACAAGTAATATAATACTTATTAGTAATATAATAGTTATATATTACTAATAATAATAGAACTTATATAAGTTATATTACTAATATAATACAAGTAATATACTAGTAGTATTATATATATATATATATATATCTTATGATATAAGATAGAAGAGGAAAGAACAGACGATCAAAAAAAAAGAAAAGAAAAGAAAAGAATAACACTTACTGAGTAGCAGAGAGAGAGAGAAGAGGCGACAGCAGCTCTCGGTTTCGGCGCCGAAGAAGAAGAAGATCTGAAGAAGAAGAAGAAGAAGAAGAAGGAGAGAGAGAGTCGAAGACCCTAGATGAAGAAGAAGATGAACCCTAGAAGACGAAGAAGAAGAAGAAGATCAAGAAGAAGAAAAATATGAAGAATAACAGATCAGTTACTAACATCATGTATTCTCTCTTCTTTTTTTGTTACTGTACTCTCGTGATCTCCCCTTTTCCCCAATTTTCAAACCCCCTTTTCAGTTTCCACATGGACCCCCTGTACAAGATTCGACACAATCACATGTTTCGTGCGAAACATGTGTGTTTCGTTCGAAACACACCGAAACCGACGAATCTTGTCGAGACCTAGGATTTTCGAGATTCCTCTACTGTTTCGTGTCGGTGGCCCACGAAACCGAAAAGTTTCGGCTGTTTCGACCGAAACGAAACGAATTTTTGATCCTTGGTAGTGCCTAATACCCATGTAACAGCTTTTCAGAAGCCAGTATCCCAGCCCATTTTACTGATTCTTCTCCTATTTTTATCTCTTATCCACGCATCACGTCTATTTATACAAAATTTTCTCCTTTATAGTTTTATACAATATGTGTCCCTGCACACGTGCTTGCCATGTGCCTTAACCAAAGCCATCTGATGCAGGATAGTGTTCCCTCCAACTTCAGAAGATCATGTCAACCTTGCACAAAAGATGCAATCTGTCACGTGGAGCTTTCTTCAGACACCACGTGGCATGTCAATTGGCTAGAAACCTCAACGATACCGAAACTGACGAGGGAAGCCTATCATTCAACTGCGCTGTGTTATAGCAACAACGGAATAAAAGAGGTTCGGAGATGGACTAGGTTCACAATTAGAGAATATGTAGACCACTAGACCTTGTCAGCGGGCCATCATCAGGGACAGATGAAAACTATTTGAAGACCGAGTACACAGGGCATTTGCCCTTGGGCAGGCACAATAAGCAAGACAAAGGTGTCCTCTATGCCTCCAGCCTCCAATTTACGTGAGCGAGAGAGAGATCCCATCTTAGCCAGAAAGAGTTAGGCAAAGGGCTTGCGTCAAGACTCAAGACTAGTAGCGAGATGAAAAAATTCTTTGTTTAGGTCTTCCTCTCTCAGTTTCTCTGGCCCTCGACAGTTGTCATGTGCCTTTGTAGGACCCTTATAAATACCGGATGATTCTCGCATTTCACACACATACAATACTGATCGAAAATTAATTCCTCACCTAACAACCTTTAAGCCTCCCCTTGGTGCGTTCTCTCTCTCTCTCTCTGTAGATTGCCTTGGTTGTAACTCTAGCCCCTCCTCGTCATTGTAAAGACTTTCCTATGACTTTAACAGCCTTTAAGCCTCCCCTTGGTACTCTCTCTCTCTCTCTCTCTCGATTGCCTGGGTTCTAACTCTAGCCTCACCTCTCGAGACTCCCGTCAACGTTACGTGTTACTACCCCTCTCATCATTGTTAAGACTTTTCCTTTGACTCCTCAAAATATAATGCATTATATCGAAGTATGTATAACTTTCCGTCTAAAGTAAAACAATGAGAATACCACCTTTCCGGAGTGGACCTTCTAATTAAGGGAGGATCCACCACATATTGCATAAACACCAAAAATATACAGATGGTAACTAAGAAATTTCACAGTTAAGGAGTAGATACAAGAAAAGTAAATATTTGTAGCCATAGGAATTGATCAACGTTAGAGGGTGAAACTATAGCAAAATGCTAATCCTTTGCACACCAGACTAAAAAAATGTGTGCTCTACGTTCATAGAAAACTGGCAGCAATGGAAATACCAGTGTTACCAGAAATCATTCAAACTCTAGCGATCCCCATTTTGGATAGATTGTTCCAGATCATGGTACGATTGCGAACTGGATCGCCTCTCCTGGCATTTCAGCTTTAAATGACGTGATATTGTGATAACACCGCCAATTTAGGCTTTGACTTTTAATGTGTATATCCATATATATGAACACACATGAAAAGGATCTAACAAGTCGTTTTACATTTCAACCTACTGTACTCCATTCCGTCTTAGTGATTCGGAGAAGTATACCCCCACCGTACCATGTTCCCGTTCCCATTCCCATTCCTCATTCCGAATCGTTCTGCGATCCGGGTAACCTTGGGAAATACATCCCCCATCGATCCCGAAATGAGGAAACACTTCGGAGACTTCATATTAATCGACTAAAAGTTCCAATTAGCATCAAACTTTATTTCAGAAAACAGTACGAAAAAAATATATATGTTTCTCCTGATAAAACGTAAAATTGTGTTAACATTGAACACACTTGCGGTCTAAAAAGGTGAAATTCATTTTTTTTTTATATCAACTTCACAGTTTTAACTGTGAGATCAGAACCTACCCCATCCAAGCATCTTGTTTTCAACCTTCTGAAGTTTCCTCTTTTTTCTCTTGTCTGTTTGTTTGGCTACGAATGTATTCCCTGAGAAGCAAAACAGAAGCTACTTAATAAAACACGAAAGGCCTCTATAAAACCTAACAAATGTCTTGCATCCAGCAGACCAAAAATAAGGTTTCCATACACCACATGATAATTGAACAACAGCAATGGAACTATTGACCCTCAATAACCAGAACCACCGACACCGTGGCCCTGAAATTAGTAACATGTTACCTTTCTGCTCAAACTTGGCTAGGGTCACTGACATAAGAATCTTGTCACCGGGCCGGAGAGGTGCCCCGTCCAAAAGTTGGATGGCTAGAGCAACTGAAGGTTCCTAATGCACAGGAGAAGATATAATATAGAACCAAGTACAAGGATGTACAAATTTACATGCCAAATTCAGCACAGTAACAATGACAACATTACCTTCAGATAGGTAACAAGTGCGTCTCCCTTTTTTCTTCCAGTTTCTTTGTCAACATAGATCTTCACACGAGGCTTTTTTGTTTCAGGGTCCTAAGAGATTCAATAATGCACCAATATTCAAACAATTATTCATTATAAAAACATAATATGACACTCAGACATTAGTATGCTAATAAACGTAGCAAGGTGGTTATGACTACCAGGGAAACAAGGTAAAATGCCTTACAAGTATGGCTTGAACCAAGGTTGTAGGTAGCCCTTGGGAGCATTGTGTTCAGATCTAAGCCATGTGTGGCACTGTCAGGGCTGCCCAAATGCCCAAGGCATGGCTCTCTGGGCAGCTTTTAGCACCATGTGAGGCATTTATTAATCAAGAGTATATGAAGGGCTGGAGGTGGACACTATGGCGACCTTATATTAGGCAATGTAAGTAAAATAGCACTGCCCTCAAACTTGTACCTGTGTTTTTACATGCTTGCCAACCTTCTCTATCTTGTATTAGCCCCATCAATTCATAGTCAGGGCTGCAAGTAAGACAAGGTGTTCAGGCTTGTTCATTTGACAAACACGCTGAGCTCCATCTTGGCTCCCTTGCTTGGTAAACAAACAAGCCAAGCTTGAACAACTTAGTACTCAGCTTGCTAGGCTTGTGAAGAGGGAAATATATGGAGAATGTAAGGAACATTTGCAAACTAAGAGCCTAAGAAACCTATCCACGTGCCCTCGTATCAATGTTCAATTGGTAAGTATCTTTCTATAAGTAAAGCAATCTGACTAGCCGGATTCAAACCAGCGACCTAAGGTTTACTGGTAAAGGTAATCAACTATTGAAAAAGAGCTAGAGAGACAAAACCTTATCTCCACCTTCAAGGAGATAAGGATTGAACCAATTGGCCCAAGTATTAAGAAAGTGTGGAAACAAGAGATCGAAGATTCAGACAAGCTCTTGCTGGTGTTAGGCTCCAACCAACAAAAGAACAGCTAAAATCATTATGCTCTCTTGATATCTTCTTTTTGAAATCTTTTGATTTATATATATATATATATATATATTTTTTTTTTTTGGTTCTTGCAGTTAGATCTCACTGATCAAAACCCGCAATCACCATAATCCGTGGTGATTAAAAGAATGTTAGCTTCTTGAAATTATTTTTAACCAATTTCAATCCCTGTCAAGCCCCTTTCCTATTTCAGAAATTGAGAAATAATGTTTTGAATTTGTATTCCGTCAAATCTTGAACTAGTGAAGTCCTCATTCCATCTCTCATTACTATTCCTTTGTTCTATGATCGAGAGAGTGAGCTCTTGTTGGAGATAATAATCTTTTAGGACATTTTAGGATTTTTATTTCTCCTTTTACCTCTCTTTAATTGGTCGTGTTGACCTATTTATGTCCCTCTTTATTTCTTTCCATCTGTTATTATTTTCCTTCCTATTTAGTCTTGGGCCTTGTAGATACACTGGATTAGAGTTAATAAAAATTAAGCTATTCCAACTTCAAGTTGGTATCAGAGCAGAGATCCTCAAGCTCCACCGGCGGGTGGCGGCACCGCCCTCCGCATCTTCTTGTCTACGTTTTGTGCCGATTCATATGTAGGGTTCATTTTTTTTTTGTTCTCGTATTTTCAAATAAACCCCCACTACTTCTGCTACTTTCATACTCAACCTCTGTCAAACTTCGGCTAGCCCCTACGAGCATTGTCAAGCCCCCGGTCAGCCCCTACGGGCACTGTCAAGCCATCGACCGGCCCTTTCGGGCCTTGTCCATCCCTAGGCCAACCATTTCGTGCCTTGTCCAGCTGCCAGCCAGCCTTCCAGGACCTCGTCTGTAATATCCCAACATTTTGACATGTGATAATATTATCTTAATATGCATTATACGGTAATGACATGAATATATATGTGATTTGCATACCTAATCTTATTATTAAGTAATTGAAGGAATCTAAGAGTTGATAAACTCTTGTTATGTGTTATACATGGCAATCTATTTGGCATTTTCATATTTTGAAAAATATGGAATTATTTAATGCCTTGTATTGGATATATATTTGATGTAAAATGTTGAATTGCTAGACAATGGCATAAATGATAGGAGTAAAAAGAATACATTTTACTAACTAGTAGGTGAATTAGCAATTCACGAGAACTAGAGGAGCTATTGTGTAATTAGTAAGAAATATGGTAGGTGAAAGTATAATTTCGGAAATTTGGTAGAATTTTCCTAATCAAGATTAATTAGTCTAACTGAGATTAATTAGCTTACTGATGATTAGTTAGCCTAATCAAGGTGCTAGCTTACATTACCTAAGCTAGTAGGTGGCCTAGTAGGTGGGCAAGTAGGAGGTGTTGGCCTATATTTGGCTAAGTCCATGTGTATTCAAGTGGGCAAGAGAGAGAAATGGAAGAATAACTAGTTAAATAAGATGTACATCTTTTTGAGGTGCTTGTCTCTATACAAGCAAGTAGGTGCCAAGAAGAAAGGGAAAAACAAGAGAGAAAAGAAGGAAAACCAAAGGGAAAAGGGTGCTAGGGAGATTTCTATCTCAAATTGAAGCTAGACTTGAGAAGCTAAGGGTAAAAGTATTCTTTGTATGTGATTTAATTTCATTTTCATAGAGTTTTGATGGATGAATTAGAGGAATTCATATTGATTTGCTATGAAATCTTATATGACTTGTAGGAGTTTGAAAGTGAGCATTACATCTTGTCAATTCTACATCTAGAGCAAGGTGAGTAACCTCTATCTTTGAGGAAACTTTTCAAGTAATGAAATTGTGGCATATAAATGATTTACTTTCAATTCATGAATTATGAGCACATGTGTATATCATGATTGACTATATGTGCAAGAGATAGAAAGGATTATATGTTGGAAACATGTTTATGTGATTATGTGGTTGAAGAAGCAATTGTTCTATCACTACAAAGAGAAAGCTCCAAAAGGGAGTGTAGAAAAGCCTTCTAAGGCTTGAGTGTTCAATACGCCTTGTGTAGGGTATTGGATAGCTCGGAACAAGGCTAAAGGGTGCCATTACGGGCACGGGGTAGTGAAAAGAACAAGAAGCTTTGGAGATAAATACTTACTTGGTTGTGATTCATTATGTTACATTGAATTGCATATCACGTGTTTAAATGATATACACAAATTTATGTCAAAGAGCATGTCATTCACTGAGCTTCAGCTCGTGTGGTTATTGAATAACCATTTCAGATGAAAGGAAAGAAAAGGAGAAAGAGAAGTAGAGGACGAAAGAGGAGAGCAAGTGTTTAATGTGCATATTGTATATAGCGTAGTTGTTGTAGTTTGGAACTGAAGGACTTGTAAATTATGTTGTTAGGTGAGCATGTGTAGAACTTGATGTATACGACTTCTATGTTCATGTATGAAAGGTTTTGGCAAGTGCTTTTGCTATTCAAGCATGTTTGATTGCTTAGATGCTCATGGCTAGAATTGTGGATAGAAGCTGTTTCGATCGATCGAAATACACACTGTTTTAACTGGTTCAAAACGACGACTTTTACGAAAACAGACAACTTTTTTTCTGAAATTTTGAAATCGTGCACCGTTTTCAATGTTGGAACCTAGACTCAAACGCCTATCTTTTGGTATAAAATCTAACTCAAATTTTCAAATTCCTATTATACCCTCGGGGCTAATCACTTGCAAATGTGGTTTAAATGGGAGCCTAAAAACCCATTTTGTACGTTATTAACATAGAGTCAGGCCTCGGTGGCATGTCACGTACCCTCGTGCCATACTTAGTGGATTTGGGTCGTGACATCGTCCGACCGCCGGCCAGCCCTTTCGGGCCTCGTCCAGTCGTTGGCCAGCCCTCTCGAACGTTGTGCAGCCTCCGGCTAGCCCCCTTCGAACACCATTCAGCCTTGTCCAGCCTTTGGCTAGCCCTTTGAGTGGTGGAGTATAATATGGTGGCTCGAACCCTTCAAGATTTGGGTCTATTGTTGCAACCACCTTACTTGTGTGAACAAGAAATTGGCTTTTTTGGTGATTTATTGTGAATAATCATTCCCTCAGTCTCACCCTCTATTTGTGAATGGTGTTTCCCAATTCCCACTCTTGCCAACTTTCATGAGCAATCTTGACATCTTGTTGTAACCTTATCATTCCAAACTTCTGTGGTTTACTTCCATCTTCCGTTTGCAGGGGAGTGTAGGAGATAATAATTTTTAGGATTTTTATTTATCTTTTTCTCTCTCTTTAATTGGTCATGTTGACCTATTTATGTCCCTCTTTATTTCTTTCCATCTATTATTATTTTCTTTCCCATTTAGTATTGGGCCTTGTAGTACATATCTTAGAAGCAGGAATCGTGCATATGGCCTATGAATCTCATCAAAAACCGCAATTCCGCGGTTCTTAGTGAGATTCGCAACAGACTCGCGATTCTCACACAATAGACTTGCGATTCTCACACAACATACTCATCGCGGTTCTTAGTGAGATTTGCAACAGACTCGCGATTCTCACACAATAGACTCGCGATTCTCACACAACAGACTCGCACAGGGACGTGTTTCGAACTTACTTGGTTCAGATCTGATTCAGATTACTTCTTCTTCTTCAGATGTTCTTCTTCCTCTTCTTCTTCTTCTTCTTCTTCGTCTTCCTTCGCTGGTTCCTTCTTCTTCTACTTCTTCTTCGTCTTCCTTCGCTGGATCTAGGGTTTCCCACTTTCCCTTCGGCAATCACACTTCTTCTTCTTTCTTCTTTCGCTGGTCTGTTCTCTCTCTCTCTCTCTCTCTCTCTCTCTCTCTCTCTCTCTCTCTCTCTGGTCTGTTCTCTCTCTATCTCGCAAGTCTGTTCTTTCTCTCTCCCTCTCGACAGTCTCTCTGATAGTGTATCGATATTTATATATATAATAATATAATATAATTGGTCCAGTGGTAGTGGTCTTATATAAGTACTGTATTATTTATAATAAACTACTACATAGTGTTATAAAGTAACTTTTATTAGTCTTATAACCTACGTCAAAAAAAATTTTAGTTTTATATTCTGATAATAAAATAAATAATTAGTCTTATTTTATCTTATCTTATCTTATAATACAAAAATATTAGTCTCACCATTGTTTCTTGTATAATTTTCAAGGTTAATAAATTTTTAATATTTAATTAACATAGATGCTTCTTAGACGCCCCGAACTTCAAACCCTTCTATGTATCTCCACTTCCCCACTCCCGCTCCCGCCACCGCTTCGTGCTTCTAAGGTATATGTATATACATTGGATTAGAGTTGATAAATATTAAGCTATTCCAATTTCAAGTGTTCTGAAATGAGTAACCAAGCCTGAGCGTGTGGCTATATCATTCTCAACAAAGCTTGATAAAAACATGCCCAAGCTCGTCAAGAGCTAGGGTTGAGCCGGAACACGAGGCTAACCTGACAGAGCGAAGCCCAAGTAGTCTAAAGCTTGACTCGGCTCATTTGCAACCCTAGATAGCATTTGATTTTCTTCTCTAGAAATTACTGAGGAATAAACATGTGGATCATATACCTTAATGATGGGCAAATGGGTGAAAGACCTAAAATGGAAAAAATAAGGGTAATTACAACAACCTCCCTTGAGATGTGTATCATAAAGACCTTCTCTGTTACTATTTGTTAGGAACCGAACATAACTAAAGGAATAATTTGCTATTTTGCCCCTAGCAAAATGACGTCATTTTAGTAAGCTAATAACAACCCCTTTTAGTTTTAACCTCTCACATTCCTAACTCGTGCTACCCATACAAAGAGAAGATGAAAAATCATCATGGAAACGCTACGTGGGGTGCTCCACGCATACGATGCCGCCACAGGTCATAAATGGAGTTGGTTAAACTTCTGCCTAATCTCTCTCTCGCCACTGGCCTTCGAAGATGTTTAAACCCCCAATTGAGAGAAGAAAGCGATGGGTTATAGTGGTAGTTCCTCGAGCCCATTGATCAGCAAGGTGGTAGGAGAGGGTGCCTAGTTGGTAGGTGAGTGAAGCCACTAATCAAAGTCATTTGAAACAAAGTGATGTCGTTAATATACTTGTATCAGTCAATTTAAGGGCGCTCTAGTAGCACTCCATAGAGTTATGCCCCTTACAACCGAAGTCCTCATCACATCAAACGTTAACATTACGACATCCTTTTCCATTTTTATATAACCTTCAAATAAATCGTATGGTCTGCCTCAACAACACATGGATGGTATACTAAGATATCTAAGCGTTTACACTTATTCTTTGGAAATAAAACCTTATACAGATACATTGCAATCATTGGTAACTGAATTTGCATAAGTTTCAATGCCGAGTGTGGGTTGATTACATTATAATAAGTTTGAGAGCTTTAACCATAACTTAATGCAATGCCAAGCTAGAAAATCAAATAAACAGGATATGTTTCGCACCTCCTTTATTATCCCACACTTCGAAAATACTTCCACCACCTGCAAGTATTCCCTAAATTAGTGTCATAAACATCAAAGAAAATAACAAAACGGGGCAGCGGAAGTTGAAGGCAGCTGATTCTAAACAAATTGACGAATAAGAAGATATGCTATCCAAAAAAACACATAGTGTATAAATGTACGACAACCAAGGATTAAAATTTCTTCTATTTCCATCGAAACAGCCGAAACGTTTCCGTTGCCTAGGTCATGGAAACGAAACAGCCATGGAATCTCGAAATTCCATGGACTCCATCGAAAAGATGTTGTTTCTTTTGTTTCCATCGAAACATAATTGTTTCCATCGAAACAAACCTATGATTCCACATCGTTTCATTTGCTTCCAACGAAACATACTTATTTCCATTGAGATAATCATGTGGATGGGTACTTGTCATATGAATAACCATTTTATTTTAGAGATGACTTATTAGCTTACTATGTACTTATATGTATCTTTTCCAATCCATGAAGTGTTTTGTGGACTCATGGATTTTCAATTTGAACTACATATTTTTAATGTATCTCTACATTTATAGACCTCTCAAAGGTTCAATTAATTAATTATTAGCTTTATACACGCATATAGTTAAGTTTGAAGTTATGTTTCCCCATGTTTCTCAATGTTTCCAATTTTTTCCGTTGTTTCCGCATGTTTCCGAAATGTTTTCGAAACGTTTCCGTTTCTGGGCAGACCGAAACAATAGACCGAAACGAAATTTTGATCCTTGACGACAACCATGGGAAAAACTCAGCGAATGTAATAAAACTGGAAGGAACAATAAGTATAACTTACCTCATCAAACGCAACGTCCACTGGCAACCCAGTAACATAAACATGCGTGTTGACTTTTAGTTCGAACCAACTATCAGGAGGTTTATTGGCTTCCTGTAAATGTATCAAAAATCAGGCAACATACTAAAAAAAAAAAAAGAAGTATTGAAAAAATAGATGCCTGCATCTACAACCTATACTCCCAAAGTGCACATAAATTTCGGAGGAAATCAAGTTGCATAATAATCAAATATCAATACTGACTACGATATAACTGAATTTGTTATGTACATGAAGCAAATAAAAAACAAATATAGGACAACCCGTAGGCAGCACAAGAGAAGTCTAAACTATAAGTAGAGGTGAAATATTAAGAAAAGAAAAACTAACCTTCTTCTCAACAGGTTCATCAGACAACTTTCTCTTGGCGGTATCCTTTGCATCCTCTACTTCACTGGTGTCAATAACCTCTTCCTTCACAGAATCATCAACAGCATTTCCTGTTGAAAAGAGTTCCTCCCCTTCCAAGAAAGTCATCTCTTCTAACCCATACTGCTCATTTCTTGTAAACGTGGAATCCTATAACATATTGAACACAACGTTAAAATCATAACATGGTGCCCAATTTCCACAAATAATGGAACAGAAGTTCACCTTTGAAAAGAAAAGGGGGGAAAAAAACATCACTAAGCTGAAAAAAGCACTAGAAATCAAAGTGGATGTAGCCTTTAGCTCAATCTGATCCACTGTAGTAACCTTACCTATGTACTTCACATGGAATTGTATGTAATTTATCATATGTTATCAAGTAAAAGAGTAGATACTTCCAAACTAAAGCCAGCCTCGATTCGAAAACTATGCAGAAGCCTGCTAACTAAAATGATAGCCTAAACCAAACGTCCAAGTGCCTACCTGAGGAACCCATGCTCTAAGGCCACGGTCCCACTTATAAGTAGTTCCATCATCGTCAGTAAATTCTTCCTCACCCTCCGGAGGTGTCAATGGCCTTTCATGATCATCATCATTGTTGCCCATAGCAGAATCATGTCGCAGTGGCTCTGCCTCAGCCTCTTCCTCTGCCTCTCTCACCTCCTTCTGCCATTTTTTGAACTCATCATCATCATCATCATCATTGGAGGGCGCTACAAAAATACATCTCAAATTTAAACACATAATTCGGACAATCTCACTAGTGTCATTGTTAGAACTAGTGTCATGCCATATTAAGGCTCCAAATATTGAAAACGTTCCACTTAAAACTTAAAAAGTTGGAAGTTCAAAATGAGCATGTGAATTACAAGCACTGCATACCTGATGTCCGATCATTGGTACTCTGCAAAGAACTCTCAGCCATCATCAACCCAGGAATTGCAGACAGTGGCTGCCAATCGGTCCTTCCTTCAGCCCACACGAGCGTACTTCCAGATAGGTATCCGTTCAAAAAATGCTCTGTCCAGGCGAATTAAATAAGCTTAAGTAGATGGTTCAATGGCTTGTAAGAGCATGAGAGAACATGATACAGTGTTACAGATGGAACAAATTGTTCCGAACCGAGAGAGCCTATTGAGTAGAACTGAAATTCAAGAAAGGAGGAAAAGAAAACAAAGGGCATTTGAGAAATCGAGGAATACATCATTAGACATATACTAAATTGCAATAAGAAGAAGAAGAAGAAAAAAAAAAAACACTTCTTTCAGTGTATGTTTATTCAACACAACAACGAAGGTCATATTAGTTAGTACTAATTCCTAGACTGTGAAAAACTTATAAATACTATACAGGACTCGACTCACCACGCAACTCAGAAAATGCATAAGGCCCTATATGTTGCTGATCTTCACCGAGAATATACCACCCCACCTCAGCGGCGCCCATTTCAGCAGTCCGACCAAAAACCAGTTCTCTGCACCTGCACCTGCAAATTCAGAAAATATCAAAAATAAGGTTGACATATATATATATATATATAGAGAGAGAGAGAGAGAGAGAGAGAGAGAAACAGTCTACACTGTAACCGTAACAATCCCAATCAGTTACTATCTTTTCTGTCTGTGTGTGTGTGTGTGTATATATATATATATATGTACGTATCAATTCAACAAGAACATAATGATTTTAACCCATAAATAGAGACTAGGGTTTTTTTAAATAGGTGTGTGACTGAGAGAAAAACAAAAACAAAACAAAAAATAATAAAGAAATAAAGAAAATTATGAATATGATGAAGATATGCACTAACCGCCGGTGAAATGTTGGTGTTATAATTGGAGGATGATGGTGTGGGTGTGGGAGAGTCGAAGGGAACGGTGTTTAGGATTTTACAATAGGCATCTCCTAACTCCCAAGTCCCCAAGTATTGTTTTCCAGACTTTCTTCTTCTTCTTCGTTTTTTTTTTTTTTTTTTGGCTTATTTACGTTGTATACCCTCGTGTGAATTTTACTTATTGGGTTTTGTCGAGTAGTAAAACTGCACCCACAATTTTCACACAATTTTTTATTCATATTTCCAAAAGTGTATATATATCTCCTATGTTACTGTGAGATTCACTGACAATAAGATGACGTAGGAAAGATATAGACACACTTTTGCGAGTTTTGGATGAAAAGTTGTGTGAAGGTTGTGGGTAAAGTATTTATCTTTGTTAACATGCTCCATTAGGGCATATGTTAAGGTTTTAAAAGTGGAAATAAACAAGAAGTTCAGTGTGGGTTTCAGTGTTTGTCTCCCTTTTTTATTTTCACTTTTGGAACCTTAACATTGCCCTAAGGGTACATGTTAACAAAACTCTTATTTATTTAGTTCATCAAATTTCAATTGTGTCAATTTAATCCCTATATTTTGTTAAGTGAAGCAATATTGTCCACGCGGTCGATTCAGTAAAAAAACTTACGAACCACCCCGTGTGCATCTCAGGTGAAGCATTTTAACAGCATTTTCGAAATTTCACCAAATTCCCAATTAAAAACCCACACATATATATATATATATACCACTCTGTAGATACCCCATTTTGACGCACCCAAAAAAAGGGACTGACAGTCGCATTAGGGTACACCAGGCATGCGAATCGAGGAAAAGAGCTCCATAGTCCAAACAGGGACCTCAAAGGTCAAATCGAAGTCAATTCGGAGACAACAGCTCATCAATCGGATGTTCCAGGGTACAGGATCGCCCGATTACGATAACTGACGACATTTTTCAACCATAATTGAAGTTTGGCATGAAATTCAAGACCGAAATCAAGTCCGGGACGGCAAAAAGTCGAATTCGGTTGCATCAAGGCATAATATGCATCAATGCGGGCCCACAAAACTTCAAATCATCAAATTCTGACCACTAGCGGAGAATCTGACTCCAATCAAAATTTTGGCACACCGAAATCGAGGAAAAAGGACATGATCGTCAATCAAGAAACACTGAAAGTCTGATTGGGCATGATTGGATGAAAATATAAAGAAAAATAGGAATTCTGCAAGTTGAATCAGCCCAATAAGATAATCAGAGAAGACACGACGGCCAATCAAAGTTCCAAGGCTCAATTAGGAAAGACAAGGGCAAAACGGTCATTTCTAAAGTCATAGAATCTCAATCGAACTATACCGATTCAAAGATAACGTCAATATGACCCCAAATCATCTTGAATCAGGAAGATTGGACGGGTCGGATCAAAAGATATCAACAGTTAAAGTTTGGGCGGTCCAGATCGACGTCGACAGTTTGAAGAAAGCAGGGTCGTTTCCGAGTTTCAAACAAATTCCGATCCAACCATACGGATTTGAAATGGACGTTAAATCGAGTTCGGTTTTTTTTTTAATCATCCAAATCGGTCGCCCGAATTGAAAAATATCACCAATCGAAGTTCGGCATCGGTCAACGATCCCAATCTTAGGTTGGAACCTACCACTTCGTGTCTCACCTACAAGGTATTGTATGGAGCGATTACCTTCTCCAAAATAGATCTACGATTCGGATACCACCAATTGTTTGTTCGACCCAAAGACATATCAAAGACAACCTTTAGAACGAGATATGGGCACTATGAATTCCTAGTCATGCCGTTTGGACTAACAAATGCCCCAGCTGTTTTCATGGATTTAACGAACAGAGTGTTCAGGCCCTGCTTGGATCAATTCGTGATTGTGTTCATAGACAATATCCTGATCTACTCAAAGACCAGGGAGGAACACAAAGAACATGTGAGGATCGTACTACAGACGCTTCGAGACAACCACTTGTATACGAAGTCGGCAAGTGTGAATTTTGACTAAAGGAAGTCAAATTCTTGGGTCACACAATCTCACAGGATGGGATAGCTGTGGATTCAACCAAGACAGGTGGTGTTTTGGATTGGAATAGACCGAACACTGCAACCGAAGCTAGGAGTTTCCTTGGTTTAGCCGGATATTACCAACCCTTATGTCTACTATGAATGCTCCAGAAGTGACAAGGGTTGGTAGGAACCTTATGGAGAGGATATATAAGGTTGGGAAACCCTAAAACATTTTATGCAGCTTTGTGTAAAAAAAAAAACGATCTTGCTATTCTGTATGCAGCTGGCCTATTTATAGATTTCCAAACCGACTTTAGAGTTCAATTGATCAAAACTTTTTCGATCGATCGAACCTTCAATTTATTGAAACTCTTTCAATTGATTGGTTCATCATCCTTACATGTCTTTTTAAGCATTCTGGTGGAGCTAAGAGTGGGACCTCCTAGGTTCTTTATTGTTGGCTCAAACCAATTGTTAATTCCTATGATCAAACTCTTTGACCAGCAAATTAACTAACTGGTCAGTTAACGTTTACTACACTATAAAACGATAACTGCACTGTAATGCAAAAGAACAAATCCGAAGTGATAGCTAGACGTGTATAGTATACTAATGTCCATCTACCGTCAACATTCATAATCATATTCAGGTAGTCGGATAGTTGTTACTGTCAACCTGAATAATAATTACATCTTTCATTCCTTGAGTTCCATTCACCTCTCATGATTACCAAATATGTTGATAACTACTTATCAACAAGACTGTAGTTCTCAGTAATCAAATTGGTGACATTCTCAAAGGAATGCTTACTTTTTATCATAGGGTAGATTCTATCTTGACAATATATATTCATAACCCTATGAATATGACATACCCAAGATACCCAGGGGTTGATCTTGCAAGACCTCACTGATTGGTAAGTCAAATCAGCCACATCCACAGTCTATGTCCATAATCGTTGCAAGATTGAGAACACGTATCTTATACAAGTTATGAGATCCTATCAACTGTTGACAGTTTTATATGTCAATAGGAATCTCATAGTCCGTTAATGCACTATAAGCACTAGCATATTAACTAAGAGTTATACTCTAGTGATTGAGATTCATCACTCCATCTATTGGTAGTTAATAATGTTACAGTATACACTTGATGAGATATCCAGTCTAATCATCCACTGTGGTAAGTTTTAAGTATCAAAGATCGAATAGTAATTCGTATCTCACTTGTATGCATCTCATACATACACGAATTGCATACTATGATACTTAAGGATTACAAACACTCATCTCATGAAACATACACAGTTAAATGTATAAATGATATCCATATATAAAATGCCAAATGTCACATACATTAAGACCGGGTTTGAGGGCACAATCTCAACAAACTCCCACTTGCACTGACAACCCATTACATCTAAGACCTAGACTAGTTAGATGGCGATCAAAGACTTTTTGTGGCAAAGCCTTTATAAACGGATCCAAGATTCCACTACAACATATTACAACTCCCAAAATTCTTATTTCATCTTTTGGAAATGGAAAACAAAAATATACACAAGGACTTTCCCGTCGTCCCATCGGCCTCACTTCTCACGCTTCTTCTTTCATTTATTCTTTTCACCTATAATGAGGTAAAGCTCCACTGCTCAGCTATATGTTGAGTGTACAATTCTAGACGTATGCTTGTATGACAATTCATACTTTAAAATATCAAACACATCCATTAGTCTTTAGGGAGAAAAATACACATTCATCCAGTACCGACAAGTCCAAGCCTTAAAATGTGATGCCAATAGCTAGTCCAAGCCTACAACCATTGCATCCAAGTGCCCTAGCAAGTCTAAACCTTGAACCATGCACAATAGCCGTCGCTACTAAAATTCTCTAACATCGAGAAGCTTATTCCGGATGAAACTGTATAAATCCCCCCTTTGACCCACATAGACATATAGCATGCTCACGTAATACCTTAGACATGCTTTTCATAACTATTCGCGTGCATAATTAACGGGCCTAACTAACACATGAATTTTGCCCCGATCAAATACATCGTATTAGATATTTAAAACATGAGATTTTCGATAATCATAGTTTTATAATTCATTCCTTAGGCTATAGTCTTAAGATTTTAGATGGAGTATTAGGGTACTGAATTTACGTCGGATCTCTGTTTATACATGAAACCTACGAGTTTTGATAAGTTTTTCAAGAGAACACAAAATTAATATTTTTACAAAACTCTGCCAAGCGCGGCTTAAGAAGTATCAAAACGTAGATCTTACCTCAAGTAGTTCAACTACGAAATCTGGAGAAAACTGACGGACGGTTATCGATTGGCGTCGTGAAGTTTGTGGGGAATAAATCTCTTTTTTTTTTCTCTCTCTCTCCATAAGATATTCAAGATTTTGATATTTATGAAAAAAATGTCCTAAGTCTACACTTTATAGTCACGACTCTCGGAAATCATGTTTACCTCCCCACGAGTTCTCAAAACTTCTAATTATCTCCCAAAACGTCTTAAACGTCTACGTTCTCGCTTCCTGAGTGAAAATCTATAATCCATATAAGTTTTCATCTAAGTTCCGTTTGGGTCCGTAATTACGTTCCGCAAACTATTTTCGTGAGATTTCTAGATAATCTACATTTTATGCGGCACATCAAATTGGTTATCTCTAATTCGTTCAAAATGATCTTTAACAAGGTCAAACTATCAAAAAAATACACTACACATGTATAATTACTATTCACATATACCAGATAATTCAAGTAACATTTAAATCATATAAATGTCATTTAATCACATGAATGCCTCATTGAGTATTAGATTGCCGTGTCCCCACTTGACACATTCCGTTGACTCAAGTCAACCACTTCCGAAATTATCAAGTAACATTGACAATCTCTTAAAATTCAATTATGCCTTTGAAACAAACGATTTTCTGAGACGGGTGTGACAACATCTCCCAATTTGGGACACTGGCCACAATTGGGTTCCCAACTGGACACCCATAAATAATTTAGTGGGCACCAATAAGTGTCATATAACACTATAATTATCATTAACTCATGATTATACATACTAAAGCAATATTAAATATAAAACACGGTAGTGAGTGTCACACTCATAAAGCCATATGAAGGGTTGTTCAACAAACTCATGATACTGACCAAACCAACTCGAGCCGAAGAGTTTTGATTGATTTACATGAGTCATGGTTCGAGTGACGGTTTTTTCTTCGCTATCGCTTCGGCTATCAGTTTAAAGCCATAGTTCACCGGCCAAAATCGACTCGACCGAACACTCCTTATTAAATACGGAGTAATGTCTATGTTATATCAGAGTGAGTGTGTGTATGTTATATCATAATGTATATCACATTATATCTCAGCGAGACATTAACAGTTCAGACACCACAACCGGCTCTCTCTCTTGGTCGTTCTCACCTCTGACCACCAACGATCATTCTCTATATCTATTAAACGGTGGGCTGACAATCTCTCTCCATATTGCTCGATCTCATGTACTTCTTCTTCTTCTCCATTTTTTTCCTTTGTATTGTGATCTCACCATATCACCAGTCATCAGAGAGATATCTCGCATGCTCGATCTCAATATCAAAAGCTTCCTCTTTCTCGCCATGAGGTACACGTTTCTTCTTCAAACAAACAAACTTGAAATCACAAATTTGGTTCAAACACCCGAAAACGGACCAAGTCAATTCCAAGCATAAGTCGGTTCGGTTGGTCGGGTGGAATGATCACACCCGATCCATATCGGCCTGGTTGATGGGTCTTGCCCCCAAAAACGACCCGTCCCAACTGTGAGCATAAATTCATAGTAGTATTACAAAGGAAAAGGCTTCGGTGCTGTTAGCACAGTGCGGTTCGCACTGTGCTACTCACATGTAAACAGTAAAACTGTCCAGTTTTATAAAAACTGCTTTTACAAAAGCAATTTTATATAATACCAAATGTGAGTGTCACAGTGAGTAACAGCGCCGAAGTCTTTTCCTATTATGAAACAGGGAGAGAGAGAGAGAGAAAACTGCGGCGCTGCTGTTGTTTCTTTCTCTCTCAAAGTACTCGCTGTGGTGCAAAATTTTCAGGTGGCTACATAATTTCTCTCTCTAGGAAATCGATGAAATGGTTAGGGGGCCAACTTCAGGAAAGCATAGTAAATCGACGAAGCTTGTGTTCATATGCGTAGGGCTTCTTGGGGCTGGTCTGATCGCAGATCTGCTATGGGCATCATCTTCATCATCATCATCTCTGTCAGCATATAACTACTCCATCGCATCTAACTCGCAATCTCAGACTTCAATCGTTCCCAAATTTCGAAACCAAACCCACAAAAAGGTGACTCGCTTTTTAAAGTTTCTTGGATTTTTTTGGCTTGTTAACTTGTTAAGAACTCTTTAAAAATGCCATAGTTATCTGAAAACTCAATCTTATTTATTATTATATATATATATATATATATGGAAGGAAGTGGGTGTTCCAGATAAAAAGAAAGATGTACTCATTAATAATGAGAGAGTCCTATCAGCAACTTTTGCGGATTTGCCAGCTCCGGAATTAGAATGGGAGAAGATGGCACCGGCGCCGGTGCCCCGTCTGGATGGGGCAGCCATACAGATCAAGAATCTTCTTTTTGTGTTTGCTGGATATGGAACCATTGACATTGTGAGCAACTTTTACTTATCTCCACACTATTTTAATTAATTTCTTCCATGGCTGAAATGAACCAATAATGCTGGATGTTTTTGGTAACTTCTTCATCGATGCTTCCATCTCAATTCTCAAGTTATAAACTTTTATCTTAAATCTTGGGTTTTTTTTTTTTTTTTCCACCTTTAAAATAAAAATAAAAAATTGCTATCATATCTTCTTTGTGCAACACTTTTGGAGTAAAATTAACTGTTTATTAAATAATTAAATCATAAATTGCTTCACCTTCCTTGTATGGATATAACACATCGGGTGCATGAACGATATACTTTAGATCTGTTCTGCCTGTTAATTTTGCCACAATTCTTCCTTCCCGTGAATCTAGCCCCGACAGAGCAACTGATGACTTGAGGATGAATATGTATAAACTAGGCGATGTCCGTGCCCATGGGCACTACAAGAAAAAGGTTTGCCTGGTGGCAATAGGGTGGTGGCAGGTTGGTCTGACAGCCGATGCAGCCAGGTGGTGGTAGTCCCCATTAAAAATGGTCAAAATCTGGATCACAACCAACACTCTTTAAAAAAGGTAGCTAGTAAGGGCAGATGCATTTTTTAATTTGGGCACCTCTTTTATAGGTTAAAAAAAAAAATTAATGCTTTTTTTAAGGGTACCTCCACAAATTATATATTTAAGAAGTTTAGGTTTTATTTTTTTGGCTTTCTAAACAAGGGCTGTCATTCCTCCCTAACGACCTGTCACTCTCTCTCGTACCAAAATTGTAGAGATATCTCAGCTTGCTTCAGATTTTATAAGGTAATTTCACTGTTGCTTTAATTTAATCGCTATATTGGCTTCTGTATATGTATATATATTAGTTTACAATCAATCGCATAGAACTCTAATTCCTTCGTGCAATGGCTTGATTTTGAAAGAAATTAAGAGGAGCAAAAACATTGGCATTGATAAGATAACTTGTGGGTGCATTCTTCGTATGACTCATGGTCTCCCATGTGCACATGAAATTATGGATTTTGGTAGTTTGGGTATGACTATCCCTTTTTGGCATGTGATCCTCATTGGGCAAAACTCTCTATTGTGCCAACACCCGAAGATTACGGCGATTTAGATTATGACTTGGATATTGAAAGGTTAAAGAAAAGACTCCAAGAATGTAATTACGATCAACGCAAGGTTTTATTAAAGAAAATAAGGGAGCTGGCAAACCCAGAGACAACATGGTTGAATGAACCATTTGTTTCAAATATTTCAAAGGGGCGACCTCGAAAATTGACAAAGAAACAAATAACAGCAGATCGTAGCACTAAAAGGGACCCTTCATTGTTTGAGTATAGCAAGACCATCGAAGACCTACAATCCATTAGTAAGACTGCTCCCAAGAAACAACCTAAGTGAAAGAAGATATCGTTGAAAGATTTAACCGACGAGGACTTGATTGAACAAGTTTTAACTCTCTTCAATCCAAAAATTAAGGATCATGTTGTTCATGCATTAGAAAATGTTGCGCCGGATGGACATTGTGGTTATAGAGCTTGCGCTGAACTGTTGGGTATGAGTAAGGAGGATGGATGGAAGGAGGTTAGGACTACAATGTTGCAAGAATTGAGGGAGTACATTGAATTATACACTTATCAATTGGGTGGTGAAAAAAGTGATGAGTATCTAAATCTTTGCAAGCATTTTAAGACGATCGCCACAATATTACTTTGTTTTAGCTCTCTAATATAAAATTTTTATTTTTATTCTTTCTTCTATTTGATCATGACTTTTAAGTTCATTGAAGTCATTAGAATGTAATAATACCAGTTGACAGTTTAGCAGTACCACAGTTGTTTATCTTGGTTAATTGTATGATGGTGCAAAAGATTGATCTTTTTGATTCCATGTAGCAAGTTTTATGAAAGAAAAAGAAAAAAATTCTAAATTTTGGAGTATCAATATCCTTGTATACGAACCAAGGGAGGAGGCCATAGCTTCCTGAGTCGAGCTCGTACGGAAGTAGAGCACTCAATTGAAACGATTAATTTCATATAAAAGTAGTTTTAATTGGGGTGGTTCAAGTTTATAGCTCATATATTCCATGTAAAAATATAATTATATAATATATATGGTACAATAAGTAAGGTGCCCTTACTAATTACAGTAAGAGATAAAATTTTGATTTTTTTAACTTAAAAAGAGGTGCCCAAATTAAAAAATGCACCTGCCTTACCAGCTACCATTAAAAAATGCATGGTATCGATGCTTTTGTGTTTGAATTATATGTGTTTTATGCCACAGTATTCAGGGTGTAGGGTGGTTTGATAGGATTGGGGATGGGTTGGATTTGGTTGGGAGAGATTATGAACAATGACATCATAGTTTGTCCAAATAGGTTTGTTCACACTTTTTTTGCTTTTAATTAAAGGGAAAAAATAGTTATTTTAATATTACCGTTAATTGTGCTAACAGCTTCACTTTAAACAAGACCACACGGGGGTTACATATCACCTTTTGAACTACACTAAAGTAATATGAAAATGACCTAAACCTCAAGGGGTAAAACGTATTTAACCCTATAATTTATATCAAATTATACTTTTGTTCTTTTGTATCATCTATTAATTCCTTTAGAATTTTTCCATTGCGCATGAGATGATGTTGTGAGCCTGCAAATTAAGAGAGTTGTTCCTACGCGAGTGTGTTTTGCACTGTGTTTTTCTTTATCTTTTTCTTCTTCTTCTTCTTCTTGCTGAATATAATTTACACTTGCTTTGATTATAGAAACCTCACTATACCGTATAAAAATAGACACTAGTGAATATAATTTATACTCACATATCTATATATATATATATGTGTGTGCAATATATTGTATTCAAATTGTGTGTGTGTGTGTGTGTGTGTGAGAGAGAGAGAGAGAGAGAGAGAGAGAGAGAGAGAGAGAGAGAGAGAGAGAGAGAGAGAGAGAGAGAGAGAGAGAGAGAGTACAGAAAGAGAGGGGGGGCGGGTGTGTGTGTTAGAGATAGAAGGGAAATTTTTTGGGGGAAAAGTGGTGTCTATCTTTGTTTTATGGTGGGAATTTGCGGGAGTGGTTTATGAACTATTTTAGTCCAATGGCAAAACATGTCTCCCTTATTACGGGTTGGGGATTCAAAGTTGAATGGTGGAGTTAATATAGGCCTTGGATGAGTTTTTTTTCAGCGGGAAAAGCCTTCCTAGGTCATTATGTAGATATATAAGCATCGGGCACACTGCTTGGTATAATGTGAAAGCTTGGTTTACAACTGTGAACACGTGGTTTCGTGTACGAGAACAACCATTCTGTGCAAACTAATCCCAAAATTTTGGTACATATCTAGCCCACCTCCCAACACCCGACATTGGAAGGACACAAACATGGGATACATTCTTTTTCTTCCCTGGTATTTGTGCGTATAATATGTTTTGCTTTCAGTATTTTATTTCACAAAATTTTTGAGCTGTATAAATTCGTGGCTTAGTCTTTTTTTTCGGGTTTGTTTAATGGCATTGTCTAATAGGTGCATTCTCATGTTGATATCTACAACTTCACGGATAATACATGGGGAGGAAGGTTCGATATGCCAAAAGAAATGGCACATTCTCATCTAGGAATGGTAACAGATGGGAGATACATTTATGTAGTCACCGGACAGTATGGTCCACAATGTAGAGGACCCACATCACGTACATTTGTGCTGGATACTGAGAGAAAGCAGTGGCGCGACATGCCGCCCCTTCCAGTCCCAAGGTATTTGCCATTATCTAGAAAGCATGAATATATTTATATGTTATCCTTGAAGAGAGTATTTTAATCCCACCAGTTATATTCTTTTGTTGATGATATTTTTTTTTAGTTTTTTGAAGTCATACATTGAAATTTGGCTTTTGCCCTTTCTTCATCTATTAGTTTTGATGATCTTTTATCTATTGCATAGTTTATGGCACTTGCATAGTTGTATTACTGTTTTTCTTTATTTTGTGATGTATCCTTTAATTCCCAGTACCTACCTCAACTAAATAAATTGTATAATTACCACGTATAGATAAGGATCTTTAACTATTTCCTCTTGCCTGGATTACCTTTCTGTGACTGCTGTGTAATGAGTGACGAGATATATTCTTGTTTTCTTTTCTCATGTATGAGTATTGCCGTTTGGGTTTACATGGAAGGTAAGAGAAAGAAGCAGTTGTAAATAACTTCAATTGATTATTAGAAGGTCAACTGTACTTGAATGAAATGTAGCAACTTGGTGATTTCAGGTATGCACCAGCAACCCAACTATGGAGAGGTAGACTCCATGTGATGGGTGGCAGCAAAGAGAATCGATATACACCAGGACTAGAGCATTGGAGTCTTGCAGTAAAGGATGGTAAATCTGTAGAAAAGGAGTGGCGGACTGAAATACCCATCCCCCGTGGTGGACCCCATAGGTCTGTGCGCTATCTTCTTCCAGAACTGATTATACTATGCAAAAAGTTATAAATTGATCCTCTTAGTGCACAGCAGGAGGCATAAAATGCTAGTGTAATCATGGAAGTGTTAGTTTGAAGTGTATTTATCAAATTTCCATTGTCTACTTTTAACGTTCTTATTCTTCTTCCATTTTTTTTTTAATTTTTTTTTTATGATTCTCTTCTGTTACATTTCCTCTCTCGGTTTATTTTAATGGTGCTTTGTCGCTATAGGAATGCTGTATTGCATCACTGCTGTTGCTGAATACGAATCACTTTTGACTTCCATCTGTTCTAGTAGGCACTTTATTGATATTTTACAACTAAGATTATAAGCTCAAAAGTGTTTTGACTCTTTCTTCGGCACCCAACTCTGTTATGGCCTGCCCCTTTTTGATAGTTGAAACAAGTAAATTAGGTCTTTTATTTTTACCAGAAGAATTCCATAATTTGTGTGGCTACCATTATTGTCCTTCCATTATATTTTGCAAATCGGCCTGTTGCTATGGAATCCTTTCAATTTTTAAATTCCCTTATTTTTCCTTTTAAGGTCAGTTTCTCTTTTTTGTCAATTTTTTGTAAATTGATCGGAAAATTCTGCATGTAACTTGGTGGATGATATGAGGTGGATCTTCTTTAGCCATATGATTTTCAAGTTTATTTCCATTTAATGGACTTTAATTTGCTGACAGTGACAGTTACTTGTTCTCTGGGTAGAATTTCTAATATGCTGGAATGTCATTTTTACTTGTCTAGACTATTATTCTAGGTGATCCAATCAGGAGTGATGACAGAGACAAAATTGAAGTCTTAAAATTTTTTGTCGGCATATCTTGCTGACTTTGTGTACCTATTGGAATGATGGAATAACTAATCATTTATGGAAATTCCTACTTCATTTTCATAAATCCTATCAATCTTCAGCGTAATCGTATTTCACGCAGGGCTTGTGTGGTGGTGGATGATCGATTGTATGTTATTGGTGGTCAAGAGGGTGATTTTATGGCCAAACCTGGATCACCTATTTTCAAGTGCTCTCGGAGGAACGAGGTAATCTGATTATAAATTCTCAAGTGTTGAAGTTCACTTCTTTTATTGCTCAGCGTCGTCTAGTTGTGCTATTGTGCTGTGATGGAAGGAATGGTGCTCAATGATCTGGAAGATAATATGATTTCTCAAGTGTAAATAGTCATATCGACGTTGCTTTTGGGGGCTTAATCTTTTTTCCATTTTTGTACATGATTGTTGAAACTTAAAAAAAAATGTTATGGCATGTGAAGAGTAATATGGGTATTATCTGTTGCAAATATGTTGTGGGATGCCACTACCCCAACCCAAAGGAAGCTAAAAACTATGAAATCTTAACTGTTACAGGTTGTGTATGATGATGTTTACATGCTTGATGATGAGATGAAGTGGAAAGTGTTACCTTCTATGCCAAAGCCCGATTCCCATATCGAGTTTGCTTGGAGAGTTGTCAATAATTCCATTGTCATTGTTGGAGGCACAACAGAGAAGCATCCTTTATCCAAAAAGATGACACTGGTAGGAGAAGTATTGCAGTTTAATTTAGATACACTGGTATGCCCTTTTATCAACTTTGATTTTCTAAACATTGCAAATTAATTAGTACTTGGACTACTGCACTTGCATGTGTACATAGACAAACATTTTTGCTTTTGGATCTTTCACTGCTAGTAATGATCTTGTTGCCTTTTCTTTTTCTGCTGCCTTTTCATGCATATATTCAACTTTGTGATTCTGCTATATGGAAACTTTTGGGGTTCCCTTTATTTTTCTGCTTAAACGTCTTTCACACCCCCAAGGAAGAATTCGGTGTTGTCTCTATGTGATCGTTAAACTACCTAATCTGATAACATAAAACACTTGAAGATCCTAAACATGCAAAATGGTTGATGCTGAGACATGTTTAAAAAATAGAGATTTGTCCAGGAAAACCAATTTTCTTTATTTCCCCTTCCTTTATTTCCCTTGATGTCTGTTTGGTAAGATGAGCAGCTCTTGCAAGTTCAACTGTTTCTTCATTTCCACTCATCAAAAAGAAAAAGCCGATTATTGATTTCCACATTTGGTTTTTGCCACATGGGGTGGTCAACAGTACCATTGTGTGGAGAACTTAATTTGTTCAATTATTGGTCTGTTAGGTGTTATAGCTGAAATCTGAGTACCCCTACCAAGGAGCTTGGAGGTTCTAGTTACTCTTATAGTGCTAGCAGATACCCATTTTCCTCGTCACCATATATGCACACACTTCGCTCTGAATGCTGGTTTTCCTAAATGGCCCCTGATTTCCACCTATATTGGAGCAGATAAGAGATGCCTGGAATGGATCCCATTCCAGATAATCTGCGTTTTCTTGGATAAGTTGAGATGGAGTTGATTCTTCTCTACATGCTTAGTTATGAACTTCTAGTGATAAGAGGTCTGTTCATGTGCTTGATTTGGGTGGGTGACCCTAGGGACTTTAATATGCACAATCCCTTTAAAGTAGGGATGACAATTTGACCTGGATTTCGGTCAACTGGCCAGCTTCTATTGGCTATTGGGGCAAGATTTGACTCTTCCAGAGTGGGGGTAGGCTAACAAGTTCTTCCTTACCTGACTCAACCTACCCAGCATATGTATTAATTTTACTTGAATGCCCATATCCATATGTATTTATTTCTGAATTTTATAGTCGGCCTTCTTAGATTTCAGCCATTTTGGTGTTTATTCGCAATCTATTCTGTGTTATGACCATCAATCCTTTCTCCACCACAATTCATGGCTGCTGTGGCCATTTTCCTCTTTCTCCATTGGATTTCATGACCGTTCTGAGCGGTGCTCGTCTCTCGTAGGATTAGCTGGTGCCAAGTGGGGTCTCATTACTGACCAAATCTGATCCATGCAAGACATTGTATCTTGGCCAAACCGTTTCATGTTGAGCTTCTTAATATAAATTTTAACATTTCCTTATCCTTGCATTTCTACTCATAATGTGTGCTAGTTTTCCAAGTCTTTCAGTTTTATATAAACAAGGCTTAATTACATTTTACACTCTAGTTTACACCTTGTTTCATTTTACTCCTTATGTTTCCAATGTTGTCAATCGGGTCCTTGAATTTCTTAAATTGCATCAATATAGTCCACTTGTCACCCAACGGTTAAAAATCAAACGTAAATGTATGACCATGCCACACATGTGACGTTAACTGAGGGCAACATGTCATTTCACATCATTTTCTGCCAAAGTAAAATAAAATAAAGCTGTATCACTCCGAGAGAGAGAGAGAGAGAGAGAGAGAGAGAGAGAGAGAGAGAGAGAGAGAGAGAGAGAGAGAGAGAGAGAGAGAGAGAGAGAGAGACTTGTTTATGTTTTTCTCTCGCTTTCTCTCTCTCGGCTCTGGTTTTCCCTTCACACCAGAAACCCCTAGCTCAACTTGATGTTTCACTCGTTCTGACGAGCTGATAAGTCTTAATCTCGGCTCTGGTTTTCCCTTCACACCAGAAACCCCTAGCTCAACTTGATGTTTCACTCGTTCTGACGAGCTAATAAGTCTTAAGCCCTAACATCTCTGGATCGGATGGTTCAAATGTGAGAGTTCAGGACAATGGGGTTACTGTTCCTCTCAGCAGTAGCGGAGTTTGAAAGGCGTATTGGTCTCTAGTAGTGACCTTGATGGTGGGTTTCTTAGAGATACTAAAGTCAGTGGAGGTTCCTCCTCCTAAATTGGGGGACAAGATGTTGAAAATGGTGGGCAAAGTGAGACTGCTAATTGTTTGGACTTCGCTATGGAAATTTAGAAGAACAGGGAAAATGGAGCTGACTGCAAATTAACATGTTGATTGGGGACGGTTCTGATTGGAAGGTGAAGTCTGACGGCAATGGTACTTCGCAGGAATATATGTACATACACATATTATATCTTTGCTTGTAGAGTGTATATTTTCTTAGGATTCTAGATTGAACAATTCTATCTGCATTCCATATATACGAGAGGGAATCACTTGGTGAAGCGCAATGATTATAGTGCAATCTATAAACATGAGAAAGGGGTGTCAAATTAATGTTTTAAAATATTTTCAGAAGCTTGTCTCACTTTATTTAGTCCATCCATCTTCTTAACATATTCTTGTATAAATGGACAATTTAAGTCAATTACCATACGTGCAAATTACAGTATAGAGTGGTAGCACAATTGAGAGATGATGAGCTGTTGAGTATGGTGAGGGAGGGGGATATGGACATTGATTAGGCACTCAGTAAGATTTGGTTTAGAGTGTTGAGGTTTAGATTGACTCTGAGTTGATGGAAGAGTCTAATTGTTCACACTGTTTTATCTTGCTTTTTAGAGAGAAACTTAGTAGAGGAAGATGTAGTGGGTGAAAGTGAGATACAGTGGAAGAGAGAGAATTTTAGAGAGAAATGGGAAGATGAAGGTGGAGGAAGAGGGGGAACATGGAAGGTTTGTTAAAAGGGACGATGATCAAAGTGGGTGAAGTTAAATAACTCTTTAGCTTCATGTACAAATGGGTAAGTTCCAGAGTTGCCCACTTCACATCAAGTGGGACACATGTGATTGACTTTCGTTCTCTATTTTAACGGAAGTTGACGATTAGACTACATTGACACAACATAAAAAACTAAAGGACTAATTTGACGAAATTTAAAAGATAGGGATCAAATTGACACATGGGGCAAGCTACAAGCCTACAAGGATGGAAAATATAATTAAGCCCATAAAGAACATAATAGGCATCTATATAGCTTGACATTCTCACATTGGCCTATATATTAATCCACTTGGACATGGACACTTTGGGTGTAGCGAAGTTACTATTTCTGTTCTATTTCTAATTAACAGGTTTTGTCTGCAATGGTTCGAACCATTCATGTGCCATTTTTATGCAAGTGAATAACTTGATCTTAACGGGCAAGTTTAGCAATTAAAATTATGCACTTTGCTGAATCTGGCACCATGTGAGTGTGAAGCTATGACATCTTCTCTGACTGTAAACAAGCTCCCAAGTAGTTGCAGTCCTCACTTGTCTGACAAACGTTTGTCATTTGAGTGCTTTTAAGTCTGAACGTATATACTTCTTGCTTATCTGTATGTACATGTATTTCTAACTTAATATTGATGGTGTTCCTCTTCCATTATAGGTTCTTGTTAAGTTACTAAATATTTTTACCTGGTTTCTAAATGATTACAGAAATGGTCGGTGGTTGGAAAACTTCCTTACCGTGTGAAAACCACTCTGGTTGGATTTTGGAATGGATGGCTATACTTCACATCGGGACAACGGGATAGGGGACCAGATGACCCAGCACCAAAGAAGGTCCTAGGTGAGATGTGGAGAACTAAATTGAGTTTATAACCTAAATTTCTTCCCATTCTTTGCAAAATTTTTTTGCCTTTTGCCAATTCTATCAATTACTGCTTGTAATATTTCAAAATGATTGGTATTTGTTTTTCCCACAAACTCATTGATCAGAGCAGTTCTATCATCAGATGTCTGTAAAATGGGAACCTTGTACATTTTTGTATGTGCCTACTATAGAGTTATATAAAATGGATTAAATTTGCCACTCTCTCTCTCTCTCTCTCTCTCTCTCTCTCTCAGAGCAGTTCAGTTCATCTCATTTGGGGTGTTAATGGGATTATGGATTATGGGCTAGTGATGTGCATGTGCATGTTCATGTTCATGTTATGGGTAAAGTTAAACAGAGGTGATGGGAAGTGGAAAGAGAGCATACTATTACAAGTAGATGTGGGGGAAATATGGATTAGGAACTTGGGAGAAAAGGGTAAAAATATATATATATATATATAGAAGAGTTGGTTACAACTTACAATGACCATGCCAACAGTTTACTGAACTAGCACGATTCAGGATTTACTTGCTAGAGTCAGTTTTGGATTGAATTGAGATGATTGTTGTCTTGATATTGGGATGTGGTGTAAGAATGGGAGTCTCTCTGGTTTGTAAGGTGGTGTTCCTGTTGTTGGATGAGTATATGCGCAGTTCGGGTTAGCGATGAAGCTACTATCTGCTGATTGATGGGGTTGCTGATTATTGTTACACCTCAGCTTGGGCTTTGAGAAGGCTCCTTGAGATATTTGCTTTGTGCTTGTTTGCCCGGTCTGGTTTGGGTGTTGATTTGTTTATTTTCAGTATAGAAACCGCGAGTGTTGTCAGTTTAACCGAGCAGGCTAGTGGCATTTTTTCATCAGGGGTGCGGTTTTGTATTTGGAGGATCTATTATGATATTGCTTCAAGTTGGGTGTTTTTGAGGCGATTTAACTTCATTATTATATCAGGCCTGTTTGGGAGCATAGTGTTTGAAATGGTTTATTTATTTATTACAAAGGGAAGGGTTGGAGGTCGAGCACTCGACCTATATGCAATGGAGGGGTTTAAGACTCAAATCGATGCCAAACGAGCTATATGCCAATTGTTGCCGGATGGCTTTTTTTTTTTTTTTTTTTTTTTTTTAAATATTTGTGGCTCGGGTTATTTGCTTAGGCCTTTATATGCTTTGTTTGCTTTATTGTTGCGGTTAATTCAGCAGGGGGTGGGGGGTGGCCGCGGGTGGGGTTGTATGGTCTGTTGGTGTTTTTAGAGTGCTTTTCATATGTTTGTTTATTTGCCCAAATGAGGTTTGGTTGTGTTTTGGAGGTCTATGCTTTTAGAGATGAGATTGTTTGTATGTCGTTGGTTTTGTTTCAGAACAGTAAATATTGAATGCATCGGGATACATGTCGTTAAATAATAAATATAATGTACTAATACATTTAGAATTTGTATAAGATTTTCCCTAAGATCAAGGAATGATCCAGTCATAAGAGATTATTTTATCCCACCTGTAGGTAATTGTGGGTTTGAGTCTCGTGGAATAGGATTATGTGTTTGGAGAATATTACATCCCTTGTGTGTAGTGCATAATAATAAAAGATTAAGTTTTCCCCCAAAAATAAGGGCATCCATAGTGATACATGTCAAGCCAATCAACAAAGCATCCCACTTAATTGACACGTGTATATGTTAAGTGGTACATGCTAAAAGCTTTTGACACTACTTCTACAGGAACAAAAGTTCATACGGTGGATGTGTTAGATAGAGAAGTGCTAGGCACACATCTCAAATCACACTTTATGCTTTAAATGCATGTACTATGTGCTGTTTGAATTTTTCACATTTTTCTGTGCACCACTTACACAGCACATGGTACATGCATTTAAAGCAAAAGTGTGGTTTGGGGTATAGTTTGAAGTGTGTGCCTAGCATTATTGGTGTTAAATATTCTGTAAAGTGTCTTTTTATTTTATTTTTAAATTTTATCTATATATATATATATATATATATTTAACGGTAATAATTGTACGTTGATAGGTTAAAGGGTTGGCCACACTTACGGGAGTCCAAAAATCTGACACAAGGGATCCATCACTAAACCATTCAGGGGTGCGTAAAAGGGGCTCGGGGGCCGTCGTCGTCTTAAAGTTTTTGAAAATTATGATTTAGCCTACAAAATTTTTAAAAATTATAAATATTATGCATATTGGCCCCTGCAAAAGTTTGAAAATCTTAGTTATGTGAATATAATTATACAAATTTAAAATGAATTTACATATTGGCTCCTCTTAATTTATCTTTTTTTTTATACATATGTAACACTAATTGTAATCAAACACACCCTAAACTATCAGTTGAGTCGTGATATCTAAAGAAAGAGAAGTTGAAATAAATTTGCCGTATGTAATTAATCACACCTTATATATTGGCTAAACACCTTATCTTTTTAACTCTAAGTTTAGATCAACCAAATTGTTATAATATCAACACAACCTTTACAAATTAAAAGCAATGATCATCACTTGTGATAAAAAAAAAAAAAAAAATCAATGATCATCACTTATTATTGAATAAAAAAGTGATAATATGCTGGCTGTGGCGTAATTACAAAAAAAGTCGGGAGACTGGAAGAACAAAACCATTTATACAATATAGGAATGCTAGCACAAATTATTTTAACTCGCAAAACGTTAAAAAAATCTCAGAGAAAAAAGTAATATTTTTTATATAAAATTTTTTACTTAAAAATATGTATAAATAACCCCCAAAAAAAATTTCTTCAGGGGTGCTACCCCCGAACCCCCGAATAAACCTATTTCCTGATGGACCCAAGTAAGTGAACTTGGCCTCCCCCAAATGTACAGTCTTGAGTCCGCCACTGCATATGGTTAGCACACCAATTACACAAACCATATTTTCCATTCTTTGCAAACCCCGACACAAAAGCACATACGCTAACTGATCCGTAAAAATGGATGCTCTAACGGAATACATGTGAATAGATAAAAGGGTTTAATTGGATTGGGATACCATGTCATCTACACAACTTTCATAGCCAATTTTTTTTTGGATGTCCATATCACTATCAATAATACCTATGCTTTTTGTTCCCATGAAAAAAAAAAAAAATCTAATGCTTTGTTTTAAAAAAAAACACTTTCTATGATATGGAATTGCTAATCTACCAGTATACCTCTTAAAAAATTGCAATTATTTTTAATTAGGAAAGAAAAGAAACTATGGTCCAAGGACGGAGCTAAAATTTTTAGTTAGTGGGGGCTAAGATTGAACATATATGTACAGGGGATGGTTTTGTGGTCGGGGAGCAGTTTTAGGGAGACTTCTATTTTGGGACTTTCTTAGCTCGAATTTGTTATAAATGGCAAGAAAAATAGTTCCCAATGCAAGATAGGTGCATTGAAAATTATTTTTCTTGTCATTAATAACAAATTCGGGCTAAGGGAGTCCCAAATGGGAGTCTGCCCAGTTTTTTCCGTGGTCGGGGGCAGTGCCCATGAGACAAATTTTTTGGATATGTTTATTCATAAATTTGGACTAAATTAAAAAAAATGACGAAACAAATGTTTAAGATGTGTTGAACTACAATTGAGCCAAAATATCATATGTAAAATTATTTTTACAAAATTTGGGGAGGGACTAATTACACATATTATATATAAAATTAAATCTTTTACTATATAAATTCGTTTTTCTCTCAAAAAATAGATTGACTATTGCCTCTAGTCTACAAAAGGCTCCACCCTTGTTGTGGTCGACCTTAATGGGAAAAAAGATAATAAAAAAATTGACTCTCTTTTTTTTTTTTTTTATTTTTTTTATTGAAAATAAATTTAGTAAAAAGTCCCTCATTTTAGATTAAAAAGGACAATCCGTTTTTTAATTTGGCCTAAACTCTATGACTAGTGAAACTTAATGGGATCAAGTCCCTATATTTTAAAAGTTATGTGCTATTTTCACATAACTTTTTTTTTTATGTGAAATTTCATTTTACTAGTTCAATTTTTCACAAAAGCTATGTGAATTTCACATGACTTTTATAACGTATAGACTTTTCACTAAAATAAAAAAAAGGGGTTGAATCTAATACAAAAAATTATAGACTAAAAAAATACTTTGGTACCCTATACTTTTAGTGAAGTTTCACTTTGGACCCTCAATTTACAAACTTATTTCAATCAAGGAAAACCGTTAACGGCGTTAAAAAAATATAATAGAGTGGATTGCAACACTTTGGACCTTCAATTTACAAACTTGTTTCAATCAAGGATAATCGTTAACGACGTTAAAAAAAGTATTACAAAATGGATCACAAGGAGGGCCCAAAGTGAAATTCCGCTATAAGTACGGGCGGGGCCCAAAGTGAAACTCTATGAGGTCCATTTTGTTATACTTTTTAATACCGTTAACGATTGTCCTTGATTGAAATAAAATTTTAAATTGAGGGCCCAAAGTGCTGCAATTAAAAATGTAGGACCCAAAATAAAATTTCGGTATAAATACACGTATCAAAATGTGTTTGATCCAAAAATATATTTTAGAGCACTTTTAATTAATATTAAATAACTCTCTGATCGAAAGTGATTTCTCTTAAAGGATAATGTCTACTATTTTATTTCTTTGAGAAGGTATCTGGTGTAATTTTATAGAATAAGTGGGAGGTCTGTGTGAATTTTAGACTAAAAAGAGTAGTGTTATGGTACTCAATTTTTTTTTGCTCCAAATGGTTTCCAAATATAAGTGGCAATAGGACTACTTTTAATAATAGTGAGATAGATCACTTTAACATCCTCCAATCGAAAAATCAAGTGGACCCATTGTCACATTTATTTACAAAATTTTGAAAACATAGCATTACACAACTAAAAAGAAAGTAAAGAAAAAGGAGAAATAAGAGTAATGCCATACTTTTGATTTCTGAGCCAAAAAAAAAAAAAAAAAAAAAAAAAAAAAAAATTGCTATGCTTTTCAAATTTGCATCCCAATTTTCAAATGTGGCTGATTACAAACATATACGATTAGATGACTCACTTGTGCTTCCTTAGAGGATGTTGAAGTAATGAGATAACAGATGTATTTGGAAAATATTTTGAGAGCATTATTGCATTACTGAAAAAGAAAAAAGCAAATAAAGATTAAAGACACACCACAGCCATCAATTTAGGGAGGGGAGCACAGCTGTACAAAAAGAAAGTAGCCGTTGCACCCTCTGCGTTACAACGCATCTCCAACGGTCATATTGGGCAAAATATGACCGTTGCCCTCACTCCTTATTAAATATAAACCATATATCGTCCTCCTCAACTCCACTCAAACAATCATCAAACCCTCTTCTCTCTCTCTCTCTCGCCGCAATCTGAGCCCCCCCAGCGCCGTCGATCAATAATAAATACTCAGTTGCAGGAATCTGACTGACAGCCACATAATTTGTGAAAAGAAAATGGGGATCTCCATGAACAACGTCCCATCAAGCTCAGAAATGACTAAATCACACTATCACACCCACAAAGTATTCCTCTTCTGCAACTACATCCTCTTAGGAGCAGCCTCAAGTTGCATCTTCCTAACTCTCTCACTCCGCCTCTTCCCTTCGATATGCGGGTTCTTCCTCATCCTCCTACACATCCTCACCATCGCAGGAGCAATTTCCGGTTGCGCGGCCGCCTCCTCGGGGGCCAACAGATGGTATGCAGCTCACATGATCACCACAGTCCTAACGGCTATATTTCAAGGGTCTGTCTCTGTTCTGATCTTTACAAGTACAGCAAACTTTCTGGGGAACTTGAAATCTTATGTGAGGGAAGAAGATGGAGTTGTGATTTTAAGATTGGCTGGTGGGTTGTGTATTGTGATCTTCTGCTTGGAGTGGGTTGTTCTCACACTTGCTTTTTTCTTGAAGTACTATGCTTATGTGGAAGGTGGTGATTTTGGTGGAAATGGTAATAATAATAATGGGATGAAGAGGAGTTCCAAGGTTCAACAAGATGAGGAGATGAAGGATTGGCCATGGCCTTTCCAAGTCTAATTAATAATCTTATTTAATATATGGGGTGGTGGTGGTAGGTAACTCAAGCTATATAATATTTATATACACTTTTAAGTGTATTCATTCCATCTTTTTTTTTTTTTTGTTCAGCAATTCTTTAATTTGTTGGAATGTTTTGTAATTTTGTTGATTGGTTTTGTATGGGTGGGTGGGAAGGCAAACTGGCAAAGTAAGGTACTACTACTGAGTTATATTATGCCTTTTTTCACATTATTTGATTGTAATATTCACTTTTGGGTTGTAATATTCACTTTTGGCCATTTGAAATGTGCAATAATTGTTACTATATTTACTTTTCACTATTGTGATATATAATTTGTGTGTGAGTGTGTGTTGATGCTCTTCCTCAAAAACAGAACAAGAAGCAACTCATTGGACAGAAATTGTGAACACTGCCTGCCTCAAGTTGAAATGAAGGCTGCTGATGATGATGTTCAAACAAGTTGCAAACATAACTTTCTATACGATTCAGTGAGTTGGTTTTGCAGTTGTCTAAATTAGCTTCTCAATTCTCTCTTTTTCTGTTGAAGAAGTTGCGGGTTATATATAAACTTAAGGCTCAGTTTGATTTGCAGATTTAGAAAAGAAGGAAGGTCAAACTAATTCCCTCATGTTTTCCTGCAATTTATAACTTACTCTATTTTTTTTTTTTTTGTCTATTTGCAACAGAATATATTACTCTTTTCCCTCACTAAAATCAAGGACAAAATATTCAAGAAATTGCAGCAGAAAATTCATTCAAAGAGAATTTGAATAGTGAAATTCCAGCTGCTGAAAATTCTGTTTAGTAAAAAGCATATTCTGTTTTTTAGTAGCTTTTTCATCATCATATATCTTTCCAAGTATGTGCCCAATAAGGGGAATTCTGTAGTGGGGCGGGCTAGTTAGTATTGCCTCACGTGGGGCAAGTGAAACATGACCCGTTGGATGTGAAGATGGGATGATCATGAAGTGACACGTGTCAAAGAGTGACTTTGAAAATTTTCGAACTCTTTTACCTGAGGAGTCGGTAGCGACACTCAAAAACACAGCGCCCACTTCATTCTGACCCACACAGCACCCCCACTGGTCCCCCACCATCACCATCTGCGAAAGCCCTCCCCCTCACCATCACCTCTGAAATCACCATCTCTGAAGTCACCATCTGCGAACCCCACCAACCCTCACCATCACCATCTCTGAAATCCCCAACCATCACACCTATCCCTCTCTCTTTCTCCTCTACCCACAGAATCCCCACCGAAGAAAATTATATGTACTCCGGCGACTATTTGAGGCGATTCGGCATATATTGACGGTGGAAACCCATTTTCACCAATCTCCGATCCTAGCCCCTTTTTTTCAACCTAAACCCCCACTATTACCGGACCCCCAACATCCATTTTTTCAGGTATATATATACACATATATATATATATACACAATTGCATTCAGTAATGTAGATATGGTGATGGTGAGGGTTTCAATTACATTGTCAATCCTGAAACTTGCAAGACTTGTAGATAAATCAAAACCCTATATATATAATTGTAATTTTATTCAATCAATTTAAGGCTCCATACAATGAAACTTGTAAGACTTGTAATTCAGTAATGTGGATAAATCAAAAGAACTACAAATAGGGGAAGTCTTTCGATCCCTGTATGGTTAATTGAGAATTGATTGAATAAAATTATCTGTTTTTGGTAGATGGGTCTTCTTATTAGTTTTAGTGCTAGATTACAAGACTTGTAATAATTTTTTTTAGTATCAACATGACATGCAAGATATGATTGAGATTACAATTCTGCATTAAATATTTCTATGAAGGAGGAGGATAGGAATTCAAATATTGTTTACTCACATAATTTGGGCAGTGTTCATTTCTAGAGTATGGGAAAAAAAACTTACTTGGGACTAATTAAAAATGGTTATTAATTATTGTGGCACAAAATTCCCTTCAACTTAAAGAACATCTACTATTGATGCGGTCCATAAAAAAACAAAAACAAAAACCATTAGATTCATTATTTTTTGCTTGATTATATTATGAAGACAAGTTTCATTGTAGATAAGTGTCAATCCTGAAAAAAAAATCTTCATTAGTTTCATTGTTTGTTTCTCTTGATTAGATTATGAAGAAGAAGCCCGTTGTAATACCCGTACCTGAAAAAGGTAGTAATATTTATTTTACATGCATTAATTAATATAAACAATTGCATGTGATGATTTGGGTAAGTTCTAGTTACCCCATGTGAAAAGTGCTTGATAAAGGGCACAGTTGAAAGTTCCACTAGAGGTGAGACGTATATGAAAGTGTGACCCAAGAGAGGTTTGGATAATATAAATTGCATAAACATGCATTTATGTGGTTAAATGGTAGACATGTAAATGTAAATGTGTACATTATGATACATGCTGATGTCATATGATTATTTAATTGATAAAATGTTAAATGTTTTAATATTCTATTATTGTTCATGATTACTTATGAGATCAGTTTGGGTACCCTTATGAGGGCGTAATTGGACACATGACATAATTAGTAGGCTAATTAGTGCCTTCATATGATATTTGAGACTATATTTGGGTTCATACGTGACATGAATACATACCCATTTAGATATTGGGTAGTTAATACAAAGTTTAGAAGGATTTATAATAAGATCTATAAAGTAGTTGGGGGTCTAAATACAAATACGAGTTAATTTCTATGGATTGAGAAGTACCATAGCATTTCTCATCCCAATCTTGTTTTATTAAAAAAAAAAAAAAAGAAATCCGTGAGTATGTGTGTTAAGTGTGTAAGGCGGCGGCGGAACATATATTATATATTATATATGGTATATAAATATATATATATATATATATATTTGGTAATCGGGGGTGTTCGGGCCAGCTTGCGCGCACCTCGACTAATCCCCCGAGGCCTGGAGGCGCCGGGTGAATACTCCACTGGCCACGCTCTCTATGACTCGAACACTAAAGGTATATACATATATACTATTAGTTAATCAATTAAAACAAATGAAAGGAAAATAAATGAAAAAAAGAGAGGACAGAGAGCTCACAGAGCTGCGAGAGAAGATAGAGAAAAAGTGAGGGTTTCGACCTTCTTGATATCATAGGTTCGCCGTATGTTGCCCAAATTACGATATGAAGTCATATTTGAACTCGTGGGGGTAAGCCTAACCTTATGGTACAATTTAATTTGGGTTTAATCGATAGATATTTTGTGACCCAAATGGGTTGGTAACATTTAGTTTACCAAAATTGTGTAGGATTAACCACAGATTCATATTTGGGCTGGACTTAGAATAAATTCGGAGTTTCTAGGCTTATTTGATTACTCGTAGAGGTGAATGTCCTAATTCCAAAATTGGATGTTTAATGTTATTTATTTGTTATTAAATACTTTTAAATTGCTTAATTGTGATTAAGTAGAAAAACATGTGATTAATTATTATTTAACATGTCTAAAATGTTGAATTGCCATGTTGACATGTTGAGTTGCTTATGTGCTTATTTGGGTCAAAGGGTGTCAATTGATAATCACCATTATTTAGCCCGTATTTAAGGGACGCCCATTCATCAGAGAAAAGGGGGATGATGATGAAGTCCTCAGAGAAAAGGAGATAGTGGTGACGACCACAACGAATTGACTACGGTCACGAGAGAATGAGTGATTTCGCTATATGTGACGGAAAAAGTGAGAATGGCCCGGAATCAAGGGTCTAGAACAATGGTGGTTGATTACTTGACACGACGGCGACCATTTATTGTTGTGAATGTTTAATTGGTGTAATGAATCATTAAATACTCCAATTGCATGATTAGCACCATGTACTCACTAAGTGAAAGCTTATTCGATTTTTGTGGCTAATGACCACGCAGGTTCAAATGAATACAACAGTGAGAAATGATCGAGACTACAGGGCTGGGTCTAGCTTGCCTTTATGTTTATATGTGAGGATTTGAATAAGGTTGTAATAAATTTAAAGTTTATACTTTTAAATATGTTTAGAAATAAATGTTAGAAGGAGTTTGTAATATCTATATATTTAGTTGGGTTTTGATGTGTTTTGGAATATTTAAATAAATGAGTACAACAGGGGTTAAAAATGTTTAGTTTATGAAAATAGGGTGAATGGTGCTGTAATACAGGAAACTTTGCCCAAGTACCATTTGACGGTTTTAAAACTTTATTTTATTCATTTTTATTAATTTATTTGATAAAGTGATATTTTACCCGACATTTCAGTCAAAACTGGTATTTTTGGAACGTTAAAAAAAATAACTGTTTGGTCCTTGGCTTTGTTACACGTGTCCTAGCCCGCGTGGGCGGGTTGGGGTGTGACACCCGTAGATAAGGCTTGTCCATCCCGCAGTCCTCCAACTAAAAGCCCTCCAATGAAGAAGAAGAGGAGTTTGACGAAGAAGACTCCTGGAAAGGTGGTTGAGAAATCGAAAATGGGGTATGTATGGAGCCTTAAATTGAACTCTTGTTTTTGTTGAAAAATTATCCATCTTTATTTGATTGAATGCACGTTGTTTGATTTTGTACATTATTAAAGAACACTTGGACTTCCTTAAGGAACCATTTGGACCTTGAAAGCAAGGGTCCTTTAGATTTCGGACCTTTATTGTAGCATTTTCTAAAAATTGATCCATTGTATAATGCAACTTAGATATTAGTCCCTCGCCTATTTTGATGACTAAAATACCCCCACTCCCAAAAATCAGGGTTTTAAATTCAAAACCCATATATATATATATATATACAAATTAGGATTTTGAAATTCAAATCCCATAAAATACATTTTAAGGGTATAAATACAAGGAAAAACTCTAATCATGCTGATCAACCCGAGAACAATGACAATGATATTACTGCCATTATAAAGTGGTAAATTTGACTACACATTTTTAGAATGATAAAGATACAAATAACAATAATAAGCCTATTAACTTTATCAAGAAAATAATCCAAAGTCTATAAGATAACTCTTGGCTAATCAAATTACTGAACATATTTAGGTGATAAATTTACAAAATAACAATAATGAGCCACTTAAGCCAAATAACTCTTCTGCAAGCGCCCCCTTTATGCTAATCTACACATCATTATTTACCAAAAAAAAAAAAAAAACAGGGCAAATAATCCAGTTTTGGTGAGAAAATCTGGTGAGAGAGAGAGAGAGAGAGTAAGAGGGGAAAAAAAGTGAGAAATTCCTCAATTTTTGGTGAGAAATTCTCAATTCTAGAATTTTGCTGCAAATTTCTCACTTTTTTGGTGAGAAATTCTCAGTTAAAACAAATTTCTAATTTTTTGGTGAGAAATTTTGATAGAAGTTTGATAATAAAAATTTCTCACCTAAAAAAACAAAATTTCACACCTTCAAAACACAAAATGTAAACAAGGTTGTGAAATTGCACAAAAAAAAGTAGTAAAATTTCACAACTTTTGATATCTATACCTACTCAACTAGATCTACCATTGTTGATCAATGTAAAAATTTTGTAAAAAAAATGTTAATTTCACAAAAAAATGACTTAAAAAAAATAAAAAAAAAAACCAGATCTAGCCGGAACCATGGCCGTTGTGGTTCGCCTGCCATCCCCATCGTCGTCCACAACCACCGATCACCACCACTACCACCATGGCCGTCGCCGTCGCCGTCGCCTGAGCTCTGTTCACCGCCACCGCTGCTGCATCTGCTGAGATTCGCGCCTTGAGCCTAGTCTTGAAGGCGTCGTACCAGTTAAAAGCGACCGTGATTATCTGGTCGGTTTGGTCGGAGGTTGGATATGAAGGATTTGGAACTTGTTATTCAGAAGCTTTCCTTGGGATTTTTATGGTGGACTCGTGAATGTGTTAGGAGAAAGAAAGTTTAGAGAGAGAGAGAGAGAGTTGTTGGGGTTATCAGATAGAAAGATAGAGAGAGAGGGATCATGAGAGATATAGAATTTGAGATAATGAGAGAGAGAGAAAGAGATCTTAATAATTTAATTGGGTCAAATTAAAATCCCTGATTTTAGGGTGATTGTATATATACACAGATATGTATATATATAATGAAGGGTAATTTTGGCCATAAAAAAATACAGATATTTGGGGTAAAGGACTAATTTCTATATTTTGTTAATAATTAAGGATGAATTTAAGGGTTTATAAAGTGATTAAGTGTATGTTGACTAAAATTTGAGGGACCAAAACATATATTTCTATGAAAGCAAACATTTGAATGCCCACTGTCTAGTTTTGGACCTTATATTGAACTCTTATTTTTGTTGAATGATTATCCATCTTCATTTGATTGAATGCACGCTGTTTGATTTTGTACATTATTAAAGAACACTTGGACTTCCTAAAGGAACCATTTGGACCTTCAAAGCAAACATTTGAATGCCCACTGTCTAGTTTTGGACCTAACTAAGGAACCTTTGAACTTTCTTAAGAAAGCATTTGTACTTTTCAAAAAAGTTTTGAATCCCCACTGGACTTTCTTAAGGAACCGACTTTCTTAAGGAATTATTTGTACCTTTTAAAGAAAGTTTGAAACCCAACTACCGACTTGTGTACCTTATACTAAAGATCATTTGGACTTTTTTAACCAAGTGTTTGTACCTTTAAAAAAAAATTGAAACCCCACTGCCCACCTTTGTACCTTACTAAGGATCATTTGGACCTTCTTAAGGACCGTTTGTACATTTCAAAGAAAAAAATTGAAACCCCACCACCCACATTTGTACCTTACTAAGGATCATTTGGACTTTCTTAAGGACTGTTTGTACCTTTCAAAGAAAGTTTTGAAACCTTACTCCCTACCTTTGTACCTCACTAAGAATCATTTGGACTTTCTTAAGGAACTGTTTGTACATTTTAAAGAAATTTTGTACCTTGCTAAGGATCATTTGAACTTCCTTAAGGAACATATTGGACTTTATTAAGGTTCATTTGATGGTCCATCTTTTGTAGGAAAAAGAGAAAACTAAAAGAGGTTGAAGAAGTTGAACAATGAGAAGAAATGTGTAAAGGAAGGACCGAAGCTCCTTACCTAATATATTTGTAAGTTGAACTCGAGCACTAGTATTTCTGTTGAGAGTACATTCATGAAAATCATGCTTACATGTTTTCATCGCAGACACGAGAAGATAAATGAGTTTAGAGAGGAAAATCCGACCATCAAAGTGAAAAAACCGGTGAGAAAAGACGATGCTCTATACATAATATAATTAATGAGTGTTGTTGATGATGTCAAAATCAAGTTCTAATTTAACCCTATTAAAACGTAGTACAATGGAAATAGGGTGTCGAGTCCACAGGGATTGATACAAGAACAACGTTTGGGAAGTTTAGAAACTAATTATAATGCTAAAAACAAAGAAGTAAGAAAAGATGATAAAAAGCAATAAAAATGACTTTGCGTCTTGCGGTTTTTTGTTTGGTTTTTGGAGGAGAAAATGATAAATAAATACTAATCTAAAAAGCAATAGGTTAGGTTCATTCCCCCCATCTTGGGTCACAACAAGATGAAATTGACTAGTGTTTCAAGCACATTCTAAGGTAACAATTCATTGTGGCATATTATCAAACACAAGGAGTGCATCTATGTGAAAGATGAAGGAAGCTTTGAGATTTCCATAGAAACGGATTTGAAGCTAACGTTTGACTATTAAGGATGCATGACATATAAGATGAAGCCTCTATGGCTCCTAATCCGAATGATTTGTCCACCCAACACTAACTAATCTACTTGGTGGACAAATCACCTATGAAGCATTCAAAAGATAGTATTTAAAACCCAAGAGTATGAACAATCAAAGATGCTTGACATCAAAGATGAAGACCCCAAGTTATAAATCCCACACACAACATTTATCAAACACATGGAGTGCAAAACACAAGGTTACATAATATTCCATATGAAATACATAGGGTAGGATTCAAAGTCTAAGTTATGATAATAAAAAATGCAATACAAAGAAGATGAAGCCCCTAGTTTTGAATCCTACACAAATGAACCCTAGAAATGTTACCACATTAAATCCAAGAGCTCATGATCCACAACCTAAGTAAATCTAACTAATAATAGAAAGTATAGCAATATCATCAAAAGAGAAGAGATAGAAAATATACCTAGCCATTAAAACTTCAATCCAAGCTTCAAGTTTATACAAATGAAGAATAAATGGAAGGGAACCCAAGTGGGTTCCCAAAAATGAGAAAAGAAGAGGAAGAATGTTGGGAGAAAAACACCAAAAGATAATATATTCTACAAAAACCCTATCTCTTTCTATTTATACAACCCACACTCAATAGCAAACTTATAAATACAAAAGGGGAAAAAACTGTAGGGGCGGATCGATCCCAGGCAAAATGCCGGATCGATCCACTATTCCAAAACGCAAGCAGAATCTTCGTCCAAAATCGCGGATCGATCCGCGTGTAAAAGCCGGATCGATCTGACTTTGCGAGAAGACGACTCCAGGTCCTGGGGAAGCAGCGGATCGATCCGCCTTTGGGCCCAGATCGATCCGGTCTTGCTTAATGGTGATTATTGCCCTTTTTATGAGGTGGGAACCAAAATACTTAGTTCCAACATCAACCAAGCTCCCAAAATCTACAAGAAAGAGATTTTATTAAAAAAAAGTGAACAACAAGAAGAACAACAAAAGTGCAATTTATCCATTAAATCTCCCAGTATAAGTTATAATTCGTGTCCAATAAAGGTAAAATCATGAAGTTAAGAATGCAATATTAGACACGAATCACACCCCCAACTAGCATGTTGTAAGTCTCTAAGAAACAAAGTTAAATACCAAGAGATTTAAGAATAACCTTGCACAACTATTTATTTAAAATGAAAGATAAACCGTTTTTGTGGGGAACACGATTGCATTGAGCATATGCAAAAAGCCGTTAAACCTCTAGGTTACCCGTAGAGGCAGAGTGTTGTCTCCGGAGGGTTCTTGGAATGATACCCAAAAACATTTTATTCCCTCATGATAGTTGCTCACTATCTAACGCCGACACTCAACATAGTCCCAAGAATTTTCAACAGATTTTAACACATGACACGCAAATCCAAAAAGTTCTCAAACTATCAAGATTATTAGATAAACTTCATTAAGATCAATCTTGGATGCATGTGTGGTGTGAAGTGCATAACTACAACTATCAAGAAGATGGCAATGCTTTCATAATCCTTCAACTCAATTCTCACCGATATTACACTCTAAAAATGAATCACTTGAAATGGGTAATACACTCGGAGCATGCTGGCAAAAAGAGTAATGGAAATAGATACCAAAGCCACGCACATGCCAATGATGAAAAACGTAAGCGTGAAAAATGAGTAAAAATTAATCTCATGAAAGATACCATTCACTAGAGGATATGAAATAACTCTAACTACTTGTCACATCCGTTTCAAACTCCGAATCACACAACTTGAGGATCAATTAGGACCTTGAGGAGGTTGTAGAGTGGGAAAGTGATGTTAGGTGAAGGATAAGGGGAAATGAAGTGAGATGTTTATGTACAAACTTGGGATTTATTGGAATGCATGGATACATATGACCACAAGAGATGAATCATCCACAAATATTTCTTTGAAGCTCAAAAAGAGAAGTACAATTGACTATGAAGCTCTTTTTCTTTTTTTTTTCTTTCTCTCTCTCTCTCTCTCTCTCTCTCTCTCTCTCTCTCTCTCTCTCTCTTTTAATTCTTTTACTTTACATACATTTTTTTTAGCTTATTTTCTTTTCTTTTTCTTGTACTCTCCCAACCACACGATTCAATCTCTTTTGCAATCTTACAAACACAATCTCATACCAAGCTATTCCAAAAATGTAATTCAAACGCGGATATGGAAGGTGTATGGTTAAGTGAATGAAGGGTATATGTGATTGAGGCTAGAAATGGTAAAAAGATCCTAAATTCATTTCCTCGGACCATGTGATTCTTTGTTCTCCACTACAATGACAAAGCAAGAATTTTACATTCCACCAAAAAATTCCTCCAATGAACAATCAAAACAAGAAGATGAGATTATCTACGACTTATGTATGTTTTTCAAAATGAGAGAATTGAAGTATATAACACTCAACAATGGAGAAAAGAATCTAAAGCTCACATGGGTAAAGTCTCCACAAATGTTTTAAACGATTTTCGGGCAACAATTGCATTAAACATTATCTTAACACAAGTAGTCATACAACGTGCTCGATAATCCAAGATTTAAACTTCATGAAATTTACTATAATCAAGATAGTTATAGAACTAATGAGATTCAACAAATGACGCATACCAATATCGAATGAAAACTCAAGACAAGCGTCATCGCTCGGCATTAGAACGAAGCAACTATACTAAAATCATTGAAAATTATTTTTTAATTTAAATTAAATTTTTTTTAATCATATTTTCTTTTATTAACAACCAAAACATGCTTGGAGAATTAATGACAAGAAGAAAATGGAACATCAATATGATGGGTGAATATCCCATACCCCCCGACTAGAACATTGCATTGTCTCTAATGCAAATGATTCGAAACAAGGACAAAAATGAGTAGGGATAGAGTGATATCACCAACAAAAGGAGCGATTCCCGATAAGCACAAAAATGATGTTCCTGCACATGAATTACTACCGAGCACATCAAGCAAATAAAAGAAGAAAATAAAAAGAAAACCAAAACACAAAAGAAATGAAAATAGAATGATAAGGAGATGATGTGGATGAATTTGAAGGTTAGAATGTTGATTCTACCACTAGCCCAACATGCAAAAGAGAAATAATATTCCTTTAAAAGAAGTGTTCTAGAAAGTTTGGCAAAACAATCAAACTTTGCATTACTATACTATGACTCTACTTTGATTAAAATGATTTGCCCACCCTACAACTAAATTACATTAACTAAACTACGTTAACTAAACTACATGGTGGAACACATCACATTATCTTGGATATGAGTCAAGCATCTTAACACAAAGCATAACTATCATAATAACAAGTAAGTGGTAAATTACTACACTATGCAACACCTTTGATTAGAATGACACATCCACCCTACATTAACTAAGCTACATGGTAGACAAGTCAACTTCTCTTAGAATGACTCATGTGCAATAATACACCACTTCTATTAAGCACAACTATGTAAGAAATCACGAAAATCAATTACATATGCCAAAAATTTAAAGAACAACAACTAAATGAGATACTAGTACCTTCCCCATGCGAGACCAATGTGTCATCAACATCCTAGATGGAGTTTTAGCTCTTCAAGAGTAGCTAATCCTTCAAAACAAACACAAAATAAAAAGATCAAATGCAAAAGCGCATATAATTAGAAACTAAACAACTTAACGTTGTCGCCAATCCCCGACAACGGTGCCATTTTGATGTTGTCAAAATCAAGTTCTTATTTAATCTTATTAAAACGTAGTACAATGGAAATAGGGTGTCGAGTTCACAGGGATTGATACAAGAACAACGTTTGGGAAGTTTAGAAACTAATTATAATGCAAAAAAGAAAGAAGTAAGAAAAGATGATAAAAAGGAATAAAAATGACTTTGCGTCTTGCGGCTTTTTGTTTGGTTTTTGGAGGAGAAAAGGATAAATAAATAATAATCTAAAAAGCAATAGGTTGGGATCATTCCCCCCATCTTGGGTCACAACAAGATGAAATGGACTGGTGTTTCAAGCACATTCTAAGGTAACACTTCATTGTGGCATATTATCAAACACAAGAAGTGCATCTATGTGAAAGATGAAGGAAGCTTTGAGATTTCCATAAAAACGGATTTGACGCTAACGTTTGACTATTGATGATGCATGACATACAAGATGAAGCCTCTATGGCTCTTAATCCGAATGATTTGTCTACCCTATACTAACTAATCTACTTGGTGGACAAATTACCTATGAAGCCTTCAAAAGATAGTATTTAAAACCCAAGAGTTTGAACAATCAAAGATGCTTGACATCAAAGATGAAGACCCCAAGTTATAAATCCCACACACAACATTTACCAAACACATGGAGTGCAAAACACAAGGTTACATAATATTTCATATGAAATACATAGGGTAGGATTCAAAGTCTAAGTTATGACAATAAAAAATGCAATACAAAGAAGATGAAGCCCCTAATTTTGAATCCTACACAAATGAACCCTAGAAATGTTACCACATTAAATCCAAGAGCTCATGATCCACAACCTAAGTAAATCTAACTAATAATAGAAAGCATAACAATATCATCAAAAGAGAAGAGATAAAAAATATACCTAGCCATTAAAACTTCAATCCAAGCTTCAAGTTTATACAAATGAAGAATAAATGGAAGGGGAGGTTGTAGAGTGGGTTCGCAAGTGGGTTCCCAAAAATGAGAGAAGAAGAGGAAGAATGTTGGGAGAAAAACACCAAAAGATAATATACTCTACAAAAACCCTATCTCTTTCTATCTATACAACCCACACTCAATGGCAAACTTGTAAATATAAAAGGGGAAAAAACTGCAGGGACGGATTGATCCCAGGCAAAATGCCGGATCGATCCGCAATTCCAAAACGCAAGCAGAATCTTCTTCCAAAATCGCGGATCGATCCTCGTGTAAAAGCCGGATCGATCCAACTTTGCGAGAAGACGACTCCAGGTCCTGGGGAAGCAGCGGATCGATCCGCCTTTGTGCCCGGATCGATCCGGTCTTGCTTAATGGTGATTATTGCCCTTTTTATGAGGTGGGAACCAAAATACTTAGTTCCAACTCAACCAAGCTCCTAAAATCTACAAGAAAGAGATTTTATTAACAAAAAGTGAACAGCAACAAGAACAACAAAAGTGCAATTTATCCATCAAATCTCCTAATATAAGTTATAATTCAGGTCCAATAAGGGTAAAATCATGAAGTTAGGAATGCGATATTAGACACGAATCACACCCCCTAACTAGCATGTTGATAGTCTTTTAGCAACAAAGCTAAATACCAAGAGATTTAAGAATAACCTTGCACAACAATTTATTTAAAACGAAAGATAAACCGTTTTTGTGGGGAACATGATTGCATTGAGCATATGCAAAAAGCCGTTAAACCTCTAGGTTACCCGTAGAGGCGGAGTGTTGTCTCTGGAGGGTTCTTGGAATGATACCCAAAAACATTTTATTTCCTCATGATAGTTGCCCACTATCGAACGCCGACACTCAACATAGTCCCAAGATTTTTCAACAGATTTTAGCACATGACACGCAAATCCAAAAAGTTCTCAAACTATCAAGATTATTAGATAAACTTCATTAAGATCAATCTTGGATGCATGTGTGGTGTGAAGTGCATAACTACAACTATCAAGAAGATGGCAATGCTTTCATAATCCTTCAACTCAATTCTCACCGATATTACACTCTAAAAATGAATCACTTAAAATGGGTAATACTCGGGGCATACTGGCAAAAAGAGTAATGGAAATAGATACCAAAGCCACGCACATGCCAATGATGAAAAACGTAAGCGTGAAAAATGAGTCAATATTAATCTCATGAAAGATACCATTCACTAGAAGATGTGAAATAACTCTAACTACTTGTCACATCCGTTTCAAACTCTGAATCACACAACTTGAGGATCAATTAGGACCTTGAGGAGGTTGTAGAGTGGGAAAGTGATGTTAGGTGAAGGATAAGGGGAAATGAAGTGAGATGTTTATGTTCAAACTTGGGATTTATTGGAATGCATGGATACATATGACCACAAGAGATGAATCATCCACAAATATTTCTTTGAAGCTCAAAAAGAGAAGTACAATTGACTATGAAGCTCTTTTTCTTTTTCTTTTTCTTTTTCTTTCTTTCTCTCTTTCTCTTTTTTTTTAATTCTTTTACTTTACATACATTTTTTTTAGCTTATTTTCTTTTCTTTTTCTTGTACTTTCCCCACCACACGATTCAATCTCTTTTGCAACCTTACAAACACAATCTCATACCAAGCTATTCCAAAAATGTAATTCAAACGCGGATATGGAAGGTGTATGGTTAAGTGAATGAAGGGTATATGTGGTTGAGGCTAGAAATGGTGAAAAGATCCTAAATTCATTTCCTCGGACCATGTGATTCTTTGTTCTCCACTACAATGACAAAGTAAGAACTTTACATTCCACCAAAGAATTCCTCTAATGAACAATCAAAACAAGAAGATGAGATTATCTATGACTTATGTATGTTTTTCAAAATGAGAGAATTGAAGTATGTAACACTCAACAATAGAGAAAAGAATCTAAAGCTCAAAAGGGTAAAGTCTCCACAAATGTTTTAAACGATTTTCGGGTAACTATTGCATTAAACATTATGTTAACACAAGTAGTCATACAACGTGCTCGATAATCCAAGATTTGAACTTCATGAAATTTACTATAATCAAGATAGTTATAGAACTAATGGGAATCAACAAATGACGCATACCAATATCGAATGAAAACTCAAGACAAGCGTCATCGCTCGACATTAGAATGAAGCAACTATACTAAAATCATTGGAAACTATTTTTTAATTTAAATTAAATTTTTTTAATCATCTTTTCTTTTATTAACAACCAAAACATGCTTGGAGAATTAATGGTAAGAAGAAAATGGAACATCAATATGATGGGTGAATATCCCATAACCCCCAACTAGAACATTGCATTGTCTATAATGCAAATGATTCGAAACAAGGACAAAAATGAGTAGGGATAGAGTGATATCACCAACAAAAGGAGCGATCCCCGATAAGCACAAAAATGATGTTCCTGCACATGAATCACTACCAAGAAATCAAGCAAATAAAAGAAGAAAATAAATGAAAATGGAATGATAAGGAGATGATGCGGATGAATTTGAAGGTTAGAATGTTGATTCTACCACTAGCCCAACATGCAAAAGAGAAATAATATTCCTTTAAAAGAAGTGTTCTAGAAAGTTTGGCAAAACAATCAAACTTGGCATTACTATACTATGACTCTACTTTTATTAACATGATTTGCCCACCCTACAACTAAATTACATTAACTAAACTACGTTAACTAAACTACATGGTGGAACACATCATATTCTCTTGGATATGAGTCAAGCATCTTAACACAAATCATAACTATCACAATAACAAGTAAGTGGTAAATTACTACACTATGCAACACCTTTGATTAGAATGACACATCCACTCTACATTAACTAAGCTACATGGCAGACAAGTCAACTTCTTTTAGAATGACTCATGTGCAACAATACACCACTTCTATTAAGCACAACTATGTAAGAAATCACGAAAATCAATTGCATATGCCAAAAATTTAAAGAACAACAACCAAAGGAGATACTAGTACCTTCCCCATGCGAGACCAATGTGTGATCAACATCTTAGATGGAGTTTTAGCTCTTCAAGAGTAGCTAATCCTTCAAAACAAAGGCAAAATAAAAAGATCAAATACAAAATCGCATATAATTAGAAACTAAACAACTCAACGTTGTCGCCAATCCCCGGCAACGGTGCCATTTTGATGTTGTCAAAATCAAGTTCTTATTTAACCCTATTAAAACGTAGTACAATGAAAATAGGGTGTCGAGTCCACATGGATTGTTACAAGAACAACGTTTGGGAAGTTTAGAAACTAATTATAATGCTAAGAAGAAAGAAGTAAGAAAAGATGATAAAAAGGAATAAAAATGACTTTGCGTCTTGCGGCTTTTTGTTTGATTTTTGGAGGAGAAAAGGATAAATAAATACTAATCTAAAAAGCAATAGGTTGGGATCATTCCCCCCATCTTGGGTCACAACAAGATGAATTGGACTAGTGTTTCAAGCACATTCTAAGGTAACAATTCATTGTGGCATATTATCAAACACAAGGAGTGCATCTATGTGAAAGATGAAGGAAGCTTTGAGATTTCCATAGAAACGGATTTGAAGCTAACGTTTGACTATTGAGGATGCATGACATACAAGATGAAGCCTCTATGGCTCCTAATCCGAATGATTTGTCCACCCTACACTAACTAATCTACTTGGTGGACAAATCACCTATGAAGCCTTCAAAAGATAGTATTTAAAACCCAAGAGTATGAACAATCAAAGATGCTTGACATTAAAGATGAAGTCCCCAAGTTATAAATCCCACACACAACATTTATCAAACATTTGGAGTGCAAAATACAAGGTTACATAATATTTCATATGAAATACATAGGGTAGGATTCAAAGTCTAAGTTATGACAATAAAAAATGCAATACAAAGAAGATGAAGCCCCTAGTTTTGAATCCTACACAAATGAACCCTAGAAATGTTACCACATTAAATCCAAGAGCTCATGATCCACAACCTAAGTAAATCTAACTAATAATAGAAAGCATAGCAATATCATCAAAAGAGAAGAGATAGAAAATATACCTAGCCATTAAAACTTCAATCCAAGCTTCAAGTTTATTCAAATGAAGAATAAATGGAAGGGAACCCAAGTGGGTTCCCAAAAATGAGAAAAGAAGAGGAAGAATGTTGGGTGAAAAACACCAAAAGATAATATATTCTACAAAAACCCTATCTCTTTCTATTTATACAACCCACACTCAATGGCAAAATTTTAAATATCAAACGGGAAAAAGCTGCAGGGGCGTATCAATCCTAGGCAAAATGCCTGATCGATCCACTATTCCAAAATGCAAGCAGAATCTTCGTCCAAAATCGCGGATCGATCCGTGTATAAAAGCCGGATCAATCCGACTTTGCGAGAAGACGACTCCAGGTCCTGGAGAAGCAGCGGATCGATCCGCCTTTGTGCCCGGATCAATCTGGTCCTGCTTAATGGTGATTATTGCCCTTTTTATGAGGTGGGAACCAAAATACTTAGTTCCAACATCAACCAAGCTCCCAAAATCTACAAGAAAGAGATTTTATTAACAAAAAGTGAACAACAACAAGAACAACAAAAGTACAATTTATCCATTAAATCTTCCAGTATAAGTTATAATTCGTGTCCAATAAGGGTAAAATCATGAAGTTAAGAATGCAATATTAGACATGAATCAGTTGTTTAACACTTTGTTTGTATCGCTACAGGTAAGGAATGCTATCCGGGATAAGTGGAAGGCACTGAGCATTGATGAAGTCGAGCCGTACAATGAGATGGGAAAGAAGGTTAGGGAGGAAAATAACGAGTTGAGGGCTAAGGGCCTACTTATTGAGAAAGAAAAAGAGGGGACAAAAGAGAAAAACAAAGGGTATCATAATATTTCTACCTTTGTTTATTGTAGATAAATTCCTTTTGATATCTTATAGTTTTCATGTATTTTTTTAAATGAAATAATAGGCAAGCGATCACTTCAGCACCCGACAATCGTTGCCTGGAATTATTGAGGTTAGAAAGAATTTCACGGATAAACAAGATCAATTTGTCAAGGGTATTGGATTGGAGAGGGGGGGGGGGGGGGGGGGGGGGTGTTGAAGCTACAATGCAACCAAGTGGACCATGAGTTGTGCGAGTGGCTCATGAAAATTTTTGACACCTCTGACTGTTCGTTGATGGTCCATGGAGAGACAGTCAACATTGTTCCGAAGGATGTTGAAAGGATGTTGGGGGTCCGTGCACGTGGAGTTGTGCCGAGCAGTTGTTTTACCGATGAGTTGGAAGAATTGGCTGGGCAACTTGGATTTGTTAATGGAGTCCTTTCCCTCAAGAAGTTAAAGAATGATCTTAGTAAAACAAGCGATGTAGGGGATGAGTTCAAAAGGAGGGTTGTGCTCCTCGTGATGGGATGTTTTTGCTTACCTGGCACTAAAGCTGGGATTAGATCAAGCTTGCTATATTTGGTGAAAGATGTAACAATATTGGAGAAATAAACTAGGGCAAGTTGATCTTAGACCATCTTGTGGATAGCGTGATCAACTATCGGAAGAAGAAAACAAGCGGCCTCGCTGGATGCTTGTTCTTTCTTATGGTAAAATTTTGTTAATTCATCTTATAGAATCATTTAAATTTACCTTCTCAGTGAGAATTGAGTTTGATGAGCCTATTTTTTTTAATGCAACTTTTTTATTTAGAGACTTTTGTCCCGGTAGGGGCGCCAATGCCCAATACTATGTCCAGTATAAATGCATACCCCCGCATCGACTTTTGGGATAATGGTGGAGTAAAGAAACGAATGATTTTCTTAACCAAGTACTTATTGATGAAAACAAATAAAAAGGTACATTTGGACTTTACAATTTTATTGATGGATATTTTTGTTCAAGTAATACCTTTGCAATTAATGTTTAGAATGACAGGTGGAGTTGGCACCAATAAGGGACAGAGAAGAAGCTATCCATGACACTCCTGCAACGAAGGTTGCTTCACCTGGGGGTGAAGGAACATATATTACCTCGCTTGAAAAGGAGGTTCAATACTTGAAAGATGAATTGTTGAAGGAGACCCCTTAGAGGAGCAAATTGGAGAGAAGGGTGTGTCAGCTTGATACCGAAGTTGTTGACATCAAATGTCAAATGATTGAAATGATAACGAGTTTGAAGGCCGATATTCAAGCTTTGAAAGATGACCTTTTTAATGCCATAAATGAAGGGTTTGAAAAAGCGCTACAGAAAAAAATGAATGGAAGAGGACGACGAGAAGATGAAGACGAAGATGAAGGGAAGGGAGAAGGAAAATGAGGAGTGGAAGGAGAAAACCAAAGTGATACATGAGAAGAGAAGGGAAGAAATGAAGGACAAAACGAAGAAAATAAAGATTACAGTCATATAATTGGTTCGTGTCCGCTAGTTGCTCCCGATGAAAATAGTCCAAGTATAGGGACCCCGACAGTGGTCTATAAAGAGGTACCTGTTGTTGTCCTTTCGGAGGACCAAACAGATATCCTCGCAGGAAAAAAATGCTGAGCTAATCGTGCAGAAATCCTCGGTCTTGATGGATATTGAAGACGAGGGCTCTTATTCTCCAAGTATGAGGAGAACTCGGGTAACTGAGGAATGGAGACCGGGGAAACAATGTGTGTCTCCATACTTAAATGTGGAGCAAAACTTATTGAGGAAGGCTACGAAGCCAAAAAAAAAAAAAAATGTCAAGCCTTCCGCCGTCAGTGTTAGAATAAGGGAGTTTAGTGAACAAGAGGAGAAGATAATCTGCTTCGTCTGCGATCCCAAGCTCCCTCATGAGTAAGTATGAACGCTTGTTTACTCTAGTACGTATTGTTTCTGATATGAAATGATATGAACTCTGTTAAATACAAATGCAGCAAGATACTTATACAATCATACATGGAGTTTGCGGATCATGCTAGCTTGTTGTTCCTTAAGGAGGGGAAATGGGTTAATGACATGGTACGAAACTCAAAACTCTAGAGTCATTCAAATTAACACCTATCTCACAAACATATCTCACAATTAATAGAAGAAGGTGATTATACTAGACTCATCAGTCAGGCACGGACTCCATCATGAGAATATGGTGAAAAAGTTAGTATGTCTCAGACCCTTTTATGTTTATGTAGTTATGTTTTTGTTGAATTTGATTACAAAAACTTGTGTATATGTTTATAGGTGAATCACATGCACAAGCTGTTGGGGGATCACTATGGAAAGCCTTATAACATGTCAATCAATAATTTTCCAATTTAGTACCCCGAATGGGTGCTGCAGCAGAACAACGAGTACGAGTTATGATTTTATATCTTGCGTTGTTATTTTCAGACTTATTTTATAGTTTATAACAACTATTTTGTAATCAGCTTGATAGCGATGACTGTGGCGTTTATGTGATGGCATTCATGGAAGACTACGATGAGTTATGCCCGGGGACAGTGTTCCTTGTAAGTAAATTTGCGCATCATTTTAATCTAAGTTCACATATATGATATGTACTTGACAAATTTACTAGGTGCTTCTTTATGATATGTTAAAATCTTTTTAGTTCGATTCAAGGTAAGCAAGAGGAAAGATTCTACTAGAATTAATACAATGCAACTACAATGAGCTTCGAAAGGAAGTATTAAAAGATTTTGAAGCATACAAAGGTAATATTTGAATCCAAGAACAACATCATTATATGAATGGAAATGTTGGATGGTGGTGGTTATATTCCCATGAGTAATCCTTGCGAGCCTGTGATTAGATAGAACGATGGGTATTAGATGGGCATTATGTGCATTAACAAACTCATTGAATAGTATGTTAACTGACCTCACTTGCTTGTTCACTTGTTCCACTACTTTGCCACATAAATTGAGCATCTGTGCTATTTAAGTCAAATTGGAACTATGTTGGCGATGTATCATGCATATTTTTACGCTTATTGCTCGTATGGTTTGCATTCGCATTTACTCTTGTCTGGTCGTTATGCACAAAACCTTCTTCTTCTTCAGTAGATGCATGCGGCTTTGATTTTGGGCATCTCGTTCTCGTGTGTCCTCCCCTGCAGATTGACATCGAAATTTTTGAACATAAACAAATGATTTTCTTCCATTGATTTGAATTTTGTTCTTGTATGCAGGTTGATGAAGGAGAATAGCAGAGCGATGATTTTATTCCATTGATTTGATTTTTAGTGTAGATGTTTAAATGGACAGTTTTGTGTGTATAATTTTTGTGCCTTGATTGGCAAAATTGTGTACCTTCTTTGCATTGTTGCTCTTTCAATAGAGCAAAATGTATTAAATCTTATCAAATTAGGACGAAAGGAACTTGAAAGATTGCAAAGAACTTTGGCAACAGAGCAATTCTAGATGAACTTACATGATATATCTTGAATAGTTTGTAGAGATGACTAAGGTTCGTTTGAACTTTCTTAAAGAAATATTTGAACTTTCTTTTGAATGCAAACTGCCTATCCTTGTACCTTGATAAGGATCGTTTGGACTTTCTAAAGGAACTTCTTGTACCTTTCAAAGAAAATTTGAACTTTCTTAAAGAAACATTTGGACTTTACGAAGGGACCTATGGACTTTATTAAGAAATATTTGGACTTTTGTAAGAAACATTTGTACCTTGATAAGGATCATTTGGACTTTCTTAATAAACATTTAAACTTTCTTTTGAATGCAAACTACCTATACTTGTACCTTGATAAGGATCGTTTGGACTTTCTAAAGGAACTTCTTGTACCTTTCACAGAAAATTTGAACTTTCTTAAATAATGTTGAGTTTATAAGTATGTTGAGATTGTACCTGCAGTTGGTGCATCGCCTACTTAATTGTTTGTTACTTCCTTTTGTTTCAACAACTTTGGGATCACGAACACCAAAATGTACACCACTCGTTTGACCTCCGTATGGTTTGTTCCTATTCATAGATAGGTCTTTCATACGAGCATTTAAAACATCCAAACCTTGTCTACACTCCAACCATCCTTCGTTCGTACGGGTCGCATAGTCTGTTATCTCATCGCAAGTCGCGCTAGGGATGCCGCGCCGCATGATTCGAGTCTCTATGTCTGGAATCGTCTTTGATGCCATTTCATTCATCAAATCATTGTCGGTTTTCATCCACCTTTGCATGATGCAATTGTGTGGGATTTCTGTTAGATGCTCAAATTTCATTACAGCTATAATATGGCAACAAGGTATCCCCACACTCGTGAACAACATACACGAACACTCTAGCCTGCCGTCTGATGGATGGTAAATAACATTCCACCTCAATGTTGGCCTTCAATACTTACACAAGGTAAAATGAATGTACGGCAAACCCTCAATCGCGACCCTCTCGACAACAATAAACATGTCACGCCCCGACGTAGCATAAATATGGAAAGCGTTTAATTTCTTTTATGGACCCGTAGGTCGCGACAGTTTGAAGGATTGATTCCGTCCCAAACGTCGAACAACATAAAACCATAAATCAGAGTAGAGTAATCAAGGCTTACAAATATTTTTCTAACTTATTACATATTACAGCACGGGGTCTCTAAAGGCACAGACCGCCTTAAATTAAAATAATAACTTAGTGTCTATTACAGTCATCCTTATTACAAAGCAGTCTATAACTTAAAACATATGAAAGTAAATTCTGTTTCCAGCAGTTGTTCTCAATTTGCATAATCATAATGTTCCGCTTGATCAAAACCTGAAAAGCCTGAACACGAATGTCCAGGACGCATCAACGTCGTCAGCTTCAAGAAGCTGGTGAGTATTAAAAACATAACTTTGAATGTAAAACATATTCATTTACCATTTTCCAATTCTCATTTAAATCCACAAGTTTATATTTAAGATAAAGAGTTTGTTTTAGAAAAACAACCACAATGTTATTTGAGAGATAAATTCACATATATGTGACCGTGTATGAGAACAATGCACCATCTCATCTTACCGACTCTTTTCTCTCGACAAAAACCCAACAACCCACCACCACACACCGGTATCTTTGAAACGCTAAGATAGCCACACTTTAGCACAGGGGTGCCAGGGAATGTCCAGTTTGCCTCACACTTTGGTCCGGGGTACCAGGGAGTGTCCATTGCCGCACACTTTGACTACCTAATCCGCCATGCAAATACCGAAGGAACCCTCACGCAGTATCCAGACTCGGGTATCAGGGAGTGTCCGTAGGCCACACTTTATCACTTCCATGGGTGCCAGGGAATGTCCAAGTTCGGCTTCACACACTTTGACGCTACCATGGTCGTCAGGGAGTGCCCAGTTTTGCCACCGTCGCATTTCAAAGACACCCTCGCCGCAATCTCAAGCACAACACACTTTGGTGCTCACTTACCAGAGAGTGTCCACATCACATTCTCAACCGCACTCACTATGCCACACTGACCATTACTCTTTTCAAAACTGACCAACATTCACACTCACCATGCATGTACAACTGACACCACATGTATGTCATGAAACTTTAAAACATGAGGCAATTAACTGAATTATATAATCGACGTGCATACGGGGATCGATAAGTCACAATTCATTGTTTTAAATCGTTCAAACATATCAAATTAAGACTCTGATTTAATAAATTTCCCAAACAGTACTCAAACAATATATAAATTTTACCCCAAACAGTCCCTTATCACAAAACAAGCAAAAACTAGAAACTGCAAGAAGTCGCGCGCGCGGGCCGCTCACGCGACCTGCCCAATTTTCGTTTTATTATAAAACCTTTCTTTCTGCCTGAAATCAGCCACCTCGCGAGCGCGGGCCGCTCGCGCGAAAGGTCTCTCGCGCAACCCTCGCTCGCGCGATATGCCTATTTTTCATTTTCTTTATAAACTTTTCTGTCTGCCTGGGGACGCAAACCTCGCGCACGCGGGTCCCTCGCGCGAGGGGTAGCTCGCGCGAGCCGCTCGCGCGACCCTCGCTCGCGCGAGTTTCAACAGAGACTTCATCTTCTTCGTGGAGAATGCCCTGTTTCAGTAATTCAGGGTCTTTTTGACCCATTTTTGATTCTGTAAGTTACCCTACCTTATTATATATGAATCTCTTCGGTTTTTCACAAGGATTAAGAATACAAAGTCAATTTCACATGATTTCAATCGTAGCTCACGAATTTTATGAAAATTCAAAACATGACATAACTTCAAATCTAATAAACTTTCTCCTATGAACGAATTAAGCTTTAATTTTACAACCATATACTCTACATACTATAATCTTTCATATTTCATTCTAAAAACGAATTTTGGTTAAGTTTTGGAAATTCATGTTTTTCAAGCTATGAACTTCAAACGTGAAATCATCAATGGTGTTCCTAATTCAAATACACAAATCAGTAAATCAATAGTGAATTACATTCTAAGTGAGTTAGAAATACTCACTGAGATTAAGAGTGTAGAGATTGTTTGAGAAAGAAAGACCAATTAAGAAATCCTCTTGAGCTTGGCTATGGAGTATTGAAGCTTCCTCTCTCTACAAATTTAAACTCTCAAGCTCTCTCTTTTCTCTCTGATTTTGTTTTGTAAAGCAGATGTGTAGAAGTGTGTGCAATGAAGAGAGGTGTTAGTTAAATAGGAAGACAAAATGGGGAACTTGGAGCCCAAGAACCACCTCTCTCACTCAACAAATCAATTGTATTAAAAAATTATTAACTGCATAAATATACACACACCCAGATATAAACGTATATGATCCTCCACAGTTTTGAAAGGGTGTTCCTAGACTACTAGGGGTCAAGCAAAAGTGTTTGGAAATTTATCTTTTGGCACAAAAATAACATACACATAGATTAGTTTGCCAAACAAGGCCTTATCCAATGATTGGTTTCCATGAATGGAAATAAAGCACAAGTCTAATCAAACTTTACATCACTTCCAAAATCTGTGGAAGTTTAGCACAGCGCGGACAGTTTTGGAAGTAAACTGGTATTTTCGTGACGCGGTGTTCGTCATAAAAATACAGGAAATTCATTTTAATGAAAGAAATGATTTTCTGGTTTAATAAAAATACAGTTGGGGTTAACAGAAAATATTTTCACCGTCTTTGAAATACAGATTTTGAAATCTACACAGGCATTACAAATTTTATAAACATTACAGTTTGACCCCAATAAGAATTTTAATAAAAATTAAAACCAGAATTAAGGTTTAACACATGGGAATTGAAATTAAAATAAAAGCAGACAATGTACAAAAATATGACAATGCAAAAATACAGATTAATTATGGAAATGTCAGATTAAAATTAAATGCAAATGCAGGTTGTTATATCCTTTCTCCCTTAAACAGGATTTCGCCCCCGAAATCAAGACTAACTAGTCCTGAAACAACTCCGGGTACTTCTTCCTCATATCATCGACTTCCTATGAGGCTTCGTTCTCATCATGGTGATTCCACTGAACCTTCACCAACGGAATGTCTTTATTCCTCAACTTCTTGATACTCTGATCTAGGATCTTCACAGGTCTCTCCTTGTAAGAAACATTATGACTCGTCTCAATATCGTTATAACTAACCATGTGCGAGGGGTCTCGTATGTACTTCCTCAACATACTCACATGGAATACATTGTGAACCCCAGACATCTTTGGTGGTAGCGCGAGTCGATATGCTACTTTCCCGACACGTTCCAAAATCTCAAACGGTCTGATGAAACGCGGAGCTAACTTCCCTCTCTTGAGACCGAAGCGTACTACTCCTCGGGTTGGTAAAACCTTAAGGAGTACGTGATATCCAACACTAAATTCCAAATCCTTCCGTCGTCGATCGGCATAACTCTTATACCTGCTTTGAGCGGTTCTCATCCTTTCCTTGACCAAAGAAATCTTCTCGTTGGTTTCTCTAACCAAATCTGGTCCCAACAACTCGGTGTCTCCGACTTCTGCCCAACACAATGGAGAACGACATGGTCGTCCGTATAATGCTTCGAACGGAGCCATACCGATACTTGTGTGATAACTGTTGTTATAGGTAAATTCAATCAATGGCAAGTGTGTCTCCCAAGATTCTTCGAAATCGATAACATAAGCCCTAAGCATATCCTCCATGATCTGATTAACACGCTCAGTCTGCCCATCTGTCTGAGGGTAAAAATCAGTACTCATCTTGAACGAGGTTTCCATAGCTTCTTGTAAACTTTCCCAAAAGCCAGAGGTAAAACGCGCGTCACGGTCTGACACAATCGACACAGGTGCACCGTGAAGCCGCACAACTTGTTGTATGTACATCCGGCTCATCTTTTCCACCGGGTATGTCATACTATAAGCAATGAAGTGAGCAGACTTCGTCAATCGATCTACGACTACCCAAATGGCATCATGATTCTGCTGTGATCGAGGCAATCCTACTACAAAATCCATCGTGTTGTGCTCCCACTTCCAACCAGGAATAGGTAGTGGTTGCAACAATCCTGATGGTCTCTGATGTTCGGCCTTAACTTGTTGACATGTCAAACACTTGGATACAAATTCGGCCACATCCTTCTTCATACCTTCCCACCAGAAATTTCTCTTCAAATCCTTGTACATTTTCGTTCCTCCCGGGTGAACCGTATATCTTGACTTATATGCTTCTTCCAGAATGTCTTTCCTTAATTCACCACAATTCGGCACACATAATCTATTCCTGCACCGATATCCTCCATCGACTCCCACCTTCCATTCTGTCGGGTCTTTCTCTGAAATCTTCACGAACCATGTCTGAAACCTCTCATCTTCTTTCTGAGCTCCAATAATGCGGTCGATAAGAACAGGCTGTAGGATAAGACATCCGAACAATTGTCATTCTCCTTCTTCAGCACTCTGTACATCGAACTCCGCCAAAGTCTCCAATGCTCGCCATTCTCTAACCATTAAGGAGGCGATAGTCTCACGAGTCTGCCGACTCAAAGCATCAGCGACCACGTTAGCTTTACCAGGGTGGTACTCTAACGTGAAGTCGTAATCTTTGATCAGCTCCATCCATCTGTGCTGCCTCAGGTTCAACTCTTTCTGTGTGAAAAAATATTTTAGGCTCTTGTGATCGGAGAATAAATCAAACTTCTCACTGTAGAGATAGTGTCTCCAAATCTTGAGTGCAAATACTACTGCTGCCAAATCCAAATCATGAATGGGATAGTTCAACTCATTCGGCTTCAGCTGTCTGGATCCGTAAGAGATAACTCTACCATCTTGCATAAGTGCACACCCTAACCCTTGATATGACGCATCACTAAAGATAGTGAACTTCTCATCAGGCTTGGGTATAGCTAGTACTGGTGCGGTTGTGAGTCTCTTTTTCAACTCTAGTAAGGCGCGCTCATGCTTCTCTGTCCACTCGAATTTCAAATTCTTCTTTGTCAAACCAGTCAACGGTGCAGCTATTTTAGAAAACCCTTCAAAAAATCTTCTGTAATAGCCTGCGAGTCCCAGAAAACTCCGAACTTCTGTAGGGTTGCTCGGCCTAACCCAGTTGGACACAACATCGGTCTTGGATGAATCCACAGAAATTCCTTGAGATGACACCTTGTGTCCCAAAAATTTCACTTCTTGTAACCAGAACTCACACTTACTGAACTTGGCATACAACTGGTGCTCCTTGAGCGTCTGCATCGCAATCCGTAGGTGTTGCTCGTGTTCTTCTCCTGACTTAGAATAGATCAAAATATCATCTATGAAGACGATGGCAAACTGATCCAAATAAGGCTTGAACACTCAGTTCATCAGATCCATAAACACTGCCGGGGCATTCGTCATTCCAAACGGCATCACCAGAAATTCATAATGACCATATCGGGTCCTGAAAGCAGTCTTAGGTATGTCTTCCTTCCGTACCCTCAACTGATGATATCCCGACCTTAGGTCTATCTTGGAAAATATCGTAGCTCCTTGTAGTTAATCAAACAAATCATCAATCCACAGTAAGGGATACTTGTTCTTGATAGTCACTCGGTTCAATTCACGGTAGTCGATACACAGTCTGAGCATCCCGTCCTTCTTCTTCACAAATAACATCGGTGCTCCCCAAGGCGATGTACTTGGACGTACAAAACCTAGGTTCTCGAGCTCTTGAACTTGTTCCTTCAATTCCAATAGCTCTGTGGGGGCCATTCTGTAGGAAACCTTGGTGATCGGAGTCGTACCCGGTATAAGCTCAATACAGAACTCTATACTTCTCTCGGGCGGCAAACCAGAAATGTCTTGAAATACTTCTTCAAAGTCCTTGACTACAGGTATAGACGACGCTGTCGCTTCTGTACTGACGACTTCGATGTTCGCTAAACATCTGGTAAGGAACATATCTCCCGAAGGGTTACATTGAAAATCAAAGGGTTGATTCTCATTGTCGGGGAATGTAATTCTCTTCCTCGCACAATCCAACTTCACTTGATTCTGAGAGAGCCAATCCATTCCTAGGATTATGTCGAACTCTTTCATTGATAGGACAATCAACCTTGCAGGGATTTCATTGTCTCCTAGCCGTAAAGGACAATCCTTGCACATGTGTCCTAATCTGACTGCAGCTCTTAATGGCGAAGTAGCCCTCAAAGCTTTCTCTAAACGATGAGGTAAGATACCCAATCTCCGAATTGTATTAACAGATATGAACGAAAGAGCAGCACCTGTATCAAATAACACTTTAACATGGGAGTTAAACAGAGTTAATGTACCTTCCACTACTTGCTGATCAAGTTGAGCTTCTCCATAATCTCCTTCTTCATACACAGTCCCATCATATCCTGCTGCATCAGGGATAACAACATTCAAGCGAGTCTGACCCTGTTGACCATAAGTCACCTGCTTAGGGGCAGTGCAGAACCTGCTGATGTGACCTGGTTCACCACAATTGAAGCAGACTATTCCTTGCTGAGCTGCACGCCTTGGTGTCTTGCAATCTCGAGCTAGATGACCAGGGTTGCCACAGTTGAAGCATTTTCCACTACTACTTCCTTCTCCTACTCGGGTTTGAGTCGGATAGGTGATAGCTTGGGTCTTCTTGCTTCCATCAAAATTCCTCTTCTGCCCTTGGGTACGATTCATTGGTGGTCTATTTCCAAAATTACTCCTTTGAGGCGGTCGGAATTCAAATTGCTTCCGATTCACTCGAGCGTCTTCTTCTAGATCAGTAGCCAAGCCAACCAATCCCTCAAACGACTTATCTAGGTGACCGAGAGTCAGGCGGCGAATTTGCGGTGTCAGCCCTTAATTGTACTTCCGTATCTTCTCCTCCTCAGTATCAACCAGGTGTGGAGCGAACCGAGACAGTCTCTCGAACTGTGTGGTGTACTCTTGCACTGACTTGGTTCCTTGCGTCAGATCCATGAACTCCTTCTCTCTTCTGTGCCTCTCCGTAGTTGGGAAATACTTCTCCAAAAATCTCCCCTTGAACGCAGTCCACGTCATTCCCGTCGCAGCTGTGTTCCCAATAGTGGCTATCACCGAGTCCCACCAATCTGCGACGGCGTCGGTCAATTGAAATGTAGTCAACCTCCTCTTGTCCATCTCGTTGCACTAGACAGCTTCGAACATGCGGTCCATCTGTCTTAACCACTGTTCTGCTTTCCATGGTTCCGCGGTACCTGCAAACTGCTCGGGCCTTAGCGCACGGGATCTCTCTAGCAAATTATCTGCAGTCTAGCGGTCTCGTCGGTTATCATTCTGATTGCTAACCCTTTCGAGACGTCTGACGAAGGCTTCAAACATCCCCGTGGGATTGGTAGCCTCAGGTGCTCCCTCAATAAAATTCCTGTTCCTCCTTAGTCCTCCAGCCATTCTATGCATGATAGTGATAGTAGAATGAGGAAAATGCATGCAACAACGCTGTGAAGTAATTTAAATGATGACAACATTCAAAAGAGTATATCTTATATATAACTTCTTGTCAAGTTGATACAAAAAGCATGTATGATCAGGTCAATGCCTACCCTATCTATATGGGTTAGGACGCATGCAAGAGTTAATGTTACAAAAATGGGGTCACTACTCTATCTGCTAATGCATGTAATTATAGTTTGCAAAAAGAGAATAGAGCTACTAGTAAAAAATAGTCAATATATACAAGGCGATATCTAAACGGTCAGTCATCGCCGTAGGTAGCCATCAACAGGTCAAGCGAGTCGGCTTGATAAAATCGCTGAACATGGGAGGGGCCTGCCCCAAAATTACTGCTGTAAGAGGTCAACAATGAAGCAGGTCCAGGGGCATCTGCCTCAGGCAAGGCTGGCTCGAGTGCAAATGCCTCCTCAAGGTCGACTGCGAAGTCGTCCCAACCCAAGCCATCCTCCTCAGCGTCCTCGATAATAGGAGCAAGTACAACGTCACTGTCACCGTCATCCTCAACAGCGGGGACGACTGGTGGAGGCATCTCTAGCTGTGCAAGGTGAGCCTGCACAACCTGAACCTCAAGGGGTAGATAGAAGGCATCGCGGTTAACCAAGCGAACCATCTCTACAAGCACTAAGCGCTGGATCTCGATAAAGTACAGAATCTCAAGGCGGGCACGAGGCAAGTCGACCAGTCCTAACACATGAATCTGGTGCCAGAGGTCTAACTCGACGGTAGCAGCTGCACGCTGCCCAATGGTGGTGAAGTAAAGTATCGCAGAAGCTGTACCTATCGCTCCCACGGTAACCCAATGCCCTCCAAAAGCATCAGGTACAAAAAGAGGCTGAACTGGATCCATACCTGAAAAAGGTACTAACTTAAATCAGGATAGTGATAATCTTAGGCGTTTGGGTTCTGAGTCTATCCTCCCTGTCGTAACATCGGGTGCAAAGCTTAAGCTAACAGATCGTGGAATCGGGTCTAAACTGGTAAACCCTAACCTGGCTAAACTATCTTGAGATAAATAATAACCTGGCTCTGATACCACTAAATCCTGTCACGCCCCAACGTAGCATAAATATGGAAAGCGTTTAATTTCCTTTATGGACCCGTAGGTCGCGACAGTTTGAAGGATCAATTCCGTCCCAAACGTCGAACAACATAAAACCATAAATCAGAGTAGAGTAATCAAGGCTTACAAATATTTTTCTAACTTATTACATATTACAACATGGGGTCTCTAAAGGCACAGACTGCCTTAAATCAAAATAATAACTTAGTGTCTATTACAGTCATCCTTATTACAAAGCAGTCTATAACTTAAAATATATGAAAGTAAATTCTGTTTCCAGCAGTTGTTCTCAATTTGCATAATCATAATGTTCCGCTTGATCAAAACCTGAAAAGCCTCAACATGAATGTCCAGGACGCATCAACGTCGTCAGCTTCAAGAAGCTGGTGAGTATTAAAAACATAACTTTGAATGTAAAACATATTCATTTACCATTTTCCAATTCTCATTTAAATCCACAAGTTTATATTTAAGATGAAGAGTTCGTTTTAGAAAAACAACCACAATGTTATTTGAGAGATAAATTCACATATATGTGACCGTGTATGAGAACAATGCACCATCTCATCTTACCGACTCTTTTCTCTCGATAAAAACCCAACAACCCACCACCACATACCGGTATCTTTGAAACGCTAAGATAGTCACACTTTAGCACAAGGGTGTCAGGGAGTGTCCAGTTTGCCTCACACTTTGGTCCGGGGTACCAGGGAGTGTCCATTGCCTCACACTTTGACTACCTAATCCGCCATGCAAATACCGGAGGAACCCTCATGCAGTATCCAGACTCGGGTATCAGGGAGTGTCCGTAGGCCACACTTTATCACTTCCATGGGTGCCAGGGAATGTCCAAGTTCGGCTTCACACACTTTGACGCTACCATGGTCGTCAGGGAGTGTTCAGTTTTGCCACCGTCGCATTTCAAAGACACCCTCGCCACAATCTCAAGCACAACACACTTTGGTACTCACTTACCAGGGAGTGTCCACATCACATTCTCAACCGCACTCACTATGCCACACTGACCATTACACTTTTCCAAACTGACCAACATTCACACTCACCATGCATGTACAACTGACACCATATGTATGTCATGAAACTTTAAAACATGAGGCAATTAACTGAATTATATAATCGACGTGCGTACGGGGATTGATAAGTCACAATTCATTGTTTTAAATCGTTCAAACATATCAAATTAAAACTCTGATTTAATAAATTTCCCAAACAATACTCAAATAGTATATAAATTTTACCCCAAACAGTCCCTTATCACAAAACAAGCAGAAACTAGAAACTGCAAGAAGTCGCGCGCGCGGGCCGCTCGCGCGAAAGGTCGCTCGCGCGGGCCGCTCGCGCGACCTGCCCAATTTTCGTTTTATTATAAAACCTTTCTTTCTGCCTGAAATCAGCCACCTCGCGAGCGCGGGCCGCTCGCGCGAAAGGTCTCTCGCGCAACCCTCGCTAGCGCGATCTGCCTATTTTTCATTTTCTTTATAAACTTTTCTGTCTGCTTGGGGACGCAAACCTCGCGCACGCGGGTCGCTCGCGCGAGGGGTAGCTCGCGCGAGCCGGTCGCGCGACCCTCGCTCGCGCGAGTTTCAGCAGAGACTTCATCTTCTTCGTGGAGAATGCCCTGGTTCAGTAATTCAGGGTCTTTTTGACCCATTTTTGATTCTGTAAGTTACCCTACCTTATTATATATGAATCTCTTCGATTTTTCACAAGGATTAAGAATACAAAGTCAATTTCACATGATTTCAATCGTAGCTCACGAATTTTATGAAAATTCAAAACATGACATAACTTCAAATCTAATATACTTTCTCCTATGAACGAATTAAGCTCTAATTTTACAACCATATACTCTACATACTATAATCTTTCATATTTCATTCTAAAAACGAATTTTGGTTAAGTTTTGGAAATTCATGTTTTTCAAGCTATGAACTTCAAACGTGAAATCATCAATGGTGTTCCTAATTCAAATACACAAATCAGTAAATCAATAGTGAATTACATTCTAAGTGAGTTAGAAATACTCACTGAGATTAAGAGTGTAGAGATTGTTTGAGAAAGAAAGACCAATTAATAAATCCTCTTGAGCTTGGCTATGGAGTATTGAAGCTTCCTCTCTCTACAAATATAAACTCTCAAGCTCTCTCTTTTCTCTCTGATTTTGTTTTGTAAAGCAGATATGCAGAAGTGTGTGCAATGAAGAGAGGTGTGAGTTAAATAGGAAGACAAAATGGGGAACTTGGAGCCCAAGAACCACCTCTCTCACTCAACAAATCAATTGTATTCAAAAATTATTAACTGCATAAATATACACACACCCAGATATAAACGTATATGATCCTCCACAGTTTTGAAAGGGTGTTCCTAGACTACTAGGGGTCAAGCAAAAGTGTTTGGCAATTTACCTTTTGGCACAAAAATAACATACACATAGATTAGTTTGCCAAACAAGGCCTTATCCAATGATTGGTTTCCATAAATGGAAATAAAGCACAAGTCTAATCAAACTTTACATCACTTCCAAAATCTGTGGAAGTTTAGCACAGCGCGGACAGTTTTGGAAGTAAACTGGTATTTTCGTGACGCGGTGTTCGTCATAAAAATACATGAAATTCATTTTAATGAAAGAAATGATTTTCTGGTTTAATAAAAATATAGTTGGGGTTAACAGAAAATATTTTCACCGTCTTTGAAATACAGATTTTGAAATCTACACAGGCATTACAAATTTTATAAACATTACAGTTTGACCCCAATAAGAATTTTAATAAAAATTAAAACCAGAATTAAGGTTTAACACATGGGAATTGAAATTAAAATAAAAGCAGACAATGTACATTAAATATGACAATGCAAAAATACAGATTAATTATGGAAATGTCAGATTAAAATTAAATGCAAATGCAGGTTGTTACAAAACATAGACTCATTGATTAATTCTGCTCGGAACTTTTTAAAAATTTTACGAGTGTACATCGCAGCAGCATGCCTCTCAATGCTGGTCAAACCTGTACTGAGAACAGGTTCCGTTTGATCCGTTTCATTATGAGCCATAGCCTCATTGTTGCGAAGTCGGATAAGAGGTCTCTTGTAGGTTCTTACAAACTCGTAAAGGTGCATTCTGTACTTGACAAAGTCTTTCATATACGAATTCATGCTTTTGCTCTGCTGAGTAGTTGTCATATCCGCGAAAAAGTGGTCTTTCAAATACGCCTCTGCCCATAATTGACGCCTATCATACATTTCTCTCATCCACTGATTATTATGAAGTTCAAAATCATCAAGTAACGACGTCCATAAATCATCAAACTCTTCGGGAGAACACGTTTCTCTCATGCATTCTTTAAATCTACCCCCGAAGCCTTCCATATGTATGTTCGACATGGCATTTCGCGAGATATACCACTGGTATAACCGATGGAGAGCTTGTGGAAAAATTTGTGTAATGGCTTTGTGCATTGCCTTGTCTCCATCCGTTACAACTGAAATCGGTGTAATTCACTTCATTACATTCATCAAGGCCTCTAAAACCCATATGTATGTCTCCACTGTTTCATCCACTACCAACGCACATCCGAATATTGTACTTTGCCAGTGATTGTTGTAGCCAGCCAGTAATACTAATGGTTTCTTGTACTCATTGGTTTTTTAGGGTGTGTCGAAAACGAGTACATCTCCAAACCTTGCGTAATCCAGTTGTGATCTTCCATCACACATGAATAATTTAGATAGGTAACCTTCGTCATCGACATTGTATCTATAAAAGAACGCAGGATCATCTTCTTTCGCACGATAGAGATATGCCAATGCTCCTTCAGCATCACCATCTACAAATTTTACTCGGTGTGCAACATCAACGTAATTGTATAGGTCTTTTCTAGTGAACCCAACATTCTCATAACCCCCAAACTGGTGTACCATGAAGTCCATAACCTTACCTATTGGTATTCCAACGCTACGTATCGAACTTACTTGTGCTTTAGCAGGATCATCCACCTTACGATGTGACCGGAGAAAAGACACACATTGCGGTGGTGTTAGCGAATGGTTATGTTCTTTAACAAATTCAACAACCTCATACTCTGAGTTCTGTTTAATTGATTTGATACGAAATGTGGCCTTGCAAGTACACCTTGAAATGGACTTCGCCTCGCGCTTCTTATTAGCCATGTCTATCCACTTCTTTATTCTAGACCCTTTTTTAGAATAATACTACCTTCTAGATTGAACATTTCCATTTCGATCACACTTCTTAGCATTTTTTCGGACACTAAAGCCCATCACTTTGGCATAAGTATTGTACCAATTATCAGCTTCCTCCACGGATATAAATTTCATGGCCATGACTTCTGCTTCAGTCATGTCTGACCTTACGTTAACCTCATCAAAGTCAAAGCTTGGTTGCACCACTTCTGGACCATCTTCGTCCATAGCGAATTCCCGTTCAAATCCACCAAATGTGTATTGTTTTTCATCGTCATCATCTTCAGTTAAATCCACACCATCATTGAAATGAAAGTCGGAATCATTAGTTAAATCAATATACTGGTCCATTGTAATTCAACCTGTAAAAAAATTATACACCCGTTAATGCCCGTTAATAAATCAACCTTTCTAAAAACAATAATTAGTAATTTTTAATAAACAATGATGATATGAATGGAAATCCCACTAAGGAACATTTGGAGTTTCTTAAGAAAAACTTTGTACCTCACTAAGGAATATTTGGATTTTCTTAAGAAAACGTTTGTACCTTATTAAGGAATAGAGGCCTTTCTTAACAAATGTTTCGTACCTTATTAAGAAAAAGTTGAACTTTCTTCAGAAACTCAATATTTCTGATATGTCAGTGACTAGTCTGTACCACCCTATTGATTAAGGCTAGTCACTGCTAAGTCACTGACTAGTCTGTACCATCATATTGATTAAGGCTAGTCACTGTTCAGTCAGTGACTAGTCTACACCCGTGAAGTGCGTCCATCAAACCCGTGAACCACATTTACGAATCCGTGGTCAATATAAACAAAAAATTTCACCCTATAAAAAGTAGTGAGGTGAATGGGAAGATTACTTTTCTACTAACTCATATCACGTTACGATGAATAGAGGTATAGGAAGAGGAAGGGGGAGAGGTGCAGGGAGAGGAAGGGGAAATTATTTAGCGTTACATTGGCAAATAGTTGGATCTTATGTAGATCATACTGGTCAGATATAGTATGGAGAAAAACGTCCTTTTCTCAATGAACCCATTAATACCCATGTGCCACTATCAAATCACGGGCATGTTTTCATCGGTGAAGCCCAATCTCGCCTGCTACCAAGTTGGCTTGTTAATAATCATTTACTGAGATGGCCAAACTTGGTCAACAGAAGGCGTGACGCTGAGGTCTATTGTCATTGGCATGGATTACGAGTACCCAAAGCTCGCTCTGCTGACATGGTGCAAAATCCTGATGTGGATAACGATGAGATGATAAAACGTATAACACGAGAACTCGATCAGATGAATCTTAGATTAATGCATTTTCACATGATTCAAGATGAAAAGAAGAATTACTATGACCCCTCCGACGCTATTGCAAAGATTGAAGAAAATCCAAATTTCGCTCCAGACCCTGAGCTGTCGGATTATAGTGACGAAGATGTTGATGGTGATTTTCGGAACTATCTTCCTGATTGCCTCAACTAATTTCGATTCCATAAGTTGTCTTGAATTCTACGGAGATGCTTAGTTTATCAAGGTGTTGCTTTTCAATGCACTATGTATTATTCCTTTCACTAGTTTGTATTGTGTTCTTTATCTTCAATCTATGTTTTTCTACCTATTCTACACAAAGTTATCATGACTAAGTACAAACGAACATTTTCTTAGAAATGTTTGGACTTTCTCAAGTAATATTTGTATCTTATTAAGGAAATTATGAATTTTAAGGATGCTTTGTACTTATTAAAGAACTGTTTGGACTTTCTTCAGAACCATTTGGACTTTTGTAAGGAACATTTGGTATTTTTTCAGAACCATTTGGACCTTAGTAAGGAACATTTGGACTTTAGTAAGGTACAGTTGAACTTTAGTAAGGAACATTTGGACTTTCTTAAGGAACATTTGGACTTTCTTAAGCAACATTTGAACTTTCTTCAGTAACATTTGGACTTTTTAAAGCAACATATGAACTTTATTATGTTACATTTGGAACATTTGGACTTTAGTAAGGAACATTTAAACTTTCTTAAGAAACATTTGGACCTTAGTAAGGAACATTTGGACTTTCTTAAGCAACATTTGGACTTTAGTAAGGAACATTTGGACTTTCTTAAGCAACATATGAACTTTATTATGTTACATTTGGACTTTAGAAAGGAACATTTGAACTTTCTTAAGAAAAATTTTGATTTTGACCTTACTAAGGAACATTTGGATTTTTTTAAGAAACATTTGGACTTTAGTAAGAGGCATTTGGATTTTCTTCATAACTATTTGGACTTTTGTAAGGAACATTTGGTAGTTCTTCAGAACCATTGGGACCTTAGTAAGGAACATTTGGACTTTTTTAAGAAACATTTGAACTTTCTTAAAAAAATCGCTGGACTTTCTTAAGGAACATTTGGACTTTCTTAAGGAACAGTTGGACTTTTTAAAGGAACATTTGGACTTTTGTAAAAATCATTTGGACTTTCTTAAGAAACACTTGGATGTTTGTAAGGAACATTTGGCGATCTATTTTCCTAATGATGCAATCTACTCATTTTTGTTGTTATCTTCAAGGTAAAGTTATTTTACACTCTATTCACTGCATCCAAACCCATGTATATTAATATACAAGATATAGTACATAAAAAAAAGAAATAATTGAAAGGTGTTCTAATTAAAGTTATTTTACTTAGTATATTTAAAGTAACTTTGATTGAATAATGTTCTAATTCTTTCAGTGACGTGCATTACTCATAACAATATTGTGTACAACAAAATTATTCACAATAGTTGTAAAATACCTGTAAAATGAAATATGTTTGTCTTCTCAAATTAGAACTTCACTTGAGTGGTCTTCTATCTTGAACTAGAGTTGAAATGGAATGAAACTTATATATGTTTGTGAAGTAAAACTAAAAAAATACAAAGAAGTAGTCAAAATGAGAGAGATGATGAAAGTTAAATGTTTCTCCATTCAACATCTTCTTCAGATTTCTCTTATGAAGTCCAAACTTTGTCTCCAAAGTTGGTTGTTGGCTCATTAAAGAGTGTTTAATGCAACAACCTTAATAAAAGCAAAGCAAACCTTAATAAAAGCAAACCTTAAATTCTTGTACTTTTTTCAGTCAATGGGTGGTAGTTGGACTTTAGTTGGTTGTGTACAACATCTATTCCATTTGGTACAACATAGTGATGCTTAGTATTTTGCAAATTTGGTACATTTCTTTGCAAAGTCCAAACAACCTTTATCAAAGTCCAAACAACCCTGAGGAAAGTTCAAACCTCCTTTTTTTTTTTTTTTTTTTAACAAACTTGAATTTTATTTAGTTGTATACAACATTTATTCCATAAGGTACAACATAGGGATGCTTAGTATTTTGCAAATTTGGCATTTTTCTTTGCAAAGTCCAAACAACCTTTATCAAAGTCCATACAACCATTAGGAAAGTCCAAACCAACTATTTACTTTTTTTTTTTTACAAACTTGAATTTTTTTTTACTTGTGTACAACATTTATTCCATAAGGCACAACATATCGAGCTTACAATTTTTCATATTTTACACATTTCTTTATAGAAAATACTTTTGCTCACCCAAAAAATGGTTCACCAATGCTCACCCAAGCATCCCATTGATCAATGCAGTGGGACCCAAGCATTCCATTAATCAATGAGATGCCTGGGTGAGCATGATGAACTATTTTTTGAGTGAGCAAAAATGCACTCTTATAAATAAATAGCAATTAATCAATGATATGCTTGGGTGAGCATAGTGAACTATTTTTTGAGTGAGCAAAAATGCACTCTTATAAATAACTAATTTTGTACAAATAACTCTTAGGAAGGTTCAAAGTTAGCTAAGGAAAGTCCAAACCGGATATAGTAGGTTGTAGTCCATTTAATGCACCTGCCAACAGATTGCAAAGCTCATTAAATGAGCTCAGCTGTTCTCTTTCTATCCAATCCATACTTGACACATGGACAATGGTATTCTCCACGTGAAGCCGCCCCACTATAGACGCGCCCGCCCAATAATGGTAGGTTGCCAATATCTAAGGGTTTACACTGCTAGTACTTTCTTAACCCCCCCTTCCTAGGAAGATGGGAATGTCATCAGAATAATAACACTATTAACAATAGAGTTTTTTTTTGCTAAATGAAACCATCAGATTAAAACGCAACTGAAAAATAACCAAAAGGCACCTAAGCCAGTTGAGTTCCTTCCTCCAAAACAAAGGGAGGAATGGACTCAATTGGAATAGGCCCATCAAAAGAAGAATGGGTTACCCGTTGCGCAAGGCAATGAGCTACAGAGTTGGCCAAACGATTGATTTTGCTAACAAACCAAAAATCAAAAGAGCTTATCTTCCCTTCAAGATAGCAGATTCAATAGCCCATTTCGGGGTACTAGACCAGTCACCAAGAGGGCCACAGATTAGGGAAGCATCGCCCTCGAAATGCACAGAGCGGAAGTTCAATGAGGCAGCCTCTGAAATGGCACAAAGGGCAACACGAGCTTCTGCCAAAATGGGGGTCATGGTGTTTCTGTTCCACACCCTTGCATGAACAATGAGAGATTCTTCGTTACGAAACACCACTACCAATGTAGTTGAGGAATCGCGAACGGCCACATCAAAATTTCCTTTGACCCAATTAGGGGGAGGTGGGATCCACGAAGAGAGGTTGGGGCGAGTCGTCAATCGCAGCTTTCTTTGAGGATTCCAATGCTTGACAGTAAGGTCCTGGATACGCACAGTCCAGACAGGGATCTCAACAATAAGATCCTCATGGATCACCTTGTTGCGAATAGTCCATAACTGTTCCATCACTATAATTGCAAAAATAATGAATTCTTGGCCTTCATTAGAAGGTATATTGAGATTTTTACACGGGCTAAGGATACCCTTGATCCACGTGTTGGTGCCCTTAGAGAGCTACACCGATGGGTCAATGGGCCATTTCTACGTTCTCCACAAAATCTTCACCAAGTCACAACCAAGGAAGAGATGATCTGTCACACCCCAACCCGCCTTGGGCGGATTAGGACACGTGTAACAATGCCACCAAGGCACGTCCCCAATGGATATAGCATTAAACAAGCTTAAACTCTCTTTATACTCTTAATAAAACTCATTTATATGTAACTAACCCCAAGGGTAAAATGGTCATTTTAAACTTTTGTCGAGTTTTCATCTCAAAAGGTAGCTTTTCAATTAAAGAACCCAACGTTGAAAATGGCGCGTGAATATGAACTTCCTAGACCAAGTTACGTTCATTTTTATCTCGGATTGACTACATTCAAGCACTAAATCATTCTGCCAAGAGTTTGCTCAACTCAGGGTAGAGTTTGCTTGAGCCAACTTTCGGCAGAATATACCCAAGGACATTCTGCCTAGAGTTTGCTTAACCAGGGTAGAGTTCGCTTGAGCCAACTTTTAGCAGAATACACCCAAGGACATTCTGCCTAGAGTTTGCTCAACCCAGGGCAGAGTTCGCTTGAGCCAACTTTCAGCAGCAAGTAATTTGCTGCTGCTAAAGAAAACAAATTTGTTGCAAGTTTTACAATATATACAAAACCAACCCAAACCTCATGGAACTTTAAGGGACCACTCGATCTAAACCAATTTAGGAACACTCTCTAACATAAATTTAAACTCTTCAAACAAGAATTCATGAACATAACCTCAAATCAATCCAACAATTTCCTTTAAATCACACCCTTTTACATGAACTTATTAGCAATGGATTCAATTCAAACCAACACTTTCCCAACTTAGCAAAAACTTTGGGAGACATGACAAGCATCTATACAAGTTCTCTCCCTCATTTAAAACAAATGTATACCACCTCAAATGAGCCAAACAAATAATCACTCCTAGTTGATTTCAAGAACAACCATTCATATAGTCTTTCCGGAAAAAGATTACAAATCGTTTAAAACATTTGGTTACAACTATTCCAAAGCATTTAGTTCCAAAGCAGAACATACCCAAAAGCTACAACATACGTATCCGGACTTGCTGGAATAATCAAAACATACAATTTACCCAATATTAACATTAACATAGAAAATTACATAAGTTCCTTCATGTTGACATTAAACACATGAGTCAAGGTTTCAATCCACAAGTTAGGGATCCCAAGCCATAAGTTACACTCTAACACAAGTTTAAAACATATTTACAAGTTCTAATTCTCTCCCCCATTCCCAAGCGCGTCACCTTCTCTCTGGGTATTGCTCCGTACCTGCGGTGGTTGTTATTTACCACAACAGAAACAGAAAACGGTTTTCTTAAGCATTATGCTTAGTGAGTAATCTAAACATGGCTGAATGTCTAACATGTTCAATGCAACAATTAATACATAAACCATATTTGTAATCGCCGAGTCACCAGTTCAATGATTCATTCAGACCCGAAGACCTCCCTTGGTCCCGTGGCCACTTCTATTCCTTGGATTCCGTATTTCTCGGATTCTTCCTCTTCACCACCCTTATTACTCCCAACTAATGAATCATTATTCCGGGTTCATTGAATACCACATAACTATATAAGCACATAAACATGTAGGTACATATATTCTTCAGAAAATTAACATGCAATTCACCATTTAGGAACTACATGTTTTCTAAACATGAATAATCAACACAATAAGAGCAAACTCTTGGTTTCTAAGCATAAACTATCATCTCTAACATTATTGAAGTCTTGAACATAGTTAAACACAACCATTCTTTAGTGTAGAAAACTCACCTTAGCAAGATCCAACCAAATTCAAGCTAGAAATGAAGAATCTCTTCACAAATCTTGCTCAATTCTTACCCAAAGTAAATCTTACATGGTTTTGGTACAACAAATATCATTGATCAAGAAATGAAGAATCTCTTCTCTTTCTTTTGATTTCTACAGATTTTGAGAGTCTCTCTCTCTCCAACACCTATACATGCATAAGCATGAGGTGTCTTAACCTTAACTTTGTCCATTTTTCATTTACACCCCCGGAATTTCTTAAGTTCCTATTATGAAATCCCCCAAACATTCCATTAACTACCCAATTATCTAATGAGTGTTTGTCTAAGTTCCGTATGGGTCCCAACGTGGGTCTCACATATTTTGTGAAATTGCTATCGTACCTGCTAATTTTAAATCTTTCCATTTATACCCTTATTTGGTTATCCAAACTAATACAAATTGCTAAAATATGTATTATCATATAATATAAAAGCATTTAAACAAGTATTCATGTAATCACATAAATGCATTTAATCACGTAAAATGCAAATATTTTCATTTAGGCCCTTCAATGGGTCCCAATTCCAAACCTGTCCCACCTCATTGGGGACTTTTCCAACTAGTGTTCCTCTCCGAACACTTTTTACATGGGCGAGTCCAAGCCTCCCCTTAATCCGTAATATACACTAATTATATTAATTAATGCATATAACATGATAATTAACCCATTCTCCAGGTACGGGTGTTACATGATCTTTCGACTCAAGAGGGTGATCACACAAGAGACAAGCTTTTTCCCTAATGGGGAACCGAGAACCGAGCACATCTTTGAAGGGGAGGGCATCATTCTGAATTTTCATCAAGAAAAGCTTATGCCTTTCGTGAATCTTGGCATTCCAAAGACATTTCCATGAGAGAGAGGAGGGGTTTGGAGGCCCAACAAATCTGGGGGCTTGGCAAGATAAGTACGCAAATTTAACCGAGAAAATCCCTTTCTTGTCTGGGATCCAAATGAATTTATATAAGAGTTCTACCCGAAGGCATTGGGATGTTGAAAATGGCCTTCGCCGAATCAGGGATGAAGATTTCCTTAATTAAAGCATAATTCCACCCTCCCCCTAAAGCAAGCGTGAGATCACTGACCCGAGACACTAGGGGTCTAGAGGCCAATTTGCATATCGGTTTAAAATCTGGAAGGGACGGGATCCAAGGGCCCAAATGTCAATATTATTTCCCAAACCAACCGCCTTACAAGAACCACTTTTTAACAGAGGAAAAGATTTCAAAATACCATTCTAAACCCAAGAATAATTGCTCTTCTTCTGAAGGTTGAAAACATTAGTAGCTCCAGTGTATTTGCTCAATAAGATGCGGACCCACAACTTATCCCTATGTATGATGACATTCCAACCCAGTTTAGCCACAAAAGCCTTGTTGAAATCTTTCATTCGGCGAAAGCCCAGCCCACCAGAGCTCTTTGGTTTATAAATAGCATCCCACGCTTTGAGATAAAACCCCCTTTTTCCATTACGAACGCCCCACCAGAAATCACGAAAAAGCTTATCTAATTTTTCACAAACATGAGAAGACAAGGCAAAAATGGATATGGCATAACACGGAATAGCCTGAGCAACAGTGCGTACCAGAGTTCCTCTAACCACTTGAGAAAGAACCGAGGCTTTCCATCCCTGGATCCTATCCTAGATTTTAGACACAATATCAACTTCAACCATCTTTTTAGACCCCTTCATTAACAGAGGCAAACCCAAATATTTAGACTTAGATAGCGCCTTATGAAACCCAGTTTCACGACAAATTGCCCTTGCAACATCTGGACACGTGTTCTTGCTGAAAATAATTCTGGTTTTGGAGCAGTTTACTTTTTGACCCGACCAGTTGCAATAGTTGGACAGGCTGTCCAAAATATTATTGGCTTCCTCAGGGATGGCCCACCCAAAAATAATTAAATCATTTGCGAACAGAAGATGGTTGATAGAGGGACCACCCCTTTACTCACCTTGATTCCTTTGATGAGGCCCAAGCCAGCGTCCCTATCAATAATTCTGGACAGAACGTCTGAGCAGAGAATGAAAAGAAAAGGGGAGATTGGATCACCTTGTCTGAGCCCTCTGGTTGGCTTGAAGTTTCCTTTAGGGTGTCTGTTGATGAGGATAGAATAAGTCACTGTTGAAATACATTGCCAAATCCAATTGCACCAATTATCATTGAATCCAAAACACTTAAGCACTTTCACAAGGAATTTTCACTCAATTCGATCATAGGCTTTTTCCATATCGAACTTAATAGCCATAGACCCTCCTTTACCTTTTTTATTTCTCATAGTATGGATGAATTATTGGGCAATGATGCTATTATCGTGGATCACTCTACCAGGGACGAAGGCCGATTGCATAGGGTACACCAACCTGTTCAACAGAGGTTTAAGTCTGTTTGACAGAATCTTAGATATGACTTTATGGACAACATTACATAGGCTAATAGGTCTATAATGGTTGGTGGTAGACGGTTTGCTAACCTTTGGATGAGGGCTATATTAGTGTGGTTGAGATTGAAAGGCATGGTCCCTTCCCTGAAGAAAGTTACCACAGTGGCTATGACATCTTCCTTTACAATGTACCAGAAAGACTTGTAAAAAATGGCAGACATGCCATCTCGACCCGGGGCTTTGATGGACCAATCTAGAAGATAGCTTCTTTGATCTCAGTCTCTTCTGGAATTGAGCAAAGTAAAATGTTCTCTTCTTGAGTGAGCAATCTGGGAAGTAAACGTTCAAGATCAGATGGGATGAAAGGGAGGTCAGATTTGTATATGGCTTGGAATTTCTCGAGAAAGGCTTGACTAATAACATCATGATTGTCCACCCAAGTACCATCATCTTGGTTTAAGAGATCAATCGAGTTCCGCCGACGTCTAATAATGGTGGAAAGATGAAAAAAGTGCGTACTCTTATCACCCTCCTTAAGCCACCAAACACAAGACTTTTGTTTCCACAGTATTTCTTCCCTCTTCAGATTCTCTTCTAAATCCGATTTAGGCGCCAAGATCTTAAAAGTGTTAGCACAGGTAGGATCAAGGGCTTGCAGATCTTCAATCTCTTTAGTGGCATGCCGAATATTATCCTGGACTCTACCAAAGTGCTGCTTGTTCCACCTTCTAAGGGCATTCTTGACAGCCGAAAGCTTTTGACACAATGTAAGTGCAGGGGGGCCGTGGCTGGGAGTGTTACGCCACACATTTTCTACAACCAACGCACAACTTTTGACACGAATCCACATAGCCTCGAATTTGAAGTTCTTGGGTTTAGAGGAAGTATCCCCTAAAGTATTCAGGGTGATAGGGGCATGATCAGAGTCAGTGATTGCTAGATTGCGAACAATTGCTCTTGGTAACAACTCTCTTCACTGCAAATTGGCTATTCCTCGGTCTAATCTTTGACGAATATTAGCCCAGCTAGCTATACCATTGTCCCAATGTGGATTTCCTGAGGCACCGAGATCCACCAAATCAAAGGACTCCATCAACCCCAATAAACCTCCTGCAGAGGAGCAAGCAAATGGTCTCCCTCCTCTCTTTTCAGATTGATTAGTGATACAATTGAAGTCCCCCATCGAGATCCAAGGACCTTTAATAGATTCAGCAACAACTTTCATATCATCCCAGAAGGTTGCCTTATTCTTCCAGTAAGGCGGGCCATAGACCGCCAAGAGAAACCAAGGATGAAGAGGGGGGCCGAGGAAACGTCAGCGAAAATCATGTTTTGATTGGAACTAGCAACAGAGATAGTTAAGGCCTTTGAGTTCTAGCCTAACACATAATAATGAAAGCAATTTGACAACATTTGTCCTTCTGCCAACTCTTGTTGGTTCCTAGTTTTGTTTCTGGCACTGTGAATTATAGAGACTCTGTGTTTCTACTTATTTTCCAAATATGGCCAAGGTAAATTAATGACAGCACTTCTGCTCACCCAAATTTGATTGACCGTTACTCACTGACACATATCAGGCAATGAAAGCATGAGTGAGCAATGGTGAACTAAATTTGGGTGAGCAAAAGTACTCTCTAAATTAATTACACATTTTATCAGCAACCCAAAAGCTAGAGTCAGCCAAATCCAGAGACTGGATTAAAATTTTAAAAATTTTAATATTTTTTTTTTTTTGAAGAAAGAGAGACTTGCAATGTTGCTACTTGCCTTGCACCTCAGATATTACAAAGACAAAGGCTATCCATATCACAGTGTGCTCATAAGGAACCACTGCCACAATCACCTTCACCATAGCTTATAGGTTGTTATGGTGGTGATCATCATCATGCAGAGACTCTACTCTACTTAAAAAGTTCATACACACTCTATTCATATAACTCATACCCAAATACAACATACCAACTTAAAGTAAAAACACCTATTCTCTTTTCTAGGTAAAGGAGAAAAAAGAAAAGAGCCCAGCCCAAGAGCACGTACAGCCTAAATATACTTGGCAATTCTTATGTTGCTGATGTAACGCGACCAACACGGTAAAAAACTGCTCCTTAAACCTTAATCTCTCTCCCGAAAATCCAGCTAAACGAAACATTCAATGGTAGCTTGACTTTCCCTTGAGCTCTTTCCTCCAACCGTCTGAACCTCGGAGCCAGCCCACAAACATAATCTTGTGCTTTATGCCCCTCACCCGACAGGCCCGTCAACTTCTCCACATTCCATCTTCCCACCAAAAATTCGAGAATGTCGGCATAGTCTTTGGCAGTGTAGACTCCGAGCCGTTGTGCCACCGACGAGAAGTGTTCAAAAAGATTATCGTCCTGGCCATCGAACATTAAGTGGGCGGGCATCGAAATCTTTTTCCTCATCATGTCGGCGAGTGCCATGACGGTGCCATCTGGGTCGATCTCGAATAGTTTCTCCACGATCTTGGTGTATGCGGTCTCGTGGCGCTTCTCGTCTGCCGCGATGATTCCGCATACCTGAGCAAGTTTCAAGTCTCCCAATTCCTTGGCATGCCTCGCTGTGTTCCCATGGGAAATGAAGGTTGCTCTCTCTTGAAACGACGTGTAGATAAAACCAAGGTAAGGGTTGTTCTCCGTCCGAGGATCCTGAGATTATTGCATGTACCAGTACCACAAACAAGTTAGGCTAAATCCGGGGATAAAACAAAAAAAATCACAAAACAGCATTCCAGAAATTCAAAGACTCAGACGCTGAAAATGTAGATGTGAATGACAAATTGACAATAACAATGAGTGGGCTATATAGCCACACAAACAGTCACTTACGCACTCACACAACATTACTCTATGTTTGGTACGAGGGAATGAAGGAGGGAAGAGGTGTACCCAAGGTTTTCCCTCCTACCCTAATACCAAAATTGAAATGGAATTAAATATCTCAAATTTTTTTTTTTGGATCATTTGGTATGGTGGGAGAACATAAGTGCCAGGCCAGGGGAGGGGGGCATGGTTCAAACCCTGGAATGAGCGTGGCATGGAGTGCCTTTTTACCAACTAGGCGAAGCCGTTGCTCTAAATATCTGAACTTAACTAACATTGTAAAAAAAAAAATAGCAGACCGAAGATCTCACCATTCCTGACCCTATCAGGTACTGAATAGTCTTCTCAATTTGCCTCATGTCGACCCGTCCAGAAAGGTAAAGATACTTGTTAAGAAGGTCACCGTGCCTATTCTCTTCGGCCGTCCATGCCCTAGTCCAAACAGCCCAAGAAGTGAGGCTCGCTCCTGTCTCGTCTCGCACACCATCCAGAGTATTAAGCATAGTTTGGTACGTCGGAAGGGCTTCCTCGGTGATCATATCTCCGACCAACACAACAAAATACTCATCGGGAAGTTCCTTCGATCTCTCCCTCAGTTCCTTCACTTGCTCTTCAAATCCGTCGGAGGATGGATCGGGCAAGAAATCAGTTGGTTGCCAGCATTTCTCGACGGGCTTTAGGTGAACCAAGATGTTCTCCTCGGCCCAATCATCTATAGATTGGAAGATCTCGAGTTTTTGCGGTGGCATGGAATGAGTTACTTGAACATGAACCTCTCGTGGAGGACCCGAGGGCTTCTTCCCATTCTGAAGCTCTCTATATGCATAGAAAAGAAAACAGTAAGAGTTCAGTAATATAAACTAAATAGAATAATATGAAAGATCTAAAAAAGTTAATTCACAAACTCAAAAATGCAAAGGTACATACACAAGGATACATACAGGAAAACAAATCTATAACCACTACTGAAATGGAAGAGTAACTTGTCAAGAATATCATATGCTTATATTCAAGGAGAGTTTCACAAGAAAAGGCCTTCACAGCATGAAGTCGTATGAATATAATAATAATAATAAAAAAAAAAAAAACACACACACACAAAAACAAACAACTTAGTCACAGAGAGAGAGTTTGACAGGTAAGAGTTATCAAACATTACACATTGCAAACTAATTAGGGCTCGCATTGTAATATTGTGATTTTTGGTTTTCAGTTTTGTTTTCATTTTTTGTATTGATGACTGCCTCTAATTCAATACAAAAAATGAAAACCAAAAACCACAACGTTACCATGCGAGCCCAAGTGAGTGATTTTTCTTTTTTTTTTAAAACTCTAGGCTAACCTCAATTTTAGTCAAAGATCCAGCAACCAAACTCAGGATCTCACAATTAAGTATACTTAAATACCATGAAACACTGAGTAATGGAAAGCGCAGAAAAGATAATTGATTAGCTCAAAATGATCACTGGGTGCAAAAACATGAAAATCATAGAGAAGACAACAAGAAAAAGAAAAGAATACATATGAGCGTTTCTGACAAACAGAAACAATTTTACCTGAAAAAACTTCAAATACACTGACGTCCATGAAATGAACCGCCAAAAGAATTGGGTAGGCAAGTTTAGATAATATAAATGGAAGAATTATTCTGCATTACCCTATAAATGAGATTGTGAGAGAGAGAGAGAGAGAGAGAGAGAGAGGAAACCCAATTTCCTCCGGATTATATTAACATACCCATATACATTTAATACTATTATCTTTTCTCAATGGTTTTCCAGAGAGTACTTTGCAAAAAATTATGTCCCTAAAATTCGAGTAAATATTCGTTGCAATGGGGATACCATGTCATAAAAAATAACCTACCGCCAATACATTTGAAATTTGTGCTCATGTGGACGGGATTTCCACTAGAAATAGGGGGGTGCAAATGAATAAATAAAGAGTTTTGATTGGATTGTGATACCACATCATCAAAATAACCGTTACAACGAATATTTTCTCCTAAAATTCCACAAAATCCTCTCTACATGAACAGTTTAATTATTTTGGCCACAAAAAGGAATACAGAGAAGGAATAAAAGAAATTTGCATACATAATAGTACCTATAGCTTATGGAGTTGGGACTACAATTAAAAGAGAAAGAAAGAAAGAAATTAAAAGAAGTCAATTAACAGGTACAACTTAATAACCAAGAGAAAAATTTGCAAGAAAATCATACCTAACTCCCAACCAACAAAACATAAAATTAAATAGCAGATTCAACAATTATACATACACTCTCAAAGTAACCAATATTTTCTTATTCCCCAAACACCCATTCCAACTGAAAAAAAAAAAGAAGAAAAATCATAAAACTTCACATCAGTAAGAAAAAAAAAAACCTGAAATCAAGTGGCGTTAATTACTATGTGGACAATTTGCAATCACAAATTGAACTGAGAATCTTCGCATACATCAAATAAAACCCACATCACACAATCAAGTATTAGTTAGCAACATGCAAAGCTTAACACAAGTCTATCAAAATAATTGCCTCCATCTCAATTATTAGTTCATAGACAATAATAAACATAGAGATTGAACTCACAAAAAAAATATATATATATATTTGCATTTTTTACAAACAAAACTGAAAACAACCCAGATCGATTAAAGAAGTGAAAAAGGGGACATATTTGATGAAACCCACTTGCGATATGCAAATAATAAAAAAAGAAAAAGAAAAAGAAAACTCAAACTCACTTAGAGGTAGCGTGAAGAGTGGAAGCCATTGAAACTCTGTGGGATCTGAGATTGGCATGTTGAGGAAGAGCAAAAGATGGCAGCTTAATCATGTGGTTTAGTTTCAGAGCCATTTTTCCGATTGTTGAAAGAGTTTTTTTGGTTTCGTTATAGTCGAGGCGTTTTAACTTGACAGCACCAAACTAGAGAGAGAGAGAGAGAGAGAGAGATGTAAGCGTCGCAAGTTAACTAAAGAGACGGTAGAGAGATACAGACGCACGAATTTAAGGCAACGCGAGAGCGAGAGAGACGGAAAGCCAATTAATTGGAGTAATTAAATAGAGTATCTTCTGGAAAGGCCTTTTATTTTTCACAATTTTACATAAATGCCACTTTTGTCTGGTGTCATTTTCCTTCTGTTTTGGAGTTTCTCTGCCTTTCAGTAATATTGACGGTGGAAACAACTTAAACATACTTTAATAAACATAAAGATGGGTAATACTTGGGGCATAACCAAAGTCACAATATTTTTTCCACAACCTTCATTTTGTGTCTATCTCTCTCTTAGTGGGCACTGTGGGGTCACTGGCACTGTGGAACCCATCAAGAGAGAGATAGACACAAAATGAAAGTTGTGAAAAAAAGGTTGTGGCTTTGGTTGTGCCCCAAATATTACTCCATAAAGATTCATAGGTGGTTCATGACTCTTACCCTAGAAAATTAGCTACACATAGATATTATTATGTTAACATTAATTAATATAAACATCTAAGAGTAGAAAAACATCACTATTAATACAAGCACCTACTTTAAGAGAGAGAGAATCTAACAAAGACTTCAATAAATACTCCAACAAAGTAACCAAGCTTGAAAGTTCAAGAATCTTTCACAATCTTACTTACAAGTTTCAAACCTAAACTAATTTATAAACAAATAAACAAGAAAACCTAGAGAAATATAAGAGGGTTAGAGAGAGAGTATCTAAGCTGCTCTAAAATTAGGTCAAGACCCCAAATTCGAGTTATAATGGGGTATTTATACAAAGCTTTTGGAGTGACAAACTTGTAAAACAAAGGGTGCAGAAACAGAGTCATTCGACCGGTTGAGCGGGCCCCTTCGACTAGTCGAATACCCCTTTGCATTAAATCTTCACAACCTCTCATCTAGTTTGCACACCAATCACTAAAATAGCAATAACTTCTTGCTCCGACCTCTGATTGAGGTAAAATTTGCGGCCACGCGAAAAAGACTCACAGGGCTAGCTTTATCTAATTCAGAACAACCTTCAAACATGTGGTCTTGGAGTCCAAAAGTGAGCAAGAAGTGGCCGTAATGGAGGTGATCTTCAACTGAAACTTTGCCTCCCAACTGGGATTGCCAAAATGACATACAAAACACTAAAACAACACGTGTAAAAGATGTAAACAATAGAAATGAGGGTTATGCAAGAATTGTGCGTAAATAATGTACTTAGAAGCTCCGGGAATGGTATTTTGCTCAATTATAAATCTATATTCATGCAAAATATGTGATCAATCAGCCCCCCTAAACAAAACTCCTACGTCAACCCTTGCTTGAACCCCATATGTTCGTGTTACGTAGCTCTGTAATAACTCGGTCCGAAGAAAAAATTCATAGTTCCACTCTGACCAATGGTAATATTGCTAATGCTATAAACTATATAGAAACAACTTCCATACATTTCCTTAGGTGTGGTTTGTTAGGTTCTCTCTCATAATAATAGAACCCAGTGCTTAAAAAAAATAAATTTTAAAACTATTTTTTTAGCACTGGATCCCACTGTTGTAAGAGGGAACCTCATGAACCACACCTAAGAAAATGTATGAAAGTCATGTCGAAACTATATATGCTTTTACTAGGGAAAAAAAAAATCAAAATATACATTTTTTTTACACAAACTATTCTGGAGAGCACTTGGTGCTTTTCCCTCAGTGCATTTTAAAACTACTAGGTCTCACTTCTGTGAGAGAGAACAACACAAAAAGTATCGAGTGAAAAGCACCTAAGTGCTGTCCAACTATTCTATCTTCTTAATTAAAAACAAATAAGTCCATATCAAACGTTTATCCTCAGTTATGACTTCGAGTATGTTGTTAATGTTCCATATATGATCATCAGTGAAGAGAACCATCCACAAGAATGTAAATACACACAAACACGTACACACAAATGCTGTTAATGTTTGATAATCTAATTAAGTTGTGAAAATGAAAATTTTCAGCACTTATTTATTTTTGGTGTACTTGATAACATACCACTTAAGTGAAAAACTAACCAAAAACTAGCTGAAAAGTTTAAGTGAAAATTTTCTACTGAAAATAATCACTTAATGCATTCTATTTTATTACTTGAAATACTATTTTCATTATGTAAATCAAATTCCTTAAAATTTTCAGTACTTTAAATTCAACGCTTAATTTTTAGTACTTAATTTTCAATTTTATCAAACATACCCTAACTCTTACAAGATGTCATTAATGAGCAACCACTACCAACTGTATTACTACTACCCATTTACTCCATCTAAAAGTAGTAGTGAATGACTGTCTTTGTTAAGGGTAGGGAGTTTTAATTGTAGAACTCACACTATGCTAAAAATGTCGGCTTTAGTAATTATCATAGATTTTTATTTTATTACTCGCATATATTAAAATAATTTGATCAGGTTGACTTTACTACCTCTCATTCTTCAGTCGGTTCTTATAAAATTTAAAAAGTACTCCAGTATTTTAACCGCATTAATATTATTCTCATTCCAAAGACAAAGAACCCAAAGAAATTGACTGAGTATAGACCTATTAGTTTGTGCAATGTGGCTTTCAAGATTATCTCTAAACTCTTGGCAAACCGACTCAAGCGCATGCTTCCGTTCCTTATGTCTGAGAACCAAAGTGCATTTATCCCAGGGTGTCTCATCTCTGATAATGTCTTGGTTGCTTTCGAGACTATGCGTCATTTACAATCAAGGTTCAAAGGAAAAAACCCGTTCATGGCGTTAAAGTTAGACATAAGCAAAGCATATGATTGTTTGGAGTGGGCTTTTTTGGAAGCTGTTTTGCTTAAGTTTGGCTTTGATCCAAGATGGGTGAATTTTGTCATGTGCTGTGTTCATTTCGTTACATATTCGGTTATGGTTGATGGTCAGCCTACTTCTATTTTTTTTTTTGCTTGGAACAACCTACTTCAATTATTTTTCCACATAGGGGCCTTCACCAAGGGCGCCCTTTTCTTGTCTTTTTATTTTATGTGCAGAAGCTCTATCTAGCCTTCTTTTGCAAGCTTGTTTTCGTGGTAGTATCAGTAGTGTTTTTGTTGGAAGACAGTGCCCACAGATTACTCATTTATTATTATTATTTTTTTTTTTTGCAGATGATAGCCTTTTGCTTTGTAAGGCTTCTTAGGCTGAATGTACTTAAATTTTGCGAATTTTGAGACTCAATGAGAGTACTTTAGGACAAAGGATAAATATTGACAAGTCCAACGTGTTTTTTTAGTCCAAATGCCCCGAAGGACACTCGTAATAGCATTATGGATGCTTTGGGTGTGCATGCGTTGATCCCCCGTGACAAGTATCTCAGGCTTCCATCTTTCATAGGAAAGAGCAAGAGGCAAATTTTTTCATATATTAAGGATAGAGTGGAGAGCAAGTGTAAAGGGTGGAAGGAAAAGCTGTAATCTCGAGGTGGCAAGGAAGTGCTAATTAAATCGATAGGTCAGGCAATCCCCTCTTACGCTATGGCATGTTTTAGGCTTCCTTCATCAATTTGTGGGGATATTACAAGGTCGCTTGCACAATTTTGGTGGGTTCATGACATAAATAAAAGGAAGATTCATTGGTCTAAGTGGGAAAGTTTATGCATGGCTAAGCATCTTGGAGGCATGGGTTTTCGCGACTTGGAATGTTTCAATAAGGCAGTGCTTGCAAAGCAAGGCTGGAGACTTTTGCATTATACGTCCTCTTTGTTCTATAAAGTCTTCAAGTCTAGATACTTTCCTCATGGTGACCTCTTTTTCGCTAAAATCGGCTCGTGTCCATTTTTTGCTTGGTGAAGCATTTGGGTTGTTCTTGATGTCCTTCGTAAGGGTGTTCGCTGGAGAGTAAGAAGTGGTAATCAGATTCAAATTGGTCATGACTCTTGGATACCGATGCCTATATCATTCAAGTTCGTGTCACCAGTACCAGATGACGTCAAGAACAAACCTGTTAATTCTCTTGTCGATGAGAATGGGTCTTGTTGGAAGGAAGATCGTATAAATGCTTTATTCCTCTCTCATGAGGCAAAGCTTGTCAGAAGTTTGCCTATTATTTCCTCATTGCATGATGATAAATTGATTTAGCATTGGGAGAAGAAGGGGCAGTTTACAGTGCGCTCCGCTTACTATGTGGCGTTGGAAATGAAACATGCTAGTCGGAATGTGGGTAACAGCTCCTCTCTTTCATCTCTTTTCCTGTGGAATAAATTGTGGAATCTTCGGTTACCGACTAAGGTGAAGAAACAGAACAAATAACGGACTTTCAGGGTGGGTAAGCTACGTCGAAAAATACTCCAAAACACCCACGATCGATTTTAAGGGTCGAGTCCGATAACCGACTATTCGGTTTCCAACAAACCCAAACTCACACCTCAGGTACAACTAAATAGACATGTAGGAAGAAACGCAATGAATAATGGACTCCCGGGGTTGATTAGTATAAAACGTCGTCGAAGTTTTAAAGGATAAAACAGACTACCGTGTATCTCTCTCTCTCTCTTTCCAATTTATAAGATACTGATGTTATTCTTATACCGTTGATGCAGATGGGGAGCAGAAGTTGTGGATTGTTAGCTCGAGTTTGTGCAACAATTCATTCTTTATGTTATGTAGTGAGGCTTTTTTATTATCATGTTGGATGGTGTTTTTTTTTATACTATGTTGGATGGTTGATTATGTGGATTGTTGGATTTCTTAATTTATTTAATATTATGATATGTTGGACATTTTTATTATTATTCTATTATTCGTACATTGGTAATTAATATTAGATTGGGCATGCAGCGCATGTATTGGTGGGGTTACTTTTAGTTAGGAAACTAATTCCTTGTCTTAGAGGAACAAAATTAGTAAGGAAATATAATTTTATTGCTAAAAATCACTTTTAGCGAGAAAACTATTTCCTTGCCTTAGAAGAATACAATTACCAATGAACTATATTTTGTTGCTAAAACCCTCTTTTAGCAAGGAAATTAATTCGTTGTCTTAGGTTAATACTATTGGCAAGGAAATCTTTTTTCCTTGCTAAAACTGTTGGGAATATGCCCTCAAACCAGATAGTTGGACAATGGAATATCATAATGCATTTATGCATGTTAGTTCATGAGATGAATATTAGACTAAAATCCTTAAACAACATTGTATGTGGTTCATTTGTGTATGTGATTACACATGTGAGATATGAATCACAAATCCTTGTTGTTTCAAATAAGTCATAGTGGATGATAAGTCTGGATAACTTATCAGGTATACACTGTAGCATGATTAACGTCTACGGGGTAGAATGATGAATCTCATTCATAAGAGTCTTTGACTCTTGGTTAATATGCTAGTGCACTCGGTGCATTGACGAACCTGAGTTAAACCTATTGACACCTAAACGCTGTCACCGTCAATATGAACTCAAAACTTGTATAGGGATACATGTCCTTAATCCTGAGACAGTTATGGACGCAAGTTGTATGCTTGGTTGCTTTGACTTACCAATCAGTGAGGTCTTGCAAGATCAATACCTGGGTATCTTGGGTAAATCAAGTATGCAACGTTGGGAACATATATTGTCAAGATGGAATTCTACCCTCTTCTATAAAATGAAGAGTAAGTATTCCCTCGAGAATATCACTAGGAGTAATTACTGAGAGCTGGCCAGCCTTTCAACAAAGTGTTATTATTGACATGTTTAGTAATCCAAGCGTAGTGAATGATACTCGAGGAATATAAGATGTACTATCTATTGGGTCGACAGTATCTTAAAACATACATCCCAATGATAGATACGAATACTGCTTGGTAGAGGGACATCCGTATCATATTATACAAGTCTAGCAATCTCTTATGTATGTGTGATTATGTTCTTATGCACTGGAGTACAATTATCATTTTATAGTGGCATTAATGATAATTGATCAATTATTGATTCCTTAGTTAAGAGTATTGACTAGATGGAATAATAATTGATCAGAGCCAGTAATTAAGAACCTAGGAGGTCCCACTCTTAGCTCCGCCAGAATGCTTAGAAGGGAAAATGAGGATGCTGTCAAGACTGGTTCGATCGATCGAAGTTGTTTCGATCGATTGAAGTCAAGGCAGGTTCGATCGATCGAGTTTCGTTCGATCGAACTCACTTCGATCGATTGAAAGTAAGGTCGGTTCTGAGAATCTATAAATAGGTCAACTGCGTCCAGGGAAAAGAGTTCGTCATTTTTAACGTCCCTAAGCTGCTGAAACTGTTTTAGGGTTCCCAAACCTTCTTCATCCTCTCCATTAGAGATCCCACCATCTCTAGCCTCTCCGGGAAGCGTTCGAGGAGACATAAGAGTGAAGATCACCTAGAGGTTGCTGCTGGATATTGCTAAAGGAAGCCATATTCAGAATTGGGTTCAAGACCGTAAGGTATCGCATTCTCTCCCTCTTATTCTACGCATCTATAGAGTTAACAAGTAGTAGATCCGGGCTACCAATAAAGATTTTGTAACTCGATTATTCTGCTGCGCGTTTAAAACAATTTTAAACCTGTTTTTCCTGCAATTGGTATCAGAGCCTCGCTTGTTTGGATCTATAGATGCGTTTTGGAACACTAGTTTTGATTTGCATGTTGAATTTATGACTGTTTTCAAAACTGCATCGTCACAGATCCATTTCTGCAGTGTTTATGCAGCAGAATACAAATCTGTGATTGCATTGGTTGCAAGGTGGGTTCGATCGATCGAAGTAGTCTCGATCGATCGAACATCATCTGTTCTCAAGCGATCGAACTAGTTTCGATCGATCGAACTTTGGTTCTGTTCGATCGATCGAATGTTGGTCGATCGATCGAGACTGCTCTTTTGTCCAGGTGTTCAGTTTACAGATTTAAAGGTTTTAAAACATTTACTTTAAATTTTTATTTATTCTGTAAGTTTTTCAAAACATTCTGTGAAATTGAAAGTTCAATCGATTGAAATATGTTCAATCGATCGAAGGTTCAATCGATTGAAATATGTTCAATCGATCGAAGGTTCAATCGATCGAACCTTTGTCGATCGATCGAAGTGTGACAGAGAACTGTGATGCTGTTTTAAGTTCTAATTCAGTATGTAAAGAGTTTATATACTGTGTGAATCAATTAGGGGTTCCAATGGTACATATATTTGTTATATATATGCGTGGTTGTGCGTGTGACTAACCCTTTTGCAGCAAGCTAAGTCCGCTATCTCCCATGGCACCAAGACTTTTAAATTTTGTATTCAATTATTTGAGATTGGTATTTATTATGTTTTAATTGTTGGCTTGGTTTTAAAGGCATGTGTAAAGGGCGCTGCGACTTCAATCCTACGAAAAGGAAAGTCGCACCGGTTTCCCTAGCCTTTTATTTTATTATTGTTATTTCTATTTCTAGATAAATTGTAAGCTTTGAGAGAAGCATAGGACCAATGTAATAGAATTAGAAAATCCATGAAGATGGAGGAGCAAGCCGTTGTCCATGAAGATGGAGTCAGAGGCAATCAAACCAAGAAGGAGGTTCTATGGAGATAGAGCCATGGGAGATAGAGGCATTGTTGAATGCTTTTATTCCATTTTAGTTTTGGTTTTATATGCTTAGTTGTGATTGGCATTTTATATATTGTTACTACTTGCATGCACGTAAAACAAGTTTTCTAAAATTAAATTCAAAACCTTTTTCCAACACATTAGTAAACACTTGATGTTTATGGGCAATGTGAAGAAACTTTTTTTTTTCTTTCAAATTGAAAAATTCCTATTAGTTCATTGTAAGTATGAGAAATACTCTGTGTTACTCATTTATGAGTGATCATTCCATATGAAGGGTATTTATTATTGATTACTAGATATAAACTTCTTATAAAAATCTAGTGGGAGAGGGACTTATTTTATAACTCCCACGGTCTTCCATAAACGGTTCATTGTAAGGTGGGTAGTATATTCTGTGTCACCCAGCCATGGGTGATCATTCCATACGGAGGATAGACTATATTCATTGGTTACTAGATATGAACTTCCTTTGGATAGAATCAATGAGACGCGTTAGAGGGTGACCACTACACTGAGGCACTACTTGAGGCGGTTGTCATTGGATTCTAGTTAATGGTAAACACTAGCTAAGCTATGGGTAAGGGATTTCACACGGAGCATTATCCAGAAACTTAGAGACCAAAAGTTCAGGAGTCATGAATTGTTTTGTAAGAGTTGCATGACATTCATGATGGGTTTCCCAATCAGGCTATGAGGTTATGATCGCCACACGGAGACTTAATTTCATAGGCTTGACATCCTGAAGATAATTAATGAGTTGGTTAAGGGAATTCCAATGTATCATATAAATTGTCATATTCATGATTTCCATATTGTAATTCTGTTACATTATTTGTATTTCAGATTCATAATGTCTAGCCCACTTGCTATAACTATGATCCAGAATAAGCTAATTGGAAACAACTACATTGAATGGAAACTGGAACTGGATGAATTGTTAACTGCTAATGGATGTAAATACGTTCTTACCATTCCCTGTCCACCTATTCCATGCCATGACACCTCAACTGATCTTGCAGATCAATATTGGGAGTGGATAAGATTTGATGGTATAGCTCGCTCTAGCATCTTAGACTCTTTGTCTGATGTGTTGAAGCAGCAACATCAACCTTTGAACACTGCCCGTGCTATAATATTGAATCTCGAGGAGATGTTTGGGGAGTTGAGTCGAACTGCAAGGCTTAAAGCCTTGGAGTTAGTCATGGACACCAGAATGTTGGAAGGAACTTCTATAAGAGAGCATGTTTTTAAAATGATTACTTATTTCAAAGTACTGGAAGTTCTGGGTTCCGACATTGATGGTGAGACTCAAGTTGACATAATCTTGCATTCGTTTCCTTCATCATTCACTCAATTTAAAAAGGTTTTTAAAATGAGTAAAACAAATTTTTCAACAAGTGAATTGATGAGCTCTCTTGAGGCAACGATGGATATAGTCAAAGAGGAGTCAAATGTTCAAAATTAAACATTGGAATGGCTTCATCTTCTGGAACTAAGCCTAAGAGCATAAGTTCAGAGAAGGAGAAGCAAGACTCAAGGATAGGTGAGCCTAACCCAATTATTAGGAAGAAGGTGAAGGAAAAACAGGTTTAAAGTTAAATCTAAACGCGCAGCGGAAAACAAAGTTCAAAACTTTTATTGGTAGCCTTGGATCTACTACTTATTAACTCTATAGATGCGCATAACAAGATGGAGAAGATTCTATACCTTAGGTCTTGAACCCAATTCTGATTTTTGTCCTTCTCCTTGTGTGTGCAGCAGCAACCTCTAGGAAATCTTCACCCTTATGTCTCCTCGAATGCTCCCAGAGTGGCTAGGGTTGGTGGGAACCCTAATAGTGAGAATAGGGAAGGTTTGGGAACTCTAAACAGGTTCTGCAGCAACTGGTACGTTAAAAACGATCAACTTTTATTTCTGGACGAAGCTGCCCTATTTATAGATTCCCAGAACCGACCTTACTTTCAATCGATCGAAGTGACTTCGATCGATCGAACTGTCGATCGATCGAACCTCGTTCGATCGATCGAACCTGTCTAGACTTCAATCGATCGAAACAACTTCGATCGATCGAACCAGTCTTGACAGCATTCTCATTTGCCTTTCCAAGCATTCTGGCGGAGCTAAGAGTGGGACCTCCTAGGTTCTTAATTACTGGCTCCGATTAATTATTATTCCATCTAGTCAGTACTCTTGACTAAGGAATCAATAATTAATCAATTATCATTAATGCCACTATAAAATGATAATTGCACTCCAGTGCATAAGAACATAATCACACATACATAAGTGATTGCTAGACTTGTATAATATGATACGCATGTCCCTCTACCAGGCAGTATTCGTATCTATCATTGGGATGTATGTCTTAAGATACTGTCGACCCAATAGATAGTACATCTTATATTCCTCAAGTATCATTCACTACTCTTGGATTACTAAACATGTCAACAATAACACTTTGTTGACAAGGCTGGCCAGCTCTCAGTAATCACTCCTAGTGACATTCTCGAGGGAATACTTACTCTTCGTTTTATTGAAGAGGGTAGAATTCCATCTTGACAATATATGTTCCCAACGTTGCATACTTGATTTACCCAAGATACCCAGGTGTTGGTCTTGCAAGACCTCACTGATTGGTAAGTCAAAGCAACCAAGCATACAACTTGCGTCCATAACTGTCTCAGGATTAAGGACATGTATCCCTATACAAGTTTTGAGTTCCTATTGACGGTGACAGCGTTTAGGTGTCAATAGGTTTAACTCAGGTCCGTCAATACACCGAGTGCACTAGCATATTAACCAAGAGTCAAAGACTCTTATGAATGAGATTCATCATTCTACCCCGTAGACGTTAATCATGCTACAGTGTATACCTGATAAGTTATTCAGACTTATCATCCACTGTGACTTATTTGAAACAACAAGGATTTGTGATTCATATCTCACATGTGTAATCACATACACAAATGAACCACATACAATGTTGTTTAAGGATTCCAGTCTAATATTCATCTCATGAACTAACATGCATAAATGCATTATGATATTCCATTGTCCAACTAACTGGTTTGAGGGCATATTCCCAACAAACTCCCACTTGCACTCATAACCATATAGCGTTAGTACTAACACTAGCATAGTCTCTGTGACTTGTCAAAATCCTTAACCCGTAAGGTTTTGCATAGGGACTGATGATCATCGACTGAAACAATCCATAGTAAAACATCTTCATGTTATACTATATCCCTAGACAAAAGACGTCACATGACATGTATCCAGTAAAGCTAATTTGAACATTGTCCAAAACACCATCACCCTGCATATATCCGCTAGTTCTTTCTCAAGCCCTAGAGAATATATACTTTATGATAGTTCAGAAAACTGAACATTCATTTGGACTGATATCTGTGAACAACCTCAACGGTATAACTGATATCCATACCTAACATCACATACAAAGTTTATCAATAGCGAAGGCTTATGATATACCTTTCATGTGATCTCTTTCATCTTGTATCCCAAGATACAAATCTTGAAAGAGCAATAGGTTATGTTCAAAGGTGAAAAACCTTTATCGAAACGTTCCACGTTGAATCTAGCCAGCAACTTTCTGATATAGAAGTTTGAGACAATCTCATTATCTTAACTTTCTGATCTTGAATGAGCAAAAATCATAAGATTATAGCTCGCCTCACCGAGATCATAAATATCAAGTATACTGTAGAAACTCAACCTTAATCATTGATGATACTACTTTAACATATCACAATGATAAAGATGTCATCAATATATGGAACCATAATCACCACCACACTTCCTTTGCGCAAGGATCCTTTCATCCACTTAAGCTACATCCACACTTTAGATGAATCCAAAGTATTTTGACCAATATGTCAAAACAGATGTCCTTATCTCTGGATGATTGCTTTAGTCCATAGACTTATGCAAATCACATACCAGAGCTTCCTTATCACAAAACTTCAATGCACCAGGGAATTTCAACAATGTTGAGAATTCTCCCACTGCAATGAAGTACCAATGTAGGAATGGATGAAGAGGTAGTAGATTTTAGTTCTAGATGATTTATAGATTGCTTTAAGATATAAATTACTTTACTCTTTTATATTATCTTTCCTTTGCAAAATTTGGTCTCCAACCAACTTTTGTTTTCTCTGGAAACACTACAAAAGTATTATACTTCTAATCTAGATTCAAAAGGCTCATCATTTCTTTACACCAAAGTGCTAGACATCCTTATCCAAAGTTACCATGAGAAAGAAGTCGCATTCTTTTCACAACTTTGGGGATGTCTATCGAAAAGATTTGCTTTTGAATAAGATCCAGTATATACATTGTAGTTCCATCGAGAAAAACAAGGAATAGTAGTAACTCTAAATAACTCATCCCATGACCCAGTCATATCTAAAAGAAGATAGTTCCTTCTACCTGCTACACCATCCCGTGGAGGCGCACTAGGTGTAGACTGTCGAGAAAGAATCTCATTCTTATCTCCTTTGGACAATAAATACATTAGATAGATACTCACCATTTTGATCAAATCAAAAGGTAATGATATTCTTTTACCAATTACTCTTCATTCCAAAACTTTTGAATTTCTTCAAAATTGAGGATGAAGATGCAATAAGTAAATGTATATCAGTATCCAAAGTAGTCGAAACTACTTTTCAACTCTAATGTTTATTGCCCTACATACATGAGTATGTCCTAATTCTAATAAGTCCTTGGTCGTGTGATTTTCAAAAGAAAAGTCACCTGATCATATTAGCCTCTAAATAGGATTGACAAACAGGTAGTGGTTTCAACAACCAAAAAAGTTTTAGGATCCAATCCTTTACTCCCCATTTATCCTAATTTAGATTAACATGATCTGATCACATTTACTCTCTAAATAGGATTGACAAATAGGCAATGGTCTTAGCAACCGAAAGAGTTTAGGATCCTATCCTTTACTCCCCATTTATCCTATTTAGATTAAATATGATCTAACCTCAAAACCAAAAGTCATAGAATTAGTTGAGGGTGCTATCCTTTTAGATGGTAAAATATCCACGAGTCATTTAAATACTACATTAGATAATATATGAGAAACAAGAGTAAATTGGTGAGATACTTGCTTGACAAGTTATTTAGATCACATAAAAGAACGCTTTCTTTTAATCAAGAATTTCAGTACCAAAATCAAAAGAATAAATATTATTCATTAATTCAAAACTGAAATCCATCTAATAACTCCAAAGTTTTATTACAATATAAAACTATTAATCTAATAGCAACTCTTGCATCAGATCCCAAAAGGCAATCAAGATCTTCTAATCACTGCACATTCTTATTTTCCAATTCCCTGCAACAATTACAGATATAATTTAGAAAATACAGAATTAGTGCCCATAGTAGTTGAAGTATCAGTTTTTCAACTTACTTCAAAAACTAGTGAAAGGATCGTACCTTGCCTTTTGGCAGTCAAGTATTCCACACAGTTCCTTTTCCAATGCCCTCTCATGCCACAATGGAAACACTTTCCTTTTGGCACGGCACCAGCCTTTCCCTTTCCAAGTCTTGCCTTCTTCTTCTCTGAACTTATGCTCTTAGGCTTAGTTCCAGAAGATGAAGCCATTCCAATGTTCTGAACATTTGACTCCTCTTTGACTATATCCATCGTTGCCTCAAGAGAGCTCATCAACTCACTTGTTGAAAAAACTGTTTTACTCATTTTAAAAACCTTTTTAAATTGAGTGAATGATGAAGGCAACGAATGCAAGATTATGTCAACTTGAGTCTCACCATCAATGTCGGAACCATGAACTTCCATTACTTTGAAATAAGTAATCATTTTAAAAACATGCTCTCTTATTGAAGTTCCTTCCAACATTCTGGTGTCCATGACTAACTCCAAGGCTCTAAGCCTTGCAGTACGTCTCAGTTCCCCAAACATCTCCTCGAGGTTCAATATTATAGCACGGGCAGTGTTCAAAGGTTGATGTTGCTGCTTCAACACATCAGACAAAGAGTCTAAGATGCTAGAGCGAGCTATACCATCAAATCTTATCCACTGCCAATATTGATCCGCAAGATCAGTTGGGGTGTCATGGTATGGAATAGGTGGACAGGGAATGGTAAGAACGTATTTACATCCATTAGCAGTTAACAATTCATCCAGTTCCAGTTTCCATTCAACGTAGTTATTTCCAATTAGCTTATTCTGGATCATGGTTATAGCAAGTGGGCTAGACATTATGAATCTGAAATACAAATAATGTAACAGAATTACAATATGGAAATCATGAATATGACAATTTATATGATACATTGGAATTCCCTTAACCAACTCATTAATTGTCTTCAGGATGTCAAGCCTATGAAATTAAGTCTCCGTGTGGTGATCATAACCTCATAGCCTGATTGGGAAACCCATCATGAATGTCATGCAACTCTTACAAAACAATTCATGACTCCTGAACTTTTGGTCTCTAAGTTTCTGGATAATGCTCCGTGTGGAATCCCTTACCCATAGCTTAGCTAGTGTTTACCATTAACTAGAATTCAATGACAACCGCCTCAAGTAGTGCCTCAGTGTAGTGGTCACCCTCTAACGCGTCTCATTGATTCTATCCAAAGGAAGTTCATATCTAGTAACCAATGAATAGTCTATCCTCCGTATGGAATGATCACCCATGGCTGGGTGACACAGAATATACTACCCACCTTACAATGAACCGTTTATGGAAGACCGTGGGAGTTATAAAATAAGTCCCTCTCCCACTAGATTTTTATAAGAAGTTCATATCTAGTAATCAATAAGAAATACCCTCCGTATGGAATGATCACCCATGGCTGGGTGACACAGAGTAATTCTCATACTTACAATGAACTAATAGGAATTTTTCAATTTGAAAAAAAATTTCTTCACATTGCCCATAAACATCAAGTGTTTGCTAATGTGTTGAAAAAAGGTTTTTGAATTTCATTTTAGAAAACCTGTTTTACGTGCATGCAAGTAGTAACAATATATAAAATTCCAATCACAACTAAGCACATAAAACAAAAACTAAAATGAAATAAAAGCATTCAACAATGCCTCTATCTCCCATGACTCTATCTCCATAGAACCTTCTTCTTGGTTTGATTGCCTCCAACTCCATCTTCATGGACAACGGCTTGCTCCTCCATCTTCATGGATTTTCTAATTCTATTACATTGGTCCTATACTTCTCTGGAAGCTTACAATTTATCTAGAAATAGAAATAACAACAATAAAATAAAAGGCTAGGGAAACCGGTGCGACTTTCCTTTTCATAGGATTGAAGTCGCAGCGCCCTTTACATAAGCCTTAAATCCAAACCAACAATTAAATACAAAATTTAAAAGTCTTGGTGCCATGGGAGATAGCGGACTAAGCTTGCTGCAAAAGGGTTAGTCACACGCACAACCACGCATATATATAACAAATATATGTACCATTGGAACCCCTAATTGATTCACACAGTATATAAACTCTTTACATACTGAATTAGAACTTAAAACAGCATCACTGCTCTGTCACACTTCGATCGATCAAAAAGGTTCGATCGATTGAACCTTCGATCGATTGAACATAGTTCAATCGATTGAACTTTCAGTTTCACAGAATGTTTTGAAAAACTTATAGAATAAATAAAAATTTAAAGTAAATGTTTTAAAACCTTTAAATCTGTAAACTGAACACCTGGACAAAAGAGCAGTCTCGATCGATCGACCAACATTCGATCGATCGAACAGAACCAAAGTTCGATCGATCGAAACTAGTTCGAACGCTTGAGAACAGATGATGTTCGATCGATCGAGACTACTTCGATCGATCGAACCCACCTTGCATCCAATGCAATCACAGATTTGTATTCTGCTGCATAAACACTGCAGAAACGGATCTGTGACGATGCAGTTTTGAAAACAGTCCTAAAATCAACATGCAAATCAAAACTAGTGTTCCAAAACGCATCTATAGATCCAAATAAGCGAGGCTTTGATACCAATTGAAGGAAAAACATGTTTAAAGTTAAATCTAAACGCGCAGCGGAAAACAAAGTTCAAAACTTTTATTGGTAGCCTTGGATCTACTACTTATTAACTCTATAGATGCGCATAACAAGATGGAGAAGATTCTATACCTTAGGTCTTGAACCCAATTCTGATTTTTGTCCTTCTCCTTGTGTGTGCAGCAGCAACCTCTAGGAAATCTTCACCCTTATGTCTCCTCGAATGCTCCCAGAGTGGCTAGGGTTGGTGGGAACCCTAATAGTGAGAATAGGGAAGGTTTGGGAACTCTAAACAGGTTCTGCAGCAACTGGTACGTTAAAAACGATCAACTTTTATTTCTGGACGAAGCTGCCCTATTTATAGATTCCCAGAACCGACCTTACTTTCAATCGATCGAAGTGACTTCGATCGATCGAACTGTCGATCGATCGAACCTCGTTCGATCGATCGAACCTGTCTAGACTTCAATCGATCGAAACAACTTCGATCGATCGAACCAGTCTTGACAGCATTCTCATTTGCCTTTCCAAGCATTCTGGCGGAGCTAAGAGTGGGACCTCCTAGGTTCTTAATTACTGGCTCCGATTAATTATTATTCCATCTAGTCAGTACTCTTGACTAAGGAATCAATAATTAATCAATTATCATTAATGCCACTATAAAATGATAATTGCACTCCAGTGCATAAGAACATAATCACACATACATAAGTGATTGCTAGACTTGTATAATATGATACGCATGTCCCTCTACCAGGCAGTATTCGTATCTATCATTGGGATGTATGTCTTAAGATACTGTCGACCCAATAGATAGTACATCTTATATTCCTCAAGTATCATTCACTACTCTTGGATTACTAAACATGTCAACAATAACACTTTGTTGACAAGGCTGGCCAGCTCTCAGTAATCACTCCTAGTGACATTCTCGAGGGAATACTTACTCTTCGTTTTATTGAAGAGGGTAGAATTCCATCTTGACAATATATGTTCCCAACGTTGCATACTTGATTTACCCAAGATACCCAGGTGTTGGTCTTGCAAGACCTCACTGATTGGTAAGTCAAAGCAACCAAGCATACAACTTGCGTCCATAACTGTCTCAGGATTAAGGACATGTATCCCTATACAAGTTTTGAGTTCCTATTGACGGTGACAGCGTTTAGGTGTCAATAGGTTTAACTCAGGTCCGTCAATGCACCGAGTGCACTAGCATATTAACCAAGAGTCAAAGACTCTTATGAATGAGATTCATCATTCTACCCCGTAGACGTTAATCATGCTACAGTGTATACCTGATAAGTTATCCAGACTTATCATCCACTGTGACTTATTTGAAACAACAAGGATTTGTGATTCATATCTCACATGTGTAATCACATACACAAATGAACCACATACAATGTTGTTTAAGGATTCCAGTCTAATATTCATCTCATGAACTAACATGCATAAATGCATTATGATATTCCATTGTCCAACTAACTGGTTTGAGGGCATATTCCCAACAGAAGGCAAGACTTGGAAAGGGAAAGGCTGGTGCTATGCCGAAAGGAAAGTGTTTCCATTGTGGTGTGAGAGGGCATTGGAAAAGGAACTGTGTGGAATACTTGACTGCCAAAAGGCAAGGGGATTGGAAAATTAGAATGTGCAGTGATTAGAAGATCTTGATTGCCTTTTAGGATTTGATGCAAGAGTTGCTATTAGATTAGTAGTTTTATATTGTAATAAAACTTATGGAGTTATTAGATGGATTTCAGTTTTGAATTAATGAATAATATTTATTCTTTTGATTTTGGTACTGAAATTCTTGATTAAAAGAAAGCATTCTTTTATGTGATCTAAATAACTTGTCAAGCAAGTATCTCACCTATTTACTCTTGTTCTCATATATTATCTAATGTAGTATTTAAATGACTCATAGGTATTTTACCATCTAAAAGGATAGCACCTTCAACTAATTCTATAATTTTTTGGTTTAGAGGTTAGATCACATTTAATCTAAATAGGATAAATAGGGAGTAAAGGATTGGATCCTAAACTCTTTTGGTTGCTAAGACCATTGTCTATTTGTCAATCCTATTTAGAGAGTAAACGTGATCAGATCATATTAATCTAAATAGGATAAATAGGAAGTAGAGGATTGGATCCTAGACTTTTTTGGTTGCTAAGACCACTGCCTATTTGTCAATCCTATTTAGAGGGTAATGTGATCAGGTGATTTTCCTTTTTAAAGATCACACGACCAAAGACTTATAAGAATTAGGCATACTCAAGTATGTAGGCCAATAAACATTAGAGTTGAAAAGTAATTTCGTCTACTCTGGATACTGATATACATTTACTTATTGCATCTTCATCCTCAATTTTGAAGAAATTCAAAAGTTTTGGAATGAAGAGTAATTGGTAAAAGAATATCGTTGCCTTTTGATTTGATCAAAATGGTGAGTATCTGTCTAATGTGTTTATTGTCTATAAGAGATAAGAATGAAATTCTTTCTCGACAGTCTACACCTAGTGCGCCTCCACGGGATGGTGTAGCAGGTAGAATGAGCTATCTTCTTTTAGATATGACTGGGTCATGGGATGAGTTATTTAGAGTTACTACCGTTCCTTGTTTTTCTCGATGGAACTACAATGTATATACTGGATCTTGTTCAAAAGTAAATCTTTTTGATAGACATCCCCAAAGTTGTGAAAAGAATGCGACTTCTTTCTCATGGTAACTTTGGATAAGGATGTCTAGCACTTTGGTGTAAGAAATGTTGAGCCTTTTGAATCTAGATTAGAAGTGTAATACTTTTGTAGTGTTTCCAGAGAAAACAAAAGTTGGTTGGAGACCAAATTTTGCAAAGGAAAGATAATATAAAAGAGTAAAGTAATTATTACATAAAGCAATCTATAAATCATCTGGAACTAAAATCTACTACCTCTTCATCCGTTCCTACATCGGTACTTCATTCTAGTGGGAGAATTCTTAGCGTTGCTAAAATCTCCTTGTGCATTGAAGTTTTGTGATAAGGAAGCTCTGGTATGCGATTTGCATAAGTCTACAGACTTAAGCAATCATCCAGAGATAAGGACATCTGTTTTGACATGTTGGTCAAAATACTTTGGATTCGTCTAAATTATGAATGTGGCTTAAATGGATAAAAGGATCCTTGCGCAAAGGAAGTGTGGTGGTGATCATGGGTTCTTCATATTGATGACATCTTTATCATTGCAAGATGTTAAAGTAGTGTTATCAATGATTGAGGTTAAGTTTCTACAGTATACTTGATATTTATGATCTCGGTGAGGCGAGCTATAATCTTTAGATTTTTGCTCATTCAAGATCGGAAAGTTAAGATAATGAGATTATCTCAAACTTCTATATCAGAAAGTTGCTGGCTAGATTCAACGTAGAACATTTCGATAAAAGTTTTTTTCACCTTTGAACATAACTTATTGGTCTTTCAAGACTTGTATCTTAGGATGCAAGATGAAAGAGGTCGCATGAAAGGTATATCATAAAGCCTTCGCTATTGATAAACCTTATATGTGATGTTAAGTATGGGATATCTGTTATACCGTTTAGGTTGTTCACAGATATCAGTCCAAATGAATGTTCAGTTTTCTGAACTATCATAAAGTATATATTCTCTAGGGCTTGAGAAAGAACTAGCGGATATATGCAGGGTGATGGTGTTTTGGACAATGTTCAAATTAGCTTTACTGGATACATGTCTGGTGACGTCTTTTGTCTAGGGATATAGTATAACATGAAGATGTTCTACTATGGATTGTTTCAGTCGATGATCATCAATCCCTTTACAAAACCTTATGGGTTAAGGATTTTGACAAGTCATATAGATAATGCTATTGTTGTTTTAACACTATATGGTTATGAGTGCAAGTGGGAGTTTGTTGGGAATATGCCCTCAAACTAGATAGTTGGACAATGGAATATCGTAATGCTTTTATGCATGTTAGTTCATGAGATGAATTTTAGACTGAAATCCTTAAACAACATTGTATGTGGTTCATTTGTGTATGTGACTACTTATGTGAGATATGAATCACAAATCCTCGTTGTTTCAAATAAGTCACAGTGGATGATAAGTCTGGATAACTTATCAGGTATACACTGTAGCATGATTAACGTCTACGGGGTAGAATGATGAATCTCATTCATAAGAGTCTTTGACTCTTGGTTAATATGCTAGTGCACTCGGTGCATTGACGAACCTGAGTTAAACCTATTGACACCTAAACGCTGTAAGCGTCAATAGGAACTCAAAACTTGTATAGGGATACATGTCCTTAATCCCGAGACAATTATGGATGCAAGTTGTATGCTTGGTTGCTTTGACTTACCAATCAGTGAGGTCTTGCAAGATCAACACCTGGGTATCTTGGGTAAATCAAGTATGCAACGTTGGGAACATATATTGTCAAGATGGAATTCTACCCTCTTCTATAAAACGAAGAGTAAGTATTCCTTCGAGAATGTCACTAGGAGTGATTACTTAGAGCTGGCCAGCCTTGTCAACAAAGTGTTATTGTTGACATGTTTAGTAATCCAAGCGTAGTGAATGATACTCGAGGAATATAAGATGTACTATCTATTGGGTCGACAGTATCTTAAAACATACATCCCAATGATAGATACGAATACTGCTTGGTAGAGGGACATCCGTATCATATTATACAAGTCTAGCAATCGCTTATGTATGTGTGATTATGTTCTTATGCACTGGAGTGCAATTATCATTTTATAGTGGCATTAATGATAATTGATCAATTATTGATTCCTTAGTTAAGAGTATTGACTAGATGGAATAATACTTGATCGGAGCCAGTAATTAAGAACCTAGGAGGTCCCACTCTTAGCTCCGCCAGAATACTTGGAAGGGCAAATGAGGATGCTGTCAAGACTGGTTCGATCGATCGAAGTTGTTTCGATCGATTGAAGTCAAGGTAGGTTCGATCGATCGAGTTTCGTTCGATCGATCGCATGTTCGATCGATCGAACTCACTTCGATCGATTGAAAGTAAGGTCGGTTCTGAGAATCTATAAATAGGACAGCTGCGTCCAGGGAATAGAGTTCGTTGTTTTTAAACGTCCCTAAGCTGCTGAAACTGTTTTAGGGTTCCCAAACCTTCTTCATCCTCTCCATTAGAGATCCCACCATCTCTAGCCTCTCTGGGAAGCGTTCGAGGAGACATAAGAGTGAAGATCACCTAGAGGTTGCTGCTGGATATTGCTAAAGGAAGCCATATTCAGAATTGGGTTCAAGACCGTGAGGTATCACATTCTCTCCCTCTTATTCTACGCATCTATAGAGTTAACAAGTAGTAGATCCGGGCTACCAATAAAAGATTTTGTAACTCGATTATTCCGCTGCGCGTTTAAAACAATTTTAAACCTGTTTTTCCTACAAAAATGACTTTTAGCAAGGAAAATATTTCCTCACCTTAGAGTTAGATATTTAGCAACGAAAATTTCCTTGCCAAATGTCCATATTAAACACAAAATTTTTAACTTTTGGCAAGTAATCAAGCCATTTAGCAATGAAATATTAAGCATTAGCAAGGAAAAAAAATTCCTCGCTAAAAGTTAAAAATTGGCAAGGAAAATATTTTTCCTAGCTAGAGGCTTTAGAGACGAACCTTTTGGCAAGGAATCTGGTAACGAAAGACTTTCCTTGCTAAAGACTTTAGCCACGAAATTGTGACATTTAGCAAAGAGTTTTTTCCTTGTAAAAACCATTTTTTGTTGTAGTGTAGTAGTGCGTGGCTTAGTATTTGTTCGGCTGAGTTCAAGAAGGTTGGGATGAATCTGAGATTTGATGATTGGGTGGAAAATTAAGCTATTAATGGATGGGGTGAGTGGACTGCCATAAAGAGTTCTTTAGACAGCTTGGTTACTATGGAATAATAGAAATAAGCTTCTTTTTGAGGAAAATGAGGACACAAATGTCAATTTGGTTTTGTGGATACCAGGATTCCACCGCTTTGTTTTGTTTTTGAAACTTGTTTGACTTTTGAATCAAGGAAAGAGAAAAGGTCTGTTGAAAACAGATACAGAGTCGCCACTTGGTCTTTAAGGAACCAAGAAACCTAATTTTGACTCACCCAAATGGATAAAGGGCACCGGCCCTTCATAACCAAAGAACTTGGCTCGGGGTTTTGGTACGAGAGAGGAAGGAGCCTTTGTCACGACTAAAACACCCTCAACTCGCCCCGTCTCTCGACGGGCCTCAATTAGCATCCAAATAATCATCTTATACTATGTATGGTTCGGCAATTAATACTATGATAGTATATTACATCACATAAGAATCTTGAAATTGAAAATCAAAAGATAAGATATCATTCATAAGATTTAAGTCAAATATCATACAATGTAAAGTGAAAATCACACAAATAAACCTAGGAAAAATCGTCTAATCATGTATCAAATAATCAAGACTTCCTAATCCAAAGGGGGCATGAATTGTTCTTGAAACAAATAAACAAAGAAATCAAAATATGCTTAGCAAGCTAGTATGATGCATGTTAATCTTTGAGAAAAGAAGACCTCTCAATTCCCGGGACGGATGAGAAAGGATGATTAGATCGAGGGGAAGCATGAACGTGTGATCAAGTTCATTCCTTATAATCTTCTTAGATTAGGAGCCATGAAGGCCCCAAATCTTGCATGGATGCAATGTATGTATCTAGAATGTGCCAAGGTTGTGGTGTGCTTTGTGTTCATGGATTCCTAGAATGACTTAGAAGTCTATAATGTGTATGAATGAATGAATGAAATCATCATGGGATATGTATAAATGTAGTATGAACTACTTCCTAAGATATGAACTAATTTGGAAGGCACATAAGCATCAAATCAAAGAATAAAAGTTAAAATGTGCTTGCTGTGAATAGTGGACAGAATAGTAACTAAATCTTTGGAAATTTGAAAAGAGGGGTTAGGAACGTTTTCAATGCATGATTTTTTATGGAGATATTCCTTATTGTGTCTAGAATACAACCCAAAAAGCCAATCCTTAATAACTATCACATATTGAGAGAAATCATATGAACAACAGAGGTCAGTCAGAAACAGAGTCCGTACTGTTGACTGAAATGTTAAAAAATCTTAGAAAATGAAAACGAATGATCTAGGGGCCCATTTTATACAGAAAGTTTCCTAAGACATGTAAGTTTAAGGAAAAAATAAGTTAGGACCACCCCTTTTGGAAAATATGTCTGAAAAATAGGTTGGAAGTTAGTCAAGCTGCTGTGACAGCAGAGGCAGAATGTTTGGAAGGAATGTTTGGGCCCAAATGGACCATTTTCAAGTACTTTCAAGTCAAACCAAAAATCATGGGTGTTCTCCAATGAGTTAGGGAGACTTTCCAAGTGGCCTTGCATCTATATGTTGAGTATTGAGTTCTAGAGAAATCTTTGAACTCAGCTCACTCACTGCTTTGACTCACTGTTTTGAAGATTTTGGGAAAAATAAGGTTTTCTTTCTTGAAATCAAAATGAGGGGTTTTAAGAGGGGTTTTGAAGTAGATGTTTTGAAAGCATATTTTCAATACTCAATGAAGACTATAGCCACTTAAAATGCCAACATTCAACTCATCATCAAGAACCTCCAAGATTGTTGGAGAAACTTATTTTCATTTGAGCATAACTTCAATACACTTCAAGGACACCTTAGAGGTATTGAAGTTATGATCATCATCTATCAAACATGTTTTTGAGGTCAAGAGCTACTATCCATAAGGATTCACTCACCCCAAACTTCATGTCATCATTTAGATGATGATGAACTAGTAAGTAAATAAAGAAAATCAAAAAGAAATGAGGTGAGAGGAGATAAACAATGAATAAACAAGCAAGTAGATAATGATCAATAGATGATATTCATGAAGTATTGAACTTGTAGATTGGTGTTTCACTCATATGTAATGACATTGGACATGGAAGAAGCTTCCACTCTCTTAAATGCTCACTAAAATGGTGGTTGAGTGTATTGAATGTTGAAGTAAATGAGAGTAATGAAGTAAAAACAAAGTTTAGAACTCACTTTTGTTTTGAAAATCAAAGAAGAAAGCTTCTTTTCTCTTTACTATAATCTTATCTCTCCAACTTTCTCTCCCAAACTTTCTCTAAACTTGCATTTGACTCCCCCAAAATGAAGAGCAATGGGGGGTTTAAATAGGCCAACTTAGGGTGGTTTTGAGATTTAGAAAGTATTCACATTGGCTCTAAACATCTGAAATCATAAAACTATGTCGTTTTGATTTTTAATTAATCAAAATGAATCCCCAAGAAAAATTACAAAAAAACATCATTCTGGAGGGTAGTACCGCGACGGCAGTGGGCCAGTGACGCGGCGGCAGTGGGCCAGTGCCGTGGCGGCACTGCTCCTCCTTCGTCCAGATAATGCTGTTTAGGCCCCTTGAGGTTCCGGTATTCGCGAAAAGGCCCTATTTCGTCCGAAATTCACAGAAAATGCGTACGAACTCCAAATTGAGGTTGTGATATACCGTTGGAAAGGTAATGGAGTATACTTTACATAAACAATAGTTCGGGGATAGGTCACTTTGAAAAGTTTTACGGTATTTGCGATAAAAGCTGATTTGATCGCCTTTTTCGGCTTTGGAAATCCATAATAAATTCGTTTTAAATCCAGGAATTATGTGTGATATACCGTTGGAAAGCTATTGACCTCTAGTATCCATGAAAAATATTTGAAAATTGCTTCGGTGCCCCGATTCCAAAGTCAAATCTTGGTCAAACTGGTCAAACTTGGGATTCCCGGGAAATTCTGGGAACCTCCGGGAGCTTCCAGGAGCCGACGTTTTTGCTCGATTCTCTTTTAAACTCATTTTAATACTTTTCTAATGATTCCGGTGAATTCAGACGATTTCGGTCAAACTTGGTCAAACTTGGTCGAACTCGGTCAAACCTTGGTCAAACCGGTCCACGGGGAACTTCCGGGACTTTCGGGGGTCTCTGGGAGCTGACGATTTCATCCGGTTTTACTTAAAAACTCATTTTATCATTTTTCTTATGACATAGCATGTTTTCAGAACTTCGGGGCCAAATCTGGGAGTCTTCGGGCTTTCAGGGGCATTTTGGTCAATCTGAGCATTCTGAGAGATAGAGCTGACTTCCAGGAGTCCCTTTTTTACGATCATTGTGAACCACCAAGCTATGGGTCTCCTAAATCCGATAGCTGACAAAATGGGGTGTCTACAGTTTGCCCCTCTTTGGCAGGAACTTGCGAGGCAACGCATGTCGCAAGCGAGTGCCAAAGTTTTGAAGAGACAGGACTTTTGGAGGCTATAGATTTAGGATAAAAAAAGCGTTGCAAAAGATGCAATGATACTGAGGCTAGTGCTGGTTGCGCTCTGCGTGAGCTGCCTACGTATCCTAGGGGAAATCAGACCAGGGCATAGTTCAGGGCACAAAGGAACAAATCACACATGCACAATGAGACAGGCGGATGCTATGCTATGAGGATGATATGCAATGCATGGATATGATATGAATTGTGTCATGAGTCCTATCATGTCTAGTGTTATGATCCTAGTATGAGCAGGTGCTGTGGGGTGTGCCATTCCGAGTGGGCTGGTGTTGTGCTAGTGTTTGTGACTGTGATGTGGTGGATGACTTGGATAAGGACATCAAGGTTTAGAAGACTCTGGGTCTAGGGGCAAACTTCTGTGCTTTGCAAGCGGATGTAATCGAACGTGGGGTCCTAGAGGATTATAATCGGAGACGCCTTTTGGCAAATAACCGACGGACACGGGAGCCCTGGAAATTAAGAGACGGACACAGAAGTCAAGGGATGATCATGAAATCCTGAGATGTCACATGATGAACATGGAAGCCCCATGGCATATTTTGAATGAGAGCGATGATGATTAATGAACAGACAATGTTTGCATCGAGATGATGAGTCGACAATGGACTACTGTGATTGAACTGACGGTGTATGAATCCGCTGAGGATTAATCTGAATCTGCTGGGGATGAAGCGACTCTTTCTAGGATCTCTCTTCAACTGCTTCTTTTGATCAAATCTTACGGGCCGGTCGGGGCCTCCGAGAGCCGGTATCTTTCTGCTTCTGTCCTCGGGGGATGATGCGGGGTTCTCGGGGAATCTCTTTTCCTTGATCGGGAACCAGGACTCATCTCTGAATCTCTCACGGTTGATCAAATCTTGCGGTGCTCAATCCAAGAGGGCCTGTCGGGGCCTCCGGGAGCTGGTATCTTTCTGCTTCTGTCCTCGGGGGATGATGCGGGGTTCTCGGGGATATCTCTTTTCTTGATCGGGAACCAGGACCCATCTATGAATCTCTCACGGTTGATCAAATCTTGCGGTGCTCAATCCAAGAGGGCCTGTCGGGGCCTCCGGGAGCTGGTAACTTTCTGCTTCTGTCCTCGGGGGATGATGCAGGGTTCTCGGGGAATCTTTTTTCCTTGATCGGGAACCAGGACTCATCTCTGAATCTCTCACGGTTGATCAAATCTTGCGGTGCTCAATCCAAGAGGGACTGTCGGGGCCTCCGGGAGCTGGTATCTTTCTGCTTCTGTCCTCGGGGGATGATGCAGGGTTCTCAAGGAATCTCTTTTCTTAGTTTTCGGTGCCTTGGCCAAAATCCAGGATTCGTTCTCGGAACTCTCGTGTTTGATCAAAATTTACGACGGTTGTTTTGAAATAGCCGATTCGGGTCCTCGGGAGTCAATTTTTCCCAGTTTCTGCCTGTTGGAGGTAGTTCTGACAACTTTTAGCCTGCTTGGGGTAAAACCTGACAAATCTTGACCCGAATGGGCCACTAGGGCTGATCGGGGCCAAAAATAGGCTGAAAAAGGCCAAAATAGGTCAAAACGGAGCGAAACGGAGCAAAACGAAGCAAAGCGGGGCCCGCGGGGAGAAGTGCCGCGGCGGCACTGGGTGGCTGGACTCCATCTTTGTATATCTCGGGTTTTTGAGCTTTTGAAGCTCATTCTTGGCCATTTTGGGGTGTTTTTGGAGCCAAAAATTGCCAAAACGCAGCTTGTGCGCGCTCAGGTGAGTAATCCTACCCCGTAGTTAGAATTTTAATTGGTGTTTTGGTTTGCTCAATTTTTCAAGAAGAAAGTTTAACTTTGACTTCCATTTTCTTTGTAGATCCATGGCTTCGAGCTCGAGGAGACCGTCTAAGAAGGCCAAGGAACCGATGAAAGCCGAGATGCAAACCCCGGACTTGATTTTACGGGACCCCCAACATCATCTTTCGACCGCGGCTCTAGCGAGCTTGGTATGTGAAACCTTTGACAATTTAGGACTATTTCCATGTATTGTGCTAGTTTTGTGAGCCGTAGGGTGCACCTAGAGATCGTTAGAAGTTCGATTTGTGCTCAAATGTTGATTTTGCGAATTTGGACCTCGGGTCGTGAATAGTGATTTTGTGCATTGCTTTTGTCGTCTCTGGTATGTGCAGGTGCCGGAAGTAACACTGAAGGGCCACGGTAGCCTCGCTCATGCTTTTCTATGGTATACTCAACTCTCGCCCACCGTCAAGAGGATGGTCGATGACGCCGGGTTCGGAGGCTTTGTTCGTCTGGTTTCGAAAAGCAGCAATGATTTGGCACACTTTTATGCTTTGGCTGAGAGGTGGTGGGACACCACCAATACTTTTCACCTGCCGTTCGGCGAGATGACCATGACGCCCTTTGACTTTTCCATGATTACTGGTTTGAGGGTAGGCGGGAAGCGCCTGATTCTGGATTATTTCTATGAGATCGACCCTGAGGCTGTAGAGATGTTGATTGGGGTTGTTCCTCCCAATTTGGAGAGGCACTGGTTTCCTTGCGGCTGGCTTTACCGGGCTTATGGCAGAGGGGATCATAACCTGAACAATTCCCAGCTTTTGAGGGTGTATCTTATGTATGTCCTTGGCTGCTCAATCTTTGCGACACGGAATGATCGAGTGAGCTTGAGACTTCTCTCTTGCCTGGCGACCATCGACGAGATCCCTTCTTACGACTGGGGCGGTGCTGCCTTGGCCCATCTTTACAAGCACATGGGTGAGGTTTCCCGAGGTGATGTTAAATCAACAGGGGGATTTTGGCGAGCTTGGGAGGTATATGCTGCATCCTGCTTTATATTCTGACTTTTCAGTTTCTGTATTATTATTATTTTTTTTTCTTTTTTCCTTTGTCTGTGCAGCTTTGGAGCTTCGAGTACCTGAAGATGTTGGCTCCCTCCCCTGCGGATGAATCAGGCAAAGACAAGGATGGTATGGCTCCTGTGCCTTTGTTCCCACGAGGCTTGAGATGGCGGAGGGATGTTGTCGGGGTGAAGAGTGGGGCCCACCGGATTGTTTTGCTCAGAAACTTCCTAACCGGACTGACGGCTGCTAATGTTGATTGGACGCCTTGGGAGCGCGTTGCCTATGCCGCCCCTGAGGAGATACAAGCGGTCAAACCTCTTTCCTCTTGCCGACTTTTGATGGAGAGTACCGAGTGCAGGCAGTAGTTTCTTGGTGAGCGAGTGTCTCGGCAGGTGGTTGGTGGTTCCAGGTATCGGGTCCCTCATAATCCCCCTGCGATGGATGCTAGTGACCTTTCTGGTGATGCTCTGCTGGCGGCCTTGGCTGGCACCGATGTTTGGGACCATTTTCTCTCTGAGACCGGTTACGAGGCTTACCGTGGTCGTTTCCTGATGCCCAACTTCCCACTCCTGGAAGTGAGTTTTATGTTTTTGTTTTTATCCATTGCCTATGTTTTTTATTTTTCTTTTCTTAACTTGTTTTGTGCCTACAGCTCCGCGAGATGTATAGGAGATAGGCTCCTCCGGCTTCCGATCCTATCCCTCCCTGGGATTGGACCGTCAACGTCCTAGGCACTGATGGCAGTCCCCAAGTGATGGAGGTGCCGCGAGTCACGTGTGGGTACCCTACTCAGCCAGCGGGCGTCCTCAATGTTCCTTGGAGTTATGCTGAGGAGGGTCACGCCTTGGCGGCTAGCCTACGGTCCTTGGTCCTCACACGAGACCACCGGGTATGTCTTTAATTCTTACACTCCTTAAGATTATGAGGTTCTAACCCTGGATTTTACCCTTGACAGATGGATGGCATGCGGCAGTTTGCTGCCAATCAGATAGCGTCTTTGGTAAGTCCCTGACTCGACTCTGTTTTTGTACTTTTTGTTGTTCCCTTACTGATTGCCTTTATTTTATTTGTGTGTGCAGTACTGGGGAGGCAGAGCTGGTTCATCGAGGACTGGTCCAAGGTGCAAGGGCGGTAGGAGGAGGCCGTCACCGACATACACTCCGGGCGGTCCGACGAAGGACGAAGAAGAGGAGGACTGAGGCTGCCCCTCAAGCGGGGACTTTGCTTTATTATTATTATTATTTTTTTCTTATGTTTTCGATCGGGTTGTACTGGTGATGTGACTGTTTGGACAGTGTAGGATGATGTGTGGAACATTTTGTGACCTTTGACAAATTATTATGATGTTTTGCCTTTTAGGCCGGATAGCTTCCGGTTTGGAGGCGCGGTTGTGTGCTTATTTTAGTTGAAGATGATACATGTGCACTGTGATTGTTGGGTGTTACTGCGATGGGCAGTTTTGTAATAGTGAGTGTTTTTGCCTTACAGGTGGGATAGTCCGTGAAACGGGGAGGTGCTGCCAAAATTTCGAATTTTCCTAAAGCCGCGATCGAAAACATGGCTTTGTATGACCCCGCTTAACTCACAGCTTGGCTAAACATCACGGATGGTGTGGAACGGATCAACCTCTTTAGCTACGGCCTGACCGAGCTATTCTCTCTTTGCCAGATGACCCTGAACACTGAGTTTTTGCGCGCTGCCATAGCTCAATGGGACCCGGTGAACCATGTCTTCAATTTCAATGGCTTGGAGATATGCCCCTTGCTTGAGGAGTTCTGTGCCATCCTCGGCTATGATTCTGATTTGGACCTGATTCTTCCTTCTGTTGATACCCTCAGTCCTACACGAGGCTTGGCTGAGTATCTGAATTGTTTCATCACTATTTCCCGCCGGCTGCTTCAAGGTGAGGTTCTCGACATTACTTCCATAATTGCTCAATATGCCAGTCCTGGGAATCCCAGCGTATATGATGCTACTCGTGGGGCTGCTCTGATTCTATGTATAACTTCACACTTCTTGTTTTCAAGCACTTCTAGCGACTTAGTGCATGTATGTCTCGGGCTGAAGGCAGGTAAGAACCCCATGGCCATGGTTTTGGCCGAGACCCTGAATGGTTTGGATCGTGCTTCAAACCAGGGAATGCTTCTACTTTCTGGGGCGCCTTTGGTGTTACAGACTTGGCTCTACGAGCGTCTTCAGTTATGGACCGGTAATGTGCCGCCAGTTTATTTTCGCAGAGCTGTGCTTCATACTCATTTTACTTCTGCTGATTGGGTGGGTATGATGGGCGCCTTATCTGAGGCTGACATTTGCTGGATTGTGAGGCGTTGGGGCCTTTATGCTGTGACCACCAGTCTTGGGGATTTTCAGAGGGTGTGGCTGATGGGACTGAGAGAGACCTCCTTCTATCATCCTCGTCGATTGGCCAGACAGTACGGGCAAGTTCAAGAGGTCCCCCGGGGGTTTATTGAGAGGGTCTTTGCTTCCAGAGTCAGAGCCACTACCATTGCTGCTTTCATCAGGGGCTGGGCCAGCCGAGCAAGGGCCTATTTCTAAAGACCTTTGAAGAAATAAAAGACATAAAGATAAAACTAGACCTGACTGATTCTGCTCATTCCTCCCAGTGTCTTTGAATAGTGTGTGATTGCCTTTCGAAAGACTTTTATTTTTGATTTTTCCTGCTTATGTAATATTTAGAGTTTGTTTATCGGTGAACCTTGGTTACTTTGGGAATCTCATTTTATGCATTTTAACTTTCTAAAATTATTTTGTAACCGAGATTTCAACTAGATGTTGCTTTTGGTACTTGTTTGGACATGCTAGGACGATTAGAGGCAAACGAGGCGGGTGGCCGAAGTTTGCCCCTAGTTTGGGATATATATGGTTGTGAGGCAAACGAGGTAGATGACCAACGTTTGCCCCTAGTTTAGAAGAGGTTCAGGCAAACGAGGCGAGTGGCCGAAGTTTGCCCCTAGTGTGGCGGGTGATTTCGGGGTTATGGTAAGGACCGCGACTTTATTTTCTCAAATGTTCATAACTTTTGCCTAGGCACCAGTGAGGTGACCTAGCGAGCTCTTTTCTCTCTTTTGTTATTGCTCACCTTGGATTTAGCTCTAACTTTTGCCTAGGCGTCCTTTCGGATTTTCAACCTAGCGAGCCATCCTTATTTTCTTTTTGAAAGTCTGCCTATGTACCCCCGAGCGGGGATCAGGTCCAACGTAGTTTGGACCGAAGCTTGAAAGAAATTGGGCTATTTTGTGGGTGGCGTGACCCAACCAATGTGGTTGCCTACGTATCCCCGAGTGGGAATCAGGTCTAGCGTAGTTCAAGCCAAAGCTTGAAAGAAAAATGGTTATTTTTGTTGGTGGAGCGACCGAACCGATGTGGTTGCCTACGTATCCCCGAGCGGGAATCAGGTCGAGCGTAGTTCAGGCCAAAGCTTGAAAGAAAAATGGTTATTTTTGTTGGTGGAGCGACCGAACCGATGTGGTTGCCTACGTATCCCCGAGCGGGAATCAGGTCGAGCGTAGTTCAGGGAAAGGCTTGAAAGAAAAGGTTATTGAATAGTCAAGCATAGTACTTTTTGAGACAATCCATGTTGATTGGTTCTTTGAATTCGACACCATCGAGGTCCATGAGATAAGTTGCTCCTCCGGAAAGAACAGTCTTGACGATGTAAGGGCCGACCCATTTAGGTTTAAACTTCCCACGGGGATCAAAGATCGGAGCTCGTAACTCCTTAAGGACAAGGTCACCCTTGACAATCTTCCTCGGACGAACCTTTTTGTTGAAAGCACGGGCTATCCTCTTTTGATAGATTCGAACATGGTCGACTGCCGCTAGGCGCTTTTCATCTATGAGGGCCAATTCTTCATACCTTTCCCTCAACCAATCTGATTCCGAAATTTCACACTCTGCCATCACGCGTAGGGACGGTAATTCTATCTCGACCGGAAGTACCGCTTCCATCCCATACACTAGTGAGTAAGGAGTTGCTCCTGTGGACGTCCTTATCGAGGTTCTGTATCCCCAAAGTGCGAACGGTAGCTTTTCATGCCAGTCTTTGTAAGTATCGGCTGATTTTTGCAGTATGGCCTTAACATTCTTGTTTGCAGCCTCGATCGCCCCATTAGTTTGCGGTCTGTATGGTGATGACTTGTGATAAGTGATTTTGTATTCCTCGAACAGATCCCTAACTTTTGCTTTGAAATGACTTCCGTTATCTGAAATAATCTCATGGGGAACTCCATAACGGCAGATGAGATTTCTCTTGATGAATTTGGCCACTTCCTTGGCTCCTAACTTGGTGTAGGATGCAACTTCTACCCATTTTGTGAAGTAGTCTATGGCCACCAGAATGTACCGATTTCCATTTGAAGCTTTCGGAATGATTTCACCGATAATATCGATTCCCCAGGTGGAGAATGACCAAGGTGAGGTCATGCTATATAGAAGGGATGGTGGTACATGCATCATGTTTGCATGGATCTGGCACTTGTGACACTTTCTCACGTATTCGCAACAATCTTTCTCCAATGTTGTCCAGTAGTACCCTTGTCTTACAATTTTCTTGGCCAGCATGTGACCGTTCATGTGCGGGCCGCATACCCCCTCGTGTATTTCCTCCATCATTCTTCTGGAGCTTTTCCCAAACAAGCAAGTCAGGTTGTGACCGTTGTATCCTTTCTTCAGCAGTTTTCCACCGCAAATGATGAATTGCGCTGCGAATCTTTGAATGGCCCTTTTGTCTTTTTCGGTAGATTCTTGGGGGTACGTTCCATTTTCTATGAAGTTCCAGACATCCTGATACCACGATGTTTCATTCTCTTCTGCTTCGATTGTGGCGATCATGTTGAACGAAGGCTCGTACCTTTGCTCAATTACCAAAGGCATCATCCTGACTCCCACATGAATTTTGATCATGGAGGCTAAGGTAGCCAACGAATCTGCTAGCTGATTCTCCTCCCTGGGCAAGTAGAGGATGTGATGTTCTTGAACTGCTTCTTGAATCCATCGAGGTGGTCATGGTAGGGCTTCAACCTCTCTTCCTTCACCTTCCATTCCCCTCTGGCTTGTGACACGATGAGATTCGAATCTCTGAAGACATCTAGCTTTTGAATTTTCAATTCTATGGCCGCTTCCATCCCCAGAATGCATGCTTCATATTCAGCAGTGTTGTTGGTGGAGTTATAATTGAGCTTGACTGCCAGTGGGGTGTGGTCCCCGTTTGGTGATACTAGGATTATTCCTACCCCGTAGCCTTTCATGTTGGCTGCTCCATCAAAGTACAACTTCCATTGTTCTTCCTTGATTTCCATGATATTTTCGTCCGGGAATGGGAAGTCTCCACTTTCTTCGGAGTCAATGGCGTGTTCCGCAAGATGCTCGGCCACGGTTCTCCCTTTTACCGATTTGCTTGTAACATACTTGATATCGAATTCGGATAGTAGAAGTAACCAATGGGATATACGACCGGTCAGGGCGGGTTTTTCGAGGAGGTATTTTAGAGGATCCATGCGGGATATGAGCACAACCGGGAAGGCTAGCATGTAGTGCCTCAGTCGGCGGGTGCACCAAACCAAGGCCCAACACATTTTTTTGAGGGTAGAGTAGTTGAGCTCATACCTAGTCATCCTCTTGCTGAGGTAGTATATGGCTTTTTCGGAGTGGCTTTCTTCTCCTTCTTGGGCCAGCATGCAACCCATGGCATTTTCGGAGACGGATAGGTATAGGAATAAGGGCTTATGAGGCGTTGGTGGTGAAAGGACAGGCGGATTTTGAAGGTAAGCTTTTATTTTGTTGAAAGCGGCTTGGCATTGGTCATCCCATTGGAACTTCTCCCCTTTTCTCAACAATCGGAACAGAGGATCGCACGTAGTTGTGAGCTTGGAAATGAAGCGGCTGATGAATTGGATTCTTCTGAGGAACCCCCTTACCTCTTTTTCATTCCGTGGTGGTGTCATTTCTAGGATTGCCTTGATCTTGGAGGGATCCACCTCTATCCCCCTTTGTGTGATGAGGAAACCCAAGAGTTTACCGGAGGTCACACCGAAAGTGCATTTCTTTGGATTCAACCTCATCTTGTACTTACGCAACCTTTCAAAAAACTTTTCCAGTGCCACTAGGTGTCCTTCTCTATCCTTGGACTTCACAATCATGTCGTCTACGTACACCTCTACTTCCTTGTGAATCATGTCATGCAGCAGAGTGGTGGCAGCTCTTTGGTAGGTTGCCCCAGCATTCTTGAGTCCGAAAGGCGTTACTCTATAACAGTAGGTCCCCCAGGGGGTGGTCAATGTCGTCTTTTCCCGATCTTCTGGCGCCATAAGAATCTGATTATACCCTGAGAAACCATCCATGAATGATAGTAGCTCATGTCCTGCGGTGTTATCTACCAAAACGTCAATGTGGGGAAGCGGGAAGTCATCCTTGGGACTGGCCTTGTTTAGATCACGGAAGTCGACGCACACACGAACTTTTCCATCCTTCTTTGGGACTGGCACGATATTGGCAACCCATTCCGGATATTCGGTGACAATGATGAATCCTGCCTTGAATTGCTTCTCCACTTCTTCCTTAACCTTGAGTGCCCACTCCGGCCTCATGTGCCTCAGTTTCTGCTTGACAGGTTTAGAATTAGGGAGGAGGGGAATATGATGTTGGACAATGTCGGGATCGACCCCAGGCATGTCTTCGTAAGACCAAGCGAAAACATCTTTGAATTCTTTTAGCAAGAGGGCTAATTTTTCTTTTTCTTCTTTATTAAGAGTTGAGCCAATTTGCACAATTTGGGGATTATCTGTTTCACCTAGGTTAACTGATAAAGTATCTTCGATTATTTCACAAGCAGGTGGTTTTTCAATTAGTTGCTTAAGTTCAATTGGGAGATCCTCGGAGGGATCTGTGCATTCAAAAGTATTAGACACAGGGGAGTAAGCAGAATCGTCTTTCATTTCATTCATGATAGGTGAAGTAACTACATTGGACAGTGGTGGGTTTACAGCAGCCGACTCTGGTACAGACTCGATAATCGGCAGTACAGACTCTGGGGGAACAGGGGATAGGGAGACACAGACAGATGACTCTACAGCCTGGTTGCTCAGACCCTCCTTAGTTGGCTTGATCTGATCATCTTGGCTCTTGGCCCTCTTTTCTTCCTTCTTCTCAGCGGATTCTTCCCACATTTTCTCGATGGCTTCAGTGTCAAGGTATTTCAACTAGTCTTCCTCCGGGGTTTTCTCAATTTCTTCGGGATAGAACGGATCTTGATATGGAGGCCTCTAGCAGTCAGCGAAGATTTCAAGTCCGGGGTGCCTTTTCCCAGTGGTTTGATGGATCCAGGGTTCGGGGAACCCAAAGTAAGGGAAGTCATCCCCCTCTTTGATGAATTGTCCATTCAAGGTCTTGCGGTATGGTGGGAGACCCCTTACCCTTTTCTTCCACGGCCTCTGTAGCTCGATGTCTTCTTCAGTGGGCTTGTATCCTAGCCCAAAAGTACCTTGCTGTCCTTTGATCTGAGGGAACTCTCGAATCCCTTGCTGGCGTCGGCCCAATCCCATTCCAGGGAAGTAGTTCATTTTGCGGACGATGTTGACAACCGCAGAGTGGATCTCAGGGAACCTGTCTTCATCATTGATCATGTGGACTTCTTCCATGAAGAATCCTCCAATTTCTCATTCTTCTAACTCAGGTATTTGGATTTCAAAGACGGGAGCGTAGTTCGGGAAAGCTTCATTACCCCAACTATTACCGATGATGATTTTCACTTCCTTCTTATGGATGTACTTGATCATTTGATGCACAGTGGACGATACGGCTTTGTTGACATGCAACCAGGGCCTTCCGATCAGCAAGTTGAAAGAGGCAGGTATGTCCATGACCTGGAAGACTTCGGTGCTCACCAAAGATCCTACCCAGATTTGGAGAGAAACGGTTCCCATCACATTTCTCCTAGTGTTGTCATAGGTCCTCACGGATTGCACAGATGGTGTGATGTCAAGGACATTGACCCCCAAGGCGGTGGCAGTCCTTAGGGCACAGACATTTAAGGTTGAGCCCGTGTCGACTAGACAAAACGGCACCTGTTGTCCCTTACATCCCACGGTGATATATAATGCCTTGTTATGTGCGGATCCCTCTGGTGGCAGGTCCTCATCGGAAAATGTAATGATTGGGTCGGGGGTAAGCGCACCCAAGAAAGCTACCATGTCCTCCGGCGCGGCGTCGACGGGGAATTCAATCCCAGCCAAGGCATTCAACACGGTTTGCCTGTGCTTATAGGATGTTACCATGATGTCCCACATCGAGAGATGTGCTTGGGTTTTCTTCAGCTGTTTTATCAATTCGTTATCCTCTTCGATGATCTCATCCATCTTACCCTTCCCCTTGTCTTTAACTGGACCCTTCTCGATGGCTTCAGTGGTAGGCTGCAGAGGCTGGTAGTGATGGCCTGACCTGGTCAGGTGATCAATTTCAGCAGGAGTAGGCCCTTCTACAGTCCCATCCTTTTTGAACCAATCACAATCCGTTCCCACATATGGTTTCTCCGGCTCATCCCAGATAGAAGCGTCACTTTCATCATTGGGATCATACCATTTGAGGTCTACCACCCCCAGATCGTGCTCTTCCAGAAAGAACAAGTCTTGCTCATCGTCTAGCTGTTGCTGCCACTCGTCATTCTCCCCTTCAATCAGATGAATTCCCAGAGAATTCGGGATGTTAATGAAAGGCAAGGGTTGTCCTAGGGGGGTGATATAAGTAGCAGGGTTGAAGTGTACAGGGTTGGACTCAATGAGGTTGACATTTTGGTGGTTTGGTAGAGGATTTTGGGTGATATGGGGCTGCTTTGGTGGTGGCTCAATGATGTTCTGGTCAATAAGGTCTTGAATGTCATGGAGAAGGTGCACGCAATCATCAGTGTTGTGGCCCGGGGCTTGGTGGTAGGTACACCGCTTGGACATATCGCAGTTTGGCGGGAGGGGGGTGTTTCGGGGTTGGAGTAGTTGGAGATGGCCTTTTTTGAGGAGGCGGTCTAAAGCTGAGGAGAGAGAGATTTCTAACTTGGCAAAATTGCGAGGGGGCTTTTTCTGGAAGGGGCGATTGGAGGGGTTTGCCTGGCTGGAGGGTTGGTATGGCCTAAGAGGGTACGCCATGGGTTGGCTGCTAAGGGCATTGACATCCGGGGGATTCCGGGAGTAGTTAGGTCTTCTGGACTGACTCGGGGGCTCTTCCCTTTTTATCTTTCCTTCTCTGATAGCGTCTTCAATCCGGGTTCCGACTTCAAACAACTCCTCAAAGGTGGAGATGGACTGGTAGAATAATTTCTTATGGTAGAGGGGCTACAGATTCCGGATGAGCATCCTTACTTGTTCTTTTTCGATTGGCCGGTGGGTCATTTGGGCTACCTTGTTCCTCCATCTGCTCAGAAATGCAGCGAAGGATTCATTGTTGTTTTGCCGGGTTGTTTCCAAATCCCTGATGGTGACATCCAGCTCTTGATTGTAGGAGTAATGATCGACGAAGACTCGAACGATGTCTTCCCAGGCCCGGGTTTTGGAGGCTTCCAAGGTTAGGAACCACGATAGTGCAGACTTTGCAAGGGTTTGCGGGAACAACATCGCAATGTGTTCGTGGGTACAACCCATGGACTGGAAGATACTCATACATAGCTTCACATGACTTTTCGGATTCCCAGTTCCGTCAAAACGGTCGATGGCAGGCATCTTGAAATTCTCTGGCAGTTTCAACTTGACAGGCTCGAAGAGGCCTTCCAGGTCTAGCATGTAATCATCAACCCCCTTGCTTTTTCTCAGTACGCTTTCTAGCTTGTCGACCTTGTCCATTTTCTCTTGGAGCTTTTTCTCGTACGCGAACGGTGGAACCCCTTGAAACCAGTCTTCCTCCCTATTATTCTCATGCAGGGGAGGTTCAAATCCCAGTGGTAGAAACCCGGGTGGAGGTTGCGGCTGCTGCTGTTTCAGTTCTTCCATGAACTTCAGAACCTGGGCCAGGCTGTCGGACTGCTGGCTTATGGTCGCTCCCAATTCAGTAACCTTGTTTTCCAACTCTTCCCTATTCATGCTGAAGTAAGCTGTCGGACTGATTTTGATCAATCGATTATCCGAACTCCTGACCCACGAAGAGGACCCTGACTGCTGACCTTGGGAATCTATACTGACCTGATAGATTTCGAGAGGACTAGATTAGATCTTGACAGTGGTGACTCTAGACAGACAAAGATAGTGACGTGGACTGACTCGAAACAGTGCGTGCAGATTGATGGGGAATGGTGCATGCAAATGGGACAAGCATGCGGATATAAGCCCTAATCTATATGATGCTTCTATTTCTAACAGATAGCAGTTAAACAGATAAGGTCCTAGCCATACAGAGTGTGCTAACCTTACTTTCCAGTATGATCACCAAGGGATAACAGGGATTTCTGGGATACTTCGGGTAATTTTGGACAGAGTTTCTGGGAGAAACGGGTTAATATGGTTATATCTGGGATATCTGGACAGAGTTTCTGGGAGAAACTGGTCAATATGGATATATCTGGGGTATTTGGACAGAGTTTCTGGGAGAAACTGGTCAATATGGTTATATCTGAGATATCTGGACAGAGTTTCTGGGAGAAACTGGTCAATATGGTTATATCTGGGATATCTGGACAGAGTTTCTGGGAGAAACGGGTCAATATGGTTATAGTGATCATACCGTCTAGCAGGTTTTCATACTCCTATGTCTTAGGACCGATAAACAAGGTTTGCGGTGTATATCTTCGTGAGCATGGAATAGACATCCTTGTCATGGTGCCTAGGCAGGTCAACTCAATGTAATCACATGTGAGTGATTGCCTTGGGAATCATAAGGAAGAGGTTCTATTCTATGCCACATAAGCGTCTACACCGCTCAGGTAATCCCATCAGGGCATACAACAGTTATATCACATTGTCCTATCTGAAAAGATAAATGAACAGTCCTATGAAAGGTTCTACGGGAATCTATATGCAAAGGCTGGGTTTAGTCAAAGAGGGTCCGTTGACGAGAGTTCCAATATACCTTCAGAGAGACAGTACGGAGGTTTTTACTCTTTTTGATATACCTTGGAAGGTACAGTATCAACGGTGACTTGTGCCCTGGCACAGCAAGACCTGAACAATGTCAGCGCCGCGTTTCAGACACAGTCGGAGGGGAAAATGCAAGAATGCAATGCGGATGAACCAAACACGGTAAAAAGATGATTTTAAGGATGCTTCTTATGAGTCAAACCTCTGTATTATTTTGTTTTAAAATAAAAATCCCCAGTGGAGTCGCCAGATTGTGGATACCGGGATTCCACCGCTTTGTTTTGTTTTTGAAACTTGTTTGACTTTTGAATCAAGGAAAGAGAAAAGGTCTGTTGAAAACAGATACAGAGTCGCCACTTGGTCTTTAAGGAACCAAGAAACCTAATTTTGACTCACCCAAATGGATAAAGGGCACCGGCCCTTCATAACCAAAGAACTTGGCTCGGGGTTTTGGTACGAGAGAGGAAGGAGCCTTTGTCACGACTAAAACACCCTCAACTCGCCCCGTCTCTCGACGGGCCTCAATTAGCATCCAAATAATCATCTTATACTATGTATGGTTTGGCAATTAATACTATAATAGTATATTACATCACATAAGAATCTTGAAATTGAAAATCAAAAGATAAGATATCATTCATAAGATTTAAGTCAAATATCATACAATGTAAAGTGAAAATCACACAAATAAACCTAGGAAAAATCGTCTAATCATGTATCAAATAATCAAGACTTCCTAATCCAAAGGGGGCATGAATTGTTCTTGAAACAAATAAACAAAGAAATCAAAATATGCTTAGCAAGCTAGTATGATGCATGTTAATCTTTAGAAAAGAAGACCTCTCAATTCCCGGGACGGATGAGAAAGGATGATTAGATCGAGGGGAAGCATGAACGTGTGATCAAGTTCATTCCTTATAATCTTCTTAGATTAGGAGCCATGAAGGCCCCAAATCTTGCATGGATGCAATGTATGTATCTAGAATGTGCCAAGGTTGTGGTGTGCTTTGTGTTCATGGATTCCTAGAATGACTTAGAAGTCTATAATGTGTATGAATGAATGAATGAATGAAATCATCATGGGATATGTATAAATGTAGTATGAACTACTTCCTAAGATATGAACTAATTTGGAAGGCACATAAGCATCAAATCAAAGAATAAAAGTTAAAATGTGTTTGCTGTGAATAGTGGATAGAACAGTAACTAAATCTTTGGAAAATTGAAAAGAGGGGTTAGGAACATTTTCAATGCATGATTTTTTACGGAGATGTTCCTTATTGTGTCTATAATACAACCCAAAAAGCCAATCCTTAATAACTATCACATATTGAGAGAAATCATATGAACAACAGAGGTCAGTCAGAAACAGAGTCTATACTGTCGACTGAAATGTTGAAAAATCTTAGAAAATGAAAACGAATGATCTAGGGGCCCATTTTATACAGACAGTTTCCTAAGACATGGAAGTTTAAGGGAAAAATAAGTTAGGACCACCCCTTTTGGAAAATATGTCTGAAAAAGAGGTTGGAAGTTAGTCAAGCTGCTGTGACAGCAGAGGCAGAATGTTTGGAAGGAATGTTTGGGTCCAAATGGACCATTTTCAAGTACTTTCAAGTCAAACCAAAAATCATGGGTGTTCTCCAATGAGTTAGAGAGACTTTCCAAGTGGCCTTGCATCTATATGTTGAGTATTGAGTTCTATAGAAATCTTTGAACTCAGCTCACTCACTGTTTTGAAGATTTTGGGAAAAATAAGGTTTTCTTTCTTGAAATCAAAATGAGGGGTTTTAAGAGGGGTTTTGAAGTAGATGTTTTGAAAGCATATTTTCAATACTCAATGAAGATTATAGCCACTTAAAATGCCAACATTCAACTCATCATCAAGAACCTCCAAGATTGTTGGAGAAACTTATTTTCATTTGAGCATAACTTCAATACACTTCAAAGACACCTTGGAGGTATTGAAGTTATGATCATCATCTATCAAACATGTTTTTGAGGTCAAGAGCTACTATCCATAAGGATTCACTCACCCCAAACTTCATGTCATCATTTAGATGATGATGAACTAGTAAGTAAATAAAGAAAATAAAAAAGAAATGAGGTGAGAGGAGATAAACAATGAATAAACAAGCAAGTAGATAATGATCAATAGATGATATTCATGAAGTATTGAACTTGTAGATTGGTGTTTCACTCATATGTAATGACATTGGACATGGAAGAAGCTTCCACTCTCTTAAATGCTCACTAAAATGGTGGTTGGGTGTATTGAATGTTGAAGTAAATGGGAGTAATGAAGTAAAAACAAAGTTTAGAACTCACTTTTGTTTTGAAAATCAAAGAAGAAAGCTTCTTTTCTCTCTACTCTAACCTTATCTCTCCAACTTTCTCTCCCAAACTTTCTCTAAACTTGCATTTGACTCCCCCAAAATGAAGAGCAATGGGGGGTTTAAATAGGCCAACTTGGGGTGGTTTTGGGATTTAGAAAGTATTCCCATTGGCTCCAAACATCTGAAATTATAAAACTATGTCGTTTTGGTTTTTAATTAATCAAAATGAATCCCCAAGAAAAATTACAAAAAAACACCATTCTGGAGGGGAGTGCCGCGGCGGCAGTGGGCCAGTGCCGCAGCGGCACTGCTCCTCCTTCGTCCAGATAATGCTGTTTAGGCCCCCTGAGGTTTCGGTATTCGCGAAAAGGCCCTATTTTGTCCGAAATTCACAGAAAATGCGTACGAACTCCAAATTGAGGTTGTGATATACCGTTGGAAAGGTAATGGAGTCTACTTTACATAAAAAAAATAGTTCAGGGATAGGTCACTTTGAAAAGTTTTACGGTATTCGCGATAAAAGCTGATTTGATCGCCTTTTTCGGCTTTGGAAATCCATAATAAATTTGTTTTAAATCCAGGAATTATGTGCGATATACCGTTGGAAAGCTATTGACCTCTAGTATCCATGAAAAATATTTGAAAATTGCTTTGGTGCCCCGATTTCAAAGTCAAATCTTGGTCAAACTGGTCAAACCTGGGATTCCCGGGAAATTCTGGGAACCTCCGGGAGCTCCCAGGAGCCGACGTTTTCGCTCGATTCTCTTTTAAACTCATTTTAATACTTTTCTAATGATTCTAGTGAATTCAGACGATTTCGGTCGAACTTGGTCAAACTTGGTCAAACTCTGGTCAAACCTGGTCAAACCTTGGTCAAATCGGTCAACGGGGACTTTCGGGGAACTTCCGGGGGTCTCTGGGAGCTGACGATTTCATCCGGTTTTACTTAAAAACTCATTTTATCATTTTTTCTTACGACATAGCATGTTTTCAGAACTTCAGGGCCAAATCTGGGAGTCTTCGGGCTTTCAGGGGCATTTTGGTCAATCTGAGCATTCTGAGAGATAGAGCTGACTTCCAGGAGTCCCTTTTTTACGATCATTGTGAACCACCAAGCTATGGGTCTCCTAAATCCGATAGCTGACAAAATGGGGTGTCTACAGGTTTCCAAGGCTATTATTGCTCTTGAGTTGGAATGGTGTTTTATCTCGTAGAATATAGATGGTACGCCTAGTAGGGAAACGGGTGATAGTTCCGTTAGTGGTTAGCTAAAGATGTGGATAAGGCCGCTCATTTGGTTCGATGAAGTTTAGTTTGGACGACGCTATTTTTGTGGAGGACGTGAAGGCGGCTAGTGTTGGGGCTGTTTTGCGCGACTCAGATGGAGATGCTTTATTGGCCTATAGTGAGCTGATTTGGGGCATTACAGATGCTAGTGTGGTAGAAGCGTCAGTGGTGGCTAAGGGCATTGATGTTGCTTTACAAATGGGTTTTCATAGTTTCCATGTTAACTCAGAGTCGCTCCTGACCGCGGAAGGTTTTAACAGTTTGGATGAGGAGTTTTCGCCTATCGAAAATGTTTTGGATGCAGCTAAAGCTAATGCTCATAGAGGTACTGTCGTTTCATGCACTGACATTAAAAGGGACGCAAATCAAGTGGCTTGTCACTTAGCTCGATTGGCTATTGTGTTTGGTAGTTTTCATGTTTGGCTTGAGGAGTTTTCACCTCAATTTTTTCAGTTTGTAATCAAGGATTTGACATCCTCTTCTGATTGTTAATGAAATCGGATCTTTCCTATCAAAAAAAATTAATAATAATAAATAACTCTACATAACAAAAAGTCAAAGACAAAAATAAATAGAACTTGTTCAACCACAATGTTGTACTCTAATATTTTCCCGTTATACGTACATGCAGTACCATATTTTCTACTCCAGAGCCATTCTACAATGGCTTAAATACCGTAATGCCCCCTCAGCTACGACTTTTTTTTTTACTTGACAAACTAACCCTCTCAACTATTTTTTTTTATGGAACACCCCATTCGTTAAGTTCTATCAAAAAAATAATAATAATAACGTTTTTGTATCATGTGAGCAACATATGATACAAAAATATTAAAAATATGATATTTATTTATCCCTCCTTTGAGCCGTTGCAAATTTTAGGACAAAATTATCCTTTGTTGTACACATAATTGCCCTTTGCTGTATACAAGTTTTTAAGTATTTTTATTTTAAAATTTTCAACGACTCTAATGAGAAACAAAAATGTCATGTTAACTTTTATATCATGAGTTAGAAATGTGGTGCAAAAGTACTCGTTTTTTTTTTGGCTGACAACCTAATTGGATGAGTGTTAGTGAACAATTGTAATAGTTGAGGGGTCAATTTATTGAGTTTTATAGTTGATGAGGATATTTAAAAAAAAATGTCATTGCTGAGAGAGTGTTAGTGTGGCACCCCGACCTGCCGTGGTCGAAAAACCTGCTTGTACAACTCAACTAATCAACAACATTAAATTAAACCTGTGATAAACATACTTATACAAGAACACCTTATTAGAGAGTTTAAAATATTCACACGTACCAAGTATTATGCATTAAACTAATCCAACACAACCAAACTTAAAAGTTAAGTGTTTACAATACCTTACAAAAGTTACAACTAAACTGTATTTTATAATTTTTCGACAAAATTCCACTCTTGTGGTCAACCCATAGCAACCCCAGACCTATGGCAGTGCAATTCCTAATTCAACTTCATAAAAGGGGTACCTGGACAGGAAATCTGTGTGGGCGTGAGCAAAACCACGACTCACGACAACTAGATAAAACAATATGCAAGTTAAAGCATATAAACAGCCCATCACAGCACAAACACAGCATTTATGCAATATTAAAATGCAACTCATACATGCCGTGACTCTCACACCCGGGCCCATCAGCTTTAGCCTTTCGCGACTTATTACCAAGTTTTCAGCTACTTGGTTTAACAGCTCAGCAATGCAAGTGCACAACATACAGTTTATGTCATGTCAGCTATGTATATAAACATAAATTGCAATACAACAATATCTAGAAGACCCACTTCAAATTTGGCAAGCGAGTAAAATTCACCTTTCTACTTACTCTTCGGCCAACTCCTTGGGTTCACTACTACTAGCCTCAGTCCCTGAAATCTTAAAAATTAGATTTCATAGCAAATATAATATCAATTTAGATAGTAATTCACAAATCTTATAATAACAACACAAAAATTAACAACTTAGGCTTTCTAATTGAAAAGGAATCTATATTTCTCAAACTTCAACTTCATAACTACTAAGTAAAAATAAACAACTTCTATAATAAATAAAAATGTAGAAAGAAACAACTTCCATAATAAGTAAAAATTTAAGAAGTTCAAGTTGTAATTGAAACAATCCAAATTCCCAAAATCACACCCAAATAGCCCCTAATTTCTAACTTTTTCTCTCTACCCAAGTAAAGTTTATATATATATATATATATTTAAACAACTCTTCCATGGAGTCTTTCAAGTTCTACCAAACCCTAAAAACACATTTCACAAACTTGCTCAAAATTCAAGTTTAACATGAAAAACTTCATACTACACCATATATACATATCAAGGAGTATTTAAGCAAGTTCTAAAACATAAATTTACAACTTTAATCTCTTAATTTCAGATTCTAAGGAAAGAATTAAAAAATCCCAATTCACACTTTCAACCAATTTCACTTACCTAGGGTGTAGAAGATGAAGTTTCCTCCATTTCTTCCCAATTTCTATGTCTTCTTCCCTTTACTCTTCTTCTTTTTCTTCTTCTTCTTCCCCTCTTCCTCTCTTTCTCTTCTCTTCCTCTTCACTGTAAACCCTCTCACTATACAGTAAAGGAGACTAACATATCTCCCTTAAAATTGATTTTCAACTTTTTAAAAAATTATGTTTTACACCTCCCAACTTTCTTTAAAACAGGCACTTGAGTTCCCAGAGTTCCCAAATTTTCCCATATCGTTCTAATACCCCCAAAAAGAGTTATTTCCTAACTAAAAATCCCAAAAATAGAATTTCCCAGTTCTAACCCAACGCATAATTATTTAATAATTAACAGCTCAGCATAAAAAAATTTAATAACAATTTAGCTTAAATAATTAAATCACTGAAATTTAAATTTTAAACAACCCAGCTCAACTTAATAGAGTAAAAGATTTATTATTTTAATATTCTTTTCAGGTTCGGGTCTCACAGCCCTCCCTCCGTTGAAGAATTTCATCCCCGAAATTTACGTACCTTGATCAAATAAATGTGGATATTGCTTCTGCATGCTTTCTTCTGTTTCCCAAGTCATTTCTTCTATAGCTTGACTCCGCCATAGTACCTTCACCATTGGAATCGATTTATTTCTCAGCTGCTTTATCTGTCGATCAAGTATTTGCACAGGCTTTTCCTCGTAAGTTAGATTTTCATCTAGCTCAACCGGTGGTGTTGTGAGAACATGTTAATGATCTTTCACATACTTTCTTAGCATCGACACGTGAAAAACATCATGCAGTCGCAATAACTCCTGAGGCAATTTCAACTTATATGCAGCATCTCCAATTCTTTCTAGAATTTCATAAGGTCCGATATACCTCGGCGCTAACTTCCCTTTATTACCAAATCTCATTACCCCTTTGCACGGAGAAACCTTTAAGAAAACTAAATCACCAATAGCAAACTCTAACTCTCTGCGGCGAGTGTCTGCATAGCTCTTCTGGCAACTTTGTGAAACCTTAAGTTTCTCTCGAATGACTTCAATCTTACTTACTGTTTCTTGAATGATCTCCGGTCCAAAAACTCTACTCTCTGCTTTACTTTCTCCAAGTTCACCCCAGCATACTGGCGTTCTACATTTTCTTCCATAAAGAGCCTCAAACGGCGCCATCCCAATGCTGCTGTGATAGTTGTTGTTGTAAGCAAATTCAATTAATGGCAAATATTTTTCCCAGCCACCTGTAAATTCTATCACACAAGCTCTTAACATATCTTCTAATGTCTGAATAGTTCTCTTCGATTGCCCGTCTGTCTGCGGGTGAAAAGTTGTACTAAACTTCAGTTTAGTACCTAGAGCCTCTTGCACATGTCCCCACAAATGTGAAGTAAAGTTTGGATCTCGATCTGATACAATCGATACCGGTGCTCCATGTAATCTCACAATCTCATTTACATACAACCTTGCATACTGCTCAAGTGTAGTAGTAGTTCTAACCGATAAAAAATGTGCTAATTTCGCCAGTCGATCAACTATCACCCAAATAGAGTCATTACCCCTCTGTGACTGAGGTAATCCTCGTACAAAATCCATCGTTACATGTTCCCACTTCCACTCTGGAATCGGTAAAGGTTGCAATAAGCCTCCTGGTCATTGATGTTCAGCCTTGACTTGTTGACATACCAAACATCGGCTCACAAATTCAGCTACTTCTCTTTTCATTATAGGCCACCAATAAAACTCTTTAATCGTTTTATACAGCTTCGTGCTCGCCGGATGCATAGCATAAGTGAAACTATGAGCTTCGTCTAGAATTTCTTTTCTAAGCACTGGATCTCGAGGCACACACATCTGTGACCCGTAACATAAGACCCCATCAGATCGAATAATAAAGTCCTTTGTCTTTCCATTTATCACATCATCTCTATACTGTAATAGCCTCGTATCTGCAACCTGTAATTCTCGAATTCGATCCACCAAGATCGGCCTAACTTCAAATCGTGCCACAAATACTTCTGTTTCTAACATTGATAATTCTGCTCGAACTATCTTCATGTCTCGAATAAAATCGACCGTTTTACACTGCATACACGATATTTTTCCTAACGATTTTTGGCTCAAAGCATCTGCTACCACATTTGCTTTTGCCGGATGATAATGAATAGAGCAATCGTACTCCTTGATTAATTCCAGCCATCGTCGCTGTCTCAAATTTAGTTCTTTCTGTGTAAACAGATATTTCAGACTCTGATGATCGGTATAGATCTCACAACTCACCTCATACAAGTAATGACGCCACAGCTTTAGTGCAAAAACAATTGCAGCTAACTCCAAATCATGTACTGGGTAGTTTAACTCATGTGGTTTCAGTTCTCTCGAAGCATAAGCTACAACCTTTCCATTTTGCATTAAAACACCACCTAATCCTTGGTGTGACACATCAGTATAAACTACAAAATTATCAGTACTTGACGGAAGAATAAGCACTGGAGCTCTCGTCAAGCAATTTTTCAATTCTTGAAAACTATTTTCACACTCTAAATTCCAATCAAATTTCACTCCCTTTCTAGTCAGCTTGGTTAATGGCAAAGCAATATTTGAAAAGTTTTGAATGAAGCGACGATAATAACCAGCTAACCCCAGAAAACTTCAAATTTCTGTCACATTCATAGGCCTTGGCCATAGAGACACTGCTTCAACTTTCTTTGGATCCAGGGTAATTCTTTCTCCCGTAATCACATGCCCCAGAAAAGCAACTTCTGTTAGCCAAAATTCACATTTGCTCAATTTTGCATATAATTGCTCCTCCCTCAGTTTTTGTAATACCAGTCTCAAGTGAATTTCATGCTCTTCCATACTACGCGAATAAACGAGTATGTCGTCGATGAAGACAATAACGAACATATCTAGAAATGGTTTGAAGGCTCTGTTCATCAAATCCATAAATACAGCAGGCGCATTAGTCAGCCCAAAAGGCATCACTAAAAACTCAAAATGTCCATAACGAACACGAAAAGCTATTTTTTCAACATCACTCTTTCGAACCTTTAACTGATGGTAATCGGACCGCAAATCAATTTTTGAAAATACTTTTGCTCCCTATCATTGATCAAAGAGATCATCTATCCTTGGCAATGGGTATTTATTTCGAATTGTCATCTTGTTTAATTGTCGATAGTCAATACACAGACGTAAGGTTCCATCTTTCTTCTTAACAAACAGGACTGGTGCCTCCCACGGTGACACACTTGGTTGAATAAAACCCCTCTTGAGTAAATCATCTAACTGGATTTTCAACTCCTTCAATTCAGCAGGTGGCATTCGATATGGTGAAATTGAAATAGGCCTAGTACCAGGTACTAAATCAATACCAAACTCTATCTCTCTATCCGGTACATCTCCAGGTAATTCTTCGGGAAACACGTCAGCAAATTCTTTTACTACCACTATTGTTTCTATCTGTATCGTTTCTTTTGCATCACCGATCACATACGCAATCAAACATTCACAGCCCTTACATAATTTCTGTCTAGCAGCTATAACTGACATTAAACTTGCTAGCATTACCCGCCGCTCACCACAAAATGTGAATTCAATTCCATTCAAAAATCAAAAGTTAACTTCCTTATTAAAGCAATTAATTGACGCATGAAACGTCGACAGTAATATCAAAGTCTTCTATGTCCAAAGGTAATAGATTAACCCCCATTTCGTGATTTTTAATTTGTACCGCACACCCCTTATAAACCCAATCAATTGTAATTTTATCTCCTAAAGGCGTGGACACGACTAACTTCTCGTTCAATTCAACTAAATAATCATCAAAAAATTTCGCAAAAGTTCTAGATATAAACGAGTGCGTAGATCCTGAATCAAATAAGGTATATGCAACATAATTTGAAATCAAGATCATACCAGTCACAACTTGAGGTGCCGCTTCAACATCTTTCTTTGTTAGTGTAAAGACCCTTGCTTGACCTCCTGTTCCACTAAAGCTTGAACCACCTCGCGGTTGTCCTCTGCCCTGGCCCCTGCCTCGCCCCGACAACACTGTAGCCGATGATACTATCTCAGCCCCAGTCGGACAATCTCTAGAAAGGTGACCTGGCTGGCCACACGTATAACACTCCCTCTGATCAGGCATAGTATAATCTCAAACTACGTGACCTGGAGTCCCACACCGGTAGCAAGTTACCCCTCCAGAAAAACTCTGGCTCGCCGGTGGTCGTATTACACTAGACCTTGAACCACTTGCACTGCTAGTTCCTCCACCCTTTCTTGGTGGAAATAAACCCCGGCCTCTACTTGGAACGTCTTGTATTCTCGGTCTTGGTCCTCCCCGGCTAGATCCACCCGATTCCACTCTCCCTCGCTTTTGTTGACTTTGGAAGGCTCGACTTTCTTGTACATCTTTCTCAACCAATTTAGCTCTTTCCACCAATTCCATATAATTACGAACATTCAATGCGGACAGTTTCGATCGAATAGGAAATTGTAACCCATCTTGAAATTTTTTGCATTTGTCCTATTCATTCTCCACAAGTTTTACTACGAAGCGGGATAAGGAAGTGAATTGTGCCTCATATTCCTCCACGGTATTACTTCCTTGTTCTAACTGTATGAACTCTCGTTGTTTCTTATTTCAAAAAGCTTCCGTAAAATACTTCTCATAAAACACATTTCTAAACTTCTCCCATGTAATCGTTTTTAGCTCTGTGTTCCCCACAACCGGTGTCGTAAGATGGGCTTTGGTGTCCCTCCACCAATCCTTAGCTCGATTAGTAAATTTGAAGGCTGCCAATATTACCCGTTGATCACCCCCAATTTGCATTACTTCAAATATATCTTTCATTCCTTTAAACCACTGTTCGGCTTCTAATGGTGCTCCAATTCTCGAATATGCTGGTGGATGATATTTCAAAATTTTTTTATAAAGTTTCCCAGGTTCATCTTTTTCCTTAGCTTTACTTGACCTGGCTACAGCTGTCTCAATTTTTGTATCAAAATATCGGGCCATTGATTCAAACATCTTTTCAGGATGAGACGTTTGCCCATGCTCCACTGGCCGTGCTTGTTCAACTTCTTGATTTCCCAGGGGTTGGTGTGTCCCCTCCCCTTCCTCATGTCCAGTTCGTCTTTCCCCATCCATATATATATATATATATAATATCTGCAACATACCACGATTGCAATGCAAACACAATAAGAATATATTTATTAATCCACCAATAAATATACCCACACAACTCAACTCCTAAAGCACTGCCACGGTCTAGACCCAACCGTACCATTTACAGAACCTATAACCTAAGCTCTGATACCAAACTGTGGCACCCCGACCCGCTGTGGTCGAAATACCTACTTGTACAACTCAACTAATCAACAACATTAAATTAAACCTATGATTAACAGACTTATACAAGAACACCTTATTAGAGAGTTTAAAGTATTCACACGTCCCAAGTATTGTACATTAAACTAATCCAACACAACCAAACTTAAAAGTTAAGTGTTTACAACATCTTACAAAAGTTACAACTAAACTGTATTTTACAATTTTTCGACAAAATACCACTCTTGTGGTCAACCCATAGCAACCCCAGACCTATGGCAGTGCAATTCCTAATTCAGCTTCATAAAATGGGTACCTGCACAGGAAATCTGTGTGGGCGTGAGCAAAACCACGGCTCACGACAACTAGATAAAACAATATGCAAGTTAAAGCATATAAACAGCCCAGCACAGCACAAACACAACATTTATGCAATATTAAAATGCAACTCATACATGCCTGACTCACACACACGGGCCCATCAGCTTTAGCCTTTCGCGGCTTATTACCAAGTTTTCAGCTACTTGGTTTAACAGCTCAGCAATGCAAGTGCACAACATACAGTTTATGTCATGCCAGCTATGTATATAAACATAGATTGCAATACAGCAATATCTAGAAGACCCACCTCAAATTCGGCAAGCGAGTAAAATTCACCTTTCTACTTGCTCCTCGGTCAACTCCTTGGGTTCGCTACTACTGGCCTCGGTCCCTGAAATCTTAAAAATTAGATTTCATAGCAAATATAATATCAATTTATGTCACGCCCCGGAGCAGCATAATTAGAGAAAAATAAATTTCCTTTATGGGTCCATGGGGAATGACGGGTGAATAATCGTATTGTCACATACTCAAACCAATAAACACAACGATAGGGAGGATGCTATCCATAGAACATATCTTATTAACATAATCAGAGGCTACAACGGAAACTATAAAAGGTTTGGAAGCAACAGATGCCCAAGTACCAATTATAAAAGTCCACTAAATCTATTACAACAGCTGGCTTATAGTCTCAGGCCTATAATAATGACAACAACAGTACAACAGATATACAAACTAATTATTACAAAGCAGCACGTCTTCTCCTTCCAGCCTTCAGCTCCAAGTCCGGCGAAACATCAGTCTCTCGTCCTCAAGTCCTGCGAAGCTCTAGACATTGGAATGTCGAGGGCACAAACGCCATCAGCTTTGAATACAAAGCTGAGTGAGTACATTAAACAACACTCCTCACCGTAACTGCTCAGCATCTTAAAATGCGGCTAATCCCTTTACAATAACGTCACTCATGAACATAGCAGAGGTCTCAGTAAACTATACATTAATTCAGGGATAGCAGGAAACATATTAAGTAATGACAAGGATAAAGATCATAGTGTAAATATCTCATCACGTATTCATCAAATCCATGCATGCAACCCATGCATCCATCCCATGTATATACCTTTACGTCGGGACGCTGAATCCACGACTGAACATTTATCTTATCATATTCATACTCATATTCATATTTCTATCCATCTCCGTATCCATACGTTGATACCATAATCCAGATCCGTATCCATACATAGATACCATCATACCAATCGGAATCACCCGACTAGGCAGTAGGTCCTACAATCCCTTGATAGGGTTACCGGTCGTCTACACGGTACCACCTATCTGTAAACGATGGAAGCGGCACAATGGACGTCTTCTACGCTGTGTATATTCTCACTGGTCGACTACACGGTGAAAATACATTAGGGCACTAGCCGGACGTAATCGTCAACGGTACACTGGATGTCTTCAACAGTGCATACGCATTACTAGACGTCTTCAACAATAAGAGGCGTACTAGGAACTCTAACCGTTCCACGTCCACCCGACTCGTCAGCCGTTGATCCCATGGATCCAAAGTACACATATCTCATATTCCACATAAGTCAGATATCCCCTTTCTCATCATCTTCTCTTACCTCTTTATATCACTATCCCATGCATGCTGACACATGTTGTGAAATGCTCGTATACTAAGTACAGGAAATGCCACATGCTCTGTATTAATCATATCTACTGATTACTGATTATTAACATGCAGTTGTATTCCGTTCTACTATTCAGTTTGACAATAACATATGACAGTTAAACAATTCATCTCATATCGACAGTTGACATAGGATAATTCAGCTCGTAATATCAATGATAATTGCATATAAGTCTAGTCCTGACATAGTACTTATAGATCTTACCCACACAGCGCAATAACCCATATGGTACAACTATTAACAAGTCTGATATATCACAAGTATAAGACAACATACAAATAGCATTCTGCTCATATCCAATCGATTGACCAAACATGGCAATCGATTGGAAACAATACCAATCGATTGGACAAACTGGCAATCGATTGGGATAGCAATCGATTGGGATTCATGGCAATCGATTGGGAAATTATCCAATCGATTGGATCCAATGCCAATCGATTGGACTCTGTCTTCTTCCTCAAAACTGCTGGTTCTATTATAAAAACGTGAGGATCCTCTTCTCTTTATAAACGTTATTAAACACATACAAACATCTCAAAAATAGCTCCTTGAGTGAGTTAATGAAACTCACCTTATCCCGGCGTTCCGTTGACGGCGTACCGAGCTCCGCGGCGGTGGCTATGGTGAATTCTCTCTCTCTTTCTTCTCTGCCCTTCTCTCCTTCTCTCTGTGCTCCTCTTCTCTTCATTCTTCTTCTTCTTCTTCTCTTCTCTTCCTCTCTAACCCGAGAGTGTGTGTGTGTATATATATATAATATATATGTATGTGTGTATATATATATGAGAGTATATATATATATCTCTCTCTCTTCCAAACACACACACAAGCCAACATATATATGTATAAGGGAGAGGGTATATATAGGGAGGGGAAAACAATCACAACCACACAAAACCAACGAGGTGGCCAAGTCCAGCTACTCTCAATCGATTGGTACCAGGTGCCAATCGATTGGGGTTAGGTCGTCAGAATGCCAATCGATTGGTAAAACATCCAATTGATTGGAAAAGCAATCGATTGGGATAAGGTCAATCGATTGGGCACACAACCTCACCGAAGGCTAAGAAAGGTACTAGGGATCTATATATACCTGAAAATATAGGGTATTACAATTTAGATAATAATTCACAAATCTTATAATAACAACACAAAAATTAACAACTTAGGCTTTCTAATTGAAAAAGAATCTATATTTCTCAAACTTCAACTTCATAACTACAAAGTAAAAATAAACAACTTCTATAATAAATAAAAATGTAGAAAGAAACAACTTCCATAATAAGTAAAAATTTAAGAAGTTCAAGTTGTAATTGAAACAATCCAAATTCCCAAAATCACACCCAAATAGCCCCTAATTTCTAACTTTTTCTCTCTACCCAAGTGAAGTTTATATATATATATAAACAACTCTTCCATGGAGGCTTTCAAGTTCTACCAAACCCTAAAAACGCATTTTACAAACTTGTTCAAAATTCAAATTTAACATGAAAAACTTCATACCACACCATATATACATATCAAGGAGTATTTAAGCAAGTTTTAAAACATAAATTTACAACTTTAATCTCTTAATTTCAGATTCTAAGGAAAGAATTAAAAAACCCCAATTCACACTTTCAACCAATTTCACTTACCTAGGGTTTAGAAGATGAAGTTTCCTCCATTTCTTCCCAATTTCTATGTCTTCTTCCCTTTACTCTTCTTCTTTTTCTTCTTCTTCTTCCCCTCTTCCTCTCTCTCTTCTCTTCCTCTTCACTGTAAACCCTCTCACTATACAGTAAAGGAGACTAACGTATCTCCCTTAAAATTGATTTTCAACTTTTTTAAAAATTATGTTTAACACCTCCCAACTTTCTTTAAAACAGGCACTTGAGTTCCCAGAGTTCCCAAATTTTCCCATATCGTCTTAGTACCCCCAAAAAGAGTTATTTCCTAACTCAAATCCCAAAAATAGAATTTTCCAGTTCTAACCCAACGCATAATTATTTAATAATTAACAGCTCAGCATAAAAAAAATTAATAACAATTCAGCTTAAATGATTAAATCACTGAAATTTAAATTTTAAATAACTCAGTTCATCTTAATAGAGTAAATGATTTATTATTTTAATATTCTTTTTGGGTTCGGATCTCATAGTTAGCGTGATTTACCTTACATTTTATCCATCCGTTACCTATTTTCGCTTTACTGGTATGGTGCAAAAAATTGATACTAAGTACTAATTTTTAGCAAAACTAACGAATTACATAGTACATTTTATTCCATGCAATAAGGATCATTTTCACTTTTCTCCTTATATATGATTCAAAAGTCTACAAAATCCCTCTGTGTTTGTGAACAAAATTGAGGAAATAGTTGTCATTTCATGTCAAAAGTTAACATCATTAGAACTTACATAACACAACCACAAGAGAGTTAAGTGTTCTAAACCGTAGAGAATAAAGTGAAAATAAATAGGTTAAATGGTAGGAACTCTTTCTTCTTTTTCATGAAATAAAATCTTTATATTGTAATTTTGAAGAGGACTAAAGGTCAAATGCAGGAGTCATGATAGGTCATTGTATCTGAGGTGTAATATTAAATGCAATTATTGTATAATCTTACATGGTATTACAAATTAATAAAGAGTGTGCATTAATTCATCCGGCCCTTTATTTTTATGGTTGAATTCAGCAAAAAAACTAATCCAACTTACCAAATTTTAAATTTTGTGAGAGGGAGTAAATCTCACATGATATACCCAATATTTACTCGTATATGAGAGAGAGAAAGAGAGAGAACAAAAACAAAATCATGTTGTCAGTGTGGTCCACAAGAAGAAAATACTTCCCACGTGAATCTTTTTAGATCCTTCTCCCCTCCCTTTGATTTCTTGTTTCTTTTTATTTAAAAAAACAAATAGGGGTTAGAAGATCCACTGAAGTGGGTAGCACCCCTTTGATTTCTTGTTTGTTTCCTTCCTTAATAAACAAAGCGAACCCATGTATGAATTGGGCCCTTTGCTTTTAGTTACAATTTACATGCAATTCGATGGAAATGCCATTTTCAATTAAAAATTAATGTCGGCAACGGACCGGATCAACAAGGGTTTAATTCAGGGAGATAGTCTAACCTCCTTTAAGAATTTTTTTGGTGTTTGATTCAGTCAATAAATAAATTTAATAAAATCTCTATAGAAACTTTTTTTGGATAAAATTGCTCAATTCGTTAAACTCAGGCTCGCTCTGCATTTTGATCAAACTTTGACAACATGACTTTCATAACAAACTTTTTTTAAAAATTTCCAAACTTAAAATATTCACAACTTTTGAACTAAAAATCGTTTTTTTGTAAACTTAAAATTTTCGGAACCTACTCGATGAGATCTATCAAACAAGTACCATTGTCGTTATGAAATTCTGCAAATAATAATAATAATAATAATAATAGAAAATTGTTGGAAAATCCCTACAAGTAACCCTCATAAGTTTAAAACTCCAATTGGTTTGACCATTTTCTAAAAAGGACAAAAGGAATCTAATCCAGTGCTCACACGGTATAAGTGCATGCACCATAGAAAATCCCACACATCCCCAGCATTGTTCTTTCAGCCACTCACACCATGTGAGTGGCTGTACCATATGATATCCATTTCGAAAATGTTTTTTTAACCATTAAACCTCCATAACTTTTGATCTACAACTCCGTTTCTTACCAATTTTATACCGTTGGAACCATATCGACGAGAGCTACAAAACTAGTATCATTGTTACTATCTTTTGAGCAAAAGTAAAAAACTCTTATTTTTACATGTCATGTTCCAGACGAACCTAATAGAATTTTCACATAATATTCGTGTATGGGTTATTGAATTTTTACGTGATATTCATGTATGCCAAGTTGATATGTTGTGAGGAAAAAAAAAACCGAACGTTCACTTTGTTCTTAATGGGAGTTTTAGTGAAATTTCACAAGAATTTTGTATTTGTTTGGATTGAAAAACTATGTTTTATAATTGATTTGTGAAATTTGATTTTTTTATTTTTATTTAAACGAAATATGCATTGTTTAATATGAAAGAGAAAAAAAAATATAGTGAAATTTCACTTGGCATATATGAATATTAAGTGAAATTTCACTAAACTTGTACATGAATATTAAGTGAATTTTACTTAAATTGATATTTGAGGGACTTTTTAACAAAATAAGTATCAAAGTAGACCTTAAACTCTAGAGAGTTACTTCTACCGACTTTTGGGATAGTTTGTGAAATTTCACTTAACATACTAAGTGAAATCTCACTGAACGAGTACACGAATGTTAAGTTTAACTTCAAGTTTTTTTATGAAGAAGGCATGTACGGGTTCAGTGAATTTTCACTTAATATTTATGTATGCCAAATTTATATGTTTTGAGAAAAAGGATTTAAAAAAAGATGAATTTTAACAAGAATTCCTGCATTTGTTTTGGTTGAAAAATTGTGTAACAAAATATGCATTGTTTAAAAAAAAAAACAAATCACCATGCCTACATGAATATTTAGTGAAATTTCACTTAACTCGTACATGAACATTAATGCTTAGTTTGACCTCCTTTTTGGTGCTTCTCCTTTTTTAAAGCACAATTTCATGTTAATTCATTTGGTAACTAGTTTATGAGCTTTGCAAAACTTGAACCTAGGGCATTTTTGGGAGAGCTTTTAAAAGCTGTAGAATTGAGTGAAATTTCACTTTTCACTTAATATTTTATGTATACCAAGTGAAATTTTCACTTATTATTCATGTATGTAAAAATATGAAAAAAAAAAATTCTCAAAACATATCAACAATGGTATTAGTTTTATAGCTTTCGTCGACACGATTCCAACGGTATAAAATTTGCAAAAAAAAGAGTTATAGGTCAAAAGTTATTGATGTTTAAAGTTTAAAAACATTTTTCGAAATTAGAAATAATACGGTACACTGATCGCACGGTGCGAGCAGCCCCTGAAGAAGACGCGCGCGTGAGGGAATGTGGGATGTTGATTGGAGATTCTTTGGTGCATGCACTTATACCGTGCGAGCACCAGCTGTCAACTTTTTGTTAAGTCACTCTCTAATTTGTATTTTAGCTTAATAAATGGTGTACTGAAGTCCTTTTTGGTAAATGCCGCTAATAATAATAATAATAATAATAATGTGAAATTTCACACTAAAAAAAAGGTTTGTGAAATTTCACATAACTTTTTCTGTGTGAAATTTTGTTTCTAAAAAGAAGTTATGTGAAATTTCACATTGAAAAAAGTTATGTAAAATTTCACACTACTTTTTTTTAGTGTGAAATTTCACACAAGTCAAGCACAAAAATTTCTCTCAAACAAACCCTAAATTAACCCACTTTTGTTTGCCATAATGGTTATGTGAAATTTCACACAACATTTTTTTTGGTGTAAAATAGCTTAAAATTTCATATAACCTTTTTCACACAAAAAATTTCACAAACTCTTGTTTAACCCAATCAGAGTTTGAGCTCACTAACATGTGTTCCTTAGGAGAGTATTCTCCAAATTTACCTATATCCCTAATTTTGAAGCCTCTGGAACAATTTTGTTGAAAATGCTTTGTCAGCCTATACAAAATTTGTTCAAACTCTAAACTATTGATCAATGCATATTCAAATCTCCACCAAAATGAGTTTCGATTCATCCTAGTCTACATCAATTTGAACTCTTCAAACCCCTCTGACAGTAGCAATAGAAGACTATCCAAAAAATCATAGGATTGGTTCGCGCATCTTCACTATTTTCCTTCCAATCCCTTACTGGTGAGTGAGGCATGAGTGAGAATTAGATATATGCGTGACAACGGAGAGGCAGTGACGATCATTGAATAGCAAACCATTCACCACCTCGGTCGATGGAGCTCATCGGTGTTGTTGATGATGGTCGGTGGTCATTTGTTGGAGACGATGGTAGTCTGTGGTCATCGATGGAGACAATAGTTGTAATACCCTGTATTTTTGTAATATATTATATAACTAGACCTTGTATGTTTCTTTTAATACTTGTATGAGCTTGGCCTTACCCTTGGTATATTTTGGATACCAATCGATTGACTTTTATACCAATCGATTGCTTATACCAATCGATTGACTTTTATATCAATCGATTGCTTTTGTCAATCGATTGACACTTATGTCAATCGATTGGAGGCAGTTGGGCAGATTCTTTTGCTCTGGCTGGGGAGAAGCCACGTGAACACCTTCCCTCTATATATACCAGCCCTTTTCCTGCGTTTTTCTTTTTAGAAAAATCAGAGAGAGTGAGAGGGAGGGTTTTGTGTGTGTTTATATATATATACACTCATATATATATATAGATATACACATATATATACATATATTTATTCACACACACACAGATGGACTGAGAAAGAAAAGAAAAGAAGAGAAGAGAAGGAGACCAGAAAGAAGGAGAAAGAGAAGAGAGAAGACAGAGAGCAGAGGAAGAGAGGGGGACTACCATTGGAGCTTCCAAAGCTCAAACACACATTCCCAAACACGCCCTTAACGTCTAAGGTGAGTTCTAAACTCACTTGGTAGCCTTACATTGATGTTATGACATGTTTGAATGAAGAAATGGAAGAGAAACCATGTATTCCCGTTTATATGTTGCTGGGCAGTCTTCTCTATGAAGAAGACGAAGTGTCAATCGATTGACACTTTATCAATCGATTGACATCTTTCATGTTCCAATCGATTGAATCTTTATCAATCGATTGACATGGATTGTGATCCAATCGATTGAACTTTTTATCAATCGATTGACACTACTTTTATACCAATCGATTGAACCTTCTTCCAATCGATTGATGCCACTTTTATACCAATCGATTGACATCTATACCAATCGATTGGCAGTTACAGTTTACTGTTTTACTTGTTTAGATAATGTAATAACTGTTTAGTTGTTTATTTACTGTTCAGTATTTCCCAGCATGCTTTATTACTGTAATACAGACCTGATAATGAGTTAATGCGGCGTAGGATCGTGGTAATAACGAGATTAACGGATAATGTTTATAATGTTAGATAACGGAATAGTTGTGAATCCTTTGGAGTTAACGTTCATTTCATTCAGAGTAGTCAGGCCACATTGGGATTGTCATGTATCGGTGATAGAGTTGAACTTAAGTAGGTTTGCTAAGATTCGGGAACCTTGCGTGGGCGGGCTTTGGTCGTTCATATGTTCTTAAAAGCGGTAGACAGACGAAGGTGTCTATGACTTGCGGTGAACCGGACCATTTGCCCTAAGATAGCCAGATGATCTAATCATATGTTCTTAAAAGCGGTAGACAGACGAAGGTGTCTATGACATGCGGTGGACCGTGATCACTGGTAGACGTCGCTAAGTCGTGGCATAGAATGATGTACTATTGTTTAAAGCGTTATATCCCTGACATGCGGTGGACTGTGCATATGTTCTTAAAAGCGGGGGATGGACTAACGTGGTATCAATGACATGCGGTGAACTGTGCATATGTTCTTAAAAGCGGTGGATGAGCAATGGTGTGTTATAGAGTTGAACTACTGTCGAGTCTGTTCCCCTATCTAGACGTATTATCGGTCTTAAATGAGTAAGACGTTAGTAATCGGATGATCGGTTTGATGTAAAGAAGTTACCCTCACAGAACTCTAACTTGTTAACGGCTTATAACTTGTAATAACTTCAATAGTTGATACCCTGTTAGTATTTAACTCACTCGGCTTTCATTAAGCTGACGGCGTTTATGCCGCTGGACATTTCTACGTTCCAGCGCACCCTGGTTATGACTATACAGGCGAAGGGCCCGCAGAAGAAGACTACCATGCTAGTAACGACGTTCCCATGGAGAATTTCCCCGACGGAGGACAGACCGAAGAAGACTACTACGCCGAGGACTACCTTTATGCCAACTGAAGACTAGACTAGAATTGTAGCTAATTATCTTTACCGTTTTAGAATCTTTTTGTAGTCAGGCATATGTTGCTTTGGCATTTGTACTTCCGCTGCCTTATATTTGATTCGAGACTCTGATATGTAATAGTTAGTAACTTCTGTTGACTTTATGTTATGTTGTGATCAGAACCTAGACTTCATTCTTGTTACACTATTACTTCTTGTTGCTTAGTACTGCGTGGTGTGGACAATCATGTGACTTCACCCGTCGCTGCCTTTGGACCCAAAAAGGAAATTTATTTTTCTCTATTTTTGCCGTTCCGGGGCGTGACAATAGTGGTCCGTGGTCGATGGAGGCGATGGCGGTCGGCAGTCGTTGATGGAGGAGATGGTGGTCTGTGACCAAACTCTCTCTCTCTCTCTCTCTCTAAAACGTAAGATTTGTTAATGGGTAATTTGGTTCAATTTATTTCTTAATTGTTTGGTCAAAGAATTAGAAATGAGAATGTTTCATTAGGTTAGAGTTTTGGCCAAAATTATAGTCGGGGTGGGTGTCACACCCCAACCTGCCTCGGGTGAGTTAGGACACGTGTAACAAAGCCCATACACCAAACCATACACTAATCATGAAGAAAAACATGTTTTAGACTCCATAAAAGAGCTTTCTTGGCACAAATCAGACCTAATGGCAAAATGATCATTAATAAGGTATAGCAAATTTTATATCAAAAGATAGGTCTTTGAGTCCCTGTTCCAACGCAAAAAAACGGCGCGCGAATCCGATCTTTCTAGAAAGAGTTATGCTTGTTTCCGTAAAAGTGGACAGTCAAAATTTATAGGGGCGGATCGATCCGCGAAAAGGGTGGATCGATCCATTTCATTGATTTTGAGGCAGAATGTCCCCGAGAAGGGGTGGATCGATCCGTGGAAAGGCCGGATCGATCCGGCTTCTGCAGAACAGTTCCTTACTGCTAAAAAACATCATTTTTCAAGTCCAAACTTCTTCCAAACATCCCCAAACTTTGTGAAAGCATTAAAGATCATTCCAAAACCATTTCTAAATGTTCCCAATCATCAACACAAATCAAGTGTGATACAACAGTTAAAACACACAATTTACTCACATAGATCATAATTTGCATCAAAAAAATCTCATTTCTTCCAACATATACATAAGTATCTAACATAAGGAACCAAGTTAAGGTTTACAACTCAAAAATTACCTTAACATGCCCAAGTTCTTCCCAACTTTACACATGACTCTTGATTTGCAAATACAACTTACATTTTGGTGCAAAATCAACATCAACACCCAACTTAACATATTACAAGGCTCCCAAAAAGCTAAGGTACATCTACATTAACAACAAAAGATGCATTTTAACCATAAACTAACTAGGCACATGAACATATACACTGGGACACAACTCCCACGCCCAACCCGTCGTGCGGATCATTTTCTCTTCTCTTCCCGTGTCGTACTTGCGATGGTTATTCAATAACCACAACAGAAAATATATTTTCGTTTAAGCTTTCGCTTAGTGAGGGAACTAATCATGCCATTGGAATGCAAAGTATGTAAATGCAACAATCATTATAAATATCAACAAATTGATCTCCGGAAAGTTAAGTAACTCAAGCCACCACCCCTGGGTCCTTCTCACCCCGGAATTTCTCACTCTTTTGGCGCATATAGCACAACACACACTCTCTTGTGACCCCGAAGGCGTTACCGACATTTCATTGTGGTCGTCACCACGTCCTACTCATTGAGAACCTCATATCCCTCACATATGGGACCTATAAATGGTGCTCATTACTTGACTTCCCTTTGATCCACATAAGCATTTAAGCAACTTAGCATATAAGCATAGCAATTTCATAACTTTGACATGCTTTTTACCCAATTTCAACAACACATATAAACATAAACATGGATTAAGCATTCTAAGCCAACAATTATCACACCAACATATCTAAACATCCGATTTTGAGATTAGAGCACTCACCTCCTCGAATTTCACGCAATTACGCCTAGAATTCCCCAAGTGTTTCCCAAGTTTAGCTCAATTTCTAGTTGATGATAATCCTACACAAGTTTGGTATCATAAACATCGTTTATCAAGCACGGTCATCGGAAAAACGTTGCCGAAAGTAAAAACAAATTACGTGCATGTGATCCTCTTACCTCCACGAGTCTAAAAATGGTCTCGGATCGAAAATCCGGCGTCGAACGGCTAAGAAACGGCAAGAAATGTCGCGTAGATTTCCGTCGCCGACTCGAGAGCTCTCGTTCTCCCCTAAGCTCAATTCTCAGCTGTGTTTTACAAGCATGAGACACATATGCATCTCATGCATATGTGTTGTCATGTGGTTCTTCCTTAATTCCATTTACCTCCCCCCAATTTCCTTAAGCTTTATTATGAAACCCCCATATTAATTACGTTAACTATCCATCTTTTCTAAAAGGATTTAATCTAAGTCCCGCGTGGGTCCCAAATGTGGTCCCACATAAATTATGAGGTTGCTATTAAACCTACCAATTATGAATTGTTTTCAATTACGCCCTCACATGGATACCCATACTGGTCCCCTTACCTATCATAAGACATAATAATATCTTTAAACTTTTAAACAAGTAATCCTATAAACATATAATGATATAAAAATGCAAATTATTTAATTAGACCCTCATTGGCCCCACATTTATACCAATCCTACCCTTTCTTCATAACTTTCATTTGTGCTCGCATTTGAGCACCTTTTCACATGTGGGTTCATAATCCCACCTTTAAACCTCTCATGCATTAATTATCTTTAATTAATACACATTAACATCACAATAATCTTATTTTCCGGGTACGGGTGTTACAGTGGGCTTTTAACTGGTATGTATATGATGCATTTTTGACCAAAATTCTATTTATTTTATTTTATTTTTATATTCAAATTCAATTATATGAAGAAGAAACCTAATCATACATGGTTGAATCAAACTCAAGTATATGTTCCAACTAAATCTGAACTCAAATCGTCTGTTAAATCATATATTGCCAAAAAAAAACCTTTCAATTCTTCCCGGACAAGGCCCCGGTTAAGACCTTGAGCAAAAAACATTTCCACAAACTCATAATGTTATAATGTGTTGATGTATTGTATTACTAGGATATTATTCATATAAAAAATGTTAGGCACATAATACATTCCACAACAGGATTTTAAATGTGTTGTATCTTGTGCTATTTAAAATTCACACTTTTTTATGCACCACTTATACATCACATGGTACATGAATTGAAAGCCCTGTTGTGGAATGAGTTGTATGTCTAGTATTTTTGCATAGTCTACAACTCATGATATTTATTTATATGTACATAAGAAATATTATATTTCATTTTTAAAAAACGAAAAAAAAAAAAGTGTTTACCCAACTCAAAGAGAGTGCATTTACCTATTTCTCATTTACCATTTGAGAAATTTAATTTTATTGTGAACCCAACATAGATAATAAAAATAAAAATTAAAAATTAAAAAAAAAAAACATGAAAACTTACTAAAGACAAACGAAAATTAGTGTCGCAAAATTACACGAATAATGAAAGTACAAATTGTCTTTGAAAGATTGTCTCCATTAAACATATTTCATAATTCAACAAAATACAAGTATAATTATGAAATTGATTTGGCCAAGCAAGCTATAGCCCAATTGACATAACCTCTCTCTTTTCAATAGAGGGGAGAGGGTTATAGAGATTTTAGTTGCTTACCTCCTAGATATTCTTCAGTCAAAATAAGTAAAACTTATTGAGCTTTACTATAAACCAATGTAAGAATTTGGGGTTAGATTGAGACTAAAGTGTGAATATTCAGTACAAATCCAGGTAAGTATTAAAAAAAAAAGAAAAAAAAAACCAGTTTGAAACTACAATTAATAATTATATATATATATATATAAATAATGAGGCTCGTAAGTGAACTAAAAAACCAACATGCTACCCTGCTAACCCGCAAGTTTTTTAAGACTAAAAACCAGGTGCACTAAATATGTTCACTCAACCATGTTCACTTAAGAATCTATATATATATATATATAAAAGTTTGATATTCACTTTGAAACTGTTGCACTCTGAGAATACTACACAAAGTACTAGATTCATAGTTCTTAAATAAGTAAAAGTTTCTGAAATTAATTCCAACACATTGAACAAAAATGCTCCCACCGATGTTTATGGGGCTCCTATTCATGCACATTATTCACCACATTTCAATAGCCTCCTCTTAAAGAGTCCCACATGAACGTGAGGAGGCAATAACATTATTAATCTGTAAGGAGCTCATGCCCCAAAATGGTGATCTGGGCCTCCATAAACGGTATGTGGAACATCCTAAATGCAAGTGTGTGTGTGTGTGCGCGCACACATTACACCACCAGGACATTCCTTAATCACAAAGACCCCAAATTGCATCAAAAAAATAAATCCTAACCTTTGATCCAAACCAAAAGTTCATGAAGCAACCAAAGAAATGGAATATGCAACAAATTTCCCAGAAACGAAGTCAGAAAGAAGAGGCTGCAAATCACCTCTCATTGTTGAAGTAGACTCCTCCAAAACCTTGGTTTCCGTGCAAAATATACACATGCCTCAGGTATCTTCAAACATAAAACCATCACCATCACCATCAACTCTTGTCATTTGAGACAAAAACTAGGCCGCAAAACTCAGTTCACAGGAGGGGATTTATAATTACATGTCACATGAATGTTGGCCAGAAAAGCATATTAGAGAGTAAACCGCAAAGGGTTTAGCTAAAGCTAGACCAAGATCCTACTGATTGTAGGCATAACCCTGCTGCTGTTGGTCAGATGTGGCCGCTTTTTGGGAGGAGAGAGGAGATGTCTCGGCAAGGTTTATAGTCTTGTCAGCAGGAGGAAGGCACCTTTTTGAGAAGAAGGTTGCAATGCTCTTCATTCTCCCACCACCTTTCTCTGTAAATTCAAAAAGTAAACTGATTTACCCTATTGGAAAATAAACCAAATTGTGGGGGCGAGGAACAAACATTTCATATAATAAAAATATATTACCTGGTGAAATTGATAAGCCAAGCTCGCTGAGAATGTCTTTCTTGACCTGCAGTAGAATAGACAACATCAGCAAACCAAATCTTGCTTCAGCAATCGAAAATCAACAAGCCTATAATTGCATGTCCTGTTAGGAACTTGACACTATCCCAGGATCTGTGAGATACGAAGAACAGAAACATGAAACACAAGATTTTATGTTGCTCATCTCAAAAAAATGGGCTACATCCACAGAGCTGCTGACATTTTCCCTATGCCCAAATGGCTGAAAGAGAAGACTTTAGAGTACAACCATAGCCGGCTTGTTGATGCATGCAAATGCATATGAATGCTCAATTCATGAGGTGAATAGAATAGATTAAGAACAAACTAGGGTTTTGGAAGACCAAAACCCTAAAACAAGAGCTTTAGGCTCAATTTGGTATAAAACCAATTCCAAATACAATATTATTAAAAGCTACTTTAACTTAGCCCTAGCCCACTATTTATACTCTTAACCTATGCTAACCACACATCTTGTGACTAAACCAAAATAACAAAGGAAATATTACGGGCAAAGTACAATTATTTAAATAAAAAGTACTACAAATTACTGCATCACTTGTATAACATAAATTTATGGCTACAAGCTATAAGTGCAACAATTATAATTTTCATCTCCCTCATTTAGCCGGACCAAGAAAAAAAACTCCCTCATTTGGCCCTTTAACCTTTACAAAATCAAACTGCCCATCAAAATCAATCTCATATTCAGTTTTAGCCCCTAGTAGTGAAAGTCGTAGAATAGATTTGAGTCAGCACCAACCCTTCTAAAAACTTTGCAGGTGTTCACTGGGTTGGGTCAATTTCAAAATAAACTGCCTCCCAAATCCATGATTATATTTTGCTAAAAAGAAATAGTAATCACTGATTCAAGAAAATGATAGATGCACTTAGAAAATTTTCCACTGTCTCTGTTAAAGATTTCTTTAGGGAGGCCACATGCTTGAAATAACAGGGACATCATTAATACATATCTGCTAAGAATCTGTTATCACATTTCATTTGTCTACACAATATACAACGGGGAATGCAGATCTCAAGAAAGAATGCCAAAAGCATATGGAATCCTGATCTTCTACTGAAGTATGAAATAAAACTGAGCTTTACTAACCTGCCAGCGGTTATCCACAAACTCTGATATCTCACGCACTTTATTTCTTAATTGGGACTTTGGGAAGGTAGGGAACAACTGTTGCAAAGTCTCTACCACCTTGCTAATACCCTGTGGACATGACTGAATAGCAGATACCTGATAGATATGTCAAAAACTGTGTAAGCTACAAAGTAGACTTAGTAGAAACACATCACAAAACCCAATGATTTAATAGTTAGCAATATAAGTAGTCAAATGTAGTGAGGCATTATATATCGCTTAACCCCAGAGAAGATTTCAGAATACACTTGAAAATAAAAACCACAAACTTACAATTTGAGGCAAATCTGAGTCCAGTATAGCTGTTGCAGTTGCCACTGGTGTGTTACTGCCCTTGCTATTCGACAGGCATGCCGCCTGATCCTCCTCTAGCACATTAGTATCGATCGATATTTCTATTGATGGACCACAAGGGAAAGCAAACATACTCAGAGCTCTCAAACACGTCTGCTCAAGTTTAGAAGTACCAGTTAGATCTTCAGCTAGTAACAGTGGGGCTTTTTCATGCATTAGGTTTGATATAATCAGAGGTTGGTTTTTCCGAAGAGCCTGCTCAGTGAAAATTTTTAACTGCCTCTGTTGTCGAAGCAATACACGGAACTCCTCGCTCTCCAACTCAGGCTTTAAACTAGGTGAACTTGGGGCCTCTTCAAGTGAATGATCATACTCCATTCTGTCAACTTCTACTCCCTGCATGCACAAGAACGTAAACAGTCGTCATAGATAAGTTAGGGGCTTTCAAACCCTCTTTGATATATGAAAAAAGAGCCCACAATTTCAATAGTGCATTAAATAAAAATAAAGCATTTCACCAAGCTTTGTGAGATAGTACAAAAGCCAGAAGACAGGCACTATTTTACAATAAACTGTTGCAGGTGCTATAGAAATTTTGGTTTCAACTTTCACTTACTGTTGAAACAAGTGGACTTTGAGGAAGGTGCCCCAGTGAATAAGAATACTAGTGGGTCACGACAATACTGATATTCAAGTGTTTATGCAATGCTGATTATTCTACTTAAATGACAAAAAGTGATTCAAAAACATGTACACCGGAATACAAATTTTATTCTGCAATAATTTGGAATCCTCTAAAGGCAAGTCTGAGGGCAGTCCTCCGTGAAAAATTGTCAAAGGTTAGGTCCGTCTATGGTCTACCCCACTTAGAACCTGCAAAAGCAGGACAACTAGGAACTAGGTTCCATACTTCAATGTTAGTAATTGGGAGTGTGAACAAGAATTTGGGTTGCAGGACAACTTCAAGGTTTCACTTTGCAAGATTAACCATCCAATCAATTAAGAACGACTCTCAGGCAAAAGACAATACACGAATTCAGAAGATACTAATTTCTCTGAGAAAGGACAAAACGGTAATCTAAAAGACCATATATATACAACCAATGTTGTCTAATTGTGAATCGAATCGTGAATCGGTTAAACAAAATTATGAATCGTGAATCGTAAAATTCACTTTTTGAGGAAATAACTGATAATACATTTGTATAAGCATATAAGACGCATTTATATACATAATTGTATGTACATACATATAACAATGTGTGCGATTTTTTTTTTAGGATGTGAAGCCCAACACTTCATATGCATACATGAGTGTCAATAGGACAATATTTGAATCGCATTAGTGCTGATTTCCTAATGAAAATCTTCGCACTATCTGACTAGTGATACATTTATATACACACGAGCAGGAGTTTTTTATATTGGAATTTCATAACTTGTAAACATATTCAAGTGAAGAATAGAATGGCATGTCACACGGACAAAAAATAAGACACCACCTCTTTTTCTTTGCGAAGCTCAAAAGTTTAGGAATCGTATGAATCGTGTGAATCCAATCATTAATCGTCCATGAATCGGACGATTTAGATCGATTCAATGTGACTCTGATTCATAGGTATGATTCGCATAATTTGGTATGAGAATCAAATCATATGAATTGAATCATGGATCGTCGATTCTAACAACCATGTATACAACTACTCGACCCTCATCCCTGATCTAACAACATTCTCTCCCCTCCTCACCACACCACACAGGTCCCTTGAAGACAACAAAACCTTGAAGAAAAGCACAATCATAGAGACTGAATTACACAGTAACTTCACAAGAAAACTTAACCTCAGAGGACAATAACAGGAATGAAGACAACCAAAAATTATCCAAAAAGGACAAACATTAATAATTAGAAGACAGAACCTAAAAAATAAATGATCCCCCAAACAAGAAACACTTCAAAAAGGCTCTTTGAGGAAGCACTCACGGAAACAATTTGCAAAAAAGTAGTGGATCCCAACATTAATCTTTTATTTAGGCCAGAACATGATCATGTCTGGAGGTATCATAGTCCGTGAATCTGATATCGAATGACAGTAGAGAATAGAAGTGTTCCCCCAAGATCAAACCTGTGGCATCTTGATGTGAGTGAATCTTCTGTGCTTTCTTATGTTTTCTATGGGAGTAATGAGTCTATACATGCTTGATTGACAGTGTAAATCCTCAGATGACATAAATGCAAACTTCAATTAGGAAGCACCGACACTTCTAAGAAGGTAACGTGTCGTATCGTGTCCGACACACAGACGCAACACTTCAAGGACACTTTTCTTGAGTGTCGACGAACAATTTTTTAGGGTTTTGTCGTCGGTGTGTCCATGTTCGTGCTTTGTAGCAACTAACATTCGAATAATTTCTACAAAACAAATTTGTTATGATACGATGCAGTTTCAGAACAAAAGTACCTCATTTTCTGAGAGATAACCATCAGGTACAAAGAAGCCATCTTCGCTTTCATCGTCTTCATCAGCCTTTGAAACTCCCTCCTCTAAACTTTCCTCTTCAACATCTTTTTCACAATCTGATAGGCTTTCACCAGGTTCCTCCTGCAATAATGCACTGTTAATGACATTTCTTTTCAAAGATAATTAAATTAACAACAAACTTAAGACATACCTCTTCCCATTCTTCATCACTATCAATATCATAATCCAACTCTGGGTCCTTCCCAAAAGGGTGGCGTGGTCCAACAACTTGACTAGAAGGCAAAAAAAAAAAATACAATTAATTCTATTTTCTAAAACAAACCCAATGCAGTCAAAGCAGAGATACATGTTATGGAAGTATCAGTAGACTAGAGAATCTAGCTTTAACCATCATAAGTCAAGGTTATAGCGTTTTTTCTTGAACATACCTGTTGGTATAAAGGAATGCCAAAACTTAATCAAACTAGGATGATTGGATGTCTCAAGAAAAAGTGTACTGGTAGTGTTTGGAATGGTGAGGACAAACTCAAAGTCAAGACAGCAACAGGCTAAAACCATTTAGTTGCAAACTTGATCGGGCATTATTACTTTTAATGCCATATGCCAAATAATAATTCTAATGCAGCCAAACAACTCATTAGCAAGCACTCAGATGCCTATTAACTTTGTCGCCATCTTTGTCCAATGGTACATCATTTCCATCCGACCTAGTGCGTTGCAAATTGCAATAACTGCCAGGCAAGGTAAACAAGGCTACGGCTTGAATTCACGATCAATGACAAGGAATGGTGTATCAACATACAACGAATTTTTCGAGACCAGAATTTATTATTCAACATGATATTTAGGAAACAGGAAAATAAAACTCCATCCATCCAAGTCATCAAAAACTAGTTCTCAAATACAAGAAAATCTGAGGGCTTCCATTAGACATTCTCCTCACTAAAGACAGCAATCACAGTTCATTTTTAAATATATTTTCAACAGTATCATAAGATATAAACTCCTGAAAATACACTTACGTTTTCCTAGGCCATATACCATAGAATGCAGGTCTATTGCTCTTATCAAACTGCAACAGCTGTTTATGCCGACTGTACTTCTGGCCGCTAAGATGAGAACTATCTGCACTTGTATGACAGGATATGGCATCAACACTTGTATCATCCCATCCATCAACAAGCCTTTCCATACTCAACTCATCATCACGAGCCAGCCCTTTAGTATCAGTAAGCTTAAGTTCCTTGACAATTTCTGTCTTAGGCTTTTGACGTAGGCCCCAATGTTGTTTTCTGTTTGAACGAATTGAATGACCCAAGTGATGCCAAGAAATCAAGTGCGACCTGAAAAATATACCAAATAGAGATGTAATGAATTATCGAGATCCAAGATTAACAGTGACAAATTTGACAATAAAGAGAAAACACGGACACAGACCTCTGTAGATCCTCTGTATTAACCGCATCTTTTACCGAAAGAACACAGTCCATTGACAGGGTTACAGCGTCTGTCATCTTTTGCCTTGTGATAGGAGATGACTCAGAAGGTGTTTCTTTGGTTGAACACTGGTTATTTGGAGAGTTACTATTGTTCTTTGCTTTTTTAAGAAATCGCTCCATGATTGATGCTTGCTTCTGCAAAGCAAGTTGCTTTTTCATTTCAGCTTCTTCCTTCTCCCTGCGCCGTTGATCTTTTTCCGCTTCCTCTTGCTGCCTTTTCTGCTGTTTCCTTATTTCAGATTCTTCTTTCTCACGGCGCCTTTCCTCCTTCTCTGCTTCTTCTTGTAACCGCTTCAGCTCCTTTTCCTGAAATACAGTTAAGAAGTGCACAACAGATAAGACTAAGAAGCAGAAAAGGAGAGTTCATGAACCACCAATTGAGCAACAGCTACCAGATTCTAGTTCAATAATACGATTTGAAAGCAAAGAGGAAGGATAAATCTAGTTTTTTTTTTTTTTTTTTTTTTTAAATCTACTCAAAATTCTACTTGCCAACATAATGAAAGTCCTATATATTTTTCCTTTGAAATTGAATAAGATATGCGATTGATACATAAATCCAAAACCTCCTGAGTGCTCTAATAACGAAATAACTATAAAAACATCACCTGTAGAGTGCAGATGTATGAAACATACAACATATAAACAAACAAATTATCCATAGGCCACTGCACTACCCATACGTGTCAGAGCACAAAATATATGGAGAAGGTATCTGCAGCCTTGGCTAGCAACACATGTATGGTTGAAAACAAAGACATACACTTTGCAACTTCTCCTTCTGAAGTTCTCGATCCATTCTTTTCTTCTCCTTCTCAACTTCCCGTTTATTTTTGTCCAATCGCCTAATTAGCAGTTTCTCTTCACGTTTTGCTTCCTTCTCAGCCCTTCAACAGCGAACAAGAGTAAAAACAAAGAAAGCAAAGAGAGTATTAAAGCAGTAAACTGACCACAATAGGATCACTGAAAACAGTTAAACACATACATGTCAGCACCAGTTTTCTGAACCATGCTTTCAACTAACAAACGGATGTCTGCCTCTTTTAACACTTTGCCAAGCCTTTCCGATGCTTTCACCAGTTCGTGTCCGTTGTTCTGAGAGCACTCTGACTTCTGTAACGCAGTAATGATTGCTGAAGGAACCAAAAGCATCATTACCAAATCATGCCAACAATATGAATTGTATGGAATTATGATCTTCTCAGATTACTCAGTGAAGTAAAGCATGAGGCCAGAGAGCCAAAATTCCAATTTCCAATGTAGGTTCAAAAATGCACACATGAATGGAGCACACAGCTGCAGCGGGTAATGCTGCACACTTTGGAGCATATAAGCAACAAATTTCCTCTAATTCAACGAAAACCGCATTAGGGACCAAAAATAGGGACATTTGATATGCACAAAACTCCAGCATTTAAATGCTAATCAGGCTCCAATAGCGTGGACTTTATTAAAGACGCCCACACTAGAGTACGGTATGCAAATGATAGTGTATACTCTTCTATCTCTCTCTTTCGCTAGTGTAACCTTGGAGAAAGTGGGAGACACCCAGTGTTACCAGAAATCGTTAAAACCCTAGCGAACTGGAACGCCTCTTATGGCGTTTTGCTTTAAATAATGCAATATTGCAATAACACATCCAAAATCTTGTAATATTCTAAAGATACCACCTACCCATTTTAAGCTTTGAAATCTTGTAATATGTATAAAACAGATATATGAGCATATATAAAAATGACCCAAAAAATCGTTTAATGTTTCAAATCTACTATACTCCATTCCGTCTTAACGATACAGAGAAGTGTAGCCCCACCATACCACGTTCAATAGACGGTGGCAATCCACGTTTCCATTCCCGTTCCTCGTAACGAATCGACCTACGATCCGAGTAACATTGGCGACACCCCAATTTCAGTGTTGCAATAAATTGATACAAAAGACAACAATGCATATTGTAGGTCAAAAAGGACTCTTTTAATTGGAATATCCAAAATACGCATTAAGTTGAAGGTTTTGGAACCTTACTGTGAGATCCCATGTCAGTTAACTATTATCAATGAGTGGCTTGTAATAACACCACAACCTTGCACTAGTAACTTGGGCTTTAAGCATTTTGGGCCATGTGTTGGGTTTTTCTTCAAGTTACTGACCAGTAGGCTTAGGGCGTTACAAATGCTATCACAGCAGACCACCATCTAGGAAGTGTGGTACTCTACCTGCAATTACCCGCGAGGGAATAGTGCACCAGCGTGACGGATTCTGTGGTGAGTATGACTGTAAGAGTAGCGGAGGTGCATCCCACACTGGTCCACACCAAGGGAAGATTCTGGGCTACGTGGCCGTATGGTGCGAGGAAAATGGCCAGAAGAAAAATTGTGAGATCCCACGTTGGTTAACTACTAAATATGTGAGTGGCTTACAATAACACCACGAGCTTGGTACTAGTGACTTTGGCTTAAGTATATCTGGCAACATTGACTTCACAAGTAAAAAAAACTAAAAAGGTGAATCAACAACTCCATTTGCTCTGATGTAACCTGGATTTGCCCTAAAAGGCACAATCTTCCCACTAGATATTGTCTTTTATGGTAAAAATAAAGAGTAACATTAATAAAAAGTTCGGCCGCGATCTTTCTAAACAGAATTCAAGTATAATGTTAAGTGCCCCCAATCACGGTAACACATCGCTTCCTCACAAAATTCTTAATGAACTTAAATTAAATGAGAAACAGGAAAAAGTACATATATACTTGCCAGAAACAGCAGTAATCCTCTCATGGATCTTTCTCCGACAAGTCCGCCTAATTTTCAACGCACCTTGTACAGATTTTGGAAACATTTTTATGTCTCTTGTCTGCACAGAGATAATGAAGATCAGGCCTCTCAATAAGAAATGTCAAGTCGAAGAGTTACTAAAGATTAGATGCACCTAATATACATAGCAGATTGACAGACAAAGATTAACCATACGAGGGCAGGGGATAAATTACCCTTTTCAGTAACTAATTTTGAAGAATAGACACTCGGGACTCACATACCCACGAGGAGAAATATTTCAAATATTTTTTATTTTATTTTTATTTTTTAATTTCACACATTTCATGAAAAATACTTGAGTGAAAGCATTTTACGCCCACACAAACAGATCAATCATCTGAAAAAGGAACAACATTACATGTACATGGTATAAATGGTAAGCTTAGAAACTGTGATTACTCAATAAAAAAGCAAATATATTATCAGTCCAGAAACTATGAGTATCATAAATTAAGGAAGAATTTGACTCATCAATAAGCACAAATAATTCAAAGACATCGGATACCTCTAACTAACAATCATCATAAGATAAGAACAAGTTGAAGAAAAATAAAAACTGAAAACAGCAAACAAAAGTTAGTTAGAAGCAATTCAGAACAAAGATCTGATATATAGATAGATAGAAGAGAAAATGAAATCACCTCCCAACACCAGAGGCATGAATGAGTCTGGTCTTCCAACACATCGGCCTCCGCATTGGGTACTCCATAGAACGATCTCTGTCCAATGAGCAGCACATTGCTCTTGACAGTCGCAACAGTAACAACATCGCCCCCAACTTCCCTCATCTTCAACTTGTCGTAAATCTCAACCACCAAATTCGATAAAGAAAGATCACTCTCTTCGAGCAAGCATGCAATCATCGTCGAACGACATTCACTCAAATCCAAATCCAAATCCAAATTAGGTTTTTCTTCCAAAACCTCTCTGTAATACCGAAATAAACCCTCGAGCTCTTCGCGTAAAGCATCGATTCGAAGTGTTTTCTCTTCTGTACTCAACAACGAATCGATCAATGAAGAAGCTCCTCCTCTCTTCCTTTTCAAAGGCTTCTTCTTCGAAGCGTTCATTTCTGGATGATTCTTCTTCTTCAAATCATCCGCATCGATGATCATTGAGTCCGCCATTGAACTTTTAGATTACAACTCTGCAAAAAAAAAAAAAAAAAAACAACCACCACCAATCAACAAAACTAAAACCCTAAACAAAATAAAAAATTAAAAATTAAAAACCTTGGAAAATCCAAATCTAGGGTTCTCCTCCTAAAGAAAAGGCTTTGCCAGAAAGAAAGATTTAACAACAACCGACCGATTCCAAGAATCAAATCTTTGTTTTTTCCTTTCTCTGCGGCAAAACAAGAAGATGATGATGATGATGAAGATTGAAATAACACGAAGGTGTTTTAAAGTTTTTATTCCTTTTTTTTTTTTTAGGTAAATTACCTTTTGCTTTCAAACAATAAAAGCCTATTTATTTATTATGTGTCTGCGTATATTAAAATTTTTTTTTTTTTTTTTTTTTTTGAGAGATGCGTATATTATTTTAATAATACTTTAATTTATGCTTAAAAGGAAAATGTAAAAATATTATTTCCCGCCATATGAAATTTATTAGTACACAGACTTTGGCTCCAACTATCCAAAAACTCTAATCCATTTGGCGCGTTTTCAGTCCTTCTGAAACGCGGGTCGGGCCGGCCTCGGGCAATACCACTCCGTAATATAGAAAGAGAGAAGGAAGGATATCAAAAAAAAATATTAAATTCCGACAACCGAGAATTTACATTAAAATTTACGTATTAAAGGCAAATATTTGGTACACACTATGCTTTAAACATATGTACTTTGTGCTGTTTGAATTTTTTTATATTTTTTTATGCATCATTTACACAACACAGAGTACATGCATTTAAAGCTGTGTGTCAAAAAGTGTGTGTATATAGCACTACTCTTAATTAAATTTTCTCACAAGAGTATTAAAATGTCATTTGAAACAAAATTCAAATATCACCCACCATCGTGGGTAGACCGAAGTACAAGTCAGGGGTGGCAAAGGCCCCCTCTAAAATTTTGGAAATTAAATAATTACATGTAATATTTTACAAATTTACAAATAAGCCTTCCTAAAATTTACACACGTCTCTCCTGAACTTTTAAAAATTCTAAATCTTTATGTAATATATTACAAGTTTTAGTAAGAAACCCCCTAGATTTACATGATTTACCCCAAATTAGGGGTGTTTAAACCAATTTTACAGTTTTATTGTTTTACACATAATGTATAAGTAGACCTAAAAATAATTCACCTCGGGGTAGTATGATATAGGCCCCCTCACCAAAAATCTTGAGTCCCGCCCTTCTCCACCATCTTGCACTTACAAAGTGAGTGGCATTCCTCTAGTCTTATGGAAATTCAGAGTTTAGTGATCCGAGTTGGGCTATTAACCACCACTGCTTGTAACAATTATGACCTCCCAAATTTTTATTTTTATTTTTATTTTTTGTTTAAAATAAATACTCAATCCGTTCCATTTTATGTGTCCATCTTATTAGGTTTTGAGTTTTTAGATGTCCAAAAACTAATATCCATTATGATAATTTTGTAGCTACTTTTCAAACTTATCTTTATTAATTTTAAATATGCCTAACAAAAAGTAAAAGGGTACAAAAAACGAGGAGTAATTTTAGAACTATTACATTTATTTCAAACAATGATTATGTTTCCTTAAAAAGTTGGTATCCCAAAATGGATATATAATGAGACGAATGGAGTATATATTTATGTTTTTTTATGGCTAGAAAATTTGCAATTGCTAAAGTGTGAGCATGCCAGACAAATGTCCTATTGATGCGAACAATTTGACAAATCAGACGAGTAGAGAAACAGATGAAAGGGATTTCTTCAAATAGGTTTAGATTGCTTTAACCAAATATTAAAATCTTGAAATGTGAAGAATACCAAGATTAGTAAAAGAAATAACAAAAACGAATTTCCATTAAATCTCTTATAAACCAGTTCAACTAGAAGTGGTAATCTCGCCTTCTAATTGAGATTTGATTGCAGAGCTAATCCTAAAATAAGTAAATAAATTGACAATGAAAGATAAAGGAAAGACACAGTACGAAGTATGAAAAATGCTAAGTATTCTTTATCATCAGGCATCCCTTCTCTCTATTCATTCATTCCTTGAAATATGTAACAATGGCTATAACTGCTCCCCTCTACTAAGAAACTGCCTACTATCTCCATGTTTTGGGAATAATGAGCTTCATACATAACTGCGCCTGTCACAACTTCTGCGTTCCACGTGTCAATAATTTAATTCAACATAACTGCCAATAACCGCTCTGTCATAGACGTGGCATACGCACTGGATTATGGTGTTGTTGTGTTGCATTAGTTTGCTCTCTTCATCAGCCTGCCTTCATGCACATTCCGCGCATAATTCCCCATTGGATTTAATGGGCCCACTTTTAATTTTATTTTGTGGTGCAAACAGTTTTCCTACATGCATTCTAAAGGAACTATTTCGTTGCACAAATTTGCCTTTTGTTTTTTGAATCATTCTATTTTAAATTAGTAAATTCGTAAATGACTTTAATTCCAATTTATGTACATGTTTGGTTGGTTAAAGAAACAAATTATTTCATTTTGAATTGACTAATATTAAGGTGTTTGACAGCAATAATTGAAATTAGAAAATATCCAATTCAAACATTATGCTAACTTTTTTTTTTTTAGTTCTTATGAAGTAAAAATTGTATGGAAACATTGAAAACTTTTTTTTATTAATCATGCAACTAGTTATGCATAATAGCACTTCAAGGTCATACATATCTTATTAAAACCATTAGAGAAACACGAAGAGTCCAACAACTCAATTAGAGTAATAAAAAGAACTTGTTTTAAGCTAGGGGTGCAACTTGGGCAGGACCTTTTGGTTCTGCCCAGGCCCGAGCCCAAATTCAAGCAATCTGCCCAAGCCCGAGCCCGAGCCCGACATAAACCCGAACTTGTCAACCCGAGCCCGGTTTGTGAATTAGTTCTACAACCCGAGCCCGAATTACAAATTTTTTTTTGGTGCAAATTGATTTTTAGTATGTAAACAACAATATGTAGAGTATCAAATCTATTTTTTATTGTTTAGATTTGAGAAAAAACATTTCAATATTAATTTAGTACTAGAATAATATCTAATAGTGTATTATTATCATTAGAAAACACTAGAATATAATGTCAAAAATAATAAATAAATAGAATTCGGGCTCGAGCTCGGGTTCCACGGCTTCCAAATTGCTGCCCAGGCCCGCCCACTATGAAAGTATCATGGGCCCAAGCCCGGGAATTTTCGGGCTGGGCTCGGGCTTCCTGCGGGTTGACCCGCCCGACTTGCAGCCCTATTTTAAGCATACTACGCAATGAAAAGACATTTACCAAATGCAATATATAATACCGGTTCACTTATAAACCCTATAATTAGTTTTAATCCTTCCCAAACAATCCCTTAGACTGGGCCCATGAGCTCATAGGTGTAAAGCCCAAGCTTTGACCATTACACCTAACAACCCATCCCACCCCTTTCTCCACAACATAAGTTTTTTATTAAATACAAAACACAATGCATAAAATATCAGTGTGTAAATAAAGATACAACTATACAAATGATAAGTATGGTGGGATTGCGACCTCAAACGATTAACTTATGTATAAGACATTGGCATTTTACTATATGGATATCAGCTTTACATTTTGTTATGTATGTCTTTCATGAGATGATTGTTTATCCTTGAGTATCATTGTAAGTAATTCGTGTATGTATGAGATACATACACGTGAGATACGAGTTATTATTCTTTGATACTTAGAATGTGTCACAGTGGATGATGAGACTGGATATCTCGTCAGGTCTACACTGTAGCATGATTAACTACCATTGGATGGAGTAATGAATCTCAATCACTAGATTTTGAGTCTTAGTTAATATGCTAGTGCTTATAGCGCATTGATGGACCTAAGCTTTCCTATTGACACTTAAGGCTGTCAACAATCGATAGGAACTCATAACTTGTATAAGCTATGTGTTCTCAATCTTGAGACGATTATGAACACAGATTGTGGATAGGGCTGCTTTGATTTACCAATCATTGAGGACTTAAAGATCAACACCTGGGTATCTTGGGTATGTCATATTCATAGGGTAGTGAACATATATTATCTCGATAGAATCTACCCCTTTGATTAAGAGTTGCATTCCCTTGAGAATGCCACTAAGTTGATTATTAAGAACTGTAGTCTTGTTGATAAGTAGTTATCAACATGTTTGGTAATCATGAGTGGTGAATGAGACTCAAGGAATACAAGAAGTAATCATGATTCAGGTTGACAGTAACAGTTATACGACTACATGAACATGATTACGAATGCTAATGGTAGAGGAACATTAGTACACCATACAAGTTTATTTATCGCTTCGGATTTGTTCTTTACATTGGAGTTCAGTTATCGTTTTATGCTGGAGTAAACGTTAACTGATCAATTGGTTGATTTGCTGATCAAAGAGTTTAGTCATGGGAATTAACAACTGGTCTGAGCCAACAATAAAGAGCCTAGGAGGTCCCTCTCTTTAGCTTCGCAAGGATGCTTGGAAAGGTACTTGAGGATCTTGTCAAGAGAGGTTCAATCGATCGAAAGTGTTTTGATCGATTGAAGTCTAGATAAGTTCGATTGATTTAAGAAACTTTAATTGATCGAAGGCTCGATCGATCTAAGGCTTAAAGTCGGTTTGAAAATCTATAAATAGGGCAGCTACGTACATAATTTAATAATCGTTTTCTATAACAGAGTTGTAGAAACTGTTTAGGGTTATCCAAGTCTTCTCTATCCTCACTATTAGGGTTCCCACCAACTCTAGACTTTCCGGCAAGCATCCATAGGAGTCATAAGGGTGAAGATAACCTAGAGGAGACTACTGGAAGTTGAAGATTCAGAATTGGGTTCAAGACCATTAGGTATAATTCTTGTCCCTCTCTTGTACGCATCTATAGAGTTAATAAGTAGTAGATTCGGGCATACCAACAAAAGTTTTGAACTTTTGTTTTTCGCTACGCATTTAAATAGATATTTTAAACCTATTTTTTCTTCAATTGGTATCAGAGCCATGCTTATTTGGATCTATAGATGCGTTTTGGAACACTAGTTTGATTTGCATGTTAGTTTTTAGTACTGTTTTGAAACTGCATCGTCACAGATCTGCTTCTGCAGCACAAAACAAATATGTGATAGCATTGGATGCATGACAATTTCGATCGATCGAGTTTGTTTCGATCGATTGAAACTGTTTGTATTCGATTGATTGAAAGAGTTTCGATTGCTCGAACTAATGCGGGTGTAGACACCCCAATTTTGACCAAACGTCGAATTTAGGAGAGTGTCACCTCCAAGTCCGATGATGATAATGACTGAAAGATTTGAAGTATTCCAAGCTCTTCAGAAAGTTCTCCAATCGCGATAAAATTTTTACAGGAAAAGAGAAATACTGGGTGTTCAGGAAAATTCGAGTATAAGACACTATTTTAGGAAAAATAAACTTTTTAGAAGAAAAAGAGGAAAAGGAAAGGTGAAAAAGAGGAAATTTGCCAAAACGCGGCACTCGGAAGTTTCAGCAACACTCTATAAGTGCCGTGCGGCACTCACCAACTGCCGTTGCGGCACTCATCAACTGCCGCCAACATTTTCTGACTGCCGTTTGCTTTTAAAATCCGTATTTTGTGGTACAATACGTATATGTATGCGGATAAAACAAAAAACTGATAAAGTAAGATTGACATAAACGCGACAATCAATAAATTGGCGCGGCTCTCAATAAGTGCCGCGCGGCAGTCATGGAATGCCGCCGCGGCATTCACGGAATGCTGTTCCGGCATTCCTGGAGTGCCGCAGAAAACTTCTTGACTGCCGTTAGCTCCAACAGTCTGCTTTTTTTTAGAAAGTACGCATTGTACCACCAAATGCTGTATTTACAGCTATTTTTTTACTCCGAATTCACTGAAATTACCTAGGTGTTTTTGTCTATATAAGAAGAGGTATCTTCATTGGAAAGGGAGACCAAGACAAAAAAAAAGAATATTGGGGGAATTTGAGAGGAATTTATGAGAACTTTTGAGAGAAGAACATTTGGGTAGAAGAGAGAACATTGGGAGAAGAATTTAAAAGAAGAGCTTGGAAGATCTTCAAAATATAGAAGTTTGAGGATAGTTAGAGGTGACACTCTACTCTTGTTAGTTTTCTTTTATGGATTTAGAGCACTTGCTCTCTTAGTTTTCTTGATTTCATTTCTTCTTTTTGTTTATACTTTTCTCTTGAGATTCTTGGAGATCTTCAATATCTCTCTTGAAAGCTCTTGAGTTCGATCTTTTGAATCTCATGTAAGCTTATACTTCACATGGAAGTCAAAGTTTGATCATCACTTCACTTTGTAAACAAATAGATGAATCCAAGTCCATGTTCATGACTTGGATTCTCTAACTTGGAATTTCATGGGATCTTCTTTATATCCTCTTGAAGTTCATGAGCTAGTTCTTTGATTCTTCTTCTCTTTTTCTTGTTTATGCTCTTCCCTTGAGACTCTTGGGGATCTTCCATATCTCACTTGAATCTCATGAGTTTGATCTTTTAGTCTCGTGTAAGCTTATGATTCACATGAGATTTAAAGTTGATCATCATTTTATTAAGAACAAGTAAATGAATCCAAACCCTACCATGGTTTGGGTCCTCTAAGCTTGAGTTTTCATGGAGTCTCCTTATATTCCTTGAAAACTCATGAGTTTTAGTCATGTCTTGATCTCCAATCACCATCAAGTGGTAGGAGAAGTGGTTTGGTTTAAACCCAACTTCATGGTTTAAAAGTTGGGGTTAACAAATAAAAGTTGAACTTGACAATGAAACAATGGATTCATAAACTGTTTTTGATCAAGGATTTTTAGTTGGAAATCTAACCGTTGGAACTGAATGAAACCAACGGGAAAATGTCTATAACTCAAAGCTCTACCACTGTAATTTTTGTTTTAAAGAGATTTCATGTTTAAAGTGGTTTGGTCATGAGTTTTGTGAGACTACTACAATCTGTCCAGAGTTTCAGAACAGAAACACCCTTTTGAAATAAGCAAATCAGAACCTTAATCAAGTATTTGTGACCCAAAATAATTTTTTCTAAGTAGATTAATGTGTTAGTAAGTCACCCTAAAAAGAACAAAGCATTTCTGATTTTTTTGCTATTTTTAAAAAAATCAAACAAAATCTCTGGACAGAGAGTTGTACATCTCTGAGTGATGTCTGGTGTTTGTCCTTTTCCCAGAGATCTAACCGTTGAAACTTTGATTTTCCTTTTGATTTAGAAACTAGACTCACAGAGGCATCATGTGTCCAAAATTCATCAAGATCAAACCACGGGAAGCATGCTTTTTATTTTCTTAAAGATCTGGTCTGCTCTCTGCAATTTTCAGAATTTTATGACAGATTTGACCAACCTTGTAAATAATGGTCCAAATGACTTTTCTATGACCTAGAGCTCAAACCATGTTTTAATAATAATTAGTTAAGCTTGAATTCAAAGTTTAAGTGATCTAAATGATTGGGTATTTCATAATTTTTTTTTGTTCATGAACATATTCATCCATATGGCTTGACACTTGTAATTAGGATTTATTTGCTTTAGATTCAATTGCATATGATAGATTTAAGTTAGAAATGTAGGATTGTTATTTCTAACTTTATATCTTGTATATCATGTGGACTAACCCTTTGTTTTGTAGCGCTATTAATGTATGACTTTTTGAATCCCTCTGTAGTTTATTTGAATTTATTGATTTTATCGATTTTTCAACCTCATGCGCGACACATTAGAATTAAGATTTTGCCTTAGATGTATATATGTGGATTAGAGACTCTTTTCCTAGGTTGTACTTAATCGCATGCATTGCACGTTTAATATTCGCGGCTGGATCTCGGGTAAGTTCTCTTGTTCTTTATTGCATAACATATTGCTTGCTACTTGAATTACGTGGATTTTGAATGATATTTTGTAAATTGGTAATTTTACACCATTTTGACATGTTTGTGTAATGTATACGTATATCTATGTATTAGTTGATGGCATGCTTAGATTAGTAATTCAATTAAAAGGATATTGAGTAGAGGCCTATCGCGAGATAGGATGAGAAGGGGTGTTTTAGTCCGATGGGCTCCTTCCCTTCTCATTTCATAATCCCCGGACCTAGTTAATCTTTGGTTTCGCAAAAGATCAGTTGCTTTAAAATGGTTTCTTAATTTTCCTTTTAAAAATTAAGTGGCAACTCATTTGTTTTGAATTTGAAATTTAAAAGAACTTTAAAAGAAAAAGCTGTGGGTAAGAAGAAAAATTGCGATATCCACAGCGGGTTTCAAGAGATCGAACTTATTTCGATCGATCAAACATTGTTCTATTCGATCGGTTGATGTCTGTTTAATCGATCGAAACTTATTCTCTGTCCATATGTTCTTTTCACAGTTTTTAAAAGTTTTAAAGTTATACACTTCAATTTTTATACTATTCTGTAATTTTTTAAAATCATTTTGTGAAATAGTAAGTTCAATCAATTGAACTTAGTTCAATCGATTGAAGGTTCGAGCGATCGAGTCTTCTTCAATCGACCGAAGTGTGACAGAGAACTAGAGATGCTGTTTTTAGTTCTAATTACTTCCATAAAGTGTTAATGGTGTATACAAATAAATTAATAATTCCAATGGTTATATATATATATGCATGGTTGTGTGTGCAACTAACCCTTTGCAGCAAGACTAGTCCGCTATCTCCCATGGCACCATCTTCTGGTTTTAATTTTTGTTTTATTTTTAGTTTGGTTCTAAGGCATGTGTAAAGGGCGTTGCAACTTTAATCCTACGAAAAGGAAAGTCACACCGATTTCCCTAACCTTCTATATTTTTGTTGTTATTTTCTATTTCTAAATAAATTGTAAGCTTCGAAAGAAGTATATAACCAATGTAATAGATTTAGAAAATCCATAAAGATGAAAGAGTAATCCGAAGTCCATGAAAATGAAATCGAAGGCGTGCAAACCAAGAAAGAGATTTTATGGAGATAGAGTCATGGGAGATTGTCACACCCCGATTTTTGGACAACCAAATTGTGGACACGCGGAATCCGTCGTCCACTTTCGTTTCTGTTTCCGGGGTTTCGGAATTGATTTTCCTTTGTTTTGAAATTGATTTGAAAGAAACAAGAGGTCTGTTGAAAACGGATACAGAGTTGCCACTTGATCTTTAAGGAACCAAGAAACCTAATTTGACTAACCCAAATGGATAAAGGGCACCGATCCTTCATAACCAAAGAACTTGGTTCGGGGTTTTGGTACGAGAGAGGAATGAGCCTTTGTCGCGACTAAAACACCCTCAACTCGTCCCGTCTCTCGACGGGCCTCAATTAGCATCCAAATAATAATATTATACCATGTTTGGTTCGAAAATTAATACTATGATAGTATACTACATTACATAAGAATCTTGAAATAGAAGATCAAAAGATAAGATACCATTCATAAGATCTAAGTCAAATATCACACAATGCAAAGGTGAAAGATCACACAAAAGAGCCTAGGAAAAATCGTCTAATCACATATCAAGTAATCAAGTTCTCCTAATCTAAAGGGGGACATGAGTTGTTCTTGAAACAAATAATTAAAGAAATCAAAACATGCTTAGCAAGCTAGTATGATGCATGCTAATCTTTGAGGAAAGAAGATTTCTCAATCCCCGGGACGGATGAGAAAGGAAGATTAGATCGGGGGAAAGCATGAACATGTGATCAAATTCATTCCTTATAATCTTCTTAGATTAGGAGTCACAAAAACCCAAAATCTTGCATGGATGCAATGTATGATCCTAAAATGTGCAAAGGTTGCAGTGTGTTTGTTTACATGGACTTTCTAAAGTGAGTTAGAAGTCTAAAGTATGCATGAATGCATGAAGTAAATCATCATGGGATATTTACAAATGTAGTATGAACTACTTCCTAAGAGATGAACTAATTTGGAGTGCATGTGAGCATCAAATCAAAGAATGAAAGTAAAAGTATGCTTGCTGTGAATAGTGGACAGAACAGTGAGTTGATCTTAGGGAAATTGAAACGTAGGGTTAAGGATGTTTTTAATGCATGATTTTTTTTATGGAGATCATACTTGTTGTGTCTAGAACACATATCAAAAATCCAATCTTCAATAACTATTACAGATTGAGAGAAATCATACAAACAATAGAGGTTACTCAGAAACAGAGTCCGTACTGTCGACTGAAATGTTGAAAAATCTTAGAAAATGAAAACAAAAGATATAGAGGCCCATATTATACAGAAAGTTCCCTAAGACACTGAAGTTCAAGAGAAAAATGAGTTGTGACACTCTTTGGAAAAGTTTTCTGGAAAACAAGTTGAAAGTGGACCTAGCTGCTGTGACAGCAAAAATAGAATGTCTGGATGGAATGTTTGGGTCAAAATGGAACCATTCCAAGTGTTTTCAAGCTAAGCCAAAAATCGTGAATGTTCTATAATGAGTTAAGAAGACTTTCCAAGTGGTCTCATGATCATACCTTGATTATTGAGTTCTAGAGAAATCTTTGAACTCAGATCATTCACTGTTTTGAAGATTTTTGGTAAAACAAAGCTTATTTCTTAGAATCCAAATGTTGGGGGTTTTAAAGGGGTTTTGAAAGCACATTTCCAGCACAAAAAGGGGATTAAAACCACTTGGAACATCATCATCAAACTCATATCAAGAACTCTCAATATTACTTGCACAAACATAGTTTTGTTTGAGAATATGACTTTAAGAATACATATGAATGTATTGAAGTTAGAATCATCATCTATTAAACATGTCTTTGAGGTCAAGAGCTACTATCCATAAGGATTCACTCTCCTCAAACAACATATCATCTAGATGATGATAAGAATGTAAGTAATCAAAGAAAAATAAAAAAGAAATGAGGTAAGAAGAGATGAATATTAATGTAAACAAGCAAGTAATAACAATCAATAGATGATAATCAATGTGATTTTGGACTTGTAGCTTGATGTTTCACTCATAGATATTGACATTTGGACATGAAAGTAGCTTTCTAACTCAAGATTGCTCAAAAATGGTGGTTGGGAAAGACTTGAATGTGAGATATAAGAGGGGTTAATGGAAGAAAACAAGATTGAAATTCACTTTTTTTTTTTAATAGAAAATCAATGGGAGAAGCTCCCTTTCCTTCTTCTAAACCTATCTCTATCTCTCTTTCTCTCTACAACTTCTATGAACTTTGCACTTGCCCCCCCTAAAATGAAGAGCAAAGAGGGGTTTATATAGGCCAATTTGGGGTGGTTTTGGGATTCAAAAAGTGCTCCCATTGGTCCCAAACATCTGTGAACATAAAACTACATCGTTTTGGTCTTCAATTATTCAATTTGGACCCCCAAAATAAATTACAAAAATGGACTCTGCGGGGGTTGAGTGCCGCCATGGCACTGGCCATGTGCCACCGCAGTAGTGGCCCAGTGCCTCTGCGGCACTGCCCCTCAGACGCCCAGAAATTTATATTTAGGCCCCCAGAGGTTCCGGTATTTGCGAAAAGGCCCTATTTTGTCCGAAATTCACAGAAAATGCGTACGAACTCCAAACTGAGGTTGTGATATATCATTGGAAAGGTAATGGAGTCTACTTTATACAAAAAAATTTGGAGATAGGTCACTTTGAAAAGTTTTACAGTATTTGCGATAAAAGTCGATTTGATCGCCTTTTGCACCTTTAGATATTCATAATAAATTCGTTTTAAATCCAGGAATTATGTGCGATATACCGTTGGAAAGCTATTGATCTCTAGTATTCATGAAAAATGTTTGAAAAATGATACGGTGCTCTGGTTTTAAAGTCAACTTTTAGGTTAAATCGGTCAAATCTGGAATTCCCAGGAAGTTTTGGGAGCTTCCAAGAGCTGACGTTTTTGTTCGATATTCTTTTAAAACTCATTTTAGTACTTTCCACATAATCTAGAATGATCCCAAAACTTTTTGGCGAATATGGATGATTTCGGTCAAACCTTGGTCAAACTTGGTCAAACTTCGGTCAAATCGGTCAACGGGGACTTTTCGGGAATTTCTGGGACTTTCGGGGGTCTCTGGGAGCTAACAATTTCATCCGATTTGGCTTGAAAACTCATTTTATGACTTTTATTATGGCACAACATGTTTCCAGAATTTCGGTCCAAATCTGGGAGTGTTTGGGTTTTCAAGGGCATTTTGGTCATTTTTACCACTTTCTGAGCATTTCAAGAGATAGAACTAACTTCCGGGAGTCCTTTTTGAGTTGTTTCAATCATTATGAACCACCAAGCTATGGGTCTCCTAAATCTAGTGGCCGAAAAAATGGGGTGTCTATACAAATATTCAATCCAGAGCATGTATCCGGATTAATATTCAATTGCCAAAATTCCGAGAGTGACACCCCCACACAGGCTAACAGATAATTTATTAAAAAAAATATTTAATACTCATTAAAAAAGGACATGTGATATTGTCTTTAAAGAAAAACTTTTTAGTATTAAATATGTATTTCCAAACAGCCATTTCATTATAAAATAAATAAAGTTCCATTATAAATATTATATCAGTTCGATTTACAAGAGAAATACCATATTCATTAATTAAAAACCTCTTTACAAAGTTCAGTGGAGAGAAAATATAAAATCTATACATCCATTGGTCAGAGCATCTACAATGTTCCCAATACCCAATATACAATTTTTATTACAATTATACATAAGTGACTCACACTGCCAGAAATACAATTGTGTACAACAAAATAAGTACAACTCTAATAAAAAAAAACAACACAGCGACAACCTCTTCACCCAAACAGAAGCTCCATAGAAAATCTCCAATTACTAAACCTGCAAATACATTTGATTACGTTTCATATAAAAATGCCCCCGAATGAATAACACATTTGGGTCAGTCACATGACTAATATGATTTAAACAAAACAACAAGTCTTAGGAATCCAACTTGAACCCATATACTACAAACCATACTACAACACTCTTGGGCCAAAATAGGTAGTTCCACACACATATCTGGACAATAGAGTAATTTTCATTTATGTGGTGGCAAGTAGTTTCTTGCCCAAAACCCAAAACTACTACGAATTTCATACTTATCAATCTACTTATGGTGAGCCAAACCTGTAACCGTTAATGGGCCCGCCATCCAGCAATACAAAAGTTAGTAACCACAAAAATACCACGAAGATGTGCGAAACACATTTTTATTAAAATATCACCAGAATGAAAATCTTAGTCCTAAGCTATATGTTAAAAACAATTGAAGTTAAACCAACAGCAATCAAAGAGTAATTTATTTGAACGGTTAACTTTTCAGGAATTTATTTATAACCACACTCTTACTTTTATGAACGATTCATTATTCAATTTTCTAGGTTCACCACTTGGCCACCCTCCATGGTACACCTATACATATATCCCATGTGTGCCTGAATATACTACCAACATCCATTCTGGTGCCAGTTTGGTTGGGGTATCAACCAAACCAGGTATACACAATAGAAGGTCGGTCAATATGCCTAGACGTCTATAAATTAAATTCATGAAGTCACACAAAGGTCATAAATTAATTCGACAATCATATTGTGCATTCTAACGCAAAAGTATTAAACACCAACAATTAAATTAGACATATAAGAAATTCATTCACTCACGCATATATTTATACTTAGGTGTATATATATACCCGAATACACACATTTAACTCACCTTGTTTGAATCGTTAAATAGATGAGAGTACGAATCTAACGACGAACAACACGCTCCGCGATTTCACATGCGACGACGGATCCAAAACCCTTCTCTTCTTTTTCTTCTTCTTCTTCTTCTCTCTCTCTCTCTCTCTCTCTCTCTCTCTCTCTCTCTCTCTCTCTCACGTCTGTTCTCTATTTTCTTTTCCTCTTCCAACCCTAGGGCACCTAGATATATGTAGGTAGAAAGATATAAACACACCCATGTATATTATTAACACACAAATACTAAAAATCTCATTTTTTATCTTATAGGCTTACCAAAAGATATCATATGGGCACAAAGTGCAGTACAAAGTACTAAAATGAATAGTCCAATGGGTACCCATGACCCCGGTACTTAATCTGAATGTTAATTATATTATTGAACACATTTACGGGACTATAAATACTACTAAAAAAATTAACACATTACTCTTCAATAACTTGGCTAATTTAAACTTTTTCCACTCTAACCCCACCACTTAACGTTACAAAACTTCATACAGTAATTAATAACAATAGAAAGATAATTACCCACAAATAAATAAATGAACAAAAAAATATAATTGCACACAGCCAATTAATAAAACGTAAAAATTCAGGTTGCTTCCTTAACATATTTAAAAATGAATATTTATATCTAAAAAAATACGGGGTGTTACATTCTACCCTCCTTAAAGAAATTTTGTATCGAAATTTGAAGTGACGGTAAACACAAGTAGTATTCATAAATAATGCTAAATGCACAATTAATGCAAAGCACATGATTCACATTTAACCCTCAACCATACATGGCCTAGTACATCGAGCAAATAATCCAAACAAGAAAACCCTTATATATATATATGCATATCTATAGTCGATAGTTAAATTCTACCAGGCACTCAAACACAACACAATAAAGCCACCAATAATGATGTGATGAACAAAACACGCGAAAGTTATTATTTTACCCGTTATACTCAGATCACACTGTACATATCACATAGACAAATACAAATACAAATATGATTAAACATGTAGTTCACATAAACACTTAGATATCCAATAATTAGAACACCCAATACTGCAATTCACACAACTAAAACTATATGCATGTCCATATTCATCTCTTACCATGCCCGCACTACACCTCCTTATAAATACCATTTACTTACTGTTTACGCAGATGCCTTCAAGAATACAGAATACTGTTAAACTGAAAGAACAATACTTCTTGTTGAAAATATATCAACACTCTACCAGATTTATAGCAGATGTTGCAGATACAATAAGGTCGTCAGATCGATATACATCTCAGAAAGAGTAGAACTCCCACATAGAAATATAAAGAACAACTGCATGGACAAAATGCTTGTAGATAACATCATCTTCATAATAAGAAATCCAGAACACTGATATTAATCAGGTCTTCACATAAATAAATAAGAGATGGTTGTAGCAGCAGAATACCCAGTGATAATAATTAATATCATGATAAGAAGAAACCCATAATCTCTAAAATAATAAATTTTCCTCATAATATCCGACGATGATAAGAGATAAGTAGAACTTCGCTAGTCATGTAATAAGTATTATGAGAATATGAGAAAGTTTGATACTCCAATAAAATAATAACCCTCCTGAATAATAAACCTGCATATGGCAGTGATGAGAGCTGATATTTGTAAAATATTGGCTCGGTAAAGAATAAAAATTGGTTGAACTTAACCCCATATCTCTGGTTTTACCTGTAATTGTGTCTTAACCTTTCTTTGTACACAATGATGTGGTTTTCGTGGTATGTTGTTGTGATTACTCCTATAAATACAGGTTCTGAAGTTTGAATGAATAGCAAGGTTAAAAGAGATAGCTCAAGAAACAAAGAGAACAAGTCAAAATTGAAACCCAAGTACCAATCGATTGCCATCATAGCAATCGATTGCCATTCTAAGATCCAAACCAATCGATTGCCAGTTTAACCAATCGATTGGTATTATTACCAATCGATTGCCATCAGTTACCAATCGATTGGTAAAATCTGGAAGTCAATTCTCTTTAATGGAGCAGATTCTCAGCAATCAGGGTTAATGGCGACGACCAGCCGTTACATTGTGAACCTAGATGCCTTAAGCTCGTGATATCACTGTATAAATAGATGGGGAGTGAGAGGGGTCATGGTTGGCTCATTGTGCTTTTGTTTTGTAGGATTTTCTCTATAAGTTTTTGAAAGAACAACTTCAAGCTTGAGTATTTGATTCTTATCGTTTTCTTTATCCATTCAGGTGCTATTTCATTTTCTTTTACTATTTGTGTCTTGTTTAGTTGAAGTTTGATTTCAACTTTGAGTTCAAATCTCCATTGTAATTTTCAGATTTTTGATCAAAGCCATGTTTAGATTTGATTTCACTCCTATGCTTCAATCTAGTTTCATTTCTATCATTCCAATCATGCTAGAGTAGAACTTTGGTTGGGAATAATGTGAAGAAACATTGTTTCCCAACCACTGCCATGAATTTGTGAAAGAATCAATGGCAATCGATTGGTCACAAAACCCAATCGATTGCCATCGATTCCAAGGCAATCGATTGGTACTTATACCAATCGATTGGGAGTCATTTCATGCCAATTGATTGCCATTAATACCAATCGATTGGTATGCCTATGACTTGGGCAGAATCCTTTAAGTATTCCATTAACTTCTATTTCAGAAACTAAGTCCAAATTAATCTTTTTAAGTTCAAATTGCAATCTGATTTTGAAATATAAGCTCCTTTTGCTAATTAGTTCAATGAACATTCGTGATGAACACGTCAATTATCTTATATTCGATTTGTTTTTCATAGTTCATAGTTTTAATTAGTTATTATTTTAGTTCTTTATAAATTAGTGAGGTAGTTGAACCACTAGTTATGTGAAATTCACATACTTAGTGTCTATTTTGCTTAACTTAATCATTTTCGAAATAAGGAATACTAAAAGATAAAACCTCGGTTGGATGTTATTGATAAGTCATGGTAGTGGTTGGTGCAATGCAGATTCACATGTTCCCAACACCTTTACATATATAATTTAAAATCATTTTACTTATTTCTATTGAGTTCAGTTATTGCATTACTTAAATTTATTTAGTTAAAGCTCGAATACAGTAGGACCATTAGAACCTCCACTCTAAAAGAAATCATCTTTTACTTTTTTTTTAGTTCTCAATCTAGCTTTTCTATCCCCAATCTTCAGTCTCTTGGGATACGACCCGGTCTTACTAGTTATAACTCGCCGCGACCATCTCTACTTGGACGTACACTACACCATATGGCCTCATTACTAACGGATATATTCGTTAGAATAAATGTTACTAACGGATATATCCGTTAGTATTTTAGCGTTAGTAATATTACTAACGGATTTACTAACAGATATATCCGTTAGAAAAATTAATTTTACTAATGGATATATCCATTAGTAAATCAAAGGATTTCTAACGGATATATCCGTTAGAAAGCTACTTACTAACGGTTTTTTCAGCCAATTTTAAAAGTATTTAAATTGAATACTAACGGTTTGTCAACTATTACTAACGGATATAGCCGTTAGAAATATGCATAAATCTAAGAAAAATAATTTATTTATATGCTTTCCAATATTTTTTTCTGGCACCTGATTAACAAACATATTAATTTATAGCAAGGAAAAATTTGTTCCTTGCCCATTTTGTTCTCTTAAAAGTAACCCCAACAATACCTGTGTAATCCAATATTTATTTTTAATCATGTAATATTTCAAATCCTATTCAATTTACAAATATAGAATAATCAATAGTTGTCCAACATAACATAATATTAAATATCACATCCAACATTACACAAGTTTCATGTATTCGAAAAATACATAATAGGTCAAAAAAAAAAAAAAAACCAACCTAACATAACTTTTCATATATTCGACATCCTAGTTATTAAATAAAAATGTTTACAAAGTTTTAACCCTATGGGTGAGCGAGGTCAGGTTAAAGGAAGGAAATCAATTACAAAGGGAGTTCACCACTATTTGAAATAACAACTTTGCTTTGGGGACCCCACTCTGTCTCCCTTGAGCTTCAATCTTCAATATCTTTTCGTTCACTAAATTCAACAACCAAACAAAGCCATAGAGTTAATTATTGTCACTAGATGGTAAAACTTCTTCACATTCTAAATATGGTAAGATCAATTTCAGTTGAGGAAAAAAATATTTCCATCCTAATAAGGGACAAACCATGATTGACAAACCATCCTATGAATAATCAGAGAAAAAGTGAAACAGCCAAATCAATGATGGCTTTTTATTGTTAAATCTCAAACCAAATATATTTCAAAAGTATTAATTTTAGAAGATACCTCGATCTCTCTTGAAATATCAACTTCAACAAATGGCCCAGGGTAAGGTTTGGAGCTGTTCAACAAATGGCCCATGGTTAGCAATCTAACATTATAATAGAAGGAGAGACGAGCACTCTAAAATGCTATTGAGGAGAGCAATACCTTAAGACAATGATAATGAGAGAGAGAGAGAGAGAGAGAGAGAGAGAGAGAGAGAGAGAGAGAGAGAGAAATCAATGTTATGAACTGAAAACTTGGGGAGATACTAGCTTGGTTCAAAAGGTATGATCAACATTTCATTCTTCACAAATTTCTAGTCCAGCAATATCCAACTCACCCCCCAAATTGAAAATGGAAATCTGAAAATGCTTTTTTTATCAGCGAAAAGTGATTCATTTCATTAAAAATTGAGAAACCAAAGTACAACTAATATAATCACACCCGAAATCTGACCAACCCCAACATAACCCAATGTAGGAAATAATCTTATAGCTAGCTCCCAAAACACTGACAGATACACCCCAAAAAACAACCATTTGAGATTTAAATTTGAGTTAAGGCTAAATCCCACCCCAACCCCTAAACAATAGGAATGTAGGAAAATAGGACATCAAAATAGTTTTCAGATTCAATGCATTATCTTCTCCCCTGAGTTGGTCTTGGACATGAATTAAATGGATATGATTAGATCCCTGAGTTTCTAGAGTAGTTCCTTATCGACAAATATCTTACAAAGTTGTTATACTAATAAAATAGCTTTTTGCCCATTTTTTGATATTTTATTTATTCTCTCTCAGAAAATCAGTATGTGACAATTGGTAAATTGGTGATCATTTTTCATCTAGGTAGCCTTTACAAGCTTCCGATATTTTGTTTGTGTTTATTGATTACAACAGTTTGGAATATACTTATAATGCTATAGCTTTCTACTATCTTCTTTTTTCTTGCAGATGCATGATGACTGACGAGGGAAGATACGCAGTCAGTGTGCATATTTAATCAACTACGTTGACAACAACGCTAGAAAGAGGCCTATCATATCCCTGCTTAGCAAATAGGAAATTAATTCAGTGATTCTTGTGGCTGATATTAAAAGGAAAACCAAAAGAACAACTTAAATGGTAAAATAAATGTAAATTGGAAGCATACCTTGTGGGTATTACTGACTGCCCACATTATTTTTTGTAGTTGCTGGACCTATATGCATGGAATTGACCTCAATTCAACACCTGCCACTGCAACATTAAATCAAGCACCTAAGGTGCATTCAAAGAACAAACCCATTAACTCTGATGCTTCAACACCAGACCGAATAATTCATATAAGACAGAGCAATAATCATAGTTGTCAACCAATTGTTACACTATCCAACACCATAATTAATAAGATCCACTTGTATATTATTTCTAGTGTTCACTATCCAAAAGTTACAAAATAATAGTAAATAACTATGTAAGAACCAAAATCTCTACCAATTTAAAACTACTACCAATAGATTGAAAGAAATCCAATGCCGATCCATCAAACATTTTTTTGACAAATCACACTAACCAAGTAAAATTGCATGCTAGTACCAACATGCATATAATAGAAAGAGAAGCCCCATTTTTTTTTTTTACAAATCCCACCTCAAAAACTGTAGTGAAGTTATATGAATAAGAGGCCCATCAAAAACTGTATAAATTGGAAAAGGAAGGGAAGGTCTCCAAAAAGGTTAGTAAGGGAACAAAACACACCAGAATCAATAATGAAACTCAACACCAAAAATTCAATATCTTCATTTACCTTCCTAAGTACTTTTGATGTGAACCTCTAATCCACCAATGACTCTGAAATCTTGAATCTCTAATGCCTTTTTCACAGTGAATATATATCTATGTAAGGGTTGATAATTGAAAGCTACAAAAATTAAGAAACTATAAAAACTAAAGAGCACAAAACATTCTCTACCTTGGAAGTAAACCTCAAATTCATCAAGGCCAAATCATGGGATGGAGGCCTCATCATGGGGCAGGGAAAAAAAACCTGCATAGCTCTTGAAACCAAACAAAACAGAGTACCCCATTATAGATTCAAATAAAAACAAGTTAAAGTTTTACTAGAGTTAATAAATAGTAATTGAAACAAGCTAATTTAATATTTTACTCTTTACATGGTGCAATAAATTATAATAGAACAAAACAACCTTCTCGTAATAAACTTCTTAGATAGTAGAGATCCTCTTAGACAGAGGAGACATTTCTTGTTTGAGAACATGTGGGTTATGGCTTAAGAATTTGAGGAGCAGTAAAGAATTGGTGGAAACCACACAGACTGGAAGGAAATAAGACACAAATCTTAACAAGAAAAACTTAGAATGCTCAAAATGACCAAAGGACACAAAACAAAGATGCTTTTGGGAATGTGGGGTGGACATAAATGAGGAAATTATGATGTTGGATTCTAGGTAACAATCTAAAGGTGTTGTGCTTAGAGTAGATCAGTTGGATACAAAATCTAGCGTGTTAAAAAATGTGATTCAAACATGAGAATATAGTCGAAGAGTTTGGGTCCAAATACAGAATATCTGATCACACAAGCACCAAGTACACAAAAGCTCATTCTTGCATGTGATCCTGATGAAGACAACGAAATCAAATGGGTGCTTAAAGAGCAAAAAGGCTATATTGAAATTTCTACACAACAATTGACAATTTGTAATGTTTAGGATCTTCACTTGAGTACAATATTCCTCCTAAAAAAATTTAATTATTCAATTGGGTGCTTAAAGAGCAAAAAGTCTATATTGAAATTTCAGTAGAGATCAATAATCTGAGCTTCAACAAAGATCAACCATATTCCCTAAAAGTTCGGGTTAAGCCCAGAAGTCAATTAATAATAATACAATTCTATAAGAAGATAACGAAATCAAATGATCAATATTTCAAGAGAGCTAAAAATAAATTCATTAATTGACCGAAAACAAACTTCAAAATATACGATAACATGAAGAATAGAGTTTAACACAGAGTTAATTGCAAACAAACTAACCGAAAGGGCTGCTGTGCTGTACTGCGCACGTGCTTCTGTGCACGTGAGCAGCTGTGCTGGGCACGTAGGCTGCTATGTGCGTGCTAGCACCATCATCCATGTCAGCCGAGGAGGGAATCCCTATAGAGTCTAACTTGAGAGAAGATAACTCTGTCAATAAAGTAGAAGAAGGCAGCTTCTGAGTATAATCTCGTTAAATCTTATCTGCATCCTCGAGGTATTGTGGGTCCCTTCACCAACAAAATTATTATCTAGGGAGCATATCTTAGTTTGAATATGAGGTGTCTTTTTGTTTACTTCCGGTATCAAACTATTAGCCGAAACAGAACTACATGGTATACTTTTTCTGTCTGTAACCCCATTATTATAACTGGCCAATTTGTTTGCAATGTTAACTCCACCGACACACGAACTGTTATCATCATCACCTTGTAAATCTGTTGGGTCCTCAAACTTGTTTGCAAGGGTCCTCTGGTCAGAAATGTATTTCGGATCTGTAGGGCGCGCTGATCACCCACAACAGCTACACCGGCTGACAACTTTGGAAGCATCTCAACATCTTCAGATGCACTAGATACATCAAAATTCCTCAAGCTTGCTTTGCTTTCTGCATTTTCAGAGAAATAATCATGACTTGAATTGACGCAGAATAAATTACTTGCTTCACTGGCTGTATGCTGATCATTGTCACATGCACTGCTCTTAACATCATTAAGAGAACACCGACTAAAGCATTTCCTCGATAAGACGCATCAGTCTTTGACCACATGAGAGCTCGGTTTATATGCAAACAAGATGAGCAAGGAGTATAAACAAACAAGCAGGTGAATGAACTAATTACCCTATCATGCATGCCATTTCACCACAACATGCCTTACTAATTAAGCTAGCCATGTGTGCCAACTGAATTAAGTTGCTCAAGCCTGGCTTGAAAAAAACTAAGCTCCAATAAATTGTCAACCTTGGTGCTTATCTATGAAGTCAGTATCAGATCAGCCTCATCGAGGAGATTACAAGTAAATCTCGAGCAGCTTGTAACTAACCCATAGATGTAGGTTTAATTCAAGTTTACAACATGTTTGTTAAACAGTTAACAAGCCCGAATAGACTCATAACATGTTTAGGAAATTTTGTTTTGTTACCCTTGTTTCCTATCTTCTTTGCAAAACAAGAAGATTACAATAGATTAAGGCCTTAAGCTACAACGCGGCCGATGTATTCATCTTAGCTTTCTCGTCAGTAAGTCATAAAGCTACAAAAATGTAGTTAAAAATATGAATTCAATTGAAAAGTATGTGTTTTGATTTATTGATTCAATTGAGAGAGAGAGAGAGAGAGAGAGAGAGAGAGAGAGAGAGAGAGAGAGAGAGAGAGATTTGGAAAAAGAAACAAACAACATAAGCTATTACAAAAATTCAGACATCGTTGCACATATCAGGATTCAATATGAACAAGCAAGAGTCCTACATTTAAAATCTGACATGATAAAATGACACTATTACCCCTTCTGATCTCCTCCCTCTCAGATGGGGGAAAAAAAGGTAAAAACAAATCACAAATTTAGCTTTTGACTTGGTAAAACGTAAACAGAGATTCACAGAGAATCATAATTTTTTTTTTTTTTTTTTATCTTCAATAACAGTACAAGACGCTAAAATTCTATGTAATGTGCACAATAAGCAGAATAACAAGCAGCAAACCCTCACAAACTACCATAGTAGAAAGATAGGTTCAAATCTAATTTAAACACCACAACAGAATAACATGCAGCAAACCCTCACAAACTACCATGGGTACTTCAATTGTACATGACTATCTAGTTGGAATTTTCCAATTTACAGTGATTTTCACATTATTTCTCCATAGGCATAGGTATGGTTCTTTACAATTATCAGCTTTTAAAACCTAAGCGGTTTCGCAATTAAGGACTTCGCTTCCTATGAAACTAATGTTATCAAGTCCCCTAGAAGTTCTTGTCAGCGCATATAAAAGGAGTTTCCAGTGTCGTAGGATGTTATATGATCCAGGGGTAGACTTAAATGCAATCCCATTTAAGTTATGAAGAATTCAAAAGCTCGGGTAACATTAACTACAATAACTACAAATCTACTTATAAGAACAACAAAAAAAAAGAAGGGAATACTTCAATTTTTCACGCAATGTTCATTCTTTCGATCCGTAGTACTGTTGTGATGTGCTTAACTAATCAAAGGCCGGCCATTGCACAATACTGGTCCCCCAACATTGGGTGTTCGGATTAAGAGGGATAACCTTAGCATAGAGTGTGTAATGTATATCTAATGCATTGTTTGCAATAAGTGGCAATGCTCATACACGCTTGAAACCAACCTTTTCACATTGAGACCGAAAGCTTTCCCATCTATACTATGAAATTTATATATATATATATATATATATCTAGTTAGTAACATTAATACACATTTCCTTTCAAGATCGTGGCAATTCTTTAAATTTTCCATTTTCTAATTTGCTTGGAAAATTTCAACATTTGCCTTGTTCCTATCCTCTACACTTCCGAGGTTTAGAAAACTATGATCTAAAGCCGCACATACCCCCATTTTAGTGCGAGAGAAAATTACTTTCTGGGCAAAGAACAATACCACAATTATGGTGGGAGCACACATATGCAAATACAATTAATCAATGCTAACGTAGAATATAGGCAAGCAATCAAAACCCATTAAAAGCCAATAAACAAGTGAAGTGTTTTTAAGTATAAACTCTCCACAAAATTGAACAAATTAAAGCTAAATCCGGAATGCAAATTGAAATTACCAGTGAAGGGCTTGCGCTGTCGCCGTCAAAGCATTGATTCTCACTCTAAATGCACACCAATGAACAATAATGTACTTCTAGCATTTACCGAAAATCAAAGGAAGAATTTATTTTTATTTTTTTCTTTTTGTAAGGATTGGGTAGGGGTGGCAATTCGGGTTCTCGTGTCATAATCGTGTCATTAATCGGGTTGTGTGCTTTGGGTTTAATTTTTAGTTTGGAGTGTTATTCATCTGTAATACAAACTATTTTAAATTAATCGTGTCATGTCGTGTCGTGTTCGGGTTGTCTCAGTAAAACGGGTTGTCGTGTCAAAAATTGCCACCCCTAGGATTGGGTCTTCAATTTCTTTTGCTTTTATGAGCTTTTAGCTAAGCTCAACCCACATGCATGACATTTTCCTTCTATGATCCGCCGTGTCAAGTCTAATTACTTCAACATTGACAACCAGTTGCCTAATTCTATAGCAGTTCTTATATTTGTACTGTTTGAAACTTTTAAAAGCTTTCAAACCCAATAACATGGCACTTAAGACCTTAGATCATCATTTTCAAGTTCAATAAAAACCAACATTCCAAATCAAGATTCATTGCTGCTCCAAAAATTGCAGACCCAATTTCTAATTTCAGCAGAAATTCATTTTTGACATTATTTTAAAGGTTTAGACTTTCAAACCTCATACCTTAGTTTTCAATAGCTACTATTTCACATGAAAAAGAAACATGCAAGATACTCACATTGAGTTGGAGAACAAACCCCAAAATGGGTTGTTCCACCATGCTTGGCTATTGTAGTCTAACAGAGAATGGACAGAGGGGGATAGAGAGAAGGGAGAGAGAAGAGAAGGGAGAGAAGGGGATAGAGAGCTAAAACTTAAAAGAGGGAAACATTACCTTGTGGCATGTAGTTGTAGATCAGATTCAGGAGTATCGTGTATGATTGAAACGCGGCAGCAGCAAACGGCGCTCCAAGCGACGGCAGCGGCGGTAGATCTAGGCTGCAGATCCAGGCGGCGGCGCGACCCCAGGCGGTGACTCCAGGCGGCGGCGCGACTCCAGGCGACTGAGGTTCGCAAGTGATCCTCCTTGGACTATGACGGCTGGGGACCCTTGGTCTCACTCTCTTGACCAAGGAGGAGAGGAATGAATGAGTAATCTGAGTTTTATGACCTAATAGGCTAACACAAGGCAAAATTTCATTTTTACCCTAACTTTTTCTAAGTTTTTACGAAACGGTACAACCGCAAAATTTTTTACTTTAATTTTTCTTTTTACCTTCTTTTTTGTATTATACATTTAATTTTGGTATAAAATATTCTAACGGATATGTCCGTTAGTATTGTTTTTTAATCCGTTAGAAAAAATCTAAGTCTATATGAAGGGTGATTACTAACGGATTTGCCTCAATTCTAACGGATATATCCGTTAGAAATTACTAACGGATATATCCGTTAGAAAGCTTAAAATCTGTCCGTTAGAAATTGGTCCATATGGTGTAGTGGTACTCTTAGGAGAACACATTTCCAATTGTGTCAAGTTCTTGGCACCGTTGTCGGGGACGGTAACGAATGCCAGAATCTTTATATTGAACTGATCTTTTCTTATCCCATTTCTATCTTTCCTTTTCTTTTCGTTCTTCAGAACACAAATTGTATAATTTGTGTATTTCTATGTCCTTTGACTCCACTGAAGCTTTCATCACAGATTTATTTGAAGACTCCATCAATAGTACTGATAATCCCATTTTTACTCCATCTGCATCTAATTCAATGTCTGATACGGAGAGTCAACAAGGAGAGAATAGGCATCACTTCACCGATGATGGTCAACGCCCTCTACGAGAACTCTTGGCTCCTGATCGAATAGCCACACCTTCTTGTATCCGTATCCCTCCACACACGGGTACATTCCATTTTTGTAATGGAATGATTCAATTGTTACCCACATTTCACGGGATGGAAAAAGAGAAGGCATACTTACATATTCGGGACTTTGAAGATGTTTGTGGCACTTTCACAGATCAGACCTGCCCGAGTGATATAATCTGACTGAAGCTTTTCCCTTACACCTTGAAAGACAAAGCAAAGTCATGGTTATTGTCACTAAAACCGAACTCTATTTCTACTTGGGCAGCAATCCATGAAGCCTTCCTCAAAAAGTTTTTCCCTAATCGGTTAACGACTGACATCTTGAGACAAATCAAGATGTATAATCAAAAAGAGGAAGAAACATTTGCTGAGGCATGGGAGCGATTCAACGATTTGCTATTACTATGCCCACACCATGGCTTTGAGAAGTGGCGAATGATACGTTTCTTCTTTGATGGACTTAGTTCGAAACCGAAGAAACTGGTAGAGACCACTAGTGATGGAGACTTCATGAGCAAGAATGCAGATCAAGCTGAAGCTCATTTCGAATGGCTGGTTAAACATGCACCGAAATGGGAGACTCATGTGACAAGAACCCAAACAAGTTCGAGTTCGAGTTCAAGTCAGAAGAGTATTTATCAGTTGAAAGTTGAAGATAGCTTAATGGAGAAATACGAGCAACTGGCTCGTAAGTTGGAGGCATTGGAGGCAAAGATAGAACCTGTAACACAATTTGCTTATGAAGATTCGTGTTCAAGTTGTCTACAAATGGGGCATACCGCTCAACATTGCCAAATATATCCTGTTTATCAAGAACAGAATCCCGTAGAGGTACATGCCGTAAATGCCCCGAATTGTTTCAACCCCAATAGTAGATGGAGTCATCTTGGGTTCGATCATAGAAATAGTGCTGCCACAGCAAACCCATCTCAATAGTGGCAACCAAACTAAAGAAATCAATACCGACCTCAAAATCAAGGTTACCAACCTGTTTTTACCTATTAACAAGGACAAGGGTACCAACAAAAATCATTATCAACAAAATCATCAACCTCAATCTAACTTCAATTAGGGAAACAACAACCAATCTACATCCAACACTTATGTGCCACCTCATAAGACGACACAAGAGGATCCCAATACACTTATGATGCAGCAAATGATGCAGTTAATGAGTAAACTCAACACGAGTGTGGAAAGATTGGCTGCTCAGCAAGGGGATAGAGAGAGAATGATGTTCCCAGCACAACCAGAGCCAAACCCTAGAGGCCAACATTCGGGTACAGGCCCTTCAGGGTCAGGACCACATGAAGAGGCCAAAGCCATAACTGTGTTGAGGAATGAAAAAGTGATTGAGAAAGTTTCTACCCCCTCACAACCCATGGTTGAGATCGAAGATGAGGTCGAGAAAGAGGAAGAATTGGTGGAAGAAGAAAAAGAGAGCAAAACAGTTGAGCCCAAAATAACAGTTCATGAGGTTGCCGAGATGAAGAAAAGGCCTGGAAAAGAACCTCTTCTTGAGGAGGTACCTAAATGCCCTTTTCTAGCACCATATCCTCAAAGGTTAAAGAAACCACAGCAAGAAACCAAAAGGCAGTTTCTGGAGTTATTCAAATAACTAAAAATCAACTTCCCACTCCTCGACGCAATTAAACAAGTGCCTTCCTATGCCAAGTTCCTAAAAGACTTGTGCACTATCAAGAAGAAGCAGAGTGTTAAGAAGAGTGCTTACCTGGCCTGCCAAGCGAGTGCAATTCTCAAACATGATTTACCTCCTAAATATAAGGACCCAGGTACACCTATGGTTTCTTGCATAATCGATCAAAAGAAAGTGAACAATGCTCTGCTCAACTTAGGATCAAGTGTAAATCTCCTACCGTATATTGTCTACCAACAGCTAGGGTTGGGGGAGCTCAAACCCACTCAAATTACCCTCCAACTTGCAGATCGATCGATTAAATATCCACGAGGAGATGTCTTAGTCCAGATTGACACATTTGTCTTTCCTATAGACTTTATCGTGTTAGACACCGAGCCGGTATACAATGCCAAATCGTAGATTCTGGTGATCTTTGGACGTCCTTTCCTTACGACGATCGATGCAGCAATCAAGGTAAGGAGTGAAGTGATGACCGTGGTTTTTGGGAACATGACATTGAATATCAAGATCTTCTTAAACCCTAAAATTGAAGATTTTGATGATGATGAAGATGAAGTGAATTGTGTAGAGTCGATAATTCAAGATTATTTTGATTTGACTGTTCACTCTAATCCTGTGGAGTCCATTATCATGAACTCATACTATGATTCGGACAAATATACCCCACAAGACGAGGAAATGAGTCGAATGTGTGCAATATTGGAGGTTATGGAAGAGGAAGTTGCGAGAGCAATGTGGACGACCCAATATGAACAACTACTGCCAAAGACAAAGTTGGCAGTGCCGTATAACCTGTAATTTTCAGAGTTAGAATTGAAAGAGCTCCCAAAAGAATTAAAATACGTGTTTCTAGGAGAAGAGAAGACCTTTTTTGTGATAATTTCATCCATTTTGAATCAGGAATATGAAGGTAAACTGACAAAGTTGCTCAAACAACACAGGAGTGTATTGGGATGGACTATCGCTGATCTAAGAGGAATACGTCCATCCATATGCACACACAAGATTTACTTTGAAGAAGATGCCAAACTATGTCAGCAAATGCAAAGGCGTCTTAACCCAAACTTGCAAGAGGTTGTGAAAAAAGAAGTCCTAAAATTACTGGATGTTGGGGTGATATATCCGATCTCGGATAGTCCTTGGGTAAGTTCGACTCAAATAGTGCCAAAGAAGGCTGGCATTATAGTGGTAGAAAATAAGAAAGGAGAATTAGTGACTACACATATGACCACAAGCTGGCGCATGTGTATTGATTACAAAAGATTGAATACGGTGACTCGAAAGGACCACTTTGCATTACCTTTCATGGACCAAATGCTCGAGAGAGTGGCAGGTCACCAATTCTACTACTTCCTGGACGATTATAGTGGTTATAACTAGATTAAAATTGATCTTACTGATCAAGAAAAAACCACTTTTACCTGTTTGTTTGGAACATTCGCATATCACCGGATGCCATTTGGCTTATGCAACGCACCTGCTACATTCTAGAGGTGTATACTGAGCATATTTAGCGATATGGTTGAAAAGATCATGGAAGTTTTTATGGATGATTTCTCTGTATTTGGAAGTAGTTTTGATGATTGTTTGGGAAATCTCTAGAAAGTTTTACAGAGATGTGAGGAGAAGAATTTGGTCCTCAACTGGGAAAATGTCACTTTAGGGTGACAAGGAATTGTTCTGGGGCATATTGTCTCTGCTGAGGGAATACATGTAGATAACGCAAAAATTGATATAATTTTTAATCTTCCTGTCCTTACTACAGTAAAAGATATACGATCCCAGAGGTTTATTAAGGATTTTAGTGCTGTATCTAGGCCGCTGTGTCAACTTCTTGCAAAGAAGATACCATTTAAATGGACCAGTGAATGCCAGGAATCCTTTGATAAACTAAGGCATCATCTCAATATAGCTCCGATAATGCAATCTCTAGATTGGAGTCTCCCATTTGAGCTGATGTGTGATGCTAATGACACTACGATCGAGGTTGTGTTAGGACAGAGGAGGGATAAAAAGCCGTCCGTGATCTGCTATGTCAGCAGAACTCTTGACGGAGCTCAATGAAACTACTCTACTACCAAAAAAGAGTTATTAGTAATTGTATTCGCATTGGAGAAGTTCAGGCAGTATCTCATTAGATCCCAAATTATTTGCTTTACAGATCACGCAGCATTAAAGTATCTTTTATCAAAGAAAGATGCAAAGGAATGATTAATACATTAGATTAGGCTACTCCAAGAATTTGATTTGGTTATCAAGGATAAAAAGGGAGTAGAGAATGTTGTGGCTGATCACCTCTCCCGGTTGACTTTCAAGGATAACTCCTCGCAATCAACTCTGATTCGTGAATCTTTCCCTAATGAACAACTATTTGCTGCCACCGCATTGCCCTGGTAAGTAGATATTGTTAACTATTTGGCAACAGGGGAGACCCCATCCCATTAGTCCACTCCTGATAGAAAAAGGTTTCTATCCATCGCCCGATGGTTCTATTTTGATGATCTGTACTTGTTTAAGTACTGTGCGGATCAAGTGATAAGGCGATGTGTCCCCAAGGAAGACATCTCTTATATCTTTTCCTCCTGCCACTCAGAAGCTTGTGGCGATCATTTTTCAGCCCAGAAGACTGCCCAAAAGGTGTTTAGCAGTGGATTTTACTGGCCGACAGTTTATAAAGGTTCTTATGCTTTCTGTTGAGCATGTGCTAGATGCCAGATGCTAGGAAGCCTGTCAAGGAGAAATGAAATGCCAATGACCCCGATCATTACTATCAAAATTTTTGACTGCTGGGGCATTGATTTCATAGGCTTTAAATTTGTAACAGGGGAGAAACTGTTGATACCAAACGATTGGTAATCATACCAATCAATTGGCATGATTACCAATCGATTGGAATGTATACTAATCGATTGGCATTTATACTAATCGATTGGTATATTTCAGCACTGACGACTTTTACTAAAACGACCATAACTTCCTCTAGAAAACTCAAAAACGTGCACCATTCGAAGCGTTGGAAACTAGACTCAAAGACCTTTCATTTGATATATAATTCATCCATAAAATTATAACTCATTTTAAGGGCATTGCTTCAAAGTGAACCTGCTTGTGTAGTAGTAGCTGTAAAAGCGTATTAATGTATTTTTTGATGAATTTATTTCTTGTTTCATATATGACTTGTGGGTGCTAACTCAATAATTCTAAGTACAGTGTACCTTGTTAATAAAGAAGAATAAAAAGACTTGATTTCTCGTACGTTTGTTTGGTGTTACAATTTCATGGACATTGACATGCATGACAGGGTCAAGGTGGAGTCAACATGCATGGTGTGTGAGAAAGCGTGAAAAGAGTAAAGAGTGGCGGTCTGGTGTGCGATTCCAATATTGATCGGATATTATTCCTGGTATTGGATGTGATGGTGTTGTGTACGACTCAGATATCGATCGGATGTTATTCCTGGTACCTGAGGCGCTCGACTTAGATATTGATCAGATATTATTCCTGGTATCTGAATCGATAGTATGGTGTGCAACTCCAATATTGATCGGATATTATTCCTGGTATTGGAAGCAACGGTGTTGTGTACGACTCAGATTTTGATCGGATATTATTCCTAGTACCTGAGGCGCTCGATTTAGATACTGATCGGATATTATTCCTGGTATCTGAATCGATGGTATGGTGTGCGACTCCAATATCGATCGGATACTATTCCTGGTGTTGGAGGCGACAGTATTGTGTACGACTTAGATATCAATCAGATATTATTCCTGGTATCTAAGGAGGGCGTTTCGATATCGATCGGATATTATTCTTGGTATTCGAAGCGATGGTATGGTGTGCAACTTGGATAGTGATCGGATATTATTCCTGGTATCTAAGGCGACGATGTTTTGTGCGACCCAGATATTGATCAGATATTATTCCTGGTATCTGAGGCGAATGTGTAGTGTGCAACCTGGATGCTGATCGGATATTATTCCTGGTATCTGAGGTAATGGTATGTTTGAATCGAGTTTGTCGAGAGAAAAGAGTCAGAAAGATGAGATGATACATTGTTTCATGCATGGTCACATATTTACTGCTTCTTATCTTCCCGTGTGATATGTTGGAGTTGGAACCGTGAATTTATTATTGTCTTAACGATTTAAACTGTAACATTGTTATATGCTCATATATACATTGCGAGCATATGTTTATTTTGCTCACCAGCTTGCGTAAGCTGACGACGCTGATGCGTCCTAGACTCTATGTCTAGATTTTCCAGGTCAGGAGCAGCCAGAGTACTTTAACTATGCTAGTTAGAAGCGGGAGACATTCCAGGAGGGCTGTTTTATATTTCTTGTGTCTTATATTTTTGGAGTTGTAATAAACTTTATTAGATTTTGAATTAGGCGGCTTGTGCCTAAGACTTAATTGATGTAATAGTTAGTAAGTTTTATTTTCAGAGCTTATGTTTATTTAGTATCCTTCTCTTTAGAAATGCTTTTAAGTTATTTGTTGCAGGGACAATTGGTCATACTCACTTGTCACGACCTACGAGTCCTTAAAGGAAATTAAATGCTTTCCTGAATTATGCAACGTCGGGGCGTGACAAGTGAGTTAGGATTTTTTTTAGTTCAAATAAAACTGTAACGTTGGTAGTTGTTCATTTTAGCTTGTTTTAATTCCGCTTCTTTGCTAGAGACTAGCAATGCGCTAGTTGGGGGTCGTGATGAGAGCTGATATTTGTAAAATATTGGCTCGATAAAGAGTAAAAATTGGTTGAACTTAACCCCATATCTCTGGTTTTACCTGTAATTGTGTCTTAACCTTTCTTTTTACACAATGATGTGGTTTTCGTGGTATGTTGTTGTGTTTACTCCTATAAATGCAGGTTCTGAAGTTGGAATGAATAACAAGGTTAAAAGAGATAGCTCAATAAACGAAGAGAACAAGTCAAAATTGAAACCCAAGTACCAATCGATTGCCATCATAGCAATCGATTGCCATTCTGAGATCCAAACCAATCGATTGCCAATTAAACCAATCGATTGGTATTATTTACCAATCGATTGCCATCAGTTACCAATCGATGGGTAAAATCTGGAAGTCAATTCTCTTTAATGGAGCAGATTCTCAGCAATCAGGGTTAATGACGACGACCAGCCGTTACATTGTGAACCTGGATGCCTTAAGCTCGTGATATCACTGTATAAATAAATGGGGAGTGAAAGGGGTCAGGTTGGCTCATTTTGCTTTGTTTTGTAGGATTTTCTCTATAAGTTTTTGAAAGAACAACTTCAAGCTTGAGTATTTGATTCTTATCGTTTTCGTTATCCATTCAGGTGCTATTTCATTTTCTTTTACTAGTGTCTTGTTTGGTTGAAGTTTGATTTCAACTTTGAGTTCAAATCTCCATTGTAATTTTCAGATTTTTAATCAAAGCCATGTTTAGATTTGATTTCACTCCTATGTTTCAATCTGGTTTCGTTTCTATCATTCCAATCATGCTAGAGTAGAACTTTGGTTGGGAATAATGTGAAGAAACATTGTTTCCCAACCACTGCCATGAATCTATGAAAGAATCAATGGAAATCGATTGGTCACAGAACCCAATCGATTGCCATCGATTCCAAGCCAATCGATTGGTAACTTATACCAATCGATTGGGATTCAGTTCATGCTAATCGATTGCCATGAATACCAATTGATTGGTATGCCTATGACTTGGACAGAATCCTTTTAGTATTCCATTAACTTCTATTTCAGAAACTAAGTCCAACTTGATTTTTTTAAGTTTAAATTGCAATCTGATTTTGAAATATAAGCTCCTTTCGCTAATTAGTTCAATGAACATATGTCACGACCCATACGCGTGGAAATAGGACACTTGGCACGCCACCAAGGCTCAACCAAACAACAATATAACTTTACGCAGCGGAAAGAACTGTAAAACAACCCTGGGTATTTAAAACTTAGGAAACGTTCCCCTCTGTGTTGTAAAATACATTGAAATTAGAGTCATAAAAAGTTTTGGCCAAGTGAAAACGCATTCAAAATGAAATAGTTTTGAAAACAGAGGTTCAGTCGACTGCCCCGTCGACTGCACTAGGGTCCAGTCGACTGCTCCGTCGACTGTGTTAAGCAGAACCAAAAATACATCATACTGCAAAGGGGTCCAGTCGACTGATCTGGGGATCCAGTCGACTGCTTTTCAATTAATGGAAGCAGTAGCTAAAATCAACAGTGTTCAGTCGACTGCCCAAGGGGTCCAGTCGACTGCTTCTCTTATAATATACTATCAGTGACTCCATCCCACGAGGTCCAGTCGACTGACCCCTGGGTCCAGTTGACTGCTCCCCTGCTGGGCAGCCTGTGCTGAAAAATTAACAACCCATGCTACTCAATACCAACAACAATCCAACCACAACTGATTTTAACGTATTAAAACATAACTACAGACGTTCAATTACAAGATTACAATACTGCGAAACTAATCTATGGTTCTATTACAACATATTACCAATCCTTACACAAGTTTAGGATTTAAAACAAAACAATTACAAGTGTAATTCCCCCGGCGTTCATCGGCCTCACTCATCGCGCTTCTTCTTGTCTTTCTTCTTACCTGCAATGGAGTACGTCTCCACTGCTCAGCTATATGCTGAGCATACAATTCTAAATGTATGCTTATATGACAATTCATGGTTTAAGCATCTAAAACACATAGAAATAGTCTCTGGGGTGAGTGGTACGCATTCATCCGGTCGATGCCGTAGGAGGCCCACCTCTCCCACGCATCTCGTACACTGGTTGGGCCTTCCTCCATACCAGGTACCGTGTACTGGTTGGGCCCACCTCCAATCCAGACACAACCACAAATTCCAATTCCAACAAGATCACAATCCTCAAGGTTCGAGGAGCTTACTCCGAATGAATTTGCACCAAACTCCCCTTTGACCCAAGTAGACACATAACATGCTCACATAAACAGTTATACGTGCTTTCACGTGCATAATTAACGGGCCTAACTAACACATGAATTTCGCCCGGATCCAAGAATATCAAAAGTGATGTCCAAAACATGAAAATCCATATATTTCATAGATCTAGAATTCATACCTCGTGCGAATCTCTTCAAACTTTGAAGGATCGTCTAGGGGGCTAAATAATCGTCGGATTTTGAATTTGGTACGATTCCTATAAGTTTTACCTGATTTTTCCCAAAAGTCCAAAATTAAGATTTTTACAAAACTTAGCCAAACATGACCTAAGTAGTATCAAAACGTAGGTCTTACCTCCACGAGTTCAAATCTTGAATTTGGAGAAAATCTGACGGACGAATGATCGTCGATAGGCGTCGCAAAGCCCGTGGCAACAAAATCTCCCTACTCTCTCCTCTCTCTAGATATTTAGGAATTGTGGATGAGATTTCAATCTCATCCTCATCTATATATAGAAAAACTCTCGGAAAATTACGTTTACCTCCCCACAAGTTTCTCAAACTTCTAATTAGCTCTCGAAACTTCGCACACGTTCATTTTATAACTTTACGAGTGAAAATTATAAATTTCAAAAGTTTTCAACTAAGTTTCGTTTGGGTCCAAAATAACGTCCGAAAACTATATTCTGTGGAATCTCTACGCAACCTACCTTTTTCAATTAACGTATCGCTCACGTTCTCACCACAGTTCTCAAATCGATATATAACAATATCAAAGATTACCACAATTTACCAATACAGGTAAAATTATTATTCACAAAATACCAGATAAAGTCATATAACATTTAAGTCATATAAATGTCATTTAATCATGCCAATGCAACATGCGTTACCAAGTCTTCGTGTCTCCACTAGACACATCACCGTTGACTCACGTCAACTCAACTCAATCAAATTATTAATAACATTAATAATTCCACAAATCTCAATTTATGCATGTTTTAAAACCATGAAATTCTGGAACGGGTGTGACAACTCTCCCCTCCAAAAAGGAAGTTTGTCCCCAAACTTTACCTCATACGTCGAATAAGTACGGATACTCATTCCTCATGTCTTCCTCATGTTCCCATGTAGCCTCTTCCACCGTGTGACTACGCCATAGCACTTTTACCATTGGAATCGACTTAGTTCTTAAAACTTGTTCTTTGCGATCTAGAATCTCCACTGGTTGTTCCACATAAGTCAAGTCCCCCTGAATTTGCAACGGTTCAGGTACAATGATCTTACTCGTGTCAGTCATACAATGTCTCAACATAGACACGTGAAACACATTGTGCACATGTTCCAACTCGGATGACAAGGCTAAACGATAAGCTACTGGACCAACCCTCTCTAGGATCTCAAAAGGTCCTATGAATCTCGGATTGAGCTTTCCCCTCTTCCCAAATCGTACAATGCCTTTCGAAGGCGATACTCGCAAGTATACGAAATTCCCAACTTCAAAATTCATCGGTCGTCGTTTAGAGTCTGCATAACTCTTATATCGGCTCTGAGCTACCTTGAGTCGCTCTTGAATCAACTTCACCTTTTCAGTAGTCACCTGTATTAACTCAGGTCCTAACAACTTCCTTTCTCCAACCTCGGTCCAACAAATTGGTGATCGACATTTACGTCCATACAAAGCTTCATACGGTGCCATTCCGATACTTGACTGGAATCCATTATTATAAGCAAATTCAATCAACGGCAAGTGGTGTTCCCAATCATTCCCAAAGTCTAAGACACACAATCTCAACATATCTTCCAAGGTCTGAATCATACGCTCGAACTGTCCATCGGTCTGAGGATGAAATGCAGTACTGAAACTCAATTTCGTACCCATAGCCTTTTGCAAACTTCCCCAAAATCTTGACGTAAAACTACTATCACGATCGGATATAATCACAGCTGGGACTCCATGTAGTCTTACAATTTCTTTCACATACAATTCCGCTAACTTGGACGGTTTAGTCGTCTTGATCGGTAGAAAATGAGCTGACTTTGTTAACCGGTCAACTATAACCCAAATCTTATCATTCTTGTTACATGATCGTGGAAATCCTGAAACAAAATCCATGGTGATCTCGTCCCACTTCCACTCCGACACTGACAAAGGTTGTAGTAACCCCGCGGGTACTTGTCTCTCTGCCTTGACCTGTTGACATGCCGAACATTCAGATACAAACTTAGCAACTTCACGCTTCATACCCTTCCACCAAAAGTTTTCCCTCAGGTTTCTGTACATCTTATTACTCCCCGGGTGCACTGAATATTTTGTACTATGAGCTTCTTCTAGAATTCTCTCTTTCAAGTTTTTCACATTCGGTACACATAATCGATTTCCCAGTTTCAACGTTCCTCGTTCTAATACAAAACCAGGTCGCTTTCCCAAAGATATCTCATCTCTCATTTTGCACAAGTAGACATCGTTAAATTGTTCTTTCTGAATCTCATCAATAATATCTGGGTGTACAATGATCGCCATCATTAAACCACCACTAGTCTCTGGAATTACATCCAACTCTAATTGTTCCATCTCCTTTACCAATTCTTTTTGTTGTGTTAGCTCGTCGGCTAAATTCCTTTGCGTCTTCCGGCTTAATGCATCGGCTACTACATTTGCCTTTCCCGGATGGTACTCAATCGAAAGATCGTAATCCTTCATCAATTCCAACCATCTTCGTTGTCTCATGTTCAAGTCCCGTTGGGTAAAAATATATTTCAAACTCTTGTGGTCCGTGAATATCTCACACCTTTCCCCGTATAAGTAGTGTCTCCAGATCTTCAAAGCATGAATTACTGCGGCTAATTCAAGATCATGGGTCAGATAATTAATCTCGTGTGTCTTCAACTGTCTAGAAGCATAAGCAATCACTTTACCACCTTGCATCAACACGCATCCCAACCCTTGATGCGACGCATCACTAAAGATCACAAACCCCTCGATTCCGGATGGTATTGTCAAAATAGGTGCTCTCGTCAATCGTGACTTCAATTCTTGAAAACTGTCCTCGCATTCCTGACTCCATTCAAATGTAACTCCCTTCCTCATCAATCTTGTCATAGGCAATGAAATCTTCGAGAAATGCTCAATAAAACGGCGGTAGTATCCCGCTAACCCCAAGAAACTTTGAATTTCAGATACAGATGTCGGTCTTTGCCAATTTGATACAGCTTCTACTTTGTGAGGATCAACTGAAACTCCATTCTTGTCAATTACATGACCAAGAAAAGTAATGCTAGGTAACCAAAATTCACATTTCTTGAATTTACCAAATAATTGCTTCTCTCGCAATCTCTGAAGTATCAACCTCAAGTGGTTCTCGTGTTCTATCTCACTAGGTGAATAGATAAGGATATCATCAATGAATACAATAACAAAGTCGTCCAAATAATCTTTGAATACTCGATTCATAAGGTCCATGAACGCAGCTGGTGCATTAGTAACCCCAAATGGCATAACTAAGAACTCGTAGTGTCCATAACGCGTTCTGAAAGCTGTTTTCTCAACATCTTCGGCCTTCACTTTCAACTGATGATAACCCGATCTTAGGTCTATCTTAGAGAATACCTGTGCCCCACGAAGTTGATCAAATAAATCATTAATTCTGGGTAGTGGATACTTGTTCTTGATTGTCAACTTGTTCAATTCCCGATAATCAACACACATCCTCATCGAACCATCTTTCTTCTTTACAAACAACACTGGAGCTCCCCACGGCGATACACTTGGTCGAATGAAACCCTTGTCAAGTAATTCTTGCAATTGAACTTTCAGTTCCTTCAATTCTACTGGTGCCATTCTATACGGTGCTTTGGATACCAGCCTTGAGTCTGGATTTACCTCAATGGTGAATTCAATCTCTCTCTCAATAAGAACATCTGGTAGATCATCAGGAAAGACATCTGAATATTCTCGCACTATCGGAATGTCTTCTACTTTTAATTCGGTCGCTGAGACATCAGTCACTGAACATAGAAATCCCTAACATCCCTTTTTCAATAACTTTCCCGCTCGGATAGCTGAAATCAAATACGGCGGCGGTATAACCCCACTCCCTCGGAAACAAAAGCTCCCATGTACCGGTGATCGAAAATTAACCTCTTTCCGTTCACAATCTATCGTAGCTTGGTTAAGGGCTAACCAATCCATCCCCAATATCACATCGAAATGGTTCATCACAATCGGTATAAGGTCTACAGTCATCAACTTCTCGCCTAGTTTGATTGCACAGTTCTTATATATAGTAGATGTCACTACTGACTTACTAAGTGGCACAGCGATAGACAATTCATATCCTAGTGGCGCGGACTTAACATTCAAATGTTCAACAAAGTTATGAGATACAAACGAATGCGTAGATCCTGAATCAACGAGTATGCGTGCTAAGTGCGAACATACAAGAACCATACCTGAGACCACTGTATCAGTAGCAGCCACGTCTCCAGGGTTCATCTGGAATGATCTTCCCTGACTTTGCTCTGTCCTTTGTCCTCCGTCACTAGACTGCTTAGGCTTTGAACCACTAGAAACCATAGAACTTGCCCCTTGTTGAGAACGCTTCTTTGGGCAATCTTTCGCTCGGTGTCCCAAGGTACCACAGTCAAAACACTTGAGTTGCGGGTAGGTCGCAGAACTCACACTGTTTCCCCCTGTAGATCTGTTCTGAAAGTTGGTCAGAAAACATCGACTGGTGTGTGGTCGGTTGCAAAGTGAACACAACGGTATATTACTTGGTACTCTCCTGGGATCATTAAAACCAGAACTAGAGCCTCGTGAAAACGGCCTCTTAAAAGATCCCCCCTGACTTCGGTCACCACCCTCATGACTTCGCTTTCCTTGGTGATTTTGTCTCGATCTCTCTATTCCACTTTCGGCTACAAGTGCCGTCTGCTGTACCGTTGCAACAGTCGAATGTTCGTAGGTTTCTACCCTCAAACGGATATTTTCCCTTAAGCCTTCTTCAAATTTCCTTGCCCTATCTTCCTCTCCTGGCACAGAACCTTTACCAAACCTCAACAACGCATTATACTTGGAAGTATACTCTGTCACAGTCATGTCTCCTTGCTTAAGGTTATCAAATTCTCGCTTCTTTGCATTGTAGGCGGATCGCGGAAAGAATCGGCGATTGAATTCTGCCTTAAACCCTTCCCAAGTAATCGGTGCTCCTTGATCTAGGACATTAACCCACCAGTTCTGGGCTTCACCCCTCAGTACGTCACTTGCATTCTCAACCTTCTCCCTCTCTGACATCGGAATAGATCGAAAAATTCTCTCCATGTCCATAACCCAATGTTCTGCCAATGTGGTATCAGGAATTCCATGAAATTCCATCGGTTTCTTTAGAGTAAACTGTTCAGATATTGATCTCATACCCCTATTTTCGGGTGCATGTACTACAGTTATTTGTTCTACTTCTATATGGGGTGTGTGAGGCAATCGCTCCGCTATATTCCGTATCATTTCCCCCATATTTCCCATCATCTCTGCCATTTCATTCATACGTCGAGTATGTGGCGATAGTTCTCGCTCTTCGTCACTCATGATTTCAATCCTGTAGTTCTCAATGCATAAACACTATGTATGTACAACAATAACAATAGTATGTATGTAAAACAACATCCATATGCATCAAACATCTCTAAGATGCATGAATGCAATTGAAAACATGTGGCAATTCACTCAACACTCCACTCGTCGTCGAACGTTCCCAAAGTTTTGTTACCTCTAGCTCTGATACCAATAAATGTCACGACCCATCCCACTACGCGTGGAAATAGGACACGTGGCACGCCACCAAGGCTCAACCAAACAACAATATAACTTTACGCAGCGGAAAGAACTGTAAAACAACCCTGGGTATTTAAAACTTAGGAAACGTTCCCCTCTGTGTTGTAAAATACATTGAAATTAGAGTCATAAAAAGTTTTGGCCAAGTGAAAACGCATTCAAAATGAAATAGTTTTGAAAACAGAGGTTCAGTCGACTGCCCCGTCGACTGCACTAGGGTCCAGTCGACTGCTCCGTCGACTGTGTTAAGCAGAACCAAAAATACATCATACTGCAAAGGGGTCCAGTCGACTGATCTGGGGATCCAGTCGACTGCTTTTCAATTAATGGAAGCAGTAGCTAAAATCAACAGTGTTCAGTCGACTCCCAAGGGGTCCAGTCGACTGCTTCTCTTATAATATACTATCAGTGACTCCATCCCACGAGGTCCAGTCGACTGACCCCTGGGTCCAGTCGACTGCTCCCCTGCTGGGCAGCCTGTGCTGAAAAATTAACAACCCATGCTACTCAATACCAACAACAATCCAACCACAACTGATTTTAACGTATTAAAACATAACTACAGACGTTCAATTACAAGATTACAATACTGCGAAACTAATCTATGGTTCTATTACAACATATTACCAATCCTTACACAAGTTTAGGATTTAAAACAAAACAATTACAAGTGTAATTCCCCCGGCGTTCATCGGCCTCACTCATCGCGCTTCTTCTTGTCTTTCTTCTTACCTGCAATGGAGTACGTCTCCACTGCTCAGCTATATGCTGAGCATACAATTCTAAATGTATGCTTATATGACAATTCATGGTTTAAGCATCTAAAACACATAGAAATAGTCTCTGGGGTGAGTGGTACGCATTCATCCGGTCGATGCCGTAGGAGGCCCACCTCTCCCACGCATCTCGTACACTGGTTGGGCCTTCCTCCATACCAGGTACCGTGTACTGGTTGGGCCCACCTCCAATCCAGACACAACCACAAATTCCAATTCCAACAAGATCACAATCCTCAAGGTTCGAGGAGCTTACTCCGAATGAATTTGCACCAAACTCCCCTTTGACCCAAGTAGACACATAACATGCTCACATAAACAGTTATACGTGCTTTCACGTGCATAATTGACGGGCCTAACTAACACATGAATTTCGCCCGGATCCAAGAATATCAAAAGTGATGTCCAAAACATGAAAATCCATATATTTCATAGATCTAGAATTCATACCTCGTGCGAATCTCTTCAAACTTTGAAGGATCGTCTAGGGGGCTAAATAATCGTCGGATTTCGAATTTGGTACGATTCCTATAAGTTTTACCTGATTTTTCCCAAAAGTCCAAAATTAAGATTTTTACAAAACTTAGCCAAACATGACCTAAGTAGTATCAAAACGTAGGTCTTACCTCCACGAGTTCAAATCTTGAATTTGGAGAAAATCTGACGGACGAATGATCGTTGATCGGCGTCGCAAAGCCCGTGGCAACAAAATCTCCCTACTCTCTCCTCTCTCTAGATATTTAGGAATTGTGGATGAGATTTCAATCTCATCCTCATCTATATATAGAAAAACTCTCGGGAAATTACGTTTACCTCCCCACAAGTTTCTCAAACTTCTAATTAGCTCTCGAAACTTCGCACACGTTCATTTTATAACTTTACGAGTGAAAATTATAAATTTCAAAAGTTTTCAACTAAGTTTCGTTTGGGTCCAAAATAACGTCCGAAAACTATATTCTGTGGAATCTCTACACAACCTACCTTTTTCAATTAACGTATCGCTCACGTTCTCACCACAGTTCTCAAATCGATATATAACAATATCAAAGATTACCACAATTTACCAATACAGGTAAAATTATTATTCACAAAATACCAGATAAAGTCATATAACATTTAAGTCATATAAATGTCATTTAATCATGCCAATGCAACAGGCGTTACCAAGTCTTCGTGTCTCCACTAGACACATCACCGTTGACTCACGTCAACTCAACTCAATCAAATTATTAATAACATTAATAATTCCACAAATCTCAATTTATGCATGTTTTAAAACCATGAAATTCTGGAACGGGTGTGACAACATACATGATGAATACGTCAAATATCTTATATTCGATTATGTTTTTCGTAGTTCATAGTTTTTATTAGCTATTATTTCAGTCCTTTATAAATAAGTGAGGTAGTTGAACCACTAATTATGTGAAATTCACATACTTAGTGTCTTTGATGCTTAACTTAATCATTTTCGAAATAAGGAATACTAAAGGATAAAACCTCGGTTGTATGTTATTCATAAGTCATGGTAGTGGTTGGTGCAATGCAGATTCACATGTTCCCAACACCTTTACATATATAATTTAAAATCATTTTACTTATTTCTGTTGAGTTCAGTTATTGCATTACTTAAATTTAATTTAGTTAAAACTCGAATATAGGACTGTTAGAACCTCCACTCTAAAAGAAATCTTCTTTTACTGTTTTTAGGTCTCAATCTAGCTTTTCTATCCCCAATCTTCCGTCTCTTGGGATATGACCCGGTCTTACTGGTTATAACTCGACGCGACCGTCTCTACTTGGACGTACTCTTAGGAGAACACATTTCCAATCGTGTCAGGAAGGAAATAATATCTCGAAGAAAAATGGTCTAATATTACTCAAGAACTCCACCGCCTGATCAAACTCCAACTCCCCTCAACTACTCCACGATTTTCAACAATAATTGTATGCACTATTATGCAAGCATTTATAGTAACACATGATTATCATGTAATATCATGCAGTTATACTCGATCATCATCCAATGACATGCACTTAGAGCTATACAAATTAACTACTAAATTAAAAGCACATACATGTCATATAAACAACACATAATTATCACATAAACAATACATAAGTGACACAAAGAAAACACACGAGTACCACGTAGCCTCAAGCCCAAAGAAATTCATAAACCTAAAGCTCTGACCAACTCCTAACCACGATCTGAGAATCACCTAGTCACACACAGTCTAGGTTAACCTAAGCTCTGATACCAAACTGTCACACCCTGATTTTTGGACAACCAAATATTCAATCCAGAGTATGAATCCGAACTGATATTCAATTGCCAAAACCCCGAGAGTGACATCTCCACACAGGATAACAGATAATTTATTGAATTTTTTTAATATTCATTAAATAAGGATATATGATCTTGTTTTTAAAGAAAAATTCTTTAGTATTAAATATGTATTCCCAAACATCTATTCATTATAAAATAACTAAAGTTCCATTATAAATATTATATCAGTTTGATTTACAAGAGAAATACCATATTCATTAATTAAAAACCTCTTTACAAAGTTCAGCGGAGAGAAAATAAAATCTATACATCCATTGGTTAGAGCATCTACAATGTTCCCAATACTCAATATATAATTTTTATTACAATTATACATAAGTGGCCCACACTGCCAGAAATACAACCGTGTACAACATAATAAGTACAACTCTAATAAAAAAATAACACAGCGACAACCACTTCACCTAAACAGAAGATCCACAGAAAATCTCCAATTACTAAACCTGCAAACACATTCGACTATGTTTCATATAGAAACACCCCCGAATGCATAACACACTCGGGTTAGTCACATGACTGGTATGAGTTAAACAAAACAACAAGTCTTAGGGATCCAACCTGAACCCGTAAGCTACAAACCATACTACAACACTCTTGGGCCAAAACAGGTAGTTCCACATACATATCTGGACAATAGAGTAGTTTCCATTTATGTTGTGGCAAGTAGTTTCTTGCCCAAAACCCAAAGCTACTACGAATTTCATACTTACCAATCTACTTATGGTGAGCCAAACCTGTAAAACGTTAATGGGCCCACCATCCTGCAATACAAAAGTTAGTAACCACAAAAATACCACGAAGGTGTACGAAACACCTTTTTAGTAAAATATCACCAGAATTAAAATCTTAGTCCTAAGCTACATGTTAAAAACAATTGAAGTTAAACTAACTGCAATCAAAGAAGTAATTTATTTGAACGGTTAATTCTTCGGGAATTCATTTACAACCACACTCTTACTTTTATGAACGGTTCATTATTTAATTTTCTAGGTTCACCACTTGACCACCCTCCATGGTACACCCACACATGTATCCCATGTGTGCCCGAACATACTACCAACATCCAATCTGGTGCCAGTTTGGTTGGGGTATCAACCAAACTAGATATACACAATAGAAGGTCGGTCAATATGCCCAGACGTCTATAAATTAAGCCGAGCATAAGGCTTAGGCTAACTTGATCACGAAGCCACTGGCAAAAAGGTACACTCAGCAAGTCGAGCTACCAAAAAAATTAACACAACTGGGAGCGGTGAACACTAAGGCACTTGAAACTATTTTTGCATTCTCGGAATTATAAAATTTCATCGGACTCAAAGTCAATGACTATCACCCATTTTTCATAGCTCAACATTATATGAGAATTCATGTATCTCCAAGTAATTTTTCGTTAAGTTATACTACCCAATAGAAAATCCACAAAGAAATCTTATTCCCCAAATTTCGCACGTTTAACCATACTAAAAACTGCTATGGAAATCTTAAATTTCTGCCCAAACGATGCAGAATCATGAAAAACTTAAAACACAAAAAGTGTGCAGAATCACGTTTTACATAGGACAAATGGACAGAATTCTAAAATTCTAAACCACGATTTTCTAATATTTTTCTGAAGTTTCAGAAACTGTTAGAATTACAAAAAAAAAAAAAAAAAAAAAAAAAAAACGAATTTCACAAAACTTTCTAATTATCATGAGTATTTCACATAAGTATTTATACATCTAACTATCCACATACCATTTACGAATACCCTGGGATCATTACTCGAGAATCAAATTCTTGAAGTCACATAAATGTCATAAATTAATTCGACAATAATATTGTGCATTCTAACGCAAAAAAAAATTTAAAACCAACAATTAAATTAGACATGTAAGAAATTCATTCACTCGCGTATACATTTATACATACATGCATATATATATATATATATATATACCCGAATATACACATTTAATTCACCTTGTTTAAATCGTTGAATAGCTGCGAATACGAATCTAACGACGAACTATACGCTCCGCAATTTCACACACGATAACGGATCCAAAACCCTTCTTCTTCTTATTCTCTCTCTCTCTCTCTCTCTCTCTCACGTCTGTTCTCTATTTCCTTTTTCTTTTTCTTTTTCCTCTTCTAACCCTAGGGCACCTAGATATATGTAGGTAGAAAGATATAAGCACACCCATGTATATTATTAACACACAAACACACAAAATACTAAAATTCCCATTTTTTATCTTATGGGCTCACCAAAAGACATCATATGGACCCAAAATGCAGTACAAAGTACTAAAATGAGTAGCCCAATGGGTACCCATGACCCTGGTACTTAATCTGAATGTTAATTACATTATTTAACACATTTACAGGCCTATAAATACTGCTAAAAAAAATTAACACATCACTCTTTAATAACTTAGCCAATTTAAACTTTTACCACTCTAACCCCACCACTTAAATTTACAACACTTCATACAGTAATTAATAACAATAAAACAATAATTACCCACAAATAAATAAATGATCATAAAAATATAATTGCACACATCTAATTCATAACACGTAAAAATTCAGGTTGCTTCCTTAACATAATTAAAATGAATATTTATATCTAAGAAAATACGGGGTGTTACAGAGATAGAGGCATCGTTTGAACGTTTTTATTTCATTTTAGTTTTTTGTTTTATGTGCTTGGTTTGTGATTGGCGTTTTATACATTGTTATTACTTGCATACACGTAAAACAAGTTTTCTAAAATAAAAATTCAAAAACTGTTTCAGTGCATTAGTAAACATTGGATGTTTATGGGTAATATGTGCAAACAATTTTTTTTTTCTAAAAGCAAAATCCTTATTTATTAAATCTAGTGGGAGATGGACTTATCATTATAACTCCTACGATCTTCCATTAACGGTTCACTGTAAGATGAGTAGTGCATTCTGTGTCACCTCACCAGGAGTGATCATTTCTACTCATTGGTTACTAGATGTGAACTTCCTATGGATAGGATCAATCAGACATGTTAGAGGGTGACCACCACATGAAGGCACTACTTGAGGCAGTTGTGATTGGATCATAGTTAATGGTACACACTAGCTAAGCCATAGATAAGGGATCCCACATGGGGCATTATTTAGAAACTTAAAGATCAAATAGGCTTGGGAGTCATAACTTGTTTTGCAAGAGTTGCATAGTGGACAAGTCATGATTAATCGAAAGATCGAGTATTGACCGCCACATAGAGGCTTTACTCTTTCGTCTTGATATTTTGGCGACTTTGTTTTAAATAAGAGTTTTAAGGATTCTTTTATTCCAAGCTGTCATACTCTGATATCCAAATTTATTTTATCTTTTTGATTTTTCAATAATCATAATGTCTGGATCTGCTTTTAGTCCACTTAACACTATACTCACTTAGAACAAGTTAACTGGAAATAACTATACTAAATGGAAATGCAACCTTGACATCGTTTTAACTGCGGAGGATCACATATATGTCCTTACCACCCCATGCCCTGAAGAACCCGCTACAAATGCTTTGGCTACTGCTAGACACGAGTTCGATAAATGGAAGAAATCGAATGGAATGGCTCGTTGCTACATTCTGGCCTCTATGGCTGGTGTGTTGCAACACCAATTCCAATCGAATAATTCTACTAGTGCTATTATCAAATCCCTAAAAAAAATATTTGGGGAGCATGGCAAGTCTGCCAGACAGGTTTCCATGTAGAAGATAATGAGTACCAAGATGTCGCAAGGGACTCTAGTCAAAGAACATGTTTTAAAAATGATTGGTTATTTGAACGAACTGGAGACCTTGGGTGCCAACTTCGATGCACAAACCCAAGTTGATATGATTCTCAATTCGCTGTTGCCTTTGTTCGCTCAATTTAAACTTAACTATAACATGAATCAAATGAATTTCTCAATGAACGACTTAATGAGCTCTTTACTGGCAGCGGAAGGGGTGATCAAACCTGGGAGCAATGTTTTGAATGTTGAGAAAAGCTCTTCCTCTTCCTGATTTGTACCGAAAGATAAGAAAGAAAAGAAGAAGGCTGGCACTGGTGGTCCAATTGTTGGACCGGTCCCGAAGATTGCAAAATCTAAGGGAAAAGATGAGGGCAAAGGGAAGGTGGGTGGCCAAGGCAAAGGAAAATGCTTCCAATGCAGTAAGAAGGGCCACTTGAATCACATATAATTGAAGTAAGTATTATAATGGATACTTCAAACTCTTGGTGCATTGATTCTGGTGCGACTTAACCATATCTATAATTCATTGCAGGGGTTCAAATCACCCAAGAAATGCAGTGATGGAGAGATTGTGCTGACTCTGGGATCTAGCGCAAACGTTTTCACGATTGCTATAGGGGTAGTAGTTTTAGAGTTTCGACAATAAGACAATAGTTTTATCAGATTTACTTTACATCCCTTTAATGAGACGTAATTTAATTTCTGTTTTAGATTTATCGAATAAAAATTATTCTTTTCATTTTGGAACAGAAGTTGTCATTAAAAGAAATGTTTCTTTTATTTATTTTGGTGCTAAAACTAATGGCTTATATGTGATTACTCCCAATATTTCTAAAGACTTGCATGGAACTTAATAACTTAGTGGTAACTATACCATCTAAAATAAAGAAACCTTCTACTAATCCAACAAGGTTTTGGCATATGAGGCTTGGCCATATCAATCTAAACAGGATTGGCAGACTAGTCAAAGAAGGGGTCTTAGGCGATTTGGTTCTTGAACCAATGGAAGTTTGTGGAAGTCTCTGTGAGTCATGTTTAGAGGGTAAGATGGCCAAAAGGCCCTTTTCAGCAAAGGGTAATAGGGCCAATACATTGTTGGAATTAATCCATACTGATGTATATGGACCAATAAATAATAGAGCACGGGCTAGTTATGAGTATTTTACACTCACCATATGGCCCTATTTGTAACGGACAATTTTTAAGATTTGTAATGCATATACCTGTTACAAAATTATAACGGGCATATTCGTTACAAATAGCAAAAAAGTGTTGGTAAATTTCATTTACCTGTTTTTTATTATATTTGTAACGGTTTAGAAAATAATTACCTACGGGTATATCCGTTATAATTATAGGTCTTAATTAAAAATAAATACAATTAAAAATCAATATATCTGGGCAAGGGAACCCATCCCATCATTTTTTTAATTGGTGTGTGTGTGTGTGTGTGAGAGAGAGAGAGATAGAGAGAGAGAGAGAGAACCATCCCACCACGCGGTACACCAGCCCACCATCGCCGTCCACCAGCTTACCACCGCCATCCATAGTCGCCGCCAATACCACTAGTAAATCTTCTCTCTCTCTCTCTCTCTCTCTCTCTCTCTCTCTCTCTCTCTCTCTTCTTTTTCTTCTCAATGTGGTCTTCAATTCCAATGTCCAAATCTTTGGCAATCATTAGAAAGACATGTGAATCAGGTTAAGGTTTTTGTTTAATCATCGATTCTTTCAGCAGTGCCCTTGAAATCAGGTTAGGGTTTTCATTCAAAGCTCATTTGTGTTCTTTGTATCACTATGATGGGAAGAACTTGTCTTCATCAATACCTCTGTTTTGGTTTTCTTGCTTCTTCCATGAGCTAGTTGTGCATTTGATTTTGGTGACTGAACCCATGCAACTTAAAAAGCTTGTTTATTCACTCTTAAATGCAACTACTTCTATATTTTTACCGATAAATGGTCAGTCAAATTCAACTTGGGTAAATGCATTTTAGTTTGGTTGGCCTAATAGATCTAGGAAAATCATACTTTTGTTTTTGTGTTTTGGATTCACTTTGAATGTCTTTCTTTTTAGGGTTGCAACCGATTTGGAATTGGGGAAGGTGATTTTGGCGCGGGTAATGTAGCTTGTAGAGGATCTTTATTCTTTCCAAATAGTTGTTTACTTTTCAACATCAACGTGTAAGACCAGATGTTCCACATCTAATAATCTATCTTGAATAGCTTAGGTTATATCCAATTGTGGCTAAAATTTTACGGATTCACATTTTGCTTGGAGGAGCTTATCCTACTTTTAAGTAATTGAACTATTTTTTTTTATGACCAGCTTAAGCTGCAATAAGTTGGATTTATATGTTTATGTATCTATCTTCTTTGCTTTCCTGATCGCCTTCCTAAAACACCGTACAGTTTTTGAGCATACAATTTAATACTAAGAAAAATTACACCGGACATCCCTGATTTGAAGGTTATTTTCATAGAAGGTGTAAGCATATCAATATTGTATCCTGGACAAATTAAATTTTGTTTGTTGCTCTTTGCCAATTGGAACAACCCCGTCCCACCTTTTCTAAATGCAAGTTTGCAGCTCCCCTTTCTTATTCGTTCTCCTGAATCAGGTGAGCGTTTTGTCGAGCCATGTAAATCTTGGGATAATTTAGTGACAAATTTTAAGTGAAATTTCACTTGACCTACATAATTTTTAAGTGAAATTTCACTGAATCTTAGATGAATATTTAGTAAAATTTCAACTTTGAGGGGTTTTTTTTTATAAAACTACGAATCAAATTAATCTTTAAACCGTTGACAGTATCATCTAGGGACTTTTCCCTACATTTTTTTTTCAAATCTTATCTCATTTGATTATTTTGTCTTTCTTTTTTGCACTTTCCTATTCTCGTATTATTGCTTGCTTTCACAATAAACAGCTCCAAAATCATTAACATTGTACTTGATAACGATTTGAGGTTGATTGAGGCTAACCTTAGTCGTCTTGTTTCATCTCTCTCTCTCTCTCTCTCTCTCTCTCTCTCTCTCTCTCTCTCAAAGTGATTGCTCACTATTACAATTTGTTTATGAGAAAGCTCTTTTTTAAGCTTAGTATGTCTGGGGTTTTAAACTTTTTGACTCAACATATTTTAGGGTGTGAAATGGTGATACATCAGAGAGTCTAGGAGCAGATTTTGTATGTCTGGAATTTTATTGCTTTGTGGTTTATTGTGGAGACTGGAGAGTTGTTTTACATGATTTGTGGTGTATTGTCTGAATTTTCTGTCCAGTTTCATGTTTCTTTAAATATTGGTGGCAGAATTCTAGGGGCTTGTTGGTGTTTTTTTTAGGGTCCCGTGTGTATCATCTTTGCTCACTTTTTGGTTATAGCCACTTTCTTTAATATTTTCTAATTTGTTAGATTTGGTTGGACCTTAGAAGCAAAACAAGGGTATTAGTTTGTTTGTTCATTTTTTAAAAATATTTTTTATTTATAAATTACATAATTTTGATATGCACATATTTATGTATTCATTCTGCATGTTTGATTGCCTCTCAATTTTGAGTTTGCTTAATAGGAATATATCTAAGTTATTGAGGATTTCAAATATGTGATATTTTCTCAAATATCTTGAACGTTAGGTCGATTCACCCAGATATTGCATACATAGCAACCAAAGAAAGCATTGGCTTTCCTTTCTGTAGACGTTTCAAATAGGCACGCTTGTTCGTTTCCCCAATCCTCATTTTATCTATAGATTTTCCTCTTTTCTCAAAGCTAAACTAGTTTTATGCAGGTGATAATTAGCACTTCTTTAAATAATTTTCTTTATTTAATTTTTTTTTTGATAAAGTACTAGTTTTATGTAGGTGATAAGCTTTGTAGTGAACTTTCCATTACCTTGGAGACAAAGATTCAGTTTTTGGTTGGTTGTTATTTGAAGATGTTGTCCACCAGAAAATTGCCTTCGCTCAGTGACTTTGCTCTAGGTGAGCATAAACCCTCTCTGCATTAGACATATAAACATAGTTGAATGAATTGGGTATTCACATGAATTTTTAGTCTCTTGTTCTTCACATTCACACACAAGCAAGGCCAAATTCTCTTGGGTTTGTTGTTAAAGAATGGATTAGAGATGACATTTATCATATTTGATGAATTGGGTCTTCACTTAGTTTTTTAGTCTCTTGGTCTTCACATTCACACACAAGCAAGGCCAGATTCTCTTGATTTTGTTATTAAAGAATGGATTAGAGATGACATAGAGAGAGTGTGTGCGCTAGGCTTAACATAGAAAAAGTGTGTTTAGCACCTCTTTCATGGTCACTAGATTCATTTTTGAGACTAAAGGGAAAAAGGTAAGCTTTGATTGCAAGATAGCGGAGTTGGATATAAGAGAGAGAGAGAGAGAGAGAGAGAGAGAGAGAGAGAGAGAGAGAGAGAGAGAGAGAGAGAGAGAGAGAGAGAGAATGGTAGGTTTTTGGCATGTTTGGGAATGATTATAATAAATGTTTAGCACTTCTTCTATGTTCACTAGAATCTTTTTGGAGACTAAAGGGAGAAAGGCCAGATATGATTGCAAGATAGCAAAGTTGGATATAAGAGAGAGAGAGAGAGAGAGAGAGAGAGAGAGAGAGAGAGAGAGAGAGAGAGGTAGGCTTTTGGCATGTTTGGGAATGATTATAATAAATGTTTAGCACCTCTTCCATGTTCACTAGAATCTTTTGAGAGAGAGAGAGAGAGAGAGAGAGAGAGAGAGAGAGTGTGTGTGTGTGTATGTGTGTGTGTGTGTGTGTGTTTGTGTGCTAGGCTTATGGTATGTTTGGGAATGATAAAAAATAATTGTTTAGTAACTCTTCTTTCTTACCATTTCACCTTCTTGTTTAATTAGTAGCATTCCCATTACTTTATTTCACTTTTCAATGTTGTATTGCAGAATGGCCCGAACCATAAACAAAGAGTGGATGAATGAAAGAAAAATAAAGTTAGGCCGGTATATATGAAGGGAGTTGAAGAGTTTCTTGAATTTGCGATTGCAAACAATGTTGCAAACTTCACAACGTTACCTTGCCCGTTTGTAAATTGTGGGAATAGGACGACGTAAACCATTAGATGTCAGAAACCATCTTATTAGGGCTGGTATAGATAGGTCATATTCTATGTGGGCTTTGCATGGTGAAAAGCCATATAAGACTTCGATACAGCGTCCGCCAGTAGAAGATGTTCATATAGAAAACATTGAAGGAAAAAACATCGAGGTTGGAGGGCTTGGGATGGAGAATCTTGTTGACGCTTCTTATGGAATGCGCGAAGAACCTCATGAAGATGTGGCAATGGTTAGGCTGGAGTTTCAGAAGAACCATATGCCGGTAATGAGAAATACAATGAATATAGAAGATTATCAACTGAGAAATCGTACCCTTCATATGAGGTCCCTGAGACTACTCTTTTTGTAATTGTGGAACTGCACAACATTAAGAAGCAATTTGGTTGGTCGAGAAATAGTGTGACGACACTTTTGTCCATCTTGAAAAGGTGGCTCCCGAAAGACAATTGCCGGAGAAGTATCCACACATGAAGAGGATGATGAAAGACTTAGGGATGAAGGTAAACTTTATTCATGCATGCGACAATACTTATGTTCTATATTTGGATGGTAATGAAGATAAGGAGCAATGTCCTTAATGTGGAGAACCAATATATGCTATGAAAACAAAGAAGGGGGGAGAGAGAGAGAGAGAGAGAGAGAGAGAGAGAGAGAGAGAGAGAGAGAGAGAGAGAGAGAGAGAGAGAGAGAGAGAGAGAGTTTGCAAAGAACCTTTGAAAGTATTGAGATATTTTCCTTTGATTCCAAGGCTTGTAAGATTGTATACTATACTATGGATTGCCCACGAAATGACATGGCACGATCGATCGACCTCTTCATGGAATTATCTATGACATCCATCTGATTCTCTATAGTGGAGAATGTTTAAGGATAAATGGCCAAAATTTGCTGAAGAAGGGCGTAACATTTGGCTTGCAATTACAATCGATGGGTTTAATCTGCGTAGTATTCAATCCTCTAGTTATAGTTGTTGGCCTGTTATCACGGTGCCTTATAATCTCCCACCTTCGTTGTGCATGAAATGCGAGTTCCAAATGTTGTCTTTGCTAATTCCTGGGCCAAAGGTGATTTGAGGTGAAAAGTGCATATTCATAGCGTATTACATGGTCTTTTATGCATACTTTTATTCCCAAAGTCCCTAAATTTAGGTGCATTCTAATAATAATGTTCTTTTTATTGTGTTAATGCTAAAACATACATTTTTGCATTTTTTTTATAGGTATTAGGATGTAATTCAATGAAGTGGAGCTAAAGAGAGTGATTCTGGTGAAGAGAACAACAAAAACAGCTGAGAAAGTGCCATTTTTGACAATGAAGACTTTAGATTTGGAAGATTTTCCTAGAAATAGAAAATGTAGATCTTGGAGTTATGGTCGCGTGGCAGCAAACGAGAGGTCAATCCGAGGTCCGAGTGAAATGTTATGGCCATTCTCCCATTGGTGCGCAGAGTTGTCAAAATCAAAGAAGTTCAAGGGCTTGAGGAGAGTTCAATCGATTGAGAGTTCGATCGATTGAACTAAGCTCGGTCGATTAAACTCTATTTTCCCCCAAAAGTTGCATAAACTCTGCTGGAACCCTATAAATAAATCGTTTCGATGGTAGAAGAAGGGAGGAAACTCCAGAACGCAAAAAAGAGCAGTTTTAGGGTAGTTTTAGGGTTAGATTAGGAGTAGATTAGGTTAGATTCATGTTCTTCTTCATCTTTTCCATTGCTTTACTCAAGATTATTGAAGATTCAAGTTTATTTCAATATTATTTCAAGTTATTTTCAGATTATTCCAGGTTTTTCTTTTCTGTTATCTTTATTTCACTGTTTATTAATCTAGTTATTATGATTTCTCTAGGTTACTGTTTCTGTATTAGTTTATTCATGTTTTCATAGTTTAGACATTGGGAATATGTGATGAAACATTGATTCCCAGCCTCTGCCATGCAATCTTTAGAAACTCTGGGCTCGATCGATCGAAGTTATTTCGATCGATCGAACCAGAGCCATAGTCAAGTGATCGAAGACATTTCGATCGATTGAAGGAAGATGCTGTCCGATCGATCGAGAGCGCGTCGATCGATCGAACCTGTTGATTTCTGAGATGATTCTTTTAAGTATTCTAAGACTTTCTGTTTTAGAAATTTTGTCATCAAATTGTCCCTATAAGCTCAGTTTATCACAACAGTTTTCAGAATTTAAAGCCTTAAGGCTATTTTCTTCAATGTCTTTTGAAAACCACTTTGAATGCTAACACCATTTAGAGTGCAAGTAATAACCATTGTTTTAAACCATCTTCTAAGTATTTTAAATCAACTATGATGATTTAGTCCCGGTCATGAAAGGGCTATTGATTCTTTATCTTTAGAAAAATACAGAATACTGAAGAGTAATGAACTCCATCGAACGTTAATGAATATGCATGGTAGATGGTTAGGATCAATGCAGATTCTCATATTTCCAACACCTTTAATTTATTTGTTTAATTATTTATGTTTCTCTTTGCTTTATTTATTATTTAGTTTAATTTAATTAATTACGATTTGTTAGTACACTTCCACTCTACATTCATCTTTTCTTTTTCTTTAGTTTATAACTTAGTAGATATTCTTCCTGTTCCTTCCCTGTGGGATCGACCTGGACTTATTCAGTATTACTTGCACGATCACCTACATTTGGGTGTTGCACAAGAGTGCACAACTTTTTAGTCGTGTCAAAAGGCACTGGGTCAAGACATTGATGTTTTCCTTCAACCTCTAGTAAAGGAGTTGAAGCAACTTTGGGAAGGAGTGCCAGCTTTTGACATGTACAAAATGTAATATTTTACGTTAAAAGCTATACGAATGTGGGGTATTCATGATTTTCCCGCATATGGGAATTTATCTGGGTGTATAACACATGGTTATAAAGCATGTCTTAGTTGTGGAGATGACACTCAATCCATCCATCTACATCATAGTAAGAAAACAGCTTACCCAAACTACCATATTTTCCTTAGCACGGATCACCCGTTTAGGAGTGGTGGGTGTTTGAGGTATAGGTTTTCTAAACATAGTCATCATCCTCCTCGGTTAAATGGAGATGCACTTTTAGAGAAGTTACAGCAGATAAAGTACGTTCCTAGCAAGATCCCAAAAGTTTCGGGTAGGAAAAAGAAGACGTGTAGTGAGGATGATGGTGGTAATGTTGAATCTACGAAGGCATGGTATAAAAAGTCCATCTTGTTTGATTCGGAATACTGGAGCTCTCATCAAGTTCGTCATGTTCTTGATGTGATGCACACCGAGAAGAATGTCACAGAGCATCTAATTTTCATAATCCTAGATGATAAAAACAATTCAAAGGATACACTCAATGCACGTTTGGATATGAAGGCTGTCGGCATACACGGTGACCAATGGATGAGAGTAGATGACCACACATGCAATCAGATAAAACCAAAAGCGTCATTTCACTTGGATAAAGATGAGAAGTGAGAATTTTGCCAAATCTTGAAAGACTTGAAGATCCCCACTAGTTTTTCATCTAACCTGAGCAACATTGTCACTGTTAACCACCCAGTTTGCACTCATTGAAGTCACATAATTTTCATGTTATTGTAGAATATTGTTACCCTTATTACTTCAACATGCCTTTCTGAAACACTGAGATTTGTGCAGAGCTATCCAACAGATAAGCTTATTCTTTAACCTATTATTCTCAAAAGTCTTAATTCAGAAGGATATCCAATGAGCCAAATACATGGTTGCTGAGGCATTGTGTGTGTTGGAAAAGCACTTTCCACCATCATTTTTTGATATCAGTATCCACCTCATGGTGCATCTAGTCGATGAAGCATTGATTTGTGGACCTACCGGACCTCGGTAGATGTTTCCTTTTGAACGATATACTCTTTTACTTATATTCTAATTTCGTACATATTCAGGAGTGTTAATGACATTATTAACTAGTATGTCCAAAATAATCTAGTCATTGGAACAGTGCCACGTCGCCAGGAGGAGCCGGTTCTTCCGGTGAGGGCGCCCGTCCGGCTAAGCATTCCCGAGGTAACCTTGGGACCGGGCGGTTCGCACAGGCCGGCCGGGCATGACGGTCGCGGACGCCCGTGATCCCGACCAACCAGCAGTTTCCTAAATCAATTATAAGTCTGAGGAAGGAGATATGGTAGTTTCCTAAACCATTTAGGAAACTCTCTTAAAATCAAGCAAATCTATTGTAATCAGATTAGGTTCCCTAATCTCACGAATTCTTACCATGTAAGGGTGGACTCTTGCATCTATAAAAGAGCCCACCTACCCTATCAAAGGGATCCCGAAATCAATTCTCTAAGCATACAAGCAATTAACAGAGAACTCACCATCTACACGCATACACCCGGCCGGTATTACTGGTAGTGCCGCCCATCTTTGTTGGCTCACCAGGCCCGTCGGTGATCTGCTAGTGTGAAGCGCACAGACGCAACCGTGGAGATAGGTCACCTTGTTAACGGGACCGAACCACATACAAACTCTTTTTTTACCTTATTTTTTGCTCAAATCTTTCTTACCAATTTTCGGCATCATCAGTTTGGCACCATCTGTGGGAAACGACATAGTCTTCTCATCAACAAAAATCTTTGACTGATCAACATGCCGCCAAAGGGGGGTAAGAAAGCAGCTAATTCAACTGGTCAGGAGAACCTGCAAATTGAGCAGTGGGCTGCCTCCATGACCACTGAACAGATCACGGCAGCACTGGAGCAACTCTTGGAGGGCCAACGCCGAACACAGGAGCAGATAAAGGCGCTTATGGCCCAACACGAGGAGCGCCCCGCGTCGGAGAATCAGCCTGAGAAGAGCGCTCCACTTAAAAGGCCCCCTCGGGCACGAAGGCAAGCCCATTCCGCTCCGGTGTCGCCACCGGACAGGGAACGCCCCGGCGAGGGAGAGCGCAGCCAGGCCACCAGGCGCTCGCAAAGACGACCTCGGCCCAATCCTCCCCGAGTGGAAGACGCCAGGATTATCATCGATCAGCGGCGCGCGGCCAGAGGGGAGGAGTTCGGACGGAGAGCCCGGGAATCGGTCGTGACCCTCCGGCCTTGAGCCTGGGGGATCTTAGGCACAGACTTTCCCAGACCCAGAGCCGAGCTCTATCCCCGAAGTCGACACGCTTTGAGGAGGAGGCCTCGTCGTCCGACCCGACCTACCGCTCAGACACAGATAGAAGAACAGGGTGGAGTGACGTCAAAGCCCAGGTCGAGGAACTGCAGCAGCAGATCGAGAGGCTGAACCACAAGTCTGGTCATGACCTCACTAACACGGAGACTGAGTCACCCTATACCGCTCGGGTGACACAGTTTCCCATTCCACGGAAGTTCAAACCCCCTCACCTCAGCTCCTATGACGGTACAGGGAGCCCGGTGGACCACATCCGCACCTACAAGGCGTAGATGGCACTGGTCACCACGGTGGACGAGTTGCTGTGCCTGGCCTTTCCCAGTACCCTTAAGGGGCCAGCCGTACAGTGGTTTCACGCTTTGAAGCCCCGGACGGTCGATAACTTCCAAGCCCTCGGCAAGCTGTTCATTAGCCAGTTTGTCGGGATGCTCGATCGGTCGCAACCGGATACACAGCTGCTAACCGTCAAGCAGCGCAAAGGGGAGTCCTTGAGGGAGTATGTAGATCGATTCAACCAACAGAGGCTCCTGATTTGTAACCTTAATGAAATGGCCGCAATCATGGCCTTCTGTTCGGGAGTTCAACACACCAAGGTTGCCACGTCGTTCCATCGCAACCGACCGGCCACCCTGGTGGAGCTCTCGGAGAGAGTCGGAAAATACATAGACACTGAGGAGTTTTTGAAGGCAAAACGCGCCGGCCAGGCGGGAGACGAATCCCCGAAGGCCAAACGCAAGCGTGAAGGGTTTGAAATGGCTCGGGAAAGAAGCCAAAGCAAGACCAAAGAGATGCCCGGGGTCAGCCCCCAATCGCTTTCACACCCCTTTCCCGGCCTATATATGAAGTTATGGCTGCCGCAGAGGCGCATATGCTGCTTCTACAGCCGGCCAAACTCTGAGCCCCGCCTGGTAAGAGGAACCGGAACAAGTTTTGCCGCTACTACAGGGATCACGGTCATGAAACAGAGGATTGTTTCAAATTGAAGATAACAATAGAGAAGCTGATCGAGCAGGGACACCTCGCCGAGTTCGTCACAACTGACAGACGACCTCGGTAGGACACCCGAGCTCCCGATCAGCCACCACCACCACTTGGCCTCATCCACGTGATCTTCGAAGGAACGTCAGGCGGAGGCGATTCACAGTCGACACGGAAGAGACACAGCCGGGCGTCTAGAGCGGATGTCTGGCAGGTCCATTCCACCGGCTCCTCCCCGACCGATGTTCTAACATTCACGTCCGACGACTTGCAGGGCATCCACTGCCCCCATGATGACCCGTTAGTAGTGGCGCTTTCTATAGCCAACTATATGGTCCAGAGGGTGCTAGTGGACACAGGCAGCTCGTCCGACATTATGTTCACGATGGCATTCGATCAACTCGGGACCTCTTGGGATCGGCTCCGGCCGGTCGTTACCCCCTTGGTTGGGTTTAACGGCTCCAGCACGCAACCGCTCAGTACAATCAAGCTCCCAGTTCTCATGGGAACCTACCCACAGCAGCTTTCCGTGTTGACCAATTTTGTGATAGTAGAAGCCCCATCGGCCTAAAACGTCATCCTCGGCAGGCCGATCCTCAACAGGGCCAGAGCAGTCGTCTCTACCTATAGCTTAACAGTGAAGTTTCCAACTTCCTAGGGACCTGGATGCTTGCGAGGAGACCAAACTACCGCTCGGAGTTATTATGTTAGCTCGTTGCGCCGGGGGGCAATCACAGAAACGTTAAACGTCCAAGAAATGGACCCCCGGGACCAGAGCGACATGATAGGACCGATGGAAGAACTGGAACAAGTAATGCTGGATCCTGAGTACCCAGACCGCACGGTCAGCATAGGTGCCCTACTGGAGCCCGCCTTGAAGGAAAAGCTGACTCAATTTCTGAGGCAAAATCAAGACGTTTTTGCTTGGAGTCATGAGGATATGCCCGGGATTGACCCCCGGGTAATGTCCCATCGTCTCAATGTTAGCCCGGATTGTCGTCCGGTTAAGTAAAAAAGAAGGGGCATGGCCCCTGAGAGACAGAAGGCAGTGAGTGAGGAGGTCGAGAAGCTCCAAAAGGCGAAGTCAATCTGAGAGGTCCATTATCCCGATTGGCTAGTGACACGACTAAATAGTTGTGCGCACTTGTGCAACACCCAAGTGTAGGTGATCGTGCAAGTAATATAGTACTGGAAGTCCAGGTCGATACCACAGGGAAGGTGTTAAACTAAAAACTTAGATTAATCTCAAAAAGGGAAAATAAAAATCAATATTTTAAAGGAATGCAGAACACAAAGTTCCACAGTTTAACTACTACTAAAAGTAAAGCAATTAAACTAGATCAACTAATTACTAACTAATTAATTAAAGCAAAGATTCAAAGTGTGTTTTTCTTAATTAAAAAGGAATGTTGGGATTACACGAATCCACCGCAACCTAGCCATCCACTATGCAATTACATTGAAGCTCAATGGAGTACACTCTCTACAGTATTCCGTATTTCTCTTAGGATAAAGAATCCATAGTCCTTTCATGACCGGGACTATATCATCACAATGGAGTTTGAAATACACAAAAGCGGTTTAAAACAATAGTTTAGACTCTCACCTACAATGGTATTAGCATTGAGGGTGGTTTGCAAAATATATTGAAGAAAAATGCCTCAAGGCTTAAAGTTCACAGACTGTTTTAACAAACTGAGCGTTTTGGGACAATTTGATAACAATCCAGTAAAACAGAAAGTCTAGGAATACTGCATAGAATGTTCTCAAGAAAAAGGGTACTCGATCGATCGACGCGCTTTCGATCGATCGAACATCTTCTTCCCTCGATCGCTCGAACTAACTTCGATCGCTCGACAATGTCTCTGGTCCGATCGATCGAACCAACTTCAATCGATCGAACACAGAAATTAATCAGTTGCATGGTAGAAGCCTGAGATCACGGTTTTATCGTGATCTCCCAATTTGGAGACTACTCAGACATGGTCTGGAGTGCCACAGTGTTGTTTTTAACGTAGAAGTCCATTAAAGTTTTGTTTGGTTGTGTTTTAATCATGCAAACTATAAAAACTAGTTGTATAACTATGTCTAACATGCAAGATTATGTATTTCACAGATTATACTACTATAAACTAAGTGCAGAAAATGAATAAAGTAACCCGGAACTGAAAACTTGTATTAAACTAGAAAAAACCAATCCCAAAGCAATATCCAACCTTCAAAACCTACAAAAACATGAAACCTCTCTATCTCTCTCTAAAAACTGATAAAAGTAATGGGGGCCGTCCTCTAGACGTACATAATACAAGTATATATACTTAAGACCTATTGCTATGGTTAAAAACCCGCTTCTGCTGCGCGTATATTTTGATAAAACCCATGTTCGATCGATCGAACACGTCTCGATCGATTGAACTTTTGGGTCTTCGATCGCTTGAGCTTTTCTTGATCGATCGAACATTCGATCGATCGAATGGTCTTCAATCGATCGAGCTCTGTATTTCAGCTTTTAATTGTCTTCATTAGAATCCAGCACTTCCTTTTATCTTTATCTTTCAATTCTTCACACAGCAACTGTAGTCTGCACAAAATATAGCTAAAACACACAACTTATCATAGTTTAATCAAATTGTGCACAAACTGGTGTTGCAATTCAAATTGCAGATAAATGAAGGAATTGTAAACTAAATCAATACATTTTCTTCTTTTAGCGCGGTTGTATTTCACAAATACCCCCGCTTGTCACAACCCCCAACTAGCGAGTTGCTAGTCCTTAGCAATAGAGCGAAAATAAAAACAAGCTACACTATAATTGTAACAGAAAAACTAAAATAACTAAATCCAAGAAAGAAAACTATCTAACTCACTTTTGCAGGAATCGCGGTTGCATTTAGCAAATGCAACAAGCCGTTAAACCCCTAGGTTCCCCCTAGTGGACGAGTGTTGTCTCGTGAGGGTTTGCAGCGAATGTACCCACAAAATTCTCTGATTTTAAAGCTCAAAAAGATATAGAATAACTTTTACCATTCCCTTTTATTCATCTATTAATTTAGCTCTACAAAACACATCATCCTCATTCCAGCCATGAAAGAAATACACATGCTCCTCATGTCACCAAGATAAAAATAACATATGCATTACATCCATGTATCCGTGTGTGTATGAAATTAACAGCTATACATTAACTTTATTTAGAGTTATTTAGACAATCACACTCTCAGAACTGGTAGTTTCAACTCAATCCTCACATAGTTATTACACTAAAAAATGAACATCCAACAGAAACTTGGCTAATAATGATCGCACATGGCATGAAAGCTTTCATAGGAGTGATTTTTCGGATACTAATGCTTTCATACTCGACTCTATAAAAGACGAACATTTAGAGTGTATAGTCTCACGAACGGAATACTACTTACTAGAGGAGCGAAATACCGTGGATAACTCAAATTACACTTTCATGTTTAAACTAAGTTGTTGTGAATCATTAAGGCTTTGACTTTTCGGTTTTTATTTAGTAGGGTAGAAATTAGAGGGGTAAGAAGTTGCACTTTTTCAGCATGTGGCTGTGTTCAGTAATTTCTTCACTCTATCCCAACCATCCTCTCCATACATATAAGTATATATATCATCATTCATTTTTTTTCAAAGTGTAAATATAGCCCTTCTCACCACTATTCCCTCCTCATACTTCAACAATTTAATCACATTGAGTGTGCAAAGGGGTATATGGAGGTCAAGGTATGAAAATAGGGATTTAGAAGTTCATAATGGATTCGGCATTATTTATTAGACGTGGGGTTAAGAACAACACATATTCAGAGATGTCGATATAGGTAAATGGAGAAGGTAAGGAGCAAATACGATGGCTTAAATCATTTTCTCAACTTCTTAATTTTTACACGTCAATGTTCATTGAGTTTAGTTGGTAAATCCTGAACGTTCTCCTCTACTAAGAAGCCAAAATGAAAGAATTCGAGACTATTTAACAAATTTAATCGGTATATTCAAGAAAAATAATTCAAATTTTAATGTGATAATTCCCTCAGAATTGAAGATTGGATTCAAAAGCTCACTAAGGGTAACTTGTTTTCACTACTTCATTCTTTAAAGCACAAAAGTCGTATTAACTCTTATTTTAAGTTTTCTGCATAGCTATTAACACGTGCAAATGATTTGGATACAAGAATGATCAACATATGCTTTCATCCTAGAGAAACTAGAAAAACGCGTGAACTTAATTCATAAAAGGATGAGAACAAAATGGTTGTGTCATTGCTTGATAACAGAATAGAAGTGAATAATCAAAATTATTCTACCAATTTAATTCAAAAACTTACTTAATTGTTTGAAAATTTTGCAAAGTTGTTGAATGTGAATATTTTTTTTTTACTTAATTGTTTACTTTAGTTGCTAGTGGAAATTGTATGACATACGCAATAGATAGAATGGTCCAGATTGCTACGAGCTAATGTGCACAGGTGATTATCTATCTACATCCCACCCCCAACTGAAAATTGCAATGTCCTCAGCAGGCGATTTTCAAAAATAGATAGAGAGATATCACCTGTTATATATCATCATAAGAATGGCAACTGTAACAACCTGTACAGAGAGCATACAAACTCCAAGCAGCAGAGATCAAAAGAATATGAAATATAGAACATGTGATCCATGCTTAGAACGGAACTAATCACTGGAAATATAATAAAGTGAAAGAACAGAACAGTGATAAAATGCACCATGCAACTAAAATATAAAATATACAGAGCAGCCATCAATACAAAATTTCCCAACAGTATCCAAAAATATATCTAACAACAAACCAACACATCTAACGCCAACCAAAAGGACCAAGATATAACAACAATCAACAACACCCATCTCCCAGAAACTAGACATCATCGGCGATGTCCGATAATATCTCAACAAAAACATCAGGAGCATCCCCACCACCACCCTCAACAACAGTCGGTGCTGCTGGGTCACTCGTAGTCGTGGCAGCTGGAATAGATAAAGATGAGTCGACCACGACAAGAGGAGGTGAAAGTAGTATCTCCGTAGCAAGCGGTGACACCGATGATGTAGAAGCTATAGGATTAGTCTGGGAAGATGGATCGGCAGATGATGGACCGGTGGTGGATGGTGGAACAGCAGATGTAGTAGGTGGGACGGTGGAAGTGGTAGGAGTAGCAGTAGGTGGATTGCTGGGTACGGCAGGTGTAGCTGTATAAGCTGCCTGGTCAACTCCGATCTGTATCAAGATCGCCTCCAGCAGAGTAGTCATCACATCCACCTTACCCTCAAGTCTAATCCTGGCCTCTCTCTTCTCCAATAACAACTCATGAATAGTAGGGAGAGGCGCAGAAGAAGACTCTCCCTGGGTACGAGCCTGAGACCTCTGTCTCAACTCAAATCTCACCACCTCCTCAACAGGGTCTAACTCCTCCGAATCATGCTCCTCAGCCTCTATAGGCGTCCCAGAAGCAGCACCCTCAGTATCGGTGCCTCCTCCTCTCCTCCTCTTCTCTCTAACTTTTGCCTTGCCTTTGCCCCGCCTCTTCCTCTTTTGTGCCTCTGACCGACGGGAAGTAGTCTCGCCAAAACGGCTGCGAGACTGAGCAGTCATGTCATCCGCCAAAGGAAGTAACCCCGCCTGCTCAATAACCCTGTGAATAGCCCAAGCACCCTTCAGGTGCTTCTTGGCCTGAATGTAGCGAGTGGGGTGCCTCATGAAATCAATGTAGAGGCGAGGCAAACAGATAGGCTGCCGTGTCCCAATCGCATATAAAACCCGGGCATACCACGCTGCAATCTTCTCCCGATACGATGTCACTAAGAGGCAATTACTGAGGGCGAGGTGTAGCATATGATAATTATCTGTAAGGAAAACATCAAGAATAAGAGCCTCGCCATCCCAGCTCGGAAGAGCACCTCTAGTGATCTCTCTGATAATAATGGTCGGGGAGAGTAGTGGTGTGTCGGGGCGATGCGGACAAACACAATCAGGTACCTCTGGTACCCCAATAGCAGCAGAGACGTTGGCCGGACTAAAAATAATCTCCCGACCACGGAAGAAAGAATGGAGAGTGAACGGAGCAACTGGATCCCTGATCATCGTAGCACACGCCTCCCGGATCCAGGATAGATTAACGAGCTTAGGCTGGGAGAAGAGCGTGTACCACTGTGGCATGGCACGTATCCGTGCAAGATACCAAGGAGTAGCCAGCCATGCCGTCTTGAGGGGTCGCTCAAGCATGACCTTGCGCGACTGGAAATATCAGGTGAACCATACCCGGTCTTCGTCGTTTCTGAACCCATGCTCTGGTATATAGGGTCGGGTATGGCTAGGTCAAATGGCTTGGCTTTGTGATACCCAGTGATAGGGTTCATTGTTTAGCCCTGAAACATAAGAGAGAAATAAAGAGACATTAAAATTAGGGAAACTAGAAAAAGAAATGAAACTGTCACACTTCGATCGATCGAAGCCTGTTCGATCGATTGAGAATATTGCAGGTTTGATCGCTCGAGAATGTTCAATCAATCGAACGGATGATGGGTTCGATCGCTCAAAATCAGTTCGATCGATCGAACACAGCGAAGTGGTAGTCTCGTCGATTGAGAACGGGAAGAGCCCGAAAACCACAAATACAATAAGAAACTTAAGAAAAAGAGTTAACGAACCAATGGAGGGCACCCCCATACAAATATGAAATGGAAAGAAAAATGAGGTGGTTCTCGGGGCCTCACCTTGAGAGACGTGCCGAAAAGAGGATGACAGTGATGAAGATGATGATCAGGGAGAACGGTTGCTCCGCAAATGGTGTGGTTGGAAGTGGGGTCCCAAAAACCGCGTGAGTGCCCTCTGTGTTCAATCGCTCGAGGGAGGGAGAGAGAGAGAAACTGATGAAGTGTATAGACGATGCCTCATTTAAATACTGGTTTCGATCGCTCGAGCTGTTTCGATCGATCAAACATTCGGTCAATTGAGCCCTCCTCAAGCGCTCGAGGTTATGATATTCTCGATCGATCGAAATACGTTCGATCGATCGAGCAAAGAAATTCTAAAATATTCCTGATTTGAGAAATTCAACACCCCCAACTAACCAACACTGGTCTGGACATACAGAATAGTGATAAAGTAGTGTATTGACAGAACATGTAAGCCAATAATGTCATCCTCATAGTAGAAAATTGCAAATTTATATAAATAAATCCTTAAAATAGCATCCTCTTGCAATTTTATTAATGCCCTCAACATGGTCGTTAAAACCTTATTGAAAACGAAAAAACTAAAATAAAGCATGAATTAACAAAACTTTGTCCAAGAATACACTCCAATTGATGAAAGAAAATATAAAATGACATAAAACAATTGGAGTGAAACACTTTTCTTCAAGTAGGAAGATCTCGTCTTCCACAACCTCCTTCTCTGCCAGAACTTCAAATGTAGAGTCTAAACTTGATGATTCTCTTTCCCAGAACAAACGGAAAGCAACAAGGACATCATCAAGCAAGTCCGAACTCTCTAAGGAATTGATTTCACCGACAACAGGGAATCTAGATGGAGACAAGGATAATGGAGTGTAATTGCGCATCGGACGTTCCTCTTGCGGCAGAGTTCCCGGGGACCTTATGTATGGTCCAACACCATGAAAGAGTTGATGTGGAAGGTACAACGGTGGAACTGGTGGATTCATAGTGATATTCCTGACAAAGGGAAACAAAAACGAAACGGAGAAAATAAATTAACTAGAGCACAGAAAGAACAAACAGGAAGAGTTAAACAAAGCAAAAATAAAAAGAAAAAGAAAGGAATGTGACTCAGAGTTAACCTCACTATTGGCCGGATATTCCCAGGTGCACTAGCAGGTAGAGGGCATTGAAGCCTGAACAACAAGTAACTTAAATACTCATAGATGTAGGGAACCACATGAATGACCATGAAGTCGTCAACATATGTGAAAACAACATTGTGGCGTTCGAGCACCACATCTTGTAAGTCCTCTTCTTCCCATGGCTCCCACATTGAGTCATTTTCCCATTGTTCCAACAGTGCGTCATCCACTTCTCCAACAACATACCCTTCAGGTTCTCCTTCCTCTCCAGAAAGGTCCATATGCTCGAACGGGTTAATTTGGAGGAGCGTAGGATCGTATGGGATATATCCGTGGGTTAAGACAACGATGTCATTAGCTCCCGGCCCTTGGTATGGAGATAAGCAGAATGCAATTTCATCAGCAGTCCACGGTGGGTTCTGATATTCTGAGTCAGTCCATGACCCTATTGAGTGAACATTATCATCTTTTATGTTGGATAGCATGCACGAGATAGAAATGGAATAGCATATTACGATCAAGATCACACTCGAAAAGGAAAAGATAAACAACAGAACAAAACAAAATGAGAAACAGCAAAAGAAAAAGAAAGTACAACAACATTGATAAAACACACTTGAGCGTTCTAGGTTGAAGCATAGTCGGGCTCATTCAGTTGGATGTGCTCGACCTCTGGTTGGAAATCTTCTAAGAACGGTTTTATCCTTTGGCCATTGACCTTGAAACTTCCATCGTTCTTAGGATTAAATAACTCAACGGCCCCGTGTGGAAAGACAGATTTGACTGTGAAGGGTCCTGTCCACAGAGATCGGAGTTTTCCTGGGAATGGATGAAGGCGCGAATCATATAGTAAAACTTTCTGCCCAGGCTCGAAAGATTTTCGAAAAATCGTTCTGTCATGGCGAGCCTTCAACCGTTCCTTGTGGAGTTTGGCATTGTCATATGCATCTCGTCGAATTTCTTCCAGTTCTGCCAACTGCAGTTTTCGGAGATGTCCTCCCTCTTTAATGTCGAAGTTTAATGAGCGTGTAGCCCAATATGCTTTATGCTCAATTTCAACGGGAAGATGACATGCCTTACCATACACCAGCCTATATGGAGACATTCCCAGATTTGTCTTGTAAGCAGTACGGTACGCCCAAAGAGCATCAGTCAGTTTATAGGCCCAGTCTTTTCTGTTGAAACTAACCGTCTTCTCTAATATGTGCTTGATTTTACGGTTAGCTAACTCTTCCTGCCCATTTGTTTGTGGGTGGTAAGCTAGAGCGATCTTATGGTGTACCCCATATTTCTTGAGTAGTGCTTCCAAAGGCCTATTGCAGAAATGCTTGCCTTGGTCACTTATTAAGGCTTTCGGGGTTCCGAAACGCGATAAGAAATTTTCCTTGAGAAAGGACATTACCGTTTTATGGTCATTGCGTTTCGTCGGTATCGCTTCTACCTATTTTGATATATATTCCACAGCAAGGAGTATATATTCACAGTTATTAGATTTAGAAAATGGGCCCATGAAGTCTATGCCCCAACAATCGAATATTTCAATTATGATGATGGGAGTTAAGGGCATAGAATTTCTTTTTGAAATGGTCCCTAGCTTTTGACAGCATTGTCATGATTTGCAGAAGGAATAGGCGTCCTTAAATATGGTGGGCCAATAAAATCCGCTATGCAGAACTTTTTGTGCGGTCTTCTGGGAAGAAAAATGGCCACCGCAGGCTTCAGAGTGGCATGAGGCTAGAATTACGGTTATGTCCTCATTCGGGACTCAACGCCTGATGACCTGATCAGCACAATACTTAAATAAGTATGTGTCATCGAAAAAGAAATGGCACGCGAACGAAAGGAACCTTTCTTTATCCTAATTTGACCAATGGATCGGGGTCTCTCCTGTAACAAGGTAATTTATTATATCCGCGTACCAAGGCATGTGGGAGACGGCCATCAGTTGTTCATCTGGGAATTCATCTTTTATAGGTACAGGCTCAGTGTTGTCCATGAATGTCAACCGAGATAAATTGTCGGCGACCACATTCTCTACTCCCTTTTTATCCTTGATAGTGATATCGAATTCTTGGAGTAAGAGTATCCAGCGGATAAGCCTCTATTTTGCGTCTTTCTTAGATAGCAGGTACTTGAGGGCCGAGTGGTCTGTAAAACAGACTATTGGGGACCCTATCAGATAAGACCTGAATTTGTCCAACGCGAAGACTATTGCCAACAACTCTTTCTCAGTAGTTATATAATTCATTTGAGTTTCGGTCAGTGTTCGACTGGCATAATAGATTACATAAGGCTTGTTGTCCTTCCTCTGTCCTAGAACTGCGCCAATGGCGTAGTCACTAGCATCGCACCTTAACTCGAACGGCAAACTCCAATCGGGTGCCTGTATTATCGGTGCGGAGGTAAGGTGATCTTTTAGTGCATCAAAAGATATTTGACAATTTTCTGACCATTCAAAAGGTGCATCTTTGATTAGGAGTTGGCACAGTGGTCGTGAGATGGCACTAAAATTTTGGATAAAGCGTCGATAGAATCCAGCATGTCCCAGAAAAGATCGGATGTCTCTAACTGTACGGGGGACAGGTAAATTTGCAATTATATCTATTTTTGCTTTATCCACTTCGATACCCTTATCAGAGATGATGTGGCCGAGGACAATTCCTTTGGTCACCATGAAGTGACACTTTTCCCAATTTAGTACTAGGTGTTTATCCTCGCATCGCGCTAACACATTCTCTAGGTTTTCTAGGCAGTTATCAAAATTATGGCCAAAAACTGAGAAGTCGTCCATAAAAACCTCGAGTGTGTGTTCAACCATATCACTGAATATGCTTAACATGCACCGCTGAAAGGTAGCAGGTGCATTGCATAAGCCAAAAGGCATACGGCGGTAGGCGAATGTGCCGAATGGATAAGTGAAAGTCATTTTCTCTTGATCTTCAGGAGCTATTTCGATTTGGTTATAGCCACTATATCCGTCCAAGAAGCAATAAAATATATGACCCGCCACTCTTTCTAGCATTTGATCCATAAATGGAAATGGAAAGTGGTCTTTTCGAGTCACAGTATTTAACTTTCGGTAATCAATACACATCTTCCATCCAGTGGGGATGCGTGTTGGTACTAACTCGCCATCTTTGTTTAGGATAACTGCTATACCAGCCTTTTTGGGCACCACCTGGGTTGGACTAACCCAAGAGCTGTCAGAGATAGGATATATTATCCCAATGTCTAGAAGTTTTAAGACTTCTTTTTTCACTACTTCTTGCATATTAGGATTCAGACGCCTCTGCATTTGTCGCGACGGTTTAGCGTCTTCCTCCAGATAAATCTTATGGGTGCAAATAGATGGACTTATGCCTTTGAGGTCAGCAATAGTCCATCCCAATGCTCCCTTGTGCAGTTTGAGCATTTGAATCAACTTATCCTCTTGTTCTGGAGTCAATGTGGATGAGATTATCATAGGATAAGTCTTTTCAGTTCCTAAAAAAGCGTATTTGAGCTCTTTTGGAAGCTCCTTTAATTCCAAATCAGGAAACTGAAAGTTTGAAGGCATAGTTAACTTCATTTTCGGAGGTAAGGGTTCATATGGTGTGACCCACATGCATTCCTCTCTATCTTCTTCTTTTGTTTCCATCATGAGGCAGGCATGATTTAGGGCAGTGTCCAATGGGGTAGAATCGTTAGGTTGATAAGTAGCGTCGAATTGTGACACAACTACCTCCAAAGGATCTTTGTAATCTACAAAATTAGCCTCCTCTTCGATGACTGTTTCAATGAAGTTAACTTCTTCTTCATCCTCGTATTCTTCAGGTCGGGGATTTGAAAAAATCTTGATATTTAAGGTCATGTTCCCGAATACGATGGTCATAATACCACTTCTTATTTTGATTGTGGCATCAATGGTGTTGAGGAATGGACGTCCAAAGATCACCAGGATTTGTGAACATGGGTTAGACACAGGTTCAGTGTCCAGAATAACAAAATTGACCGGGAAGACAAATGTATCAATCTATACCAGAACGTCTTCCAGTATTCCTCTAGGATATTTGACTGACCTATCTGCCAATTGCAATGCAACTCGGGTGGGTTTGAGTTCACCCAACCCTAGTTGTTTATATACTGAATATGGCAGTAAGTTTACGCTAGCTCCTAAATCAAGGAGTGCATTGTCTATCCTTTGATTCCCAATTCTACACGAGACAGTTGGGGTGCCAGGGTCTTTTAACTTCGGAGGCAATTCATTTTGAATGATCGCACTTGCTTGGCAAGCGACATAGGCATGTTTCTTTACACTTTGCCTCCTTTTGACCGTGCATAAGTCCTTCAGATACTTAGTGTAGGCTAGCACTTGTTTGATTGCATCGAGGAGTGGGAGATTGATTTTAACTTATTTGAACAATTCCAAGAACTCCTGATTCTTTGCCTCGTGTTGGGGCTTCTTGAGCCTTTGAGGGTAAGGCGCAGGGAAAGGGCATTTAGGTAATTCGTCGGTGACAGGTTCCTTTTCAGGCCTTATCTCAGCTTTTTCTACTTCTTTAGGCGCGTCCTTATTTGGTGCTAATGGTTTATCATTAGTGGATGACTCGTCTAATTGAGTAGATGGTTTGCTCCTAGTCACCACTTCCTCCTCTTCATACTCCTCAGGAGTAGAATGAGGCATGTTTTGCCCTATGACTTTGCCGCTTCTTAATGTAGTCACGGCTTTTGCCTGTTCATGATTAGGAGGGCCATTGTTGTATCCCTTTGGGTTTGGAAGTGGTTGAGCGGGAAATGTGCCACTCGACCCCTCTTGACGTGCATCCATCCTCTCTAATGTCGCGGACATTTTACTCATCATTTGAATTAACTGTTGTGTTAAATTTGCGTTAGAGAGTGGATCTTTCTCTTGCACCTTCTTGTGAGGTGGCACATAGACATTTGCTTGTTGATGATGTGAGGGTTGAGCGTTATTATAGTTATATGCTCTATTTTCCTGGAATGGCTGGGACTGCCTGTTGTATTGCCCTTGATATTGATTATTGTTATTGTAGGGCTGTTGTTGTTGAAATTGGTTTTGGGTCCTAGCATTGTTTTTCCAATCGAACCCGGGGTGATTCCATCTATTGTTATTATTTTGCGTGTTGTAATTATTGTAGGAATTCCCCGCCCTCCTATACCCTTGCATGGCATTCATTTCCATGGGGGGTTGTTCTTGAAAATACGGCACATTGGGACAGTATTGAGTAGCATGTTCCAGCATGTTGCATGTGCCGCATGGTTCTTCAGGCAAAAACTGCCTAGAACTCTCTCCTTTCATCCCCAATTCTTCCACTTTCTTTGCTAGTTCTTCATATTTATTCATCAGATGATCCTCACTTTTTAGTTGATATAAACTTTTCTCTTCCACACAGGATATCTATGAGCGTGGGATATCATCTGAATTTGACCACTCATGGGCGCGTTCAGCTAGCCACTCAAAATGAGCTTCAGCTTCCTCCGTGCTTATGCGAAGAAATGACCCTGAACTCATGGTCTCGACCAATTTCTTGGTTTCACCGTTTAATCCTTCATAAAAGTAGCTGATGGTTCGCCATTTCTCGTACCCGTGATGTGGGCATGAGAGTAGAAAATCCTTGAAACGTTCCCAAGTTTGGGTGAATGTTTCATTGCTCTTTTGTTTGTAAGAATTTATTTGTCGTTTAAGTTCAGTGGTCATGCGAGGTGGAAAGAATTTCTTCAGGAAAGCAGTGTTCATCGCATGCCAGGTGTAGATGGAGTTTGGCTTCAAGGTGAGTAACCACACTTTTGCTTTATCCTTCAGAGTGAAAGGAAATAGCATTAGACGTGTTACATCTACAGGACAATTCTGTGAGAAAGTTTTATAAACATCCTCAAAGTCCTTGACATGTAGATATGCCTTCTCGCTCTTCATTCCATGAAAGGTAGGAAGGAGTTGAATCATTCCATTGCGAAATTGGAAATTCGCCTGCATGAGGTGGAATGAGAATACAAGACGGCGCAGGTGCGTGTTCGGGTGTCATGAGGTCACACAAAGGACACAGTGAATCGTCAATTGGTACGACCACATTATCACCGTTTTCGCTTTGATTATCAGCCATTGAATCGATCGGTGTAACTATGGGGTTAATAGAACTAGAGGAACTGGATGAATAGAATGGATATCCGTAAATTCCTTCGATGGAATTATCGGACATAAAGGGAAAGATCCTAAGAAATTTTTAATCTAAAGAACAAAAGAAAAAGAAAAACAGAAAAAAGATAAGGAAAGATTGAGGTAATCGAAGCGTTAGCTTGTCGCCTTCCCTGGCAACGGCGCCAAAAACTTGACATGACTAAATAGTTGCGCGCTCTTGTGCAACACCCAAGTGTAGGTGATCGTGCAAGTAATATAGTACTGGAAGTCCAGGTCGATCCCACAGGGAAGGTGTTAAACTGAAAACTTAGATTAATCTCAAAAAGGGAAAATAAAAATCAAAATTTTAAAGGAATGCAGAACACAACGTTCCACGGTTTAACAACTACTAAAAGTAAAGCAATTAAACTAAATCAACTAAATACTAACTAATTAATTAAAGCAAAGATTCAAAGTGTGTTTTTCTTAATTAAAAAGGAATGTTGGGATTACACGAATCCACCGCAACCTAGCCATCCACCATGCAATTACATTGAAGCTCAATGGAGTACACTCTCTACAGTATTCCGTATTTCTCTTAGGATAAAGAATCCATAGTCCTTTGATGACCGGGACTATATCATCACAATGGAGTTTGAAATACACAAAAGCGGTTTAAAACAATAGTTTAGACTCTCACCTACAATGGTATTAGCATTGAGGGTGGTTTGCAAAATATATTGAAGAAAAATGCCTCAAGGCTTAAAGTTCACAGACTGTTTTGACAAACTGAGCATTTTGGGACAATTTGATAACAATCCAGTAAAACAGAAAGTCTAGGAATACTGCATAGAATGTCCTCAAGAAAAGGGATACTCGATCGATCGACGCGCTTTCGATCGATCGAACATCTTCTTCCCTCGATCGATCGAACTAACTTCGATCGCTCGACAATGTCTCTGGTCCGGTCGATTGAACCAACTTCGATCAATCGAACACAGAAATTAATCCGCTGCATGGCAGAAGCTTGAGATCACGGTTTCATCGTGATCTCCCAACCTGGAGACTACTCAGACATGGTCTGGAGTGTCACAGTGTTGTTTTTAACGTAAAAGTCCATTAAAGTTTTGTTTGGTTGTGTTTTAATCATGCAAACTATAAAAACTAGTTGTATAACTATGTCTAACATGCAAGATTATGTATTTCACAGATTATATGACTATAAACTAAGTACAGAAAATGAATAAAGTAACCCGGAACTGAAAACTTGTATTAAACTAGAAAAAACCAATCCCAAAGCAATATCCAACCTTCAAAACCTACAAAAACATGAAACCTCTCTATCTCTCTCTAAAAATTGATAAAAGTAATGGGGGCCGTCCTCTGGACGTACATAATACAAGTATATATACTTAAGACCTAATGATAGGGTTAAAAACCCGCTTCTGCTGCGTGCGCGTATATTTTGATAAAACCCATGTTCGATCGATCGAACACGTCTCGATCGATTGAACTTCTGGGTCTTCGATCGCTTGAGCTTTTCTCGATCGATCGAACATTCGATCAATCGAATGGTCTTCAATCGATCGAGCTCTGTATTTCAGCTTTTAATTGTCTTCATTAGAATCCAGCACTTCCTTTTATCTTTATCTTTTAATTCTTCACACAGCAACTGTAGTCTGCACAAAATACAACTAAAACACACAACTTATCATAGTTTAATCAAATTGGGCACAAATTGGTGTTGCAATTCAAATTACAGATAAATGAAGGAATTGTAAACTAAATCAATACATTTTCTTCTTTTAGCGCGGTTGTATTTCACAAATACCCCCGCTTGTCAGCTAGCTAACGTCGTTCTTGTTAAGAAAAGGAACGAGAAATGGAGAATGTGTGTAGATTTCACCGATCTCAATAAGACCTGCCCCAAGGACTGCTATCCGCTTCCCAGGATAGACCTCCTTGTGGACTCCACCGCAGGTCACTCACTCCTTTCATTCATGGACACTTACTCAGGGTACAACCAGATCAGCATGTACCCCGGGGACGAAGAAAAGACGGCATTCAACACTGACCAAGGCACGTACTGCTACAAGGTTATGCCCTTCGGTCTCAAGAATGCCGGGGCTACCTACCAATGCCTGGTCAACCACATGTTCAGAGACCTCATTGGAAAGTCTATGGAGGTATACGTGGATGATCTGCTGGTCAAGAGCCGGGACGAGCCCGACCACCTCGAGCACCTGGCCGGGGCCTTCAGCATTTTGAGAAAGTTCAGGATGAGGTTGAACCCGGCCAAATGCACCTTCGGTGTATCGTCCGGGAAGTTTCTCGGCCATCTAGTTAGCAGACGGGAAATCGAGGCAAACCCCGAGAAGATCAAAGCTATCATCAACATGCGGTCACCCAAATCATCGAAGGAAGTCCAGAGCCTAGCCGGACGAGTGGCCGCACTAAACAGATTTGTCTCCCGAGCTACCGACCGGTGTCTGCCATTCTTCAAAATCCTCCGCAAAGCGTTCCAGTGGTTAGAAGAGTGTAAAGAGGCATTTCAAGAACTCAAGAAGTACTTGGCATCCCCCCCTCTCCTCTCAACACCCGTGCCGGGGGAAGAATTATTTTTATACTTGGCAGTGTCACCATCGGCGGTCAGCTCAGCACTTATTCGGGAGGATCACAGAATATAGTTCCTAGTGTATTACACCAGCCGGGCATTGCAGGGCGCAGAGGGAAGATACTCCTGCATCGAGAAACTGGCCTTCGCCCTTATCACCTCAGCCTGAAGGCTCCGCCCATACTTTCAGGCCCATGCCATTGTAGTCCTGACAGATCAACCTCTCCGTAGAATTCTGAGTCGGCCGGACACATCCGGGAGGCTTGTCAAGTGGGCCTTGGAGTTGGAAGAGTTCAAAGTAATCTACCAACCCCGGACAACCATCAAAGGGCAAGCCGTAGCAGATTTTTTGGTCGAGTTTACATATCCCGAAGACCCGGTCGAAGAGTTCGAGCCCCCGGCCTTACCGCCCGGATTACGCTCTGACATCCCAACCTGGGTACTACATGTGGATGGTTCCTCCAATCAGCAAGGAAGTGGGGCATGAATCATCCTGGCCACCCCCGACGGTATCCAGCTCGAATATGCACTAAGGTTTGGGTTCCGTGCCTCCAACAATGAAGCCAAATACGAAGCCCTCTTGGTCGGGTTACAGTTAGCCATCTCAATAAGTGCGCAACAGGTTCAGGGCTACAGTGACTCCTAGCTCGTGGTCAATCAGGTTAACCAAGAGTACGAAGCGCGAGAAGAAAACATGGTAGCCTACTTGGCCCTTGTCCGAACGATTTCCAAACAGCTCTGAGGATTCTCCATCACTCAGATACCCAGAGAAGAAAATACCAGAGCCGACCGGTTGGCTTGCCTCACTTCGTCTTTTGAGTCAGACTTGCCCGGGATAAGGATACAATTCCTACCCGAGCCTAGTGTGATCAACTCAGAGGGCATGGAGGTCCACCCGGTCACTCTGGGACCCAGCTGGATGGACCCGCTCGTGACATTCTTAACAACAGGAAGGCTGCCAGACGACAAAGATGAGGCACGCCGGGTCAAGTACCGGGCAGTGCGATATCACCTTCTTGACGACATCCTCTACAAGAGAGGATTCACTATCCCGTACCTCCGCTGCGTTCATCCTGCGCAAGTGCAAGCAATACTGTTTGAAATCCGTGAAGGTGTGTGCGGGAACCACGTCGGAGGTTGGGCACTCTCCAGAAAGGCCTTACTACAAGGTTACTATTGGCCAACAATGGCCCGAGATTCGCAGGAGTATGTTCGAAGGTGTGACAAGTGCCAAAAGTACTCTCCCATGATCAACCGACCGGGAGAACTCCAGACACCGATCCATAGTCCCTGGCCATTTGCCCAGTGGGGAATTGACATTATTGGTCCTTTACAGATAGGAAAAGGGCAAGTTAAATTTGCCGTGATAGCTGTTGACTACTTCACCAAATGGGCGGAGGCCGAACCCTTGGCAACGATAACCGAGTGGAAAATGGAGAGCTTTGTGGAAAGAAATATCCTCAGCAGGTTCGGTATTCCCCGAGTCCTGATCAGTGATAATGACAGACAATTTGATACACCCATCTTCAGACAGTTCTGCTCGGGTTACGGGATACTAAATCATTACTCTTCCCCCGAGCATCCACAAGCCAATGGTCAAGTCGAGGTAACCAACCAGACAATCTTGCAGTCAATCAAGACAAGGCTTGAAGGTGCCAAAGGGCTGTGGGCTGAAGAGCTACCAACCCTCCTGTGGGCCTACCGCACTATACCCCGAGCGGCTATAGGCGAGGCCTCGTTCTCCTTAACCTACGGTTTTGAGGCAGTGGTCCCCACAAAGCTTGGGCTGCCAACATACCGGGTGGCCAAATTCAGTGATCCGGACAACGGGGAAGCCCTCAGGATAGAACTGGACCTAGTGAAAGAAAAAAGAGACCACGCCTATCTGAGGGTGGCAGCCTACAAACAAAGGGTCTCGCGGTATTACAATAGCAAGGTGAAGCACCGCAGTTTTTAAGTTGGAGACCTCATCCTCAAGGCAGTGAACCAGTCTACCCGAATCCCAAGCCACGGGAAATTAGGGGCAAACTGGGAAGGCCCGTATAAAGTGACTCGGGTCAACCGACCGGGAACCTACTAGCTACAGAGCATGGACGGGCATGATCTCACTCATCCTTGGAACGTACAACATCTCCGCAAGTATTATTTAAAGCTTCGCTTAGGCCCAGCCGACGACGAGGCCAAACCCCTAGGTGGCCGACGATGGCAAGCTTCAAATGCCCCTGCAACCACCCATGTTTCAGGTCGGTTTCCTACGGCCACTTGCTCCCGTACTCCCGCCTTAGCAAAATGATTGGGGGGCAGGGGGAATATTAGGCCAAAACAGGGAATCACACCGGTCGTTACAAGAACTTGGGAAATCTTCCTAAGCACTTACAGTGATCAGAGATATATCCCGGATCGTAAAACAGGATACACCTATGATACGCCGGGATAACCTGGACGGTAATACAGGGTATTCCTATAATACACCGGGTGATCCTGGATGCTAAGTAGGGCTGGTCCCTATAGTACTCCGGGCAACTACCTTTTAGCCAGGTCAGTAAGACCAGGTGTTCTGTTGGTTACGGTCCTAAAACATTTGCTAAGGCAGGTGCTAGGTCGGCCAAAAACCAAACGGATATCAGCAAATAGGCACGGTACAGAGAAAGGACATAGTTGATGGAAAGATTGACCTCTAGGGCCTTTTCATTAATAAAAACTATACAAAGCCTGGGGGGCAGTTGTAGTAGCCTCCCAAAAAAAAATGGAAAAAAGAGAAGAAACTACAACAAAAAACAACAAGAGTCCTAGAGAAGGGAGCCTAGGGGTCGTCTACATCAACAACATCCACATTCTCCTCGACCTCCCCCTCGGCCTGTCCCTCCGGGGCAGCATCTCTCTCCTGGCCAGCCGGGGCAATGGCACCCTCAGCCGCAGTAGCATCCTCGGTGGCCTTGGGCACTATGTCCCAGTAGTCAGAGTCCACCCCTGGTAGGTAGTGGTGTCCAACTCCGGGTGGTCCCGGGCCAGCCTCCTTGTCAAGTCCTCATACCCGAGGAAGTAGCCATCGTCGAAAGTTTCCCCCGGGGGACCAGCGGCGACAGCCGCCTCCAAGAGCGCCCTCTCCTGAGCTTCCGCTGCCGCACGACCAGCCCGCTCAACCTCAAGCTCCGCCAGAGCCACCACCAGTTCTTCTTGGGCTGCCTCGAGGCTCAAAGCCAGGCCCTTGACCCTATTTTTCTCCACGGTCAAGGCCCTCTCTTTGGCCTCCAGGGCAACCTCTTTCTCGACCAGGGCGGTCTCGGCGGCGGTGGACCTCCCGGCAAGGGCCGACATAAAGGACTCAGCTCTGGCAGCCATACAGCCGACCTGCAACCAAAATAAAAAGACAACGGTCGGTCACTATTGCCAGCAGAGCAGAAAATGCAAAGAAGTCAGAAGATGCAGAAAAGTTAGTTACCAGATGGGAGATGTTGTATAGCCACCCCTGAAAAACCTGGGGAGACATGCCGGCACACCTCTCTACCTGACTGGGGAGTAGGCACTGTCTGACCCTGTCCCGGGTCTCCCCAGATTCCTCCAGGGGCGTCCCGACGAGAATCTTGGCTCGGGGGCAGAGGTTTCTCCCACTACCACCACTTGGGGGGTTGATGTCTCCCCGGGAGCCTGGGCCGCCGATGGGCTGTGCCAAAGTCGTCTAAATGGGCGCACACTGCCAGAGGCATCAACGGCCGGCCTCTTCCCTGTCGCCGCCATCCGCTCGACAGCAGCAGCCTACAGAGCCCTCAGCCGCTCGGGATCTCTCCTGGAGGCCATCTCTGCAAAAGGAAAATAGCCATAGGGTCAGCAACCGGGATAACAAGGCGGCAAAGAGTAGCCAAAGTTAAGGCAAGTGACAAAACTTGTGCCCGGGATGATAGTAGGGAAGATTGGCGCTTTGGCAGGACGGTGGGGTCGGTGGTCGCCTTTCTGGTCTCCCAATCGGGTCAGCACGTCCCAGACGTTGACAGACCGCTCAATCAAGCCCCTGATCCTCTCCTCACACTCCTCTGGAATGCTTGGGAGATCGACAGATCCTGCTGCAAAACAAACCAAGACGATCAGTTCAGAACCACAAAACAGAGCCTGGAAAGAGGCCAAAGAAGACACGGGACGGGCTTACCCCTCAACTCTCCCACCCATGAGGTCCTTAGTTAACTCCCAGGGGCTGGCTCACAAAGCCCAGGGGTGGACACTTGGAAGAACTTGTTCTTCCACCCCTTGTTGTTGCTCAGGCAGTTGATAATAATCTTCTTTCCCTGCCGAGCCCCTAGGGAAAAGAACCCGGCCTCCCCATAGACTGGGAACAGCCGGTGGATCCAGAAGAACTCTTGAAGGGTGAGTTCATACCTGAAGATCTGGGGCCACAAGGAGATGGATCCCATTAGATACCTCCACTCGTTTGGGGCTAACTGCCCGGGTGCTATCCCTAGGAAGATCAAAACTTCCCGAGCGACCGGATGGAGGGGGACACGAAGGCCAGCCATGAAGGCGTCCTCGTATAAAGTAACAAAACCCCGAAGATAAATATGAGCCCCGCCGGGTTGGACAGACAAAGAACTGTTATCAGGGATGGCGTACCTACCCCTGATCCGATCAAGGTCCCCGACATGCAGGGCCGTGGGGATAAACTCGTAGGCGAATGCTACCGAGGAAGCAGACTCCTCAGGCGCCTCATCACCTGAACCCCGTGACACCGAGGCAACGGAGGCCTCCTGGTCAGACTCGTCGCTGGACATTCGGGCCGTAATCCGGCCCTCACTGTGATGATTTGAGGGGGAAGCTGAAGATAGGTCTAAGCTGGGATCGGGCATGGCCAATCGGAACATCTCACTCTCCGATCGGGAAGCAGAGTTGAAGTCGAAATGTTCCATTTCTCGTACTCCTATGGAAGGGGGAAGTAGAAGGACACGACCTGAGTATGGGTTAGGGACACTGAGCCTGACGTACAGAGAGGGCAGGACCACTAACCTAAAGGGCAGAGAATAAAGGGTCCTCAATACCAAGTGGCACTCTCTCAAGACTACTCCGGGGACACTCGCTCGCTTAAACAACCCTAAGGTGCCCCCTGCCCGGAGGAAGAAACAGAATCTGAGGAAGAAAAAGACCCACTCTTGTTCTAACTTAAGTGGGTTCGCTCTCTCCAGTCTCGCTCACACAAGAGAAAAGAAAGGGACAGAGAGAGAAAAAATGATGAACTGAAGCTGAAAATAAAAAAAACTTACAAAGTTTGGCGCAGAAAAGGGGCTCGGGAATCTTGCTCAGGATTGTTCTTACTCTTAAGGCGCTCGGTAGTCTAATCTCTGCAGTAAAGAGTTGGAGAACTGGGCAAGTGGCCTTTATATAGAAACCAGGGACGACCCGGATCAAAATAGATCCAACTGCTCGTACGTTTTCCCGCCCAAAGTGGTCGACAGTTGTCACCTAGGGCACCTGAAGCGCCGCCTCAAAAGGCGCGTACATTAAATGCATGACAGAGACGTTTCGGTTACTCCCAAGCTGGTACCGTTGGATCCTAACCAGATCAATGACCGATTGACACGTGGCATAACGATGACCCGGACAGGCATGGTCGTCGCTCGGCCCGTGCCCCGACAGATCATTTCGACGGGTATAATCCGATCAGTGTCCCGACCTATTATCGAACGGTTCCTAAGAGGAGGTCTAAATCTTCAAATCTGCGTCAGACAAAGCGTCAGACCAGCATAGAGGAAACGAGATGTCACGGGCTGGGGTAATTACGCGGGCATCCCAGGCCTTGGCATAGAACCGCCCGGACTGATCTTACCCCGGATGCCTGCTCCAGAATAGTCCCGCATGGGCACGACATCGGGCTACTCGGCTACCTGCCTAACGAGCCCTCGAGCAGTTTCCTATCCCGGTAGCCCCCAAGCACCCAGATCGGCCGACAACGGGTCAGGCATTGGCAATCACAAACGATGCAGTTGATGGAAAAAGGTGGCCTCATAGGACCTTCTCATTAATTACAGCATTTTGTAAACGGGGGGCAGTTTCAGTAGCCTCCCCGACAAAAAAAAAAAAAAGGAAGAGAGCTTTCAGGTCCCCTTGCCCTTCAGAGCCTTGATCTCCTTTTCCATGGCCACCATCCTAGTCACCAGCTCTTGGATGGTGAGCTCCAGGGCATGAAAATCTACGTCCCGTATGACGGAGTTCGTTTTTAGAAGAGCGCTCTGCTTCTCCACCTCCTGCAGACGACCTTCCAAATTACTAAGGGAAAGGCCTGTCCAAGAGCTGGGCACATGAAGACCGGCGGGTGTTTCCAGCTGACTCCTTTTTGGTTGGGGCTGAGACTCTTCCTCGACTGCTTTTTCCTTACCCTTCCTGGTCGGGCCCGGTGGCGGGTCTGTGTCCCCGGACGAGGATGAACCAGAACTGGTGGTCAGAGAGATTGGCCCTTCAGATGGGGCGGCCCCTTTCATGACGCGCGGGCCGGATGCCACGGACCGAGTATAACGGCGCGACCCGGAAGCAGCCACAATAGGAGCTGCAGGAGGAGCTTCACCGCTAACCTCCCCAGCAGGTCCCCCGATCAAATTGAAAAACTTGAGGCCAGCCTCGACCGCTCGGTTGATCGCCTCCATGTCAGCCACAGAGGAGGCAATGTCACGGAAATCGTCAAAGGACATCTTGCACAGCTCGGGATCAAAAGTTACAGGAGGGCACATAGAGGGGTCCACCAACCAGTTGCCGGAGACAACGACCCAAGGGTATTGACGCCAGTTCCTGTTGGGGAAGTCTAGACCACGGACGAGATGCTTCTCTTCCGCCCCGGCGCGTAGGTAAGGATCCCCGCGGTCTATGCTCAAGAGATAGCACATGGCGACATCCACAGAGCAGAGTAGTATCCTGAGTCGCTCGTTCAGCACTAATATGCCCCAGAGCAGTCGGGCAAGATTCAGGAAATGCAATCCTTGCAAGAGATCGCAGAAGGAGGCAGATAGAGGAAAATGCAGCCCCACTATTAGCAACAGATAGCTGCTAATAAGGACTGAGGGTAGAGTCACCTCCTCTCCTTCGATATAAGGACGGACCCCGACATCATCAGGGATCTCGCAGTCCCTCTTGAACGTAGTGATTCCTTCATTAGAGGTTAGATCGATTTGAGAGGCCATGAGGAAGAAGCTTGGATTATGAGAAAGTAGAGGAAAAGAGCTCGGGGAAACTGTGTTCTCGGAGACCGCTCGGTATACTCAATCTACAAACAGTGAGAATATATTGAATGAGCAAGTACACCTTATACAGAAGTCATGAATGGCTCAGATTGGAACCGATCCGACGGCTCAGATGCTCTCCCGCCAAGAGTCATTGACAGTTGTCATCTCGGGCATGTGAAGGGTTGCCTAAAACAGCGCGCGCATTCAATGCGCGACATGACGGTCTGGTTACCACGCGACTGTTTGGTTACATCCGAACTGATTCCACTAAACCCTGACCAGGCCAATTGCATCCTGACACGTGACAATACTTACACCCGAGCTCCTACCTGTACCGGTCGATTCGCCGAGCGACCTGGAATGTGGGCCCCATCTCGAGCCGCACTCCCTGACGGTATTCGAACGATTTCTAAGGCAATACTGATTTTTGAATCCTCACTCGAGGACGCATCCAGTCAGTTCCGAAAATGGGGGGTAGCTGGTATGTCCAAAATAATCTAGTCAATGGAACAGTGCCACGTCGCCAGGAGGAGCCGGTTCTCCCGGTGAGGGCGCCCGTCCGGCTAAGCATTCCCGAGGTAACCTTGGGACCGGGCGGTTCGCACAGGCCGGCCGGGCATGACGGTCGCGGACGCCCGTGATCCCGACCAACTAGCAGTTTCCTAAATCAATTATACGTCTGAGGAAGGAGATATGGCAGTTTCCTAAACCATTTAGGAAACTCTCCTAAAATCAAGTAAATCTATTGTAATCAGATTAGGTTCCCTAATCTCACAAATTCTTACCATGTAAGGGTGGACTCTTGCATCTATAAAAGAGCCCACCTACCCTATCAAAGGGATCCCAAAATCAATTCTCTAAGCATACAAGCAATTAACAGAGAACTCACCATCTACACGCATACACCCAGCCGGTATTACTGGTAGTGCCGCCCATCTTTGTTGACTCACCAGGCCCATCGGTGATCTGCTAGTGTGAAGTGCACAGACACAACCGTAGACGTAGGTCACCTTGTTAACGGGACCGAACCACATACAAACTCTTTTTTTACCTTATTTTCTGCTCAAATCTTTCTTACCAATTTTCGGCATCATCATTAACTAACACTACAAATACAAATAGGCAAATGAAAGAATTTAAAGACATACCTAGCAATAAGAGGTATATTGAAGGATCTAATGCAGAGTCGTATGTTGTTGGAGAATCTGTTAGGTATTGCATGGAATACATGCCAAATTTAATGGATGGAAATCACAAACGTACTCATGAAGCCTTTTTAGAGAAAAATGACGAGTCCTCTGACGAAGGGCCTTTGCTCGATGATAATACTCTAAGGTTGGAATCTAGTCAATTTCAACAAATACGTTGATGGGTACTGTTTTGAATTAACTTTGACGGACTTATGGAATACTACAGGTTTGAGTTCTTTGAACATATTTATTGAATTCCACCTATAGTAACTAATATCCAAACTTGTATCTACAAATTTCAGTGAGTATAAAGTGCTTTTGGAATCTACTTCTTGTGGTAAAGGAAAAGGGATTACAAAGACAGAAGTAGAGTTACAAACTTCTTTCATCCCTTGGTTACATGAAAAGGTATTCTTTTTCATTAATAAACATCCAAAAATATGGTCCATCCATAGTTAGATTCTTATTGTCCTTTGTTTCCATTTCACAGTTGGTTTCTTCTAGAGAGACGGAGACAAAGGCTATTTTGTGGCATTTAGTTCAAGGGCCTTCCCACATGGTTAAAACATACAAAAAGTACCACGTTAATGGTTTTGTATTTTCTCCTAGGTATCATGATGACATTGTTGTCATGCAAGATAACGGTGCTTGCATGCAGGCATGGACTCAATTTAGGGCCAAAAAAAGTGATAAAAAGCTCAAGGATGCTTGGACTATGTGGTATGGGGTTATCAAACATATAATCAAGTTGGACTATATAATATTTAAAGAGATAGTGCTTTATTGCAACTGGGTGAGGGTGGAGGACAAGACCAATGTTGTAAGCACTGTCCGGACTCTAACTTGGTTCTAGTAAATTTTGACAAGTTAAAGAGTGTCAGTAGCGAGCTAGACGAGCCTGTCATTCTTGCTTCGGAGGTGAGTCAAGTCTTCTATTCAAAATACATTAGAAATCCCAATTGGTGGGTTGTTATACATTCACCAAAGAGATTGACCAAGCGAGTAGACGAGTTAGAGATACCAAAGGTCTTCCAATCTACTCTTGAAGACTAACCTCTTTTGGAAAACCTGTTGAAGTAGCATGACTCTGCCCAACTTTTGGCTCTTGCATTAAATGCTACTATGTTGAGATTGTAATTGCTACCTTTATTGTAAAAATTTCTTTGTGGTTAGTTAATTATTGCTAATTTTGGAATATAATTGCTACCTTTATTGTAAAAAAGTCCTTGTGGCTCGTTAAATGTTGCTATGTCATTTAATATTGTTATTATTAGTTTAATGTTGCTTGTGAACTAACACCTTATTTTCAAATGATAGGTATTCGGTATAATGTCAACAAATGTAGGTAATTCAAACCCGAGTTTGTCTCAGCCATCTTCTTCAGCCCCGCCCGCATCTGAGTCATCAGGAATCAAAGCCCCAAAGGGCCCCAAGGAGAAAATGAAAGTCATAATTCAAGCTGGCAGGTCTGTTGTGGGTAAATAAGCGAAGGTATGGAGTAGTCGTACAATGGATTTTGTGAGAAGCTACATTCCAATTAGCTACAAAGATTTTTGAACTGTGCCAAAAAACTTCAAAGACAATGTTTGGAATGCTTTAATGGTAAACTTTTGTTTGTATGCTCTTTATTCAATTAGTTTTTTTGCTTTAATTATTTACTTGTAACATAACTATGACAACCTTAGTGTTGTGGCGGGCTGCTATAGGTGCCTTTGTGGCTGCAGTAAGTAATGGCCGGCTACATACTATCGGAAGTTCGTCCCACATTGCTTGGGTGTGGAAAAATAATGTGCTATATATGAGTGGTTCCAAGTTTCCCTAGTAAGAGGCCTTTTGGGTAGTGGCCGAAGAACAAATCCGTGAGGGTTTGGGCCCACAGAGGACAATATCTTACTAGGTAAGACTTGGGTCATGACAATAACTATCTTATTCCACTACTAGGGTGAGTTTGAACTAGAGGTTCCACCAGATGTGGCTCGACTATTGGTGAAGAACCAGACTTATCATGCACTGTGACTTATTTGAAACAACAAGGATTTGTGATTCATATCTCACATGTGTAATCATATACACAAATGAATCGCATACAATGATGTTTAAGAATTTTAGTCTAATATTCATCTCATGAGCTAACATACATAAATGCATTATGATCTTCCATTGTCCAACTAACTGGTTTGAGGGCATATTCCCAACAAACTTCCATTTGCACTCATAACCATATAGTGTTAAAACTAACAACAACATTGTCTACGTGACTTGTCAAAATCCTTAACCCGTAAAGTTTTGTAAAGGGACTTCAATGATCGTCAATTGAAAACAATCCATAATAAAGCATCTTCATGTTATACTATATCTCTAGACAAAAAGACCTCACCAGACATGTATCCAGTGCTGCTAATTCGAACATTGCCCAAATCACCATCATGTAGTATATATCTACTAGTTCTTTCTCAAGCCATAGAGAATATATACTTTATGATAGTTAGGGAACTGAACTTCCATTTAGAATGATATCTGTAAACAACTTTAATGGCATAACATATATCTCACACCTATCATATGCTTAAAGCTAATGATAATCTTTTTATGTGATGTTAGGTGTGGGAATGAATGAAGAACTTTTAGTTCTAGATGATTTATAGATTGTCTTGAGAGATTGTGGTACACTCCGTCTTCCCTAGGCATGAATTATTCGACTACTTGATTTCACAATTCAAATAAGCACTATTACATGTAAATAATCCATACAAGCACAACAAAGTAGACTATTGAGCACATCACATCCAAAATATATCTAAGACAAGAATAAATTTTAAAAATAACGATTTAATCAATGAATACGATTTTATTAATTAAAATCCTCTAAACAGGTAATCATCATCCATACATAATAAAACTGAAAGAAAAACATAAAATACATTGAAACCCTAGATATCGGTGGAGGCAGCCATAAAATCGAGGATTGGCAAGAGGTTGATAGAGGAGGCCATGGGAATCCTTGGTCTTCTTCTTCTTCTCCTTACTTCTCCCTCTTCAATGGCTGAAGTTTTAGTTGTAAAAGGATATGTATAATGTTGTGTAACCCCCAAAATTGATTTAGAATAGGATATATATAGATTTTGGAAGGATTAGGAGGCTTTTCTAAACCTAATCGCACTAAAACTGCTTTATTTACATTTCTGGACGTATTAAGCCAAATCAGATTGCACAGGGCTCTTCGGTACATCAAAATACGCATTTTTGACTTTTTCAATGGGTCGCTCGCGTTGGTCGCTCCAACAAGATGCCATTTTTCCAACTTTTTCAACTGTGCGCACCGATATTAGAATTACGATCACTTTTGACTTGGACCTTGAATTGACTCACCGTTTATGGCCACACGTCTGTAACTTGAAGATCTACAGTTTATATCTCTGGAGAAAATTTTCAAGTTCAAAGTATTCCTTGTCAAAAATACAATTTACCAAGGCTGATACTATCTTCAGCTTTCACCGAAATCATCTTTTGAGCACAGAATGTCTTCCAAAGCCACTAATTATTAGATTTTAGTGTATTTTCATGTTAAAACTCCAAAACCTACAAAACATAAAATCCTTATTAAAAAACAACTAATAACTAAATGAAGTAGGCTAACAAAGCATAACTTTAGGACTATAAATAGAAACTATTCGTCGCCGATCAGCAGCCTTTGAAATTCCTGAATGTACATAAGATCTCTCAATGTGAGCAGTTTTATGATTATGGAAGATCATTTTATTGCAGTAGGAACTTCAGAAGTGGAAAAACACCCAAATATGCTATCCAACCTACTATGTGCTTTTAATACTTATACTTTGTCTGGTTGACTCTCACTTCAATTGGTTTGTTCAAATGTTATCCTATTAGCATCCAAACCGATGACTTATTAATGTTCGTTAGATGTATGACTTTCTGAATGGAAATAGGACCGATACTACCTTGCATTTGAGGAGTTAAGATTTAGTGCCGCAAAAATGAAGCACTTACAAGTTACAACGATGCTGGGAATGGCCGAGTTAATTGAAAAAAATTTAATTGAAATTGGTAAGAATAATATATAACTTTTAAGTCTAGTTTCAGTACAGTACGCCAGATTTTATGGAAAAGTACTTCACATTCTTATTGCAACATTCTGAATTAATTTCAATTCTATCATATTTTTAATTCTGCAGATGGAATGTTCATGATGGAAGTTGACAGAGTTCTCAAACCTGGCGGGTACTGGGTGCTCTTAGGTCCCCTTATCGATTGGAGGTATAGCTACATAGCATGGCAACGTCCTAAGGAGGAACTCGAGGTGGAATGGAGAAAGATTGAAGAGATTGCTAACAACTTTGCTGGGGAAGAAGTCCGAGATGGGTGAAATGGCAGAAAGAGTACAAATGTTGATTCATGTCGTGCCATACAAGTCCAACCATGCATTTTATGCCTTTGAGCATGAGGCTACATTTTGCAAATCTACAGATGCAGATCATGTTTGGTATGGTTCTACTTGACAATACTTCATATGGATTTATCCTGATTTTCATTCTTAATGCTGCTGATATGCATACATTATATGATGGTGATTTGAACTATATTCAGTCTAGTAATAAAATGTGCTAAAAATATGTTGTCCCTTGTGTGGTTAATCATAATAAGTATACCAACCTCAAAGAGAGTAGTGATAATACTAATTAAAAAAAATAAACAAGCATTAATTTGTTCTTTGGATATTGAAGAATGTAATGAGATACATATATACATTGATTAAAATATTGATTGTTTCATTGTCCAAGGATTCTTTTAGTCTGTGTTTGGTTCATGGATTTTGTGAGGGAAAAGAAAAGTCTAAGAAAGACTAGAAGGAAAACTAATTCCCTCGTATTTTTTCTTTGTGTTTTCCTTCATTCTTCTTTCATTCTTTTCATCCTTTTATCTACTTAATATGTTCATTGAGATTTGGAGTGAGCCAAAGTCTCAGATAAATTACACTTTGTACCCTGTAGTTTGGATGTGATGTCTCTTTGATCCCAATGGATTACACTTTGGTCCTTACAGTTTCAGTTTGGGTTCAATACAGTCCATTCGTTAAATTTTCTTGCAATTTATGATGGACTGAGGTTAATAGACATGGAAAGTATAATTTCTCTAGGTAACTTTATCATTATGCCACTAATGATGTCTCACACATGCATCATGTAGTGTCAACATTCAAACTATAGGCCAAAGTGACATCACACCCAAACCATAGGGACCATAATTGTGTGTTCCCTCCTCTATAAAGATAGAAGTAGAGTTTATTTTTATTATATATATATTTTTAAAATTTGTTCTTCATGTCAAGTTTTAGGGGGTAAAAGAAAAGAAATTAATTATTGGATAATTCGAAATTAAGTATGACTTATGGGAATTAATCTTTTTGTATTCTCAATTGGAAGCATTTAGGATTTGAAGGATAAATTAGATAAATTATGGTGATAATAAGTGATTTGAACATCCCCTGTTAATATTGACCAAAGACATTATTCATTTACTCTACTCTCTTGGCTGATTTTCTATTCATCATATTCCCAGTGCATCTTATGGCACTGTGCACTTTGTTTGAGCAGTTGTGATTGAGAAGTAGCCATAAATTGGCTATGATGGAAAGATTTTGTATATGGCTGCTTATGATTGGAGGCTTTCTTTTCAAGAATCATGTGGTATAACAGATTTTCCTCTACTTTTCTGATTCAGTGCTTGGTCTTGCTTGGAACCGGGAGTACAGATCTGATATGCTTATGTCTTTGATCTGGTTTATTTATATTTTGCTGTGATTTTACTAGAAATTTTGACGAGATGGATCAAATGTCTATCGAAGAAGATATGTACAGATACAATTTTATTGAGTAGTCATTTATTTTATTTTCTTTTCTTTTCCATAAAAGGCGGGTTTGTATAATTTTTTGGCTTGTGATTCAGCATTTTTGTTGGAGTAAATGAGGGAATGCCATCCGTTATTTTGATTGTCCTATGTATAGACAAATGGCAGTGGGACTGCATTCCACCTGTAGCCAACACAGAACCTTTATTCAAGCTTTCAAGTTGCCAATCTTGAGTTGTCAGGGAGCTTTGTAAAGTTGAACCTAAACATGGCTTTCTTTCATTATGAGGTAGACTTAGTTGAACTACATTACATGACTTTAACTAATTTGAATCCCAAATTTGAGCTACACAGGAGAGCTGCCCACTCACTGTGATGTTGGTATGAGCTGGTTGCGCATTGTGCATGACCTGACTGGTGCTACTGTGCTTGTGCACAGTGCGCATTGGGCTGACTGGTGCGCGCATGCTGTGCTTGCTGCTGTGTGCTGCGTGTGCGCGCTGGCTGGTTGGCTGGCTATTGTGTGCTGTGCTGCACTAGGGTAGCCCTGTTTTTGTTTTTTGTTTTTTTTTTCCCTTTCTTTTAGGCTGGACTAATCAAGGAAATTTAAGGGGGGTGTTTTGGTTGGTCTGAGAGGGAAAGATAGGGGAGAGAGAGGGAGAGAGGTTTTAGGGAGAGATGAGAGAGATAACAAGGGGGTTGGACTAATCAAGGAAAATAAATGAGCCTTCTCTCTTTCTCTGTATCTGCACTTCCTCCTCTCTTTTTCCCTCTCTCCTCTTTCCATTTGAATCTCTTCGGTCTCTGCGTCCAAGGCGATGAAGCTCTCGACATCTCCACCATCGGTTACCTTTTAAATTCACTGAAGAAATTGAACCCTCTACTTTTAGTTTCTTGAACCTATTTTAAAATCATTTGTTAAATCGCAAAATGAACTCCTATTTTAGCTAATCCATGGTTTGAAATGAAGATGGTTTTTGAAATAGATCAGCTACTGTGAGACTTATAGATGCACATCAAAAAATGGTTAGTATTTTCAATAGTGAATATTCTTTATATATATATATATATATAGATTTCAAGGAGTTTGATTGTTTGATTTAATCATTATATTCTTTTTGTGTTTTCATTACAATCATAGGTAGGGGTTGTGTCTAAAAGTGAGGCTCTTAAAATTGGTGAAGATGCTGAACTTGACCTAGTACATACTTTCCATTAATTTATATTACTCATTGACTCATTCAATGCTAGATGAGTTGCAATATTTGGATGACTCGTGTGACCCCGTTACTTTATCTGTTTTGTTTGTGGGAAATGTACTTCACAATAATATGTTCATAATGCAAATCCACAATTTAAAGGGTAATAAATTTCATTTAGGTTCTATTCCCGTACCATTCCGAGTGCCAAAACCCATTTTGGCCTCTCAAAGCGTCAAAAACTTAGTTTTAAAGGCCTAAATCTACAAGTTTGCGTCTAACTTGCAATCTAAGAATCATAATTACATGTTGTTTCTTCCTACAAATCTATTTAGGTGAGTATGAAGTGTAGGTTCCGGTCTTGTGTCATTTTGAGTGCCGAAATCTATTTTGGTCTCTCGAAACCCCAAAACTTAGCTTTAGAAGGCTTAAGTCTATGAATTTGCGTATTCGCTTCAAACTAGCAATCCGTGAATCGAAATTGCGTGTTGTTTCTTCCTACAAGTCTATTTAGATGAGTATGAAGTGTAGATTCTGATCTCGTGTCCTTTTGAGTGCTGAAACCCATTTTGGTCTCTTAAAACCCCAAAACTTAGTTTTAGAAGGCTTAAGTCTATGAATTTGCATATTCACGTCTAACTTGCAATCCGTGAATCGAAATTGTGTGTCGTTTCTTCCTACAAGTCTATTTAGGTGAGTATGAAGTTTAGGTTCCTTTCTTGTGTCATTCCGAGGGCTGAAACCCATTTTGATCTCTCAAAATCCCAAAACTTAATTTTAGAAGGCTTAAGTCTATGAATTTGCGTATTTGCGTCTAACTTGCAATCCGTGAATCTGAATTGCGTGTCGTTTCTTCCTACACGTTTATTTAGATGAGTATGAAGTATAGGTTCTAGTCCTGTGTCATTCCGAGTTCTGAAACCAATTTTGGTCTCTCAAAATCCCCAAATTTATTTTTAGAAGGCGTAAGTCTATGAATTTTAATATTTGCGTCTAACTTGCAACATGTGAATCGGAATTGCATGTCGTTACTTCCTACAAGTCTATTTAGTTTAGGTTTCAGTCCCATGTCATTCTGAGTGCCGAAACCTATTTTGGTCTCTCAAAACCCCTAAAATTAGTTTTAGAAGGCTTAAGTCTATTAATTTGCGTATTCGTGTCTAACTCGCAATCCGTGAATCGGAATTGCGTTCCGTTTCTTTCTAAAAGTCTATTTAGGTGAGCATGAAGTGTAGGTTCTGGTCCTATGTCATTTTGAGTGCCAAAACCCATTTTGGTCTCTCAAAACCCCAAAACATAGTTTTAGAAGGCTTAAGTCTATGAATTTGCGTATTTGCGTCTAACTTGCAATTCGTGAATTGAAATTGTGTGTTGTTTCTTCCTATAAGTCTATTTAGGTGATTATGTAGTGTAGGTTCCAGTTCCATGTCATTTTGAGTGCCAAAATCCATTTTGGTCTCATAAAACCCCAAAACTTAGTTTTAGAAGGCTTAAGTCTATGAATTTGCGTATTTGTGTCTAACTTGCAATCCGTGAATCAGAATTGTGTGTCGTTTCTTCCTAAAAGTGTATTTAGGTGAGTATGAAGTTTAGGTTCCTTTTACGTGTCATTGCGAGTGCCAAAACCTATTTTGATCTCTCAAAACTCCAAAACTTAGTTTTAGAAGGCTTAAGTCTATGAATTTGCGTATTCCCGTCTAACTTGCAATTCGTGTATCAGAATTGTGTGTCATTTCTTCCTACAATTCTATTTAGATGAGTATGAATTATAGGTTCTAAGCCCATGTCATTTTGAATGCTGAAACCCATTTTGGCCACTCAAAAACCCCAAAACTTATTTTTAGAAGGCTTAAGTCTATGAATTTTAATATTCGCGTCTAACTTGCAATTTGTGAATCAGAATTGCATGTCGTTTCTTTTTACGAGTCTATTTAGGTGAGTATGTAGTTTAGGTTTCGGTCTCATGTCATTTCGAGTGCCAAAACCTATTTTGGTCTCTCAAAACCCCAAAACATAATTTTTAGAAGGCTTAAGTCTATGAATTTGTATATTCGTGTCTAACTTGCAATCTGTGAATTGGAATTGCATGCCGTTTCTTCCTACAAATCTATTTAGGTGATTATGAAGTGTAGGTACTGGTCCCATGTCATTCGGAGTGTCGAAACCTATTTTGATATCTCAAAACCTCAAAACATAGTTTTAGAAGGCCTATGTCTATGAATTTGCATCTAACTTACAATCCGTGAATTGGAAAACTTAGTTTCTCTTTTATTATTTTATATATATACAACTAATTAAAGAAAGATTTTTCTTTTTTGTAGGTACAAAGTTTTACATTTTGATGGGAGGTTCTAACAAGCAAAACCACTTTTTTTGGTGAGCTACTTTTTTTTGTTGCTTCCATAGTTTTGTTAGTAGTTTTTTTTTTATGAATATAACATGTATATGTTATTAGTTTAGTATTCGTACGTGGATTGATTATATATATTTTTTGTTGATTCTAATTGGTTGATATTGAGATGAATCGATGAAATTTATTGGTTGAAATAGATTACTGAGTTGGATTAATTTTGTACTGGGTGTTATTGTTTATATATAGTGGTATCATTTTTACAGGGTGATATTGAATCATTATTATTTAGAACATTTATGTCATTTTTAAGAAAATTTGACATAACTAATTATACATGTATGTCACTTTTATAAAAGATTTATGTCATTTTATAAAGTATTTACGTCACTTTTAAAATATTTATATCACTTTTAAGACTAATATTTTTGTTTGGTATTTATGTCAATTTTTTACTTTTATGTCTCTTTAAATTAAAAGTGACATAAATAAAATGATATTAATGTCAATTTTAAGTATTTATGTCACTTTTTATTAATATATGTTTTGGTTTTAGGAAATATTTATGTCACTTTTATAAAACATTTATGTCACTTTTAAATTCATTTATGTCGCAAGCTATTTATGTCACTTTTTACTAGGAAAAAATGACATAAATATCTATTTATGTCACTTTTTAAGTGACATAAATAGCAATTTTCCTTATAGTACATGTGTACACAATGAAAGGCCGGTCAATATGCCTAGATGTCTAACAAATAAGCCGAGCATAAGACTTAGCCAGCTTGATCACGAAGCCACTGGCAAAAAGGTTCTCTCAGCAAGTCGAGCTACCAAAAAAAACAAAAATAACACAACGAGGAGCAGTGAACATTAAAGAACTTGAAACTATTTATTTTCTCGTAATTATTAAACTGTCATCGTCACCTAATTCACAATTTTTGACATCATAGTTTTCCCCATGTCCTTATCACCATATGTATAAAAAAAAGGAAAGAAAAAACCCTCAATCTCATGTGTTCGCATATCTTTGCCATGAAAATACCACATATACCCAGTATCAAGGTAGGACGTAATCATGAGCAAAAAAAAAAAAAATTAATAATAATATTACTAATATGTTATTCCCCTAGTTAAACACTACTCACTTTAACCAAACAGACTCTTAACAATTAGGACTGCTAAAGCCTTAACTCATAATGAAAATATACACAGCACCAATTAGTCCTTAAGAGATTTTAATATTCAAATCCTATAACTTCAAGAATGGGACCTATGGAATCACAAAAAAAAATAAAATTTGAGACACCTAGGATGCTATTACCTAAAATTTCTTCTCAACACACCCACACAACGTATATATATACCCCGTACACACAAACACATGCATATAGTTATCTATATTAACTGTACATATGCACATACATCTATCAATATATTACAGTGGGGAGGAAAAGAAACCATGGCCCTTGGCCAGCCATCTCCTTTACCATGTGCACACACTCACATGGATATACATATATATATGAAGTCTACTCATACACCTATGTACATACATATAACAATATATATATGCTTACGATATACGGTTTAGCTCACCGTTGACGATGAGACAGTGACGATGGCGCGATAACAAGCGGTGGCAGTTGCGGTGGTGATCAGTGTTGGGATAGTTTTTTCCCTCTCGGTGTGCAGCCTTCTCTCTCTCTCTCTCTCTCTCTCTCTCTCTCTCTCTTTTTCTCTCTCTCTCTCCCTCTCTCTCTCTCTCTGTTGCGGCTGAACAACGTTATCTTGTGTTTCTTTTGGGTTCAAAATATGTTAACCGAATATTATATTATATCCTATATGTGATATACACCCCATATATATTAATAACTAGCACAAATACACACACACTTGCACATTCTTTTTTTTTTAAACCACATTGAAGTTTTTACAGTGTACAACACTCACGCCGATTATTCGTATATTACCCCATTAATAATTCAAATAAGAGCATAAAAATATCAACTAAAACACTATAATTTATTTAAAAATAAATCGGGGTATTACAATATACACACCTTAAAGAAAAATCTCGTCCCGAGATTTGTAACTCACGCGAACACTACTCGAATAGCTCGGGATACGATTTCTGAATCTTCTCCTCAATTTCCCATGTCACAGCGTTAACTCTCTCGCTCCATTGCACCTTCACAAGGTACACCACTTTCCTTCTCAAATACTTCACATCTCGATTAACGATAGTGATAGGTTGAACAACATATGTGTGGTCATCGTTAATCTCAAGCTCTGTTGGACGAACAATCTATGTAGGGTCCTTCACACACTTCCTCAACATCGATACATGAAACACATTATGGATTGACGCCAATGTCGGAGACAATAATACCCTAAAGGCCAACTGTCCAACCTTTCTAATGATCTCATAAGGTTCTACAAACCTTAGAGCAAGCTTCCCTTTCTTACCAAAATGCATCACACCCCTCATCGGAGATACCTTTAAGAACACAAAATCTCCCACTTTGAATTCCACACCCTTGCACTTCCTATCAGTATAACTCTTTTGCCGACTCTGAGCCTTTTTAATCCTTTCTCGAATAACACCCACCTTCTCAGTAGTCTCTCAGACCATCTTCGAGCCCAAAATAGGTACGTCACCCACTTCTGCCCAACACTCAGAGATCTACACGGCCTCCCATACAATGCTTCAAAAGGGGCCATCCCTATGCTAGAATGGTAGGTGTTATTGTAGGCAAACTCTACCTGTGGCAAATGTTCCTCCCAACCACTTCCAAGGTCAAGAACACAAGTTCTCAACATATTGTCAAGAATCTGGTAACCCTCTCAGTCTGCCCATCGGTCTAAGGGTGATAAGTAGTACTAAGGTCTGATTGGGTCCCCATCGCCCTCTGAAAACTCTTGCAAAACTCTGCCACAAACAACGAATCCCGATCCGACACAATCGAGACCAGAGTCCCATGCAAATGTACTGTCTGCTGAATAGACAATTGTGCCAACTTGTCCGCCGTCCTGTGTACACTCTCCGGAACAAAAAGTGCTCCCACTTAGTTAGCCTATCCACAATCACCTAAATTGACTTATTTCCCTTCTTGGATTTCGACAAACCATCCACAAAATCCATAAAGATGCACTCCTATTTCCACATAGGAATTTCTAAAGGTTCAACAAAGGAAACGGTCTTTGATGTTCTACCTTAACCTACTGACACACCATACACGTAGAAACATATTCTCCAACATCTCTCTTCATAGCTTCCCACCAAAAGGTATGCTTCAAATCATGATACATCTTGGTCCCACCAGGATGTATAGTGTATCGAGACTGATGTGCCTCATCAAGCACTTCTCTCTTCAACTCTTCATTATCCGATACACAGAGTCTTCCTTGAAACTATAAACTTCCCTCTATATCCATGGACCAATCCGTCGGACATTCATCAAGAAAATTCACAACCCAGTCATTAAGACAGTTAACTTAAATTGCATCTGACCTCTGCATCTGTTGAACCTTCCCTATCAAAGTTGGTTGGACAACCAAACTCCCAATATATGCTTTCTCACTTTCATGCCCTGGCTAAATATCATGAGATACTAACACTTCAAGGGACTTCCACTCCCTAACCATCAAAGAAGCCATCATACTATGTTTCCAACTCAGTGCATCGGCCACTACATTTCCCTTACTCGGATGGTAAAGAATCTCGAAGTCATAGCTACTGATGAACTCAACCCATCTCTGTTGTCTCATAATCAGTTCCTTTTGTGAAAACAAGTACTTGAGACTCTTGTGATCTGTATATAACTCAAATCTCTCTCCAAAAAGGTAGTGCCTCCACACCTTCAATGCAAACACCACCACTGCCAACTCTAAGTCATGAGTAGGATACCTCCTCTCAGGTGACCTCAACTGTCTAGAAGCATATGAAGCAACCTTCCATTCCTGTATCAAAACACAACCTAAACCAGTCCCACTAGCATCTATGAACACTACAAGTTTTCCGCCTTCTACCGGAATGGTCAAAACAGGCACAGTAGTCAATCACTTCTTCAACTCCTTAAAAGCCTGCTCACAATTGCCTGTCCACAAAAACTTCACATTCTTGCGGGTCAACTTGGTTAACGGTGTTGCTATAATAGAGAAGTTTTCAATGAACCTCCTGTAATACCCAGTTAACCCCAAGAAACTCCTCACCTCTGTAGGATTAGTAGGTTGCACCCGCTCTTGTACCGTTGCTACTTTCTCAGGATCTACTACTATCCCCTCTACAGAAATAACATTACCCAAAAATCTCACAGACGACTCCCCAAAAAGACACTTACTAAACTTGGCATATAATTGATGCCCCCAAAGTGTCTGCAATGCAATCTTCAAATGCTCCTTATGCTCCTCAAGAGTCCGAGAATAAACCAATATGTCATCTATGAAAATGACAACAAATCGATCTAAGTACGGCCTAAACACCCGATTCATCAAATCCATAAAAAAATACTGGAGCATTGGTCAACCCAAATGGCATGACCGAAAACTCATATAATCCATACCGAGTACAAAATGCTATAGATGGAATACTCTCCCCCACAACCCCCATTTGATGATATCCCGTTCTTAAATCCAACTGGGAAAAGACTGTCGCCCCCTTTAACTGATCAAGAAGGTCATTAATCCTGGGCAACGGGTCTTTGTTCTTGATCGTCACCTTATTTAGTTCCCAATAATCTATGCACATACATAAGGAACCATCTTTCTTGGATACAAATATCGTAGGAGTTCCCCATGGCAAATTACTGGGACGTATGAAACTTATTCATACACACCTCAAAAGAATTACACTACTAGAAAGAAAGAACAACTACGAAGAAAATGGATCTATAATAAATAATTAACGCACCATTTTTGAAGCATCTCATCTAACTGCTTGTTCATCTCTTCTAACTCGGGTGCTATACGATATGCTGATCTTGAAATAGGTGCAGATCCAGGTAAAAGATCGATCTGGAACTCTACCTCTCTCTTGGGCGGTGGTCCAGGAATCTCCTAAAAACCATCCTCAAACTCACATACCACTTCAATATCAGAATATCCTTCTTTGGTATCTCTACCGAATACAAGAAACTAGACATCACTAATTCTCCATAGTCAGGATACGTATAAGAAAAATGAGGTAAACTTGGGGTATCTACATGAATGGTCCTCTTAGCACAATCAAGGACAACATGGTTCGCCCTAAGCCAATCCATCCCTAAAATAATAGAAAATCCCTCAAATCCCAACACTATTAGGTCAACAAGAAATATCCTATCCACAAAATCTACCACGAAACCCTCACATTGTTCATATAAAATAACTAACCCACCTAACGGAGTCTGTACACACACAGACGCGGGTAAAAGTGTAGTAGCTAAACATTTTCTCAACACAAACTGATGAGATATAAACGAATGGGAGGCACCAGAATCAAATAACACACGAATGCGAGAATGAAAAATATTGAGACTACCTTGCACATTCTTATTACCTGGCATCACTGTAAATGCCCTAACTGGAGCTGCCTGACTTGGTCTCGCGGCCTGGTTATTCTGATTGTTGGGATAATACCTAGCAGTATGCTCGGGTTGCTGACAAATATAACACAACCTAGGAGCTACAACCACCTCTTCACCTACCGGTGGTGTTCCAATCTGAGGCACTGGCGGACGGAAACCAATTTACGGCTACAGGGCCTACTAACATTGACCATGGTAGCCCTGATTACGCTGACCACCCTGACCATTCCACTGCCGGTTCTGTTGCCTGAAATTCCCCTGGTTTCCTAGAAACGACTGACCACCATATCCTTGTCTTTGATACTACTGACCTCTCCACCCCTGATCATAATGCTTAAATTTATTCCCGCTTCATCCTGCATCTTTTTGCTGAGTTTGAGGCTGAGGGTCTCTAAAAGTCTCAATTGTCTTCACCCTTGTTGACCTCTCAGCTTGAATTTTTGCTCCTTTTGCTCAAACTTCACAGCCAAATCCACCACTTTGTTGAAAGGCTCACTCTCTGTAGATAACACTGCCTTGGACAAGTGATGTCCCAATCCATGAATAAATTTTTTGTTCTTCTTCTCCTCTGTATCAATCAAATATGGAGCATATTAAGATAGCTTAAACTTCTTCACATACTCCCAAACAATCATAGTACCCTGAGTGAGGTCTTGGAAATCCCTAGCCAATTGTGACTTCACTGCACTTGGAATGAAATTCACCTCAAATAAAATTTTGAACTCTTCCCACGTCATCTCTGCCACATCATAAGTAGCCATCAACACCTCCCACCAAAGCAAAGCTGCACCCTCGAGCTGTTGAGATGCCAACTCCTGTTTTTGTACCTGTGTGACCTGCATCCTCTCGAACATGAACTCACACTTTCGTATCCAAGCATCTACTAACGGACCCTTTTCCCCATTGAATGTTTGCTCATCAATAGAAACAAAATCCTTGTTCCTTTTCGTAAACGGATCACCCTGGTGATGCTGTTGGTTATTCTGCACTGCTTGCAGAATCTGATTCATCATTGCTCCCACATCTACTTGAACAAGATTTGGGTTTCCTGTTCTTGTCTCAGCTCTAGCTTCAACTGCGTCCTTCCCTTTTCCCGTAGGCGGCATAACCTTCAATTACATAGAGCACTATAAGAACACTATAAAGAAATTGTCCACTGCAAAATCCAGCTAACCCATTTACCACGATCCGAAGATCACCTAGACACTTTCTAGTCTAGCGCAACCATGAGCTCTAATACTAAACTGTCACACCCCAATTTTCAGACAAGCAATTATTAATCAAGGAAAACCCTTAACCAATATCCAATTGTACAATCATCAGAGGTGATTGCAATGTAAAACATCACACAGTCTGTATACAATAAAATCATTACTCACATGTGCAAAAGTAACTGTCAACACCCAACCATAAAAGATAAAGCCAAAATATAATCCAACTCCAAACCATAATAAATATCTCTCCTAAATCTCTACTCAAACAATATCTAGAAATTTCAAAATGGCCCACATTGCCACAACATAAAATACTGAAACTATAAAAAAAGAACTAATAAAGATAAGAGGCATCGAGAACTCCACATGCCTCCTACTACCAGATGCCACAAACTCCCTACTAGCTCTGCAAATTTCGATCGGCTACGCTCTAACAAGAACACACCCGCGAGTAAACTCAACGGGTCAGTCCCATGACTGGTATGTTAAACCACACACACAGCTTTGGGGTCCCATGTTGACCCTTAAACTACCACACACAACATTTATTTGGGCAAGAGAGTAGTTTCACTTCACATATTGGGACTCGCGGTAGTTTCCCTTTATGTGGTAACCATACAGTTCTCACCCGAATTTAAATAAAATAAACACTTGCCCATTTGTCATATGGTGAGTCAATACCTGCAAAAATGTTAGTGGACCCACCATCCTACAAACACAAAAGTTAGTAATAACAAACTACCACGAAAATGTCCAAAATAACATTTTTCTAAAATCTCACGAAAACGATTATATCAACCATAAGGGCCAGGTTTAAAACGAGTTCAACAGTAGCAACAATCTACAAAAATAAATTTATTAGAACATTTAACACTTCAAAAATTTATTTACATCCATGTGCTTATTTTTTATGAATGATTTAGTAATTTCCTAGGTTCTCCACTTGGTCACCGTCCACTGTACACCTACACATATATCCCATGTGTGCCCAGACATACTACCAGCATCCACTCCGATGCCAGTTTGGTTGGGATATCAACCAAACCAGGTGTACACAACAGAAGGTCAGTCAATATGCCTAGACGTCTAACAAATAAGCCAAGCATAAGGCTTAGCGAGCTTGATCACGAAGCCACTGGCAAAATGGTACACTCAGCAAGTCGAGCTACCAAAAAAAAAAAAAACACAACAGGGAGCGGTGAACACTAAGGAACTTGAAACCATTTAGTTTCTAGTAATTATTAAACTGTCATCATCACCTAATTCACAATTCATGATATCATGGTTTTCCCCATGTCCTTATCACCATACGTATATGAAAAAAATTATAATAAAAAAAACTTAATCTCATGTGTTCACAAATCTTTACCATGAAATACCACATATACCCAATATCAAGGTAGGACTTAATCATGAGCAAATAATAATAATAATAATAATATTACTAATATGTTATGCCCACAGTTAAATACTACTCAATTTTTAACTAAACAGACCCTTAACAATTAGGATTGCTAAAGCCTTAATTCATAATGAAAATATACACAGTACCAATTAGTCCTTAAGAGATTTTAATATTCAAATCCTACAACTTCAAGAATGGGACCCATGGAATCACAAAGCAAAAAATAAAAAATAATTGAAACATCTGGGATGCCATCACCTAAAATTTCTTCACTGCACACCCACACAATGTATATATATACCCTGTACACACAAACACATGCACATAGTTATCTATATTAACTATACACACATGCACATACATCTATCAATATATTACAGTGGGGAGGAAAAGAAATCATGGCCCTTGGCTGGCCATCTCCCTCACCATATGCACACACTCACACAGATATGCGTATATATATATGAAGTCTACTCACACACATATATACATATATATAACAATATATATGCCTGCGATATATGGTTTAACTCACCGTTGACGACAAGACAGTGACGACGGCGCTATAACGAACAATGGCAGTTGCGATGGTGATCGGTGTCGGGATAGTTTCTTCCCTCTCGGTGTGCAACCTTCTCTCTCTCTCTCTCTCTCTCTCTCTCTCTCTCTCTTGTGCTGAACAACGTTCTCTTGTGTTTCTTTTGGGTTCAAAATATGTTAACCTAATATTATATTACATCCTATACGTGATACACATCCCATATATATTAATAACTACCAAACGTACACACACAACCACACAACTACATACACACTTGCGCGTTCTTTTTTCTTTTTTTTACCACATTGAATTTTTTACAGTTTATAACACTCACGCCTGTTATTCATATATTACCCAATTAATAATTCAAATAAGAGCATAAAAATATCAACTAAAACACTATAATTTGTTTAAAAATAAATTAGGGTATTACACCTTTATTGCCAGATTTCTTAGATGTTGCCAGAGTCATGGAAAGACTATAAAAATAATCTTAAAGACAGGAGGAAGCACATGACACTTGAAGATGATATTATCCACATTCGTATTGAAGAGAAGAATAGTCTTAGGGACAAGGCTAATCTTGCTAAGGAATTTGTTTCCAAGGCTAATTTGATAGAGGGTGGTTCAAGCAAACCTCAATTTTCGTTCTCAACAATATTTCAAAGGGAAAAAAAAATTTCTAAATTTAATAAAAATAAGACTAATAGGAGCTTCCAAACTCCCACTCCTCCTCCTTGCAACAAGAGAGGAAATTGTTTTGTTTGTGGAAAGCCAGGTCACTATGCCTCCCAATGCAAGTTCAGAAAGGGGCCTCTTCCTCCTCCTAAGGCAAATTTGGTAAAAGTGAACGATGGAGATGTCATTACTACCGTTGTTTCACAAGTCCTAATAGCAGCAACTTCTAAAGATTGGATCATTGATTCTAGAGCAACAAGGCATATTTGTGGAGACAGAAATGCCTTCAACTCATATACTCCTCTTAAAAATGGTGAAGAGCAAGTTTTTATGGGTGATTCTTCTGCTGCACCGGTGGTTGGTAAAGGGAAAGTTCTTCTTAAACTTACTTCAGGAAAAACTCTCCCTTAGTGATATGTTGCATGTTCCTAATATTCGTGCTAATTTGGTGTCAGTTGCTTTGCTTGGTAAGAATAGAGTTGAGCTTACTTTTGAGCCTGATAAAATAGTTATGACTAAGAATGGTTGAGTCTGATAAAATAGTTATGACTAAGAATGGCATGTTTATTGGTATACTGTTTATTTTGAATGTCCTTGATGTCGTTAATGAAATTGTATCTTCTTCTGCTTATGGTGGACTCTATTGAGGCATGCTAGACTAGGACATGTGAATATGTCTTATACAAAAAATGAAAGAATTAGGATTAATTCATAACATGACAGATTCTAGTAATGTAAAATGTGAAGTGTGTGTTGAATCCAAATTAACAAAGAAGTCTTACAAATATGTGGAAAGAGAATCTGAACTTTAATTCATTCTGATTTAGGTGACTTAAAAAATACAATGACTAGAGGTGGTAAAAAATATTATATTATTTTTGTGGATGACTACTCTAGATATATTGTTTATATTTGCCTCGATCTAAAGATGAAGCATGTGATGTGTTTATTAAATATTAATAGAAGTTGAGAAATAGTTGAATAAAAAGATAACAAGACTTAGATCTGATAGAGGAGGAGAATATGAAGATGGATTACTTAGTGATTTTTGTGAAAAACATGGTATTATTCATGAGACTACACCTCCTTACTCACCTGCTTCTAATGGGATAGCCGAAAGGAAAAACAAAACTTTAAAAGAGATGATGAATGCTTTGTTGATTAGTTCTGGAGCTCCTCCTAATTTAGGAGGAGAAGCTATTTTGTTTGCATGTTTTATTCAAAATACAGTACCTTTGAAGAAAAATGGTATAACACCTTATGAGTTATGGAAATTTTATGCACCAGATTAAAGTGTTTAAAAATTTGGGGTTGTTTAGCTAAGGTCTTATTACCTAAACCTAAAAAGAGAAAAATTGGTTCTAAAAGCTTTGATTGCATGTTTATTGGTTATGCTTATAATAGTACTGCTTATAGATTATAGTTGAATCTAAGAATGCAGACTTTTTGATCATGTTTTCCCTTTAAAAAATCATGTAGATAAAATTGCTCATGTACCTGAAATTACTCCTATGGATAAGTCTGTTGATAATCAGAATGTTAAAGTTGAATTGAGAAGGAGTAAAAGGGCTAGAAAAGAAACAAACCGAGAGATGATTTTTATACTTTTCTTGTTGAAGATGACTCTCTTACTTACACACAAGTTGTTACTTCTCATGATTCAACATTTTGGAAGGAAGCTATTAACAATGAATTAGAGTCTATATTATCTAATCATACTTGGGATTTAGTGGACCTACCTCTTGGTTCTTAAACTATTGGGTGTAAATGGATTTTAATAAGAAGCTTAAACCAGATGGGTCCTGTCATGCACGTCCTAGAAAAATATATTCTTTTAAATGCATATTTGGGATTTTGAGAATCATCACTGTTATTTGATAATTGTGAAAGTGGTTGACTGTGGCCAACAGAAGGTGTCAAGTGAGGACACGGAGGTTCGAGAAACATGAGACATTGACTCGATTTAAATGGCATTTATGTGACTAAATGTTATTTGAATTATCTGGTATATGTGAATAGTGCAATATACTTGTGTAGTGTATTTTTCTGGTAGTTTGATCTTGTTAAAGATCATTTTGAACAAATTAGAGTTAACCCATGTAATATGTTGCATAAAAGGTAGGTTGTCTAGAAATTCCATGAAAATTATTTTCGAAACGTAATTACGGTGACAAACGGAACATAGTCAGAAACTTTATAATTTATAGTTTTCACTCGTGAAGCAATGAATTAGACGTGTAAGACGTTTTAAGGGATAAGTAGAAGTTTTGAAAAACTCGTGGGGAGGTAAACGTAATTTTCAGGAGTCGTGCCTATAAATAGAAGAGGCAAGATATTTTTCGTTCACAAATTTTTTAAAATTGAAAATCAAAGGGAGATTTTGGGATTTTGGGAACTTAAAGCTTGCTGACAAAAATCGATGGATTTCTGCCCATTTATTTTTCACCAAATTTCATATTCAGATTCCTCGAGGTATTAACTACGTTTAGATATCTATTAGACCACGTTTGGCAAATTATTTCGGAAAAGCTAATTTTAAGATTTTAGGAAAAATGTATGTATACTTATAGGAATCGCATATAATCGAAGATCCAACGTTTATTTGGTCTCCTAGTACTTCCCCTAAAGTTATAAAGTTATGGCTTAAGGTATGAATTCTGAACCTTTATAATATAGACAATGTTGGATGTTTTGAATATTGTGTACGGAATTGTGATCCGAGCAAAATTCATATGTTAAATTAAGTCCGTTAATTTTAGCAAGTATATATAGAAAACCATGGTGATATGATTATGTGAGTATGCTAAATGATTATGTGGTTCAAAGGGGAATTTGTATAATTTCATGTTGGGGTACGCCTCTCGGTGTTTGAGAGTTACAGTAGTGATGACTACTTGCTTGGTTTGGGAACCGACCTAGCCAGAGTAGATGGATACAATGATTGAGTGATCTTTAGCTAGCCATTGGCATCACAGTTTAAGATTTAAGACTTGCCGATATACTAGATGAATGCGTATCTCTCTCTAGAGACTAAAATTATGTGATTTAGATGTTTAAAGCATGAATTTCCATATATGCATTTGTTTAGAATTGTTCAATCAGCATATAGCTAAGTAGTGGAGACCTACTCCATTGCAGGTATGAAGAAATGAAAGAAGAAGCGAGAAGAGTGAGGCCGTTAAGATGACGAGATCATCCTTGTAAATATTTTTATTTCCATTCTAATGTTGTATTACGAAATTTTGAGAAGTTAGAACTATGAACTTTGACCTATAAATCATGGAGTGGTTTGGTAATGTTGTAATATGTTTCAAAATTCCTTTTGGTTAAGTTGTAATGAATCCAAACTTATGGATTCGCAATTTGAATGTTTAACTTGTCAAATTTGGATTTGAAAGGAAGGTGGATAGAGTTTTGTAAATTGAGCCAAATAAGCCTTAGCTTGTTCCGTTATTGTTTTTTTCATGGGTTAGTAAGATTAAACTATGTTTTTGAAATCTTGTTATAGCTTGTGAAGTTTGGAATTATTTATGCATGTTTGGAGTGGTGCAAGAAGTAAAGGTTGAATGTGATTCTTAGCAAAGTTCTGCTGCTAGAAGGAATTATGCTAAAGGGTCATTCGACCGGTCGAAGGGGGTCGTTCGACCGGTCGAAATACCCCCTGCTGTTTTCTTTTTCTACCCCTTCCAGAAATAATTTAAATATTTTGATTGGTTCTTAGGGTACCATTGGGATCCCTTTCAACATAAATTCACTCATTTTGGATATATAATTAAGTTTTCAAATTTATCTGAATTTTACAACCCGGAGGGTATTGTTTTCAAAGGAATTGTATCCTCAATGTTGTTTTTAAGTTTTATTTCACTGCTATAATCTTTTAAATGAATTGTATGAGCCTTCCTGGCATGCCACGTGTCCTATTTCCACGCGTAGTGGTATGTGTCATGACATTTATTGGTATTAGATCAATAAGTAACAAAACTTTGGGAACGTTCGACGTCGAGTGGAGTGTTGAGTGAATTGACCCATATTCTAGAATGTATCCACATATTGTAAAGATACTTAATGCATATAGTATGTTGTTATACGTACATGATTATGTAATTGTTATACATGCATAGTATTTATGCATTCGTGAATTGGTGGAATCATACGGATGTAGAGCTGTGTGATGAGATAAGGCTTACCAGGCGTTATCCTAGACCTTGTGTGGTAATACGAGAGAGAGATCGTATCCTAGTAGTGGCGAACAGTTGAATTTCTAAGCGAAGATAAAATGACTTTTGATCAAATCAGTGAATGTTTTAATGATAGCGACAAGTGTCCTTTGGGAGATCTTACCCAGAACAAAGTTTGAGTCGTGAGTGTCAGAGGAGATTTCCATATAGTTGATATAGAGAATAAAAAGTGATTGCTCGTAGTTGAGTTTTGAGATTAGGATTGATTGATAAGAGTTCAGCTTCAGATATGGGTCAGATGTCATGACGTGAGAGAATAGGGATGAATAGTTGGGGTTATGACAGGAAGATGGTCCAACAGCATGTATTGCTCGTGTTTAGGATGGGTGAGGAATCTCTCACCCTATCTTATGGTGATAACCTATGGTGTGATCGTACGGGGTTATCTTATGGTGCTACCTTACGGTATGTACGGGTTATGTCAGGTAGTTGAAGAATCTTTCAACTTATTGTGCAGTATTGAAATGATTGGATGGTTGAGGAATCTCTTAGCCTATCTTACAGTATGTATTGGATGGTTAAGAAATCTCTCAAATTATCTTACGATATGTATTAGGGGTTGAGGAATATCTCAATGGATTGTGAATATTATGGTTGTTGAGGAATCTCTCAACTGAACTTGGCTTCGAGTAGTCATGGTACCATAGTGGATTTAGATATGATAGGAGGATTCGTAGCGGATGCTACCGGTAGAAAGTATAAGTGGAAAGGTTGGATTTAAGGATTAACCTAAGATGAGGGGTTGAGAACGGGAATAATAGTGTATGCTTTGATGGTTTAAAATTATAGTTGGTAGAAATTTAATTAATGACAGACTTCGGGAGTGGTTGCTTAAACTCGGTGATTATGTGCGTATAAATGTGATGATAAGGATTAAGGAATGACATAGGCCAGAGAAGGAATTATAGAATTTCTTGATGGGAGATAAACGAATGGGTATGAATAGTAGTAAGATTTCCTTGGTGTTTGAGGTGGGGTGTCAAAGGAAGTAGAATAAACGACATAAGAATAAAGGACTTGAGGTGAAAGATAAGTGTGAGTGATTGAACGTGATAAGAGATTCAGCGAAATCAAATTGATATTGGATATCATAAAGATAAGGGGATCTTGGTAGGGAATACTATAGAGAATGTCTTTATTACAGTGAGTTGTAGTGCGGATAACCATGAACCTTGCGTAGTTCGATGAGTTTTCAATGTTTTTAAGCACTTTTGGTGGTTCTAAAATGGTTGGGAAGTATTCCCAAATGCCTTGTGAGTAAGGGAACTTTTCAGGATGTTAAATGGAGGAAAATATGATCCAGGGTATACTTGGACCGGTCAAAAGAGGCAGTTTGACCGGTCGAACACCCCTCGGCCCAAAAGAGTGATTTCAAAAACATTTTCGTCGACTTTTATGGAAATGAGCATAACTCTTTGTAGAAAATTCGAATTCGTGCACTATTTTTTGTGTTGGAACCGAGACTTAAAGAGCTATCTTTTGAAGTAAAATTTAATCATATTTTCTAAATGGCCACTTTGCCCTTGGGCTATTTTATCATAGAAAAGTTCTTTTAAGATGTCTAATCCATGCTTTCTTTGCTAATTATCGTATTTCAAATAAAATGAAAAAGATCTTTTAATAATTGTAAAACATTGATGAGTGTTTGAAGTGAGTGGTTATCAATGGGAGGTTGGAGTATGAGAAGTGTTGCGATACTGAACAAAAGCGTGTGTTGAAAGGATAGATGAGTAAAGAGAGACTTTGGGTAAGTCAAGTTAGAAGGGTGAAAATATAAATTGGGAAGATGCAGCTTCAATGAGTAAGTGAGCCAGAATGGTAAGAGGGTGATGTTAACTTGGACCTTGGTAGTATGTGGAGTACATTACCGGATATGATCATAAGAAGGTAAAGCGGTTAAAAGACGATGGTGGAGACAATGGAAAGCTATCATAGGTTTCTTGAATTCCAATAAGGTTGGAGGATTTTGAGAATGTCATATTTATCCCTAAGAAAATTTTAAAATGTTTAAAAAGTTTAAAACCTAAAAGTATCGTGGAAGAATATGGTATGCTTAGTGCTTGGGATGCAATAGTGTTTGCCAAATGAATGAGTTCTACGTGAGCAGAGTGTGAACTTAGAAATTCTAAAGTAACGAGTTGGTGAAATGTTGTACACCTGGACGTACTGAGTTGGAGGTAGTGCCATTAAAGGAATTTATCAGACATAGTAAGGCTATAGTACTTTATGGGAATATTTAATTACCAGATTATCTTCAAATGGCTTGTGGCAATAGTATGAATGCTTGAGCAACAAGTTCTTCGGGAACAGTGAAATTTGAGATCCGAATAGCAAAGATAAAGGATTAGAGAATCTGAATTTGGGTCTAGACAAGTTGACTAGAGTTATAAAATATTAAATATGGCGCCGTGGAATGTTATACGAAGAGCGTACACTTAGTGTGGAAGTGTTGTCAAGAACTCAGTAAGAGTTGAGATACATGAGTATGATTGGTATGGGCTTGTGTAAAGGTGAAAGTGAAACACCAGAGACTTCTAGAGTCGTATAACTATGTAAATGGTATTGAATCTACCTGGACTGATAGTCTAAAGGATAGTAGACAAATAGAGTATATATGAGATGAGAATGGATTACATTATAATTGAGATCTCCGACAGAAAAGTAATTGACTCAGGGTGTTTGTACACTACGTGAATAAGAATGGATTGTGAATGGTCAAAGGTTTGAAACGGGAACAAGTTATGTTCTGAGTATGGGAATGCATCATGATGATCATTGTGGTACATGTATGATTGACTAAGTCAATTTTGGTTCACGATGTTATTTGTTACGCCGGGTATTAAGGTAATTATGCTGTTAAAGAGATGAAAGTGTTATGTAAGATTTCAAAATAATTTGTTTTAACATGAATGTAAAATGTATTTGACTTTGTTAAAGTTTTAAATCAAAAGTTTAAGGCGTAATTTTCTATGTTAATAGACGATAGTTCGAGTATAGAATTAAAAAAATAAATGACAAGTGTGTTTAACTATTCAGGACAACAGGTGGGCTCAAAGAAGTAGAATGATAAGAAATTGCCAGTTGGGAATTTGGATCGTATCTTATGAGGCATGTATGATTAGAAGTATAATACGAGGTTGGATTAAACCGAAATGGATTTTGATAAGGAATGAGAGTCGTTTGAAAACGTGTTATCATTCTATAAGTATTTCACGATTCACAAGATAAGGAATTGAATCTATGGTATATGAAATAGTTGATTGAGGCAGTGACTTATCGACAGAGTATGTATGTATGATAGTACTCAGTTTTGGTTCACTTCAAGATGAAGAATCATATATAGTTGTTAATCAGTTGAGACGTGTTGGGAATGACTTTTAGTCGAAAAGAAAGATGGGTGAAAGTGAGACGAGTTATTTCCTTTGCTTTGGGTATTGTGATGAAACTTTTGAGTTGCGGAAAGTATATATGACAAGTACGATGAAATGATATCTGAGTTGACGTTGTGATGTGGTGATATGATCTAATGTCGGGATTGACTATTTGAGTATGTTCTACTAAGGTGTTGATGTTTTACTGATCGAGATGTTTCGATGTGTTGTTAGCATTCGATGTGAATCTTCAATCGGATTGAGACGGGGTCTCTGAGGATTAATTTTCCTTCAAAGTTTGAGGATTTATTTTCGTCATGAGAATGTGACATCTCCGTAGAGACGTGTGGTTTGGAATGAGACAAATCTTGGAAGTAACCATAGGAGATCTGTGTGACATGAGGGAATGGCATAAGTTTGGGGACAAACTTCCTTTTTGAAGGGGAGAGTTGTCACGCCCGTCTCGAAAAAATATATTCTTTTAAATGCATCTTTGGGATTTTGAGAATTATCAATGTTATTTGATAATTGTGAAAGTGGTTGACTGTGGTCAACGGAAGGTGTCAAGTGAGGACACAGAGGTTCGAGAATCATGAGACATTGATTCGATTTAAATGGCATTTATGTGACTAAATGTTGTTTGAATTATCTGGTATATGTGAATAGTGTAATATACCTGTTTAGTGACTTTTCTAGTAGTTTGATATTGTTAAAGATCATTTTGAACGAATTAGAGTTAACCCATGTAATACGTTACATAAAAGGTAGGTTGTCTAGAAATTCCATGAAAATAGTTTTTGGAACGTAATTACGGTGACAAATGGAACTTAGTTGGAAACTTTTATAATTTATAGTTTTCGCCTGTGAAGCAATGACTTAGACGTGTAAGACATTTTAAGGGATAAGTAGAAGTTTTGAAAAACTCGTGGGGAGGTAAACGTAATTTTTGGGAGTCGTGCCTATAAATAGAAGAGGCGAGATATTTTTCGTTCGCAACCTTTCTTAAATTGAAAATCAAAGGGAGATTTTGGGATTTTGGGAACTTAGAGCTTGCTGACACAAGTCGACGGACTTCTGCTAGTTTATTTTTCACTAAATTTCATATTTGGATTCCTCGAGATATTAGCTACGTTTTGATATCTATTAGGCCACGTTTGGTAAATTATTTTAGAAAAGCTAATTTTAAGATTTTGGGGAAAACATATGCATACTTGTAGGAATCGCGTATAATCGAAGATCCGATGTTTATTTGGTCTCCTCGTGCTTCCCCTGAAGTTATAGAGTTATAGCTTAATGTATGAATTTTGAACCTTTGTAATATAGGGAATTTTGGATGTTTCGAATATTGTGTATGAAATTGTGATTCGGGCAAAATTCATGTGTTAAATTAAACCGGTTAATTTTAGCGAGTACGTATAGAAAAACATGATGATATGATTATGTGAGTATGCTAAATGATTGTGAGTCAAAGGGGAGTTAGGTATAATTTCACGCGGGGGTACGCCTCTCAGTGTTTGAGAGTTACAGTAGTGACGACAACTTACTTGGTTTGGGAACCGGCCCTGTCACGCCCCGACGTAGCATAAATATGGAAAGCGTTTAATTTCATTTATGGACCCGTAGGTCGCGACAGTTTGAAGGATCGATTCCGTCCCAAACGTCGAACAACATAAAACCATAAATCAGAGTAGAGAAATCAAGGCTTATAAAATCTTTCTAACTTAATAAATATTACATCACGGGTCATCTAAAGGCACAAACCGCCTTAAATCAAAATAATAACTTAGTGTCTATTACAACCCTCCTTATTACAAAGCAGTCTATAACTTAAAACATATGAAAGTAAATTCTATTTCCAGCAGTTATTCTCAATTCGCATAGTCATAACGTTCAGCCTGATCATAACCTGAAAAAAAAAACCTGAACACGAATGTCCAGGACGCATATTCATTTACCATTTTCCAATTCTCATTAAAATTCACAAGTTTATATTTAAGATAAAGAGTTCGTTTTAGAAAAGAAACAACCACAATGTTATTTGAGAGATAAATTCACATATATGCGACCGTGTATGAGAACAATGCACCATCTCATCTTACCGATTCTTTTTTCTCGACAAAACCCAACAACCCACCACTACACACCGGTATCTTTGAAATGCTAAGATAGCCACACTTTAGCACAGGGGTGCCAGGGAATGTCTAGTTTGCCTCACACTTTGGTCCGAGGTGCCAGGGAGTGTCCATTGCCTCACACTTTGACTACCTAATCTGCCATGCAAATACCGGAGGAACCCTCACGCAGTATCCAGACTCGGGTATCAGGGAGTGTCCGTAGGCCACACTTTAGCACTTTCATGGGTGCCAGGGAATGTCCAAGTTCGGCTTCACACACTTTGACGCTACCATGGTCGTTAGGGAGTGTCCAGTTTTGCCACCGTCGCATTTCAAAGACACCCTCGCCGCAATCTCAATCACAACACACTTTGGTACTCACTTACCAGGGAGTGTCCACATCACATCTCAACCGCACTCACTATACCACACTGACCATTACTCTTTTCCACACTGACCAACATTCACACTCACCATGCATGTACAACTGACGCCACATGTATGTCATGAAACTTTAAAACATGAGGCAATTAACTGAATTATATAATCGACGTGCGTACGGGGATTGATAAGTCACAATTCATCGTTTTAATCGTTCAAATATAACAAAGTAAGATTCTGATTTAATAAATTTCCCAAACAGTACTCAAACAGTATATAAATTTTATCCCAAACAGTCCCTTATCACAAAACAAGCAAAACTAGAAACTGCCAGAAGCCGCGCGCGCGGGCCGCTCGCGCGGGCCGCTCGCGCGACCAGCCCATTTTTCTTTTTATTTTAAAAACCTTTCCTTTCTGCCTGAAATCAGCCATCTCGCGCTCGCGGGTCGCTTGCGCGAAAGGTCTCTTGCGCGGGGGTCGCTCGCGCGATCTGCCTATTTTTCAGTTTCTTCATAAAACTTTTCAGTCTGCCTGAAACCACTCGGTTCGCGCGTGCGGGTTGCTCGCGCGATCTGCCTATTTTTCATTTTCTTCATAAAACTTTTCAGTCTGCCTGAAACCACGCAGCTCGCGCGCGTGGGTCGCTCGCGCGAGGGGTCGTTCGCGCGATCGCGCGCGCGAGATGAAGCAGAGGCTTCGTCTTCTTCGTCAGAACTGCTCTGTTTCCGAAATTCAGGGTCTTTTTGACCCATTTTCAAATCCGGAAGCAAATAGGGCTTGTAATATATGAAATTCTTTATTTTTCAGTAAGGATTGAGAATATGTAATCAATTTAACATATTTCAAACCACAGCTCTCAAATTTTATGAAAAATTAAAGTTGTCAAAACTTAATTTCTAATATACTTTTTAATATGGACAAATTAAGCTTTAATACTTTAAACATAGCATATATGATGTATAATCTTTCATAATCATCTCTAAAAATAGATTTTGATCAAGTTTGAAAAATCTTGATTTCAAGCTATGGAGTTTCAAACGTAAGATCAACAATGGTGATTAACAATTTCATACACCCAAGTAGTAACTAAGCATGAATTACATTTAAGAGTGAGTTTAAAATACTCACTGAAATTAGAGATGAAAGTAATTGTTGAGAAAGCAATAAGGATGAGAAGTTCCTTGCAAGCTTGGCTATGGTGATTGAGTTCTCTCTCTCTCTATAATTCTGTTATAAACTCTCAAGCTCTCTCTGTGTTCTCTCTAAACTCTCTCAATATCAGTGTGGAAGAAAGTAGATTGTGTGCTCAAAAGAGAGAGGGTTGTGAGTTATAAAGCTAAATAAGAACTTGGAGGCCAAGTGACACGACTAAATAGTTGTGCGCTCTTGTGCAACACCCAAGTGTAGGTGATCGTGCAAGTAAGTCCAGGTCGATCCCACAGGGAAGGAATAGGGAGAATGTCTACTAAGTTACAACCTAAAGAAAATGAAAAGAAAATAAGAATGTTGGGAGTGGATGTTCTAACGAATCCTAGTTAATTAAATTAAACTAAATAATAAACTAAACATATAGAAACATAACTAATTAAACGAGTAAATTAAAGGTGTTGGAAATACGTGAATCCACATTGATCCTAACCATCTACCATGCATACTCATTAACGTTCGATGGAGTTCATTCCTTTTCAGCATTCCGTATTTTTCTAAAGATAAAGAATCAATAGCCCTTTCATGACCGGGACTATATCATCACAAATGATTTAAAATACATGGACGACGGTTTAAAACAATGGTTATTACTTGCACTCTAAATGGTGTTAGCATTCAAAGTGGTTTTCAAAAGTCATTGAAGAAAAAGCCTTAAGGCTTTAAGTTCTAAAAACTGTTGTGACAAACTGAGCTTATAGGGACAATTTGATGACAGATTTCTAAAACAGAAAGTCATGGAATACTTAAAAGAATCATCTCAAGAATCAATATGTTCGATCGATCGAAGTGCTCTCGATCGATCGGACAGCATTATCCTTCAATCGATCGAAATGTCTTCGATCGCTTGACTATGGCTTTGGTTCGATCGATCGAAATACCTTCAATCGATCGAGCCCAAGGTTTCTAAAGATTGCATGGAAGAGGTTGGAAATCAATGTTTCATCACATATTCCCAACGTCTAAACTACGGAAACATGATAAAACTAATGCAGAAATAGTAAAACATAGTAATCATAACAACTAGATTAACAAACAATCAAATAAAGAAAAGGAACAGAAAAACCTGGAATAAATCTGAATATAACTTGTAACAAACTTGAAATAAAGTTGAATCTTGAATCTACAATGGAAAAGGAGGAAGAAAACATCAAACTAAACTAATCTACTCCTAAACTAACCCTAAAACTACCCTAAACTGCTGTTCTGTGCGTTCTGGAGCTTCCTCCCTTCGTCTGGCGTCAAAATGACTTATATATAGGGTTCCCGCAGAGTTTACGCAACTTTTGGGTGAATATAAAGTTCGATCGATCGAGCTTAGTTCGATCGATCGATTGAACTCTCCTCAATCGCTTGAACTTCTCTGATTTTGAAAGCTCTGCGCACCAATGGGAGAATGGCCATAACGTTTTACTCAGAGCTCAGATTGACCTCCCGTTTGCGGCCACGCGACCGTAACTCAAAGATCTACATTTCATATCTCGAGGAAAATCTTCCAAATCTGAAGTCTTCATTGTCAAAATTGGCGTTTTCTCAGCTGCTTATGTTGTTCTATTCACCAGAATCACTTTTCTTTAGCTCCACTTCATTGATTTACATCCTAATACCTATAAAACATTGCAAAAACATATGTTTTAGCATTAACACAATAAAAAAAACATTGCTATTATAATGCACCTAAATATAGGGATTTTGGGGATAAAAATATGCATAAAAGACCATGTAATACGCTATGAATATGCACTTTTCACCACGAATCACCAAGTTCTCCCAAGTTCACTCTACAAAATGATTTTATTATCTAATTAACTAAATGCTATAATACACATATACACATACGTATATACACTGATACATAACTCCACAGATTCACCAAGGGCCAAAGTGGGGGTGTTTGACAAATGGAACTTATGGGTACATCATTAACATACCCGAGACAAGTCTAGCCAAACAAGGCCTAAGCCAAATGTCTAGGAATCACTTAGGTTGTTTGGATAAAAACAACTTATGGCACTAGGTTCACACACAATTCAAAAGCATTACCCTAACAAGCTTAGTAATGATTGGGCTAGATTCCCAAACTGTGGGAAATTAACGCGGCGCTGACAGTTTCAGAACATAACTGGTATTTTTCGGGCGCAGTGATCACCACAAAAATACAGAAATTATTTTCCGGTTTAATAAAAAAATATTGATGGAGTCAAAAGAAAACATTTCCACCGTTTTGAAATACAGTTTCGAAATCTATCACAGGCGTTCCTAAATGTTATAAAATCGCAATTTGGCCCCAAAAGAATTTTAATTATGAAATGGCGCCAATAATAAGGTTTAACATATGAGAATTATAAATTAAAATGAAATCAACAATATAGATTAAATGTGGAAATTCAAATTGGATTTTAAATATGTCACATGCAAATACAAATAATTAGATGGAAATGCAGGTTGTTACACCCTCCCTCCCTTAAACAGGATTTCGTCCCCGAAATCAAGACTAACTAGTCCTGAAACAACTTCGGGTACTTCTTCCTCATCTCAGCTTCAACTTCCCACGAGGCTTCATTCTCGTCATGGTGATTCCACTGAACCTTCACCAATGGAATGTCCTTATTCCTCAACTTCTTGATACTCGAATCTAGAATCTTCACAGGTCTCTCCTTGTAAGAAACGTTATAACTTGTCTCAATACCGTCATAACTGACCACATGCGAGGGGTCTCGTATGTACTTTCTCAACATACTCACGTGAAAAATGTTGTGAACCCCAGATAATTTAGGTGGTACTGCCAGTCGATATGCCACTCTCCCGACACGTTCCAAAATCTCGAACGGTCCGATGAAACGTGGAGCTAACTTACCTTTCTTGAGACCAAAACGTACTACTCCTCGGGTCGGTGAAACCTTAAGAAGTACGTGATCTCCAACACTGAACTCTTTCCGGCGTCGATCGGCATAACTCTTATACCTGCTTTGAGCGGTTCTCATCATTTCCTTGACCAAAGAAATCTTTTCGTTGGTTTCTCTAACCAAATCTGGTCCCAACAACTCTGTGTCCCCAACCTCTGCCCAACACAAGGGAGAATGACATGGTCGTCCGTACAATGCTTCGAACGGAACCATACCGATAATCGTGTGATAACTGTTGTTATAGGCAAATTCGACCAAAGGCAAGTGTGTCTCCCAAGATTCTTCAAAATCAATAACACAAGCCCTAAACATATCCTCCATGATCTGATTAACACGCTCGGTCTACCCATCTGTCTGAGGGTGAAAATCAGTGCTCATCTTGAGCGAGGTTCCCATGGCTTCTTGCAGACTTCCCCAAAAACCAGAAGTAAAATGCGCATCACGGTCTGACACAATCGACACAGGTGCACCATGAAGTCGCACAACTTGTTGTATGTACATCCGGCTCATCTTTTCACTGGGTATGTCATACTATAAGCAATGAAATGGGCAGACTTCGTCAGTCGATCCACGATTACCCAAATAGCGTCATGATTTTGCTGTGATCGAGGCAATCCTACTACAAAATCCATGGTTATATGCTCCCACTTCCAACCAGGAACAGGTAGCGGTTGCAACAATCCTGACGGTCTCTGATGTTCGGCCTTGACTTGCTAACACGTCAAACACTTGGATACAAATTCGGCCACATCCTTCTTCATACCTTCCCACCAGAAATTTCTCCTCAAATCCTTGTATATTTTCGTTCCTCCCGGGTGAACCGTATATCTTGACTTATGTGTTTCTTCCAGAATGTCTTTTCTTAATTCATCACAATCTGGCACACATAATCCATCTCTGCACTGGTATCCTCCATCAATTCCTACCTTCCATTCTGTCGAATCTTTCTCTGACATCTTCGCAAACCATGTCTGAAACCTCTCATCTTCTTTTTGAGCTCCAATAATGCGGTTGATAAGAACAGGCTGTAGGATAAGACATCCGAAAAGTTATCCTTCTCCTTCTTCAGCACTCTGTACATTGAACTCCGCCAACGTCTCCAATGCTCGCCACTCTCTAACCATTAAGGAGGCGATTGTCTCACGAATCTGCCGACTCAAAGCATCGGCGACCACATTAGCTTTACCAGGGTGATATTCTAACGTGAATTCGAAATCTTTGATCAGCTCCATCCATCTGCGTTGCCTCATGTTCAACTCTTTCTGTGTGAACAAATATTTCAGGCTCTTATGGTCAGAGAATAAATCAAACTTCTCACCGTAGAGATAATGTCTCCAAATCTTGAGTGCAAATACTACTGCTACCAATTCCAAATCATGAATGGGATAGTTCAACTCATTCGGCTTCAGCTGTCTAGATCCATAGGCGATAACTCTACCATCTTGCATAAGTACACACCCCAGTCCTTGATATAACGCGTAACTAAAGATAGTAAACTTCTCATCAGGCTTGGGTATTGCTAGTACCGGTACAGTAGTGAGTCTCTCTTTCAACTCTAGAAAGGCACGCTCATGCTTCTCCGCCCACTCGAACTTCAAATTCTTCTTCGTCAATCTAGTCAATGGTGCAGCTATTTTAGAAAATCCTTCAACAAATCTTCTGTAATAGCCTGCGAGTCCAAGAAAACTTCAAACTTCTGTAGGGTTGCTCGGCCTAACCCAGTTTGACACTGCATCGGTCTTGGACGAATCCATAGAAATTCCTTGAGATGACACCTTGTGTCCCAAAAATTTCACTTCTTGCAACCAGAACTCACACTTACTGAACTTGGCATACAACTGGTGATCTTTGAGCGTCTGCATCGCAATCCGTAGGTGTTGCTCGTGTTCTTCTCCTGACTTAGAATAGATCAAAATATCATCTATAAAGACGATGACAAACTGATCAAAATAAGGTTTGAACACTCTGTTCATCAGATCCATAAACACTGCCGGGGCGTTCGTCATTCCAAACGGCATCACCAAAAATTTATAATGACCATATCGGGTTCTGAACGCAGTCTTAGGTATATCTTCCTTCCGTACCCTCAACTGATGATATCCCGACCTTAGGTCTATCTTGGAGAATGTCGTAGCTCCTTGTAGTTGATCAAACAAATCGTCAATCCGCGATAAGGGATATTTGTTCTTGATAGTCACTCGGTTCAGTTCTCTATAATCGATACACAACATGAGCGTCCCATCCTTCTTCTTTACAATTAACACTGGTGCTCTCCAAGGCGATGTACTTGGACGTACAAAACCTAGGTTCTCGAGCTCTTGAACTTGTTCCTTCAATTCCAACAGTCCGGTAGGGGCCATTCTGTAGGGAACCTTGGTGATCGGTACGGTACCCAGTATAAGCTCAATACAGAACTCTATACTTCTTTCAGACAGCAAACCAGAAATGTCTTGAAATACTTCTTCGAAGTCCTTGACGACAGGTATAGATGACATTGTCGCTTCTGTACTGACGACTTCGATGTTAGCCAAACATCTTGTGAGGAACATATCTCCCGAAGGGTTACATTGAAAATTAAAGGGTTGATTCTCCTTGTCGGGGAATGTAATTCTCTTCCTTGCACAATCCAACTTCACTTGATTCTGAGAGAGCCAATCCATTCCTAGGATTATGTCGAACTCCTTCATCGATAGGACAATCAACTTTGTAGGGATTTCACGATCTCTTAGCCGTAGAGGACAATCCTTGCACACGTGTCCTAATTTGACTGCAGCTCCTAATGGCGAAGTAGCCCTCAAAGCTTTCTCTAAAGATGAGGTAAGATACCCAATCTCCGAATTGTATTAACAAATATAAACAAAAGAGCAGCACCCTTATCAAATAACACTTTAACATGGGAGTTAAACAGAGTTAATGTACCTTCCACTGCTTGCTGATCAGGTTGAGCTTCTCCATAATCTCCTTCTTCATACACTGTTCCATCATATCCTGCTGCATCAGGGATAACAGCATTCACGCAAGTCTGATTCTGTTGACCATACGTCACCTGCTTAGGAGCAGTACAGAACTTACTGATGTGACCCGGTTCACCACAGTTGTAACAGACTATATTCTGATGAGTGATGCGCTTAGGTGCCTTGCAATTTCGAGCCAAATGGCTGGGGGTGCCGCAGTTAAAGCATCGTGTCACCCTCTTAGGTAAAGCACATCTTTTAGCAAAATGCCCGGGCATCTAGCAGTTAAAACAGACTTGAAGTTTGGTTTTCCATTTCTTCTTCTCTGCTTTCGGTGCATTCTTCTCCTTACGGAGGTGATTCAAACTGCCGTGTTTCATCCATTGAGTCTCATTGCAATCATACCAACTGTGACCTGGTAGGTTGCAATTAGCATAGAGGTTGCTTGGCCTGCTTGTACCCTTGTTCTCAGCGGGAGTCACCATTTCTTGGAACTTCGTCTTGCTTTGCTGTAGCCTAGACGATTTCGCAAGGAAACTCTCGTACAGACGATCTCCTAATTGACCTACAGTGATTCTATTACCCACCTCCCAAAAGCTCAGAATAAGTGACCCGACCAAGCCAGTGGGATCGACTTCTGGGGATAACAGCTGGGATTGTCCGCTTGATTGGTTCTCGGTTGCCTGAGGTGGCTCGACCATCTATGCTCCTACATGCAGCCTAACGGGTTAATATCACTATGTAGCATATTCATATTATAGCATAAGTATATAACAAAATCCAAGTATACATATTACACCAAACACGCATTTGTACTAGGACTGTCAAATAGCAAGGAGGTCGTATTCTTATTCTCTTTCCTAGCTCTAGGCCATGGGCTGTGCTGACTGTTCCGAGATTTGACTCAGGAAGTTTGTCAGTGTCTAAGCTATTTATGAGGGTTTTGGCTCACCTCGACTTCTTAGGAACTCGGCTACTATCTGCCTATAGGGTTTTCATATGTCATAACCAACTTGGGTAAATTCTAAATAGATGCATTCGAGGCTATTTGGCGACTGCTAATATTGTTACCGATGTGAAAAAACATGTACAATCGCCTCTACGATGAAACTAACCTGGATCATGAGTTCTGAACTATAAACAATTGGTGCTAATCAACTAAAACCTGGAACCTGGTGGTTTGGTAAATCTAAATTGGGTAAATCAGACACGACTTAATCTAGATCGTATAGCTTAGTAAAACTTAAAGCTATCCTATGTCACTAATCTGTGGCGTGAATAACCGAGCCTGGTCAAACTAGATAACCTGGCTCTGATACCACTAAATCCTGTCATGCCCCGATGTAGCATAAATATGGAAAGCGTTTAATTTCCTTTATGGACCCGTAGGTCGCGACAGTTTGAAGGATCGATTCCGTCCCAAACGTCGAACAACATAAAACCATAAATCAGAGTAGAGAAATCAAGGCTTATAAAATCTTTCTAACTTAATAAATATTACAGCACGGGTCATCTAAAGGCACAAACCGCCTTAAATCAAAATAATAACTTAGTGTCTATTACAGCCCTCCTTATTACAAGCAGTCTATAACTTAAAACATATGAAAGTAAATTCTATTTCCAGCAGTTGTTCTCAATTCGCATAGTCATAACGTTCAGCCTGATCATAACCTGAAAAAAAAAAAACCTGAACACGAATGTCCAGGACGCATCAACGTCGTCAGCTTCAAGAAGCTGGTGAGTATTCAAAACATAACTTTGAATGTAAAACATATTCATTTACCATTTTCCAATTCTCATTAAAATCCACAAGTTTATATTTAAGATAAAGAGTTCGTTTTAGAAAAGAAACAACCACAATGTTATTTGAGAGATAAATTCACATATATGTGACTGTGTATGAGAACAATGCACCATCTCATCTTACCGACTCTTTTCTCTCGACAAAACCCAACAACCCACCACTACACACCATTATCTTTGAAACGCTAAGATAGCCACACTTTAGCACAGGGGTGCCAGGGAATGTCCAGTTTGCCTCACACTTTGGTCCGGGGTACCAGGGAGTGTCCATTGCCTCACACTTTGACTACCTAATCCGCCATGCAAATATCGGAGGAACCCTCACGCAGTATCCAGACTCGGGTATCAGGGAGTGTCTGTAGGCCACACTTTAGCACTTCCATGGGTGCAAGGGAATGTCCAAGTTCGGCTTCACATAATTTGATGCTACCATGGTCGTGAGGGAGTGTCCAGTTTTGCCACCGTCGCATTTCAAAGACACCCTCGCCGCAATCTCAATCACAACACACTTTGGTTCTCACTTACCAGGGAGTGTCCACATCACATCTCAACCGCACTCACTATACCACACTGACCATTACTCTTTTCCACACTGACCAACATTCACACTCACCATGCATGTACAACTGACACCATATGTATGTCATGAAACTTTAAAACATGAGGCAATTAACTGAATTATATAATCGACGTGTGTACGGGGATTGATAAGTCACAATTCATCGTTTTAATCGTTCAAACATAACAAAGTAAGATTCTGATTTAATAAATTTCCCAAATAGTACTCAAATAGTATATAAATTTTATCCCAAACAGTCCCTTATCACAAAACAAGCAAAACTAGAAACTGCCAGAAGTCGCGCGCGCGGGCCGCTCGCGCGACCTACCCATTTTTCTTTTTATTTTAAAAACCTTTTCTTTCTGCCTGAAATCAGCCATCTCGCGCGTGCGGGTCGCTCGCGCGAAAGGTCTCTCGCGCGGGGGACGCTCGCGCAATCTGCCTATTTTTGATTTTCTTCATAAAACTTTTCAGTCTGCCTAAAACCACGCGGCTCACTCGCGCGATCTGCCTATTTTTCATTTTCTTTATAAAACATTTCAGTCTGTCTGAAACCATGCGGCTCGCGCGCGCGGGTCGCTCGCGCGAGGGGTCGCTCGCGCGCGCGAGATGTAGCAGAGGCTTCGTCTTTTTTGTCAAAATTGCTCTGTTTCAGAAATTCAAGGTCTTTTTGACCCATTTTCAAATCCGGAAGCAACTAGGGCATGTAATATATGAAATTCTTTGTTTTTCAGCAAGGATTGAGAATATGTAATCAATTTAACATAATTCAAACCATAGCTCTCAAATTTTATGAAAAATTAAAAGTTGTCAAAACTTAATTTCTAATATACTTTTTCATATGGACAAATTAAGCTTTAATACTTTAAACATAGCATATATGATGTATAATCTTTCACAATCATCTCTAAAAATGGATTTTGATCAAGTTTGAAAAATCTTGATTTTAAACTATGGAGTTTCAAACGTAAGATCAACAATGGTGATTAACAATTTCATACACCCAAGTAGTAACTAAGCATGAATTAAATTTAAGAGTGAGTTTAAAATACTCACTGAAATTAGAGATGAAAGTAATTGTTGAGAAAGCAATAAGGATGAGAAGTTCCTTGCAAGCTTGGCTATGGTGATTGAGTTCTCTCTCTCTATAATTCTGTTATAAACTCTCAAGCTCTCTCTGTGTTCTCTCTAAACTCTCTCAATATCAGAGTGGAAGAAAGTAGATTGTGTGCTCAAAAGAGAGAGGGTTGTGAGTTATAAAGCCAAATAAGAACTTGGAGGCCAAGTTCTCCCAAGTTCACTCTACAAAATGATTTTATTATCTAATTAACTAAATGCTATAATACACATATACACATACGTATATACACTTATACATAACTCCACAGATTCACCAAGGGCCAAAGTGGGGGTGTTTGACAAATGGAACTTATGGTACATCATTAACATACCCGAGACAAGTCTAGCCAAACAAGGCCTAAGCCAAATGTCTAGGAATCACTTAGGTTGTTTGGATAAAAACAACTTATGGCACTAGGTTCACACACAATTCAAAAGCATTACCCAAACAAGCTTAGTAATGATTGGGGTAGATTCCCAAACTGTGGGAAATTAACGCGGCGCTGACAGTTTCAAAACATAACTGGTATTTTTCGGGCGCAGTGATCACCACAAAAATACAGAAATCATTTTCCGGTTTAATAAAAAAATATTGATGGAGTCAAAAGAAAACATTTCCACCGTTTTGAAATCTATCACAGGCGTTCCTAAATGTTATAAAATCGCAGTTTGGTCCCAAAAGAATTTTAATTATGAAATGGTGCCAATAATAAGGTTTAACATATGAGAATTGTAAATTAAAATGAAATCAGCAATACAGATTAAATGTGGAAATTTAAATTGGATTTTAAATATGTCACATGCAAATACAAATAATTAGATGGAAATGCAGGTTGTTACAGGCCCAGCCAGAGTAGATGGATGCAATGGTTGAGTGATCTTTGGCTAGCCATTGGTATCGCGGTTTAAGATTTAAGACTTGAAGATATACTAGATCAATGCGTATCTCTCTCCCCAGAGACTAAAGTTATGTGATTTGAATGTTTAAACCATAAATTGCCATATATGCATTTGTTTAGAATTGTACACTCAGTATATAGCTGAGCAGTGAAGACATACTCCATTGCAAGCATGAAGAAATGAAAGAAGAAGTGAGAAGAGTGAGGCCGTTAGGACGACGGGGTCATCCTTGTAAATATTTTAGTTTCCATTCCAATGTTGTATTACGAAATTTTGAGAAGTTAGAACTATGAACTTTGACCTGGAAATCATGGAATGGTTTAGTAATGTTGTAATATGTTTCAAAATTCCTTTTGGTTAAGTTGTAATGAATCCGAACTTATGGATTTGTAATTTGAATGTTTAACTTGTCAAATATGGATTTGAAAGGAAGGTGGATAGAGTTTTGCGAATCGAGCCAAACAAGCCTTAGCTTGTTCTGTTATTGTTTCTTTCATGGGTTAGTAAGATTAAACTATATTTTTGAAAGCTTGTTATAGCTTGTGAAGTTTGGAATTATTTATGCATATTTGGAGTGGTGTAAGAAGTAAAAGGTTGAATGGGATCCTTAGCAAAGTTCTGCTGCTAGAAGGAATTCTGCTAAAGGGTCATTCGACCGGTCGAAGGGGGTCGTTCAACCGGTCAAAATACCCTCTACATGTTTTTTTTTCTACCCCTTCGGGAAATAATTTAAATATTTTGATTGGTTCTTAGGGTACCTTTGGGATCCCTTTTAACATAAATTCACTCGTTTCAAAAAATAATTACGCTTTCAAATTTATCCGGATTTTACAACCCGGAGGGTATTGTTTTCAAAGGAGTTGTATACTCAATATTGTTTTTAAGTCTTATTCCACTGCTATAATATTTTAAAGAATTGGATGCGCCTTGGTGGCATGCGACGTGTCCTATTTCCACGCGTAGTGGGATGGTCGTGACAGGTCCATTTATTAGTATAAAGCTAGATTGGTAGCTAATGGATATTCACAAAAGAAAGATATTGATTATTTTGATACTTTTGCTCTTGTGACTCGAATTTCATCTATTCGAATTTTAATTGCTTTGGCTGTTATTCATAACTTAGTTATTTATCAAATGGATGTTAAGACAGCTTTTCTAAATGGTGATTTGAATGAAGAAATTTATATGGTTCAACCGGAAGGATGTGTTGTTTCTGGTAATGAACATAAAGTTTGTAAAAACTTGTGAACTCTTTGTATGGTCTTAAACAAGCATCAAAATGATGGCATGAAAAATTTGATCAATTTTTATTGTCTAATGGTTATTTGATCTATGAGGTAGATAAAAGTGTTTATAGGAAATTTGATGGCAATGTTGATGTTATTATCTGCCTATTTGTTGATATGGAAGATATGGGTGAGGCAGATTTTATACTTGGTATTAAAATCAAAAAATCCAATAGAGGGATTATGCTCTCATAAGAGCATTATGTGGGGAAACTTTTAAAGAAATTTGATCATTTTGATTGTAAATCTGTTTCTACTCCATATGATGTTAATTCTAGATTAAAGAAGAATAAAGAAGCTAGTGTTTCTCAGAACTAGTATGCACAAGTCATTGGTAGTTTAATGTACTTGATGAAGTGCACTCGTCCTGACATTGCATATTCTGTTAGTAGGTTAAGTTGCTATACCCAAAGTCCAAATAGAGAGCATTGGACATCTTTAAGCAGAATGCTTAAATATTTGAAAAGATTAAATAATTATGGATTAATGTATTCTAGTTTACCTGCAGTTTTAGAAGGTATAGCGATGCTAACTGGATTTCAGATTCAGATGAGACGAAATCAAATAGTGGGTTTATCTTTACACATAGTGGAGGTGCAGTTTCTTGGAAGTCGTCAAAGTGAACTTGTACAGCTAAGTCAACGATGGAATCAGAGTTTGTAGCTCTTAAGAAAGTTGGTACTAAGGCTGAGTGGCTTAGAAACTTCTTAGCAAATGTTCCTATATGGAATAAGCCAGTTCCATCGGTATCTTTACACTGTGATAGTCAGACCACTATTGTTCGAGCTATGAATAAGTCCTATAATGGCAAGAGTAGGCATATACGCCTAAAACACAATATTGTGAGGCAGCTACTTGATGATGGAGTTTTATCTCTTAATTTTGTAAGGTCAGAAGTTAATTTGGCTGACCCTTTAACAAAACCACTAGGGAGAAGACTAGTGTATGAAACATCAAGGGGAATGGGGCTTATGCCTATAACAAAAATCAACAATGATGGTAACCCAACTTATGTAATTAGAGAACCCAAGAAATAGGATTATATGGGCAATAATAAGTTATTGGTTGATTTGAGATGCACTATAATTTGATTATCTTTTGTCAATTCCTATAGTGTACAGTGCAATTGCAATGTGTAAAGGTTGAGTTAAACTCTTAATGAACTCCATAGTCCATATTATTTGGATGGTGTGTTTAATTACAATACATACTTGATGGATTCACCTATATAAGTGTGAAAGTAGGGCCACTTTCTATGAAAACTTAGGCAAGTTTTCTAGAGCACTTATGAAAATCCAAGAAAGGCGCAAGGCCTAGAGTTGCCACACCAATTAGAGTTACTCAGATTCTGAGGAATCAATGTGGGTGTAGGACGATTGATTTACGATAAGGAATTATAGTTCATAGAAATATTACTTCACCAAATTTCTATAATATCACTTCTTATATTCCTAGGGATTGGTTTATAGCCCTAAATGCACCAGTTCTGATGCATTGAGTTCTCTTGCTCCATTCATTATTTTATTTTATTTTATTTGAATTTTTGAAATAGAGGGGGGGGAGGGGTGATTCAAGGTGAAAAGTGCATAGTTATAGCGTATTACATGGTCTTTTATGCATACTTTTATCCCTAAAGTCTCTACATTTAGGTGCATTCTAATAACAATGTTCTTTTTATTATATCAATGCTAAAACATATGTTTATGCGTTGTTTTATAGGTATTAGAATGTAAATCAATGAAGTGAAGCTTAAGAAAAGTGATTCTGGTGAAGAGAACAACAGAAGCAGCTGAGAAAACGTCATTTTTGACAATGAGACTTCAGATTTGGAAGATTTTCCTAGAGACATAAAATGTAGATCTTTGAGTTACAGTCGCGTGGCCGTAAACGGGAGGTCAATCCGAGGTCCGAGTGAAAGGTTATTGCCATTCTTCCATCGGTGCGCAGAGCTGTCAAAATCAGAGAAGTTCAAGCGATTGAGGAGAGTTCAATCGATCGAACCTTTGATCGATCGAACTAAGCTCGATCGATCAAACTTCATATTCACCCAAAAGTTGCGTAAACTCTGCAGGAACCCTATATATAAGTCGTTTTGACGCCAGACAAAGGGAGGACGCTCCAGAATGCAAAAAACAGCAGTTTAGGGTAGTTTTAGGGTTAGATTAGGAGTAGATTATGTTAGATTCATCTTTTTCTTCCTCTTTTTCATTATTATACTGAAGATTATTGAAGATTCAAGTTATTTACAAGTTATTTTCAGATTTATTCCAGGTTTTTCCTTTCCTTTATCTTATTTGATTGCTTATGAATCTAGTAGTAATGATTGTTATGTTTTACTGTTTCTGCACTAGTTTTATTATGTTTCCGTAGTTTAGAGGTTGGGAATATGTGATGAAATATTGATTCCCAACCTCTGCCATGCAATCTTTAGAAACCTTGGGCTTGATCGATCGAAGGTATTTCGATCGATCGAACCAGGGCCATAGTCAAGCGATCGAAGACACTTCGATCGATTGAAGGATGAGGCCGTCCGATCGATCGAAATCGCTTCGATCGATCGAACATGTTGATTCCTGAGATGATTCTTTTAAGTATTCCATGACTTTCTGTTTTAGAAATCTGTCATCAAATTGTCCCTATAAGCTCAGTTTGTCACAACAATTTTTAGAACTTGAAGCCTTAAGGCTATTTTCTTCAATGACTTTTGAAAACCACTTTGAATGCTAACACCATTTAGAGTGCAAGTAATAACCATTGTTTTAAACTGTCTTCCCAGTATTTTTAATCAACTATGATGATGTAGTCCCGGTCATGAAAGGGCTATTGATTCTTTATCTTTAGAAAAATACGAAATGCTGAAAAGGAATGAACTCCATAGAACGTTAATGAATGTGCATGGTAGGTGGTTAGGATCAATGTGAATTCATGTATTTCCAACACATTTAGTTTACTTATTTAATTAGTTATGTTCCATCATGCTTTAATTAGTTATTTAGTTTAATTTAATTAATTAGGATTCGTTAGAACCTCCACCCATACATTAATCTTTTCTTTTGCTTTAGGGTGTAACTTAGTAGACATTCTCCCTATTCCTTCCCTGTGGGATCGACCTGGACTTCCAGTACTGTATTACTTGCACGATCACCTAAACTTGGGTGTTGCACAAGAGCGCACAACTATTCAGTCGTGTCAGTGGGGGATTGTTGGATTAGGTTATTGGATTACAAAAGTGGGTTATTTATTTGTTGGGGCTATAGCATTTATTGTTTTATAAAACCAAAACAAGGTATGATTTGGGCTGTAATACCCTGAATTCTGGAGATTATTAATAAATAAAACTTCGTTCTGTAAACTTGTATAAACTTTTTCTTTCTTTTGGTGAAATTTGGTTACCAATCGATTACCTTGTTTCCCAATCGATTGCCACTTTTCAGATACCAATCAATTGCCATTATACCGACTAAAAATCATGACGTGGCAACATACCAATCGATTACCATTCTTTCCAATCGATTGCCTTCAAATATTTGTTACCAATCGATTGCCATCATTACCAATCGATTGCCATAAGCTGAGATAAGTTTTCTTCTTTATTTGAGATTTAAACGTGTGGCACTCTCAATTTCTATATATATGCCTTCATTTATGGCCCTTAGGCTATTTTCACAGCTTTGAGATAGAGATACATATCTTGTGTGTATATATATCTATATACATCCATATATCTATATAGATACACACCCTCACACACACTCACTGCCCTTGGCAGAGAAGAGAAGAAGAAGAAGAGAAGAGAAGAGAAGAAGAAAGAGAAGGAGAGAGAGTTGGACAGAGCAAGAGTAGAGGAGAAAGAGAAAGGAACTTGAAGTTTTTCAAGCGAACACAAGCCAAACGCACCCTTGGTGAGTCCTAACTCACTTGGTCCCTTTATATGAAGTTTAAACAAGTTATTGTGAGATTTAGATGTGTAATATGCATGGGTATGGCATTTATATATGTTGTTTTATAATCTACTGGTGAAGACAAAGTGCCAATCGATTGGCATAATTACCAATCAATTGCCATCAGTCTGAACCCAATCGATTAGATAGAATCCTAATCGATTGACATCCCAATCGATTGCCATTGTTACCAATCAATTGACATCCCAATCAATTGCCATTATTAGCAATCGATTGACATCCCAATCGATTGCCATGGTTAGCAATCGATTGACATTATTTTAGACCCAATCGATTGCCCGTTATCCTAATCGATTGGTATTGGCAGAACATGGATTCCTGTGCCTATTTATTATATTAAGGGTTCGATTGTTCGTTTCCCGATTTGGACTTCCTTTATGCGATTTAGGATTGATCAGGGATAATGTGACAATAAAGCTAAAGTATGACTAAGAACAATGGATTAATAAAATGATGTGAGATACTATACGGTTCATGTATGAGTTCGATATCCATTTTCTTTTAATTAAAGTAGTCAAGCCACATTGAGAGTTGTCATGTGTCAAAATTAGAACATAACTCAGGTAGGTTTGATAAGTTCTGGGAATGGTGCGTAAACGGACGTTTGATTATGATATGCTCTTAAAAGCCGGTGAACTGATAAATATTCTTAAAAGGCTGTGAGCTAGGATGTATGGTGGATGACGCTGAGTCATGGCAGTAGATGATATGCCTTATTCGAAACGTTGTGTTCCTAAAATGCGGTGAACATGATATATTATTCTTAAAATCTGGGGACGGACTGACATGGAATCCATGACATGTGGTGAGCAGGATGTATTGCTCTTAAAAGCGATGGACGGAATAAAGGTGTATCCCTAGAGTTAAACGATTGAGTCTGTTCCATTCAGTCAGAATATGTTGAATGTCGGTCTTCGGATAACAAGACGATAAGGGTTGGTTAACAATGTTGAATAAGAAGTAAGATGTTATTATAGTAAAACTTATCTCGTGTCTTCATGAAATTGTTTTACTTCAGATAACTGGTACTTGTTCGTTTATGCTCACTCAGCTCTTAGTAAGCTGACGGCCTTTATTGCCTGGACCTTCCCCCGTCTAAACTATCTTGTACCTCATTCTGCAGGTGACGGATCCTACAACGACGGTTGCTATCCGAGAGAGGAATACACAGAGGGTGGTCCCACTGATGACATCTATGCCAGGGAGGACTAATATGCTGATGTTTACACCAGCTGAAGACTTGGAGATAGTTAATAGTTTATTTATTTCTGTTTAGACTGTTTTGTTATATTTGGTACTTGGGCATATGTTGCTTCCAAACCTAATATACTTCCGCTGTACCTTTACTGTTGTAATAACTCTGATGTTTGTTGGTAATAGAAGCAACAGTTTTGTATGTCCAAATTTTTTTTATGACTATTCTTGTTGTAGACTAGTACTGTGTGGTGTGGATCATTAGTGACTTTCACCCATCATTCCCTATGGACCCAAAAAGGAAATTTATTTTTCTATATTTTTGCTGCCTTGGGGCGTGACAGAATTTTTGGTATCAGAGCCTAGGTTGTGATACTTTCGTTCACTAAACGATTCCACACCATCTGGTCCTAGCATTGTAAGATTTCCTAAGATGAGATATGAGTTTGAGATAAGTTCGTCCTTCTGACGATAGATAGTTTCTTTGCAGGTTAGCATGGATCCAGAGTTTCATAGATTTGTGGATGATCCATATGGAGGACACGTGATCCATGGGGATACCATGGAGCCAGCTGACCTAGAGCGTTACCAAGACTGTATGGGTCAGATAGCCAGTCGTTACTTGAAGGAGGATATGTAGAAGGCCCTCTATGTTGATGGACGGACTCACCCGACTTAGATGCATATGGATGCTTACCATTCCGCGAGGATTACCCAAGATATTTACCAGGAGATTTTACGTTTGATCCAGAGTAAGCTGGAGATGGACGCTATTGAGCTTCGAACGATTCTTGGAGGACCTATTAAAGCAGTACCTGCAGTAGTACCACCATCACCGGTACCTGAGGTACCTACTCCCGAGCCACATGAGCAACCTGAGGAGCTAGCATCACCAGAGGCTGAGCCGATCATAGATGTTGACCCAGAGGAGGATCCCGTAGAAGACGTTAAGCTAGTTGAGGATGACGAGGAGCCAGAGGAGGATCCAGAGGAGGAGCCAAAGCTAGTTGAGGAGGAGGTTATGGTAGTAGGGGATGATGTAGGCGCAGTGGGAGATGAGATCTTAGAGGACATTATAGTTGAGCCTGAGGGAAAGGAGGTAGTCATACCAGAGATACCCGTGATGTTTGATTTACCAGCAAGACCTGTTTTACTTATGGCAGCCGAGTGGGTAGCAGTGATGGTTGCACAGCTAGCTGGAGTTTCTATAGGACAGATTACGTTAGCAGATGCTATGGCTATAGTTGGGGATTTTGCTGAGTTGATCGTCGATGTTGCCGAGCTAGCATTTGATGTTGAGGAGATGGAGGTTGACGACATGATAATCGAGGACTGGGATATTGGGATGGTAGTAGGAGAAGTAGCAGCACCAGCTGAGGATGATCCACCAATAGAGATGGACATTGTATCTGGGGATGATACACCAGTAGTAGGCTCGGATGCTGACGACTTTTGAGTCAGTATCTGCAGGGGTGTAATTTTTGATTAGTTTATATTAGGACATGCTGTCCACCAGATTTTTGGGAGCTTGAGAGATAGCTATTTGACCATAGCTTTGTATAGATGTTATCCTTAGTAGCAGTATTGTAATAGCTGACCTTAGTACTGTTTAGCTTTGTCCCACGTGGTACACATTTTGACTAGTGTGTACTAAGTTGTACATCTTTTGATTTATACGACCAGTACTTTTGATATTGATCATATGGTTGCTTTGATGTGTGGTTTTTGTAGAACTGTTAATTCTTATTGTTTCTCATCCTATCTTGTCTTCATTTCTGCGAGAAGACTTTCAGCTAATCGATGTGTCTCTAGTAGGCAATACTCATTATCATTATGGTACGACCCCTGAGAAATCACCAAGCACGTATTGGAGCACCTATTCCAGAAGGGATGGATCCGTCTGGAGTTTTTGAAGCATTTATGTAGAGGATGGAGTATGTAGGCGATACCTACAACAATGCTACTAATCAAAGACCTGTCCAACCCCCAGTTGCACTATTCCAGCAGAGGCAAACAGGAGACAAGCTATTAGCAAATTTTTGTGGATTAAGTCCCAAGAAGTTCGATGGACTAATAGAACCATGGAAAGCTGAAAAATGGATAAGAGAAATGGAGTAGATTTTCGAAGCATTGGAATGTAACGAACAAGAGAAGCGTCGTCTTTCTACATTCTAGGTCACCTATGCCGCCGCTGATTGATGGGAAGCTAAGGGAGCCACTGTAGGGATGAACGCTGCAAGGACAATGCCTTGGGAAACATTCAAAGGGAGATTTCTTGAGAAGTACTTTCCAGAAGATGAAATGGATCAACAGGAAAAGAACTTCATAAGTTTAGTCCAAGGAGATTGGACAGTATGAGAATATACTACACAATTTGAACGATTACCTCGATTCACTCCACACATGATCGATACGCCACAGAAAAAGGTAAAAAGATTTCATCAGGGACTAAATCCCCATATTCGTCATATGATGATTGGTCACCTGAACCAGAGTTTTGAAGGACTGGTCAGACTTGCTGTAAGTCTAGAGAATGATGCATATCCAGTACAGCGACCTCAGACGAGTCGACGACAGCCATCAAGGAACTTCCAACAGAGGAACTTCCAAACAAAGCCGCTAAGGAATACCCCAGGGTGGAGATCTCAGGGAAATTTTCAAAGTAACAAGAGAACTTGGGAAGGAACCAGGAAGCCCCAGCAGAGTTATCTTCGACCCCAGCAATATCAACCGCGAGGATCGCAGCCTTAGGCACTACTTACAGCTCCGCCATCAAATAACAGAGGTTGTTTTAATTGTGGAAAGTCGGGACATATTGTAAGGAACTGCACTGCCCATAGACCAAATCGCAGGCCAGATATTATCTGTCACAACTGTAATAGGCCAGGACATTTGAGTCGGGATTGTCATGCACCGCGAGGAGACTACTATGGCACCCCAAGTTAAGGAATACAAGGACCCCAGATCAAACTCGGGTAAATGCTATAATCCCAAAGGAAGCAGATTTTAATGCCGATGAATAACTGATTCGAGGTGAAAAGTGAATGTTCATAGCGTATTATATGGTCCTTTATGTATACTTTTATCCCCAAAGTCCCTACATTTAGGTGCATTCTAATAAAAATGTTCTTTTTATTGTGTTAATGCTAAAACATATGTTGATGCGTTGTTTTATAGGTATTAGAATGTAAATCAATGAAGTGAAGCTAAAGAAAAATGATTCTGGTGACGAGAACAACAGAAGTAGCTGAGAAAATGCCAATTTTGATAATGAAGACTTCAGATTTGGAAGATTGTCTCAGAAATACAAAATGTAGATCTTTGAGTTACAGTCGCGTGGCCGTAAATGAGAGGTCAATCCGAGGTCCGAGTGAAAAGTTATGGCCATTCTCCCATCGGTGCCCAGAGCTGTCAAAATCATAGAGTTCAAGCCCTTGAGCAGAGTTCAATCGATTGAACCTTCGATCGATCGAACTAAGCTTGATTGATCGAACTCTATTTTCATCCAAAAGTTGCGTAAACTCTACAGGAACCCTATATATAAGTCGTTTTGACGCCAGACGAAGGGAGGACGCTCCAGAACGCAGAAAATAGCTGTTTCGGGTAGTTTTAGGGTTAGATTCGGAGTAGATTAGGTTAGATTCTTATTTTTTTCTTCATCTTTTCCAATGATTTATTGAAGATTATTGAAGATTAAAGTTTAGTTCAAGTTTATTACAAGTTATAATCAGATTATTCCAGGTTTTACTTTCTCTTTTCTTTATTTGATTGTTTATGAATCTAGTAGTTATGATTGTTATGTTTTACTACTTCTGTATTAGTTTAATCATGTTTTTGTAGTTTAGACGTTGGAAATATGTGATGAAATATTGATTCTTAGCCTCTGCCATGCAATCTTTAGAAAACCTGGGCTCGATCGATCAAAGATATTTCGATCGATCGAACCAGAGCCATAGTCAAGCGATCGAAGGCATTTCGATCGATTGAAGGATGATGATGCCCGATCGATCGAGAGCGCTTCGATCGATCGAACATGTTAATTCCTGAGATGATTCTTTTAAGTATTCCATGACTTTCTGTTTTAGAAATCTGTCATCAAATTGTCCCTATAAGCTCAGTTTGTCACAACAGTTTTTAGAACTTAAAGCCTTTAGGCTATTTTCTTCAATGACTTTTGAAAACCACTTTGAATGCTAACACCATTTAGAGTGCAAGTAATAACCATTGTTTTAAACCGTCTTCCAAGTATTTTAAATCAACTGTGATGATGTAGTCCCGGTCATGAAAGGGCTATCGATTCTATATCTTTAGAAATATACAGAATGCTAAAAAGGAATACACTCCATAGAACATTAATGATTATGCATGGTAGATGGTTAGGATTCAATGTGGATTCTCGTATTTCCAACACCTTTAGTTTATTTATTTAATTAGTTATGTTTCTTTATACTTTAGTTTAGTATTTAATTTAATTTAATTAATTAGGATTCGTTAGAACTTCCACTCCTAAAATATTATTTTTCCTTTTTCTTTAGGTTGTAACTTAGTATATTTTCTTCCTATTCCTTCCCTGTGGGATCGACTTGGACTTCCAGTACTATATTACTTGCACGATCACCTACACTTGGGTGTTGGACAAGAGCGCACAACTTTTTAGTCGTGTCAAGTTTTTGGTGCCGTTGTTGGGGAAGGCAACTAGGTTAGGATTTTACTAAGTTATCTCCAATTTTTCTTACTTAGTAAAAAAAAAGCCTTTGGACTTTTTCTCTCACAAGATAAAAAAACAAAAAAAAAATTAAAATTTTATTGTTTAAAAATGTTGGATAAACATGTCTTATCCATATTACCCTCCATACAACACAATCACCAATAATAGGTACACACTTGAAAATCAAAATAGTTATCCTCCAAGTTGGCAAGAACCCACTTATGACGCGCATTATCAATCTGAGTGCTACCAACCACCACAATGGGAAAATGATAGTGGTAGTTCCCCGTATTATCAAATGTATCAACCGCACATGAAGAGTTCTATCAACCGCAATGGGGCTATATCCAAAATAATAATATAGGATATAGTAATAGTTCCCACGATTCCCAAACGTACCAAGACTTTCCCTTTGGCGAGTCTTGTCCACAAACTCAATGGGAAGATGACTATTATCGACAACAATGGGACGAAACTTCATATAGTAATAATGAGGAGCATAACCAAGTTGAGGATAATGGTATGTTAAAATTGATGTTTAGTGAAATGAAAAGGCTAGATAGTGCACTAGATAAATTAGAAACTAGATATCAACAAGCATATGCTAGCCAACCTTTAGAAGACTATACCAATTCTTCAACACTACAACCTAAATTTCAAGACACTAATAATGGAATGGAATTGGAGGATAATGACGGGTGTATAATAATGTCTGAACTCCAAAACCAAACCATTGAGCATGAAGTTGTAGAACCATCTTCTCCTCAATATGCAACCCCAAACATCAACTCCTTCACTGGCTGGATAAAGTTGCACAATTCCTTTGTCCAGAGAACCTCAATAGATGACATATATAGTGAGGACAGTTACACGGATGAAAATGAGGTTTTTATAGATAATGAGAGTTTAGGTGACTGCACGCAATTAGGAAATGATGAGTCCCCTGTTGACTCTACCCCTACCTTTGATAGTGACCCTAGGGAGGACGTTATTGAAATTTCTAAATTCGATTTAGATTCATCTGATATTCATGAACCCTCACCTCTTTCGGCCGAAGAGGTGATGTTACCAAGTTGCCCATCACCTATCCTCGCTATCAATCAAAGCTCTCATCCCGAGCTTGAAAGTCATGTGTACCCCACTATTGAACAAAATGAATGTGTTGTGGAAGAGGATGGTAAGGATTCTAGCACATGTATTTCGCAAAATTTTATTTTTCAAAATTCTTTGAGAGAGGACTTATAAACTTTCAGGCCCACATTAGATGATCTTAAACTTCAACAAGAAGCTAGTAATATGCTAGACTGCTTGACCTTCTTGAGTAATACTGACATTGAGGTCCAAATAGATAGCTTTATCCAAGTCTAATCCAAAACCATGTGCATAGAACAGAAATTAAATTCTTATGATCATATTTCTATAGATTCTATTCTAGAACAAGAGGAGGGTAGTAAAGCTTCATTAGAACATCACCTAGACCCTGCCCCTTTTATTGAACCATGGCCTCCGCCTGTTTTTGATAATAAAAAAATAGAGGCTGTTATAGAAAATACCAACACCAAAGATCTTTCCTTGAGAACAATTCCTAAAAAGTGTGGTATTCCTTTTATAACTATGCCCAACAAATTTGGAAGCCATAGGTTTTGCATCATCTCCTCTGACCTTGAGCCTGGCATTAGTTGGGGGGAGTTGTATTTTTCTGAGGATCCCAATGTTCTTCTCACTATTAAATTATTTCATTGGGAAGATCCTCAAAAATTTCGGTTAATACTGTATGATAAAAATCTTGATTAACCGAATTTATTTATTGAGTAGTTGTATTATATTCTATATTTTTCCTTGTTGCTACTAATGATTTTGCAGGTAACTTAACAAAGAAATAAAAGCAAATAAAAAAATGGATATTAATGCCTCGAGGTAACATCCTTCCTTCTTTCGCTTTACTTTACATGTTCATGTGCTTAGTTTAGAACATTGGGGACAATGTTTAGTTTTAGTTGGGGGGAGTGAGTCATTGCATGCCTCGTTTATTTCTTTTTATGCTTTTGTGTCAATACACCTGCTTAGCAACATGCAACTCAAACTCAGTAAATTAAAATTGTCAAAAATTTTAAAATTTTTAATTTTATTTTTAAAGATAATAAGATGGTTCTTGCATTTCTCTCTTAGTCAATGTAGTTAGGTATGATGCATTAGTGCTATTTTCTGTATATTATTAGTATGTGATACACTATGGTAGTTTGTTTACTATCTTAGTTATAGTATATTTTATGCTTTTTAATCTTCAAACAACTTTGAGCACGTTGTGACAACCTTGTACTTAGCTAAAATGGATTAGTAAGCATAACTTAGGTGTCTTGAGAGATTATAGTGGAGACTAATAACCTGAGTGAGTTTTTGTGTCATTCTTTGTTTTTGAGGGTTTTATAAAATTACTCTTACTTTTTGAAAAGCATATTAATTCATTGTAAGTCTCATTTTTCTTCTTCATTTTGACTGATCACTAGAAGAGAACGTTCAGGATTTACCAAAATCTAGAGCTCTTGAATTTACTGAAATGAATAATCCAATGAACTTAGAAGATGATTTAGGACATCTTTTGACCATACATGGATAATATAGCCTTGGCCTACCTCTATAATATTCATTTATTTCACCTCTTGAGCTTATCATAGTCGCCTTGTCTTCACAATCCGAAAGTTCACACCTAACTCCATATTTGAGTTTCTTTTCTTTATCTAGGAGTGATTAAGATGTGTTATCTTGACAAGAATTTTGGTTCTATGAATAAGGGAAAGTTGGCAAGAAAAAAAAATTAATGAAAAAAAAGAAGGAAAAAAAAGCATGAAAAGAAAAAAAAAATGCCAATGGTTGTTATAGAAGAAAAAAAAATAGGAATAGAAAGAAGAGTGAAAAAAAATATATATTAAAAGAGAGAGAGAGAAAGAGAGATTGGAGATGTAGGGAAGTTTGAAAAGTTGTAGTAGACATTCCAATCACATCCTTGGACCCAATTGAAAATCACAAGCCTCTTCTTCTTAATCAAACATCTATTTTTCAAAGTCCTGATGATTTTAAGTAAATTTGATTTGAAGTTAAGGTAATGAGAGAGTTCTCCACGGTGTCTCGCTCTTCTAGTGAAAAGTATCCTTTCATGAGACTTTGTGCACTAAAATGTCCGCTATTCAATTTAGATATGATAAGTATTAGATTCTATTTACATTTACTCTTTATAGCTTCCATATCATGAATGATAATTATTACACCTAATTCAGAGTGATTTCATCTTGAGAGTGTAATCCCGGTGAGAGTTGAGTCAAAATGAACGTCTTGATAGTGTCTTAGGTTATGTGAGCTTTGAAATTGAAGTTTTGTATTTTGGTTGTCCATTCACACACACACACACACACACACACACACACACACACACACACACACACTTGATGATTAATAGATATGGAACATTCTAATGGCTTTGATAGTAGATTAACTAGAATGTGTGTGTTGCATGGCTATGGCATAATAGAGAGTTTCATAAAACTGTTGAGCTTAACTACATTGCTAAATGAGAGGAGAAATTTTCTTGAAAACATTTAAACGAGAACCATTACCATAAACATGAATTTTGTGGGTAGATTCACTACAAACCCTCACGAGACAACACTCATCCACTAGGGGGAACCTAGGGGTTTAAAGGCTTATTGCATACGCTAAATGAAATCGCGATTCCTGCGAAAGTGATTTAGGATTTTTACTTTCTTTTGTTTTCAATTCTTAGAGTTTAAATAAACATTGCAGTAGTTCGCTTCATTGCTAGGGACTAGTTGGGGGGTGTGATTCGAGGTGAAAAGTGCATGTTCATAGCGTATTATATGGTCCTTTATGTATACTTTTATCCCCAAAGTCCCTACATTTAGGTGCATTCTAATAACAATGTTCTTTTTATTGTGTTAATGCTAAAATATATGTTTATGCATTGTTTTATAGGTATTAGAATGTAAATCAATGAAGTGAAGCTAAAGAAAAGTGATTCTGGTGAAGAGAACAACAGAAGTAGCTGAGAAAATACCAATTTTGACAATGAAGACTTCAGATTTGGAAGATTGTCCCAGAAATACAAAATGTAGATCTTTGAGTTACGGTTACGTGGCTGCAAATGGGAGGTCAATCCGAGTGAAAAGTTATGGCCATTCTCCCATCGGTGCACAGAGCTATCAAAATCATAGAGTTTAAGCCCTTGAGCAGAGTTCAATCGATTGAACCTTCGATCTATCAAACTAAGCTCGATCGATCGAACTCTATTTTCATCCAAAAGTTGCGTAAACTCTGTAGGAACCCTATATATAAGTCATTTTGACGCCAGACGAAGGGAGGATGCTCCAGAACGCAGAAAACAACTATTTAGGGTAGTTTTAGGGTTAGATTAGGAGTAAATTAGGTTAGATTCTTATTTTTTTCTTCATCTTTTCCATTGATTTATTGAAGATTATTGAAGATTAAAGTTTAGTTCAAGTTTATTACAAGTTGTAATCAGATTATTCCAGGTTTTACTTTCTCTTTTCTTTATTTGATTGTTTATGAATCTAGTAGTTATGATTGTTATGTTTTACTACTTCTGTATTGGTTTAATCATGTTTTCGTAGTTTAGACATTGGAAATATGTGATGAAATATTGATTCTAAGCCTCTGCCATGCAATCTTTAGAAAACCTAGGCTCGATCGATCGAAGATATTTCGATCGATCAAACCAGAGCCATAGTCAAGCGATCGAAGGCATTTCGATCGATTGAAGGATGATGATGTCCGATCGATCGAGAGCGCTTCGATCGATCGAACATGTTAATTCCTAAGATCATTCTTTTAAGTATTCCATGACTTTCTGTTTTAGAAATTTGTCATCAAATTCTCCCTATAAGCTCAGTTTGTCACAACAGTTTTTAGAACTTAAAGCCTTAAGGCTATTTTCTTCAATGACTTTTGAAAACCACTTTGAATGCTAACACTCTTTAGAGTGCAAGTAATAACCATTGTTTTAAACCGTCTTCCAAGTATTTTAAATCAACTGTGATGATGTAGTTCCGGTCATGAAAGGGCTATTGATTCTATATCTTTAGAGAAATACGAAATGTTGAAAAGGAATACACTTCATAGAACATTAATGAGTATGCATGGTAGTTGGTTAGGATCAATGTGGATTCTCGTATTTCCAACACCTTTAGTTTATTTATTTAATTAGTTATGTTTCTTTATACTTTAGTTTATTATTTAGTTTAATTTAATTAATTAGGATTCGTTAGAACTTCCACTCTTAAAATATTATTTTTCCTTTTTCTTTAGGTTATTTTTTAGTATATTTTCTTTCTATTCCTTCCCTGTGGGATCAACTTGGACTTCCAGTACTATATTACTTGCACGATCACCTACACTTGGGTGTTGTACAAGAGCGCACAACTTTTTCGTCGTGTCAATAACAGCATTTGGAAGGTACACTTGTACTCTTTCATAGTCCAATATAAGCTTTATTTGATACTGGAGCCGCACGTTCATTTATTGCTGTTAGAATTATGCGTCAGTTGGGTTTAAAACCCTAGACACTTGAGCCAACACTGAATGCTGTGTCACCATTAGGAGTGACTGATAAATTGGGTAAAGTATGTAAGGATTGTCCACTAACTTTGGGAGATATGAATCTTCCAGCAGATTTGGTAGTTCTGTCGATGTCAGAATTCAACATTATCCTAGGGATGGATTGGTTGACTAAGTACTATGCCAACCTGGATTGCCCTACTAGGACAATTGTATTTCTAATACCCGGACGACTGATGATTAGATTTCAGTGTCAAACAACGAGCGACATGTTCTTAACTAGTGGTTTTGCTACGATCAATAGTAATAGTATAGAACTCAGGATATATCAGATTCCTACTATATAAGACTTTCAGGATGTATTCCAGGATATTAAAGGACTACCACCAAAAAGAGAAATAGACTTCTATATGGAATTAGTACCTGGTACGTCACCGATATCAAAGACTCCATATATGATGGAACCAACTGAGATGTTGGAACTGAAGAAGCAAGTCCAAGAACTTGAAGATCTAGGATTTGTTCGTCCAAGTACGTCACCTTGGGGAGCACCAGTCCTATTTGTGAAGAAGAAGGATGAGACACTTCGACTCTGCATAGACTACAGGGAGTTGAACAAAGTTACAATCAAGAATAGATATCCACTACCTCGGATAGATGATCTATTCGACTAGTTACAAGAATCTAGGATCTAGGATCTTTTCCAAGATCGATTTACGTTCAGGATATCACCAATTATTAGTTTGACCAGAGGATGTATTGAAGACTGCATTCAGAATGAGATATGAGCATTATGAGTTTCTAGTTATGCCTTTTGGATTAACGAACACTCCAGTAGTATTCATGGACTTAATGAATAGAGTATTCAGACCATATCTGGATAAATTCATTATAGTATTCATCGACGACATACTGATCTACTCGAAGACAGAGGAAGACCGCAAAGAACACTTACAGATTGCTTTACAGACACTCAAAGATAGTAAGTTGTATGCAAAGTTTAGCAAGTGCAAATTTTGGCTACGAGAAGTTAAAATCTTGGGACATGTTATATCTCAGGACGGTATTGCAGTGGACTCATCTAAGATTGATGCAGTCTTATACTGGAATAGGCCGACCAATGCAACGGAAGTTAGAAGTTTCCTTGGCCTAGCAGGATATTATAGAAGATTTGTAGAAAGATTCGCCAAGATAGTGGGACCTTTGACGAATTTGACGAGGAAGGAGATGCAGTACGAGTGGACAGATAAGCACGAGGACGCATTCCAGGAGTTAAAAGAAAGATTGACTTCAGCACCAGTACTCGCAATACCTAAGAATGGAGAAAGGTATGTGATCTATGGTGATGCATTGCACTAAGGACTTGGATGTGTACTTATGCAAAACATAAATGTTATTGCTTATGAATCAAGACAGTTATAGGTACATGAGAAGAATTATCCTACTCATGATTTGGAACTAGCAGCAATAGTATTTGCATTAAAGATCTGGAGACACTATCTCTATGGAGAGAAGTTTGATTTGTTTTCCGATCATAAGAGTTTGAAGTATTTGTTCTCTCAGAGGGAGCTGAACATGAGACAACGAAGATGGATGGAGTTACTCAAAGACTATGACTTTTCATTGCAATACCATCTGGGTAAATCGAATGTTGTAGCAGATGCTTTGAGTCGTAAACCCCGACTAGTAATCGCTATATTACTAATTCAAGAATGGAGAGCATTAGAAGTTTTAGCCGAATTCGAGCTTCAGTCAGTGAAACCAATGGAAGGAAAATATTTTGGATGTTTGATGGTACAGTCAACTTTGATCAGCCGCATCATAGAAGCTCAACAGACAACAGAAGATTTAAAGTTATGGTTTGCCAAGATGTCATCAAAGGAGCCAGAAATCTGGAGTATCAGTACAGACGGAGCCTTACGATGTAAAGGTAGACTCCGTGTACCTGAAGAAGAAAATCTTCGAAAAGAAATATTGGATGAAGCTCATAAGTTACGAATGACGATTCATCTGGGAGGTACGAAGATGTACAAGGATTTGAAGAAAAATTTCTGGTGGGAAGGAATGAAGAGAGAAATAGCCGAGTATGTATCTCAGTGTCTTATTCGTAAACAAGTAAAGGCAGAACATCAGAAGGCGCCTGGACTTCTACAGCCATTACCGATTCCTCAATGGAAATGGGAACATATAACTATGGATTTCGTGGTAGGATTGCCAAAGTCACAGCAGAACCATGATGCTATTTGGGTAATCGTGGATTGACTTACAAAGACGACACATTTTATCACCTACAGTATGACGTATCCAGTGGAACGCTTGAGCCGGATGTATCTACAACATGTAGTACGGTTACACGGAGTACCTGTTTCTATTGTGTTAGATCGAGATTCGCGTTTTACTATAAAATTTTGGAAGAGTTTCCAAATAGCGATGGGAACAACTTTAAACTTGCGTTTAGCCTTTCATTCGCAGACTGATGGTCAGACTGAATGATTTAATCAAGTAATGGAGGACATGTTATGTGCTTGTGTCATTGATTTCAAGAGTTTTTGGGAGGCACACTTACCTTTGATTGAATTCGTCTATAGCAACAGTTATCATTCGAGCATAGGAATGGCGCCATTCGAAGCCTTCTACAGAAGAACTTGCCGATCGCCACTTTGTTGGACCAAAGTCAGAGATACTCAACTTTTTGGGCCAGAGATGGTATGAGAAACTAGCGAGAAGATTTAGATTGTACGTGAGAAGATAAAGACAGCTCAGACCCAACACAAGAGTTATGCTGACAAGCGATGCAAAGACTTGGAGTTTGCCGTGGAAGATCACGTGCTACTCAAAGTTTCACCTATTCGAGGGATTGTTCATTTTGGTCAGAAAAGAGGCAAGCTATCGCCACGATTCATCGGACCGTTTGAGATTTTAGAGCGTGTTGGGAAAGTTGGTTATCAACTGCATTGCCGTCGAAGATGTCAGGAGTGCACAACGTCTTCCACATCAGTATGCTCAAAAAATGTGCTCACAATCCAGCGCATGAGATCAACTTCGAAGATATTGAAGTCAATGGCAATGTTACATTCAACGAAGGACCAGTTCGCATTTTAGATCGAGGGATCAAGAAGCTCAGGAACAAGGAGATTCCGCTAGTCAAGGTTCAGTGAAAGTATCATGATGAAGGAGAGGCTTCGTGGGAGCTAGAGTCCGAGATGCGAGAGAAGTGTGGACACGCGGAATTGGTCGTCCACTCTTTTGTTTTTGTTTGAAATTGATTTGGATCAAAGAAAGAAAAGGAAGGTCTATTAAAAACAGATACAGAGTCACCACTTGGTCTTTAAGGAACCAAGAAACCTAATGTGACTCACCCAAATGGATAAAGGGCACTGGCCTTTCATAACCAAAGAACTTGGCTCGGGGTTTTGGTACGAGAGAGGAAGGAGCCTTTGTCACGACTAAAACACCCTCAACTCGCCCCGTCTCTCGACAGACCTCAATAAATATCCAAATAATCATCTTGTACTATGTTTGGTTCGACAATTAGTATTTATGATAGGTATATTACATCACATAAGAATCTTGAAATGGAAGATCAAAAGATGAGATATCATTCATAAGATCTAAGCCAAATATCACACAATGTAAAGGTGAAAGATCACACAAACAAACCTAGGAAAAATCATCTAATCACGTAATAAAGTTTTTCTAATCTAAGGGGACATGGATTGTTCTTGAAACAAATAATCAAAGAATTAAAATATGCTTAGCAAGCTAGTATGATGCATGTTAATCTTTGAGAAAAGAAGATCTCTCAATCCCTAGTACGGATGAGAAAGGAAGATTAGATCGAGGGAGAGCATGAACGTATGATCAAGTTCATTCGTTATAATCTCGTTAGATTAGGAGTCACAAAAACCCCAAACCTTGCATGGATGCAATGCATGGTCTTATAATGTGCAAAGGTTGTAGAGTGTTTGTGTACATGAATTTTCTCAAGTGACTTAGAAGTCTAAAGTATGCATGAATGCATGAAGGAAATCATCATGGGATATATACAAATGTAGTATAAACTACTTCCTAAGAGATGACCTAATTTGGAGTGTATGAAAGTATCAAATCAAAGAATGAAAGTAAAGGTATGCTTGCTGTGAATAGTGGATAGAACAGTGAGTTGATCTAGTAGAAATTGAAAAGTGAGGATAGAAATGTTTTCAATGCATGGAAATAATCCTTATTGTGTCTAGAACACATATCAATAAGCCAATCTTCAATAACTATTACAGATTGAGAGAAATCATACAAACAATAGAGGTTACTCAGAAACAGAGTCCGTATTGTCGACTGAAATGTTGAAAAATATTAGAAAATGAAAATAAAACATTTGGACGCCCATATTATACAGAACGTTCCCTAAGACATTGAAGTTCAATGGAAAAATAGATTAGGACCACTCCTTTTGGAAAAGTTTTTTGTAAAACAAGTTGAAAGTCAACCAAGCTGCTGTGATAGTAAAGACAGAATACCTGGAGAGAATATTTAGACCAAAATGGAATCCTTCCAAGTGTTTTCAGGCCAAGCCAAAAATCATGGGTGTTCTATAATGAGTTAGGAAGACTTTCCAAGTGGTTTTTGCATCCATACATTGAGTATTGAGTTCTAGAGAAATCTTTGAACTCAGATCATTCACTATTTTGAAGATTTCTTGAGAAAACAAGGGTTTTATTTCTTGAAATAAAAAAAGAGGGGTTTATGAGAGGTTTTGAAATAGAGGTTTTGAGAGTATATTTTCAGCATTTAAATGCAAGTTATGATCACTTGAAATATCAACATTGAACTCATATCAAGAACCTCCAAGATTGTTGGAGAGCATTGTTTCCATTTGAGCATAACTTCAAGAATACTTTGGAAGTATTGAAGTTGGAATCATCATCTATCAAACATGTTTTTGAGGTCAAGAGTTACTATCCATAAGTATTCACTCACCTCAAACTTCATGTCATCACTTAGATGATGATGAACTAGTAATTAATCAAAGAAAAATAAAAAGAAATGGGGGAAGAAGAGATGAACATATATATAAACAAGCAAGTAAATAGCAATCAATAAATGATAATCAATGTGATATTGGACTTGTAGCTTGGTGTTTCACTTATAGATATTGATATTTAGATATGGAAGTAGCTTCCTAACTCAAGAATGTTCAAGAATGGTGGGTGAGGGAGAGGGGGGGGGGGGGGGGGTATTTGAATGTGAAGTATAAGAGAAGTGACGAAAGAAATCAAAATTAAAACTCACTTTCTTATGGAAAATCAGTGGGAGAAGCTCACTTTCTCTCTTCTAAACCTATCTCTATCTCTCTTTCTCTCTACAACTTTCTCAAGCTTTGCACTTGAACCCCCCAAAATGAAGATCAAAGGGGGGTTTATATAGGCCAATTTGGGGTGTTTTTGGGATTTAGAAAGTGCTCCCATTGGTCCCAAACATCTGTGAACATAAAACTACATCGTTTTGGTCTTTAATTATTCAATTTGGACCCCCAAAATAAATTACAAAAATGGGTTCTGCGGAGGTTGAGTGTCGCCACGGCACTGGCCATGTGCCGTCGTGGCATTGGCCCAGTGCCGCCGCGGCATTGCTCCTCAGATGCCCAGAAATTTGTATTTAAACCCCTAGAGGTTCCGGTATTCGCGAAAAGGCCATATTTCGTCCGAAATTCACAGAAAATGCGTACAAACTCCAAATTGAGCTTGTGATATGCCGTTGGAAAGGTAACGGAGTCTACTTTACATAAAAAAAAATAGTTTAGAGATAGGTCACTTTGAAAAGTTTTGCGATTTTCGCGATAAAAGCTGATTTAATTGCCTTTTTTACCTTCGAAAATTCATAATAAATTTGTTTTAAATCCAGAAATTATGTGCGATATACTGTTGGAAATATATTGACCTCTAGTATCCATGAAAAATGTTTGAAAAATGATACGGCACTCCGGTTTCAAAGTCAACTTTTAGGTCAAATCGGTCAATCCGGGATTTCCAAGAAGTTTTGGGAACCTCCGGGAGCTCCCAGGAGCTGACGTTTTCGTCCAATTTTCTTTTTAAACTCATTTTAATACCTTTCTCATGATCTCGAAACTTTTGAGTGAATTCGGATGATTTCAGTCAAACCTTGGTCAAATCTAGTCAAACCGATCAACGGGGACTTTTCTAGAACTTCCGAGACTTCTGGGGGTCTCTGGGAGCTGACGATTTCACCTGATTTTACTTTAAAACTCATTTTACCACTTTTTTATGACGTAGTATGTTTCCAGAGCTTTTGGTCCAAATCTGGGAGTTTTTGGGCTTTCAGGGGTATTTTGGTCATTTCGAGCATTTTGAGAGATAGAACTAACTTCCAAGAGTCCTTTTTGAGTCCTTTTCGATCATTATGAACCACCAAGATATGGGTCTCCTAAATTTGATAGCTGACAAAATGGGGTGTCTATAGTTTCCCCTCTTTGGCATGAACTTGCGAGGCAACGTATGTTGCAAGCGAGTGCCAAAGCTATGAAGAGACAGGTCTTTTGGAGGCTATAGATTTAGAATAAAAGCATTGCAAAAGATACAAGGATGATGATGAGGTCAGTGCAAGTCGTGCTCTGCGTGGGCTGCCTACGTATCCCAAGGGGAATCAGACCAGGACGTAGTTCAGGGTACAAAGGGACAAATCATACATGCACAACAAGACAGGCGGATGATATGCTATAAGGATGATATGCAATGCGTGGATGTGATATGAATTACGTCATGAGTCCTATAATGCCTAGTGTTTTGATCCTAGTATGAGCTGGTGTTGTGGGGTATATGCCACTCCGAGTGGACTTACGTCGTGCTAGTCTTTCCTTGACTTTAATGCAGTGGTAGATCCCAATAAGGATACCAAGGTGTTGAAGACTCTGGGTCTTGGAGCAAACTTCTTAATTTTGGGTAGTGTGTTTAGCAAGCGAATAGGATCGGATGTGGGGTCCTTGAGGATGACAATTAAAGATAACCGACAGACACAGAAGTCCTGGAAATTAGGAGACGGACACCGAAGCCCAAAGACGTCAAGTGATGAACATGAAAGCCTGAGATGTCAAGCAACAGACACGGAAGCCCCATTAATGGACATGGAAGCCCAAGATTTTGAATGAGAACGATGAACATGACATATTTTGAATGGGAGTGATGATAAACTAATGATGATTAATGGACTGATAATGCACGAATCGAGATGACGAGTAGTTAGTGAACTACCATGACTGTCATGGGTTGGACCAATGGTTGAACTAACTATGATCAGAAAAACTGACGAGTACTAATTGAGATGATGAGTCGACAGTGGACTATTGTGACTGTCATGGATTGAACTGATGATATACTAATCGAGATGACGAGTCCACAGTGAAATACAACAGGCATACAAAGATTAATTAATTTGATTAAAAGAATATTTTTCAAGTCTAATCCTCGAGTGAACCCAAAATCAGAATTCTGGTCTGCGAAACCAGAGATTCTGGGTTCGATCCCCAGCAGAGTCGCCAGATTGTGGATATCGCAGTTTTTCTCTCTACCCACAGCTTTTCTTTTAAAATTCTTTCAAAAATAGAAAACAAATGAGTCGCCACTTAATTTTTAAAAGGAAAATTAAGAAACCATTTTAAAGTAACCGATCTTTTGCGAAACCAAAGATTAACCAGGTCCGGGGATTATGGAATGAGGAGGGAAGGAGCCCATCGGACTAAAACACCCCTTCTCATCCTATCTCGCGATAGGCCTTTACTCAACATCCTTTTAATTGAATTACTAATCTAAGCATGCCCTCAACTAATACATAGATATACGTATACATTACACAAACATGTCAAAATGGTGTAAAATTACCAATTTACAAAATATCATTCAAAAGTCACGTAATTCAAGTAGCAAGCAATATGATATGCAATAAAGAACAAGTGAACTTACCCGGGATCCAGCCGCGAATATTAAACGTGCAATGCATGCGATTAAATAAAACCTAAGAAAAGAGTCTCTAATCCACATATATACATGTAAGGCAAAATCTTAATTCTAATGTGTCGCGCATAAAGGTTGAAAAATCAATAAAATCAAGAAATAGAATAAACTAGAGAAGAGATGCGAAATTGTACCTCAAATGCGCTACAAAACAATGAGTTAGTCCACATGATATACAAAATGTAAAGTTGGATCTAAAATAATAATCCTAGACTTCTAGCTTAAATCTATAGAATATAGTTAAATCTAAAACAAATAAATCTTAACTACAAATGTCGATCCATACGGATGAATATGTCATGAGCAAGAATGAATTATGAAATACTCAATGGTTTGGTTCACTTAAACTTTGAATTCAAGCTTAACTAATCATTATTGAAATATTGTTTGAACCTTGACTAATCATGGAAAGTACATCTAAGCCATTACTCACAAGATTTGATGAAAACTAGTGCAGAATTCTGGAAATTGCTGAGAGCAGATCATAAATTTAAAAAATTAAAAAGCGTGGTTCCCGTGGTTTGATCTTGATGAATTTTGGACACAAGATGCCTCTGTGTGTCTAGTTTTTAACCCAAAAAAGAAATAAAAGTTTCAACGGTTGGATCTTCGGGAATTGGACAACAACCAGACATCACTCAGCACTCTACAACCTTCTGTCTAGAGTTCTTGCACGATTTTCTAAAAATAGCAAAAAAATCAAAAATGCTTTGTTCTTTTTAGGGTGACTTCCTAACACATTAATCTACTTAGAAAAAATTATTTTGGGTCACAAACACGTTATTAAAGCATTGGTTTACTTATTTCAAAATAGTGTTACTATGCTGAAACTCTGGATAGATTGTAGTGACCTTACAAAACTCATAACCAAACCATTTTAGACGTGAAACCACCTTGAAACAAAAATTACAGTGGTAGAACATTGCGTTGTTGACATTTTCCCGTTGGTTTCACTTGATTTCGACGGTTAGATTTCGAACTAAAAATCTTTGATCAAAAACAGTTTATGAACTCACTATTTTCATTTGTCAAGTTCAACTTCTATTTGTTAACTCCAACTATTGAACCATGAAGTTGGACTTAAACTAAACCATCTTCTCCTACCATTTGATGGTCATTGGAGACTAAAGACCTTTATATTTATAGATTTTAAGTGAAGTATGAATGGACTTCATGAAATCTCAAGATAAAGAATCTAAACCATGGGGATGAGCTTAGACTCAAAACCACTTTCTCCTACCATTTGATGGTCATTGGAGATGAGGACATGACTATGCTCATGAGTCTCAAAGGAATATAGAAAGGATTCCATGAAACATCAAGGTTTGGAGGATCCAAGTCATGAGTGTGGACTTGGATCCATCTATTTGCCTATGAAATGGAGTGATGATCAAACTTTGATTCCCATGTGAAGCACAAGCTTACATGGGATTCAAAAGATCATGCTCAAGAGATTTCAAGAGAGATATTGAGAATCTCTAAGATGTCTCAAGAAGGAAGTATGACCAACTAAAGAAATGGAGCAAAGAAAAAATAAAAAAGGTTTGAGGATTAAAGATTTAAGAAAAGGAAGAATGTAAATAGACAACTTATGGTTAGAGGATCACCTCCAAATTATCCTCAAAGTTTCTCTCCTTTGAAGATCTTCCAAACTCTTCTTCAAGTTCTCCCAAACTCTCTATTTTCTATCAAATATGTGTTAGTATAGTGGTGGTTATCTCTCATGTATTGTGTTGTATGTCTCCTCCCTTTCCTCAAGGAAGATCCTCCCTCTTTTATAGACAAAATTACCAAGTATTTTCAGTGAATTCGAAGTAAAAGACAGGTGTAAATGTCTCATTTGGTGGTACAATATGTACTTCCTGAAATTAGACAGACTGCTGCCCAGGGCAGCATTCAAAAGTAATCTGCGGTAGTCCGTGGGTGCCGCCGCGGCACTTCATGACTGCCGCTGCGGCATTCAATGACTGCCGCGCGGCACTCAGTAACTGCTGCGCCAAATTATTTATTACCGCGTTTTCGTCAGCCTTACTTTATCAGTTTTTTTGTTTTTACCCGCATACACATACATATTGTACAACAAAATACGGACTGTTAAAGCAAACGACAGTCAGAAATTATCGGCGGCACTCAGTAAATGCCGTGCCGGCACTCACTGAGTGCCGCGGAATACTGCCATGTGCCGTTTTCTGTTGAACTTCCCTTTCTAGGTCTTTTCTTTCTTCCCTTTTTCTTAAAGAAACTTATTTTTGAAGATCTTTTCCAAAAATGGTGTTTTATGCCTGAATTCTCTCAAATATCTGGTATTTTCTTCTTTCTGTGAAATTTTATCGCGTTTAGAGAACTTTCTGAGGAGCTTGGAATACTTCGAATCTTTTCGGTCCTTATCATCATTGGACGTGGAGGTGACGCTCTCCTAAATTCGACGGTCGGTCAAAATTGGGGTGTCTACAGTTTGCCCCTCTTTGACAGAGCTCGGGGGGGCAACGCGTCCCATGAGTGAATGTCAAAACCTGTGTGAAGACAAACCTTTGACCAGACTGCCGAATTTAGGTAAAACAAAATGCGTTGCAAAAACGGCTTCATAAACGGTTCATGTTGGTCGTGCTCAACGGTGAGCTACCTACGTATCCATTCAGGAATTAGAACAAGGCATAGTTCGGGTAGGAGCCAAGCATACACAAGCACAAATAACCATACGGATGAACGTACCTATCTTATCGTGATGCAAGTGCTATGCAATGGTATTTTTCAAATTAACCTGGTCATACAAGCGCCATGCTCATCATGTCTTCCCCACGTACGACGCATTTTACGTGACGTGTTAGTCAGGGAAGATTACCTAATTCTTGACCGATGCAAAATCCGTTACGGGGATCATAAAGATGCTTTTGAATTGTTATATTCCCAAAATGAGGGTTAACGCAAATCTGTTGCGAGAACCGAGAATATAAATCCGTTATATTTCCCAAAACAAGGGTTAACGCAAATCCGTTGCGAGAACCGAGAATATAAATCCGTTATATTTCCCAAAATAAGGGTTAACGCAAATCCGTTGCGAGAACCGAGAATATAAATCTGTTATATTCCCAAAATGAGGGTAAACGCAAATCTATTGCGAGAACCGAGAATATAAATCTGTTATATTCCCAAGACGAGGGTAAATGCAAATCTGTTGCGAGAACCAAGAATATAAATCTGTTATACTCCCAAGACGAGGGTAAACGCAAATCTGTTGCGAGAACCGAGAATATAAATCTATTTTATTCCCAAGACGAGGGTAAACACAAATCTGTTGCGAGAACCGAGAATATAAATCTGTTATATTCCCAAGATGAGGGTAAACGCAAATCTGTTACAAGAACCGAGAATATAAATCTGTTATATTCCCAAGACGAGGGTAAACGCAAATCTGTTGCGCGAACCGAGAATATAAATCTGTTATATTCCCAAGACGAGGTTAAACGTAAATCTGTTGCACGAACCGAGAATATAAATCTGTTATATTCCCAAGACGAGGATAAACGCAAATCTGTTGCGAGAACCGAGAATATAAATCTGTTATATTCCTGAAATCTTTTTCAATTTTCAAGAATTGGGAGCCCACGGGCTCAAATCTTTTAAATTTTCACAAATCGGGAGCCAACGAGCTCAAATCTTTTCAATTTTCAAAATCGGGAGCCCACGGGCTCAAATCTTTTCATTTTTCAAAAATCGGGAGCCAACGGGCTCAAATCTTTTCAATTTTCAAAATCGGGAGCCCCCGGGCCCAAATCATTTTTTCAATTTTCAAAAATCGGTGGCCCACGGGCTCTAATCTTTTCAAAAATCGGGAGCCCACGGGCTCAAATCTTTTCAATTTCAAAATTAGGAGCCCACGAGCTCAGATATTTTTAATTTTTGAAAATCGGGGGCCCACGGGCTCATATATACTCCTAAATTCTGAAATTTGTAGCCAACTTAAACTTAAAACGACCCCGAGGGCTAAAAGTGTAATGAGGGCAAATTTTGGGGCTCAAATTCAATTTTCGGGACTTGATTTGAATTTTTGGGGGGAACTGAAGGATCTTTGAACCGACTTAGCCGCGACACACGCGAATTTTTACGGCAGTCCGTGACTGCCGTACGGCACTCACGGAGTGAGTGCCGTTACAGCACTTGGCGAGTGCCGCCCGGCAGTCCATCAACTGCCGCGCACGGAAAACTGAGTGCCGCGTTTGAGCGGCAGTGGCTAAAACTGGAGGTTTCAATTCATTTTTTTCTCATTCTCTCAATCTTCTCTCTCTCGATTCCTCTCTGGAGAAAATTTTCCCTTTTTCTTTTCTCGCTTGGATCGATCTATCGGGGCTTTCAGGTTAGTTCTACTCGATCAAAGCTCAATTAATCTCTTTTATTTCACTATTTTTCTGAATTTTTCATGAATTTAACGTTTGGATCTCTCTTTTTTTGACAGATTATGGCGAGCGGTTCAGGGAGGAAGAAGAAGGTCAAGTACACGGCCACTCATCATCCAGACGCCACACTCTTATTGTGGGACCCTGATGAGCACTTATCTGTCCGCGTGTTCAAGCGCGAGGTAAACGCTCCCTTTTTCTTTTCAATTTTCTCCTTTTAGAACTTAATGGAACATATTGTGAATCATGAATTTCAATGTCTCATTTCAAAATGTAAATGCCATGCTTGCAGCGTTTTCACGCGTACTTTATTCAAGATCTCGTATTTCATTTTACTTCTCAGGAACTTTATGAATATTATGCTCGATGAATCACAATTTATTATTCTCACTTGTGTTTACTGAACTCGTGAATTTTCTTGAGCGTTCCAAACGCCTTTTATTATTCAAAACTGATTCTCGATCGCTTGTGACTCAAATTACGCCTTTTATTATTCTCACGAACTTCTCTTTAAAACTGCGCTTCTTTTGGACTCAAATTTCTTTTGCACCTTTACATGTTTATATATGCATGTATTCCCGAAAATGCGAACAAGTTATTCTTTTCTTTTCTTTTTCTTCGAAACCTTGCTAGGACATTGGGTGCTTTATCTTATTTCTTCTTATTATTTTGTGAACATCTGCTGAACTGAACGCAAACGAGTGCCACGTTTGTGAAATTTCTGCGAGTATTTTCAGATTTTTTTATTTCTTTCCTTTTTATGTCGCATTTCCTTGTCTTTTTGCTGCCATCTGTTTATTTACCTTTTCTTTTATCCAATTACTAATATCAAAATTTGTGATTCTTTCTTGCAGCTGCAGCCTAAGGTGCTTGATCGGGAGAGAACTAATCCTAATTATATGCCTTTAACGCGCATTTGTTAGTACATTTTATCCTGTTTTTGTATATTTTTACTCTGTTTTCTAGTTTCTGACAGGTTTTGGAAGAAATCAACTAAACCAGGCTAAACAGGGTGAAAAAGCATAGTTGAAGAAGCTGAAAAAGCCAAGTCGCGCGCGCGGTCCGCGGGCGCGAAAATCAGAGAATCGCTCGCGCGATCCGCTCGCGCGAGAACCCCAGATTTGCTCGCGCGATCCGCGCGCGCGAAGGTCCAAACGTCGCGCTTGCGCGACCCGCTCGCGCGATATGCCCAAAAACCAATGTTGCGTATTTCAGTATACTGAAGACTCCTGTGCAAACGAAACTGCTAAACGACGTCCAGACTGTAAATTACATGAGTTTCAGTTCGTTTCGGGTTAGGAAGCCTTCCAAAGCTTGTACAAACTCTATATAAACTCCAAATTTACTCAATTATGGGGTTGGCAATTATTATACACACAATATACAACCATACTTCCAGCCATTGAAGGGAGGGAAGCAAGGAGAAGAAGAAGAAGACCAAGGGTTTCCATGGCCTCCTCCATCAACCTCTTGCCATCTACTACTTCTATGGACGGCTAGATCATTGATCTAGGGTTTCAATGAAGCCCTAGATGAGTAGTAGGGTTTTATTTATGCTTTTATTTTAGTTTATTATGTATGGATGACAGTCACATGTTTAGAGGATTTTTATAAATAAATCGTACTACTATTGATTAAATCATTGCTCTCAGAATTTATTCTTGTCTTAGATCTATTTTGACTGTGATGTGCTCAACGATCTATTCTTGCTGTGCTTGTTTAGGTTGTTTACATGTGATGGTGCTTTATTGATTCGTGCTATCAAGTATCTGAATAGTCCATGCCTAGGTTAGACGGATTAGATCACAACCCTAGTTTAGTGTGAGATAATTCGTGCTACCCGAAGATGGATTATGTTGGTGCTTGAACCATGATTATCTTCTTGTCGGAGGAATTGGGCTTGTAGCTACAATTCCCCATATTCATCCAACGTAATAAGCTAAAGTAATTCATAAATATTCCTATTATGAAGCTAGTGGTGGATTTGCAATCCTAGGTTTCCTTAAACATTCATTAAAAACACTTTTAATTGCTTTCATAGTTTAGATTTACTTTTATTGTTATTAGTTTAAATAAAAACCAAATCAAATCCGTTTTTCTTAATTAAGTAGACTTAGGTTTTAAAATTAAGAGCTGTAGTAATCAATCTCTGTGGGTTCGACCTTTACTTTCACACTACAAATCTTTAGAAAAGTAAAGCATCAATAAAAGCATACTTTTTATATCTTGATTCTGACAAGATCAATTTTTGGCGCCGTTGCCGGGGATTGTGTTACTACTCTTAGTTTTATAATCGTAGTTTAGTTAATTCGTAAATATTAGATTAGTTTTTATTTTTCTTATTTTCTGTTTTTGTTTTAGTTACTAACTTTTTCTTTTATTTTGTAGTCAACGTTTCCGAGTGGAGCAGCTAATTACATCAAAGGAGCTTACGCAAATAATATAAATAAAATAAAATAAATTGCTTCTTGTGGAATTCGCTTTAAACCACTGTAAGTCAGGGCGCTGCGACGCACTATTTGCATTAGTTTAAGGTTAATTGCACTGCATTAGCTAGGAAACCCGGGGCGCTGGGCTTGACGCGGTCATTGCATTACAGGATAATATTCATGCACCATAGTAGTACTGTGTGCTTGATTGTAGTCTTATTTGCGTGATTGCTTGCTAGTTGTTTTTTTTTTAGTTGAGTCAGTCTTTGTTTGTAATTTCTTGTCTTTTGTTTTAGTTTATGTTGGGTACACGTTCAAATAAACCGGAATTAAAATCTTTTGATTCTGAACTTGAACGTACATTAAGACTTAACAAGTCTTCAAACTTAACTTCTGGAACTAGGTTTGTAATAGACGACGATTTGACACCAAAACCAACGTCTTTATTTGAATCTGAAATACGTAGTACTCTTCAAAAACTAAAGAAACCACGCTTTAATAACATAGAACCAATTAAAATGGCAGACATTGGAAATAATAACGACAACAACCAAAATAACAACGGAGCTAATATGAATAATCCTAATATACCACCACCTCCTCCACTTAAAGATTACTTTATTCCGACGATTTACACACCGTAAACATGTATTGAATTACCGGAGGCGACGGCATCTCACTTTGAGATTAAGTCGTCTACCATCTCGCTGCTTCCATCTTTCCATGGCCGTTTAAATGAAGATCCATATAAACACTTAGGAGATTTTCAAGACATATGCTCTACTTTGAAAATTCAAAATCTTACTGATGATGAATTAAAAATGCGGCTCTTTCCATTCTCATTAAAGGACAAAGCTAAATATTGGCTCCAATCTTTGGAGCCAAACACAATTAGAACATGGGAAGACTTACACACCGCATTTTTACAAAAGTTTTTCCCGATTATGCGTACAAACCAGATAAGAAAATCAATAACTAATTTTGTGATGCAAGATGGGGAATCACTTTATGACACGTGGGAAAAATTTAAAGAATTACTACGCTCGTGTCCACATCATCAGGTTCCTAAGTGGCAACTGGTTCAGGTCTTCTACGAGGGGCTTATTCCCTCTGTGAGAAATACCGTCGATGCCGTTTGTGCGGGAACTTTCCTACACAAAAGCGCCGACGAGGCCTGGAAAATATTTGAAACATTAAGCGAGAATTCGATGCACCAAACGGTGTCTGTCCGTTCGGAAGGATATCTTAATCAACCTAAGAGGGATGTAAAATTCGAGTCAAGTCAATCAATTGAAATAAAAGAACTATCTAACAAACTTGACCGACTTTTAACAATGAACCAAACGACAGCCCCACCCGCTCGTGAAATTTGTGCATTATGTTCTGATCCTTCACATTCGATACTTGCATGTCCATCGGCGAGTCAATTTCCGGAATTCGTGGAGCAACACATTAATTCTATTCAACAATACCCACGAAATAATTATAATGCAACTACTAATAATCCGGATGCGCCATGGAGAAACCATCCTAACTTCTCGTGGAAAAATAATAATAATCCTAATGAGACGACTAATTTTCCAAATGCGTATCGACCTCAGTTTCAACCTAATCAATACCAACACTCGCCTCCTAATTCGAATCCTTGAAAGGGTAATGCTTTCGAGGAAAAGGTATTGGCGTCCCTTAAGACTATTGAAACGCAAGTTCAGGCACAAGCACAAATAGTGCACTCATACACACAATCCATTGCGAAGCTTGAATCCCAAATGGGACAATTAGCTACTGTAGTGAGTCGTAGAAACGAGGGGACGTTGCCTAGTCAAACAATTCAAAACCCTAAGGGACAATATGAGGTTAAGGGGTCGAATGAGCAAGTAAACGCCGTCTCAACTAGGTTGACTACACGAGAGGAAGAGGTAAAAGAAATCCCGAATAAGAATGTGAAAGATATGAATACTAACTCGAATAAGATGGGTGAGGACATGGATAAAAATAAAAAAGAAAATGAATCGGTCCCAACGAATTATATTCCGAGAATGCCATATCCACCTAATGTTGAGGAGCCGTCTAATCTTATAAATAAAAAGTCTAAGGTTGAGGATATACTCGAGGTGTTTAAACAAGTCAAAATAAATATTCCTTTCCTCGATGCTATAAAACAAATTCCCGCTTATGCTAAATGTCTAAAAGACCTTTGTACACAAAAACGCAAAATACGGAGTCATACTCCTAAAAAGGTCTTTCTCACGGAAAAAGTAAGCTCTATATTCCAACACGCTCCTCCAAAATATAAAGATCCGGGTACGCCTACGATTTCATGTGTCATAGGTGACACTATCATTCATCGGGCTCTCCTTGACTTAGGAGCGAGTGTTAACCTTTTACCCTATCATGTCTATAAACAACTAGGTCTAGGTGAACTTAAGCCCACGGCCGCTACTATTCAATTAGCGGATCGTTCTGTTAAGATACCTAGAGGAATCGTCGAAGACGTACTAGTAAAAGTTGATCAATGTTTCTATCCCGTTGATTTTATGGTCCTTGACACCGAACCGGTGCTAGATGCTAGGAGACATACTCCTGTCATTCTTGGTCGTCCATTCTTAGCCACGGCCAACGCACGTGTCAATTGTAGAACAGGGGTGATGAAAGTGTCATTCGGGAATATAAAATTAAAATTAAATGTTTTTAATGCGGCTGATCAACCTCATAAAGACGACGATGACTTAGGTGTGGAGGGTAGTGAGGTTAACCGGAATATTGAGCCTAAGAACGTAATAAATATACATGCGGGGAATAATATAGAGGATGATGAGTGGATGAATCCTAATACTTCGGACCCTAATGTTGAATCTACTCGAAAGGTAAGAAATCGATTTGAAAATACTGATAAACCGTCGATTGAATTAATTCAAAGCGACGTAATTTCTGCTTACCATCGAGCTCTACCTGACATCCTTAGGGGTACACAGTCCGATTTACGGCCTCCATAAAATTTTGAGCTAGAATGGTCTAGCTGAAGACATAAAAGTTAGCGCTTCTTGGGAGGCAACCCAAGCTTTATTTCGTTCGTTTTTCTTATTTTTGGATGTTTTTTAGTCTGGTTGAGTCTGTTTTGGACATTCTGGAAAGGTTTGGGGGTGGAATTAATTTATTTTAATAGCATATACATAATTTTAAACAAAAAATAGAAAACACCAAACTCGCGGGCGCGGCCCGCTCGCGCGAGACGTCGCTCGCGCGGTCCGCTGGCGCGAGTTTGTGCCTTAGGTGGTTTTCTTTGTTTTCTCTTTTATGAGCCCTCAGGTTCTCCTCGCGCCTCATTTCGCGAGCGCGAGGTACCTCGCTCGCGCGGAAATCAAAAAAAAAAAAAAAAAAAAATTTCGCTGGGATTCGCGCGCGCGACGGCCGCTCGCGCGATTCCCCCAATTCCTGTTTTTCTCTTTTGTTTTCTGTATTTTCCCCCATACTTGTTCTGACAAGGTTTTCGTTTCTGTTTTTTGTTTATTAAGCCATTTTAGATCGAGTTAGTTGTTGTTTTCTTTATTCCATTTATACTTTTATGTTTTATTCCGGTTAGTCGTTTCGTTTAGTTTCGATTAGTTTTTTTTGTATATTTCTGTTTATTTACTTTTAATATTCTTTTGTTAGTTTGTTTTTTTTTATTACACAGTAACAGGTAACATTGAACTGTATTGACATATTCCTTTGTGTCACCTGTGCTATGCTTGTCAAGATTAAGGTGCTATCGTTTCTTTCCTTATGTACTCTCCGGTCTTTCGTTTTATTGTTTCATTGGGGACAATGAAAGGTTTAGGTTTGGGGGTATGCACACACATGCACATTATGTTATGCACACCAATTTTAAAATTTTTCAAAAAAGTGTGTTTAAATAAACGATGGTACTAATGTTTTTGCAATAGCAATTTGATATTCTGTTCAATAACTTTGAATTGTTATAGAATGGTAAACATGAGAATATGTGATTAAATATTTGCTAAAGTCATGTTGAAATGTTTTAAGTTATGTATAGTTTGAATCGTAGTTTTATATCATAGATTTGCACATAAACGTATGCACTGCACGTAGTCATTGGAATACATGTTGGTTGTCAACTATAATATGAGTCGGATTTCTAGATAACACATGGTGGAGACTAGACCCGGTGAGCTTTTGAGCCTATCTTTTCTTTTTAGAGGGTTATAAATACATTTTGTGTTTGTCGAATTTCACTTGAAATAGCGCATCTATTTGTTGTGTAGTCTCATTATTCTTGTTTTGGTTGATAGTCAAGTTAAAATATTTGTTACCATGCTAAATAATCTTCCATTGTAAACATTGAAATCACCCTAGGACATGATTTTAGGCCCTCTTTGTTTACTACCGGCCGATAAAAGATAAAATTTCCTTAGTTCCCCCTTTTGAGCCATTAAAATGCCATTTCTTAAATTACCATTATTCTTGTTTTTGCTCCAATTTGGCCAACTTGGAGTTCACTTCTGAAAGATTGATCACCTTTTAGTGGTGTTAAGGCGATGTGTGATTGAGGAGAAGAAGAAAATAAGATGCTATTGGGGTAGTTGCTTGGTATTCAATGCATATTCATTTGAGAAGTGAGAAAGGAAAAAGGAAAAAAGAAAACAAAATAAAGAAGAGAAGGTTGAAAAAAAAATGAAAGAAATGAAGAAAAATGAATGAAAAGGAATGAAGAGAAAGAAAAGATGAAAAGTTTGTAGAAAAAGAATGAAAGAAATCGAACATGCCTTATAATGCCATTCTAAAACTACTTGATATATCCCTTTCTATCCTCTTTCATTACCTGAGCCACGATACAACCTTTGAAAAGTCCTATTTGATCTTAGGAAACATGGTTCGGATATGACAACGATGGGAGGGGGATTAAAACATGGTAATGATTAATTTCTCTTGATTATTGGCATCTTATCCATGAGATTACTGTTCTTTCGTGTCATGCGTTTTTTTCGAGTCATATGTGAGCATTTCTCGTTTTGAAAACATATTTCTTTTACTCACATATTTTAGAAAAATTACACCTGTTTTAGAGTGTTTCATTTTAGAGTGTAATTCATTGTGAGATTCGTAGTCGAAGCATAGTTGGATGGTTATCCGAGTTATATTCCAAGTTCATGACATGCGCGTGTTCATTTGACTACCATATCACACACGTGCGATTTTATGAGAAACTCTATTGATTTATACGATGCATGTGCTTGAGATTGTTTTTCATGATGTTTGTAGACGTTTGATTCTCTCTCTTTATGTTCGTTATCCTATTTCAAATCTTTGTTGTATAATAAGGAGTATTGAATAGTATGTTTTTCGTTTTTAATAAAACTCTTTAAATTTATAAGTTAATAAAGATGGTTGTGGGTGACTTGTTGATGAGAACCCTCACGAGACTTCACTCGTCCGACTAGGGACACCTAGGGGTTTAAAAGGCTTGTTGCATACGCTAAATGCAATCGTGATCCATACGAAAATGGAATAGATTTTTATTAGTAGTTTTTATTTTAGTTTTGCTCGAGGACTAGCAAAATGTAGGTGTGGGGGTGTGATCGGGAGAGAACTAATCCTAATTATATGCCTTTAACGCGCATTTGTTAGTACATTTTATCCTGTTTTTGTATATTTTTACTCTGTTTTCTAGTTTCTGACAGGTTTTGGAAGAAATCAACTAAACCAGGCTAAACAGGGTGAAAAAGCATAGTTGAAGAAGCTGAAAAAGCCAAGTCGCGCGCGCGGTCCGCGGGCGCGAAAATCAGAGAATCGCTCGCGCGAGAACCCCAGATTCGCTCGCGCGATCCGCGCGCGCGAAGGTCCAAACGTCGCGCTTGCGCGACCCGCTCGCGCGATATGCCCAAAAACCAATGTTGCGTATTTCAGTATACTGAAGACTCCTGTGCAAACGAAACTGCTAAACGACGTCCAGACTGTAAATTACATGAGTTTCAGTTCGTTTCGGGTTAGGAAGCCTTCCAAAGCTTGTACAAACTCTATATAAACTCCAAATTTACTCAATTATGGGGTTGGCAATTATTATACACACAATATACAACCATACTTCCAGCCATTGAAGGGAGGGAAGCAAGGAGAAGAAGAAGAAGACCAAGGGTTTCCATGGCCTCCTCCATCAACCTCTTGCCATCTACTACTTCTATGGACGGCTAGATCATTGATCTAGGGTTTCAATGAAGCCCTAGATGAGTAATAGGGTTTTATTTATGCTTTTATTTTAGTTTATTATGTATGGATGACAGTCACATGTTTAGAGGATTTTTATAAATAAATCGTACTACTATTGATTAAATCATTGCTCTCAGAATTTATTCTTGTCTTAGATCTATTTTGACTGTGATGTGCTCAACGATCTATTCTTGCTGTGCTTGTTTAGGTTGTTTACATGTGATGGTGCTTTATTGATTCGTGCTATCAAGTATCTGAATAGTCCATGCCTAGGTTAGACGGATTAGATCACAACCCTAGTTTAGTGTGAGATAATTCGTGCTACCCGAAGATGGATTATGTTGGTGCTTGAACCATGATTATCTTCTTGTCGGAGGAATTGGGCTTGTAGCTACAATTCCCCATATTCATCCAACGTAATAAGCTAAAGTAATTCATAAATATTCCTATTATGAAGCTAGTGGTGGATTTGCAATCCTAGGTTTCCTTAAACATTCATTAAAAACACTTTTAATTGCTTTCATAGTTTAGATTTACTTTTATTGTTATTAGTTTAAATAAAAACCAAATCAAATCCGTTTTTCTTAATTAAGTAGACTTAGGTTTTAAAATTAAGAGCTGTAGTAATCAATCTCTGTGGGTTCGACCTTTACTTTCACACTACAAATCTTTAGAAAAGTAAAGCATCAATAAAAGCATACTTTTTATATCTTGATTCTGACAAGATCAGTGCTGAAGGGGCATGGCAGCCTCGCACATGGGTATGAGTGGTATACACAGTTGAGTGGGACAGTGAGGGCTTTGGTGGATGCGACCGGGTTTGGAGACTTCATCAAACTCTTGACGAAGAGCTCCAACAACTTGCGGCAGATACATGCACTGGTCGAGCGGTGGTGGGATACCACCAGTACCTTTCATTTTGACTTCGGGGAGATGACGATGACTCTCTTGGACTTCTCGATGATCACGGGGGTGGCCTTCGGCGGAGAGCGCTTACGGTATCTGACGGACCAGGAGTGGGACCATGTGGAGCCATTGTTGGGAGTGGTCCCGGAGGAGTCTTTGGTCACAGTCCGATGGTTTATGGATACATTTAGGGGCCAGCCGGGTTTTACCGACGAGCAGATGGCCCGGGGCTTTCTCATGTATATGCTGGGGTGCTCTCTGCTGAGCACTAAGGGTGATCGGGTCGACGTTTCCCTGGTAGCGTCCCTGGAGCACCTGGACCGGGTCGAGGAGTATGACTGGGCTGGTGCAGGATTAGCCATCTTGTACAGGCATATGGGTGATATTTCCCAGGACAGGCCGGCTTCCATCAGTGGCTATTGGAGAGCGTGGGAGGTATACCTTTTCTATATTCCATTACTTATTTCATTTTCAGAAACTTATTTAAATTGTGAGACTAACCCCTTTTCTTATTTTTGCATTACAGATTTGGTCCAACGAGTATCTTCGCATGATGTCCCATGAGACACGTGATTCTGACGCCCTTATCATGCCCCAGGGGCTGAAGTGGGCGAAGGATAGGGTCGGGCAAAAGACTGGGGCCCATGACTTAGTTTCATTCAGGAATTTCCTGACGAACTTGAGGGAGCAGCACGTTCACTGGCAGCCCTGGCTTAGGGTGCTTCCTGAGGCTCGCGTGGAGATCCGAGAGTCGGCTGGATATGACCCGACGAGGCGACTCCTTGATGGGCCAGAGGGCCAGGTGTGGTATTTAGGAGAGAGGGTGACTAGGAAGTCACTGGCGGCCCCGGGATTCTTTGTGTCATTCCCTCCTCCCGACTCTATGAGAGCCACAGACACCCTCCAGGGTAGCGAGCTGACGGTTGCTCTGATGGGCTTGGGTATTCATGACTTTGTGGATCCCCCCACAGGATATGCGACGTTCCGCGCCGCTAAGCTGATGCCGAACTTCCCTTTGATGGAAGTGACTCGGGTGAGCAAATGATTCCTTTATTACTATTTTTATGAATTTTCTTTCGTTTTTTTATTTATGCTTTATTATTTTTGGTTTGCAGCCTGTTCCTGCCGCGGCTCGTCCTCCTGCCTTGCCCGAGTGGGATTGGACCATGTCGACCGTCTCGTTTGGCGAGCCCTTCTTGACGACGATCCCCCGGCTTTCACAGGATGCCCCTACTATTCCCCTTCACTATGACGTCGTCCCGCGTGCTTATGCGGAGGAGGGCTTGACGTATGCCCACAGCGTGCGGCAGTGGGTTCTCGGGCGAGAGTGGATGGTAAGAAACTTATCCCTTTCTTTCACTTCAACTTTGATTGCCTCTCCTTTTGCTAATCTTTATTCTTGGCTCTCATTTTTAGGCTGAGGGAGCTCGGGCGACTGCCGTGGCTCAGTTGAGGGCCCAGGTATGATTTTTATTCCTTTTATTCTTAGTATTTTTTTCGTCATTTCAACACTTTCTGGACTTATCCTCTCTTATTTCAAACGGAGGAGATCAGAGTCCTGTCCCAGCAGGTAGGGCAGCTCCAGCAGCGGCTTCAGCAGTTCGGCATTCCCCTCAGCGACACCCCTGGGGATGGCGGTACTGGACGAGGCGTGGGGCGAGGCGGTGGTAGCGGCGCTGGACGTGGCGGAGGCAGCGGTGAGGGCACTAGTAGCGGCAGAGGCAGAGGCAGAGGCGGCGGTAGCGACGGACGTGGAGGGAGCGGTGGAGGTAGCGGGACAGAGTCGGAGGAGGAGCCCCTCAGGCGTACGACCCGCCAGACTCGCAGCCGGGGCCGAGGCTGATCCTACTTTTTCTTCTTTTTTTATTTTTTATTTCTTTTGAGTGTTTTGGGAGGATTTACACTTTTATTCGGATGATTGTATATACATACACTTTATTTTGATGGCTGCTTAGGATAACTGGTAGGGTAGGTACTTGGGTATCTTTTTCGTTATGTTTATTCACCGTATGTGTGACCATAGCTTGATCCTTCTTTTGCCGTATGTGGGACCATGGCTTGGTCCCGTCCTTATTTTAATTTTGAATGCTTTGATTTCTCTTTTTCTTATTGCGAAATGAAAGTGAATGAATGAATGAATGAATGTATTGATCTTTGTTGCACGTGCTGTATGATGCGCACATTTTATTGTTTTCTATCTAGTTTTCTGTTTGCAGGTGGGCTAAACGTGTTACAAACAGACCCTGGCCAATGGCAAACCCGGAACGGAACTCGGTTAGGTCTCCGCGGCACTCAGTGAGTGCAGCAACGGCAGTCAGTGAATGCCGCAACGGCATTCACGGACTGCTGTGCGGCATTTCATTGAGTGCCGTTGCACTTTATCGAGTGCCGCGGGTAGGTAGGCAGCTTTATTCCCCTATTTATACCCCTTCTTTCTCAAGGCTCCGCAAAACATTTCTTCTTTACTTTCTTCCAAAATGGCCCCCATCAGCTCCTAAATCCTTTTACCATGGATGGATACCCTTTCCGGCGTTGATAGGCTCAACTTTAAGTGCTTCAGGCTGAATGATCTTTTCTCTTTCCAACGGATGAATTTGAATGAGGGCCTACTTCGAGCTGCCATCCAATGTTGGGATCCTTCTTTCAACGTCTTTCATTTTGGCTCTCAGGAGATTTGCCCCTTGTTTGAGGAATTCAGCGCCATTCTTCACACCGATCCTTCTGCTGAATTGACGGTTCCTCCAGTTCAGGCCAGGTATGTCCGGGATTTAGCTACTCTTCTCCACACATCTCGGAATGCGGCGGGCTCCTTTATTTGTGACAGGCAGATTGATTTTGAGCGCCTTTCTTCCGTTTATGCTCCCATAGGGGACCCTTACGATGGTGAGTATTAGATCATCCGACGTAGTGCCCTGTCGATTGCTATGCTTTCTTACTTTCTCTTTCAGTCATCCTCCGACATTCTCATACCCATTGCCTGCAGTTTGAGGGAGATGAAGAGCGCAGTTATGCTGGTTCTTGGCGAGACCTCGATAGGACTGGGTCATGCTCATGCTACCGGGGCCACGTTACCTGCCGGGGCACCTTTTGTTTTGCAAATTTGGCTCATGGAGCATTTGGATCTCTTTATACACCCTTCCCATCTTCGCGGGTCACTTCCTTACGATCGTATGGAGATTCACAGCTTATTTCAATCCGCTGATGCATGGCTTGGTTGGCTCCAGGGTCTCTCTTCTAGTGATATCTGCTGGGTTTGTCCGCAGTGGACCCATCGCTCTATTGTTGTACGCCTTCCTGGGCGACCTGGCATCTGGCTGCCGGGTTTGCGTACTACTACCTTCTATATTCCTGATAGGGTGGTACGCCAGTTTGGACTTTTACAGGATACTACTGAATTTGTGACTGCTGATTTTACCAGGGGGTCCGCCTTGCGCCCTTCTATTATGAAGGCTTTTATTGAGGCTTGGCATAGCAAGATGACTGCTCCGACTGTGCCTACTACCCAGTATCTTCTAGAGATCCAGGCCTTGGTTGCGAGACGAGCTTGACAGACACATGCATAATAAAGTAGACAAAAATAGGGAAAAGCTTGCCATTTCACAAAACTTTCTGACAGACCCTGCCTACTCTTTTTACGCTTTTGAATGTGATTTCCCTTATTTTTTTTTTCAAGAAGTGTTGTTATCTTTTAGGAAAGTTCTAACATGCTTAATCAAAGTGCTCACTCCGATTAATATTTTATGGAGAATTCTCCTTTCAATGTCTTTTCTTGGCTCTCTACTTTTCTTTGCTTAAAGCTTTACTCCTTCTATGTCATGAATTCTCATTTGTTTCTTTATAGTACTTATTTGATAGCCGGGTGAACCAAAAGGGGGGTCCTGTATCTGGGTTCTTCGGCTAGCAAACGAAGTTTGCCCCTGGTTTTAGGGCTTCGAAGTGGTTCCGGAAAAATGCCAATTTGCCCCTAGTTCAGTACAGTCTTTTTCGAGTGGACCGAGGGCTTTGGAGAGCCCGCCTACTTATCCCCAAGCGGGCGTCAGGTCCCAAGTAGTTCGGCTTAAGGCTGCAAAGAAAAGGCGCCAATCAGGCAATTATTTACTGACCGAACCGAGTAGGTTGCCTACGTATCCCCTAATGGGAATTAGGTCGAGCGTAGTTCATCAAGGTAGGAGGCTTTGGAAAGAAAGGGTTTCAAGCAAAGTATTTCTCGAGGCGATCGAGGTTAATTGGTTACTTAAATTAAACCCCGTCCAGGTCCGACCCAATTGGGTTTGAATTTTCCTCTAGGGTCATAAACAAGCACTTTCAGTTCTTTGAGGACCAGGTCACCCTCAGCAAGCTTCCTTGGGCGGACCTTTTTGTTGAAAGCACAAGCTATCCTCTTCTGGTACCCCCGAGTGTGGTTTACTGCGGCCAGCCTCTTCTCATCGAGTAACATCAACTCCTCATACCTTCCTCGTACCCATTCTGATTCGGTGATCTCACACTCTGCTAAAACCCTAAGAGAGGGTATTTCTACCTCGACTGGAAGAACGACTTCCATCCCGTAGACCAACGAATACGGCGTAGCGCCCGTTGAAGTTCTTACCGAGGTTCGGTATCCCCACAAAGCAAACGGCAGCTTCTTATGCCAATCCTTATATGTATCCGTCGTTTTTCCCAAGATTGCTTTAACATTCTTATTTGCTGCTTCTACTGCTCCATTCGTCTGAGGCCTATACGGGGACAATTGATGGCGAGTGATCTTATACTTTTCCAGGAGCAGGATAACCTGTCCCTGGAAATGACTGCCATGATCGGAGATAAACTCATTTGGGACCCCATACCTGCAGATTATGTTTTTCTCAATGAAACTCACCACGTCCTTGGCTTACAAAGTTGCATACGAGGCTGCCTCTACCCACTTGGTAAAATAATCAATCGCCACGATTATGTATCGGTGCCCATTGGAAGCCTTCGGAACTATCTCACCAATGATATCAATCCCCTACACGGAAAATGGCCAAGGGGTGGTCACGCTATAGAGCTGTGACGGCGGGGTATGCATCAAATTTGCATGAATTTGACACTTGTGAGACCTTCTAACGTATTCGCAATAGTCTTTGTCCAAGGTCGTCCAATAGTACCCCTGTCGAATGATCTTCTTTGCCAGCATGTGCCCGTTCATGTGGGGACCACACACTCACTCATGTATTTCCTCAATCATTCTTTTAGCTTCCTTCTCATATAGGCACTCCAGATTGTACCCGGTGTAGGATTTCTTCCATAGCTTATCTGCATAAATCACAAATTGAGCGGCGAATCGTCGAATCGCTTTTCTGTCCCTTTCTGAGGCTCCTTCGGGGTATTCTCCTTCTTTAATGAACTTCTACACATCCACATACCACGGTATTTCCTCTTCGTCTTCCATGGCCGCGATCATTTCAAATGACGGTTGGTTCCTCACTTCTATGGATAGCTGGATCATGGCAGTTTTAGAGGCGATTTGGATCATCGAGGCTAAGGTAGCCAAAGAGTCGGCTAGTTGGTTTTCTTCACGAGGGAGGTAGTAAAAAGAAATCTTTTGGAACTGCGCTTTCAGACTTTCCAGATAGTCATGGTAAGGTCTCAGTTTCTCATGCTTTACCTTCCAATCTCCTCGGACTTGGGATATGATCAAATTGGAATCTCCGAAGACATCAATCCGTCCGATTTTCAAAGCCAAGGCTGCTTCCATCCCAATTATGCATGCTTTGTACTCCTCGGTGTTGTTGGTTGAGTTATACTTGAGCTTGACGGCTAATGGGGTAGGGGCCCCATCTGGTGCTATGAGAATGATTCCAACTCCGTAACCTAATTGGTTGGCTGCTCTATCGAAGTACATTTTCCACAAATCCTCCTTTACCTCCATTATTCCCTCATCCGGGAACTTGAATTCTCCTTCGTACTCGGATTCTATGGCGAGGTCGGCTAAAAACTCAGCGACAGCCCTTCCTTTCACAGACTTGGTAGTGACATACTTGATGTCGAATTCGGCTAGCATCATGGACCAACGGGAAATCCTACTGGTCAAGACGGGTTTTTCGAATAGGTATTTTAATGGGTCCATTCGGGATACCAGGATTACAGGGAAGGCTAGCATGTAATGGCGAAGGCAACGGGTACACCAAACCAAGGCCCAACAGGCCTTTTCCAAGGGCGAGTACTTTAACTCATATCCGACCATTCTTTTGCTCAAGTAATAAATGGCCTTCTCCATGTGCCCCTCTTCTCCTTCTTGGGCCAATATACACCCCATCGAATCTTCGGATACGGAGAGATAAAGTAGCAGGGGTCTCCCAGGTGAGGGTGGTGATAGGACAGGTGGGTTTTGGAGGTAGGTTTTGATTTTATCGAAGGCTTGTTGGCAAGGGGCGTCCCATTCAAATTTCTCTCCCTTTCTGAGCAGTTTGAAAAGTGGGTCACAGGTTAAGGTGAGTTTGGAAATAAAGCGGCTGATGAACTGTATTCTCCCCAAGAATCCTCTCAGTTCTTTCTCACTTTTCGGTGGGTTCATTTCGGTTATGGCTTTTATTTTGGTGGGGTCTACCTCTATTCCCCTCTGAGTAATGAGAAACCCCAATAATTTCCCAGTAGTGACTCCGAATGTGCATTTTTGCGGGTTTAGCCTCATTTTGAACTCCCCCAATCTCTCAAAGAACTTTCTCAAAGCTTCTAGGTGCCCTCCCCTCTCTTTGGATTTCACAATCATATCATCCACGTATACCTCCACCTCTTTGTGGATCATGTCGTGCAGTAAAGTGGTGGCAGCCCTTTGATAGGTCGCACCTGCATTCTTGAGTCCGAATGGCATGACCCTATAGCAATATGTCCCCCACGGAGTGATGAACGTGGTTTTCTCTCTATCCTCGGGTGCCATGAGGATTTAATTATATCCAGAGAATCCATCCATGAAAGACAGAAGCTCATGTACTGCAGTGTTATCGACCAACACGTCGATGTGGGGTAACGGGAAATCGTCTTTAGGGCTTGCCCTGTTTAAATCTCAAAAATCAACGCAAACCCTAACATGACCGTCCTTCTTTGGGACAGGTACAATGTTGGCAATCCACTCAGGATACTCGGTGACCATCAAGAATCCAGCCTTTAATTGCTTTTCAACCTCCTCTTTTACTTTAAGTGCCCATTCTGGCCTCATTCGCCTCAATTTTTATTTTATGGGTTTTGAATTGGGAAAGAAAGGGATGTGGTGCTGGACTATCTTTGGATCAATGCCTGGCATATTATTATAAGACCATGCAAAAACATCTTTGAATTCATTTAATAGATTGATTAGTTCTTTGCTTTCTTTATTGCTAAGTGTGGAGCCGATAAAGACATTTTGAGGATTATTTTCATTTCCTAGGTTAACTGTTAGAGTGTCCTCAATGATCTTGCATGCAGATTCTTTTTCTTTTTCAATTAACTTTTTCAATTCATTAGGTATTTCATGATCATCACATTCATCACATTCATTAAGCGCGTTCGAGTAGGCAGAATCAGTCATACTTTTATTGATTTTCTTTGGAGTGATTACAACAGACATAGAAATTGACAGACGCCTCATTTGGGCCATTATAGACTCTGGGTGTGGGAGAAACCTATCACTAGACTCAAAAATCCACTCTCTCTTGTTCTCTCCCCCCAGATCAGTGATGAAGCATTCTTCCAGATCCCCAGCCTTGGTAATCTCTTCCATCTTTTCTTTCTCGGCCTTCCCCTTGTCGGTCTTTCCCTGATCTTCCTCATCTTTTCCACTCTCGGCTTCTTCCTCCACCAGACCCTCGACGTATTCACCTTTGGCTTTTCCAGGATCCGTTTTCATATTCTCCGTGCTTCCCTCATCCAGCAGATTTTTCATGACAGAGTCGTCTAGCGCACCAATCCAATCCTTGGCAGCAACGGACTTTTCAGGCATTTGTAAAAACGGGTCTTTGTACTTGGAAAATTCATGGGAGAAAAAGATCTCGAACCCTGGCTTTAGACTTTTGTCTTTCTGGTCCATCCATGGTTCTGGGAAGCCACAGAAGGGGAAATCTTCTCCTTCCTTCATAAAATATCCATTGAGCGTCTTTCGGTAAGGGTCTAGCGGCGCATCGACGGCCTTCCTCTTTGCCCTCAATTCCTTCTTTGTCGGCTGGTACCCCAGGTCGTGAGTGTGAGTTTGAGTAGGGATTCTTGGAAACTCAGGCAGGCCCTGAAGGTTCTTCCCCAGTCCTAATCCTGGAAAGAAACCCATCTTCTTCATGATCCCTGCGACCGCTGGACTGGCATACTGATCGAAATGGAGCGGTAGAAACTCTCTCGGCTTTTCCTCTTCCAACATGCTGATGAACTCGAACCCTCCCATTTTTGTTTCTTCTTCTTGCAGCTGTAATTCTAGAACCGGTACGCTTGATGATGCTTCGGGCGAACGAACCCATCTGTCCCCAAGGATATCACAAACTTTATTCTCCCAGACATACTTAACCTTCTGATGGATTGTTGACGGTATAGCACCCAAACTGTCCAACCAAGGCCTACCTAGCAGCAGGTTGAAAGAAGTGGGGATGTCGATGACCTGGAATTCAGCTTCTTTTCCAAAAGGGCCGATAATGAGACGAAGAAGGACTATCCCCATGACCGTTCTCTGGGTGTGGTCGTAGGCTCTTACCCTTTGCTCCGATGGTATAAATGTCGACTCATCTAGGCCCATTCTCTTAGCCGTTCGGAAAGGACACACGTTGAGGGCCGACCCATTATCAACCAGGCAAGAAGGCATGACGTTCCCCAAACATTCGACAGTGACAAATAATGGTTTGTTGCGAACGGGCCCTCCCGGAGGCAAGTCATTTGACGAGAAGGTAATAGCCGAGGTCGGAATTTTGCCGATCAGCCCTATGAGGTCCTCCGGGGTGGTGTCGATAGACACGTCTGATTGGTTCAGAGCGTCTAGGACCGCCTGCCTATGGCGTTTGGAGGCAATCAGTAACCCCCAAATGGTGATATTGGCCTGAGTTTTCTTCATCTGCTTTAAAACCCTGTCTTCTTCCTCTTCTTCATTTATCTTCCCTTTTCTTTTATCCAATTCTCTCCCAGGATGATCCTCCTCTAGCTCATGTGGTTTAAAGTGTATGCCTGACCGAGTTAAATGACTGATTTCTTCTCTTGCCCACAGATTGTCAACTTCTGAATCAACTGTCAAAGTACCCTTCACCACCTCTATTTCTTTGTCGCTCTCGTACCAAAGATCATCTTCTACCTGGCTTTTGTCTTGATCGTCACTCCCTTTAACCCACCAGTCTGACTGTCCTATTTCATTCTTTCTCGGCTGATCCTCCAAAGCACAGATTGTCGAATCCTTGGGCAGCTGGTATGGCTTTTGTGGTGTCCCGGCCTTAGTGATTAGCCTAGATGGATCGAAGGTTGCTTCTTCTATCCCTAAGAGATAAAGGCCCTGCGGTGGTGGCACGGCTCGATGATTCAGAAGCGGATTTCTAGTAACATTCGGGGCTTTGGTGGGGGGTTCCAAAATTACCTTGTTGTCAATGAGGTCCTGAATCTCGTGCCTTAATCTCATACACCTATCCGTTGAGTGACCCTTCTGCTGATGAAATTTTCAAAAGAGGTCCCCTTGAAAATTTGGCAAAAGCGGACTTGGTGGAGGTCAGGGTTCCAACTGACTGAGATGCCCCTTGGCTAACAGCCTATCGAGGGCGGTTGACAGTGACCCCCTTGGCTAACAGCCTATCGAGGGCGGTTGACAGCCAAATCTGAGAACTTCCTTGGTGCTTTATCCCCTCCTCTCCTTGGTGCTATGTCGAATTTCATTTCTGGTCCATTCAGTACATTGATATCGGTGGAGCCAGAGTGACCCCCTGTTTGTCCTCTGTTGGACCCATAGCTTGGCCTCCTGTACCGGTTTGGTTGCTCCTCATTCTTGATTACCCCTTCTTGGATTGTATCCTCTATCCTTGTCCCGACATCGAAAACCTCAGCAAAGGTGTTGATTGACTGGAATCTAATCTTTTCTTGATACACTGGTTGTAGATTCTTCATCAGCATTCGGATCTGGTCCTTCTCAGACGGCCTTTGTACCATTTTAGCTGCCTTTCCCCTCCATCTGCTTAGGTATTCGGCGAATGATTCTTTGTTCCCTTGCCTAGTGGTCTCCAAATCTCGGACAGTGACATCCAAATCTTGATTGTATTCATACTGTGCCACAAATGCCTTAATCACTTCTTCCCACACCCTGGTTTTTCTTGGTTCGAGAGTAAGATACCAGGACAGAGCAACTCCAGTCAAAGTTTGTTGGAATAGGACTGCCATCATAGTTGTGCTCAAGCCGCTCGGTTGGAAAGCCCCAATACACATTCCTATATGACTGCGAGGATTTCCGGTGCCATTAAACTTATCAAAGACCGGCATTTTGAACCCGGCAGGCAGCGTCTCGTTGACCCCGTCATACAGGCCTTCTAACTTCATTAGATAGGTATCAACTCCCTGAGCCTTGCGCATCACCCTTTCCAACTTCTCTATTTTCTCGGTCAGTTGCTTCTCTTTCTCAGCTTTCTCTCTGTCTCTGTTGGCCCGCAGTGCATCAGTCCATTGTGCTTCCTGATCATCGAACCAATCTCCTTCCCCTCCTCCCAAAGGTGGGTCTATAATGGGCAGAACTACATGTGGTGGTCGACGATTCAGTTCTTCTATCATCCCAATCATACGGTTCATGTTTTCCACCTGTCGCCTCATTTGCTCTGCTTGTTGTTCTACCAGTATTCTTAATCCGGCCATTTCTTCATTGTTTCTCTCTTCGGCCATGTCAGCGTATTCTCTCCTTACTAGTCTCGCCGTGGGATCCCTAAACCATGCTTGATTTGCTATTTTTGCTTCTACAAATAAATTTGAAATGTCCTCTTTTAAAACCCTTTTTATCTTCATTTTATCACACAAAGTCATTTAAACAAAAAAACTTTCCTTTTGTATGTCACGCGGATGCAATGCATGTGTGCGTGTGTGCCTACTCTATATGCCAAAAAAGAGAAAATCCTAATCCTAACACATAAGCACATAAAATCCTCACCCATGTCAAGTGCGCTGATTTCTCCTCTCATTGTGATCCTCACTACCTTCTCAAAGGTTGGTCATTTCAAAATTTTCAAAATTTATTTGAAAAGCATTTTTTGGGGAGTAAAAAGGCTTTTGAAAACAATCCTTGAAAGTGCTTTTTGAGAACATTCTTCTACCAAAATAATTTTCAAGGATTTTCGAATTTTTCTTTTGAAGATGATCAAGTGAAATATGCCTTAACAAAGGTTAATTTGGGAATTTTTAATTAAAAAGAGGAAAAGATTTTTTGAAAAGGTAATCGAAAACCTTGAGAAAAACCTTTGGGTAGGGGGATCACATGACCGGATTGTCACCGTACTTTCCATGAATTTGGATACATACAAGGTCAATAATGCTTAGCTAAACATGATATAAGAAGTATAATCTTATAATCAAGGTTCGGCATGTTCTCCAAATGTCGTGGAACATGAGGAGAAATTGCTAAAAGGTGATTAAAAGATTATACATCTTTCATCAAGCAAGTATCGTCATCATCTCAAGTAATCCCTTCCGGGCATACAAAACTCCCTAGCACCTAATCCTAGTCAAGAGTTGATTTTCTAAGATTGAAATGTTCTACAGAAACTATCATGCACAGGCTGGGTTTTGGTCAAATAAGGGACCCTTGACACACATCCGATAGGATGCTTCATATACCAAATCATGGTACGAGATCAAGGGTGATCACACAGTCCCATGATGACTTGACCGACCGAGTTGCTCCGAGCCTCCAAGGTCATAGTTCCGTGCAATCGACTGGCTGGACATGCAAGTGAAATGCAACAGGCATACAAAGATTAATTAATTTGATTAAAAGGATATTTTTCAAGTCTAATCCTCGAGTGAACCCAAAATCAGAATTCTGGTCTGCGAAACCAGAGATTCTGGGTTCGATCCCCAGCAGAGTCAACAGACAATAGAAGATTTGAAGTTATGGTTTGCCAAGATGTCATCAAAGGAGCCAGAAATCTGGAGTATCAGTACAGACGGATCCTTACGATGTAAAGGTAGACTCCGTGTACCTGAAGAAGAAAATCTTCGAAAAGAAATATTGGATGAAGCTCATAAGTCACGAATGACGATTCATCTGGGAGGTACGAAGATGTACAAGGATTTGAAGAGAAATTTCTGGTGGGAAGGAATGAAGAGAGAAATAGCCGAGTATGTATCTTAGTGTCTTATTTGTAAACAAGTAAAGGTAGAACATCAGAAGGCGCCTGGACTTCTACAGCCATTACCGATTCCTCAATGGAAATGGGAACATATAACCATGAATTTCGTGGTAGGATTGCCAAAGTCACAGCAGAACCATGATGCTATTTGGGTAATCGTGGATTGACTTACAAAGATGACACATTTTATCACCTACAGTATGACGTATCCAGTGGAACGCTTGAGCCGGATGTATCTACAACACGTAGTACGGTTACACGGAGTATTTGTTTCTATTGTGTTAGATTGAGATTCGCGTTTTACCATAGAATTTTGGAAGAGTTTCCAAACAGCGATGGGAACAACTTTAAACTTGAGTTTAGCCTTTCATTCGCAGACTGATGGTCAGACTGAATGAGTTAATCAAGTAATGGAGGACATGTTACATGCTTGTGTCATTGATTTTAAGAGTTTTTGGAGGCACACTTACCTTTGATTGAATTCGTCTATAGCAACAGTTATCATTCGAGCATAGGAATGGCGCCATTCGAAGCCTTCTACAGAAGAACTTGCCGATCGCCACTTTGTTGGACCAAAGTCGGAGATACTCAACTTTTTGGGCCAGAGATGGTATGAGAAACTAGCGAGAAGATTTAGATTGTACGTGAGAAGATAAAGACAGCTCAGACCCGACACAAGAGTTATGCTGACAAGCGATGCAAAGACTTGGAGTTTGCCGTTGAAGATCACGTGCTACTCAAAGTTTCACCTATTTGAGGGATTGTTCATTTTGGTCAGAAAAGAGGTAAGCTATCACCATGATTCATCAGACCGTTCGAGATTTTAGAGCGTGTTGGGAAAGTTGGTTATCAACTGCATTACCGCCGAAGATGTCAGGAGTGCACAACGTCTTCCACATTAGTATGCTAAGAAAATGTGCTCACAATCCAGCGCATGAGATCAACTTCGAAGATATTGAAGTCAATGGCAATGTTACATTCAACGAAGGACCAGTTCGCATTTTAGATCGAGGGATCAAGAAGCTTAGGAACAAGGAGATTCCGCTAGTCAAGGTTCAGTGAAAGTATCATGATGAAGGAGAGGCTTCGTGGGAGCTAGAGTCCGAGATGCGAGAGAAGTGTGGACACGCGGAATTGGTCATCCACTCTTTTGTTTTTGTTTGAAATTGATTTGGATCAAAGAGAAGTGTGGACACGCAGAATTGGTCCTCCCTCTTTTATAGACAAAATTACCAAGTATTTTCAGTGAATTCGGAGTAAAAGACAGGTGTAAATGTCTCATTTGGTGGTACAATACGTACTTCCTGAAATTAGACAGACTGCTGCCCAGGGCGGCATTCAAAAGTAATCTGCGGCAGTCCGTGGGTGCCGCCGCGGCACTTCATGACTGCCGCTGCGGCATTCAATGACTGCCGTGCGGCACTCAGTAACTGCCACGCCAAATTATTGATTGCTGCATTTTCATCAGCCTTACTTTATCAGTTTTTTGTTTTTACCCGCATACACATACGTATTGTACTACAAAATACGGACTATTAAAGCAAACGACAGTCAGAAATTATCGGCGGCACTCAGTAAATGTCGTGCCGGCACTCACTGGATGCCGTTCGGCACTCACTGAGTGCCGCTCGGCACTCACTGAGTGTCGCAGAATACTGTCGTGTGCCGTTTTCTGTTGAACTTCCCTTTTTATGTCTTTTCTTTCTTCCCTTTTTCTTAAAGAAACTTATTTTTGAAGATCTTTTCCAAAAATGGTGTTTTATGCCTGAATTCTCTCAAATATCTGGTATTTTCTTCTTTCTGTGAAATTTTATCACGTTTGGAGAACTTTCTGAGGAGCTTGGAATACTTCGAATCTTTTCGGTCCTTATCATCATTGGGCGTGGAGGTGACGCTCTCCTAAATTCGACGGTCGGTCAAAATTGGGGTGTCTACAGTGACATGATTTTGGTTTGGTTGCTGGGGAACTGGAAGAAGATTGCCAGTGGATCTTAAAGGCTGACTTATGACTGCCACTAATGCTCAAGATTTTTGGGGCACTTATCATGTTGCAGCCTTGACAAGTGCAGTAATGGTGTTTTGAACTTCTGCTTGTATCCACCTATTTTATAATTGGGAATCACTTTAAACCCATACATTTGAGACTGTTAGGACAAATGGACTTGACAGGAACAATGATGACAAGGAAAGTTGGATTGGTTTGTATGAGCCTTGAACTCTGATACAGTTTTGATAAGATTATTACTGACTCGACAGAAGTAATGACACGAAGTGCCGAGATTAGCATAATTCAATGTGTCTTTGTCATAAACGATGTACCATTCATCTTTTATGTTCACTCCTAATCTTAATATGATAGCACTTTGCTGATAAATCTAGTTTTTGAAAATTCTTCCCTATTGATCTAATCAATTCTCTACTTCTACCAAGAAGTGCTTGGAATTAGTGCCTTAGCTTTTAGAATAAAAGATGCTCTATTTCAAAATTTTCAAAATAAGCTTGGTGACTTGATAACTTGCCCTTGGTGTGAAGGGATCATTTTAGGCAAACAGAGTTTGCCTTAGTTTGAGGTGTAGGAAGTGGAATTCATAGGCAAATGAGGTGGGTGACTGAAGTTTGCCCCTAGTTTGGATGATGGTTTATTGGAGGTTCTGGGCAAACAAGGTAGGTAACCAAAGTTTGCCCCTTGTATAAAGGTTAGATAGTAAAATTCAGGCAAACGAGGCGGGTAGCCGAAGTTTGCCCCTAGTGTGGAAGGTGATTTCTGGCTTGAGGTAAGAACCGTGACTTTAATCTCTCATATGTTCATAACTTTTGCCTAGGTACTGGTAAAGTGACCTAGCGAACTATTTTTTCTCTTTTGTTATTGCTCACTCTGGATTTAGCTCTAATTTTTTGCCTAGGCATCCTTTCACTTTTTCAAACTAACGAGCCATCCTTATTTTCTTTTTGAAAGTTTACCTACGTACCCCCTAGTGAGGATCAGGTCCAACGTAGTTCGGGCCAAGGCTTTGAAAGAAGGGGGAGTTGATTATGATGGTGTCGACCGAACCAATGCGGTTGCCTACGTATCCCCGAGTGGGAATCAGGTCGAGCGTAGTTCAAGGCGAGGCTTGAAGGAAAAGGGTTGATAATGGTGTTGGCCAAACTGATGCGGTTGCCTACGTATCCCCGATTGGGAATCAGGTCGAGCGTAGTTCAAGGCAAGGTCTTGAAAGAAATTGGTTGAGGGTTTTTCAAACCAATCCTCAAAGAAGTTCAAATTTAGGTCACTTGTGGTAGCCTTAAATAAGAAGATTCAGTTTCGGTCTCCCTTTCTTTTCTTTTCTTTTTATTTTGTTTTGAGGACTGATCCTTTTCACTTTCGCCTAGCCAGTCAATTTTTCTTTTCACATAGTAGATACATGTGAGATCTTTCAATCACGATCTCAAAATTTCATAATGTGCATGTTAGCCCGCAGAATTTGTTTGTGGTTGTTCGGAGCTTTTTGAAATATGATCTAGACACATTCTTGTGATGTACCTTGAAGTGTACAATTCTCTGTATCACCAAAATTTTATTTTTTTTCATTGTCCATTTTGACTAGCTAGGGCCAGATCTTGGAAATCAATACCTTTTCAGCTCTATCTTTTGCCTAGGTGCCCTTTTGGGTTTTCAACCTAGCGAGTTTTTCTTTTTCTTTTTCTTCTTCTTTTCTTCTTCTTTTCTTTTTTCTTTTCTTTTTCCTTTTCTTTTTTTTTTTGAAAGTGGAGATGAAACTCACTAAAATGTTTGGCTATCGTCAAGGACTAAGTCTGCACAGATTTTTATGACTATCAATTGGGTTGGGCACAAGGCTTTGAAATGGTGAAAAAAGGTGTTGGGCAAGCCCCAAGTCAGTTTCAAGTATGTCTTTTCAAAATTTGAGCAAAAGCATCTTTGAAATTCTTAAAGTAAGACTATTCAATTCTCGGCTCCTCATCGGTGTTAGCGTGAAATTGACTTTGACCTTTCAGGATTCATTTTTTTGCTTGATGCCAAATATTTATTAGTAGAGTAATATCCATGGTAATTTGAAAAATGACACTTCAGTTCAGTAATTCATGCGTTTATGAATAACTATACACATCAGATTAAGCAAAATGAGATTTCATTCCATCAAAAGAAAAGGATTACATTACAGAGTCAGACCCATAACAACTCGATGATGGACAGACTCGATCACAAGACTAGACTTGAAATAGACTCAGAACATAGAACAGACTCAACTTGACTCGACCCGGTCTTAAATGGAGTGTCTTTGCGACCCATTTATTATTCTTATTCTATTTTTTTTAGCAGAAGTTCTAAACGCCATCACTTTACTGCGTAGCTTCAACATTCATTGGCATCATCAAAAGGGATCACTCGAGCAGTTGATCCAAGCCAAGATAGTGGATAGGATTAGGATGGGGTACATCCTCTATGAGGTTCTGAATGTCATGGAGGAGGCGGATGCATTGATCGGTGGCATGGCCTAGATTTTGGTGGTAAGCACATCTTAGGCTCATGTTGTAGTGGGGGGGTATGGGATCCGGTAGCGGCTTGTAAGGGAGGAGTTGTAGGTGGCCCTTTCTGAGTAGGTGGTCCAAGGCTGTGGAAAGGGGAACATCAAGTTTGGAGAATTCACGAGGGCCTTTTGGGCGATTTGGCAGAATAGACTGGTATGGACGGAGAGGTAGTCCATTGGTTGGTTACTAAGCGCACTGACATCCGAGGAGGCCAAGGGATAGTTGGGTCTCTTAAACTGGTGATGTGGTTCATCATTCTTGAACTTTCCTTCTCTGATGGCATCCTTTATTCTGGTGCCTATTTCAAACAGTTCTTCAAATGTTGAGATAGACTGGTAGAATAGTTTGTCGTGATACACTGGTTGCATGTTCTTGACCAGCATACGTACTTACTCTTTCTCAATAGGTTTGCGGATCATTTGGGCCACTTTATTCCTCCATCTGCTCAAAAACACAGCGAAGGACTCATTATTGATGTTCTGGCTAGTCGTCTCTAGGTCCCGAATGGTGACATCAAACTCTTGGTTGTAAGAGTAGCGATCAATAAAAGTTCTAGCAACATCTTCCCAAACTCGGGTCTTGGAGGCTTCAGGAGTTAGGAACTAGGATAGTACGACAGTCTTGGGGGTTTGAGGGAACATCATAACTATGTGCTCATGAGTGCATCCCATAGATTGGAAGATGTTCATGCACAACTTGATATGACTTTTTGGATTCCCGATCCCATCGAAGCAATCAATTTCTGGCATTTTGAAGTTCTCGGGCAGTTTTACTTTAACTGGTTCAAACAGGCCTTCTAGATCTAGCATGTAATGGCTAACCCCCTTACTCTTTCTTAGCACACTTTCCAGCTTGTCTACTTTATCCATCTTTTCTTGAAACATTTTCTCATATGTAGGTGGCGGGACCCCGTGAAACCATTCTCATTCCCCGTTATTCTTATGTACAAAGACGGGAGGTGGTACAAACCCAGGTGGTGGTGGTGGCATGAACCTTACTGGTGGTGGTGGGAACCCATGTGGGTACTGTGGCTGCTGCTATTTCAGTTCTTCCATGAAACTCAAAACTTGGGCCATGCGATCAGATTGCTGGCTTATGGTTGCTTCCAATTCAGTGACCTTGTTTTCTAATTCTTCCTGATTCATGTTGGAATGACTTAGTGAGCTAATTCTGAAGAAATGACTATTCAAACTTCTGACTCAGGATGAGGATCCTAGTTACTAACTTCAGGAATCTATACTGACCTACAGATTTGAGAGGAGGGGTGTATCAGATTCTGATAGTGACGACTAGACAAACAATGATAGTGATGTTAACGAACATGGACTGACTCATGTACAGACTGACTGAGACAGTGTGTGCAGACTGATGAGAATGGTGCATGCACATGAGACAAGCATGCAGATGCAAGCCCTAATCTATATGATGCTCCTACTTCTAATGGATAACAGTTAAGAAAGTAAGGTCCTAGCCATACAGAGTGTGCTAACTTTACTTTCCAGTATGATCAGTATGGGAGAAAGAAGAATTTCTAGGATATTTGGGAGATTCTGGGATTTGGATAGAGGTTTTGAGATAAACTGGTCATATCTGGGCAATCCGAGGGATTTGGACAGAATTTCTGGGAGAAACTGGTCATACATGGGTAATCTGGGGGATTTGGACAGAGTTTTTGGGAATAACTGGTTATATATGGGTAATCTGGGGGATTTGGACAGAGTTTCTAGGAAAAACTGGTTATGTCTGGGGAGAAATTGGTGCATTTGGGAAATCGGTTATGTCTGGGTATTTCTGGGATATCTGGACAGAGTTTTCCGGGAGAAATAGGTCATATCTGGGATATCTGGACAGAGTTTTTGGGAGAAACAGGTTATATGTGGGATATCTAGACAGGGTTTCTGGGAGAAACAGGTTAATATGATGGTGATCATACTGTCTAGCAAGTTTACATACTCCTATGTCTTAGGACCAACAAACAAGGTTTGCGGTGTATATCTTTGTGATCATGGAGCAGACATCCTTATCATGGTGCCTAGGCAGGTCAACTCAATGTGATCACATGTGAGTGATTGCCTTAGGAATCATAAGAAAAAGGTCCTGCCTCATGCCACATAAGCGTCTACATCGCGTAGGTAATCCCACCAGGGCATACAATAGTTATATCACATTGTCCTATCTGAAAAGACAAATGAACAGTCCTATGAAGGTTCTATAGGAATCTATATGCAAAGGCTGGGTTTAGTCAAAGAGGGTCCGTTGACGAGAGTTCCAATATACCGTCAGAGAGACAGTACGGAAGTTGTTACTCTTTTTGATATACCTTGGAAGATACATTATCAACAGTGACTTGTGCCCTGGCACAGCAAGACCTGAACAATGTCAGTGCCGCGTTTCAGACACAATCAGAGGAGGAAATGCAGGAGTGCAATGCGGTGAACTAGACACAATAAAAAGATGATTTTAAGGATGCTTCTTATTAGTCAAACCTCTGTATTATTTTGTTTTGAAAATAAAAGTTCCCAGTGGAGTCGCCAGATTGTGGACACGCGGAATCGGTCGTCCACTCTTTTGTTTTTGTTTGAAATTGATTTGGATCAAAGAAGAAAAGGAAGGTCTGTTGAAAACAGATACAGAGTCGCCACTAGGTCTTTAAGGAACCAATAAATCTAATTTTGACTCAACCAAATGGATAAAGGGCACCGGCCTTTCATAACCAAAGAACTTGGTTCAAGGTTTTGGTACGAGAGAGGAAGGAGCCTTTGTCGTGACTAAAATTCCCTCAACTCGCCCCGTCTCTCGACGGGCCTCAATTAACATCCAAATAATCATCTTGTACTATGTTTGGTTCGACAATTAGTATTTATGATAGGTATATTACATCACATAAGAATCTTGAAATGGAAGATCAAAAGATGAGATATCAGTTATAAGATCTAAGTCAAATATTGCACAATGTAAAAGTGAAAGATCACACAAACAAACCTAGGAAAAATAGTCTAATCACATATCAAGTATTAAAGTTTTCCTAATCTAAGGGGACATGGATTGTTCTTGAAACAAATAATCAAAGAAATCAAAATATGCTTAGCAAGCTAGTATGATGCATGTTAATCTTTGAGAAAAGAAGATCTCTCAATCCCCGGGACGGATGAGAAAGGAAGATTAGATTGAGGGGGAGCATGAACGTATGATCAAGTTCATTCCTTATAATCTCTTTAGATTAGGAGTCAGAAAAATCTCAAACCTTGCATGGATGCAATGCATGGTCTTATAATGTGCATAGGTTGTAGGGTGTTTGTGTACATGAATTTTTTAAAGTGGCTTAGAAGTCTAAAGTATGCATGAATGCATGAAGGAAATCATGTGATATGTACAAATGTAGTATGAACTACTTCCTAAGAGATGAGCTAATTTGGAGTGTATGAAAGTATCAAATCAAAGAATGAAAGTAAAGGTATGCTTGCTGTGAATTGTGAACAGAACAGTGAGTTGATCTTGTAGAAATTGAAAAGTGGGGTTAGAAATGTTTTCAATGCATGGAGATCATCCATATTGTGTCTAGAACACATATCAAAAAGCCAATCTTCAATAACTATTACAGATTGAGAGAAATCATATAAAACAATAGAGGTTACTCAGAAACAGAGTCCGTACAGTCGACTGAAATGTTGAAAAATCTTAGAAAATGAAAACAAAACATTTGGAGGACCATATTATATAGAAAGTTCCCTAATACACTAAAATTCAAGGGAAAAATGGATTGGGACCACTCCTTTTGGAAAAGTTTTCTGTAAAATAAGTTGAAAATCAACCAAGCTGCTGTGACAGTAAAGACAGAATACCTGGACAGAATGTTTGGACCAAAATAGAATCCTTCCAAGTGTTTTCAAGCCAAGCCAAAAATCATGGGTGTTTTATAATGAGTTAGGAAGACTTTTCAAGTGGTCTTGCATCCATACATTGAGTATTGAGTTCTAGAGAAATCTTTGAACTCAGATCATTCACTATTTTGAAGATTTCTTGAGAAAACAAAGGTTTTATTTCTTGAAATCAAAAAGAGGGGTTTATGAGGGGTTTTGAAATAGAGGTTTTAAGGTATATTTTTAGCATTTAAATGCAAGTTATGACCACTTGAAATATCAACATTGAACTCATATCAAGAACCTCTAAGATTGTTGGAGAGCATTGTTTCCATTTGAGTATAACTTCAAGAATACTTTGGAAGTATTGAAGTTGGAATCATCATCTATCAAACATGTTTTTGAGGTCAAGAGCTACTATCCATAAGGATTCACTCACCTCAAACTTCATGTCATCACTTAGATGATGATGAACTAGTAATTAATCAAAGAAAAATCAAGAAGAAATAGGGGAAGAAGAGATGAACATTTATATAAACAAGCAAGTAAATAGCAATCAATAGATGATAATCAATGTGATATTGGACTTGTAGCTTGGTGTTTTACTCATAGATATTGACATTTAGACATGGAAGTAGCTTCCTAACTCAAGAATGCTCAAGAATTGTGATTGGGGGGTATTTGAATGTGAAGTATAAGAGAAGTGATGGAAGAAAACAAAATTAAAACTCACTTTCTTATGGAAAATCAGTGGGAGAAGCTCCCTTTCTTTCTTCTAAACCTATCTCTATCTCTCTTTCTCTCTACAACTTTCTCAAGCTTTGCACTTAGCCCCCCCCAAAATGAAGAGCAAAGGGGGTTTATATAGGCCAATTCGGGGTGGTTTTGAGATTTAGAAAGTGCTCCAATTGGTCCCAAACATATGTGAACATAAAACTACATCGTTTTGGTATTTAATTATTCAATTTGGACCCCCAAAATAAATTACAAAAATGGGTTCTACGGGGGTTGAGTGCCGCCGTGGCATTGTCCATGTGCCGTCGCGGCAGTGGCCCAGTGCCGCCGTGGCACTACTCCTCAGACGCCCAGAAATTTGTATTTAGGCCCCTAGAGGTTCCAGTATTCGCAAAATGGCCATATTTCGTCCGAAATTCACAGAAAATGCGTACGAACTCCAAATTGAGCTTGTGATATACCGTTGGAAAGGTAATGCAGTCTAATTTACATAAAAAAATAGTTTGAAGATAGGTCACTTTGAAAAGTTTTGTGATTTCCGCGATAAAAAGCCGATTTAATTGCCTTTTTCACCTTCGGAAATTCATAGTAAATTTGTTTTAAATCCAAAAATTATGTGCAATATACCATTGGAAAGCTATTGACCTCTAATAACCATAAAAAATATTTGAAAAATGATACTGCAATCCGGCTTCAAAGTCAACTTTTAGATCAAATCGGTCAATCCGGGATTTTCAAGAAGTTCTGGGAACCTCCAGGAGCTCCCAGGAGTTGACGTTTTCATCCGATTTTCTTTTTAAACTCATTTTAATACTTTTTGCATGATCTCAAAACTTTTGAGTGAATTCAGATGATTTCGGTCAAATCTTGGTCAAATCTGGTCAAACTTTGGTCAAACCGGTCAACGAGGACTTTCCGGGAACTTCTGAGACTTTCGGGGATCTCTGGGAGCTGACGATTTCACTTAATTTTACTTCAAATCTCATTTTACCACTTTTCTTATGACGTAGTATGTTTCTAGAGCTTTCGGTCCAAATCTGAGAGTTTTTATGCTTTCAGGGAGTATTCTAGTTATTCTGAGCATTTTGAGAGATAAAACTAACTTCCAAGAGTCCTTTTTGAGTCTTTTTTGATCGTTGTGAACCAACAAGCTATGGGTCTCCTAAATTTGATAGCCAACAAAATGGGGTGTCTACAATGACATTGAGTCGTGGTAATTAATGATATGCCTTGTTTAAAACGTTGCGTCCCTGAAATGCGGTAAACATGATATAGTGTTCTTAAAAACTGGGGACGGACTGACGTGGAATCCATGACATGCGGTGAGCAGGATATATTGCTCTTAAAAGTGATGGACGGAATAAGGGTGTATCCCTAGAGTTAAACGATTGAGTCTGTTCCATTCAGCTAGAATATGTTGAATGTCGGTCTTCGGATAGCAAGACGATAAGGGTTGGTTAACGATGTTGAATAAGGAGCAAGATATTATTATAGTAAAACTTATCTCGTGTCTTCATGAAATTGTTTTACTTCAGATAATTGGTACTTTGTTAGTTTATGCTCACTCAGCTCTCAATAAGCTGACAGCCTTTATTGCCTGGACCTTCCCCCGTTCAAACTATCCTGTACCTCATTCTGCAGGTGACGGATCCTACAACGACAGTTACTATCCGGGAGATGAATACACAGAGGGTGGTCCCACTGATGACACCTATGTCGGGGAGGACTGCTATGCTGATGTTTACGCCAGCTGAAGACTTGGAGATAGTTAATAGTTTATTTATTTATGTTTAGACTGTTTTGTTATATTTGGTACTTGGGCATATGTTGCTTCCAAACCTTATATATTTCCGCTGTAGCTTTACTGTTGTAATAACTTTGATGCTTGTTGGTAATAGAAGCAACGATTTTGTATATCCAGTTTGTTTTTATTACTATTCTTGTTGTAGACTAGTACTGTGTGGTGTGGATCATTAGTGACTTTCACCCGTCATTCCCTATGGACCCAAAAAGGAAATTTATTTTTCGATAATTTTGCTGCTCCGGGGCGTGACATGGGTTATGGACCTCCTTATTTTAAAAACCCAAACCTAAGTTAAAAGATTGATTTGACTACTATTCTACATTGATTTTTTATAAGACATTTCCACTTCTTTTATATACTTTCTTTCCATAAGCTAGTAATCTTGTGTTGAGAAAATACTCCCTTACGCGCACGCAGAGGGGGGTGGGGTGGTGGTGTTGGTGAAATCTTGAATTCAGACTGTCCGATTTGGCTTGAAAATCGTGACTTGCGCAAGAGCATCCTGCGAACATGAATGCAGCTCGAATTATACTCTCACGCATAGGGGTGGTACTGTCACGTTTTTGTTGCTGGTATTAAATGTTTTCGACTGTTGGAACATCCTGCACATGCTAAAATTGTTTTAACTCTATATGACTGTTGGAGTCATTATTCTACACATGTTTAAAACCTTGTTTTAACTCAATATAACTGTTGGAGTCATTTCTATATTAAAAATATGATTGTTGGAGAGTCATTATTATCTTACTTTGTTATACTATATATATGAATCCCACTCTTCCAGTTCAAAATACACACAAAAAAACAATCTTCCTTTTGTCAGCTCTTCTATTTTCTTTTTCCTTCCTCACTGATATTTCTGGAGCAATTCTGAGTACTCAAATTACTCTTCCAATTTAAGTGCATGTTTGAAAGAGTTGGTTGCTGAATCCTCGAGAGTATAGCGTTGTGACTTTGTGCATCAAGTCACTGACTCAGAGGGGCGGAATTGTTCTTAAGGATAGTGCAATACAGTGCACACCTCAACCAAGAATCATAGTTTCATCTTTCTATTTCCAACACTGAGATGGTCCGTTTAGGATCCCATTGCCGGAACCGGGCTCTGACCTGACCAGAAACCGCGTAGGCTCCGACCTTACCAGAAGAGCTTGTGGACTGAGAGAGTTTTTGGTTAAGAAGGGTTTGGGGTTAGGTTTAGGGATAGAGGGGTAGTTTGGGGATTTTGTTTAAAAATGAATAAAACAATAGAAAATGGGTGTATTTAGCAAATTGATGGGTGTATTTAGCCCCACCCTAAAATAATTGTGATTTGAATAAATGAATAGTAAAACGAAGGAAGGATGGTTGGAGTTCATTTCTGCAAAAGGTGCCCTCTCCTTAAAAAAGAAGGAGATGCCAAAATAAAGAAAAAAAATGAAGGGCTTGAATTGGAGATGCTCTTAAAGAGCAAGTGCGTGGTGTCGAAAGTAAAATATGTGGGTTAGATAACTTAGATAAAATTTCTTGAAGGCCTCGTTTGGCTGGCCGAATAAAACTCTCAGATAGGACAGGATAAGGCAGGATTGGATAGGATAGTAATCATGTCAGATAAGTTGTTATGATGTCATGTGTTTGGAACGTGCTGGATAAAACTATCAGATAAGTTGTTATATCCAAATCCTGTGATTGGTCGTGCCCGGATATAAGTTCCGGATAATAATTAAATGATTATTTTTTAACACAAAATGGGGTCTGAAGAGAGAGAGAGAGAGAGAGAGAGAGAGAGAGAGATATCTGAAAATGAAAAAGGGGAGAAAAATGGATATGAACAAAATAAAAATGAGATCTGAAAAAAATAAATAAATAAATAAAAAGAGGCAGATCTGAAAATGTAAAAGAAAAGAAAAAAAAAATCTAAAAGAAAATAAAGTAGAAAAAAAAAGACCGGAAAATGAAAAGAGAGGAAAAAAAATCATGTATGAAAATGAAAAAAAAAAAATGATCTGAAAGGGGAAAAAAAAAGTTCTTTTTTCCCAAGAAGTTATCCCAAACTTCTAATCCCACCTAATATCAGCTCTTCCATGGGTTAGAGTTATCACACTCTCCATGAGATAAAAACCTAGTTCTGGACTATTTTATCTTGTCCAATAATGCCACTAAACGCTGGATAGGATAAAAGTTAGGGATTATTACAAATCAGTCAACTTTTGTTTGGCATTTTAAAGGACAGTCAATTACTTTTTCAAAATGAAAAGAAAATCAAGTTAAAACTAAAAATTTAAAAATACATCAATTTTTTAATTTTTTTAAATAAAAAATTACATTTACCTCCCCCATCTTCTTCCGCACCACCATCTCCATCACCTATCACCACCATGGCTGGCCACCACCACCAGCCACCACCACACCACCACCACCACCACCACCAGCCACTACCACGGCCACCACCATCACCACCACAATCTCTTTCTCTCTCTCTCTCTCTCTCTCTCTCTCTCTCTCTGTATATATATACTACCTCCGTCCCATTTTATGTGTCCATCTTGGGGAATCCAACTATTTAAGGGGACAAAAAGAATCTACACCTACTTTCCACAATTGCTCATGATTATTGCACTTTCTTTTTTTGTTTTGTTTTGGTGTTGATTGCAAGGAATGGTAGTTTGGGAAACTAAGCAAATTTTGCATACTAATTTAGGAAAGTGGACAACAATTTTGAGAGATCCCAAAAAGAAAAGATGGACACATTAAATGGGACAGAGGGAGTATATATATATATATATATAATATGGCTACCACCACCCCAACCTCTCTCTATTTCTTCTCTCTCCTCTCATCACCACCACTGCCTTGCCAAAAAAAAAAGTTGTAAGTTGGAGCAGCTGTCGAAATAGCAGGAGCAACTCACCAAACTTATTGGAGGCAACTCACCAAATGTAAGGAGCAACTCAACAAACGGAAAGAATAATGTTGCTCCTTACACTTGGTGAGTTGCTCCCGATACGTTTGGTGTGTTGCTCCTTCTGTTTGGATAATTGTTCCAAAAACCTACTTTTTTTTTCTTTTGTAGTGGCGATGGTGGATGAGTGAGGTGGCCCGTGGTAGTCGTGGCTATGATAAGAGAGAGAGAGAGAGAGAGAAAAGAGATCAAAGAGTGACAAGAGATAGAGAGGTTGGGGTGGGGGTGGTGGGGGCGGTGGTGGTGGAGCAAGGTGTAGATTATTTTTGGAGCAATTGTCTAAACATAAGGAGCAATTGACAAAACGTATCGGGAGCAACTCACCAAATGTAAGGAGCAACAGTACTCTTTTCGTATGGTGAGTTGCTCCTTACGTTTGATGAGTTGCATCCAATAAATTTGGTGAGTTGCTCTTACCGTTTGAACAGTTGCTCCAACCTGTAATTTTTTTTTTTGTTTGGCAGTGGCAGGAGTAGATAAAGTAGGAGGCCCGTGGTGGTGGTGGTGAGAAGAGAGAGGTAGGGGTGGTGGTGGCCATATATTATATATATATACTCATATATATATATATATATAGACAGCGGCGGACCCAGGATTTTTGGCCAAGGGGGGCCTAGCTTATACGGTAGCTCAGGGGCAGCGCCCACAAGGTGAATTTTTTTTGGATCTACCTATACATAATTATATGTAAAATGGTAGAATCGTATATAGGATTGGTTTAACACCCATACTTTGGGGTAATTCATGTAATTTTAGGGGCTTATGTTTAAAACATTTAAAACATTACATGCAAGTATAGAATTTTCAAAAGTATAGGGGGACCTATGTCTAAAACTTGTTAATATTACATGTAAGTCAAGAATTTTTAAAAGTGCAAAGAGGCCTTTGTTTAAAACTAGAATTTTTAGAAGTTCAGGGGGGCCTGTGTGAAATTTAAGAGGACCTATTTCTAAAATCTAAAAACTATTACATATAATTTTGTAATTTCCAAAAATTTAAGGGGGGCCTGTGCCAGTCCTGAAATATGCCTAGGTCCGCCATTGTATATATATAGAGAGAGGGGTTGTGGTGGTGGTGGTGGTGGCCGTGATGGTGGTCGTGATGTAGTGGTGGTTGGTAGTGGTGGTGGTCGAGGTGTGGTGGCCAGCCATATTGGTGGCAGCTGATGGAGATGGTGGTGAGGAAGAAGATATGGGTGGTAAATGCATTTTTTTTCTTAAGAAAAAAAAAATCAAAAGGTTGGTGTGTTTTTTTAATTTTTAGTTTTAACTTAATTTCTTTTTCATTTTGAAAAAGAAGCTGATTGACTTTTAAAATTTTAAATAAACTTAATTGATTTTTAATAATTCCTAAAAATTATCCTATTATATCTCTTATCTTGACTACCAAACAAGGCCTAAGGGTGAAAAACAGTCCAGGCCAGCATAACTTAATTAGAATGCACTTTACAAAACAATCGCTTACTTTATGGTGCATTGTTTCTAAGAATATTGAAAGAGCAACATTTATTAATACTCTCTCCGTCTCATTTTGTGAGTTCTATATTCTATTTTGAGATGTCCCAAAATTAGTGTTTACTTTCCTAATTTGGCATATAATTTTTAATTACTTTCCAAAAACTACCCTTCATTGAAATCTACAACAAGACAAAACTAAAAAAGTAGTGAATAATTAAAGACAATTGTGGAAAGTAGGTATAGATTCTTCTTGTCCCCTTAATAAGTTGAGTTCTCAAAGATGGACTTACAAAATAAGATGGAGGGAGTACATACAAGCATTTATATATATATATATATATATAACTATATATGTATTTTTAGCCTGAGTAAAAAATGAGTAATACTTGGAACACAACTAAAAGACACAACCTTGGGACACAACCTCCATTTTGTGTCTATCTCTCTCCTAGTGGGTATTGTGGGGTCCACTGACATTGTGGGGCCCGTCAAAAAAGAGATAGACACAAAATGAAGATTGTATCCCAAGGTTGTGTCTTTTTATTGTGTCCCAAGTATTTGTGGAGTCCACTGACATTGTGGGGCCCGTCAAAAAAGAGATAGACACAAAATGAAGATTGTATCCCAAAGTTGTGTCTTTTGATTGTGTCCCAAGTATTACTCGAAAAAAATATAGGAGTATGCATCTTCAGTTGCTGGCATTACCTTTAATAAGTGATGATATATGGTCGGGGAATTATGTAGTGGAGCGGGGCAGTTTTGCTCCACGTGAAGCACAACAAAGGAGAGTCGTTGGATGAGAAGAGGAGTTCATCAATAAGTGACAAGTGTCCAAGTGGGTTTGGAAAGTTTCAAACATTGCTTACCTACTAACGCCTAAACCAGTTGCCCCACCAACTGTAGGGAAAAAAAAGGGCAAATTACATTGACATCCTTGAGGTAAATGACAATTACAGTAACCTCCCCACTAGTTTGGAAAATAACACTTACCTCCCCTCTACCTACAGTTTGTGTGTAAGATTACCAATTAACTTCTTATCTCCTTATATATATATGTGTGTGTGTGTGTGTGTGTGTGTGTGCGCGTGTGTGTCCCCGCGCGCGCGTGCATTAGGTAAAATTATATACACATTAGCAAATTTTATAGATTTAGATTTATAGTATTTAGCCCTAACTTTATAAACATTTGCAGTTCGAAAAAAAATAAATTAATAAATAAAAGAGTAATGCTATGCTTCCCAAATTTCTTTTCCAAAAGTGTTTCACAACACATGTGGCAGTGGACCCAGTTGATTTTGATTGGTTGATGTTAAAGTGATTTCACAGTGATCCCACTTCAATATAATTTGCGATGAAATTTGGGAAGCATAGCATTAATTAACCATTTTGAGTAATTAATGCTATGCTTCCCCAATTTTCATCTCAAATGAAAATTTAAAAATTTACAATATTTTATAGATTTAGTTTTTTAATATTAAGCCATTAACTTTTTTGTCCAAGTAATAGGTGAAAGACATTAGAACATTTATTTAGAATAATGTTATGCTTCCCAAATTTTAATCCCAAAGGATGTTGAAGTGGGACCATTGTGGAACCACTTTAACATTAGAGAGCATTTTTGTTCACCCAAAAAACGGTTCATCAATGCTCACCCAAGCATCCCATTGGTCAATGCAGTGGGACCCAGTGGCCAACAAATGATGTTTAATCTTGGGTCCCCCTGCATTGGTCAATGAGATGCTTGGGTGAGCATTGGTGAACCATTTTTTGGGTAAGCAAAAGCATTTTCTTAACATTAACCAATCAAAATCAACTTGGTCCACTGCCACATGTGTTAAGAAACACTTTTGGGAAAGAAATTTGGTAAGCATAACATTACTCTTTTATTTTTAAAGTTTTATAAAGATATTTTTTTCGAACGGCAAATTTGTATAAAGTTAGGGCTAAATACTATAAATCTAATTTTGTAAAATTTGCTAATGTTTATATAATTTTATCTAATGCGCGACACACACAAACAAACACACACACACACACATACACACACAAACAAAATTTTATCTAATGCGCGCTCGCGCACACAACCATTAACTTTTTTTTTAGTTAGGAACATTTGAACTTTTTTAAGAAACAATTGGACCTTAGTAAAGAACATTTGGACTTTCTTAAGAAACAATTGGACTTTCTTCAGAACCATTTGGACTTTTGTAAGGAATATTTGGACTTTCTTAAGAAATATTTGGACTTTAGTAAGGAACGTTTGGACTTTTTTAAGAAACATTTGGACTTTAGTAATGAATATTTGGACTTTCTTAAGCAACACATGGACTTTATTAAGAAACATTTGGACTTTAGTAAGGAACATTTGGATTTTCTTAAGAAATATTTATATTTTAGTAAGGAACATTTGGACTTTTTTCAGCAACATTTGGACTTTCTTAAGCAACATATGGACTTTATTATATTACATTTGGACTTTAGTAAGGAACATTTAAACTTTTTTAAGAAACATTTGGACCTAGTAAGGAACATTTAGACTTTCTTAAAAATATTTGGACTTTCTTCAGAAACATTTGAACTTTTGTAAGGAGCATTTGGTATTTCTTCAGAACTATTTAGACTTTTGTAAGGAACATTTGGTACCTTATTAAGAAAAAGTTGAACTTTCTTGAGAAACTCATTATTTCTAATATGTCGGTGACTAGTCTGCACTGCCCTATTGATTAAGGCTAGTTACTGCTCAGTCAAATGACTAGTATCTACTGCCCTATTGATTAAAGCTATTCACTGCTCAGTCAATGACTAGTCTGTACCGCCCTATTGATTAAGGCTAGTCACTGCTCAGTCAAATGACTAGTATGTACTGCCCTATTGATTAAGGCTAGTCACTGCTTAGTCAATAACTAGTCTACACCCGTGAAATGCATCAATCAAACCCGTGAGCCACATTCACGGGTCCGTGGTCAATATAAACAACAAATTACACCCTATAAAGAGTAGTAAGTTGAATGGGAAGATTACTTTTCTACTAACTCAGATCACGTTACGATGACTAGAGGTGTAGGAAGAGGAAGGGGGAGAGGTGCAGGAAGAGGAAGGGGAAATGTTTGGACTTTCTCAAGTAATATTTGTATCTTATTAAGGAAATTATGAATTTTAAGGATGCTTTGGTCATATTAAAGAACTGTTTGGATTTTCTTCAGAACCATTTGGACTTTTGTAAGGAATATTTGGTATTTTTTCAGAACCATTTGGACCTTAGTAAGGAACATTTGGACTTTAGTAAGGTACAGTTGGACTTTAGTAAGGTACAGTTGGACTTTAGTAAGGAACATTTGGACTTTCTTAAGAAACATTTGGACCTTAGTAAGGAACATTTGGACTTTCTTAAGGAACATTTGGACTTTCTTCAGCAACATTTGGACTTTAGTAAGGAACATTTGGACTTTCTTAAGTAACATATGAACTTTATTATGTTACATTTGGACTTTAGTAAGGAACATTTAAACTTTCTTAAGAAACATTTGGACTTTAGTAAGGAACATTTGGACTTTCTTAAGGAACATTTGGACTTTCTTAAGCAACATTTGGACTTTAGTAAGGAACATTTGGACTTTCTTAAGCAACATATGAACTTTATTATGCTACATTTGGACTTTAGTAAGGAACATTTAAACTTTCTTAAGAAACATTTGGACCTTAGTAAGGAACATTTGGACTTTCTTAAGCAACATTTGGACTTTAGTAAGGAACATTTGGACTTTCTTAAGCAACATATGAACTTTATTATGTTACATGTGGGATTTCTGTGAGGTGCTCAAATTTCATTACAACTATAATATGGCAACAAGGTATCTCCACAATCGTGAACAACATACACGAACACTCTAGTCTGCCGTCTGATGGATGCTACATTCCACCTCAATTTCAGTTAAATCCACACCATCGTTGAAATGTAGTCAGAATCATTGTTAAATCAATATACTGGTCCATTATAATTCACACCATATGTTGTCTTAAATTCTACGGAGATGCTTAGTTTTTCGAGGTGTTGCTTTTCAATTCACTATGTATTATTCCTTTCACTAGTTTGTATTGTGTTCTTTATTTTCTTAGAAATGTTTGGACTTTCTTCAGAACCTTTTGGACTTTTGTTAGGAACATTTGGTATTTCTTCAGAACTATTTGGGTCTTAGTAAGAAACATTTAGACTTTCTTCAGAACTATTTGGACTTTTATAAGGAATATTTATTTTTTGTTAAGAAACATTTGGACTTTCTTAAGCAACACATGGACTTTCTTAAGAAACATTTGGACTTTAGTAATGAACATTTGGACTTTCTTAAGAAACATTTAGACTTTAGTAAGGAACATTTGGACTTTCTTAAGAAATATTTGGACCTTAGTAAGGAACATTTGGACTTTCTTAAGAAATATTTGGACTTTCTTCAGCAACATTTGGACTTTAGTAAGGAATATTTGGACTTTCTCAAGCAACATATGTACTTTATTATGTTACATATGGACTTTAATAAGGAACATTTGGACTTTCTTAAGAAACATTTGGACTTTATTAACGAACATTTGGACTTTCTTAAGAAACATTTGGACTTTAGTAAGGAACATTTGGACTTTCTTTAGAACAATTTGGACTTTTGAAAGGAACATTTGGTATTTCTTCAGAACCATTTGGACCTCAGTAAAAAATATTTGGACTTTCTTAAGAAATATGTGGCCTTGCTTAAGAAATATTTGGACTTTAGTAAGAAACATTTGGATCTTAGTAAGGAATATTTGGACTTTCTTATGAAACATTTGAACTTTTGTAAGGAACATTTGACGATCTATTTTCCTAATGATGTAATCTACTCATTTGTGTTGTGCTTGTGTTGTTATATACAAGATATAGTACATAAAGAAAAGAAATAATTGAAAGGTATTCTAGTTAAATTTATTTTACTTTAATATATTTTAAGTGACTTTGATTGAATAATTTTCTAATTCTTTCAGTGATGCGCATTACTCATAACAATATTTTGTACAACAAAATTATTCACAATAGTTGTAAAATATCTAAAAAGTGAAGATATGTTGGCCTTCTCAAATTAGAACTTCACTCGAGTGGTCTTCTATCTTGAATTAGAGTTGAAATAGAATGAAATTTATATATGTTTGTAAGATAAAACTAAAAATACAAAGATATAGTGAAAATAAAAAAGGGTGAAAATTAAATGTTTCTCCATTCAACATCCTTCTTCAAATTTCTCTTAAAAAAGTCCAAGCTTTGCCTCCAAAGTTGGTTGTTAGCTTATTAAATGGTGTTTAATGCAACAACCTTAATAAAAGCTAGGGGTGCAACTCGGGCGGGACCTAGAGGGTTTTGGCTCTGCCCAAGCCCGAGCCCTAATTCAAGAAGTCTGCCTAAGCCCGAGCCCGAGCCCGACATAAACCCGTACATGTCAACCCGAGCCCGGTTTGTGAATTAGTACTACAACCCGAGCCCGAGCCCGAATTGAGCCCGAATTGCAATTTTTTTTTTGGTGCAAGCCGATTTTTAGTATATAAACAACAATATGTAGAGTTTCAAATCAAATTTTTTTTTGTTAATATTTGAGAAAAAACATTTATTTATTAATTTAGTGCTAAAATAATATCTAATAATGTATTATTATCACTAAAAAACACTATAATATATAAATATAATATAAAAAATAATACATAAATAGAATTCGGGCTCGAGCTCGGGTTCCACGGGTTAGCAAAATTTTGCCCAAGCCCGGCCCGAATTGAATTCGGGCTTGAATTTTTCGGCCCAAGCCCGCCCATGGTGAAAGTACCGCGGGCCCAAGCCCGGTAATTTTCGGGCCGGGCTCGGGTTGGCCCGCCCGAGTTGCACCCCTATTAAAAGCAAATCAAACATTAATAAAAATAAACCTTAAATTCTTGTATCTTTTTCAGTCTATGGATGATAGTTGGACTTTAGTTGGTTGTATTCAACATCTATTCCATTAAGTACAATATAGTGATGATTAGTGTTTTGCAAATTTGACACATTTCTTTGCAAAGTCCAACCAATCTTTATCAAAGTCTAAACAACCTTTAGGAAAGTCCAAACCTGCTATTTACTCTCTTCGTTTATTTTTTATTTATTATTTATTTTTACCAAACTTGAATTTTGTTTAGTTGTGTACAATGGTTATTTCATAAGGTACAACATAGTGATGATTAATATTTTGCAAACTTGGCACAATTCTTTTCGAGGTCCAAACAACCCTTATGAAAGTCTAAATCTGCTATTTACCTTTTTTTTTTTTTACTTACTTGAATTTTATTTAGTTGTGTACAATATTTATTCCATAAGGTACAACATAATAATGCATATTATTTTACAAACTTGACACATTTCTTTGCAATGTCCAAATAATCATCGTCAAAGTCCAAACAGCTCTTAAGAAAGTCCAAACTTGCTATAGCAGGTTGCAAGACATTTAATACCCTAATACTATGGCAGCCTTTCTTCTTCTTAAATATTTAATGGGCTGAATTATGTCAGCCTTTTTATATCTCTTCCAATCAACACTTGCCACATATATAGTGATTTTGCCCACTACAGCCGGGACCCTATATGGTCTGAGCAAAAAAAAAAAAAAAAAAAGTGATGATGTATGATGAAACTTTAGTTGACGAAGCAGGAGCAAATTACAGTAATAACTGGAGTATATCATATGATGGAGTATGGGGCCGCCGCATTCAATCTATCTAGTGACATGAGTAGGGTTCTGAAGTGATCCAGATTCAGATTCAGATCCATCCCAGCCACAGCCAGTGGAGAAAGAAGATTGGTGATTTACACGCGCCTCTTGCTGCGCTGGATCAAGAAGGTTACAATGTGATGTGCAGTGCAGAGGTCAAATATTTGTCAGCCCAGAACATGCTTTGCTGACTAGCTCCACCAATCATGTACGCTATGTGCTACCCAAGACAAAGCTGCCTCGATCCCCACTTCCAACGTCCAATCCTCTCCTTTGGGAACGTGCTCAAAATCTCTGCTGGGGGTGAGTGAGTGGGTAGGGGTAGGGGTAGGGTCAAGGGTGTGTGAGTGATATGCAGCTGATGTCAGCCCTAAAGTAGCGGCAGTGGCTTCCCATTTGAGCAGCAGCTGCCAACAAGTGGCTTTCAACCCTCCCTGAGACGAGACCCCATCTCTTACAATGGCATTAAATTAAAAAAAAAAAATGTGTAACAATTTCGCCGCTCCACATCAACAAAATGGACTCCAAAGTGACTAACTTTGCTGTCCTAACTTACAATGGCATTAAACAGCAGTACAAATTTTGTTGTCCTTGTCATATGTAGTAATTTTGTTACATTTGCTTATTGCATCAAATGTATTTTTTTAGAATAAAAAATGTGGGGGAGAGAGAGGGAATGTGGTTGAATGATAAAAAGTGATAAAAAAAAAAAAATTGAATATAAAAAGATAAAAAAAATAAAGATACATTAAAATAATTAACATTTGACGTATACTTTGGAGTGTATGAGTTTGATTATAAATTTTTACACCAAATAAGTGCTTTAATTTAATGTATAAATTTTGCCTTCTCCTTTAAATATGGACTAAGCCACAGCTTAACCGTGATGTTTAATTTAGCTGCCCTGCCCTGCCCTGCCCTGCCCTGCCCTACCCATCCCATGATCAAAGTATAGTTGGAGCCCCCATGACATTTATGAATTATGACCAATCCAATCGTCTCTGCATGAATTGGTGCTAGCTTTCCCAAGCAACCTGTTCGAAGCTGACCCTTCTAGGAAGGATATTGGTCTGTGTCACAGTTGTGAGCCCTGTGGTTATTACCCAAGCTTCGCGCAACGGAAAACCATGTGCTTAAAAGGGTTTGCCAGGATTCCTCTACTTGCCCCTGTGTGCGTCAGTCGGAACGAGTGACCCGTGTGGGCTTTGCGGTGGGCCAATTGTGTGGGGCTTGGGGTTGGGTTTGGGCTGGATTGGGTGTGTGCGTTAGGGTGTGTGTGCGTGTCTAGTCCGGACCAAGGTAAGTAATAAAAAAAAAAAAAAAAAAAAAAGGGTTTGCCAACGAAAAAAACAAAATTTAATGATTTTTTAAACTCTGATATATATATATATATATATAATACATACAAAATTTTATAGAAGATTAATTAAATAATTATTCTTGAAGCGTGTTTTATAAAGTATTGAATCACATGAAAAGTTTACCAAATTATCCAAGCGTTCAAAATTCACAAGTATTGATCACATGAACAAATCACAAACTAGATCTGTTCAAGGCCTAAAGTAGCCGTAAGCTTGTGTTGGGAAATAATGTGATGTGTTAGTTCACATTTTGTTTCTCAAACATCATATATAATAATAATATATATAATAATAATAATAATAATAATAATGTTGTAAAACTCTTTCCGAATCTAATTAGAAAATGGATAAACTACAAATTACACCCCTATATATAGTTTGAGGGTTGTGATAATTTGGTCCATATAGTTTCAATTTTGACAATTTATACCTTATAGTTTGAAAATTGTGCAAAATCCACTCAATAACACAAAAAGCAAGGGCACAATGGGAATGCCACATTATTTCCAGCCAAAAATGACCCCATGTGCAGGGGCAAACCCAGGAGTGTAATTCAGTGGGAGCAGAAACTTATACATGGGTTCTAGGGATTATCATTTTATCGATTTATTTATTTATTTTTTATGGATAGAAATAATATAATTCTATGTGATTTTTTTGCACACACTAATCTATTTCATAAGTAACTTATAATCTTTTAAACAATTTAATACACTTAAAGCTTATAATATGATCATATCTTACAGTCTATTAAACCATCTGATTAAGCTTACAATATGATAAATATAAATAACTAATTAAGCTTATAATACAAAAAAATTGTGAAAGAATTATGGGATAGATTAGTTTGTAAAAAAAAAATGGTCGGGGTGTTACTCCTGAACCCTCCATATAAGCTCTTGCTCTCACTGAACTACACTCCTGAGTCTGCCCCTTCACATGTGGTCATTTTTGGCTGAAAATAATGTGACATTCCCATTGTGCCCCTTTTTTTTTTTTTTTTTTTTTTTTGTAATTGGGTAGATTTTGCACAATTTTCAAACTATAGGGTATAAATTGCCAAAATTGAAACCACAAGGACCAAATTGTCACAACCCTCAAACTATAAGGGTGTAATTTACAATTTATCCTTAGAAAATTATATTTGATTGGAAGACTTTCTTTGATAAAATATAAAACTAATAGTATTATTATACTACTTTCATATTAACATCTTCATATCAAGTACACTCTCTCACAACTTTTTCCAATTACACATTGCTCTTTTGTGTGTGATCTCTTAGGTTCATACTAATCTGGTAGTATGTACTAATACTTTAAAGTATTATAATTAGAACTCTTTCTAATTAATTTAAATTATAACATCTTCTAATTCTCCCTTGTAGAAATAATTGATATTAATATTTATTATTTTCGGACTTTCACTAATCACGAGTGACACCTAGCAGTATATCATGACACACTCCAGATAGTCTGAAAAATAGTAAACCTTTCCGTTAACAGTTACCGTGCAATTCAATCCTTCTATCATACCATGTTCTAATTAACTCTTTTGGGCAATGGACATACCGATATAATTATATATTCTCAATCTAATTGATATTTCTTTATTTGGTGAAATTAGAAAACTCTTTTATAATTCTGACACTGTATGTTGTGAACAAAACTTGATCAACTATAATGTCTCGGATCTAAGGATTACTTGTACCACTATAACTTGGTAGATAAGTAATACTCCATTTGGATGCTCTCAATAGTTGATTACGTTCAGTGAATTTGTTCTATAACAAGCACCTACATGCATGTTCTAGTGTCCCCACATTGATGAGTTAAGACTAATCATATCTCATAATCCTACGACTAAAAATATTTTTAGAATAAAGTAATCGAAAAGTCTATAGTCTTTTTCCTTAACTATTTAAGTACATATGTTCTCCACTTTAATTCTATGGACCTATCATATAAATGTTAAATAACAATAATGATAAATAATAAACTTTCCTTTTATTAATATGAAACTGTTATTACAAGGTAATATTCCTAAAACACTACTCCAATCTAATTGGCTTTTAGGGCATACTACTAACATCCCACATGTCACGCCCCGGAGAAGCAAAAATAGAGAAAACAAGTTCCTTTTTGGTCCCGTAGGTTCGTGACTGGTGAATAACCGCATTGTCATCTACTCAAACCAACAAAAACAACAATAGGGAGGATGCTATTCATAAAACATATCTTATTAACATAATCAGAGGCTACAGCGGAAATATAAAAGGTTTGGAAGCAACATATGCCCAAGTACCAATTATAAAAGTATACTAAAATTATTACAATAGCTGGCTTAGAGTTTGAAGCCTATAATAATAATTAACAGAAGTACAACAGATATACAAATTGTCTAATACAAAGCAGCATGCCTTCATCTTCAAGCCTTCAGCTCCAAGTCCGGCGGAACACCAGTCTCTGTCCTCAAGACCTGCCAAGCTCTAGACATTGGAATGTCCGGGGCACAAATGCCATCAGCTATGAATACAAAGCTGAGTGAGTACACTAAACAACACTACTCACCGTTATTGTTCAGCATTTTAAAATGCGGTTAATCTCTTAACAATGACATCACTCATGGATATAGCAGAAGTCTCATGAAACTATACATGAATTCAATGATAGCAGGAAACATATTAAATGAAATTAATAATAAAGATCATGGTATAAATATCTCATCACGTATTCACCAAATCCATGCATGAACCCATGCAACCACCCATGCAACTACCTTTATGTCGGGACGCTAAATCCACGACTAAACATTAATCTCATCATATCCGCACTCATATTCATAACTCTATCCATCTTTGTATCCATACATCAATACCATATTACAAATCTGTATTCATTCGACGATACCATAATCTCAAATCTGTATCCATACGTCGATACAATAATGCCAATCGGAATCACCCGACTAGGCAGTAGGTCCCATAATCCTTTGATAGGGTTACCGGTCGTCTACACGGTACCACCTATATATAAACGATAGAACGGCACATTGGACGTCTTCAACGATGTGTATACCCTCACTGGTCGTCTACGCAGTTGAGAATACATTAGAGCACTAGCCGGACGTAATCGTCAACGGTACACTGGACGTCTTCAACAGTGCATACGCATCACTGGACGTCTTGAACAACGAGAGGCGCACTAAGAACTCTAACCATCCCACATCCACCCGGCTCGTCAGCCATTGATCCCACGGACCCAAAGTACACATATCTCATATTCTCCAAAGTATACATATCTCACTATCGCACATAAATCACAGTTCCCATTTCTCATCATAATCTCTCATCTCTTCACATACCAATATCCCATGCATGCTGACCATATGTCGTGTAATGCATTAATACTCTAGATACAAGAATTACCACATGCTCTGTAGTCATCATAGCTAGCCTTTTCTGGTTATTAACATGCAATTGTGTTCCGTCTACTATTCAGTTCAGCAATATCGTCATATAACAAATAAATAGTTCATCTCATATCAATAGTTAACATAGAATAATTCATCCTGTAATATTAACGATCACTGCATATAAGTCTAGTCTTGACATAGCACATATATATCTTATCCACATATCAAAATGACGCATATGGTACAACTATTAATAAGTCTGATATATCATAAGCATAAAACAATATACAAATGATATTCTGCTCATATCCAATTGATTGACCAAACATGGCAATCGATTGAAAATGATGCCAATCAATTGGGAAAAATATCAATCGATTGACATACCAATCGATTGGAAACTATGTCAATCAATTGGGAAACTATCAATCGATTGGATCCAATGGCAATTGATTGGACTCTGTCTTCTTCCTCAGAAATTGTTGGTTTTATATAAAAATGTTGGGGTTCCTCTTCTTATCCATATACGTTATTAAACACCTATAAACATCTCAAAAATCATCCCTTGAGTGAGTTAATGAAACTCACCTCTCTCCGGTGGTCCAGTGACGGCGTTCCCGAGCTCGGTTGGCAGCGGCTATGGTGAGTTCTCTCTCTCCACTCCTTTTCTGCTCTCTTCTTTTCTCTGTCCTCCTCTTCTCTTCCTTCTTCTTCTTCTTCTTCTTCTCCTTCCTCTCTTACCCGAGAGTGTGTGTGTATATATATAATATATGTATGTATATATATGAGAGTATATAACTCTCTCACTCTCTCAAACACACACACAAGCAAACATATATATGTATAAGGGAGAGGGTATATATAGGGAGGGGGAAACAATCACAACCATACAAAACAAACGAGGTGGCCAACTCCAGCTACTCTCAATCGATTGGTACCAGGTGCAAATCGATTGGTGTTAGGTCGGCAACAAGGCAATCGATTGGTAAAATATCCAATCGATTGGAATAGCAATCGATTGGGATAAGGTCAATCGATTGGACTCTCAAAAGTGGCAATCGATTGGTATATGATGCCGATCGATTGGGATGCAAACTTACCCAACGGCTAGGAAAAGTACTAGGGATATATATATACCTGAAAATATAGGGTATTACACCACACGCAAAGCTCATGAAATGCTTCCAAGCAACCTGTTCGAAGCTGACCTCTCTAAGGATAATGTTGTTGTGTTGTCAAACTTAAACCCTAGGAAAGATGGATAATACTTCACACACAACTTTTACACAACCTTTTATTCACAACCTACAAAAGTGTATCTATCTCTCTCCTGTGTCATTATGGGGTCCACTGACATCACAAGATGACACAGGAGAGATATAAGATATACTTTTATGGGTTGTGAACAAAAAGTTGTGTGAAAGTTGTGGGTGAAGTATTACTCAGGAAGGATATTGGTCTGTGTACAGTTGTGGACCCAACGGTCATTACCCAAGAGGCTCTTGCCCAATCTTTAGGGTTTACTCAACATGATGATGTTACAACTCAAGTGTGCCTTGATGGTCTTCCATGTGCTAACGATAATGGTCAGAATGAGGGACACGTGTGTGGATATTCACAGTTTAACCATGCTTTTTAAAACTTTTTCAAATTTCAAATTTAAATACGAGTCGCCACTTAATTTTTAAAGGAAAATTAAGAAATCATTTTAAAAGCAAAACTGATCTTTTGGAAATCAGAGATTTCTAGGTCTGGGGATTATGGAATGAGAGGGAAAGGAGCCCGGTGGACTAAAACACCCCCTCTCATCCTATCTCGTGATAGGCCTCTACTCAACATCTATTTTAATCAAATTTATTAATCTAAGCATGCCCTCAGCTAATGCAAATATATAAATATACATTGCAAAAATATGTTGGAAAGGAGTGCAAGATTGCTAATGATAAAATAGCATTCAAAACCATATAATTCAAATAGCAAGCAAGAAGACATGCAAATAGGGAACAAAGACACTTACCCGGGATCCAGTTATGATACAGAAACGTGCAATGCATACGAATAAAAAAGAAAATCCTAGAAAAGAGTCTCTAATACATATATACACATAAGGCAAACCTTAATCTAAGGTGTCGCGCATGGAGTCGAAAATCAACAAAATCAAGAAATAATTTAACTAGAGAGGAGTAGAGAAATCATACCATAATAGCACTACAAAACAAAGGGTTAGTCTACATGCTTTGAACGTAATATGCTATCAAATCCTAAACATCATATCCAAACTTCTAGCCTAAATCTATCAAGCATAGAAAGAATTGACATAATCATGAATTCCTTCTAACTAGTTTGGAAGCACAACATCTCTATAGATATACAAGTCTCAACTAGGAGCCAATATAATGTCCATATAAAGATGGTATAATCCCAACATGATCACAAGGAACTCACAACTAGGTTCAATTAAATGTAACTTAACCCAATGCAAAATAAGTCCTAATAACAAGTATCAACATACATGGATGAATGCATGAACATGAACAAGAGTAAGCTATGAACTATTCATTGATTTAGATCATTTAACCTCTGGATTTAAGTCCAATTAATCATTATTAGAACATGGTTCAAGCCCATAGTCATAGAAAGATCATTTAGGTCATCATTTACAAAGTTTATCAAAACTGTAACAGAGTTTTAGAATTTACAGAGAGCAAGTCAGACATTCAAAAATAGAAAAACCATACTTCCCTTGGTTTGATCTTAATGATATTTGGACACAAAATGCCTCTGTGATTCTAGTTTCTAATCCAAAAAGAAAATCAAATCAAACGGTCCAATATCTGGGAATTAGACCAAAACTAAGCACTACTCAGAATTTTACAACTCTCTATCCAGAGATTTTGTATGATTTTCTAAAAATAGTAAACGAATCAGAATCACTTTGATCTTTTTAGAGAATCTTGTTGACACATTTATCTTTATTGAAAAAATTATTTGAAGTAAAAAATACTTGGTTAAGGCTCTGATCTATTCAAACAATACTGATTTGCTGTTCTGAAATTTTGGACAGAGAGTAACTAGTTTACAAATCCTAAAACCAAACCATCCTAACGATGGAATCTTATCAAAACAAAAATTACAGTGGTACATATATAAGTTGGAGACAAATTCCAATTGGTCTCATTCAATTCCCATGGACCATGATTTTATTAAAAATCTTTGATCACAGTTAGTTCATAAATTCAGTACACCAATGCTAACATTTAAGCCATGAAAGTTAACAAGTCTTATTCCCCTCTCAAGCTTATGATCCTTGAGGAATATAGATTTATTTTATACAACTCTCCTCGCAAATTAATGATCCTTGGAGACTAAACATGACCAAACCTCAATGGAATTTGAAGAGGATTCCATGAGATGGAATCCTCTTCAAATTAAAGGACCTATATCATAAATCAAGGATTAGATCCACTACTTATGTATGGATATGACTATGATCTAACTCATTTCCCATATAAATCATAAGATTATAGAGAATTAAGGGATCTAACTCATGGGAATCAAATGAGATATTGTAGATCTCACAAATCCCATGAGTAGAATATGAACAAATAAGAGATAAAATCAAAATTTAATTGATGATCCAAGTCAAATTCTTTTACAAACTTGTTTTGGCCTCAAATCTTTAGTTACTTAGATCCAAACTAATGAAAACAAAAGAGAGTTCAATCACAATTCTTAGTGGTGTGTGATGAAATGAGGTAGGAAGAGACTTTTTGAAAATGTGTAAAAATCCTATAGATCTATGAATTGTGATTGAACTAGAGACAAATTAAAACCAAGATTTGGAAGATTGCCTCTAGAAAGCCTCAGGTTTTCTTGCTTCTTGGTGAAGATCCTTCAATTCTTCAAGTTCTTCTCTAAATTCTTCTCCAAAATTCTTGAGTTTTCTCCAAAAAATCTCTCAACTCCTCTCAATTCTCTCTCTATTTTCAATATTTCTCTACTTGTGAAAAAGGATCCCAATAATGGAGATGAATATCTCCTTATATAGACCACTCTCAAAGGGTTAATTTGGTAAATTCGGGGTAAAAACCCATGTTCAATGATATTCCATACGTATTGAAGAAAAACAGTCTGTTACAGCGGACAACACTTGGTGACTTGTCTGCGGCACTCAGTGAGTGCCGCCGGATTCGTCGCGTACCGTTTCTAACATAATTCCCACCTTTTTTATTATTTATTTTTCAAACATATATATATAATATACATATATATATATTTATATATTTATTTATAACTTTTTGTTTTTTTCTTTTAAAATTCTTTTTCCTTCCTTTTGTTTTGTTTTCTTCTTCTCTTTTTTTGTCAAATCATTTTCTATAAAAATTAAGTTTTCCAGACTGTCTTTCTTATATGTATTTCCTGCCCGAGTTTTCCTGAACACCTAGTCTTTTCTCGAAAACTTTATTGGGACTGAAGAATCCTCCGAAGAACTTGAATCATTTACAAAATCTTTAAATTTTGCCGAACATTGTCATCATCGGTCTAGAGGTAATTATCCCCTGGATTCGACGGTCAGTCAAAATTTGGGTGTCTACAACGTGGCTGACGACATCCTATTGACGCGTTTTCTTATCACACCCAAGTGTAGGTGATCGTACAAGTAATAAAGTTCTGGAAGTCCAGGTCGAAACCACAGGGAATGGAAAAATAAGATAGGCAATAACTATTTTGTCACGTAAAAGAAAATAAAAGATGATGAATTTTTGTGGGGTTTTACTAAACTACTAATTTTTATAGTTTTGCAATAAAAGTAATTAAAGCTATTTTTCTTAACAGTTTATGGTAAAGATTTTAACAGTGCAAAATAAATTAACTAACATACTAGTAAGAAAAGGAAGAAAAATAAATAAAAGGTAAATTTTTGTGAGATAAACTTTTTAGATTTGATAATAGAAAAAGATGGAATTAATACAGATATTTAAGCAAAACTATTAAAAAACAGGAAATATTAATTAACTAGAGGGAAATGATTTAAAGGAATTGGGAATATGCAAAGCAACACTAGATCCCACAACTTTTGTGCATTTGAAAAGGATTTGGCTTTTAAGACCGCAGAGTCATTCTTTACTTGAAAATAAACTTTCACTAGTCAGGGTCATATCAAGTGTGTCATGTTTGATATGAAACGACGTCGTTTGGTTTAAAGAAAAATAAAAAGGCGATTGGGCAGTAGCCAAGTTCGAACCGTGCCCGCCGCGGACGTGGGTTATTCGGCGTCCAGTCCCCACTACTCTGCTACTACACAATTGCATGTGCATTAGTGGATAAAAATATATATAAACACATACTTGAAATATAAATTTTGTCATATGAATTATTTGAGTATGCTAGGTGTTTTTTTATGACAAAAGGCATAGTTTGACAATCCACATAATTAGATTCTTATTTCAAATATGTAATCTTTTGAGCCCAATATAGCCATAGTATATAAACATGTTAAATGGTCATAAGCTATAGATACATAGCTATTTTTAGCCATAAATGGAAAAATAACCCATCTAGATAAATTTGCCCATTTAAGATTAGTGCACAGAAGCTATGGTTTCTAAGTTTTTTATTGCATATCCCCAATTAAAGTTTTAGCCTACCATTTTGGAATTGAAACTATCTTCCAAATAAAATTTAAAGATAAATTAAATAGATGCACGCAATCACCGTCCAATTTAAAATTAAAGTTGTAAAATCAAGGTAAGGGTAAAAACTAATATTATTATATTATTTTCTTCACTTAACATGAGTTGGGGTTGAATTTGTGGAATCTACAAAATAACAAAGTTTAGTACAACTAGGCTAATAAAATATACATAAATGGAAATACTGAACCAAAAATAAAATACTAAACCTTTGACTTTGAATTTTTGTGGGGTCACAGTGGTTGAACTCCAAGAACACAAATAAGGTCAAACCAAATCCTAATCTAATTTAGGAGTGAGATATGGATACGGTGTGCTTGAGATTTTAGTAGGTGATTATAACAACTGCATGGCTAAGAAATCTGGCATTTACTTGCAAAATCTGTCTTTTAGTGAATGGAAATATTGCTATAAAAAACTGGAATTTGGGGTTTCAAACTATTTTAGGGGACAATTACAAGTACTACTTTAATAAGAATATTTTACTACTGCAAATTGACAAAGGTTGTACAAGAAAACAAATATTTTAAATTTAAGAAATACAGTACACAAAGTTTTGCTACATACTTTTTGAACATGAAATCATCAATTACATAAAAGTAAATTTTTACAACTACTAGAACTAGTAAAGGCAAAGAAAAACTAAAGTTTCATATTTTTAGGGACAATCTAAAGTGCTCACATGATAACCTCCCTAAACTATTCTCTCCCTAACAGTGTGTGTTGTGTGTGTTGCAGCTTGTGAGTTCCTCCATTTTATAGATGAATTCTATGATACATTTCATCACTGCGTTCTTCATCTACTAGTTTTTTTCCTTGCGCGATCGTCCCATTTTTCTTCCTGTTGTCTTGTTTTTCTCCCCTCTTCTGACACACTGCACAGAACGAGGGAGATTGAGAGAAAAAAAAAGAGAAAAAAAAACATATCTTTATCAAAGCATCACTGCCTTTAAAGACAGTGATGCTTAAGTGATGCTTTTTTTTTCCTTTCTTTTGGTGATTCATTTGATTCAATTCCTTTATTTTATTATTATTTTCATTTGGTTACTTTCAAACTGTAGTAAGCATAAGTGAATATAGGAAACACTTCAGTGTGGTTGCTACTTCTTTCATTCCCTTTATTTCACTTTATTTTTACTTAAACATATAAAATATGTAAAAACAAATAATTACATGCATTTGAGTGACATCGCCATTAAATTATATTAATTCAAATATGCATGTAAAACTAGGAATTTGGGGGATTAAATGAGCACTATGTCTATTATATTGGCACATGAATGTGCAATATTCAATGTTTGTCACACCCCTCAACTAACGTATTGCTAGTCCCTAGCAATAAAGTGAAAGAGAAATTGTTCTAAAAGTTTTATTAAAAAGAAGGAATAAACTAAGGAAAATGAAATTACCTAACTCACTGTCGCGGGAATCGCGATTGCATTTAGCGTATGCAACAAGCCGTTAAACCCCTAGGTTACCCCTAGTGGACGAGTGTTGTCTCGTGAGGGTTTGTAGTGAATATACCCACAAAATTCATTAATTTTTTTTTATGTAAAAAAAAAGAAAGAAAGTAAAGTAAAAAATAAAGGTAGATTTTCTCCTTTTACAACAGTTAAGATTAAATTTGACAATAAAATGAAATTTCCAAGTATGTAATAGTAATGCAACACATATACTTATAGTTTGTCAATGGTAGTATTTTTTATACTCTTTAAACTTACAGTGTGTACTTGAAAAGTCAAACAACTGATTATAATTTTAAAGTTTACATAACTATTAGCAGTCATAAAACTTGTAGTTTTAACTCAAATCTCACTGGGGTTTCACTCTTTTAATAAGAAACTCTCAGAAACCGGTGTAGAGAACATCTCACTTGGAAGCAAAGATAGAGGAATTACTTCCATTTTTTTATGACTCAATATATAGGCATTTGGAGTACAATAAGTCTCATGAAAGAATACTTAGCATTAGAAGAGCGATCTACCGTGGAGAACATCCTTATCACTTAAATTTAAAAATCAATTTCTTTTAAATCTTTAGAACTTTGACTGGTAAGTTAGAAATTAAGATGAGTAGGAGATTTGGGGTGCATTTGTTCTAAGCATTTGATTGGAGTGTTTGCGCAATTCATTCCAATCTCTTCTTTTTCTTCTCCTTTTTATCATTTGCACAGTTTTTTTTTTTTTTTTTAGTTTCTCATATTTTTTTTTGAAATCAACTTTTTTGTTTCTTTACCACTTCTTGCAATATCTTTACAGTCCAATCACATACTTGGATATAAAAGTGAGATTTGTACTCCCAGGTGGAGCAAGGCATGATTTGGAGAGAATTGAGAATAAGGCAATATAAGGTGAAGGGTTGGTGCATTTGAAAGAAAAGATGGCCTAAATCATTTTTTAAAATAGATTGACTTTGTTTATTCAAGCAATTTAGACGTTCTAATGGTAAATCCTGAACGTTCTCTTCTAATGATCATTCAAAGAAAAGGAAAAATAATGAGACTTTCAATGAGTGATAAGATAAAAAAGAATAAAATGAGATTGAAAAGAATAGTAACCCTTATAAAGGAAGATTGGCACAAAAGCTCACATGGGTTAATTAGTTTCCACTACATGTCTTTGAACTGCATAGTTTATGTTTACTCATCCATTTAGATTCAGTAAATATTTTCACACTGTTTCAAAATGTTTAATGTTTAAAGAGTTTTAAGCACTTGAAAATAGTAAAAGCATGTGACAATATTATGTGTTATATGCTATTAACATACCCAAAATAACATTAATGTGTCAAATTTAACATATATAGAGTAAAAGAAAAAATTCTGAAAAATTCCTAGGCGCATCCACTAAGTTGGATACATATATGGTGCAACAAATATCTCTGCACCTATACAAAAGAGGCTACGCAATCCGGAGCGTCCAAGTTGTCATGATAGCCCATCCACCTCTAGTAAAAGAGATGGGTCTAGAATCCCTAGCAAGCTAAAACATCAGTAAGAGGCTAGGAGATAGCTTTGGCTTTACCTAGTTTTTCGCTACCTCTAGAGTCATTCACCGCACTAGACATATCTGGTGATGTTGGGATCATACAAATTACTCCTATCGAACCAGCTAATGAAAGCCAGATATACACGTAGGTTCATTTTAAAGTATGACCTGACTAAAAATTATTATATGTACTGAAAATACATTAAAAACAAAAACAATAAAAAGAAATGAGGGATGAGAAAACAAAATTTATTTGGGTATCAAAGGATTCAGTCATCTTTCTCAACCAAAATTTTCTTTTGTTTTGATTTGAATTGTTTTTTGTAGCAGTGTAAACTTTAAAAGATGTGCCATTATGAGCAATTAAACCAGGACATTCTTCTCTATAACAATTCAAACACCATCCTAACCTTTTAGCTTTCCTTTTGGTGCCATAAAGGCTAGTGCCAGCAAAGGGTTTCTTATGCTCAGAAACAAGTGAGCGACCTATTAACGTCTGGTCATCGACTATTGGATCCATTTTTTATACTCTCAGCCAACAAGAGAGGCTAGACTCAACCCTCCACTCCTTCCAACTATCAACTAAGATCTAATTAAAGAGAAGTTAGAGGGGGGTGGGTGGGAATTTTATTTAAAAACTAAAAATATTTATATTAAGAAATATATACATTCAGAAACTAAAAAGAAAATATATATATATATATATATTTTCTTTTTCTTAAATAAAAAAACTAGAAAATTACATTTTTTTAACAAAAAAAACTAGAACACACAAAAAGAAAAACTACAATTTTGTCTCTCTCTCTCTCTCTCTCTCTCTCTCTCTCTCTCTCTTTAACAAAGTTTAAGACAATGCATCATTATAATAATAGTAATAAGAAGAATTATGATATAAATTTAAAAAATTATAAAGTTTTGACTTCTGAGTCATGCACTTTTTTTAACAGAAAATTAGGAAAAATAATTAGATATATATATATATATATAATTTAACAATGGCAACGCAACACTAACATAGCAAGAATTAGGATAAAAACAAGGTAAAGTTCAAAATTCATAAGACCAATGGCTAGCGCATCGTCCATTTTTTTTTTTGGTAAAGAAATGAAAAAATATCACCTGTCTCTTGGAAATCTGAGAACCTGGTAGGGCCATAGATCGAGTGATATTTCCAAGCTTCTTTGGTGCGTGGGTACCTACAACATATGGATATCTTTTTTGCTAGATAATGGAAAAGAGAGAAAATCAAAATCTAAAATCAAAACTAAAGCCGAATCAGAAAATAGAGAATAAAATCAAAATCAAGCTTTTCTCTGGATTATAGATCTTACCTTTAGTGATCGCTAGAGTGGATCTTGATTTTAGATCGTAGAAAATAAAAAAATGGAAAGAAAATGAGAGAGGGAGATTGGGTCGAGAGAGTGAGAGTTGCAGAGAGTGAGAGAGAGATTGCGGCGAAAGGGTGAGAGGAAGAAGAAAAAGAAAGGAAAAAGAGAAATAGGAAATTTTTTTTAGGGTTTGAAGCCATATATATACCCATTTTCTCTCTTTCAGTGTATCTCTCTCTAAAAAGATTAATTAAATTTTTTTTTTATTTATGAAATAAAGATAAATTAAACAAACAGGTGTTAATCGTGAAACTGTCCCCCAACTGAGTCTGACATTGTCCTCAATGAGTGAGATGAGAAAAAGAAGCTAAGGATAACACCTGTAATAAAAAGAAATACAAAAAGAAATGATAGAATAATAATAACCAAATTAACTTAAATATATAAAAAGTTATCTAATTAAGAGTATATGACTTATGAAAATATAAATACTCTGATACACTATGTCCTATACCAATTATGTTTTAAGATATTAAGGAGCATTATAGTTGGGGTCCTCCAAAGGAACGGACTCCAACTCAGATTCAAATCCTTCTAAAAATGGCTTTAATCTATGTCCATTAACTTTAAATGTATTTCCACCTTTAGGGTCCTCAATCTCGACTGTTCCATAAGGATAAACATTTTTTTTACAATATATGGACCAGTCCATCGAGATTTCATCTTTCCTCTAAAAAGATGTAGTCTTGAGTCATATAATAGAACTTTTTGCATGGGGGTAAATCTTTTGCGCAAAAGATTCTTATTATGATACATTTTAGTTCTTGCTTGATGAATTCGAGCATTATCATATGCGTCTTTACGAATTTCTTCAAGCTCAGTTAATTGTAATTTTCTTAAAATTCCTCCCTATTCAATGTTACAATTTAAAGTTCTAGTAGCCCAATATGCTTTATGTTCTAATTCTACTGGTAGGTGACAAGCTTTTCCATAGACAAGTCTGTATGGAGACATCCCTAAATGGGTCTTATAAGCAGTTCTATATGCCCACAAAGCATCTGTTAATTTTGAAGACCAGTCTTTACGATTAGAATCCACAGTTTTTTCGAGAATATGCTTAATTTGCCTATTAGCTAATTCAGCTTGTCCATTTGTTTGTGGATGGTATGCAGTTGACACCTTATGGGTCACTCCATATCTTTTCATTAATTTTTCAAATGGCTTGTTACAAAAATGAGTTCCTTGACCACTTATTATTGCTTTTGGAGTTCCAAATCGAGAAAGTATATTATCTTTTAAAAATGCAATAACTGTACGGTGATCATTCTTTTTTGTAGGAATAGTTTCTACCCATTTTGAAACATATTCGATTGCTAATAAAATATATTCATATTGGCAAGATGGAGGAAAAGGTCCTATAAAGTCAATGCTCCAACAATCAAATATTTCAATTGTTATTATAGGGGTCATTGGCATTTGATTTCTTTTTGTAATATTGCCTAACATTTGACAATGGTTACAAGCTTTACAGTATAAATATGAATCTTTAAATAGAGTGGGCCAATATAAACCACTTTGTAAAATTTTCATGGCAGTTACTCGAGATGAAAAATGTCCTTCACAAAAGGACGAATGACACATGAAAAGTACATTTTCGATTTCTTCATTAGGAATGCATTTTCTAATTACCTGATCAGCACAATATTTAAATAGATATGGGTCATCAAAGTAGAAATGCCTAGCAATAGCTAGGAATCTCTTTTTATCTGATGATGACCAATTACTTGGTATTTTTCCAGTTACTAAATAATTGACAAGATCAGCATACCATGGCACAGAAGTCACAGAAAATAACTGTTTATCAGGAAAAGAGTATTGAATAGGTAGGGGTTCACTGGTATTGTCTTCAAAAGTGAGGCAGGATAAGTGATCAGCTACCACATTTTCTACTCCTTTTTTGTCTTTAATTATTAAATTAAATTCCTGTAGTAGGAGTATCCACCTAATAAGCCTAGGCTTACTGTCTTTCTTTGAAAGAAGATATTTAAGAGCTGAGTGGTCAGTAAAACAGACAATAGGGGAACCAATCAAGTATTGCCTAAATTTATTAAGGGCAAATACCATGGCTAGTAATTCTTTTTCAGTAGTTGAGTAGTTCATTTGAGCAATATCCAGAGTTCTACTGGCGTAGTATATAACTGATGCCTTTTTATCCTTTCTCTGCCCTAGGACAGCTCCAATGGCAAAGTCGCTAGCATCACACATTAATTCAAATGGTAAGCTCCAATCAGGAGATTGCATAATAGGTGTAGTAGTGAGATGCTCTTTTAATTGCTCAAAGGAGTTTTGACGTTCTTTAGTCCATTCAAAAGGTGTGTCTTTGGCCAATAATTGACATAAAGGTCTAGAAATAGTACTGAAATTTTTTATGAATCGGCGATAAAAACCTGCATGTCCTAAGAATGAACGGATGTCTTTTACGGTCTTGGGAATAGGTAAATTAGCTATAAGATCTATTTGGGCTTTGTCCACCTATATCCCATTTTCAGAAATAATGTGTCCTAAGACAATTCCTTTAGTGACCATGAAATGACATTTTTCCCAATTTAAAACTAAGCTTTTTTCTTCACATCTTTGAAGAACTTTCTGAAGATTGCTAAGGCAATCATCATAGGATTTGCCAAAAATTGAAAAATCATCTATAAAAACTTCTAAATTCTTTTCTACCATATCATTGAAAATACTTAGCATACACCTTTGAAAGGTCGCATGTGCGTTGTAAAGACCAAAGGGCATTCGGCGATAGGCGAAAGTTCCAAATGGACATGTGAAAGTAGTTTTTTCCTGATCTTCTGGTGCAATCTCTATTTGATTGTAACCACTATAACTATCTAGAAAACAGTAATACTTATTACCCGCTATTCTTTCTAACATTTGATCCATAAAAGGTAAAGGAAAGTGATCCTTATGAGTTACAACATTGAGTTTTCTATAGTCTATGCATACACGCCATCCAGTAGTGACACGAGTGGGAATTAATTCTCTCTTTGAATTCAAAACAACTGTAATTCCTGCTTTCTTTGGCACAACTTGTGTTGGACTTGCCCATTTACTATCGGATATTGAATATATAATGCCCATGTCGAGTAGCTTGAGAACTTCCTTCTTAACTACTTTCTGCATAATAGGATTAAGTCTTCTTTGCATTTCTCTTGAGGTTTTAGCATTATCTTCAAGATATATATTGTGAGTGCATATTGAAGGGCTTATTCCTTTTAAATCTGCTATACTCCAACCAATGGCACTTTTATGCTTCTGAAGCATACTAATGAGTTTATTTTCTTCACTAGAGTCTAGAAGAGATGATATTATTACGGGATAAGTATTATTATTATTAAGGAAAGCATATTTAAGCTCTTTAGGGAGTTCTTTTAATTCCAACTGTGGAGTTTGTAAATTAGATGGAAGTGTTAATGTAGTCTTTGGTGGTAAAGGTTCAAAATATGTGGTCCACATTGCTTCTTGAATTATTTCTTCTATTGAATCTTCATTAAAACATACTTGACTCATAAGATGTTCTTGTAGATTATTACTGTCGAGCTTCTGAATAGAGTTATTAATAACAGATTCTACTGTATCATTGTAACAAGTCAAGTTAAAATATTCTCGTGATAGAGATTCAATAGAATGAACTTCTTCAATATTCTCATCTTCTTCTTGATGTTGTGGATTACAAAAAACTTTAATATTTAAATTCATATTTCCAAATACTACAGTCATCATACCACTGCGGATTCGAATAGTGGCATCAATGGTAGCCAAGAAGGGCCTTCCCAAAATGACTGGTATTTGCACATTAGCATCTAATACTGGTTCTGTATCAAGGATGACAAAATCTAATAGAAAAATAAATTTGTCAACTTTGACAAGAACATCTTCCAGAATTCCTCATGGGTATTTTGTAGATCTATCAGCAAGTTGTAATACCATGCGAGTAGGCTTTAGCTCACCTAATCCAAGTTCTTGATAAACAGAATAAGGAAGCAAGTTCACATTAGCTCCTAAGTCAAGGAGTGCGTGATTAATTTTGTGATTTCCAATAATACACGATATTGTTGGTGCACCTGGGTCTTTAAATTTTGTTGGTAAATTATGCTGTACGAAGGAATTAATTTCTTCAACGAAGTCAGCGGAATACGCATCATTTCGTACATTTTGCTTACGTTTGACAGTACATAAATCCTTTAAGAATTTTGCATAAGCAGGTACTTGATTAATTTAATCTAAGAGAGGAATATTAATATGCACTTGTTTAAATAATTCTAAATATTCTTGATTCTTATCATTTTGGTGTTTTCTTAAAAGTTGTGGATAAGGAATTTGAGGAGAGTATTCAGGAGTTTCCTCTGTTTCTTTTTCCACTGTTAAATCAAAAGTTTCATTTTTTTTTGAGAAATTTGTTGTTTTTCAAGGGTTTCAACTTCAACTTTAACTTCATCAGTAATTTTATCTTCATCTATTTCTTCCTCAATTTTTATCATATTATCTTCCTTATTTGTATGCTCAATTTCTTCTAAAGAAGGTGAAATTTCTTGTCCAACAGCCTTACCACTTCTTAGTACAGTTATAGCTTTTACTTGTTCATGTTGATTATTACCAGAAGTTGAGGGACCACCTTGTGGTTGTCCCCTTGGATTAGGTTGTGGTTGGGCAGGAAAAATGCCTTTTCCTTTAGAATCATGTTGATTATTAATCCTATCCACAGATGTTTGTAGTTTTTCCATGATTTGTATTAATTGTTGCATCATAGACTGTAAAGGCTCTTCTTGCACTTTCTTGTGCGGAGGCACATAAACATTAGAATTTTGCTGTGTATTAGGATATGTATTTTGTGTTTGTTGAAATTGAGGCGGAGGAGGTAAATATTGATTATTTTGAGGAGGTTGGTGTTGAGTTTGAAATCGTAAAATACCCTCTTTTGCATACATATGATTTGGAGGATTTCTCCAGTTAGATTGGTATGAATTACCATAGGTGTTTTGGGGACTCCTATAATTATTCACAACGTTTATCTCTGCTGGAGCTGTTTCCTGACAGTTTGAACTATTAGGACATTCATTCGCAGAGTGTCCTAAAGTATGACAGCCGTCACAAAGTTCTCTTTTCTTCTTAGGCGGATTATTTTTTTCTACTGTTATAGCTTCTACTTTACGTGCTAATTCTTCATATTTCAGTGTTAGTTCATCTTCTGACTGTAATTAGTATAAACTTTTAGCTTTTTCCGTCCTACCAATTTCTTCTTTTTCCCACTGGGAAGCATTTTCGCTAAGCCAATCAAAATATGATTCAGCTTCATCGGCAGTTTTACTCAAAAATTCTCCTTGACACATAGTTTCAACTAATTTCTTTGATTTTGGTTCTAATCCTTCATAAAAGAAATTAATTAGACGCCATTTTTCAAATCCATGATGTAGACAAGCTAGTAGGAGATCTTTAAAACGTTCCCAAACTTCAGGGAATAGTTCCTTTTCTTTTTGAGTAAAAAGTTTAATTTGACGCATTATGCTATTAGTTAAATTTTTTGGATAGAATTTTTTTAGAAAGGCTTCATTCATATCATGCCATGAAGTTATAGATCTAGGATGGAGAGATAAAAGCCAAGATTTAGCTTTATCTTTTAAAGAAAAAGGAAAAAATCTTAAGACGGATTATTTCAATAGGACAACTTTGATCAGAGAACGTACTACAAACTTCTTCATATTCACGAATACGAAGATAAGCACGTTCTAACCCCATTTCATGGAAAGTTGGTAAGAGTGGAATCATGCCCTGTCTAAAGTGAAAATTTTCTGTATGTCTAGGTAGAGTGATGCAAGAAGGAGTGATGTTTCTTTCTGGGGTAAATAAATCACGTAAAGGACGTTGTTCACGTTTTGGTAAAACAAATTGTGGTATATTTTCCCCCTGCTCACTATGAGCATCATCAACGATTCCTTCTGCTCCTACAATTTCTGCCATTATTCTAGGAAATTGTCTACTAGATGAATCAGTAGAAATATTAGAATTATGTGGTACTAGATATAAAGCCTCAATAGTATCTAAGGACATAAGAAGTAAGTGAAAACTAACTGATAATAATATTATTATGATTATTATTATTATTATTAGCTAAGTAAAAATAAAAGTCTTTTTTTATTATTATTTTATAATTTTTTTATATATTTATGTTTTAGAAGATAAGTTTATATAAAGATAAACACTTACGTACTTATAAATATATATTTATATATATTTCACAAGGAAAGAAATTATATATAATTTTTTTTTAATTTATTTATTTTTTCTTATGTTATCATTTTTTTTAAAAAGAAAACTTAATTATTTATAAGATAGAATAAGTATATATATAGATATAGATATAGTTATAGTATGAAAAATAGTTTTAAACCTAACTTTTTTATTCATTTATTTTTTATTAACCGTTCCCCGGCGACGGCGCCAAAAACTTGACGACATCCTATTGACGCATTTTCTTATCATAACCAAGTGTAGGTGATCGTACAAGTAATAAAGTTCTGGAAGTCCAGGTCGAACCCACAGGGAACGGAAAAATAAGATAGGCAATAACTATTTTGTCACGTAAAAGAAAATAAAAGATGATGAATTTTTGTGGGGTTTTACTAAACTACTAATTTTTATAGTTTTGCAATAAAAGTAATTAAAGCTATTTTTCTTAACAGTTTATGGTAAAGATTTTAACAGTGCAAAATAAATTAACTAACATACTAGTAAGAAAAGGAAGAAAAATAAATAAAAGGTAAATTTTTGTGAGATAAACTTTTTAGATTTGATAATAGCGAAAGATGGAATTAATACAGATATTTAAGCAAAACTATTAAAAAAACAAGAAATATTAATTAACTAGGGGGAAATGATTTAAAGGAATTGGGAATATGCAAAGCAACACTAGATCCCACAACTTTTGTGCATTTGAAAATGATTTGACTTTTAAGACCGCAGAGTCATTCTTTACTTGAAAATAAACTTTCACTAGTCAGGGTCATATCAAGTATGGCAGGTTTGATATGAAACAACGTCGTTTGGTTTAAAGAAAAATAAAAGGCAATTGGGCAGTAGCCAGGTTCAAACCGTGCCCGCCGCGGACGTGGGTTATTCAGCGTCCAGTCCCCACCACTCTGCCACTACACAATTACATGTCCATTAGTGGATAGAAATATATATAAACACATACTTGAAATATAAATTTTGTCATATGAATTATTTGAGTATGCTAGGTGTTTTTTTTATGACAAAAGACATAGTTTGACGATCCACATAATTAGATTCTTATTTTAAATATGTAATCTTTTGAGCCCAATATAGCTATAGTATATAAACATGTTAAATGGTCATAAACTATAGATACATAGATATTTTTGGCCATAAATGGAAAAACAACCCTTCTAGATAAATTTGCCCATTTAAGATTAGTGCACATAAGCTATGATTTCTAAGTTTTTTTATTGCATATCCCCAATTAAAGTTTTAGCCTACCATTTTGGAATTGAAACTATCTTCCAAATAAAATTTAAAGATAAATTAAATAGATGCACGCAATCACCGTCCAATTTAAAATTAAAGTTGTAAAACCAAGGTAAGGGTAAAAATTAATATTATTATATTATTTTCTTCACTTAACATGAGTTGGGGTTGAATTTGTGGAATCTGCAAAATAACAAAGTTTAGTACAACTAGGCTAATAAAATATACATAAATGAAAATACTGAACCAAAAATAAAATACTAAACCTTTGACTTTTGATTTTTGTGGGGTCACAGTGGTTGAACTCCAAGAACATAAATAAGGTCAAACCAAATCCTAATCTAATTTGGGAGTGAGATGTGGATATGGTGTGCTTGAGACTTTAGTAGGTGATTATAACAACTGCGTGGCTAAGAAATCTGGCATTTACTTGCAAAATCTGTCTTCTAGTGAATGGAAATATTGCTATAAAAACTGGAATTTGGGGTTTCAACTATTTTAGGGGACAACTACAAGTACTACTAGGCTAAAAGTATTAAATCTAAATTTTAATAAAAATATTTTACTACTGTAAATTGACAAAGGTTGTACAAGAAAACAAATATTTTAAATTTAAGAAATACAGTACACAAAGTTTTGCTACATACTTTTTGAACATGAAATCATCAATTACATAAAAGTAAATTTTTACAACTACTAGAACTAGAAAAGGCAAAGAAAAACTAAAGTTTTCTATTTCTAGGGACAATATAAAGTGCTCACATGATAACCTCCCTAAACTATTCTCTCCCTAAACTATTCTCTCCCTAACAGTGTGTGTTGTGTGTGTTGCAGCTTGTGAGTTCCTCCATTTTATAGATGAATTCTATGATACATTTCATCACTGCGTTCGTCATCTGCTAGTTTTTTTCCTTGCACGATCGTCCCATTTTTCTCCCTTCTTCTGACACACTGCACAGAATGAGAGAGATTGAGAGAAAAAAAGACAAAAAAAAAACATATCTTTATCAAAGCATCACTGTCTTACTGTCTTTAAAGACAGTGATGCTTAAGTGATGCTTTTTTTTTTTGATTCATTTGATTCAATTCCTTTATTTTATTATAATTTTCATTTGGTTACTTTCAAACTGTAGTAAGCATAAGTGAATATAGGAAACACTTCAGTGTGGTTGTTACTTATTTCATTCCCTTTATTTCACTTCATTTTTACCTAAACATATAAAACATGTAAAAACAAATAATTACATGCATTTGAGTGACATCGCCATTAAATTATATTAATTCAAATATGCATGTAAAACTAAGAATTTGGGGGATTAAATGAGCACTATGTCTATTATATTGGCACATGAATGTGCAATATTCAATGTTTGTCAGTGACTAACTCAAGTTATTGTACCATTGGGAATGGCTTGCATGATCATATGTGTGATATTGAAAAAGATAAAAATTTGGATAACCAGCATGCGTTGCATACTCGGGTCTCCATGTGCTAGCCATATTGCCCATATAGCTGATAACCCATCAGCCAACTTGCTGCCTCATGTTCCTATTTATGGGGTTGTTGTAGGGGAAGTTGTTGTATGTCAGCTTAGGGATGGATTTACGCAAGCTCTTGTGGGTGGCCCATCTGTGATTAATGAGGCTGAAATTAAGAATGTTTCTTGCACCCAATTTGGTCATTCTCATGCTGACACTCCTGTAGTTAAGTATGTTATCATGGGTCAGGTTTCTTGGCCAATTTACATAATCAACCAACCTATACTGGATTTAAACTTGACCATATTAATCTTGATGACTATAGGAGAAAGTTGAAGCTTAAAGTTCCTTTTGACATTATGGAGGCATGTGGTAAAGAATGGATTTCTACCCTTATAGGTTTCTGTCAAGGCAAGAAGCTTCCTTATACCCTTGTTAAGAATTCGAATGCACGATTGTGGGCAAAGTATGGCTTATGTGACACCCTTTCAACTGACAATGGTTATTATTATTTTAAGTTCAGTGCTCATGAGGGAATGGAATCAGTTTTGGAGGAGGCCCATGGTACATTACAGGTAAGCCATTTCTCCTTCAAAAATGGCAACCTGGCCTCAAACTTGATAAATAAAGTGTCTCAAAGATTCCTCTTTGGATTAACTTCTACAATGCTCCCCTATAATATTAGTCCCAAGAAGGTCTTAGTTATATTTCTAGCATGGTGGGTAGACTCTTTATGTTGACAAAGTGTAGCTAGTAGGAGACGGATATCCTTTGGCCGTGTGTGTATTGAAGTGAATGTTATGGATGACATTGTCAATTATTTTGATATTGGATCTGTTGAACCTAGGACTGATGTTGTTCATTTAATTCGAATTAATATTGAATACCAATGGATTCCAAGCAAATGAATCAAGTGTATAGTTTTCAGCCATGACTACAATGTTAGTGCAAGCTTATACAAGATCAACCCCTCTCGTATGCACAACCGTAAACAATGGGTTGTTGTGGATAGCAAGGCAAATACCACTTTTTTTCAAGGTATCCCTAATGTTCCTTTGGAAATGTGTATGGACACTCTGCCCATTGTTAAGAATACCTCAGATTCCTTAGAGGAAGGAAATGGAGAATGGACAATTGTAGCGAAGAAAAATGAAGGGAAGAAGATCATCGACGTTTCTCTTACTTGTCCCAAGGGCCCTAATTAACCTTGGGCAATATGTTCCAAGCTCTTTCCCCAACTGTTAATATGCAAGTATCTAGTATCTCTCTGAAAGAGGATATTTCTTTGTCTCCTAAAGCTATTAATTGTGAAACTAATGTTGAGACAGATGCCTCTGTGGGTGACTCTGAGTTTGAATATGATCCCACAGCTCCTAAAAGTTCCATTTCTAATTGACATAAGAAGAAGGAGGCTAAGATTAAATTCAACAGAAGTCTCCCCAAAGGTCACCACAGTTAGATCTGGGTTTTTGTGTTGGTAGGTTTGAGTCCAATTGGTTGGTTGGGTCGTTGTTTAGCCTACTTTTTATTTATTTATTTATTTTATGGTCTTTGTAGGTTTGGCTATGTATCTCTTTGCTGTTTGGGATGGGGGTCTCTCCATTCCTTGGGTCGAATAGCCTCTCTTTCCTTGCTAGAGTTTTTCTCTGTTTATTTGAGCTAATTGTCTATCCAGGGGTATGCTCCTCTGTTTCTTTTGCAGATGCCATTTGACTTTTCTTTTATTGATTAACCTTTTTTTTAAACAAAAAATACAGTAATAAGCTTGTACTTAGAATCAGCATTATTTTTCAAAAAATTTCTTAGAAAAGTCCTCATTCTAGGACTTGTGTGGTTAAAAGGCATGTACACTCCTTTTGTATCAAAAATTCCCTTAAAATGCTACTCTTACTTCTTCGGTAAACATTCTTAAATATATTTACAGAATATTTTTCACACTAATATACTATCATGGTCCAGAACAGCAAAAATAGATAAAAATAAATTTCTTTTTGGGGTCCATAGGGAATGGCGAGTGAAGTCACTAAATTGTCCACACCACACAGTTCTAGTCAGCTAACAGGAACAATAATATAACTGAACTGAAAAATACTACAAAGATCCTAGCTATTACAGAATCAGAGTCAACAGGAATATAAAAGGTTTGAAGGCAACATATGCCCAAGTACCAATTATAATAAAACAACAGAAATAGAAACTAATAACTATATAGTCTTCAGTTGGAGTAAACGTAATCGTAAGAGGTAGAAGTTCTCTCCAGCATAACCATCATCGTTGGGGCCACCCTCTGCATATTCCCTTTTGGGTAGTGGTCGCCATTGTAAGCTCCATCACCTGTATTATAAGGAACAGGGTAGTCTGGATGGGGAATGTCTAGGCAATAATGTTAGTTAGCTTACTGAGAGTAAAAATTCACAAGATACCAGTTATCTAAAGTATAAATAAGTTATGAAGCGATATAAGTTAAGTACTAATACCTACTATCTTCTCTTTATTCCAACTCGTCGTAACCCACCATTATCATCTTGTTATCCTAAGACCAATAACCAACGTATAGATATACCATTATTTCGTCCATTGCTCGTTAAGGAGATATATATCACCCGCTGCATGTAATACCCTGTAATTTCACTGTACTTTGGTATTTCTATATATATAAATAAAGACCCTTTGATTTATTCTCATCTTTGTTGAATTTTAGGTCTTAATCGATTGGCCTTTATACCAATCGATTGCCATCTTTTGAACCCACCCCAATCAATTGCCATCTTGTCGACCTGAATCCATAATGTGGCACTATCCCAATCGATTGCCCTTGTATCTAATCGATTGCCATCAAATATCTGAAGCTAATCGATTGCCCTGATCCCAATTGATTTCCATCTGCAGATCTTTGTTTTCAACTTTGCATGAGATCTTGACGTGTGGCACTCTTACCCTTTATATATACAAGCCCATATCATGCCTTGACGTTTGTTTGACAGTCTTGAGCTTGAGAGAGAGTAAGTATATATATACTCATACACACATATATATACATATATATATACAAACACCAATGCACATACTATCAAGGCAGAGAAGAGAAGGAGAAATAGAAGAATGAAGAAAGAATAAGAGAGAGAGAGAGAGAGAGAGAGAGAGAGAGAGAGAGAGAGAGAGAGAGAGAGAGAGAGAGAGAAACCTTGAGGTTTTGAGCCCCACAAGCCAAACACACATCCTTGGTGAGTCCAACTCACTTGGTGGTTACTTTTATAGGATAGTTTTACAAGTTTTAGTGGAGGTTAGACATAGTTAATACATCTTAAGGATGTTATATATGCTGGACTATTTTCTCATTGGAGAAGTCAAAGTCCCAATCGATTGGCTTTTATATCAATCGATTGCTATCAGTTTGGACCCACTCGTTTGGAAAGTTTGCCAATCCATTTCCATTGGTTGTAACCCAATCGATTGCAAAATCGATTGCCAAAGTTTGCAATTGATTGACATTGTTTTGGATCTAATCGATTGCCAAGTTTCCCAATCGATTGGCAATTACAGAATGTGGATTGTTTTATTTGTTTATTATATAAGGGGTTTGATTGTCCGATTATCGATCTGGACTTCCATGATACGACTATAGGGTAATAAGTGATAAGGTGATACAGTATTGGAATAATACATACATTGCATAATGGATTAATGCATTAAACAGTGGAACCATTGATATAATGTTGCTAACCTTATTGAGAAGTTGACGTGCATAGTCATGGGTCTATTGACCGTAGAGGTTGATATTATTTATATTGGTGAGCATGAATATGATTGCTAAGATTGTATGATGTCGGGTATGGGATCTTAAGGTATTGGGATAGGACTGGTACTACGTGTCAGGTTGACGTATAATAGAGTTGGACTACGTGTCAAGCTGATATATGATAGAATTGGACAACATGTCAGGTTTTAGGTATGATAGAGTTGAACTGCATGTCAGATTTGGGAGGTTATGTGATGTGGGACTTCATGTCGAGTTTAATATATCGAGGCACGTGGTCGTAATATATCAGGGCTGGAATGCCGTAGTATATTACGGCTGTGTGCCGTAGCATTTGGGGCTGCGTATCGGGGCTGCATGCGATAGTAGCATATCGGGGCTGTGTGTCATAGTAGCATATCGGGGCTACGTGCTGTAATAGTACAGCGAAACTGAGTGCTGTGATACCATGGAGCAAAGTGCTATGGTATTGCGGAGCTTAGTGGTGTGGTGCGGTAGAAGCTGAGTGCTGTGGTATTGTGGAGCTAAGTGTTGTGGTATAGTAGAGCTGAGTGCTGTAGTATGTTAGGGTTGCGTGTCATATTATATCAGGGTTGTGTGCCATATTATATCAGGGCGGGTTGGCCAAAACGTTAGGATTGTGTGTCTAGATTTGATAGCTCGTGTGGTATAGGACTACATGTCTGATTTATGCGTTTGGAATTGAAACCACGTTACGTACTGGGCTACGTTCCAGGTTAGAAAGGGATTACCAAGGAATGAGTTGAGTATTGTGAGAAGTAAGACTGCGTGTGTAATGCGGACCCGAGAGTCCATGTTATGATGAGATTGGGTTGGTACGATGTTGTTATATTGAGTTAGTGCATACATGAAACTGAATGATGAGATGATCCTTTAAATATTGCTGTTTATTTATATACTACATATATGTAGATACTCTATACGTATCTACACTCACTCAGCTTTAGTATTTGATGGCGTTTTATGCCGCTGGATATTCTACGTCCAACTGGACAGGGTTATGAGATCATAGGTGAGCAACACGTAACTAAGGGCGTATTAAAAGACATCCGAATAATTGAACCCTTATTATAATAAACAAGAGTAACAATCCATGTCCTACAAGTGCCAATTGATTGGGACAATGGTCCAATCGATTGGCATAAAAACTGTAACAATCGATTGGGAAAAAGTGGCAATCGATTGGATCCAAAACAAGGCCAATCGATTACAAACTTTGGCAATCGATTTGGTTAGAAATAATGGCAATCGATTGGAGCCAGACTGATGGCAATCGATTAGGAAAAAGCCCAATTGGTTGGGACTCTGTCTTCTCCAATAGAAGCTTAGTCCAGTATATATAAACATCTTAAGGATGTGTTTGTTACGTCTAAATTTCATATAAACTCATGAAAACATCAAATAATGAGACCAAGTGAGTTAGAACTCACTTAGTTGTGTGTGGAGGGTGTGTTTGGATATGGAGCTTCCAAGCTTTCTCTCTCCTCCTTTCTTTCTTCCTTCTCTCTTTTCTGCCCTAACTCTCTGTCTCTTTCTTCTCATTCTCCTCTCTCCTTATTTCCCAACAGTGTGGATGTGTGTGTTTGTGTGGTATATATATGTATATGTGGATATGTGTGTATATATGAGTGTACATATATATATATATATCTATGATCTCTCTCTCTCTCTCTCTCAAGATTGTTAAACAAATCTCATAAACACAAAATGACTCATATATGTATAGAGAAATGAGTTACCACGTGTCAAACCCCGAATCAAAGTTGAAAACCAATCTGTATAGGTGGAAATTGATTGGAACTAGTGGCAATCGATTGGTGATAGAAATTTTATGGTAATTGATTGGATAAGAAGGTAATCGATTAGGATGGTGCCACGTAATGAATTCAGGTCAACAGGATGGCAATTGATTGGGATACAAAGCAATAGATCGATTGGTAGCCAAAAAGTGGCAATCGATTGAGCTAACAAGGTAATTGATTGGTACAAAAAATTTCCCAACAGAAGGTTAAAGGTCTTACAAGTATACATGAACGAATACCATGTCTTATTTATTAATATACACTCCCAAAATATAGGGTATTACATCATCTGCCACTTATTAAAAAATTTCGTCCCTAAAATCTAAAGTAAGCAAGGTTAAAACAAAAATGGAAACTTCTCTCGCATCTCTGACTCTAGCTCCCATGAAGTTTCACCTTCATCATAATGCTTCCACTGATTCTTTACTAAGGGGGGTCTCCTTGTTTCTAAGCTTCTTGATTCCGTGGTCTAGGATTCGAATTGGTCCTTCGTTGAATGTGATGTCATCATTGACTTCAATGTCTTCGAATTTGATCTCGTGTGTCGGGTTATGAGCACACTTTCACAGCATACTAATGTAGAAGACGTTGTACACTCCTGACATCTTCAGTGGCAACGCAAGTCGATAGACAATCTTTCCAATACACTCTAGGATCTCAAATGATTCACAAAAATGCGGTGATACCCTGTCCCTCTTCTGACCAAATTAAAGGATGCCTCGAACTGGCAAAACTTTGAGCAGCATGTGATCTCCAACGGCGAATTCCAAATATTTACGTCACTTGTCAACATAGCTCTTATGTCGCGTCTAAGTGGTCTTCATCTTTTCACGTATAATCTGAATCTTCTCGCTTATTTCTCGTACCATTTCTGGTCCAAGAAGTTGAGTATCTCTGACTTCGGCCTAACATAATAGTGATCGGTAAGGTCTTCCATATAAAGCTTCAAACGGCGCCATTCCTGTGCTTTTATGATAACTATTATTGTATGCGAACTCTATCAAAGGCAGATGCGTCTCCCAAGAACTCTCAAAGTTGATAATGCAAGCACGTAACATATCTTCCATTACTTGATTAACTCGTTCATTCTGACCATCAGTCTGTGAATGGAAGGCTGAACTCAAATCAGTGTAGTTCCCATAGCTGCTTGAAAACTCTTGAGAATTCTGCAGTAAAGCGTGAATCTCGATCTATCATGATTGATATGGGTGCACCATGTAATCGTACAACTTGCAATAGATATATCCGGTTCAATCCTTCCACTGGATACGTCATGCTATAGGCGATGAAATGTGCAGTCTTCGTAAGCCGTTCCACTATTACACAAATAGCGTCGTGGTTTTGTTATGACTTCGGTAAACCTACCACGAAATCCATAGTGATATGTTCCCATTTCCATTGGGAAATCGATATTGGCTATAGAACTCCAGGTGGTTTATGATGTTCTGCCTTTACTTGTTTACAAGTAAGACATTGAGATGCATGCTCAGTTATTTTTCTCTTCATTCTTTCCCACCAGAAATTCCTCTTCAAATCTGTGTACATCTTCGTTCCTCCAAGATGAGCAGTCATCCATGACTTGTATGCTTCATCCAATATCTCTTTCCGGAGATTATCTTCGACAGGCACACAGAGTCTACCTTTATGTCTTAAGACTTTGTATGTACCAACACTCAAGATCTCAGATTCCTTTGCTGAAATCTTAGCGAACCATTACTTCAGATCTTCTATTCTCTATTGAGCCTTTATGATATGGCTTATCAACATTGGTTGTATGATAAGGCATCCGAGATGTTGTCCTTCCTCCGGTCGAAAATTAAACTCAGCTAAAACTTCCAATGCTTGCCATTGTCAAATCAATAATGTAGTGATTATTAATCGAGGTCGACAGCTTAAAGCATCAACTATGACATTTCCTTTACTCGAATGGTATTGCAACGAAAAGTCGTAGACCTTAAGTAACTCCATCCACCTTCCTTGTCGCATATTTAGCTCCTACTGAGAGAATAGATACCTTAAACTCTTATGATCCGAGAATAGACCAAACCTCTCTCTATAGAGATAGTGTCTCTAGATCTTCAAGGAAAACACTATCACAGCTAACTCTAGATCATATGTAGGGTAATTCTTCTCATGTACCTTCAATTGCCTCAATTCGTATGCAATCACGTTCTCGTCTTGCATAAGTACACATCCCAGTCCTTGGTGCGATGCATCACTATAGATTACGTACCTTTTCCTACTCTTAGGTATCGCAAGTACTGGTGCAAAAGTCAACCTTTCCTTCAATTCATAGAATGCATCTTCATGCTTATCTGTCCATTCATATTTTACCTCCTTCTTCGTCAGATTCGTCAAAGGTCCTGCAATCTTGGAAAATCCTTTAAAAAATCTCCGATAGTATCTGCCAAGCCATGAAAACTTCTAATTTTTATCACGTGGGTCGGTCTATTCTAGCTTAAGACTGCATTGATCTTTGATGAGTCCACAGAGAAACCATCCTGGGAAATCACGTCCCAAAAATTTGACTTCTTGTAGCTAAAATTCACATTTGCTGAACTTAGCATACAACTTGCTATCTTAAAGCGTCTGTAAAGCAATCTGTAAGTGCCTCTGATGCTCTTCCTCCATCTTGGAATATATTAGGATGTCATTGATGAACACTATAATGAATTGATCCAGATAGGATCTGAATACTCTATTCATTAAGTCGATGAATACTGTCGGAGCATTCGTTAATCTGAAAGGCATAACCAAAAATTCATAATGCCTGTATCTTGTCCTAAACACAGTCTTCGACACATCCTCTAGTCGAGCCAATAGCTGATGATATCCTAAATGTAGATTGATCTTCAAAAAGATCTTGGATCCTTGTAACTGGTCGAATAGGTCATCTATCCAGGGCAGTAGATATTTGTTCTTGATCGTAACCTTGTTCAACTATCTGTAGTCTATGCAGAGTCAAAGTGTACCATCCTTGTTCTTCACGAATAGTACCGGTGCTCCCCAAGGTGACGTACTTGGGTGAACAAATCCCAAAATCTTCAAGTTCTTGAACTTGTTTCTTCAACTCTAACCTCTCAGTTGGTACCATCCGATATGGAGTCTTAGATATCGGTCGTGTTCCAGGTGTCAGTTCCATACAAAAGTCTATTTTTTCTCTTCGATGGAAGTCCTTTAATATCCTGAAATAGATCTTTGAAATTTTGTATGGTAGGAATCTGATCCATTGTGAGTTTCTTATTCGTACCTCCGATCGTAGCCAGATAACTTGTGAGAAACATATCGCTCATCGACTGACACTAAAATCTGATCGTAGGACATCCTAGTATTGGAAACACGATAGTCCTAGTAGGGCAATCCAAGTTGGCACCATACTTAGTAAGCTAATTCATTCCTAGGATAATGTCGAACTCTGACATTGACAGAACTACCAAGTCTGTCGGAAGATTCCTATCCTCTAGGGTCAATGGGAAATCTTTGCATACTTTACCTAACCTAACAGTCACTCCCAATGGTGACACAACATTGAGTGCCAACTCAAGTGTCTGGGGTTCTAATCCCAACTAATGTACGACCTTAACAACAATAAATGAACTCGCAACACCAGTATTGAATACAACTTTAACTCGACTATAAAAGAGTACAAGCCTAACTTCCAAATTCTACTGCTCCTCAGTGTTAAAGCTTGCTTCTGTGGGAATGATAGCATTCATCCGTGTCTGATTTGGGGGTCCTTGGATTCCTTGAACTGGGGTACCATAGTATCCTCCTTGTGGTGCACGATAGTCCTTGCTCAAGTGCCCTGGCCTATTACAGTTGTGGCAGATTGCATCTATCTGGTGGTTAACCCTGGGGGCTATGCAGAACTTGGCAATGTGCCCTGGCTTTCCACAATTAAAACATCCTTGGCCTCCCGGTAGTGGGGCAGTAAGTAGTGCCTGAGGTGTGGTCCTTGCCAGCGATGTTACAGAGGTTGAGGATAACCACTTTGCTATGGTTTCCTGGTTCCGTCCCAGGCTCTCTTATTCCCCTGAAAATTACCCTGAGGTCTCCACCGTTGGGTATTCCTTGACGGCTGGTTCTAAAAACTCCTCTGCTGAAAGTTCTTTGACGATTGAGGTTGATTCATCTGTTGTCGTTGCACCGGGCAAGCATCCTTCTCCAGGCTCACAGTAAGTGTGACTAATTCTTCAAAACTCTGGTTAAGGTGGCTAACCATCATGTGGCGAACATGGGGGTTCATGCCTTGGTGGAATCTCTTCACCTTCTTTTGCGGAGTATCGATCATGTGCAAAGAGAATCTCAACAATCACTCAAACTGCGTGGTGTATTCTCGTACCATCCATCCTCCTTGGACCAAGCTCATGAAATTCTTCTCCTGTTGATCCTTTTCATCTTCCGGGAAGTACTTTTCTAAAAATCTTCCTTTGAATGTTTCCCAAGGCATTGTTTGTGCAGCATTCATTTCGATAGTTGCTCGTTCAGCCTCCTACCAATTTGTGATGGCGTAGGTTAACTGAAACATAGCAAGACGACGCTTCTCTTACTCATTGCACTTGATAGCTTCGAATATGAGTTCCATCTCTTATAGCCACTATTTCGCCCTCTACGGGTCTGTCAATCAATCAAAATTTTTTTGGGCATATTCCACAGAAACACTTGAAAAACTTGTCTCCAGTGTGCCTTGGCGGAAAGGGTGCAACAGGGGGCTGGACAGGGCGTTGATTAGTGGAATGGTTATAAGTGTCTCTAATGTGCTCCATTCTCTGCTGAAGCTTCAAAGACACATGTTGGGTCCACGCCCTCTGGAATAGGTGCTCCAAGTCATGCTTGATTCCTTCTAGGTCCAACCATAGTGATCTTGTGTGATGAGTACCTACAGAAAGGACCTATCCATTAGCTGACAGTCTTCTAGAAGAAATGAAATTATGATAAAGCAACAGATGGAAAGAACTAATAGTTCTATATCACAAGCTCATGACAATAATCAAATCAGAGCCACATTATAGACATCTAAAAAAAATACTCGTATATATATATGAATAGCAAAAGATGTACTGCAGAGTACATACTAGTCAAGCTATGTACCGTGTGGGACAAAAGGCTAATATAGTGCTATAGTCAGCTATTTACAATACTACTACTAGGGGTAACAAGCTATACAAAAGCTATGGTCCAATAGCTATCTCTGAAGCTCCAAAAATCAAGTGGACAACATGTCCTGATAAAACTAGAAAATCTAACCCTCCAGATCCTGACTCAAAAGTAGTCAGTATTTGATCCTGCTAGTGTTGCCTCATCCTTGGATGTAATATCCATCTCCTCTGGTGGATCATCCTCTGCTGGTACAGCAAGTCCTCCTCCTATCACTTTGATATCCCAATCCTCGACTATCATCGCATCAACGTTCATATTTGAAATACAAAATGATGGCTCGACTTTGTCGGTGACTATCTCGGTAAATCCCCCAACTACGGTCATAGCACAATACTAGCTCGGCCTTTCCTACTATGAATCCATCCAGCTATGCAACCATCTGTGCTACCCACTCTGCTGCCATATTAGCAATGACTGCTATATATAATATAGGTCCTACTGGTTGCTCAGGTACTACTGGCATCTCAGGTATAGCAACCTCCTTGTTAGGAACATCCTCCTTGGCTATCTCAATCACCTCATCATAACATCGTCCCCCCCTGACTATGATATCCTCATTAACTGGCTCTAGGTCCTCGGGCTTATCCTCTTTTGGTGCATACTCTGGCTCCTCAGGGTCATCCTCCAGCTCCTCATCGTCTATAGGATCCTCTTTTCCATCTTCATTTATATCCTCATCAGGATGATCATCCTTTGGCTCAACATCCTCTGCTAAATCCTTATCATCCTATATCGGCTCTGGCTCTGGATCATCACGATGATCCTGGGGCTCTGGGACTAGTACATCGAGTACTAGTGCTGGGGATGCTGCCTATGCTAGGGGAGCTATAGGCTCTGGTAGGATAGGTTATGCTAGAATAGCGCGTAACTCGCTTGCATCCATCTCCAGCTTACTCTGGATCAATCAGCCCATCTCCTATTATATGGTCTCTCATGTCTTGGCATAATGATACACATTCATGCGCATCTCTATAGGATGTGTTATGCCCTCAATGTATAGAGATGTCCATAATCTCTCCACTAAGTAACGACTAGCCATCTGGTGAATGTGGCTATGGTATATCTTTGGGATAGCAGGCACAAGTGTATCCCCATGAATCACATGTCCTTTGAATGAATCGTCCACAAATATATGGAAGTCTGGATCCATGTTAACCTATAAAGGGAAACTATCTATCGTCAGAAGGACGAACTTATCTTATCATATCTCAGGGATCTTAAAAGGTAGGACCAGATGGTGTGGGACAATTTGTGAATGAAAGTATTAAACTTGGCTCTGATACCAAAAATCTTGTCATGCCCTAGAACAACAAAAATAGTAAAAATTAATTTCCTTTTTGGGGTCCATAGGGAATGACAGGTGAAGTCACTAAATTGTCCGCACCATACAGTACTAATCAGCTAACAGGAACAATAATATAACCAAATTGAAAATTATTACAAAGATCCTAGCTATTACAAAATCAGAGTCAACAGGAATATAAAAGGTTTGAAGGCAATATATGCCCAAGTACTAATTATAATATAACAACACAAATAGAAACTAATAACTATCTAGTCTTTAATTGGCATAAACGTAATCGTCAGTTGTAGAAGTTCTCTCTAGCATAACTATCATCATTGGAGCCACCCTCTACATATTCCCCTTCTATATAGTGGTTGTCATTGTAAGCTTCATAACCTATATTATAAGGAATAGGTTAGTCTGGACAGGGAATGTCTAGGCAATAACGGCCGTCAGCTTACTAAGAGCTGAGTGAATAGAAACTCACAAGATACCAATTATGTTATTTGAAGTATAAATAAGTTATGAAGCGATATAAGTTAAGTTCTAATACCTACTATCTTCTCTTTATTCCATCTCGTCGTAACCCACCATTATCGTCATGTTATCCTAAGACTGATAACTAACATATTCTGACTGAAATATCAGACTCAAACGTTTAACTCATATAGATAAACCATCATTTCGTCCATTGCTCGTTAAGGACATATACCACCCAACGCATGTCATGAACACCACGTCAGTCCATCCCTTGCTTGTTAAGGATATATACCACCACTGCATGTCATGGATATAATGTTTCGAACAACAACGTATCAACCTATATCCACGACTCATTGACATTTACGAGTGATCCCCCCATCCACCGTTCATTAAGGACATACCCGTCCACCGCTCGTTAAGGATATATCATAGATCACCTGGCTATCGCGGAACTGGTTGGTCCTGTCCACCGCTTTTTAAGGACATCTCACCGTCCACCGCTTGTTAAAGACATAACATGACCAAGTGTTTGCCCATATACACTTTCCAGAACTTATCAAACCTATCTAAGTTCCATATTACTACTGATACATGACTTTCCACTGTGGCTTGACTACTTTGAAAGAAATGAAACAGATATCAAACTCAACCATAAACAACATAACAACTACTGGTATGACATTAATCCATTATGAAAAATATATTATTCTTTGGTATCACATTATCCCTGATTACCCCATAGTCACATAATGGACGTATGAAACAACATCCAAACAATCGAACCCATATTATAATAAAGAAGAAGAACAATCCATATCCTGTAAGTGCCAATCGATTGGGAAAAGGGTCCAATCAAATCAATTGGCATAAAAACTATAACAATCGAATGGAAAAAAGTGGCAATTGATTGGATCCAAAATAATGCCAATCGATTACAAACTTTGGCAATCGATTGGGTTAGAAATTATGGCAATCAATTGGAGTCATAATAATGGCAATCAATTGGGAAAAAGCCCAATCGATTGGGACATCGTCTTCTCTAGCAGAAGCTTAGTCCAACATATATAAACATCTTAAGGACGTGTTTGTTACATCTAAACTTCATATAAACTGATAAAAACATCAAATAATGAGACCAAGTGAGTTAGAACTCACTTAGTTGTGTGTGGAGGGTGTGTTTGGCTATGGAGTTTCCAAGCTTTCTCTCTCCTCCTCTCTTTCTTCTTTCTCTCTTCTCTTCCCTAGCTCTCTGTCTCTTTCTCTTTCTTCTTTCTTCTCCTTCTCTTCTTTCGTTCTTTCCGAATAGTGTGGGTGTGTATGTTTGTGTGGTGCATATATGTATATATATGGATATGTGTGTATGTAAGAGTGTATATATATATCTATGGTCTTTCTCTCTCCCTCTCTCTCTCAAGACTGTTAAACAAACCTCACAAACACAAAATGAACTCATATGTGTAAACAATGAGTTATCATATGTCACAGCCCAGTCCCACAATAGCGGAACCGGAGCCCGTGGCACGCCACCGAGGCTAAACCAATTCATTAATGTTCCCAAAAATTAGTTTGAAGAACACACGCAACGGAATAAACAAGTCATTTTAAAAACTAAATGTCCAGTCGACTGATCTTGGTCCAGCAGAAAGTTGGGTTTTAAAACACCATCCAGTCGACTGCTTTCTACACCCAGTCGACTGGGGCTTCAAATTTTAAGTCGACTGATACAGTCCGGTCGACTGAAGTCCAGCCTGAACAAAATATCTGAATTGAAAACATGATCCAGTCGACTGTGTCGAGGACCCAGTCGACTGATCCTCAAATAAAAGGTGCAGTGAGTTGCTGAAAACAGAGGCTCCAGTCGACTGTTTTCTCAACCAGTCGACTGATTTATGGCAGCTTCTCATTCTGCAGAGTTTTCTAAGTTTAAAAGCTTTTGAATGCGAACGGCGATCAAACACACACTTCCAAAAGTACTCCAAAGCAATTCTAACTGTATTAACATATTACCGAAGCACAGTTACAACATGTTACTAACTATTACAACGGTTTAAAATCCATTCTATCATACGAAGTTAAACATAAGTTAAAACGATAAAAATTCTTATTACAACATCCTATTGCCCCAAAACTACAAGGTTAACATTCAAGTTGCCTCCCAAGCGAACTCCCAACCCTCGTGCTCACTTCTGTGATTCCTCGCCAGCATTTACACCTGCAATGGTTATTTGAATAACCACACATATTTCGATTTGTTTAAGCTAATGCTTAGTGAATAAAACAACATATGCACATGAATGATAAACATGTCCGCATTCACATCTCTACAATTCATACTAGTCGCCGGAGACTCACGTGCCCGTCCATACTCGCAATCCGCGACTCCTTGCCAATAAGTCCACGCGAAAGGGTAAGACCCACGATTCTTCTCTTCAATCGTGCGACCTTAATGCATATATCGGCTCCACAAAATGGCACCGTGACCACGTGCTCCTTCTGACCCAAATAAGCAACTTAACATGCTCAAATACATATCACCATGCTCGCGGTAATCAAAACATATCACCGTGCTATTGAGCCTACTTATCAATATAAATGCCCAATATGAACTACACAATATATCTCTAAGAATTAATACATGCTATTCACACAAAACATGAATACATGTCAAGAAATCATTCCAAAGACATAGTTGAATCACTCACCTCCGATTTATGCTCTTAAACTTCGATTCAAAGAAAACCCGTGTACAAAGAACGTGCAGAAGTCCGTCTAGTACAATTCCTATGGATCAAAGTTCCATTTATCAACATTTATGAAAAATTCTAGGAAACAACTTTTTGGAAAACTTGGCCAAACAAGCCCTAACATATATCAAAATGAAGCTCTTACCTCGAGGAGCTCGAATATGAAATCTAGGAGAAACAAACTGACGGAAGGTCGTCGTTTGGCGTCGCAAAGCTCTAAGCTCCCAAAATCTTCCTATGGCCTCCTTTCTTGAATTTAGGTTAAGACTTATGAAAAATATCTCAACCATCTCTATCTATATATAGGAAAAACTCTCGGGAATTATGTTTCCTCCCCCATGAGTTTCCAAACTCCTAATTAGTCTCTGAAACTTTCTATACAGCTTTTTTTTATAGTTTTACGAGTGAAACTTCGAAATTATAAAAGTTTTCAACTAAGTTTCGTTTAGTCGCTAAAACGCGAATTTCTACATGACGTTTCCGAAGTTGCTAATTAGCCTACCAAATTAATAGCGTGTTAATTCGTTCTCACCAGGATACTAAAACTAGCAACAGATATAAATTCTAAGCCAGAAAATAATACAGATATTGAAATACACAGGTAAACATTTATTTTCAGATAAACATTTAAAGTATTCCTCAGTGACCGTCTCATACTCGGAGAGACTTCACAAACAATAAATCCTCAATCACAACAGTTTCAAAGGGTTCTCTAATACAGACACCCAAATCAACTCGTGAGTCAAAACTCACTCAACCATGTGTCATTAGACACGCCACATCACATTATCATGCATGACAATGTAATGCAAATGCAATAACACAAATGTGGGTGTTATATCATATGTTAAACCACGAATCAAAGTTGAAAACCAATCTCTGTAGGTAGCAATCGATTAGAACCAGTGGCAATCGATTTTCCAATCGATTGGTAAAAGAAATTTTATGGCAATCAATTGGATAGGAAGGCAATCAATTGGGATGGTGTCACGTAATGAATTCAGGTCAGCAAGATGGAAATCGATTGGGATACAAGGCAATCTATTGTTGGTAACCAAAAAGTGGCAATCGATTGAGTTAAGAGGGCAATCGATTGGTACAAAAAGTTTCCCAACAGAAGGGTGAGGGCTTACAAGTATACATGAACGAATACCAACTCTTATTTATTAATATACACTCCCAAAATACAGGGTATTAAATTTGCTCTTTTATAGATGAAAGAAAAATAATAAAGGGTGAATCAATTAGAAGTCCCTAATAGTGACTGTAATCCAAGAACAGTTTAGCCCTTTTTATTTCAACTGATAATAAGGACATAAGTTTTTGAATTGTTTGGCATTGAGTCCATTTTAAAACTAAATATAAGGTTATTGACAAATTTTCCCATTTCACACACGTAGAACATGCTGTTTTGCCACCTCAGCACATGTTTCAAGGCAGTTTTTTTCCAAGCTTTAAAATGGCATAACTTTCAAACCACAACTATATTTTGAATAAAATTTATGTACCTGTAATTTAGAAGAAAAAATCTATCAAACAAGATTCATAATGACTATGAAAAAAAGGAAAAAAAATCATGTCTTTGTCGGACCAATATAAAATGTCACTGTCTTTGCGACAGTGAGATGCTATTATCTTTGAAAAAAAAACCTTTTGTCTTTGATGATATGTTACTGTCTTTACCTGGAAAGTATTGTAAGGCAATAATATCTGTAAATTGGCCATAATTTTGCGATTATTTGGTCAATTTGAAGCAATGCTACTATCGACGACATGTTATTGTCTATTTTGTGCAATACAATGTCACTTATCTTTGACGATATGTTATTATTTTTACTTGAGCAGTAACGTAAAGGCTGTAACATCTAAAAAGTGGCCATATTTTGTATTTTTTGCGATAGTGACATGTCCTTATAGTTGAAAAATGTTTTGTATTTGATGACATGTCTTTACCCTGGGCAGTATTGTGAAGGCAGTAACATCTGTAAATTGGCCATATTTTTGCTATTATTTGGTCAATTTGAAAAAATGTCACTGTCTTTACCTGGGTAACACTATAAAGACAGTATCATCTGCTAACATGACAATAACTTTGCAATTCTCTGACCGTTTTGGAAATTTTTTTGAAGGTAATTTTTCAAGATCTACACAATGGAAGTGTCGATTTTACAAAATATATTTTTTTTGATATCCACTGTTGACCTGCAAAATTTTGAAATTTTTTTTTGAAGATTTTAATAGTCAATATGCATCTTGTTTCGTAGATTTTGCTTTGTAGATCATGGATATATAAATTTTTTTTTATCGAAAATCGATTTGTAATTTGAAACTTATGGCATTTTAATTATTGAAAAACTTAAAAAATAAAAAATAAAATAAAATAAAATAAAAATAACATGTTTTGGGAAGCGTATAGGTTTGTTGCTGAAAATATGGAAAGAGACACGATAAGAGCATTTTAGGGTCATTTTGGTCGAAAAAAAAACTTAACGCCTTTGGCAAGAAAAAATTGTGTGGACTGATCTTGGATTTTGATACACACATATATATATATATATATATCAGAGAGCTATGACCAATAGACTCAATAATAAAAACATATTCCTTAAATCATTCCTCTCATAGGGAAATTCACTTTTGAATTGATTATCAAATCACTACACGAGCATGCAAAAAAAAAATTACATGCAAGTTTTCATACCATATATAGAATCTCTGCAGTACTTCTCTACCATTTTTTTCAATCATCATCTCCATCGCCATCCTTCTCTATCGGTATCATTACTTTCTATCGTCGTTGTTACAAATAAATAGATGCTCCAACCAATCGTTGTAAGATTGCTATACTAGAATTTGGCTTTAGGGTCTAGGGATTTGTAAAGGCAGTAACATCTGTAAAATATTAGCCATAATTTTGCTATTATTTGGTCGATTTGAATAAATGTCACTGTCTTTGTCTTTACCTGGGCAACACTATAAAGACAATATCATATGCTAAAATGACCATAAGTTTGTGATTCTTTAGCCACCTTGAATATTTTTTTATTTGGGGTAATTTTTCGAGATCTAAGTAATGGAAGTGTCGATTTTACAAAAAATATTTTTTTCAATATCCGTTTTTGAGTTGCAAAATTTGGAATTTTTTTTTTGAAGAATTAGTCAATATGCATCTTGTTTTGTAGATCTTGTTTTGTAGATCATGGATATATAATATTTATCGAAAATCAATTTGTAATTTGAAAATTATGGCATTTTAAAGATTGAAAAACTTGTAAAAAAAAACACAGTTTTGTAAAGCGTACATGTTAGTTGCTTAAAATATGGAAAGAGAGACATTAATAATAGCATTTTAGGGTTATTTTGGTCCCAAAAGATCTCAAGGCTTTTGGCATGAAAAAAAATGTGTGGACTAATCTTGGATTTTGAACCATATATATTCAAGAGCTATGGCCAGTAGACCCAACAATAAAAACATATTCCTTAAATCACTCCTCTCATATGGAAATTCACTTTTGAATTGATTATCAAATCACTACATGAGCATGAAAAAAAAACTTTACATGCAAGTTTGATTCCATGGAATCTCGGCAGTGCTTCTCCACCATTTTTCTCCATCATCATCTCCATCGCCATCCTTCTCTGTCGACATCATTACTTTTTGTCGTCATCGTCATTGCAAATAAATAGATGCCCTAACCAATCATCGCAAGATCGCTATACTGAAATTTGGATTTTATCATTGATCTTGCCGGATACACTTCCATTATCGACTTGGTCATGAACGACAACAAAACATGCCTTTAATGACCAATAATGTCGTCACTATGTCACGACCCATCTCGCAAATGTGCGGAAATAGGACACGTGGCATACCACCAAGGCTCATCCAACCATTAAACTACTATACGTAGTAGAAAAGAACTTTAGAAAATATTAACCTCCGAGTTGTAAAAACCGTATAAATTTGAAAACGTTATTATATTTTGAATCGGATGAATATATGTTAAAAGGGATCCCAAAGGTACCCTAAGAACCAATCAAAACATTTAAAATAATTCCGGAAGGTAAAGAAAAATATTTCTGGCAGGGGGCATTTCGACCGGTCGAATGACCCCATTCAACCGGTCGAATGACCCTTTAGCAGAATCCTGCACAAAGCTGTAGAATTTTTCCTAAGACACCAAACAACCTTCCTTCCTTTCATTCTACCAATACATGTTTGCACTTTAAACTTCACAATCTATACTAGCCTTTCAAGAACATCACTAATACATAGTAATCCACGAAAAGAAACAATAACAGAACAAGTTAAGGCTTGTTTGGCTTTAAAACATAAAAATTCTATTACATGCCTCCAAAATACGAGTTTGAAAAGTTAAACATTCAAAACACAAATCCATGAGTTCGGATTCATTACAACATAACCAAAAGTAGTTTTACAACTTATTACAGCGTTCTAAGTCATTCCAAACCTTCCAAGTTGAAGTTAATAGTTCTAACTTCTCAAAATTTCATTTTACATTATTTGGAATTGAAAACAAAACATATACAAAAGAAGGATTCTCGTCGCTCCCGCGGTATCACTCCTCACACTTCTTTTTCCCTTTCTTCCTTTCACCTGCAATGGAGTAATGCTCCACTGCTCAGCTATATGCTGAGTGCACAATTCTGAACATATGCTTATATGACAATTCATGCATTAAACATCTAAATCACATCAAATACTCTCTAGGGAGAGAGACACGCATTCATCCAGTATAACGGCAAGCCCAAAGTCTATCAACCGCGATGCCAATGGCAAGCTCAGAGTCTATCAACTATTGTACCCAACTGCTCTGGCAGGGTCGGTTCCTAAACCAAGCAAGTAGTCGTCGCTACTGTAACTCTCAAATATTGAGAGGCGTACCCTGGCATGAACTTGTATCAAACTCCCCTTTGACCCACATAGACACATAGCATGCCCATATAATCACATATACGTGCTTTCATGGTATTTTCATATACATAACTAAATGGCCTACTTAATATATGAATTTCGCCCAAATCCAAAATATCAAGTCCGATAATTAAAACATGAAATTCCCTATAATTCATAGGCTTAGAATTCATACATCGTGCGATAGTCCTATAATTTTGAAGAATGAACTACGAGACTAATCAAACGTGATATCTTGAATTTCAAGCGATTCCTACAAGTTTACACGTGTTTTCCCAAAATTCCAACATTGATTTTTATAAAACCTTAACCAAACAAGTCCTAAGAGATATCAAAACGTAGCTATTACCTTGGGGAATCCGAATATGAATTTTGGTTGAACACAAACGAGCAGAAGTCCGTCGATTTGCGTCGGCAAGCTCTAAACTCCCAAAACTCCCAAATCCTCCCTTTTGATTTTGAAATTAGAAAAGTTGTAATGAAGAAAATATCTTGGAACTTCTATATATAGGCAACACTCTCGAAAATTGTGTTTACCTCCCCACGAGTTCTTGAAACTCCTAATTAACTCCTGAAACGTCGCACACGTCCCATTTTATTACTTCACCAGTGAAAATTATCAAGTACAAAAGTTTTTGACTAAGTTTTCGTTTGTCGCCGTAAAAACATCCGAAACTAATTTCTGTGGAATCTCTAGATAACCTACCCTTTTCATGAAACACATCCTATCAGTTATTATTAAAGACAATCCAAATGACCTTAAACAATATCAATACATGCAGAAAATATACTACACAGATAAATTTACTATTTATAATTTACCAGATAGCCAAATAACATTTCATCCACATAAATGTCATTTAATCACACCAATGTCTCAATGATTACCGAATCACCGTGTCCTTACTCGACACCTTCCGTTGACCACAGTCAACCATTTATCTCAATTATTAATACACATTAATAATTTGACATGTTACCACAACGTTGTATTAAAAGCATGTAAATTCTGGAACAAGTGTGACACATTATAAGTTACCTTTTCATCACTAAAGAAATTTATTGATGAACTAAATCTCGTCACTAGGTGGTCACTTAACGTCGTTGCTAATACTATTTAGTGACCAATAGAGGGTTTCGTCACTGAACCCTTAATTTAAGGTATAAAACTCCTTGGTCACGAATAATAGGCCTTTAGTTATGACATAGTTGGTCACAAAATAAAAGATAAAATTGTCACTAAATCAAGGATTGTCGTCACTGAAATCCATTTTTCAAGATACATAGTAATGAGGAGGCGGGAAATCAGCAATGGTGATGAGAAGGGGGGGAGGGGGTGGGCGTGAAACTTATGGATTAGGACAAAGTCAATGATTAATGTTTAAGCACCCAAAATAAATGAAATCTGAAATACCAAAATATTTGTTGTGTTACTAATTTGTGCTTTAAAATCTTTTCATTGGGTGGGAAATTTCCCACCACTAATTTTGTGATGATCTTATATGAACTTGTTAGAAATTTTACTATTTCCTAACAATTAATGATGAGGTCGACTTTCTGGACTAAATGTACATTTTTTGTGATTGAATTTTCTTCATCAAAGAAAAGTTGGTCACAAATATTTAAAGAATTTGATCACTGACTTTACCTTAATCCATAAGTTTCATCCTACCCACCTTCACACCCACCCACCCGCTCGCCCGCCCACCCAATTATCATCACCTACATTACTTTTCCTAAATATTTGAGAGGTGGAACGAATTTTTCAATGTTATCTGATAAACAAAAAGAATAGTGTTCTTGAAAAAGAATTTTTGAAGATAGTTTATATAGACAAAGAACGAAATTATAGCTCATATTTTCTTCATGAAAATAACTTAAAGCTTTTAACTTTAGTACATGAGTTGAAAATAACAGAAATGTCTATTAGGAAATATTTGTTATTTAAATTGACACAGCACCAAAGTTTCAATTAGCATTGAGTTATTAGCCTCTACACATCTACATAAAGTAGTTATGCTCGATGAAAATATCTTTCTTAAATGAAACTACGGTCCTTTGGTTATTAGTCCAAAATCTAAGACTTATTTGGCTAGAGATTACCCAAACAGTTCTATTAAATAGTAATCCTCACATTTTTTGATCCAAAATACCCTTTAAATTCCCTTAAGTGATATAGTCACCCTTTTTATGGTAACTATCAGTTCAAATTTGAAAACCTTAAAAGGATATCGAATTTTATGGCTTGTTTCTCCCTCTTCTTCCTCATTTGTCAAATTTGTAACCATTTATTCCTATTTTAGCTTGGTTCTAAAGAAAGCAGCAAAGCCTGCCATTAGAGTTTGTAAACTTCATAAAGCATTTGTAATAAATTTTTTTTTTATGAAATTTCAAAATATGGATATGTTAGTGCCCTAATCCATTGTTATGGGAAAGAAAGATTTGTGAAATCTCACAAAACAAGTTTTGAGAAATTTTACAAACAAAGTTTTGGAATTTAATGTTTCTGTCAACTATCAATGAAATATGATTTTCGCTGTTCAAAAAAAAAGTTTGGGAATTTAATAATGGGTTTTTTTTTTGTTATAAATCCCTTGTTTATGCAGTTTTTGAGCCATAGGTTCATGCCAAATACTAATTTCGTATAGAGTCCTTCAACATCTTTTTTGTACAAATATGCCTTGCATTAATTCACGCACAATAATTAAAAGATAGAATATTTAAAGGGGTTTGAAAATTTAATGTCCAACAAAATTAATTCATCCACAATAATAGGGAATGAAATTAGAATATTTATCTTTTCCATTTACTCAATTTGACTTTCAATTTTTGATTCATTTAAGGAGAATGCTCCCTTTTTTTTTTTTTTTTTTTTTTTGTGCTGAATCTCAACTCTCAAGCATGGAATAAAAATTTTCGTGCTTTGGAAAATTTTTATTTCTTAGGATTTTAATTTATACTATACAAAAAACTCAAGTCGGTTAAATGTTTTCGTGAAAATCACGAAACATATCAAGGCATTCCAAAATTCACAAAAAGTATGTATGCTTTGAATTTTGAATGTGTTGTGAAATTAACAAAAAACTCGTGCTGAATGCATTTTGGATTTTCAAATTACATAAAATCTAGTTGAATATTTCATGAAACTTACTAAACGTGTGTGTATTATACTCTCTAGACATTTAACGAATGTCAAATCTACAAAGGTATAGTATTTTGAATGTCTTGTGAATTTCAAAAAAGTCCAGTTGAGTATAATTGTTGACCATAGTTTGGGTTTTTGACAAAACTTCGACAAATTTTTCTCTAGAATAGATCGTGAAATTCACAAAAGAAGTTTTTCACATTTAGAATGGATTGTGAAATTCACAAAAGTATCAAGTTGTCCATTGAATATAGTTTTTTTTCTTAAATCGATCTCTAGTATGAATTAAAGATTGAAAAGCAATTGTAATAGAAAATTGATTTTGTTTATATGATGTTCTGGTCAAATCAACACTTGTAGTCCTATCAAAACGATGAAGACGCACACTCAATGACACCATTGATCCAATTTTGACGAAAGAATTTCATACATGTGAACTTATTTTGAGAGATGTCTACTACATGTATTTGCTGGTAAAAATGATTTGATTGTTCTTCTATTGATGACGGAAATGGAGAAGGAGACAGATAGAAAATGGAGATTGAGAAGGATATAGGGATTACTTATCTGAAATTCAAAATTATGAAGTATTTAGAATCTATTTTTTAAATAACTTTGATCTACATTTGGTATAAAAATTACTAATGAGTGTCATATGTTATGTTGCTTTATTTTTTAGTGCAAAAAATTAATTGAATTTGCGTACAACAACGGATTTCAATCAAGTATTGGTATGGCACCATATGAAGCTTTGTATGGCCGTAAGTGTCGATCACCGGTTTGTTGGACCGAGGTGGGAGAAAGAAAGTTGTTAGGACCTGAGTTAATACAGGTGACTACTGAGAATGTGAAATTGATTCAGGAACGTCTTAAGGTAGCTCAGAGTTGATACAAGAGCTATGCGGACTCTAAACGACGACCGATGAATTTTGAAGTGGGAAATTTTGTATACCTGCGAGTATCGCCTTCGAAAGGCATTGTACGATTTGGAAAGAGGGGAAAGCTCAATCCAAGATTTATAGGACCTTTTGAGATCCTAGAGAGAGTAGGCCCAGTGGCTTATCGATTGGCCTTGTCATCAGAGTTGGAACATGTGCATAACGTATTTTACGTATCGATGTCGAGACGTTGTATGAGTGATACGAGTAAGATCATAGTATCTGAACCGCTGCAGAATCAGGGAGACTTGACTTATGTGGAACAACCGGTAGAGATTCTAGATCGAAAAGAACAAGTCTTAAGAACTTAAATGATTTCGATGGTGAAGGTATTATGGCGTAGTCACACTGTTGAAGAGGCTACGTGGGAAAGTGAGGAAGACATGAGGAATGAGTATCTGTACCTGTTCGACGTATGAGGTATAAGTTTGGGGACAAACTTCCTTTTTGGAGGGGAGAGTTGTCATACCCGTTCCAGAAATTTATGATTTTGAAAATGCATAATTTGAGATTTTGAAATTATTCATGCTATTAATAATTTGAGTTGAGGTTGACGGTGAGTCAACGGTAAGGTGTCAGTGAGGACACGGGAACATGGCAGTTCATATTGCATGGGCATGAGTAAATGGCATTTATATGATTTAAATGTTATTTGACTTTATCTAGTATTCCTGTGAATAGTAATTATACCCGTGTAGTATAATTCTGGTATTTTGGATACTTTAGTATATCATTTTGAGAACTGTGGTGAGAACGTGAGTGATACGTTAATTTAAAAAGGTAGGTTTCATAGAGATTCCACAGAATATAGTTTTCGGATGTTATTTTGGACCCAAACGAAACCTAGTCGAAAACTTTTAAAATTTATAGTTTTCACTCGTAAAGTTATAAAATGGACGTGTGCGACGTTTCATGGGTTAATTAGAAGTTTGAGGAACTCGTGTGGAGGTAAACGCGATTTTCGAAGAGTTCTTCTATAAATAGGTGGGGGGTGAGATTTTATTCTCATCCAAAACTCACAAATATCTAGAAGAGGAGAGAGAAGGGAGATTGAGCCAACGGGCTTTGTGACGCCGATCGACGACCGTTCGTCCGTCAGATTTTTTCCAAATTCAAGATTTGAACTCGTGGAGGTAAGATCTACATTTTGATACTACTTAGGCCATGTTTGGCTAATTTTTGTAAAAATCTTAATTTTAGACTTTTGGGGAAAACCCAGTAAAACTTGTAGGAATCGTCTTAAATTTAGAATCCGATGTTTAATTAGTCCCCTAAATGATCCTTCAAAGTTTGAAGAGATTCGCACGAGGTATGAATTCTAGATCTATGAAATATATGGATTTTCATGTTTTGAACATCAACTTTGATATTCTTGGATCCGGGCAAAATTTATGTATTAGTTAGGCCCGTTAATTATGCACGTGAAATTATATAAAAAGCACGCATAACTATTTATGTGAGCATGTTATGTGTCTACTTGGGTCAAAAGGGAGTTTGGAGCAAATTCATCCGGGTAAGCTCCTCGAACCTTGAGGATTATGATTGTGATTGTAATGGAATTGGAATTGTGGTTGTGTCTGGATTAGAGGTGGGCCCAACCAGGACACGGTACCTGGTATGGAGGAAGGCCCAACTAGTGTACGAGATGCGTGGGAGAGGTGGGCCTCCTAAGGCATCGACCGGATGAATGCATACCACTCACCCTAGAGACTATTTCTATGTGTTTTAGATGCTTAAACCATGAACTGTCATATATGCATACATTTAGAATTGTGCACTCAGCATATAGCTGAGCAGTGGAGATGTACTCCATTGCAGGTAAGAAGAAAGACAAGAAGAAGCGTGAGGAGTGAGGCCGTGGAATGCTGGGGAATCAATTGTTTATATTTTTTTGTTCTACTCCGAACTTGTAATAATAACCTTGAATTCGTAGTACGTTGTAATATAATCCGAACTTAGATTTAGTACTTGTAATCCCTAGTAAACGCTCTTGTATTTATGTTTTGAATGATGGAGTATAGTGGTTATATGTTGGTTTAAAATTGGAAGAACCTTGAGTGGGAAAGCTACAGTTTTGGGTTTGCTGATAGAAATCAGTCGACTGGTTCTTGATCCAGTCGACTGGATCTTTGTGTTGAACTGGTTACTGCTTGTTTCGTCTGAGGTTCAGTCGACTGGGTTGAGAAAACAGTCGACTGGATGGAGCCCCAGGCCATGACATTCTGCTGGATTAGGGTACCGTCGACTGGACATTTTCAGTCGACTGATAATTTTAAGCACCAGTCGACTGGGTCCCCGACACAGTCGACTGGATGAGCTGTTATATTTTGAACCTTATATGTTTGAGATCACCAGTCGACCGGGCCCTCGATCAGTCGACTGGACCTCTGTTTTCAAAATTGTTTTCTTTTGATCAGATTCAACTGGCCAATTTTTTTTTTTACTCTGATTCTATTGGATTTTTCAACTCAGAGGGCAATGTTTCCTAAAGTTTTAAATTACTCAGGGTTGTTTTAAAGTTCTTTCCGCTGCGTATAGTTATATGATGTTTGGATGAGCCTTGGTGGCATGCCACGTGTTCTATTTCCACGCGTAGTGGGATGGGTCGTGACATTTATTGGTATCAGAGCTATAGATAACAAAACTTTGGGAACGTTCGACGACGAATAGAGTGTTGAGTGAATTGCCACTTGTTCTAGATTGCATCCATACATATTAGAGATGTTTGATGCATATGTATGTTCTTTTATATACATGATATTGTTATTGTTGTACATGCATAGTGTTTATGCATTGAGAATTACAGGGTTGTAATCATGAGTGACGAAGAGTGAAATTTATCACCGCACACTCGACGTATGAATAACATGGCAGAAATGATGGGGAATATGGGTGACATGATCCGAAATATATTCGAATGGTTACCTCCAACACCTCTATTGGAACCAGAACCGATAGCTGTGGTGAACGTGCCTGAAAATAGGGATTTGAGATCAATATCCGAACAGTTTGCAAGGAAGAAACCAATGGAATTTCATGGGACACCTGATACAACAATGGCAGAACATTGGGTCATGGACATGGAACGAATTTTTCGATCTATTCCGGTGTCAGATAGGGATAAGATTGAGAACTGGTGGGTAAATGTGTTAGATCAAGGAGCACCGATTACTTGGGAAGGGTTTAAGGCAGAATTCAATCGCCGATTCTTTCCGCGAGCCGCCTACAATGCAAAGAAGCAAGAGTTTGATAACCTTAAGCAAAGAGACATGACTGTAACAGAGTATACTTCCAAGTATAACGCGTTGTTGAGGTTTGGTAAGGGTTCAGTGCCCGAAGAGGAAGATAGGGCAAGAAAATTTGAAGAGGGTTTAAGGGATAATATCCAGTTGATAGTAGAGACCTATGAGCATTCGACTGTTACAGCAGTACAGCAGACGACGCTTGTAGCTGAAAGTGGAATAGAGAGATTGAGACAAAATCACCAAGGGAAACGAAGTCATGAGGGTGGTGACCGAAGTCAGGGGGGATCGTTTAAGAAGTCATTTTCACGAGGCTCTAGTTCTGGTTTTAATGATTCTAGGAGAGTACCAAGTAACATACCGTTGTGTTCACTTTGCAACCGACCACACACCGGTCAATGTTTTCTGACCAACTTTCAGAACAAGTTTACAGGGGGAAACAGTGTGAGTTCTGCGATCTACCCGCAACTCAAGTGCTTTGATTGTGGTACCTTAGGACACCGAGCGAAGGATTGCCCAAAGAAGCATTTTCAACAAGGGGCAAGTTCTATGGCTTCTAGTGGTTCGAAGCCTAAGCAAACTAACGACGGGGGACAAAGGATGGAGCAACGTCAAGGAAGGGCATATCAAATGAACCCAAGAGATATGACTGCTTCCGAGACAGTAGTCTCAGGTATGGTGCTTGTATGTTCACACTTAGCACGCATACTCGTCGACTCGGGATCTACGCATTCATTTGTATCGCATGCCTTTGTTAAACATTAGAATATTAAATCGGCACCGTTAGGATATGAATTGTCTATTTCTGTACCACTCAGTAAATCGATAATGACGTCTACGATATATAAGAACTGTGAGATCAAACTAGGCGAGAAGTTGATGACCGTAGACCTTATACCGATTGCGGTGAACCATTTTGATGTGATATTGGGAATGGATTGGTTAGCTTTTAACCAAGCCACAATAGACTGTGAACAGAAAGAGGTTAATTTTCGATCACCGGTGCATGGGAACTTTTGTTTCCAAGGGAATGGGGTTATACCGCCGCCGTATTTGATTTCAGCTATCCGGGCAGGAAGGTTATTGAAAAAGGGATGTCAAGGATTCCTATGTTCAGTGACTGATGTCTCAGCGACTGAATTAAAAGTAGAAGACATTCCGATAGTACGAGAATATCTAGATGTATTTCCTGACGACCTACCAAGTGTTTTTATTGAGAGAGAGGTTGAGCTCACCATTGAGGTTATACCAGACGCAAGACCTGTATCAAAGGCACCGTATAGAATGGCACCCATAGAATTGAAAGAGCTGAAAATTCAACTACAAGAACTACTTGACAAGGGTTTCATTCGACCAAGCATTTTGCCATGGGGAGCTCCAGTATTGTTTGTAAAGAAGAAAGATGGCTCCATGCGTATGTGTGTTGATTACCGGGAACTGAATAAGTTAATGATTAAGAACAAGTATCCACTGCCGAGAATCGATGACCTATTTGATCAACTTCGTGGGGCTCAAGTATTTTCAAAAATAGATTTGAGATCAGGTTACCATCAGTTGAAAGTGAAGGTCGAAGATGTTGAGAAAACAGCTTTCAGAACCCGCTACGGACATTATGAGTTCTTAGTCATGCCGTTTGGGGTTACGAATGCACCAGCCGCGTTCATGGATCTTATGAATCGAGTATTCAAGGATTATTTGGATGACTTTGTGATTGTATTCATTGACGATATCCTTATCTATTCACCGAGTGAGATAGAACACGAGAACCACTTGAGGTTGATACTTCAGAGATTGCGAGAGAAACAATTATTTGGTAAATTCAAGAAATGTGAATTTTGGTTGTCTAGTATTACTTTTCTTGCTCACGTGATTGACAAGAATGGAGAATCAGTTGATCCTTACAAAGTAGAAGTTGTATTAAATTGGCAAAGACCGACTTCCGTATCCAAAATTCGAAGTTTCTTGGGATTAGCGGGATACTACCGCCGTTTTATTGAACATTTCTCGAAGATCTCATTGCCAATGACAAAGTTAACGAGAAAGGGTGTTATCTTTGAATGGAGTCAGGAATGTGAAGACAGTTTCCAAGAGTTGAAGTCACGTTTGACGAAAGCACCGATATTGACAATACCTTCCGAAACTGAAGGATTTGTAATCTATAGTGATGCTTTGCATCAAGGTTTGGGATGTGTACTTATGCAAGGTGGCAAGGTGATTGCCTATGATTCGAGACAATTGAAGACACATGAGGTAAATTATCCGACTCACGATCTGGAATTAGCCGCTGTAATTCATGCGTTGAAGATTTGGAGACACTATTTATACGGGGAAAAGTGTGAGATATTCACAGACCACAAGAGTTTGAAATACATTTTCACCCAATGGGACTTGAATATGAGACAGCGAAGATGGTTGGAGTTGATGAAGGATTACGATCTTTCGATTGAGTACCATCCGGGAAAGGCGAATGTAGTGGCCGATGCATTAAGCCGAAAGACGTCGAGGAATTTAGCCGACGAGCTAACATAACAAAAAGAATTGGTAAAAGAGATGGAACGTTTGGACTTGGATGTGATTCCAGAGATTAGTGGTGGCTTAACGATGGCGATTGTAGCACACCCAGATATTATTGATGAGATCAAGAAAGAACAATTTAACGATGTCTATTTGTGCAAAATGAAGGACGAGATACCTTTGGGGAGACGACCTGTTTTTGTGTTGGAATGAGGAACGTTGAAACTGGGAAATCGATTATGTATACCAAATGTGAAAGACTTGAAAGATAGGATTCTAGAAGAAGCTCATAGTACGAAATATTCAGTGCACCCGGGAAGTAATAAGATGTACAAAAACTTAAGAGAAAACTTCTGGTGGAAGGGTATGAAGCGTGAAGTCGCTAAGTTTGTATCTGACTGTTCGGCATGTCAACAGGTTAAAGTAGAGAGACAAGTACCCGCGGGATTATTACAACCTTTATCTGTGTCAGAATGGAAATGGGACGAGATTACAATGGACTTTGTTTCAGGATTTCCACGATCATGTAATAAGAATGATAAGATTTGGGTTATAGTTGACCGATTAACCAAGTCAGCTCATTTTCTACCAATCAAGACGACTAAGCCTTCGAGGTTAGCAGACTTGTATGTGAAAGAGATTGTAAGACTACATGGAGTTCCAACAGTGATTGTATCAGATCGGGATTGTAGCTTCACATCAAGGTTTTGGGGATGTTTGCAAGAAGCTATGGGTACAAAGTTGAGTTTCAGTACTGCATTTCATCCTCAGACCGACGGACAGCCAGAGCGTATGATTCAGACCTTGGAAGATATGTTGAGATTGTGTGTATTAGACTTTGGGAGTGATTGGGAGTACCACTTGCCATTAATTGAATTTGCGTACAACAACGGATTTCAATCAAGTATTGGTATGGCACCATATGAAGCTTTGTATGGCCGTAAGTGTCGATCACCGATTTGTTGGACCGAGGTGGGAGAAAGAAAGTTGTTAGGACCTGAGTTAATACAGGTGACTATTGAGAAGGTGAAATTGATTTAGGAACGTCTTAAGGTAGCTCAGAGTTGATATAAGAGCTATGCGGACTCTAAACGTCGACCGATTAATTTTGAAGTGGGAAATTTTGTATACTTGCAAGTATCGTCTTCGAAAGGCATTGTATGATTTGGAAAGAGGGGAAAGCTCAATCCAAGATTTATAGGACCTTTTGAGATCCTAGAGAGAGTAGGTCCAGTGGCTTATCGATTGGCCTTGTCATTAGAGTTGGAACATGTGCATAACGTATTTCACGTATCGATGTTGAGACGTTGTATGAGTGATACGAGTAAGATCATAGTACCTGAACCGCTGCAGATTCAGGGAGACTTGACTTATGTAGAACAACCGGTAGAGATTCTAGATCGAAAGGAACAAGTCTTAAGAACTAAAATGATTTCGATGGTGAAGGTATTATAGCATAGTCACACTGTTGAAGAGGCTACGTGGGAAAGTGAGGAAGACATGAGGAATGAGTATCCGTACCTGTTCGACGTATGAGGTATAAGTTTGGGGACAAACTTCCTTTTTGGAGGGGAGAGTTATCATACCCGTTCCAGAAATTTATGATTTTGAAAATGCATAATTTGAGATTTTGAAATTATTCATGCTATTAATAATTTGAGTTGAGGTTGACGGTGAGTCAACGGTAAGGTGTCAGTGAGGACACGGGAACATGGCAGTTCATATTGCATGGGCATGAGTAAATGGCATTTATATGATTTAAATGTTATTTGACTTTATCTGGTATTCCTGTGAATAGTAATTATACCTGTGTAGTATAATTCTGGTATTTTGGATACTTTAGTATATCATTTTGAGAACTGTGGTGAGAACGTGAGTGATACGTTAATTTAAAAAGGTAGGTTTCATAGAGATTCCACAGAATATAGTTTTCGGATGTTATTTTGGACCCAAACGAAACCTAGTTGAAAACTTTTGAAATTTATAGTTTTCACTCGTAAAGTTATAAAATGGACGTGTGCGACGTTTCATGGGTTAATTAGAAGTTTGAGGAACTCGTGTGGAGGTAAGCGTGATTTTCGAAGAGTTCTTCTATAAATAGGTGGGGGGTGAGATTTTATTCTCATCCAAAACTCACAAATATCTAGAAAGAGGAGAGAGAAGGGAGATTGAGCCAATGGGCTTTGCGACGCCGATCGACGATCGTTCGTCCGTCAGATTTTCTCCAGATTCAAGATTTGAACTCGTGGAGGTAAGATCTACATTTTGATACTACTTAGGCCATGTTTGGCTAATTCTTGTAAAAATCTTAATTTTAGACTTTTGGGGAAAACCCAGTAAAACTTGTAGGAATCGTCTTAAATTTGGAATCCGACGTTTAATTAGTCCCCTAGACGATCCTTCAAAGTTTGAAGAGATTCGCACAGATCTATGAAATATATGGATTTTCATGTTTTGAATATCAACTTTGATATTCTTGGATCCGGGCAAAATTTATGTATTAGTTAGGCCCGTTAATTATGCACGTGAAATTATATAAAAAGCACGTATAACTGTATATGTGAGTATGTTATGTGTCTACTTGGGTCAAAAGGGAGTTTGGTGTAAATTCATCCGGGTAAGCTCCTCGAACCTTGAGGATTATGATTGTGATTGTAATGGAATTGGAATTGTGATTGTGTCTGGATTGGAGGTGGGCCCAACCAGGACACGGTACCTGGTATGGAGGAAGGCCCAACCAGTGTACGAGATGCGTGGGAGAGGTGGGCCTCCTACGGCATCGACCGGATGAATGCGTACCACTCACCCTAGAGACTATTTCTATGTGTTTTAGATGCTTAAACCATGAAATGTCATATAAGCATACATTTAGAATTGTGCACTCAGCATATAGCTGAGCAGTGGAGATGTACTCCATTGCAGGTAAGAAGAAAGACAAGAAGAAGCATGAGGAGTGAGGCCGTGGAATGCCGGGGAATCAACTGTTTATATTTTTTTGTTCTACTCCGAACTTGTAATAATAACCTTGAATTCGTAGTACGTTGTAATATAATCCGAACTTAGATTTAGTACTTGTAATCCCTAGTAAACGCTCTTGTATTTATGTTTTGAATGATGGAATAGAGTGGTTATATGTTGGTTTGAAATTGGAAGAACCTTGAGTGGGAAAGCTGCAGTTTTGGGTTTGCTGATAGAAATCAGTCGACTGGTTCTTGATCCAGTCGACTGGATCTTTGTGTTGAACTGGTTACTGCTTGTTTCGTCTGAGGTTCAGTCGACTGGGTTGAGAAAACAGTCAACTGGATGGAGCCCCAGGCCATGACATTCTGCTGGATTAGGGTACCGTCGACTGGACATTTTCAGTCGACTGATAATTTTAGGCACCAGTCGACTGGGTCCCCGACACAGTCGACTGGATGAGCTGATATATTTTGAACCTTATATGTTTGAGATCACCAGTCGACCGGGCCCTCGATCAGTCGACTGGACCTCTGTTTTCAAAATTGTTTTCTTTTGATCAGATTCAATTGGCCAAATTTTTTTTTTTTAACTCTGATTCTATTGGATTTTTCAACTCAGAGGGCAATGTTTCCTAAAGTTTTAAATTACTCAGGGTTGTTTTAAAGTTCTTTCCGCTGCGTATAGTTATATGATGTTTGGATGAGCCTTGGTGGCGTGCCACGTGTCCTATTTCCACGCGTTGTGGGATGGGTCGTGACACCTCATGCCACCAAGATAGATATAACAAATGTATCATATCCATGCATCCGTGTGTGTGTGAAGTTAACAGCTATGCATCAAACCTCATTTAGAGTTATTCAAACTATTGTACCTCCAGAACTCGTAGTTTCAACTCAATTCTCACATTGGTTTACACTCAAAAAGGATTATCTCATAGAAACTTGCTTCATAAGGATCGCACATCGTATGAAAGCTTTGATGGGAGTGATATTCTGGTTACTTGTGCTTTCATACTTGACTCTATGAAAAATGCACATTTAGAGTGTATAGACTCACGAATAGAATGGTACTTACTAGAGGAATGAAATACCGTGGATAACCCAATTTACACATTCATGTTTAAACCAATTCGTTAAGAATCATTAAAACTTTGAATTTTTGGTTTGTATACGATAGTCGAAGATGATGAGAGAGAGAACGTGTGTCTAAATATGCATTGAAGTTTATCTTCTTCTTTTCTTCTTTTCACATCTCTACCAACTTCCCTTCGTTGTATATGCTTCTTTTTTTCTTTTTTTTTCTTTCTTGTTTTAGCACATCCCACAACTACTCTTCTCCCACCACATACTTTGACAATTTATTCATGTTAGGAGTCCATTAGGGTCAAGGTACAAGGCTAGGGGTTTGTTTTCTCGCAATAGACTTAGAAGTATTAAATCGATGTGGGTTTAGAAGCGAAATAGCTTCTTGAATAACGGTAAAGGGATATGTATAGATTAGGGAATGGGTAGCGATGGCTTAAATCATTTTCTTAAGTTCTTAGTTTTCGCATTTCAATGTTCATTGAGTTTAGTTGGTAGATCCTGAACGTTCTTCTCTAATAAATAGTCAAAATGAAGAATTGATCGAGACTATTTCAACGAACTTTTATAAGCATAATCAAGAAAAACAGTTCCAATTTATGTGAGAATTCCCTCAGAAATGAAGATTGGATAAAAAAACTCACTAAGTGTAATCAGTTTCCACTACTCATTCTTTTAGCACAACAGTTGTATTAACTCATTTTTAGGTTTTCTGCATAGCTATCAACACGTGCATATGGATGTTGGATACATGAAAGGTCAACACATGCAATCATCCTAGTGATACTAAAAAAAGTGGGTGAACTTAATTCATAAAAGAATGAGACAAATACGAATGTGTCATTGCTTCATAAACAACCAATCAGAAGTGAGAGTTCAAAGTTATTCTATCATTTAAGCTCAAACAGTTCAAAAATTTTCAAATGTTTTTCAAATTTTCCAATTTTAATTTAGATTGTATGATATTTGGAATGAAATTGTCCAGAGTGCTAAGTGTGAACATGTACAGGTGTATATTTATCTACATCCCACCCCAACTGAAAATAACAATGTCCCCAGAAATTGATTTTCAAATGAAAATAGATGGATATCACCTGATAGAAGCAAAGCAATAACCACAATCATAGCAACCTGTAAATAACCGATACAATCTCCAACCAACCCAAATCAATAGGAATAATATAACAATCCAAACATCATCCATACATAATAAGGTTCAAACAGGGCACAACCGCCAATCACTGGAAATATACAACAATAATAGAATAGAACAGTGATTGAAATGTCCCAAAATGTCCACAAGAGTACCAAGATATCCAAACTAAACCAAACCAAAAGATAGAAGAGAAGATAAAAGAACAGAAATACAATAAAAAAATCCAAAAAACCAACATACACTAATCGATCGCTAACGGGTCATCATCGCCAGCATCAGAGGGAATCTTGATGGAGGCAGTAGGTGGTGGAGGAGGTAGAGGTGGTGGAGCAGAAGATGATGGGTCAAATGTGGGTGGTGCAGCTGGGGTCTGAGAAGAGGGTATATATAGAGAGTAGGCCACCCCCAACTGCACCAGTAATGTGTCAAGCTGTGTAACCAGCTGATCAACCTTGCCCTCAAGTCATATCCGTGCCTCCCTCTTCCCCAAGAGCAATGTATAGAGAGTCTGGAGGGATATAGATTCGACCCTCCCTGGGTATGAGCCTGAGATCACTATCTTAGCTCAAACTACTACACAGTAGCAATGGGATCCTCATCCTCCTCGGTATCTAGATCTTTAGCCTCAGTAGGCATCCCAGAAACAACTCCCTCAATGTCTGTCCCACCTCTCTTCTTCTTCTTTGCTCCAACTTTCTCTTTTCCTTTCCCTTTTCTCTTTCTCTTCTGGACATCTGAGCGGCGGGTTGCTGTCTCCCCAAATCTGCTAGAAGAGGCCTGAAATGTGTCGGTGGGGAGTGGGAGCAAACCAGATTGAGCAAACCATAGTGCGTGGGCTGAACCAGAAACTCAATATATAAATGCGGGAGGCAAACCCGCTTTCCTGTCGCAATAGAATACAACACCCGGACATACCACGGTGCCATCTTCTCATGATATGAAGTCATGAAGATGTAATTGCATAGCACCAGGTGGAGCATGTGGTAGTCGTCGGTCAAGTGCTGATCCTCGATAAGTGATGAGCCATTCTAGAACTGGACGACCCCGCCTATAATCTCCTGTACTATTGTGGCATGAGGGATCTCAGGAGCTACCAGTCTCTGCGAACAGTCACACTCAGGCTCCTCAAGAACTCCGAGCGCTGCGGCCAACGTGGCAGGACTGAATATAATCTCCCGACCGTGGAAGAATGAACGATATGAATGGAGTGACTGGGTCCTTGATCATGGTAGCAGAGGCCTCTCTCACCTAAGAGATATTTGTACCAAGACTGGTCAAAAATATTCCAGAACCCAAGATCGGGTACCGGGTTTGGAATGGTCAAGTCAAGGGCTTTTCCCTGTGGTACCCAGTTGTGGGGTTCATGGCGACGATCCTAAAATTAAAAATGAGAAGAGAGGACAAATTAAAGTTGGAAGAATAGAACAAAAGAAAGAATCTGTCACTGCATATGTTCGATCAATCGAACCTTACTCGATCCATTGAACAAGGCCAGGTTCAATCTCTTGAGCCCAGCTCGATCAATCGAGCACAGAAGAACGTATAGACAAGAGAAAAACACAGAAATGAAAAACAAACAAAAACTCTATGACTAAGATGACTATTAAGTGGTCGTAGGACCAATGGGGGGCACCCCCTGTAATTTATAATAGTAAAAAGAATTGAGGAGGGCCATGAGGACCTTACTCGGGAAAAGGATAGTAGAGAGGGAGAGGTGATGATGATGATGATTTGGGGGGTGACTAGGGTCTCCAATTGATGTGTGGGAGCACGGGAGAACCCAAATCGTCGGAGTTTTTTCTCTCTGTTGTCAATCGCTTGAGGGTGAGGGAGAGAAAGAGACTAAAGAAGTGTACACTGATGCCTCATTAAAATACAATTCTCGATCGATCGAACTTTACTGTCAATCGATTGAGGCTTGTTCAAGTGCTTGAGGATTCTTAACCGTCGATCGATCGAGGGTGGGTGGTTCGATTAATCCAACACAAAATTTCAATGACTTTTTGAATTAGTGAACCTGTATACCCCTAACTAGCAGAAACTGATCTGGACAAACAGAATAGTCTAAAAGCAGGGCAAACCCAGAACATGTAAGCCAGAATTGATCATCATAGTAATATAATGTTGCAAATTTTATAAATATAAATTCAAATGGCATCCTTTTGCATAATTTTGTCCCCCAACTTTGTACTTGAGACCTTATTATAAAGAAAAACTAGAATTAAAACTGAAAATAACAAAGTTTTTGCCTACGAATGCACTTCAATTGCTAAAACACGGATAAATGAAAAACTACAATTGAAGTGAACCACTATTCTTCGAGCATGAAAACTTCCTCTTTCACAATTTCTTCATACTTTGCCAAATCTTCAAAAAATGGAGTCCAAACTCGATAATTCACGATTCTAGAAGGTTCTGAAAGCGTCGAGAATATCATCGGATGTGTCTGAAACCTCCAAAGAATAGAAAACACAAACAAGAGGTGATCTCGGTGAGCCTGACGACGTCATAGATAAAGGAGTGTGACTACTCAGCTGTTCCTTCTCTTGCGGTGGAGTACCAGGAGACTCGATGGGAGGTCCATGAAACAGCAAGTGCGGAGGGAACACTGGCAAAACATTATGGTTCATAGTGATAATCCTGGACAAGGAAAAATAGAATAAAACAAAAGGAAAAAAAATAAGGCTAGGAAAACAAGGAATAGAAACAAATGAAACAACTGAGATAAAAAGAAGTAAACAAAGGAGAATATGACATTGTCCGAACCTCACTATTGGCATGGATGCGCAGCGTACACTAGCTGGTAAAGGACATTGAAGCATGAACAACAAGTAGCTTAGGTGCACATAGAGGTATGGGACCAGCTCGAGAATGAGAAACTCATCGACAAAAGTGAAAACAACGTTGTGGCATTCAGGCACAACATCTTGTAAGTCATTCTCGTCTCAAGGTTCCCACATCGAGTCATTCTCCTACTACTCTAGGAGTGCATCGTCAACCTCACCAACAAAGTAACCTTCTACTTCTCCTTCTTCTTCAGGGAGCTCCATATTTTCAAAATGATTGATGTAGAGGAGAGCAGGTGGGTAAGGAATATATCCTTGAGATATGTTAATGAAAACATTTGCATCTGGCCCTTTATATGGTAAAAAGGCAGAATGCGACCTCCTTAGCTGTCCATGGAGGGTTTTGATATTCAGAATCAACCCAAGATCCTATCGAATGGACATCATCATCTCTCATTTTGGGACCTGCAGTGGAGTAATATGAGGAGTAGTAGATTAAGAATAACGTCACATTCAAGAAGAAAAATTAAACAAAAATAGCAGAAAATGAACAAAATGCAAGAAAGAAAAAGGTGAAAGAATAGTTGGGCTCATCCAGTTGGATGTTCTCAGCTTCTGTTTGAAAGTTTTCCAAGAACGGCTTTACCCTTTGGCCATTGACCTTGAAACTTTCATCGTTCTTGGGATTTATGAGCTCGACGGTTCCATGTAGAAAGACAGATTCAACGATAAATGGACCTGTCCACTGGGATCGGAGCTTACCTGGGAAAAGGTGAAGGTGAGAGTCGTACAGTAAGACTTTCTACCCTAGCTCGAATGTTTTACAAAAAATCGTTCGATCGTGATGAGCCTTCAACCTTTCTATATGCAACTTCGTTGAGTCATACGCATCTCTATGGATTTCCTCTAGCTCGGCGAGTTGGGGTTTTCTTAACTGACCTCCCTCTTTAATATCGAAGTTTAATGAGCGAGTTGCCTAATATGCTTTATGCTCGATCTCGACAGGGAGGTTACATGCCTCTCCATACACTAACCTGTATGGGGACATTCCCAGGTTGTTTTGTACGTGGTACGGTATGCCCATAGTGCATCGGTCAGTTTGTATGCCCAGTCTTTCCTGTTGTAGCTAACCGTCTTTTTGAGAATATGCTTTATTTCTCGGTTAGCCAACTCTGCCTGCCCGTTAGTTTGTGGGTGGTAGCTAGTGCGATCTTCGTATTTCTTGAAGAGTGACTCCAAAGGCCTATTACAAAAGTGCTTGCCTTGGTCACTTATTAAGGCCCTCTGGGTTCCAAAATGCGATAGAATATGTTCCATTAGAAAGGACATTACTATTTTGTGGTCATTGCGTCTCATCGATATCGTTTCTACCTATTTTGAGACATATTCCACAGCTAGGAGTATGTATTCACAGTTTGATTTTGGAACAGGCCCATGAAATCTATGCCCCAACAATTGAATATTTTAATTATGATAATAGTAGTTAAGGGGCATAGAGTTCCTTTTTGAAATTGTGCCAAGCTTTTGACAGCATTGGCACGATTTACAGAAGGAATAGGCATCCTTAAATACAGTAGGCCAGTGAAAACCGTTGTGTAAGACTTTTTGTGCAGTCTTTTGTGAAGCAAAGTGGCCACCACAGGCTTCTGATTGCCATGATGCTAGGATTACGGTGATATCCTCATTCGGAACATAACGTCTGATGACATGATCATCGCAATATTTGAAAAGGTACGGATCATCAAAGAAGAAGTGACGTGCGAACGAGAGGAATCATTTTTTATCTTGATTTGACCAATGTCCCGAGGTTTCTCCTATGACTAGATAATTTACTATATCCGCATACCAGGGCAAACTGAAAACAGTCATCAGTTGCTCATCTGGGAATTCATCCTTGATCGGTAGCAGTTCAATATTGTCAACAAACATTAACCGAGACAAATGGTCCGTGACCACATTCTCTACTCCTTTCTTATTCTTGATTGTGAGATCAAACTCTTGGAGTAGGAGTATCTAACGGATGAGCCTTTATTTTGCGTCTTTCTTGGATAGTACATATTTGAGGGCTGAGTGGTCTGTAAAACAGACAATTGGGGACCCTATCAGATAAGACCTGAATTTATCCAAGGCAAATACTATAGCCAATAGCTCTTTTTCAGTAGCTGTATAATTCATTTGAGCTTCATTTAGCGTTTGACTGGCATAGTAGATAACGTATGGCTTATTATCCTTCCTCTGTCCTAGAATTGCGCCAGTAGCGTAGTCGCTAGCATCGCACATCAGTTTGAAAGGCAAACTCTAGTTAGGTGCTTGTATTATTGGTGCGAAGGTAAGGTGGTCCTTTAATGCATCAAAAGATGTTTGGAAGCTTTTCGACCATTCAAATGGTGTGTCTTTGACAATCAGTTGACAAAGTGGTCAGGAGATTGCACTAAAATTTTGGATAAATCGACGATAGAATCCCGCATGCCCCAAGAAAGAACGGATGTCTTTAACTGTACGGGGGACAGGTAGATTCAAGATTATGTCGATTTTGGCCTTATCCAATTGGATACCTTTATCAGAGATTATATGGCCGAGGACTATTCCCTTGGTCACCATAAAGTGACACTTCTCCCAGTTTAAAACCAGGTGTTTGTCCTCACATCGTGTTAACACCTGTTCAAGGTTTTCTAAGCAATTGTCAAAACTATGGCCAAACACAGAGAAATCATCCATAAACACTTCCAATATCTGTTCGACCATATCACTGAAGATACTTAACATGCACCGCTGAAAAGTAGCAGGTGCATTACATAAGCCGAAGGGCATGCGATGGTAAGCGAAAGTACCAAACGGACACGTAAAAGTTGTTTTCTCCTAATCTTCAAGTGCGATTTCAATTTGGTTATACCCACTATATCCGTCCAGAAAGCAATGGTACTTGTGACCCACCACTCGTTCTAACATTTGATCCATGAATGGTAACGGAAAGTGGTCCTTCCGGGTCACAGTGTTTAGTTTTCGGTCATCAATACACATTCTCCATCCGATGGGGGTGCATGTTGGTACTAATTTGCCATCTTTATTTGGGATAACTGTTACACCTGGTTTCTTCGACACCACTTGGGTTGGGCTATCCCAAGGGCTGTCAGAGATAGGATAAATGATCCCAATGTCAAATAACTTTAAAACTTCTTTTTTAACTACCTCTTGCATGTTGGGATTTAGATGCCTTTGCATTTGTCGTGATGGTTTAGTGTCTTCTTCCATATAGATTTTGTGGGTGCAAATTGATGGACTTGTGCCCTTGAGGTCCGTAATAGTCCATCCCAATGCTCCCTTATGTTGTTTCAGCATTGGAACTAGTTTACCCTCTTTTTCGGAGTTTAAGGTGGATGATATTATAACGGGGTTCAGTTCCTAGGAAAGCATATTTGAGCTCCTTAGGAAGCTCCTTCAATTCCAGATCAGGAAACTGAAGTTTGAGGGCATAGTTAATTTTGTTTTAGGAGGCAATGTTTCATATGGTGTTACCTACATGCATTCAGCTCTATCCTCCTATTTTGTTTCCAGCATGAGGTAGATTTGATTTAGGTTGGCATCATGTGGAGTTGAATCGTTAGGTTGATATACAACGTCAAATTGTGATACAACTACCTCTAAAGGATCTTTGTAATCGACCACATTAGCCTCATCTTCGATGACTGTTTCAATGTAGTTTACTTCCTCTTCATCCTCGTATTCTTCAGGTCGGGGATTAGAAAAGATTTTGACATTTAAAGTCATATTCTTGAATACGATGGTCATTATACCACTTCTTATTTTAATTGTGGCATCGATTGTGTTGAAGAATGGACGTCCAAAAATCACCGGGATTTGTGCACATGGATTGGACACAGGTTCAGTGTCTAAGATCACGAAATCAACCGGGAAGACAAACGAGTCTATTTGAACGAGGACGTCCTCCAGTATTCCTCTAGGGTATTTCACAGACCTATCTGCCAGTTGTAGTGCAACTCGAGTAGGTTTAAGTTCACCCAACCCTAGTTGTTTATAGACAGAGTATGGCAGCAGGTCAACACTTGCTCCTAGATCGAGGAGTGCGTTGTGTATTCTTTGATTCCCAATTTGGCATGAGACAGTAGGTGTACTAGGGTTTTTACGTTGAGGAGGCAGTTCATTTTGAATGATCGAGCTTGCTTGGCAAGCGACATATTCATGTTTCTTCACACTCTGCCGCCTCTTGACCGTTCATAAATCTTTAAGATATTTAGCATATGCTGGCACTTGCTTAATTGCATCAAGGAGTGGAAAGTTTATTTTTACTTGTTTAAACAATTCCAAGAATTCCTGATTCTCTATCTTATTTTTGGGCTTTTTTAGCCTTTGAGGGTAAGGTGCGGGGAATGGGCATTTAGGTAATTCGTCCTTAACGGGCTCCTTTCTAGGCCTTCTCTCAGCTTCTTCTACTTCTTTAGGAGCTGCATCATTTGATTCTAATGATTCATTACTAGCAATCGGTTCCTCATCCACAGTAGAAGGTTGCTTGCTAGTTACCACTTCCTCCTCTTCGTACTCTTCGGGTGTAGGAAGAGGCATGTTTTGTCCTATAATCTTGCCACTTCTTAAAGTAGTTACGGCTTTAGCATGTTCTTGATTATTGGGACCATTGTTGTATCCCTTAGGGTTTGGAAGTGGTTGGGCAGGAAATGCTCCACCCGATCCCTCTTGTCATGAATCTATTCTCTCTAGCGTCGTAGACATTTTACTCATCATTTGAATTAATTGTTGCGTCAGGTTTGTGTTAGAGAGTGGATTTTCCTCTTACACCTTTTTATGTGGTGGAACGTATACATTTGGCTGTGGATTATTAGAGGGTTGAACTTGGTTGTAGTTATTAGATCTGTTTTGATTGAACGGTTAGGACTGCCTATTATATTGCCCATGATATTGATTTTTATTGTTGTAGTGCTGTTGCTGATATTGGTTTTGGGTCCTAGTGCTGTTTTTCCAATCAAAATCGGGGTGATTCCATCTATTGTTATTATTTTGAAAATTATTGTTATAGGAATTCCCTGCCCTTCTATATCCTTGCATGGCGTTCATTTCCATGGGGGCCTATTCTTGAAAATACGGCACGTTAGGACAGTATTGAGTTGTATGTCCCAACATATTGCATGTGCCACATGGTTCTTCAGGCAAAACCTGTCTAGTACTCTCGCCTTTCATTCCTAACTCCTCTACCTTTCTTGCTAGTTCTTCGTATTTTGTCATTAGGTGATCTTCACTTTTTAACTGATAAATACTTTTCTCCTCTACAATTGCTAGCTGTGCACGTGAAACCTCTTCAGAGTTAGACCATTCATGAGCGTGTTCGGCTAACCACTCGAAGTGGGCTTCAGCCTCTTATGTGTTTTTGCTAAGAAATGGACCTACGCTCATGGTTTTAACTAGTTTTATCGTTTTATCATTTAGTCCTTCATAAAAATAGCTAATGGTTCACCATTTCTCATACCGTGATGTGGGCATGAGAGAAGCAAATCTTTGAAACACTCCCAAGTTTGAGTGAAGGTTTCATTGCTCTTTTGTTTGTAGGAGTTTATTTGTCGTTTAAGTTCGGTGGTCATGCGAGGTGGGAAGAATTTCTTCAAAAATGCAGTGTTCATCGCATGCCAGGTGAAGATTGAATTTGGCTTAAGGGTGAGCAGCCACGCTTTTGCTTTATCCTTCAGAGTGAAGGGAAATAACATTAAGCGTGTTACATCCACAGGACAGTACTAAGAGAATGTTTTACAAACATCCTCGAAGTCCTTGACATGTACATAGATATGCCTTCTCACTCTCCATTCCGTGAAATGTTGGAAGAAGTTGAATCATTCCGTTTCGAAATTGGAACTCGCCCGCATGGGGTGGAATGAGAATACAAGGAATCGGTGCATGTTCAGGTTGTATGAGATCGCGCAAGGGACGTAGCGAATCGTCAATAGGTACAACCACATTCTCACCATTTTCAATTTGAGTGTCTCCCATTGATTCTGTAGGTGTGGCGACGGGGTTGATAGAACTAGAGGAATCAGATGAGTAGAGTGGATTTCCGAAAATTACTTCGATGAAATTATCGGACATGAAAGGAAAAAGTCTAAAAAGATTTTAAACCTAAAGAAAACGAAAAATGAAAAACAGAAATCGATGAAGACAGAGGGAGGTAATCTAAATGCTAGCTGGTCGCATTCCCCGGCAAAGTGGTTTGCAAAAGTTATTGAAGGAAAATGCCTTAAGGCTTAAAGTTAAGAAACTGTTTTGACAAACTGAGCATATGGGGACAGTTTGATAACAAATCTCGAAAACAGAAAGTTTAGGAATACTGCAAAGGATCAACCCAAGAATCTGAAGGTTCGATCGATCGACGCGCTATCGATCGATCGAACATCATGATCTCTCAATCGATCGAAATGTCTTCGATCTCGCTTGACTGTATCTCTGTTTCGATCGATCGAACTTACTTCGATGGATCGAATGCAGGTTTTATACTGCTACATGGCAGAGGCTGGAGATCACTGTTTCATCGTGATCTCCCAACTCTAGGACTACTCAGATATGGTCTGGAGTGTCGCAGATTTGTTTTTAACGTGAAAATTCATTAAGACTGCGTTTGTTTGCGATATTAACGTAGAACTCATGAAAATAATGGATTAATACTAAACTAACATGCAAAACTATAAGCTATTCAAATTAAAATCTACTGAAACTACAGACAAAATATAAATATAACCAATATGAAAACTGGAACGTAAACAACTTGTATTAACTGTTGAAATCTTCAAAAACCAAGCAATACCCAAAGTCTAACCTACAAAGATAAGCAAAAACACACACACACTCTCTCTCTCTCTCTATGTAAAAACAAATGTTGGGCGTCCTTTGGGACGTGTTCAGAACTCCTATAAATAGTTAAACCTAAAGCTAGGGTTACAGAATACGTTTCTGCTGCGTGCGCGTATAATCTAATAAATGGCATGTTCGATTGATCGAACATAATTCGATCGCTTGAACTTTCAAATTACTCGAGCGCTTTAATAGACTTCGATCGATCGAAATCTCAATCGCTTGAGCCTCTTCGATCGCTCGAGATCCACATTTCAGCCTTGAATTGCCTTGCTTGAGATCAATCTTTCCTTTTTCTTTTTTTTTGTTATTCATTCCTGATCACAACACATCAGCCTCTCTGCACAAAATAACAGTTAAAACAACACAACTCATTATGGATTAGTCACATTGTATAAAAGCTGACATTGTAACACAAACTGCAGATAAAACAAGGAGTTGTAAACTAAATCAGTGTATTTTCTTATTTTAGCGCGATTGTATTTTACAAATACCTCGCTTGTCAATAAGCATATCAATGAAGGAATCTTAATATATAATTATCATCACTTATGTTACTTTTCCTAAACAATCAGGCCGCGGCAGCGGTGGAATGAATCTTTTCAATTGCCTTCGTTTAGAATATGTAATTTTGAAACTCAAGTAGTGTCTCTATATATCAATGAACTATTTGTGCGTGTTTCTTAGTAACTTTGAAAGACAAAAATGTGGAGATATAATTATTACTTGCTTTACCCTTTAAGTTATTATAAGTCCCCTAATTTGACTAATGCTAGTACATGATCGAGCATTAATTGCTAGCTAGGTATAACTAAGAACTAAAAAATCGTAGGACGTAATGAGCTTGTTTTTATTTACTAGAGAAGTTTTCATGAACTCTTAACATGTCCATTTTTATTTTTTTAAATTAATGTTTAGGGACCCCACTAATTTACAAACTATACGATACAAATGTGGTTACCTTCTCAATCAAATATTACCATTTAATACACATGGAAAAAATAGCCAACGTGTATACTTGTTTATATACACTTGTTATGCTTTCAATTAAATATACAGTAAAGTCACTTTCAATTACTTTTCATTATGAAAAAAAATCAGCTAAATTTCTGTTCTTTGTCCATAAAAGTTTACTTCATTTCTCTTTCAAGGATATTATCGGTCCCATTAATCGGATAACATTAAATAAATTAAAAAAAAAAAAAAAAAATTCTCCCATGCACCGACCGAATATTTCGTTAAAGTGATCGATGTCAGTGATCATAAATTTATATATATATATATATATATATATCAAGATTGGCGTATGTTATTGATTTAGAAGGAAGAACTTTCAATTCTGGCAACAGTATGAACCGTTTTTTCCAAATGGGATTCATGCAAGGAGAAGAAAAGTGTTGATAAATATCCAACTAAATGCACTTTTCCTTAGAAACTAATGTGAGAGAGACTGAGACGTCGTATCACTTCCTCTATCACATAATGTGGAGCAAAAATGAGTAAGAATAGTTGGTAAATATCCAACTAGTCATGCATATTATCAGGTGGTGCGGAACTAGATGGGGAGAAAACATGTTGGTAATTATTAAGCATCCTTTTTCAGAAAATGGCGCCATAGTAAACAAAAGTAATTCATGCATGCATACAACACTATTATGATCAAAATATTCCAAAGATGGTGAACTTAATTAATTTAGTTAGTTAATTACTACTTCTTACTGTCTATATATGCACAAGTACTACTAGAATTTGATATTTCATTTACTCCTATATAGTAAGAAATAACTGCTGTTGTTTTTTTTTTTTCTGTACTATCTTAATCCGCGGAAATGCACGATCAAATGTCAGAAAGTAATTGTGGAAATGAAGGGGAAAAAAATTTAGTTGAAGGAAATGTGTTCCCCACTTTTCAGGCTGGTTTTTTTTGTGTGTGTGTTTTTTTTTTAAATTTTTTTCTTTTCTTTTAAAAAAAATTTTATAGGCTGGATGTGAGGAAGGGTGTTGGCTTACCCACAAAGCTAATAGTTTCTATAAAGGGAAGGTTCTTGGGAGACCAAATGCCTTCTTTTACCCAAAAGCTAAAAAGAAAGGAAAGGTCACAAAAGGATACTAAAAAATCCAACGGCGATTCTCATTCTCTTCTTTCAAACAAACATTACAAAATGTCTGCACATGCAAAAGAATGAAGTTATAGTCGGTCCCACTTCTTTGAGTTACAAATACCTGTCTTAGTTCTTGTTCATGCATACTATATATATATATATATCGTTCGTATAGAAGTGAGTAGTAATTATCCGTATAGAAGTGAGTACTTAAATAGCGTAGACAAATTAAAGACATACTCCCCCATTTCGAATTAAGGATCCATGTTAAAATTCCAACTATTTAAAAAAAAAAAATTAATTCTATTAGTTGTCTTTCAAGTTAAAATATTCCGGTGTCACATCTAATGAAAAGTGAGATTGTTTAAAATAAGGGCTATTTAGTTATGTGTCCATTGTACCATTTTACTTTAGAGACACAAATGATTCTTGATTAGGTGAAAGGTCCATGACTATTACTCCCTCCGTCCCATAATAAGTGTCCACATTTCCTTTTTTGGATGTCCCACAATAAGTGTCCACTTTCCTAAATTGGCATATAGCTTTTATTACTTTTCAAAACTACCCTTATAATAAAGACAAAGTAGCATTTATTTGTGGTCTCAAAATAAGCAAAAAGTCAAACACCCATCACATCTAAGGGTAAAATTGGAAAATGACCCTTTAATAAACCAAAAAAAACTAGTACACTACAACTTTCTTAAACAATGTGCAAAATGGAAGTGGACATTTATTATGGGACGGAGGGAGTATAATTCATGTATATGTTAGTTGAAATTTCATTGGACCATACATGAATATTAAAGTGAAAATTTTCCTTTCAGAAACTTTTTAACAAATTAAGTATTAAATCATACCTTCAACTCTGGGAAATTATTTCTAGATATTTTTGCATGAATTTTTATTAAAATTTTAAAGACTAGTAAATTCAAAAAGTTTATACGTTTATAGTATTTTGACTTTTTAAAAAAGACATTTAAATTGGAACATTTTAAATTTACATAAAGGCTCTAAAATTAGGATGGAAAGAGTTGTTTACACCCTAATATAAAAAATATATTTTTTATATTATGACCGGTTGTTTGTTATACAAGTGGCAAATTAACCACACATTAGTGGGGGAGTTTTTATTAGTGGGTGGTAGTTATTTGAAGTGAGGAAGTGACCAACTTAGTGGGGAAGTGGCCAACATAGTGGGGGAGTTATTTTTCAGCACCTCTATATATAATCAATGCCAAGCAACAAGCAAGAGAGGCTTACACAACAGCCACACAGCCCCTGCGGCTTCAAGCAGTCCCAAGTGTTGCCTACTTTTGTTCTCTGCCTGCTTGTGCTCCTCCTGTGTTCATTTTATTATTTTCATTTCTTAGTTTTATGTACTTAGACATCCCTATATGCCCTTTTGTTTTTTCTAAGTCATTGTGTTAGATACTTCCTGTATCATCTCTCGTGTCCATCCGTTGTATTTATTTGCAGTGTTTAATACTACAGTTTGTAAAAGCTTTGGTCCCTTGTTCATTACTTGTTTGATTTGATTCTATGTGCTTCACTCTTTTCATCACTCTACCAAATTTGTTCGCATCAGAGTAATAGAACCTTAAGGGAAGGGTCATCCCTCCTTCCCAACATCGCCCGAACCATCTCAAACAACACTTAGAGATCGTTTTGGTAACACGTTTGGGTCTTCGTACAAAGCCCCTGGCACGCCCGGTCATAATTAATTTTAGCCAAAACAAGAGTATATAAAATTGCACTAAAATACATGAATTATAAACTTATAATTTCACAAATTAAAGATAAAATTAAGATTTCATTCCAGCATGTGTGGCTGTACGAGGCGACATATATATATATATATATACATGTATATCTTTTCATTCAAGTGTTAAGATTTTTAATTGACACGACGCTCTAGTACTTACATTGAACCATATATTCTGAGTATATGACAAGTGATCATGAAGACATGACTGCCATAGAATATAGAGAACTATTCGCCGCGATCACCATATAAAATAAAGGGTCAGTTGAAACCATCTATCGAAGTGGGTGGCTCGCTGAATAGTTCTCGTGATAATGAATCAGACAACAGAAAGTGAACTTTACATAACTCATCACTTTTTTTTCGCATCAACCACACCACGGACGTAGTAACCACCTTTACATGTTCAAAGAAGTACATACTTATAAACACACATGACACATAGTATATATATATATATATATATGGAATACATTTAAGACGGATCATACGTTCTAAGTACTGTTTACATAACAAAGTAAAGAAATTATTCAGTGGATTTGTCACACAACGTCGTCAAGTTAATACTGTGACCATAAAATCTTAATCCTACACATGTTCCCTATTTTTAGAGGAATTATGAGAAGTAGTTGGAAATTTATTAGTTTGAAATGGTTTTACCCTGAAAATAGGGGTATGTGCATGGTTATGATTGAGTAATCAATGTGATGATATAGTATGACGGTATCACTGAATAATTTCTTGAAAGAGAAAAACTGAAAAATCATTGATCGGAGACGTTGAGAAATTTTGGGGTGAAAAATTATACACACATGCATATTGTTTTTGCCAACTTCTATTGGTAAAGGAGTAACATGGCAAATTTTTAATGGGAATCTATAAAAAGTGTCATATACGGATCATCCCTATAAAATATGCTCTCATATATATACATATATACATACATGTGTTTGTATGTGTCATGTTACGTTATATGTGCTCAAAACCTATGATCCTCTTATGTCATAAAATATTATTTATTTGCTTTAATTTTCTGAGCATGTCGTAAAGTATTATTCATGCATAAAGTTCAGAAAACCAATAATAACAATGAATAAATGGATACCTTAAAATTTTGTTCAAAAGAAAATGGATACCTTAAACCGAAGAGTTACTTTTCTCTATGTACGTCATGATTTGTAGGGATTATTAAAAATTAGTCAACTTTTGTTTGATATTTTAAAGGTCAGTTAACCACTTTTTTTAAAATAAAAAAAAAATCAAGTTAAAATAAAAAATTTAAAAATGCATCAACTTTTATTTTTTTCAAATAAAAAATAAAAATACTTATATTTACCCCTATCTTCTTCTTCACCACCATCATGGCTGGCACACTACAACCACCACCACTTCTAGTCACCACTACACCATGACCACCACCACCACGATTCACCACCACCACATGCAACCTCTCTCTCTTTCTATATATATATATATATACATGAGTATATATATCTAATATATGTCCATCTCAACCTCTCTCTATCTTTTCTCTCTCTTCTCACCACCACCACCACCACCACCACAGGCATCCTCCCTTATCGATCTACCCCTACCATTGCTGAAAAAAAAAAAGTTGCAAGTTGGAGCAATTGTCTAAATGGCAGGTGCAAATCACCAAACTTATCGGAAGCAACTCACCAAACATAAAGAGTAACTCACCACCAAACAGAAAGAGTAACGTTATTCCTTACGTTTGCTGAGTTGCTCCTCATACGTTTGATGAGTTGCTCTTTCTGGTTGGACAATTGCTCAAAGCTCCTACAATTTTTTTACCTTTTTTTTTTGGTAGTTGCGATGGTGAGGTGGCCCATGGTAGTGGTGGCTATGAGAAGAGAGATCAAAGAGAAATAAGAGATAGAGAGGTTGGAGGTGGGGGGTAGGTATGGTGATGAGGGTGGAGGCTGTGTGGAGCAAGGTGTAGGTTTTTTGAGCAATTGTTCAAACAGAATGAGTAACTCACCAAACGTAACGGGAGCAACGTTACTCTTTCCGTTTGGTGATTTGTTCCTTACTTTTGGTGAGTTGCTTCTAATAAGCTTGGTAAGTTGCTCCTGTCGTTAGGACAGTTGCTTCAACCTGTAACATTTTTTTTTTCTTTTCTTTTCTTTTATGCATTTGGCAGGAATGGATGAGGGAGGTGGCCTGTGGTGGTGGTGGTGGTGAAAAGAGAGAGAAAAGATAGAGAGAAAGGGTGGGGTGGTGGTGGCCATATATTAGATATATATATATATATATATATGTGTACTCATGTAAATATATAGAGAGAGAGGTTGTGGTGGGGGTGAGGGTGGGGGTGGGGGTGGTGGTTGGGGTTGTGGCCGTTGTGGTGGCTGGTGGTAGTAGTAGCTGGTAGTGATGGTGGTTGTGGTGTGGTGTGGTGGTCAGCCAATGTGGTAAAGTGGTGGTGATGAAGAAGATGGGTTAAATGTTATTTTTATATTTTTTATTTAAAAAAAAAATAAAAAATTGATGTATTTTTAAATTTTTTATTTTAATTTAATTTTTTTCTCATTTTGAAAAAATAGTTGACTATCTTTTAAAATATTCAAATAAAATTTGAGTGATTTTTTTCCAACCAGAAAAAAAAAAAAAAAAAAAAAAAGAGTTGTCTGATTTTAATGAGTAGTGCTACATACACACACTTTTTGACACACTTTTTGACACACAGCTTTAAATGCATGCACCTTGTGCTATGTAAGTGGTGCACAGAAAAGTGTGAAAAATTCAAACAGCACAAAATACATGTGTTTAAAGCATAGTGTGTCAAAAAATGTGTCAAAAAGTGTGTGTATCAAACATTTCCCGATTTTAATCCCTAACTTATAAGACATATGTTATCTGTATAACAGAAAGACGTGATTTTACGTACAATGATGGGTATGCTGTGGACCTACTCTTCAGATATCAATCAATCAATTTTATCATCAGAATATAAAAACTAAGGTCCACTGACTTTATAATGTTCTTAGGTTTTGGGGCGTAAAAGAAAAGAAAAAATTAAAATAAAAAAAAAAAACTGAAAATAAAAAAGGTGGATTCCATTTATGACACCAAAAGGTAAAGGAGCGAAGTATAAGTATAAATAGATGTAGCAATAGTCTCTCTAGAATATGTATAGCTACAGACAGTAAGTCAGCTTCATTAAAGACACACACAAACACACTGAGTGACGTGTATATAAGTTTAGGATGCCGAGGGATAGGGATCCTCTGGTAGTGGGGCGTGTAATAGGGGATGTTTTGGAGCCCTTCACAAGGTCAATAGCCCTAAGAGTGACCTACACCAATAGGGAGGTCAACAATGGATGTGAATTTAGACCCTCTCAAGTTGTTAACCAACCCAGGGTTGATATTGGGGGTGATGATCTTAGGACTTTCTATACTCTTGTAAGTTCTTTTGCACTTTTCATGTTCATTTCTATTTTATTATTAATTACTAAAAATTAGCTTTGTTTATATATATATATATATATATATTGCTAAAGGATTAGCTTTGTTTATATAAACACACAGCTATATATATATATATATGTGAATATATAGTCACTTAGCTTCCATTGCAGGTTATGGTGGACCCTGATGCTCCCAGCCCTAGTGACCCGAACCTTAGAGAATACCTGCATTGGTTAGAGGCCTCTCTCTCTCTCAACACGTGCATATATACTCATGTACATTAGTAAGAAAAAAATATGATAAGCAAAATGTCATTCTCTATAAATGTACAAAGCTACAAACAAACCTATGTGTTACATGAATGTCACATTTATACATATGTAATATTTATACTTCAAAACAACTTATGAGGTACCTAATAAAAAATGTACCTAAGTTCTCCGTACACACACACATATATTATATATATATATATATGCATAGATGATTTTTATTATATGCCAAGACTCACTCATTAAATGCACATCTCTAGCTTCTCTCTCAATAAAAGATTTGTATGAAACCATTCAACCTTTATTTTTAGGGAATTTCTTCTCCAACTTAACAAAAATTTGTAATCATAAGGAAAAAAAAAATGATAGAGAAAAGTGAATAATGTGCATTTTATAAAAAGCTGGAGTCCTATATAAGTAAGTACGTTGTACATAGAAATATAACAATGAAACTCTTTCTCCTATATCTCTCTATGCCTCTATGGTCATTTCTATCCCTATCTCTATCACTTTCTCTCACCCACTTGGCCACAACAGAAAGTACATGGGATTTACAAAGATTTCGGGAATTTGTGCTTGGCTTTGTACGATGATAAATGGAATATCTTTATTTTATTTTATTTTGTTATTTTTATTTTTTTAATAATTGTGGGATTCACTTATGCGTATTTCGACTAATCCCACGACACTAGAGAGTCCCGGTGAATCGCCTGTAGGATTCGAGCGCAAGACCTAAAATAATACCCCTAAACTAGACGCTTACCGCTCACCACTTGATCATGGTTATAAATGGAATATCTTACTTTACACTTCTTTTTCCAAAACTTTATTCCAAGGTCCGTTCCACAGATATTAAAATGGAAGATTCTAGATTACCTTAATTTTGTTTCAACTCCCCTTTTCTTACATTCTCTCTTTTTATTCCTTTGCTTTTTAGCTCTTCCTCATTCATAGACACGCAAAAGACATAACTACCCATTAATTCTGACTAGAAAATAATGTTCTTCTTGCCTCATAGGCTCATTGTTCCCATAGTGTGCCCAGTTGCACAAAATTCTCTACGCTGCAAATTTCAAATCTGAAATGTTAAATTTTTTTATTCTCGGAACTTGTGCATATTTAAATTGCTAATTCTTAGCTTGAAAAAAATTGTTTTTTTTTTTTCAGAAAATGTTTGTGATTTGAATGAAATCTCTTCAACAATATTTCATCCTGTACTAACATGGCATTCTTAATGTATTTAGGTTGGTAACTGATATTCCGGCAACCACAGGGGCAAACTTTGGTAATAACGTATACTTGTTTTTATTTTTTTTCTATTATGTTTAGAATGCATCCTTGAATTATATATACGCTATTCATAGGTGATCCATATAAACCCTCCGTCTCATTTTATGTGTCACTTTTTGGAGTATAATTTTTTAAGGGAACATAATGATTGCTATCCATATGGGCCTAAATAAAAGACTTTTTCCCAAATTGCCCTTGCTTTGTTTAAGAGAGTAGTTTGGTGTGTTAACTCATTAAGGGTAATTTTGGAAATTAATGAAAAAATGGACAATAATTTTAAGACAGCCAAACATAAAAATAAAATGAGACGGAAGAAGTACTCCGTATTAGTTTTCAATTGGTGGAAATTGGATTGAGGCAATGTGTCTCACATTACATCAATTAACTAAAAACTAGACAACGTCGAAGGTTAACGTTGCAGCATGTTGTACCATTTGACAAGTTTCTATCAGTTCTTTTGACCGTAGATTGACAATGCAATTAATTTGAAAGTTTACATTTTTAGAGCAGTTTTGCTCACTCAAATTTGATTCACCATTACTCATTTATGTCTCTACTACATGATATCAGGGGCGGAACTGTGTTGTTGGTGGGGGTGTCATTGCACCCCTCACATGTGGTAAAATGTTCTTACTAATATACATGTATGTGTGTTATTCCTTCTATTTGTTGTCTGTTGGCACCCCCAAACAAAAAAATATGTTACCCCTTAGTTACCTTAAATCATTTTATTGTTTTATTTCAATTCTAAATTTCAACCATGTGTTTGAGATACAAAGATTTGGGTAGAATAACATTACTCTTTACAATTAGACCACTCATTATGATAAACTCAAACCTTGCCCCACCTCCCCAACAACTCTCAAACAGTACAAAATAACCTGACATAGTAATTTTGTAGTCTTACTGATAAGGGAAAAAAAAAAAAGTATACCCATGTATAAATAGAACCACAAAAGGCGCTTCCCTCGAACTCCAGTGTGTCATTGTTAGATAGCCTACATAGTAACTCGGCACCCCCAAAGACAAACTCCTAGTTCCGCCCCTGCATGATATGTGTCTCATACAAAGACAAAATGAAAATGAAAGGGAACACATATCAGACAATAAAAACATAGATAAGCAATGGTAGACCAAATTTGAGTGAGCAAATTAAAACTGCTATCTTACATTTAGTTAGTTGAAATATGCAGCAATAGCTTAGCTATTTGTGTTAGCTAGGAAGCCGAGAAGGTGCCGTGCCCGTATGGGACTCAATAAAGAATCTTAGAAACCTCTCCCGACATTTCATTATGCTCTCTATTTTGAAATTGACCATAGGACTGAAATTTAAAGAGACGGCACTATAGGGCACTCGTATGGTCTCACTATATATGTAATAATTTGTGTTGATGTAATGTAAAAGACACATTGCCTCAATGTCTCGTCTCTTTTCTTTTCTTTTTTTTTTCTTTTTTGATCCAAACATTATCCTTATCACCTTTGTCCGACTCTTGAAACATATTCAGTCTAATCGTGTTGTATAAAATTTCCTTAAATGAGACTAGTAGAGTCTATCTCAGACCATCTTATTGATCCTAAACAACGATTACTAGTTTATTTTGATTGATTGATTTGATTCTCATTGAGGACAGCTGAAAATTAATCATATGTGGATTGGTTTTGCTCAAGAATAAATTTCAAATACCTTGAGGTATCATGTGACAGTTTTATGCAGGCAGTGAGAGTGTGAACGAAAATAAGATTATATATGTCGAGAATAGAATATGTGTTTTGGTTCTATTCTTTTAAGCTTTTAGAGTAGCTGTTAACATATATATACATATATGTTTATAGTGTAATGAATGAATGAATGTAATTGGTTCGTGCAGGGCAAGAAGTGGTGTGTTACGAGAGCCCACGACCATCCATGGGGATTCACCGATTTGTATTTGTGCTATTTCGACAGTTGGGTCGTCAGACTGTCTATGCACCCGGATGGCGCCAGAATTTCAATACTAGGGACTTTGCTGAGCTGTACAATCTAGGCTTGCCAGTGGCCGCTGTTTATTTTAATTGCCAGAGAGAGAGTGGCTCTGGGGGCCGAAGGCGGTGATATCATCGATCTTAGTTATCTTTCGCTTTATTACACATACAAATCTAAATATAAATATAAATATAAAGAAAAGCCCCCCGAAAGTGTTGTAATATTTATATATACATGCGCAAGACTATATGTAAGAATAACTGTATGGATGACAATGAATGTGGCGTTAGTTTAGGGTCTGTTTGATAACCATTTCGTTTTGGTTTTTTTTGTTTTTGTTTTCATTTTTTTGAAAATGACAATAAAAAAAGCGTTTGGTAAACTTAATTTTGCTTTTTTTTTTCTTTTCAAAATCAATTTAAAAAAAGGGACAAAAAATGAAAACAAAAATTAGTAGCTTCCAAAAAAAGCAAAATCGATTTTGGTATCTAAGATTACTATTTTGCCCTTACCAATTTTAAAAGCCATAACTATTTAACATTAAACCAAAATTAAACGTCGTCAGACTCATACATTTTTTTTTTGTTGGGACCAAAAAAGTATATAATCGCAAAATGACCAAATTGCCCTTAAATATTACATTTAATAAATTAAAAAAATCAAGTCTTCAAATAACACAAGGTGACATACTCAAAAGTTATTCGAGGGTTTAGATTTAATGGCAGGGTCCATTTGGTCTGAATCTAATTGTAAAATGACCATTTTGCCCTTTATATTTCAAAATGCCATAACTAGTTAAGTCTAAACTAGATTTGAACATTGTCAGAGCCTATGAATTCATTCTAATATTAAGACCATTTGGAGAGCTAAAAAGCATATATATTGTAAAATGACCAAATTGCCCTTGGAGCTTACATATAAGAAGTTAACATTGTTAAAATCTTCAATTAATACGGAATGACCTACCTCTAAGTTTTTCGACGTTCTGGATCCAATGGTAGGGTCCATTTGACCTGAATATATTTGTAAAATGACGATTTTGCCCTTCAAATTTCAAAATGCCAAGAATTGAACGCCGTCAAAGCATGTGAGCTCATATTTAAGATAAAGAATATTTGGGACCTAAAAAGTACATATATGGTAAAATGACCAAATTGCCCTTGGGATTTACATATACGAAGTTAACATTGTTAAAGTCTTCAAATATTACAGAGTGGCCTACTCCGAGGTTTTTCGACGTTCTGGATCTAATGATATGATCCATTTGGCCTGAATATATTTGTAAAATGACTATTTTGCCCTTAAAATTTAAAATGCCATAAGGCCCATAACTTGATAAAATAAAATCAGAATTTAACGTTGTCAAAGCCTGTGAACTCATATTATTATGAAGAACATTTTGAAACCTAAAAAGTATATAGATCGTAAAATGACCAAATTACCCTTGGGGCTTACGTATCAGAAGTTAACATTGTTAAAATCGTCAAATAATACGGAATGGCCTACCCCGAGGTTTTTCGACATTCTGGATCCAATGGTAAGGTCCATTTGGTCTGAATATATTTGTAAAGTGACTATATTGCCCTTCAAACTTTAAAATGCTATAACTTGTTAAGACTAAACTATAATTAAAAACTGTCAGAGCTTGTGAGCTCATATTTAAGATGAAGAACAATTGTAACCTAAAAAATATATAGATTGTAAAATGACCAAATTGCCCTTGGGGCTTAAATCTAAGAAGTTAACATTGTTAAAGTCTTCAAATAATACAGAGTGACCTATCCCGAGATTTTTCTACGTTCTGAATCTATTAGCGGGGTATATTTGTAAAATGACTATTTTGCCCTTATAAGTTTAAAAATCCACAACTTGTTAAGATTTAACCAGAATTAATCATTTTATGATCTATATACTTTTTAGGCATTTTGATTTAATCTTAACAAGTTATGGCATTTTGAATTTTTAAGAGTAAAATAATCATTTTGCCCTTACGTATTCAGGCCAAATAGACCCCTCCATTGGATTTAGAATGTCGAATAACCTTAGTGTAACTATGTAAGTCACCCCATATTATTTTAATACTTTAACAATGTTAACTTATTACAAGTAAACCCCAAGGGTAATTTGGTCATTTTACCATATATATATATATACATGCTTGTACGTTCCCAAATGTTCATCTTAATATGAGCTCACAAGCTCTGACGACGTTCAATTCTAGTTTAGTCTTAATACGTTATGGTATTTTGAAGTTTGAAGGGCAAAATAGTAATTTTACAAATATATTCAGGCCAAATGGACCCTACCATTGGATCCAGAACTTAAAAAAATCTAAGGTTAGGTCACTCCGTATTATTTGACGACTTTAACAATATTAACTTTTTATATGTAAGCCACAAGGGCAATTTGGTCATTTTACTATGTATGTACTTTTTAGGTTCCAAAATGTTCTTCATAATAATATGAGTTTATAGATTTTGATGACTTTAAATTCTGATTTTATTTTAACAAGTTATGGCATTTTAAAGTTTTAAGGGTAAAATAGTCATTTTACAAATATATTTAGGCCAAGTGGACCCTACCATTGCATCCAGAACGCCAAAAAACCTCAGGGTAGGTCACTCTATATTATTTGAAGACTTTAATAATATTAACTTCGTATATGTAAACTCCAAGGGCAATTTGGTCATTTTACCATATATGTACTTTTTAGGTCCCAAATGTTCTTATCTTAAATATGAGCTCACAGGCTCTGACGACGTTCAATTCTAGTTTACTCTTAACAAGTTATGACATTTTGAAATTTGAAGGGCAAAATAGTCATTTTACAAATATATTCAGGTCAAATGGACCCTATCATTGGATCTAGAACGTCGAAAAAAATTGGGGTAGGTCAATCCATATTATTTGAAGATTTTAACAATGTTAACTTCTTATATGTAAGCCCCAAGGGCAATTTGGTCATTTTACAACGTATTTTTATTTTTAGGTTCTAAAATGGTTTTTATAATAATATGAGCTTATAGACTTTGACGACATTAAATTTTAATTTTTTTTTACCAAGTTATGTCATTTTGAAGTTTTAAGGGTAAAATAGTCATTTTACTAAGTAGTTATGAAATTTTAACACAAAAATATAGTTTACCAAACATATTTTTTTGTTTTTGTTCTCTCTTTTTAAAAAACAAAACAAAGTTACCAAACGCATTTTTTATTTTCTTTTTTTAAAATGAACACAAAAATTTCTAACACAAAAACTAAAAAATGAAATGGTTATCAAACGGGGCCTTAGTGTCTGTCTCTCTATATGTATATGTGCAAAATACACATATGGATGAAGATTAAGAATAGAGTAATATTTGGGACACAACTTTCATACAACCTTTCCAAAAGATGTGTCTATCTCTCTCCTGTGATGTCACTGGACCCGATAGTGACACAGAAAAGAGATAGACACATCTTTTGGGGAGGTTGTATGAAAATTGTATAAAGGTTGTGTCCCAAGTATTACCCTTAAGAATAACTGTATGTATGGATGAAAATTAAGGTGGCGTTAGTCTAGTGTCTCTCATATATAGCTAGGATGTCTAACACGTTGGGATGTGAATGTACAATAGATTATAGGTGTTTTACATCAATAAAGTCGATTAAAAAAAAAAAAAAAAGAAAGATAATTGTCTCTATAAAATGTAGGCTCATTCACGATCTTATCTGCTATCAATGACAATGTTATGAGAGTTTCGTTGACGTATGACATATGCAGTATTTACCAACGTTTAAATGTGGTGATTGGTGCCAATTAATAATTTAAGTGCGGTTTAATTAAATTGAAAATTAGCAACTAAATGTTGAATAGTGAATTTTTAGTGTTAAAAAATTTAAGCTACGTACTGAATTTGTAGTACTGAAAATAATATTTCAGGTATTGAAATAGAGTGTACATTCAATGATTTTTTTTTTTATTTAACATCAAGGCATTTTATTAGATAGGCCAGAAGGCCAAGAAGGTTACAATACCCCAAAAAAAACATGCAGTCAGCCATTTAAATTCCCTATGGAATTCAATCAACCCCCTAAGAACTTGGAAACATTCCTAAACAATATAACACAAGCCACAGTCCAGCCCATGTAATTATCTATATCAGCACTTCTAACAACACTAACAGAGGTGAAAAAGACTGCAGTAGCACTAAGAGATGAGAAACTTTGCACTCAAACAAACTCAGCATTATTTCAAATAACAAAGGCAGCACTCCAGGATTTCAGATTTCAATCCAGAAATGCAGATTTCAGCAGAATTTCAGGAGCTTCTCCTAGAATTTCAGATTTCAGAGCATATTCCTATTCTTTGAAGCCAAGTTTGATCTCTCGAGATGCCCCAAGCATCCACCCGTCCCAATAGATAGACATCTATTCCACCCGTCTCAGAGTCACACACCACTTTGACAGCTGCAGCAGCAGCAGCAGGCTTTTGATAGCCCAGCGCATTTTTTGACAGTAAGTTGAAAAGCTAAAGCTTCCATTTGGTATAAGAAATTATTCCCGTGATGACGAGTCTACACACGATCATTCCATCCTGATCCAGTACAGCTTTGTATCAGCCCTTCAAAATGAACCCAAGCTAACAAGCTGTTGACAAAACCATTGAAAGATCACTGATGCCACTTCTCAAAAGGAGACAAATATTTCATTTCTTTTTAATTCAAACCCAGTCCGCAGCAAATGAATTATCGCCAGTAACCCTGTTCATTCCCTTATTGCTCCTTTGAATCAAGAAAGTATCTCACCCATCATCAGAACGATAAATTTCTTTACTCAATATCTCAGCTTTCACACATACTCATGCACCCCGCCGAGGACACCAAAACATACGCACACACACGAAGAAAGACAGACGCACACCAAACAATTCCTCCGAAAAAAACTCACGCCAATACTCACGCTACGCGGAGAGAACTCGGCTTGCGAGGAACTCACACACCCGCTATAGACTCACAAATATCCCTAATACCCATATCCTCGGAGAAAACACGCGCACCAACCCCAAAACAAAGATGCCCCGAAAGAAAAAACACACACTACATGAAGAAGTCTCGACACACGCACACGCACACCCACACCCGCTCGCACATACTCAGAGACCCATAGCAGGACACCCATAAAGAATAAATCAAAGAAAACCAAAAATAGAGCAGGCAATGTTGAAAACCTGCCCTACCTTATCCATTGTTTAAGTCGAACACCTCGAATCCAAGGAAATACTCCCAGGAAACGACTGAGCAAACAAAGCAGCACACGTGCGGGAGACCGAGCTTCACATAACTCCCTTACATCAAGGCTTTAAAAGGAATTACTCGAGATATATGATACTGTGAATCTTAAATTTGGTTCTTAAATATTTTATCAATTATATATATATATATATTGAACCAAGATTGTTCCAGGACCACAATCCATCCCATAAAGATTAATGTACCAGCACTTGAACCAGCAACAAAGATAGTAGAAGTACTGGATCAGCAACAAAAAGAGAGAGAACTTGGCACCCAATCATAGAATCTCAAGCAATCAACCAGCACCAGAAAACCATTCCAGCAACACTACTCCCAGCTTTTAATATTCTAGCAGAAAATTATCCTCTAACTTTGAAGCCAAACTTGATCTCCCCCATTTAAGTTACAGATCCATGTCCAGCAGCAGCTTCCCTTAGATAGACTTCATCAACATTAGTATCACCCATTGAAGAACTGATGTAGATAGCCCACAATCGGAAAACTCAGAACACTCAAAGACTTGGACAAGGCATTTTAACTCTGACAGTTCTTGCACAGAAGCCCCAAAAAAGTAGCAGCATTCATAAGACTGCAATGCAGCAATGCAGAGTTCTATTTTAAACCCCTTAAAATAGAATTCCGCACCACCAATGCAGCAACTCCGCCTTAAGCACATCTGCTGCCAATCCCATCGCTGAATTGTGCTCGTGAGAGATTTGGACGGACCGACTCCAGAAGCAACAATCAGCATCAAATCCGAGAACCACCAAAGTAACTACATATAGCGGAAACTCGTATCCTAGAGCCGAGAATCTGTCCATGAAAGCGCAAAATGCAACCCCAAATGTACAATGACAAGACTTCCCAAAACACACGCACCCAACCGAGGACACAAAAAAAATATTAGACCCACGACACACCCACGCACAACCCAAAGGAACTCGGCGTAAAGATAACACACACACCCATACACACAGACCTATTAACAACAGATTTGCTAATGAGTCAGTATAGTGATTAGCACCCCTCAATTCCATTCTTTTCCATCCACCACAAAATCAATTACAATTCTTAAACATCTCAGATTAGCCCCACCCAACACCCAACCTATTTAACCCTCAACCCTCAAGGAAACTCCAAAGAACCTCACCCAAACCCTTCCCCTTGGTTCAGTCCAAGAGGCACTGCAAGATTGAGACCCACATCCTTACCTACAAACTATCCCCATATCCCCTCTCCGACAGCCCACCCCTCAAACCCACTGAATCGTTCAAACAGAAACTAATCCTTACTCCAAATCCTCCCATACCAGCCCCTTTAAACTTGTCCTTTCGTCCCTTCCCCTTCCACACCCCACACCAACCCCCCACCCCAACCCCCCACCCCCCTCTTACATATATAAAGCAAGCTGTGGAAGCAACACCCAACAACACACAATGGAAGTCATACAGCAGCAAACCGACACCAGTACCATGAAATTTGTTATCATAACAACCTCCAATGAGCAACTAGTCATGTACTGAGAAAAAACCTCGATGCCAAAAAACCAAAGCAACGCTAAACCTCATCAGAAACCCCAAACCAGGTAAAACATGAAAGGATTGCCCAGCTCAAAAGCAGAGCCACGATTCAAAAGACACAAAATGAGAAGAGAGATTTAGAATCAAAGAGACGCACAACCAAAAACACAGACGAAAGACAACAGACGAAGGGGCAACTAATAAAGCACAAGCAGAAGGGAAAGATCAACATAGCGCACAAAAGAGAACAGAAAACCCAACCTAAAAATGGAGTCCAGCAACAACCACCAAAAGGACAAGACTAGAGCACCAACAAAGCAAGCACATTTACGAAATAGAGCAAACCAGGAGAGAGAAGAAAAAAAAAGGCCAGGGGAACAGCAAGGATAAACACAAAACAACAAAGGGAGAGACTACAAAAAAGCTTTAAAAGGTGCATCACTTTCAACACCTTTTTTCGCTAGAGCATCCGCCATACCATTAGCTTTCCTCAAAATATGAACCACTTTCACCTCTCCTAAAAAATGCATAATGTTATGAATCTTATTAAGTGTTCCAATATACTTCCAGCAAATCCCCTCCTCACCATTGACCCAAGCCACTACTGTTTTAGAATCACTTTCAATTAAAAGTCTACACCCCATCCTTCCCTGAAAGGTTGCATACAATTCCAAAGCCTCCAGGATTGCTTGTAGTTCAGCAAAATTAGAGTCTGCGATGCCCATACTAATTGCAAACATGCATTTCACCACACCGAGCCAATCCCGCAAGGCACCACCCACACCGGTAGGACCCGGTTTCCCTCTTGCAGATCCATCCACATTAAATTTGAAGACGTTCAACCCCGGAAGCAGCCACTCAGTCCTTTTACGAATTTTGTGCATCCTAGATTCCCTACAAACTTCCTTTATATTCAGCAACATATCAGAGATCGATAATGTTACCGCCGATTCTTTATTCTTTAGCCACCAAATAAGATGAACTTTCATCTTATCCTCAATACTTGAAGAATCTAACGGTCCATTATTAAAAACTACCTCATTCCTAGATGTCCAGATCGACCAGGCGAAGAGATAGAAGCACATATTCCAGGCTTTCTGGTGTTTTCTTTCAGAGCATAAGTACTCCCATTGATTCCACCAACTCTGAATCGAGTTTGGAATACAGACGGAAATATCCCACCAATTTAAGCACATTGTCCACAACTTCCATGTCCAAGTACATCTTAAAAACATATGATCAATGCTTTCTACATCAAGACCACATAACACACATAACCCATTATCATCTTGAGGACATCCAATCCTTTGAAGGACGCATTTGACTGGTAATCTACCCCTCAGCAGCTTCTAGCAGAATAATTCAACTTTTGGAGGAACATTAGGATTCCAAACTAATTTATGAGAAGATAGACCAAAGTCAGAAAAATTCTCAATTGCACATACAAAAGACTTCACACTAAATCTTCCGCTTTGCTAAAGAACAATTTTTTACTTGAAGAAGTTTTTAATAGTTTTTTAGCTTCTTTTTCAGTAAATTGATACTTTATCAAACGCAATGACAAAATAAGTGTTGAAACTTTTCATTTTCATCACTTAATAAAGTCATCAAACATACGCTTAGTATCATAACAAAAGATTTTTTTTGTGGAGAATGGGTTCAGATTTAACTTCAACCAATTCAAATCGACAACCTTAAATTCAAATCGACAACCTTAAATGACAAAATGACACCCTTAATCTCTTTGTTTTGCTTTTATTTCATTGATTCATTCTAAGAAAATTAGTGTAAATACACACATAACACTGCGAACATATGAAAAAATTCCACTCGAAATCTGAGTGGGTTCAGTTAAACCCCCTAGGATAGGTGCATGTGGCTCTGCCACTGGTTGTATATATATGGCTGAGTTTGGTCATGTCAAACAATCATTTATGCAATAGGTATGGTTGTTCACGAATAGTCACTGGCCATGACTATTCATGAACAGTATTATGGTTCGCTGGAACCTTACTATTTGAAGTGACATCTACAGTAAAGGGAAGATCGTTGTATCCTGTGAGATAAATGTCTCAAATTCGTGAGTATCAATATAGAGCATAATTATAGAAGGGTATAGAATTGAATTGACTATTTGATTGAAAAGATTCAAAATCCACAAGTCTACGTGGGGATAGGTATGCATGTTTTCGCATATATGAACCCTCCCCCCCTTTCCCCCATAACTTAGAAATGCGTGGGAGATATGTTAGAAAAACATATAATTAGTTGTTTATGCTTTGTTAATATTTTGCAAGTCTAGAAGTTTTGAGTTTAATTTATTTATTGTCACACCCCAACGCACCTCTGGTGCATTGGGACACGTGTAGCAAGCTAAGACACCAAATCAACCTCAAATAAAGAGAAAAGCATAAATTAGAGAACATGAAAGAACTCTCTAGACACTAAACAACCCTAAGGGAAAAATGGTCATTTATAAAGTGATGCGTACAAAAACATTCAACCAATAAGAGCAAAGCTTTGCAGCCATGTCAAGGAACATTGGGCAAGTTCCTTACTGATCTGTCAAAGAGTTGCGAGTGTCGGGAATGCCGCCTAAGCACGACTCGTCACAGGCACGACACGACCATGTCCCAGAACGTGCTCTCGAACCTTCCAGGCAGTTCCCTATGTCAGCTAGGAGATTAATGAAAAGTAGAGATAGTTTTCTAATCTCATTAGAAAACTCGAATGGATTTGCGTCAATAAAATCAAATCAGATTGTGTTGCCTTATCAATGTTGTTTCCATGTATAATGAGGTCTCTTGCTTGTATAAAAGGGTCCCCTCACCTCCAAGGAAGGGATCTTCCTCCTTCATACATATACAAGTCACACATAGTAAATCGCAATCTGACACACCCGTCCGACCTCCACTAGTTCCAGTTCGCTATTGGTTCACCGAAGGTCACCGGATGTTTAATTGTCTAGTGAAAGTGCTTAGACACACCACGTGGATGTAGGTCTCTTCATTAACAGGGTCGAACCACATACCAATCTTCTCTTGTCTTCTTTTCTTACCTTACACCAAAAACAAGCATCATCAGTTTGGCGCCGTCTGTGGGAAACTACAGTTTTCCAAAAATAAAAATTCTTGACTAATCGCCATGGCTCCTCGTAAGAATAAGAAGGCAGCTCAATAGACTGGCCAGAGGGATCCGCTGGCCCTGGCGCCAACGGCAGCCATCCTAACTCCAGAGCAAATCACAGCAACTCTTGTACAACTTTTGGAGGGCCATGATCAGACTCAACAATAGATCGAAGCACTACTGGCCCAACAAAATAATCCTCCGCAGGTCGGGACACAATCCAGGAATGCCGAGCGTGGTCGGGACCCAATACAGACCCGACAATGTGCCCGGGCCAACTCGAGCCGCGTTGGGGATGCCAGAGATATCATTCACGATAGTCGTGCCGCCAGACGGGAGAGGCAAGAACGCATAACCCGAGAATCAGCCCATGACCACTCGGCCCAGAGCTGAAGTGACCTTAGGCACACGATCAATCAGAGTCATAGCCTAGCCTTATCCGTGAGGACAACTGTAGACACCCCATTTTGTCGGCTATCAGATTTAGGAGACCCATAACTTGGTGGTTCACAATGATCGTAAAAGACTCAAAAGGACTCCTGGAAGTCAGTTCTATCTCTCAGAATGCTCAGAATGACCAAAATGCCCCTGAAAGCCCAAAAGCTCCCAGATTTGGACCAAAAGTTCTGGAAAGATGCTATTGATCGGGAGAGAACAAATCCTATTTATACGCCTTAACGAGCATCTGTTAGTTCCTTTTTATCCTGTTTTTGTATATTTTTACTTCATTTTCTAGTTTTTGACAAGATTTGGAAGAAATCACGTAAACCAGGCTAAACAGGATGAAAAAGCACAAAGAAAGAAGCTGAAAAAGCCAAGTCGCGTGCGTGAGAAACCGAGAATCGCTCGCGCGATCCGCGCGCGCGAAGTCCTAAATGTCGCGCTCGCGCGGTTCGCTCGCGCGATCCGTACAGAAATCAAAGTTGCGTATTTCAGTATACTGAAGACTCATGTGCAAACGAAACTGCTGAACGACGTCTAGACTGTAAATTACATCAGTTTCAGTCCGTTTCGGGTTAGGAAGGCTTCCAAAGCTTGTGTAAACTCTATATATATCCTAAATTACTTCAATTTGGAGGTGGGCAATTATTATACACACATTCTACAACCATACTTCCAGCCATTGAAAGGAGGGAAGCAAGGAGAAGAAGAAGAAGACCAAGGGTTTTCATGGCCTCCTCCATCAACTACTCGCCATCCATCACTTCAATCGACGGCTAGATCATAGATCTAGGGTTTCAATGAAGCCCTAGACGAGTAATAGGGTTTTATTTATGTTTTTATTTTAAGTTTATTATGTATGGATGACAGTCACATGTTTAGAGGATTTTTATAAATAAATCGTACTTCTAGTGATTAAATCATTACTTTCAGAATTTATTCTTGTCTTAGATCTATTTTGACTGTGATGTGCTCAACGATCTATGCTTACTGTGCTTGTTTAGATTGTTTACATGTGATGGTGCTTTATTGATTTGTGCTATCAAGTATCCGAATAGCCCATGCCTAGGTTAGACGGATTAGGTCACAACCCTAGTTTAGTGTGGGATAATTCGTGCTAACCGAAGATGGATTATGTTGGTGCTTGAACCATGATTATCTTCTTGTCGGAGGAATTGGGCTTGTAGCTACAATTCCCCATTATCATCCAACGTAATAAGCTAAAGTAATTCATAAATATTCCTATTATGAAGCTAGTGGTGGATTTGCAATCCTAGGTTCCCTTAAACATTATTTAAAACAACTTTAATTGCTTTCCTAGTTTAGATTTACTTTTATTGTTTTTAGTTTAATTATAAATCAAATCAAAATCCATTTTTCATAATTAACTAAAGTTAGGTTTTAAAATTAAGTTGCTGTAGTAAACCAATCCCTGTGGGTTCGACCTTTGCTTTCACACTACAAATCTTTTGAAAAGTAAAGAACACTTTTTATATCTTGATATTGACAACATCAATTTTTGGCGCCGTTGCCGGAGATTGCAAATTACTACCTTTAGTTTTATAATCTTAGTTTAGTTAATTCGTAAATATTAGATTAGTTTTTATTCTTCTTATTTTCCATTTTTGTTTTAAATTACTAACTTGTTCTTTTATTTTCTAGGTTTTCGAGTCATCAAATTCCAACGTTTCCGAGTGGAGTAGCTAATTACATCAAAGGAGCTTACGCAAATAAAATAAATAAAAATTAAGTAAATTGCTCGCTTTAACTTCGCATCAAATCACTGTAAGTCAGGGCGCTGAGACGCAATTACTTGCATTAGGTTAGTTGTGGAGTGAACACCGCATTAGCTAGGAAACCCGGGGCGCTGGGCTTGACGCGGTCATTGCATTACAGGATAATATTCATGCATCATAGTAGTACTGTGTGCTTGCTTGTCGTCTTATTTGCGTGATTGGTATTTGTTTCTTTTGTTTGGTCAGTCTTTGTTTTTAGTTTTCTTTTTCTTTATTTTAGTTTATGTTAGGTACACGTTCAAATAAACCAGAATTAAAATCTTTCGATCTTGAACTTCAACGTACCTTAAGAACTAGTAAGTCCACAACCCAAGCTCCGAGAGTTGGGTTGCAAGACGACGAATCAACTCCGATTCCGTCGTCGTTGTTTGATGCCAAAATTCAAAGTACCCGTGAACGGTTAAGAAAAACTCGAACTTTGAAAATCGAACCGATTAAAATGGCTGACAGTGGAAATAACAATAACAATCAAAACGACGGTGCTAATATGAATAATCCTAATATACCGCCACCTCCTCCGCTTATGAATTATTTTATTCCTACTACTTACACACCACAAGCCGGTATCGAATTACCGGAGGTGGCGGCATCTCACTTTGAGATAAAGTCGTCTACGATCTCGCTACTACCTTATTTCCATGGCCGTCTAAATGAAGATCCATATCAACACTTAGGAGATTTTCAGGACATATGCTCTACTTTGAAAATCCAAAACTTAAATGATGATGAATTAAAATTGCGGCTCTTTCCATTTTCTTTAAGAGACAAAGGTAAGTATTGGCTTCAATCACTTGAGCCAAACACAATTAAAACATGGGAAGCCTTGCACACCGCATTTTTACAAAAGTTTTTTCCTATTATGCGTACAAATCAAATAAGGAAATCTATAACTAATTTTGTGATGCAAGATGGGGAAACGCTTTATGATACTTGGGAAAAGTTTAAAGAATTATTACGCTCTTGCCCACATCATCAGGTTCCTAAGTGGCAACTTGTTAAGGTCTTCTACGAGGGACTTATTCCTTCAGTCCGTAATACCGTCAATGCCGTTTGTGCGGGAACTTTCCTACACAAAAGCGCCGACGAGGCTTGAAAATTTTTTGAAACTTTAAGCGAGAACTCGATGCATCAGGCTGTGTCGGTACGTTTCGAGGGATATCATCTTCAACCTAGGCGAGAGGTGAAAGTTGAGTCGAGTCAGTCAATCGAAATACAAGAATTAAATAGAAAACTTGACCAACTTATGAGGATGGGGAATAGGTGCAATCCACCTTCTTTAGAAGTATGTGCATTATGTTCTGAACCGTCTCATAATATCTTTGCATGTCCTTCTGCATCTCAATATCCGGAATTTGTTGAGCAACACGTTAATTCTATGCAACAATTCCCACAAAATAATTATACTCCTAGGTCGAACAATTTTCCTAATACTTATCGACCCCAATATCAACAAAGTCAATACCAACTACCTCCTCCACCTCCACGCAATAATGCATTTGAGGAGAAGGTGCTGGCCTCACTGGAAAATTTTGGGTCGGTAATTCAGTTAGTGCACTCTCATACTCAGTCCATCGCAAAGCTAGAGTCCCAAATGGGACAAGTAGTTAATACATTAAACCGTTTAACTGAGAGTAAGTTGCCGAGTCAACCTACTCAACAACCTAAGGGGCAATACGCAGTGGGTAGTACGAGTGAGAGCGTGAACGCTGTTTCGACTAGGACGACTACTCGAGATGAGAAAGTTGTTGTAATTCTGGATGGGGGTGAGAAAAATAAAAATTTAAATTTAAATAAAGAAAAAGGTGAAGACGTGGATAGAGTTAGGAAAGAGAATGAACCGCTCCCAACGAATTATATTCCGAGAATGCCATATCCACCAAACGTTGAGGAACCGTCTAATCTTACAAAGAAAAAGTCAAAAGTCAAAGATATCCTCGAGGTATTTAAGCAAGTTAAAATCAATATTCCATTCCTCGATGCGATAAAACAAATTCCTGCTTACGCTAAATGTCTTAAAGACCTATGTATGCAAAAACGCAAAATACGCAGTCATACTCCTAAAAAGGTCTTCCTCACGGAAAAAGTAAGCTCTATATTCCAACACGCTCCTCTGAAGTATAAGGATCCTGGTACGCCTACGATTTCATGTGTCATAGGTGACACTATCATTCATCGGGCTCTCCTTGACTTAGGAGCTAGTGTTAATCTCATACCTTATCACGTCTATAAACAATTAGGTATAGGTGAACTGAAACCTACAGCCGCTACAATATAATTAGCGGATCGTTCTATTAAAATACCTAGAGGAATCGTCGAGGAAGTCTTGGTTAAAGTTGATAAATGCTATTATCCTGTAGACTTCATGGTCCTTGACACTGAACCCGCGTTAGATGCTAGGAAACACATTCCTGTCATCTTAGGCCGTCCATTCTTAGTGACCGCTAACGCACGTGTTAACTGCCGGACGGGGGTAATGAAGGTGTCATTTGGGAACATGAATCTCAAATTAAACATTTTTAACGCTATTGATCAACCTCCTAAAGACGATGATTACCTATGTGAGGCAGAGATTGAGGTTAGACGAATAATTGAACCAAATAACGTACAACCTGTGGGTGAGGAAAATAATTTGGTGAGTAGTGAGCGGACAAATTCGACTAATCTGGACCCGAATGATGAATTTACTCGAAAGGTAAGAAATCAATTTGAACATAATGAGGGAGAACCGTCAATTGAACTGATTCAAAGCGACGCTATTTCTGCTTATCACCGAGCTCTTCCTGATATCCTACGGGATACACAATCCGAGTTTCAGCCTCCATGAATCTTGAGCTAGAAAGGTCTAGCTGAAGATGTAAAAGTTAGCGCTTCTTGGGAGGCAACCCAAGCTTAATTTCGTCTGTTTTCTTTGTTTTTGGTCGTTTTTGAGTCGTTTTTGTCAATTTTGGAGTTTTTTTGGACAGGTTTGGGGGTCAGAATTAATTTATTTTAATATTATATACATAATTTTAGCCACAAAATGGAAAAAACTGAACTCGCGCGCGCGACCCGCTCGCGCGAGACGTCGCTCGCGCGGCCTGCTGGCGCGAGAATGTGCCTTAGTGAAATTTTTGTTTTCTTTTTTGATTTGAGCCCTCAGGTTTTTCTCGCGCCTGGTTTTGCGGGCGCGAGGTGGTTCGCTGGCGCTATATTCGGAAAAAAAAAATGGGAATTCGCGCGCGCGACGGCCGCTCGCGCGGACCGCTCGCGCGATTCCCCACTTTCCTATTTTTTCCCTTTTGTTTTCTATATCTTTCCCCCTACCTATTTTATTTGTGTTTCTTTTCTGTTTTTGTTTATTTGGTTCAGTTTAGTTCGTGTTTGTTGTTTTCCTTGTTACATTTATACTTTTTCGTTTTATTTCTTTTCCATTTGCTCGTTTAGTTTAGTTTAGCTTAATTTTTAGATTTATATTCCATATTTAGGTTTCATTTACTTTTAATATTCTTTTGTTAGTTTCTTTTCTCTAGTATTAACAGGTACATTTGAACTTTATCGCTATTCTTATACCTTCACCTGTTTGTCATTGCCGAGATCGAGGTACTATCGTTCCTTCATTACGTACTTTCCGTTCTTTTATTTTATTGTTTCATTAGGGACAATGAAAGGTTTAGGTTTGGGGGTATGCGCACATGCACATTATTTTATGCACACCAATTTTCAAATTTTTTTATTTGTGCTTAAATAAACGATGTTACCGACGTTTTTGCAATTTTAAGTCGATACTTCTTGTTAAATAACTTTGATTGTTATAGAATGATAAACAAGGAAAGATGTGATTAAACATTTGCTGAAGTCATGATGTAACGTTTTAAGTTATGTATTGTTCGAATCGTAGTTTTATATCATAAATTTGCACACAAAGTTATGCACTGCACGTAGTCGTTTGAATACATGTTTGATGTGAACTATAATATGATTCGGATTTCTAGATAACACATGGTGGAGACTAGACCCAGTAAGCTTTTGAGCCTATCTTTTCTTTTTAGAGGGTTATAAATACATTGTGTTTGTCGAATTTCATTAAATTAGCGCATTAATTTGTTGTTTAGTCTCATTATTCTTGTTTTGGTTGATAATCAAGTTAAAATATTTGTTACCTTGCTAAATAGTCTTCCATTGTAAACATTGAAGAACCATACGACTTTAGGACATGATTTTAGGCCTTCTTTGTTTACTGCCGGCCGATAAATGATAAAATTTCCTTAGTTTGCCCCGTTGAGCCATTAAAGTACCTCTGTTTCTTTGTTCACCATTATCCTCTTTAAAAGCTCCAACTTGATCAACTTGGAGTATACCACTGGAAGAGTGATCAACTTTTAGTAGTATTAAGGCGATGTGTTGATTGAGAAGAAGAAAGATAAGATGTGTTTGGGGTAGTTGCTGGGTATTCAATGAATAATCATTTGAGAAGCAAGAAAAGAAAAAGGAAAAGAAAACAAAATAAAAAAGAAGAAGGTTGATAAAAAAAAAATGAATGAGAGAAGAGAATGAAAGAAGAGAAAGTTTGTAGAAGAAGAATGAAAGAAATCGAACATGCCTTACAATGCCATTCTGAGATTACCTATCTAGTATATCCTTTTTCATTACCTAAGCCACAATACAACCTTTGAAAAGTCCTAGTTGATCCTAGAAAATATGGTTCGGATATGTAAACGATGGGAGGGGATTAAAACATGGTAATAATTAATTTTTCTTGATTATTGGCATCCTATCCATGAGACTACTGTTCTTTCGTGTCATGCGTCTTTTCCGAGTCGTATGTGAGCGTTTATCGTTGTGAAAACATATTTCCTTTGCTCGCATATACTAGATAAATTACACCTGTTTCTGAGTGTTTCATTTGAGAGTGTAATTCATTGTGAGATTCGTAGTCGAAGCATAGTTGGATGGTTATCCGAGTTATATTCCATGTTCATGACATACGCGTGTTCATTTGACTACCACATCACACACGTGCAATCTTATGAGGAACTCTATTGATTCGTACATTGCATGCACTTGATTGTTTCTCAGGGTATAGGTGAATGTTTGATTCTGTTTCTTCTTGTTCGTTATTCTATTTCGAATCGTTGTTTATAATAAGGAGTATTGTTTATTAGTTTTTCGTTTTAATAATTTTTTTTTAAATTTACAAGTTAATAAAAATGGTTGTGGGTAACTTGTTGATGAGAACCCTCACGAGACTTCACTCGTCCGACTAGGGACACCTAGAGGTTTAAAAGGCTTGTTGCATATGCTAAATGCAATCGCAATCCATGCGAAAATGGAATAGATTTTTATTAGTAGTTTTTATTTTAGTTTTGCTAGAGGACTAGCAAAATGTAGGTTTGGGGGTGTGATCGGGAGAGAACAAATCCTATTTATACGCCTTAACGAGCATCTGTTAGTTCCTTTTTATCCTGTTTTTGTATATTTTTACTTCGTTTTCTAGTTTTTGACAGGATTTGGAAGAAATCACCTAAACCAGGCTAAACAGGATGAAAAAGCACAAAGAAAGAAGCTGAAAAAGCCAAGTCGCGTGCGCGAGAAATCGAGAATCGCTCGCGCGATCCGCGCGCGCGAAGTCCTAAATGTCGCGCTCGCGCGGTCCGCTCGCGCGATCCGTACAGAAATCAAAGTTGCGTATTTCAGTATACTGAAGACTCCTGTGCAAACGAAACTGCTGAACGACGTCTAGACTATAAATTACATCAGTTTCAGTCCGTTTCGGGTTAGGAAGGCTTCCAAAGCTTGTGTAAACTCTATATATATCCTTAATTACTTCAATTTGGAGGTGGGCAATTATTATACACACATTCTACAACCATACTTCCAACCATTGAAGGGAGGGAAGCAAGGAGAAGAAGAAGAAGACCAAGGGTTTCCATGGCCTCCTCCATCAACTACTCGCCATCCATCACTTCAATGGACGGCTAGATCATAGATCTAGGGTTTCAATGAAGCCCTAGACGAGTAATAGGGTTTTATTCATGTTTTTATTTTAAGTTTATTATGTATGGATGACAGTCACATGTTTAGAGGATTTTTATAAATAAATCGTACTTCTAGTGATTAAATCATTACTTTCAGAATTTATTCTTGTCTTAGATCTATTTTGACTGTGATGTGCTCAACGATCTATGCTTGCTGTGCTTATTTAGATTGTTTACATGTGATGGTGCTTTATTGATTTGTGCTATCAAGTATCCGAATAGTCCATGCCTAGGTTAGACGGATTAGGTCACAACCCTAGTTTAGTGTGGGATAATTCGTGCTAACCGAAGATGGGTTATGTTGGTGCTTGAACCATGATTATCTTCTTGTCGGAGGAATTGGGCTTGTAGCTACAATTCCCCATTATCATCCAACGTAATAAGCTAAAGTAATTCATAAATATTCCTATTATGAAGCTAGTGGTGGATTTGCAATCCTAGGTTCCCTTAAACATTATTTAAAACAACTTTAATTGTTTTCCTAGTTTAGATTTACTTTTATTATTTTTAGTTTAATTATAAATCAAATCAAAATCCGTTTTTCATAATTAACTAAAGTTAGGTTTTAAAATTAAGTCGATGTAGTTAACCAATCCCTGTGGGTTCGACCTTTGCTTTCACACTACAAATCTTTTGAAAAGTAAAGAACACTTTTTATATCTTGATATTGACAACATCAGCTATGTCGTAAGAAAAGTAAGAAAATAAGTTTCTAAGTAGAGTCGGATGAAATCGTCAGCTCCCAGAGACCCCCAGAAGTCCCGGAAGTTCCCGAAAAGTCCCCGTTGACCGGTTTGACTACGGTTTGACCAAGTTTAACCGAAATCGTCCGATTTCGCCGGAATCATTCTAGATCATGTGAAAAATATTAAAATGAGTTTTAAAAAAAAATCGAGCAAAAACGTCAGCTCCTGGGAACTCCCGGAGGTTTCCAGAACTTCCCGGGAATCCCACGACCAGTTTGACCAGAATTTGACTTTAGAACCGGAGCGCCATAACAATTTTCAAATATTTTTCATGGATACTAGAGGTCAATAGATTTCCAACGATATATCGCACATAATTTTTGGATTTAAAACAAGTTTATTATCTGAAGGCGGAAAAGGCGATCAAATCGGCTTTTATCGCAAATACCGCAAAACTTTTCTAAGTGACCTATCCCCGATTAAATTTTTTTTTATGTAAAATAGACTCCATTACCTTTCCAACGGTATATCACAACCTCAATTTGGAGTTTATATGCATTTTCTGTGAATTTTGGACAAAATAGGGCCTTTTCGCGAATACCGGAACCTCTGGGGGCCTAAACAGGATTATCCAGATGATTGAGGAGCAGTGCCGCCGCGGCACTGGCCCACTGCTGCCGCGGCACAGGCCCAGTGCCGCCGCGACACTCTCCTCCAGAACAGTGTATTTTTTTAATTTTTCTTGGGGGTTCTTTTTGATTAATTGAAAACCAAAACGACGTAGTTCTATGTTCACAGATGTTTGGAGCCAATGGGAACACTTCTAAAACCCCAAAATCACCCCAAATTGGCCTATATAAACTACCCATTGCTCTTCATTTTGGGGGTGTCAAATGTAAGCTTTGAAAAGTTTGGGAGAGAAAGTTGTAGAGATAAGGTTAGAATAGAGAGAAAAGAAGCTTTCTTCTTTGATTTTCAAAACAAAAGTGAGTTCTAAACTTTATTTTTACTTCATTACTTCTATTTACTTCAACATTCAATACACCCAACCACCATTTTAGTGAGCATTTAAGAGAGAGGAAGCTTCTTCCATGTCCAATGTCATCATATATGAGTGAAACACCAAACTACAAGTTCAATACATCATGAATATCATCGAGTGATCATTATCTACTTGCTTGTTTATACAATGTTCATCTCGTCTTACCTCATTTCTTTTTTATTTTTCTTTATTTACTTACTAGTTCATCATCATCTAGATTATGACATGAAGTTTGAGGTGAGTGAATCCTTATGGATAGTAGCTCTTGACCTCAAAAACATGTTTGATAGATGATGATCATAACTTCAATACCTCCAAGGTATCTTTGAAGTTATGTTCAAATGAAAATAAATCTCTCCAACAATCTTGGAGGCTCTTGATGATGAGTTTGATGTTGACATTTTAAGTGGCTATAATCTTTATTGGGTATTGAAAATATGCTTTCAAAACATCTACTTCAAAACCCCTCTTGAAACCCCTCATTTTGATCCAAAGAAAGAAAACTCTAGTTTTTCCCAAAATCTTCAAAACAGTGAGTCAAAACAGTGAGTGATCTGAGTTCAAAGATTTTTCTAGAACTCAATACTCAATGTATGGATGCAAGGCCACTTGAAAAGTCTTCCTAACTCATCAGAGAACACCCATGATTTTTGGTTTGACTTGGAAATACTTGGAAATGGTCCATTTGGACCCAAACATTCTCTCCAGATATTCTGTCTTTGCTGTCATAGCAGCTTGGTCTACTTCCAACTTCTTTTTCAGAAACCTTTTCCAAAAAGGGTGGTCCTAACTTATTTTTACATTAAAGTTCAATGTCTTAGGGAACTCTCTGTATAAAATGGGCCTCTAGATCATTTGTTTGCATTTTCTAAGATGTTTCAACATTTCAGTCGACAGTACGGACTCTGTTTCTGAGTGACCTCTATTTTTCATATGATTTCTCTCAATCTGTAATAGTTATTAAAGATTGGCTTTCTAGTTTGTGTTCTAGACACAATAAGAAAGATCTCCATAAAAAAGCATGCATTGAAAACATTCCTAACCCCTCTTTTCAATTTCCAAAAGATCATGCCACTATTCTGTCCACTATTCACAGCAAGCACATTTTTACTTTCCCCCTTTGATTTGATGCTTATATACACTCCAAATTAGTTCATTTCTTAGGAAGTAGTTCATACTACATTTGTACATATCCCATGATGATTTCATTCATACATTCATTCATTCTCTAGACTTTTAAGTCACTTTAGAAAGTCCATGTACACAAACACACTACAACCTTTGCACAATTTAGGATCATACATTGCATTCATGCAAGATTTGGGGTTTTTGTAACTCCTAATCTAAGAAGATTATAAGGAGTGAATTTGATCACACGCTCATGCTTCCCCCTTGATCTAATCTTCCTTTCTCATCCGTCCCGGGAATTGAGAGGTCTTCTTTTTCTCAAAGTTTAACATGCATCATACTAGCTTGCTAAGCATATTTCGATTTCTTTATTTATTTGTTTCAAGAACAATTCATGTCCCCTTAGATTAGGAAAACTTTATTACTTGGTATGTGATTAGACGATTTTTCCTAGGTTTATTCGTGTGATCTTTCACTTTGCATTGTGTGATACTTGGCTTAGATTTTATGAATGATATTTTATCTTTAGATCTTCCATTTCAAGTTTCTTATGTGATGTAATATACTATCATAGTATTAATTGTCGAACCATACATAGTATAAGATGATTATTTGGATGCTAATTAAGGCCCGTTGAAAGACGGGGCGAGTTGAGGGTGTTTTAGTTACGACAAAGGCTCCTTCCTCTCTCGTACCAAAACCCCGAGCCAAGTTCTTTGGTTATGAAGGGCTGGTGCCCTTTATCCGTTTGGGTGAGTCAAAAATTAGGTTTCTTGGTTCCTTAAAGACCAAGTGGCGACTCTGAATCTGTTTTCAACAGACCATTTTCTTCTTTGATCCAAATCAAATTTCAAACAAAAGCATAACAAAAGTGGTGGAATCCCGGTATCCACAATCTGGCGACTCTGCTGGGGATTTTTATTTCCAAAACAAAATAATAGAGAGGTTTGACTCATAAGAAGCATCCTTAAAATCATCTTTTTACTGTGTCTGGTTCACCGTATTGCACTCTTGCATTTCCCCTCCGACTGTGTCTGAAACGCGGCGCTGACATTATTCAGGTCTTGCTGTGCCAGGGCACAAGTCACTGTTGATACTGTACCTTCCAAGGTATATCAAAAAGAGTAAAAACTTTCGTACTGCCTCCCTGACAGTATATTGGAACTCTCGTCAACGGACCCTCTTTAACTAAACCCAGCCTTTGCATATAGATTCCTGTAGAACCTTTCATAGGACCGTTCATTTATCTTTTTAGATAGGACAATATGATATAACTGCTGTATGCCCTGATGGGATTACCTGAGCGGTGTAGACGCTTATGTGGCATCGAACAGAACCTCTTTCTTATGATCCCCAAGGCAATCACTCACATGTGATCACATTGAGTTGACCTGCCTAGGCACCATGACAAGGATGTCTGCTCCATGCTCACAAAAATATACACCGCAAATCTTGTTTGTCGGTCCTAAGATATAGGAGTATGAAAACCTGCTAGAAAGTACGATCACTATCACCGTATTAACCAATTTTTCCTCAGAAATTCTACCCAGATATCCCAGATATAACCGTATTAAGCAGTTTCTCCCAGAAATTCTGCCCAGATATCCCAGATATAACCGTATTAACCAGTTTTTTCCAGAAACTCTGTCCAGATATCCCATATATAATTCTATTAACCAGTTTTTCCCAGAAACCCTGCTCAAATTTCCCAGAAATACCAGAAACTGTGTCCGGATATCCTAGTTTCTCCCAGAAACTCTGTCCAAATCAACCGAAAATGTCCAGTCTCTCCTAGAAGCCTTCATAAAATCCTGGGAACCCCTGTTATCCCTTGGTGATCGTACTAGAAAGTAAGATTGGCATACTTTATATGGTTAGGACCTTATTTGTTTAACTGCTATCTGTTAGAAATAGGAGCATCATATAGATTAGGGCCTACATCCGCATGCTTGTCTCACATGCATGCACCATTCCCATCAATCTGCACGCACTGTCTCGAGTCAGTCCACATCACTGTCTTTGTCTGTCTGAATTCGTCACTATCGGGATCTGATACACTCGTTCTCTCGAAATCTGTCAGGTCAGTATAGATTCCCAAGGTCAGCAGCCGAGATCCTTGTCGTGGGTCAGGAGTTCAGATAATCGTTTGGTTAGAATCAGTCCGACAGCCTACTTTAGTATGAATCGAGAAGAGTTAGAAAACAAGGTTACCGAGTTGGGAGCAACCATAAGCCAACAGTCTGACAGCCTAGCCCAAGTTCTGAAGTTCATGGAAGAATTGAAGCAGCAGCGGCCGCAACCTCCGCCTGGGTTTCCACCACCGGGGTTTGAACCACCCCCACATGAGAATAATGGGGAGGAAGACTGGCTTCAAGGGGTCCCACCGTTTGCATATGAGAAGAAGCTCCAAGAGAAAATGGATAAGGTTGACAAGCTGGATAGTGTACTGAGGAAAAGCAAAGGGGTCGATGATTACATGCTAGACCTGGAAGGCCTCTTTGAGCCTGTTAAACTGAAATTGCCAGTGAATTTTAAGATGCCTGCCATCGCCCATTTTGACGGAACTAGGAATCCAAAAAGTCATGTGAAGCTATGCATGAGTATCTTCCAGTCCATGGGTTGTACCCACGAGCACATTGCGATGTTGTTCCCACAAACTCTTGCAAAGTCTGCACTATCGTGGTTCCTAACCTTGGAAGCCTCCAAAACCCGGGCATGGGAAGACATTGTTCGAGTCTTCGTTGATCACTACTCCTACAATCAAGAGCTAGATGTCACTATCAGGGATTTGGAAACAACCCGGCAGAACAACAATGAATCCTTCGCTGCATTTCTGAGCAGATGGAGGAACAAGGTAGCCCAAATGACCCACCGGCCAATTGAGAAGGAACAAGTGAGAATGCTAATCCAAAATCTGCAGCCGCTTTATCATGAGAAATTGTTCTACCAGTCCATCTCCACCTTTGAGGAGTTATTTGAAGTTGGAACTCGAATTGAAGACGCTATCAGAGAAGGAAAGATCAAAAAGGAAGAGCCTCCAAGTCAGTCAAGAAGGCCCAACTACTCCCGGAATCCCCCGGATGTCAATGCCTTTAGCAACCAACCCATGGCGTACCCTCCTAGGCCATACCAACCCTCCAACTAGGCAAATTCCTCCAATCGCCCTTTCCAGAAAAAGCCCCCTCGCAACTTTGCCAAGTTAGAAATCTCTCTCTCCTCAGCCTTAGACCGCCTCCTCAAAAAGGGCCATCTCCAACTACTCCAGCCTCGAAACACCCCATTCCCGCCTAACTGCGATATGTCCAAACGATGTACCTACCACCAAGCCCTGGCCACAACACCGATGATTGCATGCGCCTCCGCCATGATATCCAAGACCTCATTGACCAGAATATCATTGAGCCGCCTCCGAAGCAGCCTCATATCACTCAAAATCCTCTACCAAACCACCAAAATGTCAGCCTCATCGAGTCTAACCCTGTATCCTGCAACCCTACTATCTATATCACCCCCCTAGGACAACCCTTACCCCTCATTGACATCCCGGACTCTGCAGGAATTCATCTGATCGAAGGGGAGAATGACGAGTGGCAGCAACAGCTAGACGATGAGCAAGACTTGTTCTTTCTAGAAGAGCATGATCTAGGGATGGTAGACCTCAAATGGTATGATCCCAATAATGAAAATGATGCTTCTATCTGGGACGAGCCCGAAAAACCATTTATGAGAGCGGATTGTGATTGGTTCGTAGAAGGGCCTACTCCTGCCGAGATTGATCAGCTGACTAGATCGGGCCGTCATTACCAGCCTCTGCAGCCTACTACTGAAGCTGTCGAGAAAGGTCCGGTTAAAGACAAGGGGAAGGGTAAGATGGATGAGATCATTGAAGAAGATAATGAGTTAATAAAATAGCTAAAGAAAACCCAAGCACATCTCTCGATGTGGGACATCATGGTAACATCCTATAAGCATAGACAAGTCGTGTTGAATGCCTTGGCTGGAATTGAAGTCCCCATTGACGCTGCACCGGAAGACATGGTGGCTTTCTTGGGCACACTTACCCCCGACCCAATCATTACATTTTCTGATGAAGACCTGCCACCAGAAGGATCTGCGCATAACAAAGCACTGTACATCACTATTGGATGTAAGGGACAACAGGTGCCATTTTGTCTGGTCGATACGGGTTCTGCCTTAAATGTTTGTGCCCTAAGGATTGTCACCGCCTTGGGGGTTGATGTCCTTGATATCATGCCATCTGTGCAATCCGTGAGGGCCTACGATAACACCAAGAGGAATGTGATGGGAACTGTGTCTCTACAAATCCGTGTAGGATCTTTGGTAAGCACTGAAATCTTTCAAGTCATGGACATACCTGCCTCATTCAACTTGCTGATCGGGAGGCCTTGGCTGCATGTCAACATAGCCGTATCATCCACTGTGCATCAAATGATCAAGTACATTCATGAGAAGGAAGTAAAAATCATCCTCAGTAATAGTTGGGGTAATGAAGCTTTCCCAAACTACGCTCCCATTTTCGAAATTCAAATACTTGAGCTAGAAGAAGGAGAAATCGGGGGATTTTTTCATGGAAGAAGTCCATATGATCAATGATGAAGACAGGTTCCCCGAGATCCACTCCGTAGTTGTCAACATTGTCTGCAAAATGAACTACTTCCCCGGAATGGGATTGGGCCGACGCCAGCAAGGGATTCGTGAGTTCCCTCAGATCAAAGGGCGACAAGGTACTTTTGGGTTGGGGTACAAGCCCACTGAAGAAGACGTCGAGCTACAGAGGCCATGGAAGAAAAGGGTAAAGGGTCTCCCACCATACCGCAAAACCTTGAATGGGAAATTCATCAAAGAAGGGGATGATTTCCCCTACTTTGGGTTCCCGGAACCCTGGGTCCATTAGGCCACTGGAAAAAGGCACCCCGGGTTGGAAATCTTTGCTGACTGTGAAAGGCCTCCCTATCAAGATCCATTCTATCCCGAAGAAGTTGTGAAAACCCGGAGGAAGAGTGGTTGAAGCACCTGGACACTGAAGCCATCGAGAAAATGTGGGAAGAATTCGCTGAAAAGAAGGAAGAAAAGAGGGCCGAGAGCCAAGATGATCAGATCAAGCCAACTGAGGAGGGTCTAAGCAACCAGGCTGTAGAGTCATCTGTCTGTGTCTCCCTATCCCCTGTTCCCCTAGAGTCTGTACTGCCAATTATCAAGTCTGTACCAGAGTCGGCTGCTGTAAGCCCACCACTGTCTAATGTAACCACTTCACCTGTCATGAATGAAATGAAAGACGATTCTGCTTACTCCTTTGTGTCTAATGCTTGTGAATGCACAGATCCCTCCGAGGATCTCCCAATCAAACTTAAGCAACTAATTGAAAAACCACCTGCTTACGAAATAATCGAAGATACTTTATCGGTTAACCTAGGTGAAACGGATGATCCGCAAATTGTGCAAATTGGCTCAACCCTTAATAAAAAAGAAAAAGAAAAATTGACTCTCTTGCTAAAAGAATTCAAAGATGTTTTTGCTTAGTCTTACGAGGGCATGCCGGGGGTCGATCCCGACATTGTCCAACATCATATTCCTCTCCTCCCCAGTTCTAAACCTGTCAAGCAGAAACTGAGGCGCATGAGGCCAGAATGGGCACTCAAGGTTAAAGAAGAAGTGGAGAAGCAATTCAAGGCAGGGTTCATCATTGTCACTGAGTATCCAGAATGGGTTGCCAATATCGTACCAGTCCCCAAGAAAGACGGAAAAGTTCGTGTGTGCGTCGACTACCGTGATCTAAACAAAGCCAGTCCCAAGGATGATTTCCCGCTTCCCCACATTGATGTCTTGGTAGATAACACCGCTGGACATGAGTTACTGTAATTCATGGATGGCTTTTCGGGGTACAATCAGATTCTAATGGCGCCAGAAGATCGAGAAAAGACGACATTCACTACACCTTGGGGAACCTACTGTTATAGAGTAATGCCTTTCGGACTCAAGAATGCTGGGGCAACCTACCAAAGATCTACCACCACTCTATTGCATGACATGATTCACAAAGAAGTAGAAGTGTACGTACATGACATGATCGTGAAGTCCAGGGACAGAGAAGGACATCTGGTAGCGCTGGAAAAGTTTTTCGAAAGGCTGTGCAAATACAAGATGAGGTTGAATCCAAAGAAATGCACTTTCGGTGTGACCTCCGGTAAACTCCTGGGTTTTCTCATCACGCAAAGGGGGATAGAGGTGGATCCCTCTAAGATCAAGGCAATCCTAGAAATGGCCTCACCACGGAGTGAAAAGGAAGTGAGAGGGTTTCTTGGAAGAGTTCAGTTTATCAGCCGCTTCATTTCCAAGCTCACAACTACATGCGATCCTTTGTTCCGATTGCTGAAAAAAGGAGAAAAGTTCCAATGTGATGACCAATGCCAAGCCGCTTTCGACAAAATAAAAGCCTACCTTCAAAACCCGCCTGTCCTCTCACCACCCACTCCTCATAAGCCATTATTCCTTTACCTATCTGTCTCCGAAAAATGCCATGGGTTGCCTGCTAGCCCAAGAAGGAGAAGAAAGCCACTCCAAAAAAGCCATATACTACCTCAGCAAGAGGATGACTGGGTATGAGCTCAACTACTCTACCCTCGAAAAGACATGTTGGGCCTTGGTTTGGTGCACTCGCCGACTGAGGCACTACATGCTGGCCTTTCCAGTTGTGCTCATATTCTGCATAGATCCTCTAAAATACCTCCTCGAAAAACCCACCCTGACCGGTCGCATATCCCGTTGGTTACTTCTACTATCCGAATTCGATATCAAGTATGTTACAAGCAAATCGGTAAAAGGGAGAACCATAGCTGAGCATCTTGCGGAGCACGCCGTTGACTCCGAAGAAAGTGGGGACTTTCCATTCCTAGACGAGAATATCATGGAAATCAAGGAAGAGCAGTGGAAGTTGTACTTTGATGGAGCGGCCAACATGAAAGGCTACGGGGTGGGAATGATTCTAGTATCACCTAGTGGGGACCATACTCCGCTGGCAATCAAACTCAATTATAACTCCACCAACAACACTGCTGAATACGAAGCATGCATTCTAGGGATGGAAGCAGCCATAGAGCTGAAAGTTCAAAAGTCAGATGTCTTCGGGGATTCAAACCTCATTATATCACAGGCTAGAGGAGAATGGAAAGTAAAAGAAGAAAGGTTGAAGCCCTATCATGATCATCTCGATCGACTCAAGAGGCAGTTCAAGAACATCATATTCCTCTACTTGCCCAGGGAAAAGAACCAGCTAGCAGATTCATTGGCTACCTTAGCCTCCATGATCAAGATTCTTGTGGGAGTCAAGATGATGCCTTTGGTAATTGAGCAGAAGTACGAACCTTTGTTCAACTTAGTCGCCGCAATCGAAGAAGAAGAGAATGAAACACCATGGTATCAAGATGTCTAGGATTTCATAGAAAGGGGGATGTACCCCCAAGAGTCTACCGAGAAAGACAAAAGGGCCATTCGAAGATTCGCAGCGCAATCCATCATTTGCGGTGGGAAATTATTGAAGAAAGGGTATAACGGTCACAACCTGACTTGCTTGTTTGGAAAAAGCTCCAGAAGAATGATGGAGGAAATACACGAGGGGGTATGCGGTCCGCACATGAACGGTCACATGCTGGCTAAGAAAATTATAAGACAAGGGTACTACTGGACAACATTGGAGAAAGATTGTTGCGAATACGTAAGAAGGTGTCACAAGTGCCAGATCCATGCAAACATGATGCATGTACCACCATCCCTTCTATACAGCATGACCTCACCTTGGCCATTCTCAACTTGGGGAATCGATATCATCAGTGAAATCACTCCGAAAGCCTCGAATGGAAATCGATACATTTTAGTGGCCATCGACTACTTCACAAAATGGGTAGAAGCCACATCCTACACCAAGTTGGGGGCCAAGGAAGTGGCCAAATTCATCAAGAGAAATCTCATCTGCCATTATGGAGTCCCCCATGAGATTATTTTGGACAACGGAAGTCATTTCAACGCGGAAGTCAGGGAACTGTTCGAGGAATACAAAATCACTTATCACAAGTCATCACCGTACAAACCACAAACTAATGGGGCAGTCGAAGCTGCAAATAAGGATGTCAAGGCCATACTGCAAAAATCAGCTGATACCTACAAAGACTGGCATGAAAAGCCACCATTCGCACTTTGGGGATACAGAACATCGATAAGGACATCCACAGGAGCAACTCCTTACTCACTATTGTATGGGATGGAAGCGGTACTTCCAGTCGAGATAGAACTACCATCCCTGCGCGTGATGGCAGAATGTGAAATTTCGAAATCAGATTGGTTGAGGGAAAGATACGAAGAATTGGCTCTCATAGATGAAAAGCGCCTAGCGGCAGTCGACCATGTCCGAATCTATCAAAAGAGGATAGCCCGTGCTTTCAACAAAAGGGTTCGTCCGAGGAAGATTGTTAAGGGCGACCTTGTCCTTAAGGAATTGCGAGCTCCGATCTTTGATCCCTGTGGGAAGTTTAAACCTAAACGGGTCGGCCCTTACATCGTCAAGACTATTCTTTCCGGAGGAGCAACTTATCTCATGGACCTCGATGGTGTCGAATTCAAAGAACCAATCAACATGGATCGCCTCAAAAAGTACTATGCTTGACCATTCCCCATAACCATTTTCTTTTAAGCTTTGGCCTGAACTACGCTCGACCTGATTCCCACTCGGGGATACGTAGGCAACCACATCGGTTCGATCGCTCCACCCACAAAAATGGCCCGATTTCTTTCAAGCTTTGGCCCGAACTACGTTTAACCTGATCCCCGTTCGGGGGTACGTAGGCAGACTTTCAAAAAAAAAAAAAAAAGGGGGATGGCTCGCTGGGTTGAAAATCCGAAAGGACGCCTAGGCAAAAGTTAGAGTTAAATCTAAAGTGAGCAATAACAAAAGAGAGAAAAGAGCTCGCTATGTCACCTCACTGGTGCCTAGGCAAAAGTTATGAGCATTTGAGAGAATAAAGTCGCGGTCCTTACCATAATCAGAAATCACCCTCCACACTAGGGGTAAACTTCGGCCACTCGCTTCGTTTGCCTGAACCTCTTCTAAACTAGGAGCAAATGTCGGTCATCTACCTCGTTTGCCTTACAACCATACATATCCCAAACTAGGGGCAAACTTGAGCCACCCGCCTCGTTTGCCTCTAATCTCCCTAGCATACCCAAGCAAGTACTAAAAGCAACATCTAATTGAAATCTCGGTTAAAGAATGTTTTTAGAAAGCTAAAATGCATAAAATGAGATTCCCAAAGTAACCAAGGTTCACCGATAAACAAACTTTGAATATTACATAAGCGGGAATGATCAAAGAAATAAAAGTCTTTCAAAAAGCAATCATACATGTTCAAAGACACTTGGAGGAATGAGCAGAATCAGTCAGGTCTAGTTTTATCTTTGCGTCTTTTATTTCTTCAAAGGTCTTTAGAAGTAGGCCTTTACTCGGTCAGTCCAACCATCAATGAAAGCGACAATAGTGGCAGTCCTGATCCTGGAAGCAAAGACCCTCTCAGTAAACCCCCGGGGAACCTCCTAAACTTGCCCATACTGTCTGGCCAAACGGCGAGAATGATAGAAAGAAGTCTCTCTCAGACCCATCAACCACACTCTCTGGTGACCCCTGAGGCTCGTGGTAACAGCATAAAGGTCCCAATGCCCCACAATCCAGCAAATGTCTACTTCAGATAAAGCACCCATCATGTTAACCCAATCAGCAAAAGTGTAGTGAGGGTGAAGCACGGCTCGACGAAAGTAAACCGGTGGTATGCGGCCCGTCCACAGTTGGAGGCGCTCATATAACCAGGCATGTAACACCAAAGGCGCCCCAGAAAGAAGAGGAGTCCCTTGGTTGAAGGCATTATCCAAGTCATTCAAGGTTTTAGCTAGAACCATAGCCATGGGGTTCTTACCTGCCCTCAGTCCGAGACATACATGCACTAAGCCGCTAGAAGTACTCGAGAACAAAAAGTGCGAAGTCATGCACAGAATCAGAGCAGGCCCACGAGTAGCATCACACACGCTGGGATTCCCAGGACTGGCATACCGGGCAATGATGGAAGCAATGTCAAGAACCTCACCTTGAATCAGCCGACGGTAAATAGTGATGGAACAATTCAGATATTCAGCTAAGCCTCGCGTAGGACTGAGGGTACCAGCAGAAGGGAGAATCAGGTTAGAGTCAGAACCATAGCCAAGAATAGCACAGAACTCCTTAAACAGGGGGCATATCTTCAGGCCATTGAAATTGAAGACATGGTTCACCGGGTCCCAGTAGGCAATAGCAGCACGCAAGAACTCAGTGTTCAGGGTCATCTGGCAAAGAGAGAATAGCTCGGTCAAGCCGTAGCTAAAGAGGTTGATCCGTTCCACACCATCCGTGATGTTTAGCCAAGCTATGAGTTGAGCGGGATCATACAAAGACATATTTTCTGTCGCTGCTCTAGCAAAATTCAAAATTTCGGCAGCACCTCCCCATTTCACAGACTATCCTACCTGCAAGGCAAAAACACTCACTATCACAAAACTGCCCATCGCAGTAACACCCAACAATCACAGTGCACATGTATCATCACACGATCATCAACTAAAACAAGCACACAACTGCGCCTCCAAACCGGAAGCTATCCGGCCTAAAAGGCAAAACATCATAATACTCTGTCAAGGGTCACAAACTGTTCCACACATCATCCTACACTGTCCAAATAGTCACATCACCAGTATAACTCAATCAAAAACATGAAAAGAAAATAAAACAAAATTCCCGTTTAGGAGGCCTTAGTCCTCCTCTTCTTCGTCCTCTGTCGGACTACCCGGAGTGTATGTCGGCGACGGCCTCCTCCTACCACCTCTGCACCTCGGTCAGTCCTCGATGAACCAGCCCCGCCCCCATGGTACTGCATACACAAATAAAATGAAGGCAATTAGTAGGGAAATAACAAAAAGTACAAAAACAGAGTCGAGTCAGAAAACCTACCAAGGACGCCATCTGGCTAGTGGCGAACTGCCGCATGCCATCTATCTGTCAAAGGGTAAAATCCAGGGTTAGAACCTCGTAGCCTTAAGAAAGTGCAAAATTAGAGACATACCCGATGGTATCGCGTGAGGACCAAGGACCGTAAGCTAGCCGCCAAGGCATGACCCTCCTCAGCGTAACTCCAAGGAACGTTGAGGACGTCCGCTGGCTGAGTAGGATACCCGCATGTGACTCGTGGCACCTCCATTACTTGGGGAGTGCCATCAGTGCCTAGAACATTGACGGTTCAATCCCAAGGAGGGATAGGATTGGAAGCCAGAGGAGCCTGTCTCCTGTACATCTCGCGAAGCTATAGGCACAAAACAAGTTAGGAAAAAGATGAGTCAAAAACATAGGCAACGGATAGAGACAAAAACGTAAAGGAAACTTACCTCCAGGAGTGGGAAGTTGGGCATCAGAAAGCGGCCGCGGTAAGCCTCATAGCCGGTCTCAGAGAGAAAATGATCCCAAACGTCGGTGCCAGCTAAGGCCGCCAGCATAGCATCACCAGAAAGGTCCCTAGCATCCATCGTAGGGGGATTATGAGGGACGCGATACCTTGAACCGCCAACTACCTGCCGGGACACTCGCTCGCCAAGGAACCATTGCCTGCACTCAGTACTCTCCATCAAAAGTCGGCAAGAGAAAAGAGGTTTGACCGCTTGTATCTCCTCTGGGGCGGCATAGGTGACGCGCTCCCAAGGCGTCCAATCAACACTAGCAGCCGTCAGCCCGGTTAAGAAATTTCTGTGCAAAATAATTCGGTGGGCCCCGCTCTTTACCCCAACAACATCCCTCCGCCATCTCAAGCCTCGTGGAAACAAAGGCACAGGAGCCATGCCATCCTCGTCTTCACCTGATTCATCCGCAGGGGAGGGAGCTAACATCTTCAGGTACTCAAAGCTCCAAAGCTGCACAGACAAAGGAGAAAATCAGAAAGAGTACAAAAATCGAAAAGCCAAAAGATAAGAGAAGATGCAGTATATACCTCCCAAGCTCGCCAGAATCCCCCTGTCGATTTAATATCGCCCCGGAAACCTCACCCATGTGCTTATAAAGATGGGCTAGGGCAGTACCACCCCAGTTATAGGAAGGGATCTCATCAATGGTCGCCAAGCAAGAAAGGAGTCTCAAGCTTACCCGGTCATTTCGTGTCGCAAAGATCGAGCAACCAAGGACATACAGAAGATACACCCTCAAAAGCTGAGAATTGTTCAGGTTATGATTCCCTCTGCCATAGGCCCGGTAAAGCCAACCACAAGGAAACCAGTGCCTCTCCAGATTAGGGGGAACAGCCCCAATCAACATCTCTACAGCCTCCGGGTCGATCTCATAGAAGTAGTCTAGAATCAGGCATTTCCCGCCAACCCTCAAGCCGGTAATCATGGAGAAGTCAAAGGGCGTCATGGTCATCTCACCAAAGGGCAGATGGAAAGTATTGGTGGTGTCCCACCATCTCTCAGCCAGAGCATAAAAGTGTGTCAAATCATTGCTGCTCTTTGAAACCAGGTGAACAAAGCCGCCGAACCCGGCATCATCTACCATCCTCTTGACGGTAGGCGAGAGTTGAGTATACCACAGAAAAGCATGAGCGAGGCTACCGTGGCCCTTCAATGTCACTTCTGGCACCTGTACATAACAAAGACGACAAAAATGATGCACAAAATCACTATTCACGACCTGAGGTCCAAATTCACAAAATCAACATTTGAGCACAAATCAAACTTCTAACAATCTCTAGGTGCACACTACAGCTCACAAAACTAGAATAATACATGAAAATAGTCCTAAATTGTCGAAAGTTTCACTTACCAAGCTCGCTAGAGCCGCGGCCGAAAGATGACATTGGGGGTCCCGTAAAATCAAGTCCGGGGTTTGCATCTCGGCTTTCATTCGTTCCTTGGCCATCTTAAATGGTCTCCTCGAGCTCGAAGCCATGGATCTACAAAGAAAATGAAAGTTAAAGTTAAAATTTCTTCTTGAAAATTTGAGCAAACCAAAACACCAATCAAAATTCCAACCACGAGGAGAGATTACTCACCTGAGCGCCCACAAGCTGCGTTTTGACAAATTTTGGCTCCAAAAATACCCCAAAATGGCCAAGAATGAGCTTGAAAAGCTCAAAAACTCGAGATATACACAAATAGAGTCCGGCCACCCAGTGCCGCCGCGGCACTGGCCAACTGCCGCCGCGGCACTACTCTCTGCAGGCCCCGCTTCGCTCTATTTTGCCCCGTTTTGACCCATTTTGGCCTTTTTCAGCCCATTTTTGGCCACGATCAGCCCCGGTGGCCCTATTCGATCAAGATTTATGGGGTTTTACTCCGAACAGTCCAAAAAGTTGTCAGGGCTACCTCCAGTAGGCAAAAACTAAAAACCGACTCCCGAAGATCCGAATCGGCTGCTTCGGGACGACCGTCACAAATTTTGATCAACCGTGAGAGATTCAGAGATGGGTCCTGGTTCTCGATCAAGAAAAAGAGATTCCCTGAGAACCCTACATCATCCCCCGAGGACAGAAACAGACAGATACCAGCTCCCGGAGGCCCTGACCGGCCCTCTTGGATTGAGCACCGAAAGATTTGATCAACCGTGAGAGATTCAGAGATGGGTCCTGGTTCTCGATGAAGAAAAAGAGATTCCCCAAGAACCCTACATCATCCCCCGAGGACAGAAACAGACAGATACCAGCTCCCGGGGGCCCTGACCGGCCCTCTTGGATTGAGCGTCGAAAGATTTGATCAACCGTGAGAGATTCAGAGATGGGTCCTGGTTCCTGATCAAGAAAAAGAGATTCCCCGAGAACCCTACATCATCCCCTGAGGACAGAAACGGAAAGATACTATCCCCAGCAGAAAGTAACAAAAGAGGAACCAACTCCCAAAAATCGGCCATCAGGAACAATCAGAATATCGCCCACGTCCAGATCGGCTCCGTGTCTCCTGATTATCATGAGTTTTCTCACAAGATCCCTCAGTCACCTGTGAGGAAGCTCACGGTAAGTGAGAAAGCTTACGATTTTGGATGAAGGGGTGAGAAAGCTCACGATAAGTAAAAAAGCTCACGATTTTGGACAAAGGAGTGAGGAAACTCACGATAAGTGAGAAAGCTCACAATTTTGAATGAAGGGGTGAGAAAGCTCACGATAAGTGAGAAAGCTTGCGATTTCGGACAAAGGAGTGAAGAAGCTCACGATAAGTGAAAAAGCTCACGATTTTGAATAAAGGAGTAAGGAAGCGCATGATAAGTGAGAAAGCTCACGATAAGTGAAGAAGCTCACGATAAGTGAGAAAGCTCACGATTTTGGACAAAGGAGTGAGGAAGCTCACGATAAGTGAGAAAGCTCACGATTTTGAATGAAGGAGTGAGGAAGCTCATGATAAGTGAGAAAGTTCACAATCAAGAGGGTAGATGACAACAGATTTGCCTCAATCTAGAGGGCTAACAACGAAAGATTTGCCTCAAATTAGAGGGCTGACACCGAAGCATTTGCCTCAATCTAGAAGGCCGATGACAATAGATTTGCCTCAATCTAGAGGGGATGATGAACACGATATATTTTGAATAAGAGTTATGGTGAACTAATGATGATTAATGAGCTGACGATACACAAATCGAGTAGACAGTGACCTACTATGACTTTCATGGATTAGACTGATGATGTACGAATCGAGATGACGAGTCGACAGTGAACTACTGTGACTGTCATGGATTGAACTGATGATGTACGAATTGAGATGATGAGTCGATAGTGAACTACTGTGACTGTCATGGATTGATGATGTACGAATTGAGATGACGAGTCGACAATGAACTACTGTGACTGTCATGGATTGAACTGATGATGTATGAATTGAGATGACGAGTTGACAATAAACTACTATGACTGTTATGGATTGATGATGTACAAATTGAGATGACGAGTCGGCAGTGAACTACTATGACTGTCACAGATTGAACTGATGATGTACGAATCGAGATGACGAGTCGACAGTGAACTACTGTGACTGTCATGGATTGATGATGTACGAATCGAGATGACGAGTCGGCAGTGAACTACTATGACTGTCATGGATTGAATTGATGATGTACGAATCGAGATGACGAGTCGACAATGAACTACTGTGACTGTCATGGCTTGGACCAACGGTTGGACTAACTGTGTTCAAAAGAACTGACGAATTTATATGTCTACTGGGGATTAAATTGAATCTGCTGGGGATGAACAAATCTTTCTTCTGAGAAAAGGATGTAGTCTTGACTGAGATACACTATAATTGTTCAAGACACTCTTCTAGAGATGAACTAGCTCTGTTGGGAATGAGAAGATTCAGCTGGGGAAAGAATGGTTGCATTGTGAATAGAGTAATTCAGCTGGGGATGAAGAACATTCGTTACACAATTTTGGCTTTGGTTGCTGAGGAGTTTGTAGAAGATAGCCAGTGTATCTTATGAACTGATTTATGAAGACAAGTGACTGTGATTGGGGGTATCACCAATGCTCGAGGGTCTTGGGACTCATATCATGTTGTAGACTTGACAAGTGCAGTAATGGTGTTTGGAATTTCTGCTTGTATCCACAGGTTTTATAATTGGTGATCACTTTAAACCCACACATTTGAGACCATTAAAACAAATGGACTTCACAGGAACAATGTTGACGAGGAAAGTTATATTGGGTTGTATGAACATTGAACTTTGATACAGTTTCGATCAAATTATTACTGACTCAACCAAAGAAGGATTGACTCGAAAAAAGGAACGACACGAAATGCCCAAATTAGCACAATTAAATGTGTCTCTGCCATAAATGGTGTACTGCTCGTCCTTTATGTTCACTCCTCATCTTAATATGATAGTAAATCGTGAGCTTTCTCACTTACAATGAGCTTCCTTACTCCTTCATTCAAAATCGTAAGCTTTCTCACTTATCGTGAGCTTTCTCGCTTATCGTGAGCTTCCTCACTCCTTTGTCCAAAATCGTGAGCTTTCTCACTTATCATGAGCTTCTTCACTTATCATGAGCTTCCTCACTCCTTCATCCAAAATCGTGAGCTTTCTCACTTATCATGAGCTTCCTCACTCCTTCATTCAAAATCGTGAGCTTTCTCACTTATCGTGAGCTTTCTCACTCCTTTGTCCAACATCGTGAGCTTTCTCACTTATCGTGAGCTTCTTCACTTATCATGAGCTTTCTCACTCCTTCATCCAAAATCGTGAGCTTTCTCAGTTATCATGAGCTTTCTCATTTATCGTGAGCTTTCTCACTCCTTTGTCTAAAATTGTGAGCTTTCTCACTTATTGTGAGCTTTCTCACCCTTTCGTCCAAAATCATGAACTTTCTCACTTATCGTGAGCTTCTTCACTTATCATGAGCTTCCTCACTCCTTCGTCCAAAATTATGAGCTTTCTCATCGTGGGCTTCCTCACTCCTTCATCCAAAATCGTGAGCTTTTTTCACTTATTATGAGCTTCCTCACTCCTTCATCCAAAATCGTGAGCTTTCTCATCATAAGCTTCCTCACTCCTTCATCCAAAATCGTGAGCTTTCTCACTTATCGTGAGCTCCCTCACTCCTTTGTCCAAAATTGTGACCCCCTCACCTACTCATCAGTTATCGTGAGCTTCTTCAAATAAAGATCATGAGCTTTCTCAGCAAACAAAAATCGTGAGCTTTTTCCTATCGTGAGCTTCCTCACTCCCTTGTCAAAAATTATGAGCCCCCTCACCTACCCATCAGCTATTGTGAGCTTTCTTGCTTGTCGGTTATCACGAAACCCTTCTCCAATTGGCTATCTTGAACTTTCTCATCCATTGCTTGATATCCAGGACTTCTGTCGTCCTCTGGGACCCCACGTTCGATAACATTTGTTTGCGAAGCACAGTTCCCATAATTTAAGAAGTTTGCCCGAGACCCAGTGTCTTCAACACCTTGGTATCCTTATTAGGATCAACCACTGCATTAGATTCAACACTAGCACAACATAAGTCTACTCGGGGTGGCACACACCCCACAGCACCAGCTCATGCTAGGATCAGAACACTAAACATGGTAGGACTTAGGACACAATTCATATCACATCCATGCATTGCATGTCACTCTTATAGCATAGCATCCGCCTGATTGTTATGTATGTGCATGTGTGATTTATTCCTTTGTGCTCAGAACTACGTCCTGGTCTGATTCCCCTTAGGATACGTAGGAAGCTCACGCAAATCGTGACCAACACTAGCCTCAGCATCACTGCATCTTTTGCAATGCTTTTTATCCCAAATCTATAGCCTCCAAAAGACCGGTGTCTTCAAAGCCTTGGCACTCGCTTGCGACATGCGTTGCCTCGCAAGTTCATGCCAAAGAGGGGCAAACTATAGACACCCCATTTTGTCGGCTATCAAATTTAGGAGACCCATAGCTTGGTGGTTCACAATGATTGAAAAAGACTCAAAAGGACTTCTGGAAGTTAGTTCTATTTCTCAAAATGCTCAGAATGACCAAAATGCCCCTAAAAGCCCGAAAACTCCTAGATTTGGACCAAAAGTTCTGGAAACATGCTATGTCATAAGAACAGTGAGAAAATGAGTTTTTAAGTAAAATATGATGAAATTGTCAGCTCCCAGAGACCCTCGGAAGTCCTAGAATTTCTCGAAAAGTCCCCGTTGACCGGTTTGACCAAGGTTTGACCGGTTTGACCAGGGTTTGACCGGTTTGACCAGGGTTTGACCGAAATCATCCGAATTCGCCAAAAAAATTCCAAGATAATTCTGGATCATGTGAAAAGTACTAAAATGAGTTTTAAAAGAAAATCGAACGAAAACGTCAACTCCTGGGAGCTCCCAGAGGTTCCCAGAACTTCCTGGAGGTCCCTGGTTTGACCAATTTGACCAAAAGTTGAGCTTAAAACCGGAGCACCGTATCATTTTCCAAACATTTTTCATGGATACTAGAGTTCAAGAGCATTCCAACGGTATATCGCACATAATTCTTGGATTTAAAACGAATTTATTATGAATTTCTAAAGGTGGAAAAGGCGATCAAATCAGCTTTTATCTCGAATACCGTAAAACTTTTCAAAGTGACCTGACTCTAAAACATTTTATATAAAAAGTAGACTTCGATCCCTTTCCAACGGTATATCACAAGCTCAGTTTGGAGTTTGTACGCATTTTCTGTGAATTTCGGATGAAATAGAGCCTATTCGCGAATACCGTAACCTCTGGGGGCCTAAATATAATTTTCTAGGCATCTGAGGAGCAGTGCCGCGGCGGCACTGGGCCACTGCTGCAGCAGCACTCAACCCTCGTAGAGTCCATTTTTGTAATTTATTTGGTAGTGCAGTTTATTTAATTAAAAACCAAAACGATGTAGTTTTATGTTCACAGATGTTTGGGACCAATGGGAGTACTTCTAAAATCCCAAAACCATCCCAAATTAGCCTATATAAACCCCCCATTGGTCATCATTTTTGGGGGGGAGGGGCAAGTGCAAATTTTAGAAAAGTTGTAGAAAGAAAGAGAGATAGAGATAGGTTTAGAAGAGAGAAAGGGAGCTTCTCCCACTGATCTTCTATAAGAAAGTGAGTTTTAATCATGTTTTCTTCCATTACCTCTCATATACTTCACATTCAAATCCTCCCCAACCACCATTCTTGAGAAATTTTGAGTTAAGAAGCTACTTCCATGTCCAAATGTCAATATATATGAGTGAAACACCAAGCTACAAGTCCAAAATCACATTGATTATCATCTATTGATTGTTACTTTTTGCTTATTTATATACTATGTTCATCTCATCCTAACCTCATTTCTTTTTTGATTTTTTTTTTATTTACTTACTAGTTCATCATCCTCTAAATGATGACATGAAGTTTGAGGTGAGTGAATCCTTAAGGATAGTAGCTCTTGACCTCAAAAACATGTTTGATAGATGATTATAACTTCAATACCTCCAAGGTATCCTTGAAGTTATGTTCAAATGAAAATGAATCTCTCCAATAATATTGGGAGTTCTTAATGATGAGTTTGATGTTGATATTCCAAGAAGTAATATTCTCTATTTGATGTTGAAAACATATTTTCAAAACCTCTATTTCAAAGCCCCTCTTAAAACCCCTCATTTTGATCTCAAGAAAGAAAACTCTAGTTTTTTCCCAAAAATCTTCAAAGCAGTGAGTCAAAACAGTGACTGATCTGAGTTCAAAGATTTCTCTAGAACTCAATACTTAATGTATGGATGCAAGACCACTTGAAAAGTCTTTGTAACGCATTAGAGAACACCCATGATTTTTGGTTTAACTTAGAGACACTTAGAAGGACCCCATTTTGGTCCAAACATTCTCTCCAAATATTCTGCCTTTGCTGTCACAGCAGCTTGCTTGACTTTCAACTTGTTTTAAAGAAAACTTTTCCAAAAGGAGTGGTCCTAAACTATTTTTCCCTTAAACGTTTGTGTCTTAGGGAATGTTCTGTATAACATGGGTCCCTAGATCATTTGTTTTCATTTTCTAAGAGTTTTTGACATTTCCGTCGACAGTACGGACTCTATTTCTGAATAACCTCTATTGTTTATGTGATAGTTATTAAAGATTGGTTTCTGGGTTGTGTTCTAGACACAATAATGAAGATCTCCATATAAAAATCATGCATTTAAAACATTCCTAACCCCTCTTTTCAATTTCTAAAAGATCATGTTACTGTTCTGTTCCCCATTCACAACAAACACTTTTGCTTCCATCCTTTGATTTGGTGCTTACATGCACTCCAAATTAGCTCATGTCTTAGGAAGTAGTTCATACATTCATACACATTCTAGACTTCTAAGTCATTCTAGGAATCCATGAACACAAAACACACTACAACCTTGGCACATTCTAGATACATACATTGCATCCATGCAAAGATTTGGGGCTTTTGTGACTCCTAATCTAAGAAGATTATAAGGAATGAACTTGATCATACGTTCATGTTTCCCCCTCAATCTAATCGTCCTTTCTCATCCATCCCAGGGATTAAGAGGTCTTCTTTTCTCAAAGATTAGCATGCTTCATTCTAGCTTGCTAAGCATACTTTGATCCTTTTTTATTATTTATTTCAAGAACAATTCATGTCCCCTCCTAGATTAAGAAAACTTGAATACTTGATATATGATTAGACGATTTTTCCTAGGTTTGTTTGTGTGATCTTTCACTTTTGCATTGCATGATATTTGGCTAAGATCTTATGAACGATATCTTATCTTTTGATCTTCCATTTCAAAATTCTTGTGTGATGTAATATACTATCATATTATTAATTGTCGAACCATACATAGTATAAGATGATTATTTGGATGATAATTGAGGCTCGTCGAAAGACGGGGCGAGTTGAGGGTGTTTTAGTCGCGACAAAGGCTCCTTCCTCTCTCGTACCAAAATCCTGAACCAAGTTCTTTGGTTATAAAGAGCCGGTGCCCTTTATCCGTTTAGGTGAGTCAATTAGGTTTCTTGGTCCCTTAAAGACTAAGTGGAGACTCTATATCTGTTTCAACAGACCCTTCCTTTTCTTTGATCCAAATCAATTTCAAACAAAAACGAAAAGAAGTGGAATTCCGCATGTCCACAACATCTCCACTACTATAGATAACCATCACATCACCCTAAACCCATACAATATTTCAGACATCCTCCAAATCCCCTCCCATTCCTACCAAGTGCCTAAATTAAATGTCCTAAATAAAACCCACTCCTTTATCTATATTATCCAGGACATGTGTGGCGGCCGGTCTGGTTCGGGGTAATTTATACGTCAATCTCATATGCCCTGCTAGATGTGGTTTGTCGACCATGTCTTCAAAAGAAACCTGTACCCCCTTGGTCATGAGCAAGAGCGGACCAAGGAAATCCACCATGCCCTCCACACAATTTACCGTGGAGACTGGTTTCACTCAGGTCTTATGATTATGGAGGGCATACATCTTGCCGTCTAGGCCATTGACCATTCTATCAACTCCAATCTCCTATTGCCTTACCCATGCACCATTACGGCCATTCTCCGGGCCAAGGCCTTCTCTATACCACCTGACGAGTCGATAGATGGACGTATCCTGGAGTTCACTTTCACTGATTGAAAGTTGAGCCTGGATCGTCTAGATTTAGAGGTGAGGAGGCCCGAGAGCAGCCTCAGGCGCGTCGAGAGAATGTGGTACATCGTCCACCTCCACCAGAGGATACCTCTTATGCATGGACCTATGGGGACATGTGTGTATTCTACGGTGAGACCCTTAGGCTATAGTCCTACATATGTTTGTATTTCCAGCTGGCCCATCCAGATCAGTTGGACGACATTTTAGCCCAGGGCGAGGCTGCTTACCAGTCAGCTTTTTTGCGACCGACGCAACAGGTGGCTGAGGAGCCGGGTGAGGAGGAGCAGGCAGGAGACGCTGGAGATGATGGAGGTGATGGGAGTGACGGAGATGGCGATGATGCTGGTGACACTGGCCACGGGAGTATAGGATTGGAGATTGTGTTGGTGGAGGGAGAGGATGATTGATGTGGGTTTGGAGTGATTGGGGCATTATTTTTCATTTTTCATTGTATTTGGTGGGTAGACTTGGACATTCTGAGACATTCGGCATGTATATTATTTTATTGTTTCTGCTTTTCTATTTCCGTTTCTTTTGGTCATTATTAGGATATTGATGTACCCAGCTGCGATCGATTTTTATTATTTATTATCTTTTTGTCGTTCTTTTCATTATTGGGTCGGTATATATTTATTTCTTCACTTTTTTATGGTTTGTTATATTCCTGAAACTTATTAATAGTTGCACTGTTCACGTCATTATTGTCTTGTTATGCTTCCACAATCATAGTTAGCTACATAATGCTTTGAATTTTTTCACTTATGCAATTGTCGTGCATATTATTAATATAGAGGAATTCCAACCCCATTGCACTATAACAGGGATGTCTTAGGTTCAGGTTTGGGGGAAATTATGATGGAATTTTCTTTGAAATTCAAAGCTAAATGGCATAAGTTAAAAATTCAACTCATTCATGCTACACATTCTCATAACCAATAATGTTAATTTTGTTTCTCATTCTAATAACGTAAACTAATAAAGTTTCAGTTGTGACTTATTTTTTTTTATTTCAGGTTTATAGTCCCACATATCCATATAGCGTACCTCGATCCTCATATCTCATTTTCATTCTCGTACTATGGACCATCCTATTTCTCCTCCTACGTCACCCGATAGGTCTTCGAGTCCATTGAGTCCTTATACTGATTTTAGTGCATCTTCTGACGTCACCTCGTTGAGTCCTAGGGTAGCCAAACCTTACATTCCAATCGGTTGTCCCGGTTGGTGCCGTCGTCGTCCTTGTATCCCCATTACTAGTTGTTCTGATTCTTCTGACGAGGAGGACTTGTTTGGCGATGACCCTACTGTGATCATGGCCCTTATGGCGCTCCACCTACATCCTCTGAGTCTTTTTCTTCTTCGGATTCGACCGATTATTCGATTGATGACGATGTGGATGAGGATGATGAGGGAGTTATTTCAAGTCTAGCTGCCATTTCTGTGAGTGATCCTTGTGAGACCATTGTTCCTACACCTGAGGTTACCTCTGCCTATAGGGACCTACATGATTATGTGTCGGACGTTGTTCGACAACGTTTGGATCACCCTGACTGGTCAGCTGAGGACATAGCCTCGATATTTGTGCCTTATTCCAGTCCTGAGGATGATGTGGTCGATTTGTGTCCAAGTGTCATTGAGGAGACTGAGGTAGATATGGTTTCGAAGTTTCCTACAGAGGATGAGGATGAGGAGTATGTGATGTCGTTCGATCCTGCGGAGCATCCTGAGTGGGAGCTGGTTTATTGGTATACCCGAGCTGGCGTGCCACCCCCTTCAGACGTTTTTCGTGGAGTGGATGTTCTGGTGATCTTCTATGCGGATTATATCCACGTCATTATCATGTTCCCACCTGCATAGAGACATGCGGTGATTTGGTTTGGGGGAGAGTATATGGATATTTTCGTTTATTTTATTAGTAGTCTTTTATTTTGTTTCGTTTATTTTCAGTTCGTTTATTTTGAGTTGTTATTTTATTTTAGGAGTTAAGAATTTTTCGGATTCAATTTTGTTTTTTTAGTTCGTTATTTCCCTTACTTTCGTTTTTTTGTTATTCTTTTCATTCGTTGTAAAAAAATTGAAAAAAAAACATTTCATTCTAGTAGTTTTAATAATAAATAAAGTACGTTTTTCTTTTCTTTTATATTGTTCTTAATATATTTCAATGTTGCATTATTTCTTGTTGTAACTAGATTTCATTGAAATTTGAGATTAAGAGAGTATGTAGTCCATTTCTAGTGAAGCTATGAAGGTATGCCTTGAAAACTATATATCATTAGAATCATTCCTTTATATCTTATACTTGCATATCTTTTGCATGACATGTAGTCATGTGGATGCATATTGATATTGAATTATAATATAACTTGGATTTCTAGATAGCAATATTGTGGAGACTAAAACCCGATGAGCTTTAGAGTCTTTCATCCTTTTTGAGGATTTTTAATTTACTTTTAGCAAATCTCATTGACATGGCGCATTATTTCGTTGATTAATCTCAATATTATTTATTTTGATTGAAAGTCGAGTTAGTATTGTCATTACCATGTTTAATAATAAAAAAAGAAAAAAAAATCTATTTCCTTTGATATCGTAACATTGAAGAATCATGTGACTCTAGGAAATGATAATAGGCCATCTGTCTTAATAAACCTTTTTGGTTTTTAACATACCTTATAAAAATTTTTTTTTATGTCCTTTGTTAACCCTTTGAGCCTTATAATAAGTCATTTCTTTGTTCACCTATTATCCTACCCAGTCCGATATGGAGTTCGCCACTATAAAACTTAACCTAACCCATGTCCAAAAATAGTTGAAGAACAGTCTTCCATAAAGAAATTGTGCTAGTTACAACTCATTTAAAGAAGAGTATTGAAAAAAATATGGTGGATATAAAAAAAAAATAGATATTGGAAAAGGATTGAAAAAAATAAAGAAAATATGAAGTGAAAAAGAAAAAAATAAAAAATAGTCGTTGTAGTAAAGCCCTTGTGTTACAAAAATTACGGCTATCTACCCAAGGACTTTTTCAATCCCTTCGACCTTTCTTTTGTTAGCTATAATCTTTGACCAACATTACAACTCTTGTAAAGTCCTAGTTGATTCTAGGGAAACATGAGTTGAATATGGAAGCGATAGAAAAAGGCAATAAAAGCATGGTAGTAGTAATATTTACTTGATGATCGATATCTATTCATGAGACTACTTTTTTGTCGTGTCATACTTTGTTCCGTGTCATATGCAAGATTTATTTGTTTTATATACAATTATCTCCTTCGCATATATCCGAGTGATTACACCTGTTTCCAAGTGATTTTATTTTAGAGTGTAATTAACAACATGAGATTTGTAGTCAAGGCATCGCTAGATAGTTATCCGATTTATATTCTAAGTTCATAGTCACCGTATATCCACTTGATTACTATTCACACACGTGCGAGTCTTTGATATATTCTATTGAGTCTGTTGATATATGTTTTCGGATTACTTTCATGATCTGGGTATGATTATGTTGCTCTTGATAATTTAAACTTTTAATTGAATTTAGTTTATCAAGGAAGATGTTGATATTGAAATTTTAAAATTTTAAATAAAATTTTGTTTTTTTTTTCTTTTACAAGGTAATAAAGATGGTTGTGGGTGACTTGTTGACAAGAACCCTCACGAGACTTCACTCGTCCGACTAGGGACTCCTAGAGGTTTAAAAGGCTTGTTGCACAGGCCAAGTGCAATCATTATCCATGCAAAAATGGATTAGGAATTTTATTATAAGGTATTATTTTTCTATTCTTTTTGCTCGAGGACTAGCAAAATATAGGTTTGGGGGTGTGATTGGGAGAGAACAAACCCTAAATATACACCGTAATTCACATTTGCTAGCCGTTTTTATCCTATTTTTGTATAATTTTACTTTGTTTTCCAATTTGTGTCAGGTTTAAGAAGAAAGTAAGGATTCCAGGTTAAATGGGGTGAAAAAGCAAGAAGAAAGAAGCTAAAAAAGCCACTTCGCGCGAGCGGCCCACTCGCGCGACAATCCAGTCATTCGCTCACGCGAACTACCAATTGGGCACTCGCAGCCCGCTCGCACGATCTGTACAAAAAAATGTAAAATGCATATTTTTTAGTGCTAAAGACCCCTGTGTGGACGAAATTGCCTAATTACGTCCAGAAAGCAAATTATAACAATTTCAGTCGGATTAGGTTTACAAAAACCTTCCTAATCTCTCTACAACTATATATATCTCATTAAAAAGAGATTAGGGGGTTACACATTCATTCATACATCAACTTTGAAGGCAAGAGGAAGGAGAAGATCTAGCTTGAAGGTCTCTAATGGCAACCATCAACTCAATCTTCATGTTTTCATCAATCATGTGCAACTAAACTTCTATTCTAGGATTTCAATGAAACCCTAGTTATGTAAAGGGGGAATTCTATGCTTTCTAATTTTAGGATTTTATATATTAATTGGATTGTAATTGTATGTTGGTGGATTATTTATGTATAATCGATTTTTAATGATAGTAATCAAGAGTATTTTGGATCTATTCTTGTCTTAGATTTTTCCTTATGCTTATTGAACTCAATAGTCCTTGATTTCTGTGATTGATGGGAGTATTTACATACAATAGTGCTTATTTGATTGCAATGTTTATGTCTTTTATAATTCATGCCTAGGAAAGATGATTTATGCTACACCCTAGTTATAGGTAGATAATTCATGTGAACTGAAGATGAGGTATGCTTAGATTAAACTAGTTATATCTTCTTGTTGATACTATTGGGCTCGTAGCTACGATAAATCGTGACTATCCAATCATAGAACTTAAAATAGAAAGTATAGACCTATGATGCATAGTTAGTGGTGGATTTGCAATCCTGGATCTCATCCACTCATACTTAAAACAATCATAAATTTTGTATTAGTTTATTTAGATTTAATCTTGATATCTTATTTCCATAAATTTGTAGTTTAATTTCATATTTTAATTAATAGTAGGATTTAAAACAACCAATCAAAATTCTGTTTTTATATAACTAAATAGATTTAGGTTTTCTAAATTAAAGGTCAAAAATAAACAATCTCTGTGGGTTCGACCTTTACTTCCACACTACAATTCTTTAGAAAGTAAAGCATACTTTTCATCTTGATTTTGACGAGATTAGGTACTTATGGATGGTAGTTTTATGATCCAAGAGAACAGAAAGTGTTTATTAGTACAAATGTTGTTTTGTTGGAGGATGATTATATCATGAACTATAAACCTAAAGGAAGGATTGATCTGAGAGAAATAGATGGAGAGCCCTCTATTCCTCGAACAGTTGAAAGCGATGTAGGACAAGAAAATACCACATCTTCACCAATTTCCACACCGGTACCTCATCGTACTAGGAGGATTATCAAACTGCCTAATAGATACATGTTCTTAGGAGAAGTTTTTGAAGTTGTCTCCATAGAATCTGAATCTAATCCTGCCACGTACGAAGAGGCAATGGTTGATGTTGATTCAGCTCATTGGGTTAAAGCTATGAAGGATGAATTAGAATCTATGGATTCCAATCAGGTCTGGGATCTTATAGAACTTCCAGCCAATATTAAATCCATTGGCTGTAAGTGGGTCTACAAGAGGAACAGAGGATCTGATGGAAAGGTTGAGACCTTTAAGGCAAGGCTTGTAGTGAAAGGTTATACTCAAAGAGAGGGCATTAACTATGAGGAAACCTTCTCGCCAGTAGCCATGCTCAAATCCATCAGAATACTCTTATCTATTACCGTATGCCTAGATTATGAGATCTGGCAGATGGACGTCAAGACTGCACTCTTGAATGGTAATCTTAAGTAGCGCATCTATATATAACAATTGGAAGGTTCATAGCTGGATGAAAAGGTAACTTGGTATGTGTGGACACCGGACTTCCACCGCTTTTTGTTTTGTTTTTGAAACTTGTTTGACTTTTGAATCAAAGAAAGAGAAAAGGTCTGTTGAAAACAGATACAGAGTCGCCACTTGGTCTTTAAGGAACCAAGAAACCTAATTTTGACTCACCCAAATGGATAAAGGGCACCGACCCTTCATAACCAAAGAACTTGGTTCGGGGTTTTGGTACGAGAGAGGAAGGAGCCTTTGTCGCGACTAAAACACCCTCAACTCGCCCCATCTTTCGACGGGCCTCAATTAGCATCCAAATAATCATCTTGTACTATGTATGGTTCGGCAATTAATACTATGATAGTATATTACATTACATAAGAAACTTGAAAATGGAAGATCTAAAGATAAAATATCATTCATAAGATCTAAATCAAATATCATGCAATGTAAAGTGAAAGATCACACAAATAAACCTAGGAAAAATCGTCTAATCACGCTTCAAGTAATTAAGTTTCCTTAATCTAAAGGGGACATGAATCGTTATTGAAACGAATAAGCAAAGAAATCAAAATATGCTTAGCAAGCTAGTATGATGCGTGTTAATCTTTGATAAAAGAAGACCTCTCAATCCCCGGGACGGATGAGAAAGGATGATTAGATCAAGGGGAAGCATGAACGGGTGATCGAGTTCATTCCTTATAATCTCCTTAGATTAAGAGTTACAAAAACCCCAAATCTTGCATGAATGCAATGTATGTATCTAGAATGTGCCAAGGTTGTAGTGTGCTTTGTGTTTATGGATTCCTAGAATGACTTAGAAGTCTAAAATGTGTATGAATGGATGGATGAAATCAACATGGGATATGTACAAATGTAGTATGAACTACTTCCTAAGATATGAACTAATTTGGAATGCATATGAGCATCAAATCAAAGAATGAAAGTTGAAATGTACTTGCTGTGAATAGTGGACAGAACAGTAGCATGATCTTTTGGAATTTGAAAAGAGGGGTTAGGAATGTTTTCAATGCATGATGTTTTATGGAGATGTTCCTTATTGTGTCTACAACACAACCCAAAAGGCCAATCTTGAATAGCTATCACAGATTGAGAGAAATTATATAAACAATAGAGGTCACTCAGAAACAGAGTTTGTACTGTCGACTGAAATGTTAGAAAATCTTAGAAAATGAAAAAGAATGATCTAGAGGCCCATTTTATACAGAAAGTTTCCTAAGACATTTAATATTAAGGTAAAAATAAGTTAGGACCATCCCCTTTTGGAAACGTTTTCTGGAAAAGAGGTCGTAAGTTGACCTAGCTGCTGTGACAGCAAAAACAGAATGTTTGGAAGGAATGTTGGGGCCCCAAATGGACCATTTCCAAGTACTTCCAAGTCAAACCAAAAATCATGGGTGTTCTCCAATGAGTTAGGAAGACTTTCCAAGTGGCCTTGTATCCATATGTTGAGTATTGTGTTCTAGAAAAATCTTTGAACTCAACTCACTCACTGTTTTGACTCATTGTTTTGAAGATTTTGGAGAAAACAAAGTTTTGTTTCTTGAAACCAAATGAGAGGGATTGAGAGGGGTTTTGAAATAGATGTTTTGAAAACATATTTTCAACACTCAATAAGGATCATAGCCACTTAGAATACCTACATCAAACTCATCATTTAAGAACCTCCAAGATTGTTGGAGAGATTTATTTTTATTTTTTGAACATAACTTCAATACATTTCAAGAATACCTTGGAAGTATTGAGGTTATGATCATCATCTATCAAACATGTTTTTGAGGTCAAGAGCTACTATCCATAAGGATTCACTCACCCCAAACTTCATGTCATCACTTAGATGATGATGAACTAGTAAGTAAATAAAGAAAAGAAAAAGAAATGAGATAAGGAGAGATGAACATATATATAATCAAAGCAAGTAAATAGCAATCAATAGATGATAATCAATGTGATTTTGGACTTGTAGCTTGGTGTTTCACTCATAGATTTTGACATTTGGACATGGAAGTAGCTTCCTATCTCATGAATGCTCAAGAATGAGGGTTGGAGTGGACTTTGAATGTGAAGTATATAGAAGGATGATGGAAGAAAACAAGAATAAAACTCACTTTCTTATGGAAAATCAATGGGAGAAGCTCCCTTTCTCTCTTCTAAACCTATCTCTATCTCTCTTCTTCTCTACAAGTTTTCAAGCTTTGCCCTTGGCCCCCCCAAAATGAAGAGCAATGGAGGGTTTAAATAGGCCAATTTGGGGTGGTTTTGGGGTTTTAGAAGTACTCCCATTGGTCCCAAACAACTGTGAACATAAAACTATGTCGTTTTGGCTTTCAATTAATCAAATTGGACCCCCAAAAAAATTACAAAAATGGACTCTGCGAGGATTGAGTGCCGCGGCGGCAGTGGGCCAGTGCCGCGGCGGCAGTGCTCCTCTGAAGCCCAGAAAATTACGTTTAGGCCCCCAGAGGTTCCGGTATTCGCGAAAAGGCCCTATTTCGTCCGAAATTCACAGAAAATGCATACGAACTCCAAATTGAGGTTGTGATATACCGTTGGAAAGGTAATGGAGTCTACTCTACATAAAAAATAGTTCGGGGATAGGTCACTTTGAAAAGTTTTACGGTATTCGCGATAAAAGCCGATTTGATTGCCTTTTTCGCCTTTGGAAATTCATAATAAACTCGTTTTAAATCCGAAAATTATGTGCGATATACCGTCGGAAAGCTGTTGACCTCTAGTATCCATGAAAAATATTTGAAAATTATCACGATGCCCCGGTTCTAAAGTCAAATTCCGGTCAAACTGGTCAAACCTGGGAATCCCGGGAAGTTCTGGAAACCTCCGGGAGTTCCCGGGAGCTGATGTTTTCGCTCGATTTTCTTTTGGAACTTGTTTTAATACTTTTCTCATGATTTAGAATGATTCTGGTGAATTCGGACGATTTCGGTCAAACTTGGTCAAACTTGGTCAAACCTTGTCAAACCTTGGTCAAACCGGTCAACGGGGACTTTCCGAGAGCTTCCGGGACTTCCGGGGGTCTCTGGGAGCTGACGATTTCACCCGATTTTCTCTTAAAAACTCATTTTATCGCTTTTCTTACAACGTAGCATGTTTCCAGAACTTTTGGTCCAAATCTGGGAGCTTTCAGGCTTTCAGGGGCATTTTGGTCAATCTGAGCATTCTGAGAGATAGAGCTGACTTCCAGGAGTCCTTTTGAGTCTTTTACGATCATTGTGAACCACCAAGCTATGGGTCTCCTAAATCTGATAGCCGACAAAATGGGGTGTCTACAGTTTGCCCCTCTTTGGCATGAACTTGCGAGGCAACGCATGTCGCAAGCGAGTGCCAAAGTTTTGAAGAGACAGGTCTTTTGGAGGCTATAGATTTAGGATAAAAAGCGTTGCAAAAGATGCAATGATGCTAAGGCTAGTGCTGGTCGTGCTCTGCGTGAGCTGCCTACGTATCCCAAGGGGAATCAGACCAGGACGTAGTTCAGGGCACAAAGGAATAAATCACACATGCACATACACAACAATCAGGCGGATGCTATGCTATAAGAGTGATATGCTATGCATGGATGTGATATGAATTTTGTCCTAAGTCCTATCATGTCTAGTGTTCTGATCCTAGCATGAATTGGTGCTATGGGGTGTACCACTCCGAGTGGACTTGTGTCGTGCCTGTATTGTGTTCTAAAACGCTTGTGGTCCTAGTACACGTGTTCAGTGTATTCGCCACTCTCAGTGGGCTTGGTGATCTATGCTTCACTATGAATAATAGACTTATGAGGGAGCTCGACCTGGAGGTCTTACTCAAGGAAGAGCGTGGTGCTCAAAGTGATACTGTGGTGCTCAAAAGAATGCTTATGGTGTGTTTGCCACTCCAGTGGGCTTTGTGATTTGTGTGTGCCGCAACCGATGGGCTATGTGTCATGTTGGACGAAGTGATTCTTGACTCGTGCTCCCCTTAATCGTGATACTATGGACCTGGTGACTCTCAAAGTCTCAACAGTGCTTCTCAAATTTCAATGAAGATCCTCGATTCTTGACGGCGCTTATGTTGTTCCTCAAATCTTCGATGGTGCTTTCTCAAGGCTTCTTGATTGTCAACGGTGTTCTTCAAATCTTAACGATGCTTCTCGACTTTTCCATGATGCTTCTCAACAAATCTGATGTTCCTCAACCCATCCGATATTCCTCAACTCTTCAACGACGCTTCTCAACAAATCTGATGTTCCTCAACTCATCCGATATTCCTCAACTCTTCAATGACGCTTCTCAACAAATCTGATGTTTCTCAACTCATCCGATATTCCTCAACTCTTCAACGACGCTTCTCAACAAATCTGATGTTCCTCAACTCATCCGATATTCCTCAACTCTTCAATAACGCTTCTCAACAAATCTGATGTTTCTCAACTCATCCGATATTCCTCGACTCTTCAACGACGCTTCTCAACAAATCTGATGTTCCTCAACTCATCCGATATTCCTCAACTCTTCAATGACGCTTCTCAACAAATCTGATGTTTCTCAACTCATCCGATATTCCTCAACTCTTCAATAACGCTTCTCAACAAATCTGATGTTCCTCAACACATCCGATGTTCTCTTCAACAATACCCTCTTCTGATGTTCCTCGACACATCTGATGCTCTTTCTCAACAACACACTTGGACTTTGGGCACTAAAACACATCTTATCAACACTCCTCATCAACACATCTAGACTTTGGGCCCTAAAACACCTCAACAACACGTCTCATCGACACACCTTATCAGCAATAGTTTCTCGGTGTTGGCGATATTTCCTCCGATCGGCCGCCTTGAGAAACAAGTGTCGGTTTGTAGTTTGCAACCACTTACGAGTTTATGCCACTCGTACCTGGGACATTCTCATGTTGCGACCTTGACTGGTGTAGTAATAATGTTTGGCACTTCTGCTTATATCCAAAGTTTTTTTTTTATAATTGGGAATCACCTTTAACCCACACATTTGAGACTATCAGGACAAATGGACTTAACAGGAACGACAAGGAAAGTTGGGTTAGTTTGTATGAAACCTTGGTCTCTGACACACTTGTGATCAGATTACTACTGACTCAAATAAAGAAGGATTGACTTGGACATGAAATTCTCAAATTGCCACGATCCAAAGTGCCTTTACCATGAATGATGTACCGCTCATCTTTTATGTTCACTCCTCATCTTGATATGTCAGCACTTTGCTAATAAATCTGGTTTTTTGAAAATCCCTCCCTACTGATCTGATCAATTTCTTTGCTTCTCCCAAGATGTGCTTTGAATTAGTGCCTTAGCTTATAGAATAAAAGATGCTCCATTTCCATCTGTTCAAGACAATGTTTGTGACTTGAAGGCTTACCATTGGTGTATAGGGATCGGGTGGCAAACGAAGTTTGCCCCTAGTTTGAAGGGCATGAAGTGGGATCGGTAGGCAAACGAGGTAAATGACCGAAGTTTGCCCCTAGTTTGGAGGAAGGTTCATTGGAGGTTTTGGGCAAACGAGGTAGGTGACCGAAGTTTGCCCCTTGTGTAAAGGGTAGATAGTAAAAGTCAGGCAAACGAGGCGGGTAGCCGAAGTTTGCCCCTAGTGTGGAAGGTGATTTTCTGGTTTGAGGCATGGACCGTGACTTTAATCTCTCAAATGCTCATAACTTTTTGCCTAGGCACCAGTGAGGTAACCTAGCGAGCTCTTTTCTCTCTTTTGTTATTGCTCACCTTAGATTTAGCTCTAACTTTTGCCTAGGCGTCCTTTCGGATTTTCGACCTAGCGAGCCATCCTTCTTTTCTTTTTGAAAGTCTGCCTACGTACCCCCAAGTGGGGATCAGGTCCAACGTAGTTCGGGCCATGGTTGAAAAGAAGCGAGTTGATTTTTAGGTAGGTGGAGTGACCGAACCGTTGTGGTTGCCTACGTATCCCCGAGCAGGAATCAGGTCGAGCGTAGTTCAAGTCAGGGCTTGAAAGAAATTGGGTATGAGGGTTTCTCAAACCAATCGTCAAAGAAGTTCAAACTTGAGCCACTTGTGGTAGCTTTGAATAAAAGGATTCAGTTTCAATCTCCCTTTCTTTTATTTTTCTTTTTCTTTTTGTTTTGTTTTGAGGATTGATCCTTTTCACTTTCGCCTAGCCAGTCAATTTTGCTTTTTAATGTAGTCGATTCTTGTGAGATCTTTCAATTGCAATCTCAGAATTCCAGAATGTGCATGTCAGCTTTCGGAATTTATTTGTGGTCGTTCCGTGCCTTTTGAATGGTGATCTTGGCACGTTCTTAAGATGTATCTTGAAGCGTATGATTCTCTTATTTGTTTCATCAAAATTTTCTCCAACATTTTGACTGGCTAGGGTCAGATTTTGGAAATCAACACCTTTTTCAGCTCTAACTTTTGCCTAGGTGCCCTTTCGGGTTTTTAACCTAGCGAGCCTTTTCTTTTCTTTTCCTTTTTTTTTTTTTTTTTTTTTTTTTTTTGAAAGTGGAGATGAAACTCACTGAAATGTTTGGCTACCAACAAGGACCAAGTTCTCACAGGTTCGCATGGCTATCAATTGGGTTGGGTCCAAGGCTTTGAAATGGTAGAAATGGTGGAAAGGGTGTTGGGCAAGCCCCAAATCAGTCTCTAGTATGTCTTTTCGAGATTTGAGCAAAAGCATCTTTAAATTCTTAAAGTAAGACTATTCAATTCTCAGCTCTTCTTTGGGGGTCAGCGCGAAATCGACTTTGGCCTGTTTGGGATTTTCTCTTTTTTTTTGTTTGATGCAAAAATTTATTAGCAAAGTAATGTTCATGGTAATTTGAAGAGTGACATTTTCAGTTTAGCGATTCATGCACTTATGAATATACACATCAGATTAGGCAAAATGAGACTTCATTCCATCAGAAGAGAAGGATTACATTACTCGATACGGACTCACGATAACTTGATGATAGACAGACTCGACCACAAGATCAAACTTGAAATAGACTCAAAACATAGAGCAGACTCGACTTGGTCTCAAATGGAGTGTCTTTGTGACCCATTTATTATTATTATTATTATTTTAACAGAAGTTCCAAACACTATCAACTCTCTGCGTAGCTTCAACAATCCTTAGCGAAGGAGATCATTTGAAAGGACCAGCCAGGGGCTCAGGTGACATGGGGTTGAATGGTTGGTGGCTCAATGACTCTTCGGTCAATAAGGTCTTGGATATCATGGCGGAGACGTATGCACCGGTCGGTGTCATGGCCTGGGCCTTGGTGGTAGGCACATCGTTTGGACAGGTCACAGTTAGGTGGTGGGGGATCGGCACGAGGCTGAAGGAGTTGGAGGTGTCCCTTTTTTAGTAGGCGGCCTAAGGCTACGGAGGGAGAGATATCTAGCTTGGAAAATTCACGGGGTACCCTATTTTGGTAAGGGCGGCTAGGCGAGCTGGTTTGGTTTGTGAGCTGGTATGATTGGGGAGAATAGGCCATGGGTTGGTTACTAAGGGCATTGACATCCGAAGGGTTTCGGGAGTAGTCGGGCCTCTTAGACTGGCTTTGTGATCCTTCATTCTTGATTTTTCCTTCCCTGATTGCATCCTCGATTCTAGTCCCGATCTCAAACAGTTCTTCAAATATTGAGATGGATTGGTAGAAGAGTTTCTCATGGTACAACGGCAGTAGATTCTTGATCAACATCCGGACTTGTTCCTTTTCGACTGGTCGGTGGGTCATTTGGGCCACTTTGTTCCTCCATCTGCTCAAGAACGCAGCGAAGGACTCATTGAGGTTCTGCCGGGTAGTCTCCAGATCCCGAATGGTGACATCGAGCTCTTGGTTGTAGGAGTAATGATCAACGAAGACCTGGACTATATCTTTCCAAGTCCGCGTCTTAGAAACCTCCAAGGTCAGAAACCAAGATAGAGCAGCCTTGGCGAGGGTTTGAGGGAACAACATTGCGATGTGCTCATGGCTGCAGCCCATTGATTGGAAAACACTCATGCAGAACTTTACATGGCTCTTCGGATTCCCAGTTCCATCAAAACGATCAATTTCAGGCATCTTGAAGTTTTTCGGCAGTTTCAGCTTAACAGGCTCAAAAAGGCCTTCCAGATCTAGCATGTAGTCATCGATCCCTTTACTCTTCCTTAGTATGTTCTCGAGCTTGTCGACCTTATCCATTTTCTCTTGGAGCTTTTTCTCATATGCAGGCGGCGGGACCCCTTGAAACCATACTTCTTCTCCGTCGTTCTCATGTAGGGGTGGTTCAAACCCAGGTGGAGGCTGCGGCCGCTGCTGCTTCAATACCTCCATGAAGGATAAAACTTGGGCCAACCGTTCAGACTGTTGGTTGATCATTTCTGTCATTCTTGCTTCCAAACCTTCTGGATCCATAAAGCTGACTTTCGGCTGAGTGATTCTGACAAGGTGACTCCTTAATCCTCTGACTCACAAATGCAGATCCTGGGTGCTCAAAACGTGTACTGACATATAGGTGTGAAAAGACTGTGTTAGACTTGTAACAGTGATGATTGAGATGACAACTATAGTGATGTTAACAGACGTGGACTGACTCGTGTACAGCCTGACTGAAATAGTGCGTGCAGATCGATAGGAACGGTGTATACAAATGAGACAAGCACGCGGATGCAAGCCCTAATCTATATGATGCCCCTACTTCTAACAGATAGCAGTTAAACAAATAAGGTCCTAGCCATACAGAGTGTGCTATCCTTACTCTCCAGTATGATCACCAAGGGGATAACAGGGATTTCCGGGCTACTTTGGGAATTTCGGATAGAGTTTCTGGGAGAAACATGGGTTTGGAAGATTCGGAGAAATTTCTAGAAGTCATTTGAGTTTCTAGGAGAAATAGGGATTTTTGGTTGATTTGGACTGAGCTTCTAGGAGAAACTGGTATTTTTGGGTATTTTTGAGGAATATGGATAGAGTTTCTAGGAGAAACAAGTATATCTAGGAAGATAGGACAGAGTTTATGGGAAAAACGGGTTAGTATGGTTATATATGGGATATCTAGATAGAGTTTCTGGGAGAAACAGGTTAATATGTATCTGGGATGTCTAGACAGAGTTTCTGTGAGAAACAGGGGTATCCTGATGAGTTGGGTAGAGTTTTTGGAAGGAATAGGGATATACGACGAGAATAGGTGATGATGGTGATCATAATGTCTAGCAAGTTTTCATACTCCTACGTCTCAAGACCGACAAACAAGGTTTGTGGTGTATATCTTTGCGAGCATGGAGCAGACATCCTTGTCATGATGCTTAGGCAGGTCAACTCAATGTGATCACATGTGAGTGATTGCCTTGGGAACCATAAGAAAGAGGTTCTGTTCTATGCCACATAAGCGTCTACACCGCGCAGGTAATCCCGTCAGGGCATACAATAGTTATATCACATTGTCCTATCTGAAAAGATAAATGAACAGTCCTATGAAAGGTTCTTACAGGAATCTATATGCAAAGGCTGGGTTTAGTCAAAGAGGGTCCGTTGACGAGAGTTCCAATATACCGTCAGGGAGACAGTACGGAAGTGTTTACTCTTTTTGATATACCTTGGAAGGTACAGTATCAACGGTGACTTGTGCCCTGGCACAGCAAGACCTGAACAATGTCAGCGCCGCGTTTCAGACACAGTCGGAGGGGGGGAATGCAAGAGTGCAATGCGGTGAACCAAACACAGTAAAAAGATGATTTTAAGGATGCTTCTTATGAGTCAAACCTCTGTATTATTTTGTTTTAAAATAAAATTCCCCAGCAGAGTCGCCAGATTGTGGACACCGGACTTCCACCGCTTTTTGTTTTGTTTTTGAAACTTGTTTGACTTTTGAATCAAAGAAAGAGAAAAGGTCTGTTGAAAACAGATACAGAGTCGCCACTTGGTCTTTAAGGAACCAAGAAACCTAATTTTGACTCACCCAAATGGATAAAGGGCACCGACCCTTCATAACCAAAGAACTTGGTTCGGGGTTTTGGTACGAGAGAGGAAGGAGCCTTTGTCGCGACTAAAACACCCTCAACTCGCCCCATCTTTCGACGGGCCTCAATTAGCATCCAAATAATCATCTTGTACTATGTATGGTTCGGCAATTAATACTATGATAGTATATTACATTACATAAGAAACTTGAAAATGGAAGATCTAAAGATAAAATATCATTCATAAGATCTAAATCAAATATCATGCAATGTAAAGTGAAAGATCACACAAATAAACCTAGGAAAAATCGTCTAATCACGCTTCAAGTAATTAAGTTTCCTTAATCTAAAGGGGACATGAATCGTTATTGAAACGAATAAGCAAAGAAATCAAAATATGCTTAGCAAGCTAGTATGATGCGTGTTAATCTTTGATAAAAGAAGACCTCTCAATCCCCGGGACGGATGAGAAAGGATGATTAGATCAAGGGGAAGCATGAACGGGTGATCGAGTTCATTCCTTATAATCTCCTTAGATTAAGAGTTACAAAAACCCCAAATCTTGCATGAATGCAATGTATGTATCTAGAATGTGCCAAGGTTGTAGTGTGCTTTGTGTTTATGGATTCCTAGAATGACTTAGAAGTCTAAAATGTGTATGAATGGATGGATGAAATCAACATGGGATATGTATAAATGTAGTATGAACTACTTCCTAAGATATGAACTAATTTGGAATGCATATGAGCATCAAATCAAAGAATGAAAGTTGAAATGTACTTGCTGTGAATAGTGGACAGAACAGTAGCATGATCTTTTGGAATTTGAAAAGAGGGGTTAGGAATGTTTTCAATGCATGATGTTTTATGGAGATGTTCCTTATTGTGTCTACAACACAACCCAAAAGGCCAATCTTGAATAGCTATCACAGATTGAGAGAAATTATATAAACAATAGAGGTCACTCAGAAACAGAGTTTGTACTGTCGACTGAAATGTTAGAAAATCTTAGAAAATGAAAAAGAATGATCTAGAGGCCCATTTTATACAGAAAGTTTCCTAAGACATTTAATTTTAAGGTAAAAATAAGTTAGGACCACCCCTTTTGGAAACGTTTTCTGGAAAAGAGGTCGTAAGTTGACCTAGCTGCTGTGACAGCAAAAACAGAATGTTTGGAAGGAATGTTGGGGCCCCAAATGGACCATTTCCAAGTACTTCCAAGTCAAACCAAAAATCATGGGTGTTCTCCAATGAGTTAGGAAGACTTTCCAAGTGGCCTTGTATCCATATGTTGAGTATTGTGTTCTAGAAAAATCTTTGAACTCAACTCACTCACTGTTTTGACTCATTGTTTTGAAGATTTTGGAGAAAACAAAGTTTTGTTTCTTGAAACCAAATGAGAGGGATTGAGAGGGGTTTTGAAATAGATGTTTTGAAAACATATTTTCAACACTCAATAAGGATCATAGCCACTTAGAATACCTACATCAAACTCATCATTTAAGAACCTCCAAGATTGTTGGAGAGATTTATTTTTATTTTTTGAACATAACTTCAATACATTTCAAGAATACCTTGGAAGTATTGAGGTTATGATCATCATCTATCAAACATGTTTTTGAGGTCAAGAGCTACTATCCATAAGGATTCACTCACCCCAAACTTCATGTCATCACTTAGATGATGATGAACTAGTAAGTAAATAAAGAAAAGAAAAAGAAATGAGATAAGGAGAGATGAACATATATATAATCAAAGCAAGTAAATAGCAATCAATAGATGATAATCAATGTGATTTTGGACTTGTAGCTTGGTGTTTCACTCATAGATTTTGACATTTGGACATGGAAGTAGCTTCCTATCTCATGAATGCTCAAGAATGAGGGTTGGAGTGGACTTTGAATGTGAAGTATATAGAAGGATGATGGAAGAAAACAAGAATAAAACTCACTTTCTTATGGAAAATCAATGGGAGAAGCTCCCTTTCTCTCTTCTAAACCTATCTCTATCTCTCTTCTTCTCTACAAGTTTTCAAGCTTTGCCCTTGGCCCCCCCAAAATGAAGAGCAATGGAGGGTTTAAATAGGCCAATTTGGGGTGGTTTTGGGATTTTAGAAGTACTCCCATTGGTCCCAAACATCTGTGAACATAAAACTATGTCGTTTTGGCTTTCAATTAATCAAATTGGACCCCCAAAAAAATTACAAAAATAGACTCTGCGAGGATTGAGTGCCACGGCGGCACTGGGCCAGTGCCGCGACGGCAGTGGGCCAGTGCCGCGGCGGCAGTGCTCCTCTGAAGCCCAGAAAATTACGTTTAGGCCCCCAGAGGTTCCGGTATTCGCGAAAAGGCCCTATTTCGTCCGAAATTCACAGAAAATGCATACGAACTCCAAATTGAGGTTGTGATATACCGTTGGAAAGGTAATGGAGTCTACTCTACATAAAAAATAGTTCAGGGATAGGTCACTTTGAAAAGTTTTACGGTATTCGCGATAAAAGCCGATTTGATCGCCTTTTTCGCCTTTGGAAATTCATAATAAACTCGTTTTAAATCCGAAAATTATGTGCGATATACCGTCGGAAAGCTGTTGACCTCTAGTATCCATGAAAAATATTTGAAAATTGTCACGGTGCCCCGGTTCTAAAGTCAAATTCCGATCAAACTGGTCAAACCTGGGAATCCCGGGAAGTTCTGGAAACCTCCGGGAGTTCCCGGGAGCTGATGTTTTCGCTCGATTTTCTTTTGAAACTTGTTTTAATACTTTTCTCATGATTTAGAATGATTCTGGTGAATTCGGACGATTTCGGTCAAACTTGGTCAAACTTGGTCAAACCTGGTCAAACCTTGGTCAAACCTTGGTCAAACCGGTCAACGGGGACTTTCCGAGAGCTTCCGGGACTTCCGGGGGTCTCTGGGAGCTGACGATTTCACCCGATTTTCTCTTAAAAACTCATTTTATCGCTTTTCTTACAACGTAGCATGTTTCCAGAACTTTTGGTCCAAATCTGGGAGCTTTCGGGCTTTCAGGGGCATTTTGGTCAATCTGAGCATTCTGAGAGATAGAGCTGACTTCCAGGAGTCCTTTTGAGTCTTTTACGATCATTGTGAACCACCAAGCTATGGGTCTCCTAAATCTGATAGCCGACAAAATGGGGTGTCTACAGTATGCAAGCTGCAAAAATCCATTTATGGGCTTAAGCAGGCATCTAGAAGTTGGAACATTCGATTTGACTAAGCGGTCAAGCCGTTTGGTTTCATACATAATCTGGATGAACTTTGTGTATATAAGAAATGTGAAGGTAAGGTGGTGGCTTTTCTTGCGCTTTATGTTAATGACATTCTACTCATTGGGAATGATGTAGCGGCATTATCATCAATCAAGGTTTGGCTAGCTAGTACTTTTGATATGAAGGATCTAGGAGAGATGAGCTATATCCTTGGGATAAAGCTCTTTCGAGATCACAAGTGAAAGATAATGGGACTATCTCAAGTTGGTTATATTGATAAAGTGCTAACTAGATTTCCCATGGATAATTTGAAGAAAGGTTTGGTAGCTTTCAGGCATAGTTTAGCATTTTCCATGGACCAGTGTCCTAAGACACAAGAGGAGAGGAATCTCATGGCAGGAGTTCCCTATGCTTCGGCAGTAGGAAGTCTCATGTATGCGATGTTATGCATTAGACCAGATATCTACCTTACCTTGGCATGGTTAGCAGGTATCAGTCAAATCCAGGTCCAGAGCACTGGACAGTTGTTAAGCACATTCTTAAATACTTAAGAAGGACTAAAGATGACATGCTTATATATGGCAACGATGAATTGATTCCAGTGGGATACACTGACTCAAACTTTATGTCAGATAAAGATTTGAGGAAGTCAATATTCGGACATCTCTTTACCCTCAGAGGTAGTGGAGTTAGTTGGAGGAGCATTAACTAGAAATGTATTATAGACTCAACTACAGAAGCTGAGTATGTGGTTGCTTGTGAAGCCGCAAGGAAGCTATTTGGCTCAAGAAGTTCCTCATGGAACTCGGGCTGGTACCAACATCATTGTCACCTATTACGCTATACTGCGATAATAGTGGGGCAGTGGCTCAGTCCAAGGAGCCAAGGAACCATGGAAAGGGAAAACACATAAAAATGAAGTATCATCTCATAAAGACATAGTCCAACGTAGAGATGTGACTGTCACCAAGATTGCCACCGCGGACAATCTTGTGGATCCATTTACAAAGGCTTTACCATAGAAAGTCTTTGATTGTCATCTAGATAGTTTAGGTCTTAGATGTAGTAAATGAGCGCAAGTGGGAGTTTGTTGGGATTATGCCCTCAAAACCATCTTTTATGTATGAGACATTGGCATTTTATATGGATATCATATTTATATTTCATTATGTATGATATCATGAGATAATTGTTTATAATCCTTAAGTATCATAGTAGGTAATTTGTGTATGTATGAGATACATACAAGAAAGATACGAATTACTATTCTTCGATACTTAGAACTTGTCAAAGTGAAGGATGAGACTGGATATCTCATCAGGTATACAATGTAGCATTATTAACTACCATTGGATGGAGTGATGAATCTCAATCACTAGAGTATGACTCTTAGTTAATATGCTAGTGCTTATAGTGCTTTGACGGACTATGAGATTCCTATTGACATATAAAACTGTCAACACTAGATAGGAACTCATAACTTGTATAAGGTACGTGTTCTCAATCTTGAGATGATTATAGACACAGACTATGGATATGACTGCTTTGACTTACCAATCAGTGAGGTCTTGCAAGATCAACACCTGGGTATCTTAGGTATGTCATAATCATAGGGTTGTGAACATACATTGTCAAGATAGAATCTACCCTCTGATAAAGAGTAAGCATTCCCTTGAGAATTTTACCAAGTTGATTACTAAGAACTGCAGTCTTGTTGATAAGTAGTTATCAACATGTTTGGTAACCATGAGAGGTGAATGGGACTCAAGGAATGGAAGATGTAATCATAATTCAGGTTGACAATAGCAGTTATCCAACTACCTGAATATGATTTTGAATGCTAACAGTAGAGGGACATTTGGACACCATATAAGTCTAGTATCACTTTATATTTGTTCTTTTGTTTTGGAGTGCAGTTATCATTTTATAGTGGAGTTCACATTAATTGATTAGTTGGTTAATTCGCTGATCAAAGAGTTTGATCATGGGAATTAACAACAGGTCTAAGCCAACAACAAAGAACCTAGGAGGTCCCACTCTTTGCTCTGCCAGAATGCTTGGAAAGGTGTAAGGGGATTGAACCAATTGATTGGAAGATTTTCAATCAATTGATGTTTTGATCGATCAAACTTATTTCGATCAATTGAAGGAGGTTCAGTTCGATCGATTGAAAGTGTTTCGATCAATTGAACTCTAAAGTCAGTTTAGATATCTATAAATAGGGCAGCTACATACAAAAAAAGTTTGAAAGTCGTTTTAATTCCAAAAAGCCGCAGAAACCTATTTAAGGCTCCCAAACCTTCTTTTCCCCTCTATTAGGGTTCCCACCAATCTTAGCCTCTCCGAGAAGTGTTCGAGGAGACATAAGGGTAAAGATCTCTTTGTAATAACCTGCATTTTCCTGCATGATCATAATTAAAATTTATTTTCATTATCATTTGCATTATCATATTTAAAATTTAATATATATTGTCTGTTTATATGTTAATTTCGATTCTTATGTGAAAAGTTTAATTCTTGACTAATTGAAATTACTTTTGGGGTCAAAATGCAATTTTCATAAAAACTTGCAATACCTGTGTTAAAATTCAAAACTGTATTTCAAAACGGTGGAATTATTTCTTTTAAACTCAAACTGTATTTTTATAAAATCAGAAAACTATTTCTAACGTTAAAATGAATTCTCTGTATTTTTGTGATAAACACCGTGTCACGAAAATACCAGTGTAGGTTTAAAACTGTCCGCGTAGTGTTAAACTTCCACAGAATTTTGGAAGTAAATGATTGAACAAATTTATTTATACTCAATTATGAATGCTGATGCTTTTCCCTTAGGTCTTGTTTGGCAAATGTTGTAGTATGTGTGTTGTCCTTATGCCATAAGCTAGATTACCCAAACACACATTGACCCACCTCATCTCCACCTACCTCTTACTTTCAGTAGTGGAGAATAAAGGGGAGTGTATACACATCATATCTGCACATTCATGGTATTATATGGAGGTTAATGGAGATTGGGTGGAGGGTTAGGCCAATGTTTTCTTAGTGGGTATTTGATTATATATACACCCAACCACACTACACATTCTGCACTTCCATCACAACACATTTCAGAATTCACAGAGAGTTTAGAGAGTGCAGAGAGTTCTTCAATTTCGTAGAGAGAGAGAAGAGCTCAATCCTCCATAGCCAAAGCTTGGAATTCGGGAATTTCGTAATTATATTTCTGTCTCAACAATTTCTTCAATCTATATCACGGTGAGTATTACTAACTCACTCCAAATGTAACTCATTCCTTATTTACTGATTTAGGTAGTTAATTTTAACAGTAGCAGAATTTTGTTTTCAGATTTTTGTTAGGAAAACGAATGAAATTTAAGGTTCTGCTCGCGTTGTCCCAAGTAAAACTCGATTCTGCACACTTTTCGTCTAATGCAATTTTCTCAGATTTTGCACCGTTTGGGCAGAAAATGAGGATTACAGTAGCAGAAAAAGTATATTAGAAATTCAATCTAATATTTTCTCTTTTAATTTTAACAGTAGCAGAATTTTGTTTTCAGATTTTTGTTAGGAAAACGAATGAAATTTAAGGTTCTGCCCGCGTTGTCCCAAGCAAAACTCGATTCTGCACACTTTTCGTCTAATGCAATTTTCTCAGATTCTGCACCATTTGGACAAAAAACGAGGATTTCAATAGCAGTTTTTAGAATGCTATTAGTTATGTTTAAAATGATTAAGGCAATGAATTACGAATTTTCAATCCCCGTACGCGTATTGTTTCTTTAATTCTGTGAATTCCTTTATGTTTAAAGTTTGATGACATTCATGTGGAGTCAGTTGTACATGCATGGTGAGTGTTGGTAGTGTGTAAAAGAGTAATGATAGTGTGGAAAAGAGTAATGATTGTGTGGAAAGAGTATGAGTTTGAGTTGTGGTTGTGGTTGTGGTTGTGGTTGTAATTGTGGCTGTGGTTATGGTTGTGGTTGTGGATGTGATTGTGGTTGGAGTTGAAAAAGAGGATGAGGGTGTCTTTGAAATGCGAAGGTGGCAAAAATGGACACTCCCTGACGCCCATGGAAGCGTTAAAGTGTGTGAAGCCGAACTTGGACACTCACTGGCACCCATGGAAGTGATAAAGTGTGGCCTATAGACACTCCCTGAATGACTCGAGTCTGGATACCTGTGTGGGGGTTGCCCCGGTATTTGCATGGCGGTTAGGGTATTCAAAGTGTGAGGCATTGGACACTCCCTGGTACCCCGGACCAAAGTGTGAGGCAAACTGGACACTCCCTGGCGCCCCGTTGCTAAAGTGTGGCTATCTTAGTATTTCAAAGATACCAGGAGTAGGATAGAGGGTTGTTGGGTTTTGTCGAGAGAAAAGAGTCGGTTAGATGAGATGGTGCATTGTTCTCATACACGGTCACATATGTGTGAATTTATCTTTTAATTATTGTTGTGGTTGTTTTTTTTTTTCTAACAAGCTCTTTATCATAAATATAAACTTGTGGTATTTAAATGGAAATGGGAAAAAGGTAAATGGGCATGTTTTTACATTCAAAGCTATGTTTTTAATACTCACCAGCTTCTTGAAGCTGACGGCGTTGATGCGTCCTGGACATTCGTGTCTAGGCTTTGCAGGTTATAATCAAGAAGAACCGTATGACTATGCTAATTAAGATCTGTTGCTGAGAAGAGATGTTACCCTTATATGCTTTATGTTTATGTGTTATGATTTGGTTTGTAATAAGGATGACTGTAGTAGACTTTAAGTTATTGTTTTATTTCAAGGCGGTCTGTGCCTTAGTAAACCCTGTACTATAGGATGTAATAAGTTAGAAAATTTTTATAAGCCCAGGTTGCCCTACTCTGATTAATGGTTTTATGATGTTCGACGTTTTGGGACGGAATCGATCCTTCAAACTGTCGCGACCTACGGGTCCATAAAGGAAATTAAACGCTTTCCATATTTATGCTACGTCGGGGCGTGACAGGATTTGGTGGTATCAGAGCCATAGGTTTTCTAGATTGACCAGGCTCAGTTATTCACGCCATAGATTAGTGACATAGGTTACCCTTAAGTTTTACTAAGCTATACAACCAAGTTCTAGTGTTAGTTTAGTACGGATTACCCTTAGTTCAGAAACTAAAATTCTAAGTTGGTTTTATCATAGAAATGATTACCCGTTTGTCTTGTCACATCGACAAGAATGATAACAATTTTCATATACCTTCAGACATATCCATTTAGGATTAGCCGAGATAACCATAACTTATGATGCCCCTACAGACATATAGTAGCCGAGTTTCTAAGGAGTTAAAGCATACCATAGCCCTCATTAATAGCTTAGGCACTGACGAACTTCCTAAGTCAAATCTTGGAAAAGTCAGTATGGCCCACAACCAGAGTCTAGAGGATAAGAATACAACCTCTTTGCTATTAGACAGCCCTAGTTCGAATACGTGTTATATGTACTCAATATATATTTTATTGTATGCTTATGTGATAATACGAGTATGTGTTATAGTGATATATACTACTTTGAAAATTTTCGTCATAGTACTGTTGCATGCATGTTTCTCATTCTACTACCCCTATCATGCATAGAATGGCTGGAAGACCAAGGAGGAACAGAAATCTGATTGAAGGAGCGCCCGAGGCTGCCGACCCCACGGGAATATTTGAAGCTTTTATTAGACGTCTCGAGAGGGTTAGTAATGCGAATGAAAACCAACGAGACCGCCAGACGGGAGATAAGCTGCTGGAAAGATTCCGTGCGCTCAGACCCGAGCAATTTGCGGGTACCACGGATCCCTGGAAGGCGGAGCAATGGTTAAGACAGATGGATCGCATGTTCGAAGCTGTCCAATGCAACGAGATGGACAAGAGGAGATTGGCTACTTTTCAACTGACCGACGCCGCTGCAGATTGGTGGGACTCGGTCATAGCCACTATCGGAAACACAGCTGCGATGGGGATGACGTGGACAGCGTTCAAAGGAAGATTTCTGGAGAAGTACTTCCCGGCTACGGAGAGGCACAGAAGAGAGAAGGAATTCATGGATCTGACGCAAGGAACCAAGACGGTGCAAGAGTATACCACACAGTTTGAGAGGCTGTCACGGTTTGCCCCGCACATGGTTGATACTGAGGAGAAGAAGATCCGGAAGTATAACCAAGGGTTGGCACCGCAGATTCGTCGCCTGACTCTCGGCCACCTAGACAAATCGTTTGAAGGACTAGTCGGCCTGGCTACCGACCTGGAAGAGGATGCTCGAGTATACCGTAAACAATTCGAATTCCGACCGCCTCAGAGGAGTAATTTTGGGAATAGACCACCAATGAATCGTACCCAAGGACAGAAGAGGAACTTTGATGGGAGCAAGAAGGCACAAGCTATTACCCATCCGACTCAACCCCGAGTAGGAGAAGGAAGTAGTAGTGTAAAGTGCTTCAACTGTGGCAACCCTGGACATGTGGCTCGGGACTGCAGGGCACCAAGGCGTGCTACTCAGCCAGGAATAGTCTGTTTCAACTGTGGTGAACCAGGTCACATCAGCAGGTTCTGCACTGCCCCTAAGCAAGCAACTTATGGACAACAGAGTCAGACCCGCTTGAATGCTGTTATTCCTGATGCCGCGGGATATGATGGAGCTGAATATGAAGAAGGAGATCATGGAGAAGCTCAACCTGATCAGCAAGCAGTGGAAGGTACATTGACTCTATTTAACTCCCATGTTAGAGTATTATTTGATACGGGTGCTGCTCTATCATTCATATCTGTTAATACAATTCGGAGATTGGGTATCTTACCTCATCGCTTAGAGAAAGCTTTGAAGGCTACATCACCAATAGGAGCTGCGGTCAGTTTAGGACATGTGTGCAAGGATTGTCCCTTAAGATTAGGTGACCAAGAAATCCCTGCAAGGTTGATCGTCCTATCGATGAAGGAGTTTGACATAATCCTAGGAATGGATTGGCTGTCTCAGAATCAAGTGAAGTTGGATTGTGCAAGGAAGAGAATTACATTCTCCGACAATGAGAATCAACCTTTTGATTTTCAATGTAACCCTTCGGGAGATATGTTCCTCACAAGATGTTTAGCCAACATCGAAGTCGTCAGTACAGAGGTGACAGCATCATCTATACCTGTAGTCAAGGACTTCGAAGAAGTATTTCAAGACATTTCTGGATTACCGCCCGAGAGAAGTATAGAGTTCTGTATTGAGCTTATACCGGGTACCGTACCGATTACCAAGGTTCCCTACAGAATGGCCCCCACAGAACTACTAGAATTGAAGGGACAAGTTCAAGAGCTCGAGAACCTAGGTTTTGTACGTCCAAGTACATCGCCTTGGGGAGCACCGGTGTTATTTGTGAAGAAGAAGGACGGGACGCTCAGGCTGTGTATCGACTACAGAGAATTGAATCGAGTGACGATCAAGAACAAGTATCCTTTGCCTCGGATTGACGATTTATTTGATCAACTACAAGGAGCTACGATATTTTCCAAGATAGACCTTAGGTCGGGATATCATCAGTTGAGGGTACGGAAGGAAGACATACCTAAGACTGCTTTCAGAACCCGATATGGTCATTATGAATTTCTGGTGATGCCGTTTGGATTGACGAACGCCCCGGCAGTGTTTATGGATCTGATGAACAGAGTGTTCAAGCCTTATTTAGATCAGTTTGTCATCGTCTTTATTGATGATATTTTGATCTATTCTAAGTCAAGAGAAGAACACGAGCAACATCTTCGGATTACGATGCAGACGCTTAAGGACCACCACTTGTATGCCAAGTTCAGTAAGTGTGAGTTTTGGTTGCAAGAAGTGAAATTTTTGGGACACAAGGTGTCATCTCAAGGAATTTCTGTGGATTCGTCCAAGACCGATGCTGTATCCAACTGGGTTAGGCCAAGCAACCCTACAGAAGTTCGGAGTTTTCTTGGACTCGCAGGCTATTACAGAAGATTTGTTGAAGGATTCTCTAAAATAGCCGCACCATTGACTGGATTGACGAAGAAGAATTTGAAATTCGAATGGACAGAGAAGCACGAGCGAGCCTTTCTAGAGTTGAAAGAGAGACTCACTACCGCACCAGTACTAGCAATACCCAAGCCTGGCGAGAAGTTCACTATCTTTAGTGACGCCTCATATCAAGGACTAGGGTGTGTACTTATGCAAGATGGTAAAGTTATAGCCTATGGATCTAGACAGCTGAAGCCGAATGAGTTGAACTATCCTATTCATGATTTGGAGTTGGCAGCAGTGATATTTGCACTCAAGATTTGGAGACATTATCTCTACGGTGAGAAGTTTGATTTGTTCTCCGATCACAAGAGTCTGAAGTATTTGTTCACACAGAAAGAGTTGAACATGAGGCAGCGCAGATGGATGGAGTTGATCAAAGATTACGACTTCACGTTGGAATACCACCCTGGTAAAGCTAATGTGGTCGCTGATGCTTTGAGTAGGCAGACTCGGGAGACGATCGCCTCCTTAATGGTTAGAGAGTGGCGAGCTTTGGAGACGTTGGTGGAGTTCGATGTACAGAGTGCTGAAAGAGGAGAAGGACAACTTTTTGGATGTCTTATCCTACAGCCTGTTCTTATCGACCGCGTTATTGAAGCTCAGAAAGAAGATGAGAAGTTTCAGACATGGTTTGTAAAAATGTCAGAAAAATACCCGACCGAATGGAAGGTGGGGAGTGACGGAGGGTATCGGTGCAGGAATAGATTGTGCGTGCCCGGTGATGGAGAGTTAAGGAAGGATATCCTGGAAGAAGCACATAAATCAAGGTATACAGTTCACCCGGGAGGAACGAAGATGTACAAAGATTTGAAGAGGAATTTCTGGTGGGAAGGCATGAAGAAGGATGTGGCCGAGTTTGTATCCAAGTGTTTGACGTGTCAGCAAGTCAAGGCCGAACATCAGAGACCGTCAGGATTGTTGTAACCGCTACCTATTCCTGGTTGGAAGTGGGAGCATATAACGATGGATTTTGTAGTAGGATTGCCTCGATCACAGCAGAATCATGACGCTATTTGGGTAATTGTGGATCGATTGACGAAGTCAGCTCATTTTATTGCTTACAGTATGACATACCCGGTGGAAAAGATGAGCCGGATGTACATACAACAAGTTGTGCGACTTCACGGTGCACCTGTGTCGATTGTGTCAGACCGTGACGCACGTTTTACTTCTGGATTTTGGGAAAGTTTGCAAGAAGCTATGGGAACCTCGCTCAAGATGAGTACTGCTTTTCACCCTCAGACAGATGGACAAACTGAGCGTGTGAATCAGATCATGGAAGATATGCTTAGGGCTTGTGTGATCGATTTTGAAGAATCTTGGGAGACACACTTGCCGTTGGTTGAATTTGCCTATAACAATAGTTATCATACGAGTATCGGTATGGCTCCGTTCGAAGCACTGTACGGACGACCATGTCGTTCTCCATTGTGTTGGGCAGAGGTTGGGGACACAGAATTGTTGGGACCAGATTTGGTTAGAGAAACCAACGAGAAGATTTCCTTGGTCAAAGAAAGGATGAGAACCGCTCAGAGCCGGTATAAGAGTTATGCTGATCGACGCCGAAAAGATCTGGAGTTTAGTGTGGGAGATCACGTACTTCTTAAGGTTTCACCAACACGAGGAGTAGTACGTTTTGGTCTCAAGAGAGGGAAGTTAGCTCCGCGTTTCATTGGACCGTTTGAGATTTTGGAACGTATCGGGAAAGTGGCCTATCAACTGGCGTTACCACCAAAGATGTCTGGGGTTCACAACGTGTTTCACGTGAGTATGTTGAGGAAATACATACGAGATCCCTCGCATGTGGTTAGTTATGACGACATTGAGACGAGTCATAGCGTTTCTTACAAGGAGAGACCTGCGAAGATTTTGGATCAGAGTATCAAGAAGCTGAGGAATAAGGATATTCCGTTGGTGAAGGTTCAGTGGAATCACCACGACGAGAATGAAGCCTCGTGGGAAGTTGAAGCTGATATGAGGAAGAAGTACCCGGAGTTGTTTCATGACTAGTTAGTCTTGATTTCGGGGACGAAATCCTGTTTAAGGGGGGAAGGGTGTAATAACCTGCATTTTCCTGCATGATCATAATTAAAATTTATTTTCATTATCATTTGCATTATCATATTTAAAATTTAATATATATTGTCTGTTTATATGTTAATTTCGATTCTTATGTGAAAAGTTTAATTCTTGACTAATTGAAATTACTTTTGGGGTCAAAATGCAATTTTCATAAAAACTTGCAATACCTGTGTTAAAATTCAAAACTGTATTTCAAAACGGTGGAATTATTTCTTTTAAACTCAAACTGTATTTTTATAAAATCAGAAAACTATTTCTAACGTTAAAATGAATTCTCTGTATTTTTGTGATAAACACCGTGTCACGAAAATACCAGTGTAGGTTTAAAACTGTCCGCGTAGTGTTAAACTTCCACAGAATTTTGGAAGTAAATGATTGAACAAATTTATTTATACTCAATTATGAATGCTGATGCTTTTCCCTTAGGTCTTGTTTGGCAAATGTTGTAGTATGTGTGTTGTCCTTATGCCATAAGCTAGATTACCCAAACACACATTGACCCACCTCATCTCCACCTACCTCTTACTTTCAGTAGTGGAGAATAAAGGGGAGTGTATACACATCATATCTGCACATTCATGGTATTATATGGAGGCACTACACCATATGGCCTCATTACTAACGGATATATCCGTTAGAATAAATATTACTAACGGATATATCCGTTAGTATTTTAGCGTTAGTAATATTACTAACGGATTTACTAACGGATATATCCGTTAGAAAAATTAATTTTACTAACGGATATATCCGTTAGTAAATCCGTTAGTAAATCAAAGGAATTCTAACAGATATATCCGTTAGAAAGCTACTTACTAACGGTTTTCTCCATCTAATTTTAAAATATTCATATTGAATACTAACGGTTTGTCAACTATTACTAACGGATATATCCGTTAGAAACATACATAAAGCTAAAATTTTTTTTTATTTATTTATATGCTTTCAAATTTTTATTTGCACCTATTTACATTTCACACTCACACCTTATTCACAAGGATAATTAATCTCCTAAGAAACACATAACAAGCTCAATCTACAACAAATATAATCAATAATAATCATAACAAGAAGATTCCATCCAAGCCTAAATTAAACATCAACAGTATTTTTTACATCCTTTAGTTTCTCAATATAAACTAAACCAAGACAAAATTACAAAAAAAAAAAAAAAAATTGGTGCAAAAAAAAATGAAGCTCATAATCATGTGACTTTCTTATTGCCCAAATATCTGGCACGGATCAAACTATGCTTACGCTTCTCAACTCCCACCGGCTCTCTAGCATTGGTACTCTTCCTTGGTCAAATAAAAAATTGGTCAAGTCTCTTCTCTCTGCAATATAGAAACACAAATCACTGTAAAAAAAATACCAATAAGATCAAATGAATTATTTAGTTTAACTATTGAAACTCCAATATACTTACATGGAGGAATTTCATGGAAGCAGTAGTGGCCAGGGTTTCCACATAATGGCTTGGCTGCTAATGCCTAGGCAGATACCAAAAGAATTGATGGGATAACGAAGAAGGAACGGCCACTTCTTGTCTTCTGGAAGTAGTAATTCCTCGGAATCCTGTACAAGGTAAAATTAAATAAAGAAGTACCATATCATTCAAATTTCTAAGGAAGAAAACAAAGTTGTACACACTGAACAAATAGGTGCTACTAAGGTATTTCGGAACTATACAGAAATGGAAACATTTTGTTGCATTTATGTTCTAGTTATTTGGACGAACGTTAAAAAATAGGCAATAACAGATAAATAAGCATAAAAACAACTGGATAGCATAACGAAGTAGATTTCTAACTTTCTAAGTTTCATTTGCTATGTTCATTGTGCCGCATGGTCCATGGGGAAACTAAAATTATATGCAATACAACCAGCGCAGCTACAGTTACATTTAGTGCAAAACAAGATCTTAATGTTTTTTGGGCAGGCAGGTAACGCTGGAAAAGAACAAAAACCAACAAAGCACTAAAAACTCTGATGAAGTTATCTGCAAGATAAGTACAATTTATGAAATTAAAAAAAATTTGCTGGGCAAAAAACACATACCCTGAGGGTATATCCAACTCTGGCCCTTCCAAGGCATCAAAGAACCGGTGCACCGGTAAGTGCTCCAACTCTGCATTATGCAAAGTATTTTCCTCCGGCCCATATTCCAACGGCTTTCCACGCAAATTTGAGAATTGCCTCTCAAGTTTTCCAGACCATGTTTTGAATGAATCAAACCTTTTATCGATCCTTGGATTCCTTAGTGGAAATCCTGGATGGTTGGGAAATTTTCCGCTTGCAACTGCCTCATCAAATGCATGACCGGTTGGCATTGGTTGAGAATGAAATTTTGTACGTTTTGGGTCAGCATCGCTTGGTTTAGCAGCAGAATTTGCAATCTCGCTGTTGAATATTATTTCATCATTGTGTCTGAAGAGCACTCTTTTGGTGCTCTGTAAGTGAAATTCCATAGGAGAAGATGGCATGCTGATAGAAACAGAATGTGCTCGTTGGGACTGGGAAAGACTAATTTAAACTCCAATATAACACTGAGCCACTACTGCAGATTTCCAAATCATGTTTGATTATAAACCACACTTGGTAATTTATAACACAGATATGTACAAACATAGATTTTTGATGACATTTTCCCTTAAAATAGGGGAAAGTTTTGATAATTGGACAACAAATTAGTCAAACACTGAAATCTCTTACGCGGTTGATCTATTTCTTAATCTCTAGGAACAATTTCTACAAGAATTGGTTATTTATGCGATAATAATCAGTAACTCTGTTATAACCTTCTCCAGCAAAAAAAAATCGACAAACAAGGATGGTGAAATCAACAAAAAAATATATGTTCGAAGCATTGATCAAATTCACTCCAAATAATAGAAACACAAATCGAATAACCAAATACGTACAGATTAGTAATTTCTTTCACACATACGTATAGACAGATAATTGATGACATTTTCCCATAAAATAGATTTAAAAAAATGTATAAATCATTGTATGCTTACCTGGGTTGATGAACTTTTTGAGCGCCTGTTTCCGGCCGAGGTCGAATCGGTCTATTCACGCTGGTTCAGATTCTGGTGGTCGCCATGATGGGCTTCTATGGTACAAAGACACAAGACAACATTTTAATGGTGAGTTCTCTATTGCTGTAGTTCAAGCTAACAATTTACTGGAGGATCAGAGCCAAATTGAATCGGGCTGCTTGAGCACACACGAGCCAAATTACATTCTTCGTGTGTGTGTGTGTGTGTGAATATAGATACAAACACATTCTTCGAGCCAAATTACATTGTTATGTTCTTGTATAATGATCTATGCATACCCTTTTGAGTCAGGGTGTAAAGTAATATTACGTGCATGCCTAAATTGGATTTATATAGATTCTTAGTGAATAAATCAATAAGAACTTGAATTGGACAGCTTTGGTACCAGTGGAATTTCTCCGCTATTGGGATTATTCACCCTTTAGATACTTCCTTCTTATCTGCATTCATGTGAAGAAATAACTTTCTTGCTTCCCTTTTTTGGTTTTAAATTTTGAGTAATGTGTTGCTTTTTTGTGTATTCCTTGAAGTCAAACTTGTTTAATGAGCACAAAAGACTCAATTTTGAAGAATAGTGATCACAATGTGGAATGTAGTCTGAGCTACTCATATTTTCATTTTGTTTTCTTCTAGTTTTAAGATTTCATATCATATCATATCTTCGTAAGGGGGTTGGGCCTGCAACGGTAAACTTTATTAAAACTAACGTCTTTTATAGTGTTTTTATTTTTTCATTGTTGGTTTTTTAGGTTTAGAGTTGGCAGATCTACAAGATCTTTAGCGTTTGTATCCCAAATTTGGTTCCCAAATGTGTTTCTATCTTAGTGGATTAATGTTGATTCTTTTGAACTAAGTGTTTTATAGTTTTGTTCTCTTTTGGTTTTTGCAGGAGAGAGTGCGCAAGTGTGTTGAAGTGATTACTGATCAATGAGTCATCAATGATAAGGGTGTGTAAAGGTTGGTCCCTACAATGTGGAACATGAGATTCTAATTATCTGTAGGTTTCCAGGGTTTGAAATTTGCCTTTATTTTTATTTATAGGCTGCTGATAGCAAACAAAGAACCAAGTCAGAGAGGATAAAACTGTAGTCTTCATCAGCTGCAATCTAGCTGCAATCTTCATCAGCTGTCCGAGATACTGCATAGTGTGAAACCTGATGAAGAGATTGAGATTACAGAGTCACTCCAGGAAGAAGAAGCGTCCGTTGTTGAAGCTGAAGTGCAAGAAGATATGAGAAAAGAAAATTCTGTTAAACCTAGATATTTGAAAAAAGCAGCAGTTGAGGATAAACATGAACAGGTTCTTGGCAAACCTATAAATAATGATCCAAAAGCCATTTCTGTAAAGGGGCAGATGCCAAAATCACTGAATGAATTGTCCCAAACAATGAATAGTCTTCTTCAAAACGAGGAACTGGCAAGAGAGAAAAATGAGCTGAGCTGGAAAGAGATGCTCTTGAATGGGGTAGAGGATAGAGAGAATATTCTACTGACAGAATATACTGCGATTCTTCGGGATTATAAGGATCTGAAGAAGCAACTCAGTGAAGTAGAGAAGAAAAACTGTGACAGCCTTTTTGATATGACAGTGCAGCTAAGAGAAATGAGAGGTGCTATTGCCAAGAGAGACGAAGAGATTCAATCTTTGCGCCAGAAACTGAACAATTTGCAGGAAAACTTCCATGGAAGTAAAGATCAGAAAGAAAATATCCGGATAATCTCTGATATCTTGAACAATCGAAGTGCTAAACCCGAATCACCAAATCAGAAGGCTAACAAGGAAGAAGAAGATATTAAGTTGATTTTTGTGGATGAAAGTCAAACTATCTCACCAATTGAAGAGAAGCTTCGGATGAAAATTGATGCAATCCTAGACGAAAACTTGGATTTCTGGTTGAGATTTTGCACTTCGTTCCATCAGATACAGAAATTCAAAACCGGGGTCAAAGATTTACAAGACGAAATTTTAAAATTCAAGAGAAAAGAAAAGATGAAGCAAGAGGGAAGTAGTATCACAACCGACCTTAAATCTGAGGTTCGTGCTACATATAAGCACTTGACAGAGATACAGACTGAACTTACAGTCTGGTTAGAGAAAAGCGCGGTGCTAAAAGATGAACTTCAGCGTAGATTCACATCTTTATGCAACATCCAAGAAGATATAACAATGGCTTTAAAGGAAGGTGTTATATTTTAGATTGACCATGGTGCTACCCTTGATCATTACGAAGGATTACATGGAGATTTTAGTAGTTCATATATTTAAATGGTACAATTTTTGTTGATGAATACAATGTGAATATTGTGTAATGAGTATATTAGGCATATTTGTTTTTCTTTGGTTAGCTTTTGTAATTAAAAGATTTCCACATTGATTTTGTGGTGTTTGGATGGAGAATTGATGTTGAATATATACTTGTCAAATATACTTGTCCATATATACTTGTCCAGGACTAAGAAAAAAAATCAAAAATACAACTTTAATCTGCAAAAGGTTCACCAGTTTTTTTTTATCACAAAACATAACATATCCATTATATACTTACTCAATATAATAGTATCATATATAAATGAAACTCCCATCAACTGCCACTGAAAGTCATATTCTGTGACTACATAACCAGTGCATCATTAAAAGCTCAATTATTTTACTAATGGCAGACAAGTTTCAGGTAGAGAAAATCCAAGTGAGCTGGAAATTTATATATGGAGTTTGCAATAAATTTATGTTTCTTGTTTATCATTAAGTTAAGATGTGAATAACCCCAGAAAGGAACAAATTAAAAATCAGCTGAGATGACTCTCATTTCTTCTTTGATCTGCTATTTATTCTCCACTACATATCCATAAGTACAAAGGAGAAAAAGAAAGCCATCCCTTTCCCAAATCCTAATCTTCATTTCTTTTAGGAAATAATCATTTAAAAGAGAGAAAACAACCGACCAACCAATGATATAACACAGCACATATTCTTAAAAACATACCCTTTAAATCTTATGTTATGTCAAAATTACCTATCACCCCCCTTTTTACATTGAGCTAAAAGTATCAATTATCACAACAATCACTACAGGAATGGCAAAAAAAAAGTGCTTAGTAGAGGAGGGTATTTAAGTAATTACAGATGCAGAAAATCACAAAATGAGAAGAGGATAGTTTGGGAAACAAGGTTCTTACAAAGAAAGGTTAACATTTTAACAAAGAATCTTTGCAAAGAGAAACAATTAATCTGTGGAGAGGCCTTAATTAAAGAACCTATCTGGAGCTTTTTGATTCTAATCAGGAGGCCATGGAAATCTCAGAAAAGCTTTTGCAATACAGGTCTCACTTTTTCATAACAATCATTGTTTCACTAATCTTAGCCTTTCTGTTTCTCATATCACCGCAGTTCATTACCATTCTCTCCTACTTTTGGGTCCTTTTCCTTTCCACCACTGTGTTGTTGGCTATAATGGTCATATTTGGCCACATATCATCACCAGGAATTGAATCGTATGGCGACAAAGGAGGCGAGGGACTCTTGGATTTCGTTGCAGCTCGACCAGAACAGCTGGAAGATTTCTAAAGAGTCCTATTAATGGCTGAGATTGGTTTGTTTGGAGCTTTTTAAGTCTTAACATGATTAACCAAGACTCACACCCATTAATTCCAAGTGGATAATCTCCATGTGTAGATCAATGTTCATTTTATATTTATGTTACCATACACATATAATATGTATCTAAATTTTCTTTCTATGGGAAATATCAACCAAACTGCTATAATTAATTTGTAAAGGACAGGCACATTATATAATTGGTCACATTTCTATAGCTTTTATTTCATGAATGTAAGTTTTATTTTTCATAACCACACACCTCCCCCCCCCCCCCCCCCCCCCCCGCCCAGTGAATATAGCTGCAACTAGTACTTTATTCATCTAAAGTAGTAATGTAAAAGAGAAAATACAATGCATGAAAGACGGTTCACTTTCCCCATCACTACTAAAACATATACCAAATCAGTAACAATCAATCAATATTCACAACCTAATATTCTTTTGTTTAGTTATGAAGAGCTGCCAACTACCTAAAGTTAATGCTTTGATTGCTCTAGTGTTTTCCATGTGTTTCTATATAAGAGAAGCAATGTAGTAGCTCAAACATTTAGATGGAAAAGGCACACAAAAGAAATGTCACAGAATGACATATCAACTAGAAGGACTTCAAACATAGGCCGCAACCATGTAATTTATGGAACTGTCTGTGATTCACAGTATTTGACTGAGCATCAAGATAGCTCCAATTGCAACAACGGCATAACAGACATAACAAATAAGGTTATTCCTCATAAAATGAAAGTCTTTATATGATGTTATGTTTGGGGTTCTATCAGTTGTCTCTTGACAATACTTTACATGTCCATCTACAAATTAATTCAAATGATTCTTAAAACTAAAAAAAATAAATTAATAAAAGAAGATGCCCAATTCTCTTGAAAACCCACGAAGAGAAAAGATAAAAAGAAGAAGAAAAAAGAGAAAATAAACTCCATTTGGGAAAACAAAAAACAGAGGATTTCTTCCAACAACCTTAAAACTCCATTTGGTTCATGGGTTTAGTTACGGAAAAGCAAACAAACTGCTAAGGAGAACACTTCCCATAGTTTGGTTACAAAGGAAAACAGAGAGACATAGAATAGAAGGGAAAAAGTGGTCAAATCAAAACAACAACAAAGCACAAGAGTGACATATGAACATCTACTTTCCAACTCAACCATTTGACTATTGCCTAAACCCAAGATACGACTTACTGTTAAAAACTAAGTTTTGCCGAGAAGAAAACTTAGATATACATACATCGAGTATACTTAGATATACTGAGTTTCATAGAAATTATGAAGAAATTAGAAGAAAACATGCCTAAAATGATAAGTTTCATAGAAATTTGGAATAAAATTAGAAGAAAACTTAGATACATATACATCGAGAGAGAGAGAGAGAGAGAGAGAGAGAGAGAGGACCTCGGGTCCTTTTGCCGAATCTGATGACCTCGGGTCTTTTGTCTAATCTGATGAACGAATCTGTTCTAGGGTTTAAGTATTATGAACCCTAAAAAAAGAAAAACACAAGGACATAATAAGAAACCATCAAAGTTCAAATACCCCCAAATCTGTGTGTAGAAGAAGAAGAAGAAGAGAAGAAGAATGGGATGAAGAAGACTTACACGATGGTGGACGGCGGCGAGCTGGCGATGGTGAACGGCGGCGACCTGGCGATGGTGGACGGCGACTTGCGACCTTGAGATGAAGACTCTCTCTCTCTCTATATCTCTCTCTCGATGTATATTCTGATGAGAGAATGAATTGGGAAACTAAAAGTAGAGATAAAAATTAAAAATTAAAAAAAAAACCTCTTTTTTCCTTCTACCATTAGATATGATCCAACGGTTCAATTTTTTTGGCCATAAAATAAATTATTTTTATTTTTATAATTTTTAATTCAGGTCCAAATTCTAACGGAAATAACCGTTAGTAATTATTTTTTATCCGTTGCAAATATTAATGAAACATGGAAAGTGCAAATACTAACACATTTGTTTCATTTCTAACGGATATATCCGTTAGAAATCCTAAAATCTGTCCGTTAGAAATTAGCCCATATGGTGTAGTGAGGTTAATGGAGATTGGGTGGAGGGTTAGGCCAATGTTTTCTTAGTGGGTATTTGATTATATATACACCCAACCACACTACACATTCTGCACTTCCATCACAACACATTTCAGAATTCACAGAGAGTTTAGAGAGTGCAGAGAGTTCTTCAATTTCGTAGAGAGAGAGAAGAGCTCAATCCTCCATAGCCAAAGCTTGGAATTCGGGAATTTCGTAATTATATTTCTGTCTCAACAATTTCTTCAATCTATATCACGGTGAGTATTACTAACTCACTCCAAATGTAACTCATTCCTTATTTACTGATTTAGGTAGTTAATTTTAACAGTAGCAGAATTTTGTTTTCAGATTTTTGTTAGGAAAACGAATGAAATTTAAGGTTCTGCTCGCGTTGTCCCAAGTAAAACTCGATTCTGCACACTTTTCGTCTAATGCAATTTTCTCAGATTTTGCACCGTTTGGGCAGAAAATGAGGATTACAGTAGCAGAAAAAGTATATTAGAAATTCAATCTAATATTTTCTCTTTTAATTTTAACAGTAGCAGAATTTTGTTTTCAGATTTTTGTTAGGAAAACGAATGAAATTTAAGGTTCTGCCCGCGTTGTCCCAAGCAAAACTCGATTCTGCACACTTTTCGTCTAATGCAATTTTCTCAGATTCTGCACCATTTGGACAGAAAACGAGGATTTCAGTAGCAGTTTTTAGAATGCTATTAGTTATGTTTAAAATGATTAAGGCAATGAATTACGAATTTTCAATCCCCGTACGCGTATTGTTTCTTTAATTCTGTGAATTCCTTTATGTTTAAAGTTTGATGACATTCATGTGGAGTCAGTTGTACATGCATGGTGAGTGTTGGTAGTGTGTAAAAGAGTAATGATAGTGTGGAAAAGAGTAATGATTGTGTGGAAAGAGTATGAGTTTGAGTTGTGGTTGTGGTTGTGGTTGTGGTTGTAATTGTGGCTGTGGTTATGGTTGTGGTTGTGGATGTGATTGTGGTTGGAGTTGAAAAAGAGGATGAGGGTGTCTTTGAAATGCGAAGGTGGCAAAAATGGACACTCCCTGACGCCCATGGAAGCGTTAAAGTGTGTGAAGCCGAACTTGGACACTCACTGGCACCCATGGAAGTGCTAAAGTGTGGCCTATAGACACTCCCTGAATGACTCGAGTCTGGATACCTGTGTGGGGGTTGCCCCGGTATTTGCATGGCGGTTAGGGTATTCAAAGTGTGAGGCATTGGACACTCCCTGGTACCCCGGACCAAAGTGTGAGGCAAACTGGACACTCCCTGGCGCCCCGTTGCTAAAGTGTGGCTATCTTAGTATTTCAAAGATACCAGGAGTAGGATAGAGGGTTGTTGGGTTTTGTCGAGAGAAAAGAGTCGGTTAGATGAGATGGTGCATTGTTCTCATACACGGTCACATATGTGTGAATTTATCTTTTAATTATTGTTGTGGTTGTTTTTTTTTTTCTAACAAGCTCTTTATCATAAATATAAACTTGTGGTATTTAAATGGAAATGGGAAAAAGGTAAATGGGCATGTTTTTACATTCAAAGCTATGTTTTTAATACTCACCAGCTTCTTGAAGCTGACGGCGTTGATGCGTCCTGGACATTCGTGTCTAGGCTTTGCAGGTTATAATCAAGAAGAACCGTATGACTATGCTAATTAAGATCTGTTGCTGAGAAGAGATGTTACCCTTATATGCTTTATGTTTATGTGTTATGATTTGGTTTGTAATAAGGATGACTGTAGTAGACTTTAAGTTATTGTTTTATTTCAAGGCGGTCTGTGCCTTAGTAAACCCTGTACTATAGGATGTAATAAGTTAGAAAATTTTTATAAGCCCAGGTTGCCCTACTCTGATTAATGGTTTTATGATGTTCGACGTTTTGGGACGGAATCGATCCTTCAAACTGTCGCGACCTACGGGTCCATAAAGGAAATTAAACGCTTTCCATATTTATGCTACGTCGGGGCGTGACACTCTTAGAGTAAGCTATTGGACATTGGACAAAAAGACAGTTAGAATTGGGTTCAAGACATTAAGGTATTGCATACTAACCTTCTCTCTCTGCATCTATAGAATTGATAAGTAGTAGATCCGAGTTTTCCAATAAGGTTTTAGAACTTGTTTTTCCGCTGTGCATGATTTAAAGTTTTTCGAAACCTAAATCCATAAGAAAAATCCCCTAGGTGACCCAAAATAGAGTAGTCAAAAGACCTAAAACTCATGCGCTTTAGGTTGACTACCTACAGCTACCACTCCCAACAATGCCTGCCTTACTAAAGTTTAGGGGACAGGTAGGAGCGATGAGCTATAGGCAAACACACCGAGCATTTATTGGCTTCAGCATTAACTAAGTATAAATCCTTGGACAATCCCGAGTGCCCACAATGCTCAAAATTCATATCGGGTTGTTACAAGGCCTAGGATCAACTTTTGAGTTATTCCCGAGCACTTAATAGCCCGAGTAGATATTTACAGAACTCCCCAAGTATAAGTCTTGAGGCAGTCTCGAGTTCCTACAATACCGTGACCGAGACCTACAACATGGAAAGTATCAATCGCTCGAGAAATTCCAGGTTTTACAGGTCCGCAAAAGACCAAGTGTTCCCTATATACCAGTCACAGTTTCAAACCTTTTGCCAAGGCAGGGTCACAATGAGGCTAACAAAGTTTCAAACCTTTTGCCAAGGCATTGAGGTTGTAGTCATCATCTATCAAACATATTTTTGAGGTCAAGAGCTACTATCCATAAGGATTCACTCACCTCAAACTCATGTCATCATCTAGATGATGATGAACTAGTAAGTAAACAAGAAGATTAAAAATAAATGAGATAAGAGAAGATGAACATCAAAGTAAACAAACAAGTATATAGCAATCAATAGATGCTTTTGGACTTATAGCTTGCACTACACCATATTGCCATATTTCTAACAGACAACTTTTAAGATTTCTAACGGATATATCCGTTACTAATTAGTAACGGATATATCCGTTAGAAATATTAAAAATCCGTTAGTATATTCATTTTAGTGAATTCTTTCCAATAAAAAATGAGATCTGGTGGCATTTTTGTAAATAAAATCAAAAAAATAAAAATACGGTGGCAATATTGTAAATAAACACTACAAAATTTTCACAACAAATTTCCCCCCAAATTTTACCCCCTAAACCAGCTAATTACTCCTTCCCCCTTTACTCTTTGTGAGAGACGATCCATAGGGTTCTATTCCTCTCCCCCCTCTCTCTCTCTCTCTCTCTCTCTCTCTCTCTCTCTCTCTCTCTCTATCCCTATCCCTTTGGTTCAGTGGTTCTAGAGCCTCCAATCATGAACCCTAACCTGGTTCTCGCTCTCCCTCTGGTTCTAATCCTACTCCTCTTCTTCTTCTTCAGCTTCTTCTTTCTCCCCCTCAACCATACCAGTCAATGCGATGGTAGTTTGCAAATGCCGCAAGGTACGATCCCCCACTACAAGAAATGTGATTTTTAGTGGCAGTTTTCATGGATGCAACTAATGTTTTGCCACTAAAACATATGTTCTAGTGGAAAAATGCTATACAATCACTAAAAAGTCGTGAATAATTAGCTTTGGAGGGAAAAAATTTTAGCTTGGCGCTAGATTTGCAGAAACTTCTGCGATGAGAATAAGCAATGCTGTGAGTATATGTGTTATGGGGCATATTGACGAGTTTGGTATCGCGACTAACTGTGATTTTTAATTGGAGTTCTTTCTCTACGGCTTCTCTTACCCTATTTATTCTCCTCACAAACACTCGATTTCTTCACGGAGCAATCTTGGGTAGCTATAGCTTGTTGTAGAACACTCAGGTTTGTTTCTTGCATATTTTTCTTAAATGTCTTTCTTTCTTGTTCAAAATCTGCCCTAATTTGATAAGACCTAGATAAGGATAGATATAAAATTGATTTTAGGGCCTATAGAAGAAAATAATAGAGTGCATGTGCATGTTGAATCGGCGATGGGTGATAATTCATGGGTTTGCTCTTGATTGGTGTGGTGTGTTTTGAATTTGTTTTTTAGTTTAGCTACTGATCCTGGAGTGAAAGTTTTGCTTTCAGCTATGGGATTCTATTTTGTGATTTGGTTTTGTTGACTTGGGTGTTGGGGATATTATTAACAGGCTGATTAGGAGATTTTCTAAGTGTGCAGTCTAGGTGTTTGTTTGAATGTCTACGCATAAATCTAGGGAGTTGGTGGCATGGTGCTTTGGCTGGCCATGGTGTATGTATTTTACACCCTGCTTTCTAGCTCTATTTAATAAAATTTTGCTGTTTCCAAAAAAATTGGGTGTCCCATTTAGAATCCACACAGTTATCTAGTTTAAAGGTATGCTTTTTGGTTAATGTAGCATACGGCTAGCTGGAGGTTTGTTGGGCTTGATCTAAGGAGGGAAGTTGTTAGCTAGGCTCTCCATTGTTTATTGTGTCCTTTTTGCTTTTTACTCTTTTTCCCTTTTGGGTGTTTAGTTAATGGTTAATTTTGTTTTTGTTTTTTCTTTCTCTCTTTTTGTTAGGATTTTTTGTATGTTCTTGAAGACGTATACCCCTGTGTACATGGCTTTTCAAGGTGATACCATTGCTTATAATAAAAAATAATTTGTAAGAAATAGTGGAATATGCCCTTCCTCTTGTGCTTATGGGCTTTATTGATCATGTTTCCTCCTGCTTGAACCTTTCACCGAACCACACTTGGGTAGACATAGCACATGGAAGGATTTTTAGTTTGGTTCTTTTGTATTTCTCCAAATCTGTTCACCTTAGTTTCTTAGAAATTGTTCTCAATCTGCCCCTAATTTAAAATGATTAGGGTTTGTTTTCATTGAAGGAAAAAAAAAGAGAGCAAGGAATACAAGAAAAAAAGGGGTTCTCTTATTTTTCCTTCATGCTTAGACAACACTAGATGTTTAACATTGTTTCAAAATGTATTTGTAACCTAAGAAAAGGGATGAAAGTGACTTGCAAACTTTTGTAGTATGAATTTATTTCTCACAATATTTATCTTACTAATTTCCTCTCTATTTACGTACACCAAAGTACGGAAAACATTTCCTTTGTGTTTTAATTTCTTTTCCCTAACTAAATCCATGAACCAAACATAGTCTTAGTTCTAGGGTAGATATGAAATTTCAGTTTTGGAAGTCACATTGTTCCCGTTAGACAGTTTGTAGGCAATTAAGTCTGCTCCTTCAATTGTGCCTAAGGGAGTTAATTGTTCTTAATTTATTTACACATCTGTTTTAGCTTTCAATTTAATTAGAGATTTTGAATGATTCAGTGGTTTGCATAGTGTGTCACTTTATAATCTGTTGCACAGAGGACCATATGGCAGACTACTACTAGATATACTTCTAGTTAGGAATATTGTTGGGTATATTAGCACATGGTATTGTAAAAAGCTATGTAGATGTATTGACAAAATATACCTTTTTTGTTTTTTAGTGATCACAAGGCGTATCTACGTACAACACTAAGTTATGTTTTTTTTCTAATTGCTTGAAACTCTTCTTGTTTTTTATGGAATATTTTATGGCACATACTAGTGGTTTGGGATGTATTGCACATACTAGCGGTTTGGATCCCAAAATATTGTGGTTAGGTTTCAAAATGATATGACTTTGAAAACTACTTTATTATAAAAACTAGAGTGGTTTTCAAAGTTACAATATTTTGGGACCCAACTTCAATAATTTCTTACCCAAGATACTATATTTTCTAGATTCAAATTATGATTTCTTTTTTTCTTTTTTCCCTGTTTTGTTACTTTTGTATAGGCGTCTCCAGTGGGTGAGGGTGTTGACAACTTTCCTAGGAGGGGCCAAACTTAACAAAGTGATGAAGTGTAGAAAATGCTTATGTCCAATGTTACTTTTTACTTTACGTTTTATGTAGAGTACAATTGAGTAATCTATGGTTCCTATTCCTAAAATTGAATCCCAAATTTGGTTTCCAAATGCCTGGATAATTGTACAACATTCAATTTCAGTAAAACTATCGATTTTTTTTAAAAAAAAAATTGTGTTGATGAGGTGGAGACTGGAGTCAAATGCAATTTCTACCTCGAATCATACTCCCCAACGAACTCATTTCTAGTCCCTATCAATGAAGTAAACTAATGCAAGTTTGAGTCTGAAAACAAAAAACATGGAAATACACATGTTTTAGCATTAACCTCATAAAAATATATTAACATTGAAATGTGTGTAAATCCACGGACTTGGGGTCAAATCTATGCTTAAATAATTGTATAACGTGCTATGGAAATGCAAATTCTACCTCTAATCACACCTCCCAACTAACTCCACTTGTATGTACTTTGTCTAACCAACGAACATGTGGCTGGTTTTTCATAAACCAGACAAATGACCTCTTTAAGTATTTTTTAGGCCCAAACTATTTTGCAATAAAAGACATTTAGCAAAAACAGTTTACTCATGCACATTAGAACTGGTTCCCAGACATACCAAACATGACAATTATTGGATTTTCATTGATTATTGTTTGAAGTAGTACAACCATCAAAGCATTTGAAAACCAAATTTGGGATTCAAATTTGGGAACCATAGCAATATTCATTTGCATAATATATAGGAAGATACTATTTAAGATAATAAAAAATGTCAGACAAATTACATATTAAAAAATTAACAAAAAAACACTCAAATTAGTTCAAGATAATTATGGGTATTGTGGCAGCACGACCCAAAATGAATCAGACTACTATCATGTACAGTATTCCAAAGAGGACCCTAATACAGGATATTTAGATAATGATGAGCTTAATTTTCATGCTCTTCATGAAGTAGTATCACAACTATCAGTTGCAGAAGCACCTGAATCTCCTCATAAAGTGGTAGAACATTTGCAAGCATCTTTTTATTCGCAGGATTGGACTGGTCAATCTCTTGAAAGCTACAATTTTGGTACTGGGAGAATTCAAAATTGTCAATTTGATTGTCCAAATAGAGCCCGTTTGGGATGGCTTGTTTAGGGCCAACAATCCCTTAATATAATTATTGTTTGGGGTCGACAACTAATTTGATTGTCAAATTGTGAATGAGTGATTGTTTTGAAAAGCTGTGACATTTGAATTGGATTAGCTTTTTCACTGTTTTCAAAAATATATAATTCCTTCTTAAAGCTAAAAAACAGTGTGTTGTTTTTTTCCTTCTCAGAAAACTGCTTTTTTAATACTTCCAATATCTAGTTTCTAAAAGTATCTCTTATTCCAAAAAGCGATTTTTAAAAGCTAACCCAAATGGATAGCTTATAAGAGCCCGTTTGGGATAGGTTTTTCCGGGCCAATGATCACTTATAAGTGATTGTTTTAAAAAGTTGTGACCATTTGAGTTTGCTTTTTCATAAAGTCTTAAAAAACTGATTCCTTTTCAAAGCTGCAAAACATTAAAACGGATTCCTTTGAGTTAGTTCCTATTCCCCGTAAGTATAGAATTTGTCACTTATTCTGTGCTGTTAAAATCCAATAGGAGGTCCATCCAATGACATTCGATATGTTTGGGGCCCTGTATCATCAATGGATGCACTTAAGGCATCGATTATTAAATCGATGTAAGTTGAGGATATTCATCAATGGACGTGACAATAGAGTCCCTTAGATAATTGTTCTTAATTCTCTCAACTGAAATCGATAGTTCTGAATTCTTCTCAGTTGAAACTCACATTAAATTGTTCTTAATTCTCTCAACTGGCTATGGGCTGATGGCCTTTGTTCACTTTGAATTATGTTGTTCTGCATTTTGTGTTTCTTTGATAGGGAAAGCTTTATATAATACACAACTTTTATCTTGATAAGGATTGCGATCATTCTTCTGTACAGTCATATATATATATTATATCTATGGATCATATTCTTAACAATTTATGATTTTGTCTTCTTTTGCTCATTAGATGTGGACCCAATATCTGTATCCTTTCTTTTTTCTCTCATTTAATATCAGTGTCTGATTTGTTCTATGAAAGTGGGCAGAGAATAGTCATGTACTCATGTTCATCCATCACTTTTACCCATTTTCTATCTCTAAGGTTGTTGAGTTAATTTTCTAAGGCTAAAAGTTTTGCTTTAAAGTTTTTCAGTGTTTGTGATTTAAACCGTTATGTAGAGCTGTTAAAAAATGTTTGATATCGGTTACTATAATATTCTTTTTCAGATTGATATGATGATTTAGTATTTGAGAATTGTATGCGGAATGGAGTTTAATTAGTTGATTCTTTTGACTTGTATGAATTGTATATTTCAGCTTCTTCTGATTTCTATTTTCACATGTCTCTAAAGGTTGTCTTGCAAAGTGAAGTGTGCAATCTTGCAAACACTATATTGAATTTTTGTCGTGGGTTTTGAACTTTCTTGTTCGCGCTCGCAACGGTGTCAATATATGGCTGCTATTCCTAAGATATGCTCTTTATGATTGCAGAGTTGAACTTTTGGAAATATAAATATATATATATATATATTTAATGATCAAATGTTGTTATGTGGCTCGGATCTTATACATATTTGGGAAGATTGAATCCTTTGTTTTGTTTAATATTCATGTTGTTAAATATGTATCTGCCATCTAGGATAAAGGAAAGGATTAACCCATTCACATTCTAGTATTTGTTTCTATAACATACAAGTTATGTGTAGGAGGTATAGTATAGCTGATAAAATTGGAGCTTATAGATTTACTACAGCCAAGTTTTAAACCGGTGCCTTTGCTTGGCCTAGAGGATTGTGATAACTCGGGCCACTGTACTCAGTGATACCAATGACCGAATCGCTTTAACTTTTTCTTGTGTTTCCATTTTCCCATTTATATCAACTTTTCTTTTTTAATTTAATTTTTTTAATTTTTACATTTTCATGTGTTTTCTTCTTCTTTGACTTGAAAGGAGTGGAAAGAATCTCTGAGGCAGCAATAACAGAGAAAGCAACACAGTTCAATTTGAGGGTCTCAAAAGGTGAGAAAAGAGGAAAAGTGTATGGTTTGTTTTTATCTTGTTGTTTTCCAACCCCCCTCCTCCCCTCTCTCTTTCTCTCTGTGCATATATGTACATATTGTATGTAATGTGATGGATTCCCTGATAAACTATGTGGGCCCCACCATTATGAATAATGGATGCAACTTTTATAAATTTTTGAGAAGTTTTGAAGGAAACAACCAAAAAAAAGGAGAAAAAATAATTTGATGCTGAGGGATATTTCTTTTGGTGACTGAAAGGGAAAACCAAATGAGTTTGTGGGTTTTCAATCAAAGTTGTGGCTTATTCTCCTTTTTGTCCCCTTGCCTCCTTGCTCTTCATATTGCATTTTTCATAGTAGAGTACTCCTGAATAAGTGAATCTACATCTAATCTATTATTATGTACTTATCACTTCCTCATTCATGGGAGATTCATGAACTTAAAAACGAAGTCATTTTCATTGCAATACATACACTACGTTAGCAAATTTTGTTCGTGGGTTGTTTGGAGTTTCAATAGTTTAACTAAATAATTCATTTGATCTTATTGGTATTTTTTTAAAAGTGATTTGTGTTTCTATATTGTAGAGAGAAGAGACTTGACCAATTTTTGATTTGACCAAGGAAGAGTACCAATGCTAGAGAGCCAGTGGGAGTTGAGAAGCGTAAGCATAGTTTGATCCGTGCCAGATATTTGGGCAATAAGAAAGTCACATGATTCTGAGCTTCATTTTTTTTTTTTTTGCACCATTTTTTTTTGTAATATTGTCTTGGTTTAGTTTATATTGAGAAACGAAAGGATGTAAAAAATATTGTTGATGTTTAATTTAGGCTTGGATAGAATCTTCTTGTTATGATTATTATTGATTATATTTGTTGTAGATTGAGCTTGTTATGTGTTTCTTAGAGATTAATTATGCTATTGAATAAGGTGTGAGTGTGAAATGTAAATTAGGTGCAAATAAAAAATTGAAAGCATACAAATAACTATTTTTTTAGCTTTATGCATGTTTCTAACGGATATATCCGTTAGTAATAGTTGACAAACCGTTAGTATTCAATATGAATCTTTTAAAAAAAAAACCGTTAGTAAATAGCTTTCTAACGGATATATCCGTTAGAATTCCTTTGATTTACTAACGGATTTACTAACGGATATATCCGTTAGTAAAATTAATTTTTCTAACGGATATATCCGTTAGTATTTTAGCGTTAGTAATATTACTAACGCTAAAATACTAACGGATATATCCGTTAGTAACATTTATTCTAACGGGTATATCCGTTAGTAATGAGGCCATATGGTGTAGTGTTGATGTGTCACTCATACATGGTGACTTTGGACATGGAAGAAGCTTCCTATCTCACAAATACTCACTAAAATGGTAGTTGGGTGTATTGAATGTGAAGTAAATAGAAGTAATGAAGTAAAAACAAAGTTTAGAACTCACTTTCTTGTTTGAAAATCAAAGAAGGAAGCTTCTTTTCTCTCTACTCTAACCTTAACTCTACAACTTTCTTTCTAAAACTTTTCAAAGCTTGCATTTGACACCCCCAAAATGAGAAGTCAAGGGGGGTTTATATAGGCCAATTTGGCGTGGTTTTGGGGTTTCAGAAGTACTCCCATTGGTCCCGAACAACTGAAAACATAGGACTACGTCGTTTTGGTTTCTAATTAATCAAAATGGACCCCCAAAAGAAATTACAAAAATGGACTACTCTGGAGGAGAGTGCCGCGGCGGCACTGGGCCTATGCCTCGGCAGCACTGGGCCAGTGCCGTGGCAGCACTGCTCCTCATTCGTCTAGATAATTCTTTTTAGGCCCCCAGAGGTTTCGGTATTCGCGAAAAGGCCCTATTACGTCTAAAATTCACAGAAAATGCATACGAACTCCAAACTGAGCTTCTAATATATCATTGGAAAGGTAATGGAGTCTATTTTTCGTAAAAAATAGTTCAGAGATAGGTCACTTTGAAAAGTTTTGTGGTATTCGCGATAAAAGCCGATATAATTGTCTTTTTCACCTTCGGAAATTCATAATAAATTCGTTTTAAATCCAGCAATCATGTGCGATATACCATTGGAAAGCTAATGACCTCTAGTATCCATGAAAAATATTTGAAAAATGATACAATGCTCTAGTTTCAAAGTCAACTTTTGGTCAAACTGGTCAAATCAAGGACCTCCAGAAAGTTCTAGGAACCTCTGGGAGCTCCCAAGAGCTGACGTTTTTGTATGTTTTTCTTTTGAAACTCATTTTAGTACCTTTCACATGATCTAGCATGATATCAAAAATTTTTGGTGAATCTGGACGATTTTGGTCAAACCTGGTCAAACCGATCAACAGGGACTTTTTGGGAACTTTCGGGACTTCTGGGGTCTCTAGGAGCCGGCGATTTCATCTGGTTTTACTTTAAAACTCATTTTATCACTTTTCTTACAACGCAGTATGTTGCCAAAGCTTTTGGTCCCAAATTTGGGAGTTTTCAAACTTTTCGAGGTATTTTGGTCATTCTGAGCATTTTGAGAGATAGAACTAACTTCCAGGAGTCCTTTTTGAGTCTTTTTTTTATTATTTTGAACCACCAAGCTATGGGTCTCTTAAATTTGATAGCTGAAAAAATGGGGGTGTCTACAGTTTGTCCCTCTTTGGCATGAACTTGCGAGGCAACGCATGTCACAAGCGAGTGCCAAAGCTTTGAAGAGACGTGTCTTTTTGGGGGCTATAGATTTAGGATAAAAAAGCATTGCAAAAGATGTAATGATAGAAACATAATGCTGGGGCTAGGGCTGGTCGTGCTCTGCGTGAGCTGCCTACGTATCCCAAGGGGAATCAGACTAGGACGTAGTTCGGGGCACAAAGGAACAAATCGCACATGCACAACAAGACAGACGGATGCTCTGTTATGAGGATGATGTGCAGTGTATGGATGTGTCCTGAGTCCTTTCATGTTTAGTGTTTTGATCCTAGTATGAGTGAGTGCTAGTGTTTCCGACTGTGATGCAGTGACTGACTTGGATAAAGACACGACGGTTTGGAAGATTCTGGGTCTAGGGGCAAATTTTTTAAATTATGAGAAACGTGCTTTGTAAGCAAAATGGATCAGATGTAGGTCTTTAGAGGAGGACAACTAAAGGTGACCGAGGGATCCCATGATAACTGATAGGTAAGAAAGCTATGAAAATGGACAGATGAGAAAGCTCATGATAATCAGGGGACACGGAGTCGTGAATGATCGATATTTTTTTTGGAAGTCGCTTCTGCTTTTTGCTACTTTCTGCTGGGGATAGTGGGAGCTAGTATCCTTTTGTATTTGTCCTCGAGGGATGGCGTAGGGCTCTCGGAGAATCTCCCTTAACTGTTTCTTGATCGGGAACCAGGACCCATCTCTGAATCTCTCACGGTTGATCAGATCTTCGCAATGGTCAGTCCAAAAAGCCAATTCGGGCCTTCAGGAGCTGATATCTTTCTATTTCTGTCCTTGGGGGATGGTTTAGGACTCTTAAGGAATCTCTCTTTCTTGATCAGGAATCAGGACCCATCTCTGAATCTCTCACGATTGATCAGATCTTTGTAATGGTCAGTCCGAAAAGCCAATTCAGGCCTTCAGGAGCTAATATCTTTCTGCTTTCATCCTCGGGGGATGGCGTAGGACTCTCGGGGAATCTCTCTTTACTGTTTCTTTATCGAGAACCAGGACCCATCTCTAAATCTCTCACGGTTGATCAGATCTTTGCAATGGTCAGTCCAAAAAGTCGATTCTGGCCTTCGGGAGCTGATATCTTTCTGTTTCTGTCCTCAAGGGATGGTTTAGGACTCTCGGGGAATCACTCTTGACTATTTATTGATCGAAAACTAGGACCCATCTCTGAATCTCTCACGGTTGATCAGATCTTTGCAATGGTCAGTCCGAAAAGCCAATTCGGGCCTTTGGGAGATAATATCTTTCTGTTTCTACCCTCAGGGATGGTATAGGACTCTTAGGGAATCTCTCTTGACTGTTTCTTGATTAGGAACCAAGACCCATCTCTGAATCTGTCACGGTTGATCAGATCTTTGCAATGGTCAGTCTGAAAAGCCAATTCAGGCGTTCGGGAGTTGATATCTTTCTGTTTTTATCCTCAGGGATTAACTGAATCTGTTGGGGATAAATTGGATCTGTTGGAGATAAAACCTCAAAAATCCTGACTAAAATGGGCTGAAACGGGTCAGAATGGGCCAAAATGGGCTGAAATAGAGCCAAGTTGGGCCCGTGGAGAGCAGTGTTGTGGCGGCACTGGGCCACTTCCATGGCGGCAGTTGGCCAGTGCCGTGGCGGCACTGGGTGGCTAGACTCTATGGATGTATATCTCGGGTTTTTGAGCTCTAAATGCTCATTTTTGGCCATTTTAGGGCTTTTTTGGAGCCAAAATTCGTCAAAACGCAGCTTATGCACGCTCAGGTGAGTAATCTTTCTCCATGATTAGAATTTTGATTGGTGTTTTACTTTTTTTCCAAATCTCAAGAAGAAAGTTGAGCTCCCATTTTATTTTTTGCAAATCCATGGCTTTAAGCTCAAAAAGGCTGTCCAAAAAGGCCAAGGAACGGGCAAAGGCCGAGAGTCAACCTCCCGAGTTGGTTTTGCGCGACCCTTAACGTAACCTTTCAGCCACGACTCTAGCTTATCAGGTATGTGAAACTTTTGGTAGTTCAGGACTATTCTTATGCATTGTGCTAGTTTCGTGAGCTGTAGTATGCACCTAGAGATCGTTAGAAGTTCGATTTGTGCTCAAATGTTGATTTTATGAAGTTTGGAATTTGGGCTGTAAATAGTGACTTTCGTGCCTATTTTGGGTTATTTTTGGTATGTGCAGGTGCCGGAGGTAGCTTTGAAAGACTACGGTAGTCTTGCCCATGCTTTCCTATGGTATACCCAATTGTCACCCACCGTCAAGCAGATGGTTGATGATGCAGGTTTTGGCGGCTTCCTCCGTCTGGTTTCAAAGAGTACCAATGACCTGGCCCATTTCTATGCTCTTGCTGAAAGGTGGTAGGACACAACTAATACCTTCCATCTTCCATTTGGCGAGATGACAATGACGCCTTTTGATTTCTCGATGATTATCGGCTTGAGGGTTGGCGGGAAGTGCCTAGTCTTGGATTACTGCTATGAGATTGACCCTGAAGCTATCGAGATGCTGATTGGAGATGTTCCTCCTAATCTGGAGAGGCACTGGTTCCCCTGTAGCTGGCTTTATCGGGCCTACGGAAGAGGGAGACACACTCTGAATGATCGGTAGTTGTTACAGGTCTTTCTGCTGTATGTTCTTGGCTATTCAATTTTTGTTATACGGAATGACTGGGTGAGCCTACGACTCCTTACTTGCTTGGCGACTGTTAACAAGATTCCTTCCTATGATTGGGGTGGTGCCGTCGTGGCCCACCTTTATAAGCACATGGGCGAGGTCTCCCATGGTGTCATAAAATCTACTAGAGGATTCTAGCTAGTTTGGGAGGTATGTTCTGTGAATTTTCCTTTTCTTTTGGCCCTTTCTTGTTTCTGCTTTTTGATTTTTACTTTCTTCCTGTGCAGCTCTGGAGCTTTGAGTATTTGAAGATGCTGGCCCTTACAAATGCTGATTAGTCGGGTGAGGATGAGGATGGCATGGCTCCTGTGCCTTTATTTCCTCGGGGCTTGAGGTGGCAGAGAGACGTTGTCGAAGTCAAAAGTAGGGCCCATCAAATTATCCTTTTGAGGAACTTCTTATCTGAGCTGACGGTTGCCAGTGTTGACTGGGCGCCTTGGGAGGGTGTTTCTTATGCAGCTCCTTAGGAGATCCAGGCGGTTAGGCCTCTTGCTTCTTGTCGTCTCTTGATGGAGAGCACCGAGGGCAGGCAATGGTACCTTGGCGAGCGAGTATCCTGGCAGGCGATCGGTAGCCCGAGGTATTTTGTTCCTCATGATCCTTCTATGATGGACGCTGGTGACCTTTTGGGTGCTGCTCTATTAGCGACTCTGGCTAGCACTGATGTTTAGGATCACATCCGCTCTGAGACTGGCTATGAGACATACCATGGCCGCTTCCTAATGCCAAACTTCCCACTCCTGGATGTGAGTTTCTTTTTACAATTTTTGTCTCTATTTGTCACTTATGTTTTTGGACTCATCTTTTCCTCACTTGTCTTGTGCCTAAACTTTCTCGAGGTGTACAGGAGACAAGCTCCTCCGGCTCTCGACCCTATCCCTCCTTGGGATTGGACCGTCAATGTTCTGGGCATCGATGGTTCTCCTCAGGTGATAGAGGTGCCACAAGTCACATGTGGGTATCCTACTCAGCCAGTGGGCATCCTCAATGTTCCTTGGAGTTACGCTGAGGAGGGTTACGCCTTGGCATAGCTTATAGTCCTTGGTCCTTACGCAAGACCACGGGTATGTCTCTAATTTTATGCTCCTTAAGGTTATGAGATTCTAACCCTAGAATTTACCCTCTGACAAATGGATGGCATGTGGTAGTTCGACACTAGCCAAATGGCGTCCTTGGTAAGTTTCTGACTCGACTCTATTTTTATACTTTTGTTGCTTCTTCGCTGATTGCTTTTATTTTGTGTTTGCAGTGTCGTGGAGGTGGTGCTGGCTTATCGAGAACCTGACCAAGGTGCAGGGGTGGCGGGAAGAGGCCATCGCCGACTTACACTCCGGGTGGCCCGACTGAGGATGAAGAGGAGGAGGACTGAGGCCTCCTAAGCGGGGACTTTTGTTTTGTCTCCATTTCATATCTTCGATTGGGTTGTACTAGTGAATAATGGATAATGTGTAGGATGATTTATCACCCTTGACAGAGTATTATGACGTTTTGCCTTTCGAGCCGGATAGTTTCCGATTTGAAGGCGCAGTTGTGTGCTTGTTTTGGTTGGTGGTTGTGTGACTATATATGTGTACTGTGATTCTGTGATTGTTGATGTTACTGTAATGAGCAGCTTTATGATAGTGAGTGTGTTTGCCTTGCAAGTGGGATAGTCCGTGAAATGGGGAGGTGCTGCCAAAATTTTGAATTTTGCTTGAGCTACGATAGAAAATATAGCATTGTATGATCCCGCTCAACTCACGGCTTGGTTAAACATCACGGATGGTGTGAAACGGATCAACTTCTTCAGCTACGGTCTGACCGAGCTATTTTTTCTTCGCCAGATGGTTTTGAACACTGAGTTCACGCGTGCTGTTGTTGCCCACTAGGACCCGGTAAATCATGTCTTTAGTTTTAATGGCCTAGATATATGCCCCCTGTTTGAGGAGTTCTGTGCTATCCTTGGCTTCAATCCGAACTCTGACCTGATTGTTCCTTCTGCTGATACCCCCAGTCCTACGCGAGGCCTAACTGAATACCTGAATTGTTCCACTGCTATTTCTCGCCGACTAATTCATGGTGAGGTTCTCGACATTGCTTCCATAATTGCCCAGTATGTTAGTCTCAGGAATCCTAGTGTATACGACGCCACCCGCGGAGCTGCTCTGATAATATGCATGACTTTGCACTTTTTATTCTCGAGTACTTCCCTTGACTTGGTGCACGTGTGCCTCGGGCTAAAATTGAGTAAAAACCCCATGGCCATGGTTCTGGCCGAAACTCTGAATGGTTTGGATTGTGCTTTTAATCAAGGGACTTTCCTTCTTTCTGGGACACCTTTGGTGTTACAAGCTTGGCTCTATGAACGCCTTCAGTTATGGACTGGTAGTGTGCCACCAGTTTACTTCCGCAGGGCTGTGCTTCATTCTCATTACACTTCTGCTGATTGGGTTGGCATGATGGGTGCTTTATCTGAGGCCGACATTTACTGGATTATGGAGCGTTGGGGCCTCCATGCTGTGACCACCAGCCTCAGGGATTACCAGAGAGTATGGTTGATGGGCCTAAGAGAGACTTCTTTCTATCACAGACAATACGGGCGAGTTCAAGAGGTCCCCTGGGGGTTTACTGAGAAGGTCTTTACTTCCAGAGTCAGAGATGTTACTATTGCTGCTTTCATTAGTGGATGGGCTTGCTGAGTAAAAGCCTACTTCTAAAGACCTTTGAAGAAAAAAAAGGCACAAAATAAAACTAGACTTGACTGATTCTGCTTCTTTCCTCCAAGTGTCTTTGATATTTGTGATTGCTTTCTGAAAGAACTTTTTGTGTTTTCATTTATCCCTGCTTATGTAATATGCGAAGTTTGTTTATCAGTGAACCTTGGTTACTTGGAGAACCTTATTTTATGCATTTGGCCTTCTGAAAACATTTATAGTATGGTTTTGATCAGATGTTTGCTTTTGGTACTTATTTGGGCACGCTAGGACGATTAGAGGCAAACGAGGCGGGTGGCCGAAGTTTGCCCCTAGTTTGGGATATGTATGGTTGTGAGGCAAACGAGGTGAATGACCGACGTTTGCCCCTAGTTTAGAAAAGGTTCAGGCAAACGAGGCGGGTGGCCGAAGTTTGCCCCTAGTGTGGAGGGTGATTTCTGGGTTATAATAATGACCACGACTTTATTTCTCTCACACGCTCATAATTTTGCCTAGGCACCAGTTAGGCGACCTAGCGAGCTCTTTTCTCTCTTTTGTTATTGCTCACTTTGGATTTTAACTCTAATTTTTGCCTAGGTGTCCTTTCGGATTTTCGACCTAGCGAGCCATCCTTTTTTCTCTTTTGAAAGTATGCCTACGTACTCCGAAGCAGGGATGGAATCCAACGTTGTTCGGGCCAAAGTCTTGAAAGAAAAGGGGCTGATTATGATGGTGTTGACCGAACCGATGCGGTTACCTACATATCCCCGAGTGGGAATCAGGTCGAGCGTAGTTCAGGACGAGGCTTGAGAGGAATTGGGCTATTTTTTTTTGGGTGGAGCGACCAAGCCGATGCGGTTGCCTATGTATCCTTGAGTGGGAATCAGGTCGAGCATAATTCAGGCCAAGGCTTGAGAGGAATTGGGCTTTTTTTTTTGGTGGAGCGACCGAACCGATGCAGTTGCCTATGTATCCCCGAGTGGGAATCAGGTCGAGCGTAGTTCAGGCGAGGCTTTGAAAGAAGTTTGGGGAATGGTCAAGCATAGTACTTTTTGAGGCGATCCATGTTGATTGGTTCTTTGAATTTGACACCATCAAGGTCCATGAGGTAGGTCGCTCCTCTGGAAAGGATAACTTTGACAATATAAGGGCCGACCCATTTGAGTTTGAACTTTTCGCGTGGATCAACGATTGGGGCTCGCAGTTCCTTAAGAACAAGGTCACCCTTGACAATTTTCCTCGGACGAACCCTTTTGTTGAAAGCACGGGCTATCCTCTTTTGATAGATTGGGACATGGTCGATCGCGGTTAGGCGCTTTTCATCTATGAGAGCCAACTCTTCGTATCTTTCTCTTAACTAGTCAGATTCTAAAATTTCACATTCTGCTATCACTCGCAGGGATGGTAACTCTATCTCGACCTGGAGCACTGCCTCTATGCCATATACCAGTGAATAAGGAGTCGCTCCTGTAGACGTCCTTATCGAGGTTCTGTATCCCCATAGCGCAAATGGTAGTTTATCATGCCAGTCTTTGTAAGTATCGGCTGACTTCTGCAGTATAACCTTGACATTCTTGTTTGCAGCTTTGACTGCCCCATTAGTTTGCTGCTTGTATGGTGACGACTTGTGATAAGTGATTTTGTATTCCTCAAATAGATCCCTGACTTCTGCTTTGAAATGACTTCCGTTATCTGAAATGATCTCATGGGGGACTCCATAACGGCAGATGAGATTTCTCTTGATGAATTTGGCCACTTCCTTGGCCCCCAACTTGCTTTAGGATGCAGCTTCTACCTATTTTGTGAAGTAGTCAATGACCACCAAAATGTATCGGTTCCCGTTTGAGGCCTTCAGAACAATTTCACCAATGATATCGATTCCCCAAGTTGAGAACGGCCATGGGGAGGTCATACTATAGAGCAGAGATGGTGGTACATGCATCATGTTTGCATGGATCTGGCACTTGTGGCACCTTCTCACGCATTTGCAATAATCTTTTTCCAACATCGTCTAGTAGTAACCTTGTCTTACGATCTTTTTGACTAGCATGTGACCATTCATGTGTGGACCGCACACCCCTTCGTGTATTTCTTCCATCATTCTTCTGGCGCACTTTTTGAACAAGCAAGTTAGATTGTGATAATTGTATCCTTTCTTCAACAATTTTCCCCCACAAATGATGAACTGTGTTGCGAACCTTCGAATTGCTCATTTATCTTTCTCAGTAGACTCTTGGGGGTATATTCCCTTTTCTATAAAGTTTTAGACATCTTGATACCATGGTTTTTCATTCTCTTCTTCTTCGATTGCAGCGATCATGCTAAACGATGATTCGTATCTTTGCTCGATTACTAGAGGCATCATTTTTACTCCCATGGGAATTTTGATCATGGAGGCTAAGGTAGCCAACGAATCTGCTAGCTGGTTCTCTTCCCTAGGCAAGTAGAAGAATGTTATGTTCTTGAATTGTCTCTTGAGTCCATCAAGATGATCATGATAGGGCTTCAACCTTTCTTCTTTCACTTTCCATTCTCCTCTAGCTTGTGATATAATGAGGTTTGAATCTCTGAAGACATCCAACTTTTGAACTCTCAGTTCTGTGGCTGCTTCCATCCCCAGAATGCATGCCTCGTATTCAGCAGTATTGTTGGTGGAGTTATAATTGAGCTTAACTGCCAGTGGGGTATGGTCCCCATTTGGTCACACTAGAATCATTCCTACTCTATAGCCTTTCATGTTGGCTGCTCCATTAAAGTACAACTTCCACTGTTCTTCTTTGATTTCCATGATATTCTCGTCCAGGAACGGAAAATCTCCATTTTCTTCAGAATCAATGGCGTGTTCAGCAAGATGTTCAGCTATGGTTCTCCTTTTACCGATTTGCTTGTAACATATTTGATATCGAATTTGGACAGTAGAAGTAACCAACGGGATATACGACCAGTCTGGGTGGGTTTTTTGAGGAGGTACTTTAGAGGATCCATGCAAGATATGAGCACAACTGGAAAGGCTAGCATTTAGTGCCTCAGTCGGTAAGTGCACCAAACCAAGGCCCAACATGTTTTTTCGAGGGTAGAGTAGTTGAGCTCATACCCAGTCATCCTCTTGCTAATGTAATATATGGCCTTTTCAGGGTGGCTTTCTTCTCCTTCTTGGGCTAGTATGCAACCCATGGCATTCTCAGAGACAGACAGGTAAAGAAGCAAGGGTTTATGGGGGGTAGGTGGTGAAGGGACAGGTTGTTTTTGGAGGTAGGTTTTTATTTTGTCGAAGGCGACTTGGAATTGGTCATCCCATTGGAACTTCTCTCCTTTCTTTAGCAGTCGGAATAAGGGATCACATGTGGCTGTGAGCTTGGAGATGAAATGGCTGATGAATTGGATTCTACCGAGGAATCCCTGTACTTCTTTCTCAATTTGCGGCTATGCCATTTCTAAAATTACTTTAATTTTGGAGGGGTCCACTTCTATCCCCCTTTGTGTGATGAGGAAACCCAAGAGCTTTCCAGAGGTCACACCAAAAGTGCATTTCTTGGGATTTAGCCTCATCTTGTACTTGCGCAATCTTTCAAAAAACTTCTCCAATGCCACCAAGTGCCCTTATCTATCCTTGGATTTCACGATCATGTCATCTACGTACACTTCTACTTTCTTGTGAATCATGTCATCCAACAAAGTAATGACGACTCTTTGGTAGGTTGCTCCGGCGTTCTTGAGTCCGAAAGGCATCACCCTATAACATTAAGTCCCCCATGGTGTGGTGAATGTCGTCTTTTCCTGGTCTTCCGGAGCCATTAGAATCTGGTTGTATCCTGAGAAACCATCCATGAATGATAATAGTTCGTGTCCGACGGTGTTATCTACCAAAACATCAATGTAGGGGCAGTGAGAAGTCATCCTTTGGACTTGCCTTATTTAGATCACGGAAGTTGACGCACACGCGAACTTTTCCATCCTTCTTGGGGACTGGCACAATGTTGGCGATCCATTTTGGATAATCGATAACAATGATGAACCCTGCCTTGAACTGTTTTTCTACCTCTTCTTTGACCTTGAGGGCCCATTCTGGTCTCATGTGCCTGAGTTTTTGCTTGACGGGTTTAGAATCGGGAAGGAGGAGAATATGATGTTGGACGATGTCGGGGTCGACCCCAGGCATGTCCTCGTAAGACCAGGCAAAAACATCATTGAATTCTTTTAGCAAAAGAGTCAGTTTTTCTTTTTCTTCTTTATTAAGTGTTGAGCCAATTTGCACAGTTTGCGGATTACTTATTTCACCTAGATTAATCGATAAAGTATCTTCGGTTATTTCATAAGCAGATGGCTTTTCAATTAGTTATATTAGTTCAATTGGGAGATCCTCAGAGGGATTTGTGCATTCACAACTATTAGACATAGAGGAGTAAGCAGAATCATCTTTCATTTCTTTCATAACAGGTGGAGTGATTACATCAGACAGTGGTGGGCTTACAGCAGCCGACTCTGGTACAGACTCGATAATTGGAAGTATAGACTTCGGGGGAACAAGGAATTGGGAGACACAGACAGATGACTCTACAGCTTGGTTGCTCAGACCCTCCTTAGTTGGCATGATCTGATCATCTTGGCTCTTGTCCCTCTTTCCTTCCTTTTCCTTAGCAAATTCTTCCCACATTTTCTCGATAGCTTCGGTGTCTAGGTATTTCAACCAATCTTCCTCTGGGATTTTGGCAGCTTTTTCTGGATAGAACTGATCTTAATAGGGGGCCTTTCGCAGTCAGCGAAGATTTCAAGCCCGGGGCGCCTTTTTCTAGTGGCCTGATAGATCCAAGGTTCAGGGAACCCAAGATAGGGAAAATCATCCCCTTCTTTAATGAATTTCCCATTCAAGGTCTTGCGGTATGGTGGGAGACTCCTCACTCTCTTCTTCCATGGCCTCTATAGCTCGACGTCTTCTTCAGTGGGCTTGTACCCCAACCCAAAAGTGCCTTGTTGCCCTTTGATTTTAGGGAACTCGTGGATCCCTTGCTGACATCGGCCCAATCCCATTCCAGGCAAAAGTTCATCTTGCAGACGATGTTGATGACTACAGAGTGGATTTCTGGAAACCTGTCTCCATCACTAATCATGTGAACCTCTACCATGAAGAATCCTCCGATTTCTCGTTCTTCTAGCTCAGGTATTTGGATTTCAAATATGGGAGCGTAGCTTGGAAAGGCTTCATTACCCCAACTATTGACGAGGATGATTTTTACCTCCTTCTCATGAATATACTTGATCATTTGGTGCACAGTGGATGACACAGCTTTATTGACATGTAGCCAAGGCCTTCCGATCAGCAAATTGAATTAGGCAGGTATATCCATGACTTGAAAGAGTTGAAGTGCAAACCAAAGACCCTACTCGAATTTGGAGAGAAACGGCCCCTATCACATTTCTCTTGGTGTTATCATAAGCCCTCACGGATTGCATAGACGGAGTGATGTCCTGGATGTTGACCCCCAAGGCGGTGGCGGTCCTTAGAGCACAAACATTTAGGGCGGAGCCTGTATCGACCAAACAGAATGGCACTTGATGCCCCTTGCATCCAACAGTGATGTACAAAGCTTTGTTATGTGCAGATCCTTTCGGCGGCAGGTCTTCATTAGAAAAGGTAATGATTGGGTCAGGGGTGAGTGCACCCAAGAAAGCCACCATGTCTTCCGGTACGGCGTCGATGGGGACCTTAATTCCAGCCAAGTCATTCAACACAGCTTGCCTATGCTTGTAGGATGTTACCATGATGTCCCATATCGAGAGATGTGCTTAGGTTTTCTTCAACTGCTTTATCAACTCATTATCTTCTTCGATGATCTCATCCATTTTTCCCTTTCCCTTGTCTTTGACCAGATTTTTTTCGATCGCTTCAGTGGTTGGCTACGGAGGCTGATAATGTAACAACCTGCATTTCCATTTAATTCTAAATTTCATTTTCGTATTTAATTTGTAATTGCATTGTCATATTTAATTTCATCTGGTATTGACTGTTTCATTTAAATTACATTTCTCATGTTCTAAATTTTATTTCTTGAATTATTGCAAGCTAAGAATTTTATTGGGGTCAAATTGCAATTTTTACAAAAGTTAGTAATACCTGTGTGGATTTCAAAATCTGTATTTCAAAACGGTGGAAATGTTCCCTTTTATTTCAAGCTGTATTTTTATGAAACCAGAAAATCACTTCCTACGTTAAAATGAATTTTCTGTATTTTTGTGGTGAACACCGCGCCACCAAAATGTCAGTTTACTTTCAAAACTGTCCGCGTTGTGCTAAACTTGCACAGTTTTTGGACATGACGTAAAGTTTGACATGACTCATGCTTTATTTCTATTAATGGCAAGTGATCATTGGCTTAGGCCTTGTTTGGCAATGCTTTGTTTGTGTGTGTATTGTTGTGCCAAAAGCTGGGTTTGCCAAACACCTTCACATTGACCCCTATGAACCTATTTGGCCCCTACTCTAATTCACAGCAATTCTATACATCCATATACGTATTTGCATTTGGGTATATTAGATATTGTAAAAGAAAAGGATTTTGTGGAGTAAACTTGGTTGAACTTGGAGCCCAAGTTCTTCAATACAATCTTCTATATATAACTCATACACCCTCTTCACAATACACACATTCTTAAAGACTGAAAACACAGAGGATTAGAGAGAGCAGAGGGTTCTTAGTTCTGAATTTTAGAGGGAGAAAGCACATCTCCATAACCAAGCTTGTATTTGAAATTTCTTATTTGGATTCTTTCTCAACTATTCTCTGCTCCATTAATCTCAGTGAGTATTATTAACTCACTCCCAATGTAATTCTATGCTTAATTACTGATTTTGTGTATGTATAGTTGGAACACCATTGCTAAATTCGTCCATGGAAGCTTGAGCTTCAAAATCACAATTTTCCAAACTCAACCAAAATTCATTTTTAGAGATGATTATGGAAGATCTTACACCATATATGCTATGTTTGAAGTTTTAGAACCTAATTCACTCACATGAGAAAGTATATTAGAAATTAAGTTTTGACATCTTTTGGAATTTCATAAAATTCTAGAGTTCCAGATTGATTTGTGTTAAATTGATAATGGATTCTTAATCCTTGTGAAAAACCGAAGAAAATCATATACTATATGATCCATATACTTACAGATTTGAAATGGGTCAATTTTAGACCCTGTTTTCTGAAACAGAGCAGTTTCTGCGGGGAAGATGAAGCCTCTGCTTCATCTCGCGCCACGATCGCGCGCGCGAGAATCGCGCGAGCGGCCCGCGCGAGCGATCTTTCGCGCGAGCGATCCGTGCGCGCGATCCTCGTTTCCACAGGCAGACAGAAGAGTTTATATATATAAAGTGAAATTTAGGCAGGTCGCGCGAGCGAGGTTCGCGCGAGAATCCCTTCGCGCGAGCGATCCGCGCGCGCGACCTTGGCTGTTTCAGGCAGACAGAAAAGTTTATATATAAAAGGAAAATTAGGCCTATCGCGCGAGCGGCCCGCGCGAGCGACATTTCGCGCGAGCGGCCCGCGCGAGCGACATTTCGCGCGAGCGGCCCGCGCGCGCGAAGTCTGGCAGTTTCTGTTTTTGTCTGTTTTCTGTTAAGGGACTGTTTGGTTCAACCTTTTAGTACTGATAAGGTTCTGTTTGGGATATTTAGTTAATCAGAACTCTATTGGTTATGTTTGAATGATTAAAACATTGTATTGTAAGTTATTAATCCCCGTACGCATGCTGTATTTATATTTCAGTAAATTGCCGCATGTTTAAGGTTCATGACATACATGTGGGGTCAGTGGTACATGCATGTGGGTGTCAGTCTGTGTGGGAAAGAGTAATGGTAGTGTGGAAAGAGTATGAGTTTGAGTTTGTGGTTGAGATTGTGGTTGTGGTTGTGGTTGTGGTTGTGGTTATGGTTGTGGTTGAGATTGTGGTGAGGGTATCTTTGAAATGCGACGGTGGCAAATATGGACACTCCCTGACACCCATGGAAGCGTTAAAGTGTGTGACGCCGAACTCGGACATTCCCTGGCACCCATGGTAGTGCTAAAGTGTGGCCTACGGACACTCCCTGATACTCGAGTCTGGATACTGTGCGAGGGGTTGCCCCGGTATTTGCATGGCGGTTAGGGTATTCAAAGTGTGAGGCATTGGACACTCCCTGGTACCCCGGACCAAAGTGTGAGGCAAACTGGACACTCCCTGGCGCCCCGTTGCTAAAGTGTGGCTATCTTAGTGTTTCAAAGATACCAGGAGTAGGATAGTGGGTTGTTGTGGCTGTCGAGAGAAAAGAGAGTCGGGAAGATGAGTGTGGTGCATCGTCCTCATACACGGTCCCATCTGTGTAAATTTACCTTTTAAATAATGTTGTGGTTGTTTTCTAAACGAGCTCTTTATCTTAATTATAAACTTGTGGATTTTAATGGGAATTGGAAATGGGTAAAAGAGTATGTTTTACATTCAAAGCTATGTTTTTAATACTCACCAGCTTCTTGAAGCTGACGACGTTGATGCGTCCTGGACATTCGTGTTCAGGCTTTTCAGGTTATGATCAGGAAGGACCTTATGACTACGCTAATTGAGAATGGCTGCTTTTGGAATGAGAGAAAACCGTTTATTAATTATATGCTTTAAGTTTACATGTTTTAAGTTTATGAATTGTTTTGTTTTAAGGATGACTGTAATAGACATTAAGCTATTGTTTTATTTCAAGGCGGTCTGTGCCTTTAGATGACCCGTGCTGTAATATTTATTAAGTTAGAAGTTGTTGTAAGCTTTGTTTGCTCTACTCTGATTATTATGTTTTGTTGTTCGACGTTTGGGACGGAATCGATCCTTCAAACTGTCGCGACCTACGGGTCCATAAAGGAAACTAAACGCTTTCCTTATTTATGCTACGTCGGGACGTGACAGATAATGACAGCCTGACCTAGTTAGATGATCAATCTCGGCAGGAGTAGGCCCTTCTACAGTCCTATCTTCTTTGAACCAGTCACAATCTATTCCCACAAATGGTTTTTCTGGCTCATTCTAGATAGAAGCATAAATTTCATTGTTGGGATCATACCATTTAAGATCCACTGCCCCTAGATCGTGTTCTTCCAAGAAGAATAGATCTTGTTCATTAGCTTGCTGTTGTTGCCACTCATCATCCCCTCCTTCAATTAGATGAATTCCCACAAAATCTGGGATGTCAATGAGGGGTAAAGGTTGACCTTGGGGGTGATATAGGTAGCAGGGTTGAAGGATACGGGGTTGGACTCAATGAGGCTGATATTTTGGTGGTTTAGTAGAGGATTTTGAGAGATATGGGGTTGCTTTGGAGGTGGCTTAATGATATCCTGGTCAATGAGGTCTTGGATATCATTACGGAGGTGCATGTAATCATCGGTGTTGTGGCTAGGGGCTTGGTGGTAGGTACACCGTTTGGACATATCGCAGTTCAACGGGAGCAGGGTATTTCGAGGCTAGAGTAGTTGGAGGTGGCCCTTTTTGAGGAGGCGATCTAAGGTTGAGGAGAGGGGGATTTCTAATTTGGCGAAGTTACGAGGAGGCTTCCTTGGAAAAGGGCGACTAGGGGAGTTTGCTTGGTTAGGAGGTTGGTATGGCCTAGTAGGGTACGTCATAGGTTGACTGCTAAGGGCATTGACATTCGGAGGGTTGCAAGAGTAGTTGGGCCTTTTTGACTGACTCAGAGGCTCTTCTTTTTTTATATTTCCTTCCCTGATTGCGTCTTCGATTCGAGTTCTAACTTCAAACAATTCCTCAAAGGTGGAGATGGGCTGGTAAAACATTTTCTCATGGTAGAGCGGTTGCAGATTCCGGATTAGCATCCTTACTTGTTCCTTTTCAATCGGCTGGTGGCTTATTTGGGCTACTTTATTCCTCCATCTGCTCAGAAATGTAGCAAAGGATTCATTGTTGTTCTGCCAAGTTGTTTCCAAATCCCTAATAGTGACATCAAGTTCTTGGTTGTAGGAATAATGATCAACGAAGACCCAGACTATATCTTCCCATGCCCGAGTTTTAGAAGCTTCCAAGGTAAGGAACCATGACAGTGCAGACTTTGCGAGAGTTTGTGGGAACAGCATTGCAATGTGCTCATGAGTGCAGCCCATCGATTGAAAAATGTTCATACACAGCTTTACATGGCTTTTCGGATTCCCAGTTTCATTGAAACGGTCAATAGCAAGCATCTTGAAGTTTTCTGGCAGCTTCAGCTTAATAGGCTCGAAAAGTCCTTCCAAGTCTAGCATGTAATCATCAACCCCTTTACTCTTCCTCAATACGCTTTCCAGCTTGTCGACTTTGTCCATTTTCTCTTGGAACTTTTTCTCATATGCTGGTAGTGGGGCCCCTTGAAACCAGTCTTCTTCTCCATTGTTCTCGAGATGCGGTACGAATCTAAACGGTGGTGGTGGGAACTCAGGGGGACACTGCTGCCACTGCTGTTTCAGTTCTTCCATAAACTTCAGGACCTGGGCCAGGCTGTCGAACTGCTGGCTTATGGTGACTCCCAATTCGGTGACCTTATTTTCTAACTCTTCCAGATTCATGTTGAAATAACTTGTTGGGCTGATTCTAACCAAAATGATTATCTGAATTTCTGACCTAGGATGAGATCCCAGTTGTTGGCTTTGAGAATCTATAGTTACCCTACAGATTTGAGAGGATCGTATCAGGTTCTAACAGTAATAACTTTAGACAGACAAATAGTGGTGTTAACAGGCGTGGACTGACTTGTGTATAGACTGACTGAAATAGTGCGTGCGGACTGATGGGAATAGTGCATGTAGATGAGACAAGCATGTGGATGTAAGCAATAATCTATATGGTGCTCCTACTTCTAGCGGATAGCATTCAAACAAGTAAGGTCCTAGCCATATAGAGTGTGCTAACCTTTCCTTTTAGTATGATCACCAGGGATTAACAGGGGTTTCCAAGTCATTTTGGGAAGTTTGGTCAGAGCTTCCGGGGAAATTGATTATATCTGGGATACATCTGGACAAAATTTTTGGGAGAAACAGGTTATATCTGGGATATCTAGATAGAGTTTCTGGGAGAAATAGGTTATATCTGGGATATCTGGACAGAGTTTCTGGGAGAAACAAGTTATATCTAGGATATCTGGATAGAGTTTTCGGGGGAAATAGGTTATATCTGGGATATCTGGACAGAGTTTATAGGGAAACAGGTTATATCTGGAATATCTGGATAGAGTTTATGGGGGAAACAGGTGCATATAATAGGAGCATGTGATGATTATGATCATACTGTCTAGCAGGTTCTTATACTCCTATGTCTTAGGACCGACAAACAAGGTTTGTGGTGTATATCTTTGTGAGCATGGAACAGACATCCTTGTCATGGTGCCTAGGTAGGTCAACTCAATGTGATCACATATGAGTGATTGCCTTGGGAATCATAAGAAAGAGGTTCTGCCTCATGCCACATAAGTGTCTACACCGCGCAGGTAATCCCGTCAGGGCATACAGCAGTTATATCACATTGTCCTATCTGAAAAGAAAAATGAACAGTCCTATGAAAGGTTCGACAGGAATCTATATGCAAAGGCTGGGTTTAGTCAAAGAGGGTCCGTTGACGAGAGTTCCAATATACCGTCAGAGAGAAAAGAATGCTTAGCAAGCTAATATGGTACATGTTAATGTTTGAGAGAAGACGACCTCTCAATCTCCGGGACGAATGAGAAAGGAAGAATTAATCGAGGGGGAACATGAACGTATGATCTATTTCATTCCTTATAATCTTCTTAGATTAGGGGTCACAAAAACCCCAAATCTTGCATGAATGCAATGCATGATCCTAGGATGTGCAAAGGTTGTTGTGTGTTTGTGTACATGGACTTTATAAAGTGACTTATAAGTCTAAAAAGATGAATGAATTCATGGAGAAAATCATCATGGGATATGTACAAATGTAGTATGGACTACTTCTAAGATATGAACAAATTTGGAGTGCATGTAAGCACCAAATCAAAGAATGAAAGTAAAAGAATGCTTGCTGTGAATAGTGGACAGAACAGTGACTTGATATTGTGGAAAATGAAAAGTAGGGTTAGGAATGTTTTAAATGCATGATTTTTTTTGGAGATCATCCTTATTGTATCTAAAACACATATCAAAAAGCCAATCCTCAATAACCATTATAGATTGAGAGAAATCATATAAACAATAGAGGTTACTCATAAACAGAGTCCGTACTGTCGACTGAAATGCTGAAAAATCTTAGAAAATCAAAACCAAAGATCAAGAGGCCCATATTATACAAATATTTTCCTAAGACATTTAAGTTTAAGGAAAAAATAAGTTCGAACCACTCTTTTTGGAAAAGGTTTATGGAAAATAAGGTGAAAGTCAACCAAGTTGCTGTGACAGTAAAGACAGAATGTTTGGAAGGAATGTTCGGACAAAAATGGACCCCTTTCAAGTGCTTTCAAGTTAAGCCAAAAATCATGGGTGTTCTATAATGAGTTAGGAAGACTTTCCAAGTGTTCTTGCATCCATACCTTGAGTATTGAACTCAGAATAATTCTTTGAAACTAAACAACTCACTGTTATGAATATTTTTTTGAGAAAAATAAGATTTATTTCTTGGAATCCCAATATTGGGGGTTTTGAGGGGTTTTGAAAACATATTTCAAACATCAAATAGAGATTAAAACTCCTTAGAACTGTTGGGTTTGTGCCCTCAAACCATTACTTTATATATGAGACATTGACATTTTAATATATGGATATCAGCTTTACATTTAGTTATGTATGTTTCTTTCATGAGATGATTGTTATCCTTAAGTATCATAGTAAGTAATTCGTGTATGTACGAGATACATACAAGTGAGATACGAATTACTGTTCTTTGTTACTTAGAATGTGTCACAGTGGATGATGAGACTGGATATCTCATCAGGTTTACGATGTAGCATGATTAACTACCATTGGATGGAGTGATTAATCTCAATCACTAGAGTATAACTCTTAGTTAACATGCTAGTGCTTATAGTGCATTGACGAACCTGAGCTTTCCTATTGATACTCAAGACTGTCAATTAGTTGATAGGAACTCATAACTTGTATAAGGTACGTGTTCTTAATCTTGAGACGATTATGAACACAGACTGTGGATATGGCTGCTTTGACTTACCAATCAGTGAGGTCTATAGAAGATCAACACCTGGGTATCTTGGGTATGTCATAATCATAGGGTTGTGAATATATATTGCCAAGACAGAATCTACCTTCTGTTTCAGAGTAAGCATTCCCTTGAGAATGTCACCAAGTCGATTACTGAGTACTGCAGTCTTGTTGATAAGAGTTATCAACATGTTTGGTAATCATGACAGGTGAATGGGACTCAAGGAATACAAGAAGTAATCATGATTCAGGTTGACAGTAACAGTTATCCGACTACCTGAATATGATTACAAATGCTGAAGGTAGAGGGACATTAGTACAACATGCAAGTCTAGTTATCGCTTCGGATATGTTCTTTTGCGTTGGAGTTCAGTTATCGTTTTATAGTGGAGTAAACGTTAACTGACCAGTTAGTTAGTTTGCTGATCAAAGAGTTTGGTCACGGTAATTAACAAACTGGTCTGAGCCAACAATAAAGAGCCTAGGAGGTCCCACTCTTCGCTCTGCCAGGATACTTGGAAAGACACATGAGGAAGTTGTCAAGACAAGTTCGATCGATTGAAGTATGTTCGATCGATTGAAGTCTTGGCAGTCTCGATCGATCGAGAATGGTTCGATCGATCGAAGGTTCGATCGATCGAAGATCTTCAATCGCTCGAAGTCTAGGTCGGTTCTGGAAATCTATAAATAGGGCAGCTGCGTTCTGGAAAAGGAGTTCGTCGTTTTTATTAACCAAACGCTGCAAAAACTGTTTAGTCTTCCTAAGCCTTCCTGATGTTGTCAGAATCAAGATATAAAAGTATTCTTTACTTTTCAAAGGATTTGCAGTGTGGAAGTAAAGGTCGAACCCACAGAGATTGATTACTACAGCAACTTAATTTTAAAACCTAAGTCTAATTAATTAGGAAAAACGGATTTTGATTTGGATTTAATTAAACTAATAACAATAAAAATAAATCTAAACTATGAAAGCAATTAAAAGTGTTTTTAATGAATGTTTAAGGGAACCTAGGATTACAAATCCACCACTAGCTTCATAATAGGCATATTTATGAATTACTTTAGCTTATTACGTTGGATGAATATGGGGAATTGTAGCTACAAGCCCAATTCCTCCGACAAGAAGATAATCATGGTTCAAGCACCAACATAATCCATCTGCGGATAGCACGAATTATCTCACACTAAACTAGGGTTGTGATCTAATCCGTCTAACCTAGGCATGGACTATTCGGATACTTGATAGCACGAATCAATAAAGCACCATCACATGTAAACAATCTAAACAAGCACAGCAAGAATAGATCGTTGAGCACATCACAGTCAAAATAGATCTAAGACAAGAGTAAATTCTGAAAGCAATGATTTAATCAATGTAAGTACGATTTATTTATAAAATCCTCTAAACATGTGACTGTCATCCATACACAATAAAACTAAAATAAAAGCATAAATAAAACCCTATTACTCATCTAGGGCTTCATTGAAACCCTAGATCAATGATCTAAGCTGCCATAGAAGTAGAGATCGGCAAGTAGTTGATGGAGGAGGCCATGGAAATCCTTGGTCTTCTTCTTCTTCTCCTTGCTTCTCCCTCTTCAAGGGCTGGAAGTGTGTGTATATGGCTGTATATGAATGTGTATAATAGTTGCCAACCCCCTAATTGAAGTAAAATAGAGTATATATAGATTTACAACATGTTTTGGAAGCCTTTACAACTCGAAACGGACTGAAACTGATGTAATTTGCAATCTGGACGTCGTTTAGCAGTCTCGTTTGCACAGGAGTCTTCAGTATAATGAAATACGCAACTTTGGTTTTTGGGCATATCGCGCGAGCGGGTCGCGCGAGCGCGACTTTTGGTCCTTCGCGCGCGCGGATCGCGCGAGCAAGTTATTGGGGGTCTCGCGCGAGCGGATCGCGCGAGCAATTTTCTGATTTTCGCGGGCGCGGGTCGCGCGCGCGACTTGCATTTTTCAGCTTCTTTCTTTCTGACTTTTCACCCTGTTTAGCCTGGTTTAGCTGATTTCTTCCAAAACCTGTCAGAAACTAGAAAACGAAGTAAAAATATACAAAAACAGGATAAAATGGTCTAACAAATGTTCATTAAGGCGTATATTTAGGATTAGTTCTCTCCCGATCACTTCCTATCCTCTATATTAGAGATCCCACCATCTCTAGTCTTTCCGGCAGGCATCCGCAGAAGACATAAGGGTGAAGACAACCTAGTGGAGGCTGCTGCATCACCAAGGTTGAAGATATCAGAATTGGGTTCAAGACACCAAGGTATAATCTTGTCTCCTCTTGTGCGCATCTATAGAATTAGTGAGTAGTAGATCCTGGGATACCAATCAGTTATTATAACTGAATCTTTTCCGCTGTGTGTTTAAAATAATTTTTTAAACTGGTTTTTCCTTCAATTGGTATCAGAGCCACGATCGTTTGGATCTATAGATGCATTTTTGGAACACTATTTTGACTTGCATGTTGATTTTAGAACTGTTTTCGAAACTGTATCATCACAGATCTATTTCTGCAGTGTTATCGCAGTAGAGTACAAATCTGTGATTGCATAGGATGCAAAGCGGGTTCGATTGATCAATCATCTTTCGATCGATCGAACATTCTCTGTACTCAAGCGATCGAACAGTTTTCGATTGATCGAAAACTTCTGGTGTTCGATCGATCGAATGTCGTTAGATCGATCGAGACAGACTCTTTGTCAGGTTCTCTATTTCACAGTTTTAAAGAGTTTTGAAATTAAAAATTTTCTGCAAATTTTTCAAATCATTATGTGAAATAGAATGTTCAAGCGATTGAACAGTGTTCAATCGATCGAAGGTTCGAGCGATCGAACGGTCTTCGATCGATCGAACTGTGACAGAGAAGTAAGATGTTGTTTTAAGTTCTAATTCAGTATGCAAAGAGTTTATGTACTGTGTGAATCAATTAGCGGTTCCAATTGTTATATATGCATGGATGTGTGTTTGACTAACCCTTTTGCAGCTAGTTTAGTCACTATCTCCCATGGCACCAAGACTTTTAAATTTTGTATTTAAATTGTTTGAGATTGGTGCATGTTGTAATTTTAAGTTTGGTTTGGTACTAAGGCATATGTAAAGGGCGCTGCGACTTCAATCCTACGAAAAGGAAAGTCGCACCGGTTTCCCTAGCCTTTTATTTTGTTGTTGCTATTTCTATTTCTAGATAAATTGTAAGCTTCGAAAGAAGCATAGGACAAATATAATAGAATTCAAAAATCCATGAAGATGGAGCAAGGAGTCGTCCATGAAGATGGAGCTGGAGGCGATCAAACCAAAAGGAGGTTCTATTGAGATAGAGCCGTGGGAGATAGAGGCATCGTTTGGATGTCTTTGTTTTCAATTTTAGTTTTTTGGTTTTATGTGCTTGGTTTGTGATTGGCATTTAATTATATTGTTACTACTTGCATGCACGTAAAACAAGTTTTCTAAAATAAAATTCAAAAAAACCATTTCAACGCATTAGTGAACATTGGATGTTTATGGGTAATGTGTGGAAACATTTTTCAAAAGAAAAATCCTTATTTACTAAATCTAGTGGGAGAGGGTCTTATTAAACACCCACGATCTTCCATTAACGGTTCACTGTAAGATGAGTGGAGCATTCTGTGTCACCTCGCCAGGGGTGATCATTCCATACGGAGGGTGCATTACTTATTGGTTACTAGATGTGAACTTCTTTTGATAGGATCAATCAGACGTGTTAGAGGGTGACCACCATACGGAGGTGCTACTTAAGACGGTTATGATTGGATCCTAGTTAATGGTACACACTAGCTAAGCTATGGATAAGGGATCCCACACGAGGCATTATTCAGAAACTTAGAGATCAAAAGGGATCGGAAGTCATAACTTGTTTTGCAAGAGTTGCATAGCGGACAAGTCATGATTAATCAAAAGATTGAACATTGACCACCACACGGAGGCTTTATTCTTTCATTTCGATATTCCGGCGACTTTGTTTTAAAATAAGAGTTTTAAGGATTCTTTTATTTCAAACTGTCAAATCTGATATTCATATTTATTTTGTCTTTTGATTTTTACAGTAAATCATAATGTCTGGATCTACATTTAGTCCACTTGCCACCATACTCACTCAAAACAAGTTAACTGGAAATAACTACACTGAATGGAAACCTTGACATTGTATTAACTGCGGAGGATCACATATATGTCCTCACCACCCCATGCCCCGAAGAACCCGCGGCAAATGCTTCGACAGCTGCCAGACGCAAGTTCGACAAATGGAAGAAGTCGAATGGAATGGCTCGTTGCTATATTCTGACCTCAATGGCTGGTGTGTTGCAACACCAATTCCAATCGAATGATTCTGCCAGTGACATTATCACATCCCTGAAAAAGATGTTTGGGGAGCATGGCAGGCCTGCTAGACAGGTAGCCATGCAAAAGATAATGAGTGCAAAGATGTCGGAAGGGACTCCAGTCAAGGAACATGTTTTAAAAATGATTGGTTATTTAAACGAGCTGGAGACCCTAGGTGCCAACATTGATGCACAGACCCAAGTTGATATGATCCTCAATTCGTTGTCGCCTTCATTCGCTCAATTTAAACTTAACTATAATATGAATCAAAGGAATTTTTCAATGAGCGAATTGATGAGTTCTCTTTTGGCAGCGGAAGGGGTGATCAAACCTGGGGTCAACGTCTTGAACGTTGAGAAAAGCGCTTCCTCTTCCCGATCTACACCGAAAGGAAAGAAAGGGAAGAAGAAGGCTGGCACTGGTGGTCCAAGTGTTGGACCGGTCCCTAAGATTGCAAAATCTAAGGGAAAAGGTAAGGGCGAAGGGAAGGTGGGTGGCCAAGGCAAAGGAAAGTGTTTCCAATGCGGTGAGAAGGGCCACTGGAAGAGGAACTGTCCAGAATTCTTAGCTACAAGAGTTCAAGGTATGATTGAATCATCTGTGATTGAAGTAAGTTTTATTACGGATACTTCAAACACTTGGTGCATTGATTCTGGTGCGACTAACCATATCTGTAATTCATTGCAGGGGTTCAGATCAACCAGGAGGTGCAGTGATGGGGAAATCATACTTACTCTAGGTTCTAGTGCAACCGTTTCTGCGGTTGCTATAGGAGTCGTAGTTTTAGAATTTCTAGACAATAAAGTTTTGATTTTATCAGATGTACTTTACGTCCCTTCAATGAGACGTAATTTAATTTCAGTTTCTAATTTATCGAATAATGGTTATTCTTTTCATTTTGGAACTGAAGTTGTTATTAAAAGAAATAGTTCTTTTATATGTTCTGGTGTTAAATCAAATGGTTTGTATGTGATCACTCCCAATATTTCTAAAGATTCTTGCTTAGAACTTGATAACTCAATGGTAACTATACCATCTAAAAGAAAAGAACCTTCCACTAATCCAACAAAGCTTTGGCATATGAGGCTTGGCCATATCAATCTAAATAGGATAAGCAGACTAGTCAAAGAAGGGATCATAGGCGATTTGGTTCTCGAACCAATGGAAGTCTGTGAGTCTTGTTTATAGGGTAAGATGACCAAAAGGCCCTTTCCCACAAAGGGCAATTGGACCAACGCATTGTTGGAATTAGTTCATATTGATGTGTGTGGACCAATAAAGATTAGAGCAAGGGGTGGTTATGAGTATTTCATAATATTTACCGATGACCACTCTAGGTATGGATATGTGTACCTAATGCAGCACAAGTCTGAAGCCTTTGAAAAGTTCAAAGAGTTTAGGGCTGAAGTGGAGAAGCAATTGGGCTCACATATCAAGGCCATTCGATCTGATCGAGGTGGCGAGTACCTCTCTAATGAGTTTATTGATCATCTCGTACAGAATGGGATTCTATCACAGTTGACTGCACCTAGCACGCCTCAGCATAATGGTATAGCGGAGAGAAGGAACCGGACTCTTTTAGACATGACTAGGTCAATGATGAGCTATTCAGAGTTGCCATTATTCCTTTGGGGTTATGCTTTGGAAACCGCTGCATACATACTAAATCTAGTACCAAGCAAACCTATTCCCAGGACACCACGGGAGATGTGGTTTAGGCGCAAACCTTCTTTGCAACATCTCCGGATATGGGGGTGTCCGGCACATGTGCTAAAAGGAAAGATGAGCAAGTTGGATTCTAGATCAGAAGTATGTTATTTTGTAGGGTATCCAAAGGGTACTTGTGGATGGTATTTTTATGATCCAAGAGAACAGAAAGTGTTTGTTAGTACAAATGTTGTTTTCTTAGAGGATGATTATATCATGAACCATAAACCTAAGGGAAGGATAGATCTGAGAGAAATAGAAGGAGAGCCCTCAGTCCAACCCGTAGTTAATAACGATGTAAATCAAGAAAATACCACTTCTTCACCCATTTCCGCACCGGTACCTCGTCGTAGTGGGAGGATTATCAGCCAGCCTGATAGATACATGTTCTTAGGAGAAGTTTTTGAAGCTGTCTCCATAGAATCTGAATCTGATCCTGCCACATATGAAGAGGCAATGGCTGATGTTGATTCAGATCATTGGCTTAAAGCTATAAAGGCTGAATTAGAATCTATGGATTCTAATCAGGTCTAGGATCTTGTAGAACTTCCAGCCAATATTAAACCCATTGATTGTAAGTGGGTTTACAAGAGGAAAAGAGGATCAAATGGAAAGGCTGAGACCTTTAAGGCTAGGCTTGTAGCGAAAGGTTATACTCAGAGGGAGGGCATTAACTATGAGGAAACCTTCTCGCCGGTAGCCATGCTCAAGTCCATCAGAATACTCTTATCCATTGCTGCATGCCTAGATTATGAGATCTAGCAGATGGACGTCAAGACTGCATTCTTAAATGGCAATCTTGAGGAGGATATCTATATGCAACAACCAGAGGGGTTCATAGCTGGTCGGAAAGGTAACTTGGTATGCAAGCTGCAAAAGTCCATTTATGGGCTTAAGCAGGCATCCAGGAGTTGGAACATCCGATTTGACCAAGCGGTTAAGTCGTTTGGTTTCATACAGAATCTGGAAGAACCTTGTGTATATAAGAAGTGTGAAGGGAAAGCGGTGGCTTTTCTTGTGCTTTACGTTGACGACATTCTACTCATTGGAAATAATGTAGCGGTATTGTCAACGGTCAAGGTTTGGCTAGCTAGTACTTTCGATATGAAGGATCTAGGAGAGGCGAGCTATATTCTAGGGATAAAGCTCTTTAGGGATCGCAAGCGAAAGATAATGGGATTATCTCAAGCTGGTTATATCGATAAAGTGTTAACTAGGTTTTCAATGGATAATTCGAAGAAAGGTTTGTTACCTTTCAGGCATGGTTTAGCGTTCTCCAAGGACCAGTGTCCTAAGACACAGGAGGAGAGGAATCGCATGGTAGGAATTCCATATGCTTTGGCAGTTGGAAGTCTCATGTATGCGATGTTATGCACTAGACCTGATATTTGTTTTGCCATTAGCATGGTTAGCAGATATCAATCGAATCCAGGTCCAGAGCACTGGACAGCCATTAAGCACATTCTTAAGTACTTGAGAAGGACTAAAGATTACATGCTTATGTACGGCGGTAGTGAGTTAATTCTAGTAGGATATACTGACTCGGACTTTATGTCAGATAAAGATTCGAGGAAGTCAACATCCGGACATCTCTTTACCTTGGGAGGTGGTGCTGTTAGTTGGAGGAGTATTAAGCAGAAATGCATTGCAGACTCAACTACAGAAGCTGAGTATGTGGCTGCTTCTGAAGCCGCAAAGGAAGCTGTTTGGCTCAAGAAGTTCCTTATGGAGCTCGAGGTGGTACCAGCGTCATTGTCACCTATTACGCTTTACTGTGATAATAGTGGGGCAGTGGCTCAGTCCAAGGAGCCAAGGAACCACGGGAAGGGAAAGCATGTAGAGCGGAAATATCATCTTATCCGAGATATTGTTCAACGTGGAGATGTGACTGTCACCAAGATTGCCACCGCTGACAATCTTGTTGATCCGTTTACAAAGGCCTTGCCACAGAAGGTTTTTGATCGTCATCTAGATAGTCTAGGTCTTAGATGTAATTCTGAATGGTTATGAGTGCAAGTGGGAGTTTGTTAGGTTTGTGCCCTCAAACAATTACTTTATATATGAGACATTGACATTTTAATATATGGATATCAGCTTTACATTTAGTTATGTATGTTTCTTTCATGAGATGATTGTTATCCTTAAGTATCATAGTAAGTAATTCGTGTATGTATGAGATACATACAAGTGAGATACGAATTACTGTTCTTTGTTACTTAGAATGTGTCATAGTGGATGATGAGACTGGATATCTCATCAGGTTTACGATGTAGCATGATTAACTACCATTGGATGGAGTGATTAATCTCAATCACTAGAGTATAACTCTTAGTTAACATGCTAGTGCTTATAGTGCATTGACGGACCTGAGCTTTCTTATTGACACTCAAGACTGTCAATCAGTCGATAGGAACTCATAACTTGTATAAGGTACGTGTTCTTAATCTTGAGACGATTATGAACACAGACTGTGGATATGGCTGCTTTGACTTACCAATCAGTGAGGTCTATAGAAGATTAACACCTGGGTATCTTGGGTATGTCATATTCATAGGGTTGTGAACATATATTGTCAAGACAGAATCTACCCTCTGTTTCAGAGTAAGCATTCCCTTGAGAATGTCACCAAGTCGATTACTGAGTACTGCAGTCTTGTTGATAAGACTTATCAACATGTTTGGTAATCATGAGAGGTGAATGGGACTCAAGGAATACAAGAAGTAATCATGATTCAGGTTGACAGTAACAATTATCCGACTACCTGAATATGATTACGAATGCTGAAGGTAGAGGGACATTAGTACAACATACAAGTCTAGTTATCACTTCGGATATGTTCTTTTGTGTTGGAGTTCAGTTATCGTTTTATAGTAGAGTAAACGTTAACTGACCAGTTAGTTAGTTTGCTGATCAAAGAGTTTGGTCACGGTAATTAACAAACTAGTTTGAGCCAACAATAAAGAGCCTAGGAGGTCCCACTCTTAGCTCCGCCAAGGATACTTGGAAACACACATGAGGAAGTTGTCAAGACAAGTTCGATCGATTGAAGTATGTTCGATCGATTGAAGTCTTGGCAGTCTCGATCGATCGAGAATGGTTCGATCGATCAAAGGTTCGATCGCTCGAAGTCTAGGTCGGTTCTGGAAATCTATAAATAGGGCAGCTGCGTTCCGGAAAAGGAGTTCGTCGTTTTTATTAACCAGACGCTGCAGAAACTGTTTAGTCTTCCTAAACCTTCCAATCCTCTATATTAGAGATCCCACCATCTCTAGTCTTTCCGGCAGGCATCCGCAGGAGACATAAGGGTGAAGACAACCTAGTGGAGGCTGCTACATCACCAATGTTGAAGATATCATAATTGGGTTCAAGACACCAAGGTATAATCTTGTCCCCTCTTATGCGCATCTGTAGAATTAGTGAGTAGTAGATCCTAGGATACCAATCAGTTATTATAACTGAATCTTTTCCGCTGTGTGTTTAAAATAATTTTTTAAACCGGTTTTTCCTACAATAACATCAACATCAAACTCATTTAGAGAACTTCCAAGATTGTTGGAAAGACTTATTTTTATTTTAAAAATAACCTCAAGAATACATGGAAATGCATTGAGGTTGTAGTCACCATCTATCAAACATGTTTTTGAGGTCAAGAGCTACTATCCATAAGGATTCACTCACCTCAAACTCATGTCAACATCTAGATGATGATGAACTAGTAAGTAAACAAGAAGAAGAAAAAGAAATGAGATAAGAGAAGATGAACATCAAAGTAAACAAACAAGTATATAGCAATCAATAGATGATTTTGGACTTGTAGCTTGATGTTTCACTCATATATGGTGACTTTAGACATAGAAAAAGCTTCCTATCTCACAAATACTCACTAAAATGGTAGTTGGGTGTATTGAATGTGAAGTAAATAGAAGTAATGAAGTAAAAACAAAGTTTAGAACTCACTTTCTTGTTTGAAAATCCAAGAAGGAAGCTTCTTTTCTCTCTACTCTAACCATATCTCTACAACTTTTTCTCTAAAACTGTTCAAAGCTTGCATTTGACACCCCCAAAATGAGAAGTCAAGGGGGGTTTATATAGGCCAATTTGGGGTGGTTTTGGGGTTGTAGAAGTACTCCCATTGGTCCCAAACAATTGAAAACATAGAGCTACGTCGTTTTGGTTTCTAATTAATCAAAATGGATCCCCCAAAAGAAATTATAAAAATGGACTGCTCTGGAGTAGAGTGTCGCGGCAGCACTGGGCCTGTGCCGTGGCGGCAGTGGGCCAGTTCCGCGGCGGCACTACTCCTCATTCGTCCAGATAATTCTTTTTAGGCCCCCAGAGGTTTCGGTATTCTCGAAAAGTCCCTATTTCGTTCGAAATTCACAAAAAATGCATACGAACTCCAAACTGAGCTTGTGATATACCGTTGGAAAGTTAATGGAGTCTATTTTCCATAAAAAAAAATAGTTTAGAGATAGGTCACTTTTAAAAGTTTTGCGGTATTCGCGATAAAAGCCGATTTGATCGTCTTTTTCACCTTCAAAAATTCATAATAAATTCATTTTAAATCCAAAAATTATGTGCGATATACCATTGGAAAGCTATTGACCTCTAGTATCCGTGAAAAATATTTGAAAAATGATATGGTGCTCCAGTTTTAAAGTGAACTTTTGGTCAAACTAGTTGTGGTAGGTTCTAATGTGATATGTGTAAGAGATATGGATGGGTATAACACGTAAGCAGGTTAGTATAGGTGGAACAATAGATAAAATATGATAAATAATGCAAACGATGCGGAATATTAAATATGTAAAAATATAGCATAATAATGAGATTCGGAGAGACCCGGATCGGATGAGAACCGAAGTAGCCCCAAGTGAGAGAGAGAGAAAGCAGTACGTGTCTGGGAGTTATGTATGCTAGAGTACGTTCAAAGGGCGGTAAACAAGTATTAACATGGGGTGAAGTATAGGGTGAAACGAAGGGTCTGGGAAACCGAGGGTGTTGGTGGAGACGAAGGGTCAAGGCGAGGCGAAGGGCAAAGTAAGGCGAGGGGCCTTGCGGTTCGAAGGGTCTGATTGTGCTCGGGACAATGGGAATATTTTGTAAATGGGTTGGAGGAGTAGTCACTGTTGATCTTTTGCAGTAGTAAAGGCTTCTTTGTGGTTGTCTTGGTTCTGTTGGATGTAGTAGATGAAACTACTATTTATACCGAAAGTCATATGAGGCTGCTAAGTTTTGATGTGGTGGGGAGAAGCTGAGTTGGCATTCTCTGAGTGGATTGTTTGTTTTAGGTAGATGGACGGTATGGATGGTTTAAATGCTCATGTTTAAGGTAGGTGGAGGTATTGAATGAGATGTTGATCTGTCATGGGCTTCGGGAGAAACAAGTCAAATAGAGAAGGTATTGTCCCTCGGTGGCAGACGAAGGTTGTGGGGTTAGTCAAGGGGGAAAGATATGTTATTGGTGCAGAGGTTTAAGCGAGTGAAGATACCGAGGCTCATGCTATTGGTGCAGAGGATTAAGTGAGGGCGAGTGTCGAGGCTGCAAAGGGTTAAGCGAGGGCGGGAACCAAGGTTCTCTTTTATTGGTGCAACGCAAGCTTGAAGTGACTGAGCACTGTTGGTCAAGGGTTTAAGCAAGTTTTACGCTAATGGGCTTCGCCCATTGGTTGTGAGACTGGTCGAGGTCAGGCACGTGAAAGTCACGTGTCTCTCTCTCTCTTTGGGACCAACCCTAACCTTGCCCATGGGGCGCAGGGTAGGGAGATGCCTTCGATTCTAGCCACCTAGCCATGAGCTTCCGAAATCCCAACGGACTTGAGCCACCCATAGGTACTGCTTCCGGACCAAGGGTGGGTGTCCGAAAGGTGAGTGTGTGTATGTTTGAAGTGTGCTTCCTTTGAGGGCTACTTGAGATGGGCTTTGTTTGAATAAGGCTTCGGAGTGGAGTCATACGTAGTGGTGCTTCGGAGTGGGCTACTTTGGGCATTCGGAGAATAAGGCTTCAGAGTGGACTCGTAGGCTTCGGATTCCGAAGTGAAGCTTCGGAGTGGTGAGGCTTCGGAGTGGGCTCATCCGAAGTGGGCCTTCGGAGTGGGCTCATTAGGGTGGGCCTCGGGGTGAGTTTCTCAGTCGTGGAACTTTATAGTGCACTTCGTAGGGTGGGTCTTGTTGTAGCGATTGTTGCTGGTGGAGCCCATATTGGTACAGGTGGAGTCGTTGGTGATGTGTACTGGTCAAGCTGTATGAGCGGTCAACTACTATCTACATTAGCCCCCATGTCCGTATTCTAGGCGTGAAGCGGCTAGGATGCGGGCATAATCCTTGCGTTTCTTTCTGAGATTATTTTCTAGTAATGAATGGACATCTCGTCTTTTGCGGGTGGCACTGGTGTTCTGGTAACTTTGTTGACAGTTTGATGGATGTCTTAACTTTTGCAGATAGTACTGACTTTCTGGTGAAGTTTTTTATGGCGAACTTTTTGATAATGTGAGACATGTTCCAAGTCGTAGAGAGCTATCTAGATTATTACTATATGGGGCCAGAGTGTTTTGGCGATGGCCTGAGGTAAAAAAAAGTTTTGCCTAGTATATTTCTAGAGATCTTGTCTATCAGTGCAAAAATGGGGAGGGAATGTTTTCATCAATGCACAAGTCTTATTTGACTGTGTGCGCTCCATCTGGGTGTCATGCTTCTTCGTGGTGCTTGGGGCGAGTGAATGATTTATACTTCCTTCCTTATATATTAAGGATGAGGTTCTTAATTGTGGGATAGTTGGTGGTGCCGTTGTGTTTTTTTGTCAGCCGTTGGGAGGCCCTCTTTGGCAGGAGCATTGGGCTACCGAGCTCGAAGCTTTAGCCTTCGACGTTCTTGCCACAAGGTCTCGAATCGGATGATATTTTCAGGTGAAGCGGCGGCTCAGCTCTGTTCCCCATTTCGAATTGGACTCTACTAGGCGCATGTGTGCGCCCATTTTATTGTATGTATTGGGTCTGTTCCATGGTGCACCCATTATCCTTGAATTGATGTATGTATTGGGTCTATAACCTTATCTTTTTATGGTATTGAGAATTCAAAATTTTTTTTTGTTTGAGATTGTGCATTTTTGTTTTCACATTTCTCATGGCGTATCATTCTTTTGATGAGTGGTGGTATGGAGAAACCCAGAGATATTAATAATGTGGAGAAAAAGAATAGAGGGAGGGGAGCATGTTGCTCGCTTTGTCCCTTGATATCAATATCAGAAGGGGGGTTTGTACCTGCACCACCCTTGTGAGGCTAAAAGATAGGGAGCGTGACGCTTGTCCCATCCTTGGGAGAGGGAGAGTATGTTAGTTATGCCGCACAAGTGAGAGAGTGCGTATTGCTCGTGCTACCTATATGGAGATATGGAGACTAGAGTCGTACTCTTTGGGGATTAGAGATTATGACAGTACCATTTGGAGATAGGGAGATTAAGGAGAGAACGTGATGTTTATGCCATGTCGCAATGCAGATTTGGAGATAAGGAGAGAGCATATGGAGACACAGAGATGAGGGTCGTTCCCTTCTTTGGAGATATAGGGATTAGGGGGAGAGCGGATGCTCGTGCCGCCCCTCTGGTGGAGAGCGCGTTGCTCGTGCCACCCTTCTCAAAGGGGAAGAGCGTGTTGCTCGTGCCATCCTAATAAGGCCAGATGGGGAGACCGTGATGCTCGTGCTACCTTATCGAGACAGGAGATAAAGGCCGTTCCCTTCTTTGGAGATATGGAGATTAAGGGGGAGCACAGAGCTCATGCTGCCTTATTTTTTTGGAGATATGGAGATTAGAGGGAGAGCGGGTGCTCGTGCAGTCCCTCTGGTGGAGAGCACGATGCTCGTGCCACCCTTGTCTAATGGGGAGAGCGTGTTGCTCCGGCCGCCCTAGTTAGGCCCCTCAAATCAAAGTGGAGGATGTTATCCAAGCCACTCAAGTGGGATAGGGGGAGAGCGCGATGCTCGTGTCGCCTTATGGAGAGTGGAGCTCATTCGTTATGGAGAGATGGAGAATAAATCGTAACAATACTGATAGTGATAGTGGAGTTATTGAGCGTTTGTCGGCAGTGTAGACTATATGTTGGTGATTACTCATGCTATGATGTATCATTTCGATGCATCAAAGTACTTGTACTGCTTCGAGAGGGTATAGGGTGAGAGTATGACGTGTTTGGTTGTCACAATTTTGAAAAATTCTCGTGCTTTGTCCTGCTTAGAGATATAGACCCACTAAGCTTTGTGCTTTGTTGTACCAATAGTGAAATAATGCAAACGATTTCCCGAGCGATGCAAAGAACAGCTATCGAGTAAGCTTTCGAGTAAGCTTCAGCAGGGTACTTTGAGGGTGCAAGAAAGACCCTATCTGAGTGAATGTCATTCATATGTAGCTTGGTTGCTTAGTCATTTTGAGGCTATAAGCTGTAGCAGCATATCGCTGGCCAAAGAGCAAATGCTGGCGGCATCATGTCACTGGTAGAGAGTGAATTTGCTGGTGGGGGAACAAATGGAACATGTTGCTAACCAGTAAGTGGTGACAGCGTGTTGCTAGAGAGAGATCAAGTGGTGGTTGTGGCAACATGTATGTTACTTGCTGCTGGCAAGAGAGCAAGTGGTGGTAGCATTTCTTGTGGCAAGCATGTTTGTAGGGACTTCGTTTTGATGGTGGTCTTTGGGATAGTGAACTTGAAAATTTTGTATCTTCCCGAGGGCTCCCCCTTTCTTTTTCGTTTTTTTTTTCTTGGCTTCCATGTTGATGTGGTGATGGTGAGTCGAGCCAGGATTTGTCAGTCCATTACATTAGTTCTACCAACAACAAGTGTGTTGTGACTTTTCGTACATTATAGAGCTGGTCATTGTAAGAGGCATGCTTAGTGGAGCAATAACTAGCTGGAGAGAGTGAAGTTGACCAACCGTTGGGCCTTAGATTTGTATGGAGAAAAGACTTTTTGGAGAGTGAGCTCTCTAAGATTGAGCAAAAATATTGGCAGTGCTTGTAACTCGGATGGTCTATTTGTCTGCCTATCAATGACTGTGGACTCCATGAGGGGTACAAAGACTGTTTAGATCAGCGGATCCCTTCTCCTCCCCCTTAAAAAGAAATAACAACTGGCAGCTTAGATGGAGCATTTCCTTCTCCCATTGTAAAAGGAGATGAGAAATGGTAGCTAGGGTAGAGGGTTTTTCCTTCTCCCACAGAAATGAAATAGAATAGTTGTAATGTTGCATGTGGATAGTATAGAATTCTTTCTGTTATAATGTATTTGTGTACAGGTATGTGGGTGGGTTGTGTTGGGAATAAGTTTCTCTGGTGCGGGGATAAGAGTGGTTGGTTGTGCTGGTAAAGCAGAGTTGTGGCAATTATCTTGAGTTTAATCTGCCTGTAATGTATCTTTTTCTGTATCGTTGGAGGCTCTTTTTTTGTGTGTTTTGGTGTTTGGTTGTAGGGCCAAAAGAGGGAGTTATGAGTAGGAGAGAATCAGAAGTAAAAGATATCATGAGTCCACAGTGTGAAAGATCTCGTGGGTGCAGAGTGAAAACTCTTGAGATTGCCTTGGGTCTGCAGATGGAGATTCAACGAGTAAAATGGGCCGCAATTTCTCAAAAGGATATTTAACAAGTGAAACTTGCCATGGACACGCGAATTGAGATTCAACAGATGAAATATGCCACGGTCTGATGGGTAAAATATTTCATAGTACTCAGATGGAGATTAAGCGGGTGAAATGTGCCGCCATCCGCAAATGGAGATTCATCGGTTAAAATATGTCGCTGTTCTCTGATAGAGATTCAGCGGATGAGACGTGTCGCAGTTCGCGGATAGAGATTCAGCAGATGAAATGTGCCGCGGTCCACAGATGGAGATTCAGCAGATGAAATATGCGAGGTTCGCGCCTGCAGAATGGGTTTTTTTTTTTACTGATCCAAGAGTGAGGAGTTTGAGATGATTCCCAGAGAGAGTGGAGCTTCAGCGGATGAAACATGGCGTGGTCCGCAGATGGAGATTCAACAGATGAAATGTGCCGCAGTCCGCGCCTACAGAATGTTATTATTTTTTCTTTTGGACTGATCCGAGAGATGGAGAAATTTGAGAGGATTTCGATAGAGAGTGGAGCTAGGGAGAGAGATGGGTGGTCCGAAGGGGGTGGGGTCCGGAGGTTGGTGGCGGCCGGAGGGAGGGAGAGGGGGGGGGGGGGGCCGAAGGTAGGAGGGGCCGATGCCCCATTTTTTTTTTAGTCCGGGTGGAAAGAGAGAGATCCAAAGATGTGTGGGTTCTGCAGGGTAGGAGTTCCAAAGGGTGTGGGTACGGTACCCTTAGGGGTTCCGAAGGGTAGGGGGTTTCCGAAGGGGGTGGGTTTCCGAGTGGGAGACAGTGTCAGAGAGATAGAGAGTTTCGAAGAAAGAGAGAGAGCCTCGGAGAGAGGGGTCCGAGAGAGGGAGGGTTGGGTTCCAAATGGGAGGGTTTGGGGGAGGGTTTCCGAGTGAGAGAGAGAGTGTCGGAGAGATAGAGAGTTTTGGAGAAAGAGAGAGAGCCTCGGAGAGAGGGGTCCGAGAAAAGGGGGGGGGGGGGGGTTGGGTTCCGAGTGTTTTTTTTGTTGGTCGAGGGGCCCAAGGAGAGAGTGGAGGAGAGAGAGAGAGAGAAGGAGGAGGAGGAGGAGGAGGACTCGGGTTGGGGTCCAAAAGGGGGGGGGGGGGCAAGATTCATATTTTCTTCTTCCTTTTTTTTTTTTTTTTTTTTTTGAGGTGGTGGGGCCATAGAGAGAGAAAGTATAGAGAGAGTGTGAGCCGAAGGTGGTGCTTCGGAAGTGAGTTGTCCCTTTTTTTTTTTTGAGCTATAACTCCGAGTTATTAACTTGTTAGCTCTTAAATCTTTGAAATTGAAGTGTGTGTGGTCCACACCATAACACACAACTACACTTCATCCTTCATTTTTATTGGACCAAATGAAGGCTAGAAGGAAAAAAAAAATGTGTTGGACCAAATATATAGGTTGAGTTCAAAAGAGGACAAATGTGAGTAGCCGCAAGTAAGGGGGATGAAGTTGAGCGTCGAAGGTGAGTAGCCGCAAATAAGGGAACGAAAGTGAGTAGCACCAAATAAAGGGCGAAGGTCCCCTATAGCCGAAGGTCCAAAAGTTTGCTTACTCAAAGCATATAACAATAAAATAATTTATTATTTAAGTGGGACCCAGATGTGGAGGGTTAGTTTCGGATGTGGGCGCCGAAGGTGAACTATGCTTTTTTTTTTTTTTGTTTTGGGGTATGTACCTTCGGAAGTGGACATTTTTTTTTTTTTGTGATCCGAAGGTCATTTGGGAGGGGGGTAGGTAAAGAGCCGAAGGGTCATTTGGGGAGGGGGGTAGGACATAGGTTTTTTTTTTGTTGTAGTGTTGGATTTTTTTTATTAATTATTATTTTGTGGGCCATGGAGAGCCGAAGGTCATTGGTGGTGGAGTCTTCTTGTGGTTTTTTTTTTTTTTTGCTAAGTAACCCGAAGGGTCATGGAGGGAGCCTTCTTCCTTTTTTTTTTTGTTCGGAAAGTGAGGGGGGTGGGTATTCCGAACGTGGGTCCGAAGGGGTGGGGGGGTTTCCGAATGTTTCCCATTTTTTTTTTGTTTATATACCTTATATATATATATATTAATATATTAATATATGTATATATGTTAGGATGTAAAGATAGTGTGAGATGCACCACCACATGGGAGTAGCTACTTGCATGGGCTGAGTCAGTAATTTTGGTCGGGGGGTTTAAGCTATACAGGGGTTCGGGGGCTGCGCCTCGAGATGATTTTTTTTTGGAGTTTATTTATACATAATGGCGAATTTTTTTTTTTTTTAGGGATATGCTTATAATATGAAACTAATTGGTGACTCGTAAATATTGCATAGTGCTTTTTCAAAATTGTAGGGGGGTCTATTTTTAAAATGCATAAAATTCTCGCACTAAAAGTGTAGTTTTCAAATTAATGGCACTAAATTAAGCCTTGTATCCTTTTAAGGGGTCAAAACATAAGTTGAGGAGGACCTAAAATATATATGTATATATGTGTGTGTGCATAAGAGGGTTAGATGGGGGAGGAGAGAGAGAGAGAGACGAACGGGGTAGGTGGGCCCATGGTTGGGGCTTTGGGTGAGGGAGCCGAGAGAGAGAGAAAGGGATGAAGGGGGTTGGTGGGCCCAAGGTTGGGCTTCGGGTAAGGGAGCCGAGAGAGAGAGGGAGAGTGACTAGCCACGGAAGGGGCTAGCGAGAGGGAATGGTGGAGAGAAAAAGTCGGGAGACCAAAAAAAATGGGACTGTTGGCATTGGTCTTTTCCAAGTATTCAATTTACTTGATAGATAGTATCATCACTTTAAAATAAAATATAATAAACTTTGGCTCATAAATGTTGAGATGAAACAAAGTTGAAAGTAATCTGTGCACTAATTTTTAATAATTTTTTTGTAAAACTTGTACTAATTCATGATACATCCCTTAGGTTAGACGTTGTATGCTTAAAAGTGATAGATGACCAAGAAATTACATGGTGTGGCTAAGAGCAAATGGACATGTTTGACTTTTTGACAAAAAGAAAGTTTGATTTGTTTGATTTTGTCTTGCTGTATATTTTAAAAAATGATAGTTTTAGAAAATAAGTAAAAAATGTATACCAATTTTCTAAAGTATAGACAATAATTTTGGAACATTCCAAAATAAAATAATGAACTCTTGAAATGAAACGAAGAGAGTAAATATTGAGTATCATGATGATACTAGGTAGGAGACAGAGATAGAGAGAATTGTTGACGAGAGGGCTTTTTGTTCCTTTTATTTCTATTTTTATATTTTTTTTTGTCTGAGTAGCGATGGATTAGACGATTGTCGATGGTAGTTGGGGCTGGCGATGGGAATGCAAGAGAGAAAGTAGGGAGGTGGGCCCAGAGCTGGCGACGGATGAGGGAGGTGAGAGAAAGTGAGGCGAGAACAAAGAGGGGATGATGTTTTCTTTCTTTTTTTTTTAGTGTGGTGTGGGCCCCTAAGAGACAGATGGTATTACCGTATTAGAGTGAGAGAGAGCCCTGTAGAGTGAGAGGGAGCCGTGTGGTGCAGTGGAGAGAAACCAAATGGGTTGGACTGAGAAAGTGAGGGTGGTTGGGGAGTACCTCAGTACCCGTGGGGGAATGCAATATATGTGTATATATATATATATATATGATATATAGAGAGAGGTGAGGAACCCGAGAAATAAACTTTCATCTTATAGTATCTGAAAGTGAGAATGAATTGGGTGTAGGAGGCCTAGCATGGTGGTCATTTGGATATGAATCATGATGGTGACCATTTTCGTTTTCTATTTCTTTTTTCATTTTTAAGACAAACGGGGCATAGTAGATTTTAGATGCCCAGTTTGTGATTGTGTAGACTATTTATGACTAGGAAATAGTAGGGTGTAGCAATGTGCATGTGACAAGTTTGACTTTTTGACCAAAAAAAAAATACTCTGACTTGTCATCATTTTTTCCTTCGATGGTCATTAGAGACAATTCAAAAAGTTACAAGCTTTTGTCGATAGGGATGGCAATGGGGTGGGTTTTTCGGGTTCCCCGCCCCGTCCCGCCCCGCCCCGTCCCTAATAGGTAGGGTATGGGGGAGGCTTAATAGGGTTAGGGGCGGGTACGGGGGAGGTTTTCAAAACCCGGGTCGGTGTCGGGTCGGGGTCGGGGTAGGGTCAAAAAACTCACCCCCGCCCCGAATATACTTGTATTTATATTTTTACCCCTCAATAGTTATGTGTATTACCATTTTAAAAAAAAAAACTGCACTATTAGGGAACTAATTTGGTAAGTTAAAAAAAAAATACACTATTAGAGAAAAAAATGCATTAAAAAAATTACTTTTTCAATTTGTGTACCGAAAAAAAAACATAATCGGGGCGGGGCGGGGGCGGGGGCGGGGAGATCACTACGCGGGGCGGGGCGGGGGCGGGGTATGGGGACCCCGTCCCATACCCGCCCCGTTGCCATCCCTATTTGTCGATGAGCACTTTATTCTGAAATGGTTTAGAACATGTCTTTTTTTTTTGACAAAAAAAAAATTTAATAATAATAAAAAAAAAAAAACAATTTAAGTGACTTACTTCACATTTTGGAGATAATGTTACTGAAAAATGATTTAAAGTAAATTCAAATTTTGTCAAAATGGTGACTTTTGACTTTTGCTAATAAATTGTAAAAAAGAATGGAAACACAACAAAAGTGATTTATAAAACAAGTGTTAACCCCAAGTATCTGCGGTTGAGCAAAGGCTAAGCCGAACCCTTTTTTTATGTACTTTGATTAAGATGGGGGTACTAGTAGTGTTGGAGTGTGAGTATCACAAAGTTGGAGCAATGTTACAAAGTGGACATATATATATATATATATATATATGTGCGTGTGTATGGGAAGATAGAGAGGAAGCGAAAAATAAGAGAGATGCTGACTTGCAAATAGGGATGTTGAGCATTGGTAGTATTAGAGGTTGTCGTTTGCATTTGCTAACCATGCTTGCGAGTATACCTCCCACTGTGGTCGCCAAAATGTGGTAGGTTCTAATGTGATATGTGTAAGAGATATGGATGGATATAACACGTAAGCAGGTTAGTATAGGTGGAACAATAGATAAAATATGATAAATAATGCAAACGATGCGGAATATTAAATATGTAAAAATATAGCATAATAATGAGATTCGGAGAGACCCGGATCGGATGAGAACCGAAGTAGCCCCAAGTGAGAGAGAGAGAAAGCAGTACGTGTCTGGGAGTTATGTATGCTAGAGTACGTTCAAAGGGCGGTAAACAAGTATTAACATGGGGTGAAGTATAGGGTGAAACAAAGGGTCTGGGAAACCGAGGGTGTTGGTGGAGACGAAGGGTCAAGGCGAGGCGAAGGGCAAAGTAAGGCGAGGGGCCTTGCGGTCCGAAGGGTCTGATTGTGCTCGGGACAATGGGAATATTTTGTAAATGGGTTGGAGGAGTAGTCACTGTTGATCTTTTGCAGTAGTAAAGGCTTCTTTGTGGTTGTCTTGGTTCTATTGGATGTAGTAGATGAAACTACTATTTATACCGAAAGTCATATGAGGCTGCTAAGTTTTGATGTGGTGGGGAGAAGCTGAGTTGGCATTCTCTGAGTGGATTGTTTGTTTTAGGTAGATGGACGGTATGGATGGTTTAAATACTCATGTTTAAGGTAGGTGGAGGTATTGAATGAGATGTTGATCTGTCATGGGCTTCGGAAGAAACAAGTCAAATAGAGAAGGTATTGTCCCTCGGTGGCAGACGAAGGTTGTGGGGTTAGTCAAGGGGGAAAGATATGTTATTGGTGCAGAGGTTTAAGCGAGTGAAGATACCGAGGCTCATGCTATTGGTGCAGAGGATTAAGTGAGGGCGAGTGTCGAGGCTGCAAAGGGTTAGGCGAGGGTGGGAACCAAGGTTCTCTTTTATTGGTGCAACGCAAGCTTGAAGTGACTGAGCACTGTTGGTCAAGGGTTTAAGCAAGTTTTACGCTAATGGGCTTCGCCCATTGGTTGTGAGACTGGTCGAGGTCAGGCACGTGAAAGTCACGTGTCTCTCTCTCTCTTTGGGACCAACCCTAACCTTGCCCATGGGGCGCAGGCTAGGGAGATGCCTTCGATTCTAGCCACCTAGCCATGAGCTTCCGAAATCCCAACGGACTTGAGCCACCCTTAGGTACTGCTTCCGGACCAAGGGTGGGTGTCTGAAAGGTGAGTGTGTGTATGTTTGAAGTGTGCTTCCTTTTAGGGCTACTTGAGATGGGCTTTGTTTGAATAAGGCTTTGGAGTGGAGTCATCCGTAGTGGTGCTTCGGAGTGGGCTACTTTGGGCATTCGGAGAATAAGGCTTCAGAGTGGACTCGTAGGCTTCGGATTCCGAAGTGAAGCTTCGGAGTGGTGAGGCTTCGGAGTGGGCTCATCCGAAGTGGGCCGTCGGAGTGGGCTCATTAGGGTGGGCCTCGGGGCGAGTTTCTCAGTCGTGGAACTTTATAGTGCACTTCGTAGGGTGGGTCTTGTTGTAGCGATTGTTGCTGGTGGAGCCCATATTGGTACACGTGGAGTCGTTGGTGATGTGTACTGGTCAAGCTGTATGAGCGGTCAACTACTATCTACACTAGTCAAATCAGGGACCTCTAGAAGGTTCTAGGAACCTCTGGGAGCTCCCAGGAGCTGACGTTTTTGTATGTTTTTATTTTGAAACTCATTTTAGTACCTTTCACATGATCTAGCATGATCTCAAAACATTTCAGTGAATTTGGACGATTTTGGTCAAATCTTGGTCAAACCTGGTCAAACCTTGGTCAAACCTGGTCAAACCTTGGTCAAATCTGGTCAAACCTTGGTCAAATCTGGTCAAACCGGTCAACAGGGACTTTCTGGGAACTTCTGGTACTTCCGAGGGTCTCTGGGAGCCGACAATTTCATCTGTTTTGCTTTAAAACTCATTTTACCACTTTTCTTACGACGCAGTATGTTTCCAGAGCTTTTGGTCCCAAATTTGGGAGTTTCCGAGCTTTCTGGGGTATTTTGTCCATTCTGAGGATTTTGAGAGATAGAACTAACTTCCAAGAGTCCTTTTTGAGTCTTTTTTTATCATTGTGAACCACCAAGCTATGGGTCTCCTAAATCTGATAGCCGACAAAATTGGGTGTCTACAATATGCTAGTGCATGTAGTGCATTAACGGACCTGAGTTAAACCTATTGGCACCTAAATGCTGTCATCGTCAATTGGAACTCAAACTTGTATAGGGATACATGTCCTTAATCCTAAGACAATTGTGGACACAAGTTATATGCTTAGTTGCTTTGACTTACCAATTAGTGAGGTATTACAAGATCAATACCTGGGTATATTGGGTAATCAGGTTTACAACGTTGGGAACATATATTGTCAAGATGGAATTCTACCCTCTTCTATAAAATGAAGAGTAAGTATCCCCTCAAGAATGTCACTAGGAGTGATTATTGAAAGCTGACCAGCCTTGTCAACAAAGTGTTTGTTGACATGTTTGGTAATCCAAGCGTAGTGAACGATACTCGAGGATTATAGGATGTATTCATTTATTAGGTCGATGGTATCTTAGAACCTACATCCTAATGATAAATACGAATACTATCTGGTAAAGGGACATTAGTATCATATTATACAAGTCTAGTAATCGCTTATGTATGAGTGATTTGTTCTTATGCACTGGAGTGCAATTATCATTTTATAGTGTTATTAATGATAATTGATTAACTATTGATTCCTTAGTTAAAGAGTTTGACTAGATGGAATAATAATTAATCAAAACCAGTAATTAAGGACCTAGGGGTCCCACTATTAGCTTATAAGAATGTTTAAATGTGAAGAAACAATGCAATAGGAGAATTGGGATAAAGTTGGAACCAATCGATTGGTGCAGCAATCAATTGCATCACTTATAACCGATTGGATGAGCAATCGATTGCCCTCTAAGGCAATCGATTGCCACTTTTGGCAATTGATTGGTACTTCGGTCAGTTCAAAAGTTTATAAATACAGAATCTGCTGGCAGAACATATGATACACATCTTTTATTCTCCCAGAAGTTCCAGTATTGTTTGTAGACTTCCCAAACCCTTCCTAAGGCTCACAAGTTTAACCTAAAGGGGTTTCCACCAAACCCCAGCATTCAAGCACATCTAAGAGTCATAGGAGTGAAGCTCGGTAGCACTGAAAGATCAAGAACACATTGGGAGTAAAGATCACTAGCGTCGAACAACGCTCACATAAAGTAGATTGAACTGCTCAGTACATATCACAACTTGACGATTTTGGACATGAAGAAGCTGAAGTCAAGACGCAGTTGTTGTTAAAATTTGAGGTCAATCAAAGATCATTTATTCCCTCTACTGAGCACATCTTTGTCGAATCAAAGTGATCGGGATTGAAGAGTTCTCGAAACGATTCCACAATTGCAAAGGTATATCTATACGTTTGTATGTATATTGATTGCATATAATATAAATGAGAAGTAGATCCTATTTGATTAATTTTTAAATTGTATCTGTATTCTGCTGTGCACTGAGATCCAATATTCCCTTCAATTAATATCAAAGCCATCTCGTTTATACTACTTGCAATTGGGTTATGAAGTATGATGAATTAGGATTAATCAATGTTAAATCCTTTTTAGAAAAGGATTCTTTGATTGTTAAGATCATCTAGTTTTGATCTTATTTCAATCCGATTAGTTTAGAACTTATTGGATTAATTAGAAAACGTTTTGGTTCCTTTAAAATACATAATTTGGTATTTTTCACGATCTAACATGGAAAATTGACTCTCTGGTGTAGTCCAGTCGATTGGTTCTATTTTCAATCGATTGGATAGGCAATCGATTGCCTTGCCTCCTTTTGGCAGTCCAATCGATTGCCTCCTTTTGGCAATCGATTGTTGCTACTAGAATGCAGCAATCGATTACTACCTGCAATTGATTGGCTTTGATAAACAATTGATTGGCTTTACTAGCAATCGGTTGCCTTTGGGTAGAATGTGTATTTTAGTTTTAAAATTTTAATATTAGTATCGTAAGTATTCTGGAGTATTTATATATAAAATTAATCTGAAAATTTTATTTTGAAATATTTTATTTTAAATATTTTGGATGTTTAGGTTTTAGAAAACCTAATCATGTGCACCAATGGAGTTTTCTAAGGAATCCTAGATAGTGTTGGACAATATGTTTTGTTTCGTCATGGAAAGCAATACATTAATTTAATTTGTGTATGCTTGATACTTTATAATTCTAATATATATATATATATATATTTGTGATTGTCGCGTATTTTTATTTTAAGAATATTTCATGCATGGATGTGTTTGGTATACATATTGTGTACATGTCAACTAACCTCTTAAGCAGGTAGCCTACTCTCTCATGGAAAGATTAGATGATTGTTTTAATTGATTTAAATTTCATTTAATTTGGTTTGTGGCATTGTAGAGGGAATTACAGTTTCAATCCTGTGCATAGGAGAACTGTTATGGTTTCCCTAGCCATTTATATGATTTAATTTTCCTAGATACTTTGTATAACTCTTCGGAGATAGGATTGTTGTAAATTAGTTTAATTGGAATAGCCACAAGTCCCAGCCATGTGATGGAGCCATGAATCTTGGAACTATGAAGATGGAGCCATGAATCTTGGAACTATGAAGATGGAGTCTTGAAGCTTGAAGCCTTGAGATGGACTATGGAGATAGTGCCATGAGAGAGATGGGCTTGTGTTTCATTGATGCATAATTATTTATTTAATTGTGTGCGAATGATTGCTTATGCATGTTTATGTACAAAATGTATTGTTTGTGAATACATGGGCAAAAATCATTAGTTTAGTCAAAATTAGTTTTCTTTAATTGATACATGGATAATTGGATTTTCTAAGTTTAGTCAAAATGAGTATTTTTGACACACTGATAAATATTAGATATTTATGGGTAATGGATAAACAATGGTTTTATTTCCAAAATTAAAAAAATTCTATTTGTTCATTGTGAGACTTAAGTTGACATAATCTTACATTCACTGCCTTCGTCATTCTTAATTTAAAAGGGTTTTTAAAATGAGTAAAATAGTTTTTTCAACAAGTTAATTAACGAGCTCTCCTGAGTTAATGAAAGATATAGTCAAAGAGAAGTCAAATGTTCAGAATATTGGAATGGCTTCATCTTCTGTAACGAAACCTAAGGGCCCAAGTTTAGAGAAGAAGAAGTAAGGCTCAAGGATAGGTGAGCCTATCCTAACTATTGGGAAGAAGGCGAGACTTGGAAAGGGAAAAGCTGATGATGGGCCAAAAGGAAAGTGTTTCCATTGTGGCGTGAGAAGGCATTGGAAAAGGAATTATGTGGAATACTTGACTGCCAAAAATCAAGGTATTATCCAATCACTAGTTTTAAAGTAAGTTGAAAAACTGATACTTCAACTACTTGGGGCACTGATTCTATTTCTTGATTACATCTGTAATTGTTGAAGGGGATTGGAAAAATAAGAATGTGTAGTGATTAGAAGGCCTTGATTGCTTTTGGGATCTGATGCAAGAGCTGCTATTAGATTAGTAGTTTTATAGTGTAATAAAACTTATGTAGTTGTTAGATGAATTTCAGTTTTAAATTAATAAATAATAATTTTACTTTGATTTTGGTACTAAAATTGTTAAGAGAAATTTGTTTTAATGTGATCTAATAACTTGTCAAGCAAGTATGGTGTATGTTTACTCTTATTTCTTGTATATTATCAAACATAGTATTTAAATAACTCATGGATATTTTACCATCTAAAAGATAGAACTTTTAACTAATTCTATAAACCTTTAGTTTTAGAGGCTAGATCATATTAATCTAAATAGGATAAATAGGGATTGAGGGATTAAATCCTATACTTTTTTGGTTGTTGAGACCACTGCCTATTTGTTAATCCTACTTAGAGGGTAATATGTTCATGTGACCTTTCTTTTGAAAGATTACACAACCGAAGGCTTATTAGAATTAGGGCATACTCACGTATGCGGGCCAATAAACATTAGAGTTACAAAGTAGTCTTGGCCATTGTAGATGCTGATATAGATTTACCTATTACACCTTCATCCTCAATCTTTTGAAAAAATTCAAAAGGTTTGGAATGAGGAGTTATTGGTAAAAGAATATAACTGCCTTTTGATTTGATCAAAATGGTAAGTATCTGTCTAATACGTTTGTTGTCTGTATGAGATAAGAAAGAGATTCTTTCCTAGTCGTTTGCACCTAGTGTGCCTCCACGGGATGGTGTAGCAAGTAAAAGGAACTATTTTCTGTTAGATATGACTGGATCATGAGATGAGGTATTTAGAGTTACTACTGTTCCTTGGGTTTTCTTGATGGAATCACAATGGTTGGTTGAGAACCAATTTTGGTAAAGGAAAGAAAATTTTAAGAAAGAAGGAGTAAAAGTTCATAGTTTAGTGTGAGACACTCCGTGCAAACCGAAGATGAATTATATTGATGCTTGAATCGTAGTTATCTTCTTGACGGAGGAATTGGGCTTATAGCTACAATTCCCCATTATCATCCAATGTAATAAGCTAATTAAATGCATAAATACCCTTATTATGAAGCTAGTGGTGGATTTGCAATCCTAGGTTCCATACACATATTTATCAAATCAACTTTTAATCACTTTCATAGTTAGATTTATTTACTTAGTTTCTTAGTTTAATTAAAATTAAAATTAAAATTATGTTTGCTTAATTAACTAGGTTTAGGTTTTAAAATTAAAGTGCTTTAGTATTTCAATCTCTGTGGGTTCGACCTCTACTTCCACACTACAAATCTTTTAAAGTAGAGTATACTTTTTATCTTGATTCTGACGAGATCAATTTTTGGCACCGTTGCCGGGGATTGCAAATTACTACCTTTAGTTTTAGAATCTTAGTTTAGTTAATTCGTAAATATTATATTAGATTTTATTTTTCTTATTTTTCGTTTTTGTTTTGAGTCACTAACTTTTCTTTTTATTTTGTAGTTTCTCGAGTCATTAAATTCTAGCATTGCGGAGTGGAAGAGCTTAGCACATCAAAGAAGCTTAAGCGAATCAATTGAAAATTTTCAAAAATAAAAAATAATAATAATAAAAAGGGCAAAAATTCAAGTAAATTGCTTCTTTTAAAATTCGCTTCAAACCACTATAAGTCAGGGTGCTGAGACGCACTATTTGCATTAGATCAGGGGTGATTTGCATGTGCATTAGCTAGGAAACCCGGGGCACTGGGTTTTGACGCGAATCACTGCATTATAAGATAATTGCATGCATCATAGTAGTGTTGTGTATCTGGTCTCTTTATTTGTGCTATTTCTTTGCTTAATTGGTTTGAGTCAGTCTTAGTTTAGATAAGTTCTCGTAGTGTATGTTCGGTACCCAGTCGAAGCAACCCAAGTTACACCCACTTAACCTCGAACTCGAACGTACTTTAAGAGTCCTTAGGTCATCAACCCAAGATTCTGGAGCTCAGTTGATGTTAGACGACGAATCAACGCCTAAGCCGTCGTCTTTGTTTGAGTTTGAAATCCAAAGCACTCTTAAATGCTTAAGAAAAACTAGAACTACTAATCTCGACCCTATTCCAATGGCCGACCTTGGAAACAATGGGAACAGCCAAAATAATAGAAATAACCCTAACATACCTCAACCTCCACCTCTAAAAGATTATTTCACTCCTATGGCTTATACACCAACTTCATACATAGAGTTGCCGGAAGTGACTGCGTCTAACTTTGAGATCAAGTCATTGACCATCATACTTCTTCCGTCTTTCCACGGTTATGTTAAGGAAGATCCATATCACCACTTAGGTGAATTTCAAGACATTTGTGCTACATTGAAAATTCAGAATTTAATTGATGATGAACTTAAACTGTGACTTTTTCCATTCTCTCTGAAAGATAAAGCTAAGTATTGGCTCCAACCTCGAACCGATGTCACACCCTGACATAGCATAAATATGGAAAACATTTAATTTCCTTTATGGACCCGTAGGCCGCGACAGTTTGAAGGATTGATTCCGTCCCAAACGTCGACCATCACAATATTTAAATCAAAGTAAGAGTAATCAAGGCTTACAAAATTTTCCAAAATTAATAATTATTGCAGCACGTGATCTACTAAAGGCACAACCCGCCTTGCAAATAAAATAATATCTAATATCTGTTACAGTCATCCTTATTTTAAATTTATTTTAAAAGCATAAGATAGTAGCAAAATAGTTTCTTCTTCTCCGATAGTCATAATCGATTCGCGTAGTCATACTACTCTGACTGGTTATGACCAAAAAAACCTAGACACGAATGTCCAAGGCGCATCAATACCGTCAGCTTTAAGAAGCTGGTGAGTATTAAAAACATATATTTGAATGTAAAACATAATCAATTACTATTTTCCATATCACGGTTCCATTATTCAATAGGTTAACAACATAGAAATGAATTCACTTATGAAACAGTAAGGGTGATATTATAATTCATCAAAAACATGTGATCGTGCATCAGACCCATACAACCATTCTCATCTCACCAACTCTTGTCTCTCGACAACACATCACCCCAACTCTCTCACTCTAGTATCTTTGAAACACTAAGATGACCACACTTTAGTATAGGGGTACCAGGGAGTGTCCAGTTTGCCTCACACTTTAGTACGGGGTACCATGGAGTGTCCAATGCCTCACACTTTGACCATACCACACATGTCAGGGAGTGTCCAGTAGGCCACACTTTAGCACTACCATAGGTGCTAGGGAATGTCCAAGTCGGCATCACACACTTTAGCACTACCATGGGCGCCAGGGAGTGTCCAGTTTTGTCACCGTCGCATTTCAAAGACACTCTAGCCGCAATATTGTAACATCACACTTTGGTACACCAATACCAGGGAGTGTCCACACACAATCTTAACCATATACTCTTTTCCACATTGACCACCACTCACCATGCATGAACAACTGACTCCACATGAATGACATGTGACTTAATACAGAAATATAAAGTACTGGGAACGATAACCATGGATATACGAGAAGAAATTGAATCTTACATGATATAAACAGTGAATTCATCAAAGAATACTTTGATATGCTTTTATCGCTACTAGATCACAAGTGGGTGTACTTTGAAGCAATGCCCTCAAAAATCAGGTATACTTTTTGTGAATGAATTACACATGAAAAGAAAGGTCTTTGAGTCTAGTTTCCAACACTTCAAATGGTGCGCGTTTTTGAGTTTTCTAGAGGAAGTTATGATTGTTTTACTAAAAGTCGTCAGTGCTGAAACATGCCAATCGATTGGTAAACATGCCAATCGATTGGTAAACATGCCCTGTTACGAATTTAAAGCCTATTTTTTACCCATTTTGAAATTCGATTGCAAACATGACTTGTAATATATGGTTCTCTCCGTTTTTCCGTAAGGATTATGAATATGTGATCGGATTTAGCCCATTTTGATCATAGCTCTTGGATTTTACAAAAAACCAAGAGGTGACAAAATTTTAATTCTAATATATTTTCTTATATGAATGAATTAAGCTCTATAACTTTAAACATAACATCTATGGACTGTAATATTTCATTTTTATCTATTAAAATGAATTTTGGTTAAGCTTGAAAAATCCACTTTTTCAAGCTTGAAGCGCCATGGATGAACACAACCATGATGATTCACAATTACATATATGTAAATAGAAATTAGAGCATAAATTACATTCTGAGTGAGTTCAAAATACTCACTAATTAAAGCTTGAGAGTAATTTGTTGGGAAAGGAGTTCAAATTAATAAACCCAATTCAAGCTATGGCTACGGTGTACATGAGCTCCCTCTCTCTACCAATTCTGTAAATACTCACTCTCTGAAGCTTTCTCTATTTTCAGTTTGTAAATAGCAGAATGTAAGGATGAGTGTATGTGGTGTGTATATATAAAATTTCTCTACTTGGAGCCCAAGTCCATTCAAGTTCACTCAACAATTTAAATTGATTTCTAATTAACCAAAAGCCTAAATGTACATATACGTATAAACATGTATACAATCTGTCATGTATTATAAGATGACATCAGGACTAGCTTAGGAGTTTCTAGGAGCTCATAGGGGTCAATTAAGGTGTTTGGGTAATTGGCTTTAGTCACAAGGATAATTCACACACAAATAGCATTGCCAAACAAGGCATAGCATAATTATTGGGTGAATTTAATGAGTTTAAAGCATATGTTAAGTCTGATTGATGTTGAATCCAAAATATGCGGGAGTTCATCGCGGCGCTAATAGTTTTCGTTCATTAACTAGTATTTCGCGGCGCGGTGATCACCACAAAATAAAGAAAATTCATTTCAATGTAGGAAATAATTTTCTTGTTTTATAAAAATACTGCTTGAGTCAAAAGTAAATATTTCCACCGTTTTGAAATACAGATTTGAAATCCAACACAGGTATTGTAGACACCCCGATTTTGACCAAACGTCAAATCCAGGGATTGGTTACCTCTTAAAAGACCGATGATGACAATGGCCGGTTACACTCGAAGATTTTCCAGGAAATTCGAAATCTTCAATTGATTCTTCAAGGCAAATTTCAAAATTAAAATAGAAAATATAAAAAAGGAGAAGGAAGAGAGAGAAAGTTTGGGTATTCGGGAGAAACCCGAACAATAAAGAACGTGTGAGAAACCCAGTCTGGGAACCAGTTTTTAAGAAGATAAAAATAAAAATAATAAAGAGTTCTTTTGAAAGAGATGGGAGGACAAAATAAATAAAAAATCTTGGAAAAAGAGAAAATACAAAAAAGAGAGTAGTATATTCAAAATATACCATGCACATGGTTGATACCATGCACATGGGGGATCTTAATACAAATATATATATATATATAGAATAGAAAAAAATTGTGTTTACACCAACATATTTTTGAAAAATCAAAAAGAGGGACAAAATTCAGTTAGCCCCGGCACGCGGAAAACGCGGCGGCACTCACTGAGTGCCGCGCCGGCACTCAGTGTTTGCCGCCCGGCACTCAGGGAGTGCCGCCGGCACCCGTCGAGTGCCGCTGGCTGTAACAGACTGCTTTTCTCACATGTTCTAGAAGAAATCTTTGCACATGGGTTTCCACCCCGAATTTACCCATTTATCCCTGAATTAATGGTCTATATAAACAAACTTTCACCTTCATTTTTGAGAGACTTGAGATATACTTGAACTTGAGAATTAAGAGAGAGAGATATACAAGAATCATATATTTTTTGAGAGAGAGAGAAGAAGAAATTCTTGAAGAACTTGAAGAATTTGAAGAATTTTGGGAAATCTTGGAAGGTTTTCACAAGAAGTTGAAGAAATACTTGAGGTCCTAGAGGTAACCTCTTAATCCTTGATAGAATTAGGACTATTCAATCACAAGTTCATAGTTCTAGGAACTTTACACATTTTCAAAACCTCTCTTCTTACCTCATTTCATCACACACCACTTAGAACTTGTGATTGAATCTCATAATATTTCATTGATTTGGATCTAATTGATGCCTTGGGTTTAAAATAAATTCAATTTTGAAGAGCTTGTGTTCTTAGTTTCTCTAGACAAACTTTGATTTCTTATTTCTACCATCTCTTGTGAGGCTCATGAGATCTTCCATATCTCATTGAACCTCTTTGAGTTTGATTATTTAATTTCCTATGATCTTATGATCTATATGGAGATTAGAATGAATCATAGTCTTAATCTATATATAATTAGTGAGATTCAAGTCCTAATCCATGACTTGAACCTCTTCATTAAGAAATCTTATGGAATCCTATTATATTCCAATGAGGTTTGAGTAGATTTTAACTTCATCTCTAACTCCAATGACCATCAAAGGGTAGGAGTGATAAGTTGAATTCAAACTTGGGTCCATAGGTTTGAGTTCTTTATTTGAGGATTTTGTGAAGTTCATCTCAACACTTCATCAAGATCCACTAGTATAGTATGCCTCATAGTCTTCAATGACCATCAAATGGTAGAAGAAGTAGTTTGGTTTGAGCCCCAACTTCATGTTCTAATAGTTGAGGCCAATCAATAAACTTGAGCTAGCAAAATGAAACAGTGGGTTCATAAACTGTTTTTGATCAAAGATTTTTAGTTTGAAATCCGACCGTTGGAATCGAATGAAACCAACGGGAAAATGTTCATAACTCATTGTTTTACCACTGTGATTTTTGTTTTAGTAAGATTTTGTGAATAGAGAGGTTGGATCATGGTTTTTGTGAGCTAATCACAATCTGTCCAGAGTTCTAGAATACTTTCAGAATAATAAGTCTGTTTTGAAATTAATAAATCAGAACCCTAATAAAGTTTTTGGGGTCTCAAATAATTTTTTATAAGTACCTTAATGTGTTAGGAAGGTACCCTAAAAAGATCTAAGTGTTTCTCATTTTTCTACTATTTTTAGAAAATCATACAAGATCTCTGGACAGAGAGTTGCAGAATCCTGAGTGAGGTCTAGTATTTTCAGTATTCCCGGAGATCTAACCGTTGAAACCTCGATTTTCTTTTTGGGTTAGAAACTAGACTCACAGAGGCATAACATATCCAAAAATCAGTAAGATCCAACCGTTGAAAGTATTTTATATCCATTTTTGAACGTCGGGTCTGCTCTCTGTAAATCACAAAAAACTGCTACTGTTTTTGTCTAATCTTATTTGTTTCAACTCAAATGGTCTCTTAATGTCTTGGGACTCAAACCATGTTTTGAATAATGATAATTTAGATTAAACCCAGAGGCTTAGGGATCCAAATTAGTGAATAAATTCATGTCTCATCCTTGTTCATAATCATTCATTCATTCATGTACATTGATGCTTATAGTTAGAACTAGTTCTTGGATGAAGTTGGACTTAGTTGAATTTAATTGAACATGACCTATGATTAATTACCTTTTGATATTATATCTTGTCTAAGGCATGTGTACTAACCTTTGTTTTGTAGCGCTTTGAGGTACAATTTCTCAACCCTTCTCTAGTTTAATCTATTTTATTGATTTTAATTGATTTTTCGACCCCATGTGCGACACCTTAGCTTAGGTTTTGCCTTATGTGTATATATGTGTTAGAGACCTTTCTTAGGTTTATTTTTGCATGCATTGCACGTTTGATATTCGCGGCCGGATCCCGGGTATGTTTTCTAGTTCTCTATTGCATATCATGATGTTTGCTAGTTGAATTATGTGACTTATGAATGATATTTTACCGTTAGCAATTTTGCACCCTTTCAACATGCTTGTGTTATGTATACCTACATATATGTATTAATTGAGGGCATGCTTAGATTATTAATTTGATTAAAAAGGATGTTGAGTAGAGGCCTATCGTGAGATAGGATGAAAGGGGGTGTTTTAGCCCGCCGGGCTCCTTCCCCTTTCATTCCATAATCCCCGGACCCAGTTTATCTTTGGTTTCGCAAAAGATCAGTTTGCTTTTATAATGGTTTCTTAATTTTTCCTTTTAAAAATTAAGTGGCGACTCTTTGAATTTGAAAATATTTGTCTTAAAAGTGGGTAAATTTTGAAAACCTGCGATATCCACAGGTATCACTAAGTTTATAAATTGCAGTTTGACCCAAAAAGAATTTTGACATGAAATAAAACAAGAAATAAAATTTAGAACATGGGATTTGCAAATTAAATAACACTCGGAATACAGAATAAATGTGAAAATGCAAATTAAAAATTAAATGAAATACAGGTTGTTATAGCCGAACACTATAAGAACATGGGAAGGGTTGCACACTGCGTTCTTACAAAAGTTATTCCCTATCACCTGAACCATTCAAATCCGAAAATCTATAACGAACTTTACATTGCAAGATGGTGAAACACTATATGATACGTGGGAACAATTTAAAGAACTTTTATGCTCGTGTCCTCATCATCAAATCCCTAAATGGCAATTGGTACAAGTTTTATACGAGGAGCTTGTCCCCTCTGTTCGCAACAAAGTTGACATTGTTTGTGTGAGGACATTCCTCCATAAAAGTGCTGACGAAGCTTGGAAAATATTTGAAACTTTAAGTGAAAATTCAATGCATCAAGTTGTGTATATGTAACGCCCTGTATTTTATTATCATTAATAAATAAATATTGCATTTTATTTCCATGAGTATTTTAATTTAATTTCTCTTTGTAATAATTATCTGGGGTCAAACTGTAATTTTCAAAACATTTTCTATGGTTTCAAAAATCGATATCTATATTTTTGTATAACCGGGAATTGAATTCCTACATTAAATATAATTTTCTGTATTTTTATTTCAACCGTAAAATACCAGTTTTGGGAATGGGCAGTATAATTTTACCTGTGTGTGTGTATCATTGCGTGAGCTCAACACACACAAGGGTATCTTGTGTACACATTAGTGCAGTGTGTGCCTAACTTAGTGCTGGAGTGCTTTGTGAGTGTGTGTGAAGTGTCATGTGTGTTTTATATGCATAGTGCTAAGCACTTTGCATATGATATATACACCCACTAATTCCCCCCTTTTGGACTACCTCTCAATCTCTCAGACTCTCTATCTCTCATTTATCTCTCTCTCTGCAGCTCTTTCTCTCTCTCTCGGCAGATAACACACACACACACAGATAACACACATAACACACATACAGTATACACATATATATATATACACATATTGGGTTACCAAAATCAAGAACGGAGGAGGAAATTCTCAACTACGGATTATTACGGCGGAAGTTCTCGGCCTTTAAATTTCTGTATAATCGTCTCTGTGAGTATTATAAACTCACTCGCCATGTTTATATATGTGTATTTCTGTATGTATATGTGTATATATGTGTATATATATATGATACACCATTAGAGCTTAAAAATTGGAGTTTTACAAAAGTTAACCAAAATCAATTCTGTGAATTGGGAATGAAAGATCTTAGTCCCAATAAGCTGTGTTTCGAATACTACGGCTTAATTCATCCGTATCGCGACGTACCATTGATTCAAAGTTTTGTCACCTCTCGGTTTTACGTGAAATCCGAGAGCTACGATTGAAATTAGTTAAAACCGATCGCGTATTCTTAATCTACGCGGAAAAACGAAGAAATCCATATATTACATGTCTTGGTTGGAACAGAATTGAGAAATGGGTCAAAAACAGGCTTCAAATTCGTAACAGGGGAGAAACTGCTGATACCAATCGATTGGAAACATATCCAATCGATTGACATGTTATTCAATCGATTGACATGTGTTCCAATCGATTGACATGTCATTCAATCGATTGACACTTTTGTCAATCGATTGACATTTTTCAGCATTGACGGCTTTTACTAAAACGACCATATCTTCCTCTAGGAAACTCGAAAACGCGCACGGTTTGAAGCGTTGGAAACTAGACTCAAAGAGCTTTCTGTTGATATGTAATTCATGTATACAAATTATAACTCATTTTTAATGGCATTACTTCAAAGTATATTAGAAATTCAATCTAATATTTTCTCTTTTAATTTTAACAGTAGCAGAATTTTGTTTTCAGACTTTTGTTAGAAAAACGAATGAAATTTAAGGTTCTGCCCGCGTTGTCCCAAGTAAAACTCGATTCTGCACACTTTTCGTCTAATGCAATTTTCTCAGATTCTGCACCGTTTGGACAGAAAACGAGGATTTCAGTAGCAGTTTTTTTAGAAAGCTATTAGTTATGTTTAAAATGATTAAGGCAATGAATTACGAATTTTCAATCCCCGTACGCGTATTATTTCTTTAATTCTGTAAATTCCTTTATGTTTAAAGTTTGATGACATTCATGTGATTTATTAATGGTGTTATTTATGAAACATTGACATACATATTAGGGTTGAGGTTGTGTCAACATGCATGTGTGTGAGAAAGTGTGAAAAGAGTAAAGAGTGGCGTTCTAGTTGTGCGACCTCAATATCGATCGGATATTATTCCTGGTATTGGAGGCGACAGTGTTGTGTACGACTTAGATATCGATCGGATAGTATTCCTGGTATCTAAGGCGCGCGTTTCGGATATTGATCGGATAGTATTCCTGATATCCGAAGCGATGGTGGTAGTGTTGTGTACGGCTTAGATATCGATCGGATATTATTCCTGGTATCTAAGGCGCTTGTTTCGGATATTGATCGGATATTATTCCTGGTATCTGAAGCGATGGTTTGGTGTGCTCTTTTGGATATCGATCGGATAGTATTCCTGGTATCTAAGGTAATGGTTTGGTTGTGTTGAGTTTTGTTGAGAGAAAAGAGTCAGAAAGATGAGGTGTTACATTATTCACGCATGGTCACATATTTATTGCTTTCTTTATTCCCCCGTAGCTTATGTTGGAATTGGAACCTTGAAGTTATTGCTTTTAAAAGTTAAATTGCACCGTTGTTTATATGCTTATATATACATTGCGAGCACTTGTTTATTTTGCTCACCAGCTTTCATAAGCTGACGGCGTTGATGCGTCCTGGACTGTATGTCCAGATTTTCAGGGTCAGGAGCAGCCAGGGTATTTTGACTATGCTACTTAGAGTCAGGAGACTTTCCAGGAGGCTGCTTTATATTTTCCTATGTCTTTTAAATTTGGGTTTTGTAATAAACTAGTTTAGACTTTTGAATAAGGCGTTTTGTGCCTAAGACTATGACTGCTGTAATAGTTTAGTAAGTTTTTTTATTTCGGAGCTTATGTTCTGTTAGTATCCTTTGCTTTAGAAATGTTGTTAAGTTATTTGTTGCAGGGACAATTGGTCATACTCACTTGTCACGACCTACGAGTCCATAAAGGAAATTAAATGCTTTCCTGAATTATGCTACGTTGGGGCGTGACAGAAATTCTCAACTACGGATTATTACGGCGGAAGTTCTCGGCCTTTAAATTTCTGTATAATCGTCTCTGTGAGTATTATAAACTCACTCGCCATGTTTATATATGTGTATTTCTGTATGTATATGTGTATATATGTGTATATATATATGATACACCATTAGAGCTTAAAAATTGGAGTTTTACAAAAGTTAACCAAAATCAATTCTGTGAATTGGGAATGAAAGATCTTAGTCCCAATAAGCTGTGTTTCGAATACTACGGCTTAATTCATCCGTATCGCGACGTACCATTGATTCAAAGTTTTGTCACCTCTCGGTTTTACGTGAAATCCGAGAGCTACGATTGAAATTAGTTAAAACCGATCGCGTATTCTTAATCTACGCGGAAAAACGAAGAAATCCATATATTACATGTCTTGGTTGGAACAGAATTGAGAAATGGGTCAAAAACAGGCTTCAAATTCGTAACAGGGGAGAAACTGCTGATACCAATCGATTGGAAACATATCCAATCGATTGACATGTTATTCAATCGATTGACATGTGTTCCAATCGATTGACATGTCATTCAATCGATTGACACTTTTGTCAATCGATTGACATTTTTCAGCATTGACGGCTTTTACTAAAACGACCATATCTTCCTCTAGGAAACTCGAAAACGCGCACGGTTTGAAGCGTTGGAAACTAGACTCAAAGAGCTTTCTGTTGATATGTAATTCATGTATACAAATTATAACTCATTTTTAATGGCATTACTTCAAAGTATATTAGAAATTCAATCTAATATTTTCTCTTTTAATTTTAACAGTAGCAGAATTTTGTTTTCAGACTTTTGTTAGAAAAACGAATGAAATTTAAGGTTCTGCCCGCGTTGTCCCAAGTAAAACTCGATTCTGCACACTTTTCGTCTAATGCAATTTTCTCAGATTCTGCACCGTTTGGACAGAAAACGAGGATTTCAGTAGCAGTTTTTTTAGAAAGCTATTAGTTATGTTTAAAATGATTAAGGCAATGAATTACGAATTTTCAATCCCCGTACGCGTATTATTTCTTTAATTCTGTAAATTCCTTTATGTTTAAAGTTTGATGACATTCATGTGATTTATTAATGGTGTTATTTATGAAACATTGACATACATATTAGGGTTGAGGTTGTGTCAACATGCATGTGTGTGAGAAAGTGTGAAAAGAGTAAAGAGTGGCGTTCTAGTTGTGCGACCTCAATATCGATCGGATATTATTCCTGGTATTGGAGGCGACAGTGTTGTGTACGACTTAGATATCGATCGGATAGTATTCCTGGTATCTAAGGCGCGCGTTTCGGATATTGATCGGATAGTATTCCTGATATCCGAAGCGATGGTGGTAGTGTTGTGTACGGCTTAGATATCGATCGGATATTATTCCTGGTATCTAAGGCGCTTGTTTCGGATATTGATCGGATATTATTCCTGGTATCTGAAGCGATGGTTTGGTGTGCTCTTTTGGATATCGATCGGATAGTATTCCTGGTATCTAAGGTAATGGTTTGGTTGTGTTGAGTTTTGTTGAGAGAAAAGAGTCAGAAAGATGAGGTGTTACATTATTCACGCATGGTCACATATTTATTGCTTTCTTTATTCCCCCGTAGCTTATGTTGGAATTGGAACCTTGAAGTTATTGCTTTTAAAAGTTAAATTGCACCGTTGTTTATATGCTTATATATACATTGCGAGCACTTGTTTATTTTGCTCACCAGCTTTCATAAGCTGACGGCGTTGATGCGTCCTGGACTGTATGTCCAGATTTTCAGGGTCAGGAGCAGCCAGGGTATTTTGACTATGCTACTTAGAGTCAGGAGACTTTCCAGGAGGCTGCTTTATATTTTCCTATGTCTTTTAAATTTGGGTTTTGTAATAAACTAGTTTAGACTTTTGAATAAGGCGTTTTGTGCCTAAGACTATGACTGCTGTAATAGTTTAGTAAGTTTTTTTATTTCGGAGCTTATGTTCTGTTAGTATCCTTTGCTTTAGAAATGTTGTTAAGTTATTTGTTGCAGGGACAATTGGTCATACTCACTTGTCACGACCTACGAGTCCATAAAGGAAATTAAATGCTTTCCTGAATTATGCTACGTCGGGGCGTGACAGGCTTTTTGGTATCAGAGCCAGGTTATGGCTCGACCAATTGTCCAAGACACATAGGATCTTCCGTTAAGATAAAATTGAGATAAGATAGTTCGACTTTATTCCGTGTCTAGTCGCTTTCTATCGTTTAGAATTTTCTTTCTTCTCAAGAGGTTGACCGAATTCTGTTGATTGATGGATAGGTACCGTTCTCTCGATCAGATGGCTAGAAGAAATCTCAGGAATCGTCCCGCTATTGAAGATGCACCGCCAGTAATAGATCCAACCGGGATGTTCGAAGCTTTTGTAAGGAGGTTGGAGAGGGTTAGTGATCAGAACGCAAGAAACAATAATCAGAATGGGGATTACAATGGGAATGGGAGGCAAGCCCACCAGACTGGAGACAAGCTTCTCAAGGAGTTTCGCGCTCTACGACCTGAGTATTTTGCTGGAACTGATGAACCCTGGCAAGCGGAACAGTGGCTACGTCAGATGGAGCGTATCTTTGAGACCATAGAGTGCACTGATCTGGAAAAGAAGCGTCTGGCTATCTTTCAGTTGTCTTATGCAGCGGCTGATTGGTGGGATGCAGAAAAGGCGACCATAGGGGAAGAAGCTGCAAGGAGAATGCCGTGGGTGGTGTTCAAGGAAAGGTTTCTCGAGAAGTATTTCCCCGAAGAAGAGAAGGACAAGAGGGAAAAAGAGTTTATGGAGTTGACTCAAGGGAATCTGACTGTCCGAGAGTACACTACTCGATTTGAGCGTCTGTCTCGCTTTGCTCCACATATGGTGGACACACCCCAGAGGAAAATCAAGAAGTATCACCGAGGTCTCAACCTGTCTCTCAGACATTTGACTATGGGGCATCTGGGCCAGTCATTTGAAGCTCTGGTGAGATTGGCTACGGGGTTAGAGAATGATGGGTGTCAGAATTCGAAGCCGCTTGGAAATCGACCTCCGCAGAAGGGTTATCCCGGACAGAAACCAGGGTACCCTCAAGGACAGAAAAGGACCTGGGATGGAGGGAAGAAACCTCAACAGACACAAGCAGTTCAGCAGTATCAGCCTCTAGCAATAGAAGGGGCCAAAAACAACAACTGCTTCAATTGTGGAGTTCCCGGTCATCGAGCTAAAGATTGCAGAGCACCTAGGCGTTCGGATCGTTCAGGAGTTGTGTGCTATAATTGTGGCATGCCAGGTCACATAAGTCCAGAATGCAAGGCTCCTAGGAAAGGTAACTATGGTCAGCAAGGACAAGCCCGTCTGAATGCTGTTATTCCCGAGGCTGCTGGCTATGAGGAGACAGGGTATGAAGAAGGTACCAATGAGGAGGGACCGCCCGAGCAACGAGCAGTGGAAGGTACTCTAACTTTGTTTAACTCTCATGTTAAAGTTTTATTCGACACGGGTGCTACACATTCTTTTATATCTGTTAAGATCGTTCAGAAGTTGGGTATCATACCGCATCGTTTAGAGGAAGCTTTGAGTGCTGTCTCACCCTTAGGGACCACAGTCAAGTTATTACATGTGTGTAAGGATTGTCCTCTTCGGTTTGGAGACCGCGAACTTTTGGCGAGATTGGTGGTTCTGTCGATGAAGGAGTTCGATATAATCCTGGGAATGGATTGGCTCGAGAAGAATCATGCGAAGTTGGATTGTGCAAAGAAAAAGATCACATTTGCGGACAAGGGGAATCAACTCTTCGATTTCCAATGTAACCCTTCGGGTGATATGTTCCTCACTAGATGCCTAGCAAACATTGAGGTTGTCAGTGCAGAGGTGACAGTATCATCTATACCGGTAATCAAAGAGTTCGAGGAAGTATTCCGAGATATTTCAGGATTACCGCCGGAAAGGGACATAGAATTCTGTGTGGAATTAGTGCCAGGTACTCGACCTATAATCAAGGTTCCCTACAGGATGGCCCCTACAGAGTTGTTGGAGCTGAAGGAACAAGTTCAAGAACTTGAGAAGTTGGGTTTTGTTCGTCCAAGTACTTCACCCTGGGGAGCACCAGTGTTGTTTGTGAAGAAGAAGGATGGGTCAATGCGGCTGTGTATTGACTACCGAGAACTGAATAAGGTTACTATCAAGAATAAGTATCCTTTACCTCGGATAGACGATCTGTTTGATCAATTGCAAGGAGCCACGACCTTTTCTAAGATTGATCTACGGTCAGGGTATCACCAGTTGAGGGTGCGGAAGGAAGACATACCTAAGACTGCTTTCAGGACGAGATACGGACACTATGAGTTCTTAGTAATGCCGTTTGGGATGACAAATGCTCCAGCTGTGTTTATGGACTTGATGAACAGAGTATTCAAGCCATACTTAGATCAGTTCGTTATTGTCTTTATTGATGATATTTTGATCTATTCCAAGTCAGAAGAAGAGCATGAACAACATCTGAGGATCGTGTTGCAGACTCTCAAGGATCACCGCCTGTATGCTAAATTCAGCAAGTGTGAATTCTGGCTTCAGGAAGTTAAGTTTCTAGGGCATGTGATCTCTCAACAAGGAATCGCGGTTGACTCATCAAAGACCGATGCAGTGGCGAATTGGACTCGGCCGACCAATGCTACAGAAGTCAGAAGTTTTCTGGGACTAGCTGGTTACTATCGGAGATTTGTGGAAGGTTTCTCAAAGATAGCAGCCCCGTTAACTGGTTTGACTAAGAAAGATTTGAAGTTTGAATGGACTGATAAGCATGAACGCGCTTTTCTGAAATTGAAAGAGAAATTGACAACAGCGCCAGTGCTTGCGATACCAAGGGATGGTGAGAAGTTCACTATTTTTAGTGACGCCTCGTATCAAGGATTGGGATGTGTCCTTATGCAAGACGGAAAGGTTATCGCCTATGGTTCAAGACAGTTGAAGCCGAATGAATTGAACTACCCAACTCATGATTTAGAGCTGGCAGCAGTAGTGTTCGCGCTTAAGATCTGGAGACACTACCTCTATGGGGAGAAATTTGATTTGTTCTCAGACCACAAAAGCCTTAAGTATTTGTTTACTCAGAAGGAGTTGAACATGAGGCAACGTCGGTGGATGGAACTGATCAAGGACTACGACTTCACATTAGAGTACCACCCCGGTAAGGCAAACGTAGTCGCTGACGCCCTAAGCCGGAAACCTCAAGGAATGATTGCTTCATTGATGTTGAGGGAATGGAAAGCCTTGGAGACAATAACAGAATTTGATGTGCAGATTTCTGAGGGAAGTATCGGGCAACACTTTGGATGCTTGGTAGTACAACCAACACTTGTGAGTCGAGTCATCGAAGCCCAGAAGGAAGATGAGAAGTTTCAAGCATGGTTCGCCAAGATGTTAGAGAAGGACCCGACAGAATGGAAGGTTGGGGCCGATGGAGGATACCGATGTCGAGACAGATTGTGTGTGCCAGATTCAGGAGGTTTGAGAAAAGAAATTCTCGAAGAAGCACATAAATCAAGACTGACAGTACACCCAGGAGGAACAAAGATGTATAAAGACCTGAAGAGAAACTTCTGGTGGGAAGGGATGAAACGAGAAGTAGCCGAATTTGTGTCTAAATGTTTGACTTGTCAACAAGTGAAGGCCGAACATCAGAGACCCTCGGGATTGTTACAACCCTTACCTGTCCCAGGATGGAAATGGGAGCACATAACTATGGATTTCGTGGTTGGATTACCCCGGTCACAACAGAATCATGACGCGATTTGGGTAATCGTGGATCGTTTGACGAAGTCTGCACACTTTATCGCGTACAATATGACTTACCCAGTAGAAAGGATGAGTCGAATGTACCTACAACAAGTGGTGCGACTGCACGGTGCGCCTGTGTCAATTGTATCAGACCGCGATGCACGTTTTACCTCGGGATTTTGGGAAAGTCTGCAGAAGGCTATGGGAACTTCGCTCAAGATGAGTACTGCATTCCATCCTCAGACCGATGGGCAGACCGAGCGTGTTAATCAGATTATGGAAGATATGCTCAGAGATTGTGCAATTGACTTTGAAGAATCTTGGGAGACGCACTTACCTTTGGTTGAATTTGCGTATAACAACAGTTATCATTCGAGTATTGGAATGGCGCCGTTCGAAGCTTTGTACGGACGGCCATGTCGATCTCCATTGTGTTGGGCTGAAGTGGGAGATACAGAACTGTTAGGACCAGATTTGGTGAGAGAGACCAATGAGAAGATTTCACTGGTCAAGGAAAGGATGAAAACTGCACAAAGTAGACACAAGAGTTATGCGGATCGACGTCGAAAGGACTTGGAGTTCAGTATTGGAGATCACGTACTCCTTAAGGTTTCACCTGTTCGTGGAATAATACGTTTTGGTCAGAAGAGAGGAAAGTTGGCACCTCGTTTCATCGGACCGTTCGAGATTTTGGAGCGTGTTGGGAAAGTGGCTTATCGGCTCGCGTTGCCACCAAAGATGTCTGGTGTTCATAATGTGTTCCATGTTAGTATGTTAAGGAAATACATACGGGACCCTTCACATGTGGTTAATTTTGATGATATTGAGACGAGTCAGAATGTTGTCTACAAGGATAGACCTGTGAGGATTCTTGACCAGAGTATCAAGAGGCTGAGAAGAAGAGACGTTCCTTTGGTTAAGGTTCAGTGGAGGCATCATGACGAAGGAGAGGCGTCGTGGGAGTTAGAGTCAGACATGAGGACTAGATACCCCGAGTTGTTTCAGGATTAGTTAGCTCAGATTTCGGGGCGAAATCTCTGTTAAGGTGGGTAGGGTGTAACGCCCTGTATTTTATTATCATTAATAAATAAATATTGCATTTTATTTCCATGAGTATTTTAATTTAATTTCTCTTTGTAATAATTATCTGGGGTCAAACTGTAATTTTCAAAACATTTTCTATGGTTTCAAAAATCGATATCTATATTTTTGTATAACCGGGAATTGAATTCCTACATTAAATATAATTTTCTGTATTTTTATTTCAACCGTAAAATACCAGTTTTGGGAATGGGCAGTATAATTTTACCTGTGTGTGTGTATCATTGCGTGAGCTCAACACACACAAGGGTATCTTGTGTACACATTAGTGCAGTGTGTGCCTAACTTAGTGCTGGAGTGCTTTGTGAGTGTGTGTGAAGTGTCATGTGTGTTTTATATGCATAGTGCTAAGCACTTTGCATATGATATATACACCCACTAATTCCCCCCTTTTGGACTACCTCTCAATCTCTCAGACTCTCTATCTCTCATTTATCTCTCTCTCTGCAGCTCTTTCTCTCTCTCTCGGCAGATAACACACACACACACAGATAACACACATAACACACATACAGTATACACATATATATATATACACATATTGGGTTACCAAAATCAAGAACGGAGGAGGAAATTCTCAACTACGGATTATTACGGCGGAAGTTCTCGGCCTTTAAATTTCTGTATAATCGTCTCTGTGAGTATTATAAACTCACTCGCCATGTTTATATATGTGTATTTCTGTATGTATATGTGTATATATGTGTATATATATATGATACACCATTAGAGCTTAAAAATTGGAGTTTTACAAAAGTTAACCAAAATCAATTCTGTGAATTGGGAATGAAAGATCTTAGTCCCAATAAGCTGTGTTTCGAATACTACGGCTTAATTCATCCGTATCGCGACGTACCATTGATTCAAAGTTTTGTCACCTCTCGGTTTTACGTGAAATCCGAGAGCTACGATTGAAATTAGTTAAAACCGATCGCGTATTCTTAATCTACGCGGAAAAACGAAGAAATCCATATATTACATGTCTTGGTTGGAACAGAATTGAGAAATGGGTCAAAAACAGGCTTCAAATTCGTAACAGGGGAGAAACTGCTGATACCAATCGATTGGAAACATATCCAATCGATTGACATGTTATTCAATCGATTGACATGTGTTCCAATCGATTGACATGTCATTCAATCGATTGACACTTTTGTCAATCGATTGACATTTTTCAGCATTGACGGCTTTTACTAAAACGACCATATCTTCCTCTAGGAAACTCGAAAACGCGCACGGTTTGAAGCGTTGGAAACTAGACTCAAAGAGCTTTCTGTTGATATGTAATTCATGTATACAAATTATAACTCATTTTTAATGGCATTACTTCAAAGTATATTAGAAATTCAATCTAATATTTTCTCTTTTAATTTTAACAGTAGCAGAATTTTGTTTTCAGACTTTTGTTAGAAAAACGAATGAAATTTAAGGTTCTGCCCGCGTTGTCCCAAGTAAAACTCGATTCTGCACACTTTTCGTCTAATGCAATTTTCTCAGATTCTGCACCGTTTGGACAGAAAACGAGGATTTCAGTAGCAGTTTTTTTAGAAAGCTATTAGTTATGTTTAAAATGATTAAGGCAATGAATTACGAATTTTCAATCCCCGTACGCGTATTATTTCTTTAATTCTGTAAATTCCTTTATGTTTAAAGTTTGATGACATTCATGTGATTTATTAATGGTGTTATTTATGAAACATTGACATACATATTAGGGTTGAGGTTGTGTCAACATGCATGTGTGTGAGAAAGTGTGAAAAGAGTAAAGAGTGGCGTTCTAGTTGTGCGACCTCAATATCGATCGGATATTATTCCTGGTATTGGAGGCGACAGTGTTGTGTACGACTTAGATATCGATCGGATAGTATTCCTGGTATCTAAGGCGCGCGTTTCGGATATTGATCGGATAGTATTCCTGATATCCGAAGCGATGGTGGTAGTGTTGTGTACGGCTTAGATATCGATCGGATATTATTCCTGGTATCTAAGGCGCTTGTTTCGGATATTGATCGGATATTATTCCTGGTATCTGAAGCGATGGTTTGGTGTGCTCTTTTGGATATCGATCGGATAGTATTCCTGGTATCTAAGGTAATGGTTTGGTTGTGTTGAGTTTTGTTGAGAGAAAAGAGTCAGAAAGATGAGGTGTTACATTATTCACGCATGGTCACATATTTATTGCTTTCTTTATTCCCCCGTAGCTTATGTTGGAATTGGAACCTTGAAGTTATTGCTTTTAAAAGTTAAATTGCACCGTTGTTTATATGCTTATATATACATTGCGAGCACTTGTTTATTTTGCTCACCAGCTTTCATAAGCTGACGGCGTTGATGCGTCCTGGACTGTATGTCCAGATTTTCAGGGTCAGGAGCAGCCAGGGTATTTTGACTATGCTACTTAGAGTCAGGAGACTTTCCAGGAGGCTGCTTTATATTTTCCTATGTCTTTTAAATTTGGGTTTTGTAATAAACTAGTTTAGACTTTTGAATAAGGCGTTTTGTGCCTAAGACTATGACTGCTGTAATAGTTTAGTAAGTTTTTTATTTCGGAGCTTATGTTCTGTTAGTATCCTTTGCTTTAGAAATGTTGTTAAGTTATTTGTTGCAGGGACAATTGGTCATACTCACTTGTCACGACCTACGAGTCCATAAAGGAAATTAAATGCTTTCCTGAATTATGCTACGTCGGGGCGTGACAGTATATACGTCCGAAGGGATGCCTTCCACCGCAACCTAAATGTGAAGCACATATTGAGTAATGTCATTCAATTGAAATTCAAGAACTATCTAGGAAACTTGATCAACTAATGATGATGGGCTATATGCATAGCCCACCTCTTGCCGAAATATGTCAATTATGTTCTGACCCGTCTCACTCTACACTTGCATGCCCTTCTGCTTCTCAATTCCAGGAGTTTGTCGAGCAACACATTAACACTATTCAACAATTCCCAAGAAATGCTTACAACCCTTTGGGAAATAATTACGATGTACCATGGAGAAGTCACCCTAATTTTGTGTTGCGATCTCAAAATAATGAGGGTCCATAAACCTCCCAAAGACCTCAAATTGAAACTAAATTTCCTAATGCATGGCAACATTGGTCTCAACAATATCAATATACATAGGCCAACCCTCTGCCTCCTCCACCTCCAAGTAATAATGCATTTAAGGAGAAAGTGTTGGCCTCACTTGAAAGTTTTAGTTTAGTGATCCGATTAGTACACTCTCACACACTGTCCATCGTAAAGCTAGAGTCCCAAGTGGACAAATAGCTAACACACTAAACTGTTTGACCGAGGGTAAGTTGCCAAGTCAACCTATTCAAAAACCTAAGGGACAATATGAGATTAGGGTTACGAGTGAGCAAGTAAATGCCATCTCGACTAGGATAATTACACGAGATGAAGAAGTTATAGAGATTCCGAGAGATGATTTAAAAGATGTGAACATTAATTCGAATCAAGAGAAGGGAAAGGACATGAGTTGAATTAGGAAAGAAAATGAACCGGTCCTAATTAATTATATTCCAAAAATGCCTTTCCCACCAAACATTAAGGAACCGTCACATTTTTCAAAGAAAGGGTTGAAAACTGAACATATACTCGAGGTGTTTAAACAAGTGAAAATAAATATCACATTCCTCGATGCTATTAAACAAATTGCTGCTTATACTAAATGTCTTAAAGACCTATGAACTCAAAAGCGCAAGTTGCGCAGTCATATTTCAAAAAAGGTCTTCCTCACCGAAAAAGTAAGTTCGATTTTCCAACACGTTCCTCCAAAATATAAGGATCCCAGAACACCAATGATTTCATGTATCATAGGTGACGCCATCATTCATCGGGCTCTCCTTGACTTGGGTACAAGTGTGAATCTGCTACCATACACGGTTTACAAATAATTAAGATTAGGCGAACTTAAACCCATGATCGCTCCCATACAATTAGCGGATCGTTCTGTTAAAATCCCTAGGGGAATTGTCGAAGACGTCTTAGTTAAAGTCGACGAATGCTATTATCCTATCGATTTCATGGTCATTGATACAGAACCTGTTCTAGATGCTCGAAAACATACTCCTATCATTCTTGGTTGTTCGTTCTTAGCCATAACCAACGCTCGTGTCAATTATCGAACGGGAGTAATGAAAGTGTCATTTAGAAACATGAACCTAAAATTAAATGTTTTTAACGCTGTGATCAACCTCCCAATGATGATGATTACCCATGTGTGGCGGAGAGTGAGGTTAGACAATCTAATGGACCTAATAACATAATAAACATGAATAAGGGGAATGATATAATGCACAATAAACAAAAAAACACCAATAACCCAGATCCTAATGATGAATTTACCCAGAAGGTGAAAATCGATTTGAACATGATCAGGGAGAATCGTCGAGCGAATTAACTCATAAAGATATTATTTCGGTCTTCAACTGTGGTCTTTCTCTTGTTAATAGGGGAACAAAGTCCAAGTCTCAGCCTCCATAAGTCTTGAGCTTAGCACGGTCTAGCTAAAGACGTAAAAGACAACGCTTCTTGGGAGGCAGCCCAAGCTTTTATCGTGTCGTTCTCTCATTTATGTACACTTTTTAGTTTTTTTGAGTTATTTTTTTTTTTGGTTTTGGACAGGTTTGGGAGTCGTAGTCTTTTTATTTAGAATCTATTTAACTTTCTAAGAGACAATAGAGAAAAATGGGCTAATCGCGTGCGCGACTCGCTCGCACGAGAGGTTGCTCATGCGCCCCAGCCGCGCGAGTTTTGGACTTACAAAATTTTTTAGTTTTTTTTATAAAACAAGCCTCAGTATTTCCTCGCGCGAGGAATCGTGCGCACTATGGTTCGCTCGCGCGGGCCGCTCCTGCAAGAAGGGGATTTTTGCGTTTTTCGTTTTTGTTCTCTTCTTCTCACTCCCAACCCTTACTTATGTGTTTTTCTCCTTTCTGTTTTCTTTCTTCGTCCACTTTGATATCAAGTCTTTCTTTGTTTTGATAGCTCCATTTGTGCTTGTTCTTTTTTGATTTTTATTGAGTCTTCCGGTTTTAGTTTAGTTTTTCAACAAGTATGCCACGGTCTGCAGTACATATTTATATTTCTATTAGCTATTGTTGTTTTTTTATTTGTTTTTACTTTTGTCAAGTATTGATAGGTGAATTAGTGGCTCCATTTGGAGAAATTAAACTTTATCGTCATATTCGTATACGTTTACCTGGTTTGTGATTGCTGAGATCGAGGTAATATCATTCCTTCCTTACGTACTCTCTTTTCTTTTGTTTTATTATTTCATTGGGGACAATAAAAGGTTTAGGTTTGGAGGTATGTACTCACATGCACATTATTATGCACCAGTTTTTCAAAAAAAAAAAAATCGAAACTTATGCTTAAATAAATGATGTTACCAATGTTTTTGCAATCTCGAGTTGATACTTCTTGTTATGTAACTTGGATTGTTATAGAATGGTAAACATGAGAAGATGTGGTTAAACATTAGCTAAAGTCATGATGCGACATTTAGGTTATGTATCGTTCGAATCGTAGTTTTATATCATAGATGTACAGACAAACCTATGCATTGCACATAGTCACTTGAATATATGTTTGATGTGAACTATAATATGATTCAGATTTCTAGATAGTAATACATAGTGTGGAGACTAAACCCGGTGAGCTTTTGAGCCTATCTTTTCTTTTAGAGGGTTATAAATACATTTTGTGTTTGTCGAATTTCATTGAAATAGCGCATTAACTCGTTGCTTACTCTCGTTATTTTTGTTTTGGTTGATAGTCAAGTTAAAATATTTGTTACCATGCTAATAATCTTCCATTGTAAACGTTGAAGAACCGTATCACCCTAGGACATGATTTTAGGCCTTCTTTGTTTTTCACCCTTTTGACCTTTGACCTATCCAGATAGAAAATAAAATTTCCTTAGTTCGCTCCTTTGAACCTTTAAAGTTCCTCTCTTCCTTTAATCACCGTGATTCTTTTTTTGCTCCAACTTGGCCAACTTGGAGTTTACCACTGAAAGATTGATAAACTTTTAGTGGTGATAAGGCGATGTGTTGATTGAGAAGAAGAAGAAAATAAGATGATGTTTGGGCTAGTTGCCTTGGTATTCAATGAAAATTCATTTCAAAAGCAATGAAAAGGAAAATAAAAACGTTGAAAGAAGAAAAGAAAAAAAAAAGAGGAAAGAAATTAAAAAATATGAAAAGAAGATAATGAAAAGATAAAAGTTGGTAGAAGAATGAATGAAATAAATTGAATATTGTAGACACCCAATTTTGACCACACTGATAGGATTTAGGGTGGACAATGTCTTGGAGGATTCAATGATGAAAAGTACCCCGTGGAAGGTACTGGATTCCACACAATCGAAAGATCAAAACTTCGGAAAGTGACTTCAAGCTCAGAAAAGCCCTTTTCCATGCATAAATCCCAATTTTGTCAAAATCATCTATCAGAATTCATATTCACTAAGGGTTATATGAACATTAAGTGTTCTAAACATAGTATTCTAGGTATCCAAAGATTCAATTTCAAAGAAAAGTTCGAATCAATGCGCATTTCAAAGTAATTTTGGAAAAGATGTCATTTGATTTCAAAAAGACGACGAAAGTTCTAGAGAACTTCCGGGCTTCAATTGAACTTCAATTTTCATTTCAAAACCTCTGAGAATATTTTTATACTGAAATTCAACCCGACAGCTTTCCAACGGTACATAAATGGACGATTTTTGACACCAAAAATCATTTTTACAAAAATCTGGAAAAGCAATGCACGTAATTTTTCAAACAGGGCTTGTGGACAACCAGAGGATGCCAAAAAGCAGGTGATAGTTTTGAGAAGTGGGGTGGCAGGTCCCACCATAACCGCCACCTATAACGAGTGTTTTCTATCGCATTTTTCTGGTTCCAGACCCTTCTAGAAGGCTCCCACTGCGAGGAAATTGCCAGGAAATTGCGTTTAGACGCCGAAATGGCAATTTTAACCCTTTTCTGCTCTCTAAAAATCCTGTTTTAACCCTGTAACTTAAGAGCTAAGTCTTCAAAACTCTATATATACATCCATATGAGATCATCTTTGACACACAAGAGATAGAGAAGAGAGTACACAAAAGAACATACAAGAGAATATACAAGATATAGAGGAATATACTTAGAATTCAAGAGAGATTTCAAGAGAGTAGAAGTGAATTTTGAATTAGAATTTCCTAAACTAATCTCAAGATAATTGGATTAGATGATTTTAACACCAATTGCCTCCCTCAACTTCCATGGATGAGTACTTGAAGAACACTTGAAGAAGAAGATCTTCAAATCAACTTTGATTGCAAAATTGAGATTCCTCCGAGAGGCGAACACTATAATTCATCTCTAATTCCTAGTTTATATATATAGATCTATAAGATTTGGATCTAGCTTAGTTTTATTTTATTTGTTAGAACACTCATCTTCTTCATCTCTTGTTCTTCACACACTCACATAGCTAGATCCAAATCTCTTTGATTTTGTTGATAATTCATAATTAGAGATTGATTTTTAATATGATTTTCAATTTTGATTTCCTTTTTCTATTCTAGTTTTAGATTCATGTATACATGATTATATATATATGTATCTATTTTGAATTATATGATGGTTTAGAAGTATGATCCATTAGAGGGATGATTCCTATGTTCATACCCATCTCTTGATTATTTCTATTACCTAGAATTCTTATTAAAATTCATCTCCAATAGGATATTTGTAAGTTCCTTTGATCCATGATCTAAAGTTCTTTATAGAGCTTGAGGGATAAATTGATTGAAAATCATGATAATTAAGTTGATCTATGAATTTGATCTCTCTAGTAAGCCTCAATCATCACCTAAGATGTTTTCCTCACACTTTAAAATGAATTAGATAAAACTCAACAAAATAGATTGGTTTTGTCCATAAGATTTGGTCCATCAAAACCCATAGTTTGATGGATTTCAAATTTTTTGGATAAACTTTGATGAATTAGCTTTCATCCGGTCCGTTTTGAGAACTTCTAGGAACCATAAACTATTTTTAGAAAGTGTTGAGAAATCGGTTGACAGATTTGAACATAGTCTCTTGGTACTTGAATTTTAGAAAATTTATAATAGTTATCGATGTTCTACTTTTTGGGGATTATTCCTACCTCATGTATCTATATGCCGATATAAAATCATGAGTATACGATCGAGTTAAGATTGTTTTCTAAGCTTTTGAAGTTGATACAACTGTTCTGGAATTTTCTAGATTTAACTACAATTATGATTATGTATACAAAATGGTCATACCTTGATCACTCAACAACAATTGATGCATAAAACTTGGTTTAGAAATCATCTAGGATAATTGGATGAGAGATGAGAGATCAAAAGCTTAGATCTACTTGATTAACATGATTCATGAAGTTCTATTATACTTCTATTATATTTTATACATTCCTTTGTCAAATGATACAAAATTTCCAGAATAACAGAGTCTGTTTAAAACAACTTTTCAGAAACCTTAAGATCATGACATATCTATGGGATTATTTTTATCGTAAACTACAGTGAAATAGATTTCTTTTGACACCAAATAGAGCTTCACATGATTTTTATAGAATTAATTATGATTTTTACAAGAATAGTGGACAGTCCTGATCCACTGTTTCCAAAATCCTTATTTCTCAAACTTCAAAAATGGTAAAGAGGTTCTACTTTTTGGAGAAGTTCCCTAAGACATGTATCTAACTTTCTGTAAAAGGGTCTTTTTACCCAGCTCATGTTTAAGACCATTTTTGATAGGATTCATTAGAAGTTGCTGAATCTGGAAATTTGATTGATGACATTTTCTACTTGCTTTTCATGCATATTATTTGTTTGCTTGTGTTTTTGCAATGCTTGGGTATTCCTTGATGTCTTAGTGCAGAGAATTGAATGCGGTGGATCCGAACTTTGATTTGTGGGTTTGCCTCGTCTACATGTGGCTTAGTGCCCATGTATCATGTACTATCTCTATCCCTTCTCTTAGAATTTTTCTAGGTTTACAACTTTGTTTTCAACGACACAATTCCTTTAGGATAGTCCTCGTCTATATGCTTATGTGTTAGAAACATCTTATCTACGATTGTTGCATGATTGCATTACACGTTTCCATTCTTTTTTGCTTTTGCGACTCCGCTTGAGTCAACTCAATGTAAATCTTCTTGTTGCCTTGTGCATATCATGACATGTTTCCTTTACTTGCATCGATCCCGGGTGGGACTAGCCATTGTAAGTATACCTCTCCCTTGTATTGCATTTGCATCCAACTTCTACTTGATTTAACCTCTTGACATGGTTTTTCTAGATGTTCCCCTTTTGACATGTATATACTATCTATTATGTTTGAGGAAACAACACCAATTATGAATTAAGAACAAGGATATTTGAATCAAGGCCTACCATTCGGTTCGGTAGGGCGAGGAGGGGGTGCTTTAGTCCTTCTTGGGCTCCTTCCCCTCTCGTACCAAGACCCCCGAACCTAGTTTCTGGTAATGAAGGGCGAGTAACCTTATTCAATTTTGGGCGAGTCAAACTTGGGTTTCCTAATTCCCGATAAAAATTAGGTGGCGACTCTTTGTCTCTAGGATCGTTTGAGGAAGTCCTAGTCTTCCCTGAAGTGTGCTCCTTGGGATCCGTCCCGGAACACTATCGAGGGAAGACGCCAGGACCACTTCATCCGAGCGCATTGGTCCACAAATATGCCTTACAATGCCATTCTGAAGATTACTTGATGAATCCATTCTATTCTTTTTCATTGCCTGAGCCACATTACAACCTTTGAAAAGTCCTATTTGATCCTAGAAAACATGGTTTGGATATGTAAATGATGGAGGGAGATTAAAACATAGTAACGATTAATTTTTCTTGACTGTTGGCATCCTATCCATGAGACTATTGTGTTGGCCCAAAAGTAATCCTTAGAGGGGGGTGAATAAGATTACAAACAATTAATGGCAAATTAAAACTTAAAGCAAGCACAATACTTAAATAAAACAATAATTAAAGAGATAAGGGAAAGAGGCACTTGCAAACCAAATTTTCAAGTGGTTCGGCAATCTGCAACCCGTGGCCTACGTCCACCCCTCAAGAACACCTCTTGAGGATTCCACTAACTAATCTTCTTTGGGTGAAGATTAAACCACTCCTTACAAGTTCTTCTTGAACTCCTTGTTATACCTCCAATGAAGAAACCCTTCACTTAGAGCAAGGGTTACACCAACCCTCTTACAACTTCAAGGATTTAATAAATGTTTGATTCCAACTGAATAACACTCTCTTTGTAGAGTAGATTGAAACAATAAATGCTCACAATAAAAGCTCTCAAGGTTTTACAAATGAAATCTAGAGCTAGAAGATTAAATCTCAAGATTTTGGGCTTTAATCTTTGATTGCAACGAGTATTGAATAAGAGTAATGGATGTGCCAACAACCAAATTTGAATAGAGTATATATACTCTCTCAAGAAAATCTAAACGTTTAAGGTAGGTGGGAGCATTAAATGCATAAAGCAAAATAGAGGAAAAGAGTCGTTACTGTTTCTACGCAGAGGTCCAGTCGACTGGGTTCACAATCTAGTCGACTGCCTTTTGAAATATTGAGGTTGTGCCTTTAACACAATCGACTGTATTACTGGGTCCAGTCGACTGACTAGTTGAAGCAAAAACTGGCTTCAAAAACCAAAGTTCAGTCGACTGTTTTTGCGTCCAGTCGACTGAAAAATTTTGTGTCAAGTCGATTGATGGATGTCCAGTCGACTATTTTTAAAAGAAAACCAGTTTTCTTATTTTGAATAAAATGTTCAATTTTAAGCCCTTGTTTTTTAGATTCAATCTAACCAACTTTACATAAAGACCTATAAAAAAATGCAAGAAGGAAATAGTCTTCCACAATGCTTCCATAGAATATCCAGCATCATTCTTAAGATCTGTTTGGACAGCATGCTAAATAAAATCATAAGTACTCAACTTGATAGTTTGTTAATCATCAAAATTACTTAGGGTAAAACCCTTGGGGCTAACATATTGTTCTTTCATGTCATGCGTCTTTTACAAGTCTTATGTGAGCGTTTCTCATTTTGAAAACATATTTCCTTTGCTCCCATATATTAGAGAGATTACACATGTTTTGGATATTTCATTTGAGAGTATAATTAACATTGTGAGATTCGTAGTCTAGTTGGATGGTTATCCGAGTTATATTCCAAGTTCATGACATGCTTGTGTTCATTCGACTGCCACATCACACACGTGTAATTTTATGAGAAACTTTATTGATTTATACGATGCTTGTGCGTGGGATTGTTTTTCATGATATAGGTGGAAGTTTTGGTTCCGTTTCTTCTTGTTCGTTATTCTATTTCAAATCATTGTTTTATAATAAGGAGTATTGAATGTTATGTTTTTCACTTTTTAAAAAAAAAAAACTTTCTAAATGTATAATGAAAAAAAGATGGTTGTGGGTGTCTTATTCGACGAGAACCCCATGAGACTTCACTCGTCCTACTAGGGACACCTAGGGGTTTAAAAGGCTTGTTGCATATGCTAAATGCAATCGTATTGCTTGCGACAGTGAGTTAAGATCTTTAATTGTACTTCAGATTTATTTTTACGTTTTGCTTTGCTCGAGGACTAGCAAAGTGTAGGTTTGGGGGTGTGATCGGTGACGAATAGTTCCCATTTATAGTCCTGAAGTTATGCTTTGTTAGCCTACTTCATTTAATCATTAGTTATTTTTTAATAAATATTCTATGTTTTGTAGGTTTTGGAGCTTTAACCTGAAAATACACTAAAATCTAATGATTAGTGGCTTTGGAAGACATTATGTGCCCAAAAGATGGTTCCGGTGAAAGCTGACGATAGTAGCAACCTCGATAAATTGCATTTTTGACAAGGAATACTTTAGATTTGAGAAATTTCTCCAGAGATATAAAATATAGATCTTCGAGTTATGGACGTGCGGCCATAAACAAGGAGTCAATCCAATGTTCGAGTCAAAAGTTATCGTAATTCTACGATCGGTGCACAAAGCTGAGAAAAGTTGGAAAAATGGTACTCGTTGGAGCGACCCGCTCGCGCGACCCATGGGAGCGAGCCATTGAAAATGTCAAAAATGAGTATTTCGATGTACCGAAGACCCTGTGCAATCAGATTTGGCTTAATACGTCCAGAAACATAAATAAAGTAGTTTTAATGCGATTAGATTTAGAAAAGCCTCCTAATCCTTCCAAAATCTATATATGTCCTATTCTAAATGAATTTTTGGGTTACATAACATTATACACATCCTTTTACAACTAAAACTTCAACTATTGAAGAGGGAGAAGCAAGGAGAAGAAGAAGAAGACCAAGGATTCCCATGGCCTCCTATATCAACCTCTTGCCAATCCTCGATTCTATGACCGCCTAGACCGATATCTATGGTTTCAATGAAACCCTAGCTAATTAATAGGGTGTATTTTATGTTTTCTTTTAGTTTTATTATGTATGGAAAATGATAACATGTTTAGAAGATTTTAATTAATAAAATCGTATTCATTGATTAAATCGTTACTTTCAAAATCTATTCTTGTCTTAGATATATTTTGGATGTGATGTGCTCAATAGTCTAATTTGTTGTACTTGTATAAATTATTTACATTTAATAGTGCTTATTTGAATTATGATATCAAGTAGTCGAATAATTCATGCCTAGGGCAGACGGAGTGTGCCACAACCCTAGTTTAGTGTGACACACTCCATGCCAACTGAAGATGAATTATGTTGATGCTTGAATCGTAGTTATCTTCTTGGCGGAGGAATTGGGCTTATACCTACAATTCCCCATTATCATCCAATGTAATAAGCTAATTAAATGCATAGATACCCTTATTATGAAGCTAGCGGTGGAGTGCAATCCTGGGTTCCATACACATATTTATCAAAACAACTTTTAGTCGCTTTCATATTTAGATTTATTTACTTAGTTTCTTAGTTTAATTAAAATCAAAATTAAAATTCTGTTTTCTTAATTAACTAGACTTAGGTTTTAAAATTAAAGTGCTTTTGTATTTCAACCTCTGTGGGTTCGACCTCTACTTCCACACTACAAATTTTTTAAAGTATACTTTTTATCTTAATTTTGACGAGATCTGCTGCCTATTGGCCGAACTATAGAAAAAGTCCATAAGGACCAAAACAATAAGTGAAATATCAAATTACAACAAAATTTGGTGTTTAAGATAAGAGAAGAAGAAGAAAAAAGCAACAGATAATAAAAAATTAGCAAATGCAAAATTGATAGAAGAAATTAAGAGAAGAAAATATTGAAAATTGGGAGAATTAAAAACTACCTTTGTTTCCTAGTGAATTAAAAAAAATTACCTTTGCAACTGAACCTGGTCATATAAATAGGCAGCTATATATGTATCTGTACATACAAATACTACCTTAAGTCTTATCACAGTATAGTCTTATACGAAGCTCTAAATGTACGAAGATATATACAGTGATATACATTTGTATAAACCAACGTATAAAGAGGAGAGGCTTACATCAGAGGAGTTGCTGAAACATATGCAAATGAGTTTTAATTTATTAAAGTAAGATTAATTAGCATCACAGGATAAAGCAATTTAAGTACTTCTATCGGACGAACCTCAAGTGCACAGGAATCACAGTTGAATTGTTGTCATTCTGGATGGACATCCAAGCTCAATCTTCTTCTACCACCTGTTAAAGAAATGAGAATAACAAAGTAGTATTTCAATTCAATGCTTAAATTTACTTCAGTAATTAATTGTAACAGGACAGCGGAACAAGTTTGAAGAAGTTCAAACCAAAACATAAATACACACCATTCTAGGTTATATAATCTCAATTTCAACTATAGTTCAGTGACTCCATAATTAGAGTTGAGTAGGTGAAAAGATAGAAAATGATTAGGAGATTAACTAGGCCACAAAAGATTTTTCAGGACCCAGAGCATAAACGCAAAGCATTAAAATATAATTTCCTTCATTTTCCTTCGCTTCCTTAGTAACCACACAGAAACAAAATCATGTAAAACCCACCCAATTATGAGAAAATTACCAAAAAATTTCTAAGGAACCAAACCATAAAACACAGCATTAAAAATATCTTTTCATTCATTTTCTTGAGATTTCTCCACAACGTGTAAGGAGAAGTAGATACAAATTTCAAAGTGATTGAGATTAAGCTAGTTTCGCAATTAATTGACAGGTAATAGATCAAGAAATTGGTTAACTTGCAATAAAATAGAATTCACAATATGTAGATGTAGATGCATATATATATATATATATATTTATTTGCAACAGTGTATAAATACAAGATTGAGAAAATAGAGGACAAAGATGGAAGTTAAACACATACATATATATATATGCATGGGCTCACTACTAGGTTTCAGTTTCGTCTTCTACACCAAGGAATTGATTGTAATCAAAACTTATATATCAGGGCCGCATACTAAATGGATGAGAGAAAGAAAGCTCGATTAGAGGAACTAACTGATGGAACCCTAGAGAGAGAGAGAGAGAGAGAGAGAGAGAGAGAGAGAAATTGGGGCCAAAAAAATGCTTACTTAGAAATCGAGAAGAACTTGTTTATCTTCTTTGTCTATGGTAATTACAGATTAGGACGACTTCTTGGACCTTGACAATATTGGGGGTGATTTGTGCTCGGCATTGTATCACCTTCTTCTCAGTCTCATAGTCGATTAGAAGAGAAGAATGAGAAGCGTATAATAAAAAGACCTAACACTTTTTATGTCACTTTTACAAAAACTGACATAAAAATAAACTTTGTTTTATTTACAAAATTGCCACTGCATTTTTATTTATGTCGATTTTTAAAAAGTGACATAAAAACTTATGTCAGTTTATTAAAAAGACATAAAAACTTTACTATTTATGTCACTTTTACAAAAAAAACCGACATAAATAATAAAGTATTTGTCACTTTTTTTACAAATAGACAAATACTTAAAAAGCGACATAAAAAGCCCACGCGAGAAATAATTATGTCACTCGAAATAAAAGTGACATAAATACAATTTTAGAAGTGACATAAATAGCGTTTTTCCTTGTAGTGCTGATTTGTTTGATACCCCAAGCAAACTGGTACCAGAGTGGATATTGGTAGTATGTCCGGGCACACATGGGATATATGTGTGGGTGTACCATGGAGGGTGACCTAGTGGTGAACCTAGGAAATTACTAAATCATTCATAAAAAGTAATGTAAATAAATTTCTGAAGTGTTTAATGTTCTAATAAATTTATTTTTCTAGATTGTTGCTACTGTTGAACTCGTTTTAGACTTGGCCCTTATGGTTGATATAATTGTTTTCGTGAGATTTTAGAAAAATGTTATTCCGAGCATTTTCATGGTAGTTTGTTATTACTAATTTTTGTGTTTGTAGGATGGTGGGTTCACTAATATTTTTGCATGTATTGACTCACCATATGAAAAATGGGTAAGTGTTTATTTTATTTAAATTCGGGTGAAAACTGCATGGTCACCACATAAAGGGAAACTACCGTGAGTCCCGATATTTGAAGTGAAACTACTCTCTTGCCCGAGTTAATATTGTGTATGGTAGTTTAAGGGTCAACATGGGACCCCGAAGCTGTGTGCGTGGTTTAACTCATACCAGTCATGTGTCTGCCTGTTGAGTTTTCTCGCGGGCGCGATCTTGTTGGAGCGTAGCCGATTGAAATTTGCTAGGCTAGTAGAGAGTTCGTGGCATCTGGCATTAGGAGGCATGTGGAGTTCTCGATGCCGTTTATCTTTATTAGTTCTTACTTTTTTATGGTTTCAGTATTTTATGTTGTGGCAATGTGGGCCATTTTGACATTTCTAGATATTGTTTGAGTAGAGATTTTAGAGAGATATTTATTATGGTTTGGAGTTGGATTAAATTTTGGTTTTTCTTTTAGTGACACTTTGTGCTTTGGCCGGCATTAGCACATTGTGCTTTGGCATTAGCATCACCCAACAATATATACACATGCCATCATTGTTTCAATAAGAAATGCTAGGCACACAATATATTCTACAACAGGGCTTTAAATGCATATATCATGTGCTATGTAAGTGGTGCATAAAAAAAGTGTTAAAAATTCAAATAGTACAAGGTACAACATTTTTAAAGCCATGTTGTAGAATATGTTGTATGTCTAGTATTTTTATTGTTTCAACTTATTTCTCAAACCCATCACTTTTTTAAAAATAAAGATTGGGACACATCCAAAGGTATAACTTTTGGGACACAACTCAAAAGATGTGTCTATCTCTCCTGTGATGTCACTGGACCCAGTGACACAGGAGATAGATAGACACGTCTCTTGGGTTGTATTCTAAAAGTTGTCTTTGGGTATATCCCAAGTATTACCCCTTTTTTAAAGTCGCTAGTTAAAGTAGCAACTTCACCAAAAAAAATCTGTAGAAGTCGAAGTCCAACTCGCGACTTCAAGCCACGACGAGAAGTCGCTAGTTGAATTAGCAACTTCTGTTGATATGTATACTAAAAGTAAAAGTCGCTAGTTGCGGTAAGAGGTCACGAGTTGAACTAACGGTTTCTACAGAGTTTTTTTTGCTGATGTCGCTACTTCAACTAGCGACTTTTATAAAGTGATCATGGGTTTAAAAAATAAGTTAAAACAGTGATGGATTGTGTATATATTGATCTCACAGTAATACATTGGGAAAAAACATTCCGCAGAGTGCCCTTTATGCTGCAAATGGTCTTCAATATATAAATATAGCAAGTAATTTCCATAGAACACATTAATAATGTGAATGTGAATTTATTTTGGCTCTTTAATATAATATTAATTTGGTCCAATCAAATTTATTAAGGACAAAATAGGATGCAAACATCAATTTGATCCGACCAAATTTATTTCGATCAAATGTTTATGCAATAATCAGTCGAGTAAAGATTGTGTCCTAAATATAGTGTCTTTAGTATTAGATTGTGTTCCAAAAATAATATCTTTAGATGTGTCCCAAATATTACCCTAACCAGTCACACGTATGGCCACTAACAACAAGGATGTATCATAAAAGATCGCTTTCTTACACCCACGTTGGGGTCCAATCTATAATTATTATCTTCGGGCTGGACTAGCCTGGCCTTTTGGGCTTCATTAACAGATATTTGCTCGTGCTGTATACAAACCCAGACCAAAACAGTTCTAATGGACTTGGGTTCCATGCTAGTCCAACATAAAAGGTGATGTGAGTACTTGTAGTATGAACTTGGAGTGAGAAATGTCATGGTTCTCAACACGTCCCAATGGGACCATTAAAATTAATTTCCAATAAACTTAAGTTTTTTGCATGTATTTGGGAGACAAATTTTGGATGAAAAGTTAGAAATCGCAACATTATTTCTTTGAATATACTTTCGTTTTTAGATTTCTATCCCTAATTTGAGTATAAATGTAAAGTGAGTATAACTCGTTTGACGTTAAGTGCGGATCCACATTCTACTGAAGTGGGACCATCCGAATTTTTTGGTAGAATTTTTTTTTAAGTGGTCCCACTGTGCCATTATTTGGTATCAAATTTAGTGATCACCATAGCATCACTTTAATGATTATGTCTTCTAAATTAATAGTGTGCGCGTATGCTTTTCCTTCTCTATTACTTCTTCCGGTCTCATTTTATGTGTTTCCTTGGGGAATCTAAATATTTAAGGGGACAAAAAGAATTTATACCTAGTTACTTTCCACAATTACCCATAAACATTGCACATTCTTTTTTTGTTCTATTTTAGAGTTGATTGCAAGGAATGATATTTTGGGAAACTAAATAAAATTTACATAATAATTTAGAAAAAGTGGACAATAATTTTAAAATATTTTAAAAAGAAAAATAAAACACATAAAATAGCATGGAGAAACATAGTCAAATGGGATAATTAAAATTCAGTCAACAATTTGGTAATAAATTAAAAGTCAGTCATATACTTTATTGAAATTGTAGGGAAATCATTTACAAGTCCACAAATTAAAACCACATCAACTTTTTACCAAAATCTTAATATTAGCAATATATTGACTGAAATGTGATTAATCAACTTACTGAAATGACCAAACTGCCCTTACTTTACTCTTACTTATACACAACCCTACCAAAAGGGGCTGAATATGAAGAAGAAAGAAAGCATTCAGCTTCCAACAGAGGTGGAAAGAGGAGAGAGAAGAAGGTTATAGAAGGAATACAGAAGTAGTTGGAGGCTGGAGAGATTAAGGCTCTGGAGGAAGACGAGTCATTTGGCACAGTGCTTCGAGGTAAAAGGGGGGTTTTTTTTTTCTCTTCATGTTCTTCCTTTTGTTCCTCATCTGTTACGTAATTGCTGACTGAGCTTTTGGTGATGGTTTTATTTGGTTTTTTCACATTATGATTTTGCAAATTTGGGTTCTTTCAAAATGGTTGTTGTTGTTGTTGTTGTTTAAGTTGAATTTATCTTCAATTGTAGAGTCAGTATTTAAAAACTAGAAGCTTAGTAGGTAGTTTACTCCATCCTCGGTGAGACTTGCATATTATACAGTTTATTAGTCCCCCGAGTTCTCTTAATTTGATAATGGTCGATTTTATTAATTTTTTTTTTTATTTTTAAGATTTTGTGTTGTAAGTGCTTCACTCGGCTATTTTGCAATAAATAGTGCTGAAAAATTACATTGGTACACTTTGTTGTCTAATTATTTTTATTTTTTTTTACATAACCTAACTCAGACTCTCAGTGGGTTTATAAGTTGAATAAAAAAACTATAAATTAAAGCCACCCTTGACCACTGGCGGACGCACGTGAGGGTAAACGTGGGGAGCAACTGCCCCCCTCACTTTCTGAATTATTCTACACTTCATAACTGATGGCACATATCTTGAGTTACATTTACCAATTTTTCCACAAATATTGCCCCCCCTATATGCAATGGAGTTCCCCATTAACGTATAATTGTTGCTTCAACCGCCAAGTCATTTGTTCCTAGTATATTAGCATCTTTGTTCCCAAAATGTATTTGTTTCCTCAAACTTTTGCAATACCGAATTATAAAAGTAATGCTATGGTAGTCAAATTTGTCTTACAAATACTTCTCAAGTATATAATTGATAGTGCATGTGACCACTAATTTTTATTGAAAGTTGGTTTGAGTGGTGTAACTAGCAATGCATTTAGGATTTAAATTTGGTATCCAAATTTGGAAGTTGGAAACATAGAATTACTCGAAGTTATGAAGAATGCATGGGCCAAATACTACAATTTAAGAATGTGAAGGATAAGTTGTGAAATCCAATGAATGATGAATGGATGAGTGGCAATTCAGTCGTTTGTATTGGGAAAAATATCTTCTTTCATTGTCTACTACAAAAATGTTAGCGAAACCTTAGAAAAAAGTCGCCCCCTCTGAACTAAAATCTTGGATCCGCCCTTGCCCTCGACTTTTTGCCAATTCTCATGGAGGCAAAGTCAGTGTTGATCACCCTTTAGTTAAGTTGTTCATACACCTTTAGACAGTTGCTCCGTAGGCTTAGTAAGTTGCTCTCCACGTTTGATCAGTTGCTCCCCACATTTTCCTTTAGTTTTAAGAAAAAATAGAAGCAAAGTGTGGTAAGTTGCTCCCTACGTGTAGACAGTTGCTCCTTAGGCTTGGTAAGTTGCTCCCCAGGTTTGATCAGTTGCTCCCCACATTTTTCTTTAGTTTAAAAAAAAAAAATTTGAAGCAGAGTGTGGTAAGTTGCTCCCTACCTTTAGACAGTTGCTCCTTATGCTTAGTAAGTTGCTCCCCAAGTTTGATCAGGTGCTCCCCATATTTTCCTTTAGTTTTTATAAAACATATAAAAGCAAAGTGTGGTAAGTTGCTCCCTACGTTTAGATAGTTGCTCCTTAGGCTTGGTAAGTTGATCCTTAGGTTTGATCAGTTGCTCCCCACATTTTCCTTCAGCTTTAAAAAAAATGCTAAAGCAGAGTGTGGTAAGTTGCTCCCTACCTTTAGACAGTTGCTCCTTGTGCTTAGTAAGTTGCTCCCCAGGTTTTATCAGTTGCTCCCCACATTCTCCTTTAGTTTAAAAAAATAAAAATTGAAGCAAAGTATAGTTAGTTGTTGCCTATGTTTCCTACGTTGCTCCCAACGTTTTCCTTTAGTTTAAAAAAAAATTTGAAGCAGAGTGTGGTAAGTTGCTCCCTAGTGCTCTCTCCCTTATCTCACGCTTATGTGTCTGATAAACATTCAAAGGATGAGATTGATTGTCGGTATGGATTTAATGGATGAGATGTGCTTGGTTTCAAAATTCTCCCTTCGCGCCCCCCCCCCCCCCCCCCCCCCCCCCCTCTCTCTCTCTCTCTCTCTCTGGCACGTGATCGGTGGTGACCTATCCCCCTCACACACTGTGAACACTTTTTTTGAATTTCAAAAACAATATTAAGATTCCTCTCTCTCTATAACGATCACCATCTCCGTCGTCACAGTCATCTTCCACCGTCGTCAACTCCACCGTTGGTCGGAGGTTAGTTGATCTTCAATCCCCCTTGTCTGTACACACACACACACACACACACACATGTTGAGCTACAACTTGCTTTGAAAAAACAAAGAAACAAACCCACATCATCCCAAATATGTTGTTTGGTTAATGTGAAATTTTTAATTTGTAGAGTTGAAACATATTTCCCTTCAATTTCAATAAAGTAGTTGACTGACTTTTAATTTATTAACATATTGTTGACTGAATTTTAATTATCCCTTTCAAGGTTTAATTGCCGATATAATTTACACTCGAGAATGAATAATGCAGAATAAAGTTAAAACAGCTATCTTCTGAAGCCACCAATTACATGTTGGTAGATGTGGAATTTTGAAATCATTGTATACTATACATACAGAGTTGAAAAACCACATTTCAATGGAAGTGAGTAATGAGGAAGCATTAGATCCATGTCGTTCAGGTCGGTGATGTCTTCATTTGTATGGCAAGTTAGTACCTTTTGCCAAGTATTGCTTAAAAAAGTTTGATTAAACTTAAAATTTTGTACTTAGCCCAATGTGGTGTAAGCATTGTTATTAGCAGTGATAAAGCAATCACCAGAAAATAACTGAACAGGTGATTTATTTGTTCGTATACTACGGTAGTACAAGTCCAATAAATTCAGTACTTCTTTCCTATTTTTTGCAATTTACTCTCCTTTATACAATTTAACTACGTGCTAAAACATTTCACGACAATTTTTCTTTTCCACAAATGAAATTTTAATCGGGTGGGGGGATCGAGCAGCGAGCTGGTGATTTGTTTCCTAGGACCTGTTCGGGAATATGTGGAAGAGGACCAGTCTCATTGCCATTCTCTATATGATTTCTGTGAGAACCGGCATCATGATTTAACAAAGAACCTGTTTTTAGAGTGATTTTAGAACGGGAAATCTTTTTTTTTTTTGGCTAGCTAAACGCAATGAGGGCAATCTATTGAACAATTGATATACAAAACAGGTTATGGGCATTCCCCGAATAGCGCTTAAAAGGTATTGAAAGTCCTATACATTCAGTACTTTTGTTCTCCTGTGTAACTATTTAATTTCCCCTCTATTCATATTAACTACATGCTACAAATTTCTAGGCAATTATCGATACCAAACTCCATTTCATGTGAGAATTACTGATCAATAAGAACTATCATCATACAGAATCAGCTCAAACAAGCCTCACCATAACATAAAACACAGATCCATAGATAGCGAACTATATAGACAAGCCACTCTTAACTCGGGAAAACTATGTACAAATGATGACATGTAGTACCTGTTCAAGATCAATCCTCGAGTCAATCTCAAACATCCGCCTTGACTCAGCCGCTCGGAGCCTCTCACAAATCAGTCTGGTGCAGACAAATAGGGTTGACAGATTTCCCTTCAATTTCAATAAGGTAGTTGACTGACTTTTAATTTATTAACGTATGTTAATAAAGTAAAAGTCAGTCATCTACTTTACTCTTTTGTATTAACCACCCTACCAAAAGGAACTGAATTGAATACAGAAGAAATAAATCATTCCAGCTTCCAAGAGAGGTGGAAAGAGGAGAGAGAAGAAGTTTATAGAAGGAATAAAGAAGTAGTTGGAGGTTGGAGAGATTAAGATAAACTAGAAGCAAAGTGTGGTAAGTTGCTCCCTATGTTTAGACAGTTGCTCCTTAGGCTTGGTAAGTTGCTCCCCAGGTTTGATCAGTTGCTCCCCACATTTTCCTTTATAGTTTTTTTTTTTAAAAAATTGAAGCAGAGTGTGGTAAGTTGCTCCCTACCTTTAGTCAGTTGCTCCTTATGCTTAGTAAGTTGCTCCCCAGGTTTGATCAGTTGCTCCCCATATTTTCCTTTAGTTTTTTTTTAAAAAAAATAGAAGTACACTGTGGTAAGTTGCTCCCTACGTTTGGACAGTTGCTCCTTAGGCTTGGTAAGTTGCTACCCATGTTTGATCAGTTGCTCCATACATTTTCCTTTATAGCTTTTAAAAAAAAAACCTTAACCAGAGTGTGGTAAGTTGCTCCCTACCTTTAGACAGTTGCTGCTTATGCTTATTAAGTTCCTCCCGGGTTTGATCGGTTGCTCCCCACATTTTCCATTAGTTTAAAAAAATACATATTGAAGCAAAGTATGGTAAATTGCTCCCTAAGTTTTCTAAGTTGCTCCCCCCGTTTCCTTTAGTTGTAAAAAAATTTGTAGCAGAGTATGGTTAGTTGCTCCCCAGTGCTCTCTCCCTTCTCTCACGCTTATGTGCCTGATAAACATTCAAAGGATGGGATTGATTGTCGGAATGGATTTAATGGATGAGATGAGCTTGGTTTCAAAATACTCCCCCCCCCCCCCCCCCTAGCATTACATCACTCCTCACCATGTCACACCACCTAAAATATTTGCGCTTATAACCACCCTACACTCATCCCAAACATCGCTAATTTCTAAGTTGCATTGGATGCATAACAGACTTATGTATTGTAGAAAGACTGGTGTGCATTTCAAAAGTACTATAGATTAAGAGCAGAACAGGGAATAGTAGTGTATAATTTTCTTAACAAACTGTAATATATCGTATGTCATTGAGATTGTCGGGTCCAAATAGTGTCCAATTTTGGTGCAATTTGTGAAGCGTTGGGTGTAAGTCGTCGTAACTTTGGGAGCAATTCATCACGATCTTGGGAACAACTTGTGTTGATCATGCTTTAGTTAGTTGTTCATAATGGCTCTAATTTCATCTTTTTGATCAAAATATCCCTCTAATTTGTATTTTGTAGGCGACATTTTTACCCACTCGTTTCCAAAAAGTGCTTGTGACTGTGTATTGAACTATAAAGCTCAGTCTTACTAGTCTCCAAGCATTCTTTTACTTTCCAAAGTAAATGAAAATGGTTATAATTAAATAAGTTGGTAATCATCTTGGTACATATATGTTATATAAAAATATATTAGCGGTGGGGAACACGCGATAAATTGCCAACATAATGTATTTATTACGTATTTATAAATTAAAGGTGTAAAAAGTATTTCAAGTTGTTAAGTGGAGAGTAATTTCTTTGGCCTCTTTTTGGGGAGGTCTCTGACCCAATGCCCTCTGTTTTGACAGAGAATCGTTGTTGTTTATTTTGTTGGGGGGATAGATTGTGGTGGAAATATTAGGGGAATTTGAAGAATATACACTGTAAACTGGGATACTCGCATTTGATCCAATTTGTCACACTCGAGTGCCATCTTCGTCATCTTCTTTCAGAAGTTATCTTTATCTAAATTGAAGCCTCAGTTTTGATCATTTGTGTCTTTGAATCAACTTTTAGAAATCAAAATGATGCTCCCAATGCTTGGTTTGTATGTAAGGTTTCACATAGTAGCCCATATCTTGCCGCAACTTATTAATTGTTACGAGAAAGTCATCACAATGCAAACAGCAACTGCTCCAAAAGAAGGTGCAAGTGAATTTTTTTTTAAAAAAATTATAGATTAAAGAGCATAATAGATAACTATAGTGTAGATAATTCAGTTAAGAAACTGTATTTGTCGTATATTAATGAACATATAGGGTCCAATTATTGTCCAGATTGGTGCAATATGTAATACGTTGGATGCAAGTCATCATAACGTTGTGAGCTAATAATCTCAACCTTGGATGCAATTTTCTAACTTTATTGTACACACATACCAAGTGAAAAATTATTAACTAGTTCGAAACCTTCAGGTATGGTTTTATGGCAAGTTAATTCTTTTTTTGTCCCAGTCATGCGACAGCGCCATTGGTATTCTATTGTTATCAATATTCGGGCCAAGAGGGTTGACTTGCTAGACTCAAGGTTGGAATGAAATGATGTGGAAAGCATGGTTTTTGTGATACGCGTTGCAAGTCCAAAATCCATGAATAGTTTATGTTAGAAATGGTTTTTGTATGCAATTTAATACTATCCAATTTGTTGATGTTAGGGAGATGTCAAGATTTTATCATAAAGCGGTTATAAGAACAATGTCCTCAAGTTTCCTATTGTGCTACAAGTAGTTCCACAATAGGATTGTATGCCAAGTCCAATATATCGGCATGTGTATTTTTTTGTTTGCCGCTATATTATTTTTCCTAATTAAGTTTGTGTTGTTATGGTTTTTTAGGAACACATTGAAAACATCCGAAAGTGATTTGTTGTGGACTGGGTACTCGATCTGCTACATCAACAAAGAGATATATTCCTTGATCATGATTGGGGAGGCAAAGAATCAAATTATTGTCCATGGACGATATTGAAAGAAGCGTTTTTTTACTAGTGTATATGAAATTTGTACGTAGCGTTAATTTCAAATTAATAGATCGCCATTTGTATTTAGGAACAGATAAAGAGTCAACTTTATGCTGTTTACATGGTATCTACACCATTATGATCCCTGTTCTTATTCTACATTATGTCAATGCAACTTTATCTGTAAAAGACTATATTTCTTGATTGATGATGAATGAAATGGCCCACTAGTGGAGCAACTTAGAAAACGTGGGGAGCAACTGATCAAACCTAAGCGGGTACTGTATCCAAATGTTAGGAGCATGTTGCACCACACTTTCCGTGAAATTTTTTTTTTAAACAAAAGGCATACGTGGGGAACATCTGACCAAACATAGAGAGCAACTTAGCAAGCCTAACGAGCAACTATTGAGCTATGTACAGGTTGAACCACACTTTCCTTCAATTTTTTTGACATAGAATTGATGAAATAATCTCGCAGTATTACTGCTACTTGTGAAGCGTGGGTACCAACTTACCAAGCCTAAGCAACGGTCCAAACGTTAGGTGTAGGTTGCACCACGCCTTTTTCAATAGTTTTAAGAGAAAATTGATGAAATAATCTCCCAGTATTAGAGCAAGTTGGTAAACGTGGGGAGCAACTGACCCAGCAATGGGAGCAACTTACCAAGCCTAAGGAGTCAATATCTAAACGTTAGGTGCAGGTCGAATCACACTTTCCTTCAATTTTGTTAAAAGTAAATTTATGAAATAATCTCCCAGTATTAGAGCAACTATGCAAACTTAGGGGAGCATTTGACTAACCATGGGGCGCAACTCACTAAGCGTAAGGGAGATAGCTCTGTAAACATTAGGTGCACGTTCAACTACAATCTCGATGTAATTTTATTGAAGCAAAATGATGAAAGATTGTTTCTGCATTAGAGCAACTTGCCAAACGTGAGGAGCAAACCACACAACTTAAGGAGCTACTTCCAAACTATGGGGTTCAAGTATAACTATTCTACCCTTTTAATTTTATTTAGGAACATAATTCTGTTGAGCAAAACTCAACAGAATAAATTAGCAAAAATGAGCAAGAAGAAGGGAATTTTTTCAGATAACTAATCTAATCCGTACCACAACTAAGATTACATTGGCATTTGTTCAAATAGCTATGATAATATGTACAAAACATACACATAGATAAGATAACATTAACGTTTGTCTATTTCCGAAAAAAAATAGTGTAACGTTTGTGGAGATTGCTAATATATATGTTACATCCAAAACATACTCACACATAATACTTATATAATAACTATTACACACAAGATCAATAAGAGTATTATTCGAAACAAGTTTATTCTGGAGCAACTGTGGCGGAAAGTTTAGGGGAATTTGAAGAATATACACTACAAACTGGAATACTCGCATTTGATTCAACGCGATAAATTGGCACCTCAATGTAATTGTTGCGCATTCAAGTAAACTTCTAGGTGTAATGAGTATTGAGATGGTTAAGTGGAGAGTAATTTGTTAGGGCTCTTTTTGGGGCAGTCTCTGGCCAAATGCCCTCTCTTTTGACAGAGAATCGTTGCTGTTTATTTTGTTGGTGGGATAGATTGTGGTGGAAATATTAGGGGAATTTGAAGACTTTACACTATAAATTAGGATACTCGCATTTGATCCAACGCTCTTACTCTCGAGTACAATTTTAGCGGGTTGTGTATTTAATATTTCTCTCACAAACCTGGCATCTCATCCTTTTTTCAAGAATGCGGACATTGGATATTTTCTGCTTTAGATCAACTGCGCAAACGTGAGGAGCAAATCATAGGTAACTTAAAAAGCTACTTTCCAAACTATGGAGTGCAATTATAACTATTCTTCCCTTTTAATTTTAATTTGGAACAAAAATTTGTTGAGCTAAAGTCTTTGCAACAGAAGAGCAAACACGATTTGGTTATGGATTTTTTGCAAATAGCTAAGATATTACGTAGCACAAATAAGATTATATTGGCATTTGTGCAAATAGCTATTGTAATATGTACAAAACATACGCAATGAAAGAACCCATTAACGGTAGTCTATTTATGAATAAAATACATTAAAGTTTGTGGAAATTGCTACGATATATGCTACATCCAACCGATACGCATACATAATACTTATATAACAACTATTACACACAAGATAAAAAACTGTACTATATGAAACAAGTTCAGTCTTTAGAGATTGAGGTGGACAGTTTAGGGGAATTTGAAGAAGATATACTACAAACTTGAATACTCGCATTTGATCCAACAATTCTCACTCTCGAGTTACACCTGTGTGTGTTGTGGTTAGTGGCACTAGGTTCGTTGTCTATGTGTGTGTCCGTTACTATCATTGCTTCAGCACTTATGTCATATTTTTACCATTGCAAGGTTCAACCATGATGACTGATTGCAAGTTCTTTCAGTTGCACCTATGACCCATTTTGTCTTGCTCCCAACGTTTAATATAGTTGCTCCAACCGTTATGTGCGATGCACCTGTGTTGTAAATTTGTTGAAAAATTTTGTGCAATGCGATTAATGTTTCATAAACTAACTTGTTGAAATTGTGTGTTATATTTCAGATGGTCCATACTAGTCTTCAATAATGCATAATTTTTGTTGTCCGACCAGTACAACATAGGCATTTCTAATTATTAATTGGAATGTAAAATTGCAGACTATCATATAAGGATTTTGATGTGTGTTGGATATGCATGTTTTTTTGTAGGCAATGTCGCAATCCCATGTAAAAGAGTTGGCTTGTTATTGTCACTGGGGCGGGGAAAGAAAGCTTAAAGATGGTCAGATTAGTTATGAAGGTGGTGTTATTGACCTGGTTGCTGTGAACACTCGCACCACTTATGAAGAATTCGTTCATGATGTGTGCAATGCACTCGGTATTACTCATACGTCGAAGGCTTTCCATTATACTAGCAAGCATGATAATACGAAGCTTATTCAGCTGCAAGATGATCGAGGGTTAGGTTTAATGTGTCGTTTCAACAATGACCTAGTCGATGTTTATGTTAGTGAAGTTCCACTTGCTACATCGCCACATATAATAAGCACAAGGTAGTATTTGTATAATATCTTGTAATATAAATTGTTAAATAAGAAAGTGTCTTATTATGATTCATTGGAACATGTGCAGGGGATCAAATAATGGTTTGCAATCACCAACCCCTGCGGCCCTACTGTACGAGGAAGATATTGAACCATCACATCAATTTGGTAGTGAAGAGACCAATCCTATGCTGCCAATTGCTTCTCAAGTGTCAGAGATTGCTTATATAACTTTGCCTAAGGTTGTAGAAGGGTTGAATATTGAAGAGGGTCAAATTTATACAAGTCCGAACAATTTCAAGCAAGCGGTTACGTGCTTTGCCTTTGCAAACAACTTTTCATTCGAGTACTTAAATAATAGTCGTTCTTACTACAGGATTGTATGCAAGGTTCCGGATTGCAAATGGAAGTTGACAGCTGGTTGTGAAGGGAATTCGGATGTGGTTAGAGTGAAGAAGTTTAACAATACCCATTGTCATACAGCCCATGATGTTGCAACCTACAAGCCTGTTGTTCGTTCAAAATATATTGGGAATATGATAAAGGATAAAATAGCTGAAACCCCTGGATATCTACCTGGGCAAATACGTAAGGACTTTGAAGCCAGTATGTCAGTTAAAATGTCATACCATCAAGCATGGTGGGCAAAAGAGAGGGCTAAGTCTAGCATAACGGGGGAGCCAAAAGACAGCTTCAAGTTTGTTCCGTGGATGTGCGAACGTCTTAGACAGAGCATTCCTGGTACTCGTGCAACCTATATTTTATCAGATGATGGCCGATTCAAGCAATTGTTTGTGGCTTATGGATGTTCAATCACTGGGTTCATGGTTTCCTGTAGGCCAATGCTTTTTATTGATGCTTGTCACCTTACGGCCTATTATCGTGGAGTTTTAATGTCTGCATGTGGGGTGGATGCAAACAATGGGTTGTACCCATTAGCGTATTCATTTGCATCGGCTGAGAATTATGAGAATTGGTTGTGGTTTCTACAGGAGCTGAAACACATACTAGGTGATCGTGTTGTGGTGCTTATGATAGATAGAAACCCTAGTCTTTTGCTTGGCATAAAAGAACTATTTGGAGGAGAGTGTAATTCATGGTGCCTTCGGCATTTAAAAGAGAATTTCAGTAAGTTCATGCTGAGTAAGGGGATAAAAAACAAGAGAAGGGAGACTGGACTAAAAATGTTGACAGACATTGCATATGCTAGGGATGAGCGCATGTTTCATCATTATTTGGTTATGTTGCATAATTTCAATCCAGAAATGGCTGATTGGGTGAAGGTAAATGGGCCTGAACACTGGGCAAATTCACAATTCCGTATGAAGCGTTGGGATTGGATGTATACCAATCCAGCTGAATCGTTCAATGCATGGCTTGGTCCGTTGAGGGAATGCACCATCTTTCAATTTATGAAAGATCACGTTCTTAAACTGACAACTTTTCTAACGGATAAAAAGGTTACCCTTGAAAAATGTAAAACACGCGTTGGTCATAGGATTGAGGAAAAGATTCGTGATAGTCAAGAAAGGTCTATGGGATGTGGTTATAGGAATTCATTATCCGCTGAATACACTGTCACTGATCGAAGTCTGAAACGATACGCGGTGAAGCTATTGGCACATGAATGCAGTTGTTTGGAGTGGCAGATGACTGGCATACCGTGTCCCCATGCTATGGTTGTGATGGGTCCGTCAGGACTGAATGTATATGATATGGTTGAAAATTGGTTTAAAAATGAAACCCAACAATATTTGATGCAATTTATGATACCGCCTGTCCATACTCATGATGAGCCAACCGTTGAGGAACTTTCAAATATTTCTTCTTCAAGCTCCATGTTATCACTGGTACCACTGCCTCCCATTTCGAAACGACCTCCTGGTAGACCACGGAAAAAGCGCATCGAGTCCCAGCATCAAGACAAAAGAGTTATTCATTGCTCTCGCTGTGGGATGCCTGGCCATAATAGAAAGAATTGCAAGGAGCCTATTCCAGACTGAACTTCTTGGACTATAGGACCTTTTGGTGATATTGTGTGTAATAGTTGTTATATAAGTATTTTGTGTGAATATGTTTTGGATGTATCATAGATCTTTAGCTATTTGTACAATCTTGTGCATATGTTTTGGATGTAACATATATCTTAGCACAGGTTTGTACAAACGTTAATCTTTTGTGTTGAAATGTTATGGTTGTAACATATATCTTAGCAATCTGCATCAATTTGATAAAGTTATGTTTTGTACTCTTTTGTTGCAAATTCTTCATATACTTGCTCTACTACTGGAAGATTGCAAACCATCAATTTTCTTTTTAACAAAATTGAAGGTTGCTCCCCCCCTAGGCTTGAACAGTTGCTCCCTAGGCTTGGATAGTTGTTCCCCCCGTTTGGTCAGTTGCGCCCCACCATGGGCTTTTTAGTTATAACAAAAATATTGAAGCAAATATTGGCAAGTTGCTCCTTACGGTTAGGAACTTGCTCCTTAGGCTTGGTGAGTTGCGCCCCACGTTTGGTCAGTTGCTCCCCACCTGGGCTTTTTAGTTATAACAAAAAAATTGAAGCAAATATTGGCAAGTTGCTCCTTACGGTTAGGAACTTGCTCCTTAGGCTTGGTGAGTTGCGCCCCATGTTTGGTCAGTTGCTCCCCACCTGGGCTTTTTAGTTATAACACAAATATTGAAGCAAATATTGGCAAGTTGCTCCTTACGGTTAGGAACTTGCTCCTTAGGATTGGTGAGTTGCGCCCCCCGTTTGGTCAGTTGCGCCCCACCTGGGCTTTTTAGTTATAACAAAAATATTGAAGCAAATATTGGCAAGTTGCTCCTTACGGTTAGGAACTTGCTCCTTAGGCTTGGTGAGTTGCGCCCCACGTTTGGTCAGTTGCTCCCCACATTTTTGTTTATTTTTTAAAAAAAGGGCTAAAGCAAATTCTCGCACGTTGCTCCTTACGTTTAAGTACTTGCTCCTTAGGCTTGTTGAGTTGCTCCCCACGTTTGGTCAGTTGCTCTTACCACTTATTGTTTATTTTTTATAAAATGGCCTAATTACACTTATCACCCTTGTACTATACCCTTTTTTTTCAATTTTGTTCAAATGTTTTTATGTTGTTTGTTAATTGGACACTTATACTTCCAACTGAAGTGCAATCAGCCCCAAACCATAACTTCGTGTGGTGATACTAACGGGAAATGGTCACGTGGCAAATATCCATGATTTGTAGGCAGCCAACAACAACCACGTGACTGCCACGTGAAAAAGAACATATTCTTGACAAGTTGATTTAGGATTATACATAGAAGACGAATAAGAAGAAGAAGCAGTATAAAAGGATTTCACGAAGCCGAAGAAAAGGGAAGAAGACGAAGAAGGGGACGAACACAAAGACGATGAAAAGGGGGAAAAAGAAGAAGATGAAGTATGAGAAGAAGAGGAAGACGAAGGTCAAATGTAGACCAATTTTTTTATAAAGACGAAGGGACACTGAACAACACTGCAATGGAGAGGGAACGATATGTGACAATGGAAACCGAAAGTTGGAATTCAAGCAAAGGGAATAGGACGATGTGTAGATGTTGTTGATTAGCACCGATGTGGACATAATGGAGCTTAAATAACCCAGGAAGAAGGTTCATTAGGTTTCGTAACTACAACGTAATACAAATTTTTTTAACCTGGCAAAAAATGTAGATATAGACATATATGCTATCAATGGTTGTGCTGAATTCAAATGTTTTCTGTTAACAAATTGATTCCTAGTGTGGGTTATTCCAATGGGTTGACTCTACCCATTTGTGCACGAGCTACTGCAATTATTCCTCAAATGATAAGCTCCATGTTGGAAAGAAAATATGACAGTGAAACATTGACTGAGAAGGTTGCAAGGATTCGACAAAATAAAGTTGTTGGTGAAAAAATAAAACGAACAGATGAAAATAGAGGTGATAAGGCTTAGAGCAGAGAAGAAATATTGGTTTCGATTATCCAGGATGTTGGTGTGTATTTTTAATTGCCGTGTTTGTGGTATCCAATGTTGGTAAACGAGCTAAGCAAATTGTAAATGTATTTGGCCTAATGTATAGTCAACAATGCTGGTGTGTTTTGTTATGCACTTTCTGATGCATGGATGTTGGGTGGTTTATGATGAATTGGGTTTATTTACACATCTTCAAGAAGTTGTGGCTAATTTTTGTGACAGTTTTTGCTTTTGTAAATAATTGTAATACACACACTGCAATGTTGTACTGTGCCAAAGGTGAGGTTCCTATTGTTTCCTAAACTTGTTATGTTCATATAAGTTGAAAAAACGTGCTAAAGATGACTTGTTATTGAAGAGAATAAATGTGAAACACCACTGCACAAATATTTGTAGGTCATATTATTTCGTCGAATTTTTCCAGGTCAATTAGCATCTCTCTTGTACGTATAATTCCAAGTTGGGAATTTCAAATTCTTCATATTTGACAAACTGTGTTGTTCACTTAATGAGATTTTCAATAGAAGGAAACATTCAACCTTAAGCCAAGCATCGCACATTTGTGGAAATGCAAAATTCCCCACATTTTTGTATCTCATGTTTTAGATCTTCTAAGGCATTAGTTTGGCAGTTGAAGTAAGGTCCTTACGTGTATTAGCTTAAGGGACTGAATGGGTGGCATTGGTTTTTCAATTGTCAGTCAATTCTGTTTCTGTCCAATGCTTGGTTGTCAAATGGTGCGTGGTGGCAAATTTTACAGGCGCTAATATTTATTTTGGATGCGATACTGCACTGGTTTGGGACGTTGGGGGATGGATCATAAGCTTTGAAGTAAATTTGTGGATGGATTAGGTTAACCATATAGAGAACAGGAATTAGCCTGTGGTTAGCTGATTGATACTTTAACCTTCTCTCCAATATTGGGTCTGTTAATTCATTTACGCTCATTTATTGCCTTTCTGTTGTAATGTTGGACTTTTTCCCTTTTTCCATTGATAAGCATAGGGATAGTGTTTATGCACCTTACATTTGGTTAATTTTTTATTTGTAATTGTTGCCTGCTGATATGTTTATATATATTCTATAAAGTCAGTTTGTATGTCCATGAAAAAGGTTCTTGTGCTTTCTATGTGTCTCAAATAATTTCTTGAACCATTTTTTTCCTTCCAAAATTGTGCAGCAAGTTAGCCAAAAACACTTCTTCTAGAAGTAAAGTGTTGTAAGTTGCCCCTTACGTTTAGGTATATTCTCCTTACGCTTGGTAAGTTGCACCCTACGTTTGGTTAGTTGCACCCCACAACTAAGCAAAGTTTACAAAAATAATTTCATGCAAAGTGTGGTAAGTTGATCCCTATGTTTAGATATTTGCTCCCGAGGCTTGGTAAGTTGCTCCCCACATTTTGTCTGTTGCTCCCCAAATTTCCTTTAGTTTTTAAAACAAAAAAATTTTATGCAATGTGTGGTAAGTTGCTCCCTACGTTTAGAAAGTTGCTCCATAGGCTTGGTAATTTGCTCCCCACGTTTGGTCAGTTGCTCCCCACATTTTTTAACACAAACATTGGACAGCAAATTGTGGTGAGTTGCTGTCCACATTTTCTAATACTATCCAATAGTGGTCCATTTCAAGCTTCATCAATGAGGAGCAACTTATAAATTCGCATTTGGCATTCATCATCAATAAGGAAAACACATAAGTTGCATTGGGATGAGGCAAAATTTCCACCAAACATAATGAATGCATAGATACCCAGAGTACACACAAAGTTTTTGAATTTTCATCTGTTCCAATATCAAAAGCTCGTCTATTAATCCAAAATCAACACTACATTTCTTATACACTAGTACATAAGTGCTGCTCACAAAAAATCCATGGTCAGTAACTTCATTCTTTAGGTCCCCGGACACGATCAAGAACTATATCTCGTTGTTTATTTAGCGGATCCAGTACCCAATCAACAACAAATCGCTTTCGGATGTTTTCAATGTGTTCCTGCAAAACCATAACCTCTTGGAAGTTGTAAAGATTAAATAGTTGTGGAAGTGCAGGATGAGACAAAAGGACTGTGACAGGGCATTGGTACCAAGGAGAACGACGACGTGAGTCTTCCATCCCAGCATTCAAAATACTTCAGCATAAATATACCGCATGAGTTGCTGCAAGTGTGAGGAATACATATGGTAGCTACAATTGATTAGGAAAAAGAACATAGCTGAAAAAACCAAGTAAATACACAGTAATGAGTAATTGTACTTGTCATCCTCTTGTTGTGGGACTGGTTGTGGCACAATAGGAAACTCGAGGAGGCTGTTCTTATAACTGCTTGCAGATAAAATCTTGTTCATGACATCTCGCTTAGATCCACCAATTTGCATAGTATTAGATTGATTACAAGAATAGGCACTAACACAGAAACTATTCATGGAAAGTGGACTTACAACGCGTCTCACAAAAACCATGCTTTCTTCATCAAGACATTCCAATCTAGAGTCTAGCAAGTCAATCCTCTTGTCCCGAAGATTGATAACAATAGAATACCAATGGCTAAGTCGTATGACTGGGACAAAAATCTACATCAAAATAAGTTGCTTTCAAATGAGTTGCTAACTAAACATGTACCAAATCGGAATTGCCAACCTAATTTATAGAGGCAAAAAGTTTACCAATTCTGCCTTTGCTATGTTAGATCCGTCAAAACAGTCATCACGATAGTGGTACTCCAGTTGATTTATGCTAAAGTTGGACTTCTTTTTTCCCCATAAATCTATGTAAAACTGCAAGGATGCTAATGTAAGACTCCAATGTATCGTTAAAGCAATAGGAAGACTGAAAGAGATGGCTGAGTTACCGCAAATTCGGGATGCATGATAAGTCGTCGTCGTTGCATTTTACCTTTCACCTCAATAATATTAGAAGGCCGAGTCATCATCAAGCTTGAGGCTGATAACACCACCTGCAAGTGATGAACCATTACTCCAGCCATATAAATACCAAAAATAATTTAAGTAGATATCCGTTGAAATTCCAAAGTATTCACGTACTAAAGTTGAAACCCATCCCCGCGGACCCATTGAACTTGCAAAGTCATCATGATCAACAGGCGTCTTAGCCCCGACATGAAGAATATTTAACCTACAAAAGATAAGCATAAAGGCATTCTTTAGCTTTTGTCCCGAAGACGTGTAATTGTAGGTTAACTTACATTTTTTGCTTATCTTTACGAGTAGGTCGACGTGTGCAATATCTCCAAACAGCAGTCTCTTCAGATGTCAATTGGGTAATCACAATATGTGGCATTGAAATATATGGGGACTGCTGTTGTGGCCCTGGCTGGGTTACTCGTCGAGCTCGTTGACCATAAGCTGGAGGGGACAATGTGGAATTTTTAGGGGAGATTGAACCAAAAGATTGCTTAAAAAAATCCCGGACTATCGGGGAAAACTCTCGGATGATGGGGGTGACACTGACAGATTGCAGTGGAGGGGTAACTGGTGCTGTTTGGCCTACTGCTGATTCACCACACAGAGCATCAACAGTACGCAGCTGTCCCTCTACTACATGGGTAAAAGCTACTAGCATCTCTTGAGCTTCAGAGTGGATGCAATCATACACAGCTTGAATAGCCTGCCATGTAAAAGCTAACATGAATAACTAATAAAAAAGTTGGACAACTTAAAGGAAAACGTGGAACTTTAACAAACCGGATTCTTAAACACAGGAAGGCCTCCTTTGAGAGCATCGTTGCTGCCTTTATATTTACTTTGAGGCCATTGTCTTTTTGGTATGGACGACATCTCCATTTGCACTCTTTCACAAACGTTGTTATCATCCCACGCACTAATCACATAGCTGCCCGCATGATTTGGTGTAACGCCGAGTGGGACACGATTGAAGTACAAGATCTGCAATAAATCATCTCGGCATATTGTTACAATGTTAGCAAGTATGAAGTAAACTAGAAAATATATATTGGGAATAATTAATGTGAGGTATTTACATACCATCAAGAAAAATAAACATCCACCGCTGGACAACCTATTAGTCTTTGTGCACTTGTACTTTTTAACCTCTGTGATAAGCCATTCAAGTATGAACTCAGCCCAATTATACTTATGTGCTGTTGCCGCAACAGAAATGGCTGGCATAAGCCGAGGACTTGCGACATCCTTGGTGGTGGGGCAAAGGAAACACCCCAGTAATAGCAACAAGAACGTTGGTTTAAAACTAGAGTCTGCCACCCCATTAACAACGACATCTCGTAATGCTTTCAAGGATGCTGATTGGATTTGGGAATGAAGGACTTGCATCTTTTCCTTATCAACCTCCCGGGGCACTCGTTGTCCTTCACTTGGGACCCCAAGGATAATACCCACATCAGCTTCAGTAACGACGATAGGGTCTGACCCAGCAACTTGAAGAGTCCTCAACTTGGGGTCAAAACGTTCCAACAACACGGGCATAAACTCTCGAGGCAAATGTTGGCATCTAAACTCCGTCGCAAAGCCAAACCCCATTGATTTAACAGCAGCTACCTTCTTCTTGTTTGCTGCTATGCCAGTCGAGACACCAACCACCATCTTAGGGGAACATCGTGTACCGAAAGCAACAGGCTAAAAGTGAATAAAACACATATACAAATAGAAATAATTAGAAAATGAAACTAGTAATTTATAAATTCAGGGAATTAAGGCAAAGGGAAATACTAGAGGCCTCTTCTTCGATTGCATATCCTGTTTAACTTTGAAGTTCTCCCTCTCTAGTTTTGCATCCGTAATATATGGAGCTCTTTCGTCATGTGTCATATCTTTCCACCATGCTGCTGCAAACTGAGATATCTGCATAATCGACAAGCATGATTTTGAAGAACATAATAAAAGGTAAGGAAACCAATTATTGATAATGATTTCTGAACCACCTCAGTAAAATCATGGCCAAAGTCAAAGTCTTTATGGCCTAGTCCTTTGCATACGTCAGCGCTGCAAGTTATATTTAAAAAAAAGAGAGGTTAGAGGTACCATCATGTATCATATTGAATAAGAAAATTAAATTTTGTCGGACTCACAAGAATCTCGTCCAACCGGTCTGGTGCTTCTTTGCAATATGCAATGGTGGAGAAGCTTTTCTCTTCCTACCATCGGACGGTGATGGGTTTTTTGGGGATGAGGGCTGTTTTGGAGGTAGCGGCTCCGCACTTGTGGACGTGTCACTTTTTGGCTGATCAATAATCCTCCCTGCTTTAGCCTTTAGTCTTGCCATTTAACCTGATCTGAATTGCATGTATAAAGTATCAACATTTGCACAAATAAACTCTAAGAATTCCTAAGAAAAGGGTAGGAAGTAGTAAACGTAGAAAGTAACCAAATATGTAAGTACAATAAACCCACGACGTAACATTAACCTAAAACAAGGAAAGCAAATCATAGCCCAACATCTTCCAGGGACAGAAACAGTACCGCTCAGAAAAATTAAAGGAGATTGAATGTTTCCTTATATATTTTAAACCCTTTTGCCTTATATTTCTTTAAGTAAATCTCCAAATCAAGCAGAGCATAAATAAATTATTGGAATTACAAAGAATCTTGCATATTAGTTGCAACACCATAAAAATGCAGAACGTGTACAGTAAACTTAAAGATCAATCAAGAGTTGTGAAATAGATAAGAAAGAGAAATAGTGTTCCAAAGTGTTAAATCATTCTTATCCACTCAACTGAGTATCATTCCTGGTATACAGTCCCACATACTCTCTAGAACAAACACAGCGCAATAGCATTCAAGCCTTGTTATCCACTCAACAAAAAAGTTGAGTAGAAACAACACGGTGATAACATTCTCGGGCCTAGGAAGTCTTACAAAGTAGAACATGGACACTGTGATAACTGAGAACAAACAAAAAACAGTTACAGAAAATTACGTTCGGAAAATGGTAATAGATTAAAAGTAATTAAAAGTAATGTCAAGTGTATATATTTGTATATATATGGGTTTGATTCAATAAATTTTCAGATTCAAAAAATTTCGTACACACAACCACATGAAACACCAAGCAATCCATTAGGTCCAACCAAACTATGTATTAACAAGGAGGTCAAAAATTGATGTTGACACTTAAAAGGGCAGTAGAAAATCAAAGAAAAGAATAGCATATAAGATTGTAGACGAACACATAGATTAGACACAACATTTGAACAAAATAAATGAAGGAAATATTTTGCAAGATTAGTAACCTTTTTACTTGCAATTCGAGTGATACTCAGTGTGGGTTTAATCAATTAGGACATGCAGCATAATATTTGACAAAAAAGATAACAATCAATGAGATAGAGAGAGATGTAGAAAATTTACCCAAACCATGTCCGTCAGGATCCATTGAAAGTTTACCCAAAAAAAGTGTTCGCAGTATGTGAGGGGGGTAGGTCACCACCGACAGAGAGAGGGAGAGAGAGAGAGAGAGAGAGAGAGAGAGATGGAAGGAGGGAGAGGGGGGGGGGGGGGGGGGGGTGAAGGGGAGAATTTTTAAACCAACCTCATCTCATCCATTAAATCCATACCGACAATCAAGTTGCTCCTTTGAATGTGTATCAGGCACATAAGCGTTAGAGAAGGGAGATAGCACTGGGGAGCAACTTACCACACTTTGCTTCAATTTTTTTTTGGAACCTAAAGGACTTCGTGGGGAGCAACTTAGAAAACTCAGGGACCAACTGATCAAACCTTGATTCAATTTGTATTTTTTTTAAAACTAAAGGAGAATGTGGGGAGCAACTGATCAAACCTGGGGAGCAACTCACTAAGCACAAGGAGCAACTGTCATTGATTGGTAGGGAGCAACTTACCACACACAGCTTCAAATATATATTTTTTAAAGGGTAAAGGAAGCTGTGGGGAGCAACTGATCAAACCTGGGTAGCAACTGTCTAAAGGTAGGGAGCAACTTACCACACTCTGCTTCAAATTTTTATTTTAAAGCTTAAGGAAAATGTGGGGAGCAACTGTTCAAACCTGGGGAGCAACTTACCAAGCTGTTGGGAGCAACTGTCTAAAGGTAGGCAGCAACTTACCACACTTTGCGTCTATATTATTTTTAAAAACTAAAGGAAAATATGGGGAGCAACTTATCAAACCTGGGGAGAAACTTACTAAGCATAAGGAGCAACTGTGTAAAGGTAGGGAGCAACTTACCACACTCTGCTACAAATTTTCTTTAAAACAAACTGAAGGAAAATGTGGGGAGCAACTGATAAAACCTGGGGAGCAACTTACCAAGCCTAAAGAGCAACTGTATAAACTTAGGGAGCAACTGTCTAAACTTTGCTTCTAATTTTAGCTTCTATTTTTTGCTTACTAAGCTTGGTCGGAGCAACTGTCTAAAGGTGTATGAACAACTTAACTAAAGCGTGATCAACACCGACTTTGCCTCCATGCGAAGTGGCAAAAGGTCAACTTATAGAGCGGATCCAGGATTTTAGTTCAAAGGGGGCCACTGGGTTCATGGTTTCGCTAACATTTATGTAGTAGACAATGAAAGTATCATATATTTCCCAATAGAAACGACTGAATTGACACTCATCCATTCACAACTGATCCTTCACATTCTTAAAGTGTATTTTTTGGCACATACATTCTTCATAAATTCGAATAATTATATGGTTCCAACTTCCAAAGTTGGATACCATATTTAAATCCTATATGCATTGATAGTTACACCACTCAAAACATCGCACAATAACATTTAGTGGTCACATGCACTATGCATTATATAATGAGAAGTTGTTGCAAGACAAAATTGCCAACCATAGCATTACGTTTACAATTCGGTATTGCATATGTTTGAGGAAACATATCAAATTTTGGGGAAAATTGTAAATGTAACTCAAGATATGTGCCATCAGTTATGAAGTGTAGAATAATTCAGAAAATGAGGAGGCGGCTGCCCCCTCTTGCCCTCACGTGCGTTCGCTAACATATTATAGGTTTTTTTATTCAACTTATAAACCCACTAGGAGTCTGAGTTAGGTTATAAAAAATAATAATAATAATTAGGCAACTGAGTGTACCAAAGTAATTTTTCAGCACTATTTATTACAAACTAAGCCATCGATACAAAAGTTACAGGCGAAGAATTTGCAAGCCCGCAATTTAATATTAGAGTCAAGAACGTACAACACAAAATATTAAAAATAAAAAAAAATAATAAAAAAATAAAATCGACCATTATTCAAATAAGAGAACTCGGGGGACTAATAAGCTGTATAATATGCAAGTCTCACTGAGGAGGGAGTAAACTACCTACTAAGCTTCTAGTTTTTCAATAGTGACTCTACAATTGCAGATAAATTCAACTTTAACAACAACAACCATGTGGAAAAAATTGGAAAAACCCACAAATGTGGAAAATCATAGTGTGAAAAATCCAAATAAAACCATCACCCAAAGCTCAAGCATCCATTACGTAGCCAAAATAGTAAAAAAGGAAGAATATGAATTAAAAAAAAAAAACAAAACCGTTTACCTCGAAGCAATGTGCCAAATGAGTCGTCTTCCGCCAGAGCCTACATTTGTACCTACCTCCAACCACTTCTTTATTCCTTTTATAAACTTCTTCTCTCTCCTCTTTCCACCTCTCTTGGAAGCTAGAATGATTTATTTCTTCTGTATTCAATTCAGTCCCTTTTGGTAGGGTTTTAATACATAAGAGTAAAGTAAGGGCACTTTGGACTTTTTAAAAATCTCAATAATGACATTTCATTCTACTATTTGACAATCTTTGGATTTTGGTCAACAGTTGATGAGGTTTAAATGTGTAGACTTCAAACTGATTTCCTTTCAGTTTACAAGAAAGCATAAGACTGTCTTTTAATTTATTAACATATTGTGGAATGAATTTTAATTATCCCTTAATTTTTCACCACTCCACAAATTAAGGAACAATTGAAAGACTTGTAATTTACATAGAGCATCTAATGTTGGCAAAGATGTTAAAAGGAGTCAGGTTTATCCCTTAAACCATAATATTCCCTGTTTCTAAAGAGTAATGCTAGGTACACCTAAACGGGACACCTAAGTAATACACATGTGGATGTAAATTGCTAAAGATATTCATCAATTGCTTAAAAAAAGTTCAAATTAATTTAAAAATTGCCACAATACTTCAGTAAATACATAGTGGAAAAAGGCTCTGTTAATCATTCACAACGTTCACAAACTATAACACCGGGATAAGTGATAACAGCTTTGACGACACAAAGGCTGTGTTTGGTTCAGGGAAAGATAACCAACAACCAAATCTAGTTTACACTGACTTTACCTATGGTCTCTACTTCATGTTTATGATAACATTAAACTTAAACATTTCTAAAATATAGATGAAGGCAGGGAAATCATTCACAAGACTAAGAGTCTTTAATACATTTTTCAACCTATTCTCTTTTGTTTCCTATTTTGCTCATCCTTTACCTTATTAGCCAAACAACGGAAAATGTTATCCATGTATTCCTTGCTTTTCCCTCACTAAATCCACGACCCAAACAGAGACTAACAATTAATAAATCTGAACATCGATACTTCTTCAAGTAACTTGAAATAGTATGATTTCATATTGGAGAACTTAATCTGCCTGGCCATAAGTTATATGAGTCAGAGAAAACAATTTCTCTGTCTCTCTCTCTATATTGCAGGCTATATAGGTAACAGAAATGTTTATTTTATCCAATGTGTACTTCTTGGTGTAATGATGCCAACTAACAGGGGAATAATTCAAACTTGGAATGTAGAGTTTTGGCATCTCATTTGCATTGGTGGACTAGTTGAAAGTTGGAACAAAATAAATAATAGAAGTTCATTTTCCTTCCGAGAACCATGTTGTTTTTATATGCTAAGTACATTTTTATCTACTCTTAGGTTCAATTAATGCATGGGCTTGTTTCGTTATACGTTGCATTCTCTTTTTATTCTCACGTCTAGTATGTACGACTTCATGCATATGATTTCTTTCTCATATATGTTAACTCAACAGCTTATAACGCATAATACAAAAAAAGAGGAGATTATTTGATGAGTTTAAAATCAAATCTCAAAGTAACAAACAAAAGTCCAATATTTCTATTCCCAAGCACTTAATGTATTTAAACAGGGGAAAAGCTACAAAAGATCATTGGTAGCAAGAAAGATGAGCACTTAAAAAGTATTGTGGTTCAAGACTTTGAATTCAAGGGACCGTGATCCAGATGATACATAATGAAAATAATGATGGTTTCTTATGGATGCTCAATGGAATATTCATCGAGGATGTAGGTCAATAAAGGATTTTAAGGTAACCCGCGACGGAATTTGGTGTTTTTCAGGAAATAAACCATTTTCTCAAGCCAATCAAGTCTTGGATCAAGTTCCAATACAGGTGTCTCAGGTGTTCCTCGGTTGCCATCATGGCTTACCATAATACAAGCCGGAGTTCTTGTTCCACTCCTATTTATGGTTTCTGTACATGTCTCCGGCAATGTTAGCACAGGCTCACTCTTACCAATCTTCTGTACGGGTATTAAAAATCCTTTTTCAACTCTCTTTTACAACTTCTATGTATGTCTCAGTTAATTCTATCAGAGGTTCTCTCTTCACATTCTGCTCAACCCGTTTAAAATTAACGTTTCCACTCTCCTTTACATCTTATGTATTTGGCTCTGTTATTTCTATCACAGGTTCTCTCTTCACATACTGCTCAATGCGTATAAAATTCCCTAATCCATCTGTATTTTCTTTTGCTGCGTTTGTCTCTGATAGTTCTGTCACAAGTTCACTATTCACACTCTTCTGTACATGTACAGAAGTGTCTTTTCCACTCTCATTTACATCTTCTGCAATTGTCTCCGATATTTCTATCCCATTTTCTTTCTCCACAATCAGTTCCACTGGTATAGAAGTTGTTGCTCCACTCTCGTTTGCCTCCTCTACATTCGTATCTGACAACTCCGTCACAGTTTCAATGTTCACAACATTCTCTACCTGTGGTAAGTTGCTTCTCCATTTTCATTTGCATCTTCTTCATCCGTGTCTGACAGTTCTATCACATTTACGGTCTTTACTATCTTTTCCACCGACTCACTCTTTTCATAACTTCCATTAGGACAAGTTGAAGACAATACACATTTCAATTTATTCCCAATTGGAATGTTACCATTATTAGTCCTAACTTTCCTTACAAACTCACTCAGTATAAGTCCAACTTCATCATCGGAATCACATTGTTACCACCCAATTGCATTTCGGAGGAAAACCAGGAGGGACACTAAGAGCGTCATTAATATCAGCAATCTGACAATGTGGAAATTTCCTATTCAAATGCTCAAAACTCCTACTTCCCTTTTCCTCTTCCACAACACAATTCGTTCCATCTTTATGAACAATCATTGATTTGTTCCACCACTCCAAGTACTGAGTTGTAACATCCGACTAAAAAAGCCTCGGTGGAACATATAATTTCTCGTCTCTAATAGACCGAGTACAATTGTCCCATGCCATTTTTGGCTTTATATTAGGACTTCCAACGCGGCCTGGAAGGTCTTGAACCATACCGAATTGCATAGTAACTCGATGTGGGAAGTACTGCTACCCACAGTCTATTCCAACTAACTCGCATACCCTCAAGCATCGCACAAAAGACTCTAAATCTTCATCCAAACAAGGAACAACCGATACCCACTTCTCCCTCTCGTTGCCTAGGTTATGAAACAAACAATAAGGCCGCCACTGAAAATCCTCCCCAGAAGAGTCTATAGCCAAACTTAAGTCTTCAATGTTCAATTTCTTCACCTTGTCCCATCTAAGCAATTGAGGCTTACCATGTTCAATCGATTTGGGATTCGGCCGCAATTTTGGAAACCTCTCCCAAATCCATATTTGAACTAAATTCAAAGGTGCCCAAAGAGTGAATGTCAAATGACTCAAATAACAACCATCATATCCTTTGGTCATAAAATTGTAAGAGACATCAATGGAAGCTTTTAGCAATCTCAAATCTCTATAAATACTAGCAAGAACAACAGGTGCAAGTGCAAATTTTGTACCTCTACCTAGATGAACTGCAACAGTTAATACTTGTTTGGCAATGGTGTTAAATGGAGAAGTTGGGAAGACAAACCTAGACAACCAGAAAGATATAAATGCTTTGTGCTCGATTTCACTTCCACTTTTCATGAATTTAACCATCCAAGTTTGTTGACAAGCCTTATGGGCTGTAGTCTTTGTCAGTTCTAGTGTAGCTTGGATTAATTTTTCATGGGTTACAACCAATTATGTGATTTCAAGAGGTTTTGAAAGAACAGAGTAACCACCTAAAACCATCCTATCTTTAGGAGAGATTGTCGCTTCACCCCATGCATTTCTTATTTGTTCATTGTACCCCGCCACCGAGTAGAACAAGTGTTTATGTAATTAATGCAAATATTTGTGCTAGTTTGTGCCTAACCGCGAACACATATAAATATATATGTAGCATTTGTGCATCAATTTATTTACTTAAATTTAATTTCATATTATTTGATCTTGTTGGACTAATCAATTGGATGTACTTTTTAAAGTGAAAGAATCGTTGGAGAAAAGTAAGTCACAACTGTATACCTCAATTTAATACAATTACAAGGACTCTTTCCAAACGAGTGGGTCCAAATGTCACCCACTAAAAACATAAACTAGGGCGAAATTTGTATCAAAAAGATGGAATGTGGGGAAATCTCTTTAGTTTTTTTTAAGTTTTTTTTAAAAACTAAAGATCAATGTGGGGAGCAACTGATCAAGCCTAAGGAGCAACTTACCAAGCCTTAGGAGCAACTGTCTAAACGTAGGGAGCAACTTACCACACTTTGCTTCCGCCTTATCTATAAACTAAAGGAAAATGTGGGGAGCAACTGATCAAACGTGGAGAGCAACTTACTAAGCCTAAGGAGCAACTGTCTAAAGTGTATGAACAACTTAACTAAAGGGTGATCAACACTGACTTTGCCTCCCTGCGAATTGGCAAAAAGTCAAGGGCAAGGGCGGATACAGACTTTTAGTTAAAAGGGGGCGACTTTTTTCTAAGGTTTCGCTAACATTTTTGTAGTAGACAATGAAAGAATATATATTTCCCAATAGAAACGACTTAATTGTCACTCATCCATTCATCTTTCATTGGATTTCACAACTTATCGTTCACATTCTTAAATTGTAGTAGTTGGCCCATGGATTCTTCATAACTTCGAATAATGCTATGTTTCCAACTTCCAAACAGCAATACCAAATTTAAATGAACTATGCTTTGAAAGTTACACTACTCAAAACAACGTTCAATTAAAATGAGTGGTCACATGCACTATCAATTATATAATTGAGAAGTGTTTGTAAGACAAATTTGACAACCATAGCATTACTTTTATAATTCGGTATTGCAAAAGTTTGAGGAAACAAATAAAATATGTTAAACAAGGATGCTAATATACAAATCACTTGGTGGCTGAAGCAACAATTATACGTTAAAGGGGAACTCAATCGCATATAGGGGGGGCAATATTTGGGGGGAAAATGGTAAATCTAACTGAAGATATGTGACATCAGTTATGAAGTGTAGAAGAATTCAGAAAGTGAGGGGGGCAGCTGCCCCCTCTTGCCCTCACGTGCGTCCCCCAGTGGTCAAGGGTGGCTTTAATCCCCACGATTTTCAGATTTGGATACCGAATTTTCCCAGCATTTGAGGTCCTACACACACACACAGTCTCTCTCTCTATCACTCTCTCTCTCTCTCTCTCTCTCTCTCTCTCTCTCTCTATCTATCTATCTATCTATCTATCTCTCTCTCTATATATGTATATATAATATGTATTTAGACATACCTATACGTGCGAATGCCATCTTAATCCACTATCTTTTGTTGGCAAACCATGGGATTAAAAACTTTTGGGGTAGACAAATACCAAATGAGTAAAAATTGAAGATTTAAATGTGTGTACAAAGAAAGGACATTGAAGAATGACTAACGTATCCGGCGGTCATGGAACTTCCAAATGACGATGAAGATGTCGATTGTATAAGGCTTATGCAATCATAAGAGATGATGGTCGTTGATGGCGACGGACGGCGATGAAAGGTGCAGGGTATTTGTCTACAACGATGGAAGGAGAAGATGGTGAGGCAACCACGAGCTTAACGGCGACTGCACCCCCGAATAAATTAAATTATAAAATAATATAATATTATTTGTTCTTTGTACCCCGTCACCCAGTAGAACAATTTATGTAATTAATGCAAATATTTGTGCTAGTTTGTGCCCGACCGCGAATATATATAAATATATATGTAGCAAGATGTTTACAAATTTATTTACTTATTTTTAATTTCATATTATTTGATCTTGTTGGACTAACCAATTTGATGTACTTTCTAAAGTGAAAGAATGTTTGGAGAAAAGTAGCTCAAAATTTCCACAAGGACTCTTTCCAAACGAGTGGGTCCATATGTCACCCACAAAAAAACAAATTAGGGCAAAATTTTTATCAATAAGATGGAATTGGAGCCTGGGGATGGCAACGGGGCAGGTATGGGACGGGAGAACTATATCCTGACCCTACCCCGCCTAACAAAATCTTCTCCCCAGCCCCGCCACGCTAGAAATTATTTTTACCCCATACCCGACCCCGTCTCCATCTAGCTACCCGTCCCCGCCCAAAATGTTAGATATTGACTTGTGAGAACTGAAATGTATCCCATTAATGGTTTTCACTAAGACATGTACTCCATTTTGAAATCGTTTTGAATTCATGGTCTTCACATGACCACGTGTTATCTTACGGATTCAAGGAAGTCCACAAAGTTCTATTGTCAGTATCATTACTAGTAGTTATAAAACGTGTGGAGCAACTGACCACACTCTGCTTCAAAAACTCTTTTTTAAAGTGAAGGACAACGTGGGGAGCAACTTGAAAAACTTAGGGAGCAACTTACCATACTTTGCGTCAATTTTTATTATATAAAAATAAAAGAAATTGTGGGGAGCAACTTACCATACTCTGCGTCAATTTTTCTTATATAAAAATAAAAGAAATTGTGGGGAGCAACTTACCACACTCTGCTTCAAAAAAAAAATTCTTAAAAGCTAAAGGAAAATGTGGGGAGCAACTGATCAAACCTGGGGACCAACTTACCAAGCCTAAGGAGCAACTATCTAAACGTAGGGAGCAACTTACCACACTTTGCTTCTATTTTTTTTACAAAAACTAAAGGAAAATATGGGGAGCAACTGATCAAACATGGGGAGCAACTTAATAAGCGTAAGGAGCAACTGTCTAAAGGTAGGGAGCAACTTACCACACTCTGCTTCAAAATTTTATTTTTCAAACTAAAGGAAAATGTGTGGAGCAACTGATCAAACGTGGGGAGCAACTTACCAAGCCTAAGGAGCAACTGTCTAAACGTAGCGAGCAACTTAACACACTTTGCTTGTATTTTTTCTTCAAACTAAAGGAAAATGCGACATTATAAGTGAGATAGTATGTATGAAATTACTTTTGGAGATGTACCCCCCAACCCAAAAAAAAAAAAAAGGCACCTTAGGAACAGTCAAGGGCAAAAGTCTAAAGGATTGAAGGGGCTAGGGTTTCCTAAATTTGGATAAATTCATTTTCATATGTAAATATTTAATTAACTTTAAATTAGCCTACTTGTTTTCATATTATCAGTTGAACTCCACGAACTTATATTGCCCAAATTTAATGAAAAATATTTTCTTCTTAATTATCAGTTTCACCCCCTACAAAAATTAATATATCCGCCCTTGGTAACACTAGAATTATTGTAACACGGGTATATGTAGATTTGATGTTTAACGTAAAAATGAACAAAACTTATCACTGGCAACATAAATTTAAATTTAAAGGAGACTTGTTGAGAAGCATATCAAATGGAAAAAAATAAACATACATTTTTGTACATGCATATAGTATGAAAAAAATAGAGTAGATACAAAGCTCAAGTTCTGCTGGAGTCCAATGCTCACAAAATTAATGTGTCACTATATACAAACCACAGAGACCACTGTCTTAAAAAAGAACCCGGAACTGGTTTACGTTTTTCACTCTCTCCCCAAACAAACACACTATAAATTCCACCCCATTTCGAATTTTCTATTCACTACTCTCCACCAACAAACACGACAACCAATTCTCCCTCTCTCTCTCTCTCTCTCTCTCTCTCTCTCTCTCTCTCTCTCTCTCTACAATGTTCTTGAATATTGAAATGTGTGTGTACAAAGAAAGGAGATTGAAGAATGACTAACCTATCCGGCGGTCATGGAACTTCCAAATGGTGATGAAGATGTCGATTGTGGAAGGCGATTGCAATCGGAAGAGATGATGATCGTTCAAGGCGATGGACGGCGATGGAAGGTGAGGATGGAAGGAGAAGATGGTGAGGCAACCACGAGTTTAACGGTGACGGAGAGAGGTAGACAGTTTCACGGCGACGGGAACGGCGACTGGGCGACTCGGCCTTTTTTTCTCCAGAGTTTCACCCAATTTGGTCCCAATTTGGTCTCATTTTGGACCTTTGGTAGGGTTGTGTATAAGAGAGAGTAAAGTAAGGGCAGTTTGGACATTTCAGTAAGTTGAATAATCACATTTCAGTCAATATATTGATAATATTTAGATTTTGCATCATAGTTGATGAGGTTTCTATTTGTAGAGTTGAAACTGATTTCCCAACAATTTAAATATAGTAGACTGACTTTTAATTTATTAACATATTGTTGTCTGAATTTTAACTATCTAAATACTTTTTACACCTTAAGTTTATAAATAAGCGACAAATACATTACGTTGCCAAATTATCGCGTGTTCCCGACCGATAATAGATAGTTATATAATATATATATGTAGCAAGTTGTTTACCAATTTATTTATTTTTCCTGCTTATTCAATTCAATTTCTTTTCTAAAGTGAAAGAATGCTTGGAGAAAAGTAAGACTGAGCTTTATAGCTCAATAGACAATCACAAGGACTTTTTGAAAACGAGTGGGTCCCAATGTCGTCCACAACATACAAATTAGAGGAAAATTTCTATCAAAAAGATAATTAGATCCGTTATGAACAACTAACTAAAGCATGATCAACACTAACTTTGCCTCCACGTGAATTGGTGAAAAGTCTAAGGGTGGCTTTAATTTATACTTTACTTAGATTTGGATACCCAATATTCCCTAGATTAGAGGTCCTACAACTACATAAAGGTTCATCAATTAGGAGAAGCACACAAAATTAAGATGTGAATTTAAAATTTGTATTTGAGAAACATAACATTACTCATACAAAAAATACCATTTCAAGTTTCGATCTCTCTTCTCCGAAAAGTCCAAGATTCAACAACCATTACGAGTGTCCCATTTGTGTAAAATAAACAATGGACTCATATCATTCAATTACATTAACAATACCGAACAACTAATTCAAATACCCACAAAGCCAATATCACTACATTGTACCATAAATGCTTACCATAAACCAGTTTGAAATGTAAATTTTTATTCTTACAACTAAATTAAGGCTCTCTCTCTCTCTCTATATATATATATATAATATACTCCTATGTATTTATACCTGCATATCTATCTACTGTCTTTTGTTGAGAAACCATGAAATTAAATACTTTTGGTAGAAAAAATCCAAGATCTAGATGTGTGTGTGTGTGTGTACAAACAAAGGGGATTGAAGATCGACTAACCTATCCGGTCATGGAGCCTCCAAATGCCAACAACGATGGCGACGACAAGGACGGTCCAGACGGCGACCGATGATGGCAACCGGTGGAAGGAAAAGATGGAAGGTGAGGCAACCACAAGCTTAACGGCGACGGATTCACGGCGATGTCTCTCTCTGGTCATCCTTTTCTGCTTCTGTTCATAAAATTTTGGTGGTCCCTTTGGAAATGGTAAGGTTGTGTATAAAAGACAAACTGAGGGAAATTACGACTTTTCATTTCCTTGATTAATGACATATTAGTCAATTTCTTGGCAATATTTAGATTTAGGTAATTAGTTGATGTGGTTTTAATTTGTGGACTTGTAACTGATTTCCCTACAAATTCAATAAAGTAGATGACTGACCCCGCCTGCATCTAGCTACCCGTCCCCTGCCCCAACCCCGCCCAAAATGTTAGATATTGACTTGTGAGAACTGAAATGTATCCCATTAATGGTTTTCACTAAGACATGTACTCCATTTTGAATTCCTTTTGAATTCATGGTCTTCATATGACCACGTGTTATCTTTAGGATTCAAGGAAGTCCCCAAACTTCTATTGTCAGTATCATTACTAGTAGTTACAAAACGTGGGGAGCAACTTACCACACTCTGCTTCAAAAACTTTTTTTTAAACTACAGGAAAACGTGGGGAGAAACTTAGAAAACATAGGGAGCAACTTACCACACGTTGCTTCTATTTGTTTTTAAAAAAACTAAAGGAAAATATGGGGAGCAACTGATCAAACCTGGGGAGCAACTTAATAAGCATAAGGAGCAACTGTCTAAAGGTAGGGAGCAACTTACCACTCTCTGCTTCAATTGTTTTTATTTTAACACTAAAGGCAAATTGGGGAGCAACTGCTCAAACCTGGAACGTGCAACTTACCAAGCCTAAGGAGCAACTGTATAAACGTAGGGAGCAACTTACAACACGTTGCTTCTATTTTTAAAAAAAAAAACTAAAGGAAAATATGGGGAGCAACTGATCAAACCTGGGGAGCAACTTAATAAGCATAAGGAGCAACTGTCTAAAGGGAGGGAGCAACTTCCCACACTCAGCTTTTTATTTTAAAACTAAAGAAAAATGTGGGGAGCAACTGATCAAACCTGGGGAGCAACTTACCAAGCCTAAGGAGCAACTATCTAAACGTAGGGAGCGAGCAACTTACCACACTTTGCTTCTATTTTTTCTTAAAACTAAAGGAATATGTTGGGAGCAACTGATGAAACGTGGACATCAACTTACTAAGCCTAAGGAGCAACTGTCTAGGAAAAGTGTTAAATTAGTGTCGTGTCCGTGGGTCGGAGATGATACAACGCGCGCACATTACCTTCTTAGAAGTGTTGGTGCTTCCTAGTTTCTAACCAAGAAAAATAGAGCGACAAAGAAGTGCTTTAGATATGTTTCATACAGTAGCTTAAACATCCTATTCCACCACATTAACCATGAAATGGGTTCAGACTCCATAGTCAACTTTTGGGCAAACTTTCGTAGGGGTCATGCATTAATTAGAAATCCCTCCCTCCCTCCCTCCCTATCTAGTCTTCTGTTATAGATGCTCAAGTCTCAACAAATGGATTGGTTGTAATATTTTCTAGTATGAATTGTTCTACAATATAAAACTGGTTACTGAATGTGCAAAACTAAGATATGCACACTGCACAGGCGAAGAAAGAAAATAAAAACCATGACAAAGTTCATATTTCATACCATTAAGAACAGCAATGGACCGAAAGATGTAACTGGAAGTTCAAATAAATTTCATTCTATATTTTTCAACAATATAATTCTACCGTAAGAAATAAGGTAGGAAAATGACTCGTAAACATTCAAAAATTTCAATGTATTGCTGACTATATTTCCTTTTCATTCATATTTTTCTTAGTAACCAAACAAGAGAAAATATTTTCCTTCATATTTTCCTTTCCTTTCCCCCACTGAAATCCATGAACCAAATAGAGCCTCAAGACCTTCCTCTTTGAATCACCAATCATGAATTCCCAATTATAAAAGATCAACACACCCACAAAATGAGTTGTAAGGTAAAAAGGAACAACCAATCAATCCGAGTGTACAAGGTACCATGAAATTTTCTTTGAAATCCAGATTTGCAGCAAAAAAATTAGTACTTTCATAGAAAGTATCAATTTTCATATGAAGACATGAAATTCTATAATCTAATACCCAAAATTTTCTGCTGCAAATCTTCAATAAATATTACTACCAAGAAGAGAAACTAACAAAAATTAGATCTTTACCACACAACACCATCCAGACAATAGAGAGGTCCGAATATTTAGCAAAAGAGAGATAGAGAGAATCGCAATACCCAAATGAGTAAAAATTGAATCCTGAAATGTGTGTGTACAAAGAAAGGAGATTGAAGAATCACTAACCTATCCCGCGGTCATGCAGCTTCCAAATGTCGATGAAGATGTCGACTGTAGAAGACGTTGTAATCAGAAGAGATGATGATGATTGATGGGACAGACGGCAATGGAAGGTGAGGCGTATTTGACTGCAGGCTTGGAAGGAGAAGATGGTGCGGCTTCACGGTGACGGCGACGGCGACGCCTCGTCGTCCATTTTTTTCTCCAGAGCTTCCAAGATGTGTGTGGTCCCTTTTGGAATGGTAGGTTTGTGTATAAGAGAGAGTAAAGTAAGGGCAGTTTGGTCATTTCAGCAAGTTGATTAATCACATTTCAGTCAATATATTGCTAATATTAAGATTTTGGTAAAAAGTTGATGTGATTTTAATTTGTGGACTTGTAAATGATTTCCCTACAATTTCAATAAAGTATATGACTGACTTTTAATTTATTACCAAATTGTTGACTGAATTTTAATTATCCCTAGTCAAATAGACAGCTCCAAAGAAAGTATTTCCTTCAACAAGAACATCTATATTACTGAGACAACAGTACTAGTACTGCATGTAATACGAAGAAACATATTCATTAACATTTCTTCTCACACGTAACTTTAACATCTCTCTCCTAAAAAAACAAACACTTTAACATATCATATATTTATATATATAATACTTGTATTGATGATCTCGGCCACATGTAGCAAATTGAGTAATAAAGACTCCAACCTCACCACCCACCACAAATTGTTACGTAACCAAAAGAAGAAAGAAAAAAAAATGTACCAACAACATATAATTATTACAGAGAGAGAGAGAGATTTAATATTTTAATCACGGCAGGAAGTTATGGAAGAGAGTTTGAAACTTTTCCAACTCCTTGCTAGGTAGAGCCACCAACACATTGACCCCATTATTATTATCAACATCAATATCAGGAAACAACAAAATTATATCCTTCCTGTGATACACCACAGGACAACTATACTTGGGTCTTCCCCATGGATACTCAACTTCAGCAAACCCTAATCTCCACCATGAGGACACCAGGAACTCGCCATGTGGAAAACCCTTGTATACCTCACCCCAGTCTATTGCTGACCTGGCATACTCATCTGTCATCCTAGCGGCCCCCTCAGAAACCATCTCCACCAGTCTTGGAAATGGACCCTCTTCTAGAACCTTGCACGGCGCGGTGGCATAGGCAGTCAGGACTGCATTTCCGGTGTAACTGGCGGGCAGTGGGGGCCGCAACCTCGACCGTATATCCACCGCGTAAAGGACTGTGGACAATCTATTATCTGTATCTGTACCATTTCCTGTATCATTGGACAATGCCTTGCAACGCCATATATGGGTTGTCACAACGTTGAAGCTAGTGATTTTAATGTTTTTCCAATCGTTTGAGCCATTTTTTGCCATTTCTTTCAGGGAAAGGACGTTTTCGGGGGTAAGATGGAAAACTTTGAAGTCAAGATCTTCTTTGGGGCAATCAAAGACAGGTTGGTTTTGATGATCTCCTTGGCCTGTTGGGATTTGTAGCTTGACAAGTTCGGGATGCGGGAATGTGACACGTGGCGGAGATCTAGCGGCTAGGAGGCGACGGTCATTGCAGGGAATGACAGCTAAGGGTTTGTCAGAAACTTGGGATGCAAGGTTTTGCAAGAAGGTGTTGAAGCTGTTTCCATCAAATGTGGCATGATTCGTTGATAGTCCCATTGTGAAACCACCACACTTAAATGTTGTCACCTGTTAAAGTATGCACAATTACTAGCAATTGATCAGTTGTCACCTTCAATTGATCTCTCTCTCTCTCTCTCTCTCTCTCTCTCTCTCTCTCTCACACCTCCATTTTATTAATGGTGTGGCTCCTTTTCATTTATACCACCTCCATTTTATGGTTTAACTTATAAGTCATGATCAAGATAGTGAGTGATATCTAATTCTTACTACTATTTTTTTAACCGAGAGAAAGGCTCTTTAAAGCCACTAATTAACCCTCCCTAAGTACTATTTTTTTTTTTGGTAATCGGGGGTGTCCGGGCCAGCTTGCGCGCACCTCGACTAATCCCCCGAGGCCTGGAGGCACCGGGTGAATACTCCAGTGGCCACGCCCCCCATGACTCGAACACTAAACCTCTTGGGTAGTACACCCAAGAAGTTTACCACTCGGCCACAAGGGACTTGGTTCAGATTTCTAATTTCAAGAATTTAAAAAATATTGATAAAGATAAACACGAAAACACAAATACAAGGATTTTATATACACACAAGTCAAATAGTTGATCCAAAAAAATATAAATTTCCGGGAAAGGTCACCTTTGCAAATTATAATACTTCTTCCGTCCCCTTTTTTGAGTCCACTTTTGGGAACTCAACTTATTAAGGGGACAAAAAAAATCTACACCTACTTTCCACAATTGTCCTTAATCATTACAATACTTTTTTAGTTTTGTCTTGGTATGGATTTCAAGGAATGTTAGTTTTGAAAAGTAAGTAAAAATTATATACCAATTTAGGAAAATTGACACTAATTTTGGGACATCTCAAAATTGAATAGGACTCAAAAAAAGAGACGAATGGAGTAGTAACTAAATATTCACGCGGGATGATGAAAAAGTGAACCAGCTATCCAATGTATTTTTTTTTCCTCGATCGATAATCTTATTTGTAAGTGAGCAACAAATTTAGAGTTTTGCTGTTCAAATAAAGTACTGAGATCTTTTAAAATTCCATCAATTTTAAATAGATGTTATGATCCATTTGAGAATTAGCATTTTATCCATCCATGAAGTACATTAACATTTTCCATTACACAGAGGCGGATTTAATATAGGGGGAGTTTGACAGAAGTTGGCATGGGAGTACTTCGGGGGCAGTGTCTTTGCAAAAATAATAATTTTGGACTTATTTATACATATTTTGTGTAAATAATATAAATTAATACTAAAAAAAATTATCCCAAAATCATAAAAGTGAGGGGAGGACTTGAGCCCCTTGCCCTTGTGCCCTGCCTGTACAAAATACATGCATGTATATGGATAACACTTTAATGTCCATTTCACACTGTTTTAGTCTACTATGGGTTCAAGTAAATGCAATATATGTACCTTGTGCATATGAACTAATCACATGTTACTATAGCATGAAAAACCTAAAAGATTAAATTTAAGTTTTTCCAAGCTTGTGATAATTGGCATCTCATATTATATACTCCCTCCCTCCCCTAAAAAATAGTTCATATTTTCTTTTTGCGATATTACAAAAGTATTGTTTATTTTCTTAAATTAGTATATAATTTTTATTTACTTTTCAAAATTATATTTTTTTGAAATCTACACCAAGATAAAACAAAAAAAAAGTGTTATAATGATTAGAGGCAAGCGTGAAAAGTAGATGTAGATTATTTATCTCTTTAAAAAGTTAAGTTCCCAAATGTGAACTATTTTTAAGGAACGGGAGGGAATATGTTACATTTATTAAAGGCAATGCGTCCGGTTCATGCCCTTGCAGTTGCAACCACCCAAAAAAAAAGAAAGGACTTTTCATTATCACATGAATGTGTGTGTGAGAGAGAGGGGGCGGAGGGAAGAAAGTTCAGGCCCCCTAAACTTTTAAAAATTACAACTTCAACTTTTGACAGTTTTAAATATTTCTTGTTTGGCCCCTCTCACATAAACGTAAAACGTGTTTATGAATTTTGCAATTGGAATTTTTTTTTTTTTTTTGATAATTAATTCATTCATATAGTTAGATAGTTGGGTAGTTGTATAATCAATTTATAATGTACAACAGTTATACAGAAGTATTATAAAAATATTTAAGTTTATCGACTTTTCAAAACTGGTATTGGTTCTACCCTTGGGTATTTGTATTTATAACAAGCTTAAGTAGAAACATATATAATATTATCTCTTATGAACATTCTATTTATATTTACACTGTCTCTGAACAAAAATCATGACTCCGTCCTCGGAGAGAGAGAGAGAGCAATTACCTGGATAATGCAAAGAGGCTGATCATCAGGTGGCAAGTTATCCAAAGTCTGGACAGTGAGCTGTTGAAAACCCGGATTAGGGTAAACCAAATCTCCAATCTCATCCAAACAATACTCACTAGAAGCCACCACAAACCCAGCCCCACCCACATTACAATCTATCTCTAACCTACCCATCTCACTATTCAACTTCAACCTTCCAGCCAAGTAATCATATGCCACAAGTACCTTACAAAGCCCGGTTTTGAGCTTCTCCACCACAATCTCGGGTGGAAAATCCGGGTGACCCGAGAAGAAATGGACTGTTTGGACATTGAAATTGAGAACTTGATCAATGTTTGATAAGAACATTGATTTTCTCCCCGTTTCTTGGGATGGAAAAACCAGGGAAGAGTCATGGAAAGTGACCTTTAGGTCTTCGATGATGGGTGGGGGTTCTTGGTCCACTGCCCCCATATTGGCCTTTTTTGGTTCTGTATGTTATAGTTTTGCCAAGCTTTTGTGTGTATTTATACTTGGTTGGTGTTAGATAGATATGCATATAACAAGGAGAAATGGGTTAATCGACACATGGCCTGTTTAGAATTTGACAGTTGTAGTGATATTACTGGAAAAAGAAATAATTGAATGTGTTGGACCATCAAAAAGCTACCTAATTAGGGGCCAGTGTATAAATATCAAATATATTGGGATGACCAACCTAATAAAAATTTAGGGATAATTACGTTTCAGTTAATTTTATGTGTCAAATTTAAAAGTGAATCAACTACTTTTTTAAAATTGAAAAAATATCAGCAATAACTAATAAAACTAAAAATATATCACTTTTAATGTTGTGATGAGTTGCTCCCGACTTTGTGCACAGTTTGCTCTCCATTTTTGTGATGAGTTGCTCTCGATGTTATATAAAATGGGTAATACTTGGGACACCCAAAGACACAACTTTTGGGACACAACCCATGAGATGTGTTTATCTCTTTCCTGTGTCACTGTGAGGTTCAGTGACATCACAGGAGAGATATAGACACATCTTTTGGATTGTGTCCCAAAAGCTATGTGCCTTTTCAAGCATCTTTTGGGACACATCATGAATTTTATCGATCGAAACCCCTTCGATCGATCGAACCTGCCTTGACAAGATTTTCATGTGCCTTTCCAAGCATCCTGGCGCAGCTAAGAGTGGGATCTCCTAAGCTCTTTATTGTTGGCTCAGACCAGTTATTAATTCCCATGACCAAACTCTTTGATCAGCAAATTAACCAACTAGTCAGTTAATGTTTACTCCACTATAAAACGATAACTGAACCCCAACGCAAAAGAACATATCCGAAGCGATAACTAGACTTGCATGGTATACTAATGTCCATTTACCATCAGCATTCGTAATCACATTCAGGTAGTCGAATAAACGGTTACTGTTAACATGAATCTTGATTACTTCTTGTATTCCTTGAGTCTCATTCACCACTCATGATTACCAAACATGTTGATAACTACTTATCAACAAGATTGCAGCTCTCAGTAATCAACTTGGTGACATTTTCAAGGGAATGCTTACTTTTTATCAGAAGGTAGATTCTATCTTGACAATATATGTTCACAACCCTATGAACATGACATACCCAAGATACCCAGGTGTTGATCTTTTATAGACCTCACTGATTGGTAAGTCAAAAACAGCCATATCCATAGTCTATTTTCATAATCGTCTCAAGATTAAGAACACGTACCTCATACAAGTTATGATTTCCTATCAACTGTTGACAATTTTAAGCATCAAAAGGAAAGCTTAGGTCCATTAATGCTCTATAAGCACTAGTATATTAACTAAGAGTTAAACTCTAGTGATTGAGATTCGTCACTCCATCCAATGGTAGTTAATCATGCTACAGTGTAGACCTGATTAGATATCTAGTCTCATCATCCACTATGACAAATTCTAAGTCTCAAAGAATACTAATTCATATCTCACTTGTATATATCTCATACACACACGAATTGTTTACAATCATACTTAAGGATTAACAATCATCTCATGAAAGAAACATACATAATGAAATGCAAAGCTGATATCTATATATTAAAAATGTAAATGTCTCATACATAAAGTAGTGGTTTGAGGGCACACTCCCAACAAACTCCTACTTGTACTCATAACCATTCAAGACTACATTTAAGACCTAGGCTATCTATATGACGATCAAAGACCTTCTGTGGCAAGGCCTTTGTAAACGGATCTGCAAGATTGTCAGCGGTAGCAATCTTAATGACAGTCACATCCCACGTTGAACAATATCTCGAATTAGATGATATTTCCGCTCTACGTGCGTTCCCTTTCTGTGGTTCCTTGGCTCCTTGGATTGAGTCACTGCCCCACTACTAATGCAATATAGCGTAATAGGTGACAACGACGCTCTGGGATCCGCCAATGGGGATTATACGTTGGTATCATGCATGATCATTGGAACTAGTCTGCCTATTCGCCCAGTCACAGGGATTATATGTGACACATCGAATACTATTATGGATCCATTCACAGGAGTTATGTGTGACCATAGTCAAATTGGCTTTGAGCTCTGTTAACTTTATGATTTGAATACAATTTTGATATTTGTTTTCCTTATTGCAAATTATTAGATTTTATTATTTACCTTGCTTGGTCCATAGATACGGGTGGTGATTACTTACTGAACTGTCAAGCTGACTTATAACCATTTTTCAGATACAGATGAGTAGAAAGAAATCAATGAGTGGACTGAAGGATCAAGAGGGTGGCGATCGAATAATAATAATTGACTAGAACTTTCTTCATTTGATACTATGTAATAAGTTGAACAGTTTGAAACATTATTTTATTTTATTTTATTTAAGCTTCATAAGTTTGGAACTTGAACAATTAGCGAATATAGAATTTGGAATTTATTACTGGAGTACCGTTTGATCATTTATTTTCTCTTAAGAATTCTTAGCTAGGCCTTGCACGTTCGTGGGGTCCAACATGACGGATGTGCGGCGTTGTCACGACTCTTTGGGTTCGGATTTGGGGCGTGACAGTCATTGATCTGGTCGACCGATCGAAAACCCCTCTACTAGAATCTTGAAACTTGATGTTCCAAGCCTTTCCCTAAGCATTGAGCCGGTCCATAGCGATCCTAATGATTCCCTTAAGCTTACATAAGATCCTTTCACACCCCGAATGTAACATAATTATCCCTGAAATTTGAATGTTGTCTAAACTATACATTCGTGAAAATTTAGCAATTTCTTAACACTTTTGGGGGTACCATGCATGGCCACACTAGCCCTTTTTAGGTCCGCACCTAGAAGCTATTGTGGGGCTATTTGGCCAAAAATGATATTTTGAAAATCGGACTATTCATCAAATTGTAAAAATGATCAGGTTACGGGTCACTAGTTCAATCGGAATTAAATTATGATGTCATAATTATGTAATTAATAGTAATAATTATTTAAAATAAAATTATGTAAAAAACAGTTCAAAAATTTTTGGGTTTCTGGTTCAATTATCAGTTTTTTCGATTCAACCGTTGAATTTTTCAATTTAAAAAAAAAATAGTGCAATTATTGGAATTTTTTGGTTCACTGGGTGAAGCAAGACCGTTTCTTGAACCGATCAACGATTCAACCGGCCGGTCTAGTCCAGTTCTTAAAATAATGCCCAAAAAGGCAATTCACAAAAGCAGGCTTGGGCTATTTCTTGCTAATTATAGTTGTTGGAGATTGCAATCTTGCACCAAACTAAGCGTTAGAAAATTTTTAAACCATGATCTAGTTTAGATCAAATCTTATCTTTTATTTAGTTTTTGTGAGAATCAATGTTACGTTCATGTTGATTTAGTTTGATAAACAATCAACTTTAAAAAATTTATTTTATTAAACACAAATTCCTATGCAAAAATGAACACTTGCCGGTCAGACACTAATGTGTTGTATAGTCTTCTGTATTGTGCCAAAATAGACTTATTCATTGAGTCTTTCGTTGAGTGACTACTCCTAGAGTCGGTCACCCAGTTGCAAACTTATTTAAAAAGTGGTTGTATTCAATGGATGTGCAACAGTGCATGGTTGCACTTAATTTGTATTCAATTTTTATATGAGTAATATTTGGGACACAACTTTCATACAACTTTCATACAACCTCCTCAAAAGATGTGTCTATCTCTCTCCTGTGATATCACTGGACCCCACAATGACACAGGAAAGAGATAGACACATCTTTTGGGGAGGTTGTATGAAAGTTGTATGAAGGTTGTGTCCCAAGTATTACCCTTTTTATATACTCTTTTCGTCTTATTTTATGTGTTTATTTTTTTTTTTTTTGGGATATTCTAAAATTGTTGTCCACTTTCTTGAATTAGTATACAAATTTTAATTAGTTTTTCAAACTACCCTTCCTTGCAATCAACACCAAAATAAAACAAAAAAAAATGCAATGATTATGGGCAATTGTGAAAAGTAAGGGTAGATTCTTTTTGTCCCCTTAAATAGTTGGATTCTCCAAGATGGACACATAAAATAGGACAGAGGAAATAATTTTTACACAATTTCTTAAAAGATGTGTCTATCTCTCTTGTGAGTGACATCACAAGAGAGAGATAGACACATCTTTTAAAAAATTGTATAAAAATTATATAAAAATTGTATCTAAAAAATTACTCGATTTGTATTCAAGGCTAGAGATATTGATTGGAAATATGTGGTGTGCATACTGCAAAAGTCAAGTTAAAGACCCTTTTCAAATTTTATTCCTTTTATATATGACTTATCCACATGTATATCTGTAATGCTTCAAGAGTTCTATTAGTCTAATAATTTGATGAGTCTATAATATTGGACTTTAAAATGCTTAAGTCTAAGTTATTAGTAGTAGTTCACTTAGTTCTATATATATAAGACTAGCTTTTCATATTTTTTCGGTGTGGGACGGGATCTCACAATCCCCCCCACTCAGAGACGCGGCGTCCTCGTCGTATTGGTCCAGTTCTCCCCCTGACTGGCTGACAAGCCTACCGCATTGGCCCTTAAAATGCTTAAGCCCAAGTTGTTAGTAACTTAGCAGTAGCTCACTTGGTTCTACAAATATCAGACTACGGGATCTCACAATCTCCCCTACTCAGAGACGCGGCGGCCTCGTCGCATTGGCCTAGTTCTTCCCCACGAAGATCGATGTAGAAGTATATCATTAGTGACCACAAAGCAGCCCATAAGGGTGCACAAGGTATATTACTCGGGGTCTCTACCCCTTTCCGGAGCCTGTACTCCTCTGCAACACCGCCCTTATAGGACCAGGGTTGGCTCTGATACCATTTCTAATGCCCCAGGAGAGCCCAACAACTTGACGAGCCTACCCCATTGGCCCCTAAAATTGCTTAAGTCCAAGTTGTTAGTAGTAACTCACTTGGTTCTACATATATTAGACTAACAAATTATATTTATCCGATGTGGGACAGAATTTCACAATATCTTTACATACTTTAAGTACATGGAGTATATGTATACACTAGCATACTGCATATGCATTTTAGTGTAATATTGTTCCACTTCATGCGTGTATGATATCATTTTACAAATCTAATGGACTGTTCCACCTAATTAAAATGAGTAATGCCAAGTAGTTTGAGAGATCTAAATTGTTTATATCCTGGTAATGTATCAATGATAATTTAAAAATAATCTAATTATAGTTTCTTTCAATTTGTAATTAAAAAAGAATTTTAGTTATCTATATTAGCGGAAGTAATATTTAGGTAATATTTTTAGATGTATTTAACATTACTTAATAAGAATATGCAACTTGAATAACCTTATATGATTTTGTAACAACCCTAATTTTCTAAGTGTTTTTAATAATTTTTATAATATTATTTTCGAGTATTAGACATTAACTGTGTGTATGTATCTTAGTGACACCTAATAAAAAAAAGTTGAAGTAGCGTGTGCGGGTAGTTAGTATGTTAAGTAGTGTGCTTAACATAGAAATTTAGTGCCTGGGGTCATGGGTGCCCATTGGGCTAATCATTTGTCACATTAGAATGCATTTTCGGGTTCATATAAAGCCTTTTTGTGAGGCCCTTAGATAAAAACCGGAATTCACATGTTTGTGTGTGTTTTATTTATAAGTATTGTGTGTGAAATATATATACACATATATTAAACCCTAGCCCCCATTTAATAAAAAAAAAAAAAGGAAAGAGGAGAGAAGAAACTAGAGAACAGACGTATGTGAGAGAGAGAGAGAGAGAGAGAGAGAGATAGAGAGAGGGAGAAGAAGAAGAAGAAGAAGAAGAAGAAGAAGAAGAAGGGCGCAGGGTATTCGGATCCGGAATCGCGTTCATAGTCCGTTCAACACCATATTTTTCAAGTGCTTAATCGCGACCTAGGTGAGTTAAATGGGTGTATCCGTGTATATATATGTACACGTATATATATATATATATATGTATATGCGAGTAAACCAAATATTTATATGTTTAAGTTAATTGTTGGAATTCAATTTTGTATTGGATGCACAATATTGTTGTTTTCGAATTAACTTAGATATTTTTTTTGGTGACCTTGTGATCACGACTTTGGTATATTAGTGATTGTTATGCGTATAGATAGTTTGACGAACACATACGTGGAATACCCTTGATAAATATCGAAAAGCTATGTAAAAATTCGTTTTTATTATTTTAACAATTGCTGAAAACTTCCGAAAAATATTGTGCAATCGTGACTTTGAATTTTAACATTATGTCCGCGTGTCCTGTGTAAAACGCGATTCTGCACACTTTTCGTGTTTTGAGTTTTCCCTGATTCTGCACCGTTTGGGCTATAGATTTAAATTTCAGTAGCAGTTTTTAGAAGGTTAAAAACGTGTTGATTGTTTAAGTTGATTTATGTGTCGGGATGAACTCGTGTTTTGTTATTATGATATAACGTGAAATTTTGTTGAAATGTAAGCATTCTCATCTAATGTTGGATTTCATAAACTTGTGAATGTGAGACCATATGTGTGAAGATTTTTTTTTATAGAAATTAATAATAGGAAATCCTTGAATGTTCACCACTGCTCCTTATGAGTCAAGGCGGCGACTTCGTGGATGACCCGTCTTGTGTGATTAGACGGCGACTACGTGGATGACCCGTTTCTTCATTTTTAAGCCTTATGCCCGGCTTGTTGGTCTATTTCATGTGTATTTAGACATTGTTTTATTGACGTCAAAAACGTAAGGACTAGCCTTTCGGTGTAGACTCAAATCCCAGTGATACCCCATGAGAGTTGGGACCGGAGTGGGAGTTAGTATTACGTTAGGAGGCACATGGGATATATGTGTAGGCTGAATCATGGATGGGTGGCCAAGGTGGTGAACAAAGGGTGTAATAAATAAAATACTTGTGGTGTTTAAATTTGCAGCTATACGTTGTATTGTAATTAGTTATAGCTTGTGGTAGTTGAATCCTAGAAATTCATAGATGATTAGTAATCGTCTTATTAAGCAGCTTTTATGTGTATCCGTTAGTTTAAAATATAGCCTTGTATGTGTAACATAATACTTTCGGGAACGTTATGATTTATTAATAAACATGGCCAGATTAGTAAATTGGATAATTTGGTCACTTAACGTCACAATTGAAGGCAGTTTCGCGTAAACTGAAGTAAAACGACAATCCAAGCAACTTTCGTGATTTACACTTTTTCTAAAAACGTCGTCTTTACACTGTTTTAACCTATTTTCCAAATCTGCTGAATAGTACATGTTTAATAGCTGATGTTTAATAATTGATTTCTGACTTACGGGATTAGAATTAATGAACGGGGTCGCGCGTCTTTCTTTGGAAATTTTATTCTCGACATTTTTCGTATTTTATGTTTTGTCAAATTCCAGCTCTTTGTTGGAGATAAATTCATTTTAATTAATAGCACCTTGTTATTGGTTTATATTATTATGTTAAGTTCTATTTGTACAGGATGGTAGGCTTACTAATGGTTTGCAGGTATTGGCCTACCATAGTTAAGAAAGGTAAGTATTTAATTATTTTTATTCGAGCAAGAAACTACTTGCCACCATATAAATGGAAACTATTCTATTGTCCAGATATGTGTGTGGAACTACCTGTCTTGGCCCAAGAATGTTGTAGTATGGTTTATAGTCTACGGGTTTAAGTTGGATCCGTAAGACTTGCATGTGTTTTGTTTTAACTCATACCAGTCATGTGACTGACCCGAGTGTTATGCATTCGGGTGCGTTTCTGTTTGAAACGTAGTCGGATGACATGTGCAGGATAGTATAGTTGGAGTTCATTGTGGAGCAGCCGATCTGTTCGTGAAGTTGAAGATACCTTCTTTTTATTCTTTAATTATTATATGATACTCTTTTATTTAGTTGGCATTGTGAGCCATGGTTGAGAACTTGTATTAGATGTAGTTATATTTCAGTTGTATTATTAGACTTTTGGGGACGTTTATAGCAGATATGACCTGAGATATTGTAGTGTTGAAATTATTCCATTTATTATTATAACCAGATAATTTTATTGTGATTCGATGGAGAAAATCATATTATTTCTATGTAAAGGGAAACGTTTGGTTTTCATTTTGTAATAAATGAGAATGGAGAAAATTTGAAACGTAGATTTTTCTTGTAATGTTTTTGGGAATGAGTTTGATAATAAATGAGTTTTGTTTAAATAGAAATCATGTGGTTTATGAAAGCAATTAAATTCAGTTTATCTTAAAATGATCTTTTAAAATTGGGTATAGGTTGTCACCCTTGAATTTTTGGGCGGTTGAATATTGATTAGGGTATGCACTTGATTGAATATGTGTCTTTTCAAAAATCGGGGTGTGACAGATTTGTCAAAAACCAGAGAGATTAAGATGCACAATGTGAGACACCGAAGGAAACATAATAAAATATGAAAAAAAAGAAAATTATGAGTAAAAAAATAATAATAAAAAGGGTAAATTATAGTAACACCCCCTGAATTATGACCGTTTTTCACTAACACTCTTTAAACTTTAAAACTAAATAAAATAAGGGTAAATTATAGTAACATATATCCCCTGCACTATGACCGTTTTTTACTAACACTCCCTAAACTTTAAAACTGAATAAACTCATACCCTAATATATCATTTGTTGACACTAAAACTCCTCGAAGAATAGAGGATGAGTTTGTTCATTTAGATAATTCAAAAGTACTGGGTCTGTTCAATTTTAAAGTTTATGTGATATAAGTGAAAAACGGTTATAATTTAGAGAGTTGTGCTCTAATTTACCAAAAAAAAAAAAAAAAAGAATCAAGATATTCAAGTAAACGACTTTTTCTTGTCCTATATTTTATTAGCGCATATGGTACTAGATCGACATCTACGCACGTATAAGATTTGACATATTTCAAAATTTTCCGACTTTTAGGACTCAACACTTAAATGGGTGGTTATTGTTAGGTGACTAAGTGGTTGGAATTAAATCATGCCTTACACAGTGTTATTCTAGCAAGAAAGATCAAACGCAGGACAAACTTCAAATATTTTCTCTAACATCCCCACATGCTTCCAATGACTTTTCATATAGCATGATTGCATTTGCATGCATGTAGCAATAACACTCTCAACATGCACTTCAATTTTAGTTAGTGGTTGGAATTAAATCATGCTTACACATAGTTATAGCAAGAAAGATCAAACGCAGTTAGTGGTTGGAATTGAGCCTATTTGTCTGTATTTGTGTTTATGCGATTTAGATCGTTATTGGTAGAATTGCTTATTATGGTTAGTGTTTAATTATTATGTTATAGAATTGATTAATAAAGAAATAATCTTGAAAAACATCCCCTCACCTACTTATGACCTACCTATTTTTTGGAGTACATCTACTTATAATTTTGATAAAATTAACAAATCAATAAATAATTACTTAAAATAGATCAATAAACAATAACAAACAACTTCTAAATTACACATAGTTATAGCAAGAAAGATCAAACGCAGTTAGTGGTTGGAATTAAATCATGCTTACACATAGTTACAGCAAGAAGGATCAAACGCATGCAGACAAACTTTTAACTGTTTTCTCTGACATCCACATGCTTGCAATGACTTTTCATATAACATGATTGCATGTAGCAATAACAGTACTCTCAACACTTCAATTTTAGTAAGTGGGAGTGTTGACTAGTGACTACAGAGCATATATGTGACAAGTGATTGAAGGAAAAGAAAAAGAAAAGAAAAATTCGCTTTTTTTTGTGCTTTCCGCTGTGACTAAAAATCAGCACTAAGGCCTCGTTTGTTTCGCAGGACTAAGGGGGATAGAGGGGGATTGGACTAATAGTCCATTTTAATCAAATAGTCCGGCGTTTGGCATCGCTATGGAGCACAGGACTAATTGTCCATTTTAAAAGAATAGTCCCCCATATGGGGGACTAAGTTATACCATGGGGGAGGTGGTATTAGTAGTCCCGGGACTATTTCTTAAAAAGGACTAATTGTGCAATCCCACCTCTGCCATCCAAACGTGGCCTAAAAGTTAAAAAAATTTGCAAAATTTTATTGCAACCAAAGAGAGATTAGAGAAAAGTGACTCACTTCCTCCCCCTCCCAACCCTCAAAAAATTAATTAATTAATTAATTAGTAAAAGTAATATTTTGTTTTCCTTCCTATCATCCCTAGTAATCAAATAATTAAGGAAAATATTAAGGAGACTTCCTATTTGGGACTCCCTTAGCTCGAATTTGCCTTAAATGGCAAGAAATTCGGGCTAAGTGAGTCCAAATAGGGAATCTCCCTAGAACTGTTCAACAATTAAAGAGAATTAATGTTTTCTATAGTTTGTTTATTTTCCTTTCTTTTCTTGGACTAAATTCATGAACTATGCAAATAAAGCGCTAATCATAGGTAATTTAGTCAATCATGAGACATTAATTGGACCACTATTAGGGTCAGTAATGCAATGGGATTTGGAAATTATTTTTTTTGCCATTTAAGGCAAATTCGGACTAAAAAAATCCCAAATAGGGAGTCTCCCTAGAAATGCTCAATAATTAAAGAGAATTAATGTTTTCTATAGTTTGGTTATTTTCCTTTATTTTCTTGGACTAAATCCATGAACTATGCAAATAAAGCACTAATCATAGGTAATTTAGTCAATCATGAGACATTAATTGGACCACTATTAGGGTCAGTAATGCGATGGGAAAGACCTTGTTTAAGGCCTTCAAATCTTAATAGTTCCATTGTCGCATCTTACATTTTTTTGGGCTGCAAATCATACGAGAGCGCAAAAAATATATGTAGGTGCCGACTTTGCCAATTAATCTATCAGCCAACTGTGTAAATTAATAAAGCAGATGGATAGTCTTGGAAAGCAATGGTACATTGCTCATGCATTTGCTTTCAATTTGTGACTATTTGCAGATGAGCTTCTTTAAAGCACTCATGCCCAAGAAGGCCAAAAAGTCAAACTCTATCCCATAATAATTGCACAACTGTTATCTCGTATTATTTTACTTCGGGCGTGTCAGATCTAGAGCTGTTATAACTCAATTGTGTGTGTAGGTAGACAAACATGGTTTTTTTTTTTTAATATTTTATGTGAGTGATGCACGATCTGACTTTTACCGTGTTGGATTGTTAACAACTAATAGGAAAGTACTCTAGTTATAGGTCCCTTAACAGTATTAAAGCGCACACTAATGAAACACCAAATAAATCAACCAGTTTTAAGGCTGATCAGACTACCTTAACGAGAAGAGACATTCTGATGATAAAAACTTGGAACTAATATTAATATGTAAGAACTTGGGAACAATCTTTGAACTAAACTAAGTCATACAAAATGAAATAGCAAAGGAAATGCTTTGTAAAAAGTATTGTGCTTGGGTGCTTTTTTGGTGTTTTTGTTTGAGACACGGGGTCCTTCTCTTCTGAGGATATGACTTGTATTTATAGGGGAGATGCACTTGCTCTTGACGGTTAGGCCGAACAAATTTTAGGGAGATGCATCCAATGCACTTCGGTCACGCTGGCTGCCTCGTAACTTCCTTCATTTCTTATTGGTTAAAGCTTCTCTTCTATCTGTCTTGGAACTTGCGTCCTCATCATGAGTACTGATAGCTCTAGGGATTTCTTCAAACATTTTAGAGACATCTACTCACTAGGACCTGTGCAAGGCTTCTCGAGGAAGCATTAACAGCCTGATGAAAGAGGCAGCATGGTGACACTGGGTAGTCCGATGATACTGGGTAGTTCGATAGAAGGGCAGCCCGATGACTAGGTAGTCCGATGATATTGTAACTCATGAAGCTAAAAAGAAAGGAAAGTTTGTGAAAAGAAAGAGAATTCTACCAAAGAAAGGAGATGGACCTGGGAAAAGTATCCAGGCCATTGAAAGTTTATTGTCAAATGTTACTTTTGTGGCAAGAGAGGACATGTGAAGAAGGACTGCAGCAAGCGTAAAGCTTGGTTCAAAAAGAGAGGTATCAATATTTCTTTTGTATGTTATAAATCAAATCTTGCTCAAGTTCCTTCTAATACATGGTGGATTGACTCTGGGGCCTCAACTTACATAACAAATTCAATGTAGGGATTCCTTATAAGCTGGAACCTGAAGGAATGTGAACGATTTATCTATATGGGGAGTCGTCTCAAAGCGGAAGTGGTACCTATTGGAACCTATCGCCTAGTCTTGGAGACGGGTCATCAGATGGATCTGATGGACACTTTTTATGTACCTTCAATTTTTAGGAATTTAATTTCTTTGTCCAGATTAGATGTTGCTAGATATTCTGTTTTATTTGGTTGTGCGAAACTCAATTTGACGTTTAACTCTTTTATTGTTGGTTCTAGTATTTTATAAGATGGTTTATATAAAATTTCTTTGAATCGTGAGTTTGCACAATCTGCATTCGAATGTTGGTTCAAAACGAGATCTAATTACTGAAAACTCTTCAATCCTATGGCATAAAAGAGTACTGGGGCATATATCTAGGGATAGAATTAAGAGATTGGTAAAGACTAGGATTTTGGATCACCTAGACTTCACTGATTTTCAAGTGAATGTGGAATGCATTAAGGGAAAGCAAACCAAACATACTAAGAAAGGTGCCGCAAGAAGTACTAAGGTTCTTGAGATAATTCATACAGAAATTTATGGATCACTATCCATTCCATATTTTGTTGGAGAAATGTATTTTATCACCTTTATAGATGATTTTTCTCGCTATGGTTATGTACATCTGATACATAAAAAGTATCAGGCCGTTGACATTCTTGAGGTGTTCATTACTGAGGTCGAGAGACAATTAGATAGAAAGGTAAAAATAGTAAGGTTTGTTAGAGGTGGTAAGTTCTATGGAATATATAATGAGACGGGTCAAAATCCTGGCCCATTTACCAAATTTCTTGAAAAGCATGGCATTTGTGCTAAATACACAATGCCAGGTACGCCACAGCAGAATGGAGTTGCTGAAAGGCGTAATCATACTCTTTTGGATATGGTTAGGAGTATGGTGAGTCTTTCAGCTGTACTTGATTCATTGTGGGGTGAAGTATTAAAGACTGCAATGTATATCTTAAACAGGATTCCTAGTAAGGTTGTCCCAACAACCTCTTTCGAGTTGTGGACTGGTAGGAAGCCTAATTTGGGACATTTACATGTTTGGGGTTGTCCAGCAGAAGCAAGGATCTTCAATCCACATGAGAAAAAGTTAGATTCACGGACCATATCTGGATATTTCATTGGTTATCCGGATAAATCCAAATGGTACAGATACTATTATCCTAACCATAGTACGAGGATTGTGGAAATCAGTAATGCCAGATTCTTAGAGAATGGCGAAGTGTCATAGCTCGGTCCCACAATAGTAGAACCGGATCCCGTGGCACGCCCCTGAGGCTAAACCAATTCATTAACGTTTCCAAAAATTAGTTTTAAGAACACGCAGCGGAAAACAAAACAAAACATTTTTAAAACCAATAGTCCAGTTGACTGCACCTTATGCCCAGTCGACTGAGACTAGTCCAGCAGAAAGTTAGATTTTGAACAATAATCCAGTCAACTGTTTTATATGCCCAGTCGACTGGGTTGAAAATTTATCAGTCGACTGATACGTCCAGTCAACTGAAGTCCAGTCTAAGCCAAAAATATCTGATTTGAAAACCTGACCCAGTCGACTGTGTCGGAGATCCAGTCGACTGGCTCTCTATAAAAGAATGCAGTGAGTTGCTGGAAAAGAGGCTCCAGTTGACTGTTTTAACAAGAAGTCGACTGGGTTATGGCAGCAGCATATTCTACAGGATTTTCCCCAGTTTAAGCTTTCTAAAAATCTCTAGGGACCAAACACACACTCCACACTCATGCTAAAGTGATCCTAGCTGTATTATAACATTACTAAAACATAATTACAATATGTTACTGTCTATTACAACATCTCGAATCCAATCTAAGATTCTAAGTTAAACTTAGTCACAAGTCATAAATCCTTATTACAACGTTGTAAATCAAAACTACGAGATAGACATAATAAGTTGCCTTCTACCAGAACTCCCAAACCCACGTGCTCACTTCTGCGATTCCTCACCAGAATTAACACATGAAATGGTTATTTGAATAACCACACATATTCGATTTGTTTAAGCTAACGCTTAGTGAATAAAATAACATATGCACATGAATGATAAACATGCTTAAATTCACATCTCTACATTTCATACTAGTCTCCGGAGTCTCACGTGTACGTTCCATACTCCTAATTCGCGACTCCTCGCCAATAAGTCCATGCAAAAAGGTAAGACCCACGATTCTTTTCTTCAATTGTGCGACCTTAATGCCTATATCGGCTGCACAAGATGGCTTAGTAGCCACGTACTCCTTAAACCCAAATAGTATCAGAGCCTGTCCCCAGCCAGAAGAGTAGAACTAAGTCGAGGTTGGATAGTCTACATCGCCTGGGAGGAGTCAGAGAAGATAGAAAAAAAAATTTGTTTTAAGAAAAGTTTTTTAGTTATATACCAAATATTTTTATCTCTAGATTTCGGGACAAAATCTCTGTTAAGGAGGGTAGATTGTAGTAACCCGTATTTACATGTTTAAATTGACGATTTAGACTTCATGTGCGATTTTAGCGAAAATTGGTCACATGGGCATTTTGGTCATTTTTTCCCAATTTTGAAAGTCATGAACTGAAAATGTAATTTTTGGAAAAAGTTGCGTGATGTTAAATAATTTGGTATTCGTGTTGGAAGTTAAGAGTTTTCGATCTTCATTTAAAAGATATCTCGATTTTAGTCAAAAATATCATAAAGAATATTATATAACATATTCTCTTTTGAAAATATCTTAAAGAATATTTTATAGCATATTCTCTTTTGAAAAATATTTTAAAAAATATTCTATAACATATTCTCTTTTGAAACACTATATATAGGGATGCTATGCTTCATTATTTTCTACACCAAAATTTCATAGAGGTCAAAGAGAAGTCTTAAGAGAAAGTTAGAGGAAGAAGAAGAAGAGAAGTGTTTGGGAGTCGCTACCGGGTTGTGTACAATATGCTTTCTAAATTCTCCGGAGTATTTCTTTGTTATCTCTACTTGTACTCTTTTTGCAGTTATGTTGTGTTTTCATTTGGAATCAACGAGTATGTGTTTATTGCTAAGTGCTAAGGGACTAAAGGGTCATGAGCAAGCAGCACCTACCAATAGTCCAACAGACCTCAGAGACCGACGTACTGGAGACGGGTGAGGTGACTCTTTGCTATGTGTCCAAGAGGAACCTGGTATGATGCTCTTTGTGTGAGCAATTGGTTCGAGTGAGCGATTGGTTTGTGTGATTGGTCTCTTTATTTGATTTCGTTGAACCTTTTGAGCCTTTGATATTCCTGCCATATTGTATACTTCCCGGTGTAGTTTTTAGATGCAGGTAGTGCCGGAGATCGAAGTCTGGAAGGGAGAAAGGCTAAGGATGATATAGGAGATCCGTGGAGAATATGAGCCTGTTGGGAGTTTTAAAGATTATTGTACTTTTATTTTAAAGAATCAAAGTGTAATTCATTTCATTTTTAATAGAAATACGCTTTATTTTTGCGGAGCGTCACTCAACATGCTCAATTTGCATATCACCATACTCTCGGTAATCGAAACATTTCACTGTGCTATTGGGCCTACTTATCAATATAATCGCCCAATATGTACATAATATATCTATAACTAACACATGCTTTTCATATCAAACATGAATACATGTCCAGAAATCATTCTAAAAACATAGTTGAATCACTCACCTTCGATTTACGTCGCTAAACTTCGATCCAAAGAAAACCCAAGTACAAAAGGATCATGCAAAAGTTCGTCTACTATAATTCCTATCGATCAGAAATTCATTTATAAACTTTTATGAAAAATTCTAGAAAAGAACTTTTTGAAAAACTTAGCCAAACAGGGCCTAATAAGTATCAAAACGACTGCCTTACCTCGAGGAGTTCGAATACGAAATTTGGTGAAAAACCAGCGGAAGACCGGTCATTGTTTGGCGTCGAGAAGCTCTAAGCAATCAAATCCCCCTATTTGGCCTCCTCTTGAATTTAGGTTAAAAAGTTATAAAAAATCTCAAAGTTATCTCTATCTATATATAGGCAACACTTTCGAAAATCGTGTTTACCTCCCCGCGAGTTTTCAAAACTCCTAATTCATCTCTGAAACTTTCTACACAGCTACTTCATAGCTTCATAAGTGAAACCTCAAAATTATAAAAGTTTCTGACTAAGTTCCATTTGATTGATGAAACGCAAGTTTCTACATGATTTTTAAGAAATTTCTAATTAGCCTACCAAATTAAGAGCATGTTAATTCGTCCTCACCAGGATGCTAAAATTTACAACAGAGATATATTCTAAACCAGACATAATACAGATAGTGAAATACACAGGTAAACATTTATTTCCAGATAAACATGTAAGGTATTCCACAATGACCATTTCAATCTCGGAGAGACGTCACAACATCCAAACACTTATTCAACACAGTCTCAATGGGTTCTCCTACACAGATACCCAAATCGACTCGTGAGTCAAAACTCACTCACACATGTGCCAAAAATGCACAACATATCACATTATCATACATGACAATGTAATGAAATGCAATAACACAATTACGGGTGTTATAATACTCCCCCCCTTAAAAGAATTTTGTCTCCAAACTTTTACCTCATGTAACGAAAAGGTGCGGATCCTAAGTACGCATCACATCTTCGATTTTCCATGTCATCTTTTCCGTCGTTTGGGTACGCCATAACACTTTTACCTTCGATATCACCTTGTTTCGTAAGACTTGATCCTTCCTATCCAAGATCTCTATTGGATATGCAACATACATCAAATCACTCTGAATCTCATCCGGCAACGGAGTCATCACTTGCTCCCTATCCTGTACTAAGTGTTTACGTAACAATGATACATAAAACACATTATGAACTTGGGCAAGCACACTTAACAAATTCAATCGATACGCTACAGGTCCAACTTTCCCAATGATCTCAAAAGGTCCTACATACCACGGGTTAAGTTTCCCGTATCTTCCAAATCTAGTAATCCCCTTTAAAGGTGACACCTTCAAGTAAACGAAATCTCCCACATTAAATTCCAATGGTCGCCTACGCTTGTCTGCATAACTCTTAGACCTACTCTGAGCTGTCAGTAACCGTTGTCGTATTACCTTTATATTGTCTGTCATCTTTTGCACAATTTTTGGCCCTTCAATCATTCTTTCTCTGACTTCTATCCAACTAATCGGTGAACAATATACACGACCATACAAAGCTTTATAAGAAGCCATCCCAATACTCGACTGAAAACTGTTGTTATATGCAAACTCAATCCACGGCAAGTGGTCTTCCCAATCACCCTAAAAATCAAGTACACATAACCGCAGCAGGTCTTCCAAAATCTGGATTACTCTTTCCGATTGACCATCAGTCTGAGGATGAAAAGAGATACTGAAATGTAATTTGATACCCATTGTTTCTTGTAAAGCCCTCTAAAATTTTGATGTAAAACTAATATCTCTATCCGAAATAATAGAACTGGAATACCATGTAGTCTTATAATCTTGTGGATATGCAACTTAGCTAATGTCGTTGGCATAGTTGTTCGAAGTGGTAGGAAGTGCAATGACATCGTCAAATGATCAAAAATTACCCAAATAATAGTATTCGATTTCTTTGACCTCGGAAACCCACTAACAAAGTCCATTGTAACGTGTTCCCATTTCTACTCAGCTATTGGTAATGGTTGTAACAATCCCAAAGGTACTTGGCATTTGGCCTTCACTTGTTGACAGCTCGTACAACGTGAAACATAGCGTGCTATTTCTCTCTTCATTCCCAGCCACCAATAAACATGTCTCAAGTCTCTATATATCTTGGTACTTCTCGGATGAACGGTGTACTTCGTATTGTGTGCTTCCTCTAGGATGTTCCATTTTAATTTTTCTCGTTAGGGACACAGATTTTACCCCTCAATCTCAAAACACTGCTTTCAAAAGTAAAATACTGTTCCATCGAAATCTCATCACAAATCTTTTTTAAAGCCACATCTTGAAGTTATTTCTCCATGATCTCGTGAATCAATAGTGGTTGTGCCACAATCGTCGTCATCAAGCCACTTTTAATTCTTGGAATCACTTCAAGTTCTAAATTCTCTATATCTCAAATCAACTCTCTCTGAGAAGTCACGTCCAATGCTGTGTTGGTTAGTACCTTACGACTAAGAGCATCGACGACTACATTCGCTTTGCCCGGATGATACTGAATTGTCAAATCATAGTCCTTCATCAACTATAACCATCTCTTTTGCCTCATGTTCAAATCTCATTATGTGAACAAATACTTCAAACTCTTATGATTAGTATATATCTCACATTTCTCCCCGTATAGGTAATGATGTCAGATCTTTAACGCAAAAATCACGGCGATTAGTTCTAGATCATGTGTCGGATAATTCTTCTCGTGCGGTCTAAGTTGTCTCGATGCATATGCAATGACCTTTTCACCTTGTATAAGAACGCAACCTAAACCTCTATATGAAGCATCACTGTAAATAACAAACCCTTCATCCCCGTCGGAACGGCTAAAATTGGTACTTTCACTAGTCGACTCTTTTACTCTTGGAAACTTTCTTCACATTCTGGACTCCATACAAAAGCAACATCTTTCCTCATCAATTGTATCATCGGCATTGCAATACGTGAAAAGTCTTTTACAAACCTCCGATAGTAACCAGCTCATCCTAGAAAACTCCGAATCTCTAACACATTTGTCGGTCTCAACCAATTGGTAACTGCTTCTATCTTCTGAGGATCTACAGAAATATCTTTCGCCGACAATATATGTCCAAGAAAAGCAATCTCTGTCAACCAAAACTTACACTTCTTCAGTTTCCCAAACAATCTCTTCTCGCGTAATCATTTTAAGGCTAATCGCGAATGATGTTTGTGATCTTCGACATACTTGGAATAGATTAGGATGTCATCTATAAATAATAACAAATTCGTCTAAGTAGTCTTTGAAAACACGATTTATCAAGTCCATGAAAGCAGCTGGTGCGTTAGTCATTCCAAACGGCATAACCAGAAATTCAAAGTGACCATATCTAGTCCTGAAAGCTGTCTTCTCAACATCTTCTTCTTTAACTTTCACCCGGTGGTAACCGGATCTCAAATCAATCTTTGAAAATACCTGAGCCCCTTGTAATTGATTAAACAAGTTATCTATTCGCTGCAACAGATATTTGTTCTTGACAGTCAACTTATTCAACTCTCGATAGTTGATGCACATACGCATGGTACCATCCTTCTTCTTCACAAACAAAACTGGAGCTACCCATGGCGAAACACTAGGTCGGATAAAACCCTTCTCAAGCAGCTCGTATAACTAAACTTTTAATTCTTTCAATTCTACCGGTGCCATTCGATTCGGTGCTTTAGATACCGGTTGTGACCCTGGTAATACCTCTATCGTAAACTCAAGCTATCTTTCAATCAATATGTCCGGTAACTCATCAGGAAAAATATCTGAAAATTCTCGAACTACTGGAATGTCTTCCATTAGTGGTCCAAGAACTCGTGTGTCAACAATCAAACATAAGAAACTCGAACAGCCCTTCTTCAATATCCTACTTGCTTGAATTGTCGATACCAAGTACGGAGGTACGGTTATACCCTTACCCTGAAAAGTAAACTCTTCTTGACCTGATGGATAGAAACTAACTCATTTCTGCTCACAATCGATCTTAGCTTGATTGACCGACAACCAATGCATGCTCAAGATAACATCGAAGTAATTCACTATCAGCGGAATCAAATCAACGCTCAAGATCTTATCACCTATCTTGATCTCACACGACTTGAATAGCGAAGAAGTTACTAAAGGTTTACTAGTGGGCAATGATACACACAAATCATATCCTAGCGGTTCAGACTTAACAGTTAAATGCTTAACAAAGTCACGTGATACAAATGAATGCGTTGAACCAAAATCCGTAAGTATAGGTGCGGGATGCGAATAAATAGGAAGAATACCTAATACGACCATATCATCTATATTCCCCGGCTTGAGTTGGAAATATCGCCCTTGTTGTTGTGCGACTCCTTTCCCTTTATCCCCTCATGGTTCTATCCTTGACTTGCTTTGCATACTCAATGCCCCAGTACTCATTCCCGGTTGTCTCTTACTCGAATAGTTCTTCTCTATATGCCCCGGTTATCCACACTCAAAACATTTTCCCCTCATCTCTGAGTTGTAGCTCTTGGTGTTCGAGGTTGTGTTTGGCATAGTCATGCTTGTATTCATAGGACAATTATGGAATATGTGCCCTAGTTGTTTTTAGAGGTAACATATGCTCAAAAGATAGCAAGTCCCTTTGTATCGCAGGTTACATGTCGAGCATAACGGTCTCGGGTCTCCATGAACATACTCCTTCCTTGGTTACCCATATACGTTCCCAAACTTTGCGTGAACGATTTCTTTGCATTCCATTGACTCTTAACCCTATTGTCATTTGCTCTCTTCCCTTGTTGCCCTTGTCAATATTGATCAACACTCTTCTCAGCTATGCAGGCGGCTTCCTTAACTAGAAAAATAGTAGGGTGTTGTAACATGTCCACACGGTTACAGATATTCTCCCTAAACCCTTCTTCATACCTATGAGCCTTATTCCCATTAGTCGGAATGGTAGTTTTCCCAAAGCATAATAAGGCATTGTAACGGGACACGTACTCACTCACAGTTATGTCTCCCTAGACTAAACTTTCAAACTCTTGGCATTTTTGAGCATACGTATATTACATAAAGAAACGCTTGTTGAACTCATCCTTAAATGCTTCTCACACAGTTGGCTCCCCTTGCTCTAGAACATTATTCCACCAATCCAATGCTTCACCCATCAATGTATCGGATGCGCATAGAATTTTTTCCTTGTTGGTACATATCACAGTACGGAATTGTCTTTCCATGTCCATCATCCAATGATCAGCCAAGTCTATGTCAACTTGCCCATGGTACAAAGTCGGCTTTTATTTATGAAACTGTTCCACGATCATGTGTTGAGGTTATGGTACTGGTGGTGCATTGATATAACGAATTTCGACCAATGGAGCCTGAACATTCATCTGATCTCGTTCATTTACAGCTTACACAAAATTCCCCACCATATTCACTATTAGATCCATTCGCGAATGCGGTGACAACTCTCTTATCGGATCAGTCATGACGTTTCAAGAACTCGTCCTGATAAGTTCAATGCATAAAGACAATGCATGCTATGCCACATTATATATATATATATGTACACACAAATCAATATAATATTTTACAAATGCAACCATGAAGTATTTCTACAATGATAACCTCACTATCTATACGATTACCAACTCCACTCAAAGTCGCTCAGCATATAACGTCACTCTTTCCCAAGACTCTAAACCTATAACTTTGATACCACTAAATGTCATAGCTCAGTCCACAATAGTAGAACCGGAGCCTGTGGCACGCCACCGAGGCTAAACCAATTCATTAACATTCCCAAAAATTAGTTTTAAGAACACGCAGCGAAAAACAAAACAAATCATTTTTGAAACCAGCAGTCCAATCGACTGAGACTGGTCCAACAAAAAGTTGGATTTTGAACTATGATCTAGTCGACTGTTTTATATGCCCAGTTGACTTGGGTGAAAATTTATTAGTCGAATGATATGTCTAGTCGGCTGAAGTTTAGTCCAAGCCAAAAATATCTGATTTGAAAACATAACCCAGTCGACTAGCTCTCTATAAAAAAATGCAGTGAGTTGTTGGAAAAGTGGCTCCAGTTGACTATTTTAACAACTAGTCGACTGGTTTATGGCAACAACATATTCTACAGGATTTTCCCAAGTTTAAATGCTTTCTAAAAATCTCCAGGGACCAAACACACACTCCACACTCATGCCAAAGTGATCCTAACTATATTATAACATTACTAAAACATAATTACAACATGTTACTATCTATTACAACATCTCGAATCCAATCTACGATTCTAAGTTAAACATAGTCACAAGCCATAAATCCTTATTACAACATTATAAATCAAAACTACGAGATAAGCATGATAAGCCGCCTTCTACCAGAACTCCCAAACCTATGTGCTCACTTCTGCAATTCCTCGTCAGCATTAACACCTGAAATGGTTATTTGAATAACCACATATATTCGATTTGTTTAAGCTAATGCTTAATGAATAAAACAACATATGCACATGAATGATAAACATGCTCGCATTCACATCTCTACATTTCATGCTAGTCTCCGGAGTCTCATGTGTATGTTCCATACTCCTAATTTGCAAATCCTCGCCAATAAGTCCATGCGAAAAGGTAAGACCCATGATTCTTTTCTTCAATCGTGCGACCTTAATGCCTATATCGGCTCCATAAGATGACTTAGTAACCACGTGCTCCTTTAACTCAAATAATAACTCAATATGCTCAATATACATATCACTGTGCTCTAGGTAATCGAAACATTTCACCGTGCTATTGGGCCTACTTATCAATATAATCGCCCAATATGTACACAATATATCTATAACTAACACATGCTTTTCATATCAAACATGAATACATGTCAAGAGATCATTCCAAAAACGTATTTGAATCACTCACCTCTGATTTACGTCTCTAAACTTTGATCCAAAGAAAACCCAAGTACAAAGATCATGCAGAAGTCTGTCTAGTATAATTCCTATCAATCAGAAATCCATTTAACTTTTATGAAAAAATCTAGAAAATAACTTTTCGAAAAACTTAGCCAAACAAGGCCTAATAGGTATCAAAACAACTGCCTTACCTCGAGGAGTTCGAATACGAACTTTGGTGAAAAACCAGCGGATGAACTGTCATCGTTTGGCGTCGTGAAGCTCTAAGCAATCAAATCCCCCTCTTTGGCCTCCTCTTGAATTTAGGTTAGGAAGTTAAAAAAAATCTCAAAGTCATCTATATCTATATATAGGCAACACTTTCAGAAATCGTGTTTACCTCCCTACGAGTTTCAAAGCTCCTAATTCATCTATGAAACTTTCTACACAGCTAATTTATAGCTTCACAAGTGAACCTCAAAATTATAAAAGTTTTCGACTAAGTTCCGTTTGGTTGCTAAAATGCAAGTTTCTACATGATTTTTACTCCCTCCGTCCCATTTTGTGAGTCCATCTTTGGGAACTCAACTTATTAAGGGGACAAGAAGAATCTACACCTACTTTTCATAATTGCCCCTAATCATTACAATTACTTTTTTAGTTGTCTTGGTGTAGATTTCAATGAAGGGTTGTTTTGGAAAGTAAGTAAAAATTATATATCAAATTAGGAAACTGGACACTAATTTTGGGACATCCCAAAATGGAATACAGGACTCACAAAATGGGACAGAGGGAGTAAGAAATTGCTAATTAGCCTATGAAATCAATAGCGTATTAATTCATCCTCACCAGGATGCTAAAATTAACAACAAAAATATATTCTAAATCAGAAATAATACAGATAGTGAAATACACAGGTAAACATTTATTTCCAGATAAACATTTAAGGTATTCCATAATGACTATCTCACTCTCGGAGACACGTCACAACATCCAAGCACTCATTCAACACAGTCTCAATGGATTCTCTTACACAGATATCCAAATTGACTCGTTAGGCAAAACTCAGTTACACATGTGCCAAAAATGCAAAACACATCACATTATCATGCATGGCAATGTAATGAAATGCAATAACACAATTACGGGTATTATACGTAGTTAGTGGAGTGATGAATCAAGAAAGGCAAATCTCGAGGAAATAAGAGTGGACATCCCACTATCCTTTCCTTCTCGAGAAATGGTTGTTCCTCAAGGTATTCAACCAGTTGAGGGAAATGAACAACATAATGGAAATGATTCACCACTTCATGAGGATATTGCCATTGAAAATAATCTAGCACCACCAAATCTGGCAGTTCTGTCATAGGAAAAGGAGATCTGCCATTTTAGATGATTATGTGATGCATCTACGAGAATCTGATTTTGATGCTGGGATCAACAATGACCTGGTTTCATTTTCACAAGCCATATAAAGTGATAATTCTAGTAAATGGATTGATGCTATGAATGAAGAGTTGAAATCGATGGACTAGAATGGTGTTTAAGATCTCATTTAATTGCCTAATAATTGTAAGAAAGTCGACTGTAAATGGGTCTGTAAGACCAAGCACGACGCTAAATGTAATATTGAGATATATAAGGCCAGACTTGTGGCTAAAGGTTTCACTCAGAAAGAGGGCATTGATTGTAGAGAGACCTTCTCTCCGGTATCTAAGAAGGACTCACTTAGAATTATCATGGCACTTATAGCTCATTATGATCTAGAGTGACATCAAATGGATGTGAAAACTGCCTTTTTGAATAAAAATTTGGATGAGGATATCTACATGGAACAAGAGTTCATAAAGAAAGGAAAAGAACATTTGGCTTGTAAAATAAAGAAATCCATTTTCAGTCTTAAACAAGCTTCCAGGCAATGGTATATAAGGTTTAATTATACCATTATTGCTTTTGGATTTAGGGAAAACACTGTTGATCAGCGTATATATCTAAAGATCAGTGGGAGTAAGTTTATCTTTTTGGTCCTGTATGTGGATGATATTTTGTTAGCCAATAGTGATCTTGGATTGTTGCACAAAACCAAGGAGTATCTTGCCAAGTGCTTTAAGATGGTTAATATGGGTGAGGCAAGATATGTCATTGGCATCGAGATCTTTAGGGATTGATCTCGAGGATTGCTAGGACTGCCACAGAAAGATTATATCAATCGAGTCTTGGAAAGATTCAATATGCAGTTGTGTTTAGTTAGTGATGCACCAATCATGAAAGGTGACAAGTTAAATGAAAGTCAGTGCCATAGGAATGACTTAGAAAAGGAACAAATGAAGAAAGTTTAATATGCATCAGCTGTGAGGAGCTTAATGTATGCTTAGACTTATACCAGACTAGATATTAGCTTTGCAGTTGGAATATTCGAAAGTTATCAAAGTAATCCAGGAATGGAACACTGGAAAGCAGCAAAGAAGGTTATGCAATATCTTCAAGGGACGAAGGATTACATGCTCACATATAGGAGATTAGATAAGTTAGAAGTGATCAGATGCTCAGACTCAAATTTTGGTGGTTACTTAGATAGTAGAAAGTCTACATTAGGCTTTGTGTTTCTGCAACCTGGTAGAACAACTCGTGGAAGAGTATGAAACAGTCCATCATTGCTTCATCCACGATGGAGGCCGAGTTTGTAGCATGTTTTAAGGCCACAAGTCATGCTTTATGGTTGCAGAATTTTATTTCAGGACTTGGTGTTGTTGACTCTATTGCCAAGCCGCTAAAAATTTATTATGACAATACCGCATCAGTTTTCTTCTTTGAGAATGGAAAGTATTCTAGTGGTTCCAAACACATGGAACTTAAGCACTTGGTTTGTTAAAGAAAGAGTCCAAAAATAAGTATCAATTGAAAATTTGAGCACTACTCTTATGATTGTTGATCCATTGACTAAGGGATTATCTCCAAAGACATATAAGGAACATGTTGTAAGGATGAGCCTTTTAAGTAATCAAGAATGATGGATATTTCAATTATAGTGTAATTGACACTTATGGGTAATTAAAGTTTATTTATGTTTGTTTCCTGTGTTTCAATTATGTGTGCACAAATTATGTTTGATTGTTTGATAAACAGAAAATGTCTTAACAAACACATTACATGGGCATTTCAGTATAATAGACTAAGGTTAGTAAAGGTTATTAATGGTGTGGTGCATGGAAGGGAATACGACACAAATGTTGTACAACCGCTATGACTCATATTGATAGTCTATGAAAATTTTAGTATAACAGTGATGAGGGCTGATATTTGTAAGATAATGACCCGAAAAAGAATAGAATTGGTCAAATCTTAACCCAGATCTCTAGTTTTACTTGCATTTGTACTTCAATCTATCTTGTTACACAATGATGTGTTTTCGTGGTATGTTGTCGTGTTTAGTTCTTTAGATGCAGGTCCTAAAGCTGGAATGAATAACAAGTTAAAAATGGATAGCTCATGAAACAAAGAGGACATCTCAAAGATGAAGTTCAAGTCCCAATCGATTGACATCATTTAGCAATCGATTGGAATCCATTCCAAACCAATTGATTGTTTTTCTTCTCAATCAATTGGTATTCATACCAATTGGTTTGTTTCAGTATTCAATCGATTGGTGAAAGATGGAAGTCAAATCTCTTTAATAGAGCAGAATCTCAGCAAATCACGTTAATCACGGTGACCAACAGTTATAAAGTGAACCTGGACACTCCCTGATTGTACAGAAATTAGTATATATAGGGGAAGCTATAGGAGTGAAGGGTTGGCTCATAGTTGATTTGTTTTGTAGGATACTTTAGAATTCTTCCATCGATTTGTGAAGTTTTGAAGTTTTCTAAACAAATTATGTAATAAAAACCAGGTTTCATTTGCTTTGTTTTGTTTTTGTCATTCTGTAACTAGTTCAATTTTAGTTTTCTCTCAGTGTTTAGCTTGAATTTCTATTGCAAATTCTAATTTCTTGATTCAATCCATGTCTACTTTTGATTCTTTCAATGCACTCTTAGATTTCCATGATTTAGCACCTGTTAACATGCTAGAGTAGAGTTCTGGTTGGGAGCAATGTGTTAAAACATTGTTACCCAACCATAGCCATGAATCTATAAAGGAATTAATGGCAATCGATTGGTCACAGAAACCAATCGATTGCCATAGATTTCTTGCCAATCGATTGGTACTAGTATCAATCGATTGGGAGACATTCTAGACCAATCGATTGCTACCAATGGCAATCGATTGGTATGCTTATGTCTTGGGCAGCATCCTATTAGTATTTAGTAACTTCTATTTCAGAAACCAAACCCAAATTGATCTTCTCAAGTTCAAATTGCAAACAGATTTTGAAATATAAGCCTTTTAACCAATTAATTCAATGGACATAAGTGATGAACACATTGAATATCTTATACTCAACTTGTTTATCATATCCTATGGTATTGATTGGCTATTATTTCAATCTTTCATCGTAAGTAAAGTAATTCAACCACTAAGTTATGTAAAAGTCACATATTTGGTGCCCAGGTTACTTAATTAAATCCTTTTCAAAATAAGGAATACTAAAAGGATGTAGCCCTGGTTGTACGTAAGTGTCAAATCATGGTAGTGAGTGGAACAATTCGGATTCACATGTTTCCAACACTTTTTTTTCATATATATATATATTGAAATCACATTCCATATTTCTGATTATTTTAGTTATTACTCCATCTTGATTAATCTAGTTCATTCTTGAATTCAGTAGGATCGTGAGAACCTCCACCTTAAAAGAAATCATATTTTATTTATTTTTAGGTCTCAATCTAGAATTTTCTGTCTCTAATTTTCGTTCCTTGGGATACGATCCAGTCTTACCAGTTATTACTCGACGCGACCGTCTATACTTGGACGTACTCTTAGGAGAACATATATTTTCAGTCGTGTCAAGTTTTTGGCAACATTGTCGGGGATGGCAGCAAAGGCCATAATTTTTAGATTGATCTGATCCTTCCTTACCCCATTTCTTTCTTTCTTTCTTCTTTCTACTCTTCGGAACGCAAACTGTAAAGTCTATGTTCTTCTATGCCCTTTGACTCCACCGAAGCTTTCATCACAGATCTGTTTGAAAATCTAATGAGAGTGCCACTAATTCCATCTTTACTCCTTTAACCTTTGATACAATGGATGACACAGAAAGTCAACAAGAAAAAAATAGGACTAACCTCACTGATGACAGTCAACGCCCTTTGTGTGAAATTTTTGCTCCTGATCGGACAACCACACCTTCTTGTATTCGCATCCCACCATACCCAGGAACATTCTATTTTCGTAATGAAATGATTCAATTGCTACCCATTTTTTATGGGATAGAAAAAGAGAAGACATACTTACATATTCGAGACTTTGAAGATGTTTGTGGCACTTTCACCGATCAAATCTGCCCAAGTGATAATTTGACTAAAGCTTTTTCCTTTCACCTTGAAGGACAAAGCAAAGTCATGGTTATTATCGCTCAAGCCAAACTCTATTTCGAATTGGCTAATTCATGAAACCTTCCTTAAAAAGTTCTTCCCCAATCAGTTGACGACCGATGTCTTGAGACAAATCAAGACATACAATCAAAAAGAGAGATAAACTTTTGCTGAGGCATGCGAGCGATTCAAGGATTTGCTATTGCTATGTCCACATCATGGCTTCGAGAAGTGGTAAACAATAAATTTCTTCTTTGACGGTCTCAGCCCGAAATCAAAGAAACTTGTAGAAACCACGAGTGATGGGGAATTCATGAGCAAGAATGCGAATCAAGCCGAAGCTCATTTTGATTGGCTGGCTGAACATGCACCAGAATGGGAAACCCAAGTGACAAGAACTCAAATAAGTTCGAGTTCAAGTCAAAAGAGTATATATTAATTGAAAGCTGAGGATAGTTTGAGGGAGAAATACGAGCAACTGGCTCATAAGTTGGAGGCATTAGAAGCAAAGAAAGAACCGGTAATACAGTTGGCTTTTGAAGAATCATGTTTGAGTTATCTATAAATGGGGCATACCTCTCAACATTGCCAAATATATCCTGTTTATCAAGAACAAAATTCCTTAGAGGTACATGTTGTATATGCCCCAAATCGTTTCAACCCTAATAACAGATGGGGCATCCTAGCTTCGATCAAAAGAATAGTGCTGCCACAACAAACCCATCTCAACAGTGGCAGTTGAATCAAGGAAATCAATACCGACCCCAAAATCAAGGGTACCAACAGAACCACCAACTTGCTCCTACCTATCAACAAAATGAAGGGTACTACCAGAATCAGTATCAGCAAAATCACCCACCTTAACCCAATTACAATCAGGGGAATAACAACCAATCTTCATCCAACACTTATGTGCCACCTCATAAGAAGGCACAAGAGGACCCAAACACGCTCATGATGCAGTAGATGATGCAGCTAATGAGTAAACTCAATACAAGTGTGGAGCGGTTGGCTGCTCAACAAGGAGATAGAAAAAGAATGATGTTCCCAACACAACCAGAGCCAAATCCTAGAGGCCAACATTCAAGTACATGCCCTTCAGGGTCAGGACCACATTAAGAGGCCAAGGTTGTTACTGTGTTGAGAAGTAGAAAAGTGATTGAGAAAGCTTCTCCTCCCCCCCCCCCCCTCTACACCCTATGGTTGAGATGGAAGATGAGGTCAATAATGAGGAAGAATTAGTGGAAGAAGAGAAGGAGGGCAAAATAGTTGAGCCCAAAACAACAGTCCCCGAGGATGCTGAGAGAAAGAGAAGGCCTGGAAAAGAACCTCTTCTCGAAGAGGACCCAAATGCCCTTTTCCAGTGCCATATCCTCAGAGGTTAAAGAAACCTCAGCAAAAAACCAAAAGTCATAAGTTTCTGGAGTTATTCAAGTAAGTAAAAATCAACCTCCCGCTCCTTGACGCGATAAAACAAGTACCATCTTATGCCAAGTTCTTGAAAGACTTGTGCAATGTTAAAAGGAAGCAAAGTGTTAAGAAGAGCGCTTATTTGGCCTGCCAAGCAAGTGCAATTCTCAAGCATGATTTGCCTCCCAAATTCAAGGATCCAGGTACACCAACAGTTTCTTGCATAATTGGTCAAAAGAAAGTAAACAATGCTCTGCTCGACTTAGGATCGAGTGTAAATCTCTTACCTTACACTGTTTACCAACAGCTAGGGTTGGGGAACTTAAACCCACTCGAATTACTCTCCAACTCACAGATCGTTCAATCAAATATCCGCAAGGAGTTTTGGAGGATGTCTAAGTTCATATTAACACTTTTGTCTTTCCTGTTGACTTTGTCATTTTAGACACCGAGTCGGTATACAATGCCAAATCTCAGATTTTGATGATCTTTGAATGTCCTTTCCTTGCGATAATTGATGCGACAATCAATGTAAGGAGTGGAGTAATGACTGTGGTTTTTGGGAACATGACATTAAATATCAAAATCTTTTCAAATCCAAAAATTGAGGATTTTGATGATGAAGAGGAAGTAAATTGGGTGGAGTCGGTAATCCAAGATTGTTTTGATTCGATGCACTCTTAGATTTCCATGTTTTAGCACCTGTTAATATGCTAGATTAGAGTTCTGGTTAGGAACAATGTGTTGAAACATTGTTACCCAACCACAGCTATGAATCTGTAAAGGAATTAATGGCAATCAATTGGTCACAGAAATGAATCGATTGCCATAGATTTCTAGGCAATCGATTGGTACTAGTATCAATCGATTGGGAGATATTCCAGACCAATCGATTGCTACCAATGGCAATTGATGGGTATGCTTATGTCTTGGGCAGCATCCCATTAGTATTCCAGTAACTTCTATTTTAGAAACCAAACCCAAATTGATCTTTCAAGTTCAAATTGCAAACATATTTGAAATATAAGCCTTTTGACCGATTAATTCAATGGACATAAGTGATGAACACATTGAATATCTTATACTCAACTTGTTTATCATATCCCAAGGTATTGATTGACTATTATTTTAGTCTTTCATCGTAAGTAAAGTAATTCAACCACTAAGTTATGTAAAAGTCACATATTTGGTGCACAGGTTACTTAACTAAATCCTTTTCGAAATAAGGAATACTATAAGGATGTAGCCCCGGTTGTACGTAAGAGTCAAATCATGGTAGTGAGTGGAACAATGCGAATTCACATGTTCCCAACACTATTTTTCATATACATATTGAAATCACATTTCATCTTTCTGATTATTTTAGTTATTACTCCATCCTGACTAATCCAGTTCATTCTTGAATTCAGCAGGATCGTTAGAACTTCCACCTTAAAAGAAATCATCTTTTATTTATTTTTAGGTCTCAATCTAGAACTTTCTGTCACTAATTTTCATTCCTTGGGATACAACCCGGTCTTATCGGTTATTACTCGACGCGACCGTCTATACTTGGACGTACTCTTAGGAGAACACACATTTTCAGTCGTGTCAAACAGTAATTAAAATTTTCGGCGTATTGGCTAAATTTAGAAATTGTGATCATGTATTAAAGTTTTATATGTGGAATTCAACTAAGTCAAATATCATAATCGGCCTAGTGGGCCAAGTAGGAGAATGTAAGTTCCTATGTGACTTTTAAAAGTCCTATAAAATGTTGCCCACTAGCCTTCTATGTTAGTTAGACTCCATCAACTATTTAGCTAATAGAAAATTATCCCAGTTAATGTGTATGTATATATATGTATTATTGATTGTTGGGAGAACTAATGTTTGAATAGTTCATCTTTCAACAGTTATTAAATAAGGGACTTTTCATATTTCAAGACAATAATTATGAAAGTTATTACATATTTCAAGACTGTCATTATGACAGTCATTAAAAGGCCATCTTCTCTCCTCTATAAAAGGTACACCTTTCCTCTTGAAAGTTAAGCTTCAATCAATTACAAAAATAGGTTGTGCATATCTAAGAGACAGCGAGAAGAAGGAGACGCCTAGATTAAAGTTCAATCTAAGAGGTTCCAATTTCGTCTCGACCAATTTCTATCATAGCTAGTCCCACAATAGCATAATCAAAGCATGTGGCAAGTCACCGAGGCTAAATCAATTCATTAACGTTCCCTAAATAATTAATTTAAGAACATGCAGCGGAAAAAAAAAAGCACTTAATTTTTAAAACAGCAATCCAGTGGATTGATCCGAGGTACGGTCGACTGGAAATGCAAACTACAGAGAGTTCAGAATCTCAGCAGCCCGTCCAGTCGACTGCATCCCAAGTCCAGTCGACTGGGAGGTCAAACTTTCAATCGACTGGTATGTCCGGTCGACTGAATTCTTGTCCAAGCAGAAAGATCAAATTCTAAAACGTAATCCAGTCGATTGTGTTGGGGGACCCGGTCGACTGTTTTTCACTAAAGTATGCAGTGAATTGCTTAGCAAAAGGATCCAATCGACTGTTTTCATAAACCAGTTGACTGTTTCATTGCAGCAGCACATTCTGTAGAATTCCAAGTTAAAAGTTTTTCTGAATTCAACCAGGGACCAAACGCACACTCCACACTCACTCCAAAGTGATCCTAACTGGATTATAACATTACCAAATCATAATTATAAAAGATTACTATCTATTACAATATCATAAATTTGATCTCAAACATAGTTTAAAAGTCATTGAATTCTTATTATAACCTTTCTAGTACAAGACTACGACGTGCACATACTCCATTGCCTTCTAATTGAATTCCTAATAACCGACGATCACTTTCCCGATTCCTCGCCGGCATTAACACCTGAAATGGTGATTTGAATAACCACACTTAATTTGATTCGTTTAAGCTAACGCTCAGTGAATAAAGCAACAATGCACATGAATGATAAACATGTTCGCATTCACATCCTCTACATTTCGTACGAGTCTCCGGAGTCTCATGTGTACATTCAACACTCCTAGTCCGCGACTCCGTACCAATAAGTCCACATGACAAGATAAGATCCACGTTTCTTTTCTTCAAACGTGCGACCTTATGCCTATAACGGCTCCACAAAATGGCTTGGTACCACATGCTCCTTTGACCTAAATAGCAACTAAACATGCTGAAATACATTTCACCGTGCTTTCGACGTAATCCAAATATTTCACCGTGCAATTGGGCCTACTTATCAATATAGTTGTCCAATATGAACTAAACAATATATGTCTATGAACTAACACATGCTTTTCATACCAAACATGAATACATGTCAAGAAATCATTCCAAAACACATAGTTGAATCACTCACCTCCGATTAACGCCTCTAAAATTCATTCTAAAGAAACCCCGAGCACAAAGATCATGCAGAAGTCCGTCAGGTACAATTTCTATCAATCAAAAGTCCGATTAACAACTTTTTAGGAAAATTCTAGAAAATCAGTTTGCAGAAAACTTATCCAAACAAGACCTAACGAATATCAAAACAATGGTGTTACCTCAAGGAGTTCAAATCTGAAATTTAGAAGAAAACAAATGGGCAGAAGTCCGTTAATTGCCGTCGTGAAGCTCGAAGAAACAAAATCTGCCTTTTTGCCTCTCTAGCTTTTAGGTTAGAACTTTTGTAAATTGAAAATATCTCACCGCTTTCTATATATAGGCACAACTCTCAAATATTGTGTTTACCTCCCCACGAGTTCTCAAAACTCCTCATTATTCTCTGAAACATCTTACATGTCTAATTCATTGCTTCACGAGTGAAAATTATAAATCATAAAGTCTTTCGCCAAAGTTCCGTTTGGTTGCTAAAACACGGTTTCACATGATTTTATGAAATTACTAATTAACCTACCAATTATGTAGCATGTTAATTCGTCCTCACCAGGATACTAAAATTTACAATAGAAATATATTCCAAATCAGATAATAATACAGATAGTGAAATGCACAGGTAAACATTTATTTCCAGTTAAACATTTAGGGTATTCCAAAATGACGGTCTCAATCTCGGAGAGACGTCACAACATCAAAACACTCAATCCATATAGTGTCAAACGATTCTCTTACACAGACACCCAAATCAACTCGTAAGTCATAACTCATTCACACATGTGCTACAAATGCACATCACATCACACTATCATGCATGACAATGTAGTGAAATGCAACAACACGCATACATGTGTTATAATTCTCTCCCCCTTAAAAGAAGTTTGTCCCCAAACTTGTACCTCATGTATCAAATAGGTGCGAATACTGAGTACGCATCTCATCCTCTACTTCTTATGTCATCTCTTTCGTCGTTTGGCTACGCCATAACACTTTCACCTTAGATATTACTTTATTTCGTAAGACTATATCCTTTCGACCCAATATCTCTACTGGATACACAATATACGTCAAATCACCCTGGATTTCACTCGATGTCGGATTCATAACTTGTTCCCTATGCTTCGCTAAGCATTTATATAGCAATGATATATGAAGCATGTTATGAACTTGAGCATACACATTCGATAAATCCAATCAATATGCTACAGGTCCAACTCTCCCAATGATTTCAAAAGGTCCTACATACCTCGGATTGAGTTTCTCGTATCTCCCAAATCTACTAATCCCCTTTGAAGGTGACACCTTCAAGTAAACCAAATCGTCCACGTCAAATTCCAACGGTCGTCTACGCTTGTTAGCATAACTCTTATACCTACTCTGAGCTATCAGTAACCGTTGTCAAATTAACTTTATCTTGTTTGTTGTCTCTTGCACAATTTTCGGTCCTTCAATCTTCATTTTTCCAACTTCTGTCCAACTAATCGGTGAATGACATACGCGACCCTATAAAGCTTCATAAGGAGCCATCCCAATACTCGACTGAAAACTGTTATTATACACGAACTCAATTTACGGCAAGTGGTCTTCCCATTCACCCTGGAAATCAAGTACACATAAACGAAACATGTCTTCTAAAATTTGGATCACTCTTTCTGATTGACCATCAGTCTGAGGATGAAAAGCTGTACTGAAATGCAATTTGTTACCCATTGCTTCTTGCAAGGCCCTCCAAAACTTTGATGTAAAACTACTATCTCTATCTGAAATAATAGAAACTAGAATACCATGTAGTCTCATAATCTTGCAGATATAGAACTTAGCTAAAGTCTTTGGCTTAGTTGTTTGAAGCAGTCGAAAGTGCGACGTCTTCGTCAAGCGGTCAACGATCACCCAAATAATAGTATTCGATTTAGACTTTGAAAACCCACTAACAAAGTCCATTGTAATGTGTTCCTATTTCCATTCAGCTACCGGTAACGGTTGTAACAATTCTGAAGGTACTTGGCATTCGGCCTTTACTTATTAACAACTCGTATAACGTGAAACGTAGCATGTTATTTTTCTCTTCATTCCTGGCCACCAATAAATATGTTTCAAGTCTCTATACATCTTGGTGCTTCCAGGATGAACGGTATACTTCTTATTGTATGCCTCTTCCAGGATGTTCCATTTCAATTCTTTCTCGCTAGGTACACATATTCTACCCCTTAATCTCAAAACATCATTTTCAAAAGTGAAACCCGGTTGTTTTCCCATCAGAATCTTATCATAAATCTTTTTCAAATTAATCTCAAAACATCATTTTCAAAAGTGAAACCCGGTTGTTTTCCCATCAGAATCTTATCATAAATCTTTTTCAAATCTACGTCTTGAAGTTGTTTCTCTGTGATCTCGTGAATCAATAATGGTTATTCCATAACCGTCGACATCATACCACTTTCAATCCTCAGAATCACGTCAAGTTCTAAATTCTTTACATCTTGAATCAATTGTCTCTGAGAAGTCAAATCTATTGCTATAATGGTTGGTGCCTTATGACTAAGAGCATCGGCGACTACATTCGCCTTGCCCGGATGATACTAAATTGAGAAACCATAGTCCTTCATCAACTCTAACCATCTCATTTGCCTCATGTTCAAATCTCATTACGTGAACAAGTACTTTAAACTCTTATGATCTGTATAGATCTCACATTTCTCCCCATATAGGTAATGACGCCAAATCTTCAATACAAAAATCACAATGGCCAATTCTAGATCATGTATCAGATAGTTCTTCTCGTGTGGTCTAAGTTGTCTCGCCACATATGCACATGTCACATTGCATAAGAACGTAACCTAAACCTCTATATGAAGCATTACTATAAATAACAAATCCTTTAGTCCCCATTGGAACAACTAAGATTGGTGCCTTCACTAGTTGACTCTTCAACTGTTGAAAACTTTTCACACATTCCGGACTCCATACAAAAGCAACATCTTTCCTCATCAACTGTGTCATCAGCATTGCTATACATGAAAAGTCTTTTACAAACCTCTGATAATAACCAGCTAATCCTAGGAAACTTTAGATCTCTGTCACATTCGTAGGCCTCAACCAATTGGTAACAGCTTCTATCTTATGAGGATCCACTGAAATTCCTTTGGTTGATACTATATGTCCAAGAAAAGCAATCTCCATTAAAAAAAATTTACACTTCTTCAATTCTTTGTACAATCTCTTCTACAAGGCTAATAGCAGATGGTGTTCATGATCTTCAATACTCTTGGAATAGATTAGAGTATCATCTATAAATGCAATAACAAACTCATCCAAATAGTCTTTGAAAACACGATTCATTAAGTCCATGAAAGTTGTTGGCACATTAGTCACTCTAAACGGCATAACCAAAAATTCACAGTGACCATATTGAGTCCTGAAAGCTGTCTTCTCAATGTTTTCTTCCTTAACCTTGAACTCGTGGTAATTGAATCTTAAGTCAATCTTTGAAACTACCTGAGCTCCTTCCAACTGATTAAATAAGTCATCTATTCGCAGCAACAGATATTTGTTCTTGATACTCAACTTATTCAACTCTCGATAACGATGTACATATGCATTATTCCATCCTTCTTCTTCACAAACAAGACAAGAGCTCCCCAAGGCAAAACACTAGGTCAAATAAAACCCTTCTCAAGTAGTTCTTATAAGTGAACTTTCAATTCTTTCAACTCTACTGGTGTCATTCGGTACGGTGCTTTGGATGCCCATTGTGACCCTGATATTACTTCTATCATGAACTCAAGCTCTTTTTCAATCAATATGTTGGGTAATTCATCAGGAAAAACATCTGGAAATTATTATACTACTAGAATGTGTTCTACTAGTGGTCCAAGAACTCGTGTATCAACAATTGAACATAAGAAACCTGAATAACCTTTCTTCAACATCTTACTTAATTGAATCATCGATATCAAGTACGGTGGTACGATTACACCCTTACCTTGAAAAGTAAACTCTTCTTGACCTGACGGATAGAAATTAACCAATTTCTGCTCAAAATCAATTCTAGCTTGATTGACCAACAACCAATCCATGCCCAAGATAACATCAAAGTAATTCACTGTTAATAGAATCAAATCGATTCTCAAGACCTTATCACCTATCTTGATCTCACATGCCTTGAATACCGAGGAAGTTATTAATAGGCAATGATATGCATAAGTCATATCCTAGCGGTTCAGACTTAATTGTTAAATGCTTAACAAAATAACGGGACACAAATGAATGCATTAAACCAGAATCCATGAGTATACGTGCAGGATATGAACAAATAGGAAGAATATTTGATATGAGCGTATCTTCTGTATTCCACAGCCTGAGCTGGAAATATCACCCTTGTTGTTCCGCAACTCCTTTCCCTTTATCCCCTCGTGGTTCTTCCCTTGATCTGCTTGGCACACTCGATACCCCGATACTCATTCTCGATTGTCTCTTACTCAGACAGTTCTTCGCTATATGGCCTGGTTGGCCGTACTCAAAATATTTCCCGTTCATCTCTAGGTACAACGCTCTTGAGTCTCCAATAAACGTACTTCTTCTTTGGCTACTGATGTTGTCAGAATCAAGATAAAAAGTATACTTTACTTTTACAAAGATTTGTAGTAGTGAAAGTAAAGGTCGAACCCACAGAGATTGAATTACTACAACTTTTAATTTTAAAACCTAAATCTAATTAATTAAGAAACTGGATTTTGGATTGAATTGTGATTAAACTAATGAAACTAATTAAAATAAATCTAAATTTTGAAAGCAAATAAAAAGTTTTTTTTTATAATATATTTAGGGAACCTAGGATTGCAAATCCATCACTAGCTTCATAATAGAGATATTTATGCATTCAATTAGTTTATTAGGTTGGATGATAATGGGGAATTGTAGCTACAAGCCCAATTCCTCCATCAAGAAGATAACTACGATTCAAGCACCAACATAATTCATCTTTGGTTAGCACAAATTATCTCACACTAAACTAGGGTTGCGACACAATCCGTCTTACCTAGGCATAAACTATTCGGATACTCGATATTACAATTCAATTAAGTACCATTACATGTAAATAATCCATACAAGCACAGAGAATATAGATCATTGAGCACATCACATTTAAAATAGATCTAAGACAAGAATAAACTTTGAAAGTAATGATTTAATCAATAGAAGTACGATTTTATTATGAAAATCCTCGCAACATGTAATCATCATCCATACATAATAAAACTAAAAGAAAAGCATAAAATACACCCTATTACTTGGCTAGGGTTTCATTGAAACCCTTGATCTAGGTTTAGTTGGCCATAGAAGCGATGATTGGCAAGAGGTTGATGGAGGAGGCCATGGAAATCCTTGGTCTTCTTCTTCTTCTCCTTGCTTCTCTCTCTTCAATGGCTGAAGTTTTTAGTTGTATATGGATGTATCTAATGTTGTGTAATGATGTGTAACCACAAAATTGATTTAGAATAGGATTTGTATAGAGATTGGAAGGATTTAGGAAACTTTCCTAAGCCAAATCACACTAAAATTTATATTTTTACATTTCTGGTCATATTCAACCAATTCGGATCACACAGGGCTCTTCAGGACCTCGAAATACGTGACTTTGACTTTTTCAACGGGTTGCTCCAGCGACCAGGCCATTTTCCAACTTTTCTCAGATTTTTGCTACTCTGCGCACCAATCGTAGAATTGTGATAACTTTTGACTCGGACCTCGTATTGACTCACCATTTATGGACACGTGTCCGTAACTCGAAGATCTACATTTTATATCCGTGGAGAAATTTCTCAAATCTGAAGTATTCCATGTCAAAAATGTGATTTTTCGAGGCTGCTACTGCATTAAGCTTTCACCTAAATCACCGTTTGAGCCCAGAATGACTTCCAAAGCCACTAATCATTGAATTTTTGTGCATTTTCAAGTTAAAGCTCCAAAACCTACATAATTTAGAATACTTATTAAAAAACACTTAATAACCACACGAAATGGGCTAACAAGACGTATCTCCAGGACTATAAATGGCAACTATTCGTTGCCGATCACACCCCCAACCCTACACTTTGCTAGTCCTCGAGCAAAGAAAAATATAAAAATAAATACTGCTATACTTAAAAATCCTAACTCACTGTCGCAGGCAACGCGATTGCATTTGGCATATGAAACAAGCCTTTTAAGCCCCTAGGTATCCCTAGTCAGACGAGTGAAGTCTCGTGAGGGTTCTCATCAACAAGTCACCTACAACCATCTTTAGTTCATTATAAACAAAAAACAATCATTCAATACTCTTTATTATAAAACAATGATTTGAAATAGAATAACGAATAAGAAGAAACGGAACCAAACATCCACTTACGTCATGAAAAGCAATCCCAAGCACATGCATCGTATAAATCAATAGAGTTTCTCATAAAATTGCACGTGTGTGATATGGTAGTCAAATGAACACGCATATGTCATGAACTTGGAATATAATTCAAATAACCATCCAACTATGCTTCGACTACGAATCTCACAATGTTAATTACACTCTAAAATGAAACACTCAGAAAACAAGTGTAATGTCTCTAATATATGGGAGCAAAAGAAATATATTTTCAAAACGAGAAATGCTCACATATGACTCAAAAAAAATGCATGACACGAAAGAGCAGTAGTCTCATGGATAGGACGCCAATAGTCAAGAAAAATTAATCGTTGCCATGTTTTAATCCCCTCCCATCGTTTACATATCCAAATCATGTTTTCTAGGATCAAATAGGACTTTTCAAAGGTTGTAACGTGGCTCAGGCAATGAAAAATGATAGAAATGATTAATTATGTAGTTTTAGAATAGCATTGTAAGGCATGTTCGGTTTCTTTCATTCATCTCTTCTACCAACTTTCATCTTTGCATTCTCTTCTTTTCATTTTTCATTTTTTTTCCTTTTTTCTTTCTTTTTCTTTTCAGCCTTTTTCTCTTTTTCTTATTCTTTCCCTTTTCTTTGCTTTCTGAATAATCAATCAATAAATAACAAGCCAACCACCCCAAACATCCTCTTATTTTTTTCTTCTTCTCAAACGACACATCGCCTTACCACCACTAAAAGTTGATCAATCTTTTAGTGATAAACTCCAAGTTGGCCAAATTGGAGCAAAAGATAATGGTAATTAAAGAAAAATGGCATTTTACCGTTCAAAGGGGTGAACTAAGGAAATTTTATCATTTATAGGTCAGCAGTAAACAAAGAGGGCCTAAAATCATTTCCTAGGATTATATGGTTCTTCAACGTTTACAACGGAAGATTATTTAGCATGGTAACAAATATTTTAACTTGACTATCCACCGAAACAAGAATAATGAGACTAAACAACGAGTAGATGCGCTATTTCAATGAAATTCGACAAATACAATGTGTATTCATAACCTCCTATAAAGAAAAGATAGGCTCAAAAGCTCACTGGATTTAATCTCCGCCATGTGTTATCTAGAGATCCAAATCATATTATAGTTCACATCCAACATGTATTCAAGCGACTACGTGCAGTGCATAGCTTTATGTGCAAATCTATGATATAAAACTACGATTCGAACGATACATATCCTAAAATGTCAAATCATGACTTCAGCAAATGTTTAATCACATTTTCTTTTATTTACCATTCTATGACAATCCAAGTTACATAACAAGAAGTATCGAATCAAGATTGCAAAAATGTCGGTAATATCATTTATTTAAGCACAAGTATTAAAAAATTTTAAAAAATAGGTGTGGTGCGTGCATATGTGCATGTGAGTGCATACCCCTAAACCTAAACCTTTCATTGTCCCCAATGAAACAATAGAATTAAAGAGAGGAGAGTATGTAAGGAAGGAACGATATTACCTCGATCTCGACAATCACAAATAGGTGAACGCATAAAAATATGGAATGAAAGTTCAAATGCTCCTAATGGAGCTAGTAATCACATGTCAATACTTGACAATAGAAAATAAACAACAAAATAACAATGATAAAGAAAAGAAATGGATGTACATGTTTTTTTTTATTAATCAATAGAAACTAAAAGAGAATTAAAAGACGTAATGGAAATGAAAAGAAGAACAAATAGAACTATGAAAGCAATGAAATACTGAGAGGACGAAAAGAACAAACATAAACTATAAAAATAGCTGACCAGGTTTGGGAGGCAGGAGGTAAGAAAATAAAGAGAAAAATCCTGAAAACCCTCCCTCGCGCGAGTGGGCCACGCGAGCGAGCTTCGTGGGCGCGAGAGCCTCCGCGACGGAATGCAGAGGCATGTTTAAAAAAAAAACTAAAGAAAATTTTTCTAAGTCCGTGAATCGCGTGAGTGGGCTGCGCGAGCGAACCCCTCACGTGCGCGATTCTAGGCACGATGCAAAACAGAGGCATATATATAAAAAAAACGTTGACAATTTTTCTCTAAGGACAAAACTCGCGCGAGCGAGCCGCAGGAGCGACCTGTCGCGTGAGAGGGTCGCACGCGCGACTTAGTCTTTTGCTCTTTTTTCTTCTTTTTGATGTAAATAACTTTAAAATAAATTGACTCCAACCCCCAAACCTATCCAGAATGATCAAAACTGACTCAAAATAACCAAAAAGTAAGCAAAATAGATGAAATAAAGCTTGGGTTACCTCCCAAGAAGCGTTGTCTTTTACGTCTTCAGCTAAACCTTTCTAGCTCAAGACTCAAGGAGGTCATAAATCAGAGTTTGTATCCTTGAAGGTATCCGGGAGACTCCGATGAAAAGCAGAAACAAGGTCGTTATGAGTTAATTCATTCGACGGTTCTCCCTTTTCATGTTCAAATCGATTTCTTACCTTTCAAATAAATTCATCATTAGGGTCCGGATTAGTTGAATTCATCCGCTCATATTTTACTATATTATTCTCTTCACTTATGTTTATTTCTTGATTAAGTTCAACCATTCTTCTAACCTCACTATCCTCCATGTATAGATAATCATCATCTTTATGAGGTTGATCAACAATGTTCACGTTTAATTTAAGGTTCATGTTCCCGAACAACGCCTTCATCACCCCTGTTCAACAGTTGACATGCGTATTAGCGATTGTTAAGAACGGATGACCAAGAATGGCCGGGGTGTGTTTTCTAGTATCTAGCATAGGTTCAGTATCAAGGACCATAAAGTCAACAGGATAAAAACATTGATCTACTTTAACTAAGACATCTTCGACAATTCCTCTAGGTACTTTGACAGAACGATCCGCTAATTGAATAGTAGCAGTCGTGGGTTTAAGTTCCCCTAGACCTAGTTATTTGTAGACATGGTAAGGTAAGAGATTAACACTCGCACCTAAGTCAAGGAGAGCCCTATGAATGACCGTGTCGCCTATGACACATGAAATCGTAGGTGTACCAGGATCCTTATACTTCGGAGGCGCATGTTGGAAAATTGAACTTACTTTTTTAGTGAGAAAGACCTTTTTAGGGGTGTGACTACGCAATTTATGCTTTTGAGTACATAGGTCTTTCAGACATTTAGCATAAGTGAGAATTTGTTTTATTGCATCGAGGAATGGAATATTGATTTTAACTTGTTTAAATACCTCGAGTATATCCTCAGCTTTTGACGTTTTCTTTGGAAAGTGTGACGTTTCATCAACATTTGGTGGGAAAGGCAGTTTTGGAATATAAGTCGTCGGGGTTGTTACGTTTTCTTTTCTATTTAGGCTCATGTCCTCACCCCTCTCTTTATTAGAGTTAATGTTCATATCGTTCACATTCTTTTTGAGAATTTCTATCACCTCTTCCTCACGTGTCGTCATCCTAGTTGAGACGGCAGTTACTTGTGCACTTGTACCACTCACCTTGTATTGTCCCTTAGGTTTCAGAGTAGGTTGACTTGGTAACTTACTCTATGTTAAACGATTTAGCGTGTTAGCTATTTGTCCCACTTAGGACTCCAGCTTCGCAATGGACTGCGTATAAGATTGTACTAATTGGATCACCGGACCAAAACTTTCAAGTGAGGCCAACACCTTCTCCTCAAATGCATTATTACGTGGAGATGGAGGAGGTAGAGGTTTGGGTTGTGTATATTGATAATGATGGGGTCTATACGCGTTAGGAAAATTTGTCGTCTCATTGTTATTGTTATTATTTCTCAATGAAAAGTTACGGTGTCTTTGCCATGGTGCGTTCGGATTATTAGTACTAGAATTAGAATTATTTCGTGGGAATTGTTGAATAGAGTTAATGTGTTGCTCCACGAATTCTGAAAATTGAGACGCCAATGGACATATAAGTATAGAATGTGACGGATCAGAACATATTTGACAAATTTCATGAGCAGGTGGGGCTGCCATTTGGTTCATTGTTAAGAGTCGGTCAAGTTTTTTAGATAGTTCTTGAAATTCAATTGAATGACTTGACTCAAACTTCACCTCACGTTTGGGTTGCGGAAGATATCCCTCAGAACGTACCGACACGACTTGATGCATCGAGTTCTCGCTTAATGTTTCAAAAATTTTCCAGGCCTCGTTGGCGCTTTTGTGTAGGAAGGTACCCGCACAAACGGCATCGACGATATTACAGATAAAGGGAATAAGTCCCTCGTAAAAGACCAGGACCAACTGCCACTTAGGGACCTGATTGATGTTGTCAATATCAAGATATAAAAAGTATACTTTACTTTTCTAAAGATTTGCAGTGTGGAAGTAAAGGTCGAACCCACAGAGATTGAAATACTACAATGCTTTAATTTTAAAACCTAAATTTAATTAATCATGAAAACGGATTTTGATTTTGAATTTAATTAAACTAAGAACAATAAAATAAATCTAAACTATGAAAGCAATTAAAAGTTGTTTAAAAGATATTTAAAGGGAACCTAGGATTGCAAATCCACCACTAGCTTCATAATAGGAATATTTATGCATTCACTTAGCTTATTAAGTTGGATGAATATGGGGAATTGTGGCTACAAGCCCAATTCCTCCGTCAAGAGAATAATCATGGTTCAAGCACCAACATATTCCATCTTCGGTTAGCACGAATTATCCCACACTAAACTAGGGTTGTGACATAATTCGTCTAATCTAGGCATGGATTATTCGGATACTTGATAGCACAAATCAATAAAGCACCATCACATGTAAATAATCTAAACAAGCACAGCAAGCATAGATCATTGAGCACATCACAGTCAAAATAGATCTAAGACAAGAATAAACTTTGAAAGCAATGATTTAATCAATAGAAGCACGATTTATTTATAAAAATCCTCTAAACATGTGACTGTCATCCATACATAATAAAACTAAAAGAAATACATAAATAAAACCCTATTACTTGGCTAGGGTTTCATTGAAACCCTAGATTTAGGTTTAGTTGGCCATAGAATTGATGAACAGCAAGAGGTTGATGGAGGAGGCCATGGGAATCCTTGGTCTTCTTCTTCTTCTCCTTACTTTTCTCCCTTCAATGGCTGAAATTTTAGTTGTATATGGATGTATCTAATGTTGTGTAATGATGTGTAATCCTAAATTTGAGTTAGAATAGGATTTATATAGAGTTTGGAAGGATTTAGGAAGCTTTCCTAAGTCAAATCGCACTAAAACTGCTATATTTTGTAATCTGGACGTCATATGCACAAACCACCTTCGCTGGGCACTTTAATTTAACAAAATGCGTGTTTTTGATTTTTGCACAGGTCGCTCGCGCGACCCGCTCGCGCGACCCGCTCGCGCGAGGTCCTTTTCGCTGCACTGCGCGACGTTCGTAGAATTGCGATAACTTTCTGCTCGGAACTCGGATTGACTCGCCGTTTGAAGCCACGCGTCCGTAACTCAAAGATCTACATTTTATATCTCTGGAGAAATTTCTCAAATCCAAAGTATCCTTTGTCAAAAATGCAATTTTCCGAGACTTCTACTGCATTCAGCTTTCACCGGAATCACCATTTGAGCCCAGAATGACTTCCAAAGCCACTAATCATTGGATTTTTGTGCATTTTCATATTAAAGCTCCAAAACCTCCAAAATATAGAATACTTATTAAAAATCACTTAATAACTACATGAAATGAGCTAACAAAGCGTATTTTTAGGACTATAAACGGCAACTATTCGTCGCCGATCACACCCCCAAACCTACTCTTTGCTAGTCCTCGAGCAAAACTAAAATAAAAACTAATACTACAAATACTACTCCATTTTCGTATGGATCACGATTGCATTTAGCATATGCAACAAGCCTTTTAAACCTCTAGGTGTCCCTAGTCGGACGAGTAAAGTCTCGTGAGGGTTCTCATCAACAAGTCACCCACAACCATCTTTATTAACTTAAAAATTTAAAAAGTTTTATTAAAACGAAAAACTAATAAACAATACTCTTTATTATAAACAACGATTCGAAATAGAATAACGAACAAGAAGAAACAGAATCAAACGTTCACCTATATCATGAGAAACAATCAAGGGCATGCAATGTACGAATCAATAGAGTTCCTCATAAGATTGCACGTGTGTGATGTGGTAGTCAAATGAACATGTGTATGTCATGAACATGGAATATAACTCGGATAACCATCAAACTATGTCTCGACTACGAATCTCGCAATGTCAATTACACTCTCCAATGAAACACTCAGAAACAGGTGTAACTTATCTAATATATGTGAGTAAAGGAAATATTATTTTCAAAAAGAGAAATGCTCACATATGACACGAAAAAGACGCATAACACGAAAAAACAGTAGTCTCATGGATAGGATGCCAACAATCAAGAAAAATTAATTATTACCATGTTTTAATCCCCTCCCATCGTTTTCATATCCAAACCATGTTTCCTAGGATCAAATAGGACTTTTCAAAGGTTGTAATGTGGCTCAGGCTATGAAAAAGGATAGCAAAGATTCATTAGGTAGTTTTAGAATGGCATTGTAAGGCATGTTCGATCTCTCTCATTCTTCTTCTACAAACTTTCATCTTTTCTTTCTATTCATTCCTTTTCATTCATTTTTCTTCTTTTCTTTCATTTTTTTTTTCAACCTTCCTCTTCTTTATTTTGTTTCTTTCCCTTTTTCTTTTCTTGCTTCTCAAATGATTATGCATTGAATACCAAGTAACTACCCCAATAACATCTAATTTTCTTCTTCTCAATCAACACATCGCCTTAATACTACTAAAAGTTGATCACTCTTCCAGTGGTATACTCCAAGTTGATCAGGTTGGAGCTTTTAAAGAGGATAATGGTGAACAAAGAAAAAGAGGCATTGTAACGGTTCAAAGGGGCGTACTAAGGAAATTTTATCTTTTATCGGCCGGTAGTAAACAAAGAAGGCCTAAACTCATTTCCTAGGGTAATACGGTTCTTCAATGTTTACAATGGAAGATTATTTAGCATGGTAACAAATATTTTAACTTGACTATCAACCAAAACAAGAATAATGAGACTAAACAACGAGTTAATGCGCTATTTCAATGAAATTCGACAAACACAAAATGTATTTATAACCCTCTAAAAAGAAAAAATAGGCTCAAAAGCTCACTGGGCTTAGTCTCCACCTTGTGTTATCTAGAAATCCGAATCATATTATAGTTCACATCAAACATGTATTCAAGTGACTACGTGTAGTGCATAAGTTTGTGTGCAAATTTATGATATAAAACTACGATTCAAACAATACATAACTTAAAACGTCATATCATAACTTCAGCAAATGTTTAATCACATCTTCCCTTGTTTACCATTCTAGAACAATTCAAAGTTCACTATCAAAAAGTATCAAATTGATATTGCAAAAACGTCGGTAACATCGTTTATTTAAACACACTTATTGAAAAATTTTAAAATTTTGCATAAACTAATGTGCATGTGTGAGTGCATACCCCCAAACCTAAACCGTTCATTGTCCCCAATGAAACAATAAAACGAAAGAAAGGAGAGTAGGTAAGAAAGGAACGATAGTACCTCAATCTCGGCAATGACAAACAGGTAAATGTATAAAAATATGGCGATAAAGTTCAAATGTACCTGTTAATACTAGATAAAAAGAAACTAACAAAAGAATATTAAAAGTAAATGAAACCTAAATATGAAATATAAATCTAAACACTAAGCTAAACTAAACTAAACGAGCAAATGGAAAAGAAATAAAACGAAAAAGTATAAATGTAACAAGGAAAACAACGAACACGAACTAAACTGAACCAAATAAACAAAAACAGAAAAGAAACACAAATAAAATAGGTAGGGGGAAGGATATAGAAAACAAAAGGGAAAAAACAGGAAACTGAGGAATCGCGCGAGCGGCCGTCGCGCGCGCGAATTCCTAAATTATATATATATATATTTTTTATATTTTTTTAATCGCGCCAGCGGGACCCCCTCGCGCCCGCGAAACTAGGCGCGAGAAGAAGCAGAGGCATCATATAAGAAAAAACAAGGAAAAACGCCTAAGGCACAAACTCGCGCCAGCGGACCGCGCGAACGAGGCCTCGCGCGAGCGGATCGCTCGCGCGAGTTGGGTTTTTTTTTTTTTTTTTTTTTTTTTTTTTTTTTTTTTCCATTTTTGGCTAAAATTATGTATGTAATATTAAAATAAATTAATTCCAACCCCCAAACCTATCCAGAATGTCCAAAACAGACTCAAACAGACTCAAAAACGACCAAAAATAAGAAAAACGAACGAAATAAAGCTTGGGTTGCCTCCCAAGAAGCGCTAACTTTTACGTCTTCAGCTAGACCGTTCTAGCTCAAGACTCACGGAGGTTGAAAATTAGACTTTGTACCCCTAAGAATATCAGGTAGAGCTCGGTGGTAAGCAGAAATCACGTCGCTTTGAATTAATTCGATTGACGGTTTGTCAGTATGTTCAAATCGATTTCTTACCTTCTGAGTAGATTCAGCATTAGGGTCCGAGGTATTAGGGTTCATCCACTCATCATCCGCTATATCTTTGTCGTTACTCACATTTATTGCTTTGTTAGGCTCAATATTCCGTCTTACCTCACCTTCCGCCTCATATAGGTAATCGTCGTCTTTAGGAGGTTGATCCATAGCATTAAAAACGTTTAATTTTAAGTTCATGTTCCCAAACGACACTTTCATTACCCCCGTCCGGCAGTTAACACGTGCGTTAGCGGTTGCTAAGAATGGACGGCCTAGAATGACAGGAGTGTGTTTCCTAGCATCTAGCACGGGTTCAGTGTCAAGGACCATGAAGTCGACAGGATAATAGCATTTATCAACCTTAACCAAGACGTCCTCGACGATTCCTCTAGGTATTTTAATAGAACGATCCGCTAATTGTATTGTAGCGGCCGTAGGTTTCAGTTCACCTAGACCTAATTGTTTATAGACGTGATAAGGTATGAGATTAACACTAGCACCTAAGTCAAGGAGAGCCCTATGAATGACAGTGTCACCTATGACACATGATATCGTTGGCGTACTAGGATCCTTATATTTTGGAGGTGAGTGTTGAAATATAGAACTTACTTTTTCTGTGAGGAAGACCTTTTTCGGAGTATGACTCCGCAATTTGCGCTTTTGAGTACAAAGGTCTTTTAAACATTTAGCGTAAGCGGGAATTTGTTTAATAACATCGAGGAATGGAATATTGATTTTAACTTGTTTAAATACCTCAAGTATATCCTCAACCTTAGACCCTTTCTTGGGAAAATGTGACGGTCCCTCAACGTTTGGTGGATATGGCATTCTCGGAATATGATTAGTCAGGGCCGTTTCTTTTTCTTTCTTATTTTTATTCGTTTCCTCACCCTCCTTATTTGAGTTATTATTTATATTTTTCTCACTCGTATCCGGAATTTCAACAACTTCCTCTTCTCTAATAGTCGTCCTAGTCGAAACAACGTTCACGCTCTCACTCGACCCCCCCTTTTCGTATTGGCCCTTAGGGTTTTGAACAGTTTGCGCAGGCAACTTCCCCTCATTTCTACGACTCACCGCAGTAGCTATTTGTCCCATTTGGGACTCAAGCTTCGCAATGGATTGTGTATGAGAGTGCACTATTTGTGCTTGTGCTTGGACTTGAGTTTCTATATTTTTAAGGGATGCCAACACCGTAGCCTCAAAAGCGTTATCCCTTTGAGGGTTAGGGTTAGGAGGTGGGTGTTGGTATTGATTTTGTTGATATTGGGGTCGATAAGTATTAGGAAAATTGTTCGACCTAGGAGTATAATTACTTTGTGGGAATTGTTGCATAGCATTTACGTGTTGCTACACAAATTCCGGATATTGAGATGCAGAAGGACATGCAAAGATATTATGGGACGGTTCGGAACATAATGCACATACTTCTGAAGAGGGTGGATTAGACGTTTTGTTCATTTGCATCAGTCGGTCAAGTTTTCTATTTAATTCTTGTATTTGCATTGACTGACTTGACTCAACTATCACCTCTCGCTTAGGTTGATGGTATCCCTCAGAACGGACAGACACCGCTTGGTGCATCGAATTCTCGCTCAAAGTTTCAAAAAATTTCCAGGCCTCGTCGGTGCTTTTGTGTAGGAAAGTTCCCGCACAAACGACATCGACGGTATTCCTAACAGAGGGAATAAGCCCCTCGTAGAAGACTTGAACCAATTGCCACTTGGGAACCTGATGGTGTGGGCATGAGCGTAACAATTCTTTAAATTGTTCCCAAGTGTCATAAAAAGTCTCCCCATCTTGCATCACAAAATTAGTTATATCTTTTCTTATCTTATTTGTACGCATAATAGGGAAAAACTTTTGTAAAAAGGCGGTGTGTAAGGCTTCCCATGTTTTTATTGTGTTTGGCTCAAGTGATTGAAGCCAATACTTCGCTTTGTCTCTTAAGGAGAATGGGAAGAGCCGCAATTTTAATTCATCATTATTTAGGTTTTGTATTTTCAAAGTAGAGCATATACCCTGAAAATCCCCTAAGTGTTGGTAAGGGTCTTCATTTAGACGGCCATGGAATGATGGAAGTAGCGAGATGGTAGACGACTTTATCTCAAAGTGAGATGCTGTCGCCTCCGTTAATTCGATACCAGCTTGTGGCGTGTACGTCGTAGGAATAAAATAGTTTATAAGTGGAGGAGGTGGCGGTATATTAAGATTATTCATATTAGCTCCGTTGTTATTTTGGTTGTTTTCGTTATTATTTCCAATGTCTGCCATTTTAATTGGTTCTATGTTATTAAAGCGTGGTTCTTTAGTCTTGTACTACGTATTTTGGACTCAAATAAAGACGTTGGTTTCGGTGTCAAATCGTCGTCTATTAAAAACCTTGTTCTAGAAGTTAAGTTTGAAGACTTGTTAAGTCTTAATGTACGTTCAAGTTCAGAGTCAAAAGGTTTTATTCCGGTTTATTTGAACGTGTACCTAACATAAACTAAAAGAAAGTAAACTAAAAACAAAAACTGACTCAACTAAAAAAAACAAATAGCAATCACGCAACTAAGATAACAAGCACTCAACTACTGTGATGCATGAATATTATCCTGTAATGCAATGATCGCGTCAAGCCCAGCGCCCCGGGTTTCCTAGCTAATGCAGTGCAATTAACCCTAAACTAATGCAAATAGTGCGTCACAGCGCCCTGACTTACAGTGGTTTAAAGCGAGTTTCACAAGAAGCAATTTACTTGAATTTTTTTTTATTGATATTTTTATTTGCGTAAGCTACTTTGATGTAATTAGCTGCTCCACTCAGAAACGTTGACTACAAAATAAAAGAACAAGTTAGTAACTAAAAACAAAACGGAAAATAAGAAAAATAATAAAAACTAACATAATATTTACGAATTAAGTAAACTAAGATTATAAAACTAAAGGTAGTAATGCAATCCCCGGCAACGGCGCCAAAAATTGATGTTGTCAATATCAAGATATAAAAAGTATACTTTACTTTTCTAAAGATTTGCAGTGTGGAAGTAAAGGTCGAACCCACATAGATTGAAATACTACAATGCTTTAATTTTAAAACCTAAATTTAATTAATCATGAAAACGGATTTTGATTTTGAATTTAATTAAACTAAGAACAATAAAATAAATCTAAACTATGAAAGCAATTAAAAGTTGTTTAAAAGATATTTAAAGGGAACCTAGGATTGCAAATCCACCACTAGCTTCATAATAGGAATATTTATGCATTCACTTAGCTTATTAAGTTGGATGAATATGGGGAATTGTGGCTACAAGCCCAATTCCTCCGTCAAGAGAATAATCATGGTTCAAGCACCAACATATTCCATCTTCGGTTAGCACGAATTATCCCACACTAAACTAGGGTTGTGACATAATTCGTCTAATCTAGGCATGGATTATTCGGATACTTGATAGCACAAATCAATAAAGCACCATCACATGTAAATAATCTAAACAAGCACAGCAAGCATAGATCATTGAGCACATCACAGTAAAAATAGATCTAAGACAAGAATAAACTTTGAAAGCAATGATTTAATCAATAGAAGCACGATTTATTTATAAAAATCCTCTAAACATGTGACTGTCATCCATACATAATAAAACTAAAAGAAATACATAAATAAAACCCTATTACTTGGCTAGGGTTTCATTGAAACCCTAGATTTAGGTTTAGTTGGCCATAGAATTGATGAACAGCAAGAGGTTGATGGAGGAGGCCATGGGAATCCTTGGTCTTCTTCTTCTTCTCCTTACTTTTCTCCCTTCAATGGCTGAAATTTTAGTTGTATATGGCTGTATCTAATGTTGTGTAATGATGTGTAATCCTAAATTTGAGTTAGAATAGGATTTATATAGAGTTTGGAAGGATTTAGGAAGCTTTCCTAAGCCAAATCGCACTAAAACTGCTATATTTTGTAATCTGGACGTCATATGCACAAACCACCTTCGCTGGGCACTTTAATTTAACAAAATGCGTGTTTTTGATTTTTTCACAGGTCGCTCGCGCGACCCGCTCGCGCGAGGTCCTTTACGCTGCACTGCGCGACGTTCGTAGAATTGCGATAACTTTCTGCTCAGAACTCGGATTGACTCGCCGTTTGAAGCCACGCGTCCGTAACTCAAAGATCTACATTTTATATCTCTGGAGAAATTTCTCAAATCCAAAGTATCCTTTGTCAAAAATGCAATTTTCCGAGACTTCTACTGCATTCAGCTTTCACCGGAATCACCATTTGAGCCCAGAATGACTTCCAAAGCCACTAATCATTGGATTTTTGTGCATTTTCATATTAAAGCTCCAAAACCTCCAAAATATAGAATACTTATTAAAAATCACTTAATAACTACATGAAATGAGCTAACAAAGCGTATTTTTAGGACTATAAACGGCAACTATTCGTCGCCGATCACTGATGATGTGGGCAGGAACGTAATAATTCTTTAAATTTCTCCCACGTGTCATAAAGCGTTTCCCCATCTTGCATCACAAAGTTTGTTATGGATTTTCTTATTTGATTTGTAGGCATAATAGGAAAAACTTTTGTAAAAATGTGGTGTGTAAGGCTTCCCAAGTTTTAATTGTGTTTCGCTCAAGAGATTGGAGCCAATACTTTGCTTTATCTCTTAAAGAGAATGGGAAGAGACAGTTTTAATTCATCATTAGTGAAATTTTGGATTTTTAAAGTAGAGCAAATGTCTTGAAAATCTCCTAAGTGTTGATATGGATCTTCATTTATACGGCCATGAAAAGAAGGAAGTAGCGAGATGGTAGACGACTTTATCTTAAAGTGAGATGCCGTCGCCTCCAGTAATTCGATACCTGCTTGAGGCGTGTAAGTCGTAAGAATAAAATAATCTTTAAGCGGAGGAGGTGGAGGTATATTAGGGCTATTTTCGTTATTTCCATTATTATCTAAGTCGACCATTAGAATAGGACCAATGATATTAACACGTGGTTTCTCTAGACTTTGACGGGTACTTCTTATTTTGGACTCAAATAAAGACGATGGTTTTAGTGTCGATTCGTTGTCTATTGTCAACCGAGCTCTAGAAGCTTGAGTTGAAGACTTAAGGACTCTAAGACTACGTTCAAGTTCAAGTTCAAGATTAAGCGGATGTAATTTAGGTTTACTTGAACGTGTATCAAACATAAACTAAAAAAAATAGACTAAAACAACGACTGACTCAACAAAAATGAAAATAACTACGCAAGTAATCAAGCACGCAAGCACATAGTACTACTATGATACATGTAATTATCCTTATGCAATGATTCGCGTCAAAGCCTAGCACCCCGGATTTCCTAGCTAATGCAGTGCTCACTCCACACCTAACCTAATGCGAGTAATTGCATCTCAGCGCCCTGACTTACAGTGATTTGATGCGAAATTTAAAGGAAGCAATGTATATTTATTTTATTTTAATTTAATTTAATTGCATAAGCTCCTTTGGTGTGCTAAGCTTTTCCACTCCGACACGCTAGAATTTGATTACTTGAGAAACTACAAAACAAAAAGAAAAACTAGTAACTCAAAACAAAAACGGAAAATAAGAAAAATAAAAACTAATCTAATATTTACGAATTAACTAAACTAATCTAAAACTAAAGGCAGTGAATTGCAATCCCCGGTAATTGCGCCAAAAATTGATGTTGTCAGAATCAAGATAAAAAGTATATACTTTACTTTTCTAAAGATTTGTAGTAGTGAAAGTAAAGGTCGAACCCACAAAGATTGAATTACTACAGCTTTTAGTTTTAAAACCTAAATCTAATTAATTATGAAACCGGATTTTGGTTTGAATTGTAATTAAACTAATGAAACTAATTAAAATAAATCTAAATTATGAAAACAATTAAAAAGTTATTTTTATAATATGTTTAGGGAACCTAGGATTGTAAATCCACCACTACCTTCATAATAGGGATATTTATGCATTCAATTAGTTTATTAGGTTGGATTATAATGGGGAATTGTAGCTACAAGCCTAATTCCCCCGTCAAGAAGATAAATACGATTCAAGGATCAACATAATTCATCTTCGGTTAGCACGAATTATCTCATACCAAACTAGGGTTGCGACACAATCCGTCTTACCTATGCATGAACTATTCGGATACTCGATATCACAATTCAATTAAGCACCATTACATGTAAATAATCCATACAAGCACATCGAATATAGATCATTACATTCAAAATAGATATAAGACAAGAATAAACTTTGGAAGTAATGATTTAATCAATAGAAGTACGATTTTATTATGAAAATCCTCGTAACATGTAATCATCATCCATACATAATAAAACTAAAAGAAAAGCATGAAATACACCCTATTACTTGGCTAGAGTTTCATTGAAACCCTACATCTAGGTTTATTTGGCCATAGAAGCGATGATTGGTAAGAGGTTGATGGAGGAGGCCATGGAAATCCTTGGTCTTCTTTTTCTTCTCCTTGCTTCTCTCTCTTCAATGGATGAAGTTTTTAGTTGTATATGGATGTATCTAATGTTGTGTAATGATGTGTAACCACAAAGTTGATTTAGAATAGGATTTATATAGAGTTTGGAAGGATTTAGGAAGCTTTCCTAAGCCAAATCGCACTAAAACTGCTATTTTTACGTTTCTGGACGTATTCAGCTAATTCGGATTACACAGGACTCTTCAGGACCTCAAAATGCGCAACTTTGAATTTTCAACAGGTCACTCGCGTGGGTCACTCCAACTACCAAGCCATTTTCCAACTTTTCTCATATTTTCGCTGCTCTGCGCACCGATCGTAAAATTGCGATAACCTTTGACTCAGACCTCTTATTGACTCACCGTTTGCGGCCACACGTTTGTAACTCAATGATCTACATTTTGTATCTTTGGAGAAATTTCTGAAATCTGAAGTATTCCTTATCAAAAATGTGATTTTCTGAGGCTGCTACTGCATTCAGCTTTCACCGGAATCACCGTTTGAACCCAGAATGACTTCCAAAGCCACTAATCATTGAATTTTTGTGCATTTTCAAGTTGAAGCTCCAAAACCTAAAAAAATTAGAATACTTGTTAAAAAAATACTTAATAATCACATGAAATGGGCTAACAAAGCGTACCTTCAGGACTATAAACGGCAACTATTCGTCACCGATCAGCTACCCCCGTATGATCCTGCTCATTATGTAAATGGTTTCTTGGCATTCCCTTTTCCTTTGATCCTATTGTCATTTGTTCTCTTCCCTTGTTGTCCTTGTTGATATCGATCAACACTTTTCTTAGTTATGCGGGCAGCTTATTCAACTAGAGAAATAATCAGGTGTTGTAAAGTGTCCACACGGCTACGGATATTCTCCCTAAGTCCTTCTTCAAATTTTCGTGCCTTATCTTCATCTGTTGGAACTGCAGTTTTCCCAAAGCGCAACAAAGTATTATAACGAGAGACATACTCACCCACAGCCATATCTCCCTAAACCAAACTCGTAAACTCTTGATGTTTCTGAGTATGGGGAGATCGTGGAAAGTAACACTTGCTGAATTCATCTTTAAATGCCTCCTATGTGGTTGATTTCCCTTGCTCGAGTACATTATTCCACTAATCTAATGCTTCTCCCATCAATGTATCAGATGCGTAAAGAATTTTCTCTTCATTGGTTCATTTCATTGTACAGAAATGTCTTTCCATGTCCATCATCCAATGATTGGCAAAGTTTATATCAACTTATCCATAGTACAAGGTCGATTTCCATTTATGGAACTGTTCTATGATTGTATGTTGAGGTCTTGGTACCGGTGGTGCATTGATATAACAAACTTCAATCGATGGAGCCCAAACATTCATTTGATCTCGTTCATTTACAGCTTGCACAAAATTTCCTACCGTATTCACTATTTCATCCATACACAAATGCAGTGATAATTCTCTTATCGAGTCCGTCATGACGTTTCAAGTATTCGCCTTGATAAGTACAATACATATACATGTCATACCATAATATATATACGCACAGATCATCATCACACCAACATATGCAACCATGTAAAGCATTTTTACAATGACAACAATATTATCGTCACAATCACACACTACACTCGACGTTTCTCATCATATAACGTCACTCGTTCCCAAGGCTCTAAACTTAAGCTTTGATACCACTAAATGTCATAGCCCGATCCCACAATAACAAAATCGAAAACCGTGGCATGCCACCGAGGCTAAATCAAATCACTAGCATTCCCAAAAGAATTAGTTTAAAAACACACAACAGAAAAGAAAACACTTTAGTTTTAAAACAGCAATCCTGTCGATTGATCCGAGGTCCGGTTGACTAGAAGTGCAAACTACAGAGAGTTTAGAATCTAAGTAGCCCATCCAGTCGACTGCGTCCCAAGTCCAATCGACTAGGAGGTTAAACTTTCATTCGACTGGTACGTCTGATCGACTGAATTCTTATCCAAGTAGAAAGATTAAATTCTAAAACACAATCCAGTCGACTGTGTCGGGGGACCCGGTCGACTGTTTTTCACTAAAAGATGCAGTGAATTGCTCAATAAAAGGATCCAGTCGACTGTTTTCATAAACCAGTCAACTGGTTTCATTGCAGGAGCACATTCTGCAGAATTCCAAGTTAAAAGTTTTTTTGAATTCAACTAGGGACCAAACACACACACTCCAAACTCACTCCAAAGTGGATCTAACTAGATTATAACATTACCAAAACATAATTACAAAAGATTACTATCTATTACAACATCACAAATTCGTTCTAAGATACTAAGTTAAACATAGTTTAAAAGTCAAGGAATTCTTATTACAACCTTTCTAGTACAAGACTACGAGGTACACATACTCCATCGCCTTCTAATTGAATTCCCAATACCCAGCAATCACTTTCCTAATTCCTCGTCGGCATTAATGCCTGAAATGGTTATTTGAATAACCACACATATTTTGATTTGTTTAAGTTAATGTTTAGTGAATAAAGCAACAATGCACATGAATGATAAACATGCTTGCATTCTCATCCTCTACATTTCATAATCGTCTCCAGAGTCTGATGTGTAAGTTCCACATTCCTAGTCCGTAACTCCTGGCCAATAAGTCCATCTGACAAGGTAAGACCCACATTTCTTTTCTTCAAACGTGTGACCTTATGCCTACAACGGCTACACAAAATTGCTTGGTCCCACGTGCTCCTTTGACCCAAATAGCAGCTAAACATGTTCAAATACATTTCACTGTGCTTTTGACGTAATCCAAATATTTCACCGTACAATTGGGTCTGCTTATCAATATAGTTGCCCAATATGAACTAAACAATATATATCTATGAACTAACACATGTTTTTCATACCAAACATGAATGCATGTCAAGAAATCATTCCAAAACACTTAGTTAAATCACTCACCTCCAATTAACGTCTCTAAAATTCGTTCTAAAGAAACCCCGAGCACAAAGATCGTGCAAAAGTCTGTCTAGTAGAACTCCTATCGATCAAAAGTTCGATTAACAACTTTTTAGGAAAATTCTAGAAAACAAGTTTTCAAAAAACTTATCCAAACAAGACCTAACGGATATCAAAACGACGACCTACCTCGAGGAGTTCAAATATGAAATTTAGAAGAAAACAAACGAGCAAAGGTCCGTCGATTGCCATCTTGAAGCACGAGGAACCAAAATCTCCCTTTTTGCCTCTCTAGCTTTTAGGTTAGAACTTTTGTAAAAATGAAAATATTTTACCTCTTTCTATATATAGGCACAACTCTAAAAAATTGTGTTTACCTCTCCATGAGTTCTCAAAACTCCTAATTATTCTCTGAAACATCTTACATGTCTAATTCACATGATTTGGTTGCTAAAATCCGATTTCACATTATTTTACAAAATTGCTAATTAGTGTAGTGTAGACACCCCAAGTTTGACCAACCATCGAATTCACGGGATGATTACATCTAGACCGATGACGACAATGTCCGAAAAAATTCGAAGGTTTTCTAAATGATTCAATTTCTTCAAAGGACTTTTTAGTCCTAATAAAAGTTTTTGAAAGAAAAGAGAGAAGAAAAAGTGAAAGACCGGGAATTCGGGGAAACTCGGATATGAAGTACATATAAGTGAGAAGGTTTGAAAATTAATTTCAATATGAAAAATACATGTAATGATTTGAAAAGAAAAATAAAAAAAGAAGAAAAAGAATTTTGAAAAAAAAAAAGAGAAAAGAATAGAAAAGAAAACAAAAAATATAAGTAATCGTATAAATATATATATGTATATATAATCTATATAAGTATGTATTAAAAATAAATAAATAATTAAAATAATTATAAAAAAAAGGAGTGGGAATTCCGTTAGAAGCGACACGCTGCGATGCCGGCGGCACTAGCTGAGTGCTGCGTCGGCATTCACTGAGTGCCGGAATGGCATTCGCTGAGTGCCGTAGACAATTCACTAAGTGACGTTCACTATAACAGACTGTTGTTCTTCAATACGTATGGAATATCCTTGCACATGGGTTTTTAACCTAAATTTACCAATTTAACCTCATGAAAATGGTCGATATAAGGAGATGTTCATCTCCATTATAGGGATTTTGGATAATCCTTTCTTTTGAGAAGTAAAAAGTGTATTGAGATATAGAGAGAATTGAGAGGAGTTAAGAGATTTTCCAAGAATTTTGAAGAGATTTTTGAAGTAGAGCTTGAAGAATTGAGGAATCTTCACCAAGAATCAAGAAAATCCTGAGGTTATTAGAGGTAATCTTCTAAGCTTACCTAGAATTAGGCTAGAATTCAATCACAATTCATTGATCTAGGATTTTTTACACATTTTTAAAAAGTCTCTTCCTACCTCATTTCATCACACACCACTTGAATAGTGATTGAGTTTTCATTTTTCTCCATTGATTTGGATCTAAATAGAGCCTTGGGTTTAAGACAAAACAAATTTGAGAAAGAACTTTGACTTGGATTTTCAAATAAGCTTTGATTCTATTTCTTTTTATTTTCTTCTCTTGAGGTCCATGAGATCTTCAATATCTTATTGGATTCACTTGATTTTGATCCTTTAGTCTTCTATGATCATATGATTTATAAGGGAACTAAGGTTGATCATTGCTATATCCACACATGATTTAGTGGATCAAAATTTAGACTCATAATTTGGGTTCTCTATTTTGAAATCTCATGGAATTCTTTCTGATGATGCCAAAATTTGGGTAAGAACAAGAAGAGTAGTTTAAAGAGAGAGAGAAAAGGAGTTTGTATGTGGTTCAGCCCCGTTTACGTCCACGTTGTGTGTCGGAACACTTTTACTAACGGTAAGGTGAACCAACAAGGAAGACGGTACTACCAGAAAACTGAACGGGTGTACGTGTATGAATGATGTGTATGGCTATTCTGTGAATAAGAATGCGATCCCCTCTAACGGGGGTAAGTGGTCTCTTTTATAGGTCTAAGAGCCTACTCGTACAAGGTAAGTGAATTGATTAGGAAGCACAATCCTAATTGCAATTGATTAGCACAAATTATAGGGTTTTCTAAGTGGACTAACAACTAACTTCCCCTTTCCACTAGCCTTCTAGTCGAGATAGAAAACTGTCAGGAGTCTTGCGGAACAAAGCACGAGACAAGCCCGGGCAGTGCCACCAGGCGACGAGTTCGTAATGTAGGCCCGGGCTATAGGCTTGGACCGGGCGGTTATAGCCAAACAACCCGGGATGGTTGAGTAACAAGCCCCCTTTCTAGATGACTTAGCATTGACTTGCTGAGGTGGCATAGATAGACTTTGACCTGATACTTTTATACCTATTAGTTACCCCTTATTTTCGAGGCTGATGTGATGCTCTATCAGATAAGAATTGAAAATCTGCAAAACTCGATAGACCGCTCAGGACCCTCCTAGGGGCATTACTCGGGACCGGACCTTCTACCTTGGTCATTCGATTATTTCCTCATAGTCATAGGAGCATTAGAGATGTGCCATTCTAGCTGTGATTCGTCTTCCTGGTTAGAGGATGAGTAGTCACGGTCAGGGACCCCGGATACAAGTTTAGACCTACTTCTGCATCCCTATCTAACTAGCACAGTGAGGGTAGGATTCCCATCCGGGTGTTAGATGATGAGGCATGTTAGGAGACCCAGTAGCCTCCGTCTCTCAGGGTTCAAGCAATAGAGCGCCAGTCTCGGGTAGTCTAGAAGTGGCATTTTTATGTAAGTTTATCCCCTCCAACTTACGTACCCAAGACCTTAGTCATATTAGGGATAGGCACGCCATTCCCCACCATTGTTCCTTGGCCATACACGCTGGTGGGGCTCACCTCCACTAGCCGAGCTTTGTAACTCTCTATGAGGATGCCCTCATGGCTGGCTTTCGCATCCTCCTCCATCCGATCACCCAGGATGTTCTGATCTACCTTGGGATTAATCCCAGGTAGTTAGCCCTAAACGGTTAAAGGTTCTTGATGGGGTCCATGTCTTGTGGCCCCAAGTCTTCGGGTACGAACTCACCCTTCAAGAGTTATTATGGACCCACCGACCATTCCCCGTGCATGGGGAGGTCGGATTCTTCTCTCTAGGGGCCTGTTAGGGGAGGAAAATCATTATCAACTGCCCGAGCAACAACAAGGGGTGGAAGAACAAGTTCTTCCAATTGTCCACCCCTAGGCTCTGTGAGGAAGCCCCAGGAATCCAACTGAGGACTTCCTAGGTGGGGGAGCTGAGGAGTAAGCCCATCTTGTCATTCATTTTTTTTTGTTATCCTCTGCTTTCACTATAATCATAGGACTGACTCCTTTATGCTATGTTTTGCAGTGGGATTATTTGATCCACCAAGCGTCCTCGAGGAGTGCCATAATAGAATCAAGTGCTTAGTGAGCCTGTTTACTAACATTTGGAATGTACTAACCATGTGGGGAGATCGAAAGGTATCCTACGAGCCAGACCAGCCCATTGAAGCCCTTGTGTTTCCTCTAATCATTCCTGGTAAGTATTCTCCACTCGGGTGAACCTCTTTACCTTGGTTATTCATCTATTGCTTTCTGGGTTGCTGACCCCACGCCTTTCTTTTCTTTTCTTTTGCAGAGATGGGTCCCAGGGGAGATCCAGAGGTGCTGAGGGCCAAGCAGGCCACTGATACGGCTCAGATGGCGACAAGGAGGAAAAGACCAGCCGCCGTGGCCTCGGGTACTGACCTCCCGCTTAAGTGGATTCGGCACGAAACGGTGGCTCACCAGGAACCAAGGGAGATATCAGTCCCCTGAGTGGTGGTGGTGGAAGACACTAGCCTGGGGGAGGACCCACCATCTCAGACACCGCTAGAAGAGTCGGCAAAAATCTGGGAGAGGGTTAGGTCGGGCCTTCTTCCGAGCCAGGTGGAGATGTGTGCCAACGTGTCTCTCTAGGTTTTCCAGGGGTGGTTGTATTGCCTTTCCCACTTCGTAAGTAGCCTCATTGCCTTACTCTTTGTTTATTCTATTTGCTTTATAAACTGACCAATTTGTGCTTGCTTTTTGTAGGTCGGTTGCATGGCCGCTGGAGCTGAGTCCTTCCTGCCCTCCGTGGTCGGGAAGGCCACCACTACTGAAGATGCCCTATCAAAGGAGTGGGTGTAGACACCCCAATTTTGACCGAACTATTAAACTTAGGGGGATTTACCTCTGGAGATCGATGATGAATATGTCTCGTCAGAATCAAGACTCTTATAAGCAATCCAACTCTCTTCCTAGAAGAATCTCGGTTCAAAATTGCCTTTTTCAGCCTAAAAGACCAAAATTCTCATCTACCCGTTACCTTGTAGACCATGAGTTTTGAACACGTACAGAAACACGGCATTGTCCTCGAAGCATCTTAAAACCATTTTTAAAAGGAGAGAAATTCGGCATGAACCCTGAAAAAGTCAACAGTTGACCCAGTGAAAAATCAACGGGTTAAAAGGGGGTCAATCGTAAAATTTCTGAATTTCAAGATAAAAAGTACCGGTAATTGTTCATTTGGTCTCCCTTATGCTAGAAATGATTTTTAAGAATTTTTAAATGAAAGGAACATTGAGAAATCGAAAGGTCTTTAAGAAAAATTGTGCAGGAAATTGGAAATTTTGCCTTCGGAGGGAGAGTTGATTTTTTTTTCCTTAAGGATTTTGATTTTTTAGATATTTTTATTGAATCCAAATAGGGGGTATTTTCTTAATTACATTTAATGTCTTAAATAAATACATAAATTCTTAAATAAATACATAAGTTAAAAATACATAAATTCTTAAATAAATACATAAATTAAACGACATTTACTTAAATGACATGAAATGAAATTAAGGTGCTAAATTGCTGTGAATAGTGTTGAACTGCTGTGCAGCGGCACTCAAAGTACTCGAACGGCAGTCAGTGAATGCCTCTACGGCACTCACTGAATGTCGTTCGGCACTCAGCGAGTGCCGCGCGGCACTCAGCGAGTGCCGTTCCATCTTCATTGAGTGCCAGCCTGGGCTGGTTTACATTTTTAAGCCAAAAATCCTTTTCAATCTTTGATCAAATGAATGCACCAAACAATGCCATTTATTTGCGTACGTGTTTACTAATCCTAGGTCATGCAAACCATGCTCCCACCATCTCTAATTGACCTATCTACCCTTATCTTAGCCCCTAAGATAATGAAAGTCTATAAAAATCCCATTTTTTCTCATTTTGAAAGGTTGGAGACTTGAATCTTGAGAGAGAGACTTGAACCCTGAAGATGAGACTTGAATCTTAGAAAGAGAGGCTGAATTTTGAAGATGAAGTTTGTTCTTAGAGAAATATATAGAGAGAAACCCCAAAAACCCCATACAAATCCTACCCAATACACCCAATTCCTCAAATCCCCATTGAAGAACCTTGACGCTTCAAGGAAGAAGAAGAAGAAGAGTATTGCTTGTAAGGCTTGGATCTCTTTAAATCAATCAAATCCTAAGAAGATCTAGAGGTTAAATCCTTATTCCTATACTTGTTCTACATAATTCAATCACAAATTCATAGATCTAGGAATTTTACACATTTTCAAAACCTCTCTTCCTACCTCATTTCATCACACACCACATAGAGTTTGTGATTGAAGTTTCATAAGTTGCCTTCATTAGTTTGGATCTAGAAATAGCCTTGGATTTTAAAATAAAAACAAGTTATGAAAGCGTTTGTTATTTGGGTTTCATGGAGACTTTGATTTTACTTCTCCTTGTCTCTATTTTCTCTTGGAAATCTATGAGATCTTCAATATCTCATTGGATCCTCTTTAGGTTGATATATTAGTCTCCTATGGTCTTATGGCTTATATGGAGATTAAAGTGGGTCATTGTTATATCCATGTTTTGTTTGATGGAATTAAGTCTTAATTCATGACTTTGGTTGCTCCTTTGAATCTCATGAACTTCTTTATATTTCATTGAAATCTATGGAGTTTGGGTCCTTAATCCTCTAGGATCGTTAATTTGGGAAAGGAATCAAAGGACGTAAGTTATGAATCCTCAAGGACCATATATTTGGTAGAGGGAATTGATGTAGATCTAGTGGGTTTCATAATATTGGATTCAAGTGAATTCAAGTGTCCTAGGTTCATTCATGAGGTTGAGTAAGACCTTAGGACTCAATTCTCTCATGAGATTTATGATGGGGTTTCCTTAAGGCTAAATCTATGGATCACTTTATATTTCATCACTCATTTTAAATGGTCATAATCATACTTGATCCTAGTTCTCTCTAGAATCATGGATCAAGTTTGATTTAAAATATAAACACTAATCTAACAATGGTACAGTGAATCCTTAAACCTACTGTGATCAAAGATTTTTCATTAAATCATGATCTATTGGAATGGGATGAGACCAATTCTAGAATGTTCATAACTCACCCAAGTACCTCTGTGATTTTTGTTTTGAAGAAACTCCATGTTTAAGATGGTTTGGTCTTGTGATTTCAAAACAAGCAACTCTCTGTCCAAAATTCCAGAATAGTAAGTCCGTTTTAAAATTAATAAATCAGAACCTTAATCGATCTTTCTTGACCCAAAATAATTTTTTCTAAGTATTTCAATGTGTTAGGAAGGTACCCTAAAAGGATCTAAGTGTTTCCCATTTGTTTACTATTTTTAGAAAATCATACAAGATCTCTGGACAGAGAGTTGCAAATTCCTGAGTGATGTCTAGTGTTTTCCATATTCCCAAAGATCTAACCATTCAAACCTTGATGTTCTTTTTGGGTTAGAAACTAGACTCATTGAGGCATATCATACCCAAAATTCATTAAGAACCAACCGTTGAAAGTATGATTTTTCTATCTTTGAAAATCTGGTCTGCTCTCTGTAATTCATGAGAAAGAGTCACTGTTTTGGTCTAATCTCATTGATTTTAACTTAAATGGTTTCCTAATGTCCTGGGCCAAAGATCAGTTTGCTTTCAAAATGGTTTCTTAATTCCCCTTTAAAAATTAAGTGGTGACCCGTATTTGAATTTGAATTTGAAAAATATTTTGAAAATAAAAGTGGGCCCAAATGCCGGTATCCACAATCTGGCGACTCTACTGGGGATCGAACCCAGAATCTCTTGTTTCGTAGACTAGATTTTTGATTTTAGGTTCATTCGAGGATTAGACTTGAAAGCATCCTGTTAATCGAATTAATTAATTTTTGTGTGCCCATTGCATTGCACTTGCATGTCTCGCCAGTCGATTGCACGGAACTATTACCTTGGAGGCTCGGGGCAACCCGGTCGGTCAAGCCATCATGGGACTTGTGATCACCCTTGATCTCATACCATGTGTTGGTATATGAAGCATCCTATCGGATGTGTGTCAAGGGTCCCTTATTTGACAAAAACCCGGCCTTTGCTTGGTAGCTTCCACAGAACCTTTCAAAATTAGAAAATCAATTTTTGATTTGGATTATATGCTAGGGAGTTTTGTATGCCCGAAAGGGATTATTTGAGATGATGACGATGCTTGCTTGATGTAGGACGTGTAACCTCCTAATCACATTTTGAGCAAATTCCCTTTATGTCCTGTGACATTTGGGACATGGCGAACTATGATTATAAGATTACACTTCTTATACCTTGTTAAGATAAGCATCGTTGACCTTGTATGTATCCGAATTCATGAAAAGTACGGTGATAATCCAATCATGTGATCCTTCTACCCAAAGAATTTTAAATCCATCTTTGAAAGCAAACAAAATTTTGCCATTTTTATTCCAAAATATTCAATCGCTCATTCAAAAATCTTTGGTGCTCACTTTTTGATTAAAATTCCAAGTCAACCCTTTTTGAGGTATATTTTCACATGATCATCTTCAAAGGAAAAATCCAAAAATCCTGGGAATTGTTTTTGGGAGAAATGCTTTTCAAATGAATTTCAAAGCAAAATTTCAATACAATCAACTTTGTTGGGGAATGTTTAACATCCTCGTTCTCGAAACAATTCTCAAGAATTATTTTCAAAAGATTTTATCATCCAAGAAATACTTTCCAAATGATTTTCAAAAAATTTTAAAATACCCAATCCTTGAAGGGGTAATAAGGATCACAATGAAAGGAGAAATTAGCGCATTTGACATGGATGAGGATTTTATGTGCTTATGTGCTTATATGTTAGAATTAGGATTTTCTTTTCTTTGACATATAGAATAGGCACACACACACACACACACACACATGCATTGCATTCGTGTGACATATGAACCATTCATGAACATTTCACAAAGCATTTGCAAAAAAAAAATGTGAAAAACAGTAACAAAATGAAAATTCTTTTGAAATCAGTCAAAATTGATTAAAAATGAAACAAGACTGTAAGCGAGATAGCATCAAACCCAGAACAGTTTAGGTTAGCAATTCAAGCGTGAGATTAGTTAGAAGAGAGAAGATAATGAAAAGGATTATGTTGAGCCTAATGATTCGAAGAAGGGCAACTTAACTGAGAAATTGGTCATAGGGATGGATAATGTTACCGCAAACACGGGTGGCAAACCCAAAGGTTCAAATGATGCTAGTGAGGTGATAGTGTTTGGGAATACTGCTGCTGAAGCGAATGTGGATGCTCTTGGAAATATAATAAATTGAAGATCATCTATGACACTCCAATTGAGACCAAGTCAAGTCTAGTCCAGTAATCGAGTCATGTCAAGTAGGAGTCAAGTGTCAAGTCCAGTCGAGTCTTTGAGTCAGTTAGTTATCGAGTTTTTTTTTTCAAGTCTTTTATCGAATCGAGTGATGTAATCCTCCTTCTATCCTAGTTGCATAAAGTCTCATTTTTCTTGATTTAGTGTGCTAAGTCATGAATGAATGGATCATTAAGCCAAAAAAAAATCACTTTTTCAAACGATCATAGAAAATACTTTGCTAATATATCTTTGCATTGAAAAGGATCCCCAAGTGATCAAAGCAAATTTTGTGCCAAAACCAAGGAGGGGTAGAGAATTGATTAGCGTTACTTTAAAAATTTTAAAATGCTCTTGCTCAATCTTGAAAAGATGAACTCAGAACTTGAAGCTTGCTCACCATCCCCTTTTCTCAAATGTCAAGCCTAAAAAATGAGCCTAACTAGTCCAAAACTATGAATTTGGTCCTTGATGGTAGCTGAATAAATGAACTTCTTCCTTCAAAAAAAAAAAGAGAGGAAAGAAGAATAGAAAAAGAAGAGAATGAAGGAGCTTGCTAGGATGAAAACCTGAAAGGGCGCCTAGGCAAAAGTTAGAGCAAAAATAAGATGCGTGTTGATTTCAAAATCTGAATCCTAGACAGTCAAAATCATGAAGAGAATAAGAGATACTGGGGTAGAGAAAAGAAAGGAAAGAGAAAAGAAAAAGCAGAGAATAAATAAGATTGAAACTTCTTGAAAGTACATCATTGGTACATGAATTATCCCAAGTCTTTGTGTTGTTCTCAACAAAGAAAATAAATTGGAAACGAAAAGAGAGATTTGAAAGTATCAATTAGTATCAAAATTTTATAAGAGGCTCAATGGCTAAGTGGGCCCAAAACAACGCAAAAGTATCTTTGAGAAAAATAAAGAGTGATTTGGAGGGCTGCTATTGCTTTATGAGTATGGTAGAGTATGATTAAAACACAATGTGTTATGAGAGTTGTAAAGATTGACTAGCTAGTGAAAATGTGAAAAGAATCAACCACCATAAAAAAAACAAAAAAAAAAAAGAGAAGAAAATAAAAAACATAAATAAAAGGGAGAAGTAATTCGTGTTCTCATCATCTTGATCAAAAGCTACCACAAGGAATCTGTTTCAGAAAATCTGCCCAGAAAAGAGCACTCATTGGACCCAAATGAAAGCATGGCTCGAAAAGCCCACAAATTCTTGAAGCCTTTTTCTTTCGAGACTTCCAGAGTCGATGAACTACGTTTTGACATAATTCCCACTTGGGGATATGTAGGCAACCTGCTCGGTTCGGTCATCACCCCATCATCTCATGCTGTCTTTCATTCAGGCCTTGGTTGAACTACTTTGGACCTGATTCCCGCTCGGGGATAAGTAGGCGAACCTCCCAAGGTTCTCGGTCCATAACCATCCCTAAAACTATAAGCATCACCCTTTTGCGCCTTTGGTTTCCTTCCTTCAGACTAGGGGCAAACTTCGTTTGCTGAATACCTCATTTAATCCTGAAAGCAATGCCTCCGAGTCCTATTCAAACTAGAGGCAAACTTCGTTTGCCAAAAGTCCTCTATATTGAGGCAAATATGTTGAAGTCCTCTAGATTGAGGCAAATCCCTATTGAAGTCCTCTAGATTGAGGCAAATCCTTGTTAAAGTCCTCTATATTGAGACAAATATGTTGAAGTCTTCTAGATTGAGGCAAATCTCTGTTGAAGTCCTCTAAATTGAGGCAAATCTGTTGAAGTCCTCTAGATTGAGGCAAATCTGTTGAAGTCCTCTAGATTGAGGCAAATCCTTGTTGAAGTCATCTAAGTTGAGGCAATTTATATCGGTGTAAGGCATAGAATGCATTCATATCACCAGAAAGAGCATGATCTTAGATATTCGCATCTACATAGCATGAAATTGCATTAACAGTCGTTATTCCATGAGCACGTCCATCATGATAGGATAGGTGCATTCATCTGTGTGATTGTTTATGTTTAGGTTTTGCCCCTCACCCGAACTACGTTCTGGTCTAATTCCTCCAAGGATACGTGGCAGCTCACTATTGAGCACGACCAGCACTGACCATCTCCGCAATTGTTTTTGCAATGCATTTTGTTTTTACCTAAGTTCAATAGCCTGATCAAAGGCCTGTCTTCACACGGGCTTCGAAATTCACTTGTGATACACGCTGCTTCACAAGCTCTGCCGAAGAGGGGCAAACTGTAGACACCCCAATTTTAACCGAACTATTAAACTTAGGGGGATTTACCTCTGGAGATCGATGATGAATATGTCTCGTCAGAATCAAGACTCCTACAAGCACTCCGACTCTCTTCCTAGAAGAATCTCGGTTCAAAATTGCCCTTTTCAGCTAAAAGACCAAAATTCTCATCTACTCGTCACCTTGTAGACCATGAGTTTTGAACACGTACAGAAATACGGCATTGTCCTCGGAGCATCTTAAAACCATTTTTAAAAGGAGAAAAATTCAGCATGAACCCCGAAAAAATCAACAGTTGACCTAGTGAAAAGTCAATGGGTCAAAAGGGGGGTCAATCGTAAGTTTGTTCTTAGAGAAATATAGAGAGAGAAACCCAAAAACCCCATACAAATCCTACCCAATACACCCAATTCCTCAGATCTCCATTGAAGAACCTTGAAGCTTCAAGGAAGAAGAAGAAGAAGAAGAGTATTGCTTGTGAGGCTTGGATCTCTCCAAATCAATCAAATCCTAAGAAGATCTAGAGGTTAAATCCTTATTCCTATACTTGTTCTACATAATTCAATCACAAATTCATAGATCTAGGATTTTTACTCATTTTCAAAACCTCTCTTCCTACCTCATTTCATCACACACCACTTAGAATTTGTGATTGAATCTCATAGTATTTCATTAATTTGGATCTAATTGGTGCCTTGGGTTTAAAATAAGTTTGGTTTTGAAGAATTTGTGTTCCAATTCCTCTAAGTAAACTTTGATTCTTCATTTCTATTTTCCTCTTAAGATTCATGAGATTATATATATATTTTTGAGTCTCTTTGAGTTTGATTCTTTAGTTTCCTATGATCCTATGATCCATATGGAGATTAAAGTGAATCATAGTCATATCTACACATAGTTGGTTGAGTTCAAGTCTTAGCTCATGATTTGGATCTTCCTACTAGGGATCTTATGGAATCCATACTATATTCTATAGAGATTTGAGTAAATTTAGGTCTTATTTAGTCTCCAAGGACCATTAATTTGAGAGGAGAATAAGGTGTCATGGATCTACATTCCTCAAGGATCATATGTTTGAGAGAGGAATTATATGTAGATTTTCATTGTTTATATTCGAAGGTTTATAAGATTGAGTAAGACCTTAGGATTCTCTTGCTATGAGATCTATGATGGAAATCCATTAAGGCAAAATCTATGAATCTCTTCATGTTTCATTATTTATTCCAATAATCATAGTCATACTTGATCCTAGTTCTCTCTAGAATCATGGATCAAGTTTGATTTGAAATATGAATGCCAATTCAACAAAGGTGCAGTGAATCCATAAACCAACTGTGATCAAAGATTTTTTATAAAATCATGGTTCATTGGAATTGGATGAGACCAATTGGAGGATGCTCATAACTCATTTAAGTACCTCTATGGTTTTTGTTTTGATGAAATTCCATGTTTAAGATGGTTTAGTCTTGTGATTTCAAAACAAGCAACTCTTTGTCCGAAATTCCAGAACAGTAAGTCCATTTTAAAATTAATAAATCAGAACCTTAACCAAACTGCCTTGGCCTCTAATAAATTTTTCTAAGTAGCTTAATGTGTTAGGAAGGTACCCTAAAAAGATCTAAGTGTTTCTCATTTGTTTACTATTTTTAGAAAATCGTACAAGATCTCTGGACAGAGAGTTGTAGATTCCTGAGTGATGTCTAGTGTTTTCCATATTCCCAGAGATCTAACCGTTCAATCTTCGATTTTCTTCTCGAGTTAGAAACTAGACTTACAGAGGCATATTGTCACGCCCCAAAATAGCATAAACATGGAAAGTGTTTAATTTCCTTTATGGACCCGTAGGTCGCGACAGTTTGAAGGATCGATTTCGTCCCAAACGTCGAACAACATAAAACCATGATCAGAGTAGAGTAATCAAAACTTACAAATATTTTCTAACTTATTACATATTACAATACGGGGTTAACTAAGGCACAAGCCGCCTTAAGACAAAATAATATCTATCGTCTATTATAGTCATCCTTATTACAAAACAATTTATAACTTAAAACATAGGATATTGATAACAGTTATATCTTCCAAAGCAGCCATTCTCAGTTTGCATAATCATAGGGCCCAGCATAGTCATAACCTGAAAAGCCTGAACACGAATGTCCAGGGCGCATCGACGCCGTCAGCTTCAAGAAGCTGGTGAGTATTAAAAACATAACTTTGAATGTAACACATACTCATTTACCATTTTCCAATTCTCATTTAATTCAATAAGTTTACATTAAGGATAGGAGTTCATTTTTTTTTAGAAAACAACCACAATATCATTTAAAAGATATAATACATATATATATATATGTGACCATGTATGAAAGCAATGCACCATCTCATCTTACTGACTCTTTTCTCTCGACAAACACGACAACCCACTATCTCACACCAATATCCTTGTAATACTCCGATAGCCACACTTTAGCACAAGGGTGCCAGCGAATGTCCAGTTTGCCTCACACTTTGGTCCGGGGTACCAGGGAGTGTCCAATGCCTCACACTTTAGTACCTAATCTTCCTCGCAAATACCGGAGGTAACCTCACGCAGTATCCAGACTCGGGTACCAGGGAGTGTCCGTAGGCCACACTTTAGCACTACCATGGGTGCCAGAGAATGTCCAAGTTCGGCGTCACACACTTTAATACTTCCATGGGCATCAGGGAGTGTCCAGTTTTGCCACCGTCGCATTACAAAGATACTCTCACCGCAATCTCAACACGTCACACTTTGGTACACAATTACCAGGGAGTGTCCACAACACAATCTCAACCACACACTCTTTCCACACTGCCCAACATTCACACTCACCATGCATGTACAACTGACTCCACATGTATGTCATGAAACTTTAAACATAAAGTAAATCACTGAAATAGAGAAACAACGTGCGTACTGGGATTGATAAGTCACAATACAACGTTTTAATCGTCCAAATATACCCAAATAAGATTTTGATTTAGTAAATTTCCCAAACAGAGCTTTAAAAATTCATAAAACGTAACCCAAACAGTCCCTTAACATAAAATAAGCAAAAACCAGAAACTATCCAAGGTCGCACGCGCGGGCCACTCACGCGGGCCGCTCGCGTAGCGGTCGCTCCCCCGGTCCGCTCGCGCGACATGCCCAATTTTATTTTCTTTTATAAAGATTTTCCAACTGCCAGAATACAGGAAGATCGCGCATGCGGTCCGCTCGCGCAGGCTGCTCGCGCGATCTGCCTAATTTTCATTTTTCTTATTAAAACATTTTCTGTCTGCCTAAAAATACACGGCTCGCGCGCGCGTGGGGGTGGGGGGAGGGGGGGGGGGTCTCTCGTGCGATCGCGCGCGCGAGTTTTAGCAGTCTCTTCGTCTTTTTCGCTGAACTTTCCCCTATTTCAGAATGTTATGGTCTTTTAACCCATTTTTCAAATCCGAAGCATATAGGACATATAATGTATGGATCTCTTCGATTTTTCACATGGATTATGAATCCATAATCAATTTTACATGAATTAAACTATAACTCTAGAATCTAATGAAAGACTAAAAGATGACAAAACTTAATTTACTATAAACTATTTCATATGGATGAATTATGTCTTAAAACTTTAAACATATCATCTATGATGTAATATCTTTCATAATCAATTCTAAAAACAAGTTTTGGTTAAGGTTTGAAAAGTTATGATTTTGAAGTTCAAGCCTCCATGGACGAAATTAGCAATGGTGGTTCATCTTTACATAGACACCAATCAGTAACTAAGCATAGAATTACATTTAGAGTGAGTTTAAAATACTCACTAAGATTAGAAGAGTAGAGATTGTTGAGAAAGAATAGAAATATAAGGAACCCAATTGAAGCTTCAAGCTATGGATGATCAAGCTTCTACTCTCTCTCAATTTCTGAAATTAAACTCTCAAACTCTTTCTCTTTTCTCTCTGTGTATCTCTCTCTCAATTGAAATGTGCAGAATGTGTGCTAGGTGTGAGTATAAATGAATATATATATATAGGCAAATCCTGGAACTTGGAGGCCAAGTCCCTTCAACCATACACTACCAATTTGATTTCTTTTCTTTAGTTAATTTCATATATACAAAACATACACAGCACATACGAATGATCCTACAATGTTTGAAGAGGTGTTAATAGGCTAGTAGGGGTCAAGATAGAAGTGTTTGGGAATTTTAGCTTATGGCACAACATCAACACACTCAAGGCTAGTCTATCCAAACAAGGCTTTAACAATGATTAGTTTCCATAATTAGAAATAAAGAAAATGTCAAATCTTGCTTTACATCACTTCCAAAATCTGTGAAAGTTTAGCACAGCGCGGACAGTTTTGGACATAAATTGGTATTTACGCGGCGCGGTGTTCACCACAAAAATACAAAAAAAAAATCATTTTAACGTAAGAAATGGTTTTCTGGTTTTTTTACAAAAATATTGATTGAGTCAAAAGCAAACATTTCCACCATTTTGAAATACAGTTTTAAAATCCAACACAGGTATCACTAATTTCCATAAAATTGTAGTTTGACCCCAATAAGAATATCAATATGAATTTAGATAAGAAATAAGATTCCACATATGAGAATTGTAATTAATAACAGCACACAATACATATTGATTTTAAATATGACAATGCAAATACAGATTAATTATAGAAATGTCAACTTAAGATTAAATAAAAATGCAGGTTGTTACACCCTTCCTCCCTTAAACTGGATTTCGTCCCCGAAATCAAGACTAACTAGTCCTGAAACAACTCCGGGTAATTCTTTCTCATCTCAGCTTCAACTTCCCACGAGGCTTCATTCTCGTCATGGTGATTCCATTGAACCTTCACCAACGGAATGTCCTTGTTCCTCAATTTCTTGATACTCTGATCTGGAATCTTCACAGGTCTCTCCTTGTAAGAAATGTTATGACTCGTCTCAATATCGTCATAACTAACCATGTGTGAGGGGTCTCATATGTACTTTCTCAGCATACTCACATGAAATACATTGTGAACCCTAGACATCTTCGGTGGTAGCGCCAATCGATATGGCACTTTCCTGACACGTTCTGAAATCTCGAACGGTCCGATGAAACGCGGAGCTAATTTCTCCCTCTTGAGACCGAAGCGTACTACTTCTCGGGTCGGTGATACCTTAAGAAGTACGTGATCTCCGACGCTAAACTCCAAATCTTTTTGGCGTCGATCAGCATAACTCTTATACCGGCTTTGAGCGGTTCTCATCCTTTCCTTGACCAAAGAAATCTTTTCGTTGGTTTCTCTAACCAAATCTGGTCCCAACAACTCTATGTCTCCCACCTCTACCCAACACAATGGAGAACGACATGTTCGTTCGTATGATGCTTCAAATAGAGCCATCCCGATACTCTTGTGATAACTGTTGTTATAGGCAAACTTGACCAAAGGCAAGTGTGTTTCCCAAGATTCTTGGAAATCAATAACACAAGCCCTAAGCATATCTTCCATGATCTGATTAACACGCTCAGTCTGTCTGTCTACCTGCGGGTGAAAAGCAATGCTCATCCTGAGCAAGGTTCCCATAGCTTCTTGCAAACTTTCCCAAAAGCTAGAGGTGAAACGTGCGTCACGGTCTGACACAATCGACACAGGTGCACCGTGAAGTCGTACAACTTGTTGTATGTACATCCGACTCATTCTTTCTACCGGGTACGTCATACTATAAGCAATAAAATGTGCCAACTTAGTCAGTCGATCCACGATTACCCAAATGGCGTCATGATTCTGTTGTGATCGAGGCAATCCTACTACAAAATCCATGGTGATGTGCTCCCAGTTCCAACCAGGAATAGCTGCAACCATCCCGAGGGTCTCTGATGTTCAGCCTTAACTTGTTGACACGTCAAACACCTGGATACAAATTCGGTCACATCCTTCTTCATACCTTCCCACCAGAAATTTCTTTTCAAATCCTTGTATATTTTCGTCCCTCTCGGGTGAATTGTATATTTTGACTTATGTGCTTCTGTCAGAATATCATTTCTCAAATTCCCACAGTCTGGTAAACATAATCTGCCTCTGCATCGATACCCTCTGTCACTTCCCACCTTCCATTCTGTTGGATCTTTCTCTGACATCTTCATAAATCACGCTTGAAACTTCTCATCTTTTTCTGAGTTCCAATAATACGGTCAATAAGAACAAGCTGTAGGATAAGATATCCGAAAAGTTGTCCTTCTCCTTTTTCAGCACTCTGTACATCGAACTCCACCAACGTCTCCAATGCTCACCATTCTCTAACCATTAAGGAGGCGATCGTCTCACGAATCTGTCGACTCAAAGCATCGGCGACCACATTAGCTTTACCGGGGTGGTACTCTAACGTAAAGTCGTAATCTTTGATCAGCTCCATCCATCTGCATTGTCTTATGTTCAACTCTTTCTGTGTGAACAAATATTTCAGACTCTTGGGATCAGAGAACAAATCAAACTTCTCACCGTAGAGATAATGTCTCCAAATCTTGAGTGCGAATACCACTACCGCCAATTCCAAATCATGAATGGGGTAGTTTAACTCATTCGGCTTCAACTGTCTAGATCCATAGGCGATAACTCTACCATCTTGCATAAGTACACACCCTAGTCCTTGATATGACGCGTCACTAAAGATAGTGAACTTCTCATCAGGCTTGGGTATTACTAGTACCGGTGCAGTAGTGAGTCTCTCTTTTAACTCTAGAAAGGCGCATTCATGTTTCTCTGTCCACTCGAATTTCAAATTCTTCTTTGTCAATCCAATCAATGGTACAGCTATTTTAGAAAACCCTTCAACAAATCTTCGGTAATAGCCTACGAGTCCCAGAAAACTCCTAACCTCTGTAGGGTTGCTCGGCCTAACCCAGTTTGACACAGCATCTGTCTTGGATGAATCCACAGAAATTCCTTAAGATGACACCTTGTGTCCCAAAAAGTTCACTTCTTGTAACCAGAACTCACACTTACTGAACTTGGTATACAAGTGGTGGTCCTTGAGTATCTGCATCGCAATCTGTAGATGTTGCTCGTGTTCTTCCTCTGACTTAGAATAGATCAAAATATCATCAATGAAGACGATGATAAACTGATCCAAATAAGGCTTGAACACTCTGTTCATCAAATCCATAAACACTGCCGGGGCATTCATCATTCCAAACGGCATCACCAAAAATTTATAGTGACCATATCGAGTTCTGAATGCAGTCTTAGGTATATCTTCCTTCCGTACCCTCAACTGATGATATCCCAACCTTAGGTCTATTTTGAAAAATGTTGTAGCTCCTTGTAATTGATCAAATAAGTCATCGATCCGGGGTAAGGGATACTTATTCTTGGTAGTCACTCGGTTCAATTCTCTGTAATCGATACACAACTGAAGTGTTCCATCCTTCTTCTTCACAAATAACATCGGTGCTCCCCAAGGTGATGTACTTGGACGTACAAAACCTAGGTTCTCGAGCTCTTGAACTTGTTCTTTTAATTCCAACTGTTCGGTGGGGGCCATTCTGTAGGGAACCTTGGTGATCGGAACAGTACCCGGTACAAGCTCAAAAAGAGCTCTATACTTCTCTCGGGTGGTAGACCAGAAATGTCTTGAAATACTTCTTCGAAGTCCTTGACTACAGGTATAGACAGCACTGTCGCTTCTGTACTGACGACTTCGATGTTAGCTAAGCATCTTGTAAGGAACATATCTCCCAAAGGGTTACATTGAAAATCAAAGGGTTGATTCTCGTTGTCAGGGAATGTAATTCTCTTCCTCGCACAATCCATCTTCGCTTGATTTTGAGAGAGCCAATCCATGCCTAGGATTATGTCGAACTCCTTCATTGATAGGACTATTAGCCTTGTAGGGATTTCACGATCTCCTAGCCATAAAGGACAATCCTTGCACACGTGTCCTAATTTGACTGCAGCTCCTAATGGTGAAGTAGCCCTCAAAGCTTTCTCTAAACGATGTGGTAAGATACCCAATCTCTGAATTGTATTAACAGATATGAACGAAAGAGCAGCACCCCTATCAAATAAAACTTTAACTTGGGAGTTAAACAAAGTCAAAGTACCTTCCACTGCTTGCTGATTAGGTTGAGCTTCTCCATAATCTCCTTCTTCATAAATAGTTCCGTCATATCCAGCAGCATCTGGGATGACAGCATTCAAGCAAGTCTGATTCTGTTGACCATATGTCACCTGCTTAGGAGCAGTACAGAACTTGCTGATGTGACCTGGTTCGCCACAGTTGTAGCAGACTATGCCTTACTGAGCAGCACGCCTTGGTGCCTTGCAATCTCGAGCCAGATGAGCGGGGTTACCACAGTTGAAACATTTCCCAGCGCTACTTCCTTCACCAACTCGAGGTTGAGTCGGATAGGTGATAGCTTGGGTCTTCTTACTTTCGTTAAAATTCCTCTTCTGTCCTTGGGTACGATTCATTGGTGGTCTATTCCCAAAATTACCCCTCTGATGCGGCCGGAATTCGAATTGCTTCCGATCACTCGAGCATCTTCTTCCAAATCAGTGGCCAGGCCGACTAGTCCTTCGAAAGACTTATCTAGGTGGCCAAGAGTCAGGCGACAAATTTGCGGTGTCAGCGATTGGTAATACTTACGGATCCTCTTTTCTTCGGTATCAACCATGTGAGGGGCAAACTGAGATAGCCTCTCGAACTGAGTAGTGTACTCTTGTACCGACTTAGTCCCCTGAGTCAACTCCATGAATTCTTTCTCCCTTCTGTGCCTTTCTGTAGCTGGGAAATACTTCTCCAGAAACCTTCCCTTAAATGCAGTCAATGTCATTCCCATCACAGCTTCATTCCCGATGGTAGCTGTGACTGAATCCCACCAATCTGCGGCGGTATCAGTCAATTGAAAAGTAGCTAACCTTCTCTTATCCATCTCATTGCACTGGACAGCCTCGAACATGCGGTCCATCTGTCTTAACCACTGTTCCACTTTCCATGGTTTCGCGGTACCCGCAAACTGCTCGGGCCTTAGTGCACGGAATCTCTCCAGCAGCTTATCTCCAGTCTGATGGCCTCGTCGGTTGTCATTCGTATTACTGATTCTTTCCAAATGTCTGACAAATGCTTCAAACATCCCCGTAGGATCGGCAGCCTCAGGGGCTCCCTCGATCAAATTCCTGTCCCTCCTAGGTCTCCCAACCATTCTATGCATAACATGATAGGGGAATGAGAAACATATATGAAGCAGTACTTATGAAGTAATTTAAATGATGACAACATTCAAAAGAGTATATTTTATATATAACTTGTTGTCAAGTTGATACAAAAAGCGTGTATGATCAGGTCAATGCCTACCCTATCTATATGGGTTAGGACACATATTGTCCATGCCAGAGTTAATGCCAAAAATAGGGTCATTGCCCTACATTCTAATGCATGTAGTTACAGTTTGCAAAATAAGACAGAGCTAATAGTCAAAAGTAGTTAATATGTACAAAGTCATATCTAGAATATCAATTGTCTCCATAAGCAGCTATCAGGAGATCTAGCGAGTCGACAGGGCGAAATCGCTGAACAAGGAACGGGCCCACCAAATCAAAATCAGAGCTCTGAGAGGTTGACGAGGAAGCAGGCGCTAGGGCATCTGCCTTAACTGGCACCTCCTCAGGCAGAACTAGCTCAAGTGCTAGCTCCTCCTCGAGCTCAGCGGCAAGGTCATCTAGACCTATGCCATCCTCTACATCCTCTCCACCTACAGGAACCAAATGAAGAGCCTCAGCATCATCCTCGGCGATGGGAACCGCTGGCGGAGGCATCTCTAGCTGTGCGAGATAGGCATGCACAACCTGGATCTTAAAGGGGAAATAGAAAGCATCGCTATCAACTAGTCTCAGAATCTCAACTAGCACTAAACGCTGAGCCTCCGTGATATAACGTATCTCAAGGCGAATACGTGTCAAATCAACTATCCCTACCATGTGAACCTGGTGCCACAGATCTGATACTATAGTCGTTGTGGCCAGCTACTCAATGGTGGTATGATATAAATCGAGGAAAGCTGGGACTACTGCCCCGGGAGGCACCAAATGTCCTCCAAACCCATTTGGTACATAGAGCGGCTGAGCTAGGTCCATACCTGATAAAAAGGTACTAACTGATCTCGTCAAAATCAAGATATAAAAGTATGCTTTACTTATGCTTTACTTTCAAAAGATTTACAGTGTGGAAGTAAAGGTCGAACCCACTGAGATTGAATACTACGCACTTTAATTTTTAAAACCTAAATTTAGTTAATTAAGAAAAATAGATTTTGGATTTAATTTGAATTAAACTAATAGCAATAAAAGTAAATCTAAATTATGAAAGCAATTAAATATGGTTTTTATAATAAGTTTAAGGAACCTAGGATTGCAAATCCACCACTAGCTTCATAATAAGGGTATTTATGAATTACTTTAGCTTATTAAGTTGGATGATAATGGGGAATTGTAGCTACAAGCCCAATTCCTCCGTCAAGAAAATAACTATGGTTCAAGCACCAACATAATCCATCTTCGGGTAGCACGAATTATTCCACACTAAACTAGGGTTGTGGTATAATCCGTCTAATCTAGGCATGGACTATTCGGATACTTGATAGCACAATTCAATTAAGCACCATTATATGTAAATAATCTCTTTAAGCACAGTAAAAATAGGTCATTGAGCACATCACAGTCAAAATAGATCTAAGACAAGAATAAACTTTGAAAGTAATGATTTTAATCAATAGAAGCACAATTTATTTATAAAAATCCTCGGAACATGTAACTGCCATCCATACATAATAAAACTAAAATAAAAACATAAAATACACCCTATTACTTGACTAGGGTTTCATTGAAACCCTAGATCTTGGTTTAGTTATCCATAGAAGCGGTGGATGGCAAGTAGTTGATGGAGGAGGCCATGGGAATCCTTGGTCTTCTTCTTCTTCTCCTTGCTTTCCTCCCTTTAATGCCTGAAAGTGTGGTTGTATATTGTGTGTATAACAATTGCCAACCCTTTAATTGAAGTAAAATAGGGTATATATAGATTTTACAACAAGTTTTGGAAGCTTTCCTAACCCAAAACGTACTAAAACTGCTTTATTTTGTAATCTGGACGTAATTAGGTAGTTTCGTTCGCGTAGGAATCATCAGTAGAGTGAAATATGCAAGTTCCATTTTGGCATAGGTCGCGCGAGCGCGATATTGGGACCTCGCACGAGAGGGTCGCGCGAGCGATTTCCTGGGTTTCGCACGAGTGGGTCGCGCGCGCGATGTGGATTTTCTTGCTTCTTTTGCTCTGCTTTTTCACCTCATTTATCTTGGTTTACTTGATTTTGTCCAAAACCTGTCAGAAAATAGAAAACAAAGTAAAAATAAACAAAAATAGGATAAAAAGGTACTAACAAACGTAAGTTAAGGCATATAATTAGGATCTGTTCTCTCCCGATCACACCCCCAAACCTACATTTTTCTAGTCCTCGAGCAAAACAAAAAATAAAACTAAACTACTAACAAAATACTACTCCATTTTTGCATGGATCACGATTGCATTTAGCGTATGCAACAAGCCTTTAAAACCCCTAGGTGTCCCTAGTCGGACGAGTGAAGTCTCGTGAGGGTTCTCGTCAACAAGTCACCCACAACCATCTTTATTAACTTATAAATTTAAAAAGTTTTATTCAAACGAGAAACAAAACAATTAATACTTCTTATCATAGAACGATGATTTAAAATAGAATAACGAACATAAAGAAACATAATGAAACATCCACCTAAGTCATGAAAAACAATCTCAAACACATGCATCGTATAAATCAATAGAGTTCCTCATACAATTGCACGTGTGTGATATGATAGTCAAATGAACACGCGCATGTCATGAACTTGGAATATACTTCGGATAACCAATTAACTATGTCTCGACTACGAATCTCACAATGTCAATTACACTCTAAAATGAAACATTCAGAAACAAGTGTAATTTTTCTAATATATGGGAGCAAAGAAATATATTTTCAAAATGAGAAATGCTCACATATGACTCGAAAAAGACGCATGACACGACAGAACAGTAGTCTCATGGATAGGATACCAACAATCAAGAAAAATTAATCATTATCATGTTTTAATCCCTCTCCCATCGTTTTCATATCCAAACCATATTTCCTAGGATCAAATAGGACTTTTCAAAGGTTGTAATGTGGCTCGGGCAATGAAAAAGGATAGAAAGGATTCATTAGGTAGCTAATCTCATAATGGCATTGTAAGGCATGTACGATTTCTTTCATTCTCTATTCCACCAACTTCATCATTTCATTATCTTCTTTTCATTCCTTTCAATTTTCTCCTACTGTTTTTTTTTTCTTTTTTTCAACCTTATTCTTTTTTTTCTTTTTCTTTTCTTTTTCTCTATTCTTTTCCTCCTTGTTGCTTTTGAAATGAATATTTAATCAATAACAAGGCAATCACCCCAAACATCATCTTATTTTCTTCTTCTTCTCAATCACACATCGCCTTAACACCACTAAAAGTTGATCAATCTTTCAAGGGTGAACTCCAAGTTGGCCAAAAGTTGGCCAAATTGGAGCAAAAATAGGATAATGGTAATTAAAGAGAAAACGGCATTTTAATGGCTCAAAGGGCGAACTAAGGAAATTTATCATTTATCGGACAGTAGCAAACAAAGAAGGCCTAAAATCATGTCATATGGTTATATGGTTCTTCAACATTTACGACGGAAGATTATTTAGCATGGTAATAAATATTTTAACTTGACTATCAACCAAAACAAGAATAATGAGACTAAACAACAAGTTACTGCGCTATTTCAATGAAATTCGACAAACACAATGTATTTATAACCCTCTAAAAAGAAAAGATAGGCTCAAAAGCTCACCGGGTTTAGCCTCCACCTTGTGTTATCTAGAAATCCGAATCATATTATAGTTCACATCAAACATGTATTCAAGCAACTACGTGCAGTGCATAGGTTTGCGTGCAAATCTATGATATAAAACTACGATTCGAACGATACATGACCTAAAACGTCATATAATGACTTCAACAAATGTTCAATCACATCTTCTCTTGTTTACCATTCTATAACAATCCAAGTTACATAACAAGATGTATCAAATTTATATTGCAAAAATGTTGATAACATCGTTTATTTAAGCACAAGTATCGAACTTTTTTTAAAAAAATTAGTGTAATAATAATAATGTGAGTGCATACCCCCAAACCAAAACCTTTCATTGCCCCCAATAAAACAATAAGATAAAATAAAGGAAAGTACGTAAGGAAGGAACGATAATACCTCGATCTCGGCAATCACAAACAGGTGAACACAAAGGAATATGTCAATAAAGTTCAATGTTACCTGTTACTTCTTGATAAAAGAAAACAAACAAACAAAATAATAAAAGCAACTAAAAGAATGTTAACTAAGCTAAACGAAACGAAAATAAACTATACGACTGAACAAAATTATGAAAACAAAAAGATAATAACTATAAAAGAAAACAAAACATAACTATAAACAAGAAAACAACAAAAATTGATTATATATAAACAGAAAAGTAAAAACTACTCAAACAGGTGGGGGAGAAGGATTTAGAAAGCAAAAGAAAAAATCAGGAAACTGAGGGATCGCGCGAGCGGCCGTCGCGCGCGCGAATCCAAATTTTTTTTTTAATCATATCTCGCGCGAGCGAGACAGCCTCGCGCCCACGAATCGAGGTGCAAGGAGAACCTGAGAGCTCAAAAACAAAAAGTAAACGAAAATTTCACTAAGGCACATTCTCGCGTGAGCGACGTCTCGCGCAAGCGGGCCGCGCGCGCGAGAAGGATATTTTCTCTCGGTTCACTTATTTTATGTATATAAATTAAAAACAACTTTACTCCAACCCCCAAACCTGTCCAGAAACTCAAAAACAGACCAAAATGACCCAAAAATAGTCAAAAATCATTAAAACAATCGAATTAAAGCTTGGGTTGCCTGCCAAGAAGCGCTATCTTTTACGTCTTTAACTAGACCATTCTAGCTCAAGATTCAAGGAGGTTGTAAATCGGATTGTGAACCTTTTAAGATATCAGGGAGACTCCGGTGGAAAGATAAAAGAACATCACTATGAGTCAGTTCATTTAACGGTTCATCTTGCTCATGTTCACATCGATTTCTCACCTTCCTAGTAAATTCATCATTAGGGTCCAGGTTATTTGCATTCATCCTCTCATTACTTACTATATTATTCTCCTTACCCATGTTCAATTCATTAGTAAGTTCAATATTCCTTATAACCTTACTACCCTCCATACATAGATAATCATCGTCTTTGGGAGGTTGATCGACAACGTTAAACACGTTTAATTTTAAGTTCAAATTCCCGAATAACAGTTTCATCACCCCTGTTCAACAATTGACACGCACATTAGCGGTGGCTAAGAATGGACGACCAAGAATAACAGGGGTGTGCTTCCTAGCATCTAGGATAGGTTCGGTGTCAAGGACCATAAAATCAACAGGATAAAAACATTGATCAACTTTAACTAAGACGTCCTCGATGATTCCTCTAGGTACTTTAACGGAACGATCCGCTAATTGTATGGTAGCAGTCGTAGGCTTAAGTTCACCTAGTCCTAGTTGTTTATAGACGTGATAAGGTAAAAGATTAACACTCGCACCTAAGTCAAGGAGAGCCCTATGGATGACAGTGTCACCTATGACACATGATATCGTAGGCGTACCTGGATCTTTATATTTTAGAGTAGCATGTTGGAGTATTGAGCTAACTTTTTCCGTGAGAAAGACCTTTTTCAAAATATGACTGCGTAGCTTGCGCTTTTGAGTGCATAGGTCTTTAAGACATTTAGCGTAAGCGGGAATTTGTTTAATAGCATCGAGGAATGGAATATTGATTTTAACTTGTTTAAATACCTCGAGTATATCCTCAACCTTTGACCCTTTCTTTGGAAAATTTGATGGTTCATCAACGTTTGGTGGAAAGGGCAATTTCGGTATATGATTAGTCAGAACCGTTTCTTTTTCTTTCTTATTTTGACTCGCGTCCTTACCCTTCTTTGTATTAGAGTTGATGTTCATGTCTATCACATTATTATTCGGAATTTCTATTACCTCTTCCTCTCGTGTAGTCAACCTAGTTGAGACGGCATTTACTTGCTCATTCGACCCCTTATCCTCATATTGTCCCTTAGGGTTTTGAATTGTTTGACTAGGCAACGTCCCCTCATTTCTACGACTCATTGTATTAGCTATTTGTCCTATTTGGGACTCAAGCTTCGCAATGGATTGTGTGTGTGAGTGCACTATTTGTGCTTGTGCCTGTACTTGTGTTTCAATTTTATTAAGGGACGCCAACACCTTTTCCTCAAAAACATTACCCCTAGGAGGGTTCAGATTAGGAGGCAGTTGTTGGTATTGATTAGGTTGAAACTGAGGTCGATATGCATTAGGAAAATTAGTCGCCTCATTAGGACTATTATTATTATTTTTCCACGAGAAGTTAGGATGGTTTCTCCATGGTGTGTCTGAATTAATAGTAGTCGAATTATAATTATTTCGTGGGTATTGTTGAATAGAATTAATGTGTTGCTCCACGAATTCCAAAAATTGACTTGCCGATGGACATGCAAGGATAGAATGTGACAGATCGGAACATATTGCACATACTTCATGAGCGGGTGGGGCTGTCATTTTGTTCATTGTTAAAAGTCGGTCAAGTTTTTTATATAGTTCCTGAAATTCTATTGAGTGACTTGACTCAAACTTTACCTCACGTTTGGGTTGCCGATGATACCCCTCAGAACGTACCGACACAGCCTGATGCATCGAGTTCTCGCTTAATGTTTCAAAAATTTTCCAGGCCTCATCGGCGCTTTTGTGTAGGAAAGTACCCGCACTGACAAGTGGGGGTATTTGTAAAATACAACCGCGCTGAAAGAGGAAAATACATTAGGAAAGTCTACAATTCCCCTGTTTATCTGCAGTTTGAATTACAATACCAGCTTTTACACAAATTGATTAAACTATGATAAGTGGTATTGTTTTAGTGATTATTTGTGCAGGTTGCTGCTGTTGTGTGCAAGATTGAGGAATGTTGATAAAAGGAAGTGCTTAGTACAGATGAAGACAACTCAAAGCTGAAATACAAGGTTCGAGCGATCGAGAAGGGTTCGAGCGATCGAGAAGGGTTCGAGCGATCGACTCTTCGATCGATCGAGTGAGTTCAAGCGATCGACAGTTCTGGAATTTCAATCGATCGAGAGTTGTTCGATCGATCGAAGATGTTTTTTTTCAGATTATTCGCGCATGCAGAAAAAAACGGGTTTTGAACCCTAGCATTAGGTGTAGCTATATAAACTCATTTTATAGACGTCCACCAGGACGCCCAACTTTTGGTTCATCAGTTTTCATAAGAGAGAGGAGAGAGTTTTATGTTTTTGTAGGTTTTATCAAGATTTACCATTGTAGCTTGGATTTTTGAAGCTTAATAGTAGTTTCATCGTTCCAGGTTATTTCGTTTTAGTTTATTTACATTCTGCACTTATTCATTCATAGTTTAACCTTTTATATTGTAGTATTACATGTTAGATAATTAAAATCCTTGGTTTTCATAGTTTTCATGGAAAGTTTGCAAACAAACATGCCTTTAATGAACTCTCACGTAAAAAATAAATATGAGACTTCCCAGATCATGTCTGAGTAGTCCGGGGTTGGGAAATCGCGATGAAACCGTGATTTCAAACCTCTGCCATGCAATATTTTCATTCCTGTGTTCGATCGATCGAGAGATGACGAAGTTCGATCGATCGAAATCGCGTCGATCGATCAAGACCTCAGATTCTTGAGAACATCTAATACAGTATTCCAAGACTTTCTGCTTTACTGATTCGTTATCAAACTGTCCCCATATGCTCAGTTTGTCAAAACAGTCTTTAAACTTTAAGCCTTAAGGCATTTTCTTTCAATATATTTTGCAAACCACCCTCAATGCTAATACCATTGTAGGTGAGAGTCTTAACTATTGAATTAAACCACCTTTGTGTATTTCAAACTTAATTGTGATGATGTAGTCCCGATCATGAAAGGACTATTGATTCTATATCCTTAGAGAAGTACGGGATACTGTAGAAGTTGCCCTCTGTTGAGCTTAATTGCATTTGCATGGTAGATGGCTGAGTCATGGCGGATTCGCGTGATCCCAACACTTTCTTTTATTAAGAAAAACCATTTCCAAATCTTGTTTTAGTTAAATAGCTAATTATTAGTTTATTTACTTTAGTTGCTTTTAAGTTTAGTAGTTGTCAATTGTAGAACTTTGTGTTCTACACTTCTCTTAAAATATTGAATTTTTATTTTTCTTTTAGAGTTTAATCTAAGTCAGTTGATTTCTATCCTTCCCTGTGGGATCGACCTGGTCTTACCAGTTACTACTTGCACGTCCACCTACACTTGGGTGTTGCACAAGAGCGCACAAGATTATTCTCGTGTCAAGTTTTTGGCGCCGTTGCCGGGGAAGGCGACGATCAATTCCTTAGATTACCTCAGTCTCTCTTCATCTCTTTCTGTTTTTATTTTTCTCTTCTTTTCAGTTCTTTTGGTAAACACTCACCTTGGGGACTCTCCTAGTTCATGTCCAATAATTCTATTGAAGGAATTTTTGGAAATCCTTTCTACCGTTCTGTCTCTGATAGTTCCATTAACCCGATAGCCACTCCAACTGAATCAATGGATGATCATCAGAGTGAAAATGGTGACAATGTTGTGGTACCAATTGATGAGGCGCTACGTCCTCTTTGCGATCTCATGCAACCAGAACACGCACCTACGCCCTCTTGCATTCAAATCCCACCGCATAATGGCGAATTTTAGTTTCGCAATGGGATGATCCAACTGCTTCCCACCTTTCATGGGATGGAAAGTGAGAAGGTGTACTTACATGTCACTGATTTCGAGGATGTTTGCAAAACATTCTCGCAAAATTGTCCTAGGGAGGTGACGCATCTAATGTTATTCCCCTTCACTTTGAAAGATAAAGCAAAGGCGTGGCTCCACTCCCTCAAACCTAATTCAATTTTCACCTGGCATGCGATGAGCACCGTGTTTCTGAAGAAATTCTATCCTACTCGCATGACCACAGACCTTCAACGTCAAATCAATTCCTATAAACAAAAGAGCAATGAAACCTTCACACAAGTGTGGGAGCGTTTCAAAGATTTGCTTCTCTCGTGCCCACACCATGGGTTTGAGAAATGGCGAACTATCAGCTTCTTTTATCAAGGATTGAATGGTGAAACGAAGAAGTTGGTAGAAACTATGAGTTCTGGACCATTTTTGCGTAAAAACACCGAAGAGGCTGAAGCCCATTTTGAATGGTTAGCCGAATACGCTCATGAATGGTCAAATTCTGACAATGTCTCACGCTCACAGATATCCTGTGTAGAGGAGAAAAGTCTATACCAACTAACCAGTGAAGATCACCTTATGACTAAATATGCAGAACTGGCTAAGAAGGTAGAGGAGTTAAGCATGAAAGGAGAGAGCTCTAGGCAAGTTATGCCTGAGGAACCATGCGACACATGCAACATGTTGGGACATACAACTCAATATTGTCCAAATGTACCGTATTTTCAAGAGCAGGCCCCTATGGAGATGAATGCCATGCAAGGTTTTCGAGGGGCGGGGAATTCCAACAATAACTTTCAAAGTAACAATAGATGGAATCACCCCGGTTTTGATTAGAGAAATAATGTTGGGACCCAAAATCAATATCAATAGCAGCCCTACAACAACAATCAATATCAAGGGCAAAACAATAGGTCGTCCCATCAATACAATCAAAACAGAACCAATAACTACAACCAAGCTCAACCATCCAATGCACCACAGACCAATACCTATGTGCCACCACACAAGAAGGTACAAGAAGAAGAGCCACTTGCTAATGCCAATCTAACGCAGCAACTCATACAGATGATGAGTAGAATGTATGCCACGTTAGAAAGGATAGATGCACGGTAAGAGGGTTCAGGAGGGACATTCCCTGCCCAACCACTTCCGAACCCCAAGGGACATAATAATGGTCCTAACAATCAAGAACATGCTAAAGCCGTGACTACACTGAGAAGTGGAAAAATCATTAAGAAAAGCATGCCTCTGTCTACACCCGAAGTGTACAAAGAGGAGAAAGTGGTGGGAAATGAGTTTGAGCAACCATCTACTCGAGAGGAGGAGCCGTCTACTAATGACGAGGCAACAAAGGCAAACATTGAAGCTCCTAGAGTACATGAAGAAGTTGAGCGAAGGCCTGGAAAGGAGTCTGTGCAAGATGAACCACCAAAATGCCCTTTTCCTGCACCTTATCCTCAACGGTTGAAGAAACCCAAGAATGAGACAAAGAATCAGGAGTTTCTGGAATTATTTAAACAAGTCAAAATTAACCTTCCACTCCTTGATGCTATCAAGCAAGTGCCGGCCTATGCGAAGTATCTCAAAGATCTATGCACGGTCAAGAGGAGGCAAAGCGTGAAGAAACATGCTTATGTCGCGTGCCAAGCAAGTGCGATCATTCAAAATGAGTTGCCTCCAAAACTCAAAGATCCCGGTACACCTACTGTCTCATGTAGAATTGGGAATCAAAGGATAGATAACGCACTCCTCGATCTAGGAGCAAGCATGAACCTGCTGCCATATTCAGTCTATAAACAGCTAGGGTTGGGTGAACTCAAACCCACCCGAGTCGCTTTGCAATTGGCAGACAGATCTGTGAAGTACCCTAGAGGGGTGTTAGAGGACGTCCTTGTCCAAATAGACTCTTTTGTCTTTCTGGTTGATTTCGTGATATTGGACACAGAACCTGTGTCTAATCCTGGAGCACACATCCCGGTTATCTTTGGACATCCATTCCTCAACACTATTGATGCCACGATCAAGATTAGAAGTGGTATCATGACTATCGTATTCGGGAACATGACATTGAATGTCAAAATTTTCTCTAATCCCCGACCTGAAGAATATGATGATGAGGAAGAGATTCATTACATAGACACGGTCATTGAAGATGAAGTTGATTTGGTCGACTACAAAGATCCTTTGGAAATTGTGATGACTCAATTTGGCGATATCTATCAGCCTGCAGAGTCAACTCCATTGGATGCTGACCTGAACCAGACGTGTCTTATGATGGATACGATAGAGGAGGATAGAGCAGAATGCATGTGGGTAATGCCATATGAACAATTGCCTCCTAAAACTAAGTTGGCAATGCCTTCTAGTTTTCAGTTTCCAGAGTTAGAGTTAAAGGAGCTACCCAAAGAGCTAAAATATGCATTCCTAGGGACTGGAAAAACCTACCCTGTGATCATTTCATCTGCTTTAACTCATGAACAGGAAGATAAGTTAGTGCAAATGCTGACCAAGCATAAGGATGCCATGGGATGGACAATTGCTGACCTCAAAGGCATAAGCCCATCCATATGCACTCATAAGATATATCTGGAGGAAGACGCTAAACCCTCAAGGCAAATGCAAAGGCGTCTGAATCCCAACATGCAAGAAGTAGTTAAAAAGGAAGTGCTCAAACTACTTGATGTTGGGATGATTTATCCGATATCTGATAGTCCTTGGGTTAGTCCAACCCAAGTGGTTCCAAAGAAAGCAGGCATAACGGTCATCCCAAACAAAGATGGTGAATTGGTACCAACACGTGTCCCCACTGGATGGAGGATGTGTATTGACTACAGGAAGTTGAATACTGTGACCCGAAAGGACCATTTTCCTTTGCCATTCATGGATCAAATGCTAAAACGTGTGGCAGGTCACAAGTATTACTGCTTCTTGGATGGATATAGTGGATATAATCAAATTGAAATTGCTCCTGAAGATCAGGAGAAAACCACATTCACCTGTCCATTTGGTACATTTGCCTACCGTCGAATGCCGTTTGGCTTATGTAATGCACCGGCTACCTTTCAGCGGTGCATGCTAAGCATATTTAGTGACATGGTCGAAAACATCCTTGAAGTCTTCATGGATGATTTTTCAGTGTTTGGCCATAGCTTTGAAGATTGCCTCAGCAATCTCGAGCAGGTATTAATGCGATGTGAGGACAAACACCTAGTTTTGAATTGGGAAAAGTGTCACTTTATGGTGACCAAGGGAATAGTCCTCGGCCATATAATCTCCGATGAAGGAATCCAAGTGGATAAGGCCAAAATCGACATAATCTCAAATCTACCTGTCCCCCGTACAGTGAGAGACATCCGTTCGTTCTTGGGGCATGCGGGATTTTATCGTCGGTTTATCCAAAACTTCAGTGCAATCTCTCGACCCCTTTGTCAACTTCTTGTCAAAGATGCACCATTCGAGTGGTCAGAGAGTTGCCAAAAGTCCTTTGAGGACCTAAAAGAGCTTCTCACCTCCGCACCTATAATACAGGCACCCGATTGGAGTCTGCCTTTCGAATTAATGTGCGATGCTAGCGATTACGCCATTGGCGCGGTCCTAGGCCAGAGAAAGGACAAGAAGCCATATGTGATATACTATGCCAGCCAAACTTTAAATGAAGCTCAAATGAATTATACAACTACTGAAAAGGAGCTGCTAGCTGTAGTATTCGCTTTGGATAAGTTTAGGTCTTATTTGATAGGGTCACCAATCGTCTGTTTTACAGATCATTCGGCCCTCAAGTTTCTGCTGTCAAAGAAAGACGCTAAACAACGGCTTATTCGCTGGATACTCTTACTCCAAGAGTTTGATCTAACAATCAAAGATAAGAAAGGAGTAGAAAATGTGGTTGCAGACCATTTGTCACGGTTGACTTTTGTCGACAATACTGACTCCCAATCCATTAAGGATGAGTTCCCGGACGAACAGATACTGGCAGTAAGTAGTCTGCCTTGGTATGCTGATATTGTGAACTACCTTGTCACGGGTGAAACACCGAATCATTGGTCGAACCAAGACAGAAAACGGTTCCTCTTATTCGCGCGCCATTTCTTCTTTGATGACCCATATCTTTTCAAGTACTGTGCTGATCAGGTTATCAGGCGCTGCGTCCCCAATGAGGATATAACCGTAATTTTAGCATCATGCCATTCTGAGGCATGCGGTGGCCACTTCGCGTCACAGAAGACCGCACAAAAAGTTCTACAGAGCAGTTTTTACTGGCCCACAGTTTTCAAAGATGCATATTCCTTTTGCAAGACATGCCAACGCTGTCAAAAGCTTGGAACTATTTCTAAAAGGAATTCTATGCCTTTAACCCCTATCATCACAATTGAGATATTTGATTATTGGGGCATAGATTTTATGGGCCCATTTCCCAAGTCTAATAACTGTGAATACATACTCCTAGCTGTGGAGTATGTGTCAAAATGGGTTGAAGCGATACCAACGAGACGAAATGACCACAGAACGGTCATGTCCTTTCTAAGAGAGCATATCTTGTCTCGTTTTGGAACTCCGAAAGCTTTACTAAGTGACCAAGGCAAGCATTTCTGCAACAAGCCTTTGGAGTCACTTCTCAAGAAATACGGAGTCCACCATAAAATCGCTCTTGCCTACCATCCACAGTCGAATGGGCAAGCAGAATTGGCTAACCAAGAAATCAAGCATATTCTCAAAAAGACGGTTAGTTTCAACCAAAAAGACTGGGCATACAAGCTGACCGACGCTTTGTGGGCATACCGTACTGCTTACAAGACGAATCTAGGTATGTCCCCGTATAGACTGGTCTACGGGAAAGCTTGTCACCTCCTGTGGACACGCGGAATCGGACCACTTCTCTTGTTTGAGATTGTTTTGAAAAGGAATTTGACTTGGATCAAAGAAAAGAAAATGGTCTGTTGAAAACAGATACAGAGTCGCCACTTGGTCTTTAAGGAACCAAGAAACCTAATTTTGACTCACCCAAGCGGATAAGGGCACCGGCCCTTCATAACCAAAGAACTTGGTTCGGGGTTTTGGTACGAGAGAGGAAGGAGCCTTTGTCGCGACTAAAACACCCTCAACTCGCCCCGTCTTTCGACGGGCCTCAATTAGCATCCAAATAATCATCTTATACTATGTATGGTTCGACAAATAATACTATGATAGTATATTACATCACATAAGGAGATTTGAAATGGAAGATCTAAAGATAAGATATCATTCATAATATCTAAGCCAAATATCACACAATGCAAAGTGAAAGATCACACAAATAAACCTAGGAAAAAATTGTCTAATCATATATCAATTAATCAAGTTTTCCTAATCTAAAGGGGACATGAATTGTTCTTGAAACAAATAAACAAAGAAATCAAAACATGCTTAACAAGCTAGTATGATGCATGTTATTCTTTGAGAAAAGAAGATCTCTCAATCCCCGGGACGGATGAGAAAGGATGATTAGATCAAAGGGGAAGCATGAACGTATGATCATGATCATTCCTTATAATCTTCTTAGATTAAGAGTTACAAAAATCCCAAATCTTGCATGAATGCAATGTATGTATCTAAGGTGTGCAAAGGTTGTAGTGTGTTTTGGGTACATGGATTTCTAGAAGACTTAGAAGTCTAAAATGTGTATGAATGAATGAATTAAATCAACATGGGATGTGTACAAATGTAGTATGAACTACTTCCTAAGATATGAACTAATTTGGAATGCATATAAGCATCAAATCAAAGAATGAAAGTTAAAGTATACTTGCTGTGAATAGTGGACAGAACAGTAGCATGATCTTTTGGAATTTGAAAGGAGGGGTTAGGAATGTTTTAAATGCATGATTTTTTATGTAGATGTTCCTTACTGTGTCTAGAACACAACCCAAAAGGCCAATCTTGAATAGCTATCACAGATTGAGAGAAATCATATAAACAATGAAGGTCACTCAGAAACAGAGTTCGTACTGTCGACTGAAATGTTAGAAAATCTTAGAAAATGAAAATGAATGATCTAGAGGCCCATTTTATACAGAAAGTTTCCTAAGACATTGAATTTTAAGGGAAAAATAAGTTAGAACCACCCCTTTTGGAAAAGTTTTCTGGAAAAGAGGTCGTAAGTTGACCTAGCTGTTGTGACAGCAAAAACAGAATGTTTGGAAGGAATGTTGGGACCCAAATGGACCATTTCCAAGTACTTCCAAGTCAAACCAAAAATCATGGGTATTCTCCAATGAGTTAGGAAGGCTTTCCAAGTGGCCTTGCATCCATATGTTGAGTATTGAGTTCTAGAGAAATCTTTGAACTCAACTCACTCACTGTTTTGACTCATTGTTTTGAAGATTTTGGAGAAAACAAAGTTTTGTTTCTTGAAACCAAATGAGAGGGATTGAGAGGGGTTTTGAAATAGATGTTTTGAAAACATGTTTTCAACATTCAATAAGGATCATAGCCACTTAGAATACCTACATCAAACTCATCATTTAAGAACCTCCAAGATTGTTGGAGAGATTTATTTTATTTTTGGGCATAACTTCAATACATTCCAAGAATACCTTGGAAGTATTGAGGTTATGATCATCATCTATCAAACATGTTTTTGAGGTCAAGAGCTACTATCCATAAGGATTCACTCACCCCAAACTTCATGTCATCACTTAGATGATGATGAACTAGTAAGTAAATAAAGAAAAGAAAAAGAAATGAGATAAGGAGAGATGAACATATATATAATCAAAGCAAGTAAATAGCAATCAATAGATGATAATCAATGTGATTTTGGACTTGTAGCTTGGTGTTTCACTCATAGATTTTGACATTTGGACATGGAAGTAGCTTCCTATCTCATGAATGCTCAAGAATGAGGGTTGGAGTGGACTTTGAATGTGAAGTATATAGAAGGATGATGGAAGAAAACAAGAATAAAACTCACTTTCTTATGGAAAATCAATGGGAGAAGCTCCCTTTCTCTCTTCTAAACCTATCTCTATCTCTCTTCTTCTCTACAACTTTTTAAGCTTTGTACTTGGCCCCCCTAAAATGAAGAGCAATGGGGGGTTTATATAGGCCAATTTGGGGTGGTTTTGGGGTTTTAGAAGTACTCCCATTGGTCCCAAACAACTGTGAATACAAAACTATGTCGTTTTGACTTTCAATTAATCAAATTGGACCCCCAAAAAAATTACAAAAATGGACTCTGCGAGGGTTGAGTGCCGCGGCGGCACTGGGCCTGTGCCGCGGCGGCAGTGGGCCAGTGCCGCGGCGGCACTGCTCCTCAGACGCCCAGAAATTTACGTTTAGGCCCCCAGAGGTTCCGGTATTCACGAAAAGGCCCTATTTCGTCCGAAATTCACAGAAAATGCATACGAACTCCAAATTGAGATTGTGATATACCGTTGGAAAGGTAATGGAGTCTACTTTACATAAAAAATAGTTCGGGGATGGGTCACTTTGAAAAGTTTTGCGGTATTTGCGATAAAAGCCGATTTGATCGCCTTTTTTGTCTTCGGAAATTGATAATAAACTCGTTTTAAATCCGAAAATTGTGTGCGATATACCGTTGAAAAGCTATCGACCTCTAGTATCCGTGAAAAATATTTGAAAATTGTTTCGGTGCCTCAGTTCCAAAGTCAAATCTTGGTCAAACTGGTCAAACCTGGGATTCCCGGGAAGTTCTGGAAATCTCCGGGAGTTCCCAAGAGCTGACGTTTTCGCTCGATTTTCTTTTGAAACTCGTTTTAATACTTTTCTCATGATTTAGAATGATTCCGGTGAATTCGGACGATTTCGGTCAAACTTGGTCAAACTTGGTCAAACTCTGGTCAAACCTGTCAACGGGGACTTTCCGGGAACTTCCGGGACTTCTGGGGGTCTATGGGAGCTGACGATTTCATCAGATTTTACTTAAAAACTCATTTTATTGCTTTTCTTACGACGTAGCATGTTTCCAGAACTTTGGGACCAAATCTGGGAGGTTTCAGGCTTTCAGGGGTATTTTGGTCATTCTGAGCATTCTGAGAGATAGAGCTGACTTTCGAGAGTCCTTTTGAGTCTTTTACGATCATTGTGAACCACCAAGCTATGGGTCTCCTAAATCTGATAGCCGACAAAATGGGGTGTCTACAGTTTGCCCCTCTTTGGCATGAACTTGCGAGGCAACGCATGTCGCAAGCGAGTGCCAAAGCTTTAAAGAGACAGGACTTTTTGGAGGCTATAGGTTTAGGATAATAACGTTGCAAAAGATGCAATGAAAAAAAGATGCTGAGGTCAGTGCTGGTCGTGCTCTGCGTGAGCTGCCTACGTATCCCAAGGGGAATCAGACCAGGACGTAGTTCAGGGCACAAAGGAACAAATCACACATGCACAACAAGACATGCGGATGCTATGCTATGAGGATGATATGCAATGCATGGATGTGATATGAATTGTGTCATGGGTCCTATCATGCCTAGTGTTATGACCCTAGTATGAGCAGGTGCTGTGGGGTGTGCCACTTCGAGTGGGCTGGTGTTGTGTTAGTATTTGTGACTGTGATGTGGTGGATGACTCGGATAAGGACACCAAGGCTTAGGAGGCTCAGGGTCTGGGGGCAAAACTTTTGAAACTTGGGAAGTGCGTTTTGCAAACGAGTGAGGCAGATCAGATGTGCTTTGTTTAGCAGACGACAGCCAAAGGTGACCGAGGGATTTTGTGATAAAAATGGACAGATGAGAAAGCTCATGATGATCAGTGGACACGGATCCTTGAATTGTGAATAGATAGTGCTTGCCCTGGGAATCAGGGTGATTTGACTGTGGATGATGTTTTCAATCGTTGGCAGATCCTTATGATGACAAGCCGGAGAATCGGTCCGGACTTCTGTTATCTTCTGCAGGGGATGGTAGGGGACTCTCTGAGAATCTCTCTTCTTGATCGGGAACCAGGATCCATCTCTGAATCTCTCACGGTTGATCAAATCTTTCGACGCTCAATCCAAGAGGGCCGGTCGGGGCCTCCGGGAGCTGAAGGATAACATACTCTTCTAGGAAGAAGGAAATACGTCCGTTAAATGGGAGTGAAGGTATCATTCTTATTTGTGACAGAGATGATTTGCGGTGGTTTGACACTGATGGAGGGTGATAATCAATAGCAACTTATGGACTTATGTTGCATGAATGAAGGAGGATGACCAACAGCCATTCATGGACTTATGTTGCTAGGAGAAAGAAAGATCATCAACAGCCATTCGTGGACTTATGTTGCATGAAGAAAGAGAGATCAATAGCCACTCATGGACTTATGTTGCTTGGACGAAGGAAGATCATCAACAGCCACTCACGGACTTATGTTGCATGAACGAAGAAAGATGATGGATCAACAGCCACTCATGGACTTATGTTGCTAGGAGAAATGAAGATCATCAACAGCCACTCATGGACTTATGTTGCATGAACGAGGAAAGATGATGAATCAACAGCCACTCATGGACTTATGTTGCTAGGAAAAATGAAGATCATCAACAGCCACTCATGGACTTATGTTGCATGAACGAAGAAAGATGATGGTCAACAGCCACTCATGGACTTATGTTGCACAGATGAAAGAAGATCATCAACAGCCACTCATGGACTTATGTTGCATGAACGAGGAAAGATGATGAATCAACAGCCACTCATGGACTTATGTTGCTAGGAGAAATGAAGATCATCAACAGCCACTCATGGACTTATGTTGCATGAACGAAGAAAGATGATGGATCAACAGCCACTCATGGACTTATGTTGCTAGGAGAAATGAAGATCATCAACAGCCACTCATGGACTTATGTTGCATGAACGAGGAAAGATGATGAATCAACAGCCACTCATGGACTTATGTTGCTAGGAGAAATGAAGATCATCAACAGCCACTCATGGACTTATGTTGCATGAACGAGGAAAGATGATGAATCAACAGCCACTCATGGACTTATGTTGCTAGGAGAAATAAAGATCATCAACAGCCACTCATGGACTTATGTTGCATGAACGAAGAAAGATGATGGTCAACTTTCGACGGTTTGGAAAGGGATGAAATTTTCCCCAAGTTTGGACGCTTCTCATGCTGACGCCTTGACCGATGTAGTAATGGTGTTTGGTACTCCTGCTTGTATTGGCATGCTCTTTATAACTTGATTTGAAAATTTTATTAGTCACTATTGATTTACACATTTGAGACTACAATAGACTCAAAAACTTGACAGACATTGACGCACGAGGATGACACATTTGACACCAAATGAAACAAGGTCGACTTGCCAAAACTTAATGTGCTTTTGTCATAAATGATGTACCATTTCTCTTTTGTGTTTACTTCTCTCCTTAACGTGGCATCACTTTGATGGTGAATCTTATTTTTGAAAATTCCTCCCTGCTGATCTAATCAATTTCTTTGCTTCTCTCAAGATGTGCTTTGAATTAGTGCCTTAGCTTATGGAATGAAAGACGCTCCATTTCCATCTGTTCAAGACAATGTTCTTGAAGGCTTACCATTGGTGTATAGGGATCAGGTGGCAAACAAAGTTTGCCCCTAGTTTAAAGGGCAAGAAGTGGGATCGGTAGGCAAATGAGGCAAATGACCGAAGTTTGCCCCTAGTTTGGAGGAAGGTTCATGGGAGGTTTTGGGCAAACGAGGTAGGTGACCGAAGTTTGCCCCTTGTGTGAAGGGTAGATAGTAAAAGTCAGGCAAACGAGGCGGGTAGCCGAAGTTTGCCCCTAGTGTGGAAGGTGATTTTCTGGCTTGAGGCATGGACCGTGACTTTAATCTCTCAAATGCTCATAACTTTTGCCTAGGCACCAGTAAGGTGACCTAGCAAGCTCTTTTCTCTCTTTTGTTATTGCTCACCTTGGATTTAACTCTAATTTTTGCCTAGGCGTCCTTTCGGATTTTCGACCTAGCGAGCCATCCTTCTTTTGTTCTTTTTTGAAAGTCTGCCTACGTACCCCCAAGTGGGGATCAGGTCCAACGTAGTTCGGGCATGGTTGGGAAGAAGCGGGTTGATTTTTGGGTAGGTGGGGTGACCGAACCGATGCGGTTGCCTACGTATCCCCGAGTGGGAATCAGGTCGAGCGTAGTTCAAGGCAAGGTCTTGAAAGAAATCGGTTTGATTATGATGGTGTCGACCGAACCGATGTGGTTGCCTACGTATCCCCGAGTGGGAATCAGGTCGAGCGTAGTTCAAGGCAAGGCTTGAAGGAAATTGGTTTGATGTATGAGGGTTTTTCAAGCCAATCGTCAAAGAAGTTCAAACTTGAGCCACTTATGGTAGCTTTGAATAAAGGATTTAGTTTCAATCTCCCTTTCTTTTCTTTTTCTTTTTCTTTTTGTTTTGAGGATTGATCCTTTTCACTTTCGCCTAGCCAGTCAATTTTGCTTTTTAATGTAGTCGATTCTTGTGAGATCTTTCAATTGCAATCTCAGAATTCCAGAATGTGCATGTCAGCTCTCGGAATTTATTTGTGGCTGTTCCGTGCCTTTGGAAGTGTGATCTAGGCACATACGATTCTCTCATTTGTTTTATCAAAAATTTCTTTCACTTTCTCCATCATTTTGACTGGCTAAGGTCAGATCTTGGAAATCAATACCTTTTCAGCTCTAACTTTTGCCTAGGTGCCCTTTCGGGTTTTCAACCTAGCGAGCTTTTCTTTTTTTTTTTTTTCTTTTTTTGAAAGTGGAGATGAAACTCATTGAAATGTTTGGCTACCATCAAGGACCAAGTCTGCGCAGGTTCGCATGGCTATCAATTGGGTTGGGCCCAAGGCTTTGAAATGGTAGAAATGGTGGAAAGGGTGTTCGGCAAGCCCCAAGACAGTTCCAAGCATGTATTTTCAAGATTGAGGCAAGAGAATCTTTAAATTCTTAAAGTAAGGCTATTCAATTCTCGGCTCTTCATCAGTGTCAGCGCAAAATTGACTTTGACCTTTCAGGATTTTTTTGTTTGAGTAAAAAAAATATTTTTTTTAGCACAGTAATATCCATGGTAATTTGAAAAGTGACACTTCAGTTCAGCGATTCATGCATCTATGACTAGGCACATTAGATTAGGCAAAATGAGACTTCATTCCATCACTAGAGAAGGTTACAGACTCATAACAACTTGATGACAGACAGACTCGACCACAAGACTAAACTTGAAATAGACAAAACACACAACAGACTCGACTGGACTTGACCCGGTCTCAAATGGAATGTCACAGTGACTCGCTTATTCTTTTTTTTTTTTTTTTTTTTTTTAAAAGAGCATCCTCATTTGTTTTGATAGCAAAAGTCCCAAACACCATCGCTTCACCGGCACAGGTTCAACATTCATGGTCCTCAGCGAAGGGGATCATTGAAATGGATAGGTCATGGGTTGGTCCAGACCGAGGTAGTGAATTGGATTGGGGTGTGGTGCGTCATCTAAGAGATCCTGAATTGAGTGACGGAGCCTCTTACAGTTGTCGGTCTCATGGCCTTGGTCTTGGTGGTAATCACAATACTTGGATTCATTGTACCCAGGAGGTGGGTGATTAGGAGGCTTACTGGGCTCCAAAGGTACAAGGTGGCCCTTTTGAACAAGCTGATTGAGAGCGGAGGATAAGCTCATGTCAAGTGGTGTGAAGACTCTTTGGTTTCCTTTCTTGTGCCTCTTACTGCAGTCATTTTGGCTTGATGATGGGCTTAAGGCATTGACATCTAGGCTCTCTTGATCTTCACCAAAGGTATGGGGTCTCTTCTCCTTTTGCAGTGACCCAGCTCCATTGATCTTGCCTTCACAGATAGCATCCTCGATTCTAGTCCCAACCTCAAACAACTCTTCAAATGTTGAGATGGACTGGTAGAATAGTTTTTCATGGTATACTGGTTGCAGGTTCTTGACCAGCATACGTACTTGCTCTTTCTCAATAGGCCTGTGGATCATTTGGGCTACTTTATTCCTCCATCTGCTCAAGAATGCAGCGAAGGACTCATTGAAATTCTGCCTGGTAGTTTCCAGGTCTCGGATGGTGACATCAAGCTCTTGGTTGTAGGAGTAATGATCAATGAAAGTTCTAGCAACATCTTCCCAAACTCGGGTCTTGGAAGTTTCAAGGGTTAGGAACCAGGATAGTGCGGCTTTCTGGAGGGTTTGAGGGAACAGCATAGCTATGTGCTCATGGGTGCAGCCCATTGACTGGAAAATGCTCATACAAAACTTCACGTGGCTCTTCGAATTTCCAGTTCCGTCAAAACGGTCGATTTCAGGCATCTTGAAGTTCTCGGGTAGCCTCACCTTGTTGGGCTCAAACAATCCTTCCAGATCTAACATGTAATCGTCGACTCCCTTACTCTTCCTTAGTATGCTCTCAAGCTTGTCGACCTTGTCCATTTTCTCTTGGAGCTTTTTCTCATATACAGGCAGTGGGACCTCTTGAAACCGTTCTTCTTCCCTATTGTTCTCGGGAGGCGGTCCAAATCCAGGCGGTGGTGGTGGCATGAACCCTTGTGGTGGTGGGAACCTAGGTGGGTACTGTCGTTGCTGTTGTCGGAACTCTTCCATAAATTTCAGAACTTGAGTCAGCCGATTTGACTGTTGATTGATTAATTCAGTGACCTTGGCTTCTAAAGTTTCCTGATTCATGTTGAATTTTCTCGGCGGACTGATTCTAACCAAATGACTGTTCAAACTTTTGACCCAGGATGGGGATCTCAGTGGCTGATTTTGGGAATCTATAATGACCTATAGATTCGAGAGGAGTGTATCAGATTCTGATAGTGATGACTTTAGAGACAATGACAATGATGTTAAGGAAGATGGACTGACTTATGTATAGACTGACCGAGATAGTATGCGCAGACTGATGAGAATGGTGCATGTACATGAGACAAGCATGCGGATGCAAGCCCTAATCTATATGATGCCCCTACTTCTAACAGATAGCAGTTAAACAAATAAGGTCCTAGCCATACAGAGTGTGCTAACCTTACTTTCCAGTATGATCACCAAGGGATAACAGGGATTTCCGGGATACTTCGGGAATTTTGGATAGAGTTTCTGGGAGAAACATGGATTTGGGAGATTCGGAGAAATTTCTAGAAGTCATTTGAGTTTCTAGGAGAAATAAGGATTTCTGGTCGATTTGGACTGAGCTTCTAGGAGAAACTGGTATTTTGGGCATTTCTGAGAAATATGGATAGAGTTTCTAGGAGAAACAAGTATATCTGGGAAGATAGGACAGAGTTTCTGGGAGAAACTGGTATATCTGGGAAATCAGGGAGATTTAGACAGAGTTTCTGGGAAAAACGGGTTAGTACGGTTATATATGGGATATCTAGATAGAGTTTCTGGGAGAAACAGGTTAATATGTATCTGGGATGTCTGGACAGAGTTTTTGTGAGAAACAGGTTAATATATATCTGGGATATCTGGACGGAGTTTCTGGGAGAAACAGGTTATGATGGTTATATCTGGGATATCTGGACAGAGTTTCTGGGATAAACAGGTTATGATGGTGATCATACTGTCTAGCTAGTTTTCATACTCCTATGTCCTAGGACCAACAAACAAGGTTTGCGGTGTATAACTTTGTGAACATGGAGCAGACATCCTTGTCATGGTGCCTAGGCAGGTCAACTCAATGTGATCACATGTTAGTGATTGCCTTGGGGATCATAAGAAAGAAGTTCTGCCTCATGCCACATAAGCGTCTACACCGCGCAGGTAATCCCGTCAGGGCATACAACAGTTATGTCACATTGTCCTATCTGAAAAGATAAATGAACAGTCCTATGAAAGGTTCTACAGGAATCTATATGCAAAGGCTGGGTTTAGTCAAAGAGGGTCCGTTGACGAGAGTTCCAATATACCATCAGAGAGACAGTACAGAAGTTTTTACTCTTTTTGATATACCTTGGAAGGTACAGTATCAACGGTGACTTGTGCCCTGGCACAGCAAGACCTGAACAATGTCAGCGCCGCGTTTCAGACACAGTCGGAAGGGGGAAATGCAGAATTGCAATGCGATGAACCAGACACAGTAAAAAGATGATTTTAAGGATGCTTCTTATGAGTCAAACCTCTGTATTATTTTGTTTTAAAATAAAAAAAATCCCCAGCAGAGTCGCCAGATTGTGGACACGCGGAATCGGACCACTTCTCTTGTTTGAGATTGTTTTGAAAAGGAATTTGACTTGGATCAAAGAAAAGAAAATGGTCTGTTGAAAACAGATACAGAGTCGCCACTTGGTCTTTAAGGAACCAAGAAACCTAATTTTGACTCACCCAAGCGGATAAGGGCACCGGCCCTTCATAACCAAAGAACTTGGTTCGGGGTTTTGGTACGAGAGAGGAAGGAGCCTTTGTCACGACTAAAACACCCTCAACTCGCCCCGTCTTTCGACGGGCCTCAATTAGCATCCAAATAATCATCTTATACTATGTATGGTTCGACAAATAATACTATGATAGTATATTACATCACATAAGGAGATTTGAAATGGAAGATCTAAAGATAAGATATCATTCATAAGATCTAAGCCAAATATCACACAATGCAAAGTGAAAGATCACACAAATAAACCTAGGAAAAAATCGTCTAATCATATATCAATTAATCAAGTTTTCCTAATCTAAAGGGGACATGAATTGTTCTTGAAACAAATAAACAAAGAAATCAAAACATGCTTAACAAGCTAGTATGATGCATGTTATTCTTTGAGAAAAGAAGATCTCTCAATCCCCGGGACGGATGAGAAAGGATGATTAGATCAAAGGGGAAGCATGAACGTATGATCATGATCATTCCTTATAATCTTCTTAGATTAAGAGTTACAAAAATCCCAAATCTTGCATGAATGCAATGTATGTATCTAAGGTGTGCAAAGGTTGTAGTGTGTTTTGGGTACATGGATTTCTAGAAGACTTAGAATTCTAAAATGTGTATGAATGAATGAATTAAATCAACATGGGATGTGTACAAATGTAGTATGAACTACTTCCTAAGATATGAACTAATTTGGAATGCATATAAGCATCAAATCAAAGAATGAAAGTTAAAGTATACTTGCTGTGAATAGTGGACAGAACAGTAGCATGATCTTTTGGAATTTGAAAGGAGGGGTTAGGAATGTTTTAAATGCATGATTTTTTATGGAGATGTTCCTTACTGTGTCTAGAACACAACCCAAAAGGCCAATCGTGAATAGCTATCACAGATTGAGAGAAATCATATAAACAATGAAGGTCACTCAGAAACAGAGTTCGTACTGTCGACTGAAATGTTAAAAAATCTTAGAAAATGAAAATGAATGATCTAGAGGCCCATTTTATACAGAAAGTTTCCTAAGACATTGAATTTTAAGGGAAAAATAAGTTAGGACCACCTCTTTTGGAAAAGTTTTCTGGAAAAGAGGTCGTAAGTTGACCTAGCTGCTGTGACAGCAAAAACAGAATGTTTGGAAGGAATGTTGGGACCCAAATGGACCATTTCCAAGTACTTCCAAGTCAAACCAAAAATCATGGGTATTCTCCAATGAGTTAGGAAGGCTTTCCAAGTGGCCTTGCATCCATATGTTGAGTATTGAGTTCTAGAGAAATCTTTGAACTCAACTCACTCACTGTTTTGACTCATTGTTTTGAAGATTTTGGAGAAAACAAAGTTTTGTTTCTTGAAACCAAATGAGAGGGATTGAGAGGGGTTTTGAAATAGATGTTTTGAAAACATGTTTTCAACATTCAATAAGGATCATAGCCACTTAGAATACCTACATCAAACTCATCATTTAAGAACCTCCAAGATTGTTGGAGAGATTTATTTTATTTTTGGGCATAACTTCAATACATTCCAAGAATACCTTGGAAGTATTGAGGTTATGATCATCATCTATCAAACATGTTTTTGAGGTCAAGAGCTACTATCCATAAGGATTCACTCACCCCAAACTTCATGTCATCACTTAGATGATGATGAACTAGTAAGTAAATAAAGAAAAGAAAAAGAAAAAGAAATGAGATAAGGAGAGATGAACATATATATAATCAAAGCAAGTAAATAGCAATCAATAGATGATAATCAATGTGATTTTGGACTTGTAGCTTGGTGTTTCACTCATAGATTTTGACATTTGGACATGGAAGTAGCTTCCTATCTCATGAATGCTCAAGAATGAGGGTTGGAGTGGACTTTGAATGTGAAGTATATAGAAGGATGATGGAAGAAAACAAGAATAAAACTCACTTTCTTATGGAAAATCAATGGGAGAAGCTCCCTTTCTCTCTTCTAAACCTATCTCTATCTCTCTTCTTCTCTACAACTTTTTAAGCTTTGCACTTGGCCCCCCTAAAATGAAGAGCAATGGGGGGTTTATATAGGCCAATTTGGGGTTGTTTTGGGGTTTTAGAAGTACTCCCATTGGTCCCAAACAACTGTGAATACAAAACTATGTCGTTTTGACTTTCAATTAATCAAATTGGACCCCCAAAAAAATTACAAAAATGGACTCTGCGAGGGTTGAGTGCCGCGGCGGCACTGGGCCTGTGCCGCGGCGGCAGTGGGCCAGTGCCGCGGCGGCACTGCTCCTCAGACGCCCAGAAATTTACATTTAGGCCCCCAGAGGTTCCGGTATTCACGAAAAGGCCCTATTTCGTCCGAAATTCACAGAAAATGCATACGAACTCCAAATTGAGATTGTGATATACCGTTGGAAAGGTAATGGAGTCTAATTTACATAAAAAATAGTTCGGGGATGGGTCACTTTGAAAAGTTTTGCGGTATTTGCGATAAAAGCCGATTTGATCGCCTTTTTTGTCTTCGGAAATTGATAATAAACTCGTTTTAAATCCGAAAATTGTGTGCGATATACCGTTGAAAAGCTATCGACCTCTAGTATCCGTGAAAAATATTTGAAAATTGTTTCGGTGCCTCAGTTCCAAAGTCAAATCTTGGTCAAACTGGTCAAACCTGGGATTCCCGGGAAGTTCTAGAAATCTCCGGGAGTTCCCAAGAGCTGACGTTTTCGCTCGATTTTCTTTTGAAACTCGTTTTAATACTTTTCTCATGATTTAGAATGATTCCGGTGAATTCGGACGATTTCGGTCAAACTTGGTCAAACTTGGTCAAACTCTGGTCAAACCTGGTCAAACCGGTCAACGGGGACTTTCCGGGAACTTCCGGGACTTCTGGGGGTCTATGGGAGCTGACGATTTCATCAGATTTTACTTAAAAACTCATTTTATTGCTTTTCTTACGACGTAGCATGTTTCCAGAACTTTGTGTCCAAATCTTGGAGTTTTCAGGCTTTCAGGGGTATTTTGGTCATTCTGAGCATTCTGAGAGATAGAGCTGACTTTCGAGAGTCCTTTTGAGTCTTTTACGATCATTGTGAACCACCAAGCTATGGGTCTCCTAAATCTGATAGCCGACAAAATGGGGTGTCTACACCTCCCTGTTGAAATTGAACATAAAGCTTACTGGGCGACACGCTCATTGAACTTTGATATCCAAGAAGGAGGTCAATTACGCAAGCTCCAACTTGCAGAGCTAGAGGAAATACGACGAGATGCGTATGACTCTGCAAGGTTGCATAAGGAGAGGTTGAAGGCTCGTCACGATCGTACGATCTTTCGTAAATCATTTGAGCCGGGGCAGAAAGTTTTGCTGTATGACTCTCGCCTCCACCTTTTCCCAGGAAAGCTTCGTTCCCATTGGACAGGCCCGTTCATTGTAAAAACTGTCTTTCCACACGGGGCGGTTGAGCTCGTCAATCCAAAGAACGATGATTGTTTCAAGGTCAATGGACAAAGATTGAAACCGTTCTTGGAGAACTTCCAAACTGAAGTTGAGCACATCCAGCTGGATGAGCCCAACTATTCTCTCACTTAAAAATCCAAAAGGGAGTTCCATTTTGTTGTTGTATTCCTTTTCTTTCCCTGCATTTTAGTTTCTCTCTTTTGTTCTTTTAAGTCTTTGTTCATTCTTTTGCGTTTGTGATCTAGTTCTAATCCGTTATACCTTAAACCACTCTGTTGCAGGTGCATAGATGCGAGGTGATGATGTTCATTCCATCGGTTCATGGGCTGATTCAGAATGTCGTTGTGGCACTTGGACTGAGGGTGAACTCACACCCTTCCCCTTGCTTCATCAAGATCCTGAAGCTCACTCTCTCATTGATGCTGCTCAAGGGTACATTCCATACCCACCGGCCCTCCTTGACATCAATCCATATGAAAATATGGGATTTCAGGATGACGATGATGTGGATGAGGAAGACGATCTGTATATGGGGAGAATGGTGGATGATGCACTCATGGCACAATGGGAAAATGATGATATGTGGGAGCCATGGGAAGATCTTGACCTCCAGGATGTCGTCCCAGAACGCCACAATGCCGTTTTTGTTTTCGTTGATGACTTCCTTGTTCCCGAGTTGGTCCCATATCGCTATGTGCACCTGAGCTTTCTGCTATTCAGGCTCCAATGCCCCTTACCAGCTAGTGCATGTTGGGAATCTTTGCCAATAGTGAGGTTGGAACTTTGTCACATGTCTTTGTATTTTGTTTCTGTTCCTTGTTTTTTCTTTTCGTGTTTAATCAGTGTTTCTTGTGTTCTGTTATCTTAACATCGGTTTGTTTGTCTTTTGTTTTCTTTTTCTTATCCAGGATTGTCACTATGTTTCTCAATGGTATTCCGGTATTCCTTCCACATCAACTGGTTCATGGTTTTGGGCCCTACATCAGGCCCCCACACACTCCGCCGCAAGAGGACAGTCCGTTGCGCAATTACACTCCTTTATCCGTGTCTCCATCCGGATCACCTCTTGCATGGGCTTTCAATTCTTTAGAGACACCAGACTTGCTCGATGATGTCCTTGCTGCTTTCCGATTGTTCTGGGAAAGGGAATCATCAAGTTTGGACTCCACTTTTGAAAATTCGGCGGATCATGAAGCGAGTGTGGAAGAGGAAATCTTTATGCTCGAAGAATAGTGCTGCATTTCAGTTGTTTCCGTTCATTTCATCTTTCATTTATCAACTGGAGTGTAATTCTTGACAGAATTTTATTGGTTTTAGTTTTATTTTTGGTTTTCTTTAGTTAAATAAGGTTTTAATTACCATTTGGGAGAATATTGTTGCAATATGAATGCTATTAAAAGGATTTATTTATATCACATTGCAATTTTCTTTTATGAGGAGGAGTTTTGGTTTACATGTCCTGGTTTTGAACTGTTTTTATTCTATTCTGTTGTCCAGAACATTGTTGGCTTGTTGGGGGTGCTTAATTTCTTAATTCAGGGTTATAAAAATTTTGGGTGTTCGATCGATCGAACGCATCTCGATCGATCGACCTTATCAGATAATCGAGCGCTTGAAGCGACCTCAATCGATTGAACCTTCGATCGATCTAACTCTCTCGATCGATCGAGACTGGTGTTAAAACGAGGCGTCGTTCTGAAGTTTTATAAAATTTCTTTTCTCTCTCAACCATCTCAATCGCTCGAGAACTGAGAAGCTCCCTCGATTTTTGGCCTCCCATATCGATATCTCGTGATTCACGAAGCTCCGGACTCCTCTGGCTGTTAGTAGCACTGCGGGCAACCGTCCCCTTGCGCGTCTCTCGAGGTGAGGCCCCTCGTTACACCTCGCAATTTTTATCTTTTCATTTGTGAATGGGGGTGCCCCCATCGATTGTTTTACTCGTTTTCTTAGAGTTTTGTGTGTGTGTGGGCTCTTTCTGTTCTCGAAAGTAGTCACCACACTTTCGCTGTGCTCGATCGATCGAGACGGTTTCGATCGATCGAACCCAGCTCTTTCTCAATCGATTGACAGAGTCTCGAGCGATCGAACTCTGTCCTTTCTCAATCGATCGAACGTTGTTCGATCAGTCGAACCCAAGCAGTTTCATTTGCTTTCTTCTCTTTCTTGTTTTGATTCTTATTTTGTATATCTTCTATTTTCAGGGCTTTACAATGAATCCTATCACGGGCTACCACAAATCTAAACCTCTAGATCTCACTATACTGGACCCCATACCCGATCATGGGTTCCGGAGTACCGAAGAGCGTGTGTGGTTTAGCCGCTCTTTTTAGACGCGCAAGGTGATGCTCGAGCGGCCATTGGAGTCTGTGTGGCTTGCCGCTCCATGGTTCCTAGCACGGATCCGACCCATGCCATTGTGGTACGACATGCTGATCCAGACCAAGAAGATCAATATCCATTGGGTCCGTGAAGCATGCTCTTCCATGATCAAGGATCCCGCGGCCCCGTTTACATACCGATCATTCTTTCGCGGGCGCGAGATCGTTTTCAGTCCTGCCACAGTCTCTGCAGCTCTGGGGGTTCCTGAGGTCCCAGACTGTTTCTATCCATCATTACCAGGAGCCCCAGAGATCCCGTCCACCACCATTATCCGTGAGCTTACCGGGGATGCTGTTCAGTTCTGGAACGGCGAGTCAAATATCGAGGATAAGTTTTTGACTGAGAATTACCACCTCCTCCACCTGGCATTGGTGAATTGTATTATGATGATGTCCTACCACGAGAAATTTGTGCTGTGGTATGCCCGTGCTCTGTACTCCATTGGGACAGGACAGCGTGTCTGTTTGTCTCGCTTATATATCGACTTCTTCGTTCAGCCCACGCGGTACATTGCCGCCAAGCGCCATCTGAAGGGCGCTTGGCCTATTCATAGGGTTATTGAGCGGGCCGGCCTAGTCCCGTTGGCCACAGATTCTATTATTCAGGCCTCGAGTCGATTTGGTGAGACAGCGGCCCGCCGTTCTGATGCTCAGAAGAAGAGAAAAGCCAAGGGTAAGGCGCCGATGAGGGTGAAGAGGAGACGTGGAGGCACGGACACTGAGGGAGCTGCTTCTGGGACGCCCACTGAGGCTGAGGAGCATGATTCAAATGAGGAGGACGATCCCGTTCAGGAGGTGGCACGTTTCGAGCTGAGACAGAGATCTCAGGCTCCAGCCCAGGGAGAGTCTTCATCCGCACCTCCTCCGACTATTCACGATTTACTTCTGGAGGAGAGGGCAGCCCGGATGAGACTCGAGGGCAAGGTTGATCATATTTCCTCGATGCTCACTGCTTTGCTGGTGCAGCTAGGGTTTGACCCTATCATACCTCCATCTTCCACACCATCTGTACCTCCACCACCTACTGCTGGCCCAACTCCATCTGCACCTACTGATCCCTCTACTACCACTCTACCGGTCGATCCTTTGGCACCATCGACATCAGCCGCACCCACTGCTTCGGAGACATCACTTCCACCTGCTCCTGTCATGGCCGACACATCTGTCACTACTACAGTTGCCACGACGAGCGATCCGGCTACCGCTACTACAGGTGTCGAGGGTGGAGTTATGGAGGCTCCAGATTTATTGATTGAGATTGTGTCTGATGTCCCCGATGATGGGTAGTTATTTGGTGTATTTTTTGTAGATTTTTGGACGTTATGGGTTGGTTTGGGATATGATTGTTGGTTTTGTTTTTGCTGGATATTTTTTGACACGGCTAGGTTACTGTGGTTTGGTTTGGCTGTACTTTCCTATCACTGCTGTTTTAGTTTATTTATTTTTATTTTTACAGTGATTGGTTATGTTACTATATATGGATCTTGTGCGTTATATTTCTGTTTATTTTACTTTTGATCCTGTCCGCTTGGAGATTGTCTGTTTCTTTACAGATTGTTATGTGCGCAGTTTTTACGTTGCTTTATCAGGTGATATCACTCTATCTAATTATTTGAAAATCAACTTCTGAGGTCATCTCAATTTTCAGTTGGGGGTAGGATGTAGATAGACTATCACCTGTGCATATCTATACTTAGCAATTTGTATCACTCCATCTATTGCAAATCTCCATTATAATTCAAAAAAAAAAAAAATTCAAAATTGCAAATTTTGAAATAATTAACCAAGTTTTGGAACTAATTTGGTAGAAAAATTTTGGATTTTCTCTCCTATTTAGCTGTTATCAATCAATGACACATTAATGTTAATCTCATCCTTTTATGAATTACATTCACGCGTTTTTCTAGTTTCACTAAGAGGAATGCATGTGTTGACTATTCTAGTATCCAAATCATGTGCACATGTTAAGAGTTATGCAGAAAACTGAAAATAGAGTTAATATGACTTTTATGCTTCAAGGAATAACTAGTGGAAACTAACAACCCTTAGTGAGCTTTTGAACCTAATCTTCAAATTCTGAGGGAATTATCACATTAATTCGAATTGTTTTTCTTGAATATTCTTGAAATTCGTTGATTAGTCTCAAAAATTCTTCATTTAGGCTGTTTATTAGAGGAGAACGTTCAGGATTTACCAATTAAAAACTCAATGAACACTGAAGTGCTAAAACTAAGAAGTTAAGAAAATGATTTAAGCCTTCGTTATTCATTCTTTACCTTTTTCATATACCTGTATCAACATCCAAGAATCTTCTAATCCCACAATGATTGAATATTGCCAATATGGGAGCCTAAAACCCCTCATCTTATACTTTAATCATTATAAACCTGATTGCACACCTAATGGGATTAAAAATTGTTGAGGTATGTGATGAGAAGGGAGCAGTTGTGGAAGTGATTGTATGAAAAGAAAATATGCAAGGAGATGTTGTAGGTTAAAAAAAAAAAAAAGGAGTAAACAGAAATAAATATATATGAAAATAGAGGATGGTTGGAATGAAGAAGAAATAAACTAGTCTCCATCACATGTCAAGGATGTGCAATTTCTTACCCCTCTTATCTTTATCTCACTAAATGAAAGCCGAATTGTCTAAGCCTTAATGATTCTTGATGACGTAGTTTGAATATGAAAGTGCAAGTTGAGTTATCCACGGTATTTCGTTCCTCTAGCAAGTAGTATTCCTTTCATGAGACTATAATACTCTAAATGTTCGTCCTTTATCGAGTGAGGTGTGAAACACTAGTAGCCAGAAAATCACTCTTATTAAAGTTTCACACCATGAGCGATCATTATTAAACCAGTTTCTGTGAGATGTTCATTTTGGAGTGTAACCCCATGTGAGAATTGAGTTGAAACTACAAATTCCAAGGGTATGATAGTCTAAACAACTCTAAACTAAGTTGGATGCATAGTTGTTGACTTCACACACACACGGATACATGAATGTAATGCATATGTATATTTATCTTGGTGACATGAGGAACATATGGATTTCTTCATGGTTTGTATGAGATTGATATGTTATGTGGAGCTAAATTGATAATCGAATGGGAAAGAATGTTTATAAGTTTTTCTATATCTTTTTGAGCTTAAAAATCTAGAATTTTGTGGGTAGATTCACTGCAAACCCTCACGAGACAACACTCGTCCACTAGGGAAACCTAGGGGTTTAACGGCTTGTTGTATTTGCTAAATGCAACCGCGATTCCTGCGATAGTGAGTTAGGGAGTTTCTTTCATTTTACTAGATTAGTTGCTTTGGTCTTATTTTTTGTTGTTGCTCTAGTCGTTGTAGTAGTAGTTAGCTTGTTTTATTTTCGCTTTATTGCTAGGGACTAGCAAATCGCTAGTTGGGGGTTGTGACAAGTGGGGGTATTTGTAAAATACAACCGCGCTGAAAGAGGAAAATACATTAGGAAAGTCTACAATTCCCCTGTTTATCTGCAGTTTGAATTACAATACCAGCTTTTACACAAATTGATTAAACTATGATAAGTGGTATTGTTTTAGTGATTATTTGTGCAGGTTGCTGCTGTTGTGTGCAAGATTGAGGAATGTTGATAAAAGGAAGTGCTTAGTACAGATGAAGACAACTCAAAGCTGAAATACAAGGTTCGAGCGATCGAGAAGGGTTCGAGCGATCGACTCTTCGATCGATCGAGTGAGTTCAAGCGATCGACAGTTCTGGAATTTCAATCGATCGAGAGTTGTTCGATCGATCGAAGATGTTTTTTTTCAGATTATTCGCGCATGCAGAAAAAACGGGGTTTGAACCCTAGCATTAGGTGTAGCTATATAAACTCATTTTATAGACGTCCACCAGGACGCCCAACTTTTGGTTCATCAGTTTTCATAAGAGAGAGGAGAGAGTTTTATGTTTTTGTAGGTTTTATCAAGATTTACCATTGTAGCTTGGATTTTTGAAGCTTAATAGTAGTTTCATCGTTCCAGGTTATTTCGTTTTAGTTTATTTACATTCTGCACTTATTCATTCATAGTTTAACCTTTGATATTGTAGTATTACATGTTAGATAATTAAAATCCTTGGTTTTCATAGTTTTCATGGAAAGTTTGCAAACAAACATGCCTTTAATGAACTCTCACGTAAAAAATAAATCTGAGACTTCCCAGATCATGTCTGAGTAGTCCGGGGTTGGGAAATCGCGATGAAAGCGTGATTTCAGACATCTGCCATGCAATATTTTCATTCCTGTGTTCGATCGATCGGACCAGACACATAGTCGAGCGATCGAAGATAGTTCGATCGATCGAGAGATGACGAAGTTCGATCGATCGAAATCGCGTCGATCGATCGAGACCTCAGATTCTTGAGAACATCTAATACAGTATTCCAAGACTTTCTGCTTTATTGATTCGTTATCAAACTGTCCCCATATGCTCAGTTTGTCAAAACAGTCTTTAAACTTTAAGCCTTAAGGCATTTTCTTTCAATATATTTTGCAAACCACCCTCAATGCTAATACCATTGTAGGTGAGAGTCTTAACTATTGAATTAAACCACCTTTGTGTATTTCAAACTTAATTGTGATGATATTGTCCCGGTCATGAAAGGACTATTGATTCTATATCCTTAGAGAAGTACGGGTACTGTAGAAGTTGCCCTCCGTTGAGCTTAATTGCATTTGCATGGTAGATGGCTGAGTCATGGCGGATTCGCGTGATCCCAACACTTTCTTTTATTAAGAAAAACCATTTCCAAATCTTGTTTTAGTTAAATAGCTAATTATTAGTTTATTTAATTTAGTTGCTTTTAAGTTTAGTAGTTGTCAATTGTAGAACTTTGTGTTCTACACTTCTCTTAAAATATTGAATTTTTATTTTTCTTTTAGAGTTTAATCTAAGTCAGTTGATTTTTATCCTTCCCTATGGGATCGACCTGGTCTTACCAGTTACTACTTGCACGTCCACCTACACTTGGGTGTTGCACAAGAGCGCACAAGATTATTCTCGTGTCACGCACAAACGGCATCGACGGTATTCCGAACAGAGGGAATAAGCCCCTCGTAGAAGACTTGAACTAATTGCCACTTAGGAACCTAATGATGTGGGCATGAGCGTAATAATTCTTTAAACTTTTCCCAAGTATCATAAAGTGTTTCCCCATCTTGCATCACAAAATTTGTTATCGATTTTCTTATTTGATTTGTTCTTGTGATTGGGAAAAACTTTTGTAAAAATACAGTATGTAATGCTTCCCATGTTTTTATAGTATTCGGCTCAAGTGATTGAAGCCAATACTTTGCTTTATCCCTTAAAGAGAATGGGAAGAGACGCAGTTTTAATTCATCATCAGTGAAATTTTGGATTTTTAACGTAGAGCAAATATCTTGAAAATATCCTAAGTGTTGATATGGGTTTTCATTAATGCGGCCATGGAAAGAAGGAAGTAGCGAGATGGTAGATGACTTTATCTCAAAGTGAGATGACGTCGCCTCCGGTAATTCGATACCTGCTTGAGGCGTGTAAGTCGTAGGAATAAAATAATCTTTAAGTGGAGGAGGTGGCGGTATATTAGGGTTATTAATGTTATTTCCATTGTTTTGATTATTTCCAATGTTGGCCATTGGAATAGGTTCTATGTTAATAAAGCGTGGTTTCTTTAGGTTTTTAAGGGTACTTCATATTTCGGACTCAAACGATGATGGTTTCGGAGTTAATTCGTCGTCTATGTTTAACCTAGTACTAGAAGTTATGTTTGAATACTTGTTAATTCTTAATGTACGTTCAAGTTCAAGATCGCAAGGTTTTAATTCCGGTTTACTTGAGCGTGTACCAAACATAAACTAAAAGAAAATAAACTAAAAACAAAAACTGACTCAAATAATAAATAAAAAAAAAAACAAATAGCAATCACGCAACTAAGATAACAAGCACTCAACTACTGTGATGCATGTAAAGTATCCTGTAATGCAGTGACCATGTCAATTCCTAGCACCCTGGGTGTCCTAGCTAATGCAGTGAAATTAACCCTAAACTAATGCAAATAGTGCATCACAGCGCCCTGAACTTACAGTGGTTTAAAGCGAGTTCCACAAGAAGCAATTTACTTGAATTTTTTTTATTGATTTGCGTAAGCTCCTTTGATGTGATTAGCTAATCCACTTGGAAACGTTAGAATTTTGACGACTCGAGAAACTACAAAATAAAATAAAAAGTTAGTAACTCAAAATAAACAGAAAAATAAGAAAAAGAAAACCTAATCTAATATTTACGAATTAACTAAACTAAGATCCTAAAACTAAAGGTAGTAAAGCAATCCCTGGCAACGGCGCCAAAAATTTGATCTCGTCAAAATCAAGATATAAAAGTTTGCTTTACTTATGCTTTACTTTCAAAGATTTGCAGTGTGGAAGTAAAGGTCGAACCCACAGATATTGAATACTACGCACTTTAAAGTTTAAAACCTAAATTTAGTTAATTAAGAAAAACGGATTTTGGATTTAATTTGAATTAAACTAATAACAATAAAAGTAAATCTAAATTATGAAAGCAATTAAATATGGTTTTTATAATAAGATTAAGGAACCTAGGATTTCAAATCCACCACTAGCATCATAATAAGGGTATTTATGAATTACTTTAGCTTATTAAGTTGGATGATAATGGGGAATTGTAGCTACAAGTCCAATTCCTCCGTCAAGAAAATAACTATGGTTCAAGCACCAACATAATCTATTTTCGGTTAGCACGAATTATTCCACACTAAACTAGGGTTGTGGTATAATCCGTCTAATCTAGGCATGGACTATTCGGATACTTGATAGCACAATTCAATTAAGCACCATTACATGTAAATAATCTATATAAGCACAGCAAAAATAGATCATTGAGCACATCACAGTCAAAATAGATCTAAGACAAGAATAAACTTTGAAAGTAATGAATTTAATCAATAGAAGCACGATTTATTTATAAAAATCCTTGGAACATGTAACTGTCATCCATACATAATAAAACTAAAATAAAAACATAAAATACACCCTATTACTTGACTAGGGTTTCATTGAAACCCTAGATCTTGGTTTAGTTGTCCATAGAAGCGGCGGATGGCAAGTAGTTGATGGAGGAGGCCATGGGAATCCTTGGTCTTCTTCTTCTTCTTCTTCTCCTTGCTTTCCTCCCTTTAATGGCTGAAAGTGTGGTTATATATTGTGTGTATAACAATTGCCAACCCTTTAATTGAAGTAAAATATGGTATATATAGATTTTACAAGTTTTGGAAGCTTTCCTAACCCGAAACGTACTAAAACTGTTTTATTTTGCAATCTGGACGTAATTAGGCAGTTTCGTTCACGTAGGAATCATCAGTAGAGTGAAATACGCAAGTTCCATTTTTGCATAGGTCGCTTGAGCGGGCCGCGCGAGCGCGATATTGGGACCTCACGCAAGCGATTTCCTGGGTTTCGCGCGAGCGGGTCGCGCGCGCGATGTTGATTTTCTTGCTTCTTTTGCTCTGCTTTTTCACCCCATTTATCTTGGTTTACTTGATTTCATCCAAAACCTGTCAGAAAATAGAAAACGAAGTAAAAATATACAAAAATAGGATAAAAAGGTACTAACAAACGTAAGTTAAGGAATATAATTAGGATCTGTTCTCTCCCGATCACTAACTTAAATCAGGAAATAGATAATCTTAGGCATATGGGTTCTGAGTCTATCCTCCCTGTCTTAAAATCTGGTGTGCAAAGCTTAAGCTAACAGATCATGGAATCGGGCCTAAACTGGTAAACCCTAACCTGGCTAAATTGTCTTGAGATAGATAAATAACTTGGCTTGAACACGAATGTCCAGGGCGCATTGACGTCGTCAGCTTCAAGAAGCTGGTGAGTATTAAAAACATAACTTTGAATGTAACACATACTCATTTACCATTTTCCAATTCTCATTTAATTCAATAAGTTTACATTAAGGATAGGAGTTCATTTTTTTTTATAGAAAACAACCACAATATCATTTGAAAGATATAATATATATATATATATATATGTGACCATGTATGAAAATAATGCACCATCTCATCTTACTGACTCTTTTCTCTCGACAAACACGACAACCCAATATCTCACACCAGTATCCTTGTAATACTCCGATAGCTACACTTTAGCATAGGGGTGCCAGGGAATGTCCAGTTTGCCTCACACTTTGGTCCGGGGTACCAGGGAGTGTCCAATGCCTCACACTTTAGTACCTAATCTGCCTCGCAAATACCGGAGGTAACCTCACGCAGTATCCAGACTCGGGTACCAGGGAGTGTCCGTAGGCCACACTTTAGCACTACCATGGGTGACGGGGAATGTCCAAGTTCGGCGTCACACACTTTAACGCTTCCATGGGCGTTAGGGAGTGTCCAGTTTTGCCACCGTTGCATTACAAAGATACTATCACCGCAATCTCAACACGTCACACTTTGGTACACAATTATCAGGGAGTGTCCACAACACAATCTCAACCACACACTATTTTCCACACTGACCATTACTCTTTTCCACACTGCCTAACATTCACACTCACCATGCATGTACAACTGACTCCACATGTATGTCATGAAACTTTAAACATAAAGTAAATCACTGAAATATAGAAACAACATGCATACGGGGATTGATAAGTCACAATACAATGTTTTAATCGTCCAAACATACCCAAATAGGATTCTGATTTGGTAAATTTCCCAAACAGAGCTTTAGAAATTCATAAAACATCACCAGAAACTGTCCAAGGTCACGCACGCGGGCTGCTCGCGCGGTCCGCTCGCGCGACATGCCCAATTTTTGTTTTCTCTTATAAAACTTTTCCAACTGCCAAAATACAGGAAGATCGCGCACGTGGTCAGCTCGCGCGAATCGCGCTCACGGGCCGCTCGCGCGATCTGCCTAATTTTCGTTTTTCTTATTAAAACCTTTTCTGTCTGCCTGAAAATACACGGCTCGCGCGCGCGCGGGGGGGTTGTAGCACCTAGAAATTTCCCACAGAAATTCCACGTAGGATTTAGAAAGATAGTGATGTCACCTTAATGACGGTTACAGAAGGTCCATTAGGAAACCTTAAGTAGGAACCCCTGTACTAGAATCCTTTAGTTGACGTCTGAACGACGAAACTATTTCTAACCCAGTGCCTATTAGAATAGACGTACACTCGACTTATAGTTCTAGTAAGAACTTAAAGAAGGACGTTTACTTAGGCACTTACACAGCCCCGTTAATAGTTACATCTACACCTGTCTTCATTTTTACTGTTGTATACACTAACTAAGACACTGGCACTTGCCTTAAGTACACAACCCAAGAATTGGACTCACACCATTTCTTGATGGTCACGTGGACCCCACACTTATCTACCCTTGGACACACACCCACTTCCACATGTGGGTACACATTGTGCACCCACCATACAAAACCAAACCCCCTCACATTTGCTTATATATATACACACTCCCTTCCCTCATCCTCTCATTTATCACCCTTACACTCCACAATCTGCCTATGCAGATTGTATAGAGAGAGAGTGACCGAGAGAGAGAGCTTGAGAGAGAGAACACCATCCCCCTCACCCTTGATCTATACACCAACACACCCCGGTTGTATACACCACCCCCACACTCCCTCTTTCCATTCCTCTCTGTACTCACACCCACATTACTGCCTAGACCCTAGAAGAGAGGAGGATAGACACAGAGGAGAGAGAGAAAAGACAGAACCAGAGAAGGAGAAGAGGCGCAGAGGAGAGAGAAGAAGGAGATCGGAGGTTTGAGAGAGAGTCTGAGACTTCCCTAAGGTAATCACACCCCCATTTACATATCTGACCATTTGCATGCCAACTAGAAGACCTTAGGACCGCATGCATGAAGACAAACAGAGCCCTACGCTCTGGTTCCCACTCCGACAGCCATTAAAGGACCACCTTGAAGCTTGATTTTCAAAACAAGACCAAAACCCCTTTTTATTATATCAATTAAACCCCAATGGTCCCAGAAAGAGCCCCTAAGAACAGCTTTTGGTTTAGACCACATTTGGTCGGCCATGCAAGCTGTTATTCTCAAAATACCCAAAAAAAGAATAATGGGATCGTAGGTGCCCTAATCGTGTGAACCCAGTGTTCATCTCCTAGTATGTTGTAGAGGACCTCGAGACGAAGCTAATGGCGTTGATCTCAAGCTTTTTGATGGAGAGACGAGGGAGATATGAAGAGAGAAATTTTCCGGTGAGCCCCGACTTTCCGGCGGCCTGGTCTCGCCGCAGAAGAAGAAGAAACCCGTCTGGGTTTCGGGTTATAAGACCCGGGTACGGGTCGGGTCTGGTTAGGGTTGGTCTGAGTGTGTAAGTGGTAGGGTCGCGGTTCGGGTTGTTTTAATAAAACCCGTGGGTCAACTTAAGTCGCACGATGTCGTTTTGACGTCGGACTGGCTTCGGGTCAGGTTTCGGGTTGGGGGTGGGTCGTGTTGTGTCTGTGATTGGGTTAGGATTTGGGTCGGGTTCAGTCTGGGTTTGGCTAGCGGGCTAGGTTAGTTGTGAGAGGAGTTAGGTCTCAGGTTGGGTTAGGTTTGACCCGGTTGGGTTGCTAGGGCGGGTTAGTTTGTGTCTATGGTTGGGTCATGTCCGGGTTCGGGTTTGGGTTATTGGGTAGGATTAGTTGGTGAGTATGAGTGGGTTTCGGGTTTGGGTTAGGATCAACCCTAATGGGTTTTGGTTTGGGTTTCTTTGTGTGAGCAAACGGGTAGTCCGTTTACCCATGGGTCGGTTCGGGTCGACCCGTCGGATCTGTGGATTTGTTTATTATTATTATTATTAATATTATTTTTATTATTAGTTTTAATTAGTTTAAAATTGATTTAAATTATTTTAATAATTGTATATGGTTTATAATTAATACCATTAATGTTTTGTATTATATAATATTATTTTAATATTATACATATCATTATTATATTATATATATTATATATTCATTATTTATGTGCTTAATATAAATAATAAATATCAGTTTTAAATAATTTTAAATAATTAATAAATACCTATATGTATTTATAAATTCTAGAAAATTAGGGTAATGACCCTGGGACTATTTTATTATATAATGTAAATTATAAAGCTATAATATTATAGTCTAGTATTTTTAAGGGGCAATTAGTGATAAATCTAAAATACAGAAAATATGGTGGTTTAAGTATAACTAGGAAAAGTTTTTAGAATTAGGTCCACACCTTAGTCTTTTGACAAAACTACCCTCAACATTGCTCTACACAAACAGTGTCAAAGTTCCTGCACCTCCGGCGACCTCGCCTGAGCTCTGGCGACCACTATCATGGCATCGCCTGAGCTCCGGCGACCTCGCCTGAGCTCGTCTGACCTCCGGCGAGCACCACCACCACCATACCAAACCCCCAGCGACCACCACCACCACCGGCCACACGGACCTCTGCAGTTCACCACCAATGCCACACTAGACCTCTCTCAATCTCTTCACAACCAAACCACCATAGCAACATAAAATGATCATAAAACAAGTTTCTGGAAGTTAATTCATCATATCACTGAAAAAAAGTTGTGAAATTTATGAAAAAAGTTGTGAAATTTATCAACAAAAAGTTGTGAAATTTCACAGAGTTCGTGAAATTTCACGAAACCACCACTACCACATCAGACCTCTGCCAATCATCACAACGACCTCACATGATCGATCTCTTCACAACCAAACCACCACATCTACATGAAATGATAAAAAAAATGTTTTTGAAATTTAATTTCTCATACCAATACCGAAAAAGTAGTAAAATTTTCAAAAAAAAAAAGTTGTGAAATTTCACAAAGTTTGTGAAATTTCACAAAAAAAAAAAAAAGTGTTCTAACTGGTGAAGTCCGAGAAAATGATACAAATCTCACCAGAATTGGTTGTGCGACCGCGCGATTTGGTTCGTGATTATGGTGGTGAAGTCCGAGAAAATGAGAGAGACAGAGGAGATCGTAGTGGTCTTCTGTATGAGAAAATGTTTCTTGATATATTAAGTTGTATTACACAAAATATTGATGAAATGCACAGGTTGAAGGATGAAAGTTTAGCTGAAGAGATACAAACACAATTACAAGATGGAAAATATCTTATTGTTTTGGACTACGTATGGGTGACAAAGGCCTGGGATGATCTCAAAGTTGCTTTCCCCAACAACACCAACGGAAGCAGAGTCAAGACAATGTGATGGAACGCGTCTATCAATGACGGTAATTGCTGGCCTTATCAAAAAGAGAGAGACAGAGGAGGTCGTAGTGGCCGGAGCTGCGATGGAGGTGGCCGGAGCTGCGATGAAGATGGCCGGAGCTGCAATCGCCTCTCTCTCTCTCTCTCTCTCTCTCTCTCTCTCTCTCTCTCTCTCTCTCTCTCTCTAACTGGAAATGAATGATAGGGGTATATTGGTCAACACTAGAAGTAGTTGAGTTTATCCCCAACAACTTCCACCAAATATATTCTTATCCCCAAATATTTTTTCCTTATGTATTATAACCAAATATTTCTCCTAATTTGGTATTTAATACCAAATTTCTATATTTTTAATAATTAATAAGGAGCTATTTTTAGAGTTTATTAATTATTTAAAATACCAAACGAGCTCCGAAAATTATGAGATAAATACTGGTAGTGTATTTTAATATCTAGTATTTAATAAAAATACTTCTAAATACTGATTCCTTTGTATAATTATACTTATGTATTTAAATCCGTTTCGGGTATTTTCTGATATATATTATCTTCAATAATTCATAATAAATAATTCAGGACTCCGAAAATTACGCGGTCAGTTTCTAGAGTCTTAGAATAATGTCTAGAACGTTCCATTAAAGTTTGGTGACTTTTTGACTCGGTCGAAAATACAGCCTGTCTTTTAGGGCCCGCATTAGTATAGTAAGTCCTGCATATTACCTCGTAAAACGCGACGGACTCCGATTTGAGTCTAGTCAATGGCGTTGGACTTAGATTGACACGTAGATCACTATTTTGAGGTTTATGACCTCATTTGGTAAAATTACCATTTTGCCCCTATAGTTGTACTCATACATTATTGTTGTTTATTCCGTTTATTGTTGTAGAACTTGACGATTATCAGCGTTCCGAGGATCGGTGACTCGAGGTGAGTTTCCTAACCTCACTCTAATCCTAATAAGACTAATATAAGATGTTTAAAAGCTACATGTATGATATTTTGTATAAGTGATAAGTTGAATTATGGTGTTACGTGTATTCTAATAATTAAAAGATTAGGCAAAGCAAGTTATGGTAGTGCTATCGCATACGTGAGCATGTCAAGGGTTTTATCTATATGTTTATCGATATCAAATCCATGTTATGTGATCCATGCTCTATATGTTACGTTTCTGCTGCATATTGTTAAATGCACGATTTACGATGTTGTTGACTGGAATAAATACGCATACTATGATAATAATAAAGAGAATAAAAGTGGTTTTGCATATGGGTATCGGTAGTGGATTCACTTGTATTTCATGACATGTGTTAGCATGCATTGTGTGAGAAAAGAGAGGCTTTTGATGAGAATGTGAATGAGATGAGATATGTGAATGTGAAAGAGATGTGATTTCTAGATTCGATGGATCAACGGCTGACGAGCCGGGTGGACATGAACGGTTAGGGTTCCTAGCGCGCCGCTCGCCGTTAAAGACGTCCGGTGATGCGCATACGTGGTTGAAGACGTCCCATGTATCGTTGAAGACGTCCGGCTAGTGCTCTAATATACTTCTCAGCCGTGTAGACGACCGGTGAGAGTATACACATGGTTGAAGACGTCCCATGTGCCAGTCTCATTGTTTACAGATAGTGTGCGCCGTGAAGACGTCCGGTGGCCTATCAAGGGAATGAGTATGAATTGGTTGTGATAGCATGTTATCATCCTTGATATACCGCGTGTTGTCAAGTGGTTGAGAAAGAGAAAGTGAATGACGAGATTGAGTTGATGAGTAAAAATGATTTGGTTCAAAATGATTTGGTTTGGAAAGTTTTGGTTTTAAAATAAAATGGTTTTGAAAAGTATCTGTTTGAAAAAGTAAGTGTCTATGAAAAGAGTTGGGGAGTGAGTTACATTGGTCATGCATTTACACGCACGGGATTATATAAGGAGAATGTATTCTATGATGTTATGTTTATATGTTTACGTGTCTTGTTGAAGACCTCTGCTATGCCTGTGGTGAGAATGCGTCTTTTGATAAGAGATTAACCATACCTTAAAGGATTAAACTATGACGTGAGTTGAGAGATGTTCTGTATTTATTGATTATTGTGCGGTTGAGACTCTCACTCAGCCTTGATCCAAGGCTGACGGTATGTTACGCCCTGGGCATTCGTATGCCCAGAGTGTTGCAGGTTTGGAGATAGATAGAAGAGTTCAGGATGCAGTACCGTGGAGCCAAGGAGAATAAAGCCTTGCCCAAGACCTGATAGACAGTTCCTCAAGATTTAAGATTATGTAAATTATTTACTATGGCCTCTTGTATTATAATTGAAGTTATTGTAACCCTTGTTTAGTTTCCGTTGCTGTATTTATAATCTGATAAGTTTAAATCATGTCTAAGCTCTAGCTTTACCCTTATGATTGCATGGTGCGGAGGTAGAAGGACAGAACGGTTAACAAACTAGTCACGTGTCTACGGACCCATAAAGGAAAATTTTTATTTTCCCTATTTTTGGCTTACTCCGGGGCGTGACAGGGTTTTAGTGGTATCAGAGCCTAGGTTTAGGCATTTACCGTTTGTCCTATACACTTTAAGTTATAAACCATTAGATCCTTTTTCCACTTATGAAGATACTAACATTATGATAGTTTATATTGGACAGGTTAGCATGGATCCCTTCTATGTCCCAGACGGGTTTGGAGGACATTGGGTTTACCCAGATCGTATAGAGCCTGCAGACCCAGAGTTGTACCGACAAAGGATTCGACGGAGTGCTCAGCAGCATTTGGAGGAAAACATGTGGCATGATGTACATGTATTAGGAATTAAGGAACCAGAGATCCTGCAGAGAGAGGCACATTACCGAGAAAACACCCTTAGACTTGTCCATCAGGAAGCAGCCAGGATGACTCATGACAGCTATGCCTGCCGAGTCATGACTTTTCGAGTTAAGCTGACGCCCCCACCAGGACCCGTAGGACCATCTTTTGCTATACCACTCCCGGTACCAGAGGAGTCCATAGTTGATACACCCTTGACCGTTGAGTCAGTCATGGGGACTGATAGGGAGGAGGATGATGATGGAGAAGTTCCGGCAAAGGAGACCAATTCTGTGGAGGATGCTGATTCCGCAGTCAATGTTGACCCAACTAAGAATGTGGGCAAGAAACCACCCAAGAAAGACATAGCTGAGAAGGGAAAGTCGAAGGTCGAGGATCAGGATGATTGAGGGATTCTGTAATAGGACTAGTAGACCATCTTTTGTGTATATAACTGTACTCAGGCATGTAACACGTAGTAGTAGTAACGTGTACGCCTTTTATGTACCTGTTGTTGGCACTATTCCCTACTATGTACTTACTTAGCGTACGCACTCTCTAATGTAAATGTTTTTGTAACTATGTTGCACTATGTTTAAATCTATCTATGGAAATCGTCTTTAACCCGACTTATGTATTATCACATGGATGTACTGCTTGCTTACAATTAGTAACTTGTATACTCTTAATCTATAAGAATGACTAATAAATCCCCGCGATTAGTTGAGCCATAGAAGTCACAAGTCTAAAATATAGAATTAGGAACTAATGTAGGTTCAGGGAGTAAGACTTGGAACAATTGGCAGTAACTCAAGGTTAGAAAGAATTAAGAAAGGTACCCCCTTGTCACTATAAAACTTTAAGATATTTCATTAATTAGCATTAGTACTAAGATAGTTTTCTGTGTTGGGCAGGCTAGCATAGAGCACCAGATAGAGTACGATGTTGCGGATGGACAGTGCAGAGTCACTTTGGAAAGACAGTTTGCCCCTCGAGGATTTGGTCATGTTAGCAACACCATCAGGAATAGAGTTTGCCAGAGTATAAGGAAGTGGACACATTGTTTCTTCCGTGAGAGACCTGCTCCAGAGTTAGCATATCATAGAGTGGTAGCCCCGCGCTTGCTGTCTGCTGAGATGGAGGAGATTCCTCATGCTCTTGGAAACCTGGCGATCCATGACCAGGACGAGCCACAACAAGATGTAGTACACTTTGTTACCCCTGCAGGTTCTGACGATGACTCAGATGATAATCCAGATGAAGACCCATTAGCAGAGCCTGAGATGATGGAGGACCCCGATTGGCCCCTAGTGCCAGCCTGGGATGCATTTATAGGTATCCCTCCGATTGACTTTCCACCATCCAGTGACTTAAGAGAGGTGACCTCGGACTCTGATGTTGAGAGAGATGGAGGATGGATTCTTAGCTAGTTCATCTTATGTTCTTATTCCACTTCTTTTGATGTATTCCAAATGGATAAAACTAGTATTCGTACTGTTGTTGTACCCTTTTATTTTCTGATCAGTAGTTGTTTACTTGTGGCTTAACTTAAAACATAATTGCATGGATGAGACAAATTCTTACTAATTGCTAATCTTACCTCTTATACATTTATTACTAATAAGAATATAGAATGGACCATTGGTTGATAGATATTTAGGCACGGACGAACTTCCTGAGATATACCTCGGAACAGTCAGCTCAGCCTAGAGTTTAGAAAGATTAAGGATAGGAATGCCTTACCCTTAATCCTAATAGTAGTTGTGACCCCGTTATATGTTAAGAAATCTCTGTTGACTCGATGAACCATTGCAGTTACTTCTTATGTAATCCAATAAGATAAGGTATTGACCAAATAAGTGTCAACTCGTAGGTATAACCCTTGCTAGCGTACACTATGGTTAAGAGAAAACGGAATGCTCAGAATCCACCCAATGGACCAGAGGATGTGATACCTCCAGCAGTAGATCCAACAGGATTGATAGGAGCCCTTGTCCGACGTGTGGAGCAAGCAAGCGACCACCTGGACCGCGTCATCAACAACGGAAATGCTCGTCAGACCGGAGATAAACTGCTTGAGAGATTTCGTGCACTTAGACCAGGGACTTTCACTGGAATAACAGAAGCATGGGAAGCTGAGCAATGGCTTCGTGATATGGAACGAATATTTCAAGCCCTTGAATGCAACGAGACTGAGAAAAGACGTTTGGCTGTTTTCCAATTGACGTATTCGGCAGCCGACTGGTGGGAATCTGTCGAAGCCACAGTGGGCGAAGGTGTTGCAAGGAGAATGACATGGGAAGCATTCAAAATGAAATTCCTAACAAAGTATTTCCCAAGGACGGAGAGAAACAAGAAGAAAAAGGAATTCATAGAGCTAATTCAAGGCAACATGACAGTACAAGAATACACGGCAAAATTTGAGAGACTATCGCGATTTGCTCCCTATATGGTAGATACTCAGCGAAATAAGACACTGCAATAATACGAGGGACTTAACTTGGATATTCAAAAGACAGCAGCAGTATACCTCAACCAACCATTCGAAGAAATGGTCGAGTTAGCCACACAATTGGAGAACATAGCTCTGAACAGCAAGAAACTAGAGATCCACCAACAAGGAGGAAAAGATAACTGGTATCAGGCAATCAACCCAGGAGGAAGTCGAAGAGACAATCAAGTGTCACGGGCAACCGCTCGAATGCAGTCTGCAATCACCGGAGGAAACTCTGAACACACCCAGAATCATAACAAGAGACAGCAAATCAGTGACAGAAAAGTTAGTCAGACAGCCGTTCAGACACACGCAAAGCAACGTGATATCTGCTACAACTGCGGAACACCTGGACACCACTCCAAAGATTGCAATGCACCAAAACAACTCACAGGGAAACAGGTGCGGTGTTTCAATTGTGGAAAGACTGGCCATGTACGCAAAGTTTGTCCCGAACAAGAAGTTCAGAGCCATGCTCCACCACCACCACAGAAATCCAGAAAGATAGCTCGCAGATCAGTAAATCAATCCCAGCACTGAAACAGAATAGAAGACCGAAGGTACCATACCCACTGCCAAAAACTTTGAATCTTATATGGGGATAGTATTACAAGATGTTTGGAACACTCGAGAGAAAGATATGAGGAAGAGCTGATGCATTTCTAGGAAATCAGACCCCGGAACAGTTGACAACAACTTATGGTCCGATAGACCATTTAGATTGATAAGAGCGCCTGAGTTAGTGTAGAACGACTAACCTAATGGATAAGGATTCGTATAATTTTAGACCTAGCAAACTCTAGATTTCGAGGACGAAATCCTCACATAAGGTGGGTAGAGATGTAGCACCCAAAAATTTCCCACAGAAATTCAACGTAGGATTTAGAAAGATAGTGACATCACCATAATGACGGTTACAGAAGGTCCATTAGGAAACCTTAAGTAGGAACCCCTGTACTAGAATCCTTTAGTTGACGTCTCAACGACGAAACTATTTCTAACCCAGTGCCTATTAGAATAGACGTACACTCGACTTATAGTTCTAGTAAGAACTTAAAGAATGACGTTTACTTAGGCACGTACACAGCCCCGTTAATAGTTACATCTACACCTGTCTTCATTTTTACTGTTGTATACACTAACTAAGACACTGGCACTTGCCTTAAGTACACAACCCAAGAATTGGACTCACACCATTTCTTGATGGTCACGTGGACCCCACACTTATCTACCCTTGGACACACACCCACTTGCACATGTGGGTACACATTATGCACCCACCATACAAAACCAAACCCCCTCACATTTGCTTATGTATATACACACTCCCCTCCCTCATCCTCTCATTTATCACCCTTACACTCCACAATCTGCCTATGCAGATTGTATAGAGAGAGAGTGACCGAGAGAGAGAGCTTGAGAGAGAGAACACCATCCCCCTCACCCTTGATCTATACACCAACACACCCCGGTTGTATACACCACCCCCACACTCCCTCTTTCCATTCCTCTCTGTACCCACACCCACATTACTGCCTAGACCCCAGAAGAGAGGAGGATAGACACAGAGGAGAGAGAGAAAAGACAGAACCAGAGAAGGAGAAGAGGCGCAGAGGAGAGAGAAGAAGGAGATCGGAGGTTTGAGAGAGAGTCTGAGACTTCCCTAAGGTAATCACACCCCCATTTACATATCTGACCATTTGCATGCCAACTAGAAGACCTTAGGACAGCATGCATGAAGACAAACAGAGCCCTACGCTCTGGTTCCCACTCCGGCAGCCATTAAAGGACCACCTTGAAGCTTGATTTTCAAAACAAGACCAAAACCCCTTTTTATTATATCAATTAAACCCCCAATGGTCCCAGAAAGAGCCCCTAAGAACAGCTTTTGGTTTAGACCACATTTGGTCGGCCATGCAAGCTGTTATTCTCAAAATACCCAAAAAAAAAGAATAATGGGATCGTAGGTGCCCTAATCGTGTGAACCCAGTGTTCATCTCCTAGTATGTTGTAGAGGACCTCGAGACGAAGCTAATGGCGTTGATCTCAAGCGTTTTGATGGAGAGACGAGGGAGATATGAAGAGAGAGAAATTTTCCGGTGAGCCCCGACTTTCCGGCGGCCTGGCCTCGCCGCAGAAGAAGAAGAAACCCGTCTGGGTTTCGGGTTATAAGACCCGGGTACGGGTCGGGTCGGGTCTGGTTAGGGTTGGTCTGAGTGTGTAAGTGGGTAAGGTCGCGGTTCGGGTTGTTTTAATAAAACCCGTGGGTCAACTTAAGTGGCACGACGTCGTTTTGACGTCGGGCTGGCTTCGGGTCAGGTTTCGGGTTGGGGGTGGGTCGTGTTGTGTCTGTGATTGGGTTAGGATTTGGGTCGGGTTCAGTCTGGGTTTGGGCTAGCGGGCTAGGTTAGTTGTGAGAGGAGTCAGGTCTCGGGTTGGGTTAGGTTTGACCCGGTTGGGTTGCTAGCGGGTTAGTTTGTGTCTGTGGTTGGGTCATGTCCGGGTTCGGGTTTGGGTTATTGGGTAGGATTAGTTGGTGAGTATGAGTGGGTTTCGGGTTTGGGTTAGGATCAACCCTAATGGGTTTTGGTTTGGGTTTCTTTGTGTGAGCAAACGGGTAGTCCGTTTACCCATGGGTCGGTTTGGGTCGACTCGTTGGGTCTGTGGATTTGTTTATTATTATTATTATTATTATTATTATTATTATTATTATTATTATTATTATTATTATTATTATTAGTTTTAATTAGTTTAAAAATGATTTAAATTATTTTAATAATTGTATATGGTTTATAATTAATACCATTAATGTTTTGTATTATATAATATTATTTTAATATTATCTATATTATTATATTATATATATTATATCATTATTATTTATATGCTTAATAAATAATAAATATCAATTTTAAATAATTTTAAATAGTTAATAAATACCTATATGTATTTATAAATTCTAGAAAATTAGGGTAATGACCCTGGGACTATTTTATTATATAATTTAAATTATAAAGCTATAATATTACAGTCTAGTATTTTTAATAATTAATAAGGAGCTATTTTTAGAGTATATTAATTATTAAAAATACCAAACGAGCTCCGAAAATTATGAGATAAATACTGGTAGTGTATTTTAATATCTAGTATTTAATAAAAATACTTCTAAGTACTGATTCCTTTGTATAATTATACTTATGTATTTAAATCCCGTTTCGGGTATTTTCTGATATATATTATCTTCAATAATTCATAATAAATAATCTAGGACTCCGAAAATTACGCGGTCAGTTCCCAGAGTCTTAGAATAATGTCTTGAACGTTCCATTAAAGTTTGGTGACTTTTCGACTCGGTCAAAAATACAGCCTGTCTTTTAGGACCCGCATTAGTATAGTGCCCTACATATTACCTCGTAAAATGCGACGGACTCCGATTTAAGTCTAGTCAATGGCGTTGGACTTAGATTGACACGTAGATCACTACTTTGAGGTTTATGACCTCATTTGGTAAAATTACCATTTTGCCCCTATAGTTGTACTCATACATTATTGTTGTTTATTCCGTTTATTGTTGTAGAACTTGACGGTTATCAGCGTTCCGAGGATCGGTGACTCGAGGTGAGATTTCTAACCTCACTCTAATCCTAATAAGACTAATATAAGATGTTTAAAAGCTACATGTATGATATTTTGTATAAGTGATAAGCTGAATTATGGTGTTACGTGTATTCCAATAATTAAAAGACTAGGCAAAGCAAGTTATGGTAGTGCTATCGCATACGTGAGCATGTCAAGGGTTTTATCTATATGTTTATCGGTATCAAATCCATGTTATGTGATCTATGCTCTATATGTTACGTTTCTGCTGCATATTGTTAAATGCACGATTTACGATGTTGTTGACTGGAATAAATACGCATACTATGATAATAATAAAGAGAATGAAAGTGATTTTGCATATGGGTATCGGTAGTGGATTCACTTGCATTTCATGATATGTGTTAGCATGCATTGTGTGAGAAAAGAGAGGCGTTTTATGAGAATGTGAATGAGATGAGATATGTGAATGTGAAAGAGATGTGATTTCTGGATCCGATGGATCAACGGCTGACGAGCCGGGTGGACATGAACGGTTAGGGTTCCTAGCACGCCGCTCGCCGTTAAAGACGTCCGGTGATGCGCATACGTGGTTGAAGACGTCCCATGGATCGTTGAAGACGTCCGGCTAGTGCTCTAATATACTTCTCAGCCGTGTAGACGACCGGTGAGAGTATACACATGGTTGAAGACGTCCCATGTGCCAGTCTCATTGTTTACAGATAGTGTGCGCCGTGAAGACGTCCGGTGGCCTATCAAGGGAATGAGTATGAATTGGTTGTGATAGCATGTTATCATCCTTGATATATCGCATGTTGTCAAGTGGTTGAGAAAGAGAAAGTGAATGACAAGATTGAGTTGATGAGTAAAAATGATTTGGTTCAAAATGATTTGGTTTGGAAAGTTTTGGTTTTAAAATAAAATGGTTTTGAAAAGTATCTGTTTTAAAAAGCAAGTGTCTATGAAAAGAGTTGGGGAGTGAGTTACATTGGTCATGCATTTACACGCACGGGATTATATAAGGAGAATGTATTCTATGATGTTATGTTTATATGTTTACGTGTCTTGTTGAAGACCACTGTTATGCCCGTGGTGAGAATGCGTCTTTTGATAAGAGATTAACCATGCCTTAAAGTATTAAACTATGACGTGAGTTGAGAGATGTTCTGTATTTATTGATTATTGTGTGGTTGAGACTCTCACTCAGCCTTGTTCCAAGGCTGACGGCATGTTACGCCCTGGGCATTCGTATACCCAGAGTGTTGCAGGTTTGGAGATAGATAGAAGAGTTCCAGATGCAGTACCGTGGAGCCAAGGAGAATAAAGCCTTGCCCAAGACCTGATAGACAGTTCCTCAAGATTTAAGATTATGTAAATTATTTAGTATGGCCTCTTGTATTAGAATTGAAGTTATTGTAACCCTTGTTTAGTTTCCGTTGATGTATTTATACTCTGATACGATTAAATCATGTCTAAGCTCTAGCTTTACCCTTATGATTGCATGGTGCGAAGTTAGAAGGACAGAACGGTTAACAAACTAGTCACGTGTCTACGGACCCATAAAGGAAAATTTTTATTTTCCCCATTTTTGGCTTACTCCAGGGCGTGACAAGGGTGGGTCGCGCCCGCGAGTTTCAGCAGTGTCTTCGTCTTCTTCGCTGAACTTTCCCCTGTGGTCTTTTAACCCATTTTGCAAATCCAAAGCATATAGGACATATAATGTATGGATCTCTTCAATTTTTCACATGGATTATGAATCCATAATCAATTTTACATGAATTAAACTATAACTCTAGAATCTAATGAAAGACTAAAAGATGACAAAACTTAATTTCCTATAAACTATTTCATATGGATGAATTATGTCTTAAAACTTTAAACATATCATCTATGATGTAATATCTTTCATAATCAATTCTAAAAATAAGTTTTGGTTAAGGTTTGAAAAGTTATGATTTTGAAGTTCAAGCTTCCATGGACGAAATTAGCAATGGTGGTTCATCTTTACATAGACACAATCAGTAACTAAGCATAGAATTACATTTAGAGTGAGTTTAAAATACTCACTAAGATTAGAAGAGTAGAGATTGTTGAGAAAGAATAGAAATATAAGGAACCCAATTGAAGCTTCAAGCTATGGATGATCAAGCTTCTACTCTCTCTCAATTTCTGAAATTAAACTCTCAAACTCTTTCTCTTTTCTCTCTGTGTATCTCTCTCTCAATTGAAATGTGCAGAATGTGTGCTAGGTGTGAGTATAAATGAATATATATATATAGGCAAATCCTGGAACTTGGAGGCCAAGTCCCTTCAACCAAACACTACCAATTTGATTTCTTTTCTTTAGCTAATTTCATATATACAAAACATACACAGCACATACGAATGATCCTACAATGTTTGAAGAGGTGTTAATAGGCTAGTAGGGGTCAAGATAGAAATGTTTGGGAATTTCAGCTTATGGCACAACATCAACACACTCAAGGCTAGTCTATCCAAACAAGGCTTTAACAATGATTAGTTTCCATAATTAGAAATAAAGCAAATGTCAAATCTTGCTTTACATCACTTCCAAAATCTGTGGAAGTTTAGCACAGCGCGGACAGTTTTGGACATAAATTGGTATTTTCGCGGCGTGGTGTTCACCACAAAAATACAAAAAAAATTCATTTTAACGTAAGAAATGGTTTTCTGGTTTTTTTATAAAAATAATGATTGAGTCGAAAGCAAACATTTCCACCGTTTTGAAATACAGTTTTAAAATCCAACACAGGTATCACTAATTTCCATAAAATTGTAGTTTGACCCCAATAAGAATTTTAATATGAATTCAGACAAGAAATAAGATTCCACATATGAGAATTGTAATTAATAACAGCAGACAATACATATCGATTTTAAATATGACAATGCAAATGCAGATTAATTATGGAAATGTCAATTCAAGATTAAATAAAAATGCAGGTTGTTACACATATCTATCCAAAAATCATTAAGATCCAACCGTTGGAAGTATGGTTTTTTTATCTTTTAAAATCTAGTCTGCTCTCTGTAATTTATGAGAAACAGTCACTGTTTTGGTCTATTCTCATTGATTTTAACTTAAATGGTTTCCTAGTGCTTTAGGACTCAAATTATGTTTTGAATAATGATAATTAAGTCTAAATCTAAAGGCTAAGTGGTCCAAATTAGTGAAGAGTTCATAGTTCATCCTCATTCATGTTTACATCCATGCATTCATCTATGTATATTGATGCTTGTTGTTAGGATCTAGCTCTAGGTTATCTTATCCCTAATTGAACCTAGTTGTGAGTTTCTTGTAATAATGTTGGGATCATGCTAACTTTATATGGACATTGCATTGACTCCTAGTTGAGATTTGTATATCTATAAAGGTGATATGTTCTCAACTAATTAGAAGGAATTCATAAATAGGTCAATTTTTTCCATGCTTGATAGATTTAAATTAGAATCTCAGGTTTGATTAATTGATATCTTTTGATTAAGGCATGTGTACTAACCTTTGTTTTGTAGCGCATTCAAGGTACAATTTCTCAACCCCTTCTCTAGTTTAATTTACTTTCCTTGATTTTAATTGATTTTTGACTTCATGTGCGACACCTTAGACTAGGTTTTGCCTTATGTGTATATGTGGTATAGAGACCATTTCTTAGGATTTATTTGTATGCATTGCGCCTTTCCCATTTTGCGACTGGATCCCGGGTAAGTTCTCTAGTTCCCTACTTGCACATCATTTTGCTTGCTACTTGAATTATGTGGCTTATGAATGACATTTTACCGTTAGCAATTTTGCACCCTTTTGACATGCTTGTGATATGTATACTTATATCTATGCATTAATTGAGGGCATGCTTAGATTATTAATTCGATTAAAAGGATGATGAGTAGAGGCCTATCACGAGATAGGATAAAAGGGGGTGTTTTAGTCTGCCGGGCTCCTTCCCCTTTCATTCCATAATCCCCGGACCCAGATTATCTTTGGTTTTGCAAAAGATCAGTTTGCTTTCAAAATGGTTTCTTAATTTCCATTTAAAAATTAAGTGGCGACTCGTATTTGAATTTGAATTTGAAAAATGTTTTAAAAATAAAAGTGGGCCCAAATGCCGGTATCCACAGCGGGTAGCCTTGGAGGCTAAGGATACTGCTCTAGTCGTGGAAAAAGACAAGGTCAAGGGCTTGGCTCTGGGCCTGGGTGTAGCGCAGGCAGATTTGGCGACCACCTTGGCTGATCTGGTGGCTGCCTGGGCCAACTTAGTGGCAGCGGAGGCTCGGGAGAAAGCTTTGGTAGAGACGGTGGTGGCTGGATCTACCGATGAAGCATTCGACAATGGCTTCTTTCAGGGCTATGAGGACCTGCAAAGAAGGTTGGCTCGAGATCATCCTGAGTGGGACATCTTGTCTTATGAAGGGATAGACTCAAACTATTGGGACGTGGGTCCCTCCATTACTGAAGGTTCTACTATTGAGGCTGGACCGGCTGAAGATGTTGCTCCGAGTGGGGACTCTACCCGAGGAGGAGAGGCTAGAGAAACCGAGGAGGTGGTCATCGTGGACGACCCTTAGCTTCTGAACTTGTTTTTTTTTTTTGGGAAGCTACTACAACTGCCCCCAGGTATTATACATATTTGTTTCTTTTGTTAATGAAAAGTCCCTCTATGGCCACCTTTTGTACCAACTATTTTTGCATTTTTGTACTTTGTATGCCTGTGTTTATAATTACCTGAGCCCAACCGGTTGTAAGTCCCACCGAAACCATGCCTTAGCAAAAGTTTTTAGGACTGTGACTGGTGAAGAATACTTGGTCTTCCAGGGACCTGTACTTACAAACTTAGGTTTGAAGGTCTCATCCAGTATAGTGTAGGATTTTTTCCTATTACTACCCGGACAGTTTCTCTGGGCACTATAGGTACCTAGCAATGTTCTGGAATTCCCAGCCCTATTAGTGCTCGGTGTGGTTTCCTGTTTTAGTCCAATATCCCCTGCCCCCCAAGCTTTTGCTAAGGCGGGCATTGGTAGAGGGAGTAACCGTAGGGAACCAACCTAGAACGTTGGTAGTTGTAGGGTCTTTTTAAGCTTGCTATCATTAGCTATCTAGGGGGATTGTTCCCCATCGTCGGTTATGGACCTAAGTAAAGCCGGTACCTTGGGTGTGATTTCGAGGTCTTTTGTGCCTCTAATGTGATCCCGAGGTCTTTTGTGCCTCGGGTGTGATCCCGAGGTCTAGGTCTTTTATGCATCGGGTGTGATCTCGAGGTCTTTTATGCACGGAATACTAAAAGGGAACATTTTTTTTTGCAACAAAATAATTATCTTTTTTCCTTTCAAAAACTATAATAATTGCTCAGAAGAGATACAATTTCCTAACCGACGCCAATTCATTCTTATCCATGCATTATTGAAAGTACTTGCAAAGGTGCTGCACGTTCCAAGGGTGAGACAGGTCCTGACCATCTAAAGTCTATAACCAGTAGGTTCTCAGGCAATTGACTCGGATGACCCAGTAGGGTCCTTCCCAATTTGGACCCAACTTCCTATGACTCGGGACCTTGGTCGACTGGTTTACTGCCCTAAGGACCAGGTCTCCCACTTAGAGGTTGTGGTGCTTGACTTTGTTGTTGAAGTACCGAGAGACCCACTTCTTATAGGCTACCACTTTCAAATATGCCCGATCCCTTTTCTCCTCTATCAAATCGAGCTCCCCCTTTAAGGGCGTCCTCATTGCTTTACTCGCTGAAATTTTCCACCTAGTATGTTAGTAATTCGAGCTCCGTGGGGTCCACTGCCTTGAAGCCATAGGTAAGGGAGAACGGGGTCTCCCCTGTGGCCACTCAGGGAGTAGTACGATATGCCCACAGAAGGGTCGGTAGTTCTTCCAACCAAAGTCACTTAGCACTCTCAAGTCTAGTTTTAATCGACTGCAAAATTGTTCGATTCGTCACTTCAGCCTATCCATTGGCTTGAGGGTTTTCAGGAGAAGAGTAGTGATTGGATATACCATAGCCTAAGTAGAATTGCCTGAATATCGGGATGTCGAACTGCCTATCATTGTCACTAATCAGGAGCAGGGGGATGCCGAATCTACTGAGAATGTTTTTCTCAACGAAGCTCTCCATCTTTCTCTCGGTGATCGTTGCCAATGCCTCGGCTTCTACCCATATAGTAAAATAGTCCACAGTAATGATGGTGAATTTGACCTGGCCTTTAGTCATAGGAAGGGGTCTGACTATGTCAATGCCCCATTGGGCGAACAGCCAGGGGCTGAGAATTGGGGTTTGAGATTGTGCTAGGCTATGGATCATATTGGCATGCCTTTGACACTTGTCACACCTTTTGATGTACTCCTAAGAGTCCTGAGCCATCGTCGGCCAGTAAACCCTTGTATCAGAGCTTTACAAGAAAGCGCCCGACCTCTAACGTGGCTTCCACACACCCCATTATGGATTTCATATAAGATTCCTTAAACCTGGGTGGGGTGAACGCATCAGAGATAGGGGATAGAGAACCCCCTTTTATAGATCATGCCATTAACGAGGTAATATCTGGCCACCCGGCATTTTACCCATTGAGCATCATCTTTTTCATCCGGTAAACTTCAAGTTGTGAGGAACTTCATGATCGGATCCATCCAGCTGGGCCCTAAAGCGACCGGTTTGACCTCCATGCCTCTTGAGTCGACCACACTGGGCTTGGGTAAATATTCTATCCTTATCCCAGGTAGGTTTGACTCAGAAGATGAGGCGAGAAGGGCTAACTGGTCGGCCCTCGTATTCTCTTCCCTCGGGATTTATGTAATGCAGAACCCCTTAAACTTCTTTAAGGCTACTCAAACAAGGGCTAGGTAGGCAATCATGTTGTCTTTCCGAGCTTCATACTCCTGATTGATTTGATTGACTACTAGTTAGGAGTCACTGTACCCCTAGATTTGTTGCACGCCCATTGAGTTGGCTAACTGTAGCCCGACCAACAAAGCTTCATACTCGGCCTCGTTATTGGAGGCTTGGAACCCGAACCTTAGTGCATAGTCTAGCTGGATTTCGTCGGGTGTGGTCAGGATGATCCCTGTCCCACTGCCCTATTTATTGGAAGACCCGTCCACATAAAGTACCGAGGTCGGGGTGTTAAGACTTTAGACCGGGCAATAGATCAGGCGGGTTGAGCTATTCGATCGGGTCTTCTGGTTATGTGAATTCTACAAGAAAGTCTGCCACTGCATGCCCCTTGATTGTCGTCTGAGGATGATAGACTACTTTGAATTCTTCCAACTCCAATGCCCACTTAACGAGCCTTCCAGATGTCTCAGGCCTACTCAAGATCCAACGGAGTGGCTGATCCATGAGGACCACAATGACATATGCCATAAAGTACGGGCAGAGTTTTTGAGAAGAAGTGATGAGAGTGAAAGCAAGTTTTTTGATGCATGAGTACCGACTTTTCGCGCCTTAGAACGCTCGGCTAGTATAATAAATCAGGAACTGTATCCCGTGCTCCTCGCGGATGAGCACCGAGCTTATCGCTGAGGGTGACACCACCAGGTATAAGAACAACTCCTCCTTTAGTATGGGTGTTGAGAGCAGAGGGGGTGACGTTAGGTACTTCTTGAGTTCCTAAAACACCTCATCACACTCTTCTAACCACTAAAAGGCTTTATAGAGGATTTTAAAAAATGGTAGACACCAGTCGATAGCTCAGGAGACGAATCTATTTAATGCGGCTACCCGTCTTGCCAGACTCTGTACTTCTTTGGTCAACCTGGGCAACCACATGTTAATGATGGCCTGAATTTTTTCAGGGTTTGCCTCGTTTCCCCGTCTGCTCACTAAGTGTCCCAGGAACTTCCCTGACAAGACTCCAAATGTGCACTTAGCCGGGTTCAACCTCACCCGGTATTTTCTTAAGATGCTGAAGACCCCGACTAGGTTTTCAAGATGGTCAGACTTGTCTCGGTTTTTGACCAAAGGGTCATCGACGTACACCTCTATTGACTTCCCGATCAAATCTCTGAACATGCAATTAACTAGGCGTTGATAAGTTGCCCCAGCATTTTTTAGGCCAAAAGGCATTACCTTGTAATAGCATGTCCCTTGGTCAGTGATAAAGGAAGTCTTCTCTTCGTCCCTGGGATACATGTTGATCTAGTTGTATCCTGAGTAGGCATCCATGAAAGAGAGAAATAAGTGACTAGTCGTGGAGTCCACAAGGAGGTCTATCCTAGGCAGGGGATAGAATCCTTGGGGTAGGCCTTGTTCAGGTCAGTGAAGTCCACACATATTCTCTACTTCCCATTGCTTTTCTTGACCAGTACCATGTTTTCCAACCAGTCAAAATAGTGGACCTCTCGGATAGACTTCGGCTTCAAGAGCTTTTCAATTTTGTCACGCACTGCTGCTTATCTTTCAGGGGCCATGCCCCTCCTCTTCTGCTTGACCGGTCGGGAGTTCGGGTCGATGTTGAGATGGTGGGAGATGACTCATGGGTTAATCCCAGGCATGTCTTCATGGCACTAGGCGAAGACGTCCTGGCTCTATCGTAGGAATTGGATCAGCTTTTCTCTGAGACTCAGATCCAGGAGAGTGTCAATGCTGACGGACCAGTCAGGGAGTTAGGGTTCCAGCACCACTTGTTCCAGCTCTTCCACTAGGCCTACTTCATCCCTCATGTCCCATGGGTCTATGTCCTGAATGTTCAACAATTCTATAACTGCTTTTCTGCGCAAGGAGCTGACATAATAGCTTTGAGCGGTTGCTTGGTCTCCACGCAAGCTTCTGGGACCCAGGGGGGTCAGAAACTTGATAACCAGGCCGTATATCAACACAACTATCTTGGCCTTGTTGAGTGTCGGCCTTCCTAGGATGACATTGTAGGTGGACGAGGCTTTTACCACCACAAAGTTTGTAAGTATGGAGACCTACTAGGGGCAGGTCCCCATGAGAATTAGAATCTTGATCGTACCAAGCGGTTGTATGCTAGATCCATTGAACCCTACTAGGGGAATGGCTACTGACCAGAGCCAATCCCTTAATATCCCAAACTGATCGAAGGCTGAGACAAACAAAATATCTAAGGAGTTGTCTGTGTGCACTAACATCCTTTTGACCACAGAATTTACTATAGAGAGCGACACCACCAACAGGTCATCGTGGGGGCAATGCAGATCCTTTACATCGTTGGATAAGAATGTTAGAACGTTGATCGGTAGGGAGCTGGCTAGCTGGACATGTAGGACATCTGTTTAGGATGCCCGAGCATACCTCTTCCGCCGACTATGAGTCCCCTCTTCCCGATTTTTCTCTAGAGATCACTTTGATTTGACCGAGGGGTTGAGGTTGCTCGAGAGCTCGGGCGTTCGGTCGGGGGTCGCCTATCTATGGTGACGAACTCGGTGAGGTGTCCTTGCTCGATAAGCTTCTCAATAGCGATCTTTAGCTTAAAGTAGTCCTCTGTGTCGTGACCATGATCCTTGTGGTATCGGCAAAATTTGTCCCAATTTCTCTTCTAGGGCGGGCTCTTCAGCTTCGTCAATTGTTTAAGTTGTCTCTGAGTCTCAGCAATGGCCATAACTTCGTGGATAGGCCAAAAAATAGATGTGAAGGAAATCGGGGTTTGATTCCGACCGCCTCTCTACTGATCATGCCTTGGCTTATTTCCCAAGTCCTTCTCAGAACCTTTGCGTTTGTATTTGGATTTTGGGGACTCATCTCCCGCAAAGTTGGCACACTTGGACTTTAGGAATTCCTCTGTATCAATGCACTTTTTGAGAGTTCAACCCTCTCTGAGAGTTCAACCAAGGTGGCCAGTCAGTCATGGTGAAATAACGTGGCAACCTTGGTGTGTTGTACTCCTGAGCAGAAGGATGTGATCGCAACCCTCTCGTTCAGGTTGCGAATCTGGAGCTTTTGCTTATTGATATGGTCAACATAATCTTTGAGGGACTCTCCCTTGCGCTGCTTGACAACCAACAACTGGGTGTCCAACTATGATCAGTCGAGCATTCCTACAAACTGACTAACGAAGAGTTTACTCAGCACTTTGAAGTTGTCGACCGTTTGGGGTTTTAGTACGTGGAACCACTGCACGGCCGGACCTTTGAGGGAAAAGGCTAGGCAGAGTAGCTCGTCGGCACTAGTAACTAATGTCATCTGAGCCTTGTAAGTCTGGACATGATCGACCAGACTTCCTGAATCGTTGTAAAAATCAAGATGTGGTTATTTAAATTTTTGTGGGACAGGAAATCCTATGATCCGAACGGTAAACGGCGATTGGGTTTCGATGTTGATGTGGTCATGACTTGGCTTGCAACTTAGTTTCTCGATCTATTTTTACAGGGCCTCAATTTGGGCCCTAACATCCTCCTAATCGATACTCTGCTCTGAATCTTGGCAATAGGTCGGGTCGGATGAAGACGCCTCCCCTTCTAAGTGCATCGTTCGTAGAAAAAGGTTTGGCTACGACTCTAGTTAATCGTATACCTAAGATTGCTTCGACTTTTGGCCGAATGATCCTGGGATGACTCCCGGGTTTGTCGCTCTTGCCCTTCCCCTCTGGCAGCACATCTCTTATTGATGATGTCTCTAGCGTCCCTTTTGGGATTTAGATTGGCCCAGGCTTGCTGCCTAGCTTGTATAGGATTTCGGCCATGCTCATTATTCTCGAGCCGCTTAACCTCCTGGGGGGACGTTGGTGTTGTATACGCATGCCATCTTGTACGCCGGGGTACCGGACCAGGCTCATCGCTCCCGAACTGCACCCCGGTCTGCAGGGGCTTGTTGTATCAGGCCAACAGGGCCTCGATCTACCATTGGGTCTGGCGCTAGCCTTATAAAGCTATTGTGACTTGTTTGGGAGTCATGGAGACCAATGAATGATTGATTGGTAGATCCGCCTGATCCAACGGCTGAATAGTCTTCTTGTTTTTGTGAGGAGCCATGACGATCAGCCAAGAGATTTGTTTTTCTGACAAAATCTGTCGAGATTTCCCATAGACGGCACCAAGCTGATGATGCCAAAATTTGGGTAAGAACAAGAAGAGTTGTTGAAGGAGAGAGAGAGAAAAGGAGTTTGTATGTGGTTTGGCCTCGTTAACTAGGAGACCTACGTCCACGTTGTGTGTCGGGGCACTTCAGTAACAGATCACCGGTGGCCCTTGGTGAACCAACAAGGAAGACGGTACTACCAGAAAAGCGGCCGGGTGTATGCGTATGAATGTTGTGTATGGCTATTATATGGAATAAGAATGCTATCCCCTCTAACAGGGGTGAGTGATCTCTTTTATAGGTCCAAGAGCCTACTCGTACAAGGAATGTAAATTGATTAGGAAGCACAATCCTAATTACAATTGATTAGCACAAATCATGGGGTTTCCTAAGTGGACTACAAACAACTTCCCTTTCTATTAGCTTTCTAGCCGAGATAGGAAACTGTCGGGAGACTTACGGAACAAAGCACGAGACATGCCCGGGCAGTGCTTACCGGGCAACGAGTTCGTAAGTAGGCCTGGGCTGTGGGCTTGGACCGGGTGGTTACAGCCAAATAACCCGGGATTGTTGAGTAGCAAGCGCCCGTTCCAGATGACTTGGCATTGACTTGCTGAGGTGCCGTAGATTGACTTTGACCTGATATTTTTGTACCTATCACTTTCCACAATTCCATAAGGGGTCATGTGGGTTTGGTCATATCTAGTCTCCAAGGATCACTAATTTGGAAGGAGACTTGAAAGTTAAGACCACATTCCTCAAGGATCATATATTTGGGAGAGGAATTAGGAATAGTTTAAGTTTAATTGAGATTATGAACACCAACTCAACAAATGGTGCAGTGAATTCATCAACCAATTATGATCAAGGATTTTTAACTAAATCATGGTCCATTGGAATTGAATGAGACTAATTGGAGAATGTTCATAACTCATTTATGTAGCACTACAATTGTTGTTTTGGTAAAATTCCATAGTAAACATGGTTTGGTTTTAGAATCCATGAACTAGTTACTTTCTATCTAAAATTTTAGAACAGTAATTCCATTTTAAACTAAGTAGATCAGAGCCTTAACCAAATTCTTTTGACCTAAAATAATTTTTTCTATATAGTTAAATGTGTTAAGGAGATCCCCTAAAAAATTTGGAGTCATTCGGATTTATTTACTATTAGTAAAAAATAATACCAAAACTTTGGACAGAGAGTTGTTAAGTTCTAAGTGATGTCTAGTCTTCGTTCAATTCCTAGCGATTGGACCGTTCGATCTTCCATTTCTTATTGAGTTAGGCACTAGACTCGCAGAGGCACAACATACTCAATAATCATTAAGATCAAACCATGGGAAGTATAGTTTTTCTATTTTTTTTTTTTGACTGGTTCTCTATAAATTCTGAAATTCTGTTACAGTTTTGATAAATTTTGTAGATGATGACATAAATGACCTTTTCATGACCTAGAACTTAAACCATGTTTTAATAATGATTAATTGAACTTAAATCTAGAGGCTAAATGATTCAAATTAATGAATAGTTCATAGCTTATTCTTGTTCATGTTCATGCATTCATCCATGTATGTTGAAACTTGTAATTAGGTGTCACGCCCCGATATAGCATAAATATGGAAAGCATTTAATTTCCTCTATGGACCTGTAGGTCGCGACAGTTTGAATGATCGATTCCATCCCAAACGTCGAACAATATAATAATATAAATCAGAGTATGAGCAACCAAGGCTTACAAATTTCTTTTTCAAATTAATAATTATTACCGTATGTGATTACCTAAAGGCACAACCCGCCTTGAAACAAAATAATAATAATATTGATTGCAGTCATCCATATTACAAGTTCAGTTCATTAACTAAAGCAGTAATTTTAAAAAGTTTCTCTTCATGAGCAGTTGTTCTCAATTAGCATAGTCGTACGGTCCAGCCTGATTATAATCTGAAAAGCCTAGACACGAATGTCCAGGGCGCATAGATGTCGTCAGCTTTAAAAGCTGGTGAGTTCTAAGAAACATGTGCTCATAATGTAAAAACATACTCACTTACCAATCATTTTCTTATAGGTTTCATTTACCAACAGGTTAGAAATATAGTAATGAATTCAAATTACAAAACATTATAGATAACGTCATAATCTTCAAGATAATAAAACATGTAACCGTGCATGAAACAATGCAACCATTCTCATTTCACCGACTCTTTTCTCAAGACAACACATCAACAAACTCTTTCACTCCAGTATCTTGAAATACTAAGGTGACCCACTTTAGTACAGAGGTACCAGGGAGTGTCCAGTTTGCCTCACACTTTAGTACGGGGTACTAGAGTGTCCAATTGCCTCACACTCTAGCCAAAACAACAGATGCCAGGGAGTGTCTAGTAGGCCACACTTTAGCACTACCACAACTGCCATGGAGTGTCCAATTCGGCGTCATACACTTTAACGCTACCATGGGTGCTAGGAAGTGTCCAAGTTTGTCACCGTTGCATTTCAAAGATACTCTAACCGCATTCTCAAAACATCACACTTTAGTACACAAATACCAGGGAGTGTCCAAAAACACAATCTCATCCACTTACTCTTTTCACACTGACCATGTATGTAAACTTAACTCACATGTATGTTAATACAACTCTACACATAAATGTAAATCATTGGAAGAATAGCGTACGTGCGAGAATAAACAAGTCTTTAATCACTCCTTTATAACAAAACATAACAAACAGGATTCTGAGTTAGTGTAATTCCCAAACAGTACCTCAAAAACCCATAAAACTTTATCCAAATAGTTCATTAGCAGAAAATAGTCAAAAACCAGAAAAGGCCAGATCGCTCGCTCTGGCCGCTCGCGCGATGTGCCACTTTTTCGATTTTCTTGTTAAAAAATTTCCAACTGTCAGAAAATACACAGGTCGCATGCAAGGGCCGCTCGTGCGAGGTGTTGCTCGCACGGGCCGCTTGCGTGATCGTGCACCCGAGTTTGTGCTAAGGCTTCATCTTCTTCATTGTGACTCCCCTGTTTTTAGTTTTAAGGGTCTTTTTGGCCCATTTTAAAATCCGAGAGTAACCAAGCCTTATAGTATATGTTTTTCTTCATTTTTCCGCAAGGATTACAAATATGTGATTGGATTAATGTGAATCAAAATGTATCTCTTGGATTTTATGAAAATCCGAGAGGTGACAAAACTTCATTTTTAATATATGTCGCGGTGTGAATGAATTATGCTCTAATACTTTAACCATAGTTTTTATATACTATAATCTTTCATTTTTATCTATCAAAATGGATTTTGGCTAAGGTTAGGAAATCCATGTATTCAAGCTTGAGCTTCCATAAATGAATTAGCCATGGAGATTTCAATTCTACATATACAAACAATAATTAAGTAATGGAATTACATTAGGAGTGAGTTAATAATACTCACTCTGATAAGGATTGAAGTAGTTGTTGAGAACAAAACTAGAATTAATAATCCAAACTTCAAGCTTTCAAGCTATGGAGATTTAAGCTTTCTCTCTCTAAATGATATTTTTGTAAATCTTTCTCTTTGTCACTGAAACTCTCTATTTTTCTCTTTGAATTTTAGTTGTAAAGTGCAGAATGTGTGTGTAATGGAGAGATGTGTGATTTATGTAGATTTTTTTTTTGCTGAACTTAGAGCCCAAGAACCATCACTTATACTCAACAAATCCTTTTGATTTACAAATTTCTGAATAATTACATAGTTATACATAAATTATACATACATATATACACCTCCATAATTTGAAAGGGTGGTTTAGCTTAATAGGGGTCAAGTATAAAGTGTTTGGGTATTTTAGCTTAAGGCCCAACAATAACATACACATGTATGGGATTGCCAAACATGGCACAAGTCTAAGAATCATTTTAAGTGTTTGGAAAAACAACTTATGGTACTACAACTATACATGCACAAAATGCATTCCCAAACAATCTTACCCTATCATTAGTTGCCTTAAATGAAATTAAAGCAAGAGTCACTTCCTAAATGATGGGAATTCCCAAACTGTGGGAGTCCATACGCGGCGCGGACAGTTTTCAAACATAAACTGGTATTTTTTGCGGCGCAGTGATCATCACAGAAATAAAAAATTCATTTTAACGTAAGAAATAATTTTCTAGTTATATAAAAATATAATTTGAGTCAGAAATAAACATTTTCACCGTTTTGAAACACAGCTTTGAGATTCCAATGCAGGTACTCTTGAATTTATAAAGAATCACAATTTGACCCCAATTAAAGAATTTTAATGAATGAAAGCAAGTATTGTAAAATATGGAAATTCAAATTTGAATTTAATTGAAATTACAACTTGTTACACCCTTCCTCCCTTAAATAGGATTTTGCCCCCGAAATCAAAACTAACTAGTCCTGAAACAACTCTGGGTACTTCTTCCTCATCTCAGCTTCGACTTCCCACGAGGCTTCATTCTCATTATGGTGATTCCACTGAACCTTCACCAACGGAATATCCTTATTCCTCAGCATCTTGATACTCTGATCTAGAATTTTCACAGGTCTCTCCTTATAGGAAACGTTATGACTCGCCTCAATATCATCGAAGCTAACCATATATATGTGAGAGATCTCGTATGTATTTTCTCAGCATACTAACATGAAACACATTGTGAACCCCAGACATCTTTGGTAGTAGTGCGAGTCGATAAGCCACTTTCCAAACATGGTCTAAAATTTTGAACGGTCCGATGAAATGCGGGGCCAACTTCCCTTTCCTAAGACCAAAACGTACTACTCCTTGGGTTGGTAAAACCTTAAGAATTACGTGATCTCCAACACTGAATTCCAAATTTTTTCGGCATCAATCGGCATAACTCTTATACCTGCTCTATGCGGTTCTCATCCTTTCCTTGACCAGATAAATATTTTTGTTGGTTTCTCTAACCAAATCTGGTCCCAACAATTCTGTGTCTTCGACCTCTGCCCAACACAACAGAGAACAACATGGTCGTCCATATAATGCTTCGAATGGAGCCATCCCAATACTCGTGTGATAACTATTATTATAGGTAAATTCAACCAAAGGCAGGTGTGTCTCCCAAGATTCTTCAAAATCGATAACACAAGCCATAAGCATATCCTTCATGATTTGATTAACACGCTCAGTTTGCCCATCCGTCTGAGGGTGAAAAGCAGTACTCATTTTCAACGAGGTTCCCATAGATTCCTACATACTTTCCCAAAATCCAGAAGTAAAACGTGCATCGTGGTCTGACACAATTGACACAGGTGCACCATGAAGTCACATAACTTGTTGTAGGTACATCTGGCTCATTCTTATCAATGGATATGTCATACTATAGGAAATGAAATGTGCCGATTTAGTCAATCGATCCACGATTACCCAAATGGCATCATGGTTCTGCTATGACCGAGGCAATCCTACTACAAAATCCATGGTTATGAGCTCCTACCTCCAACCTAGAATTGGTAGCAGTTGCAACAATCCCAAGGATCTCTGATGTTCGGCTTTGACTTGTTGACATGTCAAGCATTTGGATACAAATTCGGCCACGTCCCTCTTCATGCCTTCCCACTAGAAATTTCTCTTCAAATCTTCGTACATTTTTGTTCCTCTTGGGTGAACTTTAAATCTGGACTTATGTGCTTCTTCCAGAATCTCCTTTCTCAGCTCTCCACAGTCTGGCACACATAATCTATCCCTGCATCTGTATCCTCCATCACTTCCCACTTTTCATTCTATCGGATCCTTCTCCAATATCTTCACAACCCATGTCTGAAATTTCTCGTCTTCTTTCTGTGTTGTTATAATACGGTAGATAAGAATAGGCTGTAAGATAAGACATTCAAAAAGTTACCCTTCTCCTTCCTCGGTATTCTACACATGGAACTAGCCAACGTCTCCAATGCTCGCCATCTCTAACCATCAACGAGGTGATTATTTCCCGAGTTTGTCGACTCAAAGCATCAGCGACCACATTAGCTTTACCAGGGTGGTATTCTAACATGAAGTCATAATCTTTAATCAACTCCATCCATCTATATTGTCTCATGTTTAACTCTTTCTGTGTGAATAAACATTTCAGACTCTTGTGATCAGAGAACAAATCAAACTTCTCGCCATTGAGATAATGTCTCCAAATCTTGAGTGTAAATACTACTATCGCTAATTCCAAATCATGAGTGGGGGAGTTCAACTCATTCAGTTTAACCTGTCTAGATCCATAAGAGATAACTCTACCATCTTGCATAAGTACACACCCTAACCCTTGATATGACGCATCACTGAAGATAGTGAACTTCTCATCAGGCTTGGGTATGGCTAGTACCGGTGCTGTGGTGAGTCTCTCTTTCAAGTCTAGAAAGGCGCGCTTATGCTTCTCTGTCTAGTCAAACTTCTGAGCTTTCTTAGTCAATCCAGTCAATGGTGTGGCTATCTTAAAGAATCCCTCGACAAATCCCGGGTAATAACCCACAAGTCCAAGAAAACTCCTAACCTCCGTGGTGTTGCTCGATCTAACCCAGTTTGACACAACATCTGTCTTAGATGAATCCACAGAAATTCCATGAGACGATACCTTGTGTTCCAAAAATTTTACTTCTTACAACCAGAACTCACACTTACTGAACTTAGCATACAAGTGGTGGTCCTTAAGCGTCTGCATCGTAATCCATAGGAGTTGTTTGTGTTCTTCTGTTGACTTAGAATAGATCAAAATATCATCTATGAAGACGATGACAAACTGATCCAAATAAGGCTTGAACACTCTATTCATTAGATCCATAAACACTGCCGGGGCATTCGTCATTCCAAACGGCATTACTAAAAATTCATAGTGACCGTATTGGGTTCTGAAACCAGTCTTAGGTATGTCTTCCTTTCGTACCCTCAACTGATGATATCATGACCGTAGATCAATGTTGGAGATAGTTGTAGCTCCCTGTAGTTGATCAAATAAATCATCGATCCGAGGTAAGGGATACTTATTCTTGATAGTCACTTGGTTTAATTCTCTATAGTCGATACACAGCTGAAGTGTTCCATCCTTCTTTTTCATGAATAATACTGGTGCTCTCCAAGGCGATGTACTTGGACATACAAATCCTAGGTTCTCAAGCTCTTGAACTTGTTCTTTCAATTCTGACAGTTCTTTAGGGGCCATTCTGTAGAGAACCTTAGTGATTAGTGCGGTGCTTGGTATAAGTTCAATACAGAACTCTATATTTCTCTCAAGCGGTAAACCAAAAATGTCTTGAAATACCTCCTCGAAGTCCTTGACTACAGGTATAGACGACACCGTCATTTATGTACTAATGATTAGGGGTGTACGCGGTCGGTTTCGGTCGGTTTTTTGTGTATTTTAAAACCGACCAATAGGTTCGATTTCGGTCAGTTTTGCGGTTTCGGTCAGTTTTTCGGTCGGTTTTAGCTTGTACATGTATTTTATAAACCGACCAATCGGTTTTTTGGTCGGTCGGTTTCGGTCGGTTTTTAGTTTTTTCGGTTTTTTTGTTCACCCCTACTAATGACTTTGATGTTAGCTGAGCATCTTGTGAGGAACATATCTCCCGAAGGGTTACATTAGAAATCAAAGGATTGATTCCCATTGTCGGAGAATGTAATTCTCTTCCTCGCACAATCCAACTTCTCTTGATTCTGAGTGAGCCAAACCATTCCTAGGATTATGTCAAACTCTTTCATCGATAGAATAGTCAACCTTGCTGGGATCTCATGGTATCCTAATCGTACGGGACAATCCTTGCACACATGTCCTAACTTGACTGTGGCTCCTAATGATGAGGTAGCCTTCAAAGCTTTTTCTAAATGGTGGGGTAAAATTCCCAATCTATGAATAGTCTTAACAGATATGAATGAAAGTGCAGTACCCATATCAAATAAAACTTTAACATGGGAGTTAAATAGAGTTAGTACCTTCCACCGCTTGCTGATCGAGCTTAGTTTCTTCATAATTCCCCTCTTCATAAGCAATCTCATCATAGTCAGCAGCATCCAAAATAATAGCATTCAGGCGAGTCTGACTCTGCTGCCCATAAGTCACTTGCTTAGGAGCAGTGCAGTACTTGCTTATGTGACCTGGTTCACCATAGTTATAATAGACTATACTTTGCTGAGTAATGTGCCTCGGTGCCTTGCAGTCTCGAGCCAGATGATCGGGGTCTCGAGCAGTGCACTATTTCCTTTTCCCACTTGAGGCTGAGTCGGATAGGTGTTAGTTTGGGGTTTCTTGCTTCCATCAAAATTCTTCTTCTACCCTTGGGTACAATACATTGGTTGCTTATTCCCAATATTACCCCTTTGAGGCAGCCGGAAGTCAAATTGCTTATGGTTCACTCGAGCATCTTCCTCCAGATCAGTGGCCAAGCCAACTAGTTCTTCAAACGACTTATCCATGTGGCCGAGCGTTAAGCGATGAATCTGCAGTGTCAACCCTTGGTTACTTATAAACGTATCTTCTTCTTTTCTATATCAACCATATGGGGGGCAAACCGAGACAGTCTTTTGAACTGAGTGGTATATTCCTGCTCCGACTTAGTCCCCTGAGTCAAGTTCATAAATTCTTTCTTCCTTCTATGCCTTTCAGTAAACGGGAAGTACTTATCCAGAAATCTCCCTTTAAACACCGTCCAAGTCATTACCATAGCAGCTTCATTCCCAATAGTGGCTATTTCCGAGTCCCACTAGTCTGCGACAGCATCGGTTAATTGGAAGGTAGTTAACCTCCTCTTATCCATTTCATTGCACTGAACAGCTTCGAACATGCAGTCCATCTGTCTCAACCACTATTCTGATTTCCAGGGTTCTACAGTCCCTGCATACTATTCGAGCCTTAGTGCACGGAATCTTTCTAGTAGCTTATCTCCTGTCTGGCGATCACGTTGATTTTTATTTGGATTTTTGATCCTCTTGAGGCGACTGACGAAAGCCTCAAACATCCCTGAGGGACCAGCATCCAAAGGTGCCTCCTCAATCAAGTTCTTATTCCTCCTCGGTCTCCCAGCCATACTATATATATCATAGCGATAAAAGAATGAGAAACACAAACTCAAACAGTAACATAAATAAGTTTAAGCAATAACAATATCAAAAGAAGAGCATTTTCCATATATATATATATATATATAACTTCTCGTCAAGTAGATACAAAAAGCGCGTACGATTAGTTCAATGCCTACCCTATCCATATGGGTTAGGATGTACATCATCCATGCAAGAGTTAATGCCAAAAATGGGGTCATTACCCTATACTCAGATGCATGTCATTACATTTGCAAAAAGAGGTAGGGTATGAGTCAATATAGTTAATATATAAGGTTATATCTAAGTGATCAGTCATCTCCATAGGCGACCATCAGTAAATTCAGCGAGTTAATAGGGCAAAATCGTTGAACATGAAATGGGCCCACCATATCAAAAACACTGCCTTGTGAGACCGATGATGAAGCATGCCTCGGGGCATCCATCTCAACCGACATCTCCTTAGGCAAAACCAGCTCAAGTGCCAGCTCCTCCTCGAGGTCAGCAGCAGAGTTATCTAAGCCCATGCTGTCCTCCCCCTCCTCCTCCTCATCATCCTCTAAAACAAAAGGGCCCACCTAGAAAACTCCATCATCAACGTCCTCTGCGATAGGAACTATTGGCTCTGCCGCAGGAATGACAGGTGGGGGCATATCTAGCTGTGCAAGATGGGTGTGCACAATCAGAATCTCAAGGGGAATGTAAAAAAGCATCACTATTAATGAAGCGAACCATCTTTATCAATCCCAAACGCTGAGTCTCAATGAAATATAAAAGCTCCAGTCGAATGCGAGGCAAATAGACCAATCCTATCACATGAACCTGGTGCCATAACTCTAGTTGTACTGTTGTCGCCACCTGCTGCTCTATTGCGGCGTGATAAAGTCCTGCAGAGGCCAGTACTATTGCACCCTGGGTGACCCAATGTCCCCCGAACATGTCTGGTACAAAGAGTGGCTGAACTGGATCCATACCTGACAAAAAGGCACTAACTTATATCAGGGCTAATCTTAATAGAAATAATTTTAGGCGTTTGGGTTCCGGGTTTATCTTCCTGTCGTATCATCGGGTGTGCAAAGATTAAGCTAGCAGAATGTGGAATCGGGTCTATACTGGTAAACCCTAACCTAGCTAAACTGTTCCGAGATAACCTGGCTCTGATACCACTAAATCCTATCACGCCCCGACGTAGCATAAATATGGAAAACATTTAATTTCCTTTATGGACCCGTAGGTTGCGATAGTTTGAAGGATCAATTCCGTCCCAAACGTCAAACAATATAATAATATAAATCAGAGTATGAGCAACCAAGGCTAACAATTTTTTTTTTCAAATTAATGATTATTATAGCACGTGATTACCTAAAGGCATAACCTGCCTTGAAACAAAATAATAATAATAATATCGATTACAGTCATCCATATTACAAGTTTAGTTCATTAACTAAAGTAGTAATTTAAAACAGTTTCTCTTCATGAGCAGTTGTTCTCAATTAGCGCAGTTGTTCTCAATTAGCATAGTCGTATGGTCCAGCCTAATTATAACCTGAAAAGCCTAGACACGAATGTCCAGGGCACATCGATGCCGTCAACTTTAAGAAGCATGTGCTCGTAATGTAAAAACATACTCACTTACCAATCATTTCTTATAGGTTTCATTTACCAACAGGTTAGAAATATAGTAATGAATTCAAATTACAGAACAGTATAAATAACGTCATAATCTTCAAGATAATAAAGCATATAACCGTGCATGAAACAATGTGACCATTCTCATTTCACCAACTCTTTTCTCTCGACAACACATCAACCAACTCTATCACTCTAGTATCTTGAAATACTAAGGTCACCACACTTTAGTACAGGGGTACCAGGGAGTGTCCAGCTTACCTCACACTTTAGTATGGGGTACCAGGGAGTGTCCAGTTGCCTCACATTCTAGCTAAAACCATAGATGCCAAGGAGTGTCCAATAGGCCACACTTTATCACTACCACGGGTGTCAGGGAGTGTCCAAGTCGGCATCACACACTTTAACACTACCATAGGCGCCAAGGAGTGTCTAAGTTTGTCACCGTCGCATTTCAAAGATACTCTAACCGCATTCTCAAAATATCACACTTTAGTACACAAGTACCAGGGAGTGTCCAAAAACACAATCTCATCCACTTACTCTTTTCACACTAACCACACTGACCATGCATGTAAACTTGACTCACAGGTATGTTAATACAACTCTATACATAAATGTAAATCTCTGGAAATCAAGAATAGCGTACGTGTGAGAATAAATAAGTCTTTAATCACTCCTTTATAACAAAACATAACAAACAGAATTCTGAGTTAATGTGATTCCCAAACAGTACCTCTAAAACCTATAAAACTTTATCCAAAAAGATCCTTAGTAGAAAATAGTCAAAAACCAAAAAAGCCCAGATCGCTCGCGCAGGCCGCTTGCGCGATGGGTCGCTCGCGCGATTTGCCACTTTTTCGATTTTCTTTTTAAAAATTTTCTAACTGTCAAAAAATACACAGGTCGCGCGTGCGGGCTGCTCGCGTGATGCTCGCCTACATGATCGCGCGCTCGAGTTTTTGCTGAGACTTCATCTTCTTCATTGTAACTCCCCTGTTTTCAGTTTAAGGGTCTTTTTGACCCATTTTGAAATCCGAGAGTAACCAAGCCTTATAGTATATGTTTCTCTTCGTTTTTCCGCAAGGATTATGAATATGTGATCGAATTAACATGAATTAACATATCTCTCAGATTTTATGAAAATCCGAGAGGTGACGAAACTTCGGTTTTAATATACGTCGCGATGTGAATGAATTATGCTATAATACTTTAACATAGTCTTTATATTCTGTAATCTTTCATTTTTATCTATCAAAATGGATTTTGGTTAAGATTGGGAAATCCATGCTTTCAAGCTTGAGCTTCCATAAATGAATTATCCATGGAGATTTCAATTCTACATATACAAACAATAATTAAGCAATGAAATTACATTAGGAGTGAGTTAAGAATACTCAATGTGATAAGGATTGAAGTAGTTGTTGAGAACGAAACTAGAATTAATAATCCAAACTTCAAGCTTTCAAGCTATGGAGATTTAAGCTTTCTCTCTCTAAATGATATTTTTGTAAATTTTTCTCTCTCACTGAAACTCTCTATTTTTCTCTTTGAATTTTAGTTGTAAAGTGCAAAATGTGTGTGTAATAGAGAGATGTGTGATTTATATAGATCTTTTTTTTGCTCAACTTGGAGCCCAAGAACCATCACTTATACTGTCACACCCGTTCCAAAAATTTATAGTTTAATCATGCATGATATGAAATTTTATGAATTATCATTGATATATGATAATTGAGGATAAGTGGTTGACTGTGGTCAACGGTAAGGTGTCAGTGAGGACACGAGAATATGGAAGTTCATATTGCATAATCATGAGTAAATGACATTTATGTGATTTAAATGTTATTTGACTTTATCTGGTATTTGTTGAATAGTAATTATACCTGTGTAGTATAATTCTGGTAATTTGGATATGATAGTATCATTTTGAGAACTGTGGTGAGAACGTGAGAGATGTGTTAATTAAAAAGGTAGGTTGTGTAGAGATTTCACAGAATATAATTTTCGGACGTTATTTTGGACCCAAACGAAACTTAGTCGGAAACTTTTGAAATTTATAGTTTTCACTCGTAAAGGCATAAAATGGACGCGTGCGAAGTTTCGAGAGATAATTAGAAGTTTGAGAAGCTTACGGGGAGGTAAACGTAAATTCCCGAAAGATTGCCTATAAATAGTGAGGATGAGATTCATTCTCATCCAAACTTGCCAAAAATATCTAGAGAGAGGAGAGAGAAAGGAGATTTGGTTGCTCCGGACTTTGCGACGCCGATCGACGACCGTTCGTCCGTCAGATTTTCTCCAGATTTCAGATTTGAACTCGTGGAGGTAAGACCTACGTTTTGATACCACTTAGGTCATGTTTGGCCAAGTTTTGTTAAAATCTTAATTTTGGACTTTTGGGAAAAATCAGGTAAAACTTGTAGGAATCGTACCAAATTCGAAATCCGACGATTATTTATTCTCCTAGTCAATCCTTCAAAGTTTGAAGAGATTCGCACGAGGTATGAATTCTAGATCTATGAAATATATGGATTTTCATGTTTTGGACATCACTTTTGATATTCTTGGATCCAGGCAAAATTCATGTGTTAGTTAGGCCCGTTAATTATGCACGTGAAATTATGATAAAAGCATGTATAACTGTTTATGTGAGCATGTTATGTGTCTACTTGGGTCAAAGGGGAGTTTGGTGCAAATTCATGCCGGAGTAAGCTTCTCGATGTTTGAGAATTTTGGTAGCGACGGCTACTGTGCATGGTTGTAGGCTTGGACTTGCCATGGCACTTGTGGGATGTAATGGTTGTAGGCTTGGACTTGCCATTGACATCGCGGTTTAAGGCTTGGACTTGCCGCTACCGGATGAATGCGTACCACTCACCCTAGAGACTATTCTTATGTGTTTTAGATGCTTAAACCATGAACTGTCATATAAGCATACATTTAGAATTGTACGCTCAGCATATAGCTGAGCAGTGGAGATGTACTCCATTGCAGGTAAGAAGAAAGACAAGAAGAAGTGTGTGGAGTGAGGCCGATGAACACCGGGGGATCACCTTTGTAAATGCTTTTGTGTTTTAAATCCTAAACGTGTGTAAGGATTTGAATATTGTAGTATGTTGTAATAGAAACATGGATTTGCTTTTCAGTATTGTAATCTTGTAATTGAACGTCTGTAATTATGTTTTGAATGCGTTAAAATCAGTTGTGGTTGTGATTGTTATTGGTATGGAGTAGTAGGACTTGTTAATTTCCAACTCAGGGCTGCCAGCCGAGGAGCAGTCGACTGAACCCCCTGATCAGTCAACTGGACCTCGTGTATTTGATAAACTGTAAGGAAATATTAGAGAAGCAGTCGACTGGACCCCTTGGGCAGTCGACTGAACACTGTTTAGTGGAGCCACTGCCTCCTTCGATTGAAAAGCAGTCGACTGGTTTCAGAAAGCAGTCGACTGGGCAGTCGACTGGACCTCTGATGAGATTTAGGGTTTTGGTTCTGCTTGGCACAGTCGACGGAGCAGTCGACTGGACCCTAGTGCAGTCGACTGAGCAGTCGACTGAGCCTCTGTTTTTCAAAAACTATTTTCTTTGAATGTGTTTTCAATGACCAAAACTTTTTATGACTCTAATTTCAATGTATTTTACAAACACAGAAGGGAGCGTTTCCCAAGTTTTAAACTACCAGGGTTGTTTTATAGAAGTTCTTTCCGCTGCGTATTATTAGATGATGTTTGGATGAGCCTTGGTGGCGTGCCACGTGTCCTATTTCCACGCGTAGTGGGATGGGTCGTGACATTTATTGGTATCAGAGCTAGAGGTAACAAAACTTTGGGAACGTTCGACGACGAGTGGAGTGTTGAGTGATTTGCCACATGTTTTCAATTGCATTCATGCATCTTAGAGATGTTTGATGCATATGAATGTTGTTTTACATACATACTATTGTTATTGTTGTACATGCATAGTGTTTATGCATTGAGAACTACAGGATTGTAATCATGAGTGACGAAGAACGAGAATTATCGCCACATACTCGCCGAATGAATGAAATGGCTGAAATGATGGGGAACATGGGGGAGATGATACGAAATATAGCGGACAGATTACCCCCAACACCTCCATTGGAGCCAGAACCGATAGTTGTAGTACATGCGCCTGAAAATAGGGGTATGAGGTCAATATCAGAACAGTTTGCCCGGAAGAAACCGATGGAATTTCATGGGACACCCGACCCAACGCTCGCAGAACATTGGATCATGGATATGGAGAGAATTTTCCGATCGATTCCGATGACCGATAAGGAGAAAATTGAGAATGCCAGTGATGTGCTGAAGGGTGAAGCCCAGAATTGGTGGGTAAATGTACTAGATCAAGGGGCACCGATTACTTGGGAGGGGTTCAAGGCGGAATTCAATCGCCGGTTCTTTCCGCGAGCCGCCTACAATGCAAAGAAGAGAGAATTTGATAACTTGAAGCAGGGAGATATGACTGTAACCGAATATACTTCCAAGTATAATGCGTTGTTGAGGTTTGGTAAAGGTTCTGTACTAGGAGAGGAAGAAAGGGCAAGGAAATTTGAAGAAGGCTTAAGGGAAAATATCCGTTTGAGGATAGAGACTTACGAGCATTCGACCGTGGCAGCAGTACAACAAACGGCGCTTGTAGCCGAAAGTGGAATAGAGAGATCGAGACAAAATCACCAAGGAAAGCGAAGTCATGAGGGTAGTGACCGAAGTCAGGGTGGATCTTTCAAGAGGCCGTTTCAAAGAGGCTCTGGTTCTAGTTTCAGTGAATTCAGGAGAACGCCAAGTAGCATACCGTTGTGTTCACTTTGCAACAGACCACACTCAGGTCGATGTTTCATGACCAAACCCCAGAACAGGAACCAAGGCGGGGGTAGTACAAATTCTACACCTGACATGCGAGGCAAGTGTTATGATTGTGGAGTATTTGGGCACCAAGCCAAGGATTGCCCGAGGAGGTATTCACAACAAGGAGCTAGTTCTATGGCTTCTAGTGGTTCGAAGCCTAAACAGTCTAATGACGGAGGACAAAGGACAGAGCAACGTCAGGGAAGATCATTCCAGATGAACCCTGGAGACGTGGCTGCTACTGATACAGTGGTCTCAGGTATGGTGCTTGTATGTTCGCACTTAGCACGCATACTCGTTGATTCGGGATCTACGCATTCGTTTGTATCTTATAACTTTGTGGAACATTTAACTGTTAAGTCCGCGCCACTAGGATATGAATTGTCTATTGATGTGCCACTTAGTAAAGCGATAATGACATCTACTGTATATAAGAACTGTGAGATCAAATTAGGTGAGAAGTTGATGACCGTAGACCTTATACCGATTGGAGTAAATCATTTTGATGTAATACTGGGAATGAATTGGTTAGCTCTGAATCAAGCCACGATAGATTGTGAACGGAAGGAAGTTAATTTTCGATCACCAGTACATGGGAACTTTTGTTTTCAAGGAAGTGGGGTTATACCGCCGCCATATTTGATTTCAGCTATCCGAGCGGGAAAGTTATTGAAAAAGGGATGTCATGGATTTCTATGTTCGGTGACTGATGTCTCGACGACTGAATTAAAAGTAGAAGACATTCCGATAGTGCGAGAATATTCAGATGTATTTCCTGATGAGCTACCAGATGTCCTTATTGAGAGAGAGGTCGAGTTCACTATTGAGGTTATACCAGACTCAAGGCCGGTATCCAAAGCACTGTATAGAATGGCACCAGTAGAATTGAAGGAACTGAAGGTTCAACTACAAGAGTTACTTGATAAAGGTTTCATTCGACCAAGTGTATCACCGTGGGGAGCTCCAGTATTGTTTGTGAAGAAGAAAGATGGCTCCATGCGTATGTGTGTTGATTACCGGGAACTGAATAAGTTGACAATCAAGAACAAGTATCCACTGCCGAGAATTGATGACTTATTTGATCAACTTCGTGGGGCACAAGTATTCTCCAAGATAGACCTAAGATCGGGTTACCATCAGTTGAAAGTGAAGGCCGAAGATGTTGAGAAAACAGCTTTCAGAACGCGTTATGGACACTATGAGTTCTTAGTTATGCCATTTGGGGTTACCAATGCACCAGCTGCGTTCATGGATCTTATGAACCGAGTCTTTAAGGACTATTTGGATGATTTTGTGATAGTGTTCATCGACGATATCCTTGTTTATTCACCGAGTGAGATAGAACACGAGAACTACTTGAGATTGATACTTCAGAGATTACGAGAGAAATAATTGTTTGGGAAATTCAAGAAATGTGAATTTTGGTTACCTAGCATTACTTTTCTTGGTCACGTGATTGACAAGAATGGAGTATCAGTTGATCCTCACAAAGTAGAAGCTGTATCAAATTGGACGAGGCCGACTTCTGTATCTGAAATTCGAAGTTTCTTGGGATTAGCGGGATACTACCGCCGTTTTATTGAACATTTCTCGAAGATTTCATTGCCAATGACAAAGTTAATGAGAAAAGGTATTACATTTGAATGGAGTCAGGAATGTGAAGACAGTTTCCAGGAATTGAAAGCACGACTAACGAGAGCACCTATTTTGACAATACCATCCGAAACCGAGGGATTTGTGATCTATAGTGATGCTTCACACAAAGGGTTAGGATGCGTGTTGATGCAAGGGGGTAAAGTGATCGCTTATGCTTCTAGACAGTTGAAGACACATGAGATTAATTATCCAACTCATGATCTGGAATTAGCTGCAGTAATTCATGCTTTGAAGATTTGGAGACACTACTTATACGGGGAAAAGTGTGAGATATTCACGGACCACAAGAGTTTGAAATATATTTTTACCCAAAGGGACTTGAACATGAGACAGCGAAGATGGTTGGAGTTGATGAAGGATTACGATCTTTCGATTGAGTACCATCCGTGGAAGGCGAATGTAGTAGCCGACGCATTAAGCCGGAAGACGCCAAGGAATTTAGCCGACGAGCTAACGCAACAAAAGGAACTAGTAAAGGAAATGGAACGTTTGGACTTGGATGTGATACCAAAGGTTAGTGGTGGCTTAATGATGGCGATTGTAGCACACCCATATATTATTGATGAGATCAAGAAGGAACAATTTAACGATGTTTATTTGTGTAAAATGAGAGATGAGACATCTTTGGGAAAGTGACCTGGTTTTGTATTAGATCAAGGAACGTTGAAACTGGGAAATCGATTATGTGTACCAAATGTGAAAGACCTGAAAGAATGACTTTTGGAAGAAGCTCATAGTACTAGATATTCAGTGCACCCGGGAAGTAATAAGATGTACCGAAACTTGAGGGAAAACTTTTGGTGGAAGGGTATGAAGCGTGAAGTTGCCAAGTTTGTATCCGAATGTTCGGCATGTCAACAAGTCAAGGCAGAGAGACAAGTACCCGCGGGGTTACTACAACCTTTGCCAGTGTCGGAATGGAAATGGGACGAGATTACGATGGATTTTGTTTCAGGATTTCCACGATCATGTAATAAGAATGATAAGATTTGGGTTATAGTTGACCGGTTAACAAAGTCAGCTCATTTTCTACCGATCAAGACGACTAAACCGTCCAAGTTAGCAGAATTGTATGTGAAAGAGATTGTAAGACTACATGGAGTTCCAGCTGTGATTATATCCGATCGTGATAGTAGTTTTACGTCAAGGTTTTGGGGAAGTTTGCAAGAAGCTATGGGTACGAAATTAAGTTTCAGTACTGCATTTCATCCTCAGACCGATGGACAGTCAGAGCGTATGATTCAGACCTTGGAAGATATGTTGAGACTTTGTGTGTTAGATTTCGGGAACGATTGGGAGCACCACTTGCCGTTGATTGAATTTGCTTATAATAACGGATTTCAGTCAAGTATCGGTATGGCACCGTATGAAGCTTTGTATGGCCGTAAATGTCGATCACCAGTTTGTTGGACCGAGGTTGGAGAAAGGAAGTTGTTAGGACCTGAGTTAATACAGGTGACTACTGAGAAAGTGAAGTTGATTCAAGAGCGACTTAAGGTAGCTCAGAGCCGATATAAGAGTTATGCGGACTCTAAACGACGACCGATGAATTTTGAAGTAGGAGATTTCGTATACTTGCAGGTATCGCCTTCGAAAGGCATTGTACGATTTGGGAAGAGGGGAAAGCTCAATCCGAGATTCATAGGACCTTTTGAAATCCTAGAGAGGGTTGGTCCAGTGGCTTATCGTTTGGCCTTGTCATCAGAGTTGGAACATGTGCACAACGTGTTTCACGTGTCTATGTTGAGACGTTGTATGACTGACACGAGTAAGATCATTGTACCTGAACCGTTGCAGATTCAGGGAGATTTGACTTATGTGGAACATCCTGTAGGGATTCTAGATCGAAAAGAGCAAGTTTTGAGAACCAAGACTATTCCAATGGTGAAAGTACTATGGCGCAGTCATACAGTGGAAGAGGCTACATGGGAAAGTGAGGAAGACATGCGGAATGAGTATCCGTACTTGTTCGACGCTTGAGGTAAAGTTTGGGGACAAACTTCCTTTTTTGGAGGGGAGAGTTGTCACACCCGTTCCAAAAATTTATAGTTTAATCATGCATGATATGAAATTTTATGAATTATCATTGATATATGATAATTGAGGATAAGTGGTTGACTGTGGTCAACGGTAAGGTGTCAGTGAGGACACGAGAATATGGAAGTTCTGTTTGCACCTAAAAAATACACTTTTTAAGTCAAAGTTGGTAAAGGCCGATTGGGACTTTTCAATCGGACTTAGAGACCGATTGAAAAGATTAGGGGTCAATTGACTGATTCAAAGTTAGTAGGGGCCGAATGAGTTTTATAATCATCTAATTATTTATATTTGTTCGGACTGACTAATACATTTTAATCGGGCTGTTATACATATTGTTTCATCGGACTGACCAACTATTGAGTTGGTTTGAGTATCTTTTGCCTCAGCTATAATTTTGGTCAATTTCATTGACCATTTTACAATTTGGCTACTTAATTCTGTCATCGGACTGTTGCACAAGTTGTATACGGGCATTGCAAGAACAAGAATTCAAGGTGCTTAGTCAAAGTGGTGGGCCAACTCTTGGTCCTTACAAGTTTAAGAGGTAATGATGTGTGGTCTCCATTTAATGCCAAGATAAGCCGTGCATACTTTACAGCATAAATCGGACTAGCTTTGGCCCAGTATACATTGAACTCGGGCTGCTTATTATCAGTATTTAATTCATTCTGCCACTTGGATAGCTGATATGGTTTGGTCAATTTGGAAAGTCTATCACCCTACAAAACTCTCAATGTGATTATATTGACATTATCAGAATATGGAAAGGGATAATACTTTAATATTTTTTAATATTATCACTTAAGGAAGGTATTATCACATTAAGAAGGATAATGTTTCAAGATTTGGGAGTTATCTTTTACTTGGAAGCCAAGTCAGCGAATCAAGCCACAAAGATGGACCAGATTCAAGATATAATATATATATGCATATATGTATATATTTGAAGATATGGAAGGCTTTATCAGTTTATGGAAATAAACTGGTAAATTTTACCAGATAATGATTCATCAGAGATTTCCTACCTTATCTAGGAGACTTCCATGGCCGCTATAAATACAACAGGCAGGCCAAGCTATCAATTCACTCCGCGTCTCTTCGAAAAAGCATTCCACCATGCATTCTTAGCGCTCCTAGCATTCCTTTTATTTTTCTTAGGCTTTCTTAGATTTCAATTACACCCATTGTAATTCCTTCTTTTATTTTAATTAAATAAAATCCTGCTTTTTATTTAATTTCTTTTCTTAATCACTTGCTAGACTTGTGTGCTTCAACACTGTCTAGGGACCTTAGGTGAGGGTACTTTCCTACTCACCTTTCACAATCGCCTGTTAGATGTCAGATTTTCAAACCTTGTGTATCACTCACACAAGTGCTTTAGGAAATTTTGTATTAATTAGTTTGGGTCTACCTCACAAGGCTCTGGCACGCCCGAACAACATTTACAGCAAACAATTTGGCACGCCCGGTGGGACAGCCAAGTGATGAGCCATGCATACACTGAAGCATGGCTATACTTTTACAACAACCAGATTGGTTGGCGGAATGAGTCAATACGCCAACTTCGCGAAGAAATCTATCGTTTCTACAACGATGGATATTGGAATGAAACTGGTCATCTTTACAATGAGATAGACCGTTTTGAGGCCGACATGCGATTTTTTAATCAAGAAATCGGCCTCCTCACAGCTTCAAGTGGAGCTGATGAACCGCCGCCCGAGGGAAATTCGTTCATGTCTCTAGACGAGTTTCTACACGGTGACTGGCGAAAGAATCTTGTTTGTGACAACATTCTTCGTGCTCTTGAAGATATGAAGGCGCACTCGAGGGAACAGCAGGCAAGGCTTAGCCGGTTTGAAGAAGACACGAAAGCAGGCCTGGCAATACTGGAGGCTCAAGGGCAAAAGATCGAGCATTTTTTAAAGTCACGACAACGGCCCGAGAAGGCCGATGTTACCACGCTGTCCACGCCACTCGGGGGGCAAGAAGACGGCGAAAAAATAATTTTTAAGGAAAGGCCGAGTGATCTTATATCGGCCATAGAGCCCCTCCTTGATGTTGAAGACGACGAAGCACTCAGGGGGCAAATTCAAGACGAGCCTCAAAATTCTGTTGAGGCCGAGGAGGAAGAGTGTGATAGGCCGAGTGATCTTGAACCGGCCATAGAGCCTCCCGTTAGTGAGGAGGACGATGATGAAGACCCCATTATTGAAATCGGTGGTGAACCGCTCGGGGGGCAAGTCTCGCAGAGACCGGTTGATGCTAAATCGGTCCATGAAGCTTTTGAAAATATTTCTTTGAGGAAACTCAGCCTCAAAGAGTTGTTTAATTTTATCGGTCTCATCGTAGTGACCGATTATTATTTTTATTTTAAGCCAATTAATTGTTTGGCTTGGGTTAATCTACGTCCACGATGGCTGAGTGGATGTCACCAAAAATTAAATATTATTTGGTGGCTCTTGTTGCAGCAATGGTATTATCAAAAGACTAAAAAGATGCTGAAGACCGGACTGAATGAATTCAGTCAATAGTGCTATTCGGACTCACAAGGCCGATAGCAAGAATAATAATAATAAATAAAGTGGTGCTGGAAGGATGCTTGGGATGCTGATCGGACATAGAGGCCGATGGTGTAATTAATTTTAGAAGTGCTTGTGTAACAGTCAAGTGGTGGAGCCCGATAAAGTAATTACATGTCTCAGTCAAGTTACAACGTGAGGAGTCAAACGGTCTCTTGGCCAAGCCCGATGTTGGTCCAAAGATCATCGGTCTACATGATGAGCCCGATCGCAGTCTAAAGTGCCCGTGAGCCCGAGGAGCTAAATGATGGAAGCAAAATATTTTAAAGGCTCCAGTCATGGGTAATATACTAAAGCATGGTGGTGGGACCCGATAGTTTCATTGGTTGCAGACAAAAACCAAAGCATTTGGTAAAGCATTGGTTATTGATATTAAGGTTTGATTACATGTCCCAGGCGGTTCATTAAAGCCCGATTTGAGTGTATTCATGAGCCCGATGCAGTTTATGTGGTGATTTGACTAAGACCGATGTCAATCTAAAGGCAATCGGTCTGAAGAAGGAAAAAATTGGCTCTTCAAAAATTACATTGTTTTTATTTTTAAAGAGCCCGGGGGGCATTGTTTGCACCTAAAAAATACACTTTTTAAGTCAAAGTTGGTAAAGGCCGATTGGGACTTTTCAATCGGACTTAGAGACCGATTGAAAAGATTAGGGGTCAATTGACTGATTCAAAGTTAGTAGGGGCCGAATGAGTTTTATAATCATCTAATTATTTATATTTGTTCGGACTGACTAATACATTTTAATCGGGCTGTTATACATATTGTTTCATCGGACTGACCAACTATTGAGTTGGTTTGAGTATCTTTTGCCTCAGCTATAATTTTGGTCAATTTCATTGACCATTTTACAATTTGGCTACTTAATTCTGTCATCGGACTGTTGCACAAGTTGTATACGGGCATTGTAAGAACAAGAATTCAAGGTGCTTGGTCAAAGTGGTGGGCCAACTCTTGGTCCTTACAAGTTTAAGAGGTAATGATGTGTGGTCTCCATTTAATGCCAAGATAAGCCGTGCATACTTTACAGCATAAATCGGACTAGCTTTGGCCCAGTATACATTGAACTCGGGCTGCTTATTATCAGTATTTAATTCATTCTTCCACTTGGATAGCTGATATGGTTTGGTCAATTTGGAAAGTCTATCACCCTACAAAACTCTCAATGTGATTATATTGACATTATCAGAATATGGAAAGGGATAATACTTTAATATTTTTTAATATTATCACTTAAGGAAGGTATTATCACATTAAGAAGGATAATGTTTCAAGATTTGGGAGTTATCTTTTACTTGGAAGCCAAGTCAGCGAATCAAGCCACAAAGATGGACCAGATTCAAGATATAATATATATATGCATATATGTATATATTTGAAGATATGGAAGGCTTTATCAGTTTATGGAAATAAACTGGTAAATTTTACCAGATAATGATTCATCAGAGATTTCCTACCTTATCTAGGAGACTTCCATGGCCGCTATAAACACAACAGGCAGGCCAAGCTATCAATTCACTCCGCGTCTCTTCGAAAAAGCATTCCACCATGCATTCTTAGCGCTCCTAGCATTCCTTTTATTTTTCTTAGGCTTTCTTAGATTTCAATTACACCCATTGTAATTCCTTCTTTTATTTTAATTAAATAAAATCCTGCTTTTTATTTAATTTCTTTTCTTAATCACTTGCTAGACTTGTGTGCTTCAACACTGTCTAGGGACCTTAGGTGAGGGTACTTTCCTACTCACCTTTCACAATCGCCTGTTAGATGTCAGATTTTCAAACCTTGTGTATCACTCACACAAGTGCTTTAGGAAATTTTGTATTAATTAGTTTGGGTCTACCTCACAAGGCTCTGGCACGCCCGAACAACATTTACAGCAAACAAGTTCATATTGCATAATCATGAGTAAATGACATTTATGTGATTTAAATGTTATTTGACTTTATCTGGTATTTGTTGAATAGTAATTATACCTGTGTAGTATAATTCTGGTAATTTGGATATGATAGTATCATTTTGAGAACTGTGGTGAGAACGTGAGAGATGTGTTAATTAAAAAGGTAGGTTGTGTAGAGATTTCACAGAATATAATTTTCGGACGTTATTTTGGACCCAAACGAAACTTAGTCGGAAACTTTTGAAATTTATAGTTTTCACTCGTAAAGGCATAAAATGGACGCGTGCGAAGTTTCGAGAGATAATTAGAAGTTTGAGAAGCTTACGGGGAGGTAAACGTAAATTCCCGAAAGATTGCCTATAAATAGTGAGGATGAGATTCATTCTCATCCAAACTTGCCAAAAATATCTAGAGAGAGGAGAGAGAAAGGAGATTTGGTTGCTCCGGACTTTGCGACGCCGATCGACGACCGTTCGTCCGTCAGATTTTCTCCAGATTTCAGATTTGAACTCGTGGAGGTAAGACCTACGTTTTGATACCACTTAGGTCATGTTTGGCCAAGTTTTGTTAAAATCTTAATTTTGGACTTTTGGGAAAAATCAGGTAAAACTTGTAGGAATCGTACCAAATTCGAAATCCGACGATTATTTATTCTCCTAGTCAATCCTTCAAAGTTTGAATAGATTCGCACGAGGTATGAATTCTAGATCTATGAAATATATGGATTTTCATGTTTTGGACATCACTTTTGATATTCTTGGATCCAGGCGAAATTCATGTGTTAGTTAGGCCCGTTAATTATGCACGTGAAATTATGATAAAAGCACGTATAACTGTTTATGTGAGCATGTTATGTGTCTACTTGGGTCAAAGGGGAGTTTGGTGCAAATTCATGCCGGAGTAAGCTTCTCGATGTTTGAGAATTTTGGTAGCGACGGCTACTGTGCATGGTTGTAGGCTTGGACTTGCCATGGCACTTGTGGGATGTAATGGTTGTAGGCTTGGACTTGCCATTGACATCGCGGTTTAAGGCTTGGACTTGCCGCTACCGGATGAATGCGTACCACTCACCCTAGAGACTATTCTTATGTGTTTTAGATGCTTAAACCATGAACTGTCATATAAGCATACATTTAGAATTGTACGCTCAGCATATAGCTGAGCAGTGGAGATGTACTCCATTGCAGGTAAGAAGAAAGACAAGAAGAAGTGTGTGGAGTGAGGCCGATGAACACCGGGGGATCACCTTTGTAAATGCTTTTGTGTTTTAAATCCTAAACGTGTGTAAGGATTTGAATATTGTAGTATGTTGTAATAGAAACATGGATTTGCTTTTCAGTATTGTAATCTTGTAATTGAACGTCTGTAATTATGTTTTGAATGCGTTAAAATCAGTTGTGGTTGTGATTGTTATTGGTATGGAGTAGTAGGACTTGTTAATTTCCAACTCAGGGCTGCCAGCCGAGGAGCAGTCGACTGAACCCCCTGATCAGTCGACTGGACCTCGTGTATTTGATAAACTGTAAGGAAATATTAGAGAAGCAGTCGACTGGACCCCTTGGGCAGTTGACTGAACACTGTTTAGTGGAGCCACTGCCTCCTTCGATTGAAAAGCAGTCGACTGGTTTTAGAAAGCAGTCGACTGGGCAGTCGACTGGACCTCTGATGAGATTTAGGGTTTTGGTTCTGCTTGGCACAGTCGACGGAGCAGTCGACTGGACCCTAGTGCAGTCGACTGAGCAGTCGACTGAGCCTCTGTTTTTCAAAAACTATTTTCTTTGAATGTGTTTTCAATGACCAAAACTTTTTATGACTCTAATTTCAATGTATTTTACAAACACAGAAGGGAGCGTTTCCCAAGTTTTAAACTACCAGGGTTGTTTTATAGAAGTTCTTTCCGCTGCGTATTATTAGATGATGTTTGGATGAGCCTTGGTGGCGTGCCACGTGTCCTATTTCCACGCGTAGTGGGATGGGTCGTGACATATACTCAACAAATCCTTTTGATGTACAAATTTCTAAATAATTACATAGTTATACAGAAATTATACATACGTATATACGCCTCCACAATTTGAAAGGGTGGTTTAGCTTAATAGGGGTCAAGTATAAGGTGTTTGGGTATTTTAGCTTAAGGCCCAACATTAACATACACATGTATGGGATTGCCAAACATGGCACAAGTCTAGGAATCATTTTAAGTGTTTGGGAAAACAACTTATGGTACTACAATTATACATGCACAAAATGCATTCCCAAACAATCTTACCCAATCATTAGTTGCCTTAAATGGAATTAAAGCAAGTGTCGCTTCCTAAATGATGGAGATTCCCAAACTGTGGGAGTCTCTACGAGGCGCGGATAGTTTTCGAACAGAAACTGGTATTTTTCGCGGCGCGACGATCACCACAAAAATACATAAAATTCATTTTAACGTAAGAAATAATTTTTTGGTTATATAAAAATATAGTTTGAGTCAGAAATAAATATTTTCACCGTTTTAAAATACAGCTTTGAGATTCCAATGCAGGTACTCTTGAATTTATAAAGAATCACAATTTGACCCCAATTAAAGAATTTTAATTAAATGAAAGCATGTATTGTAAAATATGGAAATTCAAATTTGAATTTAATTAAAATTACAGGTTGTTACATTAAGACTTATTTTCAGGTTAAGTTACATTTAATTAAACTTAGTTGGACATAACTATAGGTTCCTTATGATCATATTGGGATTATTTCATCTCTATATGGACATTACATTGGCTCCTAGTTGAGACTTATATATCTATACAGGTGTTGTGTTTCCAATTATTTACAGGGAATTCATAGTTATGTCAATTCCTTCCGTGTTTGATAGATCTAAGCTAGAAGTTTAGGAATGTTATTCGATATTATATCTTGTTCAAAGCATGTGGACTAACCATTTGTCTTGTAGCGCTATTGAGGTACGATTTCTAAACTCCCTTCTAGTTTATTTATTTCTCAATTTTATTGATTTTTGACTCCATGTGCGACACCTTAGAATTAAGATTTGCCTTATGTGTATATGTGAATTAGAGACTCTTCTAGGGTTTTCTATTTTGTATGCATTGCACGTTTCAATATCGCAACGGGATCCTGGGTAAGTTTCCTAGTTCCCTATTTGCACATCATCTTTCTTACTACTTGAATTATGTGGTTTTAAATGCTATTTTATCGTTATCAATCTTACACCCTTTCGACATGTTTGTAGAATGTATATTTATATCTATGTATTAATTGAGGGCATACTTAAATTAATAGTTCGATTAAAAAGGATGTTGAGTAGAGGCTTATCACGAGATAGGATGAGAGGGGGTGTTTTAGTCTGCCAGGCTCTTTGCCCTCTCATTCCATAATTCCCGGACCTAGAAATCTCTAGTTTCCAAAAGATCAGTTTGCTTTTAAAACGGTTTCTTAATTTTCCTTTAAAATATTATATGGCGACTCGTATTTGAATTTGAAATTTGAAAAAGTTTAAAAAGCGTGGGTAAAACTGTGAGTATCCATATATAGACACCCCATTTTTTCCCAACCTAATCATTTCAATTTAAATTACTCATTGACACGAGCCTGTCGCTTTTTGAATCATCCCAATTTAGCCTCAAATGGAAAGCATATTGCAAGTAAAAAATTATTGGGACAAAATGGCGACAAGCTCACATACACCCTGCTATACCAAAGCATTTCCCTCACATGGATTACATGCACCCACGCACAATCATAAAAAAAGAAAAAAAGGAGAAAACAATAAAAATAAAAAATAAAAAAACACCCAGCACATGGTTGTGCTGGGAACCCATCCTTTTTTTTTCTCCTTTACTTTTTCTTTCTTTCTTTTCCTATCACTTCCTTCTCTATCCCCCACTCTCCTTTCTCTTGCTTTTTTTTTAAATTTCTCGTTCACACCTTCAAGCTCAGGAGTGAGTCCGTCAAGAAGCATCTTGTTCACAATATGCACGTCGGGAGTAAGTCCGTCAAGTGGCATCCCGTTATTATCAACATCAACCTCAATTTAGGATTATGTGGCTTCGCACTTCCTGGCTACATCCCTCTTTCCCCAGAAACATGAACTACGCACGCTCTGATTCTCTCGACATGAGATACGTAGGCAGCTTTAACATCTCGACCATACTCTTACTTTACTACATTTTCGGTTAGAGTTTGAGATTACATGGTTACGCAATTCTTGACTATACCATCCCTTTTCAGTTCGACTCTCACATGAATCCCCAGCGGAGTCGTTCGCCCATTCTGGTAACATTCTCAATCCCCAGTGGAGCTATTTACCTAAACTGGCAATACTCCCAAATCCTAGCTGTCGACCTTGGCACACCGCTCACTTGCCTACTCTGGCATGTCACTTCACTCTTCGCCAATCATGGCGTCACTCACTTGAACTACGCTCGATATGATCCTTCTCCACATGAGATACGTGGGCATCTTGATCAGACTTTGAGATCATTCGTATTCTTGTACATGCTTCTCATTAAAAAATACTTGAGGCAAAAAAATGGGTGTCTCCTTACCTTTGTCATGATTTGCTCCGCAAAACCTGACAAAGAGAGACAGCTGTAGATACTGCATTTTTGCCCAACCCAATTATTTCAAAATAAAGTGCTCGTTGACACGAGCATATCGCTTTTTGAATCATCACAATTTGACCTCGAATGGAAAAGAAATAGCAAGTCAAAAATTATTGGGACAAATTGCGACAAGCTCACATACACCCTGCCATGCCATAGCATTTCCCTCACATGGATTACATCCACCCACGCACAAACATAAAAAAAGAAAAAGGAGAAAACAATAAATAAAAAAACACCCAGCACAACCATGTGCTGGGATCCCGTCCCCCATTTCGTTTCTTTTTTTTTCTCTCCTTTGGTTCTTCTTTCTTTTTTTCCTATCACTTCCTTCTCTATCCCCCACTCTCCTTTCTTTTTCTTCTTTTTATTTCTCGTTCACACCTTCAAGCTCAAGAGTGAGTCCGTCAAGAGGCATCATGTTCACAATATGCTCGTCAGGAGTAAGTCCATCAAGTGGCATCCAGTTATCATAAACATCAACCTCAGTTTAGGATTACGCGGCTTCGCACTTCCTGGCTACATCCCTCTTTCCCCAGCAACACGAACTATGTACGGTTTGATTCTCTCGACATGAGATACGTAGGCAGCTTTAAGAGCTCGACCATACTCTTACTTTACTACATTTTTGGTTAGAGTTTGAGATTACATGGTTACGCAATTCTTGACTATACCATCCCTTTTCAGTTTGACTCTCACATGAATCCCCAGCGGAGTCGTTCGCCCATTCTGATAACATTCTCAATCCCCAGTAGAGCTAATTGCCTAAACTGGCAATACTCCTAATTCCTAGCCGCCTACCTTGGCACACCGCTCACTTGTCTACTCTGGCACGTCACTTCACTCTTCGCCAATCATGGCGCCACTTACTTGAACTACGCTCAATATGATTCTTCTCCACATGAGATATGTGGACATCTCGAACAAACTTTGAGATCATTCATATTCTTGTACATGCTTCTCATTAAAAAAAAAAGCTTGAGGTAAAAATGGGTGTCTCCTTATCTTTGTCATGATTTGCTCCACAAAACCTGACAAATGTCAAAGGGGGGCAGTTGTAGACACCCCATTTTTGCCAACCCAGTTATTTTAAAATAAAGTGCTCGTGTATCACTTTTTGAATCATCCCAATCTAACCTCAAATGGAAAAGATATTGCAAGTCAAAAATAATTAGGACAAAATGGTGACAAGCTCACATACACCCTGCCAAACCACAGCATTTCCCTCACACGGATTACACCCATCCACGCACAAACATAATAAAAAAGAAAAGAAAAGAAAAGGAGAAAACAATAAATAAAAACACACACCCAGCACAACCATGTGCTGGGATCCCATCCCACATTTTGTTTTTTTTTTTATCCTTTACTTTTTCTTTCTTTTTTTTCCTATCACTTCCTTCTCTGTCCCCCACTCTCCATTCTTTTTCCTTTTTTATTTCTCTCTCTCTCTCTTCTCCTCTCTTCTTTGCTTATAAAAATCACTCCTCCATCTGCAAATGAAAAAAGAGAGGGAGGGGAACGAAGAGAAAAAAAAAAGAAAAAAAAAAGAGGCTCTCTCTTTGTATCTCTCTCAGACTCTATATCTCCCTCACCATCCTTTACATCTCCCTCACTTCATCATTAAATACAAAAAAAAAACCTACAAAAAATGGAGTTTACATTTTTTCCACCACCATACCACCCTTTTTAACCACCACCATCAAGGTCACCACTACAATCACCACCCTCCACCTAGCTATCATATCATCACGGCCAATGTACAACCGCGATCATCTATTGCTGCCTCAAATCATCGCCCAGCATCCCAGTCACTTACTATCACAACCCAACCTACCTCGGGTGGATTAGGACACGTGTAACACTACCACCAAGGCACGTCCCCGATGGATATAGCAAGCAAGCTTAAACTCTCTTTAAACTCTTAATAATACTCATTTACATGTAACTAATCCCAAGGGTAAAATGGTCATTTTAAAATTTTTATCAGGTTTTCATCTCAAAAGGTAGCTTTTCAAATAAGGAACCCAACATTAAAAAATGGCACATGAATACGAACTTCCTAGACCAAGTTATAGTCATTTTTATCATAAATTTGCCTATACTCAAGCACAAAGAAGGCAGTGAACATTCTGCCAAGAGTTCGCTCAATCAAACTTCTGTAGAACAAGTTCCGCCCAGAGTTGGATCAATCCAACTTTCAGCAAAATACATTTTGATGCTGCTAAAACTCTAGGTTCCAACTTTAGAAACATTCCCGTCCAACCCAATTTCATAAAACTTAGAAAGAACATTTCAAAATATCACCGTCTATTCTTAACCTTATGTCAAGTAATATATTCATACAATTTCAATCTTCTGTGAAGCATAAGTAATCGTTTCAATGCCATATAATCCAATCTTTGACATTGTACTTCCTTCTAACTAGCAAAATTCTCAATGCTAATCAATATAGTTAAGGTCGTTGTCTTCCCAAATCAATTTTTTATTCCTCAAACACATTCACACATACTCTGAATCAATAACCAAACCTATTCTACGATTATAAATATTATCAACCTCTCATCTTCTATCATTTCATTTCTTTTCCATAGAGTTTTAACCGTTGCAAGCATCAGAAATCTCGTTATCACACTTCGTCGGAATATAACCTAGCCTTTAACATAAACTTTTACGTCTAAAAAAATCCCCCGATATCAAATAAAGCAGTCGATCTGTAACACCATCACGAGTTTATCTCAATACATCTCAGATATTCAATTCATAACATCAATTGTCAAGAGCAGTACTTAAGTTACTTTAAATATCATTACAATCATCATCTGCTCTAATCTTCTTCCAAAATCCTCATAATATCCCTTACCTTAATCTTTCATTGATCTTTCTCGGATCTTGGTCAAAAAGTACTGACACATCTGAGAGTAGTCAACAATTTATTTATTCACTATTTATCACCTATTCTCAACTGTAGCTTCATTCAATCCTGATTCCCAGTACCCCATCTAATTGTTCCGTTTGTCTTTTCATGATAATGCCAATAACCCCTTCAATATGCTACCCAAAGTGTTAATAATAGTTCAAGCTCTTTTGGTAGTTCAATTATCTTCTACTAAGCAAGTTATTCAATAAGTCTTCAAATGTTACATTCAAGAATTCATTCACCATCAAAATATTTTCACATTCAATTCAATATCTGGTCATATTTAGATAAACACATAAAACTTCTGACAGCTCATTTTCACTATTCGACAAGTTTCAACGATGATCACAATACAAAATAATCATATTACGTCAGAAATTGAATCTTATTTAGTTCCATACTCACCTATTACACACTATCATATAACATATATATATACCTAATTAACAATCATGTCATACCCAATACCTACTCAAACATTGAGTACTTCTCAACATCATCCCATGTTAACAATATTATATTACCCTTATACCACATTTTCTTGATAAGCATATTTCATTTATAGGAACTTCTAACAACCTCCCCTCAATTAGCCAACAAACTCTAACGATCTCACAATATCGAATGACAACATCATATTGACTATCTTGAAATAAAACTCCATTTGACTCAGTACCCAATCACTACACAGTCAACTCTACAATTCTTGATCTGCGACTCATTCATACCGAGTTGTGCATTCAAAGAACAATACTATAACCACTACTATGGTTTTTTGTTATCCTCACATCATTTACTCCTGTTATGCCAGAATATCACGAACTAAGCCAACCTCCCAAGATGCCCAATAGAATACTTCTTTTGGAATCAGAAATACTTGCATTGATTATAGACAAATAAATAAATAACCTTACAAATTATCTAATATTCATGGTGACTCAAACATAAGTTAAGAGCTTCTATCTTCTTGTGGTTCTCTCCCCATTGGTAGTTGAACGGTTTCTGAGGTAGTCTTCAATATCGAAAAACCTAGACCTTCTTGTCGTTTATTAAAACAGTCTTATTCCTAATGGCTCTGTTAACCACATCCATAATAATTACCCCTAAACCCTGTACTCCTATTTAGACAATTCTTCGTAAGGTGCCCAAGTTGCCTACGCTCTAAGCATAGCAGATCATGTAACATACACCCTAATGTTGAATCTTACTCATTATACAACGCGAATTCACCTTTGGAATACCACTTACCGATGAACTCTCTACATTTGTTCTTTTAAGCCCACCTTGACTTTCACTTGAACTTTTCCCTAATCTGTTACCCTCTTGTCATTGTCGAGACTCCTTTAGAAACTTTTCTATGACCGGTGGTTTTATTTTTACCTCTTAATTCAGAGTTTCTTATGCTTTTCCTACTACTCTTACTATAATCTTCACAACTCTTTTTACCCGTTTTATTCTTGATTGCGATATCTGTCTTTCCCGATTCCAATACTACCAGACAATTAAGCCTGACATCCTTATAATCATTTACATGATTTTAACATAAATAACATGATATGCATGCTAAACAACTTTTAAGCATGCTAAATAAATGTGTATGCATAACTTCATAACTACGCATCATTTATGCTTATTACGTGTTGTAATTGTCACTCGTCCCAAAGGCTCTAGCCTATTGCTCTGATACCAAAAATTATCACACCCCAACCTGTCTTGGAAAGATTAGGACACGTGTAACAATGCCACCAAGGCACATCCCCAATGGATATAGCATAAAGTAACCTTAAACTCTCTTTAAACTCTTAATAAAAAAGGGTAAAATGGTCATTTTAAAATTTTTGTCGGGTTTCCATCTCAAAAGGTAGCTTTTCAAATAGGGAACCCAACGTTGAAAACAGCGCGTGAATACGAACTTCCTAGACCAATTTATTGCCTATACTCGAGCACAAAGAAGGCAGTGAACATTCTGCCAAGAGTTCTCTCAATCCAACTTCTACAGAACAAGTTCTGTCCAGAGTTGGATCAATCTAACTTTCAGCAAAATACATTTTGGTGCTGCTAAAAAAAACTTGTTGCTAAAACTCTAGGTTGCAACTTTAGAAACATTCCCAAGTCCAACCTGAACTTAGAAAGAACATTTCAAAACATGTCCAAGTGCTTCCAACCATTTGCACAAGGTATCCAAACATGATACAAAAATCAAAACACATAAATTCATTTCTAGGACCTTTTCAAACTATTTGAGATGTGGTTTAACACTCAAAACCATTTATCCTCACTAGAAATACAAACTTGCATTAAACCTCTGCTAGCAACTCACTCTATGTATAAACATCCCAATAAAGACAATCCAAGTTAAATTTACAACATAGTTACCCAATTCTCTCAAATGTTCTTCCAATCACACATACAGCTTAAACTTAAACATTACAAGGTTTTCAAAACATAAGTTGTTTATACATCTCCAATACAAAAGTACCCTTTGGAACTAAAAACTTCCAAGCATATGTACATATTCACTTATTCATAACTCTCATGCCCAATCCGTCATGCCGGTCATTTCTTCTCCTCTTTTCGTTCCGTATCTGTGGTGGTTATTCGATAACTGTAGACACCCCAATTTTGACCGACCGTCGAATTTAGGAGAGTGTCACATCCACGTCCAATGATGATAAGGACCGAAAAGATTCGAAGTATTCCAAGCTCTTCAGAAAGTTCTCCAAACGCGATAAAATTTCACAGAAAGAAGAAAATACTAGGTATTTAGGAGAATTCAGGTACAAAACACCATTTTCGGAAAAGATCTTCAAAAATAAGTTTCTTTAAGAAAAAAAGAAGAAGGAAAAGACCTAAAAAGGGAAGTTCAACAGAAAACGGCGCACGGCAGTATGCCGCGGCACTCAGTGAGTGTCGTGCGGCACTCTGTGAGTGCCGTGCGGCGTTCAGTGAGTGCCGGCCCGGCATTTACTGAGTACCGCCGATATTTTCTGACTGTCGTTTGCTTTTAAAGTCCGTATTTTGTGGTACAATACGTATGTGTATGCGGATAAAAACAAAAAACTGATAAAATCAGGTTGACGAAAATACGGCAATCAATAATTTGGCGCGGCACTCACTGAGAGCCGCGCGTCAGTCACGGAATGCCGCGACAGCAGTCGAGGAGTGCCGTGACGGCAGCCACGGACTGCCGCGAATAACTTTTGAATGCCGCCCTGGGCAGCAGTCTATCTAATTTCAGGAAGTACGTATTGTACCACCAAATGGGATGATTACACCTGTCTTTTACTCCGAATTCACTGAGAAAAGCTTGGTAATTTTGTCTATAAAAGAGAGAGGATCTTCCTTAAGGAGGAGACAACACAATTCAAAAAGAGAGATACAACACAATACACAAGGGAGAGATACAACACAATACATGAGAGATAACCACCACTATACTAACATTTTTTAGAAAGAAAAGAGAGAGTTTGGGAGAACTTGAAGAAGTGTTTGGAAGATCTTCATAGGAGAGAAACTTTGAGGATAGTTTGGAGGTGATCTTCTAACCATAAGTTGTCTATTTACATTCTTCCTTTTCTTAAATCTTTAATCCTCAAACCTTTTTTATTTTTCTTGGCTCCATTTCTTTAGTTGATCATATTTCCTTCTTGAGACTCTTAGAGATTCTCAATATCTCTCTTGAAATCTCTTGAACATGATCTTTTGAATCCCATGTAAGCTTGTGCTTCACATGGGAATCAAAGTTTGATCATCACTCCATTTCATAGGCAAATAGATGGATCCAAGTCCACACTCATGACTTGGATCCTCCAAACCTTGATGTTTCATGGAATCCTTTCTATATTCCTTTGAGACTCATGAACATAGTCATGTCCTCATCTCCAATGACCATCAAATGGTAGGAGAAAGTGGTTTTGAGTCTAAGCTCATCCCCATGGTTTAGATTCTTTATCTTAAGATTTCATGAAGTCCATTCATACTTCACTTGAAATCTATAAATATAAAGGTCTTCAGTCTCCAATGACCATCAAATGGTAGGAGAAAGTGGTTTAGTTTAAGTCCAACTTCATGGTTCAATAGTTGGAGTTAACAAATAGAAGTTGAACTTGACAAATGAAAACAGTGCGTTCATAAACTGTTTTTGATCAAAGATTTTTAGTTCAAAATCTAACCGTCGAAATCAAGTGAAACCAACCGGAAAGTGTCAACAACATAATGTTCTACCACTGTGATTTTTGTTTTAAGGTGGTTTCATGTCTAAAGTGGTTTGGTTGTCAGTTTTGTAAGGACACTACACTCTGTCCAAAGTTTCAGCATAGTAACACTCTTTTGAAATAAGTAAACCAATGCTTTAATAAAGTGTTTGTGACCCAAAATAATTTTTTCTAAGTAGATCAATGTGTTAGGAAGTCACCCTAAAAAGAACAAAGCATTTCTGATCTTTTTGCTAGTTTTAGAAAATCGTGCAAGAACTCTGGACAGAAGGTTGTAGAATGTTGAGTGATGTCTGGTTTTTGTTCAATTCCCGGAGATCCAACCGTTGAAACTTTGATTTCTTTTTTGGGTTAAAAACTAGACACACAGAGGCATCTTGTATCCAAAATTCATCAAGATAAAACCATGGGAACCACACTTTTTCATTTTTTAAAGTTATGATCTGCTCTCAGCAATTTCCAGAATTCTGCACTAGTTTTCATCAAATCTTATGAGTAATGGCTTAGATGTACTTTCCATGATTAGTCAAGGTTCAAACCATATTTCAATAATGATTAGTTAAGCTTGAATTCAAAGTTTAAATGAACCAAACTGATGTTGTCAATATCAAGATATAAAAAGTATTCTTTACTTTTCAAAAGATTTGCAGTGTGGAAGTAAAGGTCGAACCCACAGAGATTGATTACTACAGCAACTTAATTTTAAAACCTAAGTCTAATTAATTAGGAAAAACGGATTTTGATTTGGATTTAATTAAACTACTAGCAATAAAAGTAATTCTAAACTATGAAAGCAATTAAAGTTGTTTAAATGATGTTTAAGGGAACCTAGGATTGCAAATCCACCACTAGCTTCATAATAGGAATATTTATGAATTACTTTAGCTTATTACGTTTGATGAATATGGGGAATTGTAGCTACAAGCCCAATTCCTCCGACAAGAAGATAATCATGGTTCAAGCACCAACATAATCCATCTTCGGGTAGCACGAATTATTTCACACTAAACTAGGGTTGTGATCTAATCCGTCTAACCTAGGCATGGACTATTCGGATACTTGATAGCACGAATCAATAAAGCACCATCACATGTAAACAATCTAAACAAGCACAGCAAGAATAGATCGTTGAGCACATCACAGTCAAAATAGATCTAAGACAAGAATAAATTCTGAAAGCAATGGTTTAATCAATGTAAGTACGATTTATTTATAAAAATCCTCTAAACATGTGACTGTCATCCATACATAATAAAACTAAAATAAAAGCATAAATAAAACCCTATTACTCGTCTAGGGCTTCATTGAAACCCTAGATCTATGATCTAGCCGTCCATGGAAGTAGTAGATAGCAAGAGGTTGATGGAGGAGGCCATGGAAACCCTTGGTCTTCTTCTTCTTCTCCTTGCTTCCCTCCCTTCAATGGCTGGAAGTATGTATGTATAATATGTATGTATGGGTGTGTAACAATGTCTCCCCCTTTAATTGTAATAAAATAGAGTATATATAGATTTACAACAAGTTTTGGAAGCCTTTACAACTCGAAACGGACTGAAACTGATGTAATTTACAATCTGGACTTCATTCTGCAGTTTCGTTTGCACAGGAGTCTTCAGTATACTGAAATACGCAACATTGGTTTTTACCCATATCGCGCGAGCGCGACAATTGGGCCTTCGCGCGCGCGGATCGCGCGAGCGATTTTGGGGATCTCGCGCGATCGGATCGCGCGAGCGATTTCTGTTTTTCGCGGGCGCGGCTCGCGCGCGCGACTTGGCTTTTTCAGCTTCTTTTCTTCTGCTTTTTCACCCTGTTTAGCCTGATATACTTGATTTCTTCCAAAACCTGTCAGAAAATAGAAAACGAAGTAAAAATATACAAAAACAGGATAAAAAGGTACTAACAAATGCTCGTTAAGGCGTATAAATAGGATTAGTTCTCTCCCGATCACACCCCCAAACCTACATTTTGCTAGTCCTCGAGCAAAACTAAAATAAAAACTAACTACTAATAACATACTATTCCATTTTTGCATGGATCACGATTGCATTTAGCGTATGCAACAAGCCTTTTAAACCTCTAGGTGTCCCTAGTTGGACGAGTGAAGTCTCGTGAGGGTTCTCGTCAACAAGTCACCCACAACCATCTTTATTAACTTATAAATTTAAAAAGTTTTATTCAAACGAAAAACAAAACAATCAATACTCCTTAGTATAAAACAATGATTCGAAATAGAATAATGAACAAGAAGAAACGGAATCAAACGTTCACCTACGTCCTGAAAAACAATCCCAAGTACATGAATCGTATAAATCAATAGAATTTCTCATAAAATTGCACGTGTGTGATATGGTAGTCAAATGAACACGCGCATGTCATAAACTTGGAATATAACTCACATAACCATCCAACTATGCTTCGACTACGAATCTCACAATGTCAATTACACTCTAAAATGAAACACTCAGAAACAGGTGTAATTTTTCTAATATATGTGAGTAAAGGAAATATATTTTCAAAACGAGAATACTCACATATGACTCGAAAAGGACGCATGACACGAAAGAACAGTAGTCTCATGGATAGGACGCCAATAATCAAGAGAAATTAATCATTACCATGTTTTAATCCCCCTCCCATCGTTTTCATATCCGAACCATGTTTCCTAGGATCAGATAGGACTTTTCAAAGGTTGTAATGTGGCTCAGGCAATGAAAAATGATAGAACGGATTAATTGGGTAGGTTTAGAATGGCATTGTAAGGCATGTTAGATTTCTTTCATTCTTCTTCTACAAACTTTCATCTTTTCTTTCTCTTCATTCCTTTTCATTCATTTTTCTTCTTTTCTTTCATTTTTTTTTTCAACCTTCCTCTTCTGTATTATGTTTCTTTTCCTTTTTCTTTTCTTGCTTCTCAAATGATTATTCATCGAATACCAAGCAACTACCCCAATAGCATCTTATTTTCTTCTTCTCAATCAACACATCGCCTTAATACTACTAAAAGTTGATCACTCTTCCAGTGGTATACTCCAAGTTGATCAAGTTGGAGCTTTTACAGAGGATAATGGTGAACAAAGAAAAAGAGGCATTGTAACGGCTCAAAGGGGCGAACTAAGGAAATTTTATCTTTTATCGGCCGGTAGTAAACAAAGAAGGCCTAAACTCATTTCCTAGGGTAATACGGTTCTTCAATGTTTACAATGGAAGATTATTTAGCATGGTAACAAATATTTTAACTTGACTATCAACCAAAACAAGAATAATGAGACTAAACAGCGAGTTAATGCGCTATTTCAATGAAATTCGACAAACACAATATGTATTTATAACCCTCTAAATAGAAAAAGATAGGCTCAAAAGCTCACCGGGTCTAGTCTCCACCATGTGTTATCTAGAAATCCGAATCATATTATAGTTCACATCAAACATGTATTCAAATGACTACGTGCAGTGCATAAGTTTGTGTGCAAATTTTTTATATAAAACTACGATTCAAACAATACATAACTTAAAACGTCATATCATAACTTCAGCAAATGTTTAATCACATCTTCCCTTGTTTACCATTCTATAACAATTCAAAATTCTCTAACAAAGAGTATCAAATTGATATTGCAAAAACGTCGGTAACATCGTTTATTTAAACACACTTATTGAAAAATTAATTTTGCATAAAATAATGTGCATGTGTGTGCATACCCCCAAACCTAAACCTTTCATTGTCCCTAATGAAACAATAAAACGAAAGAATGGAGAGTACGTAAGGAAAGAACGATAGTACCTCGATCTTGACAAGCAAAGAACAGGTAAACACAACGGAATATTGCAATAAAGTTCAATGTACCTGTTAATACTAGATAAACGAAAAGAAACTAACAAAAATATTAAAAGTAAATGAAATCTAAATACAAAATATAAATCGATACATTAATCGAAGTTAAAATTAAACGAACAACCGAACTAAAACGGAAAAGTATAAATGAAAATAACAACGAACTCAATCTAAAATGACCTAATAAACACAAACAGAAAAGGAAAACAAATAAAACAGGTAGGGGGAAACATATAGAAAACAAAAGGGAAAAACAAGAAAAATGGGGAAATCGCGCGAGCGGTCCGCGCGAGCGGCCCTCGCGCGCGCGAATTCCTGGTTTTTTTTTTTTTTTTTTTTTTTTTTTTTTTTTTTTTACAAAATCGCGCCAGCGGGACCCCTCGCGCCCGCGATTCCAGGCGCGAGGAGAACCTGAGGGCTCATAAAAGAAAAAGAAAGGAAAAATACTAAGGCACATTCTCGCGCCAGCGGGCCGCGCGAGCGACGTCTCGCGCGAGCGGGCCGCGCGCGCGAGAATGGTATTTTCCATTTTTTGGTTAAAATTATGTATACAATATTAAAATAAATTAATTCTAACCCCCAAACCTGTCCAGAATGTCCAAAACAGACTCAAACAGACTCAAAAACGACCAAAACAAAGAAAACAGACGAAATTAAGCTTGGGTTGCCTCCCAAGAAGCGCTAACTTTTACGTCTTCAGCTAGACCGTTCTAGCTCAAGACTTACGGAGGTTGAAAATCAGACTTTGTACCCCTAAGAATGTCAGGTAGAGCTCGATGGTAAGCAGAAATTACGTCGCTTTGAATTAATTCAATCGACGGTTTATCAGTATGTTCAAATCGATTTCTTACCTTTCGAGTAGATTCAACATTAGGGTCCGAAGTATTAGGATTCATCCACTCATTATCCTCTATATTATTCCCCGCACTTATATTTATTACGTTCTTAGGCTCAATATTCCGTTTAACCTCACTACCCTCCACACATAGGTAATCGTCATCTTTAGGAGGTTGATCGACCGCATTAAAAATATTTAATTTTAATTTTATATTTCCGAACGACACTTTCATTACCCCTGTTCTACAATTGACACGTGCGTTGGCCGTGGCTAAGAATGGACGACCAAGAATAACAGGAGTGTGTTTCCTAGCATCTAGCACGGGTTCAGTGTCAAGGACCATAAAATCAACAGGATAAAAACATTGATCAACTTTTACTAGGACGTCTTCGACGATTCCTCTAGGTATTTTAATAGAACGATCCGCTAATTGTATTGTAGCGGCCGTAGGTTTAAGTTCACCTAGACCTAGTTGTTTATAGACGTGATAGGGTAAAAGGTTAACACTCGCTCCTAAGTCAAGGAGAGCCCGATGAATGATAGTGTCACCTATGACACATGAAATCGTAGGCGTACCTGGATCCTTATATTTCGGAGGAGCGTGTTGGAAAATTGAACTTACTTTTTCCGTGAGGAAGACCTTTTTAGGCGTATGACTGCGTATTTTGCGTTTTTGCGTACAAAGGTCTTTTAGACATTTAGCATAAGCGGGAATTTGTTTTATAGCATCGAGGAAAGGAATATTTATTTTGACTTGTTTAAATACCTCGAGTATATCCTCAACCTTAGACTTTTTATTTGTAAGATTAGACGGCTCCTCAACATTAGGTGGATATGGCATTCTCGGAATATAATTCGTTGGGACCGATTCTGTTTCTTTCTTATTTTGGCTCACGTCCTCACCCTTCGTCGTATTAGAGTTGCTATTCATACCTTTCACATTCTCATTCGGAATTTCTATTACCTCTTCCTCTCGTGTAGTCATCCTAGTTAAGACAGCGTTTACTTGCTCATTCGACCCCTTAACCTCATATTGTCCCTTAGGGTTTTGAATTGTTTGACTAGGCAACGTCCCCTCGTTTCTACGACTCACTACAGTAGCTAGTTGTCCCATTTGGGATTCAAGCTTCGCAATGGATTGTGTATGAGAGTGCACTATTTGTGCTTGTGCCTGTACTTGCGTTTCAATTTTATTAAGGGATGCCAACACCTTTTCCTCAAAAATGTTACCCCTTGAAGGATTCGAATTAGGATGCGGTTGTTGGTATTGATTAGGTTGAAACTGAGGTCGATATGCATTAGGAAAATTAGTCGCCTCATTAGGATTATTATTATTATTTTTCCACGAGAAGTTAGGATGGTTTCTCCATGGCGCATCCGGATTATTAGTAGTTGCATTATAATTATTTCGTGGGTATTGTTGAATAGAATTAATTTGTTGCTCCACGAATTCCGGAAATTGACTTGCCGATGGACATGAAAGTATCGAATGTGAAGGATCAGAACATAATGCACAAATTTCACGAGCGGGTGAGGCTGTCGTTTGGTTCATTGTTAAAAGTCGGTCAAGTTTGTTAGATAGTTCTTTTATTTCAATTGATTGACTTGACTCGAATTTTACCTCCCTCTTAGGTTGTGGGTATCCCTCAGAACGGACAGACACCGCTTGGTGCATCGAATTCTCGCTTAAAGTTTCAAATATTTTCCAGGCCTCGTCGGCGCTTTTGTGTAGGAAAGTTCCCGCACAAACGGTATCGACGGTATTCCTAACAGAGGGAATAAGCCCCTCGTAGAAGACCTGAACAAGTTGCCACTTAGGAACCTGATGATGTGGACACGAACGTAATAATTCTTTAAATTTTTCCCACGTGTCGTAGAGTGATTCCCCATCTTGCATCACAAAGTTTGTTATAGATTTTCTTATCTGGTTCGTACGCATAATCGGGAAAAACTTTTGTAAAAATGCGGTGTGTAAGTCTTCCCATGTTCTAATTGTGTTTGGCTCCAAAGATTGGAGCCAATATTTAGCTTTGTCCTTTAATGAGAATGGAAAGAGCCGCATTTTTAATTCATCATCAGTAAGATTTTGAATTTTCAAAGTAGAACATATATCTTGAAAATCTCCTAAGTGTTTATATGGATCTTCATTTAAACGGCCATGGAAAGATGGAAGTAGCGAGATGGTAGACGACTTTATCTCAAAGTGAGATGCCGTCGCCTCCGGTAATTCAATACATGTTTGTGGCGTGTACGTCGTCGGAATAAAATAATCTTTAAGTGGAGGAGGTGGTGGTATATTAGGATTATTCATATTAGCTCCGTTGTTATTTTGGTTGTTGTCGTTATTATTTCCAATGTCTGCCATTTTAATCGGTTCTATGTTATTAAAGCGTGGTTTCTTTAGTTTTTGAAGAGTACTACGTATTTCAGATTCAAATAAAGACGTTGGTTTCGGTGTCAAATCGTCGTCTATTAAAAACCTTGTTCTAGAAGTTAAGTTTGAAGACTTATTAAGTCTTAATGTACGTTCAAGTTCAGAGTCTAAAGGTTGTAATTCCGGTTTATTTGAACGTGTACCTAACATAAACTAAAAGAAAGTAAACTAAAAACAAAAATTAACTAACAAAAGAAACAAATAGCAATCACACAAATAAGACGACAATCAAGCACACAGTACTACTATGATGCATGAATATTATCCTGTAATGCAATGACCGCGTCAAGCCCAGCGCCCCGGGTTTCCTAGCTAATGCAGTGCAATTAACCCTAAACTAATGCAAATAGTGCGTCACAGCGCCCTGACTTATAGTGGTTTAAAGCGAATTTCACAAGAAGCAATTTATTTAATTTTTATTTATTTTATTTTTGCGTAAGCTCCTTTGATGTAATTAGCTGCTCCACTCGGAAACGTTGACTACAAAATAAAAGAACAAGTTAGTAACTAAAAACAAAAACAGAACATAAGAAAAATAAAAACTAATCTAATATTTACGAATTAACTAAACTACGATTATAAAACTAAGAGTAGTAATACAATCCACGGCAACGGCGCCAAAAATTGATGTTGTCAATATCAAGATATAAAAAGTATTCTTTACTTTTCAAAAGATTTGCAGTGTGGAAGTAAAGGTCGAACCCACAGAGATTGATTACTACAGCAACTTAATTTTAAAACCTAAGTCTAATTAATTAGGAAAAACGGATTTTGATTTGGATTTAATTAAACTACTAGCAATAAAAGTAATTCTAAACTATGAAAGCAATTAAAGTTGTTTAAATGATGTTTAAGGGAACCTAGGATTGCAAATCCACCACTAGCTTCATAATAGGAATATTTATGAATTACTTTAGCTTATTACGTTGGATGAATATGGGAAATTGTAGCTACAAGCCCAATTCCTCCGACAAGAAGATAATCATGGTTCAAGCACCAACATAATCCATCTTCGGGTAGCACGAATTATTTCACACTAAACTAGGGTTGTGATCTAATCCGTCTAACCTAGGCATGGACTATTCGGATACTTGATAGCACGAATCAATAAAGCACCATCACATGTAAACAATCTAAACAAGCACAGCAAGAATAGATCGTTGAGCACATCACAGTCAAAATAGATCTAAGACAAGAATAAATTCTGAAAGCAATGGTTTAATCAATGTAAGTACGATTTATTTATAAAAATCCTCTAAACATGTGACTGTCATCCATACATAATAAAACTAAAATAAAAGCATAAATAAAACCCTATTACTCGTCTAGGGCTTCATTGAAACCCTAGATCTATGATCTAGCCGTCCATGGAAGTAGTAGATAGCAAGAGGTTGATGGAGGAGGCCATGGAAACCCTTGGTCTTCTTCTTCTTCTCCTTGCTTCCCTCCCTTCAATGGCTGGAAGTATGTATGTATAATATGTATGTATGGGTGTGTAACAATGTCTCCCCCTTTAATTGTAATAAAATAGAGTATATATAGATTTACAACAAGTTTTGGAAGCCTTTACAACTCGAAACAGACTGAAACTGATGTAATTTACAATCTGGACGTCATTCTGCAGTTTCGTTTGCACAGGAGTCTTCAGTATACTGAAATACGCAACATTGGTTTTTACCCATATCGCGCGAGCGCGACAATTGGGCCTTCGCGCGCGCGGATCGCGCGAGCGATTTTGGGGATCTCGCGCGAGCGGATCGCGCGAGCGATTTCTGTTTTTCGCGGGCGCGGCTCGCGCGCGCGACTTGGCTTTTTCAGCTTCTTTTCTTCTGCTTTTTCACCCTGTTTAGCCTGATATACTTGATTTCTTCCAAAACCTGTCAGAAAATAGAAAACGAAGTAAAAATATACAAAAACAGGATAAAAAGGTACTAACAAATGCTCGTTAAGGCATATAAATAGGATTAGTTCTCTCCCGATCACAAACCATTAAGTATTTCATAATTCATTCTTGCTCATGACATATTCATCCGTATGGATCGACATTTGTAGTTAAGATTTATTTGTTTTAGATTTAACTATATTCTATAGATTTAAGCTAGAAGTCTAGGATTATTATTTTAGATCCAACTTTACATTTTGTATATCATGTGGACTAACTCATTGTTTTGTAGCGCATTTGAGGTACAATTTTGCATCTCTTCTCTAGTTTATTTTATTTCTTGATTTTATTGATTTTTCAACCTTTATGCACGACACATTAGCAATGACAAGTGTTCTTCCCAACAACTATCGAGATTGAGAACACAAGCCCTCAACATATCCTCAAGGATCTGGTTAACCCTCTCAGTCTGCCCATCGGTCTGAGGGTGATAAGCAGTACTAAGGTCTAACCGGGTCCCCATCGCCCTCTGAAAGATCTCCCAAAACTCTGTCACAAACAACGAATCTCGATCTGACACAATCGAGGTCGGAGTCCCATGCAAACGTACTATCTCCCGAATATACAAACGTGCCAACTTGTCTGCCATCCTATGCACACTCACTGGAATAAAGTGCGCCAACTTAGTTAGTCTATCCACAATCACCCAAATTGACTCATTTTCCTTCTTGGATCTCGGCAACCCATCCAAAAAATCCATAGAGATACACTCCCATTTCCACACAGGTATTTCTAAAGGTTTCAACAAGCCAGACGGTCTCTGATGTTCCGCCTTAACCTGCTGACACACCATACACATAGAAACATATTCTCCAACATCTCTCTTCATACCTTCCCACCAAAAGGTTCATTTCATGTCATGATACATCTTAGTCCCACCAGGATGTATAGTGTATCGAGACCAATGTGCCTCATCAAGGATTTCCCTTTTTAACTCTTCACTATCCGATACACGGAGTCTTCCTTGAAAACATAAACTTCCCTCTGTATCCATAGACCAATCCGTCGGACACTCATTAAGCAAATCCACTACCAAGTCATTGAGACGGTTAACTAAAACTGCATCTAACCTTTGCATCTGTCGAACCTTCCCTATTAAAATCGGTTGGACAACCAACTCCCAATATATGATTTTTCACCTTCATGCCCTGGTTGAATATCATGAGATGCTAACAATTCAAGGGACTTCCATTCCCTAACCATCAAAGAAGTCATCACATTGTGTTTCCAACTCAGTGCATCGGCCACTACATTTCCCTTACCCGGATGGTAAAGAATCTCAAAGTCGTAGCTATTGATGAACTCAACCTATCTCTATTGTCTCATATTCAGTTCCTTCTGTGAAAAAAAGTACTTGAGACTCTTATGATCAGTATACAACTCAAATCTCTCCCCAAACAAATAGTGCCTCCACACTTTTAAGGCAAACACGATAGTTGCCAACTCTAAGTCATGAGTGGGATACCTCCTCTCATGTGGCCTCAACTGTCTAAAAGCATACCAAACAACCTTCCCTTCTTACATCAAGACACAACCCAAACCAGTCCCACTAGCATCTGTGAACACTACAAGCTTTCCTCCTTCCATTGGGATAGTCAACACTAGCGCGGTGGTCAACCGCTGCTTCAACTCTTGAAACGCTTGCTCACACTCATCTGTCCATATAAACTTTACATTTTTACGAGTCAACTTTGTCATTGGAGTTGCTATGAGAGAAAACTTCTCAATGAACCTCCTGTAATAACCTGCTAATCCCAAGAAACTCCTTACCTCTGTCGGATTAAAAGCTTGTGCCCAGTTTTGCACTGCTGCTTTTCAGGATCTACTGATATTCCCTCAGCTGAAATAATTTGACCTAGAAATCTCACTGCGGTCTCCCAAAAATGGTACTTACTGAAATTGGCATACAACTGATGCTCTTGAAGTATCTGCAATACCACTTTCAAATATTCTCTATGCTACTCCTGAGTCCGTGAATAAACCAAAATGTCATCTATGAAGACAATGACAAAACAGTCCAAATACGGCCTGAACACCCTATTCATCAAATCCATAAAGAATGCTGGCGCGTTGGTCAAACCAAATGGCATCACTGGAAATTCATACAACCCATACCTAGTACGGAAAGCTGTATGGGAAATGCTCTCTTCCACCACTCCCATCTGGTGATACCCGGTCCTCAAATTAAGTTGTGAAAAGACCACCGCTCTCTTCAATTAGTCAAGAAGGTTGTCAATCCTGGGCAAAGGATACTTGTTCTTGATCATCACCTTATTCAACTCCCTATAATCTATACACATACGAAGACTACCGTCCTTCTTGGATACAAAGATCACCGGAGCTTCCCACGGTGAGTTACTAGGACGTATGAACCTAATTCGTACACACCTCAAAAAAAATTACACTACTAGAAAGAAAGATCAACTACGAAGAAAATGAATCTACCAGAAAGAAATAATTAACGCACCCTTTCTAAAGCATCTCATCCAATTGCTTCTTCATCTCTCCTAACTCCTTGGGCGCCATACAATATACTGCCTTAGAAATTGGTGCTGACCCTGGTACAAGATCAATCCAGAATTCGACCTCTCTCTTAGGCGGCAGTCCAGGGATCTCCTGAAAAACATTCTCAAAGTCGCATACCACTTCCACATCACTAATATCCTTCTTCGGTATCTCTACCGAATATAGGAAACTAGACATAACCAATTCTCCACTACCTGGATACGTATGAGAGAAACGAGGTAATCCTGGGGTATCTATATGAATGGTCCTCTTAGCACAATCAAGGACAACATGGTTCTCTCTAAGCCAATCCATCCCCAAAATAATGGAAAACCCTTCAAAACCCAATATAATCAAATTAACGAGGAAAGTCCTATCCCCAAAGTCTATCACAAAGTCTTTATATAGAGTAACTGAACCCCCTTGAGGTGTTCCTACACTCACAGGAACAATTAAAGGCATAACAAGAATACTTTCTCTCAAAACAAACTGACAAGAAATAAAAGAGTGGGATCCACCCGAATCAAACAAAACACGAACATTGGAATGAAAAAGTTTGAGGCTACCTTGCACATTCTCATTGCATGGCATCACTGCAAATGCCCTAGCTGGGGCAGCCTGACCTGTTCTCGCGGCTTGACTATTCCTAGGAGGGTGGGGACATTCCCTAGCAATATGCCCAGGTAACTAACAATTAAAACACACTCTCGGAGCTACAACCATCTCTCCCCTTCCCGGTAGTGCTCCAATCTGAGGCACTGGTGGACAAAAACCAATCTGTGGCTGCGGGGCCTGCTGACATTGACCCTGGAAGCCCTGATTACGCTGAGCACCCTGACCATTCCACTACTGGTTCTGCTGCCTAAAGTTCCCATGATTTCCTAGGAACCGCTGACCGCCATATCCTTGTCTTTGATACTGCTGACCTCTCCACCCCTGATCATAAGGCTTAAAATCTGTTCCCACTACGTCTTGTATCTTTTTGCTGAGTTTGAGGCCGAGTGTCTCTAGAATTCTCATTGGTCTTCGCCCTTGCTGACCTCTCAGCCTAAAATTTTTGCTCCTTTCGCTCGAACTTCAAAGCCAAATCCACCACTTTGTTGAAAGGTTTATTCTCGGCAGCTAGCACTGCCTTGGTCAAGTGATGTCCCAATCCATCAATAAATTTCTCGTTCTTCTTCTCCTCCGTATCAATCAGATGAGGAGCATATTGAGATAGCTCGTTGAACTTCTTCACATACTCCCACACAGTCATGGTACCCTGGGTGAGGTCTTGGAATTCCCTAGCCAATTATGACTTCACTACACTGGGAATGAAATTCTCCTCAAATAAAACTTTGAACTCTTCCCACGTCATCTCCGCCACATCATAAGTAGCCCTCAATGATTCCCACCAAACTAAAATAATAAAATAAATAAAAATTAAATAAATAAATGACATATATAAAAATAAATAAAAACTAAGGTTGTTACAATATGTCCAGGGCAGGAAGGAGAGGCGTTAGCTTTTGAAGCTAAGTGAGTTGACCTAACCGATCACTCCTACTACAAAAATAATATACAAGTACAACAAATATCTCGAACTTGAATATTTGATAAGCATTATCTCAATACGTATGATTTATGACAGTAGTATGAATGAGATACGACACGATGCACCATCGATATGTTCGACTTTACTCGACCACAGACACCACAACTGACTCATGTGACTTGTTACATTACTAGTGTAATGCCGTTAGCTCAGAGTAGAATGATTACGTTGCTATCGTCGCCTAGCATGGCCCTATAGTAGTTTTAGTTTTAAAAAGAGTGTAATCATTGTACTCTTAGGTCCTCGTGACCTTGCTTGGAGAATAGTGTAACGCCCCGCAAAAATAAAGGGTATTTTTATTAAAAATAAATAAAATGAATTACATTTGAGTGCCCAAAATTATATTTAAATTCATTTACATGGTTAGGACCCAAATAACTCGAACCCACACGGTACTCTAATGTGCTCCAATTTGACTGCTACCAATGGTACCTGCATCTAAAATAACACACGGGGAAGTATACAATATGACAGGAATAATAAGGGCTCAAAAGTACAATGAACAACCACAACGGATCAAATAAAATAAATCAATCACTCAACCCACCACGTTCACACCATTTACCCGCTCACCCACAAGAGCATCATACCAGGTTCCTCTTGGTCACATAGCAAAGAGTCACCTCACCTCACCTCACCCGTCACCATTCCTCGGTCCCTGAGGCCTGTTGGACTGTTGGTAGGTGCTCCTTACTCATGACCCTTTAGTCCCATAGCACTTAGCCAAAATAATATTTTAATAATATTTAACCAAAAAAAGACATGGATTCCAAGAAAAGACAACATATGCAAAGAGAGTACAAATAGGGATGACAAGAAAATACTCCAGAGATTTAAGAGCATATTGTACACAACCCCGTACCTTAAAAATAATGTTGAGCAATTTCCAAACTCTCTGAAATATATGATTTTGTGAGTATATATGTAACTATATGTGTGTGTATCAATATATGTGTGTATGTGTATAAACCAATATTGGTTTGTGTGTGTACAGCCGAGAGGGAGAGGGAGGATAGAGAGTTGTTGAGGATGGGAGGTGGTTGATGTGTATATATAAGCACTCATATGAGTGTGTGAATAAATAATATATGAGTGGTGTGTATAAATAAACTACTTAGTGCTTGGGGCACTAAGCATATAATGCACAATACACAAACACCCACGCACTAAACTGCTTTTGGGTCCAAGATCACATAAGGAATCATCATGTGTGTTGAGCTCACGCGATGATACACACACGCAGGTAAAAATTATACTGCTCAAAATTTTAAATCTGGTATATTTTTTAATTAAAAAGCGAAAATAAAATACGGGGGAACACCCTTTTTTTTTTTTTTTTTTTTTTTCCTCCCCGAACCTGGTATGATGCTCTTGTGGGTGAGCGGGTAAATGGTGTGAACGTGGTGGGTTGAGTGATTGATTTATTTTATTTGATCCGTTGTGGTTGTTCATTGTACTTTTGAGCCCTTATTATTCCTGTCATATTGTATACTTCCCCGTGTGTTATTTTAGATGCAGGTACCATTGGTAGCAGTCAAATTGGAGCACATTAGAGTACCGTGTGGGTTCGAGTTATTTGGGTCCTAACCATGTAAATGAATTTAAATGTAATTTTGGGCACTCAAATGTAATTCATTTTATTTATTTTTAATAAAAATACCCTTTATTTTTGCGGGGCGTTACAAATAGAATAGTTACAGCGCTATCGTCGCCTAGCATGGCCCTATAGCATTAGAAAGGTAACTATTGTATTCAAAGTTCAGATGGATACTTTGCTATCGCCGCCTAGCATGGCCCTATAGCATATTAACCATCAACTCATGTTCCACTTCAGATGGATACTTTGCTATCGTCGCCTAGCATGGCCCTATAGCATTTCATCGTTGTACCCATTGATTTAACTGCACCATACGGATCTCTACGATCCACTCAAGTCCCCTTGACTAACCATGCAGACGTCAACATTGACATCATGACTCGATCACGTTCATATGAATGTCCATGTGATTGTATAATTGGGAAGCATAATAAGCATGTATAATGACAATTAATAACTAAGCATGAAGTTTGGATATATACACATGTGTCCATCATATAAAATGTAAATCTGAATGTACACATATATAATACTCATCAGACATGTCCACACATGACACACTGGATATTCACATAATACACATAGAGTAAGTCTATAATATAGCAAGTGAATTAGGACGACTCACCTCGATGCACGTTCGTAAAAACAAGCGTAGTGACGGTTCCTACAAAGTACTCCCTCCGTCCCAAATTGCTAGGCACTTTTGGGGAACCTAACTTTTTAAGGGAACATCATTTATTACACTGTTTTTATGTTTAAATATTCTTAGTTTACAACCTTACCCTTAATTTAGTTTCTCTATAAACTAAGATTTATGGGAATTGTGAAAAAGAAATGGCAAAATAGGAACGATAAAAAATTTGGTGTGTTGACTTTTCAAAATGGACAAGCATTTTGGGACAGCCCAAAATAGAAGGGGTGCCTAGCAATTTGGGACGGAGGGAGTATATAAATTTATAGAACGACGATTAATATGCATACTAGCATTAAGGTCATAATCATAATTGTGTCGGATGGGTTCCTAAACCTAAACATGATGATCTAGACATCATTCAAAGTCTAACGCCATTAACTAGACTCAAATCGGAGTTCGTCATATAAAAGGTTGGGTTTTCTATACCAGTATGGGCCCTAGAGATAAGCTGTAATTTTGACCGCGTCAAAAGGTCTCCAAACTCAAGGGGATAGTTCTAGACATAATTTTAAGACTCTAGGAACTGACCGCGTATTTTTCTGAGCTACGGTTTATTTATTACAAATTATTGAAGTCTTAATCACATAATTTTAGACTTAAGAGTCCTACAACTATAAAGTACAATTTAGGAAGAAGAACGGTCCTTGAAAATAATTTTATTAAATACTAGGCATTAAAATGAGCTACCAGCATTTTCCTCATAATTTTCGGAGCTCGTTTGGTATTTAAAATAATTTAAACAATGACAAACGACTCCGTATAATTTATTAAAATAACAACGTTTAGTTTTACAATTTGTTAAATTATAAAACGATCATTTATATCATTAGGACATAATATATAATTTCTCGAATTTTAAAATAGGACAATAGATATTTATTATCTATTTATCATAATTTAAAACTAACATTTATTATTTATTGAAGCTCAAATAAATAATGACCATAACATATAAATACTTAAAGTTTGAGTTCTATAAATAAATGATTTATAAAACAAAGACATTAGGTATTGGGATCAATAACTAAATTTTCTAGATTTCGAAAATAGTCATAGATATTTATTACCTAATAATTATAATTTTAAACTAGCACTTTTTATTTATTTGAACCCAAATAAATAATAAGTGTAATAATAATAATAATAATAATAATAATAATAATAATTTCAGAAGATATGAAATAATATAAATAATATTTCAGAATTCAGAGTCTAATTAACAATAATACAAAACTATTTTTAAAGCAATGTAAAACATTAACCAATTGCATGAATCTATTTATTGTAATTTAGCTAGCATTTATTATTTATTCACAACTAAACATAAAATATATATATATATATCTATAATTTTAGAATATAATAAATCTTAAATAATACTATGTTGGAATTTAAAATGGACAAATAGGTATTTATTAACTAATAAACACAAGGGAAAATAATATTTATTATTTATTTTAAATCTACAATAAATATTAAATATATTTAATATTACTAACATGAATTCAGAATATATAATTATTATTTACTAATGTTTTTCGGAAATTAAAACATGTTGATCATGCTTTAAAATCGTATTATTCAACTAATTAAAAATACCAATTACAACTAACTTGTACCATACATTTAGACTAGGAAATGTACCATCGAAAAATCCATTTTGGGAACTTCATCTTGCCAGCGTGATGATACACGCAGAATATATACATATAACGTATATATATATATATAATATTAATACATAAACTTAAAACAACCATATCTCTCTCATTTCTCATCGCAAATAGGCAGGTCTTTTATGAAAATTGATCGTCTCGACGAGCCTTACAACTTTCCAGTACATTACAGAACCCAAATCCTAATGGTTTCCACGTAAAAGGAGAAAAATAGATTTGGTAAAAAAGGAATAATTGCTTGCATGTCCTACCAAATGAGGTCCAAACCCAAAACTGCTCTTAAGGGACCTATTGGGGATCTCTAGGGTCTGTTTGGTACCAATTTTGGGGTGTTTGGTGACACTCCAAAAAAATCAAGCTCCGATGGAGCTTTAGTGGCCGATTAGTATAGCAGGGGGTCCCATGGAGCTTTAATGGCCGATTGGTAGAGCAAGGGGGGGGAGGGGGGGATTGGGCTCTGTTTGGGCTACATGCAAGGGGCCCTATGGGTGTGGGGATGACATGCAAGGGTCCAGAAAGCTAGGAGGTGTTGGGTTTACCTCAGGTGATTTTTGGATCACTCTAATTCCTCCGACCTCCTCTTTTCCTCCCTTTTCTTCTCTGTTCTGCTTCCCTTTCCCTTCCCTGGTTCTGCGTGAGCTGGTGAGGATGTGACAGTGAGGGAGATACAGAAATGGTGGGGTGGTTGTGTACAATCCATGAGTGTAGGGGTGTATGGACGGGGTGTGCGCGTGTGTGTTATGTTTGAGAGTAACCCTCTAGTTCTCTCTCTCTAAACAATATGTGTGTGTGTGTGAGTATAATGTATATGCTGACATTGTGTGTATGTGGTATATATATGTGGGAGAGGCAAGGGTATTGACAAGTGGCTTTGCATGTAGTGCCAAGTGTTGTGGTGGTGTGCACATGTGTGACACATGTAATGGGTGGCCATGCATGCTTGCCACGTGGTTATGTGGGTCCCATGTCTCGGTTTAAGTGCAAATGCAGTCTAAATTAATACAGATTCTACGGGTTAAACGTGCTAAGTCAGTCCGGGTCTACGAACATAGTTTGAGTCTAAGTTCATAATTACAGTCCGGGTCTATAATAAAATAAATATTGATACCATATAAAAAAAATCACGACTATAGTCACGGGGCTAACGGGCCTGAAATATAATATAATTACAACTTGTAATTACAGAGCTAATTAACGTCGAATATGCAACTCCTAATTGTGGTCACAACTATCGGGTCCGAATAATAGTATAACCTATAATATTAAAATATTAAGTGACGACGAATATATTAACAAAATATTAATATACGATATAACATATAGTTATAAATTTAGCAAATTACAGATATTTAATAATCCATAATTATGACTTAAGCGATAATAATTATTAAAAGCAATCTATAGTTATAAATTTAGCGATAATCAATATTCAATATAACGTAAAGTTATTTAACGATAATAATATTAAAATACGACATTAATATACAGCGTCGGGCTTAGCAATTAAAATCACCTTAACAAAGTGATACAAATTCTAAGAGTATAAAAATCTTGAACGCCGTCGTACATATATATATATGTATATTAGTACAGGCTATAAAATTAATTATAGAAATAAACTCATAATTACAGACATAAATCCGGGGATCCATTCTATATATATATATATATATAGAAATTTACGGGTATTACAAAAAAAAAAAAAAAAACACTTCATTCTTCAATCACTTGCTTAATCTCATTTCAATTTCAATCATTTTCTAAAGGTTAAAGTCTAGGACTATACCGTACATGTTAAAGTTCCTAGCGACACCGACTCTTTCTCAAATGACTACATCATACGTGCACGATTAAATGTGACCACTCCTTTTTTTTTTAAATCACCTGCATACACTCACACACAAGTCAGAACTACGTTAGCCCTGATTCCCCCCCGGGATACGCAAGCAACTCCCAAAGAGTGCGACCATACCCATTACCATTTTCCGTTCTATTTCACTTTCTAATATATATATATATATATATTTCTTTTTCAATCAAAATGCCCCATTTTAATAAAAATCACTGAAATTGACAACCGTGTTCGCACGGATGTTCGAGGGTGCCTAATACATTCCCTCGACATAATCGAGTTCCCAAACCCATCTAAAAATCTCTGATTTTTGCATGGCTATTCAGAGTCACACTTTTAAAGGGCCCACTTTTCTCAAAACTGTTTTTCAAATTTCAAAGATAAATTACTTTAATTGTCTTTGCAGGGGTCCTAACACCCCAAATGTTAGATAACAACTCTGAATATTTCAAATAGGCCCTACCATACTCTTTTTTACCCTTCCTAATAAAAATCCGTCGCAATTCACCCACTCTCAAAAAGTCGGGGCCACACCAACAGCCTGGTGTTTTCGAGGGCGCGGACGTGACAATTAGCCTACCAATTATGTAGAGTGTTAATTCATCATCACCGGGATACTAAATTTACAACAAAAATAAATTCTAAACAGATCATAATACAGATAGTGAAAAACACAGATAAACATTTATTTCCATATAAACATTTAGGGAATTCCACAATGACCGTCTCAATCTCGGAGAGACGTCACAACAACAAAACACTTATTCGACACAGTCTCAAAGAGTTCTCTTACACAAACACTTAAATCAACTCGTGAGTCACAACTCACTCACACATGTGCCACAAATGCACAAAACATCACATTATCATGCATAACAATGTAGTAAAATGCAACAACACGCATACGGGTGTTATAATTTCAATGACAAAAAACGGTATGTAAATTAATATATGAATTCTTAAGGTGTGTTGTATTCAAGATCTTGGCAATTAAAGTTATTTTCCGCATGATAGTTTTTATCAATTAAAGTGTAACACCAGGAGGGGACAATGTTTAAACCCTGGTATGAGCATGACATAAAGAACATTTTTTACCAATTAGGCTAAACTGTTACTTAAGTTTGCACTTTATTGTATAAAACTCTCTTACTCATGAATTTAATGGGCACGGAAACCTTAAACCTAAAAGTACACCAATCATAAAAAAAATATAAAAAATTTCATAACAAAAAAAAAAAAAAAAAAAATCCCTCAATAGTCAAAATTTCAAAAATGGCCTCTCACTTTGGAGAAGATATTTAGAATGACTATCACACAACGTCATTGTGCTACGTGGTTTGATGCCCTAATTTATGCATATTGCAACTTCTCCTAATAACAATTACAGCTGAAAATAGGGTAGATTATATATGATTATTAATTTTAGGCTAAAATGACACTGTCAATAAAATTATCCAACATCGATTGATTGACGTGATTGGTGTCTCAGACCAAACGTTGGTACGATGGAGATCCTAGGGTACGACCAAGCGATTTAATTATTAATTTTAAGTTAAAATGACACTGTTACGATGGAACTGAAACGAGTTAAAATATTTGATTATTTTAGATACAATATTTTATTATATAAACAAAATCACTATATAAATTACTCAAGTAAAATACTTTTTGGCACTCCATAGTGTACTAATTATTATGAATATATATATATTGGATGTCTATCACATGTCAATTTTTGGAGGGATGCAATTTTGTTAGTTAGTAGCATGTGAATGTTTGTTGCCTTTAGTTTGATTAAGGAATTTGGATCTACATGTCATGTGATTATAGAAGAAGACATAAATGAGTTTCTTATAAGAGGGAATGAACATTCTCAATGGGGTAGTGACGAAGTGATATAGAGAAGATATTTAGCGAAAGATCAGATTGAAGATTCAAGTGAAGAAGTATATCAGTGTAATATACTGGTAAGATAAGAGTGCTTGTATTATACTGTTATCACAACAATAAATATGATCCCCTCTGCAGTGGACGTAGGCAAATTGCCGAACCACCTGAAATATTTGTGTTCCTTTATGTTAATTATTCATTGTGTGCATGTTTAATCATTAGTTTTATAACACGTTATCAGCACGAGCCTATACCAACTGGGTTGGCTCATAACAAAAGGTACCATATATCTATATTGTTTAACTTATATATATATATACACATATGTATACATGTATACACCCCTGAAGTGGTTATAAATTTTACTCCTCCCGAAGAGGAATTTATTGCAGACTTTATGAAGAAGTGATTATAGGCAGTACTCTTGAAAAGGCATATTTGAAAATACTCCTGAAGAGCTAATTACTAAACCTCTTGAAGGGGTAGTAGATAAATCTTCTGCAGAAAAACTCATCATACTCTTAATGAACTAGTCTCCTGAAGAGATATACATATATATATATATATATATTTACTTTTCTATATGTGTGTGTATACTCCTGAAGAGTTATCTCCCAAACAGATAATAAATAAACTTCTTGAAGAAGTAGTAAATAAATAATTGATATCTTAGACATAACTCTTGAAAAAAAAAAAAAACAAAAGACAACCATGCAGAAGCCAGGTTCGAACTCGAGTCCGCGGACGTGGGTTATTCGGCACTCAGTTCGTTGCCACTCTGCTACCACACGATTGTCTAACCATTATTGAATGGAAAAACTAAAGAGTTAAAGAAAAAAAAATAATAAAACAAAACAATCGCGGATAGCCAGGTTCGAACCCGAGATCTCAGAGTTAAAGATCCTCAGTCCCCACCACTCTGCTATCACGCAATTTAGTGATTATCAATATGTATATTAAGCATATATATACATGTGCTGAAAAGTCTCCCGTAGAGATAATTCATGACCCTCCCGAAGAGGAAATCTTTTGAAGAGATTATGGAAAATCTAACTGATTATTCTCTTGAAGAAGGAATTTTATTTTACATTATTACATCCCTTATTTGACATTAACCTGTTTATTTGCATACCTTAATTTTACTTGATTCTAAACCTTACTTTGTTTTATCTGTATAGTGTTTGAATATGTCGAATCTTGACAAGTTTAAAATTGTACCTCTGGACATCTCGGGAAACAACTATCTATCATGGGCTCATAAAGCTTAAATACGACTAAAAGCAAAGGATCTTTGGAATACTATTGTAGAAGGAAATTATGAATCAGAACGAGACCAAGCCAGTGCACTAGAGTTTATCCAGCACCATATCCATGAAGGATTACAAGATGAATATCTTGTAGTAAAAAGCCCTCTTGTCCTCTGGACCAATTTAAAAGAACGTTTTCAACATATAAAATTAATTACTTTACCAAAAACTCGATATAACTGGATCCAACTACGATTCCAGGATCATAAGACAGTTGGAGAATATAATTCAGCTTCATTTCAAATTACTTCTCAATTGGAATTGTGTGGAGAAACGGTCACTGATTCAGAGATGATAGAGAAGACATTATCTACTTTTCATCCCTCAAGTGTGCTATTACAGGAGCAATATCGAGAGCGGAGATTCATGAAGTACTCCTCATTAATATCATGTCTTCTCGTGGCAGAACAAAATAGTGAACTATTGATGAAAAATCATCATCGCCGTCCAACTGGCTCTGCTCCATTGCCTGAAGCACATGGAACCACATTCGCTGAAAAGGATGAAGTTCCACACAATAATCAAAGAGCTGGACGAGGAGGCAAACATGGATATGGTCGTGGAAATGATCATAGTCGTGGTCGTGGTCGTAGTCATGGTCATAGTCATGGTCGTGGTCATGGTCAAGGAAAAAATAAACATTGGTACCGTGAGGGTTATCATCCATACAAGAACAATGCACCTTACCACCCGAAGTGGAATAAAAATGGCAAAGGCGTACAAAGAGTTGTCAAGAAAGATGAAAATGGCTGCTATAGATGTGGCATGAAAGGGCATTGGTCGCGTACTTGTCGTACGCCAAAACATTTAGTAGATCTCTATCAGGCCTCAATAAAAGGAAAAGGGAAAGAAGATAAGATAGAGACAAATTTTGTTGACCACAATGATCCATTGGATATCACTCATCTTGATGTGGCTGATTTCCTGGTTGACTCTGATCCTTACTTCGGTCCCTTAAACAATGAATGTGTTTAGACCATCTATGCTATGTGTTAATGTTTGGCTTGTAGTACTATATATGCATGTACTTTTCTTAATGTATTAAAGTTTGGCTTGTAGCACTATGCATGTATTTTCCTTGAGTAATGAATAAACATTTTGTTTGTACTAATATATAAATTCTATTACTTGATAGATTGCATGATGAAAGATGGAGATATATGTTTGGTTGATAGTACAACTACACATACCATTCTCCGAGACCAAAGATTTTTCTTGAACTTAAAATTAGCAGAAGCCAGTGTGAACACAATATCCGGTACATCTAGTCTCATTGAAGGATCTGGAAAGGCGAGCATAATTTTATCAAAAGGAACAACAATTCATTTAGAAAATGCTTTATACTCCAGCAAATCCCGAAGGAATTTACTCAGTTTTAAAGATATCCGCCGAAATGGATACCACGTTGAAACTGTTAATGAGGGTAATATTGATTACCTTTGCATCACTAAAATTGTTTCAAACAAAAAGCATATTTTGGAAAAACTTCATGCTCATCCCTCTGGGTTGTACCAGACAACAATTAATACTATTGAATCACATGTTGTGATAAACCAAAAGTTTTCTGACCCAAAAGTTTTTGGTCTTTGGCATGACCGTCTAGGCCACCCTGGGGCTATTATGATGCGCAGGATCATTGAAACCTCTCATGGACATCCTTTGAAAAATCAGAAAATTCTTTTGCCTAGTGATAATCTTTGTACCGCTTGTTCACAAGGAAAATTGATTGTAAGACCATCTCCAACAAAAGTAAACTTTGAATCCCCAGCATTTTTGGAACGCATTCAAGGAGATATATGTGGACCTATCCATCCAGCATCTGGACCATTTTCTTATTTCATGGTCTTACTTGATGCCTCTACTAGATGGTCACATGTTTGTTTGTTGTCATCTCGGAACACTGCATTTGCTAGGCTCCTTGCCCAAATCATTCGATTACGAGCACAATTTCCTGACTACCCTATAAAGGCTATACGCCTTGACAATGCTGGTGAATTCACATCTAAGGTTTTTGATGACTATTGCATGTCTATTGGTATTCATGTTGAACATCCTGTTGCTCATGTACACACACAAAATGGGTTAGCTGAATCGTTTATCAAACGCCTCAAATTGATTGCTAGACCTTTACTTTTAAGAACGAAACTACCTGTTTCTGCTTGGGGTCATGCCATATTACATGCTGCATCATTGGTTCGTATTAGACCAACTGCTTATCATAAATACTCTCCGTTACAACTCGTTTTTGGGCAACCACCCAATGTTTCTCATTTAAGAGTATTTGGTTGTGCTGTGCAAGTTCCTATTGCACCACCACAACGTACAAAAATGGGTCCTCAGCGACGCCTTGGAATTTATGTTGGTTTTGATTCTCCATCTATAATAAGATATCTTGAACCTCTAACGGGTGATCTCTTTAAGGCAAGACTTGCAGATTGCCATTTTGATGAAACAATATTCCCACTATTAGGGGGAGCAAAGCCAGAGCCTGAAACTCAACGAGAAATTTCTTGGCAAACAACTACTATGTCTCATCTTGACCCCCGTACTACTCAATGTGAACTTGAAGTGCAAAGGATCATTCATTTACAAGAAATTGCAAATCAATTGCCTGATGCATTCACTGATACAAAGAAAGTGATAAAATCACATGTACCAGCTGTAAACACTCCTGCGAGAATTGAAGTCCCTGCAAGACAATCTGGTAGTGCAGTGGTAAGTGAGTCTACGGCACGCTTGAAGCGTGGTAGACCTAGTGGTTCAAAGGACAAAGTTCCTAGAAAGAGAAAACTAAAGGGGCAAATGAATGAGGTAGAAATTCCTGGAGAAACCTCAAAAGGCATGATCGAAATACTTGATAAATCCAACGTTGGTAAGCATATTTCCCCCGAAGAGGCACAAGTATTAGACAATACGGAAATATCGATAAATTATATATCCACTGGAAATTTATTGGACCGTAATAATATTGTCATGGATCATGCATTTGCTTTTACAGTAGCACTTGAAATCACCCGAAGTGATGATGATCCTGAACCACATAGTATTGAAGAATGTCGATGTAGAAAGGATTGGCCCAAGTGGGAAGAGGCTATCCAAGCGGAGTTGAACTCATTGGAAAAACGGGAAGTATTTGGGCCTATAGTCCGTACACCTGAAGACGTAAATCCCGTTGGATACAAATGGGTATTTGTGCGAAAACGTAATGAACAGGATGAGATTGTGCGATACAAGGCCAGACTTGTAGCACAAGGTTTCTCGCAAAGACCTGGTATAGATTATGATGAAACATATTCTCCTGTTATGGATGCTATTACGTTTCGATTCCTGATTAGCCTATCAGTCTCCAAAGGACTAGATATGCGCTTGATGGACGTGGTTACAGCATATTTATATGGATCACTAGACAGTGACATACATATGAGGATCCCTGAAGGATTTAAAATGCCTAAAGCATATACCTCTGAACCACGAAATATGTACTCGATAAAATTGCAAAGATCTTTATACGGATTAAAGCAATCCGGACGCATATGGTACAATCGACTAAGCGAATACTTGTTGAAAGAAGGATATATAAATAATCCTATGTGTCCATGCATTTTCATTAAAAGATCAGAATCTGGCTTTACAATTATTGCGGTATACGTAGATGATCTAAATCTTGTTGGAACTCCCGAAGAGCTCACAAGAACCGCTGATTATTTAAAAAGGGAATTTAAAATGAAAGATCTCGGAAAAACAAAATTTTGCCTTGGATTGCAACTTGAGCATTTCCCTGAAGGGATCCTCTTACATTAATCTACATACACGGAGAAAATTTTAAAACGTTTCTATATGGATAATGCTCATCCATTGAGTACTCCGATGGTAGTTCGATCACTTGATGTAAAGAAGGATCCCTATCGTCCTCAAGATGATGAAGAGGAGTTACTTGGCCCCGAAGTGCCATATCTGAGCGCAATTGGTGCTCTCATGTATCTTGCAAATTGTACACGACCAGATATTGCATTTGCTGTCAATTTGCTAGCAAGATTTAGCTCAGCTCCAACTCGAAGACATTGGAACGGAATCAAGCACATTTTTCGCTATCTTCGTGGTACAATTGATTTAGGATTATTTTATCCAAGGGAATCCAAATCACCATTAGTTGGATACGCTGATGCTGGTTATCTTTCTGATCCACACAAAGCTAGATCTCAAACTGGCTATGTATTTACTTGTGGCGATACTGCTATATCATGGCGATCTATGAAGCAGACATTGACTGCCACTTCTTCGAATCATTCTGAGATTCTTGCACTACATGAAACCAGTCGCGAATGTGTTTGGTTGAGATCCATGATACAGTATATTCGAGAGTCGTGTGACTTATCTTCAATAAATGATACACCAACAACACTCTATGAGGATAATGCTGCATGTGTAGCACAAATCAGAGGGGGATTCATTAAAAGTGACAGAACCAAGCACATCTCACCAAAATTCTTCTATACACATGAGCTCCAAGAAAAGGGTAAAATCAATGTTCAACAGATAAGCTCTATTGATAATCTAGCAGATCTATTCACCAAAGCACTACCAGCTTCAACGTTCAAGAAGCTAGTGCATAGAATTGGGATGCGCCGACTGAAAGAGTTCTCTTGAAAAATTCATACTCATGTCGACATAAAGGGGAGCAATCGATTGGCAAGAATATTCTCTTTTAGATAGACATCCAAGGGGGAGTATTATGAATATATATATATATATATATTGGATGTCTATCGCATGTCAATTTTTGGAGGGATGCAATTTTGTTAGTTAGTAGCATGTGAATGTTTGTTGCCTTTAGTTTGATTAAGGAATTTGGATCTACATGTCATGTGATTATAGAAGAAGACATAAATGAGTTTCTTATAAGAGGGAATGAACATTCTCAATGGGGTAGTGACGAAGTGATATAGAGAAGATATTTAGTGAAAGATCAGATTGAAGATTCAAGTGAAGAAGTATATCAGTGTAATATACTGGTAAGATAAGAGTGCTTGTATTATACTGTTATCACAACAATAAATATGATCCCCTCTGCAGTGGACGTAGGCGAATTGCCGAACCACCTGAAATATTTGTGTTCCTTTATGTTAATTATTCATTGTGTGCATGTTTAATCATTAGTTTTATAACACTAATGACATTTTATAGAGTGTATTAATTGTATGTGATATTATAGTGTGTTAATAGTAACTTTTAGAATGACAATAACAATAATTTGTACCCCGTTGTTTTGTGGTGGGCAACGTGCACGGGGTAGGGACAAGTGTGAGCCAAAGGTTTTTTTTTTTTTTGGGTTCGATTGGATAAACAAAGTTCGTCCACCCAAAACAAAACCACCACTGAAAAGCTAACGGATTTTGCCCAATTCACAGAATAATTTAACCGAAGGAGAGAGAAAAAGAAGAAGAAGAAGAGAGTTAGGAGTAGGAGAGAGAGAGAGAGAGAGAGAGAGAGAGAGGGAGAAAAAATATGCTGAGCAGAGTATTATTGGTTTCAGTCTCTTCTGCAACTCTGTTGAACCATCCTCATCCTCACATCAGCAGCATCAGCAGCAGCAGCAAAAATCAGCCTCGATTTCTGTGCCAAATCAGCAAGAAAAAGATCACTCACCCTTTGTTTGGTTCAGCGAATAACATCGTCAGATGGAATAATAACATCTCTACAACAACAAGAAGAAGAATGGAGTCTACTTCTTCCACCTTCGTAACCACCCGTCCCATCTCGGCTCTGCCCCTCACCAATGCCGATCAACTCATCGACTCCGTCGAGACCTTCATCTTCGATTGCGATGGTGTGTATATATCTCATAAAACTGTATAATATTTGGATTCATATTTAAAATAATTTGTAGCAAAATATTTAAGTTTAGAAAGTGGCAGGGTCCAAACTTAGTGTCATAGTGATCAAAGATTTTCCTCCTATCCCATCATAAGTATAGGGAGAGGTGAACTAAACCACCTAATTGGGCTTTCAAGTCTAAAAACTCCGCTGATCATTTTTTAGACTTAAAAACTCTTTTCATTGTGTTAGTTTACTTATGTTGTTCACTTAAGAACCTCTCCCTATAAATATAATAATATAAATATCTGTTAGTGATCATATAATTGGGAGATGACTTCGCTACAGTTACTTGTCTTTGCAATGTTATCTTTAAAAAAAAAAAAAAAATACATTTTTTTTTTAAATAAACACTGTGCAAACTCTGAGAGGCACAGTTTGCATAGCACAAGACCTCCAGTACAGGAAACAAAAATGGATTATCCTATAATACATGGATAACCTTTGGCCAGTAATAACAGAAAAGTAATTGAGGGACAAGATCCCTCCTCATGTAGAAAATAAAAAAATGGAAAACACAGGAACACATCCTCATGCATCTAAGAAAGGCAACTAAGGAGAGTTTATACCCACATGCTTGTAAGCTATAGAAACCCCCATCCACCGGAATACCAGAGTACCACTCTGGAAGGATAGTAGGTCGCGGTTGTCGCTTTCCTTGAGGAAAGAACTTAGATGTGTCGGAATTTGCTTGAGAAAGCCAACTCCAAACAGGACAACACCGGATCTGCAAGAAGACATCTTCAGATCTGGGGAAAGTACACGAGAACAACCTTCACAAAGGAAATGGGAAGAACTTCACAAAGGAAGGGGGGAAAAAATCAAACCAAACAAGGCCTTATTAAGATTTGGGACATAAAAGGGGGTAAGGGGAAGGGGGGAGGAGGGCTGGCTGGGCAAAGGGGGAGGAGATGTGAGGGGGTTGACTATGGTGGAGGGGAGGGCCCGCGGCTGTTAGGGTTGGGAAGAAGAAGACAATCGTTCCTCTCTCTCTCTAGGAATCGCCTAGAGAGAGAGAAGTTAGTGTACAACACAGGACCTAACTTAGGCTTAGTTTGGCCTCTACGCGGCTTTTTAAAGGAGCTTATGAAATTTATTACTAAGTTGTTTGATAATTTATACAAGTGACACACTACTCTTCAAAAAGACATCATTAGACCAAAAAGCAACATTGAGCTTTTAAAAGCTCCATTCTAGAGCTTTTAAAAGGTCCCCCCCAAAAGGCCCTAAGTTCAATTTTTGCAAAGCTCATAAACTAAGCCTAAGTATCGAAGTCATCTCCATATAATTGCTACCATTACTAGTGGTGAAGACTCCCTCAGGTCTTGCAAAATGGTGCATTTCTTCAATTAGAAGCACTAAACCAGTTGGGTTTTTTCTATATATGATAAGTCGCCAGTACTTGCTCAAAATAATTAAGCTACTCCATTAGAGAATGCGACCAATAATGTCTATCAAGCTTCAACACTCGTCCTCACGTTCGACTAATGTGGAGGTGCAACAAGCTGAACAAACCATAACGGATTACACCATATGCACATAGCAGAATGGGAGAGAGAGAGAGAGACTCGAACCCAAAACCAGGAAGCAAAAATACTATGATACCATGATAAGTCATGCTCTAAAAACCTTAAGCTATTATTGGAGAATGAGCCCAACAATGTACATCGAGCCACGGACCATGGCATCTTAAGATGAAACAATTGGGATAATCTTGGAACACTAAGAGCCAATCATTACGGGTTTGACAATAATACGCCGACATTGCAAAAGTGATTTTCATGTTATCTATGGCATACTATTATTGGGGTGGAGAATTTATGAGTATCAACATTTGGAAATTTTTTTCCGGTGTTTCCAGCCTTACGTGGGGGAGGGAGGGAGTGGTAAAGGGTAGATTTTTTACATCCTTTAGTTGTCCCTTGAAGAAAAGGTTATATATGTAGTTATTGCTTGGTATTTTTACAGGAGTTATATGGAAAGGGGATAAGCTGATAGATGGAGTCCCAGAAACTCTTGATATGCTCCGATCAAAGGTTTGTATTTTTAAACCGGAATTAAGTATATTTTTGGTTTCAAATGCTGATACATTTTTGCTTTCCTCTATTTTGTCGTCGTTATTTGTTTTTGCTGCTGCTGGTTTGGTTTAAGTAGGAATGACTGACAAAATTCTAAGGCAAAGGCAATTCTTTGGCAGTTTGGAGCTGACTTCTGATTCCTATTGATTCAGGGGAAAAGATTGGTTTTTGTTACCAACAACTCAACAAAGTCCAGGAAACAATATGGGAAGAAGTTTGAAACACTTGGTCTTAATGTCACTGAGGTTATTTTTTGTAAATCTTGTCGTTCTAAGTAATCAAACTCTGCTTTTAATTATTTCTAACCACAAGGTAACTTCCAGGAGGAGATTTTTGCATCATCTTTTGCAGCTGCTGCATATCTGAAGTCGATTAATTTCCCAAAAGATAAAAAGGTAATACAACAAAGAGATTTGTGTTTCCTGGGTCATTGGTGAGTAAAGGGTGAAACATGATGCTAAACTCCAATGCCTAAGAAGCTGCAATGCTTTAAATGATTCTTTTCAGACGTACATGTAAATTGATATGCTAAATGCATAGTGTATGGAATCATTGCATATTGACCTGTGAACTAGGTAATCAGGTCCATGTTAACTACAGATGTGGCTAGAACTCGGTGCTCTAATTAGGTGTAATGTTTTGAGATGAAGTAGATGCCAATGATAGGAGAGGAGAGAGAAACAGAGATAGAGAAAGGGTTTGTGTGTGGTTCGGTGCTGTTAATGAAGCAGCCTACATCCACTCGTGGAGTGTGTGTTGGTGCTTCTACTATATGAATGACTATTGATAGATTTCGGTACCGGTGGCCTTGTTGATCCAACAATGAAACTGGAACTAACAAGGTGTTGTGTCATTCTGGTTTCTCTAAGGGTGCCAATATATGGAATTAGGGTTTCCATGTCCTCTGCGGAAGAAAGGTCAGTCCCCTTTTACGGGGAGGTAGCTCCCTTTTATAACACAAGGGGTTTCCTTTTTACAAATTAGCTAACCTAAGCCATTTAGGAAACTAATTGAAGTCGTCTTGATCTTATCCTATAGCACCGGATATGGCCATGGTTTTCCCAGGGCCGGCCCAGTAATTAACTACTATGGGCGCAGAAGCGTTTGTCAGGAAGCCAAACCAAGCTGTGCTAAGACGGCCCTGCCTAGAGAGGAGCCTACCTGAGTGCCCGTCTTTGCACTTCGCCGGGTTAGGCGCCCTGAGTCAGCTGGAGGTGACGGGTTCTTTACTTATCATCGACTCATCAACTACTAAAACTAAAAGCCAAAAAAATATGGGTAAATTACACTGAGCTCCCTTGAGAAATGTTGTAAATACACGGAGATCTCTCGTAATTTGAACAATTATAGTGACCCCCTTGATGTTTATAGTTCTGTGACACTTACCTCCCCTATGTTATTCAACTGCTAGTTAATCAGACGGAAAAGTTCATTCTTCTGTTTGATTTAAGAAAGACTACTTTACCCTTGTTAGAACTTACAATAAAACAAAAACAACGCACTTCCTTCTTCTCACCGGTGTTCGGCTGATTTAGAGCTTATTTCATCGCACATTCCTGTCCTTCTACTCTGTACATCTCCAATCTGTTAGTGCCTTTGTATATGCATACAAATACACACATTGTATATGTGTCGATCTATTCCTCTTATCTGCGGATAGGCGGTGGTGGGTGGTTAAGAATTGGGTCTCCAGTTTTGTCAATTTGCCTTGTTCTCTATTTCTTTCCTTCTGTTTGCAAGAAAATTCATCTATATTTGGATCTATCAGAGCATTCCAAAATCTCAACCTCAATTTAATTTTTTCGTAAAATGCTTGTCTGGACTAGGGTTGTGTCACACCCCAACCCGCCTCGGACGGATTAGAACACGTGTGACAAAGCCCACATGCCAAAACACCCTTAATTACTAAGAAAAACATGGATTAGACCTCTTTGAATAGCTTCGCTGACACAAAACAGCCCCAAGGGCAAAATTGTCATTTATAAAGTATATCAAAATTTTACACCAAAAGATAGATCTTTGAGTCCCGGTTCCAACGCAAAAAACGGCGCGCGAATCCGAGTTTTGTAGAGAGAGTTATGCTTGTTTCCGTAAAAGTCAGCAGCTGTCAAAAACAGGGGCGGATCGATCCGCGAAAAGGGCGGATCGATCCATCTCATTAATTTTCAATCAGAATGTCCCCGAAAAAGGGGGGATCGATCCGCGAAAAGGCCGGATCGATCCGGCTTCTGCAGAACAGCTCCCTACTGCTTAAAAACATCATTTTTCAAGTCCAAACTTGTTCCAAACTTCCCAAAACTTTGTGAAACCCTTAAAACTCATTCTCAAAGCATTTCTAAATGTTTCTAAACATTAACACAACATCTCTAAAGCATGGATTGACAATCAAACACACCAATTCCTCCCATGAATCCAAGTCTTTTTTTTTTTTACATCAAAATCCATATTTCTCCCATTATACTCATGACCATTCAATCATAGGAGAACTCAAGTTAAATTTACAACCAAAAAGGACTTTCTTCCAACATTATACAACTTGTGACTAACAAAGAAACCACCATCAACATAGGACATAGTTAGCAATAACCCAACCTTTCAAGATACAAGTCCTCCAAATACAAGGTGATCCTAACACTTTCAAAACACAAGATGTTTTTAACCCATGGATTACAAAGACTACCATTAACCAAAACTTCTATACACCTGTACATATCAACATAACTTGTAACCCCCACGCCCAACCGTCGCACGGATCATTTCCTCTCGTTCTCCCGTTCGGTACCTGCGATGGTTATTCAATAACCACAACAGAAAATATATTTTCGTTTAAGCTTTCGCTTAGTGAGGGAACTAATCATGCTATTGGAATGTTTAATATGCAAATGCAACAATCATGATAAACAACAACAAATTGATCTCCGGAAAGTCAAGCAACTCAAGCCACCACCCCCGGGTCCTTCTCACCCCGGAATTTCTCACTCTTTTGGCGCATATAGCACAACACACACTCTCTTGTGACCCCGAAGGGGCCACCGGCATTTCATTGTGGTCGTCACCACGTCCTACTCATTGAGGACTTCCTATCCCTTACATATGGGACCTATAAATGGTGCTCACTACTTGACTTCCCTTTGATCCACATAAGCATTTAAGCAACTTAGCATATAAGCATATAAGCATATCAATTTCACAACTTTGACATGCTTTTTACTCAATTTCAACAACACATATAAATATAAACATGGATTAAGCATTCTAAGCCAACAATTATCACACCAACATATCTAAACACCCAATTTTGGGATTAGAGCACTCACCTCTTTGATTTATACGCAACTAAGCTTAGAATCCCCCAATTCCTTCCCAAGTTTAGCTCAATTTCTAGTTAGTGATAATCCTACACAAGTTTGGTACCAAGAACATCGTTTATTAAGAACGGCCGCCGTAAAAACGTTGCCGAAAATGAAAATAAAGGACGTGCATGTGATCCTCTTACCTCCACGAGTCCAAATCCGGTCTTGGTTCGTGAATCCGACGCCGGACGGCGAAGATACGGTGAGAAACGTCGTCGAGAATTCCGTCGCCGACCCGAGCTCTCGTTCTCTCTTGAATTTCTGGAGAATCCAACTGAATTTTGTGCTTAAGACACATATGCTACATGCATATGTGTGTTGGCACAACTTTCTCCTATTCTCATTTACCTCCCCCAACTTTCTTTAAGTTTTATTATGAAGCCCCCATGTTATTTACATTAACTACCCATCTTTTCTAAAAGGATTTAATCTAAGTCCCGCGTGGGTCCCAAACGTGGTCCCACATAATTCATGAGGTTGCTATTAAACCTACCAATTATTAATTTTATTCAAATACGCCCTCACATGGGTACCCAAATTGGTCCCCTTACCTATCATAAGACATTATAATATCAATAAACATTTAAACAAGTAATCATATAAGCACATAATGACATGAAAATGCAAATTATTTTAATTAGACCCTCGTTGGGCCCCACATTTATACCAGTCCCGCCTTTCACAGGACTTTCATCTGTGTCCGCATTTGAACACCTTTTTACATGTGGGTTCATAACCCCACCTTAATTCATCTCATGCATTAATTATCTTTAATTAACACACATTGATATCGCATTAATATTATTTTCCGGGTACGGGTGTTACAGGTTGACTGCTTTCACTTTCAACATATATGGAAAATTTCAGAAACAGCCATCAAGAGTTTGATTTTTTTTTTTATATATACACACGTGTGTGTGTGTGGTATCATGGATTGTATCTGGTGTAGAACCCGTTGCCCTTTCCTTATCTCTCGTCTCTGTATTCCCTTGCCCTTTCCTAATCTTCTTTCCTCATATCCAGATTCCTTTACCTTTTCAAGATCTTCTTTCTGTATTATTTAGTGCATGTACCACGACAGCGAGGCCATGGCTAATTGCAGGATACTTTTGAGGTCTTCAGATTGGCTAGAGGTTGATTGGATGCGTACAATTTCACTTTAATAGGTTATTAGGCTGGCAATCTCATCTTACTGATCCTTAAAATACCAACACTACACACACACACACACACACACACACATACGTTTAGAGACCTGTGGAGAGTGATCTATTGCAAAAGATTGATCTCCAAAACTGTTGACGTTCCTCTCTTTATATACACTAACCATATTTAGAAAATATATGTATGACATATGTGTAGAGGTCAGGGTACCTTATACATACCTATATATACATTGCTTGTCAAATTCACACGATGCTATTAAATCATTTTATAAACTTTTCCTACTCAGAAATAAGCACTCAAACATGGGGCAGGATGGTAAAGTCACCCATTCTGTTACCACCGTGTATGAAACCGTTCTGATATGGAAGGTCAATGTAATTTTTTAAAATTCGACGGAGGCTCGTATATTTACGACATACCTCAAGGAAAGTGAGTGTAATTTACCCAAAAATAGTCGCTTCGCAGATGTAGTTTATTACCTAGGGGTTTACTAATCTGTTAGGCTTTATTTGGTTTTTTGGATTTACGCAAGGAAAAGGAAAAAGAAAGGACGATGAGGAAAAATGTTTTCCTCGTGTTTGCCATAGTATTTTTCTCCATGCTTAAATAACATCAGATATTAAATCATTTTTCAGAATAAAATTTACTATGAATCCAGAAATTGGAAGGGAAGTGACTAATAAAACCAAATTTTCCAATTTATTTTGCACCCTTTTCGTTCCTATTTTTCTCATTGTTATCCTAATTCATGAAAGAAAATAAATGTTTTTTCCTCATTGTTTTCTTTTCCTTTTCCCTCCTTGAATCCATGAACAAACCAAGCCTTAGTTTCCAGGATTCTTGACTTCTTCAGTCCACAATGCTTGGTGTTTATAATTTTGTTGATAGTTGCACGATAGGAGGAACTACTTGCCTCTATGGTCATTCTCGTATAATCTCCTCCCTTTGTTTTTTTTCCTCGTCTTATTCCTCCGTATCCTTTCTTCTGACATTTTTCCCTTTATAGTAAATGTTAAAGTATAAGGGTATCTTTGTAATTGTTAATAGTTTTCTCATTAATAATATATATATATATATATATATTGGCTAACCTATAGGGTTAAGCCTTCATTCTCACTATTTTCTCTTTGTCAACATGGTATCAGAGCCACCATGTCAAACCCTAACCACGTCCTAACCCAGCCCCTCCCTCACCATCGCCGAACAACCCAGCCCCTCCCTAACCATCGCCGGACCTCCTAGCCCCTCCCTGACCTGCGCGGCCACCTCCAGCCCCTCCCTGGCCTGCGCTGCAACCCCCAGCCCCTCCCTGGCCTGCGCCGCAACCCTCATCACCTTCCCTTTGCAGCTCCTTTTCAAACCACCCCCCCCCCCCCCCCCCCAAACCCCTTCACCTGCGCTTGGACAGCTATCTGAGCCCTTTTCCTTCATCTCTCAACCCTAATCGAGACCTCTTGGTACAGATTCGCATAGTCTGTCTTCAACGTGCAGTTCTGATTGGTGTTTTCTTCTTCATACTTTTTCGATCCTCCATGGGCCTCATTGATTAAAGTCTGGTATGTGTTCTTTGTGAATGTGCTTCTCCGTTTGTGTTAGTGTGTTGGTTTAAGACTCCCATTCGATCGTTGGTTTCAGTATGGCTGATTTCGGTTCCAATAAGAATGTCCATGATATTGTAAGTACTCAAATTATCACGACCAAATTGAATGGGTCCAACTACTTGTTGTGGGCTCAAGCTATGAAAGTTGCTATAGGTGCTAGAAAGTAGCTCAAAAACATTTTGTCTGGACCTCCCTTGCAGGATGATAAAGGTTATGATGATTGGGTTTCTGAAAATTATACTGTTATGTCTTGGTTGTGGAATAGTATGGAACCAACTATTTCATCAAATGTCATGTTTTTGTCTTCGGCCAAGGAGATTTGGGAGTCTATTCACGAGATGTTTTCCATGGACAACAATGTTTCTCGGGTCTACGATGTTTATCAGAATGAGAAGTCGATTGGTGAATACTACAGTACATTCAGGGGTTTAATGGATGAGTTAACACAGTATCATCCGGTTACGAATGATGTGAGGAATTTTATGTCTCTAAATTCCTTGCTGGGTTACAATCTAACCTTCAATACGTCAAGTCACAAATATTAGCAGGTGATGGTAGCATACCTTCATTGAATAATGTGTATTCTCGCATTCTTCGTGTGACTACTAAGCCTTCAACCGCTTCTGAGCTCTCTGCAAAAGATAATTCTGCACTTGTCACATATTCAGGTAATCAAGGGACCTTTCGTGGTTGTGGCAATTTTCATAGTCATCGAGGTCTTGGGGGTCGTGGTTTCGGTAATTACCAGTCAGGTTTTAATAGTAATCGAGGACGAGGGGGTCCTCCCGGTCCCGGTCGTGGTCGTGGTTTTGGTAGAGGACGTGGGAGAACTGGCTCTCTTCATTGTACCCACTGTGGGGGTGACAATCACACAGTTGATCGATGTTATGATCTACATGGTAAGCCATGGGAGAATCCGTCTAATCCAGCTTTGTTCACATCTGATAATCCCTCGGCTCCTCCCTAGGAAGTTAGTGCTCCTATTCCACAAGCCGTTACATATTCTAATGAGTTTATCACTCTATCTTGGGAGGAGTATAATGCCTTGTCCAGCAATAATAACAGCTATCCGTGTCTAATTCCGTTGGCTTTGCTCATTCAGGTAATATTGCATGATTCTCTTCTTCTACTCCTTCCCCGTGGGTTATCGACTCAGGAGTGTCTGCCCATATGACTGGTAAGTTTAATAATTTTTCCAAGTTAACTCGTTCACCTGCTAAGTCCTCAGTTGTTCTTGCTGACGGTCGATCTTGTCCCATTGTTGGGAGCGGTTCTGTCACTCCGACCTCTTCTCTTACTTTGTCTTCTGTTAGTTATATTCCTCAATTTCCTTTTAATCTCTTGTCAGTCAGTCAACTTACTAAATCACTTAATTGTTCTGTAACCTTTTACCCTGATTGTTGTGTCTTTCAGGATCTCAGCTCGAAGAAGATGATTGGTGGAGGTCATGAGCAGAATGGTCTTTTTACTACCTTGAACAACATCCCTCAACTAATAAACCGATGGCTTTACAGGCTGCTGTCTCACCGCATCAATGGCATTGTCGTCTGGGTCATCCGTCGTAGCAGTCCTTGAAGCTGGTTTTTTTGTCTTTTAAGTCTGTGTCTATGTTAGATTGTGAGGCTTGTCAGTTAGGCAAGCACCATAGAGTATCTTTTCCGTTATGTCAAATTAATCGTCAGTCAACTCCTTTTGAGCTGGTTCATTCCGACATTTGGGGTCCATCTAGACATAAGAGTTTGTTAGGTTTTTTCTTATTTTGTTTCTTTTGTGGATGATTGTTCAAGGATGTCATCGATATTTTTAATGAAAGATTGTTCTGAAATTTCTTTAGTTTTTCAATTATTTCATAGTGAGATTGTGACTCAATTTGGTTGTGCAATTCGTACTTTACAATTTGATATTGCTTTAGAATATGTTAAAGGATCACTTCAATCATATTGTGATTCTCATGGGATTATACATCAATCTTCTTGTAGTTATACTCCTCAACAGAATGGAGTTGCTGAACGTAAAATACACATCTTCTAGAAGTCGCTAGAACTCTTATGATTCAAATGAAAGTCCCTAAGCAATTTTGGGGGGTTGCTGTTCTTACTGCTTGTTATCTTATAAATTGTATGCCCAGCTCTGTTCTTCACGGTGGCATTCCCCATTCTATCTTATGTCCTGATAAGACCTTATTTGTTTACCTCCTCGGGTGTTTGGTTGTGTTGCATTTGCTCATGTTCTTACTCCAGGTCAGGATAAATTAGATCCTCGTGCTACAAAGTGTGTTTTGTGGGGTATTCTCGTACTCAAAAAGGATATAAGTGTTGGAATCCTCAGAATCGTCGTTATGTGGTTAGTGTTGATGTTACCTTTTTTGAAGGTACATCTTTTTTTTCATCGTCTGGAACCTCATTAGATGTTGATGTCCTTACTCCGGTTTCATCTGTTCCTCTGCCTATTCCTCCTACTTCTGGTTCTCCTACTTCTGGGTCCTTGCCATCACAAGTTTACCGTCGCCGTGAAAAGCCACAAAGAGCTGAGACTCCTTCTGCTCCACCTCCATCATCATCAACTTCAGGTGAGGTCCCCCAGTCTGTTGATTTACCGATTGCGCTTCGTAAAGGTACTCGTTCTTGTACTAAGCATCCTATTGATCAGGTTGTTTCTTTTTCTCATTTGTCTCCTACACTTTGCTCCTTTGTCTGTGCTTTATCCTCTGTGTCTGTCCCTAAGTCTCATACTCAGGCATTAACTTCACCGGGATGGAAGAGTGCTATGGATGAAGAGATGTTAGCTTTATCCAACGATGGTACTTGGGAGTTAGCTGATCTTCCTTTTGGGAAGCAAGTTGTGGGCTGTCGTTGGGTGTATGTGGTTAAGTATTAACCTGATGGTACTGTCGAGCGATTGAAAGCTCGGTTAGTTGCGAAAGGGTATACCCAAACCTTCAGTGTTGATTATTTTGAAACCTTTTTCTCCTGTTGCTCGTCTTAGTTCGGTTCGTGTACTATTGTCTGTTGCTGTTAATCAAAATTGGCCTCTTTACCAACTTGATATCAAGAATGGTTTTCTTCATGGTGACCTTCAGGAAGAGTTTTACATGGAGCAACCTCCTGGGTGTGTTGCTCAGGGGGAGTCACATAAGGTGTGTAGGTTGAAGAAAGTTATCTACGGGACTACGGCCTTAAACAGTCTCCAAGGGCCTGGTTTGACAAGTTTAGTCAAGTAGCTAGCTTATATGGGTTAAAGAGGACGAATTCTGATCACTCGGTGTTTGTGAGACGTTGTGAGAAAGGGACCGTTATTCTAGTAGTTTACGTGGATGATATAGTGATAACTGGCAATGATAATGAAGGTATACAGTTGTTGAAGACTCACTTGAGTAAACATTTTCATATGCAAGACTTGGGATTACTGCGTTATTTCTTAGGCATTGAAGTTGCTAGATCTAAGGAAGGAATTTGTTTGTCTCAGAGGAAGTATGCGCTTGATCTTCTAGATGAAACAGGATTGATGGGTTCAAAACCTGTTGACACTCCGATGGACTCAAATATAAAGTTTAGTAAAGATGATGGAGAAGACTTCAGTGATGCTGGACGATATAGAAGACTTGTGGGTAAGTTGATTTATTTGACTGTGACTCAACCTGATATCACCTTCTCTGTAGGAGTTGTTAGTCAGTTTATGCAGAATCCAAAATTATCACATTGGGAGGCAGTGTGTCGTATTTTGAGATATTTGAAAGGTGCTCCTTGAAAAGGTTTAGTGTTGAAACCTTCAAATAACTTGGAGATAGTGGGGTTCTCAGATGCTAGTTGGGTAGGAGATCATTTAGATAGACTTTCGGTGTCAGGGTTCTGTGCATTTGTTGGTGGCAATCTTGTTACGTGGAAAAGTAAAAAGCAAAATGTAGTGGCAAGGTCGAGTGCTGAAGCTGAGTATAGAGCTATGGCTCATACTGCTTGTGAGATGTTGTGGGTAAAATCTATTCTGGAAGAGATGGGGTTCTCAAGTGATCAACCTATGAAGATGTATTGTGATAATCAAGCTGCCATGTACATTGCCAGTAATTCAGTGTTTCATGAGAGGACCAAGCACATTGAAGTCGATTGTCATTTTATTAGAGATATGGTCATAAGGAAACAAATTGTTACGTGTTTTGTTAGGACAAATCATCACTTAGGAGATATTTTCACTAAGGCTCTGAATAAGGGACATTTCTATGATCTTTGTAACAAGCTGGGCATGATAGATATCTATGCTCCAGCTTGAGGGGGAGTGTTAAAGTATAAGGGTATCTTTGTAATTGTTAATAGTTTTCTCATTAATATAATATAAATACATATGTTGGCTAACCTGTAGGGTTAAGCTTTCATTCTCTCTATTTTCTCTTTGTCAACAATAAAGAAACTGCAATTGTCTTCTTGAACTTGTAACTGCTAGATTATTTTCCTAGAGTATGTTTTACACTTGGTGTTGCGGTATAATTCTTTGGCTCATGGTGCCTTTGATATTTAGGTACTATACACAATCATTAGTTGAACTTTTCTGATTTCATAAATCAATTAGTAGCAACAATATTACTTTGAATGCTTTGGATAATTATCCTGATGTGAAGTAGTTATTATACTGGTAACCTTTTTGTGGGCATCATTTTAAGGTTTATGTGATTGGGGAGGATGGCATCTTGAAGGAGCTTGAGTTAGCTGGGTTTCAATATCTTGGGGGACCGGTATGTACAAATACCAACATTTGATCCTCTGCACTACCTTATTTCACTATGAAAACTGCAACTGTTGCATAAACATGTGAGATTGTTTTCTTTCTTTTTTTTTTTTCATTTCTTTTTCTTTTTCTTTTTTCTTTTTTTTTTTTTTTTTTTGTCTCTTTTTTCCTGGAGGTAGCTGGTGGTAGAGAGAGAGGTTCTTCCTCTTTCCCTTCAAACACAAGGGAAACTCTCTCTCCTCTCCCTCCCTCTCTGTCTACAAATTCACTGTCTCCACATATAATTATGCCTAAAATGTCAAGACAAAACTTTCTCCGATGCTAGTTGTTGTGTGTCCTTTTTTAAACATTTCTCTTTCACTTCTACTCTTTAACAAACTATCATCTGGGCACCAAACTGGTAAATTGTTTATGGCCTTGTGCTGCCACTGGCATTTTCTAATCACTTAATAGTTTCTCAGTTTCTCCTCTTATATGTAGATTTTGTATTTTTTTTTTGTACAGGAAGACGGCGGGAAAAAGATAGAACTAAAGCCTGGATTTTTTATGGAGCATGATGAGGATGTATAATTCCATAATCTCTGGCTGCTAATACTTCAGTATTAGCTGCATTTCATTTCTAAATTTTAAAAACATTGACAAAACTTATGTAAAGGACGTCGCGAGTTTCGTATATTCTTTAAAATCTCACAATGAAGTTGAAGACCAGTTATAAGCACTGTAGTATTAATTGTAACGTACTTAAAAAGTTTGTCCATTGCTTTTAGGTTGGAGCTGTTGTGGTTGGATTTGATCGCTATTTCAACTACTACAAAGTTCAGTAAGTTGTCCTCATCTTTCACACATGTTTTCTTCCATAATGCACTTTTCAGTGTGCTCCAAACGTAATATTGCTGCTTTCATTGTCTTTTGCTTACATTGTTTTTCACCCTGGGAATTGTAGTCAACAAGAGGGAGCCTTAGTTTAGTCATCGAAGAATCTCTCTCTCTCTCTCTCTCTCTCTCTCTCTCTGCGTGTGTGTGTGTAACATTTATTATAGATAAGAGTGTAAAATTGTACAGTTTGTTCACAAACTCTTTTTGTTTTCTTGGGTCATCTTTTAACCAGAAAATGGGTTCATTAACTTGGTTTAGATAATTACCTCCCAAGGTAATGAATAGTGGTGGATCTAGAGTGTATTGTGCATGACACGGTGTTGCACTCTCACATGTGACCCTTAAAGGAGTGTTCGTGCTTCCTAGTATATTTCTAGCATCTAATATCCGTATGAATAGTAAAGCTTATACATTGTAGAAATCTTTCTCGCTGTGGAATTTATTGTTTGACTTCGTTAGAAAAAATGTCTAAAATTGTGCAAGTTTTATTGAAGGAAAATGATAGCAAAAATTGAGATCATCTTAGATATTCAGAATTTACGATAATAATTCACTCAAGAAGTTGAATACAATGATGACCTTCTTGTTAATGGAAAATAAAGATAGACGGGTCAAAGATGAGGATGCATTTTATTATTTAGGGCAAATTACACTTTAGTCCATTAAACTATAACCTATTTTCAATTGGGTCCATAAACTTTTTTTTTTTGCAATTATGTCCTTGAACTTCAAAAATTCATTCAATCAGACCCAAATTTAGACACTGTTAGCTTAAACTATTAGAAATTGTCACGTACGTTGCGTGTAATGCTTACCTGTCACATGTTTGGTTAAGACAAACACGAAAGATTGTGAATAGTGCGAAAAATCGCATTCAATCAGATCTGAAATTGCGTTCAATCAAATTCGAAAACACATTTGACTAGATCCAAAATTGCATTCAGTCATACCCAAAATCACATCATTTTTTAGCCTTTCACAGTCTCCCGTTTTGTCTTAACCTCATATATGACAGGTAAGCATTATGCGCAACGTACATGACAATTTCTAATAATTTAAGCTAACAGTGTCAGGATTTGGGTCTGATTGAATGAATTTTTGAAGTTCAAGGACCCAATTGCAAAAAAAAAAAAAAAAAAGTTTATGGACCCAATTGAAAACAGGTGTATAGTTTAATGAACTAAAGTGTAATTTACCCTATTATTTACACAATCCATTAACTTACTGTATAACAAATAGTCTAAACATTTGTCTTTATTGGCCCTGATCACTGACATGCATGTAATTTATTCATTTTAATCTTCAATTTGTGAGGCTGATTACTATACATGTATTCTCATAAATCCTTGTGATACTTGTAATTGGTAAATATTTAATTTCGGTTTTTTTAATCTTGGAAGGTATGGAACACTATGCATACGTGAAAATCCAGGCTGCCTTTTTATTGCTACAAACCGTGATGCTGTAACTCATCTTACAGATGCTCAAGAATGGGCAGGTTCTGTTCTTCTCTAATGGTTATTTGACAAATTTATCCAATTTATCAATCTTCTTACCGCTTTGAAGTAATATTTTAATGTATTCAGCGAGAACATAGCTATATCTGTATCCAGTGCACATTTTCTTTCAAACTTCTACTGTCTGGAGAATGATTTCCAAGTGTCCTTGAATGCAATAATTGCATTCATAACAAAAGATCAACAATCAAATGGATCCATCTCGGAAAATGGCGCTGATTTCAAAAAGATATAGAACAGAGCATATAAGAGGACATATGGTGAATTATTCTTTTCTTTTCTTTTTCTTTTTTCTAAATGGTTTCATTTATGAAGAGGAATTTTGGTTTTATTTTCCTTAGGAACCGAGTGCAATGGCCAAATGTAATTGCAAGATTTTCATTTTCTCTTTTTATGTCCTTGGTATGAATTGAGATCATTGACCAGCTATGCTCTGTGGATCGGAAATTTACATGAGTTAGAGAATGGTTGTTGAATTTCACGGCATTATTGACATAACATTTTTAGGACCTAGGATAATGGTTCAATTAACACATGGTGTAGTTAGGAAATTGTGGCAGCGCACTTCATACTTCATTCTAAGACTTGTCATTTTCATATAGTTAGATTCTGTATCAGCCACCCTTAACAATGATTTTATATCATTATTGCACAATACCATTATAATGTGTTGTGGTTTCAGGTGGAGGTTCTATGGTTGGTGCCCTTTGTGGATCTACTCAGCGCGAACCATTGGTTGTAGGAAAGCCCTCAACTTTTATGATGGACTACTTAGCAAATAAGTAAGACTGCTTTTCATTTTCATTGGCTACATGTTTGTTTAGTCGTGACATGAGACCTTGTTTACATTATCTAGAACCATATACGGTAGGGGGAGTGGTGGTGTTTTTTTTTTGTTGGAAAAATGGTTAATTAAAACGAAAAAGGGTCATACCCTAGAATGTTACAATATGCTCAAAAAACATGCTAGAACAGAAAGGGGCACAAACGGGAAAAAACATCCCGAGTTTGCCCCAAAGCTAGCAAACAAAGCCAATAGGCTAAACAGGGCCCAAAGCCCAAAAACAAAGGGATGATGAGACAGGGCACAACAACAGAAGAAAGGCTATCCTTGCCGACGGCTTTTATGGTGACTTCCTTTGAAAATCATTTTAGCGTTCTTCTTCCTTTGTTTAGAGGAGGTGGCGCTCTCATGCATTAAGGAAACATCCTCAACTTCATCAATATCCTCAATGGAGTCATCATCATCATTTACCACAACAAGGGAGATATAATCCGCTTCCCTGTCAACAACATGAGCCACAGAGGTGTGGCAAGATAGCAAAGCCTCGGAACACACATTCCTTGTGGTGAAGGGGGATAGCTGTTACTAACTTCCTTGAACACTGACCAATATCTTCATCTACGTGGGATAGAGCTGAGAACATATTGCCCATTCTCTTGGGGGCAACCATGGGGCCCTTTCCTTTGGGGCAACCATGGTGCCCTTTCCTTTGGGGCTTTGGAAAGGTTCTTCAACAATCATTTTCCCCTTATCCTTTCAATTTACTACTTTCCAGCCAACTTCCTCTTTTTTCTTGTAGTTACTATGGTAAGCTGGAGTTGGCGGTTTCATTGCTGTAGTGCAATCATGTCCGAATTTGGAACACTCGGAACATCTAGTGGGAGTCCATTGATAATCCACATGGATATTAGACAAGACCGGCTCTCCATTACTCTCATCTTCCGCTGCAATGTTAAACTCAGTAATAAGGTCATGCTCCGCACTAGCCTCAATACACACCCTAGCGTATGTGATGTGTCTACGAGAAGCAGTAAAGCTATCAACACACAAAGGTTTGCCGATAAAACTAGCGATAAAAGCTTAGGCCTTTGGGATTCCAGTACTCCAAAGGAATTCCATAAAGGTTGACCCAAATAGTGTCACACCCTGGAGTAGCGAAAATTAGAGGGGCAATAAAAATTTTCCTTTCCGGATCCGTGAACAATGACTAGTTACATAAGACTGACCTGTCCTTGCAAGCATTCTAATATGGTTATAACATAAGTAGAAAGCATAGAAAGTCTAATGGTATTCATGGGGGAACTTTTAAGCGTTTGGTACTAAGCTATTACAACAGTTCCAAATGAAAACCCCAAAAATATAAGTTTGGGCTATCAACGTCACTTAAATTATTACAAAAGACAAAATATAGTTTTAGAGCATAAGGGAAATGTTGAGAGTTGATATTATTGTTTTCACCTTATGATTTGTTTATGTTTTTTCCCTTCTCTAAGGGTGCTCTTGTAATTATATTAGTTGATTATTGTCTAATAAAATCAAGGGGAGTCACATTAGGGCTCTCTAAGCTTTTGTGAAAACTCAACAGGAAATCCTAACATGATAATAGACTAGATTCTTTGGTTCAACTGGCATATCCATGCCCTTCCTTAGTGTATTCTTCTGAATAGTCCCCCTCAGGGTAACCTTCCTGATAGTCTCCCTCTTGAGACTCAGGGTACTCTTCTTCATAGTTGCCTAGGTAGGTTTCTTCATTATAACCTAGACGTAATATGTCCAGGGCAATAGAGCCATTAGCTTTTGAGGCTAAATGAGTTGATCTAACCGATCACCCCTAATACAAATAATCATATACAAGTACGACAATGCTTTGAACCAAACATTTAATAAGCATGATCTTTAACAAATATGATATGAGAATATGAATGAGATAGTAACGACACAATGCATCATCGATATATCCAACTTCACTCGACCTCCTTGGAATTTCAGGCATTAAAACTGACTCGTGTAACTTGTTATATTACCGATGGAACACCGTTAGCTTAGAGCAAAATGATTACGTTACTATTGTTGCCTTTACGCAGGGCCGCAATAGCAGGGCGGCAATAGTAGGTTTGGTTTTAAAAGAGTGTAATCACTTTACTCTTGGGTCCTCGTGACCTTGCCTAGGGAATAGAATAGTTAAAGTGCTATCGTCGCCATCACTTGGGGCCGTAATAGCTTTAGAAGTGGTAACTATTGTATTCCAAACTTGGTTGGGATATCTTGCTATCGTCGCCTTCACCGGGGGCCGTAATAGCTTGTAAACCACCAATTCTTGTGACTTGACCATATTCATTCAAATAGGTACTTGAGCTATCGTCGCCTTAACCCGAGGCCGCAATAGCATTACAAGTTATAACCACTGATTTGACAGTACTACTTGGACCACTGCGGTCCACTCAAACATGTGTGACAATATAACTATGTTGGCCTCCTCAACTAACCATATGTACATCAACTTTGACATCACGACTCGACTACATTTATATGAGTATTCATGCGAATGTATGACGTATAACATAACAAGTATGAATTATAACAATAATTATCAATTAAGCATGGAGAATAATTATCTAGACATGTGTTTTTATATAAACAGTTTATCTTTAACTTACGCACACATAATACACATAAAGTATGTCCACGCTAGATACACGTAATATTCATACAATATACATGGAGTATTTCTATTATATACCAAGTGAGTTAGGACGACTCACCTCGATATGGATTTGCGAATATAAGGATAGCCCCGGTCCCTACAATTCATATTAATTTATAGAGCGGTAATTAACATTCATTCTATTCACAAGAGTATAATGGTAATTGTGCCGAATGGGTTCCTAAACCTCAACATGATAATCTTCACATCATTCTGAGTCTTAAAGCCATTGCCTAGACTCAAATCGGAGCCCATCATATAAGAGTCTGGGTTTGCTATACTAGTGTGGGCCTTAACAGTAAGCTGTATTTTCGACTGAGTTATAAAGTCACTAAACTTAAGAAAATAGGTCTACACATCATTCTAGGAATTTAGGAACTGACCACGTATTTTTTTGAGCTACGGTTTATTTATTACGAATTATTGAAGCCCTAATTACACAATTATAGTTTACAGAGTCCTTAATTATAAAATATTTTTTTGAAGAACATTTGGTCTCTAGAAACATTTTTAAAATATGCTGGGGGGTATCTTTCTAATAATTTTTGAAACTCGTTTGGTATTTATAGTAATTTGAAAGATAACCAAACGGTTACTTTATTTAAATAATAAAATGCCGAAGTTGGATTTTAGAAATAAATACTTTTTAAGACAAGTCATTAGGCCTTAGGATAATTAATATAATTTTCTACATTTCAAAATGGTCATTAGGTATTTATTACCTAATTATTACAATTTAAAAACTAATTCTTATTATTTATTGGGCAAATTACACTTTAGTCCATTAAACTATAACCTGTTTTCAATTGGGTCCATGAACCTTTTTTTTTCTGCAATTAGGTCCTTAAACTTCAAAAATTCATTCAATCAGACCCAAATTCTGACACTGTTAGCTAAAACTCGTAGAAATTGTCGCGTACGTTGCGCATAATGCTTACCTATCACATGTTATGTTAAAACAAACACGGAAGATTGTGAATAGTGCAAAAAATCGCATTCAATCAGAATTTGGGTCTGATTGAATGAATTTTAGAAGTTCAAGGACCCAATCACAAAAAAAAAAAAAAAAAAGGTTTATGGACCTAATTGAAAACACGTGTATAGTTTAATGGACTAAAGTGTAATTTGCCATTATTTATTTGAACCCAAATACATAATAAGTATAATATATAAATAATAATAATAATTTTAGAATATAGAAATATTATAAAATAATATTTTAGAATTTAAAACACACTGAACATATATTTAACTATTATATAAAAATCATTTCACACATTAAATAATTATTATTACCTAAATAATACTAATTATAATACTCCCTCCGTCCCATAATAAGTGTCCACATTTCCTTTTTTGGATATCCCACAATAAGTGTCCACTTTCCTAAATTGGCATATAGCTTTTACCTACTTTCCAAAACTACCATTTTAATAAAGACAAAGTATCATTTATTTGTGGTCTTAAATCAAGCAAAAAGTCAAACACCCATCACATCTAAGGGTAAAATTGGAAAGTGACCCTTTAATGAACAAAAAAAACTAATATAATGCAACTTTCTTAAACAATGTGCAAAATGGAAGTGGACACTTATTATGGGACAGAGGGAGTAATAATAATAAAAATCTCGCAAGTCACCGAACCAATCCGATCCAAACGGGTTAATTGTTTAAAGACTCAAGTTAGACCAAATCATTAACTCGCAGGTCAAACCGACCCGACCCATTAGCAAAATGGATAGTTCGCATAAAGACTCAGAAGAGTCCAACCCACTAACCCATCGGGTTAAGCACGACCCGACTTTATACTAACAAAATAAACCGACCCAAACCTTACAGGTCTACCCGAATCCGCTACCATACCCTGGCTCGTACTCGACCCGACCCAAACAGATTTGGTATGATCCGATACGAAAGGACATCGTTCTTTAAGTAGAGCCATGGGTTATTTAAATAATCCGACCCGCTATCAAACTTAACCCACATATACACACATATCGACCCACCCAAAACCCGACCCGAATTAAAACGATATAACCCGAAAGCTATTCGGGTCTAGCCATGTCCGGCGACCTGGTCTCGCCACCGGCGTGTCACGCCATAGAAATGGATGAGAGCAACGCCAAAAAGCTCGGTTTGGCCTCCTCTACAACATTCTAGGGGCTGGGATGGTGGTTCATTCGTTTTGGCATCTAACTGAGGGATTATTCGTTTTAGGGTTTTGAAACGGCAATGGTCTACATGACCATCCAAACGTGGTCTAATCCTTAAGCTGTTCAAGGCGGGTCTAATGGGAGTCTAGGGGGTCACATTGGTATAACTTAGGGGTTGTTTGGTTGAGATTGAAAAATCATACCTCTAATGGAGCTTCAATGGCAGCCATGGTTAAATCAGGGCCTAAGGTTCTATTTGGTCCATGCATGAGGTCCTAGTGTGTGTGTGTGTGAGATGTATCATAGATACAGAAATAAAAACAGAGGGTGTAGGACAGTAGGGGGTTCATACCAATACTTCGGTGTCTTCTCGGACTTCTCCTTCTTCTCTGGTCCGTCTCCCTCTTCTCTGGTCCTTCTCCTTCTTTCTGTGAGTATAAGAGGTCTGTGTGTGTGTGAGGGGAGCAGAGAGGGTTTGCGTGTGGGTGTTCTCTGTCTCCTCTCTCTCTCTCTCTCTCTCTCTCTCTCTCTCTCTCTCTCTCTCTCTCTCTCTCTCTCTCTCTCAGGCCTCCTATATATACAAAAACACATATATCTACACACAAATATTCATACAGATTTTGCAAATCTGTTTTGATTCGATGGAGGGGATTTGAGGGACATAGATTTGATTGAGAGGGGAAAGGAGCCGGCGGTTGGGGGTGTTGGTGTATATCCGGCGAGTTAAGAAGGGTTTGAGGGATATTTGTATAGTGGGTATAATGCGGGGTGTACTTAGTGTACTAGGTTGTAATTGCATCATTAATTTTGTGGGATCTTGTGCCGTACAGTCCAGGTTTGATACAGATTTTACGAGTGTGTGACAATGTCAGTCCGAGTTCGTAAACTACTGCATGTGTTAATAAATTTATAATTATGTATAATGTATATAGACCACTGGAAATACAAAACAAAACACGGGAGTCCATTTCATTAAACTTAAAAAATTTACGGGTATTACAAATAGGAATGGTCAAAGCTTCCTTATCCAATTTGAGGTTTCGTTTCCACGGCCTCCGAACGATGGGCTACCCAGCAATGTGCCACGGCCCCCCTTCTAAAACTGCATCTCTTTTTTCAGAACTGGAAAAGGTAAAAAAGAAGAATGGGAGTCTGTTGCAAGGGTGTTAACAAGACCTTCTTTAGCCCATAGCCTTTTAGTAGTAGACGTAAGGTAGTTTCTTACCCACGAAGTGCCCCACCAAAGTGGTTTCCCATTCTTCTTGCCCTTCGTCAGCAAGGACTTTTGGAATTGTAAGAGTCAAGTCCTCATTCCTTGTTCCATGATCAATAAAATCCATGTTAAACGTTGCAACTTTACCTGTGTCACACTCTCTTTGCGGAGGTAGCTCACATGCACCCACTCCATCCCCTGAATTGTGCGTAGAAGAATCCTTGGAAAACAAAGAAGCAAAAGAGACTTTACCTTGCATCTGCAGAAAAGTACTAGGGTTGGGAAAAAGCTCAAATGTTGCGCTAGATTCTTTTGGAGGTTGTGGACCCGCAGCTTTACAAGCATTTTCCAAATTTTGGACTTGGCCACCAATTGCTTGTGAGAAACATCACCAATTATAAAACTTTGGTTGGGACTATCATTGTTTATCACTTCAAGCATTAAATCAACATCAGTCGAACAAGGCACATTTGCAGCTGCTGGATTTCGATCTCTAGGAGGCACACGGAAGTCGAACTGGACCCAAAAGAGAGATTCTCTGCGCCCACCTCCTCCTCGGTTGTACCTGCAACCTTAATGGATTCTGGCACCGCATCATTGTGACTATGTTGTTTGACATTAGAGTCATCAATGGAATGAGCTTTCGAACATTGCTTCCACAGATCACTGACAAACTGATCCACAAATTGGTCTTTAGGTGGTCTTCGATATCTTGAGGATCGTCTAAGAACCCCCAGATTCGTGGAATCACCCATGGATCTTGCATCTCCGATTCTCCACCGGGGGGAGTGGTGTTGAACTTAGGATAATTTATCTTCTTAGTATCCTTTAGAAATAGCACTCAATTAGTAGTTATCAAATTCTGTATGTGTGTATATATATACGTAGTAACACTAGTATGATACGTTGCTTGGACTTTTCAGCTGAGAAAAACACAGCATACTTGATATGGCTTTGATATTGTTTTGCATGTATATGCTTTTCTCTATGATTTGTGATATACACTGATAATAGCTCTACTTACAGAAGAAGAGTTCATTGTAAAGAAGTATAAAGTTACTCTGATATTTTTGGAATCTAATCTTGTTTTGCCCAAATTCAATCAACAGATTCGGCATTCTCAAGTCACAGATATGCATGGTTGGCGATAGATTGGACACTGATGTTCTTTTCGGACAAAATGGTGGTTGCAAAACACTTCTAGTTCTCTCAGGTAACCAATTTTCATTATATTTTCGTCGCATCAAATTTTGGTTCTTTTCCATTTCTTAGAAATCAAATGTCACTCTTTTATCTGTTTTTCCAAAGTTGCACTTCACATGACGAATGATCTAAAGAATTTTCTTCACTCTTGTCATAGGCGTGACGAGTTTGTCAATGCTTCAAAATCCCAACAACTCCATACAACCAGATTTTTACACTAACCAGATCTCAGATTTTCTCTCTCTCAAAGCTGCAACTGTATAAACGGCTATATGCCCCTCGGCCTTGGGCTCCATCATCCTATGTCCTGTCTAAAGTGAGTGTAGATGCACAATTGCATGTCACCAATATCTTTCAGCTTTCCCCTTTTTTCGGAAAAAAATGTGTATCATTCATATGTACAAGTTTTAAATATAGATTAATGTAAAGTTTCCAAAACTTTGCTCATTCGTTCGATGTGGCACAAGTGCCACTAAATTTCTTGGGAGAGATTGAAAGAAATCTTTGATGCAAACCAATGGTATGTTGTAATGTGAATTAAACTCTTAGCAGTCTCTTTTCTTTACTAAAAGTTGTGAATGATATTCAGAAAAGGTGCAATTAACATGGCATCCCAGAATATATTATCATTGTTTCTTCCCTCTGCAATGTTTCTTGTTAGTCTAAATACACAATTTCGAAGAAAAAATTCTATACGTACAAAATCTTTACAATTGTTATTTGAAGTGAAATGCCGAAACCTGGCAATAAATTCTTTCGAGTGGGGGGCAATAAATTCTTTCTTAAGTGGGGGGCAATTATTGCCTTAAAAGACCCTCCTACGCACTATTGTCAAATCGTGAATTTGTTTGTCAAAATTATGAATTATGAATCATTAGATTCTTCTTTTTTTTTTTTTTTACAAAATATACAATAATACATTTGTATATGCATATACAACACATTTATATACATAATTGTATGTACATACCTATAATAATGTGCATTCTTATTTTAGGATGTGAAGCCCAACACTTCACATATATACATTAATGGGAATACGAAAAAAAGAATAAACATAAGGACATCGCAAGAATGGCATTATTGTTGAAGCTTAGCATTATCTCACTAGTCACCTATGTATTTACGCACAAGCAGAAGTTTTATATGTAGAAATTGTATTACAACTTAACAACGTGTAAATTAATACAAGTGAAAATTTTAAGGGCATGTAACATGGGCAAAAATTAAGACATCGCCTTTTTATTTATATATATAAATTTATATAGCGACACTCAATCAAATTATGAATCGAACGATTCAAACCGATTCAATGCAATTTTTGATTCATACGCTTAATTCAAATCGTTCGGTATGAGAATCAAATTGTGACTCGTACGATTCAACAACCATGCTCTTATGTCCCTCAGAGTCGAGAAAATTCTCCATTCTTAGTTATTTTTTATCTACTGGAATATCGTGGAGTAGATCATTATATAGATTGATCTGCTAATTGATAGTAGAATATTTTCTTTAACTCTTGAGATGACAATTTTTTTGTAAATACGAAGTGGATGTTGTACAGTTGGTAAGTTTTTCTTTCTTGTCATATCTTATTAGCAATGACGTTAAGGTTTTTATTATCCTCCTATAAGATGATGCTTTAATAGTTATCTTTTCGTGTTCATATGGTTTTCTTGGTACTCCAAGGCCTTCAATTTTGATGAACAACTAAGCTTAATTTGTGCGGTAACATTGAGGAATTATTCTATAGATCAAAATATTGCGTCTCACCTCCTACAATTCAAAAGGTAATGCTATATGCACATAAAAATCTGAGCCATTCATTTTGGTGAAGCCCCCGTGCCTGTATACATGAGATCCATCGAAATGAGTGACCCAGATCTTTATGTGGACATTTTATGTGCACCGATCATTACTCATTAAATGATAATCTTTACAGCCTTGGATTAGGGGACCAATGACTCCCCAAAACAGCTCGAAATGAAGAAGTAATAAGTAGCATTTATGAAAAGACATTTTAGGACTAACATTGTAATTAAATTATCTATTGAAGTTCCAATGTACTTTTAAAAAGCATTTTGATATAATTTATTTTTTGAAAAAGGCGTAGTGAATTTTATGGTAAAAAATAAAAATGCAACCTATACAAGAGAGACGTAAATTGTGTTTATGCAAGAAAAGCTAGATTTTTTTCAAATTAAAAACTAAAGGGTTAATTACACGAACTTTCCCTGAGGTTTCGCTAAATTACATTGACCTCCCCTTTATATTGTAAAATTACACAAACCTCCCCTTTAGTATGAATTTACTATTTTACCCTTACTTTGTTTACCATTTTATTGAACTGCACCTCTCTCTCTCTCTCTCTCTCTCTCTCTCTCTCTCTCTCTCTACTATGTGTGTATATACATTCATAGATATAGATATATATACAAGTACATACATAATATATGGACATAAATATATACAGCCAGGCTCTAAAGAGTACACCCTCTCTTTATTAAAGAGAGGGTTTTAGTTTTGACCGTCGGATCGTGTTTAAAAACTATAAAATGACAACACTGCCCTTAATGAAAACATGATCCGACGGCCAAAACAGAGGCCCTCTCTTTAATAAAGAGAGGGCGCCCTCTTAGAGAATTTTCGTAAATATTTATATATATATATATATGAATTTGTTCAAAAAATAAAAAAAAATTAAACCCAAGATCAATTTGTTCCAAAAACTAATTTATTCCTAAGATTTAAACCCAAAATTAATTTATTCCAAAAACTAATTTGTTCTTAAGATGAAACCCAAAATCAATTTGTTCCAAAAACTTAAGATCTAAATCCAAAATATCAAACCCATCTCAAAGATGAATACAAGTATCTATGTATATATGTATTCAATGATTATATGTATACAAATATGTATGCATATATGGTGTGTGTTTGTATGTATGTATGTATATATCCATGGTCTGTATATATGGTGTGTATACATGGCCGACCCAAAGGGGGGGCAAAAGGGACAAGTGCCCCAGGCCACCAAAGTTCACAAAATTTGAGGGCCTCCATGAAATTTTCATAATTATATTTTTACCTTGAGATTTTTAGTATTTTACATTTAGATTTCCCCGAGGCCCAATTTAGTGTCATCAACTACACATATATTGATATGCATGTATATAAAACTCAAAATCAAAGGGCCTAGAATTTTGAAAATTACACTTCTAGTGTAATATTTTTTAGTTTTAGAAATAGGCCCGTCTAGAATTTTGAAAGATACCATACAATATTTTAAGTTTCATAAATAGACTCATAATAAGTAGAGCCCAAAAAAATTGTCAATTGTGTATAAGTAAATCATAAAAAAAAATTGCCAATTATGTATAAGTAGACCCCAAAAAAATCGCGTCGGGGGCGCTGCCCCCAAACCCTTGTATAAGGGCCTCCCTTTTAGTAGTTCGTCTTAGGCCTCCAAATACTCGGGACCGGCCCTGTGTGTATATATGTATGTATGTATGTATGTATGTATATATAGTAGAGAGAACGAGAGGAGAGGACTACACAGAATGAAACTCAAGTTATTGAAGGTTTTTTTTTTCTAATAACGAAGGGTATTTTTGGCATTAACAAATGAAGAAAGGAGGTCTCTATAAATCTTGCAATCTAGAGGGGAGGTGTGTAATGCAAATCCAAACCTCAAAGGAGATCTGTTTAATTTTGCAATATAAAGGGGATGTCCATGTAATTTTGCCAAACCTCAAGGGAGATCGTGTAATTAACCCAAAACTAAATGATAAAAATGAAAAATAAAATGCACAAAAGAAAATAGGAGCAACTAAGAATGTTAGAAATAATCAAATCAACGATGTACAGTGATTAGGCATATCGCCTACTTCAGTTATCCAAGGATGAAGACCCCTTAAAGTAACCAAAATAAAAGGTACATAACACATTTTATAATAGGATTTTAAGGGCTCGTTTGTTTAGCGGATAAAATGGGGGGATTGGACTATATTAGTTCAATCCCAGCTAATGCTGTGTTTGGTTGGGTCTTAGTAGTATTATTTAACTCTAGGTATTGTAGAGTGTGGTTAAAATTTATACTACTAAGTGGGATAAAGCATATACCAGGTGGGGGGTCGTATAAAAATTGCGGGGATAACATCTAAGTGGGATTATTTTGTAAAAAGACCATAACACCCCTATTATATAAACTCCCCAGTCTCTCTCAAATCACTCAGATCTGTGACCAACGAAAGAGAACGAGCTCTAGCGATTTTGGCGATCCACTTCTCAGCAACTCCAATCTTTCTCTCTCTTGCACCAGACCATGCCGAAGCAGAGAAGAACGAGAGAGGATCTGAGCTTCAACTCCATCATCGAGCGTCATTTCCATCTCCGATAACCGGACCTAAGGTTTGTTAAAATCCCTTTTTCGTTTTGAGGTTAAGGTTTCGTAGATCAATAGCGAAACAAATGTTAGATCTATGTCTACATGAGTTCATCTCCTTAGAAGAGAAGAACACGATCTCATCTCCTTAGATCTTCTAGGTTTGAGTCATATTTTTGCAAAAATTTCAGCACCAAACCCTAAATCTAAGAATCATTTTTGGTTTATGTATTTTTTGTGGCTGGAAATTAGAGGCTGACTATGTATATATCCTTGTGTTTTATTGCTTCATTGTGAGAAAATCTATGATTAATGAGATGATTTTGGTGGATGGATGGATGATAAACTAGACAAGAATTTTGTCCCCTGTTCCCCCCCCCCCCCCCCCCCCCCACCCCCCCCCCCCCTTTTTTTTTTTTTTTTTTTACTTGTGAGCTAGTTTATGTCATTAATCTACCCCAGCAAATGGAATTTGTATTGTTGAATACTAAGCCAAAAGTGGCTGCAACAAATTCAACTTGTCAATGTATTAAAGTGTTGATCTGAAGTTCTCTGCCTGCCTTACTTTTTTCTCTTATTGGGATATCTCTACAATATTGTTGATGAGTGATTAGCTGTATGGTCAACTAGAATTGTATCCTTAAAATGCACAAGGATAACAGAAGAAAAAAATATTGAGACTTGAATACACTCCAGTAACACCCCACTTCTTGAAATAAATTACTAAACAGAAACTCAGATTAGTGTGATCGAATTTGTCGGCACAATTAAATAAGGTTTCCTTAGAAGGGCGTTGATGCAAGGAGTGGACTGGGTATAGGTGTAATTTTGCATCATTTACATCAGTTGTCTGTCTTTCTTTAGTGGGGTTTCCTCCTAATATGTATAATTGTTGTCTTTAAAGAAGAACTTCACTTTCTTAGTTAGTCATATATAAGAACTTCACTTTCAGCACTTTGTTTTTTTTATGTTTTTTTTTTATGCACAAATGAGTATGTTTTTGGCGTGTTGTTTTTAGTTAGAATTGGATGGTGCTTTGTAGATAATGGCATCAAGCTTGAATGGATTGACAGTTGGAGACCCCCTCCCTAATCTCATGGAATCTCCAGCAAGGTCTGTTGACAGTATGTTCGACCTAAGGTAATTATACATATCTAAAATATCTTTATCATGTTCTGTATCTGGGTTCTGATTGAAGCCATAGTAGTTGTGATTATCAAAGTTCTCTGTTAAATTTTATAGGTTGAAGATCAGGTTTTTTTTTTCTTGGTGGCTTGAGTTCAAGAATTTTATAGGTTGCAATTTGTAGGTTCTATATTTTTTTTATGATTACTGATTTTAGAATTGTTGATATATAGCCATTTTACTGTCGATTTTAATTTCTTTTCAACCCTTTGGGACTTTAGGAAACAACTAGAATAACTAACTGAAACTTTTTGTACTATTTTTAGCTTGATGAAATGACTTCTTGTTATTTTAATGCAGGTATATGAACAGAGATTGTTGAAAAGAGTATCAACATGAACAGAGAAAGGGAAAGAGTATCAGCATGCCTAGGTTTTTATCATTTTGGTGAAAAATTGTAAATCTTTACTATTTTGCATCGTTTTCTTTCCTTGTAATAGTATCTAGGGATTGTTGAAAATGAATACAAAAACTTGAGTATTTGGGATATCGACTCCAATGTTATGTTCTTTGATCTAGTTCGTGAAAATATGCTATGTTAGGACATATGTAGTTTTCTAGTTCGACTCCATTGTAGTTTTTATTTCTTTTATTATTTTTATTTCTTTTGCTCAAAAAAGTATGTGACATATGTATTTTGTAGTTAAATGTTATGAAAAAAGTGTGGGACATATGTATTGTGAAGGGGCTTTAGTATATTCATGGCAATTTTGTAATTTTTTAGCAAAAGGGCCATTTATGGAAAGTTATAGATTAATCCAGGCTTATATCATAGTCATCCAAACACAGTATTGGACTAATTGTGTTTTATCCCCAGTATAATCCGACACGATCCAAACACAGTATAAAAATAATACTACACTGTTTTTATCCTGTGGTTAGTTATCCCAGCATAACCAACTACACTTTATATTATACCCCTTTATCCTATCCGGCAACCAAACGAGGCCTAAATGTATTGTATCCTGTGCTGTTTGAATATTTTACACATTTTTATATACCACTTACACAGCACAGGGTACATGCATTTAAAGCGATGTTATGGAATTTATTGTGTGCCTAACATTTCTCTTAAACTAATGCTTTATTAAACTAGTTATTTTCATGAACGAAGACCAAACTTTTTACACCGATCTATTTTACAAATATAGATTAAGTTTTTCACTAATCTAATTTTCACAAATGGAAACAATTGTTAGAACAATTAGTCCAAATTGTAATATGGCAAAGTACCGTAACGTATCAGAATTGTCGAGTTTGTATTTTTATTTCCCACTTTACCAATTCTCGGAATCACCATTCAACACTCTCCAGACTCAAGCTAAGAAGATGAAGATATCAAGTTCAGAGTCGCCATTTTCTATGGTATGGTAAGAAGACTGGTTGACAATGACATGTCTTCAAAGGCTATTAGGGGCCTTTAGCGAAGTTCGAAGATGGGGCCTTTATGTATTTCTGTAAAAAAAAAAAAAAAAATTGACATGTACTACCACGTACAATTTATTTGCAAAAGAAAATCACTTAAATTAAAAGGTAAAACATACTTACTTCATAAAAGTATTGCTTAAATATTACTCTCTCTGTCCCATATTAAGAGTCATTGATGTCATTTTTTGATATCCCATTTTAAGAGTCTTTTTTGAAAAGTTAAAGTACTTTAATCAGTACACACTTTCCAATTTTGTCCTTTATTATATCCAACTCTTCCCTCTTTTTTTTGATGTGACACTATAATTTTGAATTTCAAAAAAGGCAATATTGGAAAGTTGAAAATCTCACCAAAATTAAGGTTGTCCCCTTAATAAGTTAGAATTCCCAAAATAGACTCTTAATATGGGACGGAGGGAGTACTTAAATATTGCATGTCGCACATACTTACATCATACGTATCACAGTTGTTTTAGTTGCTAAATCAACAACTACGCTTATATAGTCAATCTCTTTCACTGTTGAAAATTGTGCTAAAATTTTCAAAACTGTAATGTTGCTCGAGTGAGCCAGTCGGGCAAGGCAGCGATGGATTGGTTTCTAAAGACTCAATCAATAGGGTGTCCACGCGAGTGGGGCCCGCATGAACACGGGAATTCTGGGCAGGTGGCAGCTTTCCTAAGTTGATTAGGTTAGCACTTTCGTATAAGTTTTCCATTGATGAATTAGTCTCCTAATTATATAGAATTACTTGTAGAGAAAGGTTTTCTTGGAGAAGAAGTAATTTCATGTGAGTAAATCTTCTTCTACTAGGATTAGGCAATATAAATTATATATATATATAGGATGATATGATGTATAGAGAGAGAAGATGAGAACTTGAATTAGAGAGAGAATCCAAGATAGAGAAAACTCATAAAAGAGTTAGAAATTGTGTGTGTGGTGAGGCATCTACTATGAGGGAGGGTTTGTATTCTTCAATTAATAAATGAATCGTTCTTCGTGGTGGTGGATTAGCCCGGTGGGGTGAACCGCATAGAAATCTTGTATGTTGATTTCTTTCATTCCTTTTCTCTTTCAGGTGTGTATTCACTATTTGATTGATTCTGTGGGCATAGGCATAACAAGTGGTATCAGAGCTAACTAGGTTTTGGATCCACGACTTTAGATAGTGAAGTTGGTGGAACACGATTGGTGATAGAGAAGTTTGATGGAAAGAAGAATTTCAGCATGTGGCAACTACGGATGAAGGATGTTTTGGTTCAACAAAACATTGAAGAAGCATTGAACGGGAAGGATGGCAAACTCGCAGGGATGAACGACAAGAATTGGGAGCGGATGAACTCAAAAGCGGTGAGCACCATCCGTTTGAGTTTAGCTTATGATGCGGTTTATGATGTAATGGAAGAAGCCTCGGCAAGTGAGTTATAGAAGAAGCTGGAGGATTTCTCCATGGGAAATAACTTCACCAATTGCCTCATTTTGAAGCATGAGCTTTATTCTTTTAAGAGAAAAGAAGGGGTAGATCTTCAATCTCATATTGGTGAGTTCAATCAATTGCTATGTGATTTATCCAATGTTGGTGTTAAACTTGAGGATGAAGACAATGCCATATTTTTGTTGACTTCGGTAAAATCTACCCATAAGTATCTTTTCAATATTTTACTTCATGGGAAAGATTCAGTCACTTTGGAACAGGTGAAGAAGGGCTTTGTACTTGAGTCAAAAATTGGAGATGGAAGATGTGAAATCTTTTAATGATTCACAAACATTGATGGTCTGTGGGAAAGGAAAACCATATGGGAAAAAGTGTTGGAAATATGGAAGGATACAGTTATGAACTTGATTGAGGTGTGCAACATGTGGCACTGTCTTTAACAACAATTCTGCCCCTCGAAGTCAGTGACTCAATGCAGAAGGTCTTAGCGTTATGTTCTCTAGGATTCAGCAATCAGATCTTCTAAATGTACACACAAATTGGGAAGATTATTTGAGCACCCATAATTGCTCCAACCAGAAAAAGGAATTTTAGAAAATATGAAAAAAAAAAAAAACTAAGAGAGAGAAAGAGAGTACTATGTGTGTGTAGAACTGTTGGAAGAACCCAAATATATATAGGACTCATAAGATTCTTCCATAATCACGTGACTAATAAAACTCACAAAGGAATGTGAAACATATATCCCAAACCAAATGGTTCCTTAGGAGTTTAAAGCCCAAACGTTTTCTTTCATTATGTGTCACGTCCCGGAGCAGCATAAATAGAGAAAAATAAATTTCCTTTATGGGTCCATAAGGAATGACAGGTGAAAGTCACTAATAATCCACACCACGCAGTACTAGTCCAAAAGAAAAGCAACAGTAAACAACTGAGAATAACACACAGTGCTAACTATTACAAAATATCAGAGTATGGTCCACAGGATCACAACAGGTCTGAAGACAACAAATGCCCAAGTACCCGCTAACAAAAGGTTTAACAGAACAATCCGAAATGTAATCTAACTATAACATCTTCAGTCTTCAACTGGCATAAGGATAATCCTCCCTGACGTAACCATCATCGGTGGGGCCTTCCTCTGGATAATAGTCATCAGTGTACTGGTCATTACCTGCAGAATAAGGGGCAGGATATTCTGGACGGGGAAAGTCCAGGCAATAAAAGGCCGTCAGCTTACTGAGAGCTGAGTGAGCATAAACTAACGAGGTACCAGTTATCTGAAGTAAACACGAGCTTATGAAAACGCGGGTTAACATCTTATTATAAAGATAACATTATCTTATTCCTTTATCTATCCTTGTAAACCGACCCTTATCGTCTTGTTACTCAAATCACGACATTTAACAAACTCTGATTTCATGAACTGACTCAATCGTTTAACTCTAGGGATACACCTCCATTTCGTCCACCGCTTTTAAGAGCATATGCACAGCTCACCGCATGTCATGGACTCCACGTCAGTCCGTCCCCCAGCTTTTAAGAGCATATGCACAGCTCACCGCTTATTAGGGACACAACGTTTCCAATAAGGCATATCATTCTATTGCCACGACTTAACGTCATCTACTAGTGATCCCAACTCACCGCTTTTAAGAGCATATTCACAGCTCACCGCTTTTAAGAGCATATCATAGATCATCCAGTCTATCTTAGGACTTATTTGGTCCAGCTCACCGCTTTTAAGAGCATATTCACATCTCACCGCTTTTAAGAGCATATCACGACCGAACGTCCATCCCCGTACTATTCCCAGAACTTATCAAACCTACTTACGTTCCATTCTAACATCGACACATGACAATTCCCAATGTGGCCTGACTACTCTGAATGAAAGAAAACGGACATCGAACTCATACAAGAATTATAGTATCTAACGTTGTCAGATTTATACATATGTTATTAATCATACTTATCTGTGTTGTCACATTATCCCTGATAACCCCTAAATTGTAAAATGGAAGTCCGTATTGGAAATCGAACAACAAAACCTCTTATAAAATAAATAGGCAAAGAAAGTCATGTTCTGATCATTCCAATCGATTGGGACTAAGTCCAATCGATTGGTATAAAATCATATCAATCGATTGAGAAAACAGGCAATCGATTGGGTCTTAAATAGTGGCAATCGATTGCTAACATTTTCAATCGATTGGGATGTCAATCGATTGGATCTCTATCCAATCGATTAGATCCAGACTGATGGCAATCAATTGAGATTTATGTCAATCGATTGGCGCTTCGTCCTCACCAGCAGATTGTAAAAACAGCTTATATAAACGTACACTACATGCATTTAACCCATCTAAACTTCATAATAACTTATATAAACTTCATATAGAGGGACCAAGTGAGTTAGAACTCACCTAGGGTGCGTTTGGATGGGTGTGGGCTTCAAAACTTCCAATAGCTTCTTTCTCTCCTTCTTGCTCTTCTCTTTCTGCCCAGCTCTCTCTCTGTCTCTCCTTCTTCTTCCTTTCTTCTTCTTGTCCTCCCCTTCGTCTTCTTCCAGCTGCCAAGGCAGTGTGTGTGTGTGTGTGTATAGATATAGATATATAGATAGATATATGTAAATCTCTCAAGAGGTATCTCTCTCTCTCTCTCTCTCAATGGTCTGAAAACAGCCCCAAGGCCAATAAATAAGACATATATATAGAGATATGGGAGTGCCACACGTCCAAAGCTAAGGGAAAGAAGAAAACTTGTCTCAGGTTATGCCAATCGATTGGTACTTATGTCAATCGATTGGAGACAGATATTTGTAGTCAATCGATTAGAAACAATGGCAATCGATTGGGATGAATGGCAATCGATTGGGATGTTTGACACGTCATGAATTCAGGTCGGTCTGATGGCAATCGATTGGATTGATGTCAATCGATTGGTATCCGAAAAGTGGCAATCGATTGGGAAACTTGGCAATCGATTGGTAACCAAATTTCACTAAAGGAAAGAGAAAGTTTATACGAGTATAGAAATGAAATACCAGGTCTTATTAATATACCAAAATACAGGGTATTACATCATCCACCACTCAACAAAAGATTTCGTCCTCGAAATCAAAAGCAACAAGATCTAAAATAAAAACGAAAACTTCTCGCGCATCTCTGACTCTAGTTCCCACGAAGCTTCTCCTTCATCATGATGCTTCCACTGAATTTTGACTAACGGAATCTCTTTGTTCCTGAGTTTCTTGATCCCTCGATCCAGAATACGAACAGGACCTTCATTGAATGTAGCGTTAGTGTGGACTTCAATGTCTTCAAAGCTGATCTCATGCGCTGGGTTGTGAACACACTTCCTCAGCATACTGATGTGGAAAACATTGTGCACTCCTGACATCTTTGGCGGCAATGCAAGGCGATAAGCGACCTTCCCAACACACTCTAGAATCTCAAATGGTCCGATGAAACGTGGCGATAATTTGCCCCTTTTCTGACCAAATCTGACAATTCCTCGAACAGGTGAAACCTTGAGTAATACGTGATCTCCAACGGCAAACTCCAAGTCTTTGCGTCGCTTGTCAGCATAACTCTTGTATCTGGTCTGGGCAGTCTTCATCTTCTCACGTACGACTTGAATCTTCTTACTGGTTTCTCGTACCATCTCTGGCCCAAGAAGTTGACTATCTCCGACTTCGGTCCAACATAGCGGCGATCGGCAAGGTCTTCCGTACAAAGCTTCGAATGGCGCCATATCTATGCTTGAATGATAACTATTATTATAGGCGAACTCAATCAGAGGTAAGTGTATCTCCCAAGAACTCTCAAAATCGATGACATAAGCACGTAACATATCTTCCATCACTTGATTAATTCTTTCAGTCTGTCCATCGGTCTGCGGATGAAAAGCTGAACTCAAGTTCAATGTCGTTCCCATCGCTGTCTGGAGACTCTTCCAAAATTCTGCAGTAAAACGTGAATCTTGGTCTGACACAATAGATACAGGCACTCCATGTAATCGTACAACGTGTTGTAGATACATTCGGCTCAAACGTTCTACTGAATACGTCATGCTATAGGCAATAAAATGTGCCGTCTTAGTAAGTCGATCCACGATTACCCATATAGCATCGTGATTCTGCTGTGACTTTGGCAATCCTACCACGAAATCCATGGTTATGTGTTCCCATTTCCATTGAGGAATAGGTAACGGCTGTAGAAGTCCAAGTGGTTTCTGATGTTCTGCCTTTACTTGTTTACAAGTAAGACACTGAGCTACATACTCAGCCACTTCTCGCTTCATTCCTTCCCACCAAAAATTTCTCTTCAAGTCCTTGTACATCTTCGTACTTCCGGGATGAATCGTCATCCATGACTTATGAGCTTCATCCAATATGTCTTTTCGGAGACTTTCTTTATTAGGTACACAGAGTCTATCTTTACATCGTAAAGCTCCGTCGGTACTAATATTCCAGACTTCTGGTTCCTTGGCTGTCATCTTGGCGAACCATAACTTCAAATCCTTTGCTGTCTGTTGAGCCTCTATGATACGACTGATCAAAGTCGGTTGTACCATAAGACATCCAAAATATTGTCCTTTCATTGGCTCCACTGGCTGAAGATCAAATTCAGCAATTTCTTCTAATGCTCTCCATTCTCTAATTAGAAATGCAGCGATCACTAGCCGAGGTTTACGGCTCAAAGCGTCTGCTACTACGTTTGCTTTATCGGGATGGTATTGCAAAGAAAAGTCATAATCTTTGAGTAATTCCATCCACCTTCGTTGTCGCATATTCAACTCCTTTTGAGAGAACAAATACTTCAAGCTCTTATGATCGAAAAACAAGTCAAACTTTTCTCCATAGAGATAGTGTCTCCAAATTTTCAATGCAAACACTATTGCTGCTAATTCCAGATCATGCGTAGGATAATGTTTCTCATGTACCTTCAATTGTCTTGATCCATATGCGATAACATTTCCATCTTGCATAAGCACACACCCGAGTCCTTGGTACGATGAATCACTGTAGATCACATACTTTTCTCCACTCTTAGGTAATGCGAGTACTGGTGCAGAAGTCAATCTTTCTTTTAACTCCTGAAATGCACCCTCATGCTTGTCTGTCCATTCATACTTCGTCTCTTTCCTGGTTAAGTTTGTCAAGGGTCCTGCTATCTTGGAAAATCCTTCGACGAATCTTCTGTAATATCCTGCTAAACCGAGGAAACTTCTGACTTCGGTCGCATTCGTCGGTCTGTTCCAGCTTAAGACTGCATCAATCTTAGATGAGTCTACCGAAATTCCTTCCTGAGATATAACATGTCCCAAGAATTTGATTTCCTGTAGCCAAAACTCACACTTGCTGAATTTTGCATACAACTTGTTATCTCGAAGTGTCTGCAAGGCAACTTGTAAATGCTCCTTGTGATTCTCTTTTGCCTTTGAGTAGATCAGTATATCATCAATGAACACAATAATGAATTTATTCAGATATAGTCTGAATACTCTATTCATCAAGTCCATAAATATTGCTGGCGCATTCGTCAATCCAAAAGGCATAACTAGAAACTCGTAATGCCCGTATCTTGTCCTGAATGCAGTCTTCGATACATCCTCTGGTCGAACTAACAATTGGTGGTATCCTGAACGTAAATCGATCTTGGAAAAGATCCTAGATCCTTGTAACTGGTCGAATAGATCATCTATCCGAGGTAATGGATATCTATTCTTAATCGTAACCTTGTTCAACTCCCTGTAGTCTATACAGAGTCGAAGTGTTCCTTCCTTCTTCTTTACAAATATAACTGGTGCTCCACAAGGTGACGTACTTGGACGAACAAATCCTGGATCTTCAAGCTCTTGAACTTGCTTCTTCAGTTCCAACATCTCGGTTGGTGCCATCCTATATGGAGTCTTAGAAATAGGCAATGTACCAGGTACTAATTCCACGCAGAAGTCTATTTCTCTTTTTGGTGGAAGTCCTTTAATATCCTGAAATACATCTAAAAAGTCTCGTGCAATAGGAATTTGATCCATCGTAAGCTCCGTACTCGTACTATTGATCGTAGCCAAACCACTCGTAAGAAACAGGTCGCTTGTCGGTTGACACTGAAATCTGATCGTCGGCTTTCCTTGTATTGGAAATACAATCGTCCTAGTAGGGCAATCCAAATTGGCACCATATTTAGTTAACCAATCCATCCCTAGGATAACATCGAATTCTGACATCGACAGAACTACCAAGTCTGCTGGAAGATTCCTATCTCCCAAAGTCAATGGGCAATCTCTACACACTTTACTCAACTTAACTGTCACTCCCAACGATGACACAGCATTTAGTGTTGACTCAAGTGTCTGGGGTTCTAAACCCAACTGACGCACAATCTTAACAGCAATAAAAGAACGTGCAGCTCCAGTATCAAATAAAGCTTTAACTGGACTATGAAAGAGTACAAGTGTACCTTCCAAATGTTGCTGCTCATCAGCATTAAATCCTGCTTCTTCTGGGATAATAGCATTCATCCTTGCCTGATCTAGAGGTCCTTGAATTCCTTGAACTGGTGCCCCGTAGTATCCTCCTCGTGGTGCACGACAATCCTTGCTCAAGTGTCCTGGTTTGTTGCAGTTGCGACAGACAATATCTGGCCTGCGATTTGATCTGTAGACAGTGCAGTTCCTTGAAATATGTCCTGGCTTTCCACAGTTAAAACATCCTCCACTATTGCTTGGTGGGGTTGTTAGTAATGTCTGCGGCTGTAGTTCTCGCTGTTGATTTTGCTGGGGTCGATTATAACCTTGCTGAGGTTTCCTGGCTCCTTCCCAGATTCTCTTATTTCCTTGAAAGTTTTCCTGAGGTCTCCATCCTTGGGTATTTCTCGGTGGTCGATTAGGGAAATTTCTCTGTTGAAACCCTCGTGACGACTGAGGTCGATTTGTCTGTGATTGCTGTACTGGATTAGCATCCTTTTCTAATCCTGTAGCAAATCTAACAATTTCCTCATACGACTGGTTCAGATGACCAACCATCATATGTCTGAGGTGGGGGTTCAGTCCTTGGTGAAATCTCTTTACCTTCTTCTGCGGAGTGTCTATCATATGCTGAGCAAATCTGGATAAACGCTCGAACTGTGTTGTGTATTCCCGTACATTCCATCCTCCTTGGATCAAATTGAGAAAGTTCCTTTCCTGTTGATCTCTCTCATCTTCTGGAAAATACTTATCCAAAAATCTACCATTGAATGTCTCCCACGACATAGCTCTAGCGGCATCGATCCCAATTGTGGCTCGCTCAGCTTCCCACCAATCTGCAGCGGCATAAGTGAGCTGAAACGTAGCAAGGCGACGTTTATCTTGTTCGTTGCATTCCAATGCTTCAAATATTAACTCCATCTCTCTTATCCATTGTTCTGCTTTCCATGGTTCTGTTAGTCCATCGAACTTTTCGGGACGTAACCCACGAAAATTTGTTAACAGCTTATCTCCAGTCTGTCTTGGTGGCGGGGGTGCAAGAGGTCTCTGGTGGGTGGAGTGATTATATGTATCCCCCACATGCTCCATCCTCTGCATAAATGCTTCAAAAATTCCCGTCGGATCCATCCTTTCCGGAATAGGTGCTCCATTACGTGCTTAGTGATTTCTCAAGGGTCCTACCATGATGCTAACGAGTATCGCCTACAAGAGACATATTGATCAGCTGAAAGTCTTCTCGTAGAAACGAACTCAAGATAGAACAAGAAACAGCAAAACTAACCATTCTACTAAACAACACAGCACAACGCAACGCAACAACCAAACAATAACAAAAGTACCGCTCGTATATATATATATATATATCAAAAGATGTACTGTATAGTACACACTAGTCAAACTGTGTACCATATGGGACAAGAGTTACAACAACTAAAGTCAGCTAATACTATACAAAACTATGGTCAATAGCTATCTCTCAAGCTCCCAAAAATCTGGTGGACAATATGTCCTAATATAAACTAACCAAATCTATACCCTGCAGATCCTGACTCAAAAGTCGTCAGCATCTGATCCTGCTGGTGGTGCCTCGTCCTCTGGGTCTATATCCATCTCCTCGAGTGGATCATCCTCAACTGGTGCGACAAGATCCCCGACTACTACCCCTATATCCCAATCCTCTATCATCTCTGCATCATCGTCCTCCATCACGTCTGCTATCGCCTGGTTAGCGACATCAACAGCTATTGCAGCAAAACCGTCAGCTATGTCAAGAGCTCCTGCTATAGCCACCTCTCCCATAACAAAATCTGCTGGCTGTGCTACCATCTGAGCTATCCATCCTACTGCCATATCGGCCATGGCTGCCATATGCATAATGGGTCCAGCTGGTATCTGAAGCACAACAGGTACCTCTGGCACAACTATCTCCTCGTCGGGTACCTCCTCATCTACTACTACGTCTGCCTCAATAGCCTCTGGGTCTGGTACTGGATCCTCTGGCTCAAACTCTGGCTTTGGGACGGGTACGTCGGGCACTGGTGATGGTGGGGCTGCTGCTGCTGGTACAGTTATAGGCTCTGGTGGACCGGCTACAATGGCTCTCAACTCAATCTCATCCATCTCTAGCTTACTCAAAACTAGTCGTAACATCTCCTGGCAAATGTCTCTACCGACCCTCGTAGTATGGTAAACATCCATGCGCATCTGTGTCGGGTGAGTACTCCTGGTCACATAAAACGCTCTCCATATGTCTTCCTCTAAATATCGACTAGCTATCTGGCACACACGCTCAGGATAAAACTCTGGGTCAGCTGGCTCCACGGTATCTCCATGGATAATATGTCCTCCATAAGCATCAGTCACAAACTGGTGAAACTCCAGATCCATGCTATCCTGCAAAGGAAACTATCTATCGTCAGGAAGACGAACTTATCTTATACTCATATCTCATCTCAAAGAAATTCTATCATACTAGGACCAGATGGTGTGGAAATACTTAGTGAACAAAAGTATCACATCCTAGAGTACCGAACCTAAGCTCTGATACCAAAAACCCTGTCATGCCCCGGAGCAGCATATATAGAGAAAAATAAATTTCCTTTATGGGTCCATAAGGAATGACAGGTGAAAGTCACTAATAATCCACACCACGCAGTACTAGTCCAAAAGAAAAGCAACAGTAAACAACTGAGAATAACACACAGTGCTAACTATTACAAAATATCAGAGTATGGTCCACAGGATCACAACAGGTCTGAAGACAACAAATGCCCAAGTACCCGCTAACAAAAGGTTTAACAGAACAATCTGAAATGTAATCTAACTATAACATCTTCAGTCTTCAACTGGCATAAGGATAATCCTCCCTGGCGTAACCATCATCGGTGGGGCCTTCCTCTGGATAATAGTCATCAGTGTACTGGTCATTACCTGCAGAATAAGGGGCAAGATATTCTGGACGGGGAAAGTCCAGGCAATAAAAGGCCGTCAGCTTATTGAGAGCTGAGTGAGCATAAACTAACGAGGTACCAGTTATCTGAAGTAAACACGAGCTTATGAAAATGCGGGTTAACATCTTATTATAAAGATAACATTATCTTATTCCTTTATTTATCCTTGTAAACCGACCCTTATCGTCTTGTTACTCAAATCATGACATTTAACAAACTCTGATTTCATGAACTGACTCAATCGTTTAACTCTAGGGATACACCTCCATTTCGTCCACCGCTTTTAAGAGCATATGCACAGCTCACCGGATGTCATGGACTCCACGTCAGTCTGTCCCCCAGCTTTTAAGAGCATATGCACAGCTCACCGCTTATTAGGGACACAACGTTTCCAATAAGGCATATCATTCTATTGCCACGACTTAACGTCATCTACTAGTGATCCCAGCTCACCGCTTTTAAGAGCATATTCACAGCTCACTGCTTTTAAGAGCATATCATAGATCATCCAGTCTATCTTAGGACTTATTTGGTCCAGCTCACCGCTTTTAAGAGCATATTCACAGCTCACCGCTTTTAAGAGCATATCACGACCGAACGTCCATCCCCGTACTATTCCCAGAACTTATCAAACCTACTTACGTTCCATTCTAACATCGACACATGACAATTCCCAATGTGGCCTGACTACTCTGAATGAAAGAAAACGGACATCGAACTCATACAAGAATTATAGTATCTAACGTTGTCAGATTTATACATATGTTATTAATCATACTTATCTGTGTTGTCACATTATCCCTGATAACCCCCAAATCGTAAAATGGAAGTCCGTATTGGAAATCGAACAACAAAACCTCTTATAAAATAAATAGGCAAAGAAAGTCATGCTCTGATCATTCCAATCGATTGGGACTAAGTCCAATCGATTGGTATAAAATCATATCAATCGATTGAGAAAACAGGCAATCGATTGGGTCTTAAATAGTGGCAATCGATTGCTAACATTTTCAATCGATTGGGATGTCAATCGATTGGATCTCTATCCAATCGATTGGATCCAGACTGATGGCAATCAATTGAGATTTATGTCAATCGATTGGCACTTCGTCCTCACCAGCAGATTGTAAAAACAGCTTATATAAACGTACACTACATGCATTTAACCCATCTAAACTTCATAATAACTTATATAAACTTCATATAGAGGGACCAAGTGAGTTAGAACTCACCTAGGGTGCGTTTGGATGGGTGTGGGCTTCAAAACTTCCAAAAGCTTCTTTCTCTCCTTCTTGCTCTTCTCTTTCTGCCCAGCTCTCTCTCTGTCTCTCCTTCTTCTTCCTTTCTTCTTCTTTTCCTCCCCTTCGTCTTCTTCCAGCTGCTAAGGCAGTGTGTGTGTGTGTGTGTGTATAGATATAGATATATAGATAGATATATGTATATCTCTCAAGAGGTATGTCTCTCTCTCTCTCTCAATGGTCTGAAAACAGCCCCAAGGCCAATAAATGAGACATATATATAGAGATATGGGAGTGCCACACGTCCAAAGCTAAGGGAAAGAAGAAAACTTGTCTCAGGTTATGCCAATCGATTGGTACTTATGTCAATCGATTGGAGACAGATATTTGTAGTCAATCGATTGGAAACAATGGCAATCGATTGGGATGTTTGACACGTCATGAATTCAGGTCGGTCTGATGGCAATCGATTGGATTGATGTCAATCGATTGGTATCCGAAAAGTGGCAATCGATTGGGAAACTTGGCAATCGATTGGTAACCAAATTTCACTAAAGGAAAGAGAAAGTTTATACGAGTATAGAAATGAAATACCAGGTCTTATTAATATACCAAAATACAGGGTATTACATTATGAAAACACATAACTGACTTTAGATATAAAAGAGATGGATCCATCACAAAGATTGAATCTTAAACAACATAATGTAATAGCAATCAATTAAATCACCTTTAAAGTATTTAAAACATTTTTAACATGTAATGTTGTCACTCCAACTATACAAAAAATGTGACCACTCTCCCGTACGTGAAAGAGTAGAAATCGAGTGGCATAGGCGTATGCACCACATGTCTCAGACGGTCCAAATTCTATATTTATACCACCCATGCGCGCACGTGAGGAAGCCTTCCAACTACACAAGCTTATAAAGCTAAAGTTTGAGTTTTTGAAATAAAAGGCCCAAATAAGATAATAAAAATCCCAAAATCACACCATCCCCCCCCCCCCCCCCCCCCCTCCCTATTTCAAAAATTCAAATAATATATAAAAAGGAATGGAGCAAGATAATTTAATGCATCAAAACTGGTGCCTATAGGGCTATGAACCAGTCCCTAAGAATACAAGAAGTGATTTATAGGAATTTGATGAAATAAAAATTTCTATGAACTAGAATCCCTTATTGTAAATCAATCGTCTTGTATTCACATTGACTCTTCAAAATCTGAGCAACTCTAATCGGTGTGGCACCTTTAGGCCCTGTGCCAGTCCTGAATTTTCATAAGTGCTCTAGAAAACTTGCCTAAGTTTTCATAGAAAGCGATCCACTTATAGTATGGACAATTGTAATTAAACATGCCATCCATTCAATATGGACTATGGAATTCATTAAGAGTTTAACTCAACATTTCTCATTACAATTGTACTATACTCTATAGGAAGTGACAAAAATGCAATAAATTTATAGTGCATCTCAAATCAACGAATGACTTGTTATTATCCATATGAACCTATTTCTTGAGTTCTCCAATTACATAGGTTGGTTACCATCATTGTTGATTTTTGTACAGGCATAAGTCCCATTCCCCTCGATGTTTCGTAGTCTAGTTTTCTCTCTAGTGATTTTGTTAAATGGTCAGCCAAATTCACTTCTGACCTTACAAAATTAAGAGATATAACTTTATCTCAAACAGTTGTCTCAAAATATTTTATCTTAGGAGTATATGACTACTCATGCCAATATAGGACTTATTTATAGCTCGGCCTATATCAGCCTAGCTATCACAATAAAGACATTGATGGAGCTGGTTTATTCCAAATAGGAATATCTGCTAAGAATTTTCTTAGTCACTCAACCTCAATATCAGCTTTCTCAAGAGTTACAAATTCACATTCCATCGTTGACTAAGCTGTGCAAGTTTGCTTGGAAGACTTCCAAGATACTGCACCTCCACTAAGTGTGGAAATAAATTCATTTGCTGATTTCATCTCATTTGAATTCAAAATACAATTTGCATCCCTAATTTTTGAAATTACACACTTTTCTCTCCAAAAGGTTTGGCTAAAACCTATCCTTGAAAAATCAAAATTTAAATTCTTTCGAATTTCGACTTATGCAATACATTTTTAAAATGAATTTTCCCTTATCTTCGAGTATACAACATTTTTCATAATTTATTTTCTTCCCGGAGGAGAAAATCAACTTTAATTCTCTAGTACCAAAACATTGGTACTAAGTGAGTCATCATGTAAAACACTTCATTTTCCCTTGAAGAGTATTTCTTGTAACAATTGTGTTGTTACGCATATGCAATGTCAGGTTTCGTATAATATATAGCATATACTTTGATGATGCCAAAAACTAGGAGAAGGATAATAAGAGAAGGATAATAGAAGTTTGTATATGGTTCGGCCCCTTTAATGAGGTGACCTACGTCCACGTGTGCATCGGTGCGCTTTTACTAACAGATCACGGGCAGGCTCTGGTGAACCCACAAGGAGGGCGGTACTACCAGAAACCGTCCAAGTATATGCGTAATAGTGTTGCGTTATGCTCTTTTGTAAGTCAGGAATGCGATCCCCTCTTACGAGGGTGGGTGGCCTCTTTTATAGATACAAGAGACCACCCGTACAAGGTATCTACCAGATTAGGAAGCCTAATCTAATTACAATTCGATGAGCATAAATCATGGGAAGTTTCTTAAGCGGTTTAGGAAACATCTTTTACTTTCCATTAGTCTTCTAATTGAGTTAGGAAACTGCTGGAACTGTTCAGCGCGAGTCACGGGGTCAGGCCCAGGCTGCGCCCATCTTGGTCTGTTAGCATTATGAACCTCGCGCGGTATTAAAAGACTGGACGGTTCCAAGTTGGACAACCTGGGATGGTTGAGTAACATGTTTCCATTCTGGGTGACTTGGCATTCTGCTGCTGATGTAGCAATTTGACTTTGACTGGATATTTTTGGACCTATCAGTTGCCCCCCATTTTCGAAGCCGATGTGCTGCCTATTAGATGAGGCTTGAAAATCTGCGCCGTTCAGTAGACCGCTTGGGAATCCTCCGAGAGCGTTGCTCGGGAAGGGACCTACCCCCTTGGTTACCCTGGGGCTGGACCGGGCGGTACCCTTGGAAACCCAGGTCCGGTGACCGACACGTGTCAAACAGTAATTAGCCTGGTCAAGATCCGATGAGATTGGTGTGAGAGTAACTGAATAGTTGCATAGCAACTAGGCCGTCATGTCATGCATTTAATGCGCACGATTTTTTAGGCGACGCTTCACGTGCCCGAGGTGACAGCTCCCAGGCATTTTAGGCGGCAAAGCCTCGTGGCCGTTAGATCTGGTTTGATCCAGACCGTTGATGCTGTATATATAAGGAGCACTTGTCCATTTCTTCCATTCTTGTTGCCAAGAGATAGAGACTATCGAGTGGTTTTGAGAGCAAAAATTCCTGGTAGAGCTCCCGAGCCCTTATTCCGCATTAATTCTCGTAAGTCTTCTCTCCCTAGTTTCAATTTGTTACATTCTTCCTTCTCCCTTTCTTTTTCTTCTTTGCATGAGGCTGGAGAGGGTGAATCCATTAGGTCTCGTGCGGGAGTGGGATTTATTTTTCCTAAGGTTTTGCTCCTTCTATAGGTCAGGTGGTACGTTAGGACAGTTAAACCGATCGGATTATCCGGGGGTAGCCATGATCGAGTATCACTTTACCTTGAGGACCCTATACTTTTTACCCTTTAGGTTTGTCACTTTGCCTCCTTTATACCTCAGACTAGGAGTCCCTGACCCATACCAAGGCCATCCCTTACTTTTACCTTCCTTCGCAGGAGTACCAGAAATGTGTCACTCCAGTTTCGATTCCTCTTCCCGGTCAGAGGGTGACTAGTCTCGGTCTGGGACTCCAGATACAAGCCTAGATCCACCTTTGATTACTCCGTCGGACCATCACAGTAAGGGTAGAATCCCAATTCGTGTGTCGGATGATGGGTCAAACCAGTAGCCTCCGTTCATATGGCTCAGGTGACGAGACGCCGGGGAGGCCCGACCCCAAGGTTGTGTTTGCCTGTGAGTCTATCCTTTCTGCCTTGCGTTCCCAAGACCTTAGCCAGATTAGGGACAGGTACGCCATTCTCGGTGGCTGCTCCTTGGCCGTCAATACCGGTAGAGCCCACCTTTACCAGTCGGGCTTCGTCACCCTCTATGAGGATGCCCTCATGGCCGAATTTCGCATTCCCCTCTATCCCGTTGCCCGGGACGTTCTGATATACCTCGGGATTGCCCCTGAGTAGTTAGCCCCGAACGGTTGATGGTTCTTAATGGGGTCAATCTCTCTCTGACCCCAAGTCTTTTGATATGAAATCACCCTCCAAGAATTCCTGTGGGCCCACTGACCGTTCCCCGTTCACGGGGAAGTCGGGTTCTTCTCTCTAGCGGCTAGGCAGGGAAGAAAGATTATCGTCAACTGCCCGAGCAACAACAAGGGGTGGAAGAACAAATTCTTCCAGGTTTCCACCCTTGGGCTTTGCGATTGGGCCCCAGGAATCCAGTTGAGGACCTCTTGGGCAGGGGAGCTGAGGAATAAGCCCGCCCAGCGCTTTTCCTTTGCCTTTCTTTGCTTCTGAAAATAACCATGTGGCTAACCGTTTTCATGCTTTGCTTTGCAGTGAGGTCACTTAATCCTCCAAACATCCTCGAGGAGTGCCAGAACAGGATCTGCCACTTAGCCAGCCTGTCCACGAATATCTGGAACGTGTTAACCCAGACGGGAGATTTTGTTGCCACCTATAGCCCAGAGCCCGTTAAAGCTCCTGTATTTTCCCCGATCATTCCTGGTAAGTGCTCGGGACCATCTGGCCTCGACTATTTTTCCTGGTGTATTCCTTACTGTCTTTTCCGGTTGCTGACGGCATGATTTTTTCTTTTACAGAAATGGCACCCAAAAGAGATCTGGAGCAGTTGAGGGCCAGGCAGGCTACCGCGACCGCCCGGGTGGCCGAGAGGGGAAAGAGGTTGGTGATCGAGGCCTCGGGAAGCGAACATCCGCTCAGGTGAATCCGACACAGAATGAAAAATCGTCCAGAACCCATGGGGACGTCGGTTCCCCATGTGGTGGTGGAGGAGGAGATCACTCCTCGAGCGGATATACCGTCTGGTATGCCTCTAGGCGAATCAGCCGAGATCAGGGAGAGGGTCAGAGCGGGCCTTCTCCCCAGCCAGGTGGAGATGTGTGCAAACATGTCTCCGTAAGCGTTCCAGGGGTGGCTGTACAGCCTCTCTCACTTTGTAAGTTCTTCTGCCTCTGCTCACTTATCATCGCCATTTTCTTTATTTGCCTAACCTGTTTTGTAATCGACCGATTTGTGTTCATTGCAGTCGGTTGCATGGCTACCAGTGCTGAGTCCTTCCTGCCTTTCCTAGTTGAGAGGGCCACTACTGCTGAGTCTGCCTTGTCGCAAGAATGGGCAGCCTCAGAGGCCGGGGAGACCGCCCTAGCTGTGGAGAAGGACAAGGTTAAGGGCTTGGCCCTAAGCCTTGGCGCAGCTCAGGTGGAGTTAGAAACCGCCTTGGTTTATCTGGACGCCGCTCAGGCTATCACAGGGGCAGCAGAGGCTCGGCCAAAGGCCCTGGCTGAGGCGACAACGGTGGGGTCGACGAAGGAGGCCTTTGACGACGGATTCTTCCAAGACTATGAAGATCTGGAGCGAAGGCTAGCCCAAGATCACCCCGAGTATGACATTTCGTCCTACGAGGGGATTGACTTGGATTATTGGAACGTTGATCCCTCTGCTTTAGAGGGCTCTGTCACTGAAACTGGGCCTGTTGGAGGTGCTGCCCCGGGCGGGGGCTCTGCCTCGGGAGATGACGTTGTCTTGGGGGAAGAGCTGGGAAAACTGAGGATGTGGTCGTCGTGGACGATTCCTAGTCCCTGACCTATATCTTTAACTCAGTTTGTTTGTGTTTTTTTTTGGAAGGCTACTACAACTGCCCCCTGAGCAATGTATATATTTTTAACTAATGAAAAAGGTCCACCGATGCCGTCCTTCTTCATCAACTGTTTAATATTTCATACTTGCTTATTTGTGATTGCCTGTGCCCGACCGGTTGTATATCCTGTGGAAACCCTGCCTTAGCAATAGTTTAGGACTGTATTAGTAGAAAGCACTCGGTCTTTTAGGGACCTATTCAAAGGTCTCATCCGGTATAGTGTAGGATTGGTCCTGTTACTATCCGTTCGGCTTCTCTAGGCATTGTAGGTACTCGGGACTGTCTAATAATGGCATCACGTGCCTAGCCCCATGTCCTGTTGAATGCTTGGTATGATTACCTATTTTGGTCCGGAGTTAGACACCAATATCCCCATGTCCCCCAAGCTTTTGCTAAGGTGGGCGTTGGTTGAGGGAGCGACCATAGGGAACCAACCTGGAACATGGGTGGTTGCAGGGTCTTTTGAGGCTTGTCATCATCATCCACCTAGGGGGGTTTTCCCCCATCGTCGGTTGTGGACCTAGGCAAATCCGACACCTCGGGTATCATTCCGAGGTCTTTTGTGCCTGGGGTGTGCCCCTGAGGTCTTTTATTTGCCTCGGTTGTGATCTCGAGGTCTTTTGTGCCTGGTGTGTGCCCCCGTGGTCTTTTGTGTGCCTTGGTTTGTGACCCTGAGGTCTTTTGTGTGCCTCGTTTGTGATCCCAATGTCTTTTGTGTGCCTCGGGTGTTATCCCGAGGCGCATGGTGAATTGTTTGGTAAAATTTTTTTATTCATTGTAGAAGTAAAACTGCCCGTGGAGAGCTACAAGGTTCCTAACCAGAACTGTTTTCATACTTTACTAAAAATACTTACGGAGGTGCTACACGTTCCAGGGGTGAGGGAGGCCTTTCCTTCCCAGTTCAGGCCCAATTTTCTGCGACTCGAGACTTTTGTTAACTGGTTTACTGCTTTGAGGACCAGATCCCCTACCTGAAAACTACACTGCTTGACCTTGCTATTGTAGTACCAGGAGATCCGTTGCTTGTAGGCTGCTACTTTCAGCTATGCCCGATCCCTTTTTTCTTCCACCAAGTCTAATTCTTCTCTAAGAGCCTTCTTGTTGCCTTGTTCATTGAAGCTTGCCACTCGGTACATCGGCAATACGAGCTTTGTGGGTACTACCGCCTCAAAGTTGTAGGTGAAAGAGAACAGAGTCTCCCCCGTAGCCGCTCGGGGGTGGTACAGTAGGCCCAAAGATGGGTCGACAACTCATCTTCCCAAAGGCCTTTAGCAGCTTTGAGTTTAGTTTTTATGGACTGTAAAATCATTAGGTTCGTCACCTCGCCTTGGCCCTTGGCCTGAGGATGCTCGGGCGAGGAATAATGATTGCATATGCTATAGCCCAAGCAGAATTGCCTGAAAACTGGGGTATCAAACTGCTTGCCGTTGTCACTGATTAGGACCTTGGGTATGCCGAACATACTGAGAATGTTTGTCTCGATAAAACCTTCCATCTTCTTCTCAATGATGACGCCAAGGGCTCAGCTTCTGCCCACTTAGTGAAATAGTCATGGCTACGACTGCGAACCTAACCTGTTCTTTTCCTATCAGGAGTGGACCAATTATATCAATACCCCACTGAGTAAATGGCTAGGGACTAAGGATCGGTGTCTAGAGTTCTCCCAGGCAGTTGATCATGGGGGAATACCTCTAACACTTGTCACATCGCTTAACGTATTCTTATAAAGCCTGGGCCATCGTCGACCAATAATAGCCTTGCAGGAGGGCTTTCCTGGATAGTGCCCGACCTCCTACATGGCTTCCACACACTCCCTCGTGGATTTTACTCAATATTTCTTGCACCTGTGTGGGGTGGATGCACTGTAGGTATGGGATAGAGAATCCCCTTTTGTAGAGGATGTTGTCGACAAGGTGGTATCTGGCCGCTCGGTACTTCACCCACCAGGCTTCTTCCTTTCCTTCAGGTAAGGTACCGTTTGTGAGGAACTTCATTATCAGGTCCATCCAGTTGGGCCCTGTAGCGACCGTGTCGACCTTCATTCCCCCGGGGTCAGTTATGCTGGGCTCGGATAAGTATTCAATTCTTATCCCAAGTAAATCTGACTCGGAAGATGAGGCGAGGCGGGCCAATCGGTCGGCCCTCGCATTTTCTTCCCTCGGGATCTGTGTGACGGAGAACCCCTTAAGCTTCTTTGAAACTGCTCGGATAAGGGCTAGGTAGGCTACTATGTTATCCTCCCGAGCTTTATACTCTTGGTTTACTTGATTGACCACGAGTTGGGAGTCGCTATATGCTTGAACTCACTGCGCACCCAGCAAAGTAGCCAATTACAGGCCGACCAACATGGCTTCATACTCGGCCTAGTTATTGGAGGCTCAAAAACCAAACCTTAGCGCATACTCCAATTGGATCTCGTCGGGTGTGGTCAAGATGACACCAGCCCCGCTGCCTTGCTGATTGGAAGACCCTCCATATAGAGTACCCAGGTTGGGACGTTGGGCTATGGACCGGGCGGTACTACCGGCAGGTTGAGCTCTTCTACCAAATCTTCTAGGTATGTGAACTCCATGAGAAAATCTGCTACAGCCTATCCTTTTATGGCTTTTCGACGTCTATAAACTACCTCAAACTCCTCCAGCTCCAATGCCCATTTAATGAGCCTTCCATAAGTCTCGGGCCTTCTTAAGATCCAGCGAAGGGGTTGGTCTATGAGGACCACGATGACATGGGCCTGGAAGTACGGGCAGAGTCTCCTGGCAGAGGTGATTAGGGCAAAGGCCAACTTCTCGATGCGGGAGTATCGGCTTTCCGTGCCTTGGAGTGCTCGGTTGGTGTAGTAGACTCGGAATTGTACCCCATGCTCTTCTCAAACAAGTGCTGAGCACACTGCTAAAGGAGACACCGCTAAATACAAGAACAACTCCTCCTTTAGTACACGTGTAGAGAGTAGAGGGGGCGATTTCAGGTACTTCTTGAGTTCTTAAAATGCCTCCTCGTACTCCTCTGACCACTGAAAAACCTTACGGAGAATCTTGAAAAATGGGAGGCATCGGTCGGTAGCTCGAGAAACGAAGTTGTTTAGTGCAGCAACCTGGCCGGCCAAGCTCTGTACTTCTTTGGTTGACTGAGGTGACTGCATGTTGATAATGGCTTGAATCTTTTCAGGGTTCACTTTGATTCCTCGTCTGCTGACCAAGTGCCCTAAAAATTTCCCAAACGAAACTCCGAACATGCATTTGGCCGGGTTCAACCTCATCTAGAATTTTTTTAAGATGCTAAAGGCCCCTGCCAGATGCTCGAGGTGGTAGGTCTCGTCTCGGCTTTTGACCAAGAGGTCGTCTACGTATACCTCCATCGACTTCCCGATCAAGTCCCTGAACATGTAATTGACCAGACATTGGTATGTTGCCCCTTCATTTTTTAGGCCAAAAGGCATCACCTTATAGAAATATGTGCCCTGGTTAGTGATGAAAGAATTCTTCTCCTCATCCCCGGGGTACATGCTGATCTGGTTGTACCCCGAGTAGGCATCCATGAACGAAAGAAGTGAATGATCGACTGTGGTGTCCACAAGGAGGTCTATCCTAGGCAGTGGATAGCAATCCTTGGGACAGGCTTTATTTAAGTCGGTAAAATCCACACACATTTCCCACTTCCTGTTGCTCTTCTGCACTAGAACCACATTGGCTAACCAGTCGGGATAATGGACTTCTCGGACAGATTTTGCTTTTAGGAGCTTCTCCACATCTTCACGTACCGCCACTTGTCGCTTAGGGGCCATGCCCCTCCTCTTCTGCTTCACAGGTCAGGAATCGAGGTTAATGCTGAGACAGTGAGACATGACCCGGGGGTCAATCCCCAGCATATCTTCATGCCACCAGGCGAAGATATCCTGGTTCTCTCTCAGGAACTCAATCAACTTTTCCCGCAGACTCGGGTCTAGGAGAGTGCCAATACTCACAAACCGACCAAGGAATGTAGGGTCGAGCACCACCTATTTTGATTCCTCCACCGGGCCTACTCCATCCTTTATGTCCCTCAGGTCTATCTCCTGAATGTTTAACATTTCAGTAACTGCCTCACGGTACAGGGAGCTGACATAACAACTCCGTGCGGTTGGCTGATCTCCACATAAACTTCCCGGACCTTGGAGGGTCGGGAACTTGACCACTAGAGCATAGGTAAACACGACTGCTTTGGCTTTATTGACCGTCAACCTCCTGAGGATGACGTTGTATGCAGATGGAGCCTCTACAACCACAAAGTTTGTGAGCATGGAGACCTGCTAGGGATGGGTACCCATAAGTACCGAGCAGTTGCATGCTCGAGCCAATGAATCTGACCAAAGGTGTGGCAACCGACTGGAGTTTGTCCTTTGAGATCCCCAACTGGTCGAACACCGAGGTGAAGAGAATGTCGGAGGAGCTGCCGGTGTCCACCAATATTCTTTTCACCGTGTAGTTATCTATGGAGATTGTTACTACCAGCGAGTCGTCATGGGGGTAGTGCAAGCCTAGCCGACTATGAGGAGTCGATGGATGAGAAATGTTAACACATCGGTTGGTCAAGGGTCGGTAGATTGGACATGCCAAACATCCGCTCTGGATTCTCGAGCATGCCTCTTCCTAGCCGACTGTGAGTCCCCTCCGCCCAAGGTTCCTCCAGAGATCACATTGATTTCCCGAGTGGTTGAGGCTGCTCGGGGGTTCGGGTGTCTAGCCTAGGTCGTTTGTCTACCACGATAAACTCAGCCAGATGGCCTTGTTCTACCAGCCTTTCAATTGCCATTTTGAGCTTAAAGCAGTCTTCTGTGTCGTGACCATGGTCCTTGTGATACCAGTTGATACGTCCGAAAATATTCTGCTAAAGCCAAATCATCACGTCAGCGGCAAAGGACCCAGACTATCCGGAATAGGCGCTTGGGGCCTATGCTCCCGAGGTCATCAATCGTTACCGCTCAGAATTCTCACATAGCCTGGGCATGAGGCGCAGCCCAGACCGAACCTTTCAAGTTGTTTCTTTATCTGGCCAGAACCCTATTAAGGAAGAGCCCGTAGATTCCTAAACCGCTAAGGAAACTCTCCCCAAATTGTGCAAATCAATTGTGATCATATTAGGCTTCCTAATCTGACTGGCTTACCATGTATGGGTGGACTCTTGTACCTATAAAAGAGCCCACCTACCGTGTCTACAGGGATCCGAAGAACTCTCTAGCTAGCAAGCATAGAATATAGAATTCACCATTGTACGCATATACCCGGCCGGTATTACTGGTAGTGCCGCCCATCTTTGTTGGCTCACCAGGACCGCCGATGATCTGCTAGTGAATGCGCACAAGCGCACCCGTGGATGTAGGTCACCTTGTTAACGAGACCGAACCACATACAACTTGCTTGTGTCTTTTTTTCTCTCTTTAAATCCTTCTTACCAATTTTTGGCATCATCAGTTTGGCGCCGTCTGTGGGAAATGACTGTTTTCTCTCAAAAATAAATATTGACTGATCAACATGCCGCCTAGAAGGAGTAAGAAGGCCATTACCCAGCCCGGTCAGGAGGATTCACAGCCCGGGCAATCGGTTGCCTCCATGACCACAAAACAGGTAACGGCAGCGCTGGCGCAACTCTTGGAGGGCCAGCGGCGAATGCAGGAAGAAATGGATATGCTTTTAGCCTGACAGGAAAAGCGTCCTGCACCAGAAGATCAGCAGTCAGCCCGAGAAAAGCGCCCATGTTCGGGAGCCCCCTCGAGTACGAAGGCAAGCTCGTTCCACTCCGGTGTCCCCACCGGACTGGAAATGCCTCGGTGACGGCGAGCGCAGCCAGGCAACCAGGTGCTCACAGAGGCGAGCTCGGCCCAATCCTTATCGGGTGGAGGATGCCAGAACAATCATCAACCGGCGGCGCGCGGCCAGAGGGGAAGAGCCCGGATGGAAGGCCCGGGAATCAGCCAAAGACCCTCCGGCCCTGAGCTAGGAGGACCTTAGGCACAAGATCTCTCGGACCCGGAGCCGGGTTCTATCCCCAAGGTCGACGCACTTTGAGGAAGAGGCCTCGTCATCCGATCCGACCTACCGCTCGGATATAGAGAATACAACCGGGCGGGATGACATTAAGGCCTAGTTCGAAGAACTGCAGCAGCAGATTGAGAGGTTGAGCCGCAAGTCTAGCCACGACCTCACCAACACAGAGACGGAATCACCCTACACCGCTCGGGTGACGCAGTTTCCTATCCCAAAGAAGTTCAAACCCCCTCACCTCAGCTCCTATGACGGCACAGGGAGCCCGGTGGACCAGATCCGCACCTACAAGGCTCAGATGGCATTGGTCACCATGGTGGATGAGCTACCGTGCCTGGCCTTTCCCAGTACCCTCAAAGGGCCAGCAGCATAGTGGTTCCATTCTCTAAAGCCCCAAACGGTCGATGACTTCAAATCCCTCAGCAAGCTGTTCATCAGCCAGTTTGTTGGGATGCTCGATCGGTTACACTCAGCTGCTGACTGTCAAGCAGCGCAAGGGGGAGTCCCTAAGGGAGTATGTGGACCGTTTCAACCAGCAAAGGCTTCAGATCTGCAATCTCAATGAAACGGCCACAATCATGGCCTTCTGTTCGAGAGTTCAACACACCAAAGTTGCCACATTATTTCATCGTGACCGATCGGCAACCCTGGTGGAGTTCTCGGAGAGGGTCGGTAAGTACATAGACACCGAAGAGTTCCTGAAAGCGAAGCGCACCGGCCAGGCGGGAGACGAATCCCCGAAGGCTAAGTGCAAGCGTGAAGGATTCGAGAAGGGCTCGGGAAAGAAGCCGAAGCAGGATCAGAAGGACGTCTGGGGTCAGCCCCTGATTGCTTTTACACCCTTTCCCGGCCCATACAAGAAGTCATGGCTACCGCCGAGGCGCAAAGGCTGCTTCAACAGCCAGCAAAGCTCAAAGCCCCGCCTAGGAAGAGGAATCGGGACAAGTTTTGCCGCTTCCATAGAGATCACGGCCACAACACAGAGGACTGCTTCAAGTTAAAGATGGCAATTGAAAAATTGATCGAGCAAGGTCATCTAGCAGAGTACGTCGCAACAGATGGATGGCCTGCGCAGGAAGCCCGAGCTCCCGGTCAAATACAGCCTTTGGGTCAAATTAATGTGATCTCCGGAGGAACGTCAGACGGAGGGGACTCACAGTCGGCACGGAAGGGCATGCTCGGGCATCCCGGGCAGATATCTGGCAGGTCCAATCCACCGGCTCCTTGCCGACTGATGTTCTGACATTTACCTCTGACGATTTGCAGGGCGTCCACTGCCCCCATGATGACTCGCTAGTTGTGACGCTTTCTATAGCCAACTACATGGTCAAGAGGGTGCTGGTGGACATAGGTAGCTCATCAGACATCATGTTCACGTCGGCATTTGATCAGCTCGGGATATCCAGGGATCGGGTCCGGCCAATTGCTACCCCCCTGGTTAGATTCAACGGCTCCAGCACACAACCGCTAGGAACAATCAAGCTCCCAGTTCTCATGGAGACCTACCCTCAGCAAGCTTCTGTGCTAACAAATTTTGTGATAGTGGAATCCCCGTCGGCCTATAATGTCATTCTTGGGAGGCCGACACTCAACAAGGCCAGGGCGGTGGTCTCCACTTACAGCTTAACGGTGAAGTTCCCAACTCCTCAGGGACCCGGATGCTTGCGTGGAGATCAGACTACCGCCCGGAGTTGCTATGTTAGCTCGTTGCGTCGGGGGGCTATCACCGAAACTTTAAACGTCCAGAAGATGGACCCCCGGGACCAGAGTGACACGATAGGTCCGGTGGAAGAATTGAAAAGAGTGATGTTGAATCCCGAGTACCCAGACCGCACGGTCAGCATTGGTACCCTACTGGAGCCCGGCCTGAAGGAAAAACTGACTCAGTTGCTGCGGCAAAATCAGGACGTTTTCGCTTAGAGTCATGAGGATATGCCCGGGATTGACCCCCGGATAATGTCCCATCGTCTTAATGTCAGCCCATATTGCTGACCGGTGAAGCAGAAGAGAAGGGGCATGGCCCCCGAAAGACAGACAGCGGTATCCAAAGAGGTAGGAAAGCTCCTGAAGGCAAAGTTCATCCGAGAGGTCCACTATCCTGACTGGTTGGCTAATGTCATCCTGGTAAAGAAAAGCAACGAGAAGTGGAGGATGTGTAATCTTGTCAAAATCAAGATATAAAAGTATGCTTATTGTGCTTTACTTTCAAGAGATTTGTAGTGTGGAAAGTAAAGGTCGAACCCACAGAGATTGTTAATTTTTAATCCGTTAATTCCTAAAATCTAATCTAGCTAGTTATAAGAAAATCGGGAGTTTGATTGGTTTAGAATTTAATTATTACTACTAATTAAACTATAAAGTAAACTATGAAATTTTAGAATAAAATCTAGAAGTAAATCTAAGGAAACTTGTACGCAAAATATAAAGTTGATTTAAATATATGGAGATGAGATCTAGGATTACAATTCTACCACTAGCTATGCATTGGGGTTCTATACTTTCTAATCTAAGTTCTATATTTGGATAGTTATGATCTATTGTAGCTACAAGCTCAATAGTATCGTCAAGAGAATATTGTTAGTTCAATCTAAGCATAATCCATCCATGGTTCACATGAATTATCTACCTATAACTAGGGTGTAGCACAACTCATCTTTCCTAAGCATGGATTATAAAAGATGTAAACGTCACAATCACATAAGCATCATTGTATGTAAATACTCCTATCGATCACAGAAATCAAGGACTATTGAGTTCAATAAGCATAAGGAAAAATCTAAGACAAGAATAGATCCAAAATACTATTGATTATTAACATTAAAACTGATTATATAAATAATCCACCAACATACAATCACTATCCCAAAACATAAAATCTTAGAATGAAAAGCACAGAAAATCCCCCTTTACATAGCTAGGGTTTCATTGAAACCCTAGATTAGGAGTTTAGTTGTTCATGATGGTTGAAAGCATGAAGATTGGTTGGATGGAAGCCATGAGAGACCTTCAAACTTGCTCTTCTCCCTTGCCTTCAAAGCCTTGAATGAATGTATATGAATAGCTCCCTAGATGTATGTGTGTAACCCTAGAAACTTATAAAATCCTCATATATATAGAGTTTACAAGGAATTTTTGAAGCTTTCCTATCCCGAAACTACCTAAAACAGCTATAATTTCCAATCCGGACGTCATTAAGCAGTCTCGTTTGCACAGGATTCTTCAGTAGAGCATATTACGCAACTTTGATTTTTGTACGGATCGCGCGAGCGCGTAATTGGGCAGGTCGCGCGAGCGAATTATGGGATCTCGCGCGATCGGGCCGCTCGCGTGAAGGGCTTTTTCTAACTTCTTTCTGCTTGCTTTTTCACCTTATTTAACCAGATCTCCTTGCTTTCCTCTATAACCTGACAGAAAGTAGAAAATAAAGTAAAATTACATAAAAACAGGATAAAAATAGCCAACAAATGTGAGTTAAGGTGTATAATTAGGATTTGTTCTCTCCCGATCAATGTGTGTGGACTTCATCGACCTCAACAAGGCTTGCCCCAAGGATTGCTATCCGCTGCCTAGGATAGACCTCCTTGTGGACTCCACAGCTGGTCACTCACTCCTCTCGTTCATGGATGCCTACTCGGGGTACAACCAGATCAGCATGTACCCCGAGGACAAAGAGAAGACTGCATTCATCACTGACTAGGGGACGTATTGTTATAAGGTTATGCCATTCGGCCTCAAGAATGCCGGGGCCACCTACCAACACCTGGTCAACTACATGTTCAAGGACCTGATCGGGAAGTTTATGGAAGTCTACGTGGATGATCTGCTGGTCAAGAGCAGGGACGAGTCCGACCACCTTGAGCATCTGGCCGGGACCTTCAGCATTTTGAGAAAATTCAGGATGAGGTTGAACCCGGCCCAATGCACCCTCGGCGTCTCGTCCGGGAAATTTTTGGGCCATTTAGTCAGCAGACGGGGGATTGAGGCAAATCCCGAAAAGATTCAAGCCATCATCAACATGCGGTCGCCCAAATCGACGAAGGAGGTTTAGAGCTTAGCCGGACGGGTGGCCGAATTGAACAGATTTGTCTCCCGATCTACCGACCGGTGCCTACCATTCTTTAAAATCCTCCGCAAGGCATTTTAGTGGTCAGAAGAGTGCGAAGAGACGTTCCAGGAACTCAAGAAGTACTTGGCGTCCCCTCTTCTACTCTCAACACCCGTGCCGGGGAAAGAATTGTTCTTATACTTGGCAGTGTCACCCTCAGCGGTTAGCTCGGAACTCATTCAGGAAGAACATGGGATACAGTTCCCAGTGTACTATACCAGTAGGGCGCTCCAAGGGGCAGAGAGCAGATACTCCCGTATCGAAAAACTGGCGTTCGCCCTCATTACATCAGCCTGAAGGCTCCATCCGTACTTACAGGCCCATGTCATTATGGTCCTCACAGATCAACCTCTCTGCAGAATCCTCAGCCAGCCCGACACGTCCAAGAGGCTTGTCAAGTGGGCCTTGGAGTTGGAAGAATTTGAAGTGGTCTACCGACCCCGGACGGCCATCAAGGGACAAGCCGTAGCAGACTTTCTGGTTGAATTTACGTATCCAGAAGACCCGGTTGAAGAGTTTGAGCCGCCGGCCCTACCGCCCGGGTTACACGCTGACATCCCTACCTGGGTACTGCACGTGGACGGTTCATCGAATCCGCAAGGCAGTGGGGCAGGAATCATCCTAACTACCCCCGACGGCATCCAGCTCGAGTACGCGCTAAGGTTTGGGTTCCGTGCCTCCAACAACGAGGCTGAATATGAAGCCCTATTGGTCGGATTACAATTGGCCATCTCTATGAGTGCACAACAGGTCCGGGGATACAGTGATTCCCAGCTCGTGGTCAATCAGGTCAACCAAGAGTACGAAGCGCGGGAAGACAACATGGTAGCCTACTTGGCCCTTGTCTGAGCGGTTTCCCAGAAGCTCCAAGGATTTTCCATTACGCAGATACCCAGAGAAGAAAACACCAGGGCCGGTCAGTTGGCCTGCCTTGCCTCATCTTCTGAGTCAGACTTGCCCGGGATAAGGATAGAATATCTACCCGAGCCAAGTGTGGTGAACTCAGAAGGTATGGAAGTAGATCCGGTCACCCTGGGACCTAGCTGGATGGACACAATCGTCACATTTTTGACAACAGGTGCGCTACCAGAAGAGAAAGAAGAGGCCCGCCAGGTCAAATACCGGGCGGCCCGATACCATCTTGTTGACGGCATCCTCTACAAGAGGGGATTCACAATCTCGTACCTTCACTGTGTCCACCTTGCGCAGGTTCAAGCGATATTGTTTGAAATCCACGAAGGAGTGTGCGGGAATCACATCAGAAGCCAGGCACTCTCCAGGAAGGCCCTATTGCAAGGTTACTACTGGCTAACCATGGCCCAGGATTCCCAAGAGTACGTCAGAAGGTGCGATAAGTGTCAGAGAGACTCCCCTATGATCAACCGACCGGGAGAGCCCCAGACACCAATCCATAGCCCCTGGCCGTTCGCCCAGTGGGGTATCAACATTGTCGGTCCCCTACTGATGGGAAAAGGATAAGTCAGATTCGCCGTCATCACTGTTGATTACTTCACCAAATGAGCAGAGGCCGAGCCCTTGGCAACAATAACCGACTGGAAAATGGAAAGCTTCGTGGAAAGGAATATCCTCAGTAGGTTCGGCATCCCCCCGGTCCTGGTCAGTGATAACGGCAGACAATTCGACACCCCTATCTTCAGGCACTTCTGCTCTGGCTATGGGATACTTAACCACCACTCCTTCCCCGAGCACCCTCAAGCCAATGGTCAAGCCGAGGTGACAGACCAGACGATGCTTGTCTTATTCATTTTCATGCATTCATGATCATCTTGTTTTAATGTAATGCTTGTATTTTTGGTCATTAAGCATAAGAATAAATCATGACTGTTCCAACATGATCATGGATTCTTTTCAAATATGTTGAATCTATATCATCTTATATGGACATTACATTGGCTCTAGATTAAGGTCCCTCTGGACCTTCCCATCGAGACTTGTATGTCTATAGGGATGTTACGGTTTCAACGATTGGAGGGAATTCATGATTGTGGTCAAACTTATTTGTCTTGTTAGATTTTGATATGTACAAAAATATCTAGGGAAAGCAAGGCTCCGCCTATACCCGGATGGTTTGCTTAAAGTTATCCAGTCCCGACCAACAGGTCGGGAATGTGGCGTGGGCTCGGTTTGTTGCAGATGCAGTTCAACCACATCCCACGACGTAATCCAGAGGCTCCAAGACAGCCTCTTACGGAAGCTAGAAGACTAATGGAAAGAGAAGATTGTTTCCTAATCCGATTAGGAAACTCCCATAATTTATGTTAATAAATCTAAATTAGATTGTATTACTTAATCAATGAAGTTGCCTTGTAAGGGAAGGTCTTATATATTATTAAAGGGACCCCTTATCCTGATAGAGGGGAACCAGACACTTCTTTTATGCACACATACTGACTCGACCGATCTCTGGTAGCTCCATCCCTATTGTTGGTTCACCAAAGACCCCCGGCTATTTGTTATCATAGTGTAAGTGCTCCGACACACCACGTGGATATAGATTCCTTCGTTAATAGGACCGAACCACATACAACTCTCTTTTCTACTTCTAACCAAATTCAAACATCATCAATTTGGCGTCGTCTATGGGAAACGACAGATGTCTCAAGATAAACAAATCTATTGACTGATCACCATGCCGTTGAAGAAGGGTAGGAAGACTGTTGCACCAATGGGCTTGGCGAATTCGCAGGCCGGGCAACCCCCGACTTCCATGACCTCAGAGTAGATCACCGTAGCCCTTGCACAGCTTTTGGAGGGCCAGCACCAGGTGCAGATACAAATCGAAGCTCTGTTGGCCCAACAGAGCAAGCCTCCTCAAACTGGGCAGCCCAGGAATGACGAGCGTGGTCGAGCGCCTATACCAGTCCAGCGGCGTGCCCATACTACACGAGTATCCCCCCACGCTGTGGGACAGCCCAGGAATAACGGGCATGGCTGGAACCCTACACGGGCTCGACAACGTGCTAGGGCGGTCCCAAGCCGAGCGGGGGATGCCAGAGAGATCATCAACAATATGCACACTGCCAAAAGAGAGGGGCAAGTGCAAATGGCCTGAAAATCAGCCCAAGGACACCCGGCCAGAAGCTGAGGTGACCTCAAGAACATGATTACCCGAAGCCAAAGTCACGCCCTATCCCTGAGGACAACACACTTTGAAGAAGAGGCTTCTTCGTCTGACCCAACTTACTGTACAGATACAAAACGGGAGACCGATCGGGAGGACGTTGAGGCCCACATCAATGACCTACAAAAATAGATCGAGAAGTTGAGTCGTAAGCCAGGTCGCAACTACACTAATACTAAAATTGAGTCACCCTTCACCGTCCATATTACAGGGTTCTCAATTCCACGCAAATTCAAGCAAGCTCACCTTGATTCTTATGACAGGACGGGAAGCCCGGTTGACCATGTCCGAACTTACAAGGCTCAGATGGCGTTAGTTACCCACGATGATGAACTACTCTGTATGGTCTTTCCCAGCACCCTCAAGGGGCCAGCCATACAGTGGTTCCACTCGCTTAAACCCCAATCGGTTGGCGACTTCAAGGTGCTCAGTACGCTCTTCGTCAGCTAGTTCGTGGGTATGCTTGATCGACCGTAGGCAGACACCCAATTATTGGCTATCCAGCAGCACAAAGGAGAATCTCTGAAGGATTATTTTGACCAGTTCATTCAGCAAAAGCTTCAGATCTGAAACCTTAATGAAACAGTCGCAATCACAGCCCTGTGCTCGGGGGTTCAAAATACCAAGGTTGCTACATCATTCCACCGTGACCGACCGGCTACCCTGTTTGGGCTCTCAAAGAGGGTTGGAAATACATCGATACAGAGGAATTCTTGAAGTTAAGCATTCAAGCTTTGCCGAGGATGACTCCCTAAAAGCCAAGCGGAAGTGGGAAAATTCCGAGAAGAATCCGGGGAAGAAGCCAACGCAAGATCAGCGGGGCAGTCAGGATCTGACCCCGATCGCATTCACGCCTCTTTTCCATCCTATCCAAGAAGTTGTGGTCACCATTGAGACACAAAAATTGCTCAAGTAGCCAGCCAAGCTCAAAAGCCCGCCTGAGAAGAGAAATTGGGACAAGTACTATCGGTACCACACGGATCACGGTCACGATACTGAGGATTGCTTTAAGCTCAAGATTACAATTGAGAAGCTCATTGACCAAGGGCACCTGGCTGAGTTTGTCACCATAGATAAATGACCGCGGCAAGACACATAAGCCCTAGAGTAGCAATAACCTCTCGGACATATCAATATGGTATCCGAAGGAACATCGGGCGGAGGGGACTCATAGTCGATAAGGAAGAGCCATGCTCGGGCATCCCGAGAGAATGTCTTGCTAGTAGACACGGGTAGCTCCTCAGACATACTGTTAGCCTCAGCTTTTGATCAGTTCGGTGTATTAAGGGACCGGCTTAGACTAGTGACCACCCCTTGGTAGGATTCAACGGATCAATCACACAACCGCTCGGGATGATCGACCTACCCATTCTAATGGGGACCTACCCACAGAAGACCTCCGTGTTTGCTAACTTTGTTGTGGTGGAAACCTCGTTAGCTTATAATGCTATCCTCGAGAGGCCGACACTCAAAAAAGCCAGAGTGGTTATGTTAACGTACATCCTGACCGTAAAATTCCCGACCCTGCAGGGTCCAAGGAGCTTGAGGGGAGATCAGCCACCACCCAGAGTTGCTATGTCAATTTCTTACGCAGGAAGACAATTTCACAAGTGCTACATATTCAAGAGATGGATTCAAGGGACGCCAAGGACGGAGTCATCCCAATTGAGAAACTCAGCCAAGTGGCATTGGATCCCAGTTTCACGACCAGTCCATCAGCATTGGTACTCTCTTGGAGCTAGATCTCAGGGAAAAATTGGTCCATTCTTGAGATAGATCCAGGATGTCTTCGCCTGGAGCCACGAGGATATACCCAAAATTGATCCCTAGGTTATGTACCACCAACTCAGCATTGATCCAAGCAACTGCCCAGTTAAACAAAAGAGGAGGGGAATGGTACCCCAGAGACAAAAAGCTGCACGGGAGAAGGTTAAAAAGCTCCTTAAAGTAAAATCAATCCGAGGGGTGCAATATCCCGACTGGTTGGCCAATGTGGTACTAGTTAAGAAAAGCAACAGAAAGTGGAGGATGTGTATGGACTTTACCGACCTCAACAAGGCCTATCCCAAGGATTGCTACCCTTTATAGTAGACAGATCTCCTGGTAGAAGCAACGGTGAGCCACTCATTTCTCTCATTCATGGATGCCTACTCGGGGTACAATCAGATCTGCATGTACCCGAGTGATAAAGGAAAAAATTCCTTCATCACCGACCAAGGAACTATTGCTATAAAGTGATGCCCTACGGCCTCAAGAATGCCGGGGTGACTTATCAACACCTAGTCAACCATATGTTCAGAGATCTGATCGGGAAAATAATGGAGGTGTATGTTGACGACCTCCTGGTTAAGAGCCGTTACGAGCCCGATCATCTCGGGCATTTGGCCGGGGCCTTCAGTATCTTAAAAAAATTTCAGATGAGGTTAAACCCGGCTAAGTGCGCATTTGGAGTCTCGTCTGAAAAGTTCTTGGAGCACCTCATAAGACAAAGGGGAATTGAAGCCAATCTCGAGAAGATTCAAGCCATTATCAATATGTGGTCGCCCAGATCAACAAAGGAGGTACAGAGCCTAGCAGGTCGGGGTGGCGGCGTTGAATAGATTCGTGTCCTAAGCAACCGACCAGTGTTTGTCATTCTTCAAGATCCTCCTCAAAGCCTTTGAGTGGTCAGAGGAGTATAAAGAGGCATTTCAGGCACTCAAGCAGTACCTGGCGTCACCTCCCCTACTCTTAACCCCCATACCAAAGGAGCAATTGTTTCTTTACCTAGCAGTATCACCTTCAATGGTAAGCTCGCACTGATCCGGGAAGCACACGGGATACAGTGTCTGATCTATTACACAAGTTTGGCCCTCGTGTTCGCACTCATAACCTCGGCCCAGCAGCTCTGCCCATACTTTCAAGCCTATGTCATAGTAGTACTCACGGATTAGCCTCTACGCAGGATCATGTGCCGACCTGAAATGTCCGGGAGAATCATAAAGTGGGCGCTAGAGTTATAAGAATTGGAAGTCATCTACAGATCCCGAACGGCCATCAAGGGGCAGGCAGTTGCAGATTTCCTCATCAGTTTACATACTCGGAAGACCCAGTCAAAGAATTTAACCCGCCTGAGCTACCACCCGGGCTACAGTCTAACATCCCGACCTGGGTGTTGTATGTACGGTTCCTCTAACAAGTAGGGCAGTGGGGCAGGGATCATCCTGACCACACCCAATAGGATCCAACTAGAGTATACAATGAGGTTTGGATTTTAGGCTTCCAATAATGAAGCCGAATATGAGGCTCTACTAGTCGGGCTACATTTGGCTACTGCGATGGGTGCACGGCAAGTTCAAGTGTATAGCACAATCAAGTTAATCAGGAGTATAAAGCTCGAGAGGACAACTGGTGGCCTACCTTGCCCTCGTCAGAACAATTGTCAACAAATTCCAAGGGTTCTCCATCATGCAAATCCCGAGGGAAGAAAACACACGGGCAGACTGGTTAGCACGCCTTGCATCATCTTCTGAGTCAGACCTACCTAGGATAAAGGTAGATGACAAGCTGGGGTATTTGTAAAATACAACCACGCTAAAAGAAGAAAATACACTGATTTAGTCTACAATTCCCTTGTATATCTTCATTTCGAATTACAATGCCAGTTTTTACACAATATGATTAATCTATGATAAGTGGTATTATTTTAGTGGTTATTTGTGCAGATTACTGTTTTTGTGTGAGGAACTAAATGAGCAAGATAAAAGAAAGTGTTTGGTTTTAATGAAGACGATTCAAACATGAAAATAAAGTTTCAAGCAATCGAGGAGGTCTCGAGCGATCGAGGTTTCGATCGATCGAATTATGTTCAAGCACTCAAAGATCCCAGAAGTTCAATCGATCGAGGGATGTTCGATCGATCGAACATGGCTTTTATCAGAATTTATGCGCACGCAGCAGAAACAAAATTTTTAACCCTAGCCTTACGTTTATGTATATATATATATGCATTATATTTATGTCCCAAAGGAGGGCCACTTCATTTTTTATTAGTTTTACATAGGGAGAAGAGAGTTTGTTCTTGTTTTTGTAGGTTTTATCAAGGATTTTTACTATTTTTGGTTGGATTCTATTAAGTTTCATATAAGTTCGTCAGCCCAGGTTACCTCTTATCATTTTGTTTACATTCTACTTGCTGTTTATTGTAGGATAATCTGCTAGAATCTTAGTATTGCATGTTAGATAGGGTTAAATCATTAGTTTTTATAGATTTTATATTTAAATCGCAAACAAACAAAACTTTAATGAATATTTACGATAAAAACAAATTTAAGACTCTCCAGACCATGTCTGAGTAGTCCCTGTGGACACCGGGCTTCCACCACTTTTGTTTTGAAACTTGTTTTGAAAAGGAAAAGAAAAGGTCTATTGAAAACAGATACAGAGTCGCCACTTGGTCTTTAAGGAACCAAGAAACCTAATTTTGACTCACCCAAATGGATAAAGGGCACCGGCCCTTCATAACCAAAGAACTTGGCTCGGGGTTTTGGTACGAGAGAGGAAGGAGCCTTTGTCACGACTAAAACACCCTCAACTCGCCCCGTCTCTCGACGGGCCTCAATTAGCATCCAAATAATCATCTTATACTATGTATGGTTCGGCAATTAATACTATGATAGTATATTACATCACATAAGAATCTTGAAATTGAAAATCAAAAGATAAAATATCATTCATAAGATTTAAGTCAAATATCATACAATGTAAAGTGAAAATCACACAAATAAACCTAGGAAAAATCGTCTAATCATGTATCAAATAATCAAGACTTCCTAATCTAAAGGGGGCATGAATTGTTCTTGAAACAAATAAACAAAGAAATCAAAATATGCTTAGCAAGCTAGTATGATGCATGTTAATCTTTGAGAAAAGAAGACCTCTCAATCCCCGGGACGGATGAGAAAGGATGATTAGATCGAGGGGAAGCATGAACGTGTGATCAAGTTCATTCCTTATAATCTTCTTAGATTAGGAGCCACGAAGGCCCCAAATCTTGCATGGATGCAATGTATGTATCTAGAATGTGCCAAGGTTGTAGTGTGCTTTGTGTTCATGGATTCCTAGAATGACTTAGAAGTCTATAATGTGTATGAATGAATGAATGAAATCATCATGGGATATGTACAAATGTGGTATGAACTACTTCCTAAGATATGAACTAATTTGGAAGGCATATAAGCATCAAATCAAAGAATGAAAGTTAAAATGTGCTTGCTGTGAATAGTGGACAGAACAGTAGCATGATCTTGTAAAAATGGAAACGAGGGGTTAGGAATGCTTTCAATGCATGATTTTTTTATGGAGATGTTCCTTATTGTGTCTAGAACACTACCCAAAAAGCCAATCTTTAATAACTATCACATATTGAGAGAAATCATATGAACAACAGATGTCACTCAGAAACAGAGTCCGTACTGTCGACTGAAATGTTGAAAAATCTTAGAAAATGAAAACGAATGATCTAGGGGCCCATTTTATACAGAACGTTCCCTAAGCCATTGAAGTTTAATGGAAAAATAAGTTGGGACCACCCCTTTTGGAAAATATTTCTGAAAAAGAAGTTGGAAGTTAGTCAAGCTGCTGTGACAGCAGAGGCAGAATATTTGGAAGGAATGTTTGGGTCCAAATGGACCATTTTCAAGTACTTCCAAGTCAAAACAAAAAATCATGGGTGTTCTCCAATGAGTTAGGAAGACTTTTCAAGTGGCCTTGCATCTATATGTTGAGTATTGAGTTCTAGAGAAATCTTTGAACTCAGCTCACTCACTATTTTAACTCACTGTTTTGAAGATTTTGGGAAAAATAAGGTTTTCTTTCTTGAAATCAAAATGAGAGGGATTGAGGGGGATTTTGAAATAGAGGTTTTGAAAGTGCATTTTTAATACTCAATAAAGATTATAACCACTTAAAATGCCAACATTCAACTCATCATCAAGAACCTCCAAGATTGTTGGAGAAACTTATTTTCATTTGAGCATAACTTCAATACACTTCAAGGATACCTTGGAGGTATTGAAGTTATGATCATCATCTATCAAACATGTTTTTGAGGTCAAGAGCTACTATCCATAAGTAAATAAAGAAAATCAAAAAGAAATGAGGTAAGAAGAGATAAACAATGAATAAACAAGCAAGTAGATGATGATCAATAGATGATATTCATGAAGTATTGAACTTGTAGCATGGTGTTTCACTCATATGTAATGACATTGGACATGGAAGAAGCTTCCACTCTCTTAAATGCTCACTAAAATGGTGGTTGGGTGTATTGAATGTTGAAGTAAATGGGAGTAATGTAGTAAAAACAAAGTTTAGAACTCACTTTTGTTTTGAAAATCAAAGAAGAAAGCTTCTTTTCCCTCTACTCTAACCTTATCTCTACAACTTTCTCTCCCAAACTTTTCTTAAACTTGTATTTGACTCCCCCAAAATGAAGAGCAAAGAGGAGTTTAAATAGGCCAACTTGGGGTGGTTTTGGGATTTAGAAAGTACTCCCATTGGCTCCAAACATCTGAAATCATAAAACTATGTCGTTTTGGTTTTTAATTAATCAAAATGGGACCACAAAACAAATTACAAAAATACACTTCTCTGGAGGGGAGTGTCGCGGCGGCACTGGACCAGTGCCACGGCGGCAGTGGGCCAGTGCCGCGGCGGCACTGCTCCTCCCTCGTCCAGATAATGCTGTTTAGGGCCCCTGAAGTTCCGGTATTCGCGAAAAGGCCATATTTCGTCCGAAATTCACAGAAAATGCGTACGAACTCCAAATTGAGGTTGTGATATACCGTTAGAAAGGTAATGGAGTCTACTTTACATAAAAAATAGTTCAGGGATAGGTCACTTTGAAATGTTTTACGGTATTCGCGATAAAAGCCAATTTGATCGCCTTTTCCGGCTTTGGAAATTCATAATAAATTCGTTTTAAATCCAGGAATTATGTGCGATATACCGTTGGAAAGCTATTGACCTCTAGTATCCATGAAAAATATTTGAAAATTGTTTCGGTGCCCCGATTCCAAAGTCAAATCTTGGTCAAACTGGTCAAACCTGGGATTCCCGGGAAGTTCTGGGAACCTCCGGGAGCTCCCAGGAGCCGACGTTTTCGCTCGATTCTCTTTTAGAACTCATTTTAATACTTTTCTAATGATTCCGGTGAACTCGGACGATTTTGGTCAAACTTGGTCAAACCTGGTCAAACTTTGGTCAAACCGGTCAACGGGGAACTTCCGGGACTTCTGGGGTCTCTGGGAGCTGACGATTTCTTCCGGTTTTACTTAAAAACTCATTTTATCATTTTTCTTACGACATAGCATGTTTTCAGAACTTTGGGACCAAATCTGGGAGTCTTCGGGATTTCAGGGGCATTTTGGTCAATCTGAGCATTCTGAGAGATAGAGCTGACTTCCAGGAGTCCCTTTTTTTACGATCATTGTGAACCACCAAGCTATGGTCTCCTAAATCCGATAGCCGACAAAATGGGGTGTCTACAGTCCCCGGGTTAGAAGATCACCATGAAATCGTGACCTTAAGCCTCTGCCATGGAGCAGAATAATTCCTGTGTTTGATCAATCGATGTTTGTTCAATCGATCAGACCAAAGACACTGTCAATCGATCGAAGGCATTTCGTTCGATCGAGAGATGAAGATATTCGATCGATCGAAAGCGCTTCGATCGATCGAACTCTCTGATTCTTGAGAACATTCTATGCAGTATCCCAAGACTTTCTGTTTTAGAGATTCGTTATCAAATTATCCCCAAATGCTCAGTTTGTCAAAACAGTCTCTGAACTTAAGGCTTTAAGGCATTTTTCTTCAATATCTTTTGCAAATCACCTTCAATGCTAACACCATTGTAGGTGCGAGTCTTAACTATTGTTTTAAACTGCTTTCATGTGTTTCAAATTAACTGTGATGATTTAGTCCCGGTCATGAAAGGACTATGGATTCTTTATTCTAAGAGAAATACGGAATACTGTAGAAAATGTGCTCCATTGAGCTTCAATGTAATTGCATGGTAGATGGCTAGGTCGCGGTGGATTCGTGTAATCCCAACATTCTCTTTTATTAAGAAAAAACACGTTTTAAGACATCGCTTTATTTAATTAGTTAATCATTAGTTTAATCTACTTTAGTTGCTTTACTTTTAGTAGTTACTTAGTCGAACTTCGTGTTCTATAACCTTTCATATCTTGATTTTTATTTTTCTTTTAGAGTTTAATCTAAGTGTTTAGGTTATCACCTTCCCTGTGGGATCGACCTGGTCTTAACCAGATTACTACTTGCATAATTACCTACACTTGGGTATAGCACATAAGAGCACACACATTTTTAGCCGTGTCAAGTTTTTGGCGCCATTGCCGGGGAAAGCGATAAGCTAACGCTTAGATTACCTCAATCTATTCTTATCTCTTTCTGTTTTCTTTTATCTTTTATTCTTTAGATTAAAACTACTTAGGATCTTTCCTTTTATGTCCGATAATTCCATCAAAGGAATCTACGAAAATCCATTCTACTTAGCCAATTCCTCCGATTCTATTAATCCTGTAGCCACACCTACCGATTCAATGGCTGATAATCAAAGTGAAAATGGTGAGAATGTGGTAGTACCAATTGATGATTCACTTCGTCCTTTGTACGATCTCATGACACCCGAACAAGTACCTATATCTTCTTGTATTCTTATGCCACCTCATGCTGGTGAATTAAAATTTCGCAACAGAATGATTCAACTCCTTCCAACCATCCATGGAATGGATAGCGAGAAGGCATATCTACACGTCAAGGACTTCGAGGATGTTTGTAAAACATTCTCACAAAATTTCCCTATAGATTTGACACATCTAATGCTATTTCCTTTCACTTTGAAGGATAAAGCAAAAGTGTGGCTACTCACCTTGAAGCCGAATTCGATTTATACCTGGCATGCGATGAACACTGAGTTCTTAAAGAAATTCTTTCCACCGCGCATGACCACTGAGCTTAAACGACAAATTAACTCTAATAAACAAAAGAGCAATGAAACCTTCACTCAAACTTGGGAACGTTTCAAGGATTTGCTTCTCTCATGTCCACATCACGGGTATGAGAAATGGTGAACCATAAGCTACTTTTACGAAGGGTTAAATGGTGAAACTAAAAAGTTGGTCGAAACCATGAATTTAGGGCCATTTCTTCGCAAAAACACGGAAGAAGCAGAAGCTCACTTTGAGTGGCTAGCTGAACATGCCCACGAATGGTCCAATTCGGAAGATGTCCCACGCTCACAGATATCCTGTGTAGAGGAGAAGAGTCTATACCAACTAAAAAGTGAGGATCATCCGATGAGTAAATATGAAAAACTAGTTAAGAAGGTAGAAGAGTTGGCAATGAAAGGAGAGAGTTCTAGGCATGTTTTACCTGAAGAACCATGAGGCACATGCAACATGCTGGGACACACCAATCAATACTGTCCCAATATGCCGTACTTTCAAGAACAACCCCCATGGAAATGAATGCCATGCAAGGGTATAGGAGGGCGGCGAATTCCTATAATAATAACAACGTTTAGAATAACAATCGATGGAGTCACCCCGGGTTTGATTGGAAAAATGATGCTGGGACCCAAAATCAATATCAACAAAAACAGCCCTACAATAACCATAATCACTATCAAGGGCAATACAATAGGCAGTCCCAGCCATTCAATCAAAATAGATTAAATAACTATAACCATGCCCAACCCTCTAATAATCAGCAATCAAATGTCTACGTGCCACCGCACAAAAAGGTGCAAGAGGAAGATCCAATCTCTAATGCGAATTTAACACAACAGTTAATTAAAATGATGAGTAACATGTCCGCAACATTAGAGAGAATGGATGCACGACAAGAGGGGTCAAGTGGAACGTTTCCTCCGCAACCACTTCAAAACCCTAATGGATACAACAATGGTCCCAATAATCACGAACAAGCAAAAGCCATAACTACTCTGAGAAGCGGCAAGATTATAGGGTGCAATTTACCCTTCTCTACCCCTGAAGAGTATGAAAAGGATGAAGTGGTAAATAAAATCAAATCATCCACTCAAGAAGAGGAGTCGTCCACTGATGACAAACCATTAGAATCAAATGATGACACTCCTAAAGAAGTAGAAGAAGCTGAGAGAAGACCCGAAAAGGAGCCTGTCATTGACGAATTACCTAAATGCCCTTTCCATGCGCCTTACCCTCAAAGGCTTAAGAAACCTAAAAATGAGGCAAAGAATCAGAAGTTTTTGGAGTTGTTTAAACAAGTCAAAATCAATCTCCCACTCCTTGATGCAATCAAACAAGTGTCGGCCTATGCTAAGTACCTTAAAGACTTATGCACGGTCAAAAGGAGGCAAATTGTAAAAAAATACGCCTCTGTCGCTTGTTAAGCGAGCGCAATCATCCAAAATGAATTGCCTCCGAAACTCAAAGACCTCGGTACCCCAACTGTCTCTTGCTGAATTGGCAATCAAAGGATAGACAACGCACTCCTTGATTTAGGAGCAAGCATAAACCTGCTGCCATACTCAGTTTATAAACAATTAGGGTTGGGTGAACTCAAACCTTCCCGAGTTGTGTTACAACTGGCGGACAGGCCAGTCAAATACCCTAGAGGAATACTGGAGGACGTTCTGCTACAGATAGATTCATTTGTCTTCCCAGTCGATTTTGTGATTTTGGACACTGAACCTGTGTCTAATCCATGTTCACAAATCCCGATGATATTTGGACGTCCATTCCTCAACACCATAGATGCCACAATCAAAATAAGAAGTGGTATAATGACCATCGTATTCGGGAACATGACTCTAAATGTTAAGATTTTTTTAAATCCCCGACCTGAAGAATACGAGGATGAGGAAGAAATCAATTATATTGAAACGGTCATCGAAGACGAGACTGATTTTGTAGTTTACAAAGATCCCTTAGAGGTAGTTGTGTCATAATTTGATGCGATCTATAAGCCTAACGATTCTACCCCATTGGATGCTGCTTTAAATCACACTTACCTCATGATGGAGACGAAAAAGGAGGACAGAGCTGAATGCATGTGGGTAACACCATATGAACCACTACCTCCAAAAACAAAACTAGTCAAGCCTTCCAATTTTTAGTTTCCCTATTTGGAGTTAAAGGAGCTTCCAATAGAGCTCAAATACGCCTTCCTAGGGACTGAAAAGACTTACCCTATCATAATTTCATCTACATTAAATCCTGAACAAGACGGTAAGTTAATCTAACTGTTAAAACAACATAAGGGAGCATTAGGATGGACGATTGCCGACCTCAAAGGCATAAGCCCATCTGTGTGCACTCATAAAATATATTTGGAGGAAAACGCTAAGCCTTCACGACAAATGCAAAGGCGTTTGAATCCCAACATGCAAGAGGTAGTTAAAAATGAAGTATTAAAACTACTTGATGTTGGGATTATACATCCTATTTCTGATAGCCCTTGGGTTAGTCCAACCCAAGTGGTGCCCAAAAAGGCAGGTATAACAGTAATCCCAAATAAAGACGGCGAATTGGTACCAACACGCATCCCCACCGGATGGCGGATGTGTATTGATTACCGAAAATTGAATACTGTGACCCGAAAAGACCACTTTCCATTACCATTCATGGATCAAATGCTAGAGTGAGTGGCGGGTCATAAATACTATTGCTTCTTGGACAGATATAGTGGCTACAACCAAATCGAAATTGCTCCTAAAGATCATGAGAAAACGACCTTCACTTGTCCGTTCGGTACATTCACCTATCAGCGTATGCCCTTCGGCTTATGCAATGCTCCGGCTACCTTTCAGCGATGCATGTTGAGTATATTCAGTGACATGGTCGAACAAATACTCGAAGTGTTCATGGATGACTTCTCAGTGTTTGGCCATAGTTTCAATAATTGCCTGAAAAACCTTGAAAAAGTGTTAGCGAGATGTGAGGACAAACACCTAGTATTAAACTGGGAAAAGTGTCACTTCATGGTGACCAAGGGAATTGTCCTCGGCCACATTATTTCTGATAAGGGTATCCAAGTTGATAAAGCAAAAATTGATATTATCTCGAACCTACCTGTCCCCCGTACAGTTAAAGATATCCGCTCTTTTCTGGGACACGCGGGATTTTATCACTGCTTTATCCAAAACTTTAGTGTGATCTCCCTACCACTATGCCAACTCTTAGTCAAAGACACACCATTCGAGTGGTCAGACAACTGTCAAACATCTTTTGACGCACTAAAGGAATACCTCACCTCTGCACCGATAATACAGGCACTCGATTGGAGTTTGCCATTTGAACTGATGTGCGATGCTAGTGACTATGCCATTGGGGCAGTTCTAGGACAGAGGAAGGATAATAAGCCTTATGTAATATACGATGCCAATCGAACACTTAACGAAGCTCAAATGAACTATACGACTACCGAAAAAGAGTTACTGGCAATAGTCTACGCTCTAGATAAATTCAGGTCATATCTGATAGGGTACCCAATCGTCTGTTTTACAGACCACTCGGCCCTCAAGTACCTGCTATCTAAGAAAGACGCGAAGCAAAGGCTTATCCGTTGGATACTCCTACTCGAAGAATTTGATATCACAACCAAGGATAAAAAAGGAGTAGAGAATGTGGTCGCCAACCATTTATCTCGGTTGACATTTATTGACAACACTCAACCCATACCAATTAAAGATGAATTCCCAGATGAGCAACTGATGACTATTTCCAGTTTGCCTTGGTATGCGGATATAGTAAATTATCTTGTTACAGGTGAAACCCCAAGTCATTGTTCGATTCAAGACAAGAAACGGTTCCTTTCATTCGCACGTCGTTTCTTTTTCGATGACCCTTACTTATTCAAGTATTGTGCTGATCAGGTCATCAGACGTTGCATCCCGAATGAGGACATTACTGTAATTTTAGCCTCTTGTCATTCTGAAGCCTGCGGAGGCCATTTCGCTTCACAAAAGACCGCACAAAAAGTATTAAACAGCGGATTTTATTGGCCCACCGTGTTTAAGGATGCCTACTCTTTTTGAAAATCGTGCCAACACTGTCAAAAGCTAGGTATAATTTCAAAAAAAAAATTTATGCCCTTAACTCCTATCATCACTGTTGAAATATTCGATTGTTGGGGCATAGACTTCATGGGCCCGTTTCCAAAATCAAATAATTGTGAATACATACTCCTAGCTGTGGAGTATGTATCAAAATGGGTGGAAGCGATACCGAAGAGACGCAATGACCACAAAACAGTAATGTCCTTCCTTAAGGAAAATATTTTGTCGCGTTTTGGAACCCCAAAAGCATTAACAAGTGACCAAGGCAAGCATTTTTGCAATAGGCCTTTGGAGTTACTTCTCAAGAAATATGGGGTAAACCATAAGATCACTCTAACCTACTACCCTCAAACTAACGGGCATGCAGAGTTGGCTAACTGTGAAATCAAGCATATAATCGAAAAGATGGTTAGTTTCAACAGAAAAGACTGGGCATATAAACTGACTGATGCTCTATGGGCGTACCGCACCGCTTATAAGACAAATCTGGGATGTCTCCATACAGGTTAATGTACGGTAAGGCATGTCACCTTCTTGTAGAAATCAAGCATAAAGCATATTGGGTGACACGCTCATTGAACTTCGACATTAAAGAAAGAGGTCACCTCCGGAAGCTCCAGTTAGCTGAACTAGAAGAAATACATCGAGATGCATACGACAATGCTAAACTATACAAGGAAAGGTTGAAGGCTCGTCATGATAGAACAATTTTTCAAAAATCATTCGAGCCAGGGCAGAAAGTCTTGCTGTACGACTCTCGCCTCCACCTTTTTCCAAGTAAGCTCCGATCCTGGTGGACAGGTCCATTCCTTGTTAAATCTGTTTTTCCACATGGGGCCGTTGAGATCATAAATCCCAAGAACAATGATTGTTTCAAGGTTAACGGCCAAAGGTTAAAACTGTTCTTGGAGAACTTCCTACCATAAGCTGAGCACATCGAGTTAGATGAGCCCAGCTATCCCTCCACCTAAAACACCATAGTGTGGTTACATTTTGTTGTTGTATTCTTTCATTTACAGCACTGTGTTTATTTCATTTATTTCTATTTTTTTAGTATGACTTCGCTTCTAATCTGCTATCATCGATCTCTCCCCTACAGGCTGTAAAAATATGAGGGATGATGATGTCCATTCGATCGGATCATGGGCTGACTCTGAATATCCTAATCCTTTATGGACTACCTGCATTCTATCTCTCTCCTTATCAAGGGCTCGGAGCAGACGATGTCATTTACTTAACCCAAGGGTACATACCTTACGATCCGACACTTCTCCAAATTAATCCCTTCGAGCATATGGACTTTCCTGAACAGGAAGGTGAACCAGAGGGGTATTTTGATGGGGAAGTTGATGATGCCCTTTTGAAACAATAGGAGAACGACTCAATGTGGGAACCATGGGATGAAGAAAATTTACAAGATGTGGTGCCCGAATGCCATAATGATGTATTCATGTATGTTGATGACTTCCTTGTCATCAAATTGGTTCCCTACATTTATGTGCACATGAGTTATTTGTTGTTTTGGCTTCTATGCCCTCTACCTGCTAGTGCACATGGTTGTTTCACGCTAATTGTGAGGTTAATTCTTGGTCACATTTCTTTCTCTTTTTTTTTTGTTTTTCATCGTGCTTTGTTTATTCCTTTCCATTAGTTATTTCGTTTGTTTTCTTTTAATTTCTTTCTTTCTTGTTTGTTCTCTTTTGGTTTCCTTTGTCAGGATTTTCACTATGAATCCGATGTTACCGCCGTTTTTCCTTTCACATCAACTATTTCATTTTTTTGGACTGTACATAGGGTCCCCGGGTACTCCGCCGCAAGAGGAAGGTCAGTTAAGAAATTACACTCCGATATCTTTGTCTCCATCCGGCTCACCTCTTGCATGTGCAATCAATCCCTTTGAAGAGTTCATGATAGATGGTTAGGATCAATGTGGATCACGTGTTTCCAACACCTTTAGTTTATTTATTTAATTAGATATGTTTCCATATGCTTAGTTTATTATTTAGTTTAATTTAATTAATTAGGATTTGTTAGAACCTTCACTCCTACAATTCAATTTTTTCTATTTCCTTAGGTTGTAACTGCATAGATATTCTTCCTATTCCTTCCCTGTGGGATCGACCTGGACTTATCCAGTATTACTTGCACGATCACCCACACTTGGGTGTTGCACAAGAGCGCACAACTTTTTAGTCGTGTCAAATCCTATTAAGATGTTCCTCGCAACTAGAAGCTTATCGGCCGGGAAGGATGAAGCACGACGGGTGAATCCCTGATCGGCAAGGTATCACCTCGTAGACAGTGTACTCTAGTAGAAAGGATTTTCCATCCCCTACATTCGATGCATCCATTCTGCCCAGGTAAAGGAGATCTTGTTCCAGATTCATGAAAGGGTATGTGGAAGCCATGTCTGTCACGCCCCGGAACGGCAAAAATAGAGAAAAAGAAATTTCCTTTTTGGGTCCAAAGGCAGCGACTGGTGAAGTCAGATAATTGTCCACACCACGCAGTACTAAACAACAATATGAGATGGAGATAACAAGAATGAAATCTAGGTTTGGTTAAAACATAACTTAATGTCAAGAAGAGGTTATTAACTATTACACATCAAAGTCTCGAATCAAAATAAGACACAGCACAAGTACAATTGTCAAGGCAATATATGCCTGATTACAAAAGGTCTGGAAAGCAGTAAAGATAATTAAACTACAGTCTAGCCTAATCTTCAATTGGCGTAGAGGTAGTCCTTGGCGTAGTAGTCCTCTTCTGCCTGACCTCCTTTGGGGTAGTCCTTCGCAGGGACATCGTCACCGGCATATTAGTCCTCGGCTGCAGGTCCTTCACCTGCATAGTGATGACCGGGGTGCGCTGGAACATAGAAATGTCCAGCGGCATAAACGTCGTCAGCTTAATGAAAGCTGAGTGAATTAGATACTAACAGGGTATCAACTATTGATGTTATTACCAGTTAAACACCATTAAATTCAGTGAGGGTAACTCCTTTAATCATTCTGATGATCCGATTATTAACGTCTTACTCTTTTTAAGACCGACAATACATTATGATAGAAGAACAGACTCGATAGTAGTTCACTCTTAAAGATACACCATTGTTCCATCCACCGCTTTTAAGAACATATGCACAGTCCACTGCATGTCATGGATACCACGTCAGTCCATCCCCAACTTGTAAGAACATATGCATAATTCACCACACTACAGGGATATAACGCTTTAAGAAACATTACATCATTCTATTCCACAACTTAGCAAAATCTACCAGTGATCATGGTCCACTATAGTCGTAGACACCTTCATCTGTCTACCGCTTTTAAGAACATATGATCGACCAAAGCCCGCCCACGCAAGATTCTCAGATCCTAACAAACCTACTTAAGCTCAACTTTAACATCAATACATGACAATCCCAATGTGTCCTGAATACTCTGAATGAAATGAATGATAACTCTAAAGGATTTGTAACTATAACGTTATCTAACGTCACAACCATTATTTATCAATCTCGTCGTTACTACGATCCTATAATGCATTATCACGTCTGTATTACAACAATAAAGTATGCTAGAAATACTAAACACTAAATAAACAACTAAACAGTTATAATATAAACTAAACAAGAATGTCAACATTCTACAACGACCAATCGATTGGGACAGGGGTTCAATCGATTGGTATAAAAATAGTAACAATCGATTGATAAAAAGTAACAATCAATTGGGAAAAAGTCCAATCAATTGGATCATATGCCAATTGATTGCTAATATTGGCAATCGATTGAGATATCAATCGATTGGAAAAAGTCCAATCAATTAGGACTTCATTTTCTTCACAATGAAAATAGTCCAGAAATATAAAATGGGAAATACATGATTTCAGCTCCAGTTCTTCACTTAAACATGTCCTAACATCAATTAAATAGTGAGTTTAGAACTCACCTTAGGGGTCTAGGTTGTGTTTGGAGTATGTATTGAAGCTTGGAGCTTCAATGGAGCTCTCCTCTCTCTCTCTCTCTCTCTCTCTCTCTCTCTCTCTCTCTCTCTCTCTCTCTCTTCTCTGCATATCTCTCTCTTCTTCTTCTCTTTTCTTCTCTTCTTCTGGTCTTCTCCTTCTTATCTAGTCCATGTAAGTGTGTGTGAGGAAAAAGGCATATATATATATATATATGTATATGTATATATGAGTATATCACTACAACAAATCTGTGACCTTTAGTGACGAAACTTTTACCCGCGAAATTATTTTCGTCACTAATAGTATACTATTAGTGATGAAATTAACGTTCGTCAGCAAAAGTGTTTATCTTTCTTGACGAAACCAATTTTCGCGGGTAAAAGTCTGACAATTACCGATGAAAATTCATTTCGTCACTAAAGTTCGTTGCTAATAGTTGGCGGGAAATTTCCCCCGCCAAAAAATTGGTGGGAAACTTTTAGGCGACGAAACGTTATCAATTGGTGACGAAATTTTTTCGTCGGTAATTGTTTTACTTTTAGTGACGCAATATTTCGTCGGGAATTGTTTACCCTTTCGTGACGAAATTTTTTTGTCGGTAACTGTAACAATTAATGACGGAAATACTTTTGTCGGTAATTGTTTTACATTTAGTGACGAAATATTTCATCGGGAAATGTTTAACCTTTCGTGACAAAAAACTTTCGTCGGGAATTGTTACAATTGGTGACAAAATTGTTTTGTCAGTAATTGTTTTACTTTTAGTGACGAAAAATTTCGTCGGGAATTGTTTAAGCTTTCGTGACGAAAAACTTTCGTGGGGAATTGTTACAATTGGGGACGAAATTGTTTTGTCGGTAATTGTTTTACTTTTAGTGACGAAATATTTCGTCGGGAATTGTTTAAGCTTTCGTGACAAAAGACCTTCGTCGGGAATTGTTACAATTGGTGACGAAATTGATTCGTCGGTAATTATTTTACTATTAGTGACGAAATATTTTCGTCGGGAATTGTTTAAGCTTTCATGACGAAAAACTTTCGTCGGGAATTGTTACAATTGGTGACGAAATTGTTTCATCGGTAATTGTTTTACTATTAGTGACGAAATATTTCATCGGGAAATGTTTAACCTTTCGTGACAAAAAACTTTCGTCGGGAATTGTTACAATTGGTGACAAAATTGTTTTGTCAGTAATTGTTTTACTTTTAGTGACGAAAAATTTCGTCGGGAATTGTTTAAGCTTTCGTGACGAAAAACTTTCGTGGGGAATTGTTACAATTGGGGACGAAATTGTTTTGTCGGTAATTGTTTTACTTTTAGTGACGAAATATTTCGTCGGGAATTGTTTAAGCTTTCGTGACAAAACCTTCGTCGGGAATTGTTACAATTGGTGACGAAATTGTTTCGTCGGTAATTATTTTACTATTAGTGACGAAATATTTTCGTCGGGAATTGTTTAAGCTTTCATGACGAAAAACTTTCGTCGGGAATTGTTACAATTGGTGACGAAATTGTTTCATCGGTAATTGTTTTACTATTAGTGACGAAATATTTCATCGGGAAATGTTTAACCTTTCGTGACAAAAAACTTTCGTCGGGAATTGTTACAATTGGTGACAAAATTGTTTTGTCAGTAATTGTTTTACTTTTAGTGACGAAAAATTTCGTCGGGAATTGTTTAAGCTTTCGTGACGAAAAACTTTCGTGGGGAATTGTTACAATTGGGGACGAAATTGTTTTGTCGGTAATTGTTTTACTTTTAGTGATGAAATATTTCGTCGGGAATTGTTTAAGCTTTCGTGACAAAAGACCTTCGTCGGGAATTGTTACAATTGGTGACGAAATTGTTTCGTCGGTAATTATTTTACTATTAGTGACGAAATATTTTCGTTGGGAATTGTTTAAGCTTTCATGACGAAAAACTTTCGTCGGGAATTGTTACAATTGGTGACGAAATTGTTTCATCGGTAATTGTTTTACTATTAGTGATGAAATATTTCATGGGAAATAGTTGACCCTTTCATGACGAAAACATTTCTTCGGGGATTGTTTACTTTTGCCGACGGAATTATTTTGTCAAGAATTGTTTTACTTTTGGTGACGAAATCATACTTTTAGCGATGAAAGATTTATTTTATTAGTGAATCTGAATTGTCCTTAACTTTAAAATGCAAACCGACAATCCGATAACCACGAAACTTAACTCGCACCTCCCACACGTCTAAAGAAAGTTGCAGGAAGAAACAGAATCGGAATCGGACTTTCGGTTATCAAGATACACTACAAAATAACTTTTTTACCTCGTAGACTAAGAAAAACTAAGTTTTTGGGGTTTGGGGGTCAAAATCCAAACCATCGATCCGGTAACCACAAAACATAACTCGCACCTCCCACACGTCTAAAGAGAGTTGCAAAAAGAAATGGAATGGGAATCGGACTCCCGGTTATCAAGATACACTACAAAACAACTTTTTCACCTCATAGACTATGAAAATTTAAGTTTTTGGGGTTTTGGAGGTCAAAATGCAAACCGTCGATCTGGTAACCACGAAACTTATCTCGCAAATTTTAGGCCCACATTAGAGGATCTTAAACTTCAACAAGAAGCTAGTAATCTGCTAGACTGCTTGACTTTCTTGAGTAATACTGACATTGAGGCTCAAATAGATACCTTTATCATAGTTCAGTCCAAAACCATGTGCATAGAACAGAAATTAAATTCCTATGATCATATCTTCATAGATTCTGTTCTAGAACAAGAGGGTAAAGAAACTTTATTAGAACATCACTTAGACCCTGCCCCTTTTATTGAACCATGGCCACCTTCTTGTATTAAAATAGAGGCCGTTATAGAAAATACCAACACCAACGATCATTTTTTGAGTATAATTCATAAAAAGTGTGGTATACCTCTTATAACTGTCCACAAAATATTTGGAAGCCATAGATTTTGCATCATCTCCTCTGACCTTGAGCCTGACATTAGTTGGGGGGAGTTGCGTATTTATGAGGATCCCTACATTCTTTTCACTATTAAATTATTTCATTGGGAGGATCCTCAAAAATTTCGGTTGTTACTTTATGATAAAAATTTTGATTAACCGAATTTATTTACTGAGTAGTTGTATTATATTATGTATTTTTCTTTGTTGCTACTAATGATTTTGCAGGTAACTTAACAAAGAAATAAAAAAAAATCTGGATATTAACGTCTCGAGGTAACATCCTTCCGTCTCTCGCTTTAATTTATATGTCCATATGCTTAGTTTAGAACATTGAGGACAATGTTTAGTTTTAGTTGGGGGGGAGTGAGTCATTGCATGCCTCGTTTATTTCTTTTTATGGTTTCGTGTCAATATACCTGATTAGCAACATGTAACTCAAACTCAGTAAATTAAAATTGTCAAAAATTTTAAAATTTTTAATTTTATTTTTAAAGATAATAAGATGGTTCTTGCATTTCTCTCTTAGTCAATGTAGTTAGTTATGATGCAGTAGTGTTATTTTCAGTATGTTATTAGTATGTAATACACTATAATAGTTTGTTTACTATCTTAGTTATAGTATGTTTTATGCTTTTTAATCTTCAAACAACTTTGAGCACGTTGTGACAACCTTGTACTTAGCTAAAATGGATTAGTAAGCATAGCTTAGGTGTCTTGAAGGACTGTAGTGGAGACTAATAACCCAAGTGAGCTTTTGTGCCATTCTTATATTTTTTAGGGTTTTTATAAATTACTCGTACTTTTTGAAAAGCGCATTAATTCGTTGAAAGTCTCAATTTTCTTCATCTTGACTGATCACTAGAAGAGAACGTTCAGGATTTACCAAATTTAGAGCTCTTGAATTTACTAAAATGAATAATCCTATGAACTTAGAAGATGATTTAGGCCATCTTTTGACCATACACGCATAATAAAGCTTTGGCCTACCTCTATAATATTCCTTTATTTCACCTCTTGAGCATTATCATATTTACCTTGTCTACACAACCCTAAAGTCAATACCTAACTCGAAATTAGAGTTCAAGCCTCAGTTCTTCATCTAGGGGTGATTGGAATGTGTTATCTTGACAAAAAGTTTGAGGGAAAGTTGGCAAAGAAAAAAAATGATGAAAAAAAATAAAGAAATGAAAAAAAAGCATGAAAAGAAAAAAAAAATGCCAATAGTTGTTACAAAAGAAAAAGAAAAGATAAAATAATAAAAAGAAGAGTGTGGGAAAGAAAAAAAAAATTAAAAAAAAGAGAAGAAGAGAGAGATTGGAGATGTGGGGAAGTTTGAAAAGTTGTAGTAGACATTCCAATCATATCTTTTGTCCCAATTGAATATTACGAACCTCTTTCTTCATAACCTAACATCTCTTTTTCAAAGTCCTAATGATTTTAAGTAATTGGATTTGAAGTTAAGGTAATGAGAGGGTTCTCCACGGTATCTCGCTCTTCTAGTGAAAAGTATCCATTCATGAGACTTTATGCACTATAAAATTTCTATTTTCTTATTTAGATATGAGAAACATTAGATTCCATTTACATTTACTCTTTATAGCTTCCATATCATGAGTGATAATTATTACACCTAATGCGGAGTGACTTCATCTTGAGAGTGTAATCCCGGTGAGAGTCGGTCAAAATGAACGTCTTGATAGCGTCTTAGGTTATGCCAGCTTTGAAATTAAAGTTTTGTATTTTGGTTGTCCATTCACACACACACACTTGAAGATTAATAGGTATGGAACATCTTAATGACTTTGATAGTAGATTAACTGTAATGTGTGTTGCATTGCTATGGCATACTAGAGAGTTTCATGAGATTGTTGAGCTTAACTATATTGTAAATGAGAGAAAAAAATTTCTTGAAAATATTTAAATGGGAACCATTACCTTAAATATGAATTTTGTGGATAGATTCACTGCAAACCCTCACGAGACAACACTCGTCCACTAGGGGGAACCTAGGGGTATAAAGGCTTGTTGCATACGCTAAATGCAATCGCGATTCCTACGAAAGTGAGTTAGGATTTTTACTTTCTTTTGTTTTCAATTTTTAGAGTTTAAATAAACATTGCTGTAGTTCGCTTCATTGCTAGGGACTAGCAACGAGCTAGTTGGGGGGTGTGATTCGAGGTGAAAAGTGCATATTTATAGCGTAATACATGGTTCTTCATGCATCTTTTATCCCCAAAGTCCCTACATTTAGGTGCATTCTAATAACAATGTTCTTTTTATTGTGTTAATGCTAAAATATGTGTTTATGCATTGTTTTATAGGTATTAGGATGTAAATCAATGAAGTGGAGCTAAAGAAAAGTGATTCTGGTGAAGAGAACAACATAAGCATCTGAGAAAATGCCAATTTCGACAATGAAGAATTCAGATTTGGAAGATTTTACCAGAGATATAAAATGTAGATCTTTGGGTTACGGTAGTGTGGCCGCAAACGGGAGGTCAATCCGAGGTCCGAGTGAAAAGTTATGGCGATTCTCCCATCAGTGCGCGGAGATGTCAAAATCAGAGAAGTTCAAGCGATTGAAGAGAGTTCAATAGATCGAACCTTCGATCGATCGAACTAAGCTCGATCGATCGAACTTTATATTCACCCAAAAGTTGTGTAAACTCTGTGGGAACCCTATATATAAGTCGTTTTGACGCCAGACGAAGGGAGGACGCTCCAGAACGCAGAAAATAACAGTTTTAGGGTAGTTTTAGGGTTAGATTAGGAGTAGATTATGTTAGATTCTTGTTTTTCTTCTTCTTTTTCATTGATATATTGAAGATTATTGAAGATTCAAGTAGATTTCAAGTTATTTACAAGTTATTTTAAGATTTATTCCAAGTTTTTCCTTTCTTTTATCTTATTTGATTGTTTATGAATCTAGTAGTTATGATTGTTATGTTTTACTGTTTCTGCACTAGTTTATTTATGTTTCTGTAGTTTAAACGTTGGAGATATGTGATGAAATATTGATTCTTAACCTCTGCCATGCAATCTTTAGTAAACCTAGGCTCGATCGATCGAAGGTATTTCGATCGATCGAACCAGAGCCATAGTCAAGCGATCGAAGACATTTCGATCGATTGAAGGATGATGCAGTCCGATCGATCGAGAGCTCTTCGATCGATCGAACTTGCTAATTCCTGAGATGATTCTTTTAAGTATTCCATGACTTTTTGTTTTAGAAATCTGTCATCAAATTGTCCCTATAAGCTCAGTTTGTCACAATAATTTTTAGAACTTAAAGCCTTAAGGCTATTTTCTTCAATGACTTTTGAAAACCACTTTGAATGCTAACACCATTTAGAGTGCAAGTAATAACCATTATTTTAAACCGTATTCTAAGTATTTTAAATCACTTGTGATGATGTAGTCCCGGTCATGAAAGGGCTATTGATTCTATATTTTTAGAAAAATACGGAATGCTGAAAAGGAATGAACTCCATAGAACGTTAATGAATGTGTATGGTAGATGGTTAGGATCAATGTGAATTCACGTATTTCCAACACCTTTAGTTTATTTATTTAATTAGTTATGTTTCTTTATGTTTAGTTTATTATTTAGTTTAATTTAATTAATTAGGATTCGTTAGAACATCCACTCCCAACATTCTTATTTTCTTTTCCTTTTCTTTAGGTTGTAACTTAGTAGACATTCTTCCTATTCCTTCCCTGTGGGATCGACCTGGGCTTATCCAGTATTACTTGCACAATTACCTACACTTGGGTATAGCACACAAGCGCACACAGAAAAATTCTCGTGTCAATTCTTTTTGTTGACGAAATATTTCGTCACTGAAGGGAACTTTTAGCGACGAAAGTTCGCCGCTAAAAGTAGGTAATCTTTAGTGACGAAACATGGTTTTGTCACTAAATGGTACTTTTAGCGACGAAATATTTCGTCACTAAAGGGTACTTTTAGCGACGAAACTTTTTTTAGTCGCTAAAACCTTTCCCGTCGAGGAATTAGTGACGAACGTGTGACGAAATTTTGTTCGTCAGTAAAGACCTTTAGTGATGAAAATCAGACTTTTAGTGATGAAATTTTTTCGTCACTAAAAGTCATTTTTCTTGTAGTATATATATAACACACAAGGCTCCCCCCCCCCCCCCCCCCCCCTTCTCTCTCTCTCTCTCTCTCTCTCTCTCTCTATTTTTCTGAAAAGAAAAAGCGCAGGAAAGGGTCACATATATATAGGGGATAAGTGTTCACATGGCCTTTCCCCATCAAGGCAAGAGAATCTGCCCAGCTGCTGCCAATCGATTGACATAAATGGCAATCGATTGGTATTAGGTATAAATGTTCCAATCGATTGATAAAAGTGGCAATCGATTGGTAAACTTGCCAATCGATTGGTATCCAAATTATACCAAAGGCAAAGGAAAACTCATACAAGTATTACAAGAAGCATACAAGGTCTTATTCATATAATATATTACAAAAATATAGGGTATTACATCATCCACCACTTATTTAAGATTTCGTCCCCGAAATTCGAATTAAGAAGTGTTAAAACAAAAACTGAAACATCTGTCGCATCTCTGACTCCAACTCCCATGAAACTTTTCCCTTGTCGTGGTGCTTCCATTGAATCTTCACTAGCGGGATCTCTTTGTTTCTGAGCTTCTTCACTCCTCGGTCTAGAATACACATTGGTCCTTCATTGTATGCCACCTTCTCGTTTACCTCGATATCTTCAAAACTGATCTCGTGCGTTGGGTTTTGGGCACACTTCCTCAACATGCTGATGTGGAAAATGTTGTGCACTCTTGACAACTTCGGTGGCAATGCAAGTATGTAGGCTACATTTCCAACACGTTCTAGGATCTCAAATGGTCCAATGAATCGCGGTGATAGCTTGCCTCTCTTCTGTTCGAATCTAACGATACCTCGAATGGGCAAAACTTTGAGTAGTACATGATCTCCAACTACGAATTCTAGATCTTTGTGTCTCTTGTTGGCATAGTGCTTGTGTCTGGATTGCACTGTCTTCATCTTCTCTTGTACGATTTGGATCTTCTTGCTGGTTTCTCGAATCATCTCAGGTCCAAGTAGTTGACTATCGCCTACTTCAGCCCAACATAGGGGTGATCAGCAAGGTCTTCCATACAAAGCTTCAAACGGTGCCATCCCTATGCTCGTGTGAAAGTTGTTGTAGGCAAACTCGATCAAAGATAGATGCGTCTCCTATGAATTCTCAAATTCAATGACACAAGCTTGTAGCATATCCTCCATCACTTGATTAACTCGTTCTGTCTGTGGATGAAAGACTGAACTCAAGTTCAATGAAGTTCTCATTGTTGTCTGAAGGCTCTTCCAGAATTCTGTGGTGAAGCGTGAATCTTGATCTGAAACTATTGAGACAGGTACACCGTGCAGTCGTATAACTTGCTGTAGATACATCCGGCTTAATCTTTTAACTGGGTACGTCATGCTGTAGGCGATGAAATGCGCTGACTTGGTGAGTCGATCTACTATTACCCAAATAGCGTCGTGGTTTTGCTGTGACTTTGGTAATCCAACCATGTAATCCATGGTGATGTGTTTCCATTTCTACTAGGGAATCGGTAGCGATTGAGAAGTCCAAGCGGTCTTTGATGTTTTGCCTTCACTTGTTTGCAAACAAGACACTGCGACACGTACTCGGCCACTTATCGCTTCATTCTTTCCCACCAGAAGTTCCTCTTCAAGTCCTTATACATCTTGTTTCCTCCGAGGTGGATAGTCTACCTCGACTTGTGTGCTTCGTCCAAAATATCCTTTCTGAGACTATCGTCATTTGGCACACAAATCCTACCTTTGCATCTTAATGCTTTGTCCGTACTGATACTCTATATTTTAGGTTCCTTCGCGAACATCTTAGTAAACCATAGCTTTAAATCTTCATTTGACTGTTGAGCATCCAAGATACGGCTGATGAGAGTCAATTGCATGACAAGAAATCAAAAGTGTTGTCCTTTTCCCGATCCCACTGGTTGGAGGTCGAATCCGGCTAACGTCTCCAATGCTCTCCATTCTCTAATCAAAATCGAAGCGATCAAAAGGCGGGGCCTTGGGCTCAAAGCGTCAGCTACAACATTCACTTTACCCGGATGGTATTGCAAATAGAAATCATAGTCCTTGAGTAGTTCCATCCATCTTCGCTGTCACATGTTCAATTCCTTCTGAGAGAACATGTACTGTAAACTCTTGTGATCCGAGAACAAGTTATACTTTTTTCCATACAAGTAGTGTCTCCAAATCTTCAGGGCAAACACAATTGCAGCTAGTTCCATGTCATGTATTGGATAATTCTTCTCAAGCAGCTTCAATTATCTTGATCCGTACGCAATAACGTTTCCATCTTGCATTAGCACACAACCAAGCCCTTGGTGCGATGTGTCACTATAGATTATGAATAGTTCACCACTCTTGGGTATCGCAAGTACATGTGCTGAGGTTAGTCTCTCTTTTAATTCACGAAATGCATCCTCATGCTTATTAGTCCATTCATACTTTGTCTCCTTCCTTATTAAACTTGTCAACGGTCCTGCGATCTTGGAGAATCCCTCCATGAATCTCCGATAATATCCAGCCAATCCAAGAAAACTCCTAACTTTGGTCGCATTAGTCGGTCTATTCCAGCTCAAGACTGCATCAATCTTGGATGAGTCTACAGAAATTCCATCCTATGATATCACATATCCAAAGAATTTGACTTCCTAAATCCAGAATTCACATTTGCTGAATTTCACATACATGATATTATCTTTGAAAGTCTGTAGAGCAATCTGTAGATGCTTCTTGTGCTCTTCTTCTATCTTCGAGTAAATCATCTTCAAAATCTTCATAAATAGGACTGGTGCTCCCCAAGGTGACCTACTTGGGCGAACGGAACCTAAGTCTTCAAGTTCCTGAACTTACTTCTTTAATTCTAACATTTCTGTCGGTGCCATCCAGTACGGGGTCTTGGAAATTGGCAACGTTTCTGGTACTAGCTCAATACAAAAGTCTATCTCTCTCTTTAGCGGAAGTCCAGAGATACTTCAGAATACATCTTCAAAATCTTGAATAACAGGGATCTGGTTGATAGTAAGCTCCGTGCTTAAAGTCTCGATCGTGGCTAAGCAGCTCGTAATGAACATATCGCTCAACGGCTGGCATTGAAATCTGATCTGTGGGCAACTAAGTGTCGAATAGACAATGGTCTGACTAACACAATCCAGAACGACTCCATACTTGGTAAGCCAATCCATTCCTAGGATCACGTTGAACTCACACATTGACAAAACTATCAAGTCTGCGAGGAGATTTCTATCTTCTAGGGTTAAGGGACAATTCTTGCATATCTTACCCAACTTAACAGTTACTCCCAAGGGTGAAACGACATTAAGGGTCGGTTCAAGTGCTAGGGGTACCAAATCCAAGTCACACACAATCTTAATAACTATAAAAGAACGAGTGGTACCAGTATCAAGCAAAGCTCTAACATGACTACCAATCGATTGCCTCGTATCATGTGTTTCCTGGGATAATGGCATTCACCCTAACCTGTCCTTATTTTCCTTGAGTAGGCACTCCATAGTAGCCTCCACGAGGTGCTCGACAACCAGGCTTTTTACAGTTACGATAGATGATGTCATTATGGCAGTTAGTCTTGGGAGCTATGCAATACCTTACAATATGTCCGGGAACTCCATAGTTGAAACATCCATTAGTGTTCTATCGCTGGGCGACAGGCTGTGCCTGAGGTGGTCCTTGCTGTCGATTCTGCTATTGAGGAAAGTTAGCTTGGGGCTTCCTTGTCCCGTCCCATATGCGCTTGTTTCCTTGGTAGATGTTAATTTGGGGTTTTCATCCCTGATTACTTCTTGATGATTGTGCTGGAAAGTTCCTCAGTTGGAAGGTCCTGGGTGGAGGTCGATTCTCTTGTGGTCCTTACACAAGATAAGCATCCTTTTCCAAACTTGAAGCGAGACGAAAAATCCCTTCAAACGACTAGCCCAGATGGCCTATCATCATGTGTCAGAGGTGTGGGTTGAGTCCTTGGTGGAATCACTTGACCTTCATGGTAGGGGTATCTATCATATACGGAGCGAAACAGGAAAGTCTCTTAAATTGCGTGGTATACTCCCTGATCGTCCAGTTCCCTTGAGTTAGACTCAGGAAATTCCTCTCTTGTTGGTCTCTTTCGTCCTCGGGGAAATACTTCCCGAGAAATCGAGTTTTGAATGCTTCCCAAGGCATTCTCCTTGCAGCGTCGATCCCAATTGTGGCTCTCTCGGCCTCCCACCAGTCTGTAGTGGAGTAAGTCAGTTGAAATGCGGCTAAACGCCTCTTGTCAAGCTCACTACACTCCAGGACTTCGAAGTTTAGCTCCAACTCTCGTATCCATTGCTTGGCTTTCCATGATTCTGCCATGCCGTCGAACTTCTCGGGTTGCAGGCCACGAAATTGTTCCAATAACTTATCGCCTGTCTGCCTCGGAGGAGCAGCGTGGTTGTTGCCATTGTTAGCTCGATGGGTGGCATTATTGTAGGTGTCGCCAACGTGTTCCATTTGTTGCACGAATGCTTCAAAGACTTCGGTTGGGTCCATACCCTCAGGAATGGGTGCTCCTAATCGCACTTGATATCTCGTGTTCCCAGTCGTAGTGTTCTGTGTGTACTTATGAAAGATCTAATGATTAGCTGATAATCTTCTCGGGGAAACAACCACAATTAAAATAATGAGAAACATAGCACAACTCTGATTCACAACATAAATAATGGGATGATAATAGAAAATCAAAAGGAACGATCTGCCACACATATATATGTACCCAAAAGATGTAAAGCGGAGCACACAACAGATCATCTATGTACCGCGTAGTACATGATCCTATAGTAGATCTAGAAAAAGAAATATAAACAAACCACCACTGGTGGCTACCTATACAAAAAGGATATGGTCAATAGCTGTCTATGTAAGTGTCAAAAGTAAGTGGACAACATGTCCTGAAGTCAAAAGCAAAAGTCTAAGTCCTAAAGGTACTGGACTCAAAAGTTGTCCACATCAAATCCATAGATGGAAGCCTCGTCCTCTGGGGTAACCTCAGACAGAACATCGTCCACATTCATGTCATCATCATCCATCATGTCCTCATCCTCTATCACAACATCCTCAACCAGCTCGGGTCCGTCATAATCCACAACAACTCCCAAGTCTCCCACATTGGCGGCCATGTCAGCTTGGGCTGCATCGAATGCAGTTGCGAGTGCCTCAGCCTGTGCCAACTCTGGTGCACCTATCTTAAATCCATAGGGGTGTGCAGCCATCTCTGTAACCCACTCTACTGCTAGCTGTGCTATCACGCCACCTGGTAAGAGTGGTACCACAACGTCATCACCTGTGCCATCATTTGTTATAACCTCCTCCTCAATCGGATATCCCTCTGCTACTACAATGTCTATGCCAACCGGCATGTCCACACCAGCTAGGTCCCCAGGGTCCTCTAGGTCCTCCTCTGGATCATACTCTGGCTCCTCGTCATTAGTGTCCTCGTCCTCCTCATCCTCCATATCCTCATCGTCATCCCTGACTCATCATTGTTGTTGCTCTCATCCTAGTCCTCTGGGTCCTCGTCTGCTAGGGGTGCGTCAACCATGTCCTCCTCTAGTAGGGGTGGAGGTGTCTGGGGTAGTGGCTCTGTCGAGGGAGGTTGACGCGTTGATCTAACCTCTGAAAGTAGAACCTGAAATGAAGAATGGTCTCGCAACATCTGCAGTGAATCCTCCTCGATGAGTTTGAAGGTCTCCTTACGGTAGATCATCTCGTGATGTCTCACCTCCGGGTCCTGGCTACAAATCTCTGCTGGTCAATCTGTATGTCTTGCACTATCTCGGTGAGGGCTCTCTGCCTAACCTTCCAGGCATAGTACTGTGGAGCGACCGGCACAATATTGCCCTCGTACACATAGTGTCCTCCAAACTCATCAGGAACAAAGCGAGGTGGTGTCATGCTACCTGAAAAAAGACTACCTTAAGTCAGAACTAATCGTAATACCCATCTGTGGAATCTCAAGGTTCTAGGACTAGATGGTGTGGGACAATTTGTGAGCGAAAAGGTATAAAACTTAGGCTCTAATACCAAAAATCATGTCACACCCTAGAACGGCAAAAATAGAGAAAAATAAATTTTCTTTTTGGGTCCAAAGGCAGCGACTGGTGAAGTCACATAGTTGTCCACACCACGCAGTCCTAAACAACAATATGAGATGGAGATAACAAGAATGAAATCTAGGTTCTGGTTAAAACATAACTTAATGTCAAGACGAGGTTACTAACTATTATACATTAGAGTCTCGAATCAAAATAAGACACAGCGGAAGTACAATTGTCAAGGCAACATATGCTTGATTATAAAAGGTCTGGAAAGTAGTAAAGATAATTAAACTACAATCTAGCCTAATCTTCAGTTGGCGTAGAGGTAGTCCTCGGCGTAGTAGTCCTCTTCTGCCTGACCTCCTTCAGGGTAGTCCTTCGCAGGGACATCGTCACTGGCATAATAGTCCTCGCCTGCAGGTCCTTCACCTATATAGTGATGACCAGGGTGCGCTGGAACATAGAAATGTCTGGCGGCATAAACGTCGTCAGCTTAATGAAATCTGAGTGAATTAGATACTAACAGGGTGTCAACTATTGACGTTATTACCAGTTAAACACCATTAAATTCAGTGAGGGTAACTCCTTTAATCATTATGATGATCCGATTATTAACGTCTTACTCTTTTTAAGACCGACAATACATTATGATAGAAGAACAGACTCGATAGTAGTTCACTCTTAAAGATACACCATTGCTCCATCCACCGCTTTTAAGAACATATGCACAGTCCACCACATGTCATGGATACCACGTCAGTCCATCCCCAACTTGTAAGAACATATGCATAATTCACCACACTACAGGGATATAACGCTTTAAGAAACATTACATCATTCTATTCCACGACTTAGCAAAATCTACCAGTGATCATGGTCCATTATAGTCGTAGACACCTTCATCTGTCTACCGCTTTTAAGACCGACAGTACTCATTTTAAGACCGACAATACATTATGATAGAATAACAGACTCGACAATAGTTCACTCTTAAAGATACACCATTGCTCCATCCACCGCTTTTAAGAATATATGCACAGTCCGCCGCATGTCATGGATACCACGTCAATCCATCCCTAGCTTTTAAGAACATATGCACAGTTCATCGCACTACAGGGATATAACGCTTTAAGCAACATTACATCATTCTATGCCACGATTTAGCAACGTCTACCAGTGATCACGGTCCACCGCAATCGTAGACACCTTCGTTTGTCTACCGCTTTTAAGAACATATGATTAGATCATCTGGCTATCTTAGGGAAAATGGTCCAGTCCACTGTAGTCGTAGACACCTTCATCTGTCTACCGCTTATAAGAACATATGATCGACCAAAGCCTACGCACACAAGATTCCCATATCCTAACAAACCTACTTAAGCTTAACTCTAACATCAATACATGATAATCCCAAAGTAGCCTGACTACTCTGAATTAAATGATGATAACTCCATAGGATTCATAACTATAACGTTATCTAATGTCACAACCATTATCTATCAATCTTGTCGTTACTACGATCCTATAACGCATTAACTCATTATCACATCTGTATTATAACAATAAAGCATGCTGAAATACTGAACAGTAAATAAATAACTAAATAGTTATAATGTAAACTAAACAAGAATATCAACATTCTGCAACTACCAATCGATTGGTATAAAAGCAGTAACAATCAATTGATAAAAAGTAACAATCAATTGGGAAAAAGTCCAATCGATTGGATCACATGCCAATTGATTGCTAATATTGGCAATCGATTGAGATATCAATCGATTGGAAAAAGTCCAATCGATTGGGACTCCGTCTTTTTCACAATGAAAATAGTTTAGAAATATAAAACGGGAAATACATGATTTCAGCTCCATTTCTTCATTTAAACATGTCCTAACATCAATTAAACGTTACCAAGTGAGTTTAAAACTCACCTTAGGGGTCTAGGGTATGTTTGGGAGTGTGTATTAAAGCTTGGAGCTTCAATGGAGCTCTCCTCTCTCTCTCTCTCTCTCTCTCTCTCTCTCTCTCTTCTCTGCCTATCTCTCTCTTCTTCTTCTTCTTCTTCGTCTTATCTTTTCTTCTTTCTTCTCTTCTTCTTCTTCTCTAGTCCATGTGAGTGTATGTGAGGATAAAGATATATATATATATATATGTGTGTGTATATAATTATATATATAACACACAAGGCTCCCCCCCCCCCTCTCTCTCTCTCTCTATTTTTCTGAAAAGAAAAAACGCAGGAAAGGGTCACATATATATAGGGGATAAGTGTTCATGTGGCATTTCCCTAGCCAAGGTAAGAGAATCTGCCCAGCTACTACCAATCGATTGGCATATATGGCAATCGATTGGTATTAGGTATAAATGCTCCAATCGATTGATCAAAGTGGCAATTGATTGGTAAACTTGCCAATCGATTGGTATCCAAATTATACCAAAGGCAAGAGAAAACTCATACAAGTATTACAAAAAGCATACAAGGTCTTATTCATATAATATAATACAAAAATACAGGGTATTATAGTGTCGGAGGCTGGGCCCTCTCCCGCAGAGCACTACTACAAGGATACTATTGGCCTATAATGGCCCAGGATTCCCAGGATTATGTCAAGCGGTGCGACAAGTGCCAAAGATATGCAAACATGATCAACCGGCCAACAGAGCCCCAAACTCCGATCCTTAGCCCCTGGTCATTTTCTCAATAGTGTATCCACTTAGTCGGACCGCTCCCCAGGGCAAAAGGTTAGGCCAAGTTTGCCGTCATCACGGTAGATTACTTCATCAAGTAGGCCAAAGCTGAGCCCTTGGCAACCATAACCAAGAAGAAGATGAAAGTTTTTGTGGAGAAGAAAATTCTTAGCAAGTTTAGTGTTCATAGGGTACTGGTCAGCGATAATGGAAGACAGTTTGACACACAATTATTTAGGCAGTTCTATTCAAGTTATGGAGTATCAAACCACTACTCTTCTCCCGAGCATCCTCAAGCCAATGGACAAGCCGAGGTAACAAACTGAACAATCCTACAATCCATTAAAACTAGGCTTGAACAGGCCAAGGGAATCTGGGCTGATGAACTACCAAGCCATGTCGGAGGCCGGGCCCTCTCCCGCAGAGCACTACTGCAAGGATACTATTGGCCCACAATGGCCCGGGATTCCTGGGATTAAGTCAAGCAGTGCGACAAGTCCCAGAGATATGCAAACATGATCAACCGTCCAGCAGAGCCCCAAACTCTGATCCTTAGCCCCTGGTCATTTGCTCAGTGGGGTATCGACTTAGTCAAACCGCTCCCCAGGGAAAAAGGTCAATTCAAGTTTGTCATCATCACGGTAGATTACTTCATCAAGTGGGCCAAAGTCGAGACCTTGGCAACCATAACCGAGAAGAAGATGGAAGGTTTCGTGGAAAAGAACATATTTAGTAGGTTTGGCGTTCCCCGGGTACTGGTCAGCGATAATGGAAGACAGTTTGACACACCAGTATTTAGGCAATTCTGTTCGGGTTATGGAATATCAAACCACTACTCTTCTCTCGAGCATCCTCAAGCCAATGGATAAGCCGAGGTAACAAATTGAACAATACTATAATCCATTAAAACTAGGCTTGAACAGGCCAAGGGTCTCTGGGCTGATGAACTACCAACCCTTCTATGGGCCTACCATACCACTCCCTGAGCGGCAAAAGGAGAAACACCTTTCTCTCTCACCTATGGCTTCGAAGCAGTGGTACCCACAGAGCTCGGGCTACCAACTTACCGGGTGGCAAATTTCAATGATCAAGGCAACAAAGAATCCCTTAGAGGGGAACTCGACCTAATAGAATAAAAAAGAGATTGGATATGTTTAAAGGTGGCAGCATACAAGTAGAGGGTCTCATGGTACTTCAACGGCAAGGTAAAGCATCGTAGTTTCTAGGTCGGGGACCTCATCCTTAAGGCAGTGAACCAATCTACCAAAATTCTGAGTCACGGGAAACTGGGACCAAACTGGGAAGGCCCATATGCAGTTACCCGGGTTAACCGAACGGGAACCTACTGGTTGCAGATGCTGGACGGACAGGACCTATCACACCCCTAGAACGTGGAGCATCTACAGAATTACTTTTAGTAAAATAGGGATCAATATTGGTTATTTCTTTATACAAGTTGTAGGTCCTTTCCAAGTATTTTTTTCAAAATGAATTAAATGTTATTCTTGCAATGAATGCCCTTTACCAAGATCACACCTGAGGCACCAAAAAGACCTCGGGATCACACCCGAGGCACCAGAAAGACCTTGAGATCACACCTGAGGCACCTAAAAGACCTCAGGATCATGCCCAAGGCATCGGTTTCGGTTAGGTCCATAACCTACGATGAGGGCAAACTCCCCTAGGTGGCTAACAATAGTAAACTCCAAAAGACCCTAGAACTACCAACGTTCTAGGTCGGTTACGTACGGTCATTTCCTCTACATACTCCCGCCTTAGCAAAAGCTTGGGCGGCAAGGGGAATATTGAACTAAAATAGGAAATCACACCGAGCACTAACAAGACTTGGAATTAACCCTTGAACATTCCTAAGTGCCTGCAGGGTTCAGAATTACCGAGTGGGACCTACAGACCTAAAGTCTCCTAGTCATTAATGGCTCAGGAATTTTAAGGGCATCACAGGTCCCTAAAAGACCAAGTGTTCCCTACCGGTCATCGTCTTAAACCTTTGCTAAGGAAGGGTTTGATAAGACTAACAGTTGGTCGAACACATGCCATTATAAACACACACAGGCAAACAAGTACAAGAGCATAAATAGTTGTTGCAAAAGGTGGACTCAGAGGGCCTTTTATTACTAGTTCAAAAGCGAAGTACAATGCCTGGGGGGCAATATAGTAGCCTCCCCACCAAAATATATATATACAAGTCGGGACCTAGGGGTCATCCACAATGACGACTTCTCCCTCGGTTTCCCTGAACTCGTCGCTTGGAGTGATATCCCCGGCCAGCGTATCTTCAACGGCGGCTCCTTCAGCAGTGGCGGGCTCTGCACTCTAGTAGTCAGAGTTCACTCTCGAGTAAGCGGTAAAATCCCACTCAGGATGGTCCAAAGCTACCCTTCGCTTCACGTTCACATAGCCCTAAAAGAAGCCGTCGTCAAAATCATCATCAGCAAAACTCTTTGCCCCCTCTCCCATGGTTACCGCCTCAGTTAGAGCTTTCTTTTTAGCCTCTGTAATAACCAAACTCTCCCAGACAGCTCCCAGCTCTGTCAGAATGGTCTCGAACTCTGCCTTGGGTTGCTTTAAGCTCAAAAGCCAAACCCTTCACTTTATCCTTCTCCAGGGCTAAGACAGCCTCCCTAGCCTCCAAGGTTGCCCTCTCATTTGAAAGAACGGCCTTAGCAGCGGCCGCCCTCTCAACCAAGGCGGGCAAAAAGGCTTCAACCCCAGTAGCCATGTAGCCGACCTACAAAGAACAAAGTAGAAACCGGTCGGTCACACCCAGTAAATGGTTAATAAAAAAAATGAAGAAGGAAACAGGGAAAATAACTTACAAAATGAGAAAGGCTGTATAGCCACCCTTGGAATGCCTACGAAGACATTCTAGCACATATCTCAACCTATTGTGAGAGAAGATCCGGCCGGGTTCTCTCCCAAATCTCTAAGGACTTGATTAACGACAGCCCGGACGGTACGTCCCTCGGGGTAGCAACATACAACACCTCCACCTGAGCTGACGTCCCTGCTAGTTCCTTGTGCGCTGCTAGCCCATGTCTTAGTTGTCTTAATGGATGACTGTCTGCCACTGGATCAACAGCTGGCCTCTTTCTTCTCTCAGCCACCTGAGCGGCCGCTGTGGCCTCCCTCACCCTCAAAGCTTTGGGATCTTTCCTTGGGCCCATTTGTGCAAAAAGAAAAGTTGGCCAATAAGTGATCGGGAAAGCACTAAATAACAACTAAGGAGGCAGTAAAGATGACTCGAGAGGGAAGAGTGCACTAAGAATTATTGGAGGAAGATAGGGACCTCAAAGTGTTGACTGGGCTCGTATGTAATCTTCGGAGCTCCTGCCCAGGTCAGCACGTCAGCGATGTTGGTCAGTTCCTCTACCAAGGCCCTAATCCTATCTTGGCACTCCTCAAGAATACTTAGTAGGTCAACTGTTCCTACTACAAAAAAAAGCACCTCAGTTAGTCCAACAAAAAGAACAAAACAGAATAAAAAGCAAATGCAATATGGGAGCTTACCCCTCAGCCTCCCCGCCTAAGAGGTCCTCAACTGTATTCCCGGGGCGTCCTTGTATAGCCTGAGAATAGACACATGGAAGAACTTCTTCTTCCACCCTTGTTGTTGCTTGGGCACTTATCAATGATTTTTCTTCCTTGTCGGGCCCCTAGAGAGAAGAAATCGACCTTCCTGTGCAGCAGGAATGGCCAGTGAGTCCACAGGAACTCCTGAATGGTGAGATCATACCCGAAGATTTAGGGCCATAAGTGTATGGCCCCCATCGAAAATCTCCACCCGTTCAGGGCAAGCTACCCGGGAGCGATTCTGAGGTATATCAGCATCTCCCAGGCAAGAGGGTGGAGAGGGAGACAAAGGTCAACCATCAAGGCATCCTCATAAAGGGTAACAAAACCCGACCCGCAGAGATGAGCCCCACCATCAGGAACGTCCAAGAAACAATGGCCTGGGATGTCATACCTATCCTTGATCCGTACCAGGTCAGTGGCGAGCAGACTACTAGCAAGAAAAGGCTACTTCATGGCTACTTCGCTCCGACGCCTCATCGCCCGATCCCCGAGACATAGAGATGGCCTAGAGCCCCTGGCCTACCTCATCATCATAAACATGAATAGGAATCCTTCCTTTACTATGATGGTTTGACAGGGTCAGCAAAGGAGGGTTCAGACTCATGTCCATCGCTCATCATCCGACCGAGAAGATGAATTAAAGTTAGAATAGCACATCGCTAAGGCTCCTATGGCGGGATGAGGAAGTAGTCGACTATTTGGATAGAGGTCTGGAGCCCTAAGTCTAAGGTATGAGGATGGAAGAGTCAAAAGCCTATATAGAAATGCATATAAGGTCTTCACAATTATGTAGCACTCGAACAAAGTGATTTCAGGATTCCCTGACCGGTTTAGCCGCTCTATCAAGGTAAGGGATTCACTTGACCTAAGAAAGAAGCAGAATCTCAAGAAAAAGAAGTCCCACTCCCTCACAAGTTCTAACGGGTTCCTATTCTCTAGCCTCATTCAGGGATGTGATAAGTGAAGGAGAGAAAAAAAATAGTGAATTACAAGGCTGGAGAGGTGAAGACTTATAGGAATAGAGTGCAGAGAGGAGCTCGGGAAGCTGGACATAATGCTTTTTCTTCGTAACCGTTCGGTAGTCTCTCTCTATGGACAGCAGGAGCAGTAAAAATGCACAAGTGTCCCTTATATAGATGAAGTGGACATTCCAGATCATCTCAAATCCAATGGTCCTACACAACTCCCACGTAACACTCTCCAACTGGCACCTCGAGCAGTCCAAGCAGTACCTCAAAAGGTGTGCGCATTGAATGCATGACTTGACAGTTCGGTTTTGATACAACTGTCCAATTACATTCACATCAGCCTCATTGGATCCTGACCAGACCAACCACTCCTTGACACATGGCAGGTACCGACCCCAAGCTCATCTGATGAACTGTTATATTAGCCTAAAAAATAGGGGGCAACTGATATGTACAAAACTATCCAGGGGAAGCAAGGCTCCGCCTATACCTAACCCGGGCGGTTTGCCTAACATTATTCAGTCCCGACCAATAGGTCGAGAAAGCGGCGTGGGCTCGGTTTGTTGCAGATGAAGTTTGGCCACGTCCTACGATGTAATCTAGAGGCTCCCAGATAGTCTCTTATAGAAGCTAGAAGACTAATGGAAAGAGAAGATTGTTTCCTAATCTGATTAGGAAACTCTCACGATTTATGTTAATCAATCTCAATTAGATTGTATTACTTAATCAATGAACTTACCTTGTAAGGGGAGGTCTCTTATATTGTAAAAAGGACCCCTCACCCTGATAGAGGGGGATCAGACACTTCTTTTACGCACACATACTGACCCGATTGGTCTCTGGTAGCTCCATCCCCTTTGTTGGTTCACCAAAGCCCCTCGGCTATTTGTTATCATAGTGAAAGTGCTCCGACATACCACGTGGACGTAGGTTCCTTCATTAATAGGACCAAACCACATACAACTTTCTTTTCTACTTCTAACCAAATTCAGGCATCATCAGATTTAGATAAAAATTTGATAATATTGTATCCAAGCATGTGGACTAATCCTTATTTTGCAACGCATTTGAGGTGAGTCACTCCATCGTCTTTCAAGTTTATTTCATCATTAATTTCATTGATTTTACGACTCCCTGCGTGGCACCTTAATTAAGATTCTGCCTTATGTGCTTATGTGAGTAGAGACCTTTTTCCTAGGTTTTCTATATTTCGTATGCATTGCACATTTCTAATTCGCTGCTGGATCCCAGATAAGTTCTCTCATTCTAAGTTGTATATTATTTGTGTTCTATGTGAGCTTGATTGGTTATGGATGCTTTGTTTTAGCAATCTTATATCCCTTTCGACTTGCTTGTGCTATGTATAGCTATATATATATGTATTGATTAGGACACACATAAGATTTTAAATTGAATAAAAGGATGGTGACTAGAGGTCTATCCAAGATAGGATGAGAGGGGGTGCTTTAATCCCACCGGGATCCTTCCCCTCTCATTCCATAATCTCCGAACTCAGAAATCTCTAGATTCGTAGAAAAGTAGCTTTCAAAATGGATTCTTAATTTCCTTCCTTAAAATTACCTGACGACTCTATCTTTCGTTTAAATTGATTTGAAAAATCAAGAGTAAGGCCGTCGTGGGAGCCTTTGTGGATTGCTATCCATAGATTGTAGCTCAAGAAGGTGAAGATTTGATAAATTGAGCCCAAGGTGAAGATTGTTGAAAATTTTACTAAATTTTTCAAGACTGGAATGCCTCTCGAGTGAGCCGCTCGAGCGAGGCAGTGATGGATTGATTTCTAGAAACTCACTCAACAGGGTATCTGTGCGAGCAAACACGGGAATTCTAGGCAGGTAGCAACTTTTTAAAGTGCATTAGGTTAGCACTTTTAGATAAGTTTCCATGGACAAATTGGTCACCTAATTATATAGAATTACTTGTAGAGAAAGGTTTCTTGGTGAAGAAGTATTTCTATGTGGGTAAGTCTTCTTCTACTAGGATTAGGCAATATATATAGGATGATATGATGTATAGAGAGAGAATATGAAAACTTGAATTAGAGAGAGAAAACTCATAAAAGAGTTAGAAATTGTGTGTGTTTGAGGCATCTACTATGAGGGATTTGTATTCTTCAATCACTAAAGGAGTCATTCTTCATGGTGGTGGATTAGCCCGGTGGGTTGAACCACATTAGAATCTTGTGTGTTGATTTTCTTTTATTTCCTTTTTTCTTTCGTATGTGTGTTCATTATTTGATTGATTATGTAGGCTTGGGCACAATAGTATCATTTTCAATGGATAGCATAGCTAACCGTTTTAACATGTCTTGTGACATATATAGTTGATCGAATGTAAAATTTGATCAACTTTTAACTTTGAAATTTTTTTGTACCAATTTCAATCATGGTTGGACCACTTCAACATCATAGAATCAAAATCATGTGTTTGGGAACCATTTGGGATACATAACTCACATGGATTGAGCATTTTTCTTAAATTTACATAGACTCTATACATATATACATAGTACGTTATATGGTCCAAAGCAAATGTTTCACTTGCTTTTGGTCACGGCAAGCCCTGCATGTCCTTTGTTGACTCACACACTCACAAAAAAGATATTTTCATATATTAACACGAGTTAAAAAATATTTTACTCATGATAAAATATTTTTAAGTGAGCTAATTATACAATTTTTCCTATAATTAAAAGGGAAAGAAAAATATTTTTTGGACACAGTCGTTCGAACGTCTGTGATACGTTTGAGCGACTATAACAATTTTTTACATTAAGGATATGAAATCAAATTAGGAAACGTACAGCTATTTGCTTGCGTTAAAAGGATGTTCGAATGGCTGAGGAGTTCTAAGAGCTGTACATCTTTCAGTCTCTTTTCCAAATCTATAAATATAGGACCTTGCTTGGAGAATTTGAGACCCAATTTCTGCGAATCCAGAAGAGCCCAAGCATACTCAAGCAAACTAAAAGCTCTTCTAGAGCCTTTTTTCATAACACTAGGTTATTCCTTTACACCACTTAAGGGTTAGTAGTTCATCACGTGCGAATCATTGGTAAGACTGCAATCGGTACGACACTGAGACATGAAATCTGATTGAAATTACACAAACATCAAACTTATCCATGATCGACATAATATCTAACGTTTATAATGTTAATCCATTATTAACCATCCTACTATTCTCAAAGGTCATATTATGTATAATCGCATCTTGAGATTAATAAACAATATTCGAACAAATGAATTGTTCGTATAATAACTAACATGAATTATTCATATATTGTATCTTCTAATCGATTAAGATAGAGGTCCAATCCATTGGAATAAAAAACCATAACAATCGATTGGGGAAAAGTCCAATCAATTGGATCTCAAATAATGCTAATCGATTGCAAATTTTGGCAATTGATTGGAAGAACTACCAACGATTGGGTCTAGATGGTAATCGATTAGGAAACATCCCAGTAGATTGGGACTTCGTCATCTCCAGCAGAATTTCAGTCCAGTAGTTTAAACATTGGGGGAGACGTTTGCTACATCTTTACTTCTTTAAAACCATATAAAACCTCATAATACAGAGACCAAGTGAGTTAGAACTCACCTTGAGTGTGTGTATATGTGTATGTGGGTCTTGGGAGCTTCCAAGCTCACTTTCTCTCTCCTCTTTTTCTTCTCTTCTCAGTCTGAGTCTGTTCTCTCTCTTTCTTCTGTCTCCTCATTCTTCTCCTTGTCCTCTCCTTCTTCTTCTCCTTCTCTTCTCTTCTCTTCTCTTCTCTACTAGCAGTGTGTGTATATGTATATGTATGTGGTGTGTATATATGTGGCATACAATTTTTTTCTCTCTCTCTCTTTCTCTCCAACCAAGCTGTCCAACAAACTCAGAAGGGATGGAATCAGTCCATATATATATATATATATATAGATAAAGAGAGTGCCACGCATGAAAACACGAAGCAACTTGGAGACCAAGTTCTGCTGTATGGCAATCAATTGGGACCAGTGGCAATCGATTGGATTCAAATATTTATGAAGGCAATCGACTGGATAGAAGGCAATCAATTGGGTATGTTGGCAGGGGAAATCGATTCGGAAAAATGGCAATCGATTAGGAGTCAAAAAGTGGCAATCGATTGGATTAAAGGTTCAATCGTTTGGGACCAAAAATTGTCCAACAGAAGGGTAAGGATCATACAAGTATACAGGAATAATATCAAATCTTACATATATATATATATATATATTAAAAAATACAGGGTATTACATCATCCACTACTTATTAAAAGATCTCGTCCTCGAAATCCAAAGTAAGTAGGGTTAAAACAAAAATGAAAACTTATCGCGCATCTCTGACTCTAGCTCTCATGAGGCTTTTCCTTTATCGTGATGCTTTCAATGAATCTTCACTAACAGAATCTCCTTATTCCCGAGCGTCTTGATAGTGTTTTAAAAATCAGACCGAATCGGACTGGCCGGTTCAACCGATTTACTTTCTGGCTCGGTTCAGTTCGGTAAACCATTTTAACCCCAAAATTGATGAAAACCGTTAAAACCACCGATCTAACTGACGAATCGGTGACGGTTTTACATAACATGCCTGAGCCAACTACCGTCCCCGTTGCCTAAGCTTGCCACCATTTTCGTCACAATTCACGATCATACTTGTAGGTTATAGCAAACTTGAACAAGATCAGATCTAAAGGAGATTAAGTATGAAGAGAGAGAGAGAGAGAGAGAGAGAGAGAGAGAGAGAGAGAGAGAGAGAGAAATCTAGACCTCTCTCTCTCTCTCTCTCTCTCTCTCTCTCCAACCAAACTGTCCAACAAACTCAGAAGGGATGGAATGAGTTCATATATATATAGAAAAAGAGAGTGCCAAGGGTCAAAACACGAAGCAATTTGGAGACCAAGTTCTGCTGTATGGTAATCAATTGGGACCAATGGCAATCGATTGGATAGAAGGCAATTGATTGGGTATGTCGGCAGGGGAAATCGATTGGAAAACATGGCAATCGATTGGGAGTCAAAAAGTGGCAATCGATTGGATTAAAGGTTCAATCGATTGGGACCGAAATTGTCCAATAGAAGGGTAAGGATAATACAAGTATACAAGAGCAATATCATGTCTTATTCATATGTATATATACAAAAATATAGGGTATTACATTATGTTTATGGTTTTGTAAAGGGGACAAGTTGGTAATGAATTTGTCATAGCCTACGCATCCAAAAAGAAAATTTATTTTTCATAATTTTGCTATTCGGGGCGTGACACCTAGGACTTTATCTCATCTTTCTATGGTTAGGACAAGGATATAGAGTCGTTACTTGGTCTTTAGGAGAACCAATAAACTTGAGTTGACTTACCCAAGTGGATTAAGGGTACCGACCCTTCATCGCCAAAGAACTCGCCTCGGAATTTAGGTATGAGAAAGGAAGGAGCATTCGCGAAGACTAAAGCACCCTCTACATGCCCCATTTTTCAATGGGTCGTTAGTAGCATTCAAATAACCATCTAGTACTTTGTTTGGTTTGACAAGTAATACTATCGTAGGTATAACACATGGCAAAAGAATCTAGACACATAACATGCATAGAAGCAAAACAAATGGAATAAACCAAGGAAAAAGGCTTCTATTCACATAACAAGTCATCTAGATTTTCCTAGTCTATGGGCGACATGCAAAGGTTTAAACAAGTAATAAACAACAAACTAAGATAAAATAAGGATTAGCAACCTAATATGGCATACGAACACATGATGGAAATATGAATTTATAAAATGAAGATCTCTCATTCCTCGGATGGATACGAAAATGGAGCCTTAATCTTGGAGGATACAAAGTCCTCAATAAGAAAGGTTTCTTGTAATCCTCAAATGGAGGTCACAAATTAAGACCTCCAAAACGATGCATTAATGCGAGGAAATAAGACTAAATAAGTGGATGCATGTGAATATGTACATGAAAATCCTAAGACGACAGGGCAAGATGATGCATAGAATGATATGATATGATATTAGCACGACAAAATGTGGCAAGAGTCACATTCAGAGCACAAAAAGGATTAAGGGGCAAGGAAAAAACATCATTCAAGCATGCATTATTTAAACATAATGCTGAAACAATTTTCAGAACAACATCAACTTCGAAAACATTTATGAAATTCTACAGAGAACATCCTTAACATGTTTAGTATCCATAGGAGAAAACCAAACTACAATTGGAGTTACGTAATGAGAGAAATAAATCACACAAGAGACATTACCTGAAATAGAGAGGATGCATTGTGGAACAAAATATAGAATAATTCTAAAAATAGCAGATGAGCTTCAAAAAATCTCAAAATTTGCAGCAAGGTAGATAAGACCCTGAAGTTGAAGGTAAAAATAAGAAATGATCAAAATGAATAAGAAAAAAAATCCGAAACAGAGGCTCAAATTTGAGAAACCTACTGGGTAAATATAATATTCCCTTATTAAATACCACCGTTGCATAACTAAGAGAAAACCTAACTTGGACTAAATAGTAAATTCTTTGATAAGTGAACATTTTTTTGATCATATATTGTAGTGGTCGCGTATGAGGACAAAATTGCCAGGGCCTAGGGAAAGGGGCCAATGTTCGAACCTGATATGAGCATGGTATGAAGAGTCTTTTTTAGTAACTAGGCTAAGTCGTTGCTCGATAAATGAACATTAGTCTACAATGCCCAAATCGTTCCTATATATATATGTATATTATATATATGGGGGCTGCTGTCCTACAACATGAAAGTTGTAGGATAATATTGTACACCAGATTTAGCAACCAATAAAAACATTTTTAGCGACCAAAAAAAAAAAAAAAACTTTTAGTGACAAATCTTATAAAAATATTTCGTCGCTAAAGGTGAGAAATTGTTGCTAAAGGTGAAAAATTTCTTCGCTAAAAGGGCGTTATGTTGTAAATTAGCATTCTCCATATATATATATATATATATGTTAAGATAAGAAGATAAGTTAAGGTAAGTGTTTACCAAAGACTTAAGTATATAAAATAAATTATTTTTTTGAATACTAGAAGCAATTCTAACAATTGTTCAAGCAATTTCGAAATAACAACTTCATAAAAAAACGAAGATGGGACTGATCTTCTATGACACATCTTAGTTGTTTAGTGCCAAATTATTTAAACTTGGCACCAAGTTATCATAAAATTGAAAATTGAATTACTTTTACAAACTACTATTTTCAAATAATAAAATAAATATTTAGACTGGAATCCGGGAGACTTACGAGATTGAGCCCACAAAAATCCCTAGAAGCTATCAAGAGTTTTGAAGTCTAAGCACTTGATTCTCAATTTGTTAAATAGTAATTGAAATGTGAAATTTCATTTAATATTTATGTATGAAGGACCTTTCTCTAATCAATAATTTTAATTATCACCAACTTCGAAGTAAAACTTGTAGTTAAATAGGCCCCCTTTTTTTTTGTTCAAGATTAAATAGTCCATTCTAAAATACAATTATTTAAATTTTTTTTGGGTTAACACCAAATTATATTTGCTTTAATACCGAAACCACTCCTACGAAAACGTATTATAGAATTTTCCAAAATGGAGTAACATATGTAAAATAGGGTATTGCTAGGGTAATAATAATAGATTCACACAAAATTTTACACTCAATAATCCTGCCACTTGATTCTAGTAGGTCTCACACGGGATCCACCGAAATCAAGGGCCAAGATGTGTCGAGTGTGGATTTGTATGTGGAATTTTGTGTAAGTCTAGCATTGCTCATTGTTAGGGATACAAAATGCTAGACCCGCAAAAGAGTTACAAAGAGATGTTTACAAAAGGATGTAAAAATCCATGTGATATCTCACGTGGCATCCCATATATTGAGTTATGTGTAATGAGTCCTATTGCAATGTGAGTGTCGCATGAGATGCCACATTTTTATAAGCATGCGTTTATGAACCTTTTTCTTTTGGGTTTAGTGGCAATGTGGCATGACCACCCTTTCCCCTCGTGGGACGGTGGGGTTTCAAACCCCTCCGTGGGAGAATTATCGGAGGATTTTCTTTTCGGACCGTCTATAAGAGGAAGTTCTTTTAAATTGGGCCAGTGGCCCCGGACTCTTTGAAGTGTGTGCGTGGTGCATACTTGGGCATTGCCATCAGGAAAGGGAAAAAAAAAACAATAATGTTACATGCACAGAAATTGTGCACAGAATTGATCCGGGCCACTCATTTCGGTGGCCTCTACACATTTTGGTCTGAGGGCCACCGAAATGAGTGGCCTGATCAATTCTGTGCACAATTTCTGGCAAGTATCATTTCGGAAAAAAAAAAAAAAAAGATACTCCGTATGAACTGAAAATTACTTTTTGTTCGTTAAAAGTAATTTCTCTGCGTCTATATCTCATCTGAGATCATCGAGACCCCGCCTTCCCAAAATTTGCACGTTCAATCTTCATAGAAGAGAGAGAGAGAGAGAGAGAGAGAGAGAGAGTGGGTCTGTGCACTTGACGTGAATTAATTGTTCTTTTTTCTCGTTGAGAATTGCGATGGATTCAGAGGATGATATGCACGATGCGAACGACGCCGAGTCCCTCGACGATGATTTCTACAGCGGCGAGACCGCCATGGATTCCGACGACGCCGACGCCGATTACGAATTCATCGACAATGACTCCGATGATTCCGACAACAACCTCCTCTCTCATCGCACCCAGGTACCAACCATTCTTCCCCAATTCTACATTTTCTACTGGTTTTTTTTTTCTTCTTCTTCTAGAAATTATTGAATTTTTTTTTTTTTTGTTTGTTTGAAATTGATGCTGTTTGACTGGTATTTTTTGTCTGAAGAGGTCACCTTGTTATTGATCAAGCTTTAATTAGCCTTTTGTTGATTCTCAGCTAATCGGTTTATTATACATTACTTTTTTTTTTTTTTGTGGAGATCATTATTTCAGAAATAGGAAATTATTTGGTTCAATTTGAATTTTAATGATGCTATTTTATGTTAGGTCTGAGATGTGGTTGTGTTCAATCCAAAGCTGGTTGAAGATACAAGTAATAGGCTAAGTTGAAAAACATAGTGGGTTGAAATTGCTTGTTTCAGCATCACTCTTGATTGTAGTTAATATTTATAGTATATGTGTATAGTTTGCCAAAAATGATTGAAGTGCAACTTATGGCACATGTTTTGCTTTTTATATCTTGAGTCTATATTACTGATTATTCTCTATGGTGGCAATCATAATTAATTCCCTATATACCGGTTCCGACCCCCATTGGACACCTCAGTACCACCTTTCTATTACATTCATGTGCTTATACATCTGCATTCGCTCACATAGTACTATTTTCCAGTCCCCATTCTTCTATTGTTATGAAACACATTAATTCATGTCCCCTACTTTTTTTCCCCCCCTCGTGTTTTAGCAAAACTATGCCATCTTGAGTGAAGCTGATATTCGTCAACGTCAAGAGGAAAATATCATGAAGATATCTACGGTGCTTTCAATTTCGACAGTTGATGCTGGAATTCTGCTCCGGCATTATAATTGGTATGTTCTATTGGAACTTCTTTGTTCCTATTTTCTTAATGGAATGCCTATGATATGATGCACTTTGATGTCTTGATATTTTAAATGATTACTTGCTCTCTTTGGGCTCACAGGAGTGTTAGCAAAGTGAATGATGAATGGTTTGCCAATGAAGAAAAGGTCCGTAGGGTTGTTGGCTTGTTGGAGAAACCTGTTTCACTTCCTAGTGCTAGAGAAGTAAGTACAAACGTTTTGAAGGCACTATCAAAGTTTTGTGGTAGTTGTGGTTGGAAATTTAGGCTGTTCACTACAGGACCTTTAGGTTTGTGAATTTATAGTAGGAAACAAAAAAGGAAAAGAAAACGAGAAGGAAAACTGTTTCCCAGGTGTTTTCCTCCATGTTTAAATAACATTGCAAATTGGAAATGTTTAAAATACAATAAGAACTCATGAAGAGATGAAGGGATGTGAAAAAAATATGATTTTCCTTAGCCTTCCTTGTTGTTTTCCTTATAAACCAAACAAAGAAAGTAGTTTTCCTCTTCGTGTTTTCTTTTCTTTTCTTTTCTTCTGCTTCACTAAATCCATGAGTGAAACAGAGCCTATGTGTTTAGTTTGTTACTCTCTATGCCATCGTATAAATGAAAACTTATGATGCATGTGCATATTTGGTAGCTGACATGTGGAATCTGCTTCGAAGCCTATCCCCATGACAGGATGAGTTCTGCTGCCTGTGGTCATCCTTTTTGTGGTGCATGCTGGCAAGGTTTGTTTCATTATGCCATTAACATGTAATTAGTCAATACCCATTTTGGACTAGTTTTTGATGTGGACCTCCCCCTTTTTGTATAAAGTTGCATTTGATGTTACTCCAGATCTATCGTTCTACATGAGATATTTTTTGGCTTCTATCTAATAGCTTTGTAGCACGGATATGACACGATACGGACACTTGGGCGGGGCACGACATATCTTGAAATGGAGGAAATGGACGCTGCTAGGATATTTTCTTATTGAGTTATGCAATATACCCTAGGAAGCACCGATGCAGGTGCGGGATACGGACACTGGGATGTGGGTGCGAGGGATTCCTCCATTTTCCAAAAATCGAGGGGGGGGGGGGGGGGGGGTGACTTTTTATAAATTGTTAGAAAATATTCTTTTAGACAATTTTATATTTATATCCATTATCTTGAAATATTTTTTTTATATGTAATTAAGACAAATAAAAAGCATAAAAAAGCAATACTAGCCTTTTGACGTGAACTCTCAACTTTTTAAATTGGCTCCAAAGTTTATAAAATTATGTTAAAGAGTTACCTTTTTTCAAAAAAAAAAAAAAAAACCACCATGCCTCATCAGAGAAGAATCTACGCCAGTGCGCATCTGGTGCGGACACTTCGACCTTATAGGATAGTCCGCTTGAATATCCTGTGTTGTGTCCGCTCCCCATTTTCTAAATTTTCAAATGAATTCATTACTATTGCTATGACTTTTACCTCAAAATTCAAAAAGAATTTCAAAGGAGCCACCATCCTGTGTCCATTCACGTGTTGGCCGCTTACCTGATGTTTGTCTGATTGGAAAAAAAAAGAAGAAGCTTGCCCAACATAGCATAGACCAGGTTCCAGTATAAATATACTGATTTTTGAGCTTTTATGGAGATTCATAAAGTGTATGTGCTTTCGTGAGGCATTATTTATGTATTTGTTATAGTGGCAAACCCGACACAGACTTTGGCACCTTTTCCTCATCCCATCAGTAATGATGCATGATATATTAGGTTCTTAACCTTGAAGGTTGCATTAAGATGGCGTGCAGTATGCGTGGCTACTTTCTTAACTCTAATTGCATGCAATTTGAAAGGGTCAGACATTATTTACTCTTCAAATATAGTTGCTAAGCCACAAAACCATAAGGATTCACTTAGGGATGTCAATAGGGTGGTTTCTGGATGCGGCACTCCCAACACGTGTTGGACTTTATAGAAACTCTCTTAACCAGGTTGGTTAGGCCACATTGTGAAATCGGGATGGATAAAATACCCACCCTACTCATTCTAGAAAGGTTTCTTCATTCTTGAATAGATGAACCCTATGTTATAGGGACTTGGTGTTGAGAGATGTTTTATTATTTTAGCCTTACTATAAAGGTACTCTTGTAATTGTGATATTTGATTATTGTTTAATAAAATGAGAGAGCAATGTTAGTACTATCAAAGCTTTATGAAAAACTCAACATGATATCAAAGCAACCCTAATAGGGGACTCGATCCTTACATCAATCACCACCATTGCCACCGCAAGTCTCATACGCCAGAACCACCACCGCAAGCCTCATACACCAAAACCACCACTGCCGCAACCCACAAGCGTCACCAGAACCACTCGGTGCATCACCACCACCGACACCCAGCCTCGCCGCACGCCCTAGACCAACAACTACCCTCACTGCAACCACTAGACTTCTCTCCCACCTTGCTGCACCATCAGAACCATTCCCCAGCCTCGCCGCAAACCCTAGCTGTCCCTCCAGCCTCGCCGCCACTCACCGTGGTAAACACCCAGATTCGAACCCACCTTTCCTATTTTTCTCTAGCCGATACCCTAGACTGATACATATAAACCCATATCCCTACTACTTTCAGTCTTCTAAACCCTAGGGTGGACTCCACCATAATTGGGCTGTTCTGATCACAATCAGTTTCTTCTTCCTCTTTGGTTCGTCTTCGAACCACATGATTTGTCCATAGATTGGACAATAGCACCAAAGTGGTGCATGTGAAGGCTAGGAGCGTCTTGATTTCATCGTTGTTGGTTGTGCTTGTTCCTCTTCGATATGGTGAAGGACGATTTGACTCAAAAGACTGCTTAAATTACAAGTTCTCCTGTAGGTAATGAAAGAATCATTACCGAGAACCCTGGGGCAAAAATCACCACGATGCTTTTTTATGGTGAGAATTATTTATCCTGGTCCCAGTCAGTCACGTTTTGGCTTAAAAGTAGGTCTAAATTTGGTTTCCTCTAATGGCACACTGAAGGCTCCTAGTGTTGAAGATCCTACTTATGTAAAGTGGGAAGTGGACAATTTTTTGGTTATGAGTTGGCTTACACATTCCATGGAGCCTGAGATTGTAGATGGGTTCTTTGAAATGGAGATTGCCAAGGACATCCGGGATACACTTGCAGAGACCTATTCTCGTAAAGGGAATGTGGCTCAAATCTATGAGTTAAGGAGAGCTATTGAAGCTGAAGTACAGGGTGATTGCTTTGTTTTACAATATTTTACTGCGTTGGGAACTCTCTGGAAACGCATTGATCATCTGATTACCCATCACCCGGTCTATCCTACTGATGCTGCTAGCTTCAAAACTTACATCGAGAGTGAAGATTTTTAAATTTTTCGCAGGCCATAATCCCGAACTTGACCCGGTTCGGAGCAGGATTCTTAGCATGGAGCCACTTCCGACACTGAGAGAAGCTTTTGCTCATGTTCAAAATGAAGAAAGTCGCCGATCATCTATGCTTCCTCAGTCCTCAGCTGGTAGGTATGCCTTGATTTCCTCTAGTCATCATGATGGTAAGCCTCTTGTACCTCGTAATGATTACAATACTGAAGTGGGTGATGACAAGGATAAGCTATAGTGTGACTATTGTAATCGTCCTAGACATACCCGGGATAAGTGTTGAAGCCTCCACGGTCGTCCTCCGATGTCAGGTGGCCGCGGTGGTCGTGGAGGTCGTCGTGGTGGCCGAGGCAGTGGACCTCATGCAAACTTATCTTTTGGATTAGATTCGTCTCATCAGGAGGGGGTATCTACTCCAACTAGTTCATCTAGACCGAGCACCTGAGACTCTACGACGTATAATGGCTCAGTTGGACCCTCCCACTACTGCCTCGACTTCTTTTGCCCATAAAGGTAATTGTGCTAATTTATCTAGTGCTTCATTTTTTACTTCTCAACAACCATGGATAGTTGATTCTGGAGCCTCCAATCATGTGATTGGACTTTCCAATGTTTTCTTCACTTATAACCCATGTTCAGGGAAAGAGGGTTCGAATCGCAGATGGTACTCCTTTCACTATTTCTAGTAAAGGTTTTGTTAATGTTTCTAGTGCACTTGCCTTAACCTCAGTTCTTCATGTTCCAAATTTTTCGACTAACTTGATTTCTACTAGTCAAATTATCCGGGATCTCAATTTGTGTAACTTTCTTCCCATCTCACTGTGTCTTTCAGGGTTTCTCCACGAAGAAGACGATTGGTATGATTCATCAAACATTATGCACTAATACTCCCCAACAGAATGGAGTAGGTGAGAGAATCGTCACTTATTAGAGTCAGCTAGGTCAATGATGTTCTCGATGCAGTCGTATTGGGGTGAAGCAGTGCATCATATCTAATCAATTGTCTTCCCACCCGTGTACTTGATAAGAAAGCTCCCATTGAACTTCTTACTAAACCTTCTTCCCTTTTTCCTATTCCTCCAAAAGTCTTTGGTTGTGTGTGTTTTGTCCACAATCACTCTCCATCTCGTACTAAATTAGATCCCCGTGCCCCTTAAATGTGTCTTTGTTGGATATTCTCCAACGCAAAAAGGATACAAGTGTTACCACCCTCCCTCCCTCCCGTAAATGGTTCGTGTCTCTACATGTCAACTTTGATGAACGTTTGTCCTATTTTTCAGGTTCCCAGCCATCTCTTCGGGGGGAGAGCAGGTCATGGGAAGAGACGTCTGAAGCAATAGTTCCATTTATAGTAGGAGGAGAGGAAGAGAGAGAGAAAAAACAAGAGAGGCAGGAGAGAAAGAAAGAGAGGAGGAAGGAGTAAGAGAGGAAGGAGGGAAAGAAAGAGAAAAAAGAGATGAGGGAAAAGAAAAAAATGCATAGGGAAGTGGAAGAGATGAGACAAAGGAGCTATTGACTTTTTTAAAAAATTAGGGGAGGAAAAAGTTTGGGGCATCAGAAGAAAGTATCATTTCTCCAATACCACAACAATTGCCTTCTTCAGTGGATGAAGATCCAGGTATTTCTCCTACTTCTCCTATGTCTACTTCTTCTACTTCTACTACTCTTGTTTCTAGTTTTCCCTCTCCGGATGAGTTAGACATCCCATTGCTCTTTGTAAGGGCACTAGAAAATGTACTAAACATCCCATCTCAAAGTTTGTTTCCTACGCCCATTTGTCTTCGCCTTATAGGGCCTTTGTGTCCAAACTCGATTCTGTTTCTGTCCCTAATCATGTACAGGATGCTCTCGCTGATACAAGTGGAAATTAGCTATAGTTGAAGAGATGAAAACACTTAGAAAAAATGGCACATGGGAATTAGCAGAATTACCTCGTGGGAAAAGGATAGTTGGGTGTAAGGGGGTGTTCACGGTGAAGCATAGAGCAGATGGAATAGTTAAAAGGTATTAAGTCTGATTGGTAGCCAAAGGCTTCACTCAGACCTATGGGGTAGACTATCAGGAGACGTTTGCACCTGTAGCAAATATGAACTCTATCCGAGTTTTGTTATCTCTAGCTGCCTACTTAGAGTGGCCTTTGCATCAGTTTGATGTGAAGAATGCGTTCCTCCATGGAGACTTGGAAGATGAAGTCTACATGGACATTCCCCCTGGGTTCGAGGATGACAAAACGAGAGGGAAGGTGTGTCGCCTCAAGAAATCCTTAGATAGTCTAAAACAATCTCCCAGAGCTTGGTTTGATAGGTTTTCTCAAGCCATGATAAGGTATGGTTTCAAACAGAGCCAAGGTGATCATACTCTTTTTTATTAAGTACTCATCACAAGGGAAGGTGACTGCTTTAATTGTCTATGTAGATGATATTGTTCTCACGGGTAATGATTTTGAAGAGATGAAGTGTTTGAAATCCTACCTTGTTAAGGAATTTGAAGTTAAAGATTTAGGAAATTTGAAATATTTCTTTGGAATTGAAGTAGCAAGGTCCAAGGAAGGCATATTTATCTCACAGAGAAAGTATATCCTAGAGTTACTGAAGGAGACATGTATGCTTGGAAGCAAGGCAGTGGACATGCCAATGGATCCAAATATAAAACTTGGAGATGATCCCAATGGAGAACTGATTGAAAAGGGGAGATACCAGAGGTTAGTAGGAAAATTAATTTATTTGGCACACACTAGACCAGACTTTGCATTCGCTTTTAGTGTGTTTAGTCAATTTATGCATGATCCAAAGCAAATTCATCTTGATGCGGTGTTTAGAATTATCAGATACTTGAAGTCAGCACCAGGAAAAGGGTTATGTTTTTCTAGACACGGTCACACTTTAGTTGAGGCCTATTGTAATGCAGATTGGGCTGGGTCCATCACCGACCGAAGATCAACCACATGTTACTGTACATTTGTGGGTGGTAATTGTTAGAAATATCACTTTGTTTTTATATTATTAGAGTTAAAGGACTAGTTTATAATTTTTTTTCCCCTTCTTATTCTTGAATAATATACAAGGGTGTGACACATTAGTCAACACTAAGCTTTTGGATTAATCTGTGTTGTCAAACTTAACATGGTATCAGAGCCACCACAACCCTAACCCTAACCACCACCTGCGCCGACCCACCACTACCACCACCACCACCACCAATATGACATAAGCACTATTCATCGGCACTGTTCATTGCTACTATTCACCGCCTCTGTTCATCGCAACTGTTCACGTTACTGTTCATCGCATTTTTTTTTCCCCACTTTCATATAGTCATCAACCACTCCTATTTTGATTGAAGTTTCTTCTCTCGTTTTTTTTTGGGTCCTTCTATGGCCTATTGATCAGTGATTGATTTCCTGGCATCCTATATGGTGCTTTGATTTCTGTTGGTGTGCTTCGTATCCGTTGGCCCCTGTTTCTATTGTCTTTTTTCAGTTTTTCCATTGTGAGTATCATTTTTTTTTTTGTGTTGATTCACGATGACGGATCCAGCCAAGTTCAACGTGAATACACAGTTGCTTTCGAATGAACGTGTTATTGTTGCATCCGCTAATAGCCCGAATGTTAAACTTACTACATCACTTTACAATGGCCAACACTATCTAGCATGGTCCGGATCTGTGATAATTTCTCTCAAAGGCAAGGGGAAGATGGGGTATATCAACGGCAAAATTAAAGCACCTATCACCGAGGATGCCTCTTATGACAAGTGGGAGATGGAGAACTCCACTGTCATGACGTGGCTTTGCCACTCTATGATTCCTGAGATTGCAGAAGGTTTTTTGGACATGGCGACTGCCCAAGATATTTAGGAAACCATGGCCAACACTTATTCGCGCAAGGGCAATTCTGCACAGATTTTTGAGTTACGGAGGTCGATTGGTAGATCTGAACAGGGGGAGAAGAGTGTTCTGCAGTACTTCACATCTCTATCCACCAGTTGGAAACGTTTGGACTACCTACAAGCCAGTTTGTCCTGCTGATTCTGTGGCCTATCATAAACTTATTGCCGAGGAGAGGATTTCAAGTTCCTAGAGGGACTTCACTCTGATTTGGATCCAGTTCGCAGTCGGGTTCTAGGAATAGAGCCACTACCTTTTCTTGAGGAGGCTTTTGCCTATGTTCAGAACGAGGAAAGTCGACGTTCTGCTATGCTTCCACCTACTTGTATAGAGCGATCTGCTCTCTCTTCAGTTCCTCAGAAGGATGGGAACCGTGGTCGTGACACCGCTAGTGAGTCTGGTTCTTCGGAAAAATCTAAGCAGTTTTGTGATTATTGTAATACCAAATTTCACACCAGGGAGACATGCTATAAGCTTCATGGTTATCCCCAAGGGGGTCGCGAGGGTCGTTCTGGCTGGTCTAGGGGTCGTGGAGGAAGGTTTAATGGTAGAAATTCTCAAGCTCATCATACTACATCAGTCGATCTTATAGCTCCAGCTCCGATTGATTAGTCACCTCCTACTGTTTCTCCACCTATGTTTACTGCCTCTGAGGTGGAGGAGGCTCTCCGGAGCCTATTGTCTCGCCGTACTTCTGCTACCTCTGCCCCAGCTACATCTACAGGTGCTTCTTCTTCATTTGCACAGACAGGTAACTTAGTCACTTCTACTCGAGCATGCTTATCCCATTTGTCTTTTCCTTGGATTATTGACTCGGGTGCTTCTGACCATATGTCTAGCTCTTCCGATTTGTTTTCTGTATGTACTCCTCATTCAGGTCAAGATAAAGTTCGCATTGCAGATGGCACTTTTTCTTCTGTTACAGGGAAGGGTGTCATTCATGCCACTCCCTCATTGCCTCTGTCATCGGTCCTACATGTTCCTAGTTTTACTTCTAATATCTTATCTATTAGTCGTATAACTCGTGATTTGAATTGCAATGTAACTTTTTTCCCTTCTCATTGTGTTTTTTAGGCCATCACCACAAGGAGGACGATTGGCAGTGGTAGAGAGGAGAATGGCCTTTTCCTTCTGGATGTCGGAAGCAAAGGAGCTCATCACACATCAATTACTGAGAATAAGTCTGAAGACATTTGGTTATTACATAGGAGATTAGGACATCCGTCTTTTTATTACTTAAGCATATGTTTCCTTCTTTAGTCAATAAACCTGTTTCTGAGTTTTTTTGTGAACCTTGTGAACTTGGGAAACACCATCGGACGTCTTTTGCTCCGAGCGTTAATAAAAGTTTTAACTCCTTTTTCCTTAGTTCATTCTGATGTGTGGGGTCCTTCTCATATTAATTCTCTTAAAAGTCATCGTTGGTTTGTTATTTTTATTGGCCATTATTCACGCACTACATGGCTTTATTTGATGAAAGAAAAGAGTGAAGTGTTTTATATTTTCAAATCTTTCTATGCAATGATTTCAACTCAATTTGGGATAGGTATAAAAATTTTACGTTCCGATCAATGGTGTGAGCATGTTGACTCGGGTCGGGTCTAGGTGAATTTTTTACTTCAAAGGGCATTTTATATCAAACCTATTGCACTGATACTCCGCAACAAAATGGAGTTGCGGAACGTAAGAATTGTCATTTGCTAGGTGTTACCCGCTCTTTGATGTTCACTGCTAATGCTCCCAATCCATACTGGGGTGACGCCGTCTTAACAGCGGCTTACCTCATTAATTGTCTCCCTACCTAGGCTCTTGATAAAAAGGCTCCTATTAATCTTCTATCTCATCCCTCTTCCAGTTTGTCTATTCCTTCTCGTGTCTTTGGTTGTGTGTGTTTTGTCCACAACCACTCTCCTATCAGGGAAAACTCGATCCTAGAGCCATAAAATGTATTTTTCTAGGATACTCTCCCACTCAAAAAGGGTATAAGTGTTCTAACCTTGTCAGTCGGAAGTGGTATGTCTCTATACTTTTCAAGAATCTGTACCTTTCTTTGAGAATTCCACAATACCATTTCATGAAGAGGTTATGGGATCAATCTTACCTGAAACTCCTACTATTTTAATCCCTGAAAAGGAATCCCAGCTGGAAAGAATAGGGAGTGAGGAGAAAGTGGAGGAAGAACTTGTAACTCCTAGACAAAATGAGTTGTGTGAAGGAGAGGTAGAGCAAGTAACCCCTAAACAAAAAGAGTTGTTAGTGTACTCCAAAGGTATGTGGAGTAAGAGAAAAAACAAAGAGGCAGAGGCCAGTACTCCTATTCCTCTTCCACTGCTATCATCTCCAACTGGTGATGCCACTGATAACTCTCCAGGTAACACTGATAACTTTATTTATCTAGAGACTAATGATCTCGATGTTCCTATTGGTGTTAGAAAGGGTGTTAGATCTTGTACTTAACACCCTAGAGCTAACTTAGTGTCCTATTCTCACTTGTCTCCTACTTATCCCCAAGAGCGTGGTTTGAGAGATTTACTCATGCTATGTGTAGATATGGGTTCAAACAAAGCCAAGCTGATCATACCTTGTTCATCAAGCACTCTTTGCAAGGTAAAACTACTGCACTTATTGTGTACATGGATAATATTATCCTCACAGGTGATGACTTGGAGGAAATGCAGCGACTAAAGGAGTACATGGCAAGGGAGTTTGAAATAAAAGATCTAGGGGAGCTTAAGTGCTTTCTGGGAGTTGAAGTGGTCAGGTCTAAGCATGGAATCTTCATCTCTCAAAGAAAGTATGTCCTGGATCTTTTGAGTGAAACAAGTATGCTTGGAAGTAGAGCATGTGATATTCCTGTAGAACCGAACCAGAAATTGAGTGATGAAAAAGGTGGGAAAATGGTAGACAGGGGGATATATCAAAGACTTGTGGGGAAGCTCATCTATCTTTCTCATACCTGTCCTGATATTACATTTGTTGTAAGTGTAGTAAGTCAATTCATGCATGCTCCTTATGAGACACATATGGATGCAGTTTACAAGATCTTGAGATATCTTAAGTCTGCTCCGGGTAAGGGTTTATTTTTTGGTAAGCATGATCATTTCAGAGTAGAAGCATACACTGACGCTGATTGGGCAGGCTCCATGACCGGCAGAAGGTCCACTTCAGGGTATTGCACATTTGTGGGAGGTAACCTTGTTATGTGGAGAAGTAAGAAACAGAATGTTGTGGCAAGGTCTAGTGCAAAGACTGAATTTAGAGCAATGGCTCAAGGTGTGTGTGAACTTCTATGGATAAAATTACTATCGAAGGACTTGAAGATCGGGCATGAGGATTCCATGAAGTTGTGTTGTGATAGTAAGTCTGCACTTAGTATTGCACGTAACCCAGTCCACCATGATAGGACTAAACATATTGAGATTGACAGGCACTGCATTAAAGAAAACCTCAACAATGGAACAATTTGCACTCTTTTTTGTAAAGAGTAGTGATCAACTTGCAGATGTTCTTACTAAAGAGTTTGGGGTTAGACAGTTCCGTGATATGCTTAACAAGCTGGGATTAAGAGATATCTTCGCACCAGCTTGAGGGGGAGTGTTAGATATATCACTTTGTTTTTATATTATTAGAGTTAACGGACTAGTTTGTAATTATTTTTTCCTTCTTATTCTTGAATAATATATAAGGGTGTAACAAAATAGTCAACCCTAAACTTTTGGATTAATCCGTGTTGTCAAACTTAACAGTAATTTGGCTACTTGGAGGAGCAACCAACAGTCAGTGGTAGCTAGGTCTAGTGGTGAACCAGAGTTCAGAGCTATGGCATGGGGAGTGTGTGAACTGTTATGGGTCCAGATTATACTGTCAGATCTTGGATTTGGGCCGAATGATTCAATGAAGTTATACTGTGATAACAAAGCCGCCATTGAAATTGCTCACAATCCAGTTCAACATGACCGCACAAAACGTGTAGAAATTGTCAGGCATTTTATTAAAGAGAAGTTGAATAGTGGATGCATATGTACACCATTCGTGAGGTCTGGAGAACAATTAGCGGATGTTCTGACTAAAAGTCTTGCTGGTCTGCCATTTCACTACATTCTTAGCAAGCAGGGCATGAGAGATATCTTCGTACCAGCTTGATGGGGAGTGTTGGGAGATGTTTTATTATTTTAGCCTTACTATTAGCTTATGCTATTCCCTTCTTTAAGGGTACTCTTGTAATTATGGTATTTGATTTAATAAAATGAGACTGAAAAACTCCACACTTGGTGCAACTGTCAAGTACGGGTACGTGTCTAGGCATCAGATCCTTCATTTCCTTAAATTTTGGGATATGGGGACTCAGCTAAAAGGGATCCTAAAACCGTGTATGGGTTCTTGGGCACAATACATTACATACTGGACTTGCACAATTCTAAGTTACTAAATAAGATAAGCTAATAATTTAACTAAATAAATCACATCGTCAAAACTGTAAAACTAGGGTTCTTAGGGTTCTTTCTGGTTTGTGTTGCCTCGTTCCGTTTTGAGCTACCCATTTTCATCTCCCGCATTAAATTCCTTTTCACCTACTGCACCATTTGCCTTTTTTTTTGGGTTTCCCGAATCTCCTTTTTTGTCAACCTTCACCATTTACTGATCTTTGTCTTTTCTCTCACCTTTCTCTTGTCTTTATCTACCTCTGGCCCTACCACCCAACTGCTACCCCACTATCATTTATGGAGGATCTTGTAAGGTCTAGCCCATTCAACTCCTTAAAACCCAGGTGTTAAGGAAAGGGGAATTAAGGCCTGATAAACCGCACAGACAATAACACATCTAAGCGATGTGGAACGACAACACACCTCCGCACGTGTGGCAAAGACACACACACGTGGATTACGGAGATAGGGGATAAACAAGGCTCTGATACTACTTGTAAGGCCCAGCCCATTCAACTCCTTAAAACCCAGGTGTTAAGGAGAGGGGAACTAAAGCCTTATGAACCGCACAGAGGGGCCATAAATGGGCGATGTGGGACATTCCAGCACACCCCCTGAACCACAGGAGCCGGACACTTGGCATACCCTGGACCACAGCATCCGGACACTAGGAAGGCCGGAAGACAAGCCCAACCAAGCTCTGATACCACTTGTAAGGTCCAGCTCATTCAACTCCTTAAAACCCAGGTGTTAAGGAAAGGGGAACTAAGGTCTTATAAACCGCACAGGCAACAACACATGAAGCGATGTGGAACGACAACACACCCCCGCACGTGTGGCAAAGGCATACACGTGGATTACGGAGATAGGGCACAAACAAGGCTTTGATATCATGTTAAATTGGAGCATCCAACCCAAAACCAATTGGCAATGGGTGGAGTGGGCCCTTGAACTTATATATTGAGTAGCTAGATTATAAGTCCCCGATGTGGGACAAACAATCTCAACAGAGGAGAATATCATAAATGATATTTCCCAATTCATATCCAAAACATCCAATTTATCTTGTTTTCAAGACACACTATCTCTCGAACTTGACAAAACAGATGAGGGCGAAGAAGATGAAGGCGAAGAAATCCCACCTTGGTTGGAAAGATCATTGTAGAAAGTAGCATTAACCTCTGAGCGGCTAAATTGACGATCATCAAAGCATGGAATCCTATGGGGTCTCTTCACATTTTAGAGGTGGAGACACATACTGTTGAAATTAGGAGATATTATTTCCAGATTTTATGTTTTTTTATTTTAGGTCATGTTGACCGTAGTTATGATAATTTGATTCTCTTTCCTTTCTTCTTATTTCCTTTTCCCTTTCTTTCCTTTTTCTCATCCTCTTGTAAATCTATATATTGAGGGTTGTATTATGAATAAAATCATCCCTTTCTCAACTTCTTTTTGGTATCCGAGCCTCACTACCACCACCAAACATCACCACCCAATAATACCACCACCAGCCACACAACATCACCACCGACAACACCACCACCAGCCCAGCCTGCGCCGAGGGCCACCAGCCCTAGGCGAGTCCTCCCTCTCCCTCCCAACTTGCGCCGCAGCCCCTAGGGCACACCACCAACCTCACAGCCTTCTCTGCTAGCGGCGCACACTACCAGGTCCTAGCCTGGTGTCGCAGCCCTTGGCTGCCTCCATTTTTGCCCTCTGTAGGGCCTCCTTTGTGATGTATTAGAGCCCGTTCAGTGCTCTCCGTCTTCAGTCTGGGTAACCATCTGTCAGGTTACCCCTGTCGTCAGTAGCCAAGTCTTTGGCCGTCTCCATCTCTGTTCCTCCAATTTTTTTTTTCTGATCCCTGTTTCAAACAATAGCAACCGATGGCAAAAATACCGAACAAAATCCTATTGCTCCAATTGCTCCCCGCCAAGATCTGTCTCTTTATCATCCCTCACCGGCTCATCGTGTTACGAGCGTGTTGTTAAATGGCAAGAATTTTCATGCTTGGTCTCGCTCCTTCCGTCTCTATCTTGGTGGTAAACGTAAGATTGGATGGCTTCTTGGCAAAGTGTCTACCCCTCTTGAAACTGATCCTAAGTATGAAGAGTGGTACACCGATAACTGTGTCATTCTAGGTTGGATGTTTAATTCCATGGAGGAACGTGTCTATCATATGTTCATGTATCACGATACTGTTCATGGTTTGTGGACAGCTCTGTCCAAAATGTATGCCCATGCTCATAATGACTCTCGCATCTTTGAACTCTATCGGGATATTTCTCATGCCTCCCAGGCAACCTTAGGTCTTACAGTTGCTGATTTTTTCGGGTATCTTCAGACCAGATGGGAGGAGCTAGCTCAGTATGAACCCCTTAGTGAGTTTACTACCGATGGGGCGGTCGAGTCTAAGCGCCTTGATCGTCGTCACACTTATCAGTTCTTAATGGGCCTAAAGCCCGAGTTTGAAGCTCTTCGCACTCAGATCCTAAATACCACTCCTATGCCTTCTCTATATGAGGCCTTTGCTACTGTAGACGGTGATGAGCAGCGACGTCGGATACTTTTACCCTCTCCTGCACCTGAACCTTCACCTGTGATTCCTGATCAGATGGCTTTTGCTGTTCCTTTTGGTTCTCGGCCTGGAGGCAATCGCCCTCCTCCCGGCGGTCACCGTCCTTGTGTTGGAGGTAACCGTCCCTTTTGCCAGCATTGCCGCACACCGGGTCACACCATTGATCGTTGCTTTGATCTTCATCCTGAGTTGAAGCAACAATATCGGAACCGTCCCACTGGCCGTGGTAGAGGAGCTCCTCGAACTGGTGCTATTGCAGAGACAACTTCTCCTCCGATCTCATCAGACTTTGATCATATTCAGGCTCAAATCGCCCAACTACAGTCATATATGGGCATTGGTGCTCCTTCTTCTTCTTCAGGCCCCACGGCTGCCATTGCTGCAGGTAATCCAACCGCTCTTCATGGTAAGTCAGCTCATCCCACATGGATTCTGGATTCTGGAGCCAATAATCATATGACTGGTGAGCTTTCGTCCTTTACGTCTCCTTTTACTCAGATTGATCAGTCTGTTCGTATTGCAGATGGGTCATCTATTCCTATCCATAGTCAGGGTGATGCTCGTCTATCTCCTGATATCACCCTTTCCTCTGTTTATTATATACCTAATTTTGCCTATAATCTTCTCTCAGTTAATCGTCTTGCCAAAACCCTTAATTGTGCCGTTGTGTTCTTACCTACTTGCTGTTATTTGCAGGACCTGAATTCGAAGAAGATTTTTGGCAGGGGGTATGAGCGTGACGGTCTCTACTACTTTGGTGATCCTCCTTCTTCCAGGGTGTCCTCCTCCAATTTCCAAGCCTCTGTTTTACCAGTTTCAAATAATTCTGTTTTACCAGATTCTAAGAAATGTCTTTAATTCTCAAACTTTAGATTTGTGGCATGCCCGTTTAGGACATGCGAACTTTCAATATTTGTGTTGGTTATTTCCCCCTTTGAATAAAGCTTGCAAAGATTTTGATTTTCGATGTGTGGTTTGTGAATTGTCTAAACACACTCGTACCTCTTATATTCCACGCATGCATAGAGCACCTAGTGCCTTTGATCTCATTCATTCTGATGTATGGGGCCCATCACCCGTCACGGCCTTGTCTCAGCACCGTTATTATGTCACGTTTATCGATGATTACACTCGTTGCACATGGGTTTATCTTATGAAGAAAAAGTCTGAAGTCTTTACTCATTTTAGAAATTTTCTACAAATGATTTAAACTCAATATCACACTGTTGTTCGTAATATACGGTCTGATAATGGTCGTGAATATGTCACTGATGACTTTAGGGCTGCACTTAACAAAGATGGGATACTTCAACAACTTACTTGTCCCTACACCCCTGAACAGAATGGTGTGGCAGAACGCAAAAACCGCCACATCATGGCTGTAGTTCGATGTCTCTTGTGTGGCATGAATGTCCCTAAATATTTTTGGCATGTGGCTGTTCTTACGGCCACCTACCTGATTAATCGGACTCCCAGTCGTGTCCTTGCTGGGCAGGCCCCACTTCATGTTCTTCAGCCGTCTACCACTCTTTTCCCCATTTTACCTCGAGTTTTTGGGTGCACTTGCTTTGTACAAAATAGGAGTCCTAACCACACAAAATTTGACAATAAAGCTATCCGTTGTGCGTTCTTGGGGTACTCGTCAATGTCAAAAGGGTATCGGTGTTATGATCCTGTCACTCATCATGTTTTTCACTGTTTAGATGTTACTTTTTTGGAAACTGTTCCGTTTTTTCCTGGTTCTTCTCCTACAGGACATGCACCGGTGGAGCTCACTGTAGAAGATGATTCTGTTCAGCCACGTCCTGTTCCTATTCTTGACTCCACCGGTGATTCCTTACCTCCTGTCATCACCAGTGATCCTACCCAAGTTTACTCTCGCCGTCTACGACCCTCTGATCCCCTGCCAGCATCTTCTCCGGATTCAGGTATCTCTCCTTCTCCTTTATCTCCTATTATTACACCAGAACTTGCTTCTCCCTGTTATCCTACTCGTGTTCGTCGTCCTCCCGCTCGCTTTCTGTTATCTGATAGTACTAACCATTCCATTTCTAAGTATCTATCTTATCAGGGATTGTCTCCTACGTATCAGTCCTTTCTCAGTCAGGTTGATTCGGTTCCTATTCCTCGTTCTGTGCATGAAGCTCTCCAGGATCCTAAGTGGGTGGCTGCTATGCAGGTGGAAATGGATGCCCTTCAAGACAATTAGACATGGGATCTTGTTGTTCTACCCGCGGGTGAGCGCACGGTTGGTTGTAAATGGGTCTTTACCCTAAAGTATTTAGCGGATGGGACTATTGATCGGTATAAGGCACGGTTGGTTGCAAAGGGTTTTACTCAGATTCCTGGCAAGGATTTTGGTGCTACTTTCGCACCTGTCGCTAAGTTGACTACTGTCCGCCTTCTTGTTTCTCTTGCTGCTTCATATTCATGGCCTCTTCATCAACTTGGTGTCAAAAATGCTTTCCTTAATGGAGATTTATCTGAAGTTATTTATATGGATCCCCCACCTGGTTTTCGGGCTCAGGGGGAGTGTTCCGGGAAAGTGTGTCGCCTTAAAAGATCCCTCTATGGATTGAAGCAGTCTCCTCGTGCGTGGTTTAGTCGCTTTAGTGAAGTGGTACTTACTATGGGCTTTATTCGGTGTCACTCTGATCACACTTGCTTTATTCGTCGGAATTCCAAAGGACAGTGCATTATTATCTCTGTATACGTCGATGATATTATTATTACAGGTGATGACGCATATGGTATTGTGCAAGTGAAGCGTTCTCTTGGGTTGTCATTTGATGTTAAAGATTTGGGTCCTTTGAGATATTTTCTCGGTATTGAGGTGGCCCGGTCCCGTCAAGGTATCTCTCTCTCTCAACGGAAGTACTCTCTTGACCTTCTTCAAGATACAGGGATGCTTGGGTGTAGACCGGCCTCCACTCCTATGGATTCAAATCATAAGTTGACTGCGGAATTAGGGGAACTTTTACCCGATCCTTCTGTGTATCAGCGTCTCGTGGGTCGTCTCATCTATCTGACGAACACAAGACCGGATCTTACTTTTGCTGTTAGCGTTGTAAGCCAGTTTATGCACTCACCACGTACTTCACATCTGGATGCTGTGTATCATATTCTCCGGTATCTCAAGACCTGTCCTGGCCTTGGTCTCTTCTTTAAAACAGGAGCTCAATCCGGTCTATCTTGCTTTACTGATGCCGATTATGCAGGATCGAAGAGTGATAGACGCTCTACTTCTGGGTTTTGCACTTTTCGAGGTTGTCATCTTATCTCATGGAAAAGTAAAAAACAAGCTGTCGTCTCACGGTCTTCTCCTGAGGCCGAATATCGTGCTATGACTCAAGGTGCATGTGAACTCATATGGCTTCGTTCTCTCCTTGCTGAGTTAGGATTTTCGGTTGTGGACTCATCTACATTATTTTGTGATAACAAATCTGCTATCATGTTGTCATCTGATTCGGTTCTTCATGAGAGGTCTAAACACATAGAGGTCGATATTCACTTTATTAGGGAAAAAGTTCGGTCAGGAGTCATCATACCGAGCTTTGTTCCCTCATCTGATCAGACTGCTGATATGTTTACTAAGCCCATTGGTCCAGCACTTCTACAGTCGTCTCTTGGCAAGCTCGGTCTCGTCAATATCTTCGCCCCAGCTTGAGGGGGAGTGTTGAAATTAGGAGATATTATTTCCAGATTTTATGTTTTTTATTTTAGGTCATGTTGACCGTAGTTATGATAATTTGATTCTCTTTCCTTTCTTCTTATTTCCTTTTCTCTTTCTTTCCTTTTTCTCATCCTCTTGTAAATCTATATATTGAGGGTTGTATTATGAATAAAATCATCCCTTTCTCAACTTCTTTTCATACAATACTATTTTGCATTTGGAGAGGCACGATATTTTCAGAGAATAACTCGACAAACCCATGTAATGTGATTCACATGGTGATCTCCAAATTCTCTCTAATCGGCTGAAACCTCTCCTAGCCAAAATCATATCGCCGATGCAATCAGATTTTGTTCCTGGGCGAATAATTCACGATAACAACATTATTGCCCAAGAAATCATCCATTCCATGAAAAACAGAAAAGGGAAAAGGGGAGAGATGGCTATCAAATTTGAAATGGAAAAAGCCTACGACAGAATTGAGTGGTCTTTTCTCCTGCATGTCCTCAAATGTTTTGGCTTCTCGGATACTTGGTGTAACATGATCAACCAATGCATATCTACGGTATCTTTCTCTGTGCACATTATAACGGTAGGCCCACGGGCTACTTTAAACCTAAAAGGTGTCTAAAACAGGGGGATCCTTTATCTCCCTTTCTTTTCATTTTATGTTATGATATCATGTCCAGGTTAATCCAAAGGGAAACAGACCAAGGAAATATCAAAGGTATCAAAGAGGCAAGGAACATCCCCTCCATCAACCACCTCCTATTTGCGGACGATCTTATAGTTGTTGGGCTTGTAGTCGTTGGGCGTGCAAATCCTGATGAAGCCAATAATATATTGGAGTGCATTGTGAAATATGGCAAATGGTCGGGACATAAGATAAATCCTTCAAAATCCAAAATCCTCTTTAGCAAAAAAGTTTGTCCTGATGTTACCCAGCAATCAAGAGAGAAACTGGTCTCAAAAGTCCTTACGGACGGCAAATATCTCGGTCTTCCCATGGTGGCTAAAGGTTCCAAAAGTCAGACTTTCATGGAGGTCGTTGAAAAAGTCCAAAGAAGACTTCATGGTTGGAAATCATCTCTCCTGTCACAAGCGGGTAGAACAACCCTTGTTCGTACAGTTGCCTCCGCTATTCCAGCTCATTCTATGTCCATTTTCCCCTGGCCAATCTCACAGTGCAACTTGTTGGACAGGCTGATCTGTAGTTTTGGTGGGGACACATCAATTGTGGAAATAAGGGATTATACCTTAAAGTGTGGGATTCCATTTGTATCCCAAAAAGTCATGGGGTCTGGGCCTTCGTCGTATGCTTGACTATAACCGTTCCCTTCAATTCAAACTTGGGTGGCAGGTTATTACTCAAGATGCAAAGCCCTGGGTCCAGGTCCAAATCATCAAAGGCAAATATCTTAATAACGGGAATCTTGTCCAATACACCAAAAAAGCAAACTCCTCATGGGCGTGGCAAAGTATTGCTAATGCCATTTCCATTTCTGCACAAAGGTGTTTGCAAGCTTATTAGCTCAGGGAATGAAATGAATATTTGGGATGACCCTTCGATCCCCCATAGTTCTACCTTCAAACTGATAAGCAGAGGAGTACAAAGACCCAACATATCGAAGGTTAGTGAGCTTTTGATCAGCAATGGTTATGCTAGAAATGTCAGCCTCCTCAACAGTCTTTTCACTCCATAGACTTCCAACACTATTCTCCATATATCGAGGGTAGAGGACAAGATCATTTGGACTCCGGACAGAAAAGGAATTTTTCCCCTGAAGTCGGGTTATCCCACTGATCAAAAACCAAGCATGTCTTTGACAAATGGTTTCAATTCCTATAATTGAAATAGGTTATGGAATGCAAACATTCACGAATGTCTCAAGCTATTCGTTTGGAAGGTAGCATCCAATGCTTTACCAACAAAAGCTACTCTTGCTACTCGCATACATATTGAAGGCAAGGAGTGCATTCTATGTGGTTTTCAAATGGAATCCATGGACCATCTTCTTTTGAATTGCCCTCTAATCAGGATTCTTTGGAGGTCTTCTAGATGGCCTTTAGACCTTACAGCTGTTTGTGGGCTGCGGTTGAGAAATTGGATTATTGCTATTCTAAAGCCTAACACTTCTTTCGGTGACAAGATGGAGGCGGCTTGTGAGTTGACTACGGTTTTTTTTTTTTTAATACCCTCCAGACTGTGACGTGGAATAGGGATCTATCTACTGGAACAGCAGCAAAGAACAGGCTCAAAAGTGAACGAAAACCTTTGATTTTTCTTGGACTTAATGCTTTGAGGTTACAAAATGGAGCAGATATTCAAGAGGAAAAGCAAACATTCAGTCCAAACTAGGAAAATGATAAAAAGAAAAAAGAAAAAAGAAAAAAAAAAAGAAAAAAGAAAAAAGAAGAAAACCAGAATTGAAGATTTGAAGTGGAAGAAGTGAAGTATGGAGATCACAAGAAGACATGTAACATGAGCAGAGTGTAATTTCCTCTGCTGTGGATGTGGTGAGTTGACTAGGTGACAATGAGAATGCATAGTCCTACCGGCTGCTACTTATTTCAGACTAACCCTTTTTCTTCAGCTCTTCATTATGTGACTCAGACAAACCTTTTGTTCAAATGGTTAAAACCGGCCACTTAGAAGACCAGAGGGAAAATTTGGTATTTAAAAAATAGAAAATAGAGTTGGGTTCATTTAAGAGCTTGCTTGGCCCCAAACCAGTAATAGTCTGTGGAAACATATCTTAAACTCACGCTTACTTGTTAATGGTTCACTGCAGGGGGGCATGTTAACAATTAAAAGGAGTGGTTGCCATCTTAATCCTCAGCTCACCCTTTCTCTTTCTTTTCCTTTTTCTTTTCTTTTGTATGTAATAATCTTCTGCAAAGCAAATCAGTATTTATTTCAAATTTTCTTATGATTAGACAAAATTTTCTACGGCAGTAGTTTATGAATATCATTTTTTGTATCTTTCTCTGCCAAATTATTTCCAATTGTCAGATTCTCATCAGAATAATTGAATTCTAATTTACACTTGAATTCATAAATTGACTCTTTTAAATCTTCTCTGTCTTTTGTGAGGTTGGTTTTGAGTTCATTTGCATTTAATATTTAGTTTTTTCCTCATTCTTTTCTTTACAGGTTATATTGGCACCTCCATTAATGATGGTCCTGGGTGTTTGATGCTTCGATGTCCTGATCCATCTTGTGGTGCTGCTGTTGGTCAAGACATGATAAATCAATTGGCTTCTGATGATGATAGAAGGAAGTATAATCGTTACTTCCTTAGATCGTTTGTTGAAGACAATAGGAAGGTAATTCAATTTGTTGAAACATAATCCATCTTACTCAAAATAAATGTAGAATTGTAGATATATTCAGTCATGAAGTAGAACATTTGGGTCCTATTTTTCTTTCCCTTTTTCTAGCTATGGTCCGTGGATGATCCAGGGACTTTTTTGTCGTTCATTTTGCATTTTAGTATTGTACATGAATTTTTAAAGTATGTATAATGTATCATCTTGGACAAACTGTAGTTCTTGCTTTTTCTCAGTTCTCCAGTCTAAACCGAACATAAATATCATCCTTTTGGCTTGTTCCTACATTCTAACCTATGTTGCACAGTGACTTCATTTGTGCTGTCCTGTTGGACATGTGTCGGACACATGGAAAGTTGCCTTGATTTGATAGCCTTTATTTGATACATTGCTTTCAGCCTTTCAGTGCTGTTATAACTTATACTGTAGTTCATACTCTTTCTCAGTCCTCCATTCTACACCGTACATAAATATCCTCCTTTTGGCTTGTTCTTGCATTCTAACCTATGTAGCACGGACACTTCAATTGTGTTGCCCTGTTGGACACTTGTCGGAAACACGAAAAAAGTTGATTCCTTAATTTGATATTTTGCTTTCAGCCTTTCAGAGCTGTTTCCTTCAATGTGTTTAACCCATGATTCAAAATTCTAACTGCAATTATAAAGTAATTTATGTTGTTTCGATATATATTATGCCTTTTGAATTGTAAAATATCATAGTGTAATTCTTTGTTTCCATCACAATTTTTTTTTCTTTTCTTTTCGTGTGTGTGTGTGACCACATACTGCGATGCAGGTTGAATTTGGTTTATGAACAATCATTGATTTTCTTTGAGGCAGTGGTTTCTGGTACACCATGATCACAATCACAATTCACGCTAGAATGACCATTTTAATATCTGAGTTGACATTGGTTAGATTTATATTGTGTGTCATGTCTCATTGGCTCTCTAGCAAACTTAAGTTTTATGGGTTATTCTGTAGACAAAATGGTGTCCTGCTCCAGGCTGTGATTATGCTGTGGATTTTATTGTTGGTGGTAGAAGCTATGATGTTGCTTGCCGTTGTTCATATGGCTTTTGCTGGAATGTAAGTCTTCTTGATTTGTCTTCGTGTCATGGTTTTGTTTGGTATTTTTCTTTTGTGGATATCTCTCTCTCTCTATCTATATATATATATATATATATGCCTTTTTCCAGTAACATGTAGCTACTCTTGATGTGTGACTTTGTGCCTGCAGTGTACAGAGGAAGCTCACCGCCCAGTTGATTGTAGCACCGTGGCCAAGTGGATTCTGAAGAATAGTGCCGAATCTGAAAATATGAATTGGTAATCTACATCATCTTAACATGATTTGTTTTATATTGTATTTTACATTTTAGCTTGTATGGAAAAAAAGTCATCAAAGCAGAAAAAATAACATTTTTGAAAGTACGAAGGAGCCATCCTTGGGGCCACAAGATGTTGGGACCACTACTTGCAGGCTGCAGCTTATGCTAGAAAGACATAGCTACGATGACGTCATCTCTCGAATATAGTTCTCTTGTTCTCTGATGTTTTCTGCCTTACATCTGAAGTGGTACGGCACTTGATTGAAGCTGAGAATAGAGAAGAAGAAAGAAGGAGACAGACTTACCATTGCAATCATATGCTTATGAAGATAACAAAAAAATAATAAAGAAACTCTTTGCAGTAGGGCTAAACAGGAAAATAATGTTAATTTACAGAGAAAGCTTAGAGAGAGGAAATTGCTACTCTCCCATTATATTATTCCAATGAAAACCCTAACCAGTAAATTACAAGAGTACCCTTAGGTACAAAATATAACATAAAATAAAAACAAAAGGAAAAATAACTCTCAACACTCCCCCTCATGCTGGCGGGAAGATATTTTCATGCCCAGCTTGCTAAGAATGAAATGAAATTGTCGACTAGCGAGGCCCTTTGTTAGAACATCTGCTAACTGATCTCCTGTTCTCACAAACGGAGTACAAATAAACCCACTGTTCAATTTCTCTTTGATGAAATGTCCATCGATTTCCACATGCTTCGTTCTGTCGTGCTGAACCGGATTGTGGGCAATATCAATAGCAGCTTTATTGTCACAGTACAACTTCATAGAGTCCTCTGGTCCAAAACCAAGATCTGACAAGAATCACAAGATAATTTTGACCCAAAGCAACTCACATACATCTTGGGCCATGGTTCTGAACTCTGCTTCAGCACTACACCTAGCCACAATTGATTGCTTCTTACTCCTCCAAGTTACTAAATTACCACCCACAAACGTACAGTAACCCGTGGTTGACCTTCTGTTTGTTATGGAGCTAGCCCAGTCTGCATCAGTATAGGCCTCAACACCAGTTTGTCCATGTTTTGCAAAACATAACCCTTTCCCTGGCATTGACTTTAGATATCTTACCATTCGAAATACAGCATCCAGATGGGGTTGCTTAGGATTGTGCATAAACTGACTAAACACACTGACAGCAAATGCAATATCGGGTCTAGTATGAGGTAAATAAATTAACTTTCCTACTAACCTCTGGTAGTTACCTTTATCAACCAGTTCCCCACCTGAATCATCTCCAAGTTTCACATTTGGATCCATGGGAGTATCAAGAGCTTTACACCCACGCATGCCTGTCTCCTTGAGTAAGTCGAGATCGTACTTTCTCTGGGAGATGAATATCCCTTCCTTGGATCTGGCCACTTCAATTCCCAAGAACTATTTCAAATTTTCCAAGTCCTTAATTTCAAATTCTTTCGCAGGGTATAATTTTAGGCATTTGATCTCTTCTAAATCATTTCTTGTAAGAACAATATCATCTACGTACACAATTAGGGCAGTCACTTTTTCCTGTGAAGAGTGTAGATCGCCTTGGCTTTGCCTGAAACCATACCTGATCATGGCCTGGGAGAACCTGTCAAACCAGGCTCTAGGAGACTGTTTGAGGCCATATAGAGACTTCTTGAGATAACACAGTTTCCCTCTGGTCTTGTCACTCTCAAACCCAGGGTGAATATCTATGTAGACTTCTTCTAAGTCTTCATGGAGAAAAGCATTTTTTACATCAAATTGATGTAAGGGCAACTCCAAATTAGCTGCTAGGGATAACAAGATTCTGTGCAAACGTCTCCTGATAGTCCACTCCATATGTCTGAGTGAAGCCTTTAGCCACTAGCCTGGCTTTATATCTTTCAACTGTCCCATCTGCTCTATGTTTCACTGTAAACACCCACTTGCACCCAATTGTCTTTTTCCAACTAGGTAACTTTACTGATTCCCAAGTGTTTTCTTGAGAGCATTCATCTCTTCAACCATAGGAAGTTCCACTTAGTATCAACAAGAGCTTCCTGTACACGGTTAGGGACAGTAACAGAATCGAGTTTGGACACAAAAGCCCTATACGAGGGTGATAAATGGGTGAAGGAAACAAATTTTGAGATGGGATGCTTAGTACATTCCCTAGTACCCTTGCGAAGAGCTATAGGGATGTCTAACTCTTGATTCAAAGGAGAAATAGAAGTGGAGCTAAGAGTATCTGGATCATCATCATTTGAAGAAGGTGATTGCAATGGAATTGACGATGTGGTCTTTTCTTCTGTTGCCCCAAACCTTCTCCTTTCCTTATTTTTTGAGTAGGTCAACAATTCTTTCTTTTTTTCTCCTCCTCCACTTTCCTCTGTATTTTTTTCTACCTCTCCATTCACTTCTCTTTCCGCCCCCTCTGTTTTATTCTCCCCTTCTTCCTCTTCTCCTAAGATAAATGGAGCGGGAACATACTTCTTTTCCCATAACCTACTCTCCCCCTGAAGAGATGACTGAGATGACGGGAAGTAGGAAGAATATTCATCTAAAGTGACATCTATGGACACAAGCCACTTACGAGACGGAGGATGAAAACACTTGTACCCCTTTTGCGCGGGAGAATAACCTACAAAGACACTTAAGGGCTTAAGGATCTAATTTTTTCCGAGTGGGGGAATGATTGTGAACGAAACAAACACAACCAAACACTTTTGGAGGAACATGAAATATAGAGGAAGGCTTAGTAAGGAGTTCAATGGGTGATTTCTTACCCAGCACACTAGAAGGAAGGCGGTTAATAAGATAAGCAGTAGTAAGTACTGCTTCTCCCCAGAATGTTTTAGGGACCTGCACTGAGAACATCATAGATCTAGCTGTTTCCAACAAATGACGATTTTTTCTCTCAGCAACACTATTCTGCTGAGGGGTATTAGTGCATGAGGTATGATGGAGCATACCGTGCTCAGAGAAATAGTGAGAGAGACCACCATAGATGTACTCCCCCCCTTTATCTGACCTAACAATCTTGACAACAGTGTTAAACTGAGTACATATCATGTTGTGGAGATTTTTAAAGATGGGAAATACTGCATTTTTTTCTTTCATAAAATACACCCATGTCGTGCGAGTACAATCATCAATAAAAGTGACAAACCATTTAAAGCCATTCAAAGTTGGAATATGTGAAGAACCCCAAACATTGGTATGTATAATTGAAAAAGGAATCGTACTTTTATTGATACTAGAATGAAAAGTAGCACGATGGTGTTTTCCGAGTTCGCAAGCCTCGCAAGATATCTCAGAAGCACTTTTATTAGGAACTAAAGCAGGAAATAAAAAACACAATAAATAAAAAGACGGATGTCCCAATCTTTGGTGCCACAGCCATGTCTCCTAAGGAAGAATATCTCTCTGTGAATTATGATCAACTGGTGTCAACTCCTCCTTAGTAGTTTCTTCGGGCAACAGAAAATAAAGACCATTCTCCTCCCTACCACTGCCAATCGTCTTCTTCGTGGAGAGATCCTGAAAGACACAATGAGAGGGGATAAGGGTTACACTGCAATTAAAATCCCGAGTAACACGACTAATAGAAAGAAGATTAGTCGAAAAACGTGGAACATGAAGAACAGAGGATAAGGCAAGAGAACTAGAGACATTTACAACACCTTTACTAGTGATTGGGAAAGAAGTGCCATCTGCGGTTCGAACTTTGTCTTTTCCTGAACAAGGGTTATCAGTAGAGAAACTATTGGAACGACCAGTCATGTGGTCAGAAGCTCCTGAATCAATTATCCATGGTTGTAAAGAATCAATGTATAAGGCACTAGAAGAATTAGCAACGTTACCTTTATGAGCAAAAGACGTTGAAGCAGTAGTGGAGGTGTCCAGCTGGGCCATTATGCGTCGGAGAGTCTCAATATCAGTACTGCTAAGTGAACCAGATCCGGAAGAGGGATGTGAACTAGAGGCCTCCTCCTGAGGAACATCGGAGCCAGAAGACAAGTTAGCCCGAGGTCCACTACCACGGCCACGACGATTTCCACCACAACGACTCCCACGGCCACTGCAGCCTCCAGACATCGGAGGTCGTCCGTGAAGGCTCCAACACTTATCACGGGTATGTCCAAGACGTTTACAGTAATCGCATGAGGGTATATCCTTGTCCTCGGGGGTCGGACCACCACGATGGGTGGAAGAACTCAGTGCAGAACGCTCAGAGGACTGTGGAAGCATGACTCAGCGACGACTTTCTTCATTTTGAACATGAGCAAACACCTCTCTTGAGTGTCGGAAGTGGCTCCATGCCAAGTATTCTACTTCTAACCGGATCAAGCTCAGGATTAAGACCAGCAAGGAATTTAAATATTCTCTCACTCTCGATATATGTCTTAAAATTAGCAGCATCTGTTGAACATACTGGATGAAAGGTAAGAAGATGATCAATCTTCTTCTAAAGAACTCCAAGAGCAGTGAAATACTGTAGAATGGAGCGATCGCCCTGTACCTTTGCTTCAATCGCCCGACGCAACTCATAGATCTGTGCAACATTCCCTTTGCGAGAATGCGTCTCAGCAAGGGTCTCCCATATATCTTGGGCGGTCGCCATTTCAAAAACGTTTCAGCAATGTTTGGCTCCATAGAATGAGTAAGCCAACTTATTACAAGATAATTATCAACTTCCCATTTGCCAGAACCGGGATCTTCGCGACTAGGTACCTTGATCGTGCCATCCTCATACCCAAACTTCGACCTACTTTTGAGCCAAAACGTAGCCGACTGAGACCATGATAAGTAGTTTGCACCATTAAGCAGCGCTGTGGTGATTTTGGCCCCAGGGTTCTCGTTAACTGATACTCGTTCGTTACCTACAGGAGAACTCGTCACTTCGGCAGACTTCGTAGGCAAATCATCTTTTGTCATCTTGAAAGAGTCACTCTTACAGTCGTAGGTGGCGGTGGAATCAAGGTACCTAGTAGTCAAAAGCACCCCTCTGGTGCAATTGTCCAATCCATGGACAAATCATATGGTCCAAATGTGGACCTAAGAATAGACATTCACAAAGGGTGTAATCAGATCAAGGAAATTTTTGGAACCCAATCTGATCTAGATAAGAAAGATGAAGAGGAGAAGGAGTATTGGGGAAGGTTTACCACACCAGGGTGCGCGGTGTGGCTGTGAGGTGGTGTTAGAGTTGCGGTGAGGCTATGGGGAAGGATTAGGGTTGTGCCGAGGCTAGTGGTGGTGTGTGGTGATGTTGCGGGGCTAGTGGTGGTGTGTGGTGATGCGGCGAGGTGGGTAGTGGTGGTTTAGGTTGGGTGGATCGATTCCCTCCTTTGGGGTGGCTCTGATACCTTGTTAATTTATAGAGAAAGCTTAGAGAGAGCAAATTGCTGGTCTCCCATTACATTATTCCAATGAAAACCCTAACAGGTAAATTACAAAAGTACCCTTAGGTACAAAATATAACATAAAATAAAAACAAAGGGAAAAATAACTCTCAACAAATAAAAGGTCCAAACAACCACTAGCGCTAATTATTCTTATCATTAGTATAAGTTTTTAATACACGCTAATAGTTGACACTTAAGCATGGTTCAAAGTATCGTCCTCGATCGTGATGGCTTGCCCAAATCATGTTGGAATAATGGTTACCGAGACGAGATGGCCACCCCCACCTGCTACATAGTATTGTCCTTGATCGTGATGAGTCATATTGGAAACATAGGTTACTAAGATGAGATTGTTACCCGTTACACATATATAGTGAGACATTGTTATCTCGTTATGTATTTGCCAAGCCGAGTTGTTTAGAAGCCTCCTGAGACAATTTTAGATACTACAAGTTTGAACCATGATTATGTGTATATATGAGGGTTGCTTTGGCGGAGCCGCGGAAGATGCATTTGGGAGAACTTGGAATTTTAGGATACAACTAATCTTTTGACTTCTTATGTTTGTTATTATGTTAGAGTGTTTATGTGCAATTGTCCCTTACCAGAAAAACACGCGCACGACTAAGAAGCATGGGTACTCCATTTTGAGTGAAGTACCCGTACCGGGTACTTGGGGGACACCGACACCCGTACCATACTCCTGGGTACGGGTCGGGTACCCCTCTAGCGGTGTCCTGATACTGTTAAATGAAAGATTCAACTTGGGTACGGCTCGGGTACTTCGTGGGTACGGCACGGGGTCAGATTGCATTTTTTGAAAACCACAGGGGGTACAACTATGGGGGTACTTTGTGGGTAAGGCGTGGGTACTTCGTGGGTACGACATGAGTACTTAGTGGACTTACCTCTTCTTCTTCTTTTTTATTTAGATTTTTTTTTCTTTAATGTTGTGGACTTGCAATGCTAAAACAATGTACGATGTTTAGTCCTTAGACTACTTATTTGCTAATATATGGATTAATATGTTGTAGTGTTGTTCAATCTTCTTTTTTTTTTTTTAATTATTAAAAATAAATTTTTTAAAATATTATTTTATTCAAGGTACCCTAGCCGTACACGTATCCTACATTTTTGGAAATTGCCGTACCCCCGTACCCGTATCGTATCGTACCCGTGTCACGTGTCCGTATTCGTGCTACATAGGCGCACGATAATATACAAGTTAATTTTACTATAGATTTGTTGCTTGATTGCATGAGCCCACCTAAATTCTTTAATGAATCTGTAAATATGAGAGTTGCTAGGTACTTTCTTGTACCTATTAGTTTGTGCCTCGATGAATTTTTTCTATTTTCTACAGTTTTTGCCATGCTAAATTATGTTACTGTGGAAATATTTCAGGATATTGGCCAATTCTAAGCCTTGTCCAAAGTGCAAGCGGCCAATTGAGAAGAACCAAGGTTGTATGCATATCACATGCACACCGCCTTGTAAATACGAGTTCTGCTGGTAAGTCAATCAAATCTAGTATAGACTTCTACATAGGTGCTCGTGTCCACTTCCAGCTTCGCTATTACTACTTGTAGAAGTTTTTGCTGTTCTACGAACTCGAAGGATGAATGTTTGGTCTATCTCATCCCATTTCCCTTCTTCTTTTTATTCCTTCACCGTTCTCTCTCTCCCTCAAGGAAACAATTTTTCTTCCCACGATTTTTATGGCAGTTCTTTCAGTGATGATGTTCTGGTCATATATTCTTGCAGGCTTTGCCTGGGTGCATGGTCAGACCATGGTGAGAAAACGGGTGGTTTCTATGCCTGCAATCGTTATGAGACAGCAAAGCAAGAAGGAGTGGTAATATACTATTTTTTCTTTGGTCTGACGTCCGTAGATTTTCCCTAAATGCTTATGGTGTAGCAAGGATTATCGTTAAAAGATTCGCTGTATGTATCTGGTATATTATGTTGTTTGCAGTATGACGATACCGAGAAGCGAAGAGAGATGGCTAAAAACTCCTTAGAAAGATACACTCATTATTATGAAAGATGGGCAACCAACCAAACAGTGAGTATAGCTGGCTACATCCATCTTAATTGCCTGCAAATCCGTTAAATGTGTTCTCCCCACCCCCCCCCCCCCCCCCCCCCCCCAGAAATTTACTTTCAGTTGTTTTCATCATCGTGTTAAAAATAGCGAAAGGGGCTGATTATTTTCATGTGGGAGATGTTTTATGTATAAATATGCGCGTGTGTGCGAACAGGTTATGTTGGTAAGTATTGGAGATTTTGTATTACTTTAGGGATTCTAGAGTTTATTTTTACAAGTGGTTGACATTTAAAGTTAATCTAAACAATTTCCTTATGTTTGCAGTCTAGGCAAAAAGCACTTGGGGACCTCCACCAGATGCAAGCTGTACATGTAAGAAAAGTTTCCCACTTCATCTAGTCTTCTCTAGGTTAGTGTTATTGATGCTGTTATATTGAAGAGAGTTAGGATTTCATTAAACGCTATAGTGAGCTGTTTGTCTATTGTTAACTTCTTATGTTAAATGGCCTGCCCACTAGGCGTATCCAACTTACACAGGCAACCAATCCCATGACCACACTGTACTGCACATTATACTCGTATACATTCGCGCTCACATCATAAAGTTTTTTTTTCCTGGTCCCGTCCATACAAGTAGGCTCTGACAATAAATTCTATTCGGCTAAGGCCAGTGTTCTAAAAATCGGCCTAGGCGGCGCCTAGGCGCTAGGCGGTGCTCGGCCGCCGAGATTTTCCCTAGGCGTTTGAGAAAATCGGCCAGTGGATTAGTCGGTCTCTAGGCGGGGCCTAGGCGGTGCTAGGGGAGCTAGGCTGGACCTAGGCGGTGCTAGGCGGGCTAGGGTGAGAATGCTACAGAGTCTTATTTGGGTCTGACTCTTTGGAAAAAAACCCTAACATTAGTATATATATACACTTACGGTTTAAGTTAATTATGGAGAGATCCCTAATAGTTTTTAAAATATTAATAATCTTTACTTATTTCCAAAAACCACCACATAACCTTTATATATATATATATATATATCTATTATTTGAACCACAAATCTATAATTATTTTTAATTAACACCACATAACTCATATATATATATCTATTATCTATTATATAATTAATTTTGTTTATAAAACAAATACGCCTAGGTGTCCGCCTAGGCCCCTAGGTGCTAGGCCCCCCTCCACCGCCCGACTAGCGCCTAGCGATTTTTAGAACATTGGCTAAGGCATAACTGTTAAATGTACTCTTTTATTTATGTTTAGAAAAGGTTTAATACAATTTCAGTATGAAGTACTATCACACATCTTACGTTGTTTATAGCAGTTATGTTAGTGTTTTTACTTCACATGGTTGTCTTGCCAATTAATTGAAAGTTGGACATTATGTTCATTGCACGAAATCATCTATTCTAACACGCTGACATCGTGTGTAGGACATGTCTTTTACTTACTATGTGACTATTCTTTTCGTTTAGAACCAAGTAAAATCTTGTGTAAAAAAAAGTGTATTTAAAACTGAAAATTGTCTAGAGATATAGGAGCAATCAACTTAAGACGTTTGAGTTGGAATCATCAGTTTTACATTTGGGATGGGAAATTTGATGGTGAAAAAGCTTGCCTTTTCATCATGGATCTCCTTATAGTTATGGCACACACATGCATACATGAATACATACATGGTCGTTCCCATTCATGCTCATTGCACAAATATGTTTCTTAAAGGGCAATTTAGTAATTGAGTATATTAGGGCTTAGGTCATGAATGCTGTTAGCCCTAGTAGTATTTTGGTAATTTACCTTTTGTGGTATTGCCTATATAGGTCTCTGTTGTAACCACCCTTCACATGTTGTCAATATAATCCCATCTAGTTTATTTACATGGTTTACGAGCATAAGATCCACCTGTGATAGCTCTCCACTATATTCTGTGCCTCCCACCTTCCACCGAACCCCTAGTAGCCACCTTATTTTTCATCTTTGCCTACCCGTCGTCGAGAGTCTAATATTGCCGGAAATAGGTTGCATCTGTCACTGTTCATCGGCACTGTTCACCATATACTGTCCATGTTTACGTCACTAGTTTACTGATCATGTGTACTGTTTCATCCTTACTATGATACTGTTCATAGGCACTATTCACCACTGTTCATAAATACTGTTCACAGGCACTATTCAAAATTACTGTTCCCCCCAATACTGTTCATGAATGCTGTTCACAAGCACTGTTCAAAATAAGTTCCCCCGATACTGTTATCAGCACTGTTCATTAGTGTTCCCCACTTTGTCATTCTTTGCCAACTCACCCTTTAGAGTTAAGAGATGTATTTCAATTGCCAATCTTATTCGAAAGATTGAGAATGTTTGTTGCCGATCACTTTTGTGAGATTGAGAGTGTTCTTTGCCGATCATCATTACAAGATCGAGAAAATCCTAGCCTCTTCTTTGATTTGTTTTGAACTTAAGAAAATCCTTTGTCAATCTCCTTCAGTGGATAAAGAGTACCGTATGTCAAATCTGTGTGGGCCAGATTTATGTTGATATTCCATTGTTTGGCTTGTTCGTTATTCAGCTTCAGATTGGATAGTTGATGTTCAACGATCATCCTTCAGTCACTAGTTGAAGATGTTGCCGGCCCCTTCAGCAAGGTCGAGAGTTATTTTTCCGGCCAAATGGGATTGAGAGGAGTTTTATTTTTTTAGTATTAGTTTTTTGGTTGTAAACTTCCTTTCAAACTTCGGTTGTAAGTTTTATTACTACCTTCAGTTTGAGGGGGAGTGTTAAAGGGCAATTTAGTAATTGAGTAGATTACGGCTTAGGTCATGAATGATGTCAGCTCTAGTAGTATTTTGATAATATACCTTTTGTGTTATTGTCTATATATAGGCCTCCATTCTAACCCCTCATATATTGGCAATATAATCCCATCTAGTTTATTTACAATGTGTTCAAAATTTGTGAGTGCACTTTAGTCTGCCGTCCTAGTGAGGATAACTTGGACATATACCCACACCTAAAATGCATAGAGTGAATCTCCTATGATCCATTGCCCATGGAAAACCCATTGTTCCTCTTTTAGCTAGTCCTTTCCTGAAAAAGGTTCCATCAGTCACCCACAAGGCTGCAACTATCTTGAATCCTTGATATACCCAAAATTTCCTAATCAAGAGAAAAGTTTAACATGAGCATTTTATCCATTTTTGCAAAAGGAATATAGTTAGAGACTTTAATATAGTATTATAGATGTAGCTAACACGCTTCTTAGCGTGTGTCCAACCAGAAGTGTGGGACACACATAGCAGACCCATGCTTGAGTGTTCGACACGGTGTCCAACCAGAAGTGTGGGACACATATAGAAGACCCATGCTTGAGTGTTCGACACGGGTACCTGAACTTATTAAGAAGAGTACCTGTAACGTCAACTCTGTTTGGTACAGAAGTAACTTCTTCTATTTTTTTCTTCTTCATGTGTTATATGTTGACACAATTTTGATCTTGAGAGAGGGAAAAAGACAAAACAAGAGTAAATTTTGAGTTACAAACATTAGAGAGTGGGAGCAGTGGTATAGAAGTTGAGGAGCATGGCATTCCGTCAACCTCCAACTTACATTCTCATGGGCATCACACCATTTCCAACTAAAAGCAAAAACAAGTAGGACTTGCGTTTTGGGAAAAGTAAAAATTGCATTAGAATGTATCTTCAAAATAAGTTGGTATGGGGATGATAGCGTAAATACACTTGGCAAGAATGCATTCTAGAGATGTCATACACACTAAGAGTTTTAGTTGTCTTGAAACATCTAAGTACCTTTTCTTTAAACAAAAGGATGTCCTACTATCCTTTTGTCTTTCCTTCTAATACAATTGTTTATTTCTGACTAGAATAAAAAATTCAAAAATAGAAGTTAGATACTGACTGAATAACAATTGCTTAATCTGTCGACCTTGATCTTGATTATTATAAAATGCCTCCATTCAACTGGAAAATATCATGCAACTCTCCTCTTTATGTCGGATCATCATATCTGCATGTCAATACGTCTCATACTTCACTTTTAAGTGAATGTTTACAACTGACTCTCTTTTGGTCAATCCGCCTCCCGTGAAGTGCAAATATGCTCTACACAGAGTTGGTGCTTTGTAGTGATTCTCCTTTGTTTCCCGAAAATATCTTAAGTTGTCCACCTTGATGATCATTGGTTCTTTTAGATGATGGAGTACACGATTAGTAAACAATTTATAGAATTAGACTAATTTAGGATAAAATTAGGATCAGCCTTCATTTCGGCTGTCACTTGGATTATTTTTGAAGCATAGTACATGTATGCCATTTCCCTGAACATGTGTTCACTTCGTCAAGCTAAGGGAGATGATCATTGAAACTTGTGTCACTACATATGTTTTTACAACATGTCCAGTAGCTTGACTCTGGATGTGCAAGTTTAATAAGAAACATAAATTGGGAAACCTGCAGCATATGAAACAAAATGGTCATTAGCTTCACACCCAGCGGCTCAGCATAACAACACGTAATAGGGTCACTACCTAGGTGGTCTTGCTAACCCAGTGCAAAGTCTAGATTACTATCCCCTGTGGGTTTGTGTGTGTGTGTTTACATGGGAACAATATTTGTGGAAAGTGATTGCTTTTAAACTTGAACTAGCGTTCTCACATGTCAACTCGAACTTTAAAATTGCAACAAACAATACCCCACAAACAAATTCAATTCCAAGTACTTTTCTTTGCTAATGCCAGGCCTGAAATCTGAAATCAAGAAACCTGCATTAAAATTCGAAATTAATTTCTGTATTTTCCTTGGTATAGCGTTGCTTTTTATTTTTTAGTATAAAGTGGCTCGATATACATTTGATGCACATATAAGTATATTTGCTTCTGACTGCTACATTAATATTGATTGGTTTCTTCTCTTCATATCCTCTTGCCTATACCTTGCTATAATTTGTTAGTTATTAGGTGTTTGGATGATTAGTTACCATTTGTCCAGCTGTGAAACTGAACTTGTTTATCAAAATAGTTCTTAAATATTTGATACTTAGTTTAAATTTAATACGTATTTAAGGATCTGCTGTGTTTGGTTAAGAAAATATTTACAACTACTTAGCGACATAACCAATAGACATGGCTTTGTTATCAATTCTTTTGTTTAATCAAGCCGGTCATAAGAGAAAGCAAGAAAAGAAGAGAAACCGGAGTGAGGATTTATATATATATATATATTTTCCCGTTCATCTTATGTTGTTCACCAAATCTATAATTGTTGGTATTGAGGGAAGTTTGTTACTTAGAAAAACTTTACATCCATATTTATTTGAATTTTCAATGTTACATTTTGACCGCTGGCTGGGGGGAGAGAGATAGTGTTGGCCAAGATCCAAGTATTCTGAGGCAAGAATGCCAAGATGGATGAGGTATCAAGTCTATGTACTACATTGCCTGGGGAGACGATTTTTGAGTAGTTTACCGGTTCATAGCTAATTTATAGCTCTTAACCCCCCCTCTAATTGCAATTAGGCCTTTTAAAACCATGAGAGAACTAAACAGTTAAGCGTGCTGCTGCGGCAGCAGTATCACAATGGGTGACTTTCTTAAGCCTAGAGCGGACAATACTGATGCTAGACGAAGGGTCGGGTCGTTATTGAGAGAGAGAGAGAAAGAGTCTTACCTCTTTCAAATCTCAGCAATTAATTTTCTGGGAGTATTTATCATTAGCTATATACTTTTGCAGCTTGAGAAGCTAAGCGACAAACAGTGCCAACCTGAATCACAGCTTAAGTTCATTATAGAGGCCTGGCTACAGGTGGATAATATCTTCTTATTTCACAAACTTAAAATTTCTCTTTCTCTCTCTCTCTCTCTCATCTAACATTCTCTGTAATTTCAGATAGTTGAATGTAGGCGGGTGCTAAAATGGACATACGCATATGGGTATTATTTACATGTAAATGAACATGCCAAAAGGCAATTCTTTGAGTACTTGCAAGGTAATGCCATCTCTATCTTAATGGTAAACATTAGTTTTCCTTGGTTAGATTAGATATGCTCATTTAGATCATCCTTCAGGTGAGGCCGAGTCTGGGTTGGAACGGCTTCATCAATGTGCAGAGAAGGATCTACAAACATATTTAAATGAAGAGGCTCCATCAAAAGATTTCAATGAGTTCCGCACTAAGCTAGCTGGTCTAACCAGGTGATTTCGGACTAAATTTTCTGTGGAATTTAAGTTTCCTATCTGCAAAAATTGATGTTACTCCGAATTTTATGCTAAAGTACACATGGATGTATGTGACATGGGCACAACGAGATATGGATATAGCAACATGCAGAAGAATCTTTAAAAATAGGACATGGACCAGGCAAGGACATAACAAAAGAGCAATATTGTTAATGGCACTAGGATCCCTAGTTATTCTTGGTTCCAAAATTTTATTTTTAGTTTGAAAAGATATGACTTTGATTTCTGGTCACTCTTCGGTCCTACTTTTTTTTTTTTTTTTCTAAACGCCCTAATCATGCGTATGAAGTATCCTACTTATTAAAGACCTAACAACCTTCGACTTCAAAATCTATATTCAAATTCAAAAACCTTGACTATTTCAACATAGTCAATTTGAAAGTGCTAGCGTTAAATTTCACCCCCTTTTTCTCCCCCCAAAATTCAAGTATACTAAAGGGTAACGTCCCAATGCATCCTGATGTGTCCTTCATGTCTGAGTATACACAAATTTGTTCCGTTAAAAAATAAATTAAAATAAACAAGAAATTTTGGGATGTCCAACATGTGTTGGACACAAAATTATGATCTTTTTAGGAGTGTCCGTGCCTCCTTGATGCAAAGTTGACAGTGTGACCTTGGATTGCCATTCTGAAAGTTGAGATATTTAACCTCTCCAATTGCCCTAGATTATTAGTCAGGAACCTTGTTCAATTGTCTTATTTGTATTTCTATCATTCTATGTACTACATTAATCTCAATTGGTAGCTCAACTTTTTATATTATATTCAGACATATAAATTCATCAATGAACTAGGAAAAAAAAATTCCAAAAATGCATATAAGTCGTTGGGTTAACACTCAACTTAGCAATTCGTAATCCCAAATACTTGGGGCCAGTAAGTTTCATGGATCAATTTTCTCCAGTTGACTCTTTGTAAGTCACGTCCTTTGTTAAATGCAAGGCAATTTCAATTGGTTATCTCCTTCATAATCTGCACTTTTCTTGGCCTTCCTCGTGTCCATTTGGTACCATCAACTTGATTCTAACCACCACTCCTTGCTATTGTATCAAGTGGTAAACGTTGCACATAGCAAAACTAGCACAGTGCTTGTTGATAGCAGAACTAGGTCAAATGTTTGAGAGGATGTAATTAGTCTAATTTCCAATAATTTGTCATAATGCATAATTTGATTCAAATGGCACATCTGTTAGTGCAATCTTAATATCAAAAGGTATCTTTATGGGTCTTAGTGCTAAATAGCATTGCTATTTATAGCATCAATATTGTTGGGATCAAATCTAGCTTTTTGCAAACCATCATCTTTTATTCTAACATTCTGGTGTGAAATTTGGTTCAATCAAAGAAAAGAGTGGAACTTTCCGATCAAAGAATCAGTCACTTTTAAGTGAAGATTTGCCTGATAGACTTGTGTCAGAATTGAAACTTCTTGGTTGCCTGCAGAGGTGATTGAAGTATTTTTGACATTATCCACCATTTTTTTATAAAAAAAACGTAGTATATTATAGATACTCGTTAAACATTCACCATTTGTGACTAGAGTTCTGTTTTAGCATGAGTAAAAAATGTAATTATAAGGAAAAAAAATCAGATTAGAAGCTTATACAAACGTTTTGAGAAGTTTGACCAATTTTGAAAAACTAAAAAGAGTACAGAATGATTTTATTTGAGCGGTGGGCGTGGAATAGGAGAGTATCATAGTTACAAGAGTATATACTTCATATGCCATCTATACTCTTTCGTGTCTTGTGCTTGCAATGTTAGTGTATGGGGACAAGCTATGTAGCGCGGACACTTCATAATGGGTGCCGTATGCGTATCGGACACACGGCAGATTGAGACAGGCACGGATACGTGTCTGACACACCAAATTACGTGTTCTTTTTTATTTTTTTAATTTAAAAAAAAACTATAATTTCGGACAAGGCAAGGTGGCTGTTTTAAGCTGTTTATTTATGTTTTAGGGTAAAAACTGATATACTACTAAAATGTGAGAAAAATAAGTCTTAAAGGTTTCCAAACCATCATACTTTATCTGCTTCATCTAGTCTCTTTCTTATCACTGTATTGTCTGTATAGGATTGATTATGGTTTAGATGTTAGGGTTTTTCTAATTAAGGTTTTTCAAATTGTTTTTTTTTTTTTTTACTAAAACAATTTTGATGAGTTGCTAGTTGCTATGGATGAATATGTAATGGTGATGTTCAATCCTCCTTTCTTTTCTTACTTAAATTGTATTATATATATATATATATTCTATTTCAACGTATCCTAGCTGTATCGGTAACCTACATTTTTGGGGATTTGCCATATCGCTGTCTCTGTGTCGTATCGTATCCGTGGTACATAGGGGACAGGGACGATTATCGAGTCCAGTGATTGTGAGTTACAAATATCAGGTTAAACTAAGTAGGGAAAAAAAAAATTAAAGCTTGTCATGCACATTTCCATTTTTATAGATGGTCCTAGCCATATTTGTGTCCTACTCAAAGATTTGTGTACAAAGATGTGTTTGCCATGTCATCCTCTTCTTGCGTATTTCTATGCTTCATGGCTCTGGTTTGTTTCTTTGTTTGTCTAGAATTTGACAAGCCGTCACGACTTGTTGGAAAGGACTTTGATTTACAGTGAACAGTGGCATAGATCAGAGATTTTTAAAAAACTTCCATACACACTTCATGATGAGAGAATGTGGATCTTGTTCCCATAATTGAAAGTTAATTCAAAATTTGTGCAGCTGCAATTTTCTTTAAGTTTTATCAGGACAACTGATATTTTAGTCCTCATTAGACTCGACGCATTTTCAAGGGAAAATTTCTGTAAGAAAAAAATCTCCTATTTTAAAGCGCCATAAATGTATAATTGGAAATGAAAATTTACATCTAAAACCCCGAGACCCGTGTACTGAAACCCGGTTGGCATTCTTTACGGAAAGATGATTTGCAGTTAAGATTGCCCCTCAAAACATCTCAAGTGCAGTGTTTAGCAGATGGGCCTGTGACGGATGGTGTGATTCTCACACCCTTAGTAAGATTGCCCCTCAATCATCTTTTTAAGCTTTTCTTGATGCTGGTTCGGTTGACCCTCACGCCTTCATAAATGCACGTGTTTCATGAGTGCTTCACTAACTTAGAGATGTTCATGAACTTGGTGTTCTCTTATAATATGACGTATATTTTTTCCAGTGTGGCTTGTGGTTTTGTCCCTTCCGTGCTCTTTGTAGCATTATTAAGTGGCTGTTGGAATTTTGTTGAAACTTGGTATACATTGTGGATTGTTGGCCACATTGTTGAACAAAAACTTTGAGAGCAATTGGGGGCTTAACCTGGTAGGTGTTGAGTTCAACTTTCCGTCCCTGTTTGCATTTTCCACTCTATACTCATTGTTGTCTATCCACGTGCTTGACGGAGTTGCACGAGAGGGACGGTTTTCAAGTTTGGCATACATACATTTTCTGGCCATTTCTTCAACAGTTTGAGCTTTTAGAGTAGCTGGTCACTTAACATTACTGATTTATGTCAAGCTTTTTACAAGCTAGGTTTTACTATTTTTACGTTTTTGTGTCATAGCTCAAATCATCCTTTTCATTAATCATTTTAAGTCTTGTTCCTTTTATTCTCCTATAACTGCAGCGTGACTAGGAATTACTTTGAGAACCTGGTCCGGGCTTTAGAGAATGGTCTGTCAGATGTGGACACCCACGGCACATGCAGCAGAACTGCCAGCTCAAAGAGCTTGGGGGGTGGGAGCAGTAAGGGGAGAGGCAATAGGGGCAAAGTAACAGCTTCCAGATCAAGCACTTCTGCCCGAAACCTCGATGATTCAGGACACTGGTCTTGTGAATACTGCACCTTTGCAAATGGCAAGTCAGCTACTGTTTGCCAGATGTGCCAGCAACGCCGGTGAACCCGCAGAAAAATTCGTTTTGAAGAAGACATAAAAAAAGATCAATTCTCTCTCTCGCTCTGAGTCTTTTGTATTGTGTAGAAATATGTATATAGTTCCTGTGTTGTATCATTGTATGTGCCTTAACCTCTGACCCACATCACGAAAACCACGTGTTATGTAATTGGTTCCGGTCCATAATTTAGGTTATGTTATTGTACTAGATTTGTAGCAAGCTTGAAGATTTCAAGTGGCTTTGTAAGTTAAAATTCTATTTGGGGATAGTAAACGCCTGTGTTGGTCCCTGCAAAAAGTGAATAAATGAATTTGTTCAGTCGTTTACCTTACTCTTCATCAAGAGAAGATGAATAGCTATATATATTTTTCCTCTTCTTGTTGAAGTTTGTGCTTTCAGTGACTTTGGTCAAGCTGTACAAAGAACGGCCAAAGTATTTCATTTGCTTATTTGTTTTTTGACTACATAATGTACTACCGTTCACTTTTTGGAATGAATTGGTCTCGTCTGATTATTGATCACATAACTGGGTTAGCGACTCAATTGTTAAACAGCTCCGGAATGGAATTGATGTTGATTGTTGATCTGTTACATTGCTTTAATTCCAATTTGACAGTTCTTAAAACCAAGCATTTTCTTCTACTTCCTATGTAAGATATCTAAGCTAGTGGCTATCTTTCAATAAATTAAACTAATTATTGAAACAAGAATAGGAAACTTGGGAGGACCTGGGATGGGGAGTACACAAGAATGGGTTCAAAAATGTAAGATGACTTTGGGAAACTTGGAACAAAACGATGGTTTTTCTTTCTAAGTTTTTGATTCAAGAAAGTTTGTAGGCTTAGGCATGGAGTTTAATTTCAGCTTCCCCTTGTAGCTGTAGTGGTAACTTCTCACTCTTTCTATTAAGTATCTATTGCCATTTAATACAAACATTTGGAACAAGGAAAATGTATAATACACCTTGGGTGGTTTTTGGTTTTGCACCGAATTGGGATGTATGATACATCCAAAACCACTAGGATATATCATAGAAGATCCCGAAATAGAAAAATAGAAACAGACGCAAACTCAAAACAAACAGGACAAAAGAAAATAAAGCAGCAGCAGCACAAGAACAGAAAGAACAGTTGGAAGTGGTCTTAATAAATAAAAATTTGAATTAGACTATCAATGTCCAGTTGAGAAGTGTATTTAATGTATACTGTAAAGAGTTTACAGAATCCTGCTTTGTTTCCAAAGTTGGAAAGTTCAAACACCATTATTTCTGGGTCATGCCTTGCATCTTTAGACACCATATCAACAGTATATTAGTACTTTCATAATCCAACCCCTTAATTTAATTTCTCATTATATTTTAACCAGGTGATCGGTGAAGAACCCCCACCCCCCACACGCCCCCCCTCTCCCCTCCCCCCGCCCGAACGTATTTGAATATCTAGAACATTCTCTTCCCCTTCTTCCTCAGCATTTTCTTCTTTCTTTCTCTTCCCAGATGCTGCTGGTTTTTTTTTTTTTTCCCCTCAAACCAAACAAAATCTGCTGAAAAGAAAACAAAAACAGTTTAAGAATACAAAAATAAGTATTCTAAAGGCCCAAAAAGGAGTTAAAGTTCACTAATAATAACCATGTTTTCATGCCTACTCATTAACTATAGTAACACTAGAAATTCAATCTTCCAAACATCAGCAGCGAAAACAGCAAAATGCACAGAATAATCTCTCTCTCTCTCTCTCTCTCTCTCTCTCTCTCTCTCACACACACACACACACACACACACACGCACACACACACATGTGTCACGTTAATGCATCAAAGCCCTTCAAATATCAACTTCATGTATCAGGACAGTTTCCACAACAGATGAAGTGCATGAAGGCGAAGCATATCATTATTTGTGGTTATAAGCCTAGTGGCAATTTGAAATCAAGAGAGGTGGTAACCGCGCTCCTTGTTTTCTGACATATCACCAAATTAATTTGGAAAACTAATTCCACAATGATGCAAGTTAAACTAAATCTCATACAGTGTAAAAGCTTAGTTTCTCCAATGCTCCTCAGACCCTCCTTGTTCTGTAGACTGCATATGCTAACAAAAGCGGAATCGACAGGCTGCAAATTGGGAAATGCAAGAATGGATTCATCTCATAAGCTTTCATTAGAGCTCTGCAATTCTGCATTCATAGCCAATTTTGACAAAGGAAAAAAACCTGAGTTAATGAACCACAACATTTAAAAAAAAAAAAAAAGGATAGAGAGAGAAAAAAGTATTGATCATTCCCTCAAATGTATATTTGCTTTGGTGGTACTGGTACCTAAGAATTCAGGAGGAGAAAAAGAAAATTAGAAGATTCCAACTTGTTTATTTGCCTCCATATGGAACATCCACGACCAGGGGCGTAGCCAGAAATCCCATTCAGTGCGCACCAACATGATGGGCTAAGAAAGTTATACAGGGGGCAGCGTCCCCGAAATTTTTTTTTCATCCCCGAAAGTTTTTTTGAGGCCTATTTATACATTCTTTTATAATGAGAGAAGAAAAGATAATGAGATAAATATATAATGAGAGATAAATACAAACTATTTGAATCAACAAGGTATGGTGTCACCTATCCAAAAAAAAAACACATGGTATGGTGTCAAGTTGGGTTTGGAACACTTAATTGGGTTGGCTGAAATAAGAAAAGACATAACAAGGTTTAAATTAGGATGGTCTTGGGCTTCTGGAATATCACATGGGCTATTGTGTATGGTGTCAAATATTTGGCGGGTTTAACTATAATTTGAATTTAGAACACTACCTTGGGTTGGGCTGAAATAAGAATGGACATAATAAAGTTTAATATGAAATATTAGGGTGGATTTGGGCTAATAATATCACATAGACAATTATTATTAGGGTGGACTAGACTAAAAATTTTGTCCCAAACTTCAAAAGTTGAGTGGGTACTCGTACCATGGTACCCACCGGTTCCCATGTAGCTATGCCGTTGTCCACGATCCATAGGAACAAAGGCATTGACAGTCTTACTATGGTCACATGTGTGGTGGTTAAAATCAGTCGATTCACAAGTCGATCCATACAACTTGGCATGATTCAGTTTTGTACTTCAAGTTTTGAGTTTTAAGTCGAGAAGTTTCAACATTTTGAGCCTTGATATGATATCAAACTTGTGTTAAATTATTAATTTGTTCATTTTAAGCATTGTATTGTACAGGTGTTTTCATCTGCATCGAGTATATAAACATCTATTTTTATTTATTTTCTAAAAAAGGTGAATCTTACGAGTTGATACGATTCAAGATTCATAAGTATTGCCAATCGATTCACAAGTTGACAACAATGATCACATTATATATGCTTAACATTCCTCTTACTATTCACGCTAAAAAGGATTGAACATCTAAAACCATACCTTAAAATGCATCCAACAAATTGCCAACGAAATCACCATGAGAATATTCCTAATCCACCGCCTGCTAAGAAACTTTGATATGTTATTCTCGTGCTGATCACGAGTTCTCTTATTCTCCATACCATAATCATCTTCTTTCTTCCCCGAAAGAGCAAGAAAAATTTCCCGATACATCGCTCTTTCCGCAGCCAAAGCCCCAGTCACCAAAACAGCAGGCAAAACAACAAAAAAGAGATGGAATAGAACCACCACCATTATATCAGGAAATCCTATAAAATCTAACCTACACATTTCGTTTAATTTCACAACCCAGCCTTTATAGGTCATATATCCCCTTTCTCCACCATCGGTAAAAACTTTCCCGTAAAGCCAAGGACATAATATAAGGTAGAACAAGTAACCAACCAAGCCAAACCATACCAGAGGAATCCCGTACAGCTCTGCTGAAACCCATGTTATAGCATTTATGAAGCCTTTATTGGCCATGAAATTCTTATAGGTATAGTGATTTCTTGTGAAAGTGACAATAGCTTGTGGAATAAAAAGAATGGAAAATATAAATAAATAGAAAGACCACAGTATCGGGTAATATAAAGCATCCCATTGACAACCCATGACTAGAAACTCTTTCCATGTCCACGAGAGCTTAGAGCTAAGACCATTTATAGAAAATGGCCTTAACTCAGTCAAAGTTGATCTACCCATTATGTCCCTTGCCTCGATTTGTAGCCAAAACCTATCAGGAGATGGGTCTTCAAAGGCATTAAAATTCCAAGGGGTAGTATAGAGATCTCCCCTCGAGGAGGTAACCTCTTGCTTCCTCATAGGTGTCTCCAAAACCACATTGAGCTTTCCGGGCCCCGAGTCATAAATCCTAGCCACAACCGACACAATCGGGGAAACAGAAAAAACCAGAGCCCTGATAGTCCCATAGGATGAAGGGTCCACGGACTCACACTTGTATTTGTTAGGTGATAAAGTAGTTAACATAAAACGTGAGTCTAGAGGAAATGTTGGCAGTACAATAGTTTTTTTGGCTCCCAAATTGAAGTCAATATCAACAAAAGATATATAACCTCTATCAATGGCCAAAATCCGCATAGCTCTACTTTTCCTCCAGTCACCCATTTCCCATTCCCAGAATTCTCCGATTGGTGGGGCTGCATTCGAACAATTCTGGGTAGTTTCTGAAGGTGTTTGATGCGTGTTTAACTGAAAATACTTATGGGAGAATAAGAGATGATGACCCGAGAAATGGTGCCGCTTCAAATTATTGCCAAACTTTGTATGTAGATGCCCACATAGGTAAGCTGATATGGAGTTCTTAAGAAAAATATCCTTTAGGCTCTTCCCGGAATTTGATGTTGCTGAAAATGAAAGTGGAAAATGTCCAAAGGAAATCTTGGTTATTGGTTTTCTTGATTGAGAATTCCATTGTGCGAGTTCGGAATCTATTTCAGCTAATAGTTTATCAGTCGGATGCCCAAAAAGATTAGTTGGGCCACGTAACCCAACAGTCATCGCGCTGTCAACTCCAACAAAGAGAAGATACCGTTCACCAGTCTGGATGATGGAGCAAATGAATATCAAAAGGAGAATTTATTGTACATTATCGCTCTGTTTGGTTCACGATTTACAGATTTAGTGAGGGAGGGAAAGAAGGAAAAAAAGCTTTTCTTTGTTTGGTTAATAATGAAAATAATGAGGAAAATAGGAAGGAAAAGCACCTATAGTCAGAAATAAATTAAGGATAATGAATTTTCTGAGTCACGTCCCTTCCTTTTTTCTTTGATGTTATTTGAGCATGAAGGAAAACACAATATTGCACTTTTCTTTTCCTTCTTTAAATCCGCAAACCAAACAGAGCATAAAGGACACTCTGCATTGACACTCAAAACATAGAAAATAATATTTAAGTCCAGCGAGAGATAAATTGACTACTACATTCTGCTAAAATTTTAGGACTTCGATACCTCGTCATGTGGTGTTCAAAAATTGAATTCAAGTGCTTTGGAAGTACTAAAGAGTGGAGAGTGAAATCAGAAAGTATGAAGAAAAGTCAGAGTCAATGTTGAAGACAGACCTAGAAGCCTATTCTTTTGAGAAGCTGTGTTGTGAAAATCCCTATGATACTGTTGCTTTCCAGGAGTTCACTAGTCTCATCATTATAGAAAGTAAGGGGGAAAAAAGATAGAAAGAAAGATCATTTCAAAATTTGGAAACCTATGGTATAAACAATTGAAATCAAAGATTTGGACTTTCCAAATCTTACAGCAGATTCAGTAATATGGAGTTGTCTACACTTGGAGCATAAAATTTTTAGACATTGTATCATTGTGTGAACAAAAATCCATGAGTCCATGTAAACAAGTACACTATATACCAGTAATTAATAAAGTTAAAGAGAAACACTGACCTGAACAGTGACACTATTGACTGGCCCATTTCTCCCCAATTGACCATTGATGCTATATTTTGAAAAGAAATCAAATGAGCCACCTATAATTGGGACACCAAAATTATCGTGGTTCCCTCTAAGATCATAAAAGATACTCTTCTTGAGACCACTCCTTTTAACAACATCTTGTATTACGTTTTGGTACTCCACCCACTCCTCTTCATCTTGCTTCGTTGTTAACAAATCCTTGCTTTTCCCATCTGATAAAAGTTGAATAATACAAAAATAAACAGTAGGTAGCTACCCAGCTAATAATATGGGGTTCATAGACTCGTAAAATATTGCAATCCACGGCTTAATATATGAGTACAAATCTAGTGTATAAATGCACAACAAGTGAAGAAAATAAAAATGCCACAAAATGTGAACTGATTTTTGTTACTGTAGGCTTGTATAGTGATATGAGAGAGTGTATGCTTTGTATCGAATTATTTATACTAGGGGTAGGTTGTTTATTCTTTCCTTTTACGTCACATATGTTTATAAATTGTTGTAATCTCTTTTATCCAATAACAAGAAAGCATTATTTGGAGCCTCTTCTAGTCTTCGTTTTGGAGAAGTAACAGAAGTTACATGGTATCAGGGCATCCTCTCAGTCTCAGAGCACAGTGCAACCACTAAAGCGAACAACCACAGAACCTCTTTGCTGGTTCTGTCACATCTTCCTCAAATCCGATCCACTCGATGCATCTATTCGCAAAAAAAAAAAATATATATATAAATATATATAAAAGCATACACTCCACAAATTGAACCATTTCTTAGGTAGGACTGGTTAACCTAAGGACCTAAATTTTGCATGTAGAAGACCTGAATATTGTCCCTGCTGGTCACTATCACATAATCCATTGCCAGCTCAAAGTTTAGGCCCCACTTTCAGCAAGCCATAACACATTATGTTGGTTGGTAATGATATGTATTAGCGGCCTATTGAGCTTTACTTCAAGCACTGTTAGTTAAATCCTAGCAGTCAAACTATATCTTTACTAATATTGGAAAGTTTTGTCTTGTTTAAGTAAGAAGTAATCATAATCCTTAACAATTGTGCACCTACCAAAGTAGTGGAATTATGCACGCAAAACAATCTTTTACAATTCCTCTCACATATGCTCACTACTTTACGCTAGCATACTAGAGTCTAGACAAAGCTACCAACTCTAGTTCCAAATCTTGTAGTATGGTTGAGAGGCAAAATGGTCAAAATAGTAATGGCCTATTTGAGCCTCCCATGAATTCGATAGTACCCATCCACAATTTTAAAACATTTTATTATCGAAATCCATCATCTTGAGTTAGTCCATTGAGAAAAATGAGAATGTTTTTCCTCGTATGTGGTTGTTTCCACGTTTCCTTAAGATGGTCTAATTGATCAAATAAAGCAAATCTAACATTTTTCAAAATGGTCATTGAGACAATCAACTCTGCCTGGGTTGTTTCAACACTGCCGGTCCCAAGCCCGGATAAAAGAGGAGGATTAGTACATTAGGTAGCTCGACAGCCAGCACGTAAAAAAAACCGTCGGATCCTTATGATATGAATCCAAATATGAATACTCGTGTAAATGCTAGGGCGTTCCCTTTAAGCGACGCGTTGCGCCTGCCTTTGGGTGTTTCGAAAAATGTGCAAGGGGCGCCGCATCGACGCCTGGGTGTGGTGTTAAATAAGCAAGGGTTCCCGCGCTCATCTGGACCACCGCAGGTAAAGAAGCTAGTCCAGAACTATAGGCTTAGGTTAGCAACTTGGAATATAGGAACCTTAACAGGTAAAGCTATGGAACTAGTAGACACTATGATTAGAAGGAAGGTTAATGTAGTATGTTTACAAGAAACAAAGTGGGTTGGAGAAAAAGCTAATGAGGTAGAAAAGACCGGGTATAAGATATTCTATACAGGGAAAGATAGGCATAGAAATGGTGTCGGAATCGTGGTTGACAAGAATCTCAAGGATAAAGTTGTGACAGTCACGAGAAAAGGAGACAAAATATTGCTTATCAAACTGGTAGTTAGAGTGGATATAATTAATGTGATTAGTGCATACGCACCCCAAGTAGGATTGGATGATCACACTAAAAGACAATTCTGGGATGAGTTGGACGCTTTAATGCAAGAAATACCGGGAGGAGAGAAGATAATTGTAATGTAGGTGGAGATTTTAATGGCCATGTAGGCAAAGATAGAACTGGATATGAGAGGGTGCATGGGGGATATGGTTTTGGAAATCAGAATGAGGCAGGGGTGAGTATTTTAGATTTCGCCGTAGCATATGATCTTGTAGTAGCAAACACTTTTTTCAAAAAGAGGGAAGAACACTTGATAAGCTTTAAGAGTGGATCTAATAGAAGCCAAATCGATTTGTTCCTTGTGAGAAAGGCAGACCGCTTAGCATGTAAAGACTGTAAGGTCATCCCAGGAGAGAGTTTAACATCTCAACATAGACTTACCATTTTCGATATCCATATAAAAGGACAATGTCGTACTAGAAAAGACCCTATAAACCCGCCAACTAGGTGGTGGAACCTTAAATGCGAGAAACTAGCAATATTCTAAGAGAGAATTTATACAGAAGCACCTTGGAATTTTGAAGATGGAAGCAATACTATGTGGGATAGAATGGCAGGGTGCATCACAAGAATATCGAAGGAGGTCCTCGGAGAGTCGAAGGGAAGAGGGTTAGCTTCTAAAGATACGTGGTGGTGGAATGAAGAGGTACAAGTTGCAGTAAAAACCAAAAAGGATTGCTTTAAGAAGTGGCAAAATGATAGAAGTGAGGAACACTTCAAAAGCTATAAATGTGCAAATAAGGAGGTTAAAAGGACAGTTAGAGTTGCTAAAATGGAAGCCTATGACGCCTTCTACACCAAACTAGACACTAAAGAGGGAGAAAAATGTATTTATAAGCTTGCTAAGTCGAGAGAAAGGAAAACAAGAGACATTAATCAGGTTAAGTGTATAAAAAGCGATGACTCTAGGGTATTAGTGAACGACGAAGAGATTAAGGAAAGGTGGAAGAGCTATTTTGAGAAGTTGCTGAATGAAAAACATATGGATAACACAATGGAAGAAGAAACTGGAAGTTAGGATGAAACTAGAGAATACATATTCTATCGGAGAATAAGGAAGTTTGAGGTGGAATTTGCTTTGAAGAAGATGAAACCCAACAAGGCCTTAGGACTAGATGGGATCCCCATTGAGGTTTGGAAATGCTTGGGAGATGTGGGGGCATCTTGGCTTACAAAAGTTTTTAACAGGATTTTAATGACTAGAAAAATGCCTGATGAGTGGAGGAAGAGCATCCTAGTGCCTATATATAAGAGTAGAGGAGATGTACAATAATGCAACAACTATAGAGGTATTAACTTAATGAGCCATACTATGAAGCTATGGGAGAGAGTGATGGAGCATCGCTTAAGAGGCGCAACATCAGTGTCAGAAAACCAGTTTGGATTTATGCCTGGGAGATCAACTATGGAAGCAATTTATTTACTTAGAAGACTAATGGAAAAGTATAGAGGGAAGAAAAAAGATCTACATATGGTTTTTATTGATTTAGAGAAAGCTTATGATAGAGTGCCTAGAGATTTAATTTGGTGGGTGCTAAAGAAGAAATGAGTGACCAAGGGTTATATTGACGTGGTGAAGGATATGCATGATGAAGCGGTTACTACAATTAGATCACCAGCCGGAGAAACAAGCGAATTCCCAATTACCGTAGGCCTGCACCAGGGGTCAGCCTTGAGCCCTTATTTGTTCGCTCTAATTATGGATGAATTGACTAGACACATTCAAGATGAGGTCCCATGGTGTATGTTGTTCGCAGATGATATTGTCTTGGTTGATGAGACTAAAAGGGGACTCAACACTAAACTAGAAGCTTGGAGAGAAGCATTGGAGACTAAGGGGCTAAAGATAAGTAGGACGAAAACAGAATACATGGAGTGTACTTTTAGCAACAGTGGAAGTAGAGACAACGAAGCAGTGAAGATCGAAGATCAAGAGATCCCAAAGAGGGAACACTTTTGCTATCTAGGTTCAATGATCAGTAGAGACAGACAGATTGGTGATGACGTGACCCATAGAATTAAAGTGGGCTGGCTTAAGTGGAGGAGTGCTTCTGGAGTAGTATGTGACCAGAGAATACCAGCAAAATTGAAAGAAAATTTTTATAGGACAGCTATTAGGCCAGCTATGCTCTACGGGACAGAGTGTTGGGCAACTAAGAAACAACACATTAGCAAAGTGAGTGTAGCGGAGATGAGGATGCTAAGATGAATGTGTTGTAAGACTAGGAAAGATAGAATTATAAATAAGTACATCCGAGAGACTGTAGGAGTGACACATATTGAGGATAAGTTGAGAGAGGATAAACTTAGATGGTTCGACCATGTGCAACGAAGACCTGTAGATGCACCTGTGCGAAAGAGTGATAAGATCGTAATGCCTGGAATGGTTAGAGGGAGAGGCAGACCTAGACTGACTTGAGAATATGTAGTGCAATAAGATATGAATATATATAATTTAAATGAGCATATAGCTCTTGATCATGCAGAATGGAGAAAAAGGATTCATACAGCCGACCCCAATTGATTGGGACACAAGGCTTGGTTTTGGTTTGGTCATTGAGACAATCGGACACTACTTCTCAAAAAGATGACGGATTACAACAAGGCAATTTAAATTCATAGAACGCACAAACTGGCCTCTTAAAGAATTGCATATTCATTCTTAAGAGATGCGAAGAGTAAGTCTTGAGAGGTCCAACTCTAGTGTTCTCTCATTACACAAAATTGACAAACTTTTCTTTTTTTTTTCCTTTTGAGTTGCCAATGAATAAGAGTTAATGTTAAAACTTTGTACTCATCATTCTGAATCTCACTTCAGAGTCTCAAATCATTCAACAATTTCAAGACAGCAATTATGAGATACCAGAACACCCATGGCTCATTTGGTCAGAGGTTCACATTAGATATCAACATTAGAATTCTTTGAAGTATATTTCTCCAAATTATTGACCATATAAAGATTCAATTGGAAACATATTTATGGACACCCATCAAGCTAAATTGAAGAACAATCCTATTGACATCTTTAGAAACATTATATATATATATATATATAAAGAAAGTAGAGGAAAAGAGAGGGAAAAGAGCTGAGAACCTGTGAGATCACCAGTGATGAGGACGAGGGAAGGATTGATCATGGAAAGAGAAGGACCCACAATTTGGTTGAAGTCAAGAGCTCTATCAGGATGATGAACACTGAAATGAAGATCAGAGAGCTGAACCACCCACACCACATCATCTGGGTCACCCTTCAATTCTATAATCTCTCTCTTCCTACTTTCATTGTTACTACTTTGATGGGTTTGGTTAGAAGAGATTGAGGAATAGGTGGTGGTGAAGAAGAGGCACAACACAATGATGATCACCACCCCCATTAAACCCATCTCTTCGATTCAAAATCTCAGTTTTTTTTTTGTTGCTTCTCTCTCTCTCTCTCTCTCTTTTTTTTTTGGTGTTTTTTTTTTTAAAGTCTTGAAACCCTTGATTGAATATATTCGGTTCAGTCGAAACTGTTTTTTCGCGGTTCACTTGAACCGGGCGGCTTTGATTCATTTATATATAATGTACCCGATTTTCCCTCAAAATAAAAAAGCTGCTCTCTCTCTGCCCTACGGTGGTGAGATATGAGACGAGTGGGTCTCTTGGCTCTCCTTCGACGGTAACGGCAGACGGAGGCCGGTGGCCGGCGGTGGCAAAGAGCTCAGTGAGTTTCTCTCTGTTTATAACTTTCTCAATGTTTTCATTGAATGATGATGAATGTTTCGGCCATCATATTCTCTATTTTAGATTTTGATAACTTTCATTGATTCTTGTTTTTTGTTTTTTGGTAGAATCTCAGTGAGTGTACTGACCACTCACTACATGCTTGAACTTTAAATCTGAAAAACACACCCAAGTTGGTTGAAATGTCCGTACTTTCTGTTTGTAATGGGGTTCTTGTACTTTTGCTAAATTGATATCTTTTAACTTAAATAAATAAATAAATTTTGAGATAAAATCTAACCTGAATTTGTCGATTCGTGAGCGTGGAACATGAATTTGTTGCTGAGTGAGTTCTTAACCTTGTGTCCATACTTTGTTAAATTCTTCAGAATGTAACTTCTTGTGGTTTCTGCTACTAACCAATGTGTAGAATAAGCAAATTTTATCAACCTGAACCCAGTACATAAGAAGTCCATCCTTTGCGAATTTTGCGTTTTGGAATTCAACTTTATATTTTTTCCTTCATTAATACAACTATTACATGAATTTATGACATTACAAGGCCCTCACTATTCGATATTCTGGTTGACCTATGATAAAATAAATCGGTCACCGGTAAATTTTTTTTTCATAGAACGAACAGTCTTTGTTTTAGAATATTCTTTGAGACAAATGCTCCCTTTCTTTTTCAACGGCTTTCTTCTCCTCCTGCTACTTCAAAAATCACCATGAACAATCGAATTTCATGTACCGCTTGAAGACCCTTCTATAGAGTGGATTTTAATAGAAACTTTGTGAATATTTTTGATGATAATATCTGTTCATATGGAGCTGTAGGCTCGGGATCTGTAGGTCAGGTAACTAATACCTGCTTTGGTTGTACTATGTAACCATTTCTATAAATCTTGTCGGCCGGACGGAGTCCTCTTACTATGAAGTTTAATCTCCCGCTGCAATGGTGTTTCAGTGATCAGTAAACTATCAGGCTCTGTTACATGGAGACTTCTTAATAGGTTAGAGCACATATGTTGGATACTCGACGCTCGCACTTGGGATTGAGACATGTGTCTTGACACTTTTGGTTAGACACACACCAAGAAGCATGTTAATTACTTGTTCAATAGTATACTGAGGTCTCTAATTGTATTCCTTTCCGCTATAAAGTTCTTTCAAAATGGATGTAATGTGCATGTTAGAGTAATAATATTACATTAAAACACTACTTTCTCTTAGAAACATAAGAAAAGAATTAGATTTATTGATGTGCCCTATTTTCTAGATTCATGAGATGCTTAGATATGTACCCGCTCTGGGCACGCCTACCCAAGTCCATGTAATATATAGATAGCAGGAGTATTACTTAGCTTAGTCTTGTGAGTCATCACTATGTAATAGATTTTTGCTCTGACTTTCTTGTAGCCTTGGGGGTTTCGTATTAGTATAGTAGAAAAACATTGGTTGACTAATAGGACCAAATTGTGAAGTCACCAATTTTGTTAAAGAAGCTAAAGTCAGCAGAAGCGTCACCAGGTTACTATATTTATTATATGACTTTGTAGTGTAGTTAAATGGGTTTTATTTGGTTTCTGAATAGACCCCTCTTTTTGTGCTGGCAACTGAATCTATTTAGTTTCTATATTTGTGCATAAGGTAGATATAACAGTAATTAGCAGATTACTCTTCCTCTGAAGCTTGAACCTTTATGTTACAAGGTACAAAAAGAACTTATCTATTTCTCTTACTATGCAGTGGCTGTTTTATCATACAGATTACGGACACTTCTGTCCCGCTTGACTTTCTAGAGTTTATCTGTAATACAACATATTCTACTGTATTTTGTCTTTTTCAACAAGCACTCAATCCGTCTTTCATTTTTAATATGAGATGTGTCAACGCGTAGAGCTTTTCAGACATGAATGTTTGAATGAATCATCAGCCTACCTTAAAAACTTTTGTTGTCTGGTATTTACTTCATTTTTGGTTTGCATGTTGGAAAGATGCTATCTGCATTGATGGCATCCACAATGGGAGCAATAATGCTGCAGTCATCTTTGTTAATTACGGAGAACGAAAGCGCCTGCATCACCCTCAAAACTTGCCATACAGTCCTGAACTGGATTGACAAACCAAGTTTTAGTGGACTAACTTCCAATCTTGGCAAACAGTCTGCACATTGTTCTGGAAAGAGGTAAACTATGAACATTGTTAATCTTCCGTTTTTATATTCTACCGGTAGATATGACTCCTAAGGGATTCCTTTTTTTATTTATATTTATTTTTTATTTTTTATGATCGAGGGCTGAATGTATGTGGCGTGCTTGTTCCTCCCCACCACCACACCCTTTTTCTTGTTGACTATGTCACTATGGTAATTTCCTATCTTTAGTTGGATTTTATAGAATTTCGAATAATTCTTTCTATTTCTTGGAATGAGTGATTGTCCATCCAGAGTTGATAACTACCTTATTCAAGTGGCAGTTCAGTAGCTGAATCCAATCTACTTATTTATTGCTGTGCCCTTTTATCTAATGGGTGGATAGCTGGAAAGGATTCTGTTTTTTTTTGAACTGCAAGTCAATTTAATTAAAAAGCCAAAAGGCCAAGAAGATACAAAGACCCCATCTAAAAAAGACAGGAAAAGCACTTCAAACCCAAACCCAAGATTGCTCCAGGACCACAAACCACCCAATAAAGAAAATGTATCAGCACTTGGACCAGCAAAAAAGGATGAAGAAGAACTGGATCAGCAACAAAAAGAGAAAGAACTTGGCACCCAAACATATCAGCATAAACAAAAATCAAAAGCAGCAATGAGCCCAAACCAGGAAGAATCAAACCCAGATAGATATCTCAAGCAACAACCAGCACCAGAAAACCAAACCAGCAGCAATACTCCTCCAGCAGCAAATTATTTTGAGAACGGCAAGGAATCTCTGTCAGCCTCAAAGGCAGAAAAAGAGAAAAACCACCACAAACATCCCGCAGAAACACAGCAAGCCAAAACCCCGGAAATGGAGCATGCACAACCGGCCCACAACCAAAAAACCAACAAAACGGGGCTGATCACAACAAACTAAAGAGCCACATGACATTTTTCATATTCGCCCCAATCTCTGTTTTCCAATTCCGCTAGCCTGGAGGTAATCACCGCTTCATCACCACTATAAGTCAAAACCCAAAGCTTTTCCAACCTTCCATGTCTCATGAACCTCCTCAAGGATCACATCTTTACGATTCCTCCTACCTTCTTCAGATATCGAGCCCACAGTTCCCGCCTCTAACAAAGAACAAGCCTCCTCCATTGACAATACGACATTTCTCTTGATGTTGCGTTTAACAGGTTTAATCACTTTAGAGTTGCAATGTTTAGACCAACGAATACCCTCCCCACAACTATCAAAGATTAAGTCCATAGCTTTTCTTCTCCCGACCTTTTTCTTGAGCCTCTCGCCTCCTCAATCCGACTCTTCATCACTGCAAGGGTAACATCCTCCGATTGAATATCCGTTTCCCACTCTGACTCTCCACTATCCGAGAGGTCTCCCTCACCAACAATCTCCCCCGTAGCGTCCTATCATGATCACATGACTCAGTCTCAACCTCATCCCTTTTAACACAGACGTAGGAGTTTCAGGAGCAGCTGAATCATTAACATTGACCATCACCCCCTTATCATCAATATCACAACACAAATTCAACGCGCCTTCCAGAACTTTGAAGAATGATTTTGGAGGTGAGCCCACATTCGCTTCTGTTTGAGCACTACCATCAAATTTATTACCCACAACCTTATCCAATAATCCAAATGACTTCCACTCACTTGTTCGATCCCCTCCATGCTATTAGCCACACATTGTCAAGATTGGACTGCGTCGTTGGTACCGTTAAAGGAATTCTGCGCTTCCATTTGATCCGTGTAATCTTTCTCAGCCACCAAAACCCCATCACAATCAAGAGGCTCATTTGAGAGGCCCCTTCGGCTGGAGCCTTATAGCCTCCAACAATCTCTTCATTGATCGGCACCGAAGCCACCTCATCGTTTCTCAACGAATTCCCCATTTCCAACTCATAGTCATTTTCTTCGCTGTACTTGGTTGATGACTCATTAGCCTTAGACTTCAAAACAAAATCCTCCAAAGCGCTTATAGGATCCCCTTTCAATTCCTTAACTTTGACACTACAAGCACACCCATTCACTACAACTTTAGTTACTTCATCCATTCTTTCCTTCTCATCAATGGCCACAAGAATAAAGCCATACTGAAATTGATTGCACTTCTTTGTCTCCATTGCAGCACAGATCAATCTACCCCAAAGCCCACCAATAATGTTAAATGTATCCTTTGACCATCCTAACACAGGAACACCAGAGCACTGTAGCCATGAACATCGCGGAGGACTTAAGTATTTATCGTTCCAATGTTCAATTCTAGTGAACCAAGTTCGAAGCCATATCCATCCATCTTCTTCCATAGTTTTAAGAACACCACAGTCTTCAAACGTCAACAGAAAAACCCTCTCAGAGATTGGCCTGACCTCAATGTCAAAAACACCTACTCTAATGAAACATTCTTTAAGAAAACAATCCTCCACCCTCTTCATAGAAATTCCCACCACACTACTCTTAAGTATCTCCATAATTTCTCCATTAATAGTGCCCAAGCAGGATTTAAGTGTATCCTTCAATTGTATCTCCACCCTCTTAACATTATTAGTCTGAGAGCCAATTAAAGCCACAGAATAGGAACGTCCGGAGACCCGACCTGTTTTGACACCATCCAAAGACTGAGAGCCAGCTATAGGACCACCAATTACCTGATATCCTCTCTCCTTTCTATCAAAATCGTTGACAGGGACCGTCTCCCTATCAAATCTTGCCATGTTGACCCCCAATCGATGATGCATAAACCATACCCTGTTAAAAGTTTTAATTGCTTCATCAGCTGATTTCTTCTCCTGATATCTGACAAAGCAGACCTTCTCCCACCCTTATTCTTATTGCTGGGGATGAACACCTCAGATACCTTACCACATTTTCAAAAATCTCAAATAACCATTTCGAATCAACAACCTCAGGAATGTTGTGAACGAAGACAGAGAATTGTTTTTGCTTAAACATCTGGATCTCTTACATCATCATAGAGTAACCCTAAACCTGGATGCTTCGAATCCGACGAAGATGAAGATGAGAGGAACGAACTGAACTAAATCTATGGGAAAATATCTGATTCCCCCTTTGACTCTCTTTTACTGCTCGAGAGAATAGAAGACTAGTGGTGGTGGACGGTTTAGAGAGAGAGACAGGCTGGGCAATTGGTGGGAGATAACTCAATTTGCAAGATGAACTTTCTGGAGCATTTTTCCCCAATTTTAAGAAACCCTAAATCGTTACCAGACAAGGTTTGACTAAATTGCTTGATTTAATGAGTTGGGTACTGAGATCAGATTGGGTGAGATTGATTTGAATTTGTGGTGCATCAAAGCTTTAATTCGGAGCCGTTTCAGACTTGAAATTGTATGAAACATAACCGTTATGAATGAAAATAGTGGATTCTGTTCATATCACCTGATGCTGAATGTGTCATGTTTGATTCTGTCACTCAGTATATGAAATAGACTCAAGCGTGTAATGGAGCCAATAGACCTTTCAACTCAACTAAACTAAGCCTTGTCCCAAATTATTTGGCCGGCGTCATAAATGCATATGAAAATGGCACGAAATAGTAATTACAAATTCCGCAGGGGTTTTTTTTTTGGGTGAAAATATCCATTTTATTAAACTAAGAGAAGAAATTTTCTACATTTTTCTGTGTTTCCCTAAATTGAATGCTAGTTGGACCAAAAAAAAAAAAAATCGTCCTTGAAGTAAAATCCAAAAATTGAAGAGTTTTTGAAAACAATAACTCTCCCAACACTAAAAGTCCTCAGAAGTCGCACTCTGTCCATAAAATGTAATTTGAACTACTCCTCCAAGTTCCCAATTTTGTCCTGAATTTTCCATTGAACTGATTAGCCTGTTTATATGGGCAGAGTATATGTTGACATTCTTGAACATTTCATATGAAGCCTGTCTATATAACATAGGAAGTATATATTGACAGTACATTGGATAGGTTTATTCTTGTCTTAAATGTTCACGACTCCAAGTTCCAAAATGTGTAATTGTTTTTTATAAACTACTTAAGACCTATGTTTGTGATGATCTTGGATCAATCTTTCGGCATTGTGCATAATTTATAACTGATTCTAACATTTTTTTTAGTTAGGAAAAGAAAGGAATCATATTTCAGACTTGCATCCTTGACATTTCATTTACATGCATCACCTTTCTTATCATTCTTTTGTATTCTTTTAATTATCACTTACACACCCTTAGTGAACTATTTAATTATTGTATATTACTTTGTCTAAATGCCCCAAATTCCAAAAGAGTAATGCACCAAGACATTGTGTACATCATTTCAAGATGATTCATTTAGTCTCCTCTAAAGATGTGATCATCAATGGTTTTGTTGAGAATGATCAGGACATGTCATTTTAGATAAGATTAATGGTATTAGCAAATATTCTTACACAGGCGTGTTTTCGGTATTGCATTTCTGTTGTAGTGGGACTATATGACAATTGATTGTAGAACAAGGGATTATCCAAAATTATTTAGTTGTCATTGTTCCCAAAATTCAGTCAGCGATGGATTTTTTTCTTTTGCTTTGTAGTACCTTGAAAAAATGTTAGTTTTTCCATACTACGCATTTATTTAGTCATTGGTTATTAGAGGTTTGACGCAATGCTCAATTGCATTTCCAACGTGCTTACAACATATTTACATCTTATATGGCGTCTAGTGTTTAAAGACCCCGAATACTATGAATACCCATTTGAGATTGACTTAGATATTTGTACCTGGAAACAGTTTTACGTTCAGAAGACACAATTGGAGAATAGCTTTTACGTTGGACACAGGTGGAATTCCTGGTAATGGTGGTCAAGACAGCGTCAACAACGGGGACAGCCCTGGTCTTGGCCAGACACGATTGGGCCGGATAGTGAGTGCAGGTAGTAGACAGCTATTGGGCAAGCTCAATTCGGCAAGAAAGAACTTTCCCATGAAAATATTTCTCGTCCTTCTCGGCTTCTACACCGCGAATGCTCTGGCTACAATTCTTGGGCAGACTGGTGATTGGGACGTACTGGTCGCGGGGGTTGTGGTTGCTGCCATTGAAGGGATTGGTGCATTAATGTACAGAAAACCCAGTTCTCTATCAACTGGGAGGTTTCAGTCATTGGTGGTGATGATAAACTACTGGAAAGCCGGTGTTTGCTTAGGCCTCTTTGTCGATGCTTTCAAATTAGGTAGTTGATTTTCGTCGCATTCTCGCATTATCTTCCTCTTTTCCCTTGTAATTGTAACCCAATTTTATATCATTTTTGTCTTTGGTTTTGGTTAAAATTTGAAGGAAATGCAGATGTGTGTATTCTATTTGTTGTGATTTCTTCTCTCCATGTAACAATTGGATCAATAGTTTATGCAATTATCACATAAGAGATCCATTGTTTTTTGGAAAAAATTCTGCTGATGCAGATGGATGCTAATAAGTAACCTCACTCGAGGCTGCAACGCTTGCTCTTCGTTCTTCTCTGCTCTTGTCCGTGATCACCATTAAGATTGATCTCAAACTTTTGTCTCCAACTTAATTCTCAACCTGTAGCGCCATTTCCGGGTTGGGAGGGAATGAAAGTGATTTCCCAAAATTGCCCCTCAAAAGGTTGGAAGGTTGTCTCGCACGTGAGGAACTTCGTCTCATTAATATTACAGTTTAAAAAATTTTACGGATTAACTTTGACAAAGTTGAAATATGTAGGGACTAATGAACTAGGGCCAAACTTCAGGGGTGAAATTTGTAATTAGGTCTTCGAGAAGAGCACAGAACAGAACAGAATTTATGGTGCAAATGACATTCTACTTATGGTTAGAGCTAAGGGCAACTCTTGAAGGAAGATATAAAATACATGCCTAAACTGGCTTACTAGTAGGCAATATGGGTTGTTTTTTGAAGATTGATACAAGTAAATTTGAGCAGCAGGCTCTTTCTTTCTTTTTATTTTATATTTTTCTCCTCTGGCAACACCTTGGTAGATAAAGAAATTCAGCTAACCCAAAGTGCAAAGTAATTTTTTTTTTAAGGAAAAAAAAAAATAAAAAAAAAATTGTCTACACACCCATTTGACCACAAGTTTATTTCACTGGAGTTTTCAATTAAGTAATCAAATGAAATTAGAAATTATAAATACACAAACAAACAAAAAAGGAAATCCATTCTTTGTATCATCACTACATTATTCAAAATTACAAAGCCTGGTGTATTAGTACTTTCCGAGGATCTAATAATTCCAAAGTTCCCAAAATTCATAGCAAGTGAGAAAAAAAAAGCAGAAACTCTCATATGATGCTATTGCTGAACTTCAGTTAGATCCTAATTCAAAATTATGCATTAAATAGCAAAAAGGAGACGAGACAAAAAGAAACAAAGAAAGAAAAAAAAAAATGAAGTCCTAGTAAAGGAAAGGAAACGAAAAATCAAAATTAGGAAGTGAGTGTATATATATCATCCATCCTTTTTCCCCTTCAATCTTCCATTGATCCATCTTTTATGAACCATTCCACACTGTGAAAGCTTGGTCATACAGACTACCCTTCGCTGCAACACCCGATGATTGTTGCTGCGAAAGATAATACAAATCCCTCGTGGGATAACCATCCGTTGAGCCAAACGCGTTCCCATAACAATTCCCTTCATTTTGGATGCGTTCTTGAGCTATAACCGTACTAATTGGCATAGGAAAGTTACCATTTGCACCGTATCCATAACCTTGATAGCCACCATTGGCACCGCCACTTCCACCACCACTACCGCTACCGCTATAGATGACAGAATTAGAGCTAGAACTATTTTCCATCGAGGAAGAAGAGTCCAAGCTCATGAGATTATGAAGAGCAGAAGGTTGAAAAAAGTTGTGGGTGTAATTTCCCGATTGAAGTTGATAATTTTCTTGAAGAAAGCTAGGGGTGATATCGGAATCTTGTTCTTGCTTACACCATATGGCCCTTTGTTGACCATATGGGTAATTCATGCTAAATGGTTGAGCTTGTTGGTATGGCGCCATAGTAGGCCAGCCATAGTTGTTAATTCCATCGGCTATGGTAATTTCCTTTTCTGCCCTCTGTGCATCCAAAGCCATTTCAGCTTGCTCGGCCTCTTTCAAACGCTTGGCAGCTCCGCCAATTGGTAAAGTGCTGCTCTCGAGTATGCTGTTAACGTCGTATCTGTTCATGTCAAAGTTGGTCACTGCATTCAATCCTCTGAACTTGATGGCTGCAATGTCATATGCCTCTGCTGCCTCTTCTTGAGTACCTGCGCGCATTAATGAAGCAAGAAAACTTTTAATCTTTAATTTGGTCGCGCCGGCCACCTGAATTATAATTTTAGTAACTAACTATCTAAATCATGAACAATTCATCACCATGTATATATAGGATATGATCATTTAGAAGAGAATAGAAGACATCATTAATTGGAGATTTTCTTGTAATTAATTAAGTGTACTATCTTTAATTTGACATGAAAAATAATTGTGATGTTTTAGTAACAATTGTCAAAAGATCACCATCTATGGTCTTTTTAACTAAAACGAAATACATGACACCCTCTATTATGAGATTCCTCTACTCTATTTTTTGATGTATTACTTCTTAAAAAGTCAATTCAATTAAACTACACACTTTTCAAGTTTATCCTTTATTATATAAGACTCTCTCACTCACCCCATTTTCATTTGATGTGATAGTGGACAAAGGCAAGTATGAAAAGTTGAAAATTTTCACAACAGTGAAAAAATGGTACTTACATAGTTGGAATTCTTAAAAAGAACTCTTAATTTGGAATTAAGGTTAGGGGTGGCAATCGGGTCGTGTCGGGTCATACATGAGTCACCTGTATAACCCATGTAGGGTGTCATCGGTTCAAATTTTTATTTTATTTATTGTTATTTTTTCTTCATATTTTGAAATCCAACCGAAGTGGTCGGTTCGGTCAATTTTTTCTCCTTTTTGGTCGACTTTACCAATTTGAGTGGTCGTATCGGTTTTTTTAGTTGAAGGTAATTTTAAGAAAACCGATCGGTTAGCGCGGTTCGGTAATTTGAAAAAAACTTACAGTCCTACTAAGAACACAAGCAAGTATTCCATCAAATATATTAATTATTAACACGTACATCTTAAATACCAAAATATTACAAATATAACAACATCCAACTATCATAAACTTAACACCTAAGCACATCCATACAAAATGAATAAGAAGAAATATTATTTTTATTAACTGTATAAAGAAATTTCTTCACTTACGTACCATCTATCAAGAATCTAGATTAACAGTTGTATTTGTCCAATTGACTAATTTGTCTCCCTCTCAATCCAGCAATCCTGGCAGGCTTCTTCCCTTTTTTTTTTTTTAATTTTTATTTATTTTTATGCAATACTTGATGTATGAATGCTTCCAGGCTCCAGCTTTCTCCCTCTCTTATTAGTTATTAATTATTTTTTATTACATAAGTTATTAATTATTATATATAAGTTGGTAACTACTCTCTTTTTTTGTGAGCAAAGATAAAAATAATTTTAGTTTGTATATATGTATTTTTTAAATAATTTTTTTTAAAATTCTTATTTATATTATTTGTATTTTAGACTTACAAATTATTAAAAACTATTTTTAGAACTAAAAAAAAAACCCCAACCATACTTAAAAGTTGACCCGCTTCAACCCGTTTATTAATCGAATCAAACGGGTCGACTCATTTATGATCGTGTCCTTATACAGGTCACCCAAACCCATTATTTTCGTGTCGGGTCGTATCGGGTCGAAGATTGCCACCCCTACTATTTGAGATGAGTTTGAAATACTGTATTAAAGGCATCCCCTAAGAATATGCACATGCAGTACTACGTAAGGCAGCAATATTTGGCCATAATTTTCGATCTTTCTTATGCTAATTTGATTCTCCACAAAATGCAAGAAAAATTTATTGACCTTCAAAGCCAAACAAGTAATATTGATATTTTCAACCATTTTTGTTTCTCTTCTTTTTTTTTTTTTTTGTTTTTTTGTTTTTTTGTGAATATGCATGTGACTTGGAAAATGAACGGTCCAATCCCTTACCAAGCACAAGCCATCAAGTAAATTAACCTCGGCATTTGTAGGACATTCAAGTTTACAGCTTGTCATTTTTTTTCTTCCCACAAGGCCATCCGCATTGTTCGCCGATATAAGGTTCTTCAAGTTTGGAATGGAGGGTATACATGTATGGTTTAATTTGTTTTTTGTGAGAATGTGGAGAAGATCAAGCACTTACTGAAAGTTCCCAAGTAAAGATCTTTGTTCCCCGCAACTCTTCCAATCCTTGCTTGCCACCTTCCATGCTGATGGTGTCTGTAAATGAATCCAAAAGTAAGACTATATATGAGAAATTGTGAAAAAAAAAATCACACTTTTTTTTTGTAAAGTATAACAAAAAAAGCAAGTACGACGTTATTAAATTCCAAATACTTCGGAGCTTGTTAATTCTTTGTGTTATTTTCCTGAAGTAGTTGTGTTGAAAGGAGCCCAAACCTAAAAATACTTTTAGCATAATCCCAACAAAATGTAACAAAACAATTGGAGGAAACAAGCTAGAAATCAAAATTCAAAATTCAAAAACAAAGAATTTTGATTTGAAGTTAGGAAACCCCTCTTAATTAGGGTAGGAAAAAGTACAACTCCGCATACTTAATTGCAACTACCCACCAACCAACATTGTCAACATTGGACAAGACATGCATGGTGCATATTAGAAGGAGTTGAAGTTAGGACATCTCTGTTTATAGATCGTCCCAAAAGTAAACCCTATTCCAATCAGGGGCGGAGCTAGGAATTTTGGCCAGGGGGGCCTGTCCCCGAATTTTTTTTTTTTGGGTCTATTTATACATAATTGATAATTATTTTAGGGTCTACTTGTCTATAATTGTGATTTTTTGGGGATATGCTTATAATATAAGTCTATTCGGTGACACGTAAATATTGTGTAGTGTCTTTCAAAGTTTTAAGGGGGTCTATTTCTAAAATGCATAAAATTATCACACTAAAAGTGTAATTTTTAAAAATTTTAGGCGCATTTCCTTTGAGTTGTATATACCTGTATATCAATATACATATAGTTGATGACATTAAATTGGGCCTTAAACCCCTTGGAGAGACTTAAACATAAGTTGAAGGGGGGCCTAAACATAAGTTGAGGGGGGCCTAAATATAAAACCTATAACACATGTAGGGTAAAATTTTAATTGCCAAAAAGTGAGTGGGGGCACGTGCCCCCACTGGCCCTTCTAAGCCTCCGCCCCTGATTCCAATCGGGCTATCCAAAATCATTATCATTCCAATTCCATTAATTCCAATTCCAATTCCAATTCGAAGAATGTACGTGATTCATACAACTACGCTATTTTACCTTGTCACTCCTCGATAAATGGATGCACCCCTAGAAAACCCACTACTCTTCCTGCATCAAGAAAACACTTCAAATTATATATGTTTCTTTCACGGATTCATGCATCTGACATATGATTCATCTAATGATTCAATATTGTGCCCCTTCAAAATGTACCTTCGAAGAGATGCAACGTACTCCTGCCTGGTCATGTTCTTCATTTCGTCCAATTCTTTCTCGTAGTTACTAATCTAAATATTTCATAAAGACCAAATTTAAAAAAAAAATAAAAATAAAAAAAAAAAAAAAATTAGTATATTATCTGCAAACTGCTTCTTGAACAGGAACACTTATATTTATGGGAACATAGTTTAGTGTTGCTAACTATGTATAATATTGTGCACTCATCAATATAACATACCAAATTGCTCTTGATTGTCCCCCAATATATACCACTAACTCAACCAATTATATGGATCATAGATCCCCAAGAAAAGGAAAAAGAAAGAAAAGGCACAAGACACCATGAAACCCAAAACTTGGAAAGTACATCATGAGTGTGTGTGTGTGTGAGATTTTGGGGGAGATGGGAGGGTGGACTTGCACCAAAGACTTACAGGGAAATTGGTAGTGGTAGTGGTACCCCAGTATTTAAGTGCTGCTAAATCATAAGCTCTAGCTGCCTTTTCTTCTTTATCATATCCTCCTACATATTTTACACAACACAAAACACACATGAGAAACACTAAATTGCAAAGGAAAAAAGAATTAAGAAGATAAAAAGATTAAGCAAAAAGGTGTATAAAATAAAAGAAACCTTTTTTCCACTTACCCAAATAAACTGCAACCAGCAGATTGAACAAGCCCCACATCAAATCATAACAAAACCCAAAAAAGAAACACAAGTTAATACAATATTAATGCTTTGATTAATATATATATATACATATATATTTAAATAACTCCATTAATATTGAAATGCAAGTGGTACTATATATAGGATACCTTGCCTTCCTTTACGAGTCTGCCCTTCTCTTCTGCAACTATTGTCCCATAGATGAGCCTCATATCTACCTGTCCATCTATGCCTGTAAAAAAAAGAAATACACATATATATATATATATCATCAGACACTTACATATCTATATATATACACACAAACACACTAATACATGTGTATTATTTGACTAACTAAACATGCAAAGACATAGTACCTTGTTACACCACGATATATAGAAGTTCTTTGCCCAAATGTATCTATAGACTTGCGAGGCACAGCCTCTATAGGGCCTGTTTGGCTATCAACATTATTTGTCCCCTTTTGCAGTTTATTATTTTCTGATGAAGAGCTCTCTCCTCCAGAGCCTGTACTCATGGACAGTGACAAGTTCTGTGTACTACTCAAGGTCACATTAGCACCGCCCACCACAGCCCCACCGCCCCCATCCACGCTCTCCGGTGGTGGCTGTGGCGGTGCAGGTTGGTTCCTCAGCCAGTTCTTAATCATAGATAGTCCAATAGTACTATTATTATTATTATTAACGCCGCCGACCGAGTTGGCTCCGGTGGTTGTCTCAGCTGCCTGAGGTGGTGGAAGCTGAAGAGAAGAGTTGTTGTTGGGGTACATGTAGTCACCAGAAGTCCGATAAAACTTGTGTTCATGATCGGAGAAAGATCGGCCGCCGAGGAAGTTTTCTAGCTTTGGAGCTTGATTTTCAAGATTGATCTGATGCGTAGTATTACTGCATGAACTACCCATTATCATAGAAAGCTCCGAGGTTGATTTGTAGTTACTTTCAGAGTTCATATCCCAATCTGCTATAAAGATACATGATCGATGAAACAAAATAAAGAAGAAGGAAAACAAACAAAAGGGTTATGGTTTAGATACATATATATATATATATTTATATATGCTATCAAGAAGAGAAAAAACAAGCAAAAGGGTATCAAGAAACTATGGTTATATATATATATATATATATACTCATCAAAATCCCTCATATTCCAATCTAGCAATAAAGATATATGATCGATGAAACACAAACAAAATTAGCTAGGGTCGTAAGATCATAAGAAACACAATAAAGAAGAGGGAAAACAAACAAAAGGGTTATATATTTATTTATATATATATGTGTATGTATATATACTATAAAGAAGAGAAAAAACAAGCAAAAGGGTATCAAGAAACTATGGTTATATATATATATATATATATGTATATATACTCATCAAAATCCCTCATATTCCAATCTGGTATAAAGAAGAGGGAAAACAATTAATTAGCAAAAGGGTACATACATACATATATATATATATATCTATTTTGATATATGTACATGTATGTGTAGAGTTTGATGAGTAGAATATATATATATAGATATATACATTTATATATATGTAAGTGACAAATTAATACAAACCTTGTGAGTGGTTGGTTCTGTTGAATGCTTCAAGTATGCCAAAAGGGGGTGGAAGGTTTAAAGAGGGAATGGTTGAGTCGTCCGAAGTGAGATTATAGCACTCACCGGAGACATTGGTGCCGGATATTTCATCGGAGTTGAAACCAAGGGAAGAGACTGAGGGTTGTGATGAGTGATGTTGATGATCATGATGATGAGGCTGCTGTGATATTGGGAGTACTTCTTGAGGTGAGAGAGAGAAACCTAACCAGTTGTTCATGGAGGCCATTCAAAGCTAGTCGATCTCTTGCTTTGCTTTGCTTTGCTTTAGTTCAATAATAAAAATAATTAAGGGTTTACTAGTTCATGCATGGATCGAAGTAGGAAATGAGCAACCATGTATTGAGCTTAAATGGGAAGGAAGAAGAGGAAAGGTCTCTGAAAGAATATAAGAGAAGTCATTTCTTCCAATGGAAAATATTGATGATTTATATGAACTCTCTCTCTCTCTCTCTCTCATAAATAGAGTGTCCCTCTAATTCAATGGTAGTTAACAATTCTGAGCCCAAAACCCTCTATGATATTAATGAGAGTAACAAATAGGTGGCTGATTAGGGGTATGGTAGTATTTTCGCTTAACAATGAAGGTCAGTGTGTCAACCTAGTCACCCAAATGGCTATATATATACATAGAGAGCATTTTTTTCTCACCCAAGAGTGGTTCACTAATATTCACCCAAGTCTCTCATTGGTTAATGTAGTGGGACTCAGGATTAAACACTATTAATTAAATTTTGGGTCCCACTGCATTGACCAATGGAAGACTTGATTGAGCATTGATAAACCAAAAATTGAATGAGCAAAAGTATTTCTATATACATATACATATATATATACACTACTCGTATATAACACAATTTCATATTGAAGTTCTTAATAGAGTAAGGGTGTGTTTGATAAAGGGCAGCCCGGTGCACGAAGCTCCCGCAGTGCGGGGTCCGGGGAAGGGTCGGACCACATTGGGTCAAATGTACGCAGCCTTACCCTGCTTATTTGCAAGAGGCTGTTTCCACGACTCGAACCCGTGACCTTTTGGTCACACGGCGGCAACTCAAACCGTTGCGCCAAGGCTCCCCTTCAGTAAGGGTGTGTTTGATAAAACTGATAATTAAGTGCTGAAAATTAATTAAGTGTTGGATTTTAATTATTGAAAATTTTATGTGACTGATTTTGTAATACTTAAAATAGTGTTTTAACTGCTGAAATAGAATGCATTCAGTGATTATTTTCAGTAGAAATTTTTCACTTAAAAGTTTTCAGTGATTTTTTGCTGCCTTTTCAATTAAGTGGTATATTATCAAACGTACTGAAGAATAATAAGTGCTGAATCTTTTCATTTTCAGCACTTAATTGGGTTATCAAACATACCCTCTTTGATCGCACAAACAAATCTCACAAACTCAATCTACAAATACCATAATGTGTCTATCTCTGTTCTGGTGGGGTCCATTTATACTGATCCCACCAGAGGAGAGATCGATAGACACATTGTAATGTTTGTGAATTGAGTTTGTAAGATTAATTTGTTTGTGCCCAAAAACATACTCTTCTTGATATCACTGTTAATTAAATGCCTTGTTTGAAAAAGGTAAAGAAGTGAATTCTATGATTCATAAGTGAATCGATTCTATATATTTAATATTGATTTGGATGATGTGTATATTTTAAGGGTTAATTTCAAATATACCTGTTGTACTTAGAAATCTCTGTAAAATTAACAGGCATATGCCATGTTTAGAACTATTTTTGGAATTTATCAAAAATTATGAACTCCAAAAGCTAAAATAAATTATTTAGCGAAATAACCTATGTAATTGCTATTTACCCTTTTTCTGGAAAAAAAAAAACCTCTGTAATTGCACATTGGGCAACTTATACCAATCGTAATTTTTTTTTTAATGATTTTATTGTATAAGAAAAAAAAGTTACCAAACGGTCCACAGGGGGTATTCGTGATCCGTTTGGAACTACAAGGGGGCAAATTGAAAAATGTGTTCACCATAAGGGATCAAAGTATCAAATACTCCACTAAAAAAGCTTCTGTTTCATTAATATTAACGGGAATTGTTAACTATTGCATGCATTTTAGTTCAAAGTACATGAGGTTTTAGTGACACGATCGAGGGGACAAAGTGAAAAATGGGCTAAATACATAAAGTATATCTGTAATTAGCCCATATTTTAAACCAACATAACATTATTACTCATTAAACAAAGATACATAGGAGGTGATATGGAGACTAATTAATTAAATAGTGCTTATCCTATTCAAAATTTTCAAACAGCCCTAAGGTAAGTGTGGCAGTTTAATTAGTATTATGTTTATGTTTAAATAAACAAAATAAATTTTTTTTCATTTTGTTCAAAACGAGTTGTAGAAAGTAATTGATGTTTGTTTTCATTGTAAAATTATTTTAATGTTTTTATTTTAATAATTGCGTATAATCTCTTTTCGTTTTCTATTAATTGAAAAATCAGGATAAACTTAACAACCACTTGTACGTATATTGTCCACAATATCTTATAAAAAGGTACACGAGCTAGTACAAAGCAATTATAAGATCCGAATTGTATCCTGCATGTTGTATTATTCTAAGTAAGGGTCAAAACCTTACATTTTCATTCAAAGTTAGGCAAGTAGCAATTCTTGTTTATTTTCATTCCTCAAATAGTAACTAACACTACTCCTTATTAAATGTGTTCAAATATGAAGTTACAATCCTAGCACATGGGGCCTTAACCTATGAGCATGTGATTTCGTAGTCTTTAAACAAAACTGCATTCCTCTTGGACTTTCAAAGATATCCTTGATTCTACTCAACTTTAATTACTACTACCGCCTCTCAATTGTTGATTGCCGTAATTAACTCTAGCTATATACCCTTTTGGTACGTACATGCAGCTAATGTTTTTACGATTTAATGGGAAAAATTTACTTTTGATTAAAATTAAAGCTAACTTTTGGCCAATACTAAATTCCTACAATTGTCTCAATTTTCTTGAAATGTTATATTACATTACCACGTTGATAAGGTGTGATGTCCTAATCACATAAGGCCATCTATTTAATAAAAAAAAATATATAGAGAACACTTTGACAACAAAAAATTGGTACAGATAGAATTGGAGCCACCAAAACCTTGTGTGAGAAAAAACACACACTCTCTCTGTCTAAAAACTCTCTTTCATGGCTGAAAGAACACCTGTAGGAAGATGATATCTGACAAAGGGGTCGGGGGGTGACCAAAAAAATCCACACGCAGCCCCCTCTCCACACCCATTTATTCATTGCCCAGTTGGACACAAGTCTTTTCACTGTCAGATATCTGGTCTTGCCACACCTCATTTCATTTCATTACTCTCTCTCTCTCTCTCTCTCTCTCTCTCTCTCTCTCACACACACACACACAAACACAAACACACAGACCCCTCAGGCGGCCTTCAATTACACCCATAACTTTCACACATTCCATCCATCCACACCATTATTCTACTATTATCTTATGGTCCTAATCATCAAACTGCTCCCCCGCTTCAAACGGGGGGGAGGTCTCTCTCTCATCTCTCAAAAAGATTTTCTCTCTCTGCTGCTAACGCATAACAATAATTCATGCATGACTGACACTCTCTTTTTTCTTTTCCTCTCTCTCTAGGGAGATATGCAAAGTGAGAATCCTTCAATTCATGCGACTATATTTTTTATTTTTATTTTCAAAAAATAAAAAGAAGTGGAAAAAAATAAGGAGTTAGGTTTGCTCTTTGTACCCCTGTCAGAGGACACTAACCCTTGTCTTCTGGGTCGATCTTAAGTAGCTAGGGTTTATTACATTCTCTAAGATTAACCACTATTTACTAAGGGTCTGTTTGGAAATCCCAATTAAACTAGAATTATGTTCAGCTTAATCCTCACATTTAACTGGTCTACAAATGAACCAGTTCTTGATTAGTTTTTATAAGTCACCCACGAACTTCTCTCTATATATATATATATATATATTATCAAAAAGAAGCTACACAGTTACTGAGCTATGTAGAAATGGAGAAAATATTCATTGTAACGATTATATTGCTGACGTGATATCACAATTCAGTCAGAACATTTTATTATCATTCTGCATCTCCTATTTTCAGAGAAAATCTCATCCATATAAGCACAAATCCAAATCTATTAGTACATTATTTTTTATAAGGTGATATACATCCCGTTGAACGCATTCAATATTTACTTGTAGAATTAAAAAGGTTATTTTTTAACCACACCCAATAAAAGCTTTTGTCTACTGTTTCTCTCCCCACTTCCCTTTATGTGAATCTTGTGTGCTTTATAGGAAGGAAACCCTTGACTAACTACAAAAACAAATATAATAATGTTTGGGGCATTAAAGGTTACAAAGAACTTTCATAAAATGAGGGGAAAGTCTATGTGGCACACTGGGACCCACCAGCAATTAATAGAAATAATGATTAATTGCTGGCGGGTCCAGTGTGCCACATAGACTTTCCACTCATTTTATGGAAGTTCTTTGTGTTCTTTGGTGTCCCAAAGCATTATTAAAACAAATATAGGTATGAATATTTGTGACCAAAAGCTATTAAACTACCTGAGTATAGTGGGATATCATTGTGATAATTTTAAATGAATAATACTCCGTCAATATCATCCACGGCACCTCATTAGAATTAGAATGGTAAAACATTGTAAAATGTGAGTTATCAAGTAATTTTTCCTGTAAAACAGTACTAGGGTAATTCTATTATTTAAAGTGTTGTTATACTTTCGTCAATGCAAACGTGGCTCAGTCAAAGGGGCTCATAGTAAACTTCCCTAGAAGTTATAGAAAGATCGATCTCTTGGATAAACTAGTTTATGTATATATTGTGCTATTTTGAAAGAGTAATGCTAGATGCACAACAAAAATGCACAACTAAATACACAACTAGCTTAAAATTGTTGGACATCGTGCTGAAAAAATTGTACACCCTTTTTTTGTCTTTTTGTGTGTACAAACTTTTCAGCATGAAATCCAACTATTTTAAGCAAGTTGTGCATTTGGTTGTGCATATTTTTTGTGCATCTAGCATTTCCGATTTTGAAATACATGCAATTGATTCATAATTACATTTATTGTCTATGTAATATATTACTTGAACCTGAGATATAAAAAAAAAAAAAAAAAAATTGGCATTTGAACCAATCATTTAATAAAACAACTCTGTAATATTTGAGCACAATACATACATCTGTTGAGATTATATCACATGTGGAATAATATCATTAATTTAGAGATTATAAATTAGTTAGCTTCTTATTGTGATTTATTTTTCTTTGTGATAGAGTTATATTACTTATCCAATAAGTAATGAGTTACAAACTCTATATAATGGGATGCTGTATAAGAATTGAGGAAGCCCTTGGTGTACCAAGTTGAGGGGTCTCCCCTCATGGGGGTGCATGGTCTAGGTGAGAGAGTGAGAGTACTTTTTTGGGGTTTTGAGAGTGGGTATACAAAGGGTACGAGGGTTGGGTTATGTGATTTAACTCAGCTGTATCTTGTACCAATTGTTTATTTTCAATAGTAAAAGAATGGTCTCTCGGGTGTAGATGTAGGCGGTTTTGCCGAACCATGTAGAAATTTGTGTTTTCTTTGGTGTGCATGTTTATTACTGTTTGTGTGTTTCTGTGTGTTATTAGGGAAGTTTGGTTCCGCATTTAAATTCTTAACTAGTGGTATCAGAGCCAAGGTTTGTAGATCAATGGTGGTCAAAGGCAGAGTGCACGGTGGCAGTTGGAATAACAGCAGGTGGTATAAATTAAAGAAAAACAAAAGAAATTTTTTTTTTCGAGAATTAAAGCAGCCGCGGTAGGAAGGATCAACTATGAGGAGGTCAAGTTTTTACGGTCATATAGAAAGGTTATATTCTGTTTGGACTTTAAAAGCTTGGATAGGAAAATTATCCGGTGTGACCAAGGTACAACGAGTCACGGATCATGACTGGGATGAATTTCAAATAGCTTATATGACTAGCTATGGTGATTGAAATTCGTGATAGAGGGTGTTTTCAAGGTTTCCAGGTACTGCAGATTCAAATTTTGCACGGATTGAAAGTTATTTTTCTTGGTAATAGATCCTGTATATATTGCAGCAGGTTGGAATCTATGGCCAAATTTTTTTTTTGATGCTACTGTGATTGTAGCAGGTTGCGTATGGTGGAGAGATTATCACATTCCACTCATACAGGCATTTCTCTTGGGTTATTAGATTTCGGGTACAGTAAGTATGTGCTTTTGGATAAAATAATTTGACGGGTTCCAAGAAGACGGGGGCAGACACATGCGCAATTGATACACCCAAAATTGGCTCTATCTGATGACCGAGCGGTTCAAACCAGCAACGAGTCCATGTCCCGGTCAAATCATGTACAACTCATCGGATAAGCATCAGCCCGAGCGGTCTAGTCTACCTGGAACTCATCATCCCGAGCGGTTCATCCACAACCCGGCCAACAGGTCGGGAAAAACCGCACAGGTACATCCCACCGCGGGATCAGCCCATCCGGGCCCACAGGCGTGATCCCGAGCATTACGGGCAGTTTTCTACTCAAGCTAGAAGACTAATGGAAAGTGCAAACTATTTCCTAATCCAATTAGGAAACCCCCACAATTAATGCCAATCTATATTAATTGGATTATGTTTCCTTATCCATGTACGAGTAGGTCTCTTACGTCTATAAAAGAGACCACTCACCCTCTATTGAAAGGGCCAACTCTTTAGTCTACACAGCATCTCTATAAAATTCACCATTGTACGCATACACCCGGTCGGTATTACTGGTAGTGTCGCCCTTCTTTGTTGGCTCACCAGGCCCGCCGGTGATCTGCTAGTGAACGTGCTCAGACACACCCGTGGACGTAGGTACCTTCATTAACATGGCTAAACCACATACAAAAAATAGTCTCTCTCACACTCTCTCTCCTTAAATTGCTCTACTTTGCTCTTACCAATTTCTGGCATCATCAGTTTGGCGCCGTCTGTGGGAAACGACAAGTCTTCTCATCAACAAATATCTTAACTGATCGTCATGTCACCGAAGAAGGGTAAGAAGGCTGGTCAGCAGTCCGACCAGGATGTTCCTCCGGCCCCGGCACCGGCTACGGCAGTCATGACATCTGAGCAGATCACCGCGACCCTCACGCAACTCCTAGAGGGACATCGTCAAATCTAGCAGCAGATCGAAGCCCTGCTAGCCCAGCAAAGCAGTCCTCCAGGGGCCGCGAAACAACCCGAGAACGTTGCGTACGGTCGGGAACTGATCTTGACCAGACAACGTGCCCGAGCCAACCCGTCCTGTGTTGAGGATGCCAGAGACATCAACAGTGGGTGTGCTGCCCGAGAGGAAAGACGGGAGCATATGGCCCGGGAATCAGTCTAGGGTCACTCGGTCAGGAGCCGAGTCGTCCTGGGCATACGGTTACCCGGAGTCATAACCGAGCCCGATCCCAGAGGACAGCACCCCGCCATGAAGAAAAAGCCTCTTCTACCGACCCGACCAACCCCTCGGGTACCGGTCGGGAAGGAGTAGAAGCCCGAATCAAGAACTTGCAGAAGCAGATCGATGGAGTGGCCAAGAAGTTGGTCAAAATCGTGTTCCAAATCAAGCCAATACCGAGACAGAGTCACCGTTTTCCGGCCAGATCACGAGGTTTGCCATCCCACACAAATTTAAGCAGCCTTGCCTAGATCCCTATAACGGCTCGGGAAGCCCGATCGACCACGTCCGGACCTATAAGGCTCAGATGGCCCTAGCCACCAACTCCGATGAACTATACTGCCTAGCCTTCCCCAGCACTTTGAAAGGCCCGGCCGCACAATGGTTCTATTCGTTAGAGCCCCGATCGGTCCGCAGTTTCAAGCAACTCAACAAGCAGTTTATCAATCAGTTCATCGGTATGCACGAACGGCCAAAGCCTGACATACATCTACTGACGGTCATACAAAGGAATAATGAGACCCTCAAGGAGTTCACCGACCGGTTTAATAAAGAGAAGCTCAGCATCTATGATCTTGATGAAACCGTCGCTATCTTAGCCTTCTGCTCGGGAGTTCAATACACCAAGTGCGCCGCGTCGTTCCACAGAAACCGACCAAAAACTTTGGTTGAGCTCACTGAGAGGGTTGGAAAATACATTGACACTGAAGAATTTCTGAAGACCAAAGACCCCGGGTAAGAAAGCGACAAGTCTTCCGGAAGCAAGCGAAAGCGAGATCAGCCCGGGAGTTCTGACAGTTCCTCCAATTCGCAGTGGTCTGAGTCCGGAAACCCCAACCCAACCTCCAGTTCACATCGGTCAGGATCAAGTAGCTCCGACTTTGCCTTAAGCACAGAGAAATCAGGGGCCCAACGATCCTGATCCAACCTCCTGTCTCCATCGGTCTAGATGAGCCCGACTACAGTGGTACTTGCCTGATCACCACATGAGGCTCCACCGATTGTCAGAGAGCCCTTTCAAAGATCTCGGGCCCAACCCCGGGGCATACAAAGACCTCGGGCCTAACCCCGAGGCATAAGAAGACCTCGAGCTCCGAACTCAGGCACTAAAAAGACCATGGGCTCCGAACCCAGGCACAAAAGACCTCGGGCTCCAAACCCAGGCACCAAAGACCTCGGGGTCATGCCCGAGGCACCGGCTTCGCTTAGGTCCAACCGACGATGGGGCAAACCCCCTAGGTGGCTGATGATGGCAAGCTTCAAAAGACCCTGCAACCACCATGTTCCAGGTCGGTTACCTACAGCTCATAGCCTCTATAAAACCCTTGTCTTAGCGAAAGCTTGAGGGGCAAGACGGCGTAGTGAACTAAACAGGTAATCACATCGGGTATCTACAGGCCTCGCGGATAACCAAGTCAAAATCTTGGACAACCCGAGCACCTACAGTACTCAGAGGCATTAACTCCACTTAGGTCCAGACCGACGATAGAGGTGACTAAATCTCTTAGGTTGGCCGACGATAGAGGAGCAAAAAGACCCTAAAGTAACGTGATTTAGGTCGGCTCCACCAACATGGTCAAGCTTTTCTCCCAAGAGTCTTGACGAAGGCTGACCGGGCGGAAGACAACTATCCTGGGGAGTTAACACAAAAGGACCCTAAAGCGATACGCTTTAGGTCGGCTTTTCCAATATGGTAAAATTCTTCTACCCACAACCTTGACGAAGGTTCACGGGCAAAAGATAACCATCCTGGAGGCTAACTCAAGCAAAAAGACTCCGAAGTAGGCCGAGTCTCAACTCTCGGTCACTTTCTGAGCATTTAAAGACTCTGAATTAGGCCGGGTCTCAACTCCCGGTCAGTTCCCGAGCACCTAAAAGTCCCGAGCTAGGCTAGGTCTCAACTCTCAGCCAGTTCCTGAGGACTCACCAGGCTCAAAAGCCCCGAGGAAGCTTCCCCAAACACTCAGTGGCAAGTAACATCAAACTGATTTCCAAACTTGCCCCGATATAGCATCTGGTCAACCTTGGAAATGGGGGGCAGTTGATACACCAAAAATTGGCTCTATCTTATGACCGAGCAGTTCAAATCAGCAGCGAGTCCATGTCCCGGTCAAATCATGTACAACTCCTCGGATAAGCATCAGCCCGAGCGGTCTAGTCTACCTGGAACTCATCATCCTGAGCGGTTCATCCACAACCCGGCCAACAGGTCGGGAAAAACCGCACAAGCACATCCCACCGCGGGATCAGCCTATCCGGGCCCACAGGCGTGATCCCGAGCATTACGGGCAGTTTCCTACTCAAGCTAGAAGACTAATGGAAAGTGCAAACTATTTCCTAATCCAATTAGGAAACCCCCACAATTAATGCCAATCTATATTAATTGGATTATGTTTCCTTATCCATGTACGAGTAGGTCTCTTACGTCTATAAAAGAGACCACTCACCCCCCATTAAAAAGGGCCAACTCTTTAGTCTACACAGCACCTCTATAAAATTCACCATTGTACGTATACACCCGGCCGGTATTACTGGTAGTGTTGCCCCTCTTTATTGGCTCACCAGGCCCGTCGGCGATCTGCTAGTGAACGTGCTCAGACACACCCGTGGACGTAGGTACCTTCATTAACAGGGTTGAACCACATACAAAAAATAGTCTCTCTCACTCTCTCTCTCCTTAAATTATTCTACTTTGCTCTTTCCAATTTCTGGCATCATCAGCAATTATCCTATAAAGGTAATTGTTAGAATACTCCACGTAGGAACGTTGATAAAAATTTTTTGGAGCAGGTTCGCTATTTGGGTGGTGTGATATTGATCCCAACGTTGCGGAGGAATCTAATATTGTTGCTGAAATCACACATGGCGATTGAGAGAAGTGTGGATGGTTTATCTCATCTGGTTGGTAGAGTTGTACTCCCAAGTCCTTGATGAAAAATTCTTATGTAAGTGAGTGCGCGGATGGTTTATTCATGCCTCAGACGATGGCGAGGAGAAATCATGTTGGGAGAAAGTGGGATTGAGGCTCTTCTCTGGTGTATTTAATAGATATAATTAACTTGCGCAGTTGCACATGTATTGGCCACAGTTTGACAAAATCGGTTGAGACCAAGTTGATTCGGGGTGTGCATGCTGGTACGGAAGACGGTCAATGGTAAAAGGTTGCAAAGTTATTAGCTTTGTGGGTGCTCTGGTTGAGGGGGTGCTGATCATGTGTGATAGATTGATTGGGTAGTGTTTCCACAAGTGATAGAGGGGGTGATTGTTGTGATTATATCAGATGTGGGATAATCCCATTAATTTAGGGATTATAATTTGACTAGATTCTTATTGTGGCTTAGTTTCACTTGTGATAGAGTTATACTCCCTCCGTCCCATTTTATGTGTCCCTTTTTGGGAATCCAACTGTTTAGGGGGACAAAAAGAATCTAGACCTACTTTCCACCATTGCCCATAATCATTGCACTTTCTTTTTTTTGTTTGTTTTGGTGTTAATTGCAAGGAATGGTAGTTTGGGAAACTAAGTAAAAATTGCATACTAATTTAGGAAAGTGGACAACAATTTTGGGACATCCCAAAAAGGAAAGAGGGACACATAAAATGGGACGGAAGGAGTATTACTTATCCAATAAGTAATGGGTTACAAACTCTATATAAGGAGATGTTGTATAGGAATTTAGGAAGCCCTTCGTGTACCAAGTTGAGGGGTCTCCCCTCATGGGGGTGCATGGTCTAGGGTGAGAGAGTGAGAGTTCTTTGGAGTATTGAGAGTGGGTATACAAAGGGTATGAGGGTTGGGTTATGTGATTTAACTCAGTTGTATCTTGTACCAATTGTTTATTCTCAACAGTAAAAGAATGGTCTCTTGGGTGTGGATTTAGGCAATTTGAACCACGTAGAAATCTGTGTTTTTTTTTTTGTGTGCATGTTTATTATTATTTGTATGTTTCTGTGTGTTATTGGGAGAATTTGATTATGCGTTTTTAAATTCCCAACAACATCGATATTCAAATATGGGAATTAAAAGCATGCAGTAAGCAAAAAACAAAATATGTGTAGATGCATAATATTCATATAAAAAGTTGTATGGAATAATTATTCACTGTGTATGCTAAAAGAACATCTAGGTACCCACTGATGTATTTAAACTTCTAATAATATTAGGGAATTTTAGTCAAAAGTCCTATCAAATAGATATTATTTTTAGTGTTACGTCTAACCTGTTTTTATTTGGGATGGCTGATGGTGTTTGTTGTTTTCTTTTGGTTAATTTGTTGCTCCTTGTGCAGTGTGTTGAGAATTTGTAGCTCGATTTGATTGAAGAAGAAATGAATCAATTGATAGCATTAATTATCACTCGGGCAGACTGCTTGTGCGAGCCCCACAGAGCGAGCAATGGTGTGAGCTCCTAGTGAGTTTTGAATATAAACTCTCTGGAATCTCACTTAATTGGGTGTTCACCCGAGCGGCGATGAGAATTTCTGACAGCGAGATAAGGAAAGTTATATATATATATATACGAATTTGGATTACTAATTTGGTTAATTTGGCTGCAAATTCTTGGCATATTACAATAGGGGAATATGTGTAGCCCTATATATTCTTTGGATCAACTGAGAATAACTTTAAGCCGTTGGGGCTTATTGTTCTTTGGAGAATCTATTGGCTCAATTTGTTTGTTTTGGAGGAACTTTACATCTTTTGAGAGAGAGAAAGAGTATTGTTCATCGAAAAATTTTAGGGTTATTAGAATCTCTATTTATTAGCCTCTTGAGTGTTTGTGAGGTTTTATTTTGGAGAGATCATTTGTTTTGTTTTGGTGAGGGTTATTATCTCTCATTTGGCACACTGAAATCATCCGTTTGATAGTGGATTTGTTTCTTAGCTCCGGTGATGTAGGCATATTTGGCCGAACTACACACGTGAAATCTTGTGTTCTTGTGTGTGTGTGTGTTCTTGTGTGTGTGTGTGTGTGTGTGTGTGTGTGTGTGTGTGTGTGTGTTTCTTCTCCATTTCTTTCTCGTTTGAATTTATATTGTCTTTGTTTGCATATCGCTTCTGTGGCACAACACAGTACTATACAATCTTTTTTGGGTGTTTGGAGGTGGCCAATCTTTGTCCTTGAGTGTATCTATTATTCTTTTTCTTGCTGTCCAAGAAGCAAACAATAAGTTATGTAAGATTTGAAATTTTCACATAATTTTGTAAAACTTTGTAACAAAATTTTTTAATTTGATTAAGTTTATTAATTAAATTTTGGGGCATTTACCAAAAAAGACCTCAGTACACCATTTATTAAGTTAAAGTACAAATTAGAGAGTGACTTAACAAAAAAGATAAAAAGTTGACAGCTGGTGCTCGCACGGTATAAGTGCGCGCACCATAGAATCTTCCATGCACAATTCCCTCAACTGACGTCACTTCCACGCACCACACGTGCGCGACCACGCGCGACCCATGCGCGCCACGCGCGCGGCTTCCTTTGCAAGCTACTCGCACCGTGCGAACATTATACCGTATCATTTTCAATTTCAAAAAATATTTTTAAACTTTAAACATCCATAACTTTTGATCTACAACTCCATTTTTCGCAAATTTTATACCGTTAGAATCGTGTCGACGAGAGCTACAAAACTAGTACCATTGTTGATATGTTTTGAGAAAAAATAGCTTTCATGTTTTTACATAGATGAATAATAAGTAAAATTTCACTTGATATACATAACATATTAAGTGAAATTTCACTGAATACATGAAAAATATTAAATGAAATTTCATGTTTTCACATACATGAATAATAAGTGAAATTTCACTTGATATACATAAAATGTTAAGTGAAATTTCACTGAATATATGAAAAATATTAAAAGCTCTCTCCAAAAAAATCCTAAGTTCGATTTTTGCAAAGCTCATAAACTAGTTACCAAATGAATTAACATGAAGTTGTGCTTTAAAAAAGGAGAAGCACCAAAATGGGGGCCAAACTAAGCCTTAATGAGGTAGCAATGACTTTATTGCTATTCGTCATTTTTTTTTTAATTTTTTTTTTCTCAAAACATATGAATTTGGCATACATAAATATTAAGTGAAAATTCATTGAACCCGTACATGCCTTCTTCTTGAAAAATTTGAAGTTAAACTTAACATTCGTGTACTCGTTCAGTGAGATTTCACTTAGTAGGTCAAGCGAAAATTCACTCATTATCCCAAAAGTCACTAGAAGTAAATCTCTAGAGTTTAAAATCTAATTTGATACTTACTTTGTTAAAAAGTCGCTTAAGTGTCAATTTAAGTAAAATTTTACTTAATATTCATGTACAAGTTCAGTGAAATTTCACTTAATATTCATATATGCCAAGTGAAATTTCACTTTTTTTTTCTCCTTCATATTAAACAATGCATATTTCGTTTAAAAAAAAAAAATCAAATTTCACAAATCAATTATAAAACATAATTTTTCAACCAAAACGCAAAATTCTTGTAAAATTTCACTAAAACTCTCCTTAAGAACAAAGTGAACATTCGGTTTTTTTTTCCTCACAACATATCACTTTGGCATATGTGAATATTACGTGAAAAATCAATAACTCATACACGAATATTATGTGAAAATTATATTAAGTTCATTTAGAACATGATATGTAAAAATAAGAGTTTTTTTTCTTTTACTCAAAATGTATCAACAATGGTACTAGTTTTGTAGCTCTCGTCGACACGGTTCCAACGATATAAAATTTGTAAGAAACAGAGTTGTAGATCAAAAGTTATGGATGTTTAATTTAAAAAAAATATTTTCAAAATAGATATCATATGGTACAGCCACTCACACAGTGTGAGTGACTGAAACCAATAACACGCGAGGGGGAGATGGTCACATGGGATCTTCTATGGTGCGTGCACTTATACCGTGTGAGCACTGACTTAGATTCTTTTTGTCCTTTTTAGAAAATGGTCAAACCAATTAGAATTTTAAACTTATGAGAGTTACTTGTAAGAATTTTTCAATAATTTTTTATTAAATTTTTTTAAAACAAAATTGACATCGAATTATCTTCTGAACTCAAATAAACTAATATGATAGACATTTTACCAAATATCTAATTAAAAAAAATTGAGGTACCTCGTTCACTAGCCATTTTTGTGTCACATACACAAATTTTAGAATTATACAAATTTTCTAGGACAATTCCTACATTTGCATCAATTACCAATTAATTATATATGTATATGTAGAAATAAATAAATAAATAAATATATATATATATATATATAGGTTGTTTTGTCACGAAGTAGATAGGTAATGGGACCGGGTACGGCCATGGTGGTACACTAGGAATAGTTTAAGGAGAAGTGTTGTACTCCCTCTGACTCCATATTAAGAGTATTTCATTTCATTTTTTGATGTCCTATTTTAAGAGTCTTTTTTGAAAAGTTAAAGTATTTTAATACACATTTTTTAAAATTTTCTTTTATTATATCCAACTCTTCTCACTTTTTTATTTTTTTTATTTTTTTATGTGACACTATTATTTTGAATTTCAAAAAGGGCAATATTGAATAGTTAAAAATCTCACAAAAATCAAAATTATGCCCTTAATAAGTTGAAATAAAAAAAAAAAAAAAAAAAACAAAAAAACTCTAAATATGAGAGCAAGGGAGTAGAAAGGATGAGAGAGACGTAGTTATTGATCTCGAAGAGTGCAAAACCTTACTGTAAGTTTGACCGTCAAGAAAGGAATCAAAAGACGGTAAAACACATGTTCCCTCTTCAACATTTTTCTACCATTATACTATTAAAAGCCACAGTCATGCTCCTCCAAATTTAGCCCCCTCTCTCTTTCATGATAGAGAGAGAAATAGATAATTTTACCTTTTGACCCTAGGAAACGTCCATCTTTAATTAGGGTTCACAAATGGTCTACCCTGCTAAATCATTATTTTAATGAATAATACTATGGTTTTAAAATTTGGAATAATTAGATTTCAGTCTTTTTTTTATTGAAATTTAAAAGTCAATTTATTTTTTTTTTAATTAAAAAAATATCAACACTAACTAAAAAAAATTTAAAAACTCATAAAAAAATCAACTTTTTAATAATACTTATTTTGTATTTTAGTTGACTTCTTATTTTCAACGTTTTGAACTTATACTAAAACGTTTGAAGTCTTGCTGTCAACGTCATAAAGAGTTGCACCCAATCTTTAAACAGGTTGCTCTTTGCGTTTGAAAGAGTAGCTCCCAACGTTTCGAAGGGTTGCTTTCCACCCGTATAAAGAGTACTTGCTCCAAAATATCATGTAAAATTTGATGACTTTTTTATTTTACAAAAAAAATTATATTTTTTCAATTTTGAAAAAAATAGTAGACTGACTTTTAATTTTGACACAAGAAAATGATTGAAATGTAACTATCCCTTAAAATTGTTAGCTCCAATTTTGGTGTCCAAATGCTTTTTCAATTGCACCTATAAATTAGTTTGATGCCATCGACCATTGTCTTAACATGTGCTATAAATGTTAAAATATTTGGAAATTAAATTTAGAATTTAAATTTATAAAGCAAACAAGATAAATTACTCTATTTTACTAGCAACTTTATGGTTCTCAAAATTTTTAAATATTTTAAATGTTGAAAAGTGTTGATAAACATTTTTTTTTGGGTACTACAGTCACTATTACAATATTATTTTAAATTTTTGAAACTTATTTATTTATTTATTTATTTGATCACTTTGTGTAATAGTCTTGCATGAAAACATAAATACCAAAATTTGGGAGAGAGCAAAATTCGAACCCTAGTATGTGCCATGAAGGCTAAGAGATTGCTATCCTAAACTTAAAAATTATTGTATTATTTTTATTTTACTGCCTGCACTTATTGTAAGTCCTATGCATTGTGATGAATGGAAACACCTTGTTTAAAATATTAAAAAGGTTGAATATCTATAGTTATGTACTGACATTTGTTATTGAGTTGAAGCATAATCATAATATATGGGTGGGTGCCACTCATTCATGTATCACAAACTTGTACTTTGTGAATGCCACGTATTTCACTCCTAAATGTGAAAGATATTGCCACGTGTTTGTACCAGTCTCATTCTTCTCACTTTTGAGGTGGTAGTGTTTGGCTCTGCATGTACTCACTCTTCTGTGTTTTTTTATTTTTATTTTTATTTTTATTTTTATGGAGGAGGATATGAGATTCGAATTTCGAACCTATAAATTAGAGGAGATTTATATATGTCAAGCTCTTTGCCACTTAAACTATGTCAAGATCTTTGCCTCGTGATTCTGTCTTTTTATCGTATGGCTACAAAGTGTGAATGAGTTTACTCATCTAATGCATGTTTTTATTTATTTATTTATTTATTTGCTGATTGCCAAGCACACATAGGCGTCACGCACACGCATAAAGGGGCCATAGACCCACAAACCAACAACTCCGCAGGGCAAACTCCCCTAAGAGATGCCTCCAACAGGAATCGAACTCTCCCACCCCAGAGAGAGGGAGAGTCTAGGTACCAACTGGACTACAAGACCTGTGATAATCTAATTCATGTTTAACAGCATGCAGCTATTGAGAAAACTACTAGTTATTTTATAGCAATCCTACATCAACTCTTGTATATCAAGAGTAATATGAATTCTTTAAATTCATCTAATGAATTGTCACACACACACACACACACACACACACACCCCTCTAATTGACAAATTAAGTTATAGCTAGAGGATCCACTTGTTGCAACCAAAAAATAAAAATAAAATTTTTACATATATGTATTATTATTTTGAGGTGAAAAAATAGATTGTGCATGACTAAACTTCATAGTACGAATTAAAATAAAAGTGTAGAAATTGCACTAATACAAATGGAAAACATTCCTGAATATTGTAGGAGTACTCACCTTTCAATTTCAACTTAATTAACACATTTTTCTATCAATATGTGTTAATCAAGAGAAATGTAGATACAGAATCTAATAAACAGATATATATATATATATGTGTGTGCGTATATAATATACACACACATGCATATATATATATATATATATATGTATATATGGATGAGATTATACCTATTATGAAAAAGAAATTGGGAATTGTTAGCATTTTTTGTGGGTTATGGGTCACTCACATAATCTATAACTTGAAGTCCTAGGGCATGTATATATGTGTGTATATATATATGTGTGTATAACACACACATAAACACAACTCTGCACACAATAAGGCAGCCACTCTCTCTCCCTCTCGCTCTCTTTTAGTTACTTTCTCTCTCTAGCCAAATCACACTAGGGCTTGGGATTTAGCGCGTGGATACAAAGGGGGTGTCTCTAGTAGGCATTCTCACGACCCGTTCGAAGTACAAGAGCGTACACGGAAGCACTAAAGAGCAGCAGCTCATGGGTATTATCGTCGGGCTTGTAACAACGCCGCCAAGACGATCCGTGATCGGGTAAATTTCGCAAGGTATGTCCTTTACCCGACCCATATGCTTGGTTGATGCATATTTACATTGGTATCAGAGCCTATATGTTGTAGATTCGCCCGTATTTTGTCCAAAACAAATCTACCATTAAAGCTTGGTGAAGCTTTTAACATAAACTTGATGAAATCGAATTTGAAGTAGGTCTACGTGAAAACTCCAATATAAGTCCGAATTTTTTATATGGTTGTGTCCCATATGGTCTCTAGAGTCCCCCCACATAGTCCCATGCCTTGATTATCTCAAACGAGTGAGATATAGCAAACCCTAGATTCGTTTTTGGGTTAAAAACGAAATTTTTTCATAACTTTGCTCTCTGTTTTCGGAAGATTTACTTGTCTAATCGATCTGTTTTTTGGTATGATCTTGTAGTACTCCGTGAGAGCTTTCCAACGGTATAAAATATGTAAGTTTTCGATGAAAAACGAGTGAGATATGAGCTTGCAAAGTAGGAGGGTTGAGCAGCCCCTAAAACCCAGATTGGTTTTGTTTTGGGGAAGATGAACCAGGGTTTGGCCACGCCCACTCTCGCTGAGGAGAGTAGGGCCCACTCGCCGGCCGGCGTTGGTCCGACAACCATGGGTCCGGAGAGTGGAGGTCCGTTTCTCGGCCCCGATCCTTAATATATATTTTTCATATTTTTATTGGAAAAATATTTAATTATTTAGTAATTAAAACAGTTTCTGTTAATTAAAAAAAATAAGTTTTTTAATGTTTTAAATCTGTTTTAATTGCTTTAAAATTCTGAAAATATATGGAAAATTCAAATTTTATTTTTACTATATTAAGGACACTGTGTGGGACTAGAAATAATTTTGTGATAAGTTATTTCATAGTTTTTGGTATTTTAGAGCATTAAAGATGTGTTTTGTACGTATTTTTAATTGCTTAAAATATCCTAAACAAAATATTAATTTTTTTGTTATTAATATGTAGTGTTTAGTACACTGTAAGGGACTCTAGGATAGCTTTTGTGTAAATTATCATGTATTTTTGTTATTTTAGAGCATATAATTTATATTTTTTAGACATTTATTTAATTGCTTAAAATAGCAAAATGCATTATTAATTTTTGTAATTAATAAGGGATATTAAGGGCACTGTTTTGAGACCATATGAAATTTAGTATGACCCATAGATAATATTTGGTCAATTATCCAAATCATATTAATATTTTAGAGCATATAATTATGTGTTTTTGTACACGTATTAAATTGCTTAAAATATTTTTATTGATTGTTAATTTATGGAATTAACACAATGTATTTTATTACACTATTTTCAATATGAGAAAATTATTTAGTAAACTTTCTCATTTTTTTGGACATATTTTAGAGCATATATTGTGTTATGTACACAATATTAATTGCTTAAAATATAGCAAATAAAGTTGTTAATTCTTGAAATTAATAAATAGTATTTTGTACACTACTTAGGGACTTGAGAAAATTTTTAGTAAATTCTCTAATATTTTTGGTATTTTAGAACATAAAATTTATGCTTATGGGCATCATTTTAATTGCTTAAAATATCCAAAATTGATTATTAATTTTTAAAATTAATATAGAGTGTTTAGAACACCATATTAGACCACTGAAAATCCTTAGAGAACAAATTCCTCAAAAGTTTTGTATTTTTTAGGAATTTAGTTTACTTTTGAGGAATTTAGTTGCTCATAGTTAATTTGTTTAACTAGATCAATTTATTTGTTAAATTGATTCAAAATATTTTTTTGGCTCTAGTAATATTCTGGAAACTTTTATTTATAATGAAAAATTTGTTTTCATTTATTTAAATTTTTCCATGAGGTTTTAAAATTATTGTGTTTAATTTAAAAGCCATATTTAATTAGTTTTTAAATATTTGAGAGGTTTGGAAGGGCAAATTTAATGATTAGTTTATTATTTTTGCATTAGAGGCTCGAATCATTGCACGTTTACTTAATGTTGTTTGTAATTGGATTACCATAAGACCTCTTGTCCTCTTCCTTAAATGGAGAGATGGATGAGTCCATTCATTCTTGTAATAAAAATCGCATAAGTGCTTGTCGTGTGTGATTAATTAATTAATCTGGATTGAATGAATGGACGAATTAAATTGACAATTTATTTTGAGCTTATGCTGTCACGATGTATGTTCTAAGGTTGTTTTTGTATATATGTGAAAAATAAAGCATCCCTATTTTTTTATGACTATAAATGTAAAGTGAGGATGAGAGTTTCTATTTTATGTTTTGGGAAAAGCCCATTTGTAAAGGGATGAATTTCTTTATTTTCACAATATATGCATTAATTACTTTAGCGTGAGCTCTAGGTTGTCAATTTGGGCCCACGCAGGGCTCATGCGCATTCATGTGTGTATGGCACAATTACATTATTATTGTGGATGATGGTAGATAAGTTTAGTATTATCTATGCATGTATGTTTAGAAAAATCAGTTATCAAATTTTTTCTTGAGTTACAAGAGTAAAGTGATGACTACGAGCTTAGCGAATTTTCGATCTTGAAATTGTGATAAGGGAAAATATTTTGATAACTGGATTTTAAAACAAATTTTTCTAGAAAGATGTGCATAATAATAATGTCAACCTCTTGTGCATATTATTGAATGTAGAAATTGGCACTAAAAGTAACATATACGTTTGAATGAGCTAAGATCTCTTGGAGAATTTATCTCAATCAATTATCCAACCAATTGATCCCACATTGGACTTAGGGCCCAATATTGCCAAAGGCCTATAGAATTTAATTCTAGTAAGACAATCACACGCACTCTATTTTGATAAAGTAGCATGTTTGATGATGTAATTGGGGAGTATAAGAACAACCCAATGACCTATGAATGTGGAACCGGCTCTAATTTGTTTTTGGAGCACAACCACTACTAGATTGAAGAATCTGGTAATGAAGTTCGAAGTGAGGAAAAATCCCAAACACTTGATGGCCGAGAATCTAAGGTTGAAATTCGGTATGATTCAAGATCTATTAGGGATTACCTGCACTGGTGAACATCATGTTCAGGCTGTGATATGTTTTCAGTCTGACTCATGGATACACATGAAATAGGTCATAACATAGAACGAGATAATTAAGATTTGTTCTAATTATTCTCGGCATGTTTACCTGGCAGCGGACCGTCATAAGGGAGGTTGTATGCATGACTAGTATTTCCATAAGTCGAAGAATGCGCGAGGCCGATGGGCCCATGTGCACTAAGCAGGCTAAGAGGCAGGGTGGGACTACAATAGGATGGATATTATGTTACATAGTATGTTTTTATTGGACATAGTTATTTATGTAATCATTTCTTAAGAGTTAAAATGTTAACTCTACTTTATCTATTTCTTAAGTTACTGAGTCATTTGTTGATTCTATGACTTGGCATGCTAAACTCAGATACGTAGGACTAGAAAAGGATGACTCAATTAGCTCGTAGTGGCTTGTGAGCTCACTCGCTAAAGTTGACCTGTCCACGTGTGAGTCTTGCCTAGGTGGCAAAGCATACCGAAAGCTTTTTCAAGTAAAGCTATAAGAGATAATCAACCTTTAGAGCTAGTTCACTCACACCTTGGACTTATGTTTGTAAAGGCATGTTATGGTAACTCCATTTTCCTCACCTTGTCATCTCACCGCTACAAAACACTAGATTACATCAAATGTTTTACAGTTGAGGCTGAGAATTAGATTCGAGAAGACTTTTGAGTCATCTCGTACGCCAGTATTTCTCTGATTAGTTCAGAGGAACTATGTTAGTTTCTCTGATTAGTTCAGAGGAACTGTGTTAGTTTCTCTGGTTAGTTCAGAAGAACTGTATGAGGACAAAGGGGTACATATACAACTTTCTGTTTCAAAATTTTTTTCAATAAAATGTTATTGTAGAAGGGAGGAATAGAATACTTCTAGATAAGTCTGGATCATTGACGGCGTATGCTAGCCTTCCAATCTTGGAAGGATGCACTCTTAGCTGCTGCCCTCATATGCAAAATTGTGCCTTTACAACGTGTTTTCCAAGCTTTACAGCCTGTTTGAAAATATTTTCGCAGTATTGCCATTGCTATAAGAATCTTGACCTCTATGAGTTAGAGGAAATTGTAGACAACATACCATCTTTAAGCGAGGGTGGGGAGACAATGTGATTCCACATCCAGTAGTCGCTGAAAATGGTACTAGTCTACAGTCGAGTGGGAGTACACTACTAGACGCTTGCGGAAGTGTGCCAAACAATGGGAGTACACCACTGGATACTCAAGATTCTTAGGTAGCACAGTGTAGTTGACGAGGATGAGTTCTCCGTTGGCGTTTTGAAATCTGCGGGATGTTTTTTCCTGTGCGCATTAGTAGATGATGCTGCGATAACTTCTTATGTAGAAGCGCTTTCTTCATCTGCTAAAGCTGAGTGAATATTTGCTATGAAGGGTGATATGATCTCTATAGACAAAGAATAAGGTCTGTTTGGGAGTCAGTTGATATTCCATCCGAGTGTAAGACTATTGGAAACAAGTGGGTTTTCGAAGTTAGACTCAAGGCGGATGGTTCAGTTGACAAAGATAAAGGCGCACCTCATGTTGAGAGGTCAAACCCAAGAGTGGGTGTAGAGTGTAGACCTTGAAGACAGAATCTCCTTAGTGGTGATATTTTGTTTTCATTCGCCTTATCTCAGTGATTGTTGCATATTTAGTTTTAGAAGTCTTTTCAAATGGATGTTGATACTGCTTTTCTCAATAGAGAGCCAAACGAAGAGATCTACATTGATCAACCTATTGGTTTTACGACTGATGGGAATGAGCCAAAGTGTGGCATCTTAATTAATCTATTTACAACCTCTAGCAATTGTTTAGGCAATGACACTTGAGGTTTCATGATTTGATCGATCTCTTTCGTTGAGATGATTAAAGAAGACTAGTGTGTGTACATTGAGCAGTCCATAAAAGGTGTTCTAATTCTTATATTGTATGACAATAATATCCTTTTTATTTAGATAAAAAGTTATGGGTCAAACTTGGGAGTTAGGATTGTGGGAACCGTTCATAAACCTATTTTGTTCGTCTCTAGAGACTTACATAATAGAAGATTCTTGAATACTCTCGCATACAGTACTCAAAACCCACAGATACCCCAGTTGAGAAGGGAATACCCTTGACCCTAATTCAATGTCCAGAGAATGATAAGGAAGTAAGTGTCCAAGTGCCATAAGCATCCGTAATGGGAAGCCTGACGAATACTACGTTGTATTCTTGTTAAGATATTTGCTATGCGGTTAGTTTAGTTAGTCGTTACAAGAATAACCTTGGTCCAGTTCACTAGAGAGCAGTGAAGATCTTTCTGCGATATGTTCGCATGATTGTGGATCTCACCTTATGGAAGGTAAAGTTTTAGAAGTGATGAAGATGATGCAACGCTCATTCAGCGATTGGGACGAGCGCATGTCCATGTTTGTCTACGCATTCACATTAGTTGATGAGGCATTCGCTTGTTGTAGCAAGAAGCAGACATGCATCACCTTATCCATAATGGTAGCTGAGTATATGGCTTGTTCTGCAGCCGTTCAGGAGGCTGTATGGTTAAAGGGTTCTTACATAGCATAGTTAAAGGTTTCTTACATAGCGTAGGCTTCTTGCCTCAGAGCGATGAAGCAGTGTTGGTCTATTGAGACAGCACGTTAGCTCTAGTTTTTACAAAGGACCATAAGTACCATGGGGAAGTCCAAGTGCATAGAGATCCACCACCACTACATTCGAGATATGGTTGCACAAGGGGAGGTTGTTTTTATAGTACATCACTACTGGTGATATGATGGCTAATCTTTTGGATCAAGCCAATTTCTAGAGATTCATTCTTGTCCCACATTAGTTGTACGGGACTCTGTAGGTTCTGATGTACTTTAACAACATTATTCTTGACATTATTATTACCAGATATTTATTAGTATAATAAAATCAATGGTTTTCCAAATTCATTATTTGTTAGTTGGATGAATGCACATTTTTTCTTTAAAGTGTCACCAGGCTTGAATTGACCTGCTCACACTGGTGATTCACCTTGGCGCCAAGATAGCAAAGTTGGACATGTGTGTCCATAGCGCTTAGATGGCGAGCAAGATGAGACATGTGTGTTCATGGCGCTTGGATAGCTAGCTAGGATATGTGTGTCTATAGCACTAGGAAAGCGAACTAGAACATTTATATCTACGCGGTATAAGAACAGCGAGCTAGATATAAACCTTGATATCCTTATATGTCGCCTTAGCTTAGAGCTAAGATGAGACCTAAGCTTGGTGTTTGGTCGAACATAGAGAGCGCCTACTGCTCTATGTATCCTGTTTATAGCCGAATATGAGTTTTCAGACAGACGCTGGTTGTAGTGACTGTGCTGAAAATGTCAGGTTAGACGTTTATGTAACGTCTAGACTAAAATTTCTATGGCGTTACTTTTACCACGAAGTGACATGCACATTTATATGGAAGAACGCCATAACATACATATTATACTGTATGTGCTATTTTGCGTTCGTTTGTGGAGCAATGGATTAATCCATATTTCATTGCTGTGTGAGCCACGTAGTCTCCCTGTAATGGGGATTCTACACAAGTTACCTTATGACCTGAGACCATGTCATGAAGAGGACGCTTGATGACGTTACTTTAGCGTACCATCCTGGGACGAAGAGACAAATACCGTCCTATGGGGCACGTCTAGGAAAGCGGTCGAGTTAGTTGGATTGACATTGGTAGGCATGGAAGACTCTTTGATAACACACCATATTTTGTGACTCATTAGCTGGCCAGCGACAATCGTATACGTACTGAGTGTCATGGGTACATTACATATTTGGGGGTGTAGCACTGCTTTCTGAGGGATTAAGAGTGCTAGATCCGGTGTGGTTGAATCTGTCTGGGTAAATACACGAGAAGCGTCCGAGTGATGCGTTTTGCTAGTTATGTGATTGACTTAGCACCTCAGCTCCTGTCGCTGTACGTTTTTTTCGTGAGGTCGCACGTTCTATTTCCCGTATGAGGAGAAGATGAAAGTTGGAATCTGAGAGATTTTGTTTTAGTACAAAGCCCTATGTGGGTGAGTGGGAGATGTTAGCATTTTTTGTGGGTTATGGGTCACCCATATAATCTATAACTTGGAGTCTTAGGGCATGTATATGTGTGTGTATATATATATGTGTGTATAACACACATAAACACAACTCTGCATACAATAAGGCAGCCACCCTCTCTCCCTCTCTCTCTCTCTCTCTCTCTCTTTCTTTTTTAGTTACTTTCTCTCTCTAGCCAAATCACAATAGGGCTTGGGATTTAGTGCGTGGATACAAAGGGGGTGTCTCTAGTAGGCATTCTCACGACCCGTTCGAAGCACAAGAGCGTACACGAAATCACTAAAGAGCAGCAGCTCGTGGGTTTTATCGCCGGGCTTGTAACAACGCCGCCAAGACAATCCGTGATCGGGTAAATTCCGCAAGGTATGTCCTTTACCCGACCCATATGCTTGGTTGATGCATATTTACAGGAATTGAAAGAGTGCCCTCTTTCTCTTTGTCTTAGCTTTTTTAAGAGTAGGGGAAGAGGTAGCTCTTAATTATGGCGACGAAATAATTTTATCGCAAAATACATAAAATGGTTTGCTTGTATGCCAATTCATTTTCATCATATACAATGGCTGTAACAACCTGCATTTCATTTATATTTTAATCTGTATTTCCATATTTGATCTGTATTCCCGGTGTCAATTTTAATTTCAATTCTCATATTTTGAACCTTATTACTTGTTTGATTTCTCATCACATTTCTTTTGGGATCAAATTGTAATTTTTGTAAACTTAGTATACCTGGGTTGGATTCTTAAATTTGTATTTCAAAACGGTGGAAATATTTTTCTTTTGACTCAAACTGCATTTTTTATAAAACCAAAAAATCATTCCTTACATTAAAATGAATTTTTTGTATTTTTGTGGTAAGCATCGCGCCGCGAAAATACCAGTTTACGTTCAAAACTGTCCGCGCCGTGTTGGGATTCCACAGATTTTGGAATCGACGTAAAGCAAGACATGACATTTGGTTTACTTTCTATCTATGGCAAGTGATCATTGGATATGTTTTGTTTGGCTATGTCTAATTTGTGTGTGTTAATGTTGTGCCTTAAGCTCTATTTCCCAAACACCTCTATCTTGACCCCTATACACCTACACTTGACCCTTAGATCAATTGTAGAGTTAAAACAATCTGCATATATATGATTGATATACGTATATGTGCTGTGTATTCTACATATTAGAAATTAAGAAACTAAATTCATTTTGTTGAGTGTTGATGGTGGTTCTTGGCCACCAAGTATTAGATTATATATATATACACTCACGTACTCTCTCAATCACACACATTTTAGGTTTACAAACAAAGGAAATACAGAGAGAAAAGAGAGTGCAGAGAGTTCATATTTGCAGAATTTCTAGAGAAAGAGAACTCAATCCCCATAGCCAAAGCTTGGGTTTGAATTTCTTAGCTTGCTTTTCTTTTTCAACCATTCTTCAATCCTTACCATCAGTGAGTATTACTAACTCACTATGAATATAATTCATACTTGCTTACTACTTTTATGTGTGTGATTGTAAACCCACCATTGATGAATTACGTATAAACCCCATAGCTTGAAAACATGGATTTTTCAACCTTAACCAAGACGAGTTTATAGAGATGATTATGAAGATTATAGTTCATAGAAGCTACTGTTGAAATATTAGAATCAAATTTGTTCACATGATAAAGTATATTAAGAATTAAGTTTTAACATCTTTTAGTTTTTCATAAAATTCGAGAGCTACAATTTGATTCATGTAAAATTGATTGTAGATTCTTAGTCTTTGCGGAAAAAACGAAGAGTTCTACACATTACATGCCATGTTTGCTGTTATTTTGCAAAATGGGTCAAAAGACCCCCTTAAATTGAAAACATGAGAGTTTCAGCGAAGAAAATGAAGCCACTGCATGAACTCACGCGCGCGATCGCGCGAGCGGCCCGCGCGCGCGATCCTTGTGTTTTCTGGCAGTTAGAAAAATTTCTAAAGAAAAATAAAAAATGGGTATATCGCGCGACCGACCTGACAACTTTTACTTTTTTTTTTTGTTTTCTGCTAAAGGACTGTTTGGAATAACTTTTAAAGGATGTTAAGGTGCGGTTTGGAAATTTTACTAAATCAGAATACTGTTTACTATGTTTGGATTATTAAAGCGATAAACTATGACTTAATACGCACGTTGTTCCTATTTCAAGTTGTTTACACATTCTGTATAAAGTTCATGACATTCATGTGGAGTCAGTTGTACATACATGGTGAGTGTTGGTCAGTGTGGAAAAGAGTATGTGGTTGAGATTGGATTGTGGACACTCCCTGAAAATTGTGTACCAAAGTGTGATGTTTTGAGATTGCGGCTAGAGTATCTTTGAAATGCGACGATGACAAAACTGGACACTCCCTAGCGCCCATGATAGGGCTAAAGTGTGTGACGCTGAACTTGGACATTCCCTAGCACCCATGGTAGTGCTAAAGTATGGCCTACGGACACTCCCTGGTACCCGAGTCTGGATACTGCATGATGTTTCTCCGGTATTTGCGAGGCAGATTAGGTACTAAAGTGTGAGGCATTGGACACTCCCTGGTACCCCGTACTAAAGTGTGAGGCAAACTGGACACTCCCTGGTACCCCTGTGCTAAAGTGTGGTCATCTTAGTATTTCAAAGATACTGGTGTGAGAGAGTTGGGTGTGGTGTTGTCGAGAGAAAAGAGTTGGTAAGATGAGAATGTTTGCACTGGTCTCATACAGGGTCACATGTCTTATGAATTGGAGATTTTTGATATTATCCTTACTGCTTTATAAATTGAGTTCATTTCTATGGTTAATCTGTTGATTTATGGAACCTTTAAATGGAAAATTGTAAATGAGTATGTGTTACATTCGAGAATATGTTTTTAATACTCACCAGCTTCTTGAAGCTGACGACGTTAATGTGTCTTGGACATTTGTGTCTAGACTTTTCAGGTTTTGATCGGGCTGAACAATATGACTATGCGAAGAATGACCACCCGAAGAGGAAGTTATGATTATATGTTTTAAGTTATGAACTGTTATTGTAATAAGGATGACTGTAATAGATAGATATTATTTTATTTCAAGGTGGAGTGTGCCTTAATTAATCCCGTGCTGTAATATTTACTAAGTTAGAAAAGTTTTATAAGCCTTGATTGCTCTACTCTAATTTATGGTTTTATGTTGTTCGACGTTTGGGACGGAATCGACCCTTCAAACTGTCGCGAGTTATGGGTCCATAAAAGAAATTAAACGCTTTCCATATTTATGCTATGACAGGGCGTGACAATGGCGACGAAATAATTTTGTCACCAAATATATAAAAACGATTTGCTTGTATTAGCGACGAAAAAATTTCGTCATCAATTCATTTTCATCATATGCAATAACAACGAAATAATTTTTGTCGCCAAATATATATATTCTTGTAAATATAACTATTTGAATATACTATAATCTTGTTCGTTCCTGTTTATCGTAATAATTTTCAAAACCAAAAGAGACAATCATATTAAACATAAAACGTCTTAATGTTTTTGAGTAATTTCATTAAGCAACAAGAATTAATATCGTTAATTGTTCACGTACCCAACAAAAAACTAAAGATTAACAAAAGTATTAGAACATTGTTCACTACATAACAAATTGTTAGACTACATAACAAAAGTAATAATATGTGTCCGACTATATACCGATCCACCATATCCACATCATTGTTCACTACATAACAAATAGTAACAAGATAAGGCCGACTATCCACCGATCCACCATATCCACACCCAATCTGCATTAAACCAATGGAAAACATTAGGATCTTTAAGTTAGTGAACGAACATCAAATTTGCGAGATATAAAGTAATTTTATGTTGAGTTTTCAGCCATCAAAGATGAAACATTAATGGAGTATTGTGATGATGTTGATGAATTAATGCTAACTGATGAAGATACTAATTTAAATGATTGATAATGTACTTTGAAGTGTGAGTTAAGTTTCATGTCTTTCGGATCGACGATTTATCGTTTCACACCCCCCCACCCCAAACCCCCAAAACAAAGCTTTTTCAAGCCTAAGTATGTCAAAACTGATTTTTTTTTGCGTTATCTGATAACCGAAAGTCCGTTTTGTATTCTGTTTGTTCCCACAAGTTTCTTTGTCGTATTTGAGGTGTGAGTTAAGTTTCATGTCCATAGGATTGACGGTTTACCGTTTCACCCTCCAAACCTCAAAAACATCGCTTTTTCAAGCTTAAGGATGTCAAAACTTATTTTTTTTTTTTGCGTTTTTTCGTTTGTTCCCACAAGTTTCTTATGTCGTGTTTGAGGTGTGGGTTAAGTTGATGTCCTTCGGATCGAAGATTTACCGTTTCACCCCCCCAAACCCCAAAAACATAACTTTTTCAAGCCTAAGTATGTCAAAACTTATTTTTTTTTGCGTTATGTGATAATCGGAAGTCTGTTTTTCTTTCCGTGTATTCCCACAACTTGCTTTTGTTGTGTTTGAGGTGCGAGTTAAGTTTCATGTACTTCGGATCGACGGTTTACCATTTCACCCCCCCCCCCCCCCCCCCCCCCCCCCTTCCTCCAAACCCCAAAACATAGCGTTTTCAAGCCTAGGTATGTCAAAACCTAGTTTTTTTTTTTTTTTTTTTCGTGTTATGTAATAACCGAAAGTCTGTTATGCATTCAGTTTGTTCCCACAAGTTTCTTTTGTTGTGTTTGAGTTGCGAGTTAAGTTTCCATGTCCTTCGGATCAACGGTTTACCGTTTCACACCCCACACCCCAAACCCCCAAAATATGTTATGTAGTAACCGGAAGTTCGTTTTGCTTTCCGTGTGTTCCTACAAGTTTCTTCTTTCGTGTTTGGAGTACGAGTTAAGTTTCATGTCCTTCGGATCGACGGTTTACTGTTTCACCCCCCCCCCCCCCCCCCAAACCCCCAAAACATAGCCTTTTCAAGCCTAAATATGTCAAAACGCGTTATGTAGTAACCGAAAGTCCGTTTTGCTTTCTATGTGTTCCCATAAGTTTCTTCTGTCGTGTTTGAGGTGTGTGTTAAGTTTCATGTCCTAAAATTAAAAACTCCCATGAAGAATAGGGTTGGGGAACACAAAAAGTTAGCATAGAACTTGACTCAATTTAATATAGATATGTGTAAGTGAGAAATAAATGAACAAAAAATGAATTTATATTAGATGTAATTGAGAAATGAATGAAAAAGAAAAAAAAAAAAAGAGAAAATGTCACATGGAAAAAAGAAAATCATATAAAATGTCAAATGGCGGCATGAGAAGAAGTGTCATGACCCATCCCGCTACGGGTGGAAATAGGACACGTGACACGCCACCAAAGCTTATCCAATTCATTAAAAGTGAACGCATCAGAAAAGAAACATAAAAAACTCTTCAAAGCAAAGTTAATTTGAAAGGTATTGAACTATGGGTCCGTAAAATCCGTAATTATATTTCAAAATAAGAATATATTAGTTAATAGGAACCCCGAAGGCATCCTAAGAACCAATTAGAACCTTTAAATTTTTTTTGAAAAGGGTAGCTAAGAGCAGACATGCAGCCGGTACTTCAACTGGTTGAACTGCCCCGTTTGACATATCGAATGGGACCTGGGCAAAATCCTTCCTAGCTTGTTGGATTTTGCCTAAGTCCCACTCAACCGATTCGAATCAATACTTCCACAAATACATGAAAGACGTTGTAAAACATTCCCACAACACAAATTTGAGAAGTTAAACATGCAAAGATAAACTCACAAGTTGGGATATGATTCAAACATAATCAAAAGAGATTTACTACGTATTACAACCTTACGTATCCGTTTCGAGGTTTCCAAGTTAAAACATGATTCTAACTTCTACAGTTCGGTTAACCGAACAAACCGAACCGAATTTTCAATTTCAGTTCGATTATTTCAGTTCGGTTGAAAACCGAACCGAATTCAAAATTTCAGTTCAGTTATCAGTTTCCTATAGGCAAACCGAACCGAACCGAAAAACCGAAAATTTATTTTTTATTTTTATTTTCTATATTATTAATATACTTATACATAACAAAAGATAATAAAATATAAGTATTTTTACAATTGAAAACAAAGAAAAGCATTCTTTCTTTGCAATATGAAAGAAAAAGAAAAAAAAACATAAAAAGTTGTGAAAAATGAAGAAAATTTAAAATAAAAATTGGGTTTTATACAATTCGGTTAACCGAATAACCAAACCGAACCGAATTTGTAATTCGGTTAACCGAACCGAACCAACCGAATTAAATTTCAGTCAGTTGACAGTTAATACTCCTCCAAACCGAACCGAACTCAAACCGAACTGAATAGTGCCAAACCGAACCGAACTGACCGAATGCCCACCCCTATTTATAATACAAGGTGAACTACAAAACTATATGCATAAGAGCTTAGGTGTGGATGCCCCTACGGCCTCACTCCTCGAGTTTCTTCTTTCTTTCTTCTTCTCACCTGCATTAGAGTAAATCTTCACTGCTCAGCTATATGCTGAGTGTACAATTCTAACAAATGCATATATGACAATTCATACTTCAATATCATCAAAACTCATCTAATAGTCTCTAGGGAGAGAGATATGCATTCATCCGGTATACCGGCAAGTCCTAAGTCTTAAACCGTGATGCCAATGGCAAATCCAAAGTCTATCAACCATTGCATCCAACTATTCTGGCAGGACCGGTTACCAAACCAATTAACCAAGTAGCCGTCACTACTAAAATTCTCAAATATCGAGAAGCTTACCCTAACATGAAATTGTATAAAACTCTCTTTTGACTCACATAATCATCTAATATGCTCACATAATCACATAAACATGCTTTTCATACGTATTCGTGAGTAAAATTAACGGGCCTAAATTAACACATGAGTTTTGCCCGGATCAACATATCACTCTTGCTATTCAAAGCATCCCAAATTTCCTATATAACATAAGTTAAGAATTCATACCTTAAGCTATGCACCTATAATTTTGAGGGAAGTACAAGGAGTTCAAATCTACGTTTAATATCCGATTACAAGTGAAACCTACGAGTTTTGATTCATTTTGTTTAAGAAAACACAAAATTAAGATTTTCAAAAAGTGTGCCAAACAAGGCCTAATTCATACCAAACATAGCCCTTACCTCAAGGATTCCGAAAATTTAACTTTAGTTGAAATCTGACGAACGGAAGTTCGTCGTTTGGTTTTGTGAAGATCGAAGAACCAAAATCTCTATTTTCCCCCTTTGGCTCTCAATTTAGGTTTTAAAGATATTATGAAAATATCTTTGTCATAGCATGGTCCCACAATAGCGGAACCGAAGCCCGTGGCATGCCACCAAGGCTAAATTAATTCAATAACGTTCCCAAATGAATTAGGTTAAGAACACGCAGCGGAAAATAAAACAAACCATTTTAAAACTAGCAATCCAGTCGACTAATCAAAGGTCCGGTCGATTGGAAATGCAAGATACAGAGAGCTCAAAAACTTTGCAGCCAGTCCAGTCGACTGCTCCCCAAGTCCAGTCGACAGGGGTGAAAAATTTTCAGTCGACTGTGCCATCCGGTCGACGGAAGTCCAGTCCAAGTATAAAGATTTGATTCTGAAACACAAACCTGTCGACTGTGTCGAGGGACCTGGCCAACTATTTTTTCACAAAAAGATGCAATGAATTGCTCAACAAAAGGATCCAGTCGACTATTTTCATAAAACAATCGACTGGTTTCATTACAGCAGCACATTCTGCATAATTCCAAGTTTAAAAGTTTTCTGAATTCAACCAGGGACCAAACACACACTCCAAACTCATGCCAAAGTGATCCCTGGATTATAACATTACCAAAACATAATTACAAAAGATTACTAACTATTACAACATCAAGAATTTATTCTAAGTTTCCAAGTTAAACATAGATTGAAGGTTATAACATATGTATTACAACAACTCCATTTCAAAACTAAGGGTGAACATACTCCTTCGCCTTCTAATTGAATTCCCAACACCCTGTGATCACTTTCCCGATTCCTCGCCAGCATTAACATCTGAAATGGTTATTTGAATAACCACACATTCGATTTGTTTAAGCTAACGCTTAGTGAATAAAGCAACAATGCACATGAATGATAAACATGCTCGCATTCATACCCTCTATATTTCATACTAGTCTCAGGAGTCTCATGTGTACGTTCCACACTTCTAGTCTGCGACTCCTCGCCAAGAAGTCCACGCGACTAGGTAAGAACCACGTTTCTTTTCTTCAAACGTGCGACCTTATGCCTGTAATGGCTCCACAAAATGGCTTGGTACCACGTGCTATTTTGACCCAAATAACAACTAAACATGCTCAAATACATTTCAACGTGCTTTCGACATAACTAGAATATGTCACCGTGCAATTGGGCCTACTTATCAATATAGTTTCCCAATATGAACTAAACAACATATATCTATGAATAAACACATGCTTTTCATACAAAATATGAATGCATGTCAAGAAATCATTTCAAAACACATAGTTGAATTACTTACCTCCGATTAATACTCCTAAAATTCATTCTAAAGAAAACCCGAGCATAAAGATCGTGCAGAAGTCCGTCTAGTAAAATCCCTATCGATCAAGAGTCCAATTATCAAATTTTTTAGGCAAATTCTGGAAAATAAATTTTTGGAAAACTTTTCCAAAAAAGACCTAACAGATATCAAAATGACGGCTATACCTCGAAGAGTTCAGATATGAAATTTAGAAGAAAACAAATAGACAGAAGTCCGTCGATTGTCGTCGTGAAGCTCAAATAACCAAAATCTCTCTTTTTCTCCCTTTTGATTTAGGTTTAGAAAACTTTATAAAAATATCTAAGTCACCTCTATCTATATATAGGCAGAACTCTCGAAAATTGTGTTTACCTCCCCGTGAGTTCTCAAAACTCCTAATTATTCTCCGAAACTTCGTACTTGCCTAATTTATTGCTTCACGAGTGAAAACTAACAATTATAAAAGTTTTCGCCTAAGATCCGTTTGGTTGCTAAAGCGCGATTTCACATGATTTTACAAAATTACTAATTAGCCTACCAATTATGTAGCGTGTTAATTCGTCCTCACTAGGATTAACCACAGAAATATATTCTAAACCAGATAATAATATAGACAGTGAAATTCAGAGGTAAACATTTATTTTCAGATAAACATTTAGGGTATTCCACAATGACCATCTCAATCTCGGAGAGACGTCACAATATCAAAACAATCTTCTACATAGTCTCAGAGGGTTGTCTAACATAGACACCCAATTCAACTTGCGAGTCACAACTCACTCACACATTTTTCACAAATGCACATCACATTACATTATCATGCATGACAAATGTAATGAAATATGACAAACACTCACATGGGTGATATAATCTTGAACTTTTCTATATATAGGCACAAATTTAAAAAAAAATTGTTTAACTCCCCACGAATTCTCTAATCTTCTGATTATCTCTCAAAACGTCTAAGTTATCACTTGAAAATCTCTAAATCATAAAAGTTTTTGCCTAAGTTCTGTTTGTCTTCGTAATTACGTTCCGAAAACTATTTCCGTGACATTTCTAGATAACCTGCCTTTTATGCAACGTGTTATATACGTTTGCACTACAACGTTCAAAATGATCCTATACAAGATCAAAAATGTTAGAAAACTTACAATACATGCATATTTACTATTCATAATACTAGATAAAGTCAAATAACATTTAATTCACATAACTGTTATCTAATCATCTCAATGCCTCACGATTGCCAAATTCTTATGTCTTCAATTGACACCCACCATTGAGCCATGGTCAACCTCATTCACAATTATTAAATCACGTTAATAATTCTCAAAAACAGTTATGCATTTTAAAGTAAATTGATTTTTCGGGATGGATGTGACAACTTATCCCTCCAAAAAGAAAGTTTATCCCCAAACTTATACCTTATAACTCAAACAAGTACGGGTATTCCTTCTTCATTTCCTCCTTACTTTCCCATGTAGCCTCCTCGACCATGTGACTACGCCACAACATTTTCATCATTGGAATCGTCTTCATTTTCAACACTTGTTCTTTTCGATCCAAGACTTCTATCGGATGCTCTACATAAATCAAGTCCTCCTAGATCTGTAATGGTTCTGGTATGATAATCTTACTCATCTTTGTCATACACCGTCTCAACATCGACACATGAATACATTGTGTACGTACTCTAGCTCGGATGATAAGGCTAGTCAAAAAGCCACTAGTCCTACCTTCTCTAGGATCTCAAATGGTCCTACGAATCTCAGGCTAAGTTTTCCCCGTTTCCCAAATTGTACAATGCCTTTTGAAGGCGATACTCTCAAGTACACAAAGTCTCCTACTTCGAATGTAATCGATCATCTTTTAGAGTTAGCATAACTCTTATAATAATTCTGAGCTACCTTAGGTTGCTCCTGAATTAGCTTTACCTTTTCTATAGTCAACTGCACTATCTCAGGTCCTAATAACCTTCTTTTCCCAACCTCGGTCCAACAAGCCCTTGAATGACACTTACGTCGATACAAAGCTTCATACGATGCCATACCAATATTTGACTGAAAATGATTATTGTAGGCGAATTTGACTAATGGTATGTACTTATCCTATTCACTTCCAAAGTCTAGAATGCACAACCTAAGCATGTCCTCTAACGTCTGAATCATTCTTTTGGACTGTCCGTCGATTTGAGAATGAAAGGCAGTGCTGAAACTCAACTTGGTACCCATAGTCTTTTGCAAACTTTTTTAAAACTTTGATGTAAAACTACTATCACGATCTGATACGAAACCCCGTGTAGTCTCGCAATATATCTCTTTCACATATAACTCCGCTACCCTAGATGGCTTAGTCGTCTTGATTGGTAGAAAATGAGCTAACTTCATCAATTTTTCAACTATGACCCAACTTTTATCGTTCTTGTCAGGCTATCGTGGAGATCCGGAAACAAAATCCATCGTGATCTCATCCCATTTCCACTTTGACACAGGTAATGGTTGTAATAATCCCACGGGTACTTATTTTTCATTTTCACTTGTTGGCACACTGAACATTCTAAAACATACTTGGCAACTTTCCGCTTCATGCCTCTCCACCAAAAGTTCTCGCGTAAGTTCCGGTACATCTTGTTACTTCCCGGATGGACTAAATATTTAGTACTATGTGCCTCCTTTAGAATTCTCTTTTTCAAGTCTTTCGAATTCGGCACACACAATCGATTTCCAAGCATCAACACTTCTTGTTATAAGATAAATCCGAGTCATCTTTCCAAAGTATCTCATCTCTCATTTTGTACAAGTAATAGACGTTGAATTGTTCCATCTTGATCTCATCAATAATGTCTGAGTGAGCTATGATTGCTATCATCAAGTCACCATTCGTCTTTGGAATTACATCTAACTCCAAACGTTCTATCTCCTTGACCAATTCCTTTTTCTTGGTTAGCTCGTCGACTAAGTTCCCTGTCGTCTTTTGGCTTAAAGCGTCGACCACAACATTCACTTTCCTCGGATGATACTATATTGAAAGATAGTAATCCTTCATCACCTCTAACCATATTCTATGTCTCATATTTAAATCTCATTGTATGAATAAGCATTTCAAGCTCTTGTGGTCTGTGAAGATCTCACACTTCTCACCGTACAAGTAGTTCCTCCAAATCTTCAAAGCATAAATCACCGCGACCAATTCAAGATTGTGACTCAGATAATTTATCTCGTGAGGTTTCAATTATCTTGAAGCGTAGGCAACCACCTTGCCACTTTTCATAAGCACACACCCTAAACCCCGATAAGAAGCATCACTATAAAATACAAAGCCCTTGGTTCTCGACGGTATTATCAAGATAGGTGCTCTCGTCAAACGCGACTTCAACTCTTAAAAACTATCTTCACATTCTGAACTCCACTCAAAACTAATACCCTTCCTCATCAACGTTGTCATAGGTTATGAAATCTTTGAGAAATTCTTAATGAAACAGAGGTCGGTAGTATCTAGCTAATCCTAAAAAACTTCAAATTTCTGATATTGATGTTGGTCTCTGCCAATTAGATACAGCTTCTACCTTGTCAGGATCAACTGAAATGCCATCCTTGTCAATCCATGACCAAGAAAAGCAATCCTAGGTAACCAAAACTCACACCTTTTCAATTTTTTTTCTCGTAGTCATTGAAGTATAAGTCTAAAATGTTTCTCGTGTTCTACCATACTCGACGAATAGATAAGAATGACATCTATGAACATGATCACAAAATAATCTAAGTAGTCCTTGAAGACTCAGTTCATAAGATCTATGAACGCGACTGGTGCATTGGTAACCCCAAATGGCATGACTAGGAACTCATAGTATTCGTAGCGCATTCTGAACGTTGTTGTCTACGTCTTCAACATTTACCTTCAACTGATGTTAACCTGATCTCAAATCTATTTTGGAAAACACTTGTTCTCCACTAAGATGATCGAATAGATCATCGATTTGGGCAACGGATACTTATTTTTGATCGTCAACTTGTTCAATTCCCTGTAGTCGACACATATACACATTGTCCCATCTTTTTTGATCTTCACAAATAAGAGTAGAGCTCCCCATAGTGATATACTAGGTCTAATAAATCCTTTATCGAGTAGTTCTTGTAGTTGGATTTTTAATTCTTTCAATTCTACGTGTGCCATTCGATACGGTGCATTCAATATGGGTCTTGACTCTGGCATTATCTCAATGGTGAACTCAATCTCCCTCTTAATAAGAACATTTGGCAGATCATCAAGAAACACATTTGGATGCTCTCATACCATTGGAATGTCTTCTACCTTCAATTCAGTCGCCATCATATCAATCACTGAGCATAGAAACCCCTGACATTCCTTTCTCAACAACTTACCCGCTCGAATAGCTGAAATCAAATACTATGGCGGTGTAACTCCATTCTCTTGAAAACAAAAGTTTTAGTGAACCGGTGATCAAAAAATAACTTCTTTCTGTTCATAATCTATCGTGGCTTGGTTAAGAGATAACCAATCCATTCCCAATATCCCATCAAAGTGGTTCACGACTAATGGTATAAGGTCTACGGTCATCAACTTCTCACCAAGTTTGATCTCACAGTTCTTGTATATCGTAGACGTTACTATCGACTTACTAAGAGGTAATCAATGGATAATTCGTATCCTAGTGGGACAGACTTAGCATTCAAATGTTCAAAAAAAATGATGAAACACAAATGAATGAGCAGATCCCAAATCAACAAGCATGCGTGCTGGATGTGAATATATAGGCACTATACCTGAGACCTCTATATCTGTAGCAGCCATATCTCTGGGATTTAACTGAAATGACTTTCCTTGTTGTTGCTTTATCCCTTGTCTCCTATCGCTGAACTATCTAGGTTTCGAACCACTAGAAGTGATAGAACTAGCCCCTTGTTGTGGACGCTTCCTCGAACATTCCTTGGATTGATGCCCGAACATCCCATAATCATAACACTTGCCTTTTAAATAAGGTATATAATTAGAACTACCCACTCCTTGGTTCTTATTTTGGGGGTTGGTCATGAAACATCGACCTGTGTGTGGTTGATTACAAAGTGAACATAATTGTATACTACTCGTCGATCTCCCTTATCCACTGAAACTAGAACCAGAGCTTCTCGCGAAAGGACGCTTAAAAGATCCGCTCTAGTTTCGGTCACCACCCTCATTATTTTTCTTTCCCTGTTGAATTTGTCTCGACCTTTCCATTCCTCCTTCTTCCACGAGTATTATTTGTTGCACTGCTCCAACGGTAGGATGTTCATATGTTTTTACCCTCAAGCAAATGTTCTCCCTCAAACCTTCTTAATATTTCTTTGCTCTATCTTCTTTCATCGGTACAGAACCCTTTTCGAACCTCAATAACGCATTCTATTTCGATGTATACTCGGTCATTGTCATATCTCCCTATTGGAGAGTATCAAACTCCCTCTTCTTTGCTTTGTGCGCGACCCTTGGAAAGAATTGATGATTGAACTCCACCTTGAATCATCCCCAAGATATCAGTGCTCCTTGGTCCGAAATATTTACCCACCAATTCTGTGCTTCACCCTTGAGCACATCACTGGCGTTCCCGATTTTCTGTGTATCGAACATCGAAAGGGATCTGAAAATCCTCTTCATTTCCATTACCCAATGCTGTGCTAGTGTTGTATCAGGCTTCCCATGAAACTCCATCAGTTCCTTCCTGGTAAATTATTCCAACATGAATCGTTCATCCGTGATCTCAGGTGCAGGTACAACAACTATTGGTGCTTCCTCAAATGGAGGTATCGAAGGTAGTCATTTAAATATTGTTCTTACCAAGTTTCCAATCATATCTGACAACTAGTCTATAAGTGCATGTGGTGATTGATCTTGGTCACTGTCCATAGTTTCACAACCCTATCAATCTCAATGCATAAATACTATGCATGGATGACAATAAATGTGATTAACACTCTGCTCGTCGTCGAATGTTTCCAAAGTTTTGTTACCTATAGCCCTGATACAAATAAATGTCATAACTCATCCCTTTACGGGCAGAAATAGGACACGTAGCATGCCACCGAGGCTTATCCAAATCATTAAAAGTGAACTTTACGGAAAAGAAACTTTTCAAAGCAAGGTTCAGTTGAAAGACATTGAACTATGGGTTCGTAAAATTCGTATAAAATCAAAAAGTTAATTATATTTCAAAATAAGAATATATTAGTTAATAGGGACCCCAAAGGCATCCTATGAACTAATTAAAAACTTTAAACAAATTTTGAAAAGGGTAGCTAAGAGTAGACATACAGCCGGTACTTCGACCAATCGAACTGCCCCATTTGACTTGGGCGCTAGAATCCTTCCTAGCTTGTTGGATTTTGCCTAAGTCTCACTTAACCGATTCGAATCAACACTTCCACGATACATGAAAGACGTTGTAAAACATTCCCACAACAAAAATTTGATAAATTAAACATCCAAACATAAACTCACAAGTTCGGATACGATCCAAACATAATCAAAAGAGATTTACTACGTATTACAACCTTATGTATCCGTTTCGAGGTTTCCAAGTTAAAAACATATTACAACGATTCAAATACTACAAGTATTCTGAGATTGTAAACATAGTCCCACCTCTTTTATAGTTAATTTACAATACGAGGTGAACTACAAAACTATATGCATAAGAGCTTAGGTGCGGATGTCCCCACGACCTCACTCATCACGTTTCATCTTTCCTTGCTTTCTCCCATCTGCAATGGAATAAATCTCCACTACTCAGCTATATGATGAGTGTACAATTCTAACAAATGCATATATGGCAAGTCCAAAGTCTATTAACCATTGCATCCAAGTGCTCTGGCAGGGCCGGTTCCCAAACCAAGCAAGCAACCATCGCTACTAAAATTTTCAAATATCGAGAGCTTACCCCAGCATGAAATTGTATAAAATTCCAATTTGACCCACATAATCATCTAGCATATTCACTTAATCACATAAACATGCTTTTCATACGTATTTATGAGTAAAATTAACAGGCCTAAATTAACACATAAGTTTTGCCCGGATCATTATATCACTCTTGATATTCAAAGCATCCCAAATTGAGTAGTGCTATACACACACAATTTTTGTCATACTTCTTGACACAAAGTGTCATCCAGCCATTGCTTGGCGTGGGCCCCACCACCAAACACATCTTGGCCATTGATTTTCAATGGCCGATATGCATTTGGCGGTGGGGCCCGCACCAATCAATGGTCCGATGACATTTTGTGTCAAAATGTGTGCCAAACATTTCCCTCCCAAATTTCCTATATAACATAAATTAGAATTCATACCTTAAGCTACACTCCTATAATTTTGAGAGAAGTTCAAGGAGTCCAAATCGATGTCGAATATCCGATTACAAGTGAAACCTACGAGTTTTCATACATTTTTTTTTTAAGAAAACACAACATTAGGATTTTCAAAAAAGTGTGTCAAACAAGGCCTAATTCATACCAAACGTAGCTCTTACCTCGAGGATTCTGAAAATATAATTTTAGTTAAAATCTGACGGACGGAAGCTTGTCGTTTGGTTTCGTGAAGATCGAAGAACTAAAATCTCTCTTTTCCCCTTTTAGCTCTTAATTTAGGTTTTGAAGATATTATGAAAATATCTTGAACTTTTCTATATATATATATGCACGACTTTCAAAAATTATGTTTAACTCCTCATGAGTTCTTTAATCTTCCGATTATCTCTCAATACGTCTTAAACGTCTAGGTTATTGCTTGATGAGTGAAAATCTCTAAATCATAAAAGTTTTCGTCTAAGTTCCGCTTGTCTCCGTAATTACGTTCTGAAAACTATTTCTGTGAAATTTTTAGATAACGTACCTTTTATGCTACGTGTCATATACGTTTGAACTACAACATTCAAAATGATCTTATACAAGATCAAAACTATCAAAAAACGTGCAATACATGCATATATATTCACCATTCACAATACTAGATAAAGTTAAATGATCGATACTTAATTCACAAAAATGTCATTTAATCATCTCAATGCCTCATGATTGTCAAATTCTAGTGTCCTCGATTGACACCCACCGTTGACCCACATTCAACCTAATCTACAATTTTTAAATCACGTTAATAATTCTCAAAAACAATTATGCATTTTAAAATAAATAGATTTTCTAGGACGGGTGTGAAGTGAAATAGTTCTCCTTTCAGATATATTAATAGATAAAATGCCAAATGGCAGCATGAGAGGAAGGGAAATAGTTCTCCTTTTAGTAAAGTAATAATAGATAGATCGATATGGAAAACTACAATTATCTATTATTACTTAATAATACAATGGCTTGAATACAAAACATATCCTTGAAGCTTGGTCCCGATCTCATTTTAGTCCTTTAGTTCCAATTGCTTTAATTTGGTCCTTGAAGTTTATTAAATAGAAGCAATACGGTTCAATTGTCCCAGTATGTCAAAATATTTGACAGAATTCTGCCACTGCTATGCAAAATTACACTGATAAACGGTAGGGGATTGTTGGTGTTCTATTTTTACCCCCAAAAAACGTGATAGTGCATAGCATGAAAGTAAATTCGATCCCTCAACTTTTGAAAACATAAATATTTGACACTTGTACTACATTGCTTCGATTTAAAATTTGCAAGGACCAAATTGATGCAATTGAAACTGTAGAGACTAAAATAAGATAGGGACCAAACTTCAAGGGTATATTTTATAATTAAGCTTAATACAGTGACAATTCAAATCCCAAATTTGATTCCTTTATAGATTAACATTTGATAATACCACATGACACTACATGTGATCAACTGACAAAGCATTTAGAAATCAAATTTGAAATTCAAATTTGAAAACCATAGCATAACTCGCTATTATTGGAATACTACCTTTTTATTAGAAATTTAGTGTTAAATCATTTGTAAGGGAAAGTTATTGTTTAAAAGACATAATTGCAACTTTTTTGGTAAAAAGTCCCTCAGCCCTAAGTCTTTTGTTAGAGTAAAACCACTTTAAGTACAAAATTCCCGACGAGTTGTGAAACTTTACTAAACTTTCACAATTGAAAGCTTAGTGAAATTTCACAACACGTCGGGAAAGTTTTGTGAAATTTTACAATTGTTAGGATTTTTTGTCCAGTTTTGTATGTGAGGGACGTTTCACTAAAATATTTTCCTTGTTAGAACTAATGCTTAAAAGTACTCTAAAATGGACTAAATCCTAATTTTATACCCCTTCTTTTATTCTAGGTCTGGTTCTTTTATAGTGCTGAGGTCTATTCGAGTTGGCCGATACCAACTCACCCTGCGTCTTCGCGGTGCATGTTTGAACCCTCTCTGCCCTTGTAATTTAACAAGAAAAAAGAAAAAATAGAGAACTGGTTCGTCTATATGCATGGTAATAACTGCTTGTATTGTTATTATATATATACAGCCAATTACATGATTATATCTGTAATATATATAGTAGACAAAAGAACTTTAATTACTTGAGTCTATTTATGCATTTGACTCTATTGACTAGATTAAACACAGGTAACTCACACATAGTTTTTTTTTGTGGGATGCATTATGTATGCATTAATGTAGAAAAATCAATTGATACATCCTAGCGACTTTTTTTTTTTATAGACAAGTGACATTCAAAGAAAACCAAGCATCACTAGGACTCAAATCCTGACAAACAAAAGGAACAAAAGCATCAGGAATTTCTTCAAGCCACACCCGAAGTCCTCTATAAGTAGAAGCCGCACATGCGAGATGATGAGCCACCTTATTCGCTTCGATCCCTTTTAACATGTCTACACACCCTAACTGATCATGCACATTTGGGCTATTTGCTTCGCATCCAAGAGAATATGGCCAAAAGGAGAACAATCATAATCACTAGTATTGAAACCTGTGACAATAGTTGTGGAATCAGACTCCAACTCAATTCCGCTAAACCCCACATCCGCAGTCACATCAAGGGCTTTTTCCAGAGCCAGGGCCTTGATCGAATTCACATCCGTAACCCCCTCAACAAAGTTCACAAATGCAAGTAAAACATCTCCCTGCTCATCCCGTAGAACTGCACCAACCCCCACTCCTCTTAAGTCACTGAAAAAAACACTATCCACATTAAGCTTCACAAGACCCCCCCCCCCTCTGGTAAAACCTACCTTGTCGATCCAATACGGGTTTCACACTCATTGCTATAAACCAAAACGAAATGAATCTCCTTAGTGGGATAATTAAAGTCAGTCCACTCAAGCCAGTAAGTCTCCACCTTCGACAGAATGTTAAGAATAACGGCTTTAACTCGCTCAAGAATCACTGAGTTACGATCACTCCAAATAAACTAAGCGGCAAGCAAAAACCTGTCCGCTTTCCCACCCCACCGATTGTAAGCATGTTGACCACCCAGTCATCAAACTGAACCCTCTTACCAAATGAGTTAAAGCCATCCAAAAAAAAAGCCAACCACACCTTTTTTACCTCCAAACATGTAACAAGCGCATAGGTGCCAGTCGCAACCTCTCGGCTAGGGGTGGGCACACTTCGGGCCAACCCGAAAAACCAACCCGAACCCGAAATTTTTAAAATTTTGGTTCGGATAATAACCGACCCGAAGTTTTTTCAGTTCGAAACCGAACTATATTAATAAGTCCAGTTCGGTTTTCGAAAGGAGAAATAATTTCGGTTCAAAACCGAATAACCGAACTTTTATTTAATATATAAAAACAGATTAGAGGAATTAGGGCTCAAAGGCCAAACTCTCATCTCTCATTTTATCCCTCTCTGCCTCTCACTCAGTCTCTCTCAACATGCTCCAGCGGCGACTCCAGACTGCTCTCTCCAGACCTCACCCTCATGAACTGCTCTCTCCAGACTCACTGTCACCCTCACAGACTGCTCTCTCTCTCTCACCAGTCCAGCGGTGAGGATCAGTCCGGCGGCAAGGAGTCGCATTCTCTCTCTCTCTCTCTCTCCCATCTCTCTCTCTCCAATCTCCGGTGAGGTATCACCTCAGTCTCTGCCTCTCGTGGTCTCCGGCGTCGGCTAGGTATCAGACTCTCAGTCTCTCAATCTCAAACTCTCAGTTTCTCTCTCTCTCTCTCTCTCTCTCTCTGTATTATACCACCGAATGGTTGTTTTTTTTTTTTAATAGATCTGTAGATTGGTTTGTTTTTTTTTTTTTTAATAGATCTGTAGATATGCTAGTCAATACTGAGTAGATCTGTAGATGTAGTTGTTTGGATGTAGACTAATTGGTGATATACATTAATTCTTTGCGAAATGCTATGTCACGACCCATCCCACTACGCGTGGAAATAGGACACGTGGCACGCCACCAAGGCTCATCCAAACATCATCTAACGATACGCAGCGGAAAGAACTTTAAAACAACCCTGGGTATTTTAAAACTTAGGGAACATTACCCTCTGAGTTTGTAAAATCCATTGAAATCGGAGTTATAAAAAGTTTTGACCAAAGGAAAGCACTTCAAAAGAAAACAGTTTTGAAAACAGAGGTTCAGTCGACTGCCCAGTTGACTGTACTAGGGTCCATTCGACTGTGCCTGACAGAAACTAAAACCCTAAATCCACAACAGAGATCCAGTCGACTGCCCAGTCGACTGCTTTTCTATTCTAAGAAGCAGTAGCCAAAATTAACAGTGTTCAGTCGACTGTCCAAGGGGTCAGTCGACTGCTTCTCTTATAATATACTTCCAGTGTCTAAATTCCACGAGGTCCAGTCGACTGACCCTGGGTCCAGTCGACTGCTCCCCTGCTGGGCAGCCTGTGTTGAAAATTAACAAGTCCTGCTACTCAATACCAACAACAAACACAACCACAACTGATTTTAACGTATTAAAACATAACTACAGACGTTCAATTACAAGATCACAATACTATAGAACTAATCTATGGTTCTATTACAACATATTACCAATCCTTACACAAGTTTCAGGATTTAAAATAAAACAACCAAAACATATACAAGTGTGAAATCCCCGGCGTTCCTCGGCCTCACTCCTCACGATTCTTCTTGTCTTTCTTCTTACCTGCAATGGAGTACATCTCCACTGCTCAGCTATATGCTGAGCGTACAATTCTAAATGTATGCTTATATGACAGTTTATGGTTTAAGCATCTAAAACACATAGAAATAGTCTCTGGGGTGAATGGTACGCATTCATCCGGTCGATGCCGTAGGAGGCCCACCTCTCCCACGCATCTCGTACACTGGTTGAGCCTTCCTCCATACCAGGTACCGTGTACTGGTTGGGCCCACCTCCAATCCAGACACAACCACAATTCCAATTCCAACAAGATCACAATCCTCAAGGTTCGAGGAGCTTACTCCGAATGAATTTGCACCAAACTCCCCTTTGACCCAAGTAGACACATAAAATGCTCACATAAACAGTTATACGTGCTTTTATCATAATTTCACGTGCATAATTAACGGGCCTAACTAACACATGAATTTCGCCCGGATCCAAGAATATCAAAAGTGATGTCCAAAACATGAAAATCCATATATTTCATAAATCTAGAATTCATACCTCGTGCGAATCTCTTCAAACTTTGAAGGATCGTCTAGGGGGCTAAATAATCGTCGGATTTCGAATTTGGTACGATTCCTACAAGTTTATACCTGTTTTTCCCAAAAGTCCAAAATTAAGATTTTACAAAACTTTGCCAAACATTACCTAAGTAGTACCAAAACGTAGGTCTTACCTCCACGAGTTCGAATATGAAATCTGGAGAAAATCTGACGGACGAACGGTCGCCGTTTGTCGTCGCAAAGCCCGTGGCAACAAAATCTCCCTTCTCTCTCCTCTCTCTAGATATTTAGGAGTTGTGGATGAGATTTCAATCTCATCCTCATCTATATATAGAAAAACTCTTTGGAAATTACGTTTACCTCCCCACAAGTTTCTCAAACTTCTAATTAGCTCTCGAAACTTCGCACACGTTCATTTTATAACTTTACAAGTGAAAACTATAAATTTCAAAAGTTTTCGACTAGGTTTCGTTTGGGTCCAAAATAACGTCCGAAAACTATATTCTGTGGAATCTCTACACAACCTACCTTTTTAATTAACGTATCACTCACGTTCTCACCACAGTTCTCAAAATGATACTATCATATCCAAATTTACCAGAATTATACTACACAGGTATAATTACTATTCACAGGAATACCAGATAAAGTCAAATAACATTTAAATCATATAAATGCCATTTCACTACACCAAAAAGGGCAAATTGGCACCCTTTCGCGAATTTATTCTGGCACTGTTTGAAACAGTGCCAAAATTTGGCACGTTTATGAGCCAATCTGACACTGTTTAAAACAGTGCCAAATCCGAAACTGTTTCAAACAGTGCCAGTCTAAAAATTTTAAGGTTCCAAACGAATCCTAAAATATTTCCCCCCAAATGTGCGTTGACTGAAATACTTTTACCCAAAAAAAAAAAGAAAAAAAAAGAAAAGAAAAGAAATCCTTTACCCAAATCGTTTCCCTCCCTCTCACTGTCTCTCTTTCTCTCTTCTCTCTCAAACCCTAAAAGAGGGAGAAAAAACCCCAAACCCCCAAAATCGTATCCCTCCCTCTGATCACTCTCTCTCTTTCTCTCTTCACTCTCAAACCTAATAGAGGGAGAAAAAACCCCAAACCCCCAAATCATTTCCCTCCCTCTCACCACCACGCCGCAGAATAACTCACCCCACCACCGCCGATGGGGTCTGCGCTGCTGCCGCCGCCTGCATCTCGACGGCCTGTCTCTCTCTCTCTCTCTCTCAAACTCTAAGGTGATCTATTCTCTTCTCTTGTCCTATAATAAGTGGATTCAGATGATTCACTTTTCAGTTCTTCTGATTGTTTGGTTTTTTTAATTGTTGGTTGAATTTTGAGATTTCAATATTTGTTGGTCAATTTGTTGATCAGAAATTGGAATATCACTTTAGACATATCTCTTATCAGTTGATTTCTATTTGCTTACTATTCCTATAGTTTTAGGAGACATAGCATAAAACGTAGTTCTACTTTTTTTTTTTTTTTTTTCAATTTTGTATATGGATCTTTCTTCTTACTGTTTTAACTGTTTCTGTTCATGGTAATTGTAACATCTCTATCTGGGGCTTTATTGTCCTATAATCATTGGAATAAGATGATTTTGTTGTGTTCTAATTATTTGATTTCCATATTTGGTGAAATTTAAGATAATTAAGATTAAGATTTGCATATTTGATCAACTTCTTGTCAACCTAGCTAAACTGGGACATTGCGTTTACTATTTCACCTAAACATGTCATGGATTTAATGCTTGCTATATAGAAAAGTCTTACAAAAAGAAAAAGAAATATAAAGAAATCTTTAATTTCTCTTATTCGGTTGTTAATGTTTGACTGCTTGGGATGGCTATTGATTAACATCATCATCACTGATTCATTGTCCATATACTTGTTTGAAGTCTGGTGACCCCAATGAACTTTCCATAGATTTTGAATTTTTTAATTTTCTTTTATTAATTTACAACGGGAGTCTAGGAGGACGTTGTATATTTGTCAATTTTCCGAAATCAATGCCTGTGATGGGTACTTATAGAATATATTAAAAAAATAGTTACTTTGATATAATTTTATAGACTCTGTAACTACATTTTCTTTGTCTTTAACTTTTTCTTTTGAACTAAGATATAATTAACAAGCATAGACAGGCTAGATATATAAGTAATCTTAACCCACAACATTCTTAATTTCACCCCAAAGATTGTGTTAGACATTAATTCCCATTTTATCAAAAAAATTTAAGAAAACACATTGTGGGCACATGAGAAGAATCCAAGCCTGTGTGCCCCAAATATTACTCATCTCCAAATGTCTAAAGCTGATTCTTACCTCTGAATCTTGAATTTGATTTCCGTTATACATTTCTCCCACTACAATCAGTTCTTTACTTATTTTGATCAATATGTTACTATTTTACTTTTTCTGTCTTTCTTTCTTCTCTCAAGTTTGGTAATTACTTAGTTTTCTTTCCTTTTTCACTACAGTACTAATGAAGTACTAATTGACTAATGAGCATTGAAATTTTTTTACTCAGCCCTCTAGTAATCACAACATGATTTAGTTATTAATCTTTTACTAGAAAAGTGTTGATTCCTGGGTGGACATATATATATATAGAGTAATGCAGCATCCACACCAAATTTCACACTCAATAATTCTGGCCTTTAATTCCAGTGGATTCGACGTGAGTTCTACATGGGACCCACAAAATCAAAGGTCAGAATGTGTTGAATGTGGAATTTAATGTCGATGTAGTTTTTTTGATAAAAGATTCTCTAAAGAGAAGGCCTCTCTTCAACAAAGAGAAGGCACCCTCTTTAGATTCTGACTAATTTTTAATATATATATATATATATATAGCTGATATTTCTATTAATTACGAATTCATTTTTTTTTTCCTTTTTTTAAAGCTACGTTTTATTTTTTGCTTTCCGAAACAGCCCTCTAGGAATTGAAATGCGTTGGTTGTTTGTTACTAATATTTTTATGCAGTGTTCTTGTCCAGGATTTTAGATTTATAAATACTAACATATATGATATGTATAAACATCAAAACACATGTACAATGCTTAAAATAAACAAAATAAGAACATCTAACACAAGTTTTATGCAAGATTGATGCTCAAAATGTTGGAAGTTTCCATGTGAGTTTAAAACTTCAAAGTTCAAGACTATGAATCGTGAATTGTATCAGGTTGTATAAAAGTTAAACGATTTGAGATTCAGGCAATTTCTAACAACTTATAGTTACTTATTTTCTTGATACATGTATTCACTTGAATTTTTGACTAATGTGAATATGACTCGATCTATAAGAAAGTAGATGTTCAGTTATGGCCCTTATGGCCATGAGTAATATGGGTAAATGAAACTAGTGTAATAGCAGGTAATTATATTTTGAATACTGTTTGTTGTAAATGTTGTTCGGGCGTGCCAGAGCCTTATGAGGTAGACCCAAACTAATTAATACAAAATTTCCTAAAGCACTTGTGTGAGTGATACACAAGGTTTGAAAATCTGACATCTAACAGGCGATTGTGAAAGGTGAGTAGGAAAGTACCCTCACCTAAGGTCCCTAGACAGTGTTGAAGCACACAAGTCTAGCAAGTGATTAAGAAAAGAAATTAAATAAAAAGCAGGATTTTATTTAATTAAAATAAAAGAAGGAATTACAATGCGTGTAATTGAAATCTAAGAAAGCCTAAGAAAAATAAAATGAATGCTAGGAGCGCTAAGAATGCATGGTTGAATGCTTTTTCGAAGAGACGCGGAGTGCCTTGAAAGCTTGGCCTGCCTGTTGATTTATAGCGGCCATGGACTGATTGAGATAAGGAAACCCAATCTTTAACAAAATAATCCGATAATAAATTCCATATCCTCGATATTATTGGAAAATATTATCAAAACATATTTTAGCTCACAGCCCAACTGATATGAATTGGAATTGGCGTTTGATTGAAGCATGGCTAATTAATGTGATGGTCAAATTATTCATTGAGTGATAATTGACTCATTGCCATGTACATGGCCCCACCAAATAAGAATCCTCCATTGGTTCCAATTCAGTCCATGATTAATCCGAACTGTTTGGCTTTTGATTTGGCTGACTTCCCCTCCAAGTAAAAGATAATTCCCATAAATGTGATAATATCTTGCCAAATAAAAGATAATATCCTTCTATAAGAGATAATATTAAAAATATTATCTTTTCCCAATCTGATAATATTTTCCCATTGAGAGTTTGTAGGGTGATACACTTCTTAAAAGTGATCCAACTATATCACATATCTTCTCATCGGGCTGACTGAATATACTAGCAGAATTAAGCATGTGACCGACACTATGTGCATTTGGCTGAATGAGGTGGTCACTTGAGGGGCCCACCTTACTACTTTCGCATGTTACCAAATAAAGCTAAATAGCTTAAGCCCGATTGATATATATATATATATATATATATGAGTCCGATGGTATTTGGTAACAAAGTATCCATGAAGCCAAAAGTGCACAAGGCTTGAATTGGTTACTTAAACCATCACAAGGTGGGGTCCAGAGTGGACTGTATTGAATGTTATCAAATGGGTGCCCATTCACGCCACTCTTTGATGTGGCCAATTTGTATGTGACCCACCAGTGATGGTTTCTGATTTGGTGACATAATGAAAGTGGCCCACCAACTTACATGTTATGATGATACGTGGCCTACCACTTTGACTTCCAAACCAAGAATGTATTGTTGCAAAAATGGTGGCCAGCCCGGTCACTGATGGCAGTCCGATGATATCACTTGCACAGCCCGATGGAACGGAACACACTGGAAGCCCAATAAGTTGAATTGCCAAACAAAGCCTACACTGATTGGCATTGACTGATGGCATTTGTCAAACACGTGACTTAATGATGGTCTGGGCCCACCATAATGGCTTGTTGAATGTGAAGTATGCTGAATCATTTGGTGTGTAATGAACCACAAGATCGGTCTCACGATTCAGCCCGATTACAACATGTGTGTCAGCCCGACTATTGCAAGATAGTCCAACAGTCATCCGGTCCCACCAACTTTGAACCATTATTTGCCCTCTAATTTTTGCAATCGGTCTCATGAGTCCGATTAAAAATTCCAATCGGCCTCTACCAATTTTGACTTAAAAAATGTATTTTTTTAGGTGCAAACAAATACAAAACCTTTTAAAGTACTTTGCCTTTTCAGTCTTAATTTGCATTATTACCCTTGTACCCAAAAAAAAAAAAAAAACTAGTTCATTGATTAGAAAACCAAAGTCTCAAATGAGCTTATAATATTCTACTTCTAATTGTAAGAATGTTGCTTGTCATTGGGGTTCCACGTTAAGTAGCTTATTACATATGGGGAAAACATAAACAAAATTTCAATGTGTGTGTTGAAAATTATGTACTGAAATTGTGTGCTGAAATTATGTACAATCTCACATAGTTTAGGAAGATTCGTGCTGAAATTTATGTGCTGAAACTGGAAAATTATGTACTGAAATTGTGCTGAAAAACTGATTAGTACGTGCTGAAAGTGCTGAAATTGTGTGCTGAAACTGATTAGTATGTGCTGAAAGTGCTAAAATTGTGTGCTAAATCAGATTAGTATGTGCTGAAACTGGAAAATGATGTGCTGAAACTGAAAAATTATGTGCTGAAATTGTGCTGAAACTGATTAATAAGTGCTGAAAGTGCTGAAATTGTGTGCTAAATCAGATTAGTATGTGCTGAAACTGAAAAATTATGTGCTGAAATTGTGCTGAAACTGATTAGTATGTGTTGAAAGTGCTGAAATTGTGTGCTGAAACCCGTTCTTTATACATATTAACTCTCTCTCTTTCTCTTGGTTAAGGGGTAGCCTGTTCTTTCTATACTTACATATGATTTTCCAACAGGATTTGTGGATTTGATCCCCTCCATCCCGTCTGTTTTGCTTGCTACTATTTGCAAGGAATTGCTTGGCATTTCACACTCAAAGGTTTGGCTTTTCCCTAGCTATTTTTTGTATGCTTTCATTGCTTTTACAAAATAGAGCCTTAGGATAGTAAGGCTATGTATCACACATGCTATGAATTTCTGAACACGCGGCAAGTCCCCCGTGACTTGCCGCAATGTGTGTGCCCTAATTGGGACGATGAGTGGGAAGGGGGCAGTCCCTTCTCACAATTGCTGGGTGTTCCCCCCGAGGACCCCATTTGATTTACAATGTTGATTGCATATTGATTGTATCCCTTGTCGGGATTCTCTTTGTTTGCAGGTGCCCTTTCCCTCTCCCCTTGTCCCTTTACTTTTTCTGGGTTATTAGAACATTTTAAAGGAGACATTTTCAATTTTTTTTTCCTTTCCACCTACTCCGACATCATAACTATGACCAAAAGAACCATTAAAACTGAGTCTAGTTCACAACTTCCACAGAAACTCTCAAAAGGAAACGAAAAACAAACAGAACCAACTTTGAATAAGTACCAACAAGTCTCATGTAAATATCGTCTTTTATCGTCTAGCCCATCTTTTATCATGTCAAGTTTCGAGTAGAATAAAGTGACTTGAATAAATACCAACAAGTCTCATGTAAACGTCGTCGATATAAATGCTTTAGTACTTTATGATTCATTTTTACTTTAGTAGAGTTTTTTATTGAACCATGTTTCTTGAACTTTATTTAGTATGTCGATCAACAAGGAGTGGATAAAGGAGAACAACTTTGAGTCCGATGCTTATAGGAAAGGGGTGCTAGAGTTTTTAGAGTTTGTACTTGAACATATGTCTGGGGATAAACATTCTTGTCCGTGTAGGCGTTGTCGAAATGGGACAGGTCATATCCATGTGGGTGAAATCTTTGTTCATTTGATGGAATATGGAATGGTTCAAGAGTACAACTTATGGCATTTCCATGGGGAAGGACCACTTGTAAATCAAGTTCACGAACGACCACAATCTGGGACAATAATTGATATTATAGAACCCATCGACAAATCAAACTTTCCTAGATTGGATGAACTTGTAAATGATGCTTGTGAGATATTCTCGAGGGAAGCTGGTTTTTCAACTCCTAATTGCGAAAGAAACGATAGAGGCCATGCAGCTGCTGAGGTTCCGAATGATCCTCAAACACATAAAGGTAAGAAGTATGAACGCCTACATCGACTTGCAATGGAACCCCTGCACCCTTCTACTGGTGAATCACGTCATACGACAATGTATGCTCTTGTGAAGCTGAATGATTTGAAAACACAGTTTAGTTTGTCAGATGGAGCCACATGCGTAGTTCTTGGATTACTGAATGAGTTACTTCCTGAAGGGAATAACTTGACAACTAGTTATCCTGAAGCGAAGAACACGATAAGAGATTTTGGTATGGACTACATCAATTATGATGTGTGTATTAACAACTGCATGTTATTTTGGAAAGAGCATGAACACAATCATAAATGTCTAAAATGTGGTGCTCCGCGATACGTGTTGCGGTCTCGAGATGATAATGGGGAAAAGATAGTAGACGCCAAGGGATTGCCGAAGTTTCATAAAGTTGCTCAAAAGGTAATGAAACACTTCCCTTTAATTCCTAGGTTGAAGCGGTTGTACACTATAAAATGGATAGCCAAAAAAATGACTTGGCATTCTCGGGCAAAGTCTTGTTCTGAATTTTTGAGACATCCTCGAGATTCCTCGGATTGGGTAAGTGCGAACCTCATGTGGAAGCAATTTGCTAAGGAGTCGTGAAATGTTCGCCTTGTAATAGCCACTAACGTTTTCAACCCTAACAATTTGTATGGTCGTAGTTACAGTTGTTGGCCAGTCATCATTCAACCTCTCAACCTTCCCCCTTCGTTGTGCATGAAGAGTGAGTTCTCAATGTTGACATTGTTGATCCCTGGGCCAAAGTCACCTAAAAGTTGTATTGATGTTTTCCTCCAACCGTTAATCGATGAGTTGAAGGTCTTATGGTCTGGAGTGGAAGCTTGGGGTGCAGACAAGGAGGAATATTTTCAATTAAGAGCCATGTTGATGTGGGGTATTCATGATTTTCCTGCTTATGGGATGTTAGCGGGTTGTGCAACGCAAGGTCATTATGCATGTCCAATTTGCGGCAAGCACACACCTTCTGAATATCTCCCAACTTCTAAGAAATGTTGCTATCTACGTTCTCGCATGTTCCTCCCTCGAGAACATCATTATAGGTACGGCACATCGAAGCAAACATTTAATGGTAAAAGAGAGGAAGCTATGGCTCCACGCAAGTTAACTAGTGCAGAGGTTGAGCAACTTGTATCAGTTGTCGATCGACAACATGCTAAAGAAAGGGGAAGGGGAAGGGGAAGGGGAAGGGGAAGGCATAAGGCAATAATAGACGTGGGCGAATTCGATGATAATTCGCAGAATGAAGGTGACGAAGAGAATCCCACGGGTATCGAGGGTTTCTCGAGAAGATCCATCTTGTTTGATTTAGAGTATTGGAAAGATCATGATACTCGCCATAACTTTGACGTCATGCATATTGAGAAAAATGTCACAGAGACTATTTTAGGCACCATTTTGTCTGCAAAGGGATCATCGAATAAGGATACCATTAAAGCAAGGGAAGAGTTAGAGAATCCTTTGAATCTCAAGAGAAAATTATGGATGCAAGATGTTGAAGGTAGTGTTAAAAGACGAATGCCTCAAGCGCCTTTTGCTCTAGGAAAAGAAGATAAGCTATCCTTTTATCGTTCCTTGAAAACATTGAAGGTCCTGATTGGGTTTTCGTCTAACTTTAAAAATTGCGTGAGCCTTGACCCCTTGGGATTCGTCAATCTCAAGTCTCATGACTATCATGTGATTATGCAACACTTGCTTCCAACATTGCTTATGCACTCTTTCCCAGATCACAAGCCTTTGTTTAAAGTTATACAATGGATAAGCATATTCTTCAACGTGTTATGTGCGAAAGTGATTTTCAGGGAACATTTGATGAAGGCAAAACAAGCATTGATAGAGGCACTTTGTGTCTTGGAAATGTACCTTCCACCCTCATTCTTTGTGATAATGATCCATCTCATGCACCATTTAGCCGATGAAGCATTGGCAGCCGGACCCCCTAGATATCGGGCGATGTGGTTGTTTGAAAGGGGAATGAAAAAATACAAAAAGTGGTCACGCAACAAAAGGTACATTGAAGGGAGTATTGCCAATGCATATTTATTACATGAAGCTTCTTTGTACGCTATGGAGTACGTATCAAAGAAAGGTGAAGGAACTCATAAAAGAAACCTTGAAGCCTATCTTGACGATGAGTTTGATGACTCTACTGGTCAACGAGCTTTGGGTAAAGGCAAGGAACTGATCCTAAATAAAGTGCAGTATGAACAAGCGCGCAGATGACTTTTATTCCAATATGAGGGTGTTCATAAGTGTAGAAGGTATGCATGTAACCGTGTATCAATGAAATGATTTCAATTGCATATATCTAACTATAAATATTTATCACGTGCAGCAAATTTGAGTCAACTACGGATTTTCAACAAGGGACTACATCAATCCATAGAGTTGATGAGTTCATCCCTTGGTTAAGAGTTGAGGCAAGTCTTTTCTTATACTTGTTTCTTAATCATAATTTTATTTATACAATATTTAAAAATTTGTTTACTTCCTTGTAGGCCTTAAAAGCCAACGACATGGGCATTTTGCCATATACGGATGGCCCGCTCCATAGGGTCATAAGCTATAAGAAGTTCCAATGTAATGGTTATACGTTTTCTACTTTCGCACATGAAGAGAATCGCAATGTTCAGAGTGGTGGTGTATCCATGAAAGCCATTAATAAGAAAGGGGTCCTGACGACATTTTATGGAGTTATTAGACAAATTCTCGATTTAACTTACACCAATTTTAGGCATGCGGTATTGTATTGTGATTGGATGGATGTGGACGTAAAGAATGGTTGCAAAATTGACCCTACCTCGAAATTGGTGATGGTAAACTTGAGCAAGCTTATGAGTAAAGAAGCAATCCATGATGAACCGTTCATTCTTGCATCTCAAGCAAGTCAAGTGTTTTATTGCGAGGATGTCAAGTTTAATGGGTGGTCAGTCGTTTTACATACTCCTAAGAGATTGACCAAAGCAATTGATGCACTTGAGATTGATCGTACGATGTATGATTCCGTTCTTGAAGAAAATGAGAAGTTGTGTGAACTTTTGGATAGTGAATTTATTTAGAAAATAGGAAGGCCCAATTGGAAGCTATTTTTGTATTTTGTAAACTCCTAAGGCATGTTTAGCTTGTTTTGGTTTGTATTTCTTTACTTGAGATTGTATTTCTTTTGTTTTTCTTTTTTTGCTAAGACCAAAGTTTGTATTTCTTAATTGCATATTATTGTTCTTGATTTTGTTCTTAATCTTGATCTTTCTAGAAATCATATGTTATAATGTATTTTGTTGATTGGGCTATTCTAAAGACACATACAGGAGTGATGTCTCAAGTAGCTGATACTTCAAATCCGACATCAGAGGATGTGGCGCGTGAGCCTGTATCAACCTCGCGATCGAGGGTTGCTACATGTTGTTCAGTGGTAGGTGGGTCTTCTGCGAAGAGATTAAAATTTAATGAGCATGGACTTTCGGTAGGAGGAGAAGATTCGGCTAAATCCTCATCTAGGTTAGGATACCTAACAAGAACACATATCCCAATTTGCTACAAATCATGGAGAGATGTTTCAGCACTATCTAAAACTCAATTATGGACAGCGTACAAGGTATTGTTACATATTTTTTATCTTCAATTTGAATTCAATTATTTTATCTATATTAGTATTTTTACCAAGTCAAAATCTTACTATTATAAACATTTGTAGAGTGAATTTCCTGATGTGAAAGATAGTCAACGTGTCATGTTTATGAAAAAAGCCAACAATGCGTGGAAGAAGTTCAAAGTAAAGCTACGATCAAAGTTGGTAGGTGATGATGTTATCAAGTGGAAGGAGCTAGTCCCAGTAAATACTAGAAGTGAGGACTGGGAGAAATTTTGTGATCATGAGGCTACAGAATCCCAAAAGGATATAAGAAAGCGGAATAAAGCTATAAAAGTAAGTTGCCCGACAAAGACCACTCATAATACGGGTCGTGATGGTTATGCCCGACGTGCAGAAAAGTGGAAAGCGGAGCATGGCCGCTACCCTAATCGTGCTGAATTGTGGTTGTATACCCATAAACTAAAAGATGGATGTTATGCACCTCATGACAAAGAATTTGCAGTAAGTTCAATTGCAAATGTAATGTTTTTTTTTCTTTTACCCCAAACATGATAGAATGTTCATTAAAATGTCTCTACATGCAGGATAAGGTTGAAATGCTTCTGCAGTTGTTTCAAGAGAGCGGTGAGGAGGAGTCATTGGATAGTGGTCCCATCTTTGACACATTTGGGAAAGAGACAAGAGGGGGAGTTCGTTGTGTTGGGTCTACAATTTCAAGGAAAGCTATGATGGCTTCCGCATTTGCGCGAGAAATGCTTCAAGAAGTCAACACGGATCACGATGATTGGAGGGGGAAGGTAGATAGCCTCAAAGAAGAGATGGAGGCATTGAAGTTCACGGTCATAGATTTTGTGAAAGATTTCAAGAGCGGAAAATTCATGTTTGGTAGCCACGACATTCACACAACTCATACAACAAGTGTTGCAACTCCCACAAGTGCCACACCTACCTCTACACCTCAGTTTTCTAGTGCTAATGAGTTAGTTCCATGCAAAATACTATCTTATTTGGGTGAGCTTTGTGGTTATGGTAGGAAATCGCAGCTCAACGCTGTCCCTTTAGTTCACGGCCATCGCTTGAAACCGAGAGAAGTGCGTGTTATTCTTGACAAGATCATAATGCATGATTGTCTGCTTTGGGGAGGTAAACAATCCTCTTGTAGCACATTGGGAGATGTGGGTGTAGGTGGATTTTTGTTTTGGCACGATGACCTACTCCCTCCCCACGACGACATTGATCAAGAATGAAGTAGTTATTTGGTGTTAGGAACTTTATTTTGGATTCTTATGGTTGTATTTGTGTTAGGAACTTTATTTTGGATTCTTATAGTTGTATTTTGTGTTAGGAACTTTATTATGTTTTGTATACACTATACGTTGGATTGCTATGTTTTTATTTTCTATTAGGGATTTATTATATATTGATTGCTACTTTGTAGTTGTGATTATATTTTTGAAACAGGTGTTATTGGTATTTTTTTATATTGGTGCTATGATGCTGCCAAATTTTGGTTCTCCTTGAAAAAAAATCTGGCACTGCTTAAAACAGTGCCAAAAAGCGTGCCAGATGAAATTATTTTTTATAATAAATAAAAAACTGGCACTGTTTTAAGCAGTGCCAAAAGCGTGCTAGATTAATGTACCCGACATGTACGCGTGGCGAGACCAAAAGTTGCCACGTGTTGACAAGCTGTCTTGAAATTCTGGCACTGGTTTAATCAGTGCCAAAAAAGGGTGCCAAATCTCTAAATCTGGCACCCTTTGACCAAAATCTGGCACTGTTTTGAACAGTGCCAAAAAAATTGGATCCCCTGTTTTTGGCACTGAAAAAAACACTGCCAGATTTGGTCAGGCACTGTTTTAAACAGTGCCAGTTTAGCGTTTTTGGTGTAGTGTTTACTCATGATTATGCAATATGAACTTTCATGTTCCCGTGTCCTCACTGACACCTTACCGTTGACCACAGTCAACCACTTATCCTCAATTATCATATATCAATGATAATTCATAAAATTTCATATCAGGCATGATTAAACTATGAAATTATGGAACGGGCATGACATGCTAACCCCCCATGTATTGCAGTATTGGTGGTACACATTATTACATTAATTCTTTTATTTCAGTCAATTTTTTTTTTTGTGGTGAAGCCAATCAACCCACTTGTGCTTTTGCTTTCTAATCTCAACTGAGCAATGTTGTGATGTTTTAATTTTTGTGGAGTTGTTCATGTGTTTGTAATTATATATATGGTTACTGGTAGCCCTTAAATTATTTTTTTTTTAAATGGAACTTCGATTGACTACCAACCCGAATTTTCGAACTGAACCGAACCCGAACTTCTATTTCGGAACCCGAACTGTATTTTTGAACTTTATTCCAGTTCGGATTTCGGTATCATAATTCCCAACCCGAACCCGAATAACCCGACCCGAACTTCTCGGTTCGAACCCGAACCGACCGAATGCCCACCCCTACTCTCGACTGCACCTAAAGCAATGCATGTGCTCCACAACCTTTCTTTGTGCCAAATTATATTGTATGGGAAGAAATTATTTGCATGCATTCCATGCAAAGTATGTGACCTTGCATGGAATATTTAGATTCCAAAGATTTTTCCATGGGAACAACTGAGATTGAGAAGAACCCGATCCCACACTGCGTTTTCTCTGCTGGAGGTCCGATGCAACATAATAAGCCGAGCGAACAGAAAACTGACCCTTTCTATCCCAATGCCAAATGAGCTTATCCTTCATTAAAGAAGTCTCGAGCGACATTCCAAGTATTATGTCAACCTCATAAGGTAAGGAAATTTGTGCAATTTGATCCTCCTTCCACTTTACCAAAATCGGGTCAATAAGTCGAGTAACAGGTTTATTTTTAAATATTTTTGACAAAGGAAAAATGCTTCTAAACGACACCGACATAGGTAACCATGGATCCATACCAATTCGAACACTCTGGCCATTACCCACTTTCCAACGAACTCCCCCCCCCCCCCGCCACCATAGTACATCAAGAAGCCCCCATATACTTCTCCAAGCATACGAAGGGTAGGAGCCAAATTTTGCTGAAAAAAAAATCAGAGTTTGGGAAGTAGTGCATCTTGTAAACCCGATAAAATAACGAACTCACATTAGAAAGCAATCGCCATCCCTGCTTTGCAAGCATCGCAAGATTGAAACACTCCATATCACGAAAGCCCAAACCACCCTCATTTTTCGCAAAGCAAAGATCACTCCACTTAGCCCAATGACTCTTCTGTTTAGAACTTGTTTGGCCCCACCAAAACCTAGCCATAGATTTCGTCATCTCTGTTAACAATGTCGATGGGAGTTTAAAACATGACATAGCATAGGATGGGATCGCCTAGGCCACCGATTTTAACAGAACCTCCCGGCCACCCCTAGATAACAATTTCTCCTTCCATCCCATCGTCTTTGCCTCAACTCTATCTTTTAGATAGAAGAAAACCTGGTTCTTACTCTTGCCAATAAAATAGGGAAAACCAATATATTTTTCATAAGGAACTAATACAGGGACCCGCAAAATGCCTTGGATCGAACCTCTTACTATTGCCGGAGTATTAGGGCTAAAAAAACACTTGATTTGTCAACATTATTTTTTTTGGCCAGAGGCTTGCTCATACAAATAACAAATACCCATAGTAAAATTACATTCCAAATCCGAAGCTTTGCAAAATAAAATTCTATCATCTGCGAAGAAAAGGTGTGTAACCTTTAGGCCCGCCTCCTTGCAAACACGCTGCGAATATTTCCATCCAAAGAGGCTTTTAAGAGCAAACCGGACACAGCCTCCGCATAAAGAATAAAGAGATATAGAGAAAGCAGATCCCCTTGCTGAAGCCCCCTCGATGGTGCAAAGATTGGAGTGTTCATACCATTCAACGAAACTGAGTATTTAACTGAAGTAACAACACATAATAAGCTAGACCCACCGAGCAGAAAACCCAAACTTCAACAAAACTGAATCAAGGAACTTCCACTCCACACGATCATATACTTTGCTCATATCTAGTTTAAAAGCCATAAAAGAATCTTTTCCTTTTGCACGAGTCCTTAGGTGGTGCATAAGTTCAAATGCAACCAAAGCATTGTCGGAAATCAAATGACCCAGAATAAAAGCACTTTGGTTTTTCGAAATAAGAGACATAATAAAAAGCTTTAATCTATTAGCCAAGACTTTCGAGATCACTTTATAAGCCACATTGCAAAGGCTAATAGGGAAGAATTTGCCAACTTCTTTGGATTTTTAACTTTCAAATAAGAACAATATTCATGTTATTCAGATCACCCGGAATGTGTCCCAAAAGGAAAAAAATCCTGGACAAGAGCAACAAGATCTGAACCGACCACATGCCAAAACTTTTGGTAAAAAAGAGCTGACATACCATCTGGGCCTGGAGCCTTCGAAGGGTGTATTTGAAAAAGCGCTTTTCGAACCTCCTCTATAGTCACATTCTGAGTCAATACATCATTAACCCGCTGTGAGACTCGTTCTTCTAAACCCTCCAATGCCGCATCAAAATTAATAGGATCGCCCACACAAAAGAGTGAATGGAAAAAATGCTCAACCATTTGCATCATCCCTTCCATGTTATCACACCAAGCACCATCCTCCCTCTTTAATCCCTCAATAAAATTTCTTTTTGCCGTTGAGAGGCCTTCTTGTAAAAAAATTGGTATTGTGGCCACCATATCGTAACCAATCCACCCGTGACCATTGCTTCCACATGATTTCTTCTCTCCTTAAAAGTTCATCGATCTCCGATTTGGTATCCAACACATCATCAGAGACTGGCAAACCTTGAAGCTGTGCGAGGTCCTCATTTTTCTTTTTAATCTTGCTTCGAACATGTCCAAACTTGCCTCGATTCTAATTTCCTAACCGATTACTACACACCACAATTTTATTTTCTAAAGACAACCCCACACCATCCCCCTGTTTTTACCACATCCTCACATTCTTCATGTCTGAGCCACATTTCCTCACACCGGAATGTTTCTTAGAAAAAATCTGCCTACCTGACAACTCAAGTTTAATAGGATCATGATCTGATGAAGACACAGGTAAATAACACACATAAGCCTTAGGAAAAATATCACACCATTCTTTTGGGGCAACGAATTTGTATAGATGTTCTTGTATAAAAGCTTGAGAGCTACAGTTCATTCTCTTTGTGAAGGCATTGCCCCTGAAATTAAGATCATGTAGACCACACAAATACAATGTGTCTCAAAATTAATGCTGCAATCTGCTCATGTAGTCTATCATGTCCACCTTCCTTTTCCCAATGAAAGAGAATTTCATTGAAATCTCTGCCCACCACCCAAGGCAAATCCGAATAAGCTTTTAAATTTTTCAACAAATTCCTGGTAAACTTACGTTTTGAGGTTTTCGGATGCCCATAAAACCTATGAATCGCTACGTTGAGTCTAACTCCACGTTTACATGATACTGGGAGTAACTCTGAAGTGTAACATCCAACCCATTGATTACGTCAAAATCAAGTTCTTTTGTTAACCCTATAAAAACGTAGTATGGTGGAAATAGGGTGTCGAGTCCACAGGGATTGGAGTGCAACAATGCTTGGTGGATGCTTAAAAACCAATTATAATGCAAAGAGCAATTAATTAACTTACGGAAAGAAAACGAGTCTTTTCGACTATGAATTTGATTCGATTGGTGTTAGATTAAACTACAATGAGCATTTAGAAAATGGAGAGAAACTTTAAACAATGTGGAGTTTAAGTAAAAATTCGGGGGTGTTTGTAAATGGAAAAATTGAGATTGGGGAGCATTCCCCCACCTTGGACCAAACAACCCGTGGCTTACACACTCGCAGCGCATTCCAGAGTAGGAAATCCCATTGAGACATACCATCAAACATGTGGTAGTCAACCAACATGCTAGATGGATGTTCCAATGCAACACATGGGTGTAAGATTAGAGTTTGGGGATTCAAGCACTTCTAATGCTTGACATTAGAAGTGAAGTCTCACAAACTCCAATCCTACTCCCATGAACTCTAGGTGTGCTACAAAGTGTGGAAGTCTTACAATAAAACACTCATGGGTCCAAAGGTGGGTTTATGATCCCCAATCTTCAGAGTTTAGCTACTCATGAACATAATAACAACAATGTTAAAGAGAGGGGAAAAGAAAGTATACCAATAAGAGCAAACCACCATAAAAACCATAGCAAATCCAATGAAATCTTTCATTAAAAGCTTCCAAAAAGTCAATACAACCACCCTCTTCTCTCTCTCTAACACTAAATGGAGGTAGATAATGAGTAATGAATAGAGAGATGAGGGGATTAGGGAGAGAGTTGGTACCCTAAGAGAGACTTACTAAAAATAGTCTAAAGAAAACAACATAACCCTAAAAAAAGACATACACTAACTATATATAGTGTATACAAAGTGGCAAACATGTAATAAGCAAAGGAAACCTTCAGCAGAGGCGCGGATCGATCCGCTTGAAACAGCCGGATCGATCCATTTAGATGTCTTTCTCGCAGAATGTCCCTACCAAAACGCGGATCGATCCGCCTTTTCCGAGACTGATAGAGAATCCTATTTAAACACGCGGATCGATCCCCTCGGAGGGCCGGATCGATCCGCCTCTACTGAAATCTTTTTCTTGCTTCTATATACTCCAAGTGTGTCAAGAGAGTTGAGTTCCACTATATCCCAACATCCAAAACCTACAAAAAAGAGACCTTAATCAGCTATGAGAGAGTAACATCAAGAACAAAAGAAAGCACAATTTTTATCCATTAAATCTCCGGGTTGAGTACTAATTTGTGTCCAATACGGATAAAATTATGAAGTTCAAGAAGCAATATTGGACACGAATCACCCATCTTTCGACAACAGAGCCAGCTCTCCCCTCTTGCCAACTCAACCCATCGACACACAACCTAAGAAATGCAAAAATCTTTTGAGACTATCCATACGAGCACAAGACGATTTCATTTCTAATAGAAACAAAATCGTTGGAGCCTCACTCTTCACTATGTCATGAAGAGACCGAATTGCTCGCGGGTCCCCAAGCCCATGGCAGATCCAACAAATCAGACTCATTGGGACAGGCGATCCTGCATAATAGAGACTACCTCATGTAATTCTGCTAAAAAAATTTCCTCTTCTCGCACCTTTAGCTTCTTGGAAACTGTTATTTTTATCCCAGACAAGTTAACCCACGTTTTTTATTTATTGACATCTCCATAATTTTTGGCGAGTTTCCATGCATCAACCTCTTCCCAGAGTGCTTGTACCTTCCAGGCAATTTTGAACTCTTAACACCCTTCCACAATCAACAGGTACAATCGATTCTGAACTAGCAGCCTGATTTTCCATTTGAGACTCTATTTCAGTTATCTCCGTGACCTTCCCCACTAAGTCATTTTCATCAGCTCGAGGAACTGCACCCCGTTCATTGGTACTGTCCTCCATCATTTCCACGATCAACAGGTACAATCAGTTCTGAACTAGCAGCCTTATTTACCGTCCGAGACTCTGTTTCAGTTATCTCCGAGACCTTCCCCACTAAGTCGTCTTCATCAGCTTAAGGAACTGCACCCTGTTCATTGGTACTATCCTCCATCATCTAATTGTTTATCTTGGCCATAACCAAAGGTGAAAGCTTTTCCATCATTCTCCCTTCAGTCACCCCCCTCCTCGGTTCGTATCTGAGGGACTTGGTTCCCTAGACGTGCACTGACCATTATTCCCCGATCTTTCCTCAGCTGACCATCTTGAGAGTGGGGCTCTCAACCATACCCCATATTGAGCCTTCTTCTTGTGTCTCAATTCATCTACATGTCCCCGGTCATACTCCTTTTCAGCATGGCCAATAATTCCACTCCCAAAGCAGAAGTTTGGTAATCTTTTATACTGGAATCTGACCCAAACCCTTTGCTCATTGCTTCGGATAAATGCCCCCCTTTCAGTGGTTGATTGATATTGATATTGACTTGCACCCTAAGGGATTCGCCCCAACCAAAGCTAGAAGGATCAGTATCAACTACCACCATTTCACCCATCCTTTCTCCCAGCCGACGTTCAATAGCTTATGTCATATAGCCCCCAGTGGAAGATCATAATGTTGCACCCATACCCCTACACTGTCAAATTGGAGATTTTTCAGTGAGACGTGAAGATCAACTTCTCTAAAGCAGAAAAGGTTGTTCTCAAATGTCCATGGTTCACTTTGTAAGACCCTAGCCTTGTCCTTCATATCCACAAACTAAAAAATAAACTTGTTCATACCAATCTCCCTAATATCACAACCTTTTCCTTTCCACAGTTGCTTTAGGGTACGCTTCATTGCCTCAACATTGTACTGACCCATCATGCATAGCGATCCGACTAGGAAATAATCAAGCTTAGTAGAAACCCTACGTAGCGAGTTATCATCGCCATCTACTTCTTCCTTTTCCTCCTCTGTTAGATTCAGCCTTTCTAGCATTGATTCAATCCCTCGATCCATTCTGAAAAATAAAAAAAGCCAGTCCAAACAAACTCCTGTGATATAACCAAGGAGACGAACATTGCCGATCGTAAGTTAGCCCTCCTTCAGAAACTAGGGTTTCTAAGGAGACTTTTTTACTAGGGTTAATACATTCTAGTGACTTAGAGAATATATTAATTTGAGGCAGATTTATGAAATTATGAATGAAGGCTAAGGGGAGTTACTGTAAAAATATCAATTTTTTTTTCGGGGGTGGGGCGGTCGACGGGCAGAAATTATTTAGTGTGCTTATACCAAGTCAACATGTTGATGTTGTGTGATCATTTCATCTATGTCATACATTTACCTCTTATTTAAAATTTGAAATCTCACTAACCACTTGTTATGATCTACCCTGAAAATAGGGGGCAAGTATATGGCTTTAGATGAAATAGTCACACCACATCATCATGTTGATATGATGTGACGGACTCACTAAATAACTTCTTGCGGGCGGGGCAATCTTGTAAAATTTTAAAAAAATTAGAATTCAAGGTGGAACTTTAGTAATCTTAAGACTTTTGGGAAGAAGGGGTGTCATAACAACCCTTAGCACTGCCCAAATCTGCCTCAGATATGTATTATAAATATTTCAAAATGTTACAAATATTTGGCACCATGGTGCCAAATATTTGTAACATTGATTTTCAATGGTGCCAGATGTTTGTAACATTGAAAATCACTATTTTTAAAAACTTCAAAAAATGTTACCAACATTTGGCACTAATGTTACAAGCATTTTTCAAAAAATGTTACCAACATTTGGCACTAATGTTACAAGCATTTGGCATGTAAGTGGTGTCAAAATTTTGTAACATTTAGAAAAAGTAATGTTATATTTCTCAAATTTTTAATTCCAAATGCTTTCCCTATATGGGTGGTAGTGGGCCCAACTGAATTTTGATTAGAGGATGTTGAATTGGTCGATCATTAGCATTACTCAATTAAAATTTCTAGATTAACGGTATGCTTCTCAAATACTTCCTAAATACATATGACAGAGAGTCCACCATCATTGAAAATGGTTTTACTACCGCATGTAATTGGTAAGCATAGCATTACTCAAATATCCATATGACAATACGGTTCTAGAAGGGTAAAATAGAAGCGTTTGTACTGGGTCCACAATGACATTGGGCCCGTCATGGCGCTGAAGTAACATGTCAAGCCCATAGAAATTACAAATAGAAGAGTTGAAATTCAGTCCAGCCCATTCCAGTAATGCATGCACCATCACCAGGTCTATGAGTAGGCCACGCATGCATTATTGACAAAAGACCATGAAAAGCAATGTACATTCTTTTTGAAATTCCATATATTATATATAGGTCCTGTAAGTGTATCCAAGTAGATATATCATCTTCGCCAAAAAAAAAAAAAAAAAAAACCAAAAAAAGAAGAAGTAGATATATCGTAATAAAAAATATAAAATAAAACCTCTACTTAGGCTTAGTTTGGCCCCCTTTTGGTGCTTCTCTTTTTTTAAAGCATAATTTCATGTTAATTCATTTGGTAACTAGTTTATGTGCTTTGTAAAAATTGAACTTAGAGCTTTTTTGGGGGAGCTTTTAAAAGCTCTAGAATGGAGCTTTTAAAAGCTCAAGGTGGCTTTTTGGTTTCATGATATATTTTTGAAGAGTAGTGTGTCACTTGTACAAAATTATCAAACAACTTAGTACTAAATTTCATAAGCTCCTTTTAAAAAGCCACATGGGGGCCAAACTAAGCCTTAGGGGCTTATCATCTATACTCTTGATAATCAGTTTAGGAGACTAATTTGTGAATAAATTCTATATATAATGTAACTGAAATATGCTTACTACAACACACACACATATATATATATATATATATACATGTGTCTGTAAGCTGATAGATAGTATAACATAATACAAAGCAGAGGAGATCGATGCATATAGTGTGACTGAAATATCAATTTTCGAATGCATTCATGTTATAACTAATCATGTTACCATTTAAAAAAAAAAAATTAGTGTAGAGATGAATTATAATACACTTTTACTTCTTCTTTCTTTTAGAAATAAATTTTTTTTAAAAAATTCTTACTTTCTATCTCTATTTGTACATCTTTTTTCTTCCTCTATATCTGTGACATACCAACACATGTACATATGTTGATATACAGTAAGGTGTACCATAAAAAAATGAAAAATATTTCCTATTCCAAATGCAGTAACAGTCTTGCAACCACTTCCATTCATTGATCTCGTGGACCCTACATAACAGCACTAAAGAAGTACAAAAGCATTTTAACTACATCTTAATTAATCCTATTCTCAAATTCAATATGCGCAATTGTAAATTGAAATGGAAATGACTCACAAAATTTAAAATTTTTAATTTATTTTTTATTTTATTTTATTCTCCTTTTTATTTTCCTCATTTTTCCCCGATCACGTGTTCTGTTTGGTTCATAGATTTAGTGACGGAAAAGAAAGAAAATAAAATATTGATTACCAAGAAAAATAGAGAAAAAAAATTGTAAGGAGAATAAAATAGAACAGGAAATAAATTAATTAGCGATAACTTCAAATTTTGCAAGTGACATTTTCTCTCTTTTTCTTAAATTGCCATAATATTTTTTAAAATTTTAGTTTTCAATATGATTTAAGTATGGAGTGGAAAACATAAGAGAAAACAGAAGGGCAAATGTGTAGGAGAGGAAGGTAAGGAATGAGCACTAATCCACGCATCTTAATCACCGCATATGAATATATATATATATATACATATACATATATGGTCAGGCTCTTAAGTGAATAGAGTTGAGTGAATATACGCAATGAACATGTTTTTTTGCCTAAAAAAACCGGCGGTTTTCGAGGCGCATGGGGTAGCCCGTGGGTTTTTTTAGACAAAAAAACATGTTCACTGGGTACATTTCCTCAACCCTGTTCACTTAAGAACCTGACCGTATACATATATATATGTATGTGTACATATATTTATATATATATAATGCTATTGTAAGAAACTTCTCGTATGAGAAATTATTTTATAACTCTTGGATGAGAAAGCAGCCATAGGATGCCTGAGGATCTTGAGATGTATTATGGCTACATTAATTTCTCATCCAAGGGATGTAAGGTGCATGCTTTATCATATGAGAAGTTTCTTGCAATATCATTACCCTATATATATATATATGTGTGTGTGTGTGTGTGTTCATGATCACGCATTTGGGTGCAGTAATTAAACCCTAGCTCTTCTTCTTCTTCTTCTTTTTGTTTTTTTTTTGGTCATTCCTTTTTGTGGGTATAGGTTAAATTTCCCAAAGTTGAAATAAACAAGGGAGACAAACACTGAACTCCACACCGCACACTGAAACCCACATTGTACCCATTGTTTATTTATATTTTTAGAACCCTAATATATATACCCTAAGTGAACATGTTAACCAAGCCCTCATTTTTTTTGGTATATCCAACTCAGCATTATATGTAAAATTGCTACTATGTTATTCCATCTCCCAAGATTGCACGATGAGCCTCGAAGATTTGCACTATGTGATGTTGATGTCTTCGATCTTTCTTTTTCTTTTTTTTTTTAATCCGCCATAATATATATATATATATATGTATGTGTGTGTGTGTGTGTTTGTTTTATATCTAGGGTTTAATTAAGTTGGTTGGGGTGAAAGTTGGGGCCTTGGGGGCCGGGGAGGTGTTGATTAGGGTTCTGATAAGTGTTGGCTAAAAGGTTTGTGAGAGTAGCAGACACAAAACCGGGCAACAAGCAAGAGGAATTGGTGTGGATAGACAAACATGTGTATATATTTATATACAACTATAGATACATATGTTCATGAATTAGAAGAGCGCCGCTGACCATGGAAAACAGTGATGCTTAGGAGAGATCAACGTTGCATTCATGGAGAGTGAAATCCAAGCATAGATAGTGACGAAGAAGAGTCCATTTGGGATATATGTTGGAATAAGAGATTTTTCCGTAAGAATATTTTTTTCTACATATAGATTTTTTGGAAAAAAGTTTATTAGTTAATGAAATTGTAATGTAAGTTAAAAGATATTTTTTTCCAATTGTTTGTGTTCGAATTAAATTCTTGTTCCAAAACTGCTAAATGAGAGCATTTTTGTTCACTTAAAAATGGTCACCCATTATTCACCCAAATCTCTAATTGGGTGATATGTGTCTTATTTCACTAATTATACCAATAGGTAGGTACAGGGGCAAATTAAATGAGAATTGAAAGAGACAGATGTTACCATTTTTGTAGTGAGCAATAATGCTCTCGTGGTAAAGAGTACTTTGTGGTGGTATTTACACCTATCAATAATACAATCTCCTTGCTGAGCAGAAAAAAACTGCTAAGTAGTACTACGTTAGATAGTCTTAAAATTAGGTATTGTATCTTGGACGGAATTTCGAAGAGTCCATGTGCATCATAGTACGGAGAAATTACCATGTCAAAGATAGCATTATAAATGCGCTTTGCTTAAAGCTATTCTATTTTCCTGTTTCTTTTTCAAGTTCAAATTTGTTTTTGTTTCTTATGAATTTTTTTTGTTACATATTTAGTATATGTGTTTACATATAGAGATAAAATATAACACTATTAAAACAAAGTACCACATTGAAAAAAAAAAGTATGGTCTTTATTATCCCACGTAATCAATTAAACTTGGACATACTGACATGAACTACAGTGGTCTTTCAAGCATTCCAATCCTATTATATTTAGTTTTAACTTGCCAATTGGAGGTAAAAGAGAAAATGAGATTTTGATCTGGCTAGTTTATGAATTACATAAGACTACAAGAATTAAACACAAAATATTATAGTATGTTGCACAAGAAGCGAGGATTTTAAAATTTAATACATGTTCAAATTCAAGAGAGAGAGAGAGAGAGAGAGAGAGAGAGAGAGAGAGAGAGAGAGAGAGAGGAGTGGGGAAGTGGGATTGCATTGGAGCAATCGGCGGAGCACCCGTGCCTCCTCGAAAAGAAATTTAACAGACAGAAAGAGTGCTTAACGTTAATGTTACTGCACATTCTTACATGCTGCTGCAATCCATATATATATATATATACACACACATACATAATATACTTATTAAGAACCCCAAAAGGATCTAACTCCAAGCATACTCCTCGTGGTCATGACCCCCTAGACAATAATCAAGGCTTTTACATTTAATTTTCATGGCGTGTTTGTCCAATTTGGCAATTTATGAAGGGTAAGTTTATTGTGAGAAGTTTTTTATATGAGAAGTCGGATTTTAACCGTTGTATGAGTATCTCTATAAATAATTGGAATTTTTTTTTGGGTACTTTTTGAATTAAGTTATACTTAGTTGCATAACAACAACTCATTTTTAGGACCTTCTTCGATACAACCAAGCAATTTGGTTATATCATACATATACTAGTAGTTACATACATTTAATTAGAATTTGGTTTCTATTTACATGACCAATTATTACTATCAAAATAAAAAGAGGGAATAATTATTGTCACTCCATCATTGAACTAATGCACTCCATGGTATCACTCTCAGAGCATGTGATACCGTGTATGCAATGCATGACATGCATGGTACCACATGCTTTAAGAGTGGTACGATGGAGTGCCTTGATTCAATGATGGAGTGACATATCATCACCCTAAAAAGATAGTTTAAAAAAGTTATTATCAGATTATACGTTATCACTTTTTTTTCTTTTAATGACAGAAGCATTCTATTAATAGAAGCAAATTACAAGGCAGAAGTCACATCTTACAAAGTTATTGTTTATTGGCACCAAATTAATATCAATAAAGGGCACAAGATTACTTTAGATTGGGACCTAAAATTGGTTGTATAACTATTAATGTATTGAAAATTTTCCATATTCCAAGGACTTTTGTTTTTTGATAAGCATATATATTCCAAAGACTTCATGGTGTAGTTATAAAGCCAAAAACTTTGAAGTTCTTGATTTCTTTTCTTTAGTAGAAAAGTTGACCATCTTATTATAACCACTTGAGTGTCACGTGAAATTTCTTGTACGTTGGGGAAATTAGTGTATGTTCCAAGACTATATATCCAAGTCATGTACCGGCTAATAAGGCGCTACTATATGACCAAGTGAATTATAAATAAGAGACATTTTGACTGTATCAAATTATATGACACTCTCTTATTGATCGAGACCATCAGATAACTTTTGGATCCAAACCATTGATAATTTCTTTGTGTATTTGGCCCTCTTGATTGTTTGATACAATCAAAAAGAAGAAAGCAATATACTAATAATAATAATAATAATAATAATAATAACTCACGCGTGTTTCTGCTAGTACCTAAAAATCGAATCATAACACGTGACATACATGGGAATGCTCAATTTTGCCTCTTTTTTGGGGGAGTTTGATGAAGCCCTATATGGCTTTGAAAACAGTTTTTGAGATTCAAACTCTTTTTGACTTTGACCCTTCAAACCTTCCCTTCTCATCGAATTTGCGTTGAACAAGATAGTAGAAAGACAAAAACAAAGACAATAATAAACAATTTAAAAACAAACCTATTTTTAAAATTATTTTATATGCATATATATATATGTACATTCAAATATAAAATTAGGACCCCATGACCTAAGTTGATTTTCCCTTGCATGTGAAGATGTGCCCTTTCTCTTCGCATGCACGAACTTAACCTTGATATATTATGTACTTGTTTTTGGAGCAAATATATTGGATATTCTAAGGATATCAGGTATGATTTTATTCCATCTCATAAGTTTTAAAATTTTGATGAGTTTGAATTTATTTTTTTGTTGAATTAGAGAATGTGTTTCCTAAAAATAAAGGGCCACATGAATTAATACACACTCCGTATTGACATATTATACCATATAGAAAGCACCCGTTATAATAAATATTTTTTCGTGTTTATGGTAGCGTGTGACTTGAGATTGATCCTGTCCATTAATACACACACTCCGTATTGACATATATATATATATATATATATATATTTTGGTGTTGCCTACTATCAACTAGGAAGCACTGACACTTCTAAAAACACAACACCAAAAAAGGCAAACTGGCACTGTTTCAGATCCAATCAAAAACCGTGCCAAAAATTTTTGGCACGGTTTTAGATTTTGTTCAAAGCATACCAGATTCCTAAATCTGGCACACTTTTTTGGCCCTGATTAAAACCGTGCTAGATTTTCAATAGTGTTGGTGACACATGGTCAATTTTGTGCGTTACATGTGTCACAATTTTTGGCACTGCTAAAAACTGTGCTAGCTTGGTGTTGACTTAAAAAAAAATTTCAATTTGGTAAGCTTTTGCCACTATTTTGGAACGGTTTTGAACAGTGCCAGATATATTTTTAAGGCAAAAATAAAAAATAAAAAAATTTGGCAACATCACAACACCAATAAAAAAATATCAAGAACACCTGTATCACAAATAGTACCTAGAATCATAGCCTACATGTATCAATTAATATCTAATAAAGTCTCCAATAGAAAATAAATAATAAAAATAATTAAAAAAAAATCATAGCAATCTTTGTTGATAGTGTATACATGAAACATAATCATCCAAAATAAAGTCCTTCACATAAAAATAATAATAAAAAAAAAAAACATACAGAAAAAGGCAGTTGATGGAATTACATTCATGATTCATATTGCCCCTGAGGAGAAAAATGTTCTTGTGTTTGATTTTGTATGCAAGTAGAAGGCATATTGTCTCTGTGCTTTGCTTCCCGCGGTCAACAAAGACGCCCAAAAAAAAAAAAAAGAGAGAAAATTAGCTTTGATTGGGTAAACCCCCATACTCAAACATTCGAAGAAGATCAAAATACTGACCATGAACATCCCCTGCAAAAGTTATAGGCGACACCTCATTATTATCTTGCCAAATTAAAAACGCAGCTAACTTAAAACTTGTCATTAGCTAACACAAAGAACAAAAAAAAAAAAAAAAGAAAAAGAAAAAGAAAAAAGAAGCAAACAGAAAATGTAAAACTCAACTCAACGACAGGTTATGAAGGCCCAAGAGGAAAACATAAACAACAATATAGGAAATGATAAATGGTGAAACAAAAAAACGATTAATTCTATTAAATAAGTACAAAAGAAAATTCAGAATTGAAAATTAAAGAAACCGGAATATCAATATTTAGAAACAGGTCACTTATTGATATGCATTCAAGGGTACGACTACAGAAAGACCAAAAAAAAAAAAAAAAAGGTATGAGAAGACATGGTGGCCGGAACCCAAATAAATTAACCAATTAAGAAGTCAAACAACGAATTAAGTTCTGGAATGCAAAGTTGCTATATATATATATATATATAGGGATACATACAAGACATGGTGGAAAGAAACGTAATGAACTACGTACAGGCTTATAGAGTAAAGTTATAGATCGAGATAAGAAGTTTTGACTTGGGATTTCGCTCAACTATGATAACTTTATAGTGTTGGTTCTCTTTCTAAATATTATATGAGAGTCGACTGTCGAGGAACTATACATCTGCACATTATATATACCAACTTTAAGAAGAAGGTGATAGCTAGGGAACTAAAAGGAACTTAATTAATTGTGTGTTTTTTGTACTGGACCCTGGGGTATATTGCGATTTAATTATTTCATTTTGTTGTAATTTAGTAATTAATTTTATCTTTAGGTAGTTTTGTATTAAGGAATATAATTATCTCTTTGGAAAGTTTAGTTAGGAGTAATTGGAGACTTATAAACACCAAGTGCGTACATGTGAGGGAGGGTGTTGAAGCTTTATATACATTGTTTGCCCCATCTCTAATAGCTTAAAATTTTGGAGTAATTGGAGACTTGACACCAAGTACATAAAAAAAAAAAAAAAAATAGAACAATATACAAGCTTTTTCTAGACCTCCCATAACCAAATTCTGATAGCATATATATATATATATATATATAACTTGCCCATAAAGCTTATAGTTGATTTGGACTAGACAAAACAGTGCATATTCGTAATTTTGAACTTTTAAGTTTTAAAAGTAGAAAACTTTCAACACCTTTGAGTCTTGATGTTGCATGAAACTTGTGTTTACTATTTATACATGTGTCTTTATATGTATACAAACTATATAGTATGAACTATTTATAATAAATAAAAAATAAATAAATTGAATCGTACAATTCTCGATGAAGATAAGATTTGAAGACCAAAATGAAGTTATGAGAGAGATAATAAGATTACCGTGAAAGGGGTCAGCGTTGGATGATTGTGGTCGACGGTGGCTTGGACGGTCACCAATGTTCTTGAAATACGAAAGGAGCAAAAAAAAAAAAAAAACAAAAACAAAAACAAAAAACAAAGAGAGAAATATAGAGTAAGGTATAAGATCAATTAAGAAATGGATGTAGATATTTGAAAAAAAATACATATAGATCTGATAAATTTGTTTGTGAGGGAGATCAAAAACCCCCAAAGCACTAAAATTAAAATCCATATATTGCAAACCCTAACAGAACAAGGGATTACAGAGGGGTTTTGCAGAAAGGGGGGATGGATATATGTAGTGTGTGATGGAAGTGGTCCGGCTGTTGTTGGTGGTCCGACATTTGGGGGCTAGGGCTTTCGATTTGGGAGTTGGAAGAGTGAGAAGAGAGAGGTTGAGACTGAGGAGAGAAAAGATTGGGGGTTTAATGGATCAGTGTGTATGTGTGTGTCTGTATAGATCCATACAGATCTAGGTTTTCTTTTGCAAACCCTAGATTTCGAAGGCTCTATCTGAAATCTCTGGTGTTGTGTATATGTATGTGTGTATATAGATATAGATATAGATATAGATATAGATATGGAGAGAGAGAGAGAGAGAGAGAGAGAGAGAGAGAGAGAGAGAGAGAGAGAGAGAGAGAATAAGAGGAAGCTTCAACGTTCGTACCAGACTTTCATGAAGAGGAGGCGTTCACGTGGAGGCTGCGGCATGGAGGAGATGGCATGGAGGCAGCAGCGTGGATGAGATGGCATGGGGAAGGAGGTGGGGTGGAGGAGGCGGCAGACCAGGCGGTCGTGTGGAGGAGGAGGTGGCAGCGTCTCCCAATCTCTCGACTTCACAAATTCATTTCATTTGTTTGAGATTCTAGGGTTCATATATATTTTAAGTTAGTTAATTGGGGGTGGTCAACATTTTTTTTAAGTCAATGGTGCGGTCAACATTTTTTAAAATCTGGCAGTTTAAAGACACTTTTGGCACTGTTTATAACCATGCCAGATTTGGCAGTGCTAAAAACCGTGCCAGATAGTCCAAAAACTGTTCCAGATTTTGGCACGGTTTTAAGCAGTGTGAAATCAAAAAACGCGAAACGTGCCAGTTTGGCTTTTTTTTTTTGGTGTAGTGAAATTTAACGTGTCACTTGTCGTATCGTGTCTAATACACGGACATGACACTTCGTTGACACTTTTCCTGCAGTGTCGATGTGCAATTTTTTTAGAATTTTGTCATGTCGATGTGCCAGTGTCGTATCGTATCCATATCGTTGTGTCCGTGCTTCATAGACTACCAATTATTACCATTTTGCCTTAACACTACAAGTAAAATTCTGAAGATAGTACACCTTCTATCCTAAATCAAAGTGCACTTTTAATTTAAGGATAAGGAAATTCCACCATTTATAGAAGGGTAATTCTATATATATCCACCTATTTTGTTCTTTATATCCACTATTTAATAAAAAAAATTTATCACTATTGTACCTCTACACGTGACAGAATGTTGGGTAAATAAGAAATAACACATTAGCAAAATGAGTGTAGCTGAGATGGAGATGCTAAAATGAATGTGTGGTAAGACTAAGAAACATAGTATAACATCTGTACCCGGAAAAAGGATAAACAATTATTTTAAATATGCATTAATTTATTTAATTAGTTTATATGATGGATTAAGGGGAGGCTGTGGACTTACCCGTGGAAAAGTGTTCAGTGAGTAACATAGTTGAAAAGTCCCCAGTGAGGTGCTACAGGTATTGAAGTAGGACCCAGTGAAGGGCCCGAATAATATAATTTGTATGCATTTATATGATTAAATGAATATGTGTTTAAATCGCTTTCATATTACTCCCTTCATCCCATTTTATCTATCCATCTTTCCTGATGATGCCGAAATTTGGATAAGAAGAAATATATGAAAAAGTTAGACACAATGAAGTTTGCATGTGGTTTGGCCCCGTTAATGAGGTGACCTAAGTCCACGGATGCGTCGGAGCGCTTCACAAGCAGATCACCGGCGGGTCTGGTGAGCCAACAGTTTGGGCGGCAATACCAGTGAAACCGACTGGGTGTATGCGTATGAGTGAGAGTAGTATGCAGTTCTGTTGGTTTTTTTATGCGACCCCTTTCAATGGGGGCGAGTGGCCTCTTTTATAGGTGCAAGAGACCACCCGTACAAGGTAAGTTTATAGATTAAGAAACCTAATCTATTTATAACTTAATTTACATGAATTTAGGGGTGTTTCCTAAGTGGTTTAGGAAACCGCCTGCTCCTTCCATTTAGTCTTCTAACTGGGATAGGAAACTGCTTGGAGGCTTGCTGACCAAGCAATCACGCCTACTGGGGGTGCGCCCATGTGGGGTCTATCTGGAAAGAACGACCGGATCTACGACCAAACCGGGTGGTTTTGCGTAACAGCCCGGGATGGTTATGTAGTCAGTCCAAATTCAAGATAACTTGGCTTCTCTTTGCTGAGGTGGCGTGGCTTGACTTTGACCTGATATTTTTGTGCATATCAACTACCCCCCATTTTCGAAACTAATGGGATGCTCTATCGGATGAGGTTTGAAAATTAAGACTGCTTCTAAAAAAAACCGTTCAGGAAATGGCCCCGGGTTGCTACCCGGGTCGTGACCGATCGAGCTGGTCTTCCGGGGTCAGGACTGAGCGGGGGCTATGTGGGCCCGGGACCAACTTCTACCACGTGTCACCTGGTCAATGGCCTGGTCAGGATCTAGCGAGGCTGGTATGAACGTAATCGAACAGTCACGTCTGGCATTAATTGGGCGCGTCTTTTGAGGCGACTTTCCGCGTGCCTGAGATGACAGTTGTTGGCAAGTTTAGGCGGGAAAATTTCCTGGCTGTTAGATCTAACTTGATCTGGACCGTCCGTGCTCCCTATATAAAGAACACTTGTTCATTTCTGGGATTCCTGCTACCAATTGATAGAGATACCGAGCAGTTTGAGAGCAGAAAAAGTGTCCGGTAAAGCTTCCCGAACTCTTCTTTTGCGCTAATCCTTGTAAGTGTTCCCTTTTCAGTTTCAGTTCATCATCCTCTTCCTCTTCTTCTACCTTTTTCTCTTCTTTTCTAAGCGAGGCTGGAGAGGGCGAACCCTCTTAGGTTAGAATGGGAGTGGGACTTTTTCTTTCTCAGGTTCTATTCTTTCTTCAAGTTGGGAGGTACGTTAGATAGGTTGAACCGAGCAGGCTGTCTGGCCCCGGGTAGTTCTGACCGAGTGTCACCTTGTCTTTAAGACTGTATACCTTCTGCCTTTTAGGTTTGATAACCCTGCCCCCTTTGTACCTCATACTCAGAGTTCTTGACCCATATCTAGGTCATCCTGTACTTCCTGGCCCAGTCACCGAAACCCCAAGGATGTGTCACTCTGGTTTTGACTCGTCTTCTCGGTTGGAGGATGAGCAGTCCGGGTCAGAGACGTCGGACACAAGTCTGAGTCTGCCATCCGTATCCCCTCTGATCACCATAGCAAGGGCAGAATCCCAATCCGTCTATCTGACGATGAGTCAGACCAGGGAGCCCCCGTTGCTTCCATTTCCCGGGGTTTGGGTGATGAAACACCAGGAGAACTCGACCCTAAGGTAGCCTTCACCAGTGAGTTCATCCCGTCCACCCTACGTACTGAAGATTTCAGCCACATTAGGGATAGGTACAGCCTTCCCGACTATTGCTCCCTGGCCGTGAATGTCGGCGGAGCCCAAATCTACCAACGGGGTTTCATCACCTCATATGAGGACATCCTCATGGCTGGGTTCCGCATTCCCCTCCATCCGATTGCTCGGGACGTCCTTATATACTTGGGGATCGCCCTGGGGTAACTGGCCCCGAACGGTTGGAGATTACTCATGGGGCGCATCTCCCATTAGCCCTAAGTTTTTGGGTATGAGCTTACTGTCCAGGAGTTTCTCTGGATGCATCGACCGTTTCCCGTACATGGGGTGACTGGGTTCTTTTCTCTCGGGGCTCGGAAGGGAGAAGGATCATAATGAATTGCCCGAGCAAACACAAGGGTTGGAAGAATAGATTCTTCCGAGTATCCACCCTTGGACTCTATGAGCAGGCCCAGGGATCCAGATGAGCACTTCCTAGGCGGGAGAACTAAGGGGTAAGTTAGTACAATAACTTACGCTCACTTCCTTTACTTTGACTTGAGACTAACTACGTTACATTTTTCATTGCAGCGAGGTCAGCCAGCCCACCTAGCATTCCCAGGGAGTGCCAAGAGAGAATCAGAAGCTTGGCGGACCGTCCTATCAACATTTGGGACGTTCTAACCCGCTCGGGAGATCAAAGAGGCGATCACCGACCAGAACACCCCGCCGAGGCCCCTGTCTTTCCCTCAATCATCCCGGGTAAGAGTTTGATCGGCAACTTAATTTTGGTTATCCTCCATTGTCTCGTTGCTCTGATTACTGACTTTGTGGCTGCTTTCCTTTTACAAAAATGGCCCCAAAGAGGAATTTTGAGCTATTTCATTCATTTACAATGTAGGGCGCGTTCTGAATTCTGAATAATAAGGGCCTGTAACGCTCACTCTTATCATGTTTCTTTCTCCATCTCTCCCCTCTTTTTTCACGAAATGTACAAGATTTTTTTTTTATAATCCTCTTCGTTCACAATGTTCAGGTACCTATTTTGCTGTTCCTACTCTCACAATGTAACTTCTAAAGGTAAGTACATTACTTTTGTTACAATAGTAGCAGAGACTGATAATCTTGAAGTAGAATTGAATCCTGGGATCAAGCTCCTTGGACCTGTCGAAGAAATAACTTTTGACACGTACGACAGATACGAACCTACTAACTAGCATACTATTGACAATTAATTGTTTCATATCCTTGGTAAGAATTTGTTCACTTTTCTTTCAGTTTTTGCCTAGCTAATGCTACAGGTAGCACTTAAAGTTCACTTTTCCCTCGTAACCGTGTTAATTGTTTTGATAGGAAAATAAAGGCATTCCTAAGTGCCTGTTTGGGAATGCTTAAAACTGGATCAGGTTCAGGCACGGTCTCACTTTTATCTAGTTTTTATGGAAATCAATTTTGTGCTAATTTGATTAAGATTCAGTTCTTGGGGTACTATTATGTCCGACAATGGCTCCTACTTAATCAAACCAACACAAAATTGGTTTCCGATTTATATATGGTTCATTGACGTAATCGTGTGGTGAACTGGTCCAATGCTTTTCATATCACATCTGGACAGAACAACTAATTTTGTTAATATATATATATACTCTTTAAGGGAAAAGGAGGGTACCCAACGCATTTTTACCACCACCTATACTTTAAGCTAAAATCAATAAGCTTGTTCATCCAAAATACTTATATGAGAGTCCTAACTTATCATTACGTGTCCTAAGAGTCCTAAGAAAACTTCCAAATTGTAATTTCCCAAAACTTCCCTGTCTTGGGAAAAATATTGATTACAGCAGTTGTATAATTCTACATGGATCAAAAACCAATAAAAGGTTTGTATTAATCCATCTGCTCTACTATTTTTAGGGGAATCCTTCTTCAACTCAGCAAAAAATTATTCATAACTCAGCAAATATTTGAAATCTATGAGAGAGAATTAAATCCTACATGGTATAATAGTTATACCCAATATTTGCTCTGGTATAAGTCTCGAATGATAGAAGATTATAAGCGGCACAGGTTTGATGACGCCCATTGATTGATCGATTTTTAGTGTGTTTCTATATCCAATTTCAATGTTCTCAAACTTATATGTTAATCCTTAGTTTTCAGTTGCAATTAATGAAATGAGAACCCTCTCACCAAATGAGATCGATGATTGAATTTCTAAAAGTATCCCATGTTTCTGTAATACCCCGTATTTTATCTTCGCATTTAAAAAAAAAAAATAATAATAATAATAATAATAATAAAAAAATACCAGTTTTGAAATTTGTGCAGTATAAGTTTTACCTGCGTGTGTGTGTCATCGCGTGAGCTCAACACACACGAATATCTCCTATAGGAGACTTGGCCCCAAAGGAAGTCAATTTCGTGCATAGTGTGTGCATGTGTGCTGTGCTTATGTGTGTGTGTGACGTGAGTGTGTGTTGTGGTGAGCAAGTAATAATGTTATATAAATACACCTACCCCCCCCCCCCCCCCCCCAACTAAACTCTCACAACTCTCTATTCTCTCTACTGTCTCTCTCTCTCTCTCTCTCTCTCTCTCTCTCTCTCTCTCTCTCTCTCTCTCGGATGCACACACACACCCACATATTATTTCATACACACACATATATATTATTACATATATAAACAAACATATGTTTACTTATACACATACACACACAAACTTATATTCATTCAAGGAGATTGATTCAAGCTTTGGGTAAATCTTATTTGGGTAAGCTTTACTGTTTTGATTTTAGTTATTATAAACTGTAGATATATATATATATATATATTTATATTTATATATATGTATCGTTAAGGGTCTGAAAATAGCGGGCAGAAAAACTATGTCAGAAACTCGATTTCTTTATATCAGATGAAAGGTCTCGATCCCACGAGGCTCCATTTCAAATTTCAAAAGCTAATTTAATACGGTCATGACGAACAGTCGATTTTATGTTTTGTCACTATTCGAATTTTTGATAAAATCAAGAGCTATGGTTCAATTCATGAAAAATCGATTTCATATTTGAAATCTATGTGGAAAAACAATGAATTTCATATATTGGGAGTATTGTTTTAATTAAGTCTGAAAAATGATTTAAATTAAAGAAGCTTCGTGGAAGACAATAATGTGGCCTGGTTCGCGACTCGTGCGTGCGAGCGAGGATGCGCGCGAGCAAACCGCGCGCGCGACCAGGCTGTTTTCTAAAATTGTTCTTTTAAAATATCCACGTAACCTTTGTGTATATAATCCGTGCGAACGACCCGCGCGAGCGAGGGCCCGCAGGAGCGGTCCGCTCGAGCGAGCTGAGGCAGTTTGATAAAAACTTCTGTTTTGTTCTACTTGAGTCAGAACCGAGCTAAGGGACCTTGTACCCTAAGCTTTAAGAGTTGTACTTTTCCTTTGTAGTAGTTGTACTCATGCTTTGAGGTGTTGTACCTCACTAATATACGCACATTATTGTATATTGAGATTTGTAACAGATTGAGCAGTTCCGGTTTCTATTCTGATTAATTATTCAGTCTATCCTCGGTGAACGGTAGTTCCGTATAACCCTCAATAAAGTTGTATAACATGTTAATAGTGTACTTACATGTTTACTTGAGCTGCTATGCCTTATGTGTTTACCTGGATAATTTCAGCATGTCTATTATGTTGCTTTGAATTGATAGCTTGCCTTAATAATCTGTCTTATGAATTATTGAATATGTCTGGATGCTTAGAGCTCGCATATGTCATATCATTTCATAAGCATGAGCATGAACACGAAAATCACGAAAATGATTTTGGGATGAAAGACCTTAGAGGCTTCCAAATTTTAAAAAGGGAAGACCTTAGAGGCTTCCAGGTTTTAAAAAGGGAAGACCTTAGAGGCTTCCAAACATAAAACCCTCTAGGAGGGATTTTGTTTTGAAAAGTTAGAAATCCCGGATTTGTGGGTAGGCATGTGAGATGGGTACCACTAGGAACTCGAATTGCGGGATGTGCTGCAAGAAACCCCCGTAACGGTAAAGGCTAAGCCTCTGTGTAATTCGTAAGGCCCAAAGTCCCACACGTTTGAGGCTAGGCCTACGTGGACGGGAAGCCCATGGTCCGGGTAATGATATTGACGATTGAGGGTGAGTGTTTGAAAAGGCATGTAAATGGTTTTTATGCATTGACATTGGCATTCATTGCACTCACGCATGTTATATAACAGATGTTATTATGCGGTTATATGACTATACGAGCCTTTTGACTTATGGACTATTAAACCTTTCTTTCTGGTGATATAGATAAGGGCAAGGCCCCGAGGCTTGACAATGCTTCCGCTATAGTTTGAAGACCCCGTGTGTGGGGATTATCATTTAGTTAATGTGACAAAACTTTGATTTCAAAGAACATGTTATGTTTCAATTGGACAAATGTTAGTCCACCGACTTTTAAATAAAGAGATAGCTTAACTATGATTTTTCGCTGCTTATATTGAAAACGTTTTGTTTCAAGAAAAGAATATTTCAAATGAAAACCAGTTTTGTGTTTTATAAATGCTTTCCAAAGGATAAACATATATTTCAAGTAACCCTCGGAGCCTAGGACTCGGGGAGTTACGGAATGGTGTCAAAGCCTCCTACTGTCATTGATTATTATTGTGCTTCCGCCGGTTGACACCCCGTCGCCGGGAATCGTGGCGGGGCGGGGCGTCACAGAATGGTATCAGAGCGTAACCGGGTCGAATACTTTGGACGCCGGGTTATATGCTCGTATGTTTAGTTTTGTTGACATGTTAGACATGATTAGTTGATACACGACATATGTTTTGATATGTGTTAACATGTTACTTGGTAACTTGAGATGTTAACTGTTTACTTGTTATGCTTGACATACACATGTGCTATTGAATACACTTTGTGATTAGATCATGTTATGTGATTCATTTATTCGATTCGATCTTATTATAGCTATACCGCCACGCCGTGAGAATCACAGTTTTGAGCTTGAGGCTGAAGAGCAGATATCAGCTGCTTCGATCCCAGTTAGAGGCCGAGGCCGAGGTCGAGGTCGTGCTCGAGGACATGGTCCAGGTAGAGGCCGTGGTCAAGGTCAAGGTCATGGTCGAGGTCGTGGTCGTGGTCGAGGTCATGCGCATGATGTTGCATTTGAGTTTGAAGCTTCCACAGGACCAGTTGATATTCCTGATGGACTGCAAGGGTTACAGAATGTTGCCGATGTAATTACAAGGGCAGTCAGAGATGCTATGCCGCCTCCTCCCCCTCGTACTTCGAGAGGTGAGACAAATCCCGCTAGAGCTCGGGAGCGGCTGATTACCAAAGATTTCGATGCTAGGAAGCCGCCACAGTTCTCTGGTAGCTCTGACCCGATGGCTGCAGAGGATTGGCTTCAGCATATCACGAAGATATTCGAATTCATTGATCTTCATGTGGATACTCTCCGCATCAAGTTGGCTACATACTTATTTTCTGGAGAAGCTACCCATTGGTGGGATTGCACTGTGAGTATTCATCTACTTGCTGGCATGACTTGGAAGTCATTTAAGAATCTTTTCCTCGATAACTACTTCCCAGAAGTACAGAGGGATGCAAAAAGGGCTGAGTTCTTTACCCTCCAACAAGGGGATATGTCAGTGACAGAATATGCTACTATGTTTTCCACCTTGGCTCATTTTGCTCAAGAACAGTTGGTCAGTGATCATTTCAAGGCTACACGTTTTGCCTCTGGTCTTCGACCCTACATTCGGAAAAGTCTGGCTAGCACGCCTATCACCACTTATGCTGATACTTTGACAAGGGTATTGGGTGTTGAAAGTGTAGATTTGGATCTGAAAAGGGCCAGGAGATTATTACTCCAACCAAGAGCACTGGTCTGTCTAAGAAAGCTAAGACAGAGACTAGATCTCAATTTCAGTCCCAACCTCCTCAACAGCAGCAGCAACGATCCTATTCACAACAGAGATCTTCTTATCAAAGTTCTCAACAATCGGGGTTACAACGAGGTGTGAATGCCGCTGGGGAGAAAGTTTGTCTTCGATGTGGTGATCCGAATCATTTCATCAAGTTTTGTCCTCAACGACCACCCAAGAAAACTCAGTCGATTGGTTCGACACCGTATTATCCACCATCTCAGGCAGTATCCACTCAGAGTGTGAAACCCTACCAGAACAGAGGAAATCAGGGTAATTATCAGAGGACAGATAATCGTGGTGGTTCTCAGCCACAAAAATACCAAGAACCCAAAGGAATGAATTTTGCTTTGTGACGACATCCTATTGACGCGTTTTCTTATCACACCCAAGTGTAGGTGATCGTACAAGTAATAAAGTTCTGAAAGTCCAGGTCGAACCCACAGGGAACGGAATAAAATTTTATAAATTTAGGCAGATAACTATTTTGTCACTATAAAGAAAATAAAAGATGATGGATTTTTGTGGGGTTTTACTAAACTACTAATTTTTATATGTTTGCAATAAAAGTAATTAAAGCTATTTTTTTCTTAACAGTTTATGGTAAAGATTTTCACAGTGCAAAATAAATTAACTAACATACTAGTAAGAAAAGGAAGAAAAATAAATAAAAGCTAAATTTTTGTAAGATAAACTTTTTAAATTTAACAATAGCGAAAGATGGAAATAATACAGATATTTAAGCAAAACTATTATAAAACAGGAAATATTAATTAACTAGGGGGAAATGATTTAAAGGAATTGGGAATATGCAAACCAACACTAGATCCCACAACTTTTGTGCATTTGAAAAGCATTTGGCATTTAAGACCGCAGAGTCATTCTTTATTTAAAAATAAACTTTCACTAGTCAGGGTCATATCAAGTGTGTCAGGTTTGATATAAAACGACGTCGTTTGGTTTAAAGAAAAATAAAAAGGCAATTGGGCAGTAGCCAGGTTCGAACCGTGCCCCGCCGCGGACGTGGGTTATTCGGCGTCCAGTCCCCACCACTCTGCCACTACACAATTGCCTATCCATTATTGGATAGAAATATATATAAACACATATTTGAAATATACTTTTGGAGTGAGAAATGGGTATGAGGTACTTTTGGACTTTAGTAGGTGATTATAACAACTACGTGGCTAAGAAATCTGGCATTTAATCGCAAAATCTGTCTTTTAGTGAATAAAAATATTGCTATAAAAACTGAAAATTTGAAGTTTCTAACTATTTTAGGGGACAACTATAAGTATTACTAGACTAAAGATATTAAATCTAAATTTAAATAGGACTATTTTACTACTAAAAATTGACAAAGGTCATACAAGAAAACAAATATTTTAAATTTAAGAAATACAGTACATAAAGTTTTGCTACATATTTTTGAACATAAAATCATCAAATACATAAAAGTGAAATTTTACAACTACTAGAACTAGAAAAGGCAAAGAAAAACTAAAGTTTCCTATTTCTAGGGACAATATAAAGTGCTCACATAATAACCTCCCCTAAACTATTCTCTCCCTAACAGTGATTGTTGTGCAGCTCGTAGGCTGTGTGTTGTGAATTGTGTGTTGTTGGTGTCAATGCCTCGGTTGCTTCTGCTCAATTTATAGGCGTGGGATTGGTAAAATTTCGTCATTGGGATCGTCATGAACAGGGGAAATGGGAATCTCGCCCAAATTTTTGTCCATCTTTCCTGCGCGAATTTCTTCCTCATTCTGACACACTGTACAGAGCGAGAGAAATTGATAAGAAAACAAAGGAAAAAAACAAAAATCCTAATCAAAGCATCACTGTCAACAGTGATGCTTTGGATTCCTACGTTTTACTTTGGTTTGCTTTGATTTTTTATATCAATTTTTTTTTCATTTGGTCCAAAACTTGCACTATGCAAGTTTGGACTAATATTTTATGAGGAATGCTTCGGTGTGGTTGCTACTTATTTCCTTCCCTTTATTTCACTTCATTTTTACCTAAACATATAAAATGTGTAAAAATAAATAATTACATGCATTTGAGTGACATCACCGATAAATTATATTAATTCAAATATGCATGTAAAACTAGGAATTTGAGGGATTAAATGAGCATTATGTCTATTATATTGGCACATAAATGTGCAATATTCAGTGTTTGTCACACCCCTCAACTAGCTTATTGCTAGTCCCTAGCAATGAAGTGAAAGAGAAATTGTTCTAGAAGTTTTATTAAAGAGTAGGAATAAACTAAGGAAAATAAAATCTAACTCACTCTCGCAGGAATCGCGATTGCATTTAGCATATCCAACAAGCCGTTAAACCCCTAGGTTACCCCTAGTGGACGAGTGTTGTCTCGTAAGGGTTTGCAGTGAATATACCCACAAAATTCATAATTTTTTTTTTTTAAATGTAAAAATAAAATGAAAAAATAAAGGTAAAAAAAATGAAATTTTAAAGTATGTAATAGTAATGCAACACATACACTCACAGTTTTGTCAATGGTAGCATTTTTTTATACTCTTTAAACTTACAGTGTGTACTTGAAAAATCAAGCAACTGATCTTTAACTTCAAAGTTTACATAACTATTAGCAGTCATAAAACTTGTAGTTTTAACTCAAATCTCACTAGAATTTCACTATTTTAAGGAGAAACTCTCAGAAACCGGTGTAGAGAACATCTCACTTGGTAGGGAAGCAAAGATAGATGAATTGCTTCCATAATATATATATATATATATATTTGATGACTCAATATATAGGCATTTGGAGTACAATAAGTCTCATGAAAGAATACTTAGCATTAGAAGAGCGATCTACCGTGGAGAACATCCTTATCACTTAAATTTAAAAATCAATTTCTTTTAAATCATTAGGACTTTGACTGGTAGGTTAGAAATTAAGATGAGTAGGAGATTTGGGGTGTATTTGTTCTAAGCATGTGATTGGAGTGTTTGCGCAATTCATTCCAACCTCTTCTTTTCTTCTCCTTTATATGTACATTTTTTTTTTATTTATTTATTTTATTTCTCATTTTTTTTTTCGTTTTTTTTTTTTTGAAATCAACTCCTTTCTTTCTTTACCACTTCTTACAATATTAATACAGTCCAATCACATACCTGGATATAGAAGTGAGGTTTGTACTCCCAGGTGGAGCAATGTATGATTTGGACAGAACTGAGAATAAGGTAATATTAGGTGAAGGGGGGTGCATTTGAAAGAAAAGATGGCCTAAATCATTTTAAAAATAGATTGACTTTGTTCATTTAAGCAATTTAGACGTTCTAATGGTAAATCCTGAACGTTCTCTTCTAATGATCAGTCAAAGAAAAATAATGAGACTTTCAACGAGTGATATGATAAAGAGAATAAAATGAGACTGATAAGAAATAGTAACCCTCATAAAGAAAGATTGGCACAAAAGCTCACATGGGTTAATTAGTTTCCACTACTTGTTTTTAAACTGTATGGTTTATGCTTACTCATCCATTTAGATTCAGTAAATATTTTCACACTGTTTCAAAATGTTTAATGTTTAAAGAGTTTCTAGCATTTGAAAATAGTAAAACATGTGACAATGTGTTGTATGCTATTAACATACCCAAAATAACATTAACGTGTCAAATTTATCTTATATAAAGTAAAAGAAAAACTTCTGAAAAATCCTAAGCATATCCACTAAGTTGGATACATATATGGTGCAACTAGTATCCTCTGCACCTATAAAAAAGAGGCTACGCAATCCGGAGCGTCCAAGTTGTCATGATTACCCATCCACCTCTAGTAAAAGAGATGAGTCTAGAACCACTAGCAAGCTAAAAACATCAGTAAGAGGCTAAGAGATAACTCTGACTTTACTTAGTTTTTCGCTACCTCTAGGGACATTCACCGCACTAGACATATCTGGTGATGCTTGGATCATGCAAATTACTCCTATCGAACCAGCTAATGAAAGCCAGATGTACACGTAGGATCATTTTAAAGTCTGACCTGACTGAAAATTATTGACTGTACAAAAACTAAAAATAAAAATAAAAGAAATGAGGGATGGGAAAACAAAATTTATTTGGGTATCAAAGGATCCAGTCCTCTTTCTCAACCAAAATTTTCTTTTGTTTTGATTTGAATTGTCTTTTGTAACAGTAGTAAACTTTAAAAGATGTGCCATTATGAGCAATTAAACCAGGACATTCTTCTCTATAACAATTCAAACACCATCCTAACCTTTTAGCTTTCCTTTTGATGGCATAAAGGCTAGTGCTAGCAAAGGGTTTCTTCTGCTCAGAAACAAGTGAGCGACCCATTAACGTCTGGTCATCGACTATTGGATCCATTTTTTATACTCTCAGCCAACAAGAGAGGCTAGACTCAACCCTCCACTCCTTTCAACTATCAACTAAGATCTAATTAAAGAGAGTTTAGAGGGGGTGGGTGGGAATGAGCGACCCATTAACGTCTGGTCATCGACTATTAGATCCATTTTTTATACTCTCAGCCAACAAGAGAGGCTAGACTCAACCCTCCACTCCTTTCAACTATCAACTAAGATCTAATTAAAGAGAGCTTAGAGGGGGTGGGTGAGAATTTTATTTAAAAACTAAAAATATTTAAGAAAAATATATACATTCAGAAACTAAATTTTTTTTTTTTTTTTTTAAACAAAAATTAGAAAATTACATTTTTTTTTTCTTTTTTTTTTTTTCACACAAAAGAAAAACTACATAATTTTTTTTTTTTTTTTTTTTTAACAAAGTTTAAGACAATGCATCATTACAATAATAGTAATAAGAAGAATTATGATATAAACTTCAAACATTATAAAAATTTTGGCTTCTGAATCATGCATTTTTTTTTTTTTTAAACAGAAAACTAAGAAAAGACAGTTATATTTTTCTCTCTCTCTCTCTTTTTTTTTTTTTTTTTTTTTTTTAACAAGGGCAACGCAACACTAACATAGCAAGAACTAGGATAATAATAAGATAAAGTTCAAAATTCATAAGACCAATAACTAGCGCGTCGTCCATTTTTTTTTTTTTTTTTACAAAGAAATGGAAAAATATCACCTGTCTCTTGAAAATCTGAAAACCTGGTAGGGCCGTAGATCGAGTGATATTTCCAAACTTCTTTGGTGAATGGGTACCTACAACTGATGGATATCATTTTTGTTAACTAATGGAAAAGAGAGAAAATCAAAATCTAAAATAAAAACTAAACCGAATCGGAAAAATAGAGAATAAAATCAAAATCAAGTTTTTCTCTGAATCATAGATCTTACCTTTAGTGATCAGTAGAGTGGATCTTGATTTTGGATTGAAGAAAATAAAAAAATGAAAAGAAAATGAGAGAGAATGAGAGAGAATGAGAGATCGGAGTGAGAGTGAGAGAGTTGCAGAGAATGAGAGAGAGAGAGATCGCGGCGAGAGAGAGAAAAGAGAGGAAGAAGAAAGGAAAAAGAGAAAAAAAAGAGAGATGGGAAAGTTTTTAGGGTTCAAAGCCCTATATAAAGTCATTTTCTCTTTTTCAGTGTATCTCTCTCTAGAGACACTAAATAATTTTTTTTTTTATGAAATAAAGATAAATAAATAAACAGGTGTTAATCGTGAAACCGTCCCCCCCCAACTGAGTCTGACATTGTCCTCAATGAGTGAGATTAGAAAAAGAAGCTAAGGATAACACCTGTAAAAAAAAATACACAAAGAAAAGATAAAAATAATGACAAAATTAACTTATATATATAAAGTTATCTGATTAAGAGTATAGGACTTATGAAAATATAAATACTCTGATACACTATGTCCTATACCAATTATGTTTTAAGATATTAAACAGTATTATAGTTAGGGTCCTCCAAAGGAATGGACTCCAACTCAGGTTCAAATCCTTCTAAAAATGGCTTTAATCTATGTCCATTAACTTTAAATGTATTTCCATCTTTAGGGTCCTCAATCTCGACAGTTCCATAAGGATAAACATTTTTTACAATATATGGGCCAGTCCATCGAGATTTCATCTTTCCTCTAAAAAGATGTAGTCTTGAGTCGTATAATAGAACTTTTTGCGCGGGGGTAAATCTTTTGCGCAAAAGATTCTTATTATGATACATTTTAGTTCTTGCTTGATGAATTCGAGCATTATCATATGCATCTTTACGAATTTCTTCAAGCTCACTTAATTGTAATTTTCTTAAAATTCCTCCCTCTTCAATATTACAATTTAAAGTTCTAGTAGCCCAATATGCCTTATGTTCTAATTCTACTGGTAGGTGACAAGCTTTTCCATAGACAAGTCTGTATGGAGACATCCCCAAATGGGTCTTATAAGCAGTTCTATATGCCCACAAAGCATCTGTTAATTTTGAAGACCAGTCTTTACGATTAGAATCAACAGTTTTTTTGAGAATATGCTTAATTTGTCTATTAGCTAATTCAGCTTGTCCATTTGTTTGTGGATGGTATGCAGTTGACACCTTATGGGTCACTCCATATCTTTTCATTAATTTTTCAAATGGCTTGTTACAGAAATGAGTTCCTTGATCACTTATTATTGCTTTTGGAGTTCCAAATCGAGAAAGTATATTATCTTTTAAAAATGCAATAACTGTACGGTGATCATTTTTTCTTGTAGGAATAACTTCTACCCATTTTGAAACATATTTGACTGCTAATAAAATATATTCATATTGGCAAGATGGAGGAAAAGGTCCCATAAAGTCAATGCCCCAACAATCAAATATTTCAATTGTAATTATAGGGGTCATTGGCATTGGATTTCTTTTTGTAATACTGCCCAACATTTGGCAGCGGTTACAAGCCTTACAATATAAATATGAATCTTTAAATAGAGTGGGCCAATATAAACCGCTCTGTAAAATTTTCATGGCAGTTACTCGAGATGAAAAATGTCCTCCACAAAAGGACGAATGACACATGAAAAGTACATTTTCGATTTCTTCATTAGGAACACATTTCCTAATTACCTGATCGGCACAATATTTAAACAGATATGGGTCATCAAAGTAGAAATGCCTAGCAATAGCTAGAAATCTCTTTTTATCTGATGATGACCAATTGCTTGGTATTTTTCCAGTTACTAAATAATTAACAAGATCAGCATACCATGGTAGAGAAGTTACAGAAAATAACTGTTCATCAGGAAAAGAGTCTTGAATAGGTAATGGTTCACTAGTATTGTCTTCAAAAGTGAGACGGGATAAGTGATCAGCTACCACATTTTCTACTCTTTTTTTATCTTTGATTATTAAATTAAATTCCTGTAGTAGGAGTATCCACCTAATAAGCCTAGGCTTACTGTCTTTCTTTAAAAGAAGATATTTAAGAGCTGAGTGGTCAGTAAAACAGACAATAGGGGAACCAATCAAGTATTGCCTAAATTTATTAAGGGCGAATACCACGGCTAGCAATTCTTTTTCAGTAGTTGAGTAGTTCATTTGAGCACTATCCAGAGTTCTACTGGCGTAGTATATAACTGATGCCTTTTTATCCTTTCTCTGCCCTAGGACAGCTCCAATGGCAAAGTCGCTAGCATCACACATTAATTCAAATGGTAAGCTCCAATCAGGAGATTGCATAATAGGTGCAGTAGTGAGATGCTCTTTTAATTGCTCAAATGAATTTTGACGTTCTTTAGTCCATTCAAAAGGTGTGTCTTTGGCCAATAATTGACATAAAGGTCTAGAAATAGTACTGAAATTTTTTATGAATCGGCGATAAAAACCTGCATGTCCTAAGAATGAACAGATGTCTTTTACAGTCTTGGGAATATGTAAATTAGCTATAAGATCTATTTTGGCTTTGTCTACCTGTATCCCATTTTCAGAAATAATGTGTCCTAAGACAATACCTTTAGTGACCATAAAATGACATTTTTCCCAATTTAAAACTAAACTTTTTTCTTCACATCTCTGGAGAACTTTTTGAAGATTGCTAAGGCAATCATCATAGGTTTTGCCAAAAATTGAAAAATCATCCATAAAAACTTCTAAATTCTTTTCTACCATATCACTGAAAATACTTAGCATACACCTTTGAAAGGTCGTAGGTGCGTTGCAAAGACCAAATGGCATTCGGCGATAGGCAAAAGTTCCAAATGGACATGTAAAAGTAGTTTTTTCCTGATCTTCTGGTGCGATCTCTATTTGATTGTAACCACTATAACCATCTAGAAAACAGTATTACTTATGACCCGCTATTCTTTCTAACATTTGATCCATAAAAGGTAAAGGAAAGTGATCCTTACGAGTTACAGCATTGAGTTTTCTGTAATCTATGCATACACGCCATCCAATAGTGACACGAGTGGGAATTAATTCTCCCTTTGAATTTGGAACAACTGTAATTCCTGCTTTCTTTGGCACAACTTGTGTTGGACTTACCCATTTGCTGTCGGATATTGAATATATAATGCACATGTCGAGTAGCTTGAGAACCTCCTTCTTTACTACTTCCTGCATAATAGGATTAAGTCTTCTTTGCATTTCTCTAGAGGTTTTAGCATTATCTTCAAGATATATATTGTGAGTGCATATTGAAGGGCTTATTCCTTTTAGATCTGCTATACTCCAACCAATGGCACTTTTATGTTTCTGAAGCAAAATAATGAGTTTATTTTCTTGACTGGAGTCTAGAAAAGATGATATTATTACGGGATAAGTATTATTACTACCAAGGAAAGCATATTTAAGCTCTTTAGGGAGTTCTTTTAATTCCAACTGTGGAGTTTGTAAATTAGATGGAAGTGTTAATGTAGTCTTTGGTGGTAAAGGTTCAAAATATGTGGTCCACATTGCTTCTTGAATTATTTCTTCTGTTGAATCTTCATTAAAACATACTTGACTCATAAGATGTTTTTGTAGATTATTACTGTCTAGCTTCTGAATAGAGTTATTAATAACAGATTCTACTGGATCATTATAACAAGTCAAGTTAAAATATTCTCGTGATAGAGATTCAATAGCATGAACTTCTTCAATATTCTCATCTTCTTCTTGATGTTGTGGATTAGAAAAAACTTTAATATTTAAAGTCATATTTCTAAATACTACAGTCATCATACCACTGCGGATTCGAATAGTTGCATCAATGGTAGCCAAGAAGGGCCTTCCAAAAATGACTGGTATTTGCACATTAGCATCTAATACTGGTTCTGTATCAAGGATGACAAAATCTACTGGAAAAATAAATTTGTCAACTTTGACAAGAACATCTTCCAAAATTCCTCGCGGGTATTTTGTAGATCTATCAGCAAGTTGTAATACCATGCGAGTAGGCTTTAGCTCACCTAATCCAAGTTCTTGATAAACAGAATAAGGAAGCAAGTTCACACTAGCTCCTAAGTCAAGGAGTGCGTGATTAATTTTGTGATTTCCAATAATACACGATATTGTTGGTGTACCTGGGTCTTTAAATTTTGTTGGTAAATTATGTTGTACGATGGAATTAATTTCTTCAACGAAGTCAGCAGAATACGCATCCTTTCGTACATTTTGCTTACGTTTTACAGTACATAAATCTTTTAAGAATTTTGCATAAGCAGGTACTTGATTAATTGCATCTAAGAGAGGAATATTAATATGCACTTGTTTAAATAATTCTAAATATTCCTGATTCTTAGTATTTGGTGTTTTCTTAAACGTTGTGGATAAGGAATTTGAGGAGAGTATTCAGGAGTTTCCTCTGTTTCTTTTTCCATTGGTAAATCAGATGTTTCATTTTCTTGAGAAATTTGTTGTTTTTCAAGGGTTTCAACTTCAACTTCATCAGCAATTTTATCTTCATCTATTTCTTCCTCAATTTCTATCATATTATCTTCCTTATTTGTATGCTCAATTTCTTCTAAAGAAGGTGATATTTCTTCTCCAACAGCCTTACCACTTCTTAGTACAGTTATAGCTTTTACTTGTTCATGTTGATTATTACCAGAAGTTGAGGGATCACCTTGTGGTTGTCTCCTTGGATTAGGTTGTGGTTGGGCAGGAAAAATGCCTTTTCCTTTAGAATCGTGTTGATTATTAATCCTATCCACAGATGTTTGTAGTTTTCCCATGATTTGTATTAATTGCTGCATCATAGACTGTAAAGGTTCCTCTTGCACTTTCTTGTGTGGAGGCACATAAACATTAGAATTTTGCTGTGTATTAGGATATATATTTTGTGTTTGTTGAAATTGAGGCGGAGGAGGTAAATATTGATTATTTTGAGGAGGTTGATGTTGAGTTTGAAATTGTAGAATACCCTCTTTTGTATACATATGATTTGGAGGATTTCTCCAGTTAGATTGGTATGAATTACCATAGGCGTTTTGGGGACCCCTTATAATTATTCACAGCGTTTATCTCTGCTGGAGCTGTTTCTTGACAATTTGAACTATTAGGACATTCATTCGCAGAGTGTCCTAAAGTATGACAACTGTCACAAAGTTCTCTTTTCTTCTTAGGTAGATTATTTTTTTCTACTGTTATAGCTTCTACTTTACGTGCTAATTCTTCATATTTCAGTGTTAATTCATCTTCTGACTGTAATTGGTATAAACTTTTAGCCTTTTCCGTCCTACCAATTTCTTCTTTTTCCCACTGGGAAGCATTTTCGCTAAGCCAATCAAAATATGATTCAGCTTCGTCAGCAGTTTTACTCAAAAATTCTCCTTGACACATAGTTTCAACTAATTTCTTTGATTTTGGTTCTAATCCTTCATAAAAGAAATTAATTAGACGCCATTTTTCAAATCCATGATGTGGACAAGCTAGTAGGAGATCTTTAAAACGTTCCCAAACTTCAGGGAATGGTTCCTTTTCTTTTTGAGTAAAAAGTTTAATTTGACGCATCATACTATTAGTTAGATTTTTTGGATAAATTTTTTTTAGAAATGCTTCATTCATATCATGCCATGAAGTTATAGATCTAGGACGGAGAGATAAAAGCCAAGCTTTAGTTTTATCTTTTAAAGAAAAAGGAAAAAGCTTAAGACGGATTATTTCAATAGGACAGCTTTGATCAGAGAACGTACTACAAACTTCTTCAAATTCACGAATATGTAAATAAGCACGTTCTGACCCCATTCCATGGAAAGTTGGTAAGAGTGGAATCATGCCATGTCTAAAGTGAAAATTTCCTGTATGTCTAGGTAGAGTGATGCAAGAAAGAGTGATGTTTCTTTCTGGGGTAAATAAATCACGTAAAGGACGTTGCTCACGTTCTGGTAAAATAAATTGTGGTATATTTTCCCCCTGCTCACTATGAGCATCATCAGCTATTCCTTCTATACCTTCAGTTTCAGCCATGATTCTAGGAAACTGTATACTAGATGATTCACTAGAAATATTAGAATTATGTGGTACTTGATATAAAGCCTCAGTAGTATCTAAGGACATAAGAAGTAAGTAAAAACTAACTGATAATAATAATAATAATATTATTATTATTATTATTAGCTAAGTAAAAATAAAACTCTTTTTTTTATATATATTTTTTTATATATTTATTTTTTAGAAGATAGACTTATATATATATATAAATAAATGCTTTTTTTTTTAGAAGATGCACAAGTACATATATATAAATATATATATTTCTATATATTTTACAAGGAAAGAAATTATATATAGTTTTTTTTTTTTTAATATATTATTTTTTTATGTTATCATTTTTTTGTATAAAAAGAAAACTAGATTATTTATAAGGTAGAATAGGTATATATATAGATATAGATATAGATATAGTAGGAGAAAATAGTTTTAAACCTAACTTATTTATTTATTTATTTTATTAACCGTTCCCCGGCAACGGCGCCAAAAACTTGACGACATCCTATTGACGCGTTTTCTTATCACACCCAAGTGTAGGTGATCGTACAAGTAATAAAGTTCTGGAAGTCCAAGTCGAACCCACAGGGAACGGAATAAAATTTTATAAATTTAGGCAGATAACTATTTTGTCACTATAAAGAAAATAAAAGATGATGGATTTTTGTGGGGTTTTACTAAACTACTAATTTTTATATGTTTGCAATAAAAGTAATTAAAGCTATTTTTTTCTTAACAGTTTATGGTAAAGATTTTCACAGTGCAAAATAAATTAACTAACATACTAGTAAGAAAAGGAAGAAAAATAAATAAAAGCTAAATTTTTGTAAGATAAACTTTTTAAATTTAACAATAGCGAAAGATGGAAATAATACAGATATTTAAGCAAAACTATTATAAAACAGGAAATATTAATTAACTAGGGGGAAATGATTTAAAGGAATTGGGAATATGCAAACCAACACTAGATCCCACAACTTTTGTGCATTTGAAAAGCATTTGGCATTTAAGACCGCAGAGTCATTCTTTATTTAAAAATAAACTTTCACTAGTCAGGGTCATATCAAGTGTGTCAGGTTTGATATAAAACGACGTCGTTTGGTTTAAAGAAAAATAAAAAGGCAATTGGGCAGTAGCCAGGTTCGAACCGTGCCCCGCCGCGGACGTGGGTTATTCGGCGTCCAGTCCCCACCACTCTGCCACTACACAATTGCCTATCCATTATTGGATAGAAATATATATAAACACATATTTGAAATATTAACTTTGTCATATGAGTTGTTTGAGTATGCTAGGTGTTTTTTATGACAAAAGGCATAGTTTGACAATCCACATAATTAGGCTTTTTATTTCAAATATGTACTCAATATAGCCATAGTATATAAACATGTTAAATGGTCATAAACTATAGATACATAGATATTTTTGGCCATAAATGGAAAAATAACCCATCTAGATAAATTTGCCCATTTAAGTTTAGTGCACAGAAGTTGTGGTTTCTAAGTTTTTATTACATATCCCCAATTAAAGTTTTAGCCTACCATTTTGGAATTGAAACTGTCTTCCAAATAAAATTTAAAGATAAATTAAATAGGTGTAAACAGTGACTGCTCAATTAAAACTAAAGTTGTGAAACTAAGGTAAGAGTGAAATATAATATTATTATATTATTTTTTCTACTTAACATGAACTGGGGTTGAATTTGTGGAATCTGCAAAATAGTAAAGTTTAGTACAACTAGGCTAATAAAATATAAGTAAATGGAAATACTGAACCAAAAATAAAATACTAAACCTTTAACTTTGGATTCTTGTGGGGTCACAGTGGTTGAACTCCAAGAACACAAATAAGGCCAAACCAAATCCAAATATACTTTTGGAGTGAGAAATGGGTATGAGGTACTTTTGGACTTTAGTAGGTGATTATAACAACTACGTGGCTAAGAAATCTGGCATTTAATCGCAAAATCTGTCTTTTAGTGAATAAAAATATTGCTATAAAAACTGAAAATTTGAAGTTTCTAACTATTTTAGGGGACAACTATAAGTATTACTAGACTAAAGATATTAAATCTAAATTTAAATAGGACTATTTTACTACTAAAAATTGACAAAGGTCATACAAGAAAACAAATATTTTAAATTTAAGAAATACAGTACATAAAGTTTTGCTACATATTTTTGAACATAAAATCATCAAATACATAAAAGTGAAATTTTACAACTACTAGAACTAGAAAAGGCAAAGAAAAACTAAAGTTTCCTATTTCTAAGGACAATATAAAGTGCTCACATAATAACCTCCCCTAAACTATTCTCTCCCTAACAGTGATTGTTGTGCAGCTCGTAGGCTGTGTGTTGTGAATTGTGTGTTGTTGGTGTCAATGCCTCGTTTGCTTCTGCTCAATTTATAGGCGTGGGATTGGTAAAATTTCGTCATTGGGATCGTCATGAACAGGGGAAATGGGAATCTCGCCCAAATTTTTGTCCATCTTTCCTGCGCGAATTTCTTCCTCATTCTGACACACTGCACAGAGCGAGAGAAATTGATAAGAAAACAAAGGAAAAAAACAAAAATCCTAATCAAAGCATCACTGTCAACAGTGATGCTTTGGATTCCTACGTTTTACTTTGGTTTGCTTTGATTTTTTATATCAATTTTTTTTTCATTTGGTCCAAAACTTGCACTATGCAAGTTTGGACTAATATTTTATGAGGAATGCTTCGGTGTGGTTGCTACTTATTTCCTTCCCTTTATTTCACTTCATTTTTACCTAAACATATAAAATGTGTAAAAATAAATAATTACATGCATTTGAGTGACATCACCGATAAATTATATTAATTCAAATATGCATGTAAAACTAGGAATTTGAGGGATTAAATGAGCATTTTGTCTATTATATTGGCACATAAATGTGCAATATTCAGTGTTTGTCACATTGCCTATGTCATCTGCTTATCATGTTTCTGGAAATGTCGGACCGTCTGTGATCCGAGGTATCGTCCCATTGTTTACCTCTTGGGCATCTATATTGTTTGACACTGGTGCATCGCACGCATTCAACTCATCAGCATTCGCATCAGTATTGGGATTAGAGATAGAATGCTTAGAGCATGTATTATCTGTTGATACTCCAGTCGGAGGTATTATTCATTTGAATCATGTTTGCCGTAGCTGTATGCTTTTGATAGCGGACCAACAGTTGAGTGTCGATTTGATTGTTATGCCAAATCTAGGATTTGATGTCATCTTTGGGATGGACTGGTTGGTCGAGTATCGGGCTATAATAGATTGTTTTAAGCGCCGGGTCACTCTTTTCACTCCTGAGGGAGACAGTTGTAGATTCGAGGGCGATCAGTTAGATTTGTCGATACCCTCATTGTCTTCACGGAGTAGTTTATACTCTTCTCTTGGAACTCTGGCTAGTTTATTGGCCATGGAGAGAAGCACTCCTCTTGTGGTATTGCCACCCGTTGTTTGTGAATTTCCGGACGTCTTTCCAGAAGACTTATCGGAATTGCCACCTGTCTGTGCTATCGATTTTGCAATCGATTTTGTGCCAGGCACTTCGCCTATTTCTATTCCGCCATATCGTATGGCACCAGCAGAATTGAAGGAGTTGAAACTTCAGTTGGAAGATCTCCAGAGTAAAGGTTTTATTCACCCGAGTGTATCCCCGTGGGGAGCTCCTGTCCTCTTTGTTAAGAAAAAGGATGGAACACTGAGATTGTGTATTGATTATTGGAAACTCAACCATGTGACAATCAAGAATAAGTATCCACTTCCAAGAATTGATGATTTATTTGATCAACTCAAAGGTTCCACTTGTTTCTCCAAGATTGATCTGAGATCGGGTTATCATCAACTCCGTATTCGAGAGTCAGACATCTCGAAGACAGCTTTTAGGTCCCGATATGGACATTTTGAGTTTGTGGTTATGCCATTCGGATTGACCAATGCTCCAGCAGCATTTATGGACCTTATGCAGCGAGTATTTCACGATTATTTGGATAAGTTTGTGATTGTATTTATTGATGATATTCTCATCTATTCTTCCTCTAAGGAACTTCATGAGGAACACTTGAGGATTGTCCTACAGTTATTGTGTACTCACCAGTTGTTCGGTAAATTATCTAAATGTGATTTTTGGTTGACAGAAGTGAAATTTTTGGGACACGTTGTCTCGAGAGATGGAGTGTCAGTTGATTCATCAAAGATTGAATCTGTTATGGATTGGCAGCCACCTAAGAATGTATTTGAGATACGTAGTTTCTTGGGTTTAGCAGGCTATTACCGTCGCTTTGTGAAGGACTTTTCTCGTATTGCTTCACCTTTGACTAAGCTTACACGTAAAGGGGTGAAATTCATTTGGACTGAGGAGTGTGAGAAAGCTTTTCAGCTTTTGAAGACTCGATTGACTTCTGCACCGATTTTGATTATTCCGGAGCGTGGTGTTGACTACGCAGTTTATTGTGATGCTTCATTTCTTGGTTTGGGGTGTGTGCTTATGCAAGAAGGCAAAGTTGTTGCCTACGGTTCTCGCCAGTTGAAGCCTCATAAGCAGAATTATCCGACTCATGATTTAGAACTTGCCGCCGTTGTATTTGCTTTAAAGTCATGGCGTCATTACTTGTATGGGGAACGATTTGATGTCTTTTCAGACCACAAGAGCTTGAAGTATATCTTTACTCAACGTGATCTGAATCTTTGACAACGTCGATGGATGGAGTACTTAGTGAAGGAATAAGTGGTTTAAAGTTAGAGTTTAAACGCGTAGCGGAAATAGGTTAAGTTATAAAACTTTTGGTATTCCATGATCTACTACTCGTCAATTCCATAGATGCGTACAAGGGGGTGCAAGAATTATACCTTAGTGTCTTGAACCCAATTCTGAAACTTTAACTTCCAGCAGCCTCCACTAGATGATCTTCACCCTTATGACTCCTGCGGATGCCTGCCGGAAAGACTAGGGTTGGTGGGAACCCTAATAGAGAGGATAGGAAGGTTTTGGGAAGACTATGATAGTTTCTGCAGCTTCTGCGTATAAAAACGACGATCACTTACTTCCATAACGCAGCTGCCCTATTTATAGATTTCCAGAACCGACCTAGACTTCGATCGATCGAAGTGACTTCGATCGATCGAACCTTCGATCGATCGAACCATTCTCGATCGATCGAACCTGCTGACTTCAATCGATCGAACATACTTCGATCGATCGAACCTGTCTTAACAGCTTCCTCAAGTGTCTTTCCAAGCATCGTAGCGGAGCTAAGAGTGGGACCTCCTAGGCTCTTTATTGTTGGCTCAGACCAGTTTGTTAATTACCATGACCAAACTCTTTGATCAGTAAACTAACTAACTGGTCAGTTAACGTTTATTCCACTATAAAACGATAACTGAACTCCAACGCAAAAGAACATATCCGAAGCGATAACTAGACTTGTATGGTGTACTAATGTCCCTCTGCCGTCAGCATTCGTAATCATATTCAGGTAGTCGGATAACTGTTACTGTCATCCTGAATCATGATTACTTCTTGTATTCCTTGAGTCCCATTCACTACTCATGATTACCAAACATGTTGATAACTCTTATCAACAAGACTGCAGTACTCAGTAATCAACTTGGTGACATTCTCAAGGGAATGCTTACTCTGAATCAGAGGGTAGATTCTATCTTGACAATATATGTTCACAACCCTATGGACATGACATACCCAAGATACCCAGGTGTTGATCTTCTATAGACCTCACTGATTGGTAAGTCAAAGCAGCCATATCCATAGTCTGTGTTCATAATCATCTCAAGATTGAGAACACGTACCTTATACAAGTTATGAGTTCCTATTGACTGTTGACAGCCTTAAGCGTCAATAGGAAAGCTCAGGTCCGTCAATGCACTATAAGCACTAGCATATCAACTAAGAGCTACACTCTAGTGATTGAGATTAATCACTCCATCCAATGGTAGTTAATTATGCTACAGTGTAGACCTGATGAGGTATCCAGTCTCATCATCCACTGTGACATATTCTAAGTATCAAAGAATAGTAATTCGTATCTCACTTGTGTGTATCTCATACACACACGAATTGCTTACTATGATACTTAAGGATAAAACAATCATCTCATGAAAGAAACATACACAATGAAATGTAAAGCTGATATCCATATATTATAATGCTAATGTCTCATACATAAAGTGGTGGTTTGAGGGTACAAACCCAACAAACTCCCACTTGCACTCACAACCATTCAGAACTACATCTAAGACCTAGACTATCTAGATGACGATCAAAGACCTTCTGTGGTAAGGCCTTTGTAAACGGATCAGCAAGATTGTCAGCGGTGGCAATCTTGGTGACAGTCACATCTCCACGTTGAACTATATCTCGGATTAGGTGATATTTCCGCTCTACGTGCTTTCCCTTCCCGTGGTTCCTTGGCTCCTTGGACTGAGCCACTGCCCCACTATTATCGCAGTATAGCGTAATAGGTGACAGCGACGCTGGTACCACCTCGTGTTCCATAAGGAACTTCTTGAGCCAAACAGCTTCCTTTGCGGCTTCACAAGCAGCCACATACTCAGCTTCTGTAGTTGAGTCTGCAATGCATTTCTGCTTAATGCTCCTCCAACTAACAGCACCACCTCCCAAGGTAAAGAGATGTCCGGATGTCGACTTTCTCGAATCTTTATCTGACATAAAGTCCGAGTCAGTGTATCCTACTGGAATTAACTCACTACCGCCGTACATAAGCATGTAATCTTTAGTTCTTCTCAAGTACTTAAGAATGTGCTTAACGGCTGTCCAGTGCTCTGGACCAGGATTCGATTGATACCTGCTGACCATGCCAACGGCAAAGCAGATATCTGGTCTAGTGCATAACATCGCATACATGAGACTTCCCACTGCCGAGGCATAGGGAATTCCTGCCATGCGATTCCTCTCCTCTTGTGTCTTTGGACACTGGTCCTTGGAGAACGCTAAACCATGCCTGAAAGGTAACAAACCTTTCTTCGAATTATCCATTGAAAACCTAGTTAGCACTTTCTCGATATAATCAGCTTGAGATAATCCCATTATCTTTCGCCTGCGATCCCGAAAGAGCTTTATCCCAAGAATATAGCTCGCCTCTCCTAGATCCTTCATATCGAAAGTACTAGCTAGCCAAACCTTGACCGTTGACAGCGCCGCTACATCATTCCCAATGAGTAGAATGTCGTCAACGTAAAGCACAAGAAAAGCCACTACTTTCCCTTCACATTTCTTGTATACACAAGGCTCATCTAGATTCTGTATGAAACCAAACGACTTGACCGCTTGGTCAAATCGGATGTTCCAACTTCTGGATGCCTGCTTAAGCCCATAAATGGACTTTTGCAACTTGCATACCAAGTTACCTTTCCGACCAGCTATGAACCCTTCTGGTTGTTGCATATAGATGTCCTCCTCAAGATTGCCATTCAAGAATGCAGTCTTGACGTCCATCTGCCAGATTTCATAATCTAGGCATGCAGCAATGGATAAGAGTATTCTGATGGACTTGAGCATGGCTACCGGCGAGAAGGTTTCCTCATAGTCAATGCCCTCCCTCTGAGTATAGCCTTTCGCCACAAGCCTTGCCTTAAAGGTCTCAACCTTTCCATCAGATCCTCTTTTCCTCTTATAGACCCACTTGCAGCCAATGGGTTTAATATTGGCTGGAAGTTCTACAAGATCCCAGACCTGATTGGAATCCATAGATTCCAATTCAGCCTTCATAGCTTTAATCCAATGAGCTGAATCAACATCAGCCATTGCCTCTTCGTAAGTGGTAGGATCAGATTCAGATTCTATGGAGACAGCTTCAAAAACTTCTCCTAAGAACATGTATCTATCAGGCTGGCTGATAATCCTCCCACTACGACGAGGTACCGGTGCGGAAATGGGTGAAGAAGTGGTATTTTCTTGATTTTCATCGTTATCAACTGCGGGTTGGACTGAGGGCTCTCCTTCTATCTCTCTAAGATCTATCCTTCCCTTAGGTTTATGGTTCATGATATAATCATCCTCCAAGAAAACAACATTTGTACTAACAAACACTTTCTGTTCTCTTGGATCATAAAAATACCATCCATAAGTACCCTTTGGATACCCTACAAAGTAACATACTTCCGATCTAGAATCCAACTTGCTCATCTTTCCTTTGAGCACATGTGCCGGACACCCCCATATCCGGAGATGTTGCAAAGAAGGCTTGCGCCCAATCCACATCTCTCGTGGTGTCCTGGGAACAGATTTGCTTGGTACTAGATTTAGTATGTATGCAGCGGTTTCCAAAGCATAACCCCAAAGGAATAATGGCAACTCTGAATAACTCATCATCGACCTAGTCATGTCTAAAAGAGTCCGATTCCTTCTCTCCGCTACACCGTTCTGCTGAGGCGTACCAGGTGCAGTCAACTGTGACAGAATCCCATTCTGTACGAGGTGATCAATAAACTCATTAGAGAGGTACTCGCCACCTCGATCAGATCGAATGGCCTTGATATGTGTGCCCGATTGCTTCTCCACTTCAGCCCTAAACTCTTTGAACTTTTCAAAGGCTTCAGACTTGTGCTGCATTAGGTACACATATCCATACCTAGAGTGGTCATCGGTAAATGTTATGAAATACTCATAACCACCCCTTGCTCTAATATTTATTGGTCCACACACATCAGTATGAACTAATTCCAACAATGCATTGGTCCTGTTGCCCTTTGCAGGAAAGGGCCTTTTGGTCATCTTACCCTCCAAACAAGACTCGCAGACTTCCATTGGTTCGAGAACCAAATCGCCTAAGACCCCTTCTTTGACTAGTCTGCCAATCCTATTCAGATTGATATGGCCAAGCCTCATATGCCAAAGCCTTGTTGGATTAGTGGAAGGTTCCTTTCTTTTAGATGGTAAAGTTACCACTGAGTTATTAAGTTCCAAACAAGAATCTTTTGAAATATTGGGAGTAATCACATACAAACCATTTGATTTAACACCAGAACATATAAAAGAACTGTTTCTTTTAATCACAACTTCAGTTCCAAAATGAAAAGAATAACCATTATTCGATAAATTAGAAACTGAAATTAAATTACGTCTCATTGAAGGGACGTAAAGTACATCTGATAAAATCAAAATTTTATTGTCTAGAAATTCTAAAACTACGACTCCTATAGCAACCGCAGAAACGGTTGCGCTAGAACCTAGAGTAAGTACGATTTTCCCATCACTGCACCTCCTGGTTGATCTGAACCCCTGCAATGAATTACAGATATGGTTAGTCGCACCAGAATCAATGCACCAAGTGTTTGAAGTATCCGTAATAAAACTTACTTCAATCACATGTGATTCAATCATACCTTGAACTCTTGTAGCTAAGAATTCTGGACAGTTCCTCTTCCAGTGGCCCTTCTCACCGCATTGGAAACACTTTCCTTTGCCTTGGCCACCCACCTTCCCTTTGCCCTTACCTTTTCCCTTAGATTTTGCAATCTTAGGGACCGGTCCAACACTTGAACCACCAGTGCCAGCCTTCTTCTTTCCTTTCTTACCTTTGGGTGTAGATCGGGAAGAAGAAGCGCTTTTCTCAACGTTTAAAACGCTGCCCCCAGGTTTGATCACCCCTTCTGCTGCCAGTAAAGAACTCATTAATTCGCTCATTGAAAAATCCATTTGATTCATATTATAGTTAAGTTTGAATTGAGCGAATGATGGCGACAGCGAGTTGAGGATCATATCAACTTGGGTCTGTGCATCGATGTTGGCTCCCAAGGTCTCCAGTTCGTTTAAATAACCAATCATTTTTAAAACATGTTCTTTGACTGGAGTACCTTCCGACATCTTTGCACTCATTATCTTCTGCATGGCTACCTGTTTGGCAGGCCTGCCATGCTCCCCAAACATCTTTTTCAGGGATGTGATAATGTCACTGGCAGAATCGTTCGATTGGAATTGGTGTTGTAACACACCAGCCATTGAGGCCAGAATGTAACAACGGGCCATTCCATTCGACTTCTTCCATTTGTCGAACTCGCGTCTGGCAGCTGCCGAAGCATTTGCCGCGGGTTCTTCAGGGCTTGGGGTGGTGAGGACATATATGTGATCCTCCGCAGTTAAAACGATGTCAAGGTTACGTTTCCATTCAGTGTAGTTATTTCCAGTTAACTTGTTTTGAGTGAGTATGGTGGCAAGTGGACTAAATGCAGATCCAGACATTATGATTACTGAAAATCAAAACAAACAAAATAAATATGGATATCAGAATTGACAGTTTGAAATAAAAGAACCCTTAAAACTCTTATTTAAAACCAAGTCGCCGGAATATCGAAACGAAAGAATAAAGCCTCCGTGTGGTGGTCAATGTTCGATCTTTCGATTTATCATGACTTATCCGCTATGCAACTCTTGCAAAATAGCCATGACTCCCGAACCTATTTGATCTCTAAGTTTCTGAATAATGCCCCGTGTGGGATCCCTTATCCATAGCTTAGCTAGTGTATACCATTAACTAGGATCCAATCACAACCGTCTCAAGTAGCGCCTCCGTGTGGTGGTCACCCTCTAACACGTCTGATTGATCCTATCCATAGGAAGTTCACATCTAGTAACCAATGAGCAGTGTACCCTCCGTATTGAATGATCACCCCTGGCGAGGTGACACAGAATACACTACTCATCTTACAATGAACCGTTAATGGAAGATCGTGGGTGTTATTTGATAAGACCCTCTCCCACTAGATTTAGTAAATTAAGGATTTTGCTTTTGAAAAATGTTTCCACATACTACCCATAAACATCCAATGTTTACTAATGTGTTGAAAACGGTTTTTGAATTTTATTTTAGAAAACTTGTTTTAAGTGCATGCAACAATGTATTATACGCCAATCACAAAACAAGCACATAAAACAAAAAACTAAAATGAAATATAGGCATTCAAACAATGCCTCTATCTCCCATGGCTTTATTTCCATAGAACACCTTCTTGGTTTGGTCGCCTCCGACTCCATCTTGATGGACAACGGCTCCTTGCTCCATCTTCATGGAATTTCTAATTCTATTACATTGGACTTATGCTTCTTTTGAAGCTTACAATTTATCTAGAAAAAAGAAATAGCAAAAATGAAATAAAAGGCTAGGGAAACCGGTGCGACTTTCCTTTTCGTAGGATTGAAGCCGCAGCGCCCTTTACATACGCCTTAAAACCAAACCATTAATAAATTACAACATGCACCAATCTCAAATAATTTAAATATAAATATTTAAACGACTTGGTGCCATGGGAGATAGCGACTAATTTTGCTGCAAAAGGGTTAGTCGTACATACATCCACACATACATAACAAATATATGTAACTATTGGAACACTTAATTGATTCACACAGTATATAAACACTTTACATACTGAATTAGAACTTAAAACAGCATCTTACTTCTCTGTCACAGTTCGATCGATCGAAGACCGTTCGATCGCTCGAACCTTCGATCGATTGAACACTGTTCAATCGCTTGAACATTCTGTTTCACAGAATGATTTGAAAATTTTACAGAATATTTTAAAATTAAAGTTTTTAATTTCAAAACACTTTAAAACTGTGAAACAGAGAACCTGACAAAGTATCTATCTCGATCGATCGAACTTCGTTCGATCGATCGAATACCAGAAGGTTCGATCGATCGAAGACTGTTCGATCGATTGAGAACAGAATGTTCGATCGATCGAAACAAGTTCGATCGATCGAACCCACCTTGCATCCTATGCAATCACAGTTTTGTATTCTGCTGCGATAACACTGCAGAAACAGATCTGTGACGATGCAGTTTCGAAAACAGTTCTAAAATCAACATGCAAATCAAAACTAGGGTTCCAAAAACGCATTTATAGATCCAAACGAGCGTGGCTCTGATACCAATTGAAGGAATAAGTGGTTTAAAGTTAGAGTTTAAACGCGCAGCGGAAATAGGTTAAGTTATAAAACTTTTGGTATTCCATGATCTACTACTCGTCAATTCCATAGATGCGTACAAGGGGGTGCAAGAATTATACCTTAGTGTCTTGAACCCAATTCTGAAACTTTAACTTCCAGCAGCCTCCACTAGATGATCTTCACCCTTATGACTCCTGCGGATGCCTGTCGGAAAGACTAGGGTTGGTGGGAACCCTAATAGAGAGGATAGGAAGGTTTTGGGAAGACTATGATAGTTTCTGCAGCTTCTGCGTATAAAAACGACGATCACTTACTTCCATAACGCAGCTGCCCTATTTATAGATTTCCAGAACCGACCTAGACTTTGATCGATCGAAGTGACTTCGATCGATCGAACCTTCGATCGATCGAACCATTCTCGATCGATCGAACCTGCTGACTTCAATCGATCAAACATACTTCGATCGATCGAACCTGTCTTAACAGCTTCCTCAAGTGTCTTTCCAAGCATCCTAGCGGAGCTAAGAGTGGGACCTCCTAGGCTCTTTATTGTTGGCTCAGACCAGTTTGTTAATTACCATGACCAAACTCTTTGATCAGTAAACTAACTAACTGGTCAGTTAACGTTTATTCCACTATAAAACGATAACTGAACTCCAACGCAAAAGAACATATCCGAAGCGATAACTAGACTTGTATGGTGTACTAATGTCCCTCTACCGTCAGCATTCGTAATCATATTCAGGTAGTCGGATAACTGTTACTGTCATCCTGAATCATGATTACTTCTTGTATTCCTTGAGTCCCATTCACTACTCATGATTACCAAACATGTTGATAACTCTTATCAACAAGACTGCAGTACTCAGTAATCAACTTGGTGACATTCTCAAGGGAATGCTTACTCTGAATCAGAGGGTAGATTCTATCTTGACAATATATGTTCACAACCCTATGGACATGACATACCCAAGATACCCAGGTGTTGATCTTCTATAGACCTCACTGATTGGTAAGTTAAAGCAGCCATATCCATAGTCTGTGTTCATAATCATCTCAAGATTGAGAACACGTACCTTATACAAGTTATGAGTTCCTATTGACTGTTGACAGCCTTAAGCGTCAATAGGAAAGCTCAGGTCTGTCAATGCACTATAAGCACTAGCATATCAACTAAGAGCTACACTCTAGTGATTGAGATTAATCACTCCATCCAATGGTAGTTAATTATGCTACAGTGTAGACCTGATGAGGTATCCAGTCTCATCATCCACTGTGACATATTCTAAGTATCAAGGAATAGTAATTCGTATCTCACTTGTGTGTATCTCATACACACACGAATTGCTTACTATGATACTTAAGGATAAAACAATCATCTCATGAAAGAAACATACACAATGAAATGTAAAGCTGATATCCATATATTATAATGCTAATGTCTCATACATAAAGTGGTGGTTTGAGGGCACAAACCCAACACTTAGAAGATTATGACTTCGAACTACAGTATCATCCAGGGAATGCAAATGTAGTGGCCGATGCGCTGAGTCGCAAGTCACGAGGTTCCTTGGCTTGTCTGGCCATTCAGGAATGAAATATGCTTGATCAGATTGGGGAGTTTGAGGTAGAGCTTGACGACTCTGATGATCGTACTTCATTATATTCTGTTATGGCTCAACCGTCGATCATTCAATAAGTGAAAGATGAGCAACAATCTGATTCGGTAGCATCTACTTTACGTATGCGAATTCTTTGAGGTGATGTTATAGAAGGTTGGACTTTTGACTCTGAGCGTGGGTTGAAGTTCAAAGACCATTTGTTTGTGTCATTGGCAGTTCATGAATAAGTGATGAAGGAATTCCATTATTCACGATTAGCAGTGCATCCGGGAGGTAACAAAATGTATCATAATTTGCGACGTCAGTTTTGGTGGAAGGGCTTGAAGCATGATGTCGCTAAGTTTGTATCTCGTTGTTTGACTTGTCAACAAGTGAAAGCCGAACATCAGAGACCTGCAGGGTTATTACAACCATTACCAATTTCAGAGTGGAAATGGGAGCACGTGACAATGGATTTTGTAACAGCACTCCCTAGGTCACCACGTGGTCATGACGCCGTTTGGGTCATTGTGGATCGTTTGACAAAGTCTGCACATTTTCTGGGAATGCGTTTGACCGATTCGGTTGAGGTCCTTAGTCGCTTGTATATTCGAGAGATCATTCGGTTACATGGAGTCCCTGTTTTGATTGTGTCGGATCGAGATCCGTGGTTCACTTCATTGTTTTGGGAAGGTCTCCAAAAAGCTTTGGGGACAGAATTGAGATTGAGTATGGCTTTTCATCCTCAGACGGATGGTCAGTCAGAACGTACTATACAAACCTTAGAAGATATGTTACGAGCTTGTGTTATGGACTTCAAAGGTAGTTGGGAAGACCACCTACCATTGATCGAGTTTGCGTATAACAATAGTTATCAAGCGAGTATTCAGATGGCATCGTTTGAGGCCCTATATGGACGACCGTGTCGTTCTCCCGTATGTTGGACAGAAGTTGGAGAAATGTCTCTGTTGGGACCAGATCTAGTAAGAGAAACTACTGAAAAGATAAAACTGATTCGTACGAGGATACTTACGGCTCAGAGCCGACAGAAAAGTTATGCTGATAAGAAGAGGAGACCGTTGTCCTTTGAAGTTGGAGATCATGTGTTTCTCAAAGTTTCACCTCGTCGTGGTGTGCTTCGTTTTGGACAGGATAAGAAGCTTTCATCTCGTTTCATTGGACCTTTCCAGATTTTAGAACGTGTGAGTGAAGTTGCCTATCGATTGGCTTTGCCTCCGCAGTTGGCAAAAGTTCATAATGTATTTCATATCTCAATGCTTCGGAAGTATGAACCTGATCCGTCTCATGTTTTAGATTGGACTGATTTACCATTGGAGCAAGATGCGTCCTATGAGGAGCAACCAGTACAGATTCTGGAAGCTAAAGAACATGTGCTTCGTGGTAGGACTATTCGTTTGGTTCGAGTATTGTGGCGACACCATGGTACAGAGGAGACTACTTCGGAGAATGAGAAAGAGATGCGCGATCGATATCCGCAATTATTCTCGTCTTGAGTTATTTGTTTTCTGTTGATTAATATCTATGTGCGAATTTCGCGGACGAAATTTCTTTTAAGGTGGGTAGGATGTAATACCCCGTATTTTATCTTCGCATTTTAAAAAAAATAAAAAATAATTAATAATAATAATAATAATAAAATACCAGTTTTGAAATTTGTGCAGTATAAGTTTTACCTGCGTGTGTGTCATCGCGTGAGCTCAACACACACGAATATCTCTCTCTCTCTCTCTCTTTCGGATGCACACACACACCCACATATTATTTCATACACACACATATATATTATTACATATATAAACAAACATATGTTTACTTATATACACACACACACAAACTTATATTCATTCAAGGAGATTGATTCAAGCTTTGGGTAAATCTTATTTGGGTAAGCTTTACTGTTTTGATTTTAGTTATTATAAACTGTAGAGATAGATATATATATATATATTCATATATATATATATGTATGTATCGTTAAGGGTCCGAAAATAGCGGGCAGAAAAACTGTGTCAGAAACTCGATTTCTTTATATCAGATGAAAGGTCTCGATCCCACGAGGCTCCATTTCAAATTTCAAAAGCTAATTTAATACGGTCACGACGAACAGTCGATTTTAAGTTTTGTCACTATTCGAATTTTTGATAAAATCAAGAGCTATGGTTCAATTCATGAAAAATCGATTTCATATTTGAAATCTATGTGGAAAAACAATGAATTTCATATATTGGGAGTATTGTTTTAATTAAGTCTGAAAAATTATTTAAATTACAGAAGCTTCGTGGAAGACAATAATGTGGCCTGGTTCGCGGCTCGTGCGTGCGAGCGAGGATCCGCGCGAGCAAACCGCGCGCGCGACCAGGCTGTTTTCTAAAATTGTTCTTTTAAAATATCCACGTAACCTTTGTGTATATAATCCGTGCGAACGACCTGCGCGAGCGAGGGCCCGTACGAGCGGTCCGCTCGAGCGAGCTGAGGCAGTTTGATAAAAACTTCTGTTTTGTTCTACTTGAGTCAGAACCGAGCTAAGGGACCTTGTACCCTAAGTTTTAAGAGTTGTACTTTGCCTTTGTAGTAGTTGTACTCATGCTTTGAGGTGTTGTACCTCACTAATATACGCGCATTATTGTATATTGAGATTTGTAATAGATTGAGCAGTTCCGGTTTCTATTCTGATTAATTATTCAGTCTATCCTCGGTGAACGGTAGTTCCGTATAACCCTCAATAAAGTTGTATAACATGTTAATAGTGTACTTACATGTTTACTTGAGCTGCTATGCCTTAAGTGGTTACTTGAGTTGCTATGCCTTATGTGTTTACCTGGATAATTTCAGCATGTCTATTGTGTTGCTTTGAATTGATAGCTTGTCTTAATAATCCGTCTTATGAATTATTAAATATGTTTGGATGCTTAGAGCTCGCATATGTCATATCATTTCATAAGCATGAGCATGAACACGAAAATCACGAAAATGATTTTGGGATGAAAGACCTTAGAGGCTTCCAGGTTTTAAAAAGGGAAGACCTTAGAGGCTTCCATGCATAAAACCCTCTCGGAGGAATTTTGTTTTGAAAAGTTAGAAATCCCGGATTTGTGGGTAGGCATGTGAGGTGGGTACCACTAGGAACTCGAATTGCGGGATGTGCTGCAAGAAACCCCCGTAACGATAAAGGCTATGCCTCCGTGTAATTCGTAAGGCCCAAAGTCCCGCACGTTTGAGGCTAGGCCTACGTGGACGGGAAGCCCATGGTCCGGGTAATGATATTGACGATTTAGGGTGAGTGTTTGAAAAGGCATGTAAATGATTTTTATGCATTGACATTGGCATTCATTGCACTCACGCATGTTATATAACAGATGTTATTGTGCGGTTATATGACTATACGAGCCTTTTGGCTTATGGACTATTAAACCTTTCTTTCAGGTGATATAGATAAGGGCAAGGCCCCGAGGCTTGACAATGCTTCCGCTATAGTTTGAAGACCCCGTGTGTGGGGATTATCATTTAGTTAATGTGACAAAACTTTGATTTCAAAGAACATGTTATGTTTCAATTGGACAAATGTTAGTCCACCGACTTTTAAATAAAGAGATAGCTCAACTATGATTTTCCGCTGCTTATATTTAAAACGTTTTGTTTCAAGAAAAGAATATTTCAAATGAAAACCAGTTTTGTGTTTTATAAATGCTTTTCAAAGGATAAACATATATTTCAAGTAACCCTCGGAACCTAGGGCTCGGGGAGTTACGGAATAGTGTCAAAGCCTTCTACTGTCGTTGATTGTTATTATGCTTCCGCCGGTTGACACCCCGTCGCCGGGAATCGTGGCGGGGCGGGGCGTCACAGTTTCTATAATTCTCTTCTTCATTTTTGTGATTCTACTTTTTCCTCTTTAGTACTTAATTTAGTTTTTTGTGGAATTCGAGAAACAAGTACAACTGTGCTTTTATTTCATTTTTGTTATGCATAAATTGCATTGGAATTGTAATGTAAACAGCCTTAGTGGAAAATGAGTGTTTTGGAAATTTTATTAGGACTGTTAGGACGTGTAATGACAAATTAGGACTCTCATATAAGTGGTTTGGATGAATAAGCTTATTGATTTTAATGTCAATATAGGTGGTGGTAAAAATGAGTTGGGTACCCTCCGTTTCCCTTATAGAGAATATAGATTAACGAAATTAATTGTTCTGTCAATATGTGATATGAAAAGCATTGGACCAGTTCATCACACGATTGAGTCAATGAACCATAAATCAGTCAGCTCACCATGTGAGTATGTGATATGATGAACTCCAACTGTTTGATGTAATGCATAAAAGAAAGAGATAAGTGTTTTATCTTATAAATCAGCGACCAATTCTTGCAATACACAAGTTAACTTAATATATCATTGTATCAAATTATCGCGGTCACTGGACTAATGCAATAGGATTTATTAGATGAGTTTAAGTCTTTACATCAATCTTATCTCCTAATTTGTCTTTTTCTTCTTGATAAAATGATTACAGATTCATTTTCTCTCTCCTTTTTACTGTACACAAGTCAAAAGTTTCATCATCATCAATTTTGTTCAATTCATACACTGTTCACGGTAGTGGTAGATTAGAGGCCAAAGAAGTCACGAGTAAACTCGTAAGCACTCCCTTGTTGCATTCATGCTCGTAGTTAATTAGCTTGAATCTAGCTTATCTAATTTTTTCATTTGAAAAAAAAAAAAAAATCAAGGTTTAATAATAAATCTACAAGTACTCAGCATTCCTACTTAAGTCTGGCTCGATAAAGTTTGAAAATTAATTATTGAATTTTTAGTGTTAAAAATTTCAAGCCACTAAATATATAGAAGTATTAAAAATAATGTTGCAAGTACTAAATCAAATGTATTCGGTGTTTCTTTTCAGTCTAGTTTTTTTAACTCTCAACAGAGTTTTTAATTACTTTTCCAGTTATACATATAAGTCATACATTGTCAAACTCACAGGGGGTAAAAAAAAAAATTATTGATGGTGTTAATCACAAATTTTAACAACTAAGCTAGCTAAAAAGTTCTGCAAGTATAACAAAATGAAGTTTGGACTAAGGTTTATTCAGTTTCTTGTCTTTTTATTTTTTTCCTTTCTTTTTTCTTTATTATTTATAATTTATTTTATTGGCTCTTGGAAGATATATTAGTTAACGATTCATTTGAATAACTGTTAATTCTTATTCTCAACTTTGTGATTTTAATGGGTATAGTAAGTGTGAAATTAAAATGAAATAAAATTACATTTTATTTAGTGAGTGTTTGCTAGTAGTAATGCGCGGGCGTGCCAGAACCAAAAGTGGTTCGGTGTGTGCAAACTAATTTCCTATATGCTTGAGTCAGTGATACTCAAGGCTTTCAGATCTGACTTCTAAACTAAACGATTGTGTACGGCGAGTAGGAAAGTACCCTCACCAGAAATCCCTTGGCAGTACTGAAGCGCACAAGCCAAATAGTGTATGAGTTTACCAAGTAACCAATCACAAACGATTAATAAAATACAGATTTTATTAAATGTTTGGAAACTATAACCAAAGAACAGATTCAGAACAGGCTCTGATCGTTCGTGAGAATGAAAACAGTAAAAGAAAAATAACAAAAAGAGGGTAGACCTATTTGTTATGAATGCAGAAAGAACATAAAAGTTTGAATGCTTTTGAATGCTTTGTTGAATGCTGTTTTCGAGAGTGACGGGAGTGCCCTTGCAGCTTGGCCTGCCTCCATATTTATAGCGGCCATGATTGAATTCTGATTAGGAAAGGACTCCTTAGCTTGCGCCTTAAGCTATGTAATTGATTGGTTAGTTAGCAGAAACCTTCCTTATCTCCCACCCTTGCCTTATCATTATCTTGATTGAAACAATCCCACCATCTCAGGGATCATCTCGTCTAAATCCAGCTGTTAGTGATAAGATTCTTTCCCAAACGGACTCGGATTTCCCCAAATCTGGGGTGACGTCACAAATGGTAGCTGTCACCAGAACCGCCTTACCTCCACTCCCATCGGCCTCATGACTGTGACTGAAGACTCATCGGACTCATGTAACGTCTTGTCATGTCTTTATGCCCGATAACATCTTTCCAGGTGCTCACGTCCGATCGGGCTCATCCCACCCACCTTTATCACTTTTCGTAGGTATGGTGTCCGATCGTTGGTACATTCATGTTCCCTAACTCCCCATCGGGCTCCCGTTCTGACAAATGCCCGATGAAGTCCTCCATTCCTGGCGTCCCAATCGGTCTCCAACGTGTGTCATTGCTCCATTACTTCCACCATTGATGCCCGATAGACCAATGCGGGTCTGATGCTGCCTATCGGGCTCCATCCCATGGAACATCCGGGTTGCCTTCTCTAAACTTCTGGTGACGCTTCCCCTAAGCCCGATGTCATCACCTACTCCGGACCAACCGACCTCTGATATGCCCATGCCCGACTATCTCTAGGCCCATATCCTCATATCAATCGGGCTGGAAAACCTTCGGCGGTTTTTAGGTGCAAACAATTGCCCCCCAAAAGGTCATATCAAACGTCCCGTCCTTAGTTGATGTGACATTTTAAATTTAAAAACTTGTGCCACGTGTCACCCATGCAGAAAATGTCAGATCATCGAGAATCCCACTAGTCATTCCTCATTAAATGCAACGCGTATAAAGCAAAGATTTTCAAAAATCTCTTCACCTTCTCAATCGCGTCTTTCTGCTTTCTCTCTCTAGACTTCATCTCTTCCGGCGACACCAAACTCCATCCTGTCACAGAAATGGCTCCCAAAACAGCTCCAGCAGCAGCCTCTAAGGGTAAGAAGACGTTCGTAGACGCTCCCCCACCACGGAACCGTTGCAGAGAGATCAGGACCCTCGCAAAAACCCACGCCGCTAACATCTCCACCGAGTACCTCACCCCTTACTGCTCTTCTGACGGTGCTCCGGTAGCACTAGGGCTTGGCGCAACGTTTCAAGGTGTCATTCCAGCGGACTTCCTCCCTTTCTTCCCACCGGTAGACAACGAAATGTTCCTCCAGCTTCCGGCCCACTGGAACAAGGCATGGACTGCAGCACACCCCATTAGGGGATGGCCTGCCCCAGCAACGGATTGGGACAGATGGGTAGCAAGAGTATCGGCCTCAAAGGCCGATACCTGGAAGCGCACGGGCATATATGAAGCTATTATGCTCAGTCGGGCGAAGCTGGAGATAGACCGTCCACTCTTTTTTGCAACACTCCTGTTCTGGTCGGCCTCGTGCAATGGGTTCCTCTTCCGCTGTGGCCCGATGGCTCCCACCATCAAGGACATTAGCTACTTGCTCGGGCTTCACCCTCACGGTCAAGAAGTCATGCCAGGCTTTCTGGATGTGGGCACTGCCAGCTTTTCCTATCCTCAACAAGAATCCGTGAGGGACGGGGCCGTGTCTTACAGACCGATTACGGCCTTTGGTAACTTCTTAACAGCCTGCATGGGCGCTGATGGCACCGAAGTCTCAGACGCCGAGCATACGGCCTTTCTAATCTACTGGTTGAACCGATACCTTTTCTGCTCAGCCAGCCAAGCCATCACCAAGGAGTACACAACACTAGCCTTGGCTCTTGCTTCTGGGAAGCCACTGGCCTTGGCCAGCTTAGTCTGGGCCCATCTTGTCCGTGGCATAACGGACTTTGTGCACTCGGGCTTTGGGGCTGGGGGAAGCCCGATTTGGATTCTCCAGGTCTGGCTCTATTCTTACTTCCGAGAGTTCCAGCCAACCATCCCTCAACGGGCCGATACCCCAATTTCCGCCACAAAATTTGTGGACGTGACACCTTCCTCCCATTCTTTTGAGGAATGTTTTATATTTTTCTACCAAGGGTGTTCCCCTCGGGCTATCAACCTTTTCACACCCTTTTTCTCTCTTCAATTTTGTTCCTTTTTACAACTTTCCACCGACCCGGCCAACTGGGGCCCGGGTACTCAAAAAACCTACAACGAAATCTTCTCTAGCTACTTGGTGGCTAGAGACATATTTTTTATCCCATCAATCCCTTCGGCCAATAACAAATGCGGGGCCGAATATTACTTTGCCCCGATGTACGCCCGCCAATTCGGGCTTTCTCAGCTAGTGCCCGTTCCACCGGGCATCACTGTCAATGTTGACTGGGTGGAGCGCGGCCTTATCGTCAACGATGAGCAAGTAAAAAAAAATCAAGGGCAGGTCGGACAAACTCAAGTCCGCTTTCAACTTCACCCCATTCTCTGCCCGGCCTGTGGGATCAGAGGCGTTCACAAATTGGTGGACTGATCGGGCAAGCCGAATATTTCATAAAGCTCTCCTGGCCGATCGGACGGTGACTTCCATTGGTAACATAACGTCGTGCCCGTAAGTTAACATGAATGGTGTGACTCCGGTGCTGGACCTCTTAGACGTCCGATAGGCCCATAGTGCCTCAGACAACAACTTGTCCCACTCCCTAGGGTTCTCATCGATCATCTTCTCAACGATCCCCTTAAAGATCTTGTTGGTTGACTCGGCCTGACCGTTAGCTTGAGCATAGTATGGGGTAGAGTTGAGAATTTTAATCCCTCTGCTCTCTACAAAAGCGGTCGTCTCGACCCCTGTGAACACAGACCCTTGGTCGGCCGTTATGGTTTCTGGCAGGCCGAATCGATGTATGATGTGTTCTTCAATGAATTTTATCACGGTGGCCTGGGTCACCGTTTTACATGGTATGGCCTCGGCCCACTTAGTGAAGTAATCCGTCGCCACTAAAATGAAACAGTGTTGGCCTGATGATGGTGGCAGGACTTTGCCAATTAGATCCATAGCCCATCCCCTGAACGGCCATGGTTTTATTATTGGTTGGAGCTCCTTAGCCGGTACATGCTGGATCGGGCCATGCTTCTGACACGCTTGGCATCCCTTTGCATAGCTGATACAATCCTTCAGCATACCTGGCCAATAATAGTTATACCTTCTCAGCAACCATTTCATTTTTGTACCGGCCTGATGAGCCCCACAGATCCCTTCATGCACTTCGGCCATAACCTGCATGGCCTGTTTCTTGCCTAAACACCTCAAAATCACGTCGTCACCGATGGGCTTTTTAAACAATTCTCCATCAAGTATCACAAATCGGACTGCGAACAATCTAACTTTCCGGTCTGCCCTGACATTTGGGTGATTCAGGTACTCAATGATAGGCCTTCTCCAGTCGTCGTCCTCCATTAAGACCGAATTAGTGCTAGTATACCAACCTCTCTTTGCAACTGAAGGTAACAGTCGGACATGAACCGTGATAACTTGGTCTTCCAAAGCCTTTGTAGAAGACGAGGCCGATCCTGCCTTTGCCAGCTTATCGGCCTCGGTATTCGTAGACCTAGGGATATAACTCACGCTAATATCATCAAACTTGTCCATGAGCTGCGTGGTGACAGAGTGAAACGGGCATAATTCCCAACTTTTTATCTGGAACTCTCCTGATATCTGCCCGATCACTAGCCCTGAGTCTCCCTTTATGTGTACGGACGATGCCCCCAACTCAAGGAGTATCTCTAGTCCGATAATTAATGCTTCGTATTCGGCCTGGTTGTTTGTGCACTTGAAATCGAGCCGAAATGACATTTTTGTCTTCTTATACTTGGGTGATACAATGACCACACCTGTCCCAGCACCCCCTGCACTTTTGGACCCATCAAAGATCAATGTCCATGGGACCAAGGAAGTGTTTAGTACTTTAGGTGCTGGTAGCAACTCTCCCAGATCAGTTGAATCTGGGTGATCAGCCAAGAAATTGGCTATAGCCTGGCCTTTAACCGATTGCTGTGATCGGTATTGGATGGCAAATTCCATCAGGGCCAACGTCCATTTTCCAATTCGGCCTCTCATGATTGGTCTTGACAACATATATTTTATCACATCGGTTTGACATATAATATAAGTAGAAACGGGCAACATATACGTTCTTAACTTCTGTGATGAAAAATACAATGCCAAGCATAATTTCTCAATCGGCGCATAGCGCTGCTCGATTGGAGTTAATATTCTGCTTAAGTAATAAACGGCCTGCTCATTTCCCTGCTCATTATCCTGAGCTAACATACTTCCTATAGAGCAGTCAGAAGCCGATATATACAATTTAAGGTACCTACCCTTCTTGGGTGGCATTAAAACTGGGGAAGTTGACAGATATTGCTTAATTCCCTCAAAGGCCTGTTGATGGCTGTCTTCCTACTTGAATTCTTCGTCGGTCTTGATCTTCAATAGTGGGGTCCATACTTGGGTCTTTCTTGCACAGTTGGATATGAATCTTCTCAGGAAATTAATCTGCCCAAGCAGCCTTTGAAGCTCTTTCTTATTGGCTGGTGGCTTTGCTGCCTGTATTGCTCGAGCCTTGTTCTTGTCCACCTCTATCCCTCTTTGATGCACCAGGAATCCTAAGAAGTTCCCTGCCGAGACGCCGAAAGCACAATTGAGAGGGTTCATTTTTAGTTTGTGAGCCCGCATTCTTTCAAATGCTTTTTCTAAGTCTCTCAAGTGATCGGCGTTGTCGCTCGATTTTACCACCACATCATCAATGTAAACCTCCATGAAATGCCCGATCATATCATGGAAGATTGAATTCATCGTCCTCTGATATGTGGCTCCAACGTTCTTTAGTCCGAAAGGCATGACAACCCATTCAAAGGTTCCAATTGCCCCCGGGCACCGGAAAGCTGTCTTCGGGACGTCCTGCTCAGCGATGTAAATCTGGTTGTACCCTGAGTGCCCGTCCATAAAGGACAAAATTTTATGTTTGGCGGCCGAATCAATCAATTGATCGGCCATGGGCATAGGGTACTCGTCTTTTGGGGTAGCTAGGTTTAGATTTCTGAAATCAATACAGACTCTCAGCTTACCATTTTTCTTCACCACTGGGACTACATTTGATACCCATTCCACGTACCTAGCTGTCCGAATGAAGCCAGCTCCCAAAAGTCTCTCAATTTCTTCTTTCACCTTCATCGTGACTTCAGGTGACATGCGCCGTGGGAGCTGTTTGAACGGCCTAAAACCCGGCTTAATTGGAAATCGGTGCTCCACCAATTCTCTGGATAGTCTGGGCATCTCATCGTAATCCCAAGCAAAGCAATCCTTGTATTTGTGTAAGAGAGCAATGATCTCGGCCTGGAACCGCGGTTCAAGCACCTGACTCACATATGTGGGTTTATGCTCTCCTTCATTACCCAGGTTGATCTCCAATAGTGGATCCTGCACGTTGGCCTTCAAGTCATCAAGCTTGGCTATGGCCGTTTCGAGTTCATCCATTTGAATCTCTTCCTCTATTGGCGTTTCTTCTTCATAGATACAATCGGCCAGATTAATCATTCCGTCCACAGGGCCGATCTCTAATGTCCTATCGGCCAGATATGCGCACCATCTGGCCATGCTGGCCTTGAGGGCCAGCTGTCTTTTAACTTCAATTGGTCGTGGATCCATCGAAGTCTTCTTGTTCATTAATCTCTATCGGCCTTGATTCTTCTGTCCGACTGAGATTATGATAACCAAACTTTAAGTTTGGTAGAATTTCTTTACGGAATGTGGCTGCATTTGGTCTGCCCAGTTTGCCGCATCCTAGTAATTTGATAGGTCCGATATCATCTTCGTATAATACTGCATCGGCTGTCTGCACCCGGGCAACGAATGGCTTTGTATCGGCCCCAACCACTTCCACTTCGTCATCTCTCCAAAAGATCAACAATTGATGGAGAGTGGAAGGGATGCAGTAATTGGGATGGATCCAATCACGGCCAAGCAACGCATTGTACGCGGCCGATGTCTCAACGATGAAAAAGGCTGTCATGGCCGTTTGGGTTCCAACAGTCAGCTCAAGAGGCAAGATGCCCTTTTTCATAGATGGTGTGCCCGTGAAGCTCTGAACATTCATCTCGGTCGGAATCAGTTCCGACTCAGATTTTTGAAGAATCCTCAGCATTATTTGGGGCATGATGTTGATGGTAGATCCCCCATTGATCAATATTCTATTCACGGGGATCCCCTCAATGTGACCCTTTACGTACAACGGCTTCAGGTGCTGAGACATTTGATAGGTAGGTTTTTCGAAAACCACCTTGACTGGTCCCGCTGGTTTCAACCCTTCTTCAGTTTGGATCCCTTTCGGCCTCAAGATGGTTATCTTAGGCCGATCGGTTTGTATATCGGTAGCATCCACGTTCTTGCTCGTAGCCTCTACCACCTTGGGTCTGACGGTTTCTCCACCACCCCAACATAAACTTTCTATTACTGCCGACTCCTTGGTCTGGCCTTCTATTACGTCACCTTCTATGGCCGTTGGCTGATCTGGTTTGGCCATGAATGGCATGGGAAGAGTAAACACCATGTTTGAGGATAGACTTTTCGGGATTGTTCCGAATTGAATTGGTGTATCATCCTCATCTTCATAATCATCGACCTCCTCCATTGGATGGACCAATGGCTCACACTTCTTTTCTTGTTCAAAAAGTTTCTTTAAGCGCTCTGTGGCATGAATCGCCCCTTTGCCCGCTTTCTTGTCGAAAACGAGCTCATCTTCTTCCATGGCCATTATCTGTTTGTCGGCCTTACGCTGAGGGGACCTTGGAGGATTCTGGACCCGACCCTTCGAGTGCTGCCGTTCCCTCTCGGCCTGTCTCACCCTCTGATACCTCCTCTTCTGAGACCTGCTGTATTGAGGCATAACTGGAAATTTTGGATGTTCAGCTCTATACCACCTCCCATCACTCACTCTTGGTGGGAGTATCATTCGGGAGCGAATGTCCGATGCTTCAACCCTTTGTGAGGCACTCATTGTGGGTCATGATCGATATTGCCTTTCTTCCATATGACTCGAGCTAGGCATACCCATTGCTGGCGGCGGCTTCGGCTTCCACTCGGGCTTTACGCGTCCCTGTTTGGGCAAGGAAAGCCTCTCATGCACGGATCTTCTCGGGCTGTATTCTCGTCGTTCCTCAACTCTAGGCCTTTTGCTTGGGCTGGAGGCCCCTTTCTTAATATTGGCCTTGCACCTCGGACACAGGCCTTGTTCTATCAGCTCTAGTTGGTGTCGTAAATCTGCGATCAAACTATCTATGGTTGATCGGGCTACCTCGACCTCAGCCTTTAGTTCTGCTTCCTTGCGTTCCTGGTATGTCCTCTGAAGCTCGCGAATAGTCACCTTCGGCCTATCAGTTTCCGAAACGGCAATTTGTTTCCCTTCCCTTTGCTTTGGGACCTTCTCGCTGTCGGTCAAGTCTACCTTGGCCCTTGGCCGTGTCAGCTTGGTCAAATCGGGCACTACCATATTGGTTCCAGTGATCTGTGGGAACGGATTTGCATCAACTCCCATAGCTTTGTCCGAAAATTTGAACACTCCTTTCTCCACGTTTTCCTGTATCACATTACGAAAAACAACGCAGTTATTAGTGGAGTGTTTCCAGGAATTATGCCACTTACAATATTCCTTATTTTTTATGTCATCAGCCTTGGGGATCCGATGACCTTCACCTAGCCTAATCACTTTTTCAGCTAAAAGGGCGTCAAAAATCTGATCGGCCATTGTTATATCAAATGTGTAATTTTTTCCTACCTCGAACGCCATTTTTTTAGCAGCGGCGTTATTATTGACAGGTTTGTTCAAGGCATTACACACAATAGGCCATTTAGAGATTAGTTCGGCCATGTCGATTTCTGCCTCGAGGTCACAATCTGCTAGATGGACCTCGTAGTTGGGATCTTTGTAGTATGTTCCTTTAGAAGAATTCTTCTTTTCCTGTTCATCAAGTAGGATACGCTCGTAACGGGCGGCCCTTGAAGCCAGCTCGAATAAATCACGGAAATCAGTCCCTTCGAACTTTTTGCGAAGCTCGAAAGACATTCCGCCCATAGCCATCTTTGCGTATTCCTCCTCGGGCAATATTGTCTTACATCTGTACTTAGCCTTCCTGAATCGGGCTATATCTGTTTCAACGGTCTCTCCCACTAGTTGGAGCATCCTAGACAGATCTGCCAACGATATCTCGGGCTCAGTCCTATAAAACTGCCCATGAAACAATTCCTCCATTGCTGGCCAGTTTCGTACTGAATTGGCCGGGAGATTGACATACCACAAAAACGCTATGCCCGTGAGCGAGTTTGGGAACAACCTTAGTTTTAAAGGGTCGCTACTGCCTGCATGGCCGCACTGCACAATGAATCGGCCTATGTGCTCTACCGTGGTATGCTCACTTTCCCCAGAAAATAGGGTAAAATTCGGAACTTTATACCCTTGTGGGAAATTAACTTGGTCAATTTCAGGCGGGTAAGGCCGTCGGTATGTCGGCCTCTCCATCCTTCTCATGAACGGGCCATACTCTTCGTGTATGGCCGCTACCAACTCTTCCCTGTTAATAGGCTGCGCAGCGGGTCGGGCATTCACCAAAGGGGGTGGTGGTTGCTGTTGGTTGATATTGGCCTGACGAAGCCAAAAATCATCATTATTCCTTTGCCCCCCAGCAGCGTTACCTGGGGGCATTTGTTGGCCGATTACCTCTGGGTTACGGCCCATCGTTGCAATTACTTCAGGCTGAGCCCCTGTTACCGGGGTTATTAGTGGAGGCGGCAACTGTTGATTATTATTGATCAGGTGGGTCCAAAACCCGCCATTGTTTCTTTGCCCCCAGCAGCGCGAACTAGAGGTGGTGTACGGTCGAACTGGGTTTCAACACGGCCTCCTGTCTGGACAAAGCTCGGCGTCGCCGATCCACTAGGATCGGTGACCATCACGCCACTAGCCGTTTCGTTATGTGATTCGGGCTTCTTGCCCGAGATGTTACCCTCCCTTAGGTTTGGACAGACATAGAGTGGGTCTTTTGGTTTGTCGGACTCAAGTGGCGTGCCAGAGCCCGATCCCGAGCCTGAGGCTGATCCCGAGGCCTTTCGGTTGTTATTGGCCTCAAGAATAGCGCAAAGCTATCGTAACTGAGCAGCCAGGGCGTCCAGCTTCACGTGGGTAACCCTAGTCTCCATGACCAAATCAGACTGTTCCCGGCGTATATCGGCAGTTTGCCTGACCACATTGTTGAGGTCTGCCATTGACCCTATCAAGGTATTATAGTCCTGCCTCAAGGGATCAACGGTGGCTCTCATGGTTTCCGAGATTGCTTCGATAGTAACGCCACCATCGTCCGGAGAATGACCAGTGCTTTCCTCCATAGATGGATCAATGGCAGACTCGTCTTGGCCGTTTTTGCCCGTCTGCTTATCCCTCTTTGGCGGCATGACTTGACACTATGGGTCCCACTGGGCGTGCCAAAATGTTTGCTAGTAGTTATGCGCGGGCGTGCCAGAACCAAAAGTGGTTTGGTGTGTGCAAACTAATTTCCCATATGCTTGAGTCAGTGATACTCAAGGCTTTCAGATCTGACTTCTAAACTAAACGATTGTGTACGGCGAGTAGGAAAGTACCCTCACCAGAAATCCCTTGGCAGTACTGAAGCGCACAAGCCAAATAGTGTATGAGTTTACCAAGTAACCAATCACAAACGATTAATAAAATACAGATTTTATTAAATGTTTGGAAACTATAACCAAAGAACAGATTCAGAACAGGCTCTGATCGTTCGTGAGAATGAAAACAGTAAAAGAAAAATAACAAAAAGAGGGTAGACCTATTTGTTATGAATGCAGAAAGAACATAAAAGTTTGAATGCTTTTGAATGCTTTGTTGAATGCTGTTTTCGAGAGTGACGCGGAGTGCCCTTGCAGCTTGGCCTGCCTCCATATTTATAGCGGCCATGATTGAATTCTGATTAGGAAAGGACTCCTTAGCTTGCGCCTTAAGCTATGTAATTGATTGGTTAGTTAGCAGAAACCTTCCTTATCTCCCACCCTTGCCTTATCATTATCTTGATTGAAACAATCCCACCATCTCAGGGATCATCTCGTCTAAATCCAGCTGTTAGTGATAAGATTCTTTCCCAAACGGACTCGGATTTCCCCAAATCTGGGGTGACGTCACAAATGGCAGCTGTCACCAGAACCGCCTTACCTCCACTCCCATCGGCCTCATGACTGTGACTGAAGACTCATCGGACTCATGTAACGTCTTGTCATGTCTTTATGCCCGATAACATCTTTCCAGGTGCTCACTTCCGATCGGGCTCATCCCACCCACCTTTATCACTTTCCGTAGGTATGGTGCCCGGTCGTTGGTACATTCATGTTCCCTAACTCCCCATCGGGCTCCCGTTCTGACAAATGCCCGATGAAGTCCTCCATTCCCGGCGTCCCAATCGGTCTCCAACGTGTGTCATTGCTCCATTACTTACACCATTGATGCCCGATAGACCAATGCGGGTCTGATGCTGCCTATCGGGCTCCATCCCATGGAACATCCGGGTTGCCTTCTCTAAACTTCTAGTGACGCTTCCCCTAAGCCCGATGTGATCACCTACTCCGGACCAACCGGCCTCTGATATGCCCATGCCCGACTATCTCTAGGCCCATATCCTCATATCAATCGGGCTGGAAAACCTTCGGCGGTTTTTAGGTGCAAACAGTGAGCATATTGGCACCTGTACGTGCATATTAATTGTTAACATCAATAATTTTTAACACCATTAACCTATATAATTCTATCTTTGGCAAAACAAATCAATTTCACTTCTTTAAATGAGAGGGATTTCTCTTTAGCTAACAGTAATCTTACTCTTTGTTGGGTGATGCAAAGGACGTGCATGGTACTCGATCTATTTGGCAAAATTAGTTAGGCGTGGAGGGGGGAATTTTAAAAATCCTTAGGACTCATTTAAATTAAATGGCAGTGATCAAGGACACTATGCATCCTATTGTATAGAGTAGTATCTACAACAGGATAGTCAAATTTGTAAACAAATTAAACCCAATTACTACCAAACTTGATGATTAGGCTCTTAAATTGACACCCCGTCACGGGCATTAAATTAAAGAGTATGCAAAATGGCTTTTGGTGAAGAGAGTTAAGCATTTTGCATACTACGTGAGGAGGGGGGAGATAGGTAACCAAATTTTGGAGGAAAGATTATAGTCATTGGATTATCATACCAAAAAAAAAAAAAACATTTGTTGTTGTAGTTTTATGAAAATATCTGGAAACATTTGTTATATATGGAAACCAATATTTTCACGTTATATACACACAATTAGTCACATTTGACCAGGTCATCAAACCCAAATTTCTAATCCTCTAGTCTATAAAAAGAATGTGAGGTTTCACAATTCCTATTCTCATGCATAGCCAGACATACATGTTTTCTAGCTAAAAACAGCACCACTGTCCCATTCCCATCTCTTCATTTCTCTCCCCGACTTAAATTCTCTCCATATGATCCCTCTCCTCCAAAGAAGAAGAGAAAGGAAGAGAAAGAGAAAGAGAAAGAGAAAATGAAGATCAACAATCCCCACCTAATATTAGTCATTTTCTTCATCTCTTCTCTCCTCCTCTTGTCATCATTCTCCACACAAGCAATCAAAAACATTCCTCCTCGTCGTCGTGGCGTTCCACGTCACCACCACCATCGTCGTCCATTGGGACGTCCTTACGTTGATCCAAACATCAAGAAAATATGCGACAAAACTCAGAATCCCGGTGTCTGTGTCTCTTCCATCACTCCGTTTGCGATTAAAGGAGGCAAAAATGACCCGTCTTCAGTCCTTGTAATGAACATAAATGCAGCCGATCGGTCACTTCGGGCCGCCATTAGAAAAGCTGTGGGAATTCTTAAAGATCCGTCCATAAAAGAATTAGAAGTCCGATGTCTCAATGACTGTCTCGAGTTATATCGATCGGCCAGGTACGATTTGAAGACATCTCTAGATGCCCTATCAGCTCGAGACTACGGAACAATAAGTACCATGCTGACTGGTCTGTACACGATGACTTCAAGTTGCGGTGATGGGTTTGATCAAGTGCTCGGTGGTAACTCTCCCATGGCCAAAACGGACTATGTAATCAAACAGATAGCTGTGAATTGTGCTGAGATTTCTTATCTTGTTTTCAATATCAAGCATGTAACTTAATTTTGGTTGCTCTTCTATGTATGTGGCAGAATTTTGCTCCAAAACATTCTATTCAAATATTTACGTAAGTGATGGCGATGGTTGGCCCCCTAGCTCCAACGTCATTTCTTTTCTCTATCTATCTATTCCTTTTGTGTAGCTTAATTCCATCATATACTATTTTTCATATACTCGTAATAATCCATCCCCAAGGCACGGATCCAAAATATATATATATATATATTATTACGTACAACTTAGTTCCAACAATCTTTCTAACCAAAAAAAAAAAAAGTTCAACAGTCAAAATCACCATCTATTATCAATCTATCTCAATTATTATTGTTGCCATTTACAAATAAAAATTACTACTAACATGTATAGTAAACAATATAATCATAACTGTGATAGCTCTATTCTTGCTCCACATTAATTTTGCCTGTATTGACCCATAATATTTTTTTTTTCATTTATTTATATTTTATTTGCAACACTAGTGGGTTCATGTGTAACTTTAAATTGGTACCTTTTGGTAAGGTAAAATATTATTTGGCATATTGAGTTAATAATCTTAAGTGATTTGGACATTAGGTTAAGTTGGACATATGCGGTTAGTATAGTGAACCAATTGGATATGATTGTAAGTTACTACCCCCTCCCCTCATTTTTACGGGTGCTTACACTCTCTTTTTCTTTTATTTTATTTCATCTCTCTCTCTCTCTCTCTCTCTCTCTCTCTCTCTCTCTCTCTCTCTCTCTCCCCCTCTCCCCTCCCCCCCCGGTCCATGGTGGTTTTTTTCTTATTTTTTTTTCTTCTTTATTTTGGAGACCTTAGGGTCAAAATTTCTCAAAGTGTCCAACATAAAGGTTGTAGAGCACAACGAGATCTACGCGTGGGTATCCTCGAATCGTCGAGGGGATGCTGTTGACTTTTTCGTAGTGGTTGTCCAAACCCACTTGGGATAGATTGTAGAGCTCGGTAAGGGCTTCCTAGTGATGTTCTTGAAGTTCTATTTAGAGCTATTTTTTGTAGTGTAATTTCGTCAAATCCAGTAAGGTGGGGTTTACTTCCTTTCTAGTATCTTTTCTTGGATTATTGTCTAAATTTAGGACTTATAGAAATACTATAAGGATCAAGAAAGTGATGATATACGTGTTATAAGTGATTAATTCGTTTGTGGTTATCTAGATGAAAAATATGTATATTTGTGCTTATGAAGCTAGTTATGTCATACCATGAGTGATGATTTTGTGATATTTTAAGTGTAATTTTTTGGAGAATTAGACAATTTAAGGTCATTTGGATCTTAAAACTACTTAGTTTGTGATTAGAAATTTTTATGTCGTCATAGGAATGTTTGGTAGTGCAATTGGATAGTAGATTTGATTATCTAGTAGTTTAGTATCTTCACTTTGTTGGGTGCTTAGATGATATATGTTACTTGAGTATATTTGTGGTACTCATCTAGGTTCTTGTGTGTGTGTGTGTATGTGTGTGTTTATATATGTATATATAGTGTTGTATAGCCTTAGAGCTATGGATTTAGGTTAAGAATTTAAGTTGGGCAAAGGCCGTATTTGAAATTAAAAAGATTAGTTTTAATTTAGTGGTGTAATCTTTGGAATGAGTTTATAGAATTGGAAAAGAGATAAAGGGTTTAGGTGACCCAAGATTGATTTAATAAAGAAATATTGATTAAGCGTTCTATTAATGGTTAAATTATGCGTTGTTATCGGCTTTGGCCCGGTTATTGGGTTTGTATTTATATTTGCATTTTCTTGTTTAATGTGAATACTAAGTGATTTATTACGGTTTGTGATGCTACACTTTGGTAATAGCTATAAATTATATGGTGCTGTTAAAGGTGTAGTGACAGGTCTTTGAGCGGGATCATAGATTGGCAGTAGTGGACACTTGTAGAGTACATGTATATAGAGATCTATACATATATATATGTGTTAACTGTTAGGAAACTGTGTTCCCAGAATCCGCTGACAGCGCGTATAAGTTGGTACTGCAAAAAATTACGTGAAAACTACAATAACCCTACAAGGGCGGAACTATGGTTACCTTAAACTGCTAAAACGGATTGCTGTAGTACACGAATCGAGAACACGGGTTCGATAACAGCTCACGATCTTCTACCGTATTCCTTTGCTGCCAGAATATCGAACTGAGTGTGGGCTCCTTCGAAATTCCTTATGTTTCTGCTCTCTCTTTTTACGCTCTCTTTTCTATACCGAGTTATATTACTTTTGATGGAAAAACGCAAACTGAGAAGAGAGCCAAAGCAGCATATATATAGGCTACGATAGGGACCATAAGAAGTCAATAAGGAATATGCTTCCTTATGGAATTAGGAAATCCTAATTCGAACTGAATTTGATTCCTATTTCCATAAATTATAATTCATACCACTAAAGAATTATAATTGCACTCCTACCCTTATCTCAAAATTGTATTTCGAGCTCCATGTTATTAAATGCTTATAATCCCCCCATGTTAAGATTACAAATATCCATTAATTAATTATAATTACTGACAATCATATTTTATTAATCTCTTAAAATTCCTTGAGATCCTCTGCTTAACTTATCTGATATGTCGGATACAAAATCCACCTGCAGGGTTTGACATAATCAGAACTTATAAGATTTCTCAAGGGGATATCATCAATCCCAAAATTGAGACATGGATTCCGATCCATCATTAATTAATATCCACCACACAATTCATATGTCACCCAATCCAATGAGATATTGACCCATTTAAGGATCTCACCCTTTTAGGGATCAAAGTGTAAATATCAAATGTACGTGTCTATAAATTAACTTAGGATTTAGAGCATAAGCACTCATAATAGTCATGAGGTATTAATTGTCTTATAAGTCAGTATAAAGATAATTACCCCAAGTCGGTCCCGTTTAATACACAAAGTGTACCAGCATGGTGAGTTGAAACTATACCGTTTCCCGTAGTCAAGACAAACTTACTACAACACCATGCTGCAGTCCTACCGATGGTGTGTCCGATCCCATCTAAGACTACAAACCAAAATCTTACATTCTACAAGATCCGATGGTATGATCTTCCGTGTGTAAGCCGAACTCTACACACCAAACCACCTACTATGTAGAATGAAAGACACACATGCATAATATTAAATAAACAATACAATACAAATATTGTCCACATAGATTCTCATAAAAATGGATTAACAGATTTTGTTAAATGAATAATAAATCAACTACATAAAGCATGACTTTTAGTATATATCCCTAACATTAACTCACCCCCACACAGTCTTTGCAGGTTCCGTTACCAGACTTTGGAGCTTAAAGAAGTTGATGATGAGGTTGTCTACTTTAAAAGCTAACAATTTTGTATTTATTGTTTCTTTTAGTCGATTGTAATTATTCACATTTCTTTCTTTTTGTAGATTTAAATGATAAAATGTTTTAAATGATTTATTAGCTATTCGGGCATTTGTTTAGCCCATTTGCAACGTACATGTAACGGACTTGGGGTTCTTTTTGAAAAATTACTACATTAAGGGCTCAAGGAGCTATTTTTGTAAAGGGGCATTTTTAATGATAATGGTCATATATTGGTTTTAATTTGAAAACATTGACAACCATCATTGTTTATTTTTAAAACTCTTTGAAATGATGCTCAAGTAGGTACTGTACATTGTGGCAGCTTGGTTTTATTCCTTGACCTCTTTAGTCCGTTGACCACTTTTGTCTTAGTCGGAATCCACGTAGGATTCTGAGTTACTTCCGCTTCGTTTGATTGGTCCATGTGAGACTTTTACTCTGCATTTAACTCTTTAACTCTGCCCTCGTGTCTTTAGTTTTTGGGGCGTGACATTGCCATTCACATTCAGCTTTCTACTGGAAATGGACAATTGACAAATTTGATATGCAGAAAGTGCAAGTATAATAATAATCAATAAAAAAAAGAAGCACAAGTGCTCTATTCTTACTCTATTCCTACTCTCCATTTGCTTACCCAAAGGTGGTACGTAGTTTGTATCCCACTTTCCACCCTTCCATATATCAAAAAATATATCAAATGCTCAAAAATTTTATCAAGCAGCTTCACAATATTAAGATCCAACTTGAAATGAGCGAATAGCTAGTAAGAAAAAAAGAGAGATGCCTATGTAATGATCATACAGATCTTTTATAGTTTCTCACACTTTCTCATCAACCAAACAGAGAATATAAAGAAAAACGAGATGGAGTTTTGAGAAACTATATCACTTAACATCTTTGAAGCCCTTGATGATGAAGAAATCGAGCATCAACATGGCCAAATCTATCCAAAAAAGCTCAGCTCATTATCCCTAGTCATTGTAACAACAATTTAAAAAGAAGTCACAAATAAATAAACAATCAATAAACTTGTTCAAGGAAGGGAATTATTTGTAACAATATCTCTTGTTGAACACAACATTTAAAATTGGTCTAATTGTCTAAGAAAAGCACAATTTACTGCATGTTAAAATTGAATGAGCAAAGCGTCCGGCAGAAATAAAGAGCAAATTCAACATGAAACAAAATGCCTAATCACCCAAAAACATAACTGTTAAAATCATATCAAGTGTGTTACCAATAATAGACTATCAAATGCCCCAAAATCTATTTTAAAATGGGCCAAATAATGCATACCAACAACTAATAATCTAGAATAAATTACAATAAAGTTAAACTAAAGAGATAATGAAGACTGAAAGGACCTCCAATGGACTCCATACAAACATTGCAATTAGAATTCACCATGCTTAATGGAGCTATATACTTTCCAAAAATAAAATGGTATCCCCAAATTTGCTTCTCAATGAAAATCAAGTTGTACCACAGACAACTTGACTACTTTAGATGCTACAACCACCAAAGCATTTGGGAACCAAATTTGGGATGAATAAGTAGTATAGTTATACAACATTATTGATCAAAATTTGTGGTGTACATCAAGTACTACCATTTTATTCCAATTGCAAAGAAGGAACTGGGCCAAAGTAACTGAGCCCTCTTCATTCCAACTTCAAATAAGGAAATCAGAGTCATTAATTACGTCAAAACTTTTAAGCCACTAAACAATCTTCACAAAATTTTGGGGCAAAAAAGTAGCTAGACATATTATAATTGCAATAAAAAATGGAAAGAATACCTTTGTAAAGACAACATTGATAGCTCTTTGTAGCTGCAAATGTCCAAAATAATGGATGGATTTAATTCACAAATTTCACAATCCCTTACCCAGTTCAAATTCCAACATACAAAACTAGTGGTAAAAAAAAGGATAAAGATTCTGCATATTTTATAAACTGACACATACAATGCTATAGTGTAGACACCCAATTTTGACCACACTCTCAGGATTTAGAGAGGACATCTTCTTGAAGTTCTCGATGATGAAAAATACCTCGAAGCAGGTATCTCGGTTCTGCGCAATGAAAGTTCGGACTCTAAAAAGTGTTCTTGGAGCCTAAAGTACGCCTTTTGAGCCTAGATTTGTGTTTTTTTTCTCAAATTTGATATTCAAAATATGCATATGACTTGGGGAAAATGGTCATTAAGGTCTCAGACATGAATTCCAAGAGTCCAGTAGCTCAAGTTCATTAAATCTTTCAAAACCGGCGCGCATAGAAAGCAAACTGTGAAAAAGAGCACAAAGGAGTACAAGAATTCTGGGAGACTTCCAAATCAAAATTGATGTTAAATTCTCAGGAACATTACTCCTTGGGATATTTTTAGAATGAAATTCAATCTTATAGCTTTCCAACGGCGCAAAAACAGGAGATTTCGGAGGCCAAAAACCACTTTTAAGAAAATCCAGAAGAGCTATGGACATGAAATTTGCCATGGGAGCTGAGGTCATACACAGGAGAAGAGGAAAAGACAGTGGCACTGGTGGGCCCCACCATAGACACCATCTCCATATGTTGACCACCACTTGATTTTTCTCTCTCATTTTGTATACAAACTTGTGCTGTAAAAGGAAATTGCAAGGAAACTTCATTTGGTCCCCGAATTGACCATTTTACACTCTTTCTATGCATTAAAAGACACCCAAATCCTACAATATTTTCCTATAAATTAGACCCTTTGGACCCCCTTTTAGAGATGAAGAAAAGAAGTAGAATACACCCAAGAATATAGGAGAATCCACCTAGAATTCATACTTGAAGTTGGTAGAAAGTTGTGCTTGTCTTTTCTTGAATAGAAATTGAAAAAGTAGGAAAAACATTCTCTTTGTTTTCTTGAAAACTCAAAAGAAATAGTATTTTAGAAGATCTGAGCTAGAGTATGAGTTGACATATTTGTACCCTTGACTTGGAGTTTGAAGAACACTTGAAGAAGGAAGAACTTTCTTCCAACATATTTGCATTTTTGAGAGATCTTCAAGAGGTAAACTCCAAACTACCTCTTTAATCTACTAGTTTCATATATTAATGTATTCTAGAACTTGGATCTTTTCTTTCTTCTTTTTGTTTTCTTCACATCTTTACTTTGATTTCTCACACAACTCATACAAAGATCCAATGTCTAGTTGATTTTGTTGACAAAAGATTGATCGGAGGTGCTATTTTCATTTTTTCCTTCACTTTGAAGACGATTGGTGTTCTTCAATTTTGTTTTCTCCTTTACTAAAGTACACATGTGAACACACTTGAACTTACATCATTCTTTGCTTTTCTCTTTGAGTCCGTGATGAAGATGCATATTTTCTTCTATGACTCTTTATAAGTATATATACTTCTGTTTCCTCTTTTGGGCATACCACGATGATAATTGTAATTACTCCTTTAACCAACTAGTTTGGTGTTCTTTACCAAGAAAGGCATATTTGATTGGAATTCATTTTGAACTTCTTTATTATTGATTTTGATCTTTCTAAAGGAATTCACACCACACTAAAAGTGTTTTTGTCACAAGATAAAATAAATGAACTAAGAATTGTTCATAAAAGCAAATTTGATTTTATCCATGGGGTTAGAACTCATTATTACCCTTGAGGCTTGACTTCAAAATTCATGGATGAACAAAGATGAAACCAACTTCATCCAGTTTTCCTTGATGAACTTCATTTATTTCCAAAAGATTATCGGAAAGACTGCTGATATACTCGAACATGATTTATTTATGGTTAAAATTTGGAAAATGGCTAGAGGATGCGATCGAAACTCTTTTTAGAAGTAATTCTTAACTTGATAAGATTACACAGGCACAACGTCAAGATGATCAAGCTAGGGTTATCTTTCGACAGAGTGGAGAAAGTAAGACTATACTAGAATTTCCCAAATCTCTATTATAAATGAATCATGCATCCAAGATGATCATACTTTGTTTTCTCGATAATAAATCTAAAACATGGCTGAGAAATCATTTTAGGATAATGAGAAGAAAGATCAAAAGCTTGAAAGAACATGTTTGAGTGATTTTGCTCGCCTACGTTGCATATTTTTCATTTGTCACATGACATCAAAATTTCAGAATACAGAGTCTGATTTAACTCGATTTTTAGAAACCTTAAGGTCAATCTGGGTTTATCTATGGTTCATTGCTATTCCATACTTGTTAGAACACTAGATCATTACTCCAATAAAGTCGGTTAGCAAGTGTTTTATGGGAGTATTTTTCCTATAAACATCAATGAAATAGATTTCTTTTCACGTAAAATAGACCTTCATAGGTCTTTTGTGAATTAAGTTATGATTTTGGCAAGATTAGTCGACAAGTCTGGGCAGAAATCATTTATATTGAATTTCTAGAACAGTGACATCTGCTTCAAATCCATTTTTAGAAATCTTAAGATCAATCTGTGTTTATACAAGTATTGTTTCTATAAACTATGAAATACTTTTCTTTTGACATAAGATAGGCCTTCATATGTGCTTTGTGAATTTAGTTATTATTTTTGCAAGATCAGTCGACGAGTCTGGATAGAGACTTTTAAAATGAATTGAACTCACAAACCACTTATGCAAATGAGGTCCCACATTTTGGAAAAGCTTCCTAACTCATTGAACCTATGATCTGAAAAAGGAATTGAATTGATTCATTGTTTAGTTCTACTTTTGGAGTGATTTTAGTATGGTCTTCAATTCTGGAATTTTGATTGATGATTATTTCTCTCATTTTTATGCACTTCACTTGTATGCTTGGATTTCCTTTGTGCTTTTGAAATGCTTGGTTTGTTTTGTGACATTTTAATGCAGAGATTCGAATGACTAGGATTCAACTTCTTAGATTGATCATGCCTCTTTTGCATGTGACTTAGTGTTCATGTGTCATGTACGTTCCTCTATCCTTCTCTGATGATGACTACTTTTGGTATAATGTTAGAAAAAAAACAAGAGAGGATTTGTACGTGGTTCGACCCTGTTAGTTAAGAGACCTACGTCCACGGTGTGTCTGAGCGCTTTCACTATACTGAAAAGTGGGCGGTGACCTTTGGTGAACCAATAATGGACTGGCACTACTAGAGGTCAGCCGGGCCAAATGCTATATAAGTATTGGATAAGAAATTCCATCCCCCCTCTAAGGGGGTGAGGGGTGTCTTTTATACATGCAAGAGACCTTCTTGTACATGGAAACTACCTAGATAAGGCAATTAAATCCGATTAGGTTTGATTGATACATATCATGCGAGCTTCTTATTGGGTTCAGGAAACTACTCCATATGCATCTTTAGTCTCCTAGTTAGTATAGGAAACTGTCTGGAAGGTTATGGATCACTTTCTGGGGGCCTGACTGAGCTGTGCCCATGACAAATCGTGCTAGGGCGGCATTCCCGACCCGTAGGTCGAGACCTGCGAAACCCGATAAATAGGTCAGGGACGTCCTCCTCTTCCCTAGAAATGAGATGATAAGCCCCGCGATGGCTCGGTGTTCTTTGATGTGACCACGTAGCTTTTCTTTGATTGATTGACCATTTTTATACGTATCAGTTGCCCCCCATTTCCAAGTCTAAATTGATGCTTCATTGGATGAGGCTTGTAAATTTGTGTAGCCCGGAAGCATTGCTCAGGGTCAGACCAATCGCCTCAGTAATTCGGGTCGATATCCCGCTTAACAACTCGGGAGCTCAGAGTCTAACCTGCCACTTGTCACAAAGGGGTTGATTTAGTCAGGATCTAACCAGGCTGGAGCAAGGTCAACCAGACTGTCTCGACCGAACCAATCCATCATGTTGCGCAATTAATTTGCGCGCTTTTCGAGATGATGCTTGGGCTTCCCAAGGACGCCAACTGTCTAGCTTTTGGGCAGGAAATTTCCTAGGCTGCTGGATTTGATATCATCTGGGCCGTTTGTGCTACCTACATAAGGGACACTTAGGTAAGTTCATTTCCCCTGTTATCCTCTGTGAGAAAATACCGAGTTGTTCTAAAGAAAAAGCTCTCGGTCTAGCTTCCCGAGCTCTTTTTTGCTTACCCCTATCTGTAAGTCTTTGTACTGCTAGCCTTGTCATTCATTGCACTCTTTTTCTTCCTTTTTTTTTTGTTCCCGAGTTAGACTGGAGAATAGGAATCTTGCAAGTTTTGTGAGGGAGTGGGACTTCTTTTTCTTAGGTTTTATTTTTTCTTTAGGAAAAGAGGTTCCCTTACCTTAGTAGAGCAGTTTGACCGATCAGAGTCCTAGGCCTCCCTTTCTAAGTGTTATCTGTCCTTTGGGGCTTTATACATCCTACCATCTAGGCTTCTTAGTCTTCCATCCCTTTACCTTAGGTTAGGAGTTCCCGACCCCTACATTGAGCGTCAGTTAATTTTTTGACCTGTAACAAAGACCTTAGAGATGTGTCATTCTGACTTCAACTCTTCTTCTCGGTCTGAGGAAGAACATTCGGGCTTTGTCAGCCTGAGTACTAGCCCAACCCCCCCCCCCCATTAACCCCCGTTAGATCACCAGAGTGAGGGTAGAGTTCCTTACCGAGCCTCGGGCAAGGAAGAGGACCAGAGGTACCATGAGGCCTCTGAATCACAGGGGTCGGGTAGCGAGACATCTGTCTCAGATAGGCCCAATGTTTACTTTTTCGTGTGTGGGGACCTTCAATAGTCTATTCACATCATATTTAGGCAGAATTAGGGACTGATATGACCTTCCCAACCACTTCTCACACGCCGTGCCAACTGGCGAGGTCTGTGTGCACTAGTTGGAGGTTTGTAACCCTTTAAAAGGACGCATTTAGTGCGGGCCTTCGCCTCCCTCTTCACTCACTTATCAGGGACCTATTGTTCTACCTCGGTATCGCTCTCAGGTAACTCGGTCCCAACAACTCGAGATTCTTGATGGGGGTAATTCATCTCTGGCCCCAATGCTTTGTGTATGAGTTGACCCTCCAGGAGTTCCTGTGCGCTTACCAACTGTTCCCTTTGTTCGGGGAGGTCGGTTTCTTTTTCCTTAGTGCTCGACACCCTTAGTGCTCGGCAGGGAAAAAAAATAATTGACATATGCCCGAGCAACAACAAGGGGTAGAAGAAGAAGATTTTGCAAGTGTCCACCCTTGGGATTTGTGAGAAAACTCCAAGAATTCCCTTGCCGACCACCTGGGCGAGCGAGTTGAGGGCTAAGGTTTTAAGTCTCGAGTCAGCATTTTGTTTCCATGCTTGTTTGCTGGTTTCCCGAATAGTGACCAACTCCTGTTTACTTCATAGCCAGATCTATCGACCTCCCAAGTATCTCAGAGGAGTGCCAGGGCAGGATAAGGGTGCTCGCCCAAAATCCCGTCAACATTGTCAACCTGTTAACCCGGACGGGCTGCCAAAAGATCACCTTCAAGCCTCTGATTGTATTTTCTGCTCCAATCTTTCCACCCATCATTCCTGGTTAGCCTCTGGTTCTCAAATCTTCATCGCCACCTCTTTGTTTTTTTTCTTTTTATTGACTCATTTCTATTTCTGATCTTGTAGAGATGGCTCCCAGGAAAGATCTTGCCACTACGAGGGAGAAGGAGGCTGCCGCTCGGGCAGGCAAAAAGAGGAGGCTGGACACTACTGTCAGTCAACAACTGAGGTGGCTAAGGCATGGGCCCCGGGAAGAACTGATCGGGACATCTTCCCCCAGGGTTAAGGTAGTGTCAGCTACCGAAAGCCCCTCGGGGAGCATCCTGACCGGGACACTTATGGTGGAGTCCGCAGAGATGATCCAGGTGAGGATTCGACCGGCTTTCTCCCGGGCGATGTCCAGAGGTATGAGGGCATCACCCCTCAGGCCTTGATTGGGTAGCTGTGCAGGCTATAGAATATTGTAAGTACTTTACCCTCTTCTTCTTCCCCACTCTGCCTACCCCCCATTTTTTTAAAACTTTCCCTCCATTTACTGGTGTAGACGCTCCAATTTTGACCAAAGTACTGAAACTAGAGAGAATTACCTTTAGATACGATGATGATACTGTCTGGCGTGCTAGGACGGTCTTCAAAGAACTCTACATAAACTTTGAAAAACTTTTTAATCAAATTTTATTTCAAAACAGTGAACAGATCTTCATGAGCAAGTTTCTATGGTGTATCGAGTGTCAAATACATGTGGTAGAGAAATTAGAGCATTTGGGATAGTAGAGATTCAAATAAAGAGGTTCAGGAACTTAAAACCATCATTTTCCTTTTATTATTATTTAAAAAAGAAGAAGAAATGAAAGTTGATAAAGAACCAAAGAAATTAGGCTTTCGAAATGAATTTTGTTTGTTCTAGAAAGAATATTTTATTTATAATATTTGAAGCTAGAACAATTTAAATAATGATTTTTAAAAGCAAATAAAGTATAAAAAGAAAAAAGAAAGAAGAAAAAAAGAAGAGAAAATACTTAAAAAAGGCAAGAGCCGGCAGTTGAGGCGACGAGCCGGCACTCAGTGAGTGCCGATTCAGCACTCGCTGAGTGCCGCTGCGGCTTTCACTGAGTGCTGTAGAGGTCATTTTGAGTGACGCGCTGGGCGTAGCTTTGAGAAATAAAATTGTTTCTAGAATTTTCTTGGGATCTCTAGAATATCCCAAACGACCTTGTTTCTGGAGGACGTATTTTATACCCTTAAGTCATCTTTAACATCATAAGATCACCTCGAAAAGACAAAAAAAAAGCCCTCACTTGGGGATTTCTCTATAAATATAGACCTCCTTTAAAGAGAGAAGGGGTTGGTTAAGATTAGAAGAATTAAGAGAGTGGGGAACTTTGGGAGAATTCAAAGAGATCTGAGTATTTTTAGCTAGAGAGAAATTTGGGCTCTTGAAGATCTTGAGTCAATTATTCAAAGAGTTTTAAAAGATTAAAAGAAGAAAATCAAAGAAAGAAGAGAAGTTTGAAGAAGAAAAGTGAAGAGAGCTTGAAGAATGATCCAATTCAATCAAAATCCTTAAAAATTTGAGTATTTCCAGAGGTAATTATATCATTTAGTGTAATATCTTTACATAATTCAATCACAATTCCTAGATTCAACTAGGTTTTACACATTTTCAAAAAGTCTATTCTCTATCCCCTTCTTCACACACCACTTGAATTGTGATTAAATGTCAATTGAATTACCATTGATTTGGATCTAGATGATCATTTGATATATATAAAACATGTTCTCAATAAAAGTTTAGTCATGATCATTCAAATTGGCATTGATTTTATCTCTTCTCTCTCATGCTCTTTTCTTGAAATTCCATATAATCTTCTATATTCTATTTGGAATTTCTTGAGATTAGATCCTCTAATTTCCTGTAATTCCATGTTTATATGAGGATTAGAGATGATCTAAGTTCTATCTATGAATAATCTATGGATCTAAGCCCATGCTCATGGCTTTGGTTCATTCATTTGGGGTTGATGAAACTCTTCATGTTTCATTGAAGTCTATGGAGGTTAAGTCTTCTGATCGGGAGAGAACAAAACCTAATTATACGCCTTAATTCACATTTGTTAGTACTTTTTTATCCTATTTTTGTATATTCTTACTTCTTTTTCTATTTTCTGTCAGGATTTGGAGAAAAGTAAGGATTCCAAGTTAAATGGGGTAAAAAAGCAGAAGAAAAGAAGCTGAAAAAACCACATCCCGCGCGCGCGAAATCCTTGAAATCGCTCGCGCGACCTCCCAATATCGCGCTCGCGCGACCCGCTCGCGCGACCTGTGTAAAAACCAAATACGTGCATTTCAGTATTCTGAAGACTCCTACGTGAACGAAACTGCCTAATTACGTCTGGAAAGCTAAATACATCAGTTTTAGTACGAATTGGATTAGGAAATTGTCCAAACTTGCTCCAAATCTATAAATACTCAATTATAATTCACTCCTGTCATCTTAGGCCGTCCATTCTTAGCAACCGCTAACGCTCGTGTTAACTGTCGGATGGGGGTAATGAAGGTTTCATTTGGGAACATGAACTTAAAATTAAACATTTTTAATGCTATGGATCAACCTCCTAAAGACAACGATTACCTATGTGAGGCAGAATGTGAGGTAAGGCAGAATATTGAGCAACATAATATAACTTGTAGTGTGCGGATGAATTTGAATAATCAGGACCCCAAAGATGAATTTACTCCAAAGGTACAAAATCATTTTGAACATAATCAGGATGAACCGTCAATTGGATTAATTCATAGCGATACTCTTTCTGCATACCACCGGGCTCTTCCATATATTCTTAAGGGTACACAGTCTGAGTTTCAGCCTCCATAAATCTTGAGCTAGAATGGTCTAGCTAAAGACGTAAAAGAAAGCGCTTCTTGGGAGGCAACCCAAGCTTTGTTTCATTCGTTTCTCTTATTTTTGGGTCATCTTGAGTCTATTTTGGTCATTCTGGACAGGTTTGGGGGTCGAAATAAATTTATTTTGAACTTATTTACATTAAAAGAAAGAAAAATGAGGAAAAGACCACGTCGCGCGCGCGACCCGCTCACGCGATGCGTCGGTCGCGCAGCCCGCTCGCGCGAGATTTCCCCTTAGACCAATTTTTTCAACTTTTCTTTTATGTGAGCTCTCTGTTTTATCTCACGCCTAGAATCACGTGCGCAAGGGGTTCGCTCGCTCGATCTTGGGCCTTAGAGATTTTTCTTTTAAGTTTATAAGACAGGCCTCTGCTTTGCCTCGCGAAGGGGTTCGCGCGTGCGAAGCTCGCTCGAGCGGCCCGCTCGCGCGAGGTAGGGTGTTCTGGGTTTTTCTCTTTCCTTCTTTTACATTCTCTTTCTCAAACCTAGTCAATCGTTTTTCCTTTCTGTTTGTTCTTGTCAGTTCTTTTAGATTAAGTTCATATTTGTTTTCTAAGTTCTGTTTCTGTTTGTTTTTATTCATTTTCTTTACAGTTTTTCAATTATCGTTTAGTTTAGTTTAGTTTAATTTAGTTTAGTTTAACTTCTTGTTTATTTAGTTCAATTTTTTTTACATTTTTTTTATTTTTATTAGCTTTTATTATTCTTTTGTTAGTTTAGTTTTCTTTTGTTAAGTATTAACAGGTAGATGAGTGTCTCCATTTGGAGTATGTTTGAACTTGCATATTATTATACGTTCACATGGTTTATGATTGCCGAAATCGAGGTATTATCGTTCCTTCTCTACGTACTTTCCTTTCTTTCATTTTATTGTTTCATTGGGGGAAATGAAAGGTTTAGGTTTGGGGGGTATGCACATTATTATATACCAAAATTTTGAAAAAAATTTCGAAACTTGTGCTTAAATAAACGATGTCACCTACTATTTTACAATCTCTAGTTGATACATCTTATTATGCAACTTGGATTGTTATAGAATGGTAAACATGAGAAGATGTGATTAAATATTTGCTGAAGTCATGATATGACGTTTTAGGTCATGTATCGTTCGAATCGTAGTTTTATATCATAGATTTGCACACAAACCTATGCACTACACGTAGTCGCTTGAATACATGTTTGATGTGAACTATAATATGATTCGGATTTCTAGATAACACATAGGGTGGAGATTAAACCCGGTGAGCTTTTGAGCCTATCTTTTCTTTATTGAGGGTTATAAATACATCTTGTGTTTATCGAATTTCATTGAAATAGCGCATTAACTTGTTGTTTAGTTTCATCATTCTTATTTTGTTTGATAGTCAAGTTAAAATATTTGTTACCCTGCTAAATAATCTTCCGTCGTAAACATTAAAGAACCATATAACCATAGGACATGATTTTAGGCCTTCTTTGTTTGCTACTCACTGAAAAATGATAAATTTCCTTAGTTCACCCTTTGAGCCGTTAAAATGATCTTTTTTCTTTAATCACCATTATCCTTGTTTTTGCTCTAACTTGACCAACTTGGAGTTTACCACTGAGAGATTCTTCAACTTTTAATGGTATTAAGGCAATGTGTCGATTAAGAAGAAGAAGAGAACAAGATGATGTTTGGGGTGGTTGCCTTGTTATTTATTGATTGATTATTCAGAAAGCAACGAAAAGAAAGGGAAAGAATTAAAAAAAAAAGGTTGAAAAAAAAAGAAGAGAAAGAAAAAAAAAAGAAATTAAAAAAGAGAATATGAAAAGAAGATAATAAAAAGATGAAGTTGGTAGAAGAGACGAATGAAAGAAATCGTACATGCCTTACAATGCCATTCTGAGATTACCTAACTAATGAATCCTTTCTATCCTTTTTCATTGCTTGATCCACGTTATAACCTACGAAAAGTCATATTTGACCCTAAAAACATGGTTTGGATATGAAAACGATGGGAGAGGGATTAAAACATGGTAACGATTAATTTTTCTTGATTGTTGGCATCCTATCCATGAGACTACTGTTCTTTTGTGTCATACTTCTTTTTCGAGTCATATGTGAGCGGTTTCTTGTTTTCAAAATATATTTCCTTTACTCACATATTTTAGAAAAATTACACCTGTTTCTAAGTGTTTCATTTGAGAGTGTAATTCATTGTGAGATTCGTAGTCGAAGCATAGTTAGATGGTCATCCGAGTTATATTCCAAGTTCATGACATGTGCGTGTTCATTTGACTACCATATCACACACGTGCAATTTTATGAGAAACTTTATTGATTTATACGATGCATGTGCTTGGGATTGCTTTTCATGATGTAGGTAGACATTTGATTCCGTTTCGTCTTGTTCGTTATTCTATTTTAAATCATCGTTCTATGATAAGAAGTATTGAATATTATGTTTTCCGTTATAATAAAACTTTTCTTTACAAGTTAATAAAGATGGCTGTGGGAGACTTGTTGACGAGAACCCTTACAAGACTTCACTCGTCTGACTAGGGACACCTAGGGGTTTAAAAGGCTTGTTGCATACGCTAAATGCAATCATGATCCATACGAAAAATGGAATAGATTTTTATTAGTAGTTTAATTTTTATCCTCAAGGATCTTCAATTTGGGGAGAGGAATTAGGTGTGAATGTTAGTTGTTCATATGATTTGGTTGATTAGATTCAAGAGAATTCAAATGGGTAAGTCTATTTCCATAGGATTGAGCAAGTCCTTAGAATCCATGTTTAGATTCTCTAATGAGATCTATAGTGGAATCTCTTCAAGGCAAAATCCATGGAATCCTTTGATTAATTGAAATAAAATATGTTGATCTAATTTATCACACTCTCATCTAATCTAGATTCTTCATAGAATCATGGATTTGGTTTGAGTCATTCAAAGGGTGGTTGAGTAAGACCTTTAAACTCATATTTAAGCTCTTTCAAGAGACTTATAATGGAGTTCATCCAAGACAAAACCCATGGAACTCTTGTTTAAATAATGAAAAGTGTGTCATTATGATTCAACTTGATCACATCTAATCTAGGTTCTCCATAGAATCATAGATTTGACTTGATCTTAGATCATTGATATGAATTGCTTCCATGGTTCTGTGAACCCTTCGACGGATTTTGATAACAGAATTCTTACAAATTCATTAACCGTTTAATTTGGATGAGACCACTTGGAATGTGTTTATAAGGGATAGATCTACCATTGCAGTTTTTGTTTTGGTCAACTTATGTGGTTTAGATGACTTAATCATGAATTTGGTGAGTATGTTGCACTCTATCCAGAATTCTAGCACAACAAATCTATTTTAAAATGTTTGGATCAGAGTCTTAACCAAGTGATTTAGGTTTCCAATAATTTTTCCTATGAAGGTTTAGGAGTCAATCACATTCTCCAAGAAGTTTGAGGGGTTTTAATTTACTATTTTTAATAAATCATACAAAATCTCTGGACAGAGAGTTGATAAATGCTGAGTGATGTCTAGTCTTGCTCCAATTCCCAGAGATTGAATAGTGTGATCTTTAATTTTCTTTTTGGGTAAGATACTAGACTCACATAGGCACATCATAATAAAAAATCATTAAGATCAATCCACAGGAGCTATTGTTTTTTAATTTTAGTAGTTTACTGTTCTGTAAATTCTGAAAGCTTGAGGCAGATTTGATGAACTTTGTAAATTTGAATCCAAATGACATTCTAAGGTCTTAAGGTTTGAAACATACGTTGAATAAGAATAATTGGACTTAAATCCAAAAGTTAAAGGATCCAAATCAACAAATAATTCATAACTTGGTTCATCCTCATGCATCCATTCTTGTTGTATTTAGGAGACGATCTGTTTGATTAATTACAAGGAGCTGTAGTGTTTTCAAAGATCGATATGCAATCAGGGTATCATCAGTTACTTGTTTGAGAAGAAGATGTGCCGAAGACTGTTAATGGTTATATCTTAGAAATTTTTTTATATGGATTTGGTTTTAGATAATTGAATGATTATGTCCTAGATAAGAGTTCCTTTCGATCATGTTGAAGCTATGTCACTTCTGTTTTTGTAATAACCTGCATTTTCATGCATTATTATATTTAAAATTTTCATTATCATTTGCATTATCATATTTAAAATTTAATATATATTGTCTGTTTATATGTTAATTCTTATGTGAAAAGTTTAATTCTTGACTAATTTCATAATTGAAATTTCTTTTGGGGTCAAAATGCAATTTGCATAAAAACTTGCAATACCTGTGTTAAATTTCAAAACTGTATTTCAAGACGGTGGAATTATTTCTTTTAAACTCAAACTGTATTTTTATAAAATCAGAAAACTATTTCTAACGTTAAAATGAATTCTCTGTATTTTTGTGATAAACACCGTATCACGAAAATACCAGTGTAAGTTTAAAACTGTCCGCGCAGTGTTAAACTTCCACAGAATTTTGGAAGTAAATGATTGAACAAATTTATTTATACTCAATTATGAATGCTGATGCTTTTCCCTTAGGTCTTGTTTGGCAAATGTTGTAGTATGTGTGTTGTCCTTATGCCATAAGCTAGATTACCCAAACACACATTGACCCACCTCATCTCCACCTACCTCTTACTTTCAGCAGTGGAGAATAAAGGGCAGTGTATACACATCATATCTGCACATTCATGGTATTATATGGAGGTTAATGGAGATTGGGTGGAGAGTTAGGCCAATGTTTTCTTAGTGGGTATTTGATTATATATACACCCAACCACACTACACATTCTGCACTTCCATCACAACACATTTCAGAATTCACAGAGAGTTTAGAGAGTGCAGAGAGTTCTTCAATTTCGTAGAAAGAGAGAGAAGAGCTCAATCCTCCATAGCCAAAGCTTGGAATTCGGGAATTTCGTAATTATATTTCTGTCTCAACAATTTCTTCAATCTATATCACGGTGAGTATTACTAACTCACTCCAAATGTAACTCATTCCTTATTTACTGATTTAGGTAGTTAATTTTAACAGTAGCAGAATTTTGTTTTCAGATTTTTGTTAGGAAAACGAATGAAATTTAAGGTTCTGCCCGCGTTGTCCCAAGTAAAACTCGATTCTGCACACTTTTCGTCTAATGCAATTTTCTCAGATTTTGCACCGTTTGGGCAGAAAATGAGGATTACAGTAGCAGAAAAAGTATATTAGAAATTCAATCTAATATTTTCTCTTTTAATTTTAACAGTAGCAGAATTTTGTTTTCAGATTTTTGTTAGGAAAACGAATGAAATTTAAGGTTCTGCCCGCGTTGTCCCAAGCAAAACTCGATTTTGCACACTTTTCGTCTAATGCAATTTTCTCAGATTCTGCACCGTTTGGACAGAAAACGAGGATTTCAGTAGCAGTTTTTAGAATGCTATTAGTTATGTTTAAAATGATTAAGGCAATGAATTACGAATTTTCAATCCCCGTACGCGTATTGTTTCTTTAATTCTGTGAATTCCTTTATGTTTAAAGTTTGATGACATTCATGTGGAGTCAGTTGTACATGCATGGTGAGTGTTGGTAGTGTGTAAAAGAGTAATGATAGTGTGGAAAAGAGTAATGATTGTGTGGAAAGAGTATGAGTTTGAGTTGTGGTTGTGGTTGTGGTTGTAGTTGTAATTGTGGCTGTGGTTATGGTTGTGGTTGTGGATGTGATTGTGGTTGGAGTTGAAAAAGAGGATGAGGGTGTCTTTGAAATGCGAAGGTGGCAAAAATGGACACTCCCTGACGCCCATGGAAGCGTTAAAGTGTGTGAAGCCGAACTTGGACACTCACTGGCACCCATGGAAGTGCTAAAGTGTGGCCTATAGACACTCCCTGAATGACTCGAGTCTGGATACCTGTGTGGGGGTTGCCCCGGTATTTGCATGGCGGTTAGGGTATTCAAAGTGTGAGGCATTGGACACTCCCTGGTACCCCGGACCAAAGTGTGAGGCAAACTGGACACTCCCTGGCGCCCCGTTGCTAAAGTGTGGCTATCTTAGTATTTCAAAGATACCAGGAGTAGGATAGAGGGTTGTTGGGTGTTGTCGAGAGAAAAGAGTCGGATAGATGAGATGGTGCATTATTCTCATACACGGTCACATATGTGTGAAATTATCTTTTAAATAATGTTGTGGTTGTTTTCTAAAACGAGCTTTTTTTTATCATAAATATAAACTTGTGGTATTTAAATGGAAATGGGAAAAAGGTAAATGAGTATGTTTTACATTCAGAGTTATGTTTTTAATACTCACCAGCTTCTTGAAGCTGACGGCGTTGATGCGTCCTGGACATTCGTGTTCAGGCTTTGCAGGTTATAATCAGGATGAACCATATGACTATGCTAATTGAGATCAACTGCTGAGAAGAGAATTTACTTTTATATGCTTTATGTTTATGTGCTTTAAGATATGATTTGGTTTTGTAATAAGGATGACTGTAATAGACTTTAAGTTATTGTTTTATTTTAAGGCGGTCTGTGCCTTAGTTAACCCCGTACCATAAGTTGTAATAAGTTAGAAAAATTTTTATGAGCCCTGTTTGCCCTACTCTGATTAATAGTTTTATGTTGTTAGAAGTTTTTGGGACGGAATCGATCCTTCAAACTGTCGCGACCTACGGGTCCATAAAGGAAATTAAACGCTTTCCATATTTATGCTACGTCGGGGCGTGACAGGATTTGGTGGTATCAGAGCCATAGGTTTTCTAGATTGACCAGGCTCAGTTTTTCACGCCATAGATTAGTGACATAGGTTACCCTTAAGTTTTACTAAGCTATATAACCAAGTTCTAGTTTTAGTTTAGTACGGATTACCCTTAGTTCAGAAACTAAAATTCTAAGTTGGTTTTATCATAGAAATGATTACCCGTTTGTCTTGTCACATCGACAAGAATGATAGCAATTTCCATATACCTTCAGACATATCCATTTAGGATTAGCCGAGATAGCCATATTTTACGATGCCCCTACAGACATATAGTAGCCGAGTTTCTAAGGAGTTAAAGCATACCATAACCCTCATTAATAGCTTAGGCACTGACGAACTTCCTAAGTCAAATCTTGGAAAAGTCAGTATGGCCCACAACCAGAGTCTAGAGGATAAGAATACAACCTCTTTGCTATTAGACAGCCCTAGTTCGAATACGTGTTATATGTACTCAATATATATTTTATTGTATGCTTATGTGATAATACGAGTATGTGATATAGTGATAAATACTCCTTTGAAAATTTTCGTCATAGTACTGTTGCATGCATGTTTCTCATTCTACTACCCCTATCATGCATAGAATGGCTGGAAGACCAAGGAGGAACAGAAATCTGATTGAAGGAGCGCCCGAGGCTGCCGACCCCACGGGAATATTTGAAGCTTTTATCAGACGTCTCGAGAGGGTTAGTAATGCGAATGAAAACCAACGAGACCGCCAGACGGGAGATAAGCTGCTGGAGAGATTCCGTGCGCTCAGACCCGAGCAATTTGCGGGTACCACGGATCCCTGGAAGGCAGAACAATGGTTAAGACAGATGGACCGCATGTTTGAAGCTGTCCAATGCAACGAGATGGACAAAAGGAGATTGGCTACTTTTCAACTAACCGACGCCGCTGCAGATTGGTGGGACTCGGTCATAGCCACTATCGGAAACACCGCTGCTATGGGGATGACATGGACGGCGTTCAAAGGGAGATTCCTGGAGAAGTACTTTCCGGCTACGGAGAGGCACAGAAGAGAGAAGGAGTTTATGGATCTGACGCAAGGAACCAAGACGGTGCAAGAGTATACCACACAGTTCGAGAGGCTGTCACGGTTTGCCCCGCACATGGTTGATACTGAGGAGAAGAAGATCCGGAAGTATAACCAAGGGTTGGCACCGCAGATTCGTCGCCTGACTCTCGGCCACCTAGACAAATCGTTTGAAGGACTAGTCGGCCTGGCTACCGACCTGGAAGAAGATGCAAGAGTATACCGTAAACAATTCGAATTCCGACCGCCTCAGAGGGGTAATTTTGGGAATAGACCACCAATGAATCGTACCCAAGGGCAGAAGAGGAACTTTGATGGGAGCAAGAAGGCACAAGCTATTACCCATCCGACTCAACCCCGAGTAGGAGAAGGAAGTAGTGGAGTAAAGTGCTTCAACTGTGGCAATCCTGGACATGTGGCTCGGGACTGCAGGGCACCAAGGCGTGCTGCTCAGCCAGGAATAGTCTGCTTCAACTGTGGTGAACCAGGTCACATCAGCAGGTTCTGCACTGCTCCTAAGCAAGCGACTTATGGACAACAGGGTCAGACCCGCTTGAATGCTGTTATTCCTGATGCCGCGGGTGATGATGGAGCTGCATATGAAGATGGAGATCTTGGAGAAGTTCAACCTGATCAGCAAGCAGTGGAAGGTACATTGACTCTATTTAACTCCCATGTTAGAGTATTATTTGATACGGGTGCTGCTCTTTCATTCATATCCATTAATACAATTCGGAGATTGGGTATCTTACCTCATCGCTTAGAGAAAGCTTTGAAGGCTACATCACCAATAGGAGCTGCGGTCAGTTTAGGACATGTATGCAAGGATTGTCCTCTACGGATTGGAGACCGAGAAATCCCTGCAAGGTTGATCGTCCTATCGATGAAGGAGTTCGACATAATCCTAGGAATGGATTGGCTGTCTCAGAATCAAGTGAAGTTGGATTGCGCGAGGAAGAGAATTACATTCTCCGACAATGAGAATCAACCCTTTGATTTTCAATGTAACCCTTCGGGAGATATGTTCCTCACAAGATGTTTAGCCAACATCGAAGTCGTCAGTACAGAGGTGACAGCATCATCTATACCTGTAGTCAAGGACTTCGAAGAAGTATTTCAAGACATTTCTGGATTACCGCCCGAGAGAAGTATAGAGTTCTGTATTGAGCTTATACCGGGTACCGTACCAATTACCAAGGTTCCCTACAGAATGGCCCCCACAGAACTGCTAGAATTAAAGGGACAAGTACAAGAGCTCGAGAACCTAGGTTTTGTACGTCCAAGTACATCGCCTTGGGGAGCACCGGTGTTATTTGTGAAGAAGAAGGACGGGACGCTCAGGCTGTGTATCGACTACAGAGAATTGAATCGAGTGACAATCAAGAACAAGTATCCTTTGCCTCGGATCGACGATTTATTTGATCAACTACAAGGAGCTACGATATTTTCCAAGATAGACCTAAGGTCGGGGTATCATCAGTTGAGGGTACGGAAGGAAGACATACCTAAGACTGCTTTCAGAACCCGATATGGTCATTATGAATTTCTGGTGATGCCGTTTGGATTAACGAACGCCCCGGCAGTGTTTATGGATCTGATGAACAGAGTATTCAAGCCTTATTTAGATCAGTTTGTCATCGTCTTTATTGATGATATTTTGATCTATTCTAAGTCAAGAGAAGAACACGAGCAACATCTTCGGATTACGATGCAGACGCTTAAGGACCACCACTTGTATGCCAAGTTCAGTAAGTGTGAGTTCTGGTTGCAAGAAGTTAAATTTTTGGGACACAAGGTGTCATCTCAAGGAATTTCTGTGGATTCGTCCAAGACCGATGCTGTATCCAACTGGGTTAGGCCAAGCAACCCTACAGAAGTTCGGAGTTTTCTTGGACTCGCAGGCTATTACAGGAAATTTGTTGAGGGATTCTCCAAGATAGCTGCACCATTGACTGGGTTGACAAAGAAGAATTTGAAATTCGAATGGACAGAGAAGCATGAGCGAGCCTTTCTAGAGTTGAAAGAGAGACTCACTACCGCACCAGTACTAGCAATACCCAAGCCTGGTGAGAAGTTCACTATCTTTAGTGACGCATCATATCAAGGACTAGGGTGTGTACTTATGCAAGATGACAGAGTTATAGCCTATGGATCCAGGCAGCTGAAGCCGAATGAGTTGAACTATCCTATTCATGATTTGGAGTTGGCAGCAGTGGTTTTTGCACTCAAGATTTGGAGACATTATCTCTACGGTGAGAAGTTTGATTTGTTCTCCGATCACAAGAGTCTGAAGTATTTGTTCACACAGAAAGAGTTGAACATGAGGCAGCGCAGATGGATGGAGTTGATCAAAGATTACGACTTCACGTTGGAATACCACCCTGGTAAAGCTAATGTGGTCGCTGATGCTTTGAGTAGGCAGACTCGGGAGACGATCGCCTCCTTAATGGTTAGAGAGTGGCGAGCTTTGGAGACGTTGGTGGAGTTCGATGTACAGAGTGCTGAAAGAGGAGAAGGACAACTTTTTGGATGTCTTATCCTACAGCCTGTTCTTATCGACCGCGTTATTGAAGCTCAGAAAGAAGATGAGAAGTTTCAGACATGGTTTGTAAAAATGTCAGAAAAATACCCGACCGAATGGAAGGTGGGGAGTGACGGAGGGTATCGATGCAGAGACAGATTATGTGTACCAGATTGTGGGAATTTGAGAAAAGATATTCTGGAAGAAGCACATAAATCAAGGTATACAGTTCACCCGGGAGGAACTAAGATGTATAAAGATTTGAAGAGAAATTTCTGGTGGGAAGGCATGAAGAAGGATGTGGCCGAGTTTGTATCCAAGTGTTTGACGTGTCAGCAAGTCAAGGCCGAACATCAGAGACCGTCAGGATTGTTGCAACCGCTACCTATTCCTGGTTGGAAGTGGGAGCACATTACGATGGATTTTGTAGTAGGATTGCCCCGGTCGCAACAGAATCATGACGCTATTTGGGTAATTGTGGATCGATTGACGAAGTCAGCTCATTTTATTGCTTACAGTATGACATACCCGGTGGAAAAGATGAGCCGGATGTACATACAACAAGTTGTGCGACTTCACGGTGCACCTGTATCGATTGTGTCAGACCGTGACGCACGTTTTACTTCTGGATTTTGGGAAAGTCTGCAAGAAGCTATGGGAACTTCACTCAAGATGAGTACTGCTTTTCACCCTCAGACAGATGGGCAAACTGAGCGTGTTAATCAGATCATGGAGGATATGCTTAGGGCTTGTGTGATCGATTTTGAAGAATCTTGGGAGACACACTTGCCTTTGGTTGAATTTGCCTATAACAATAGTTATCACGCGAGTATCGGTATGGCTCCGTTCGAGGCACTGTACGGACGACCGTGTCGTTCTCCATTGTGTTGGGCAGAAGTTGGTGATACAGAGTTGTTGGGACCGGATTTGGTTAGAGAAACCAACGAGAAGATTTCCTCGGTCAAGGAAAGGATGAGAACCGCTCAGAGCAGGTATAAGAGTTATGCTGATCGGCGCCGGAAAGATCTGGAGTTTAGTGTTGGAGATCACGTACTTCTTAAGGTTTCACCAACACGAGGAGTAGTACGCTTTGGTCTCAAGAGAGGGAAGTTAGCTCCGCGTTTTATTGGACCGTTTGAGATTTTGGAACGTATCGGGAAAGTGGCCTATCAGCTGGCGCTACCACCGAAGATGTCTGGGGTTCACAACGTGTTTCACGTGAGTATGTTGAGGAAATACATACGAGATCCCTCGCACGTGGTTAGTTATGACGACATTGAGACGAGTCATAACGTTTCTTACAAGGAGAGACCTGTGAAGATTTTGGATCAGAGTATCAAGAAGCTGAGGAATAAGGATATCCCGTTGGTGAAGGTTCAGTGGAATCACCATGACGAGAATGAAGCCTCGTGGGAAGTTGAAGCTGATATGAGGAAGAAGTACCCGGAGTTGTTTCATGACTAGTTAGTCTTGATTTCGGGGACGAAATCCTGTTTAAGGGGGGAAGGGTGTAATAACCTGCATTTTCATGCATTATTATATTTAAAATTTTCATTATCATTTGCATTATCATATTTAAAATTTAATATATATTGTCTGTTTATATGTTAATTCTTATGTGAAAAGTTTAATTCTTGACTAATTTCATAATTGAAATTTCTTTTGGGGTCAAAATGCAATTTGCATAAAAACTTGCAATACCTGTGTTAAATTTCAAAACTGTATTTCAAGACGGTGGAATTATTTCTTTTAAACTCAAACTGTATTTTTATAAAATCAGAAAACTATTTCTAACGTTAAAATGAATTCTCTGTATTTTTGTGATAAACACCGTATCACGAAAATACCAGTGTAAGTTTAAAACTGTCCGCGTAGTGTTAAACTTCCACAGAATTTTGGAAGTAAATGATTGAACAAATTTATTTATACTCAATTATGAATGCTGATGCTTTTCCCTTAGGTCTTGTTTGGCAAATGTTGTAGTATGTGTGTTGTCCTTATGCCATAAGCTAGATTACCCAAACACACATTGACCCACCTCATCTCCACCTACCTCTTACTTTCAGCAGTGGAGAATAAAGGGCAGTGTATACACATCATATCTGCACATTCATGGTATTATATGGAGGTTAATGGAGATTGGGTGGAGAGTTAGGCCAATGTTTTCTTAGTGGGTATTTGATTATATATACACCCAACCACACTACACATTCTGCACTTCCATCACAACACATTTCAGAATTCACAGAGAGTTTAGAGAGTGCAGAGAGTTCTTCAATTTCGTAGAAAGAGAGAGAAGAGCTCAATCCTCCATAGCCAAAGCTTGGAATTCGGGAATTTCGTAATTATATTTCTGTCTCAACAATTTCTTCAATCTATATCACGGTGAGTATTACTAACTCACTCCAAATGTAACTCATTCCTTATTTACTGATTTAGGTAGTTAATTTTAACAGTAGCAGAATTTTGTTTTCAGATTTTTGTTAGGAAAACGAATGAAATTTAAGGTTCTGCCCGCGTAGTCCCAAGTAAAACTCGATTCTGCACACTTTTCGTCTAATGCAATTTTCTCAGATTTTGCACCGTTTGGGCAGAAAATGAGGATTACAGTAGCAGAAAAAGTATATTAGAAATTCAATCTAATATTTTCTCTTTTAATTTTAACAGTAGCAGAATTTTGTTTTCAGATTTTTGTTAGGAAAACGAATGAAATTTAAGGTTCTGCCCGCGTTGTCCCAAGCAAAACTCGATTTTGCACACTTTTCGTCTAATGCAATTTTCTCAGATTCTGCACCGTTTGGACAGAAAACGAGGATTTCAGTAGCAGTTTTTAGAATGCTATTAGTTATGTTTAAAATGATTAAGGCAATGAATTACGAATTTTCAATCCCCGTACGCGTATTGTTTCTTTAATTCTGTGAATTCCTTTATGTTTAAAGTTTGATGACATTCATGTGGAGTCAGTTGTACATGCATGGTGAGTGTTGGTAGTGTGTAAAAGAGTAATGATAGTGTGGAAAAGAGTAATGATTGTGTGGAAAGAGTATGAGTTTGAGTTGTGGTTGTGGTTGTGGTTGTAGTTGTAATTGTGGCTGTGGTTATGGTTGTGGTTGTGGATGTGATTGTGGTTGGAGTTGAAAAAGAGGATGAGGGTGTCTTTGAAATGCGAAGGTGGCAAAAATGGACACTCCCTGACGCCCATGGAAGCGTTAAAGTGTGTGAAGCCGAACTTGGACACTCACTGGCACCCATGGAAGTGCTAAAGTGTGGCCTATAGACACTCCCTGAATGACTCGAGTCTGGATACCTGTGTGGGGGTTGCCCCGGTATTTGCATGGCGGTTAGGGTATTCAAAGTGTGAGGCATTGGACACTCCCTGGTACCCCGGACCAAAGTGTGAGGCAAACTGGACACTCCCTGGCGCCCCGTTGCTAAAGTGTGGCTATCTTAGTATTTCAAAGATACCAGGAGTAGGATAGAGGGTTGTTGGGTGTTGTCGAGAGAAAAGAGTCGGATAGATGAGATGGTGCATTGTTCTCATACACGGTCACATATGTGTGAAATTATCTTTTAAATAATGTTGTGGTTGTTTTCTAAAACGAGCTTTTTTTTATCATAAATATAAACTTGTGGTATTTAAATGGAAATGGGAAAAAGGTAAATGAGTATGTTTTACATTCAGAGTTATGTTTTTAATACTCACCAGCTTCTTGAAGCTGACGGCGTTGATGCGTCCTGGACATTCGTGTTCAGGCTTTGCAGGTTATAATCAGGATGAACCATATGACTATGCTAATTGAGATCAACTGCTGAGAAGAGAATTTACTTTTATATGCTTTATGTTTATGTGCTTTAAGATATGATTTGGTTTTGTAATAAGGATGACTGTAATAGACTTTAAGTTATTGTTTTATTTTAAGGCGGTCTGTGCCTTAGTTAACCCCGTACCATAAGTTGTAATAAGTTAGAAAAATTTTTATGAGCCCTGTTTGCCCTACTCTGATTAATAGTTTTATGTTGTTAGAAGTTTTTGGGACGGAATCGATCCTTCAAACTGTCGCGACCTACGGGTCCATAAAGGAAATTAAACGCTTTCCATATTTATGCTACGTCGGGGCGTGACAGTTTTAACATCGCATTGGCTCTAGGTTAAGGTTTCTAGGATCCTTCCCGTTGAGAATTGCATGCTTATGGAATTGTTGTGGCTTTCTTGATCAGAAAGAATTTGAGACTTTGATTATTTTATCCCCTCTTGTTAGAGTTAGATTCTTATTATTCTATAACCAAGCATGTGGACTAACTTTTGTTTTGTAGCACACTTGAGGTGAGTCGCTTCTACCTTTTCGCCTGTTTATTTCACTTTTGACTTCATTGATTTTTATGAATCCATGTGCGACACCTTAGATTAGGTTCTTTCCTTATGTGTTTATGTGTCTTAGAGACCTTTTATTAGGGTTTTCTATTTTAAGGTTGCATTGCACATTTCCCTATTGAAGCTAGATCCCGGTGAGCTTTCTTGTTCCTTATTGCATCGCATATCGTGCGCTATTTGAACTTACTTGGTTATGGATGCCTTTTATGGTTAGCAATCTTACACCCTTTTGACTTGCTTGTGCTATGTATATATCTATGTATTGATTAGGACACACATAAACTTTTAAAACTGAATAAAAGGATGGTGACTAGAGGCCTATCCATGATAGGATGAAAGGGGGTGTTTTAGTCCCACCGGGCTCCTTCCCTTCTCATTCCATAATCCCCGGACTCAGAAATCTCTGGTTTTACAAAAAAGTAGCTTTTAAAATGGTTTTTAAATTTCTTTCCTTAAAATTAAGTGGCGACTCTTTCTTTCGTTTAAATTGATTTGAAAAATCGAGAAAAATCAAATGTGGGCCCAAATGCCAGCATATCCACAATCTGGCGACTCTGCTAGGGATCAAACTCAAAATCTCTAGTTTTGCAGACCAAAGTCTATTTTGGGTTCATTTGAGGATTAGACTTGAAAGCATCCTTTTATTCAATTTATTTGATTTATTTGTCCATTGCATATCACTTGCATGTCCTACCTGTCGATTGCACGGAACTACGACCTTGAAGACTCGGGGTGACCCGGTCAGTCAAGTAACCATAGAGCCGCATGATCACCCTTGATCTCGTACTATGTGTTGGTAAATCAAAAGTCATCCACATGCATTTCCAACCCCTTTGGAAGGTATAACGGATGCTCATCAAGAGACCCTGATTTGAGACTAAAACCCAGCCTTTTGTATGATAGTTTCCATAGAACCTTTCGAAATTAGGATTCTATTCTTGGTTAGGAACTATGTGTTGTAACAATTGGGTGCCCAGAAGGGATTATTTGAGATGATGACGATGTTCACTTGACATAGGACGTGTAACCCTTTAATCATTTTCTAGCAATTCCCTTCATATCCCTTGACATTTGGGAACATGCCGAATCTTTATAAGATTACATTTTTTATATCCTGTTAGCTGAGCATCATTGACCTTGTATGCATCCAAATTCATGAAAAGTACAATGATTATCCAATCAAGTGATCCCCTTACCCGAGAACTCGAAGTTTACTATTTATGATAGAATATGATTTTCACCATCTTTCATCCCAAAAATGTATTGAAAAATCACTCTTTCAAAAGAAAAGGTCCAAGGCCTACCTTTTAATCAAGTAAAGCTAAAACCCAATCGTCTTTTTTTTTATAAAAAAAAGAAAAGAAAAGAAAAAAAGTGTTTTCACATCCCCATTTTTTAAAATCCAGAATTCTTGAAAATTGTTCTCGTTGTCGAAAAGATTTTATCATTCAAGAATGGTTTTCAAAAGGAACTTCGAAAATTTTCAAAAAGTATCTAAACTTCGAAGGGGTGACGAGGATCACAATGCAAGGAGAAATTGGTGCACTTGACATGAATGAGAATTTTATGTGCTTATGTGCTATTTGCTAGGATTAGAATTTTTACGTTTTTGGTATATAGAGTAGTTGCATCCACATGCATTGTCATCCGCATAACATGTGTGCGATTCACGACGTTGCATCTTTCAAAAGGAAAATCTTTCAAAATAAAATCTCTTCACAAAAGAAAAAAAAATCATTATACATCAAAGTTTTGAAAATAAAACATTGACACAATAAAATTATGATTGTAGGCAAGATAACATTGAACACCGGGACAGTTTGGGTTAGAGATTCGAATGCAAGGTTAGTAAGAAGAGAACCAGAGACAGAAAGAGAAATGGATTAGGAATAGAATGCTGCAGAAATGGTATGAAGAAATGAGAGAATGGACCAGATGATGACCATGTTGGAAACTTTGGCCCGCCAGAGGCCTGCGGTTGATCCACCAATAGTCGATCCTCCTCCACCTGCGAATCGAGTTAGAGAAGACTGCTGGTATAAAGATCCACAACCACCTAGAGCTCAAGTGCCTAGGGCAGAGAGAGGGAGAAATTTGAGAAAGCTAAGAAAGAGCATATTGAGATGAAGGAGAAAGTTGAGAAGCTAGATAAAGTTGCCCGCAAGTCCAATGGGCTTGATAGTTACTTGCTAGAGCTAGAAGGGTTGTTTGAGGGAGCTGAAGAAAAGTTACCAATCAGCTTTAAGATGTCTAAAATTGATAAGTTCGATGGTTCTGGCAATAACATGAATCATGTGAGGATGTGTATCAAAGCCTTTCAGCCTAGTGGTTTGAGTCCCGCCATAATGGCCATACTATTTCAGCAAACCCTAACTAGGGTAGCCTTGTCCTGGTATTTCACTTTGGAACCTAGTAAAACTCGCATATGGGAAGAGGTCGTGAAAGCTTTTGTCACACAGCATGAGTACAATCAAGAGTTGGACGTAACCGTGAGGGACCTAGAAACTACCAAGCAAGAAAGCAAGGAATCATTCACTGAGTTTTTGGTCCGTTGGAGAGGAAAGGCTGTGAAGATGACCCAGCGACTGTCCGAGAAAGACCAGATTTGAATTGTTGTGAAAACCTGCAGGGTGTCTACCAAGAAAAGCTCATGTATTAGTGCATTCATACTTTCGCAGATTTGTTTGAGACATGAACCAGAATCGAGGACACAATCAAAGAGGGCAAAATTAAGAAAGAAGATTCAAAAGGAAACCGGTCTCAAATGTCATTCTATGGGAGAAACACAGGGAACCAAGTGGTAACTGATGTCAATGCATTAAGCCAGCCAGAAGGGCAAAATTCATCAAGAAGGGGAGTCGCCCCGAGACCCAAGTTAGAAGGAAAGTTCATCACTTCAGAGATCTAAGGATTTCATTGTCTACTACCCTCAATCGACTAATGGAGAAGGGATACCTGAAACTGCTAGACCCAAGGCTGATGCATGATCCACTCCCGCCAGGATTTAATGCTAACCTTTACTGTGAATTCCACCAAGCTCATGGCCATACGAATGATTGGTGAATTAGGTTGAGGCACGAAGTGCAAGATCTAATCAATACCAAGGTCATCTCTCCACCACCTACAAATCGGCTGACCCGAAATCTGCTCCCCAACCATCATACGATGCTGCCACCACAAAATATCAACTCTTTAGATATCAGGGAAAAAGTCTTTGACCAGTCTATTTTGATTGTACCGGTAGGACAAGTTGTCAATCAATATGAATTTTTAGAAGACTAGAGAGTATGCATTATATGGGTCGGGCAGGAAGAATGGACAGTAGGAGGAGAGGAGGAACAAGCATTCGAAGAAGATATCAGTAATGAGATTGTTCAATTCAACTGGTGGGATCTGAATAACCTAGCTGAGGACTCCATTTGGAAAGAAGAAGAATCATATAGTGATACTTATAGTCTATGGTATAAGGAGAAAGAGAGTGAGAAGAAAGAAGAGACCGCGAAATTAGTCAATCATGCTCAGATAGATGACCTTTGGGAACCAGAAGAAAAAATCAGCCACCTTACCAGATAAGGGAGACACTTCAAACCACATGAATTAGAGAGGGACCATTCAGGTAGGGAATTGGAAAAGAGAAAAGGGAAAATGTTTGAAGAAGATGAGGAAGAAGATCAGGTTTTACAGCAGACGAAGAAGATTCAAACAAACATCTCTATTTGGGGATTTTTGATCTCATAAAAAACCCATAGGCTGGCTGTGTTAGATGTAGTACACCAGTCGAAAATCCCTATTGAGACCACTCTGGATATATTACTTTCTATCATCAACACTCAAGCACCGATACTTGTAATTGCATTCACCGATGAAGATCTACCACCTGAAGGTCCAGCTCATAACAAGCCTTTGCACATTACAGTCAGATGCTTAGGAAATACTATACTTGTATGTCTTGTTGACAATGGATCCGCCCTCAATGTTTATCCAATGAAGATCGCTAGAAGAATGGGTCTAGACTAGTTAATGTTTCAACCATCAACCCAAGCAGTGCGCACATATGACAACTCTCAAAGGATTATTATTGGGGTGGTAACTCTCAGGATAATCACGGGTTCATTGGAGAGAAATGATATTTCAAGTTATCGACATCCTCTCATCATTTAATTTGCTGTTGGGAAGGCCTTGGATTGATAGCATAGATGGTGTGTCATTCACATTACATCAGAAGGTTAAATACATCTTGAAGAAAGAAAGTGGGGGAAGAAGATGGTCAAGGAAATTCTAGGGGATAGCTAGATTAAGGAATTTGAAGTCCCGACTGACGCTCCTATACTGCAGGTCCACTTTCTAGAAGATGAGAGTGATATCAAGGGTTTTGAGTTTGTTCAGGTTAATGTGGTGGGAGAAAGTATGCCATCTGAGTTGCTACCATTATACTTCGATCAATACGCCAATCCAATGGTGGTCGACATTATCACGAAAATAGGGTTCTTTCTGGGTATGGGACTAGGTAAGAGTAATCAGTGACTGGCAGAATTTTCGGGTATAAAAAGTCAGAGAAATAGTTTTGGGTTAGGGTATGTGTTGACTAAAGAAGAGAAGAAGAATAAACCTATGGGTGTTGTAGAAGAAATGAAGTTGTATCAGAAGACCTTCAATGGGTATTTTGTCAAAGAAGGTGAGGATTTCCCTTCTATGGCTTTCTAGACTGTGGTTGGATCGGGCTGACATGTGCCTAAAGCTAGGATTCGAAATCTTCTGCGATCATGAATTCACTAAATATAAAGATCCCTATCTGTTGGCTCCCACGAAGTCAGCTTCATTCGGTGATTGGATAACAGTTCTGGATGAGGATGCAATGAAGAATTTGATGGGAGAAGAGGGGCCTGAGAACGGAAAATGGAAGAAAAAGATGGATGAAGATGAGTGGTACATGCCAGTCAAGAAGGATAAGTGGGCAGATTTTAATTTTTGATTATGTGGGTCTAGTGATAGGGTTTCCCCCTCCCCTGAGTCTATAATAGCCAATATGAGCCAACTTTCAATTTCTACTAATGAAAATAATGTAACCCAAAACAATGTTATCAATGAAAACGTGATCGATTCTGCTTACTCGACTGTGCCTAATGATTATAATGATTATAATAATGATATCCCATCTGATTTGCAAAAATTAATTGAAAAAGAAAATGAGCCTGCATGCAAAATCATTGAGGAAACCTTAATAATTAACTTAGGTAGTGAAGGGAACCCTCAAAATGTTTTTATTGGCACTACACTCAATAAATATGAAAGCAAAAGATTAATCTCACTACTAAAAGAATTCAAGGATGTTTTTGCATGGTCTTATAATGATATGCCAGGAGTAGACCTGGAGATTGTCCAACACCATATTCCCCACTTTCCAAATTCAAAGCCCATTAAGCAAAAATTGAGGCGAATGAGACTGGAATGGACTCTCAAAATCAAGGAGGAAGTCGAAAAGCAGTTAAAAGCAGGGTTCTTGTGTAGGATTTAGGTTTCGAAAAACAATAAATCATGCACAACAGAAAATATAGTTTATAAAAACTAATAGGTAGCCTGGATCTACTACTCGTTAACTCTATAGATGCGCACTAAAGAGGGGACAAGAGTTATACCCTTAAGTCTTGAACCCAATTCTGAAATCTCTGACTTCCAGCAGCCTCCACTAGATGGTCTTCACTCTTATGACTCCAACGGATGCTCCCAGAGAGACTAGGGTTGGTGGAAACCCTAATAGTGAGGATAAAGGAGGTTTAGGAACCCTAAATAGTATCTGTAGCTCTAGTATAGAAAAAAATAATGATTAAGAAACTCTGTACGCAGCTACCCTATTTATAGATTTCCAAACCGACTTTAAGCCTTCGATTGATCGAAGTGGCTTCGATCGATCGAACCTTTGATCGATCGAACCTGTCTAGACCTCAATCGATCAAAACTCTTTTGTTTGATCGAACCAGCCTTGACAAATCCTCTTGTGCCTTTCCAACCATCCTGGCGGAGCTAAGAGTAGGACCACCTAGGTTCTTTATTGTTGGCTCAAACCAGTTGTTAATTCCCATGACCAAACTCTTTGATCAAAAAATTAACCAATTGGTCAGTTAACGTTTACTCCACTATAAAACGATAACTGAACTCCAACGCAAAAGAACATATCCGAAGTGATAACTAGACTTGTATGGTGTACTAATGTCCCTCTACCAACAGCATTCGTAATCATATTCAGGTAGTCGGATAGCTGTTATTGTCAACCTGAATCATTATTACTTCTTGTATTCGTTGAGTCCCATTAACCCCTCATGATTACCAAACATGTTGATAACTCTTATCAACAAGACTGCAGTTCTCAGTAATCAACTTGGTGACATTCTCAAGGGAATGCTTACTCTTTATCATAGGGTAGATTCTATCTTGACAATATATGTTCACAACCCTATGAACATGGCATACCCAAGATACCCAAATGTTGATCTTTTATAGACCTCACTAATTGGTAAATTAAAGCAGTCATATCCACAGTCTGTGTTCATAATTGTCTCAAGATTGAGAACACGTACGTTATACAAGTTATGAGTTCTTATCGACTATTGACAGTCTTAAATGTCAATAGGAAAACTCAGGTCCGTCAATGCACTATAAGCACTAGCATATTAACTAAGAGTTAAACTTTAGTGATTGAGATTCATCACTCCATCCAATGGTAGTTAATCATGCTACAGTGTTAACCTGATGAGGTATCCAGTTTCATCATCCACTGTGACAGGTTCTAAGTATCAATGAATATTAATTCGTATCTCACTTGTATGTATCTCATACATACACGAATTACCTATAATGATACTTAAGGATAAACAATCATCTCATGAAAGACATACATAACAAAATATAAAGCTGATATCCATATATTAAAATGCCAATGTCTTTAACATAAAGAAATGGTTTGAGGGCACAAATCCAACAAACTCCCAGTTGCACTCACAACCATACAGGATTACATTTGAGACATAGACTATCAAGATGACAATCAAAGACCTTCTGTGGCAAGGCCTTTGTAAACGGATCCACTAGATTGTCAGCAGTGGCAATCTTGGTGACTGTCACATCTCCACGTTGAACAATATCTCGAATTAGATGATATTTTCCCTCTACGTACTTTCCCTTTCCATGGTTTGTCGGCTCCTTGGACTAACCAACTGCCCCACTATAATCGCAGTATAGCGTAATAGGTGACAGCGACGCCGGTAGCACCTCAAACTCTATAAGGAACTTCTTGAGCCAAACAACTTCCTTTGCGGCTTCACAAACAGCCATATACTTAGCTTCTGTGGTTGAGTCTGCAATGCATTTCTACTTAATGCTCCTCTAACTAACAGCACCACCTCCCAAGGTAAAGAGATATCCAGATGTTGACTTCCTCGTATCTTTATCTGACATAAGGTCTGAGTCAGTGTATCCTACTGGAATCAACTCATCACCGCTGTACATAAGCATGTCATCTTTAGTGCTTCTCAAGAACTTCAGAATGTGCTTAAAGGTTGTCCAATGCTCTGGACCTAGATTCGATTGATACCTACTAACCATGTCAATGGCAAAGCAGATATCGCATACATGAGACTTCCCACTGCTGAAGCATAGGGAATTCCTGCCATACAATTCCTCTCCTCCTGTATCTTTAGACACTGGTCCTTAGCGAGCACTAGACTATGCCTGAAAGGTAACAAACCTTTCTTCAAATTATCCATAGAAAACCTAGTTAGCACCTTATTGATATAACCAGCTTGAGATAATCCCATTATCTTTTGCTTACGATCCTGAAAGAGCTTTATCCTGAGGATATAGCTCGTCTCTCCAAGATCCTTCATATCAAAAGTGCTAACAAGCCAAACCTTAACCATAGACAATGTCGCTACATCATTCCCAATGAGTAGAATGTCATCAACATAGAGAACGAGAAAAGCCACCACTTTTCCTTCATACTTCTTGTATACACAAGGTACATCCAGATTTTGTATGAAACCAAATGACTTAACTGCTTGTCAAATCGGACGTTCCAACTCCTGGATGCCTGCTTAAGTCCATAAATGGACTTTCGTAACTTGCATACCAAATTACCTTTCCCACCAACTATGAACCCTTCTGGTCGCTGCATATAGATGTCCTCTTCAAGATTGCCATTCAAGAATGCACTCTTGACGTCCATCTGCCAGATCTCATAATCTAGGCATACAGCAATGGATAAGAGTATTCTGATGGGCTTAACCATTGCTACAAGCAAGAAGGTTTCCTCATAGTCAATGCCCTCCCTCTGAGTATAACTTTTCGCTACAAGCCTTGCCTTAAAGAACCTTTCCATCAGATCCTCTTTTCCTCTTGTAGACCCACTTTTAGACAATGGATAAATATTGGATGAAAGTTCTAAAAGACCCAGACCTGATTGCGATCCATAGATTCCAATTCAGCCTTCATAGCTTTAACCCAATGAGCTGAACCAACATCAGCCATTGCCTCTTCGTATATGGCAAGATCAGATTCAGATTCCATGGAGACAGCTTCAAAAACTTCTCCTAAGAACATGTATCTATCAGGCTGGCTGATAATCCTCCCACTACGACGAGCTACCGGTGAGGAAAAGGGTGAAGAAGTGGCGTTTTCTTGTCTTACATTGTTTTCAACTGTTGGAGGAATAGGGGGCTCTCCTTCTATTTCTCTCAGAACTATCCTTCCATTAGGTTTATGGTTTATGATATAATCATCCTCCAAGAAAATAGCATTTGTACGAACAAATACTTTCTGTTCTCTTGGATCATAAAAATGCTATCCATAAGTCCCCTTTGGATACCCTACAAAGTAACATACTTCTGATCTAGAATACAACTTGCTCATCTTTCCTTTCAACACATATGCCGAACACCCCCATATCTGGAGATGTTGCAATGAAGGCTTGCTCCCAATCCACATCTCTCATGGTGTCCTAGGAACAGACTTGCTTGGTACTAGATTCAGTATGTACGCAACGATTTCCAAAGCATAACTCCAAAGGAATAATGGCAACTCTGAATAACTCATCATCAACCTATTCATGTCTAAAAGATTCCAATTCCTTCTCTCTGCTACACCATTCTGCTGAGGCATACCAGGTATAGTCAACTGTGATAGAATCCTATTCTATACGAGGTAATCAATAAACTCATTAAAGAGGTACGCACTACCTCACTCAGATCGAATGGCCTTGATATGTGTGCCCAATTGCTTCTCTACTTCATCCCTAAACTCTTTAAACTTTTCAAAGGCTTCAGACTTGTGCTGCATTAGGTACACATACCCATACTTGGAGTGGTCATCAGTGAATGTAATGAAATACTCATAACCACCCTGTGCTCTAATATTTATTAGTCCACACACATTAGTATAAACTAATTCCAATAATGCATTGGTCATGTTGCCCTTTGTAGGAAAGGGCCTTTTGGTCATCTTACCCTCTAAATAAGACTTACAGACTTCCATTGGTTCGAGAACCAAATCGCCTAAGACCCCTTCTTTGACTAGTCTGTCAATCCTATTTAGATTGATATGGCCAAGCCTCACATGCCAAAGCCTTGTTTGATTAGTGGAAGATTCCTTTCTTTTAGATGGTACAGTTACCATTAAGTTATTAAGTTCCATACAAGAGCCTTTACAAATATTGGGAGTAATGACATACAAGCCATTAGTTTTCACACCAGAATATATAAAAGAACCATTTCTTTTAATGATAACTTCTATTCTAAAATGAAAAGAATAATTTTTATTCGATAACTCTGAAACATAAATAAAATTATGTCTTGTTAAAGGGACGTAAAGTACATCTGATAAAACTATTGTCTTACTGTCCAAACATTCTAAAACTACTACTCCTATAGCAACCGCGGAAATGGTTACGCTAGAACCCAAAGTCAACACGATCTCCCCATCACTGCATTTCCTGGTAGATCTGAACCCCTATAATGAATTATAGATATGGTTAGTCGCACCAGAATCAATGTACCAAGTGTTTGAAGTATCTGTTATAAAACTTACTTCAATCACATGTGATTCAATCATACTTTGAACTCTTATAGCTAAGAATTCTGGACAGTTCCTCTTCCAGTGGTCCTTGTCACCGCACTAGAAACACTTTCATTTGCCTTAGCCACCCACCTTCCCTTTACCCTTTCCTTTTCCATTAGATTTTGCAATCTTCGGGACTGGTCTAACACTTGGAGCACCAGTGCTAGCTTTCTTCTTCCCTTTCTTACCTTTAGGTGCAGATCGGGAAGAGCTTTTCTCAACATTTAGAATTTTGCCCCCAGGTTTGATCACTCCTTCAAGTGCCAGAAGAGAACTCATCAATTTGCTCATTGAAAAATTCATTTGATTCATATTATAGTTAAGTTTAAATTGAGCGAATGAAGATGACAGCGAATTGAGGATCATATCAACTTGGGTCTGTGCGTCGATGTTGGCTCCCAAGGTCTCCAGTTTGTTTAAATAACCAATCATTTTTAAAACATGTTCTTTGACTGGAGTCCCTTCTGATATCTTGGCAATCATTATCTTCTGCATAGCAACCTGTCTAGCAGGTCTGCTATGCTCCCCAAACATCTCTTTTAGGGATTTGATAATGGCACTGGTAGAATCATTGAACTGGTATTGGTGTTGTAACACATTAGCCATGGAGGCCAATATGTAACAACGAGCCATCCTGTTCGACTTCTTTGACTTGTCGAACTCGCGTCTAGCAGTAGCTGTTGAAGGGAAAATTGGATTTCAGCGCGCAATGGAATACGGGTACAGATTAAAATTTAATCTAACAAAACTACATCTACTTCTTGTTTGTATTACTTGTAATCAATATACATGCAAAGACATAGATATGGATTTACCTTTGCGATTTGTGGAATCGTTTCGAGAGCTCTTCAATGATTGTTGTGACAATTCAATCCCTATCACTTTCGACAAAGATGCGACCAGTAGAGGGACTAAACGATCTTTGATAGACCTCAAATTTTAATAGCAATTGCGTCTCGACGTCAACTTCGTTGTGTCCAAAATTCGTCAGGTTATGATAAGTAATGAGTAGTCTGATCTACTTAATGTGAGCGTTGTCCGACTCTAGTGATCTTTGCTCCTAATGTGTTCTTGATCTTTCAGTACTAAAGATCTTTACTCCTATGACTCTGGGACATGCTTAGATGCTAGGGTTTGGTGGAAACCCCTCTAGAACAGACTTGGGAGGCTTAGGAAGGGTTTAGGAAGCCTATATCTAATACTAAAACTTCTGGGAGAATAAAAGACGTGTATATCATGTTTTGCCCGCAATTTCTATATTTATATACTTTTGAACTGACCTAAGTGCCAATCCAAGTTCCAAAAGTGGCAATTGATTGCCTTACCAATCGATTGCCATAGGGGTAATCGATTGTTTATCCAATTGATTGCAAGTTATGCAATTGATTGCTGCACCAATCGATTGGTTCTAAGTTTATCCCAAATCTCACATTGCATTGTTCCTTCACATCAAAACATCCCTATGAGCTAAGAGTGGGACACCTAGGTTCTTAATTACTAGCTCTGATTAATTATTATTCCATCTAGTCAATACTCTTTAACTAAGAAATCAACAGTTGATCAATTATCATTTATACCACTATAAAATGATAATTGCACTGTAGTGCATAAGAACAAAATCAAACAAAATCACACGTATATAAGTGATTGCTAGACTTGCTTAATATGATACGGATGTCTATTCTACCAGATAGTATTCGTATTTATCATCGGGATGTATGTTTTAAGATACTGTCGACCAAATAGATAGATACATCTTATATTCCTTGAGTATCATTCACTACGCTTGGATTACCAAACATGTCAACAAACACTTTGTTAATAAGGCTGGCCAGCTCTCGCTAATCACTCTTAGTGACATTCTTGAGGGAATACTTACTCTTCGTTTTATAGAAGAGGGTAGAATTCCGGCTTAACAATATATGTTTCCAACGTTGTAAACCTGATTACCCAAGATACCCAGGTGTCGATCTTACAAGACCTCATTGATTGGTAAGTCAAATCAACCAAACCTGCATACAATTTGCGTCCATAATTATCTCAGGATTAAGGACATGTATCCCTATACAAGTTTGAGTTCCTATCGATGGTGACAGTGTTTAGGTATCAATAGGTTTAACTCAGGTCCGTCAATGCACCATGTCCACTAGCATATTAACCAAGAGTCAAAGACTCTTATAAATGAGATTCATCATTCTACCCCGTAGGCATTAATCATGCTACAGTGTATACCTGATAAGTTATCCAGACTTATTATCCACTATGACTTATTTAAAACAACAAGGATTTGGGATTCATATCTCACATGTATAATCACATACACAAATGAATCACATACAATGATGTTTAAGGATTTCAGTTTAATATTCATCTCATGAACTAATATACATAAATGTATTATGATATTCCATTATCCAACTAACTGGTTTGAGGGCATATTCCCATCAGCCATAGCATTTGTAGTAGGTTCTTTGGGGCATGGGGTGGTGAGGACATATATGTGATCCTATATAGTTAAAACGATGTCAAGGTTTCGTTTCCATTCAGTGCAGTTATTTCTAGTTGACTTGTTTTGTGTAAGAATGGTGGCAAGAGGACTAAATGCAGATCCAGACATGGTGATTTACTGAAAAAATCAAAAGGACAAAATAAATATGGATATCAGAATTTGACAGTTTGAAATAAAAGAATCCTTATTAAACTCTTATTTTAAAACAAAGTCGCTGGAATATCGAAACGAAAGAATAAAGCCTCCGTGTGGTGGTCAATGTTTGATCTTTTGATTTATCATGACTTGTCTGCTATGCAACTCTAGCAAAACAAGTTATGACTCCCGAACCTATTTGGTCTCTACTTTTCTTAATAATGTCCCATGTGGGATCCCTTATCCATAGCTTAGCTAGTTTGTACAATTACACTACAAGAAAATATGGTTTTTATGTCACTTTTAAATTTCTTTTTATGTCGTTTTTATTGTGAGTGACATAAATATTTCTTGTTCAACCTTTTTATGTCACTTTTAGACTATTTATGTCACTTTTTAAAAAAAGTGACATAAAAACCTACTTATTTATGTCACTTTTCAAAAAAGTGACATAAAAACCTGATTATTTATGTCACTTTTTAAAAAATGTGACATAAATAACTAGGTTTTTATGTCACTTTTTAAAAAGTGACATAAATGAAAACGCGGTGGCAATTTTGTAAATATAACATTTTATTTTTATGTCATTTTTATAAAAAGTGACATAAAAAGATGATTATTTATGTCACTTTTTAAAAAAAGTGACATAAAAACCTGTTATTTTAGAAGAATCCTTATTGTTTTGAAAAAGTGACGTAAAAAACAATTGGGCGCGCGGGAAACCTGTGCGCGCAGAAGCTCGATCTTTTTTAATCCCTCTCTTTTTCCTCATCTCCTCTCATCTAGAGGGAAAGGAGAAGAGCTAGAGAGGGAAAGGGGAAGATGAAGAACCGCCGAGAACCACCGCCGCTGAGAACGATCGCCTCTACCGCCGCCGCTGAGCACCACCGCCATCCTCTCCCTCTCCCGCCGATGAGACACACTGCCGATGAGATCTCACTCACTCATTTGTTTCACAAAAAGATAAAGGAGAGAGAAAGGAGAAAGGGGAAAAGGAGAGAGAATGGAGAGAGAGGAGAAAGGGGGAAGGAGCTGTCGCCCTATATCCATGCCGCCGCCGATCAGTGGACGTCGCCGACCACCTGACGTCTTCGAAGACTTCCTGAAGGTACACCCTCCTTCTTCTTCTTCTTCTTCTTCCTTCTTCTTCTACTTTCTTCCTTATTTTTCAATCAGATTCTTCTTCTTCTTCTTCCTTCTAGATCAGATACAAACCTTATATTTTCTTCTTCTTCTTCTAGACTCAAACCCTAGATGTCTAACATATTCTTCTTATTCTTCTTCTTCTAGATTCAAACCCCTACTTGCTCATCAGATTGGAACCACACCATTACTCATGAGATTCAGTCCGTCAGGTAAATGGCTATGGGTATTGAATAATAAAAATGAGATGGATATGGTAAAAAAAAAATTGTACATTTTGGTGTGCTCTGTAGTCACATTATACATCTGATTATTTTAATTTAATCTTCAAGCTTGTAGATTTTAAGTCAGTTACGTACTGTGGATTTTCCATAGGAACATTTGGCTCAAACCGAAATAGACTCTTGTGTATGCTGTTACATTAATTTCCATGAGCCTTTGTGTTCTCCATTTAATTAGTCATGTACCAAAAGCCCACAATTGAGATTGAGTATATACACACATTTATTCACACACATACACACACACACACACAACTCGTCCAGATGAATAACAATCATAGGAGTTAAAACCAGAGAAACAAATAAGAACTTTAGAAAACAAAATAAAGTGACACCACAACCTCCATTATATTCCCACTTGGGCCTTTCTATAATAAATAAATTATTGTTGTTCTTTTTTCCCCGTATGGTGTAGTGCCTTTCTTTAAACTAGCGGTTGGGCACACGTGATGCGTGTGTAACTCGTTGTGTATGCTGTAAATCAAAGTGATGGATTTAGAAATTACAAAGTCAAATAGATTTGTGAATGAGAAATTTTATTTTATGATTGTATGTCACTGGAGTACATACCAGTACAAATGATTGTATGTTCATGTGAGTATATACCGAGTTGGTTGTATGATATATATATATATACCCAAGTTACATCACTCTATACAAAATTAATAACAAATAGCACCTAAAAGTTTTACCAAAAGCAATTGTTATAATCAAATTCTAGTATTTAAGCCAAACAATTCAATTTTTTGGCACCAAATTACCAATTAAACTACACTTTCTTACTACAATTTGAGACCCAAAAAAATTAGTTGAATCATACAATCAAAAATGCTTGGTTGTATTGTAGAATTTTTCCTTACTTCTCCCAAACAAAACTAAACACTATTAAACCCATATCAAGTTCCAGTATGGCACATATATTGAAGTCTTTCAAGAATCTGAGAGGGAATTCAACCTAGAGAATCAGAACAAAACATGACATTGCATTAATAATGAACCAAAAATTAATGTCAGTAACGACCTTTAATTTAAAGTTTATAGATGGTTGTATCCACCATATGTCACGTCTGCCGATATTAGTATTAGTCAGGGTGAACTCTAATCTATGAATCCCACTTGTTGCCTCTCTAATTGACTGGCCAACCTTGCAATGGCCGCCCGTTGCAGCAGAGTATTTTTCTTAGATTATAGGCCTTTGGTTGTTAACAATTGCCACCAAAACGATGTTGCAAACAGCCATTGTCGGCGGTTCAGTTTTTAGAATTTCAGAAGATGAGAGAATTGAGAGGACGATGGTGTAGAAAGTTTTGAATAAGAAGGTTTGTGAAAGATCTCAATGGTCGTTTTTAGAAGTGGAGACTGGAGAGACGTGTGTGAGAGAGACTTGAATAAATAGATAGGAGGCTGAGAGACGGTTCTTCCAAAAAAAATTTATGGAGAGACGGTTAGGATTTAGAAGTTATGGAACAGTTTTCTTGAGAGAGAGAGAGAGAGAGAGAGAGAGAGAGAGAGAGAGAGAAAGAGGAAAGAGGCGTGGGAGGTTATTGGCTGATTTTATCTCTTTCATTTTAAAAATCATTTATGTTATGTAATTACTCTTTAATACCCTCCAACTTTATTTTTGTGAACCAAAGTATCTTGGTTTTTCTGTAAATATGTTTGTTAGTAAAAGAAGGAAAGGTACCCCTCTCTTTGACTTTCTATAGTAGTATAGATTAAGAGGCATCTTTGTTATCATTGCATTCTTGATAAAATTCATGTAGGCATGATCTCAGACTGTTTTTTATTCTAATTGTTAGGCCAAGGGAATTTCCTTTGTGTGTTTGAGAAATTGGCATTCATATATACATATATATATACGCATACACACACACACATACATATATTGCATTACGCAGGTATCCTCATGCTCATTCAGAGCACCTTATGAAGCATTTGCTTATATTAAACATCTTGATGTACTAGTTTTGTTAAATTATTGTTGATTGAAGAAGTTGTATATAGTCGTTTGATGATTTTTAATAAGGAATAATGAAAAATTAGTCTATTTCAGGATAGTGAGAACTTTTATGTTTGTTCCCTTGAAATGATATATATATATATATATAAACTATAATATACTGCTGTTGTTTATTAGCAAAATTAAGTAACAAAAAAAAAAGGGTGAATGACCAACTCAGCCTTGCATTTCCCGATTAGAAAATAAGTAAATCTTAATCTATGGTGTAGAAGTGATAGCAAAACTTTTGCATTCCTATATTAAAATGTGAGTGGTGACTTAGATAAGGAGGTTCTTCCTATTATTTTTATTGTTATTTCTTTGCTTTGTTGGTTGAATAGTTGCCAATTCTATATTTTGATATTTAAGCTTTGAATTCTTGACATGATGTTACTGGTGGACTTTGTTTCACGGCTATTGTAATATCTCTGCAGATTGCTTTTATGTATTCCTACACTCAGTAAATGAATAAAATTTTGATAGATTGGTACTGATCATTATACTACTTTCTTCTTCTTCTTGTAATTTCTGTATAGGACAAATTGATGCCACAACCACCAGTTATTGTTTTCGTTTACATTTGTTTCTTCTACATTTTAATAATATTTATGTACTTATTTATGATGTCACAGAGATCTTGCGAGTCGAGGCTTGAAAGGGTATATTTGTGACCAAATTGGTCTTCTGTCAAACTTGGTAAGCCTGTAAGTACCATCTATCAACTTCTGATGCATGTAAAAACATTTTTATGTTGACACATAACTTCTGCATGTTTAAGGATTAATTGCTCAAGTCCTGATTTTGGATAATTTGTTTAGATATACAGAGAGATGAATCGTGCCAAAAGAGAGTTTACGTCTGAGATGCTTCTATGATATTTGTGTGAAATTACCTATCAAGAAAAAGAAAAATATTTGTGCCCAATTGAGCACTTAACTAAATGTGGATGGTGTTCTAACTGCCCAGTGCTATTGTTTGCTCAGCATCTGCTAGCTGTCTACTTTAACACTTTCAAATAGTTGTGTTCCACAATGCTATTGTTTGGTGATAGGCTGATAGCTTCTTTGTCCATTGCTATTTCATATGAACATGTCATGTAATGTGTTACTGTATACTTCGGCTAAGAAAAACCTTACCTAGTTGGGTTGAACTATATGACCTTTATCACTTTTTCTCTATCTTGTGCCTCAATTCACTCGCTACTTTGCACGTTACTTTTGGTTTACCCTAGTTATTTGAGCGCCTTGAACTAATTTTGTATTACCCTTTTTTTTTTTTTTTTGAACAGCAAAATTCAATTTTATTAATCAACAAGTTCAAGTGTTGCACAATAAAGTTACAACCCTTTGCATACTGGCTAAGCCCCCTTAAATACCATACACAATACTAAGGTATCAAAGGCCCCCCCTTAAAAATTTGTACAACTCACAGAATACATCTATATCAGAAAATCCAAGAGACCCAACATCCAAGTGTTCTTCCTCTATCCAATCAAAATGCTTACGAGAACTTCAACGATAATTCCATAGTAGGCCATAAACATCCAATCAGAGTGCCCAAGAACCAAATTTCACTTCAGCAAACTTAAGCCATAATCACCATCAACAGCTTAATGTTCCATACTTCACTGTTTATGCAGCATATCTTCAGTAAATTGTACAGAGTTCTAAAATCCCCTAGCTCGAAAATGGAGTAGCCTCATCAATCAAACCATTTGCTTTTCCTTGACACAAACAGAATGCTTCCAAGACCAGCGAAATCTAAGTCCAAACTTCTAAGTTTGGTTTATTATTTAGACTACCTAAGTTTGTTTCTTTGGTAATGGTAATCCAAAAAAGTCAATGTCACCAATGTCACCAATGAATTAGAGCTTCCTCTGCATAATTATTCTGAACAGCTAACAATTGATGGCCAATCAGACATTGTGTTAACAGGTTCCAGCCATACACCCAATCTATATATTGCTAATAGATTTTGACACAGCAGAGCACTTGAAAACAACAGAACCAAACAAGCGCAGTCCAGGAGAGGAGCGCAAATAAACATCCCCTACATTAGCAGAACAGAACAGAACAGAAATTGTAGAACTTCCTAGGATGCCGTTATAGAATGCCATTATTAGTTCTAGTGCCAGAACAGAAATTGTAGAACTTCCTAGGATGCCAATAATAGTTCTCATTGCGCATAACTAATTAGCTGTCTTATTTTGTTTGCTTTCATTTGTCCTCAATTGATGCCACCTCGAATTTGGTCCTTCCTTTTTTACTGATCAATCTACCAGAACCCTTATAGATCTACAAACATCGTAAATGAACACCCAATAACCCATATACAGTATGGCGGGAAAGATGTCTTCTATATTTGACCGTGTTACTTAAAACGCTAGCATGCTTGATCATATTATTCATGTTAGTTAAGCATTGTATGTCATCCACTTGATAAAGGCAGAAGCATGGTGGCCACCGGGGGATTAGCTTCTCCAATGATAGGATTCCTACTGATGGGATAACCCACATGCACCCGCTTTCTATTTTGGACACATTTTAAGCCGAGTCCTCGTATTTTAAGATTTGGAGTTTAGAGAGGTTCAACCCTGGACACACCCCCACCGCACATACCTGATATGCATAACCGAGTCCATGGAGCATAGATCAAAACATCATTATTAAAGGCGCAAGATGCAGAAAAAAGCGCAGGACTGAACAAAGTAAGGAACACTTTAAGAGTACTTATAATTAGATTCAAAGATGCTTGACCAAACACTTGGGCATTAAAGATAGCCATCAAGAGTATGAAGAAGTTCTATTCAGTAAGCTTGTTATTTCTCCATCCAAACACTTGGGCATTGTTTTTGGTTTGTGGATTTATCGAAGGAAAAGAAAAGGGAAAGGAAAGCAAGAAGGAAAACTGGTTCGCCTATGTTTTCCCTTGTGTTTTCCTTCATGTTTGCTTTGTTTCTCATTATACTTTTTTTTTTTTTTTCAATTTCTATTCTTCCATGGTAACCAAACAAAAGAAATTGTTTTCCTCTGTATTTTCTTTTCTTTTCCAACACTAAATCTATGAACCAAACATCGATTTAGTGAGCGAAAGGAAAGGAAATAATATCTATTTCTTATCACTAAAAAGTACACCGGTTGCAATTAATCTGAGATATTCATTGTGCACCATATGTAGCTTGTGAAATAAATTTAAAATCTTGAATTTTGTGAGTCATTTTCCTCCCTTCTTTCTTTAGTTTCATTGAATTTTGGAACTTTTGAAATTTTAATGATATTTAAGCATTGAGAAAAAACACAAGGGAACTTGTTTTCCTTCCCTTTTCTTTCACTCTCTAAATCCACAAAGGCACTTTAGTAAAAAATATCACAATGATGTACTTAATCATATTTTATACATCAAAATCTAAATATTTGAACTATCCAATACTAAGCTAAAAGGATACATAGGAACAGATAGTTAAACTGCCATATTCGATCAACTATACACAATGTCACAATTTGTCCTATGTACTCTTTTAAACAAAGGAGAATTTAGGGAGTCACCTGAATTGGTAAATTTCCAAAAGAATAAACTCCCTGCCTAATTTTCTGCTACACTGCTATGATAGTTTCTGGATCAGCAGGAGCAGTATTTGATTTCCTACCAGCTCTTCGCCATCAACAACCAACACATTTTCAAATATATTTTACTCGAGTCATGTCTCACTCAACGTCCGTCTGTGTGCATTAGTTGCCTATATATATATGTATATTTGAGTATATAACTTTTAAGAACCTTTTCAAATTCAATGAATGATCTAATGAGATGAAGGGACACATAAAGTAAAGAAAGGAATAGGTACGGGAATCGACATGCACGTTCAGTAGTTGTGTATAAATTTGGCCTCTTTAAATCGTTGAATTGAAGTGTTTGATAAAAAATTAAATATCAAAAAACCATTGAGCTAAAGTGGTCCATTAACTAGTTATTTTGATCTGAGCATTGTTGTTCATGAAATACTCAAGCACTCATTAAACTTTTAGTCTCTCGTTGGCTCCCACCTTACCGCCATCACCTCCTCCCAACGCCTCCCTCCCTCTCACCTCTCACGCATGATCTCTCTCTTTCACTCTTTCTCCATAGAGTTCAAAGAGATCTTGAATATTTTGGGGGCAAATTAGAAGGGGATATCAGAGGTGCTGAATGTGGTCAGCGAATGTGAAGATATGTCTAGTAATCATACACACACTGAATTGATACATATAAATGCTTATACACACACATTGATTCACTATTCTGATTTAGTTTGTGTTTGTGAATCGGTTGTGATGATTGTTGATTGTTTTAGGCTCTGTGAGGAAGATAGCTACTGGTAAATAATGTAAGTGCTGAGAATGCTGAAGAAATTAAAGCTGACGGGCCGAATGGTTAGTGTGCTGATTGTTGTAGGTTCTATTAGTTATTTAATATTGCTAATTTATTTCTTATTTAAAGAAAAAAGGAACCGATTCTTTAGTGAATTCTCATTTCTCAGAAGCTGTGACATTTCCATATTTCCTTCATGTGTGCTTTTAAAAATGAATTTCATGTGCTCAATTCCCCAATGAGGCTGGTCATCATGTTTTAAAAATGAATTCCAGAATCCACTCGATTGCATTTTTTTTGTCTAGAGCTTTTGATCAAGGCTTATTTCTTCAATGTCCAATACAATATACATCTCCATTTTTATGAAAGCATTTGTGTAAATCATTGTGGCCAAGTTCTTCTCTTTTCATATTCTTTTGTCCCGTTGTGAATAGAGAGCAGACTTTGAAGTTTGACTATTTCATTCCTTTCCTGATTTATGTTCATTCTATCCTTTCTTTGCTTATTTGTTTGTTTTTTTTTTTAAATGGAAATTTCAGGCACCATCATCACCACTACCTGCATTGCACAACATAATCCATGTTTTCTTCCAATTAGTGCCCACAATCTCTTCCAGCTTCACACCAAGGTAATTACTTTCTTCTTCTGCTTTCGTTCCAAATTTCATTTATATAACTTGTAGGATCTGCGTATGAAAACTTGAGATTGGCTAACAGGGCTTGCATCTTGTGTATTTCTCTTTAAACCTAATAGAATTTTATGGTTGATATTGTATGGACTTACATTGTCAACCTTAAGTGACTGTTTCTGTTTAAACTAATCGAAGCAAACCAGGTTATGTGGCATTTGTATTAGAACTTGATCTACACTATTGATTAGTAAATTACTACTATTGATTCTGGAAATAGTTCCATACTCGATAATGGCATGGTTTTGTGTCTTATAGACTTTTCAGGTATCAGAGATATCGCTTAATTTGACATTTCATTTGATAATGATAACTGGGTATAATCCGACTTGAGCCATCAATATGAATGTGAAACCACAAATTTGCTACTTTTTTATGTGTGGTCATATTCTTCGCCTCTATTCTTTATTTATTCCACCTGTAAAAAAAAAACTTTCGCAAATCTCTTTGTATGTTTGAATCTGAGCCATAAGAAGGTCCCTCCCTCCCTCTCTCTCTCTCTCTCTCACTGAGATTATAATTACTCTTTTATCAATTGCTGCAGATGTACTTATACAACGCGAGGATCAAATTTTGAACTGTAACCAGGAGTTAAGCTTTCAGACCAGAGAGCTCAAGTTTAAAAATTCTGCTGCAGCAATCACATTAGTTTCAAGGAGGTGTGCGCAGCGCCTAGGTACAGCAATTTGGAGATTAATGTTTTTTTTTGGTTACTATTGATATTTCAACTTTTAAGCAATTTTGAAATAACTGATTATGATACTAAACTTAGACCGGAATTAACAAAATATGATATTGAACTTAGGGACAAAAAAAAGGGCCTCATGTCCTACATTAGTGTTTAAATTTCAAGCTACAACATGTTGAAGTAAACTTTAGTATTTCCTTGTAAAGGAATTCTAATAATTCTGCGTCACAGTACCAAAGCCATTGTGGTGTAGGTTTGCCACAGAATGGTGCCTAAAGGAGTGTTGGTCACGGGTTTGAACTCTTGGTAGCCAACGGGAGGGACATAGAGAATTCATTAGTAAATAATATAGTACTTTGTTCAAAAATTTTACATGAAACATACAACCTCCTCCTGTATTGTGTAGTATTGAATCCAATAATATTTGACTTGCTAAGTTCCTGCTATGATTGTTTTAGAACTGAAAATTCAAAATACTTATGAAATATAAACATGCACATACACATGTACATTTAATTAGTGCACTGGACACCCATCAACCACTATGCCACCACTTCTTTCAGTAATGAAAGATGAAATAGTTAAAAATTGTACCGACTATGATCCACGCATTGTAATTCACTGGTGTTGCTGGTGGCATCATGCATGTTGCTCCCAGGAGGACTGGCAGGTTGATAAGAGGAATCCAGGATTGATTAGGGAATCCAAACAAAGTTCTTAAGGATTTTGTCGAAACAAATTGAATTTCAGATAAGACAATTCTCTACAGCATATAACCAAGCAGCTAAGAACTGCATTTTATTCTTTTCTGTTGATTCAGATTTCAGAGTTCATTATACTACCAATTTTTATCCCCTGCGAAGAAACGCTCATCAATAATCCTTATATATATATAAGCACATGAACTCAAAGTTTTAGGAAGTGAAAAACCAGAAGCACTTTCTAGGAACAAAACCTAATCTATCAGTAAACCGCTTAACCAAACGCCACGAAATCTTACTCGCACCTCAAACATACCTAAATAAACTTTCGGGAACTAACGGAATGCATAACGCATTCACGGTTCACAAAAAATACGAAAAAATGACTCTTTAGTCACTTAGGCTTGAAAAAGCTTAGTTATTGAGGTTTCGAGTAGTGAATCGGTAAACCGCTTAACCAAATGCCACGAAACCTTACTCGCTCCTCAAACATACCTAAATAAACTTGCGGGAACTAACGGAATGCATAACGCATTCACGGTTCACAAAAAATGCGAAAAAATGACTCTTTAGTTACTTAGGCTTGAAAAAGCTTAGTTATTGAGGTTTCGAGTAGTGAATCGGTAAACCGCTTAACCAAATGCCACGAAACCTTACTCGCTCCTCAAACATACCTAAATAAACTTGCGGGAACTAACGGAATGCATAACGCATTCACGGTTCACAAAAAATACGAAAAAAATGACTCTTTCATCATTCTGAGTCCCTGAACACATTGTGGTCTCTCAAAACCCCCAAACATAGTTTTACTCTGTTATTATTTTATATACAACTAATTAATGAAAACTTTATCTTTTTTGTAGGTACAAAGTTTCACATTTTGATGGAAGGTTTTGACAAACAAACCACTTTTTTTGTTTGGCTAATTCTTTTTTGTTGCTTTCATAGTTTTGTTTGTACTTTTTGATGAATATGTAATATGTATATGTTATTAGTTTTGCACTTGACTCGGATCGATTGTATACTTTTTGTTCAAACCAATTAATTGGTTGATATTGAGATGAATCGATGAAATTTAGTAGCTGAAATAGATTATATATTCAGTTAGATTTAATTTTGTACGGGGTGCATGGTATTGTATATATGTACAGGGTGCTATATATTGTTTTTACAGGATGGTATTTATGTCACTTTTACTGTATTTATGTCACTTTTAAGGCTTTAATGTAATAATTTTGTTTGGTATTTATGTCACTTTTTTACTTTTATGTCACTTTAGGTTAAAAGTGACATAAATAAAATGGTATGTATGTCACTTTTAAGTATTTATGTCACTTTTAAGACTTTGATGTTATAATTTTGTTTGGTATTTATGTCACTTTTCTACTTTTATGTCACTTTATGTTAAAAGTGACATAAATAAAATAGTATTTATGTCACTTTTAAGTATTTATGTCACTTTTAATACTTTGATGTAATAATTTTGTTTGGTATTTATGTCACTTTTCTACTTTTATGTCACTTTAGGTTAAAAGTGACATAAATAAAATGGTATTTATGTCACTTTTAAGTATTTATGTCACTTTTTATTAACAAATGTGTTGGTTTTATGAAACATTTATGTCACTTTTTCGAAAATATTTATGTCACTTTTAAAACATTTATGTCGCCTCCATTTATGTCACTTTTTACTGGAAAAAAAAGTGACATAAATACCTATTTATGTCACTTTTTAAGTGACATAAAAGGCCTTTTTCTTTGTAGTGTTAACTAGGATCCAATCACAACCGCCTCAAGTAGTGCCTCCGTGTGGTGGTCACCCTCTAACACGTCTGATTGATCCTATCCGTAGGAAGTTCACATCTAGTAACCAATGAGTAGTATACCCTCCGTATGGAATGCTCACCCTTGGTAAGGTGACACAGAATGCACTACTCATCTTACAATGAACCGTTAATAGAAGATCGTGGGAGTTATAATAATAAGTCCCCTCCTATTAGATTTAATAGTAAAGGATTTTACTTTTAGAAAAAAATTATTGTTTCTACACATTGCCATAAACATCCAATGTTTACTAATGCGTTGAAACAGTTTTTGAATTTTATTTTAGAAAACTTGTTTTACGTACATGCAAGTAGTAACAATGTATAAAACGCCAATCGTAAACCAAGCTGTGGATATCGCAATTTTTCCTACCCACAGCTTTTTCTTTTAAAATTATTTTTAATTTCAAATTCAAAACAAATGAGTCGCCACTTAATTTTTAAAAGGAAAAATTAAGAAACCATTTTTAAAGCAAATTGGTCTTTTTAGAAATCAGAGATTAACTAGGTCCGGGATTATGGAATGAGAGAGGAAGGAGCCCGTCGGACTAAAACACCCTCTCTCATCCTATCTTGCGATAGGCCTCTACTCAACATCCTTTTAATCGAATTATTAATTTAAATGTGCCCTCAACTAATACATATGTATATGTATACATTACACAAACATGTCAAAATGGTGTAGAATTACCAATTTACAAAATATCATTCAAAAGCCACGTAATTCAAGTAGCAAGCAATATGATATGCAATAGGGAACAAGAGAACTTACCCGGGATCCAGCAGCGATATTAAACGTGCAATGCATACAAACAAAAGAAAATCCTAAAAGAGTCTCTAATCACATGTATTCACATAAGGCAAATCCTAATTCTACGGTGTCACGCATGAGATTGAAAAATCGATAAAATCAAGAAATTACAATAAACTCGAAAGGAATTCAAGAAGTCGTACCTTGATAGCGCTACAAAACAAAGGGTTAGTTCATATGATATACAAGATATGAAGTTGGAAACAACAATCCTAAATTTCTAGCTTAAATCTATCAAATGTAATTAGATCTAAAGCAACTAAATCCTAATTACAAGTGTCAAACCATATGGATGAATATATACATGAACAAGAATAAATTATGAAATACCCAATCATTTAGATCACTTTGACTTTGAATTCAAGCTTAATTAAACATGGTTTGACCCATAACTCATGAAAATATCATCTAAGCCATTATTCATAAGATTGGTTAAAACTATTGTAGAATTCTGAAAATTGCTGAGAGCAGATCACAACTTTAAAAATATGAAAAGCATGGATCCCGTGGTTTGATCTTGATGCATTTTGGACACAGGATGCCTCTGTGTGTCTAGTTTCTAACCCAAAAAGGAAATCAAAGTTCCAACGGTTGGATCTCCGAGAATTGGACAAAAACCAGACATCACTCAGTATTCTACAACCTTCTGTCCAGAGTTCTTGCACGATTTTTTAAAAATAGCAAACAAATCAGAAATGCTTTGTTCTTTTTAGGTGACTTCCTAACACATTAATATACTTAGAAAAAATTACTTTGGGTCACAAATACTTTATTAAGGTTCTGATTTACTCATTTCAAAAGAGTGTTACTGTTCTGAAACTCTGGACAGATTGTAGTGACTTTACAAAACTCATAACCAAACCACTTTAAACATGAAATCTCCTTAAAACAAAAATTACAGTGGTAAAACATTGTGTTATTGACATTTTCCCGTTGGTTTCACTTGATTTCAACGGTTAGATTTCGAACCAAAAATCTTTGATCAAAATCGGTTTATGAATCCACTGTTTCATTGTCAAGTTCCACTTTTATTTGTTAACCCCAACTATTGAACCATGAAGTTGGACTTAAACTAAACCATTTTCTCCTACCATTTGATGGTCATTGGAGGCTAAAGACCTTTATATTTGTAGATTTCAAATGAAGTATGAATGGACTTCATGAAATCTCAAGATAATGAACCTAGACCATGGAGATGGGCTTAGACTCAAAACTACTTTCTCCTACCATTTGATGGTCATTGGAGATGAAGATATGACTAATACTCATGAGCCTTGAGCAAACATAGCTAAACACTCATAGGTTTTCTGCCTATGAAGACCTAGTCAGAAATTGTCGGCGGCACTCAGTAAATGCCGGACCGGCATTCTGTGAGTGTCGTCCGGCACTCACCGAATACCGTTCGGCACTCACTGAGTGCCGCAAACTTCTGTCGTATGTCGTTTTTTGTTGAACTTTCCCTTTTAGGTCTTTTTCTTTCTCCTTTTTCTTAAAGAAATTTATTTTTGAAGATTTTTTCCAAAAGTGATGTTTTATACCTGAATTCTCCTAAATACCTGGTATTTCAATCTGTGAAAATTTTACCGCATTTGGAGAACTTTCTGAAGAGCTTGGAGTACTTCGAATCTTTCGGTCCTTATCATCATTGGACGTGGAGGTGACGCTCTCCTAAATTCGACGGTTGGTTAAAATCGGGGTGTCTACACAAGCACATAAAACAAAAATCTAAAATGAAATAAAAACATCCAAACGATGCTTCTATCTCCCATGGCTCTATCTCCATAGAACCTCATTCTTGGTTTGATCGCCTTCGACTTCATTTTCAGGGACAACGGCTTCTTGCTTCATCTTCATAGGCTTCCTAATTCTATTGCATTGGACCTATGCTTCTTTCGAAGCTTACAATTTATTTAGAAATAGAAAATACAGTAATAAAATAAAAGGCTAGAGAAACCGGTGCGACTTTCCTTTTCGCAGGATTGAAGTAGTGGCGCCCTTTACACGTGCCTTAAAACCAAACCAATAATTAAAACTCACCAATCACAAACATCAAAATTGATCTTGTTGCCATGGGAAATAGTAGACTTATATTGCTGCAAAAGGGTTAGTTGTACACACAACCACGTACATATATAATAAAATAAATATATCTATTGGAACTACTAATTTATTTGCATACACCATAAACTCTCTATGGAAGTAATTAGTACTATTAAACAACATCTCTCGTTTTCTATCACAAATTGATTTAAAATTTTATGAACAGTGAGTAAACAATTTTAAAACTTTAAAACTATAAAAGAGACACCTGGACAGATAGCCAGTTTAGATCTATCGAAGCTTGTTCGATCGATCAAAGCCTACATTGTTTCGATTGATTGAAACTCTTTCGATCGATTGAACACAGACGATTTCAATCGATCAAAACAAGTTCGATCGATCGAAACTGCCATCCATCCAATGCTATCACAGATTTGTCTTTTGCTGCAAAACTGCTATAGAAAAAAATCTGTGACGATGCAGTTTCAAAAATAGTACTAAAAACTAACATGCAAATCAAACTAGTATTCTAAAACGCCTCTATAGATCCTAATAAGCGAGGCTCTGATACCAATTATAGGATTTAGGTTTCAAAAAACATTAAATCATGCACAGCGGAAAATATAGTTTATAAAAACTAATAGGTAGTCTGGATCTACTACTCATTAACTCTATAAATGCACACTAAAGAGGGGACAAGAGTTATACGTTTAAGTCTTGAACCCAATTCTAAAATCTCTAGCTCCAATAGCCTCCACTAGATGGTCTTCACTCTTATGACTCCAATGGATACTCCCGAAGAGACTAGGGTTGGTGGAAACCCTAATAGTGAGGATAAAGGAGGTTTAGCAACCCTAAACAGTATATGTAGCTTTAGTATAGAAAAAACGATGATTAAGAAACTTTATACGCAGCTACCCTATTTATAGATTTACAAACTGACTTTAAGCCTTCGATCGATCGAAGTGGCTTCGAGCGATCGAACCTTCGATCGATTGAACAAATTTTGATCAATCAAACCTGTCTAGACTTCAATCGATCAAAACTCTTTCGATCAATCGAACCTGCTTTGACAAATCCTCTTGTGCCTTTTGAAGCATCCTGGCAGAGCTAAGAGTGGGACCTCCTAGGTTCTTTATTCTTGGCTCAAACCAGTTGTTAATTCCCATAAGCAAACTCTTTGATCAGCAAATTAACCAACTGGTCAATTAACATTTACTCCACTATAAAAAAAATAACTGAACTCCAACGCAAAAGTACATATCCGAAGTGATAACTAGACGTGTATGGTGTAATAATGTCCCTCTACCAACAGCATTTCTAATCATATTTAGGATAACTGTTACTGTCAACCTGACTCATGATTACTTCTTGTATTCCTTAAGTCCCATTCACCCCTCATGATTACCAAACATGTTGATAACTCTTATCAACAAGACTGCAGTTCTCAGTAATCAACTTGGTGACATTCTCAAGCGAATGCTTACTCTTTATCAGAGGGTCGATTCTATCTTCACAATATGTTTCACAACCCTATGAATATGACATACCCAAGAAACCCAGGTGTTGATCTTTTATAGACCTCATTGATTGGTAAATCAAAGCAGTCATATTCACAGTCTGTGTTCATAATCATCTCAAGATTGAGAACGCGTACCTTATACAAGTTATGAGTTCCTATCGACTGTTGACAATCTTAAGTGTCAATAGGAAAACTCAGGTCCGTCAATGCACAGAAAGCACTAGCATATTAACTAAGAGTTAAACTCTAGTGATTGAGATTCATCACTCCATCCAATGGTAGTTAATCATGCTACAGTGTAAACCTGATGAGGTATGTAGTTTCATCATCCACTATGACAGTTTCTAAGTATGAATGAATATTAATTCGTATCTCACTTGTATGTATCTCATACATACACGAATTACCTACAATGATACTTAAGGATAAACAATCATCTCATGAAAGACATACATAACAAAATGTAAAGTTGATATCCGTATATTAAAATACCAATGTCTTATACATAAAGAAATGGTTTGAGGGCACAAACCCAACATGTTGATGGTCACAGAATATCCGATGTGGGTAGCTAACATAGTGCCAGTTCCTAAGAAAGACGGTCGCATACGAACGCGTGTTGACTTTTGAGACCTGAATAAAGCCAGTCCGAAGGATGACTTTTCCCTTCTATACATAGACATATTGGTGGAAAACACAACGAGACACGAACTCTTGTCTTTCATGGACGGGTTCTCGTGGTATAATCAAAAATATTAATGGCACTTGAGGATAGGGAAAAGACTACCTTCATCACATATTGGGGTACATATTGTTAAAGAGTCATGCCTTTCAAGCTTAAGAATTCAGGGGCAACCTACCAAAGGGCAGTGACCAAATTACTCCATGACATGATCCATAAGGAGGTAGAAGTGTATATGGACGATATGATTATAAAATCAAAAAAGAGGGAAGTGCAGCTAGAGGCCCTAGGAAAATTCTTTGAGAGATTGAAGAAGTATAGGATGAGGCTGAATTCATAGAAATGCACCTTTGGAGTTACCACCGGGAAATTGTTAGGATTCCTGATCACTTAGAGGGGGATAGAGGTAGATCGTACAAAAATCAAAGCCATCCTGGAGATGTCACCACCAAAGAATGAGAAAAAGGTTAGGGGGTTCCTTGGTAGAGTCCAATTTATTAGCCGATTCATTTCAAAACTCACCATGACCTATGACCCACTCTTTAGATTACTAAGAAAAGGGGAGAAATTCAAATGGGATGACCAATGCCAAGAAACCTTTGATAAGATCAAAGCCTACCTTCAAAAACCACCCATCCTTTCACCACCTAGCCCAAATAAATCTTTACTCCTTTACTTATATGTCACCAAAAGTTTGATGGGGTGCATGCTAGCCCAAGAGGGAGAAGAAAGACATTCTGAGAAAGCCATTTATTACCTTAGTAAGAGAATGATGGGGTATGAGCTAAATTACTCACCGATAGAAAAGACTTGTTAGGCCTTTGTCTGGAGTACCCGTCGTCTTAGGCATTACATGTTATCTTTTCTTCACTACACCATATGGCCAGATTTCTAACGGACAACTTTGATGCTTTCTAACGGATATATCCGTTAGTAATTACTAACGGATAAATCCGTTAAAATTGCTCTATATCTGTTAGTAATAACTCCCCATATTGTAATATTTTTTTTCTAGGGGATTTTAAAACAATACTAATGGATATATCCGTTAGTAATATTTACAAAAATTAAAATTAATACAAAAAAAGAAGAAAAATAAAAGAATTAAAGAGACTAGAATAATCGGGTCTATAAAGTAAAAGAAAGGGAGAAAGACCAAACTACTTAGGTCTGGGGAGAGAGAGAGAGAACGAGAGGAAAATCACTGAGATCGGCGCTTCTGGCTGCCCCCTCGTCGTCCCAGCGTCGCCGCTTGCTTGCCGTCCCCGCGTCGCTGCCTAAACTGCCCGCCATTAAAGGTTGGCTTCTTCTTCTTTTTCTTCAAATTGAAACCCTAGATTTCCTCCTCCTTCTTATTCTTCTTCTTCTTCTTTTACTGCTACTAATTGATACAATAAATTAGATTTGGGGGAGATTTCATTAAGAGATTTTGCATCCTTCGAACTCAAAGTGACGATCCCATCGGAAGGTATTTATTGCACCTTTTGTCTCCTTGAATAAAGAATAAAAATTAATCTAGGACTGGTTGGAGGGTTTACTTAATTGTTTGTTTGGTTTGGGTTGATTTTTGTGTATTCTCATATAGGGATCAGTTTTAATTTCTGGGTTTATATGATTTGTTCATTATTTGATTGGATTGGTTTGGAGGGTTTAGATTTGAAGTAAAGTTATATTGTTAGTTGGTCTAGTTTGAGTTTTGTAGTTTGGATTATTGGGTTCACGATGGGGATGCAATCTGGGTAAAAGAAGAAACAAGTGGTGGGAGTGAAATCAGGTGATTCAAATTTGAAACAAAGTAAAAATGGGGATAATCTTAATAGTCCAAAAGCATATGATAAGGACATAGCAGTGTTCATTGCTATGTCATAAGAATTGAAAGAGGAAGGTAATAAGCTATTTCAAAAGAGAGAATATGAAGGAGCCATATTGAAATACGAGAAAGCCCTCAAATTGCTTCCAAGAAAGTGGAGAAACCATATAGATGTATCATATACAGAGTAACACGGCTTCCTGCTATGCAGATGGGTTTCAGTGAGTACCCGAGGGCGATCAACTAATGCAATTTAGCTCTTGAAGTCAATGAGCCTAGGTTTTGTTCCACTATTCTCTCTCTCTCTCTCTCTCTCTCTCTCTCTCTCTCTTAGTAAATATTGTGTATATATTGTATATATATATGTGTATGCGTGTATATACAAGCTTATTTACATACATTATTGAAGCGCTGCAATAAAAAACTTTAACTTTATGAAGTATATGTGATTAATTTTGGACCAGGAAAGGGGATTAGAACTGCAATTTTGGTATATGCTTATTAAATTTCTAGCTTAATATGTCCTATCTAAAGTGAACTTTACGTTTAAATTTGGTTGTTACAAGGTATTGATTGGTCTATACTGGGTAGTAACTATTGAATTTTAGGGTTTTTGTTTCAGTTTCAAGTGAAGCTTTTACTCTAAATACAACTAATGGGGGTTTGCTGTTATGTTGAGTTTAATGTGTCAATTTTTTTACTTTTGAGGATGACCAGTAGGTTTGAAAGTGAAACCAAATCTGCCCTTTTAATTTTGGTAGGGAGTTTTGGTGAGCTTGACATACATCAAATTGGGGACCAAAATGTAGCTTTATAGGCTTGATGGTTGGATTTGCAGATCTACCTGATTCTCGGGATTCATGGGCTAGTTGTCTTATATCTCTAATTTATGTGATGTTTAGATATTTGTAGCTGGGTTCTAATTATAATAAGTATAATTGTGATCTGATGTAGATATGGATATAAAATACAAAAGTTTCTTGATGAATGGGAAGAAGACCCGAAGGTGAAATGTGTACTGGTTGGTCCCATAAGTACCTATTGGTTGTGTTCCCATAAGTACCTATTTCCTCTTCTTTATTGGTTGTCTCTACTGTTAGGGATATATACTAAAAGCCATGCTTTATGTAGTTGATTTATTATTCATTTAATAAAATCAGTTAATCCATTTTTTATGAGAATTTGTGTGGGCAATGTTTGTATTATATTATTTATTTAATGTGTGTCTCTCATTCTATATAGTAGGTGGTTTGGTGTGTAGAGTTCGGCTTACACACGAAATATCAGGCCATCAGATATTATAGAATGTAAGATTTTGGTTTACAGTCTTAGATGGGATTGGACACACCATCGGTAGGACTGCAGCATGGTGTTGTAGTAGGTTTGTCTTGACTGTGGGAAACGGTATAGTTTCAACTCACCATGCTGGTACATTTTGTGTATTAAACAGGACCGACTTGGGGTAATTATCTTTATACTGACTTATAAGATAATTAATACCTCATGGCTATTATGAGTGCTTATGCTCTAAATCCTAATTTAATTTATAGACACGTACATTTGATATTTATACTTTGATCCCTAAAAGGGTGAGATCCTTAAATGGGTCAATATCTCATTGGATTGGGTGGCAATATTAATTGTGTGGTGGATATTAATTAATGATGGAATCCATGTCTCAATTTTGGGATTGATGACATCCCCTTGAGAAAGCTTATAAGTTTTGATTATGTCAAACCCTGCAGGTGGATTTTGTATCCGACACATCAGATAAGTTAAGCAGAGGATCTCAAGGAATTTTAAGAAATTAATTAAATATGATTGTCAGTAATTATATTTAATTAATGGATATCTGTAATCTTAACATGGGGAGATAATAAGCATTTAATAACATGGAGCTCGAAATATATTTTTGAGATAAGGGTAGGAGTGCAATTATAATTCTTTAGTGGTATGAATTATAATTTATGGAAATAGGAATCTGATTCAGTTTGAATTAGGGTTTCCTAATTCCATAAGGAAGCCTATTCCTTATTGACTTCTTATGGTCCCTATCGTAGCCTATATATATGCTGCCTTGGCTCTTCTCTCAGGTTGCATGATTTCATATTCTAAGCTTCCCTTGACCTCCTAGCTTTCTTCTAGAAGGGTTTCCACCAAACCCTAGTCTCTGTGAGCATTCAAGAGACATAGGAGTGTAGATTGCTAGCGTCGGACAACGCTCACTAAAAGAGCTTCGGACTGCTCGATACTGATCGAAAGTTACTGAATGTTTTACACAACGTTCCTGACGTCGAGACGGAGCTGCTGTTAAAAATTCAAGTAAATCGGAGATCGTTTGATCCTCCTGACGAACACATCTTTGTCGGATCAATGTGATCAGGATTGAATCGTCACAGCAATCAAAGAGAGTGTTATAACTAGGAATAGAAAATAGAACGTAAAGAGGGAAGAGCAGAAAACTAAAAGGATTTCGAAAGAGCCCACACTCAGTTCGATATTCTGGCAGCAAAGGAATACGGTAGAAGATCGTGAGCTGTTATCGAGCCCGTGTTCTCGATTCGTCTACTACAGCAATCCAATTTCGCAGTTCAAGGTAACCCTAGTTCCGCCCTTGTAGGGTTATTATAGATTTCATGAAATTTTTTGCAGTACCAACTTATACCCACTGTCAACGGATTCTGGGAACGCAGTTTCCTAACAGTGGTATCAGAGCAACGTTGATTCTGCGTATGGGTTGGACGCAACCATGTTGTCCAATAAAACAGATCTTATGCGTGTTTTGATAGATGGATAGAACGTAGAGCTGTGCTAACCCTTGTTTTGCAGCGTTCTTATTCCACTATTATGGTCACTGATTTTGTGTGATTGGATCCCACGATGGTTTTATCCGTGGTTAATTTTGCTGTTTTAATATAGCATGTGAACTCCTTTATGGAGGCATAGGATTTGTGTGTATTGGATCCCACGCTTGATTGATGTGTGGTTAATTTACTGCAAAGAAATAGCATGTGAACTCCTTTATGGAGGCATAGGGTTTGTGTAATATATCTCAAGTAAATCCGTGAATACAGTTCGTGAAGATAGTTTACAAGCAGTTTCAGAAAGCAATCTAGAGGCAATTTCTGGAGGCTATTTCAGAAAACAGTTCTGGAAGGCAGTTGCGTAGTTGCGACATAGAGCTAATCGGGTTCCATGAAGATTTCTTCACAAGAGTTGCAGCTTGACCATAATAGTGGGATTCCTATTTTATTATGGTTTCCTTATTTATGTGTGATTGAATGATTATTATTGTTTCATCTTTAATGAATAGGATAACATGGATAATTGTTCCTAGACCTATTTCAGATGTCTAGCTGCATGTTTAATTTATATTAATTTAAAATGATGGACAACTACATGTGTATTTAGAAATAAAACTAATTCCATAATTTGAAAACATAAGTACTTATTTTCTAAAATCATGATAATAGAATAATTTTATTATCTACACATGTGGGTTTCACAAGTAAGGATGAATTAATCCTTGTCAAGTATTCCATTATTTTTTATTAATTAAATTAAAAGTTTTTCTAAAAAATTATAACCCTCAAATTTTTTAAAAAATTCTAAGTGGGAGAGGGAATTTATCAAGTATAAATCCCATGGTCTCCATCACTGGTTTGTAGATGATATGATTAATTTTATGTGATGGCTCTAGTGTCATCCTCCCCATCGGATGTAGTTGATCATGGAATCATCAGTACAAACTTCTTTAAAAGAATGTTTTGGGTGATTGTTGGTGTGGGTCACCTCAGAGGTGTTCCTCACAGAACTCTTGACCTAGAATTAAGTGATGGTATACACTTAGCTATAAATAATAATATCCTCTCCATCTGAGTCACTGTTATTATTTATAGGACCAAAGCAAGTCAGCAGTTTAATTTTATTAGGCAAAGTACATTGCCTGGATAGTAAAATTAAAAGGCAATTGTCTATCTGAACAAATGATGGATAGTATATGGCTTCCCATCGAGTCATACTATTCGCGGTGTATCAGGTTGCTGGCGGATTCCTTTCAAATATGGTAGAGGGAACCAATATTTTCAACTCGAATCCATAGTAAATTTTGCCCAAACGTAATTATTTATGTTATGTGATTCTCAGGCTTTCAAATGGGTACTTTTAATCCACTTGCTATTATACTTAAAGAAAACAAACTTACTGGACCAAACTATATAGACTGGAAAAGGAATTTGGATATTGTGTTAACTGCTGAAGAGTACAAGTTTGTGCTTACTCAAGAATGTCCTGAGCAACCTGGTGAGGGGGCAACCGCTGAGGAAACCCAGGCTCACAAGAAATGGGTCAAGGCTGATGAGATGGCGCGGTGTTACATTTTGGCATCCATGTTAAATGTTCTGCAACATCAGCATCAGTCAATGATCAGTGCCTATGACATGATGGAGAGCCTCCGAGAGATGTTCGGGGATCAAAGTCGTGCTGCTAGGCAGGTTGCTATGAAAGAATTGATGAACACAACCATGGCTGAGGGGACGCCTGTAAGGGATCATGTTCTTAAGATGATATCTCTTTTGAATGAACTAGAGATCCTTGGAGCTGAAATTGACGGGGAAACCCAGGTCGATATCGTACTCCAGTCACTGCCAGAGTCTTTTAAGCAATTCTGCCTCAATTACAACATGAATAAATTTAAATATACCTTGGCGGAGCTGCTTAAAGAACTTCAGGCAGCTGAGGGTCTCAACAGAAAGTCAGGGAGTGCTCTTGTATTTGAGAAAGGTTCTACTTCAAAGCCGAAAGGCAAGAAGAAAATGAAAAAGGCTCAAAAGAAGGCCGCGGGTCCTCCGCCAATCCAAAAACCACGAGGACAACCGGGAAAGCCTAAAGGCAAATGTTTTGTTTGCAAGCAGCCAGGACACTGGAAGAAGCAATGTCCAGTTTATCTCGCCAGACAGAACAATCAAGGTAAATCTCATTTACTAGTTGTTGAATCGTGTTTAGCGGTCCGATCTACCGGTACCTGGTGTGTAGATACGGGAGCCACTGATCATGTATGCAATTCTTTGCAGGGGTTCCAGGGAACCAGGCAGCTCAGTGATGGAGAGATTTATCTATATATGGGAAATGCTACGAGAGTAGCAGTAGTTGCAGTAGGAGATCTACATCTTAGTTTTGGTAGAGATAGGAATTTAATATTAAGAAATTGCTTTTATGTACCTTCTATTAGAAGGAATTTAGTTTCAGTTTCTAGTTTAGTAAAGAATGGATATTCAGTTCATTTTAATAAAGTAGTAGTTATTAAAGAAATTAAACGTTTTATTTGTTCTGGTCAATTGGTGGATGATCTTTATATTATAAATCCTATCTCTCCTATACTGCAACTTAATGAATTGAATAACACAAATAGTTTGCCATTTAAGAGAAAAGAACCTTCGAGGATGAACCAAACGCATCTTTGGCACTTACGCCTTGGTCATATTAATTTGAAAAGGATTCAAAGACTGGTTCAAAATGGGCCATTAGGCTCATTGGAAGTGGAGGCACTTCCAGTTTGTGAATCCTGCTTGGAAGGTAAAATGACCAAGAGGCCATTCTCGGCCAAGGGCTATAGAGCAAAAGAGCCGTTGGAACTGGTTCACTCTGATTTGTGTGGTCCTATGACTGTCCAAGCAAGAGGGGGATTTGAGTACTTTGTCACTTTCATCGATGATTACTCAAGGTATGGGTACATTTATTTGATGCGGCATAAGTCTGAATGCTTTGAGAAATTCAAAGACTTCAAGGCTGAAACGGAGAAGCGTCTAGGTAAATGTATCAAGACACTACGATCTGATCGTGGTGGAGAGTACCTCTTGGGAGAGTTTAGGGAATACTTATTGGAGCAAGGGATTACATCCCAATTGTCTGCACCCCGTATGCCTCAACAGAACGGTGTGGCAGAAAGAAGGAACAGGACTCTTATGGACATGGTAAGATCTATGATGAGTTATTCGGATTTACAAATTTCCTTTTGGGGACACGCGTTAGAGACAGCCGCATACATTCTAAACTTGGTACCTTCTAAGTCAGTACCTACTACTCTCACGGAATTGTGGACTGGGCAAAAGCCTAGTCTGCGGCATGTTCGGATCTGGGGTAGTCCAGCACATATGCTGAAAGAGAACGCAGAAAAGTTGGAATCAAGAACAGAAGTATGTTTCTTTGTTGGGTATCTAAGAGGAACTAAAGGTGGTCTGTTTTATAGTCCTAAGGATCAGAAGGTTATTGTTAGCACCAATGCCATATTCTTAGAAGAGGACTATGTTATGAACCACAAGCCCAGAAGCCGTATTGTTCTAGAGGAAATGAGAGGAAAGACACCGAGACATACTTCTTCGATACCAACAGTACGAGAAGAAACACCACAAGAAAGAGTTATCGATATTCCATTACCACGTCGTAGTGGGAGGATTATCGAAACTCGTGTAGATCCCGAACCAACCATTAACACGCAGGTTCCTGAACCAGTACAACGTGTAGATAATGGTGTATTAGGTTCAGAATCTTCACAATGAAATATCAGTGATGCACAGACACGGGTTGTGCCTCGTCGTAGTGGGAGGGTTATTATTCGACCTAACCGGTATATGTTCTTGGGAGAGTCTTATGACCGGGTCCCTGATGAACAAGGTACCGACCCCTATAACTACAATGAAGCACTCCAAGATAAAGATGCAGATCTTTGGCAAAAGGCTATGAAGTCTGAAATGGAGTCCATGTACTCCAATCAAGTCTGGGATCTTGTAGAACCACCCAATGAAATAAAACCCATTGGATGTAAGTGGATTTATAAGAAGAAGAGAGGAGCAGATGGTAAGGTGGAAACCTTTAAAGCAAGGCTTGTTGCGAAAGAGTTCACTCAAAAAGAAGGAATCGATTATGAGGAAACTTTTTCGCCGGTGGCAATGCTGAAGTCTATCCGGATTCTCTTATCCATTGCTGCACATTTCGATTATGAAATTTGGCAAATGGATGTCAAGACAGCATTTCTAAATGGAAATCTTGACGAGTGCATCTATATGATGCAACCAGACGGGTTCATTGCGAAGGGCCAAGAACACATGTTGTGCAAGCTTAAGAAGTCCATTTATGGACGTAAGCAGGCATCTAGGTCTTGGAATATCCGATTTGATCAAGCAATCAAGTCTTTTAGTTTTGATCAATGTGCGGATGAATCTTGTGTGTACAAGAAACATGATAGAAGAGTGGTGGTGTTCTTAGTACTATATGTGGATGATATCTTGCTAATCGGAAACGATGTGGGGGTATTATCTTCTGTAAAGGTATGGTTATCCAGTCAATTCGATATGAAGGACTTGGGAGAAGCCGGTCATATCCTAGGGATCAAGCTTATGCGAGATCGCAAGAATAGGATGTTGGGCTTGTCACAAGGCACTTATATTGACAATATTCTTGCAAGGTTTAGCATGCAAGATTCCAAGAAGGGATTCCTTCCCTTCAGACACGGAATTACTCTATCTAAGGATCAGTTCCTTATGCCTCGGCAGTAGGAAGCCTAATGTATGCTATGCTATGTACTAGACCTGACATCTGCTTTGCTGTTGGCATGGTTAGTAGATATCAGTCTAATCCAGGGCAAGAACATTGGACTGCGGTGAAAAATATTCTCAAGTACCTGAAAAGGACTCGAGACTATATGTTAGTTTACCAAGCAGACAGTCTTGTACCCATTGGGTACACAGATTCTGATTTCATGTCAGATAGGGATTCCAGAAAGTCTACCTCGGGATATGTGTTTACCCTAGGAGGTAGAGCCATTAGTTGGAGTGAGGTGTGTCACCTCATGGCTTTGAGTCTAAGTGGGAGATTGTTAGGGATATATACTAAAAGCCATGCTTTATGTAGTTGATTTATTATTCATTTAATAAAATCAGTTAATCCATTTTTTATGAGAATTTGTGTGGGCAATGTTTGTATTATATTATTTATTTAATGTGTGTCTCTCATTCTATATAGTAGGTGCTTTGGTGTGTAGAGTTCGGCTTACACACGAAAGATCAGGCCATCAGTGTTATAGAATGTAAGATTTTGGTTTACAGTCTTAGATGGGATTGGACACACCATCGGTAGGACTGCAGCATGGTGTTGTAGTAGGTTTGTCTTGACTGTGGGAAACGGTATAGTTTCAACTCACCATGCTGGTACATTTTGTGTATTAAACAGGACCGACTTGGGGTAATTATCTTTATACTGACTTATAAGATAATTAATACCTCATGGCTATTATGAGTGCTTATGCTCTAAATCCTAATTTAATTTATAGACACGTACATTTGATATTTATACTTTGATCCCTAAAAGGGTGAGATCCTTAAATGGGTCAATATCTCATTGGATTGGGTGGCAATATTAATTGTGTGGTGGATATTAATTAATGATGGAATCCATGTCTCAATTTTGGGATTGATGATATCCCCTTGAGAAAGCTTATAAGTTTTGATTATGTCAAACCCTGCAGGTGGATTTTGTATCCGACACATCAGATAAGTTAAGCAGAGCATCTCAAGGAATTTTAAGAAATTAATTAAATATGATTGTCAGTAATTATATTTAATTAATGGATATATGTAATCTTAACATGGGGAGATAATAAGCATTTAATAACATGGAGCTCGAAATATATTTTTGAGATAAGGGTAGGAGTGCAATTATAATTCTTTAGTGGTATGAATTATAATTTATGGAAATAGGAATCTGATTCAGTTTGAATTAGGGTTTCCTAATTCCATAAGGAAGCCTATTCCTTATTGACTTCTTATGGTCCCTATCGTAGCCTATATATATGTTGCCTTGGCTCTTCTCTCAGGTTGCATGATTTCATATTCTAAGCTTCCCTTGACCTCCTAGCTTTCTTCTAGAAGGGTTTCCACCAAACCCTAGTCTCTGTGAGCATTCAAGAGACATAGGAGTGTAGATTGCTAGCGTCGGACAACGCTCACTAAAAGAGCTTCGGACTGCTCGATACTGATCGAAAGTTGCTGAATGTTTTACACAACGTTCCTGACGTCGAGACGGAGCTGCTGTTAAAAATTCAAGTAAATCGGAGATCGTTTGATCCTCCTGACGAACACATCTTTGTCGGATCAATGTGATCAGGATTGAATCGTCACAGCAATCAAAGAGAGTGTTATAACTAGGAATAGAAAATAGAACGTAAAGAGGGAAGAGCAGAAAACTAAAAGGATTTCGAAAGAGCCCACACTCAGTTCGATATTCTGGCAGCAACGGAATACAGTAGAAGATCGTGAGCTGTTATCGAGCCCGTGTTCTCGATTCGTCTACTACAGCAATCCAATTTTGCAGTTCAAGGTAACCCTAGTTCCGCCCTTGTAGGGTTATTATAGATTTCATGAAATTTTTTGCAGTACCAACTTATACCCACTGTCAACGGATTCTGGGAACGCAGTTTCCTAACATCTACCACTATAGAACATACAGGGAAATGGTTTTCCCTCTTTTATTTATTTATTTATTTATTTTTCTTTTCTAAATCCATAAACCAAATGGAGTCGTAGTGTTTTGTTTGTTTTCCTTCCCTAAATCCATGAAGGAATGAACCAAACAAAGTGGTGATCTCAAATCTAAATGTGTATTTATCTATAAACTGTCAAATATAAAACAAGTTCTTTTCTTTTTGAACATTGCCATTGCTACGAGGATCCCCAAGTGATTTAGGGAAGCAAATATGGCCCTAGTCATTGTGTGTCCTATTTTGATTACTAGTTTTTGGGGTCATAATTTAGTAAAACAATTAGGATTTATGCATGGTTGTTATGTGAATATTGAATTCTCCAATTACCTTGAATATATGGTGTTATGAAAAAATTGATTACATTAAATTGGGACTATTATAAATATTCTTTTCTGGTTTTGGGCAAATGTTCCCATCCAGTTAATTCATAGCATTAGAGCAATCCCATATGCATCATTTGGGTCATATTTATTAGATATAAATAAATAAATAAATATATATATATAGAGAGAGAGAGAGGGAGGGAGGCAAAGAGGGCAAGGGGAAGGTACTTTTACAGGGATGTGCTACCATTCATAGCAATGGTTATGGTGGAGTGTGCCAACGTGGGATCAACCACTCTATTCAAAGCAGCCACAATGAAAGGGATGAGCTATGCCGTGTTTATTGTTTACTCTTATGCTCTTTCTGCTCTTGTTCTTTTACCTTTAGCTTTAATTTTCCACAGGTACGTACGCGTCCTAGTACTCCTCTATCATATAGTGTGTGTATATATATAGTCAAATTAACACATAATTAAATTAATTCCTCAATAATTACAATATGTTTTCAATGTCATGTCTAATTTTATACTATATGTTTAATCTTTGCAGAAGAACACCTCTTCCTTCACTAAACATGTCTTTCGTTGGTAGGATCTGCCTCCTGGTTTTTCTTGGATAGACTATGCCTCACCAACACTTGGTTTGACAATGAGCAATATCACACCAGCTTGCACCTTTGTACTTGCCATCACTTTCAGGTTCATCACCACCGTACTCTTCTAGCTATTGATTTTTATTTATAATTTTTTTTTTCATTCTACAAGTAATTTGTTCTCTCTTTTTTTCTTATTCTTAAAATCTATTGTACACGGTACACCCATATTTTGTATAGAAAATGCTATTCTAGAGTAGAGTTGAATAGCACTCATGACTCACTTTTGTTAGCTCTCTAGAGCTTGTTTGAGAATGAAAAAATAAAAAAAAAATAAAAAAATTATGCTCAGTCCTACTCTAATTTCTCTATTTGAATTTTATGAGGAACATTGTTGTATTGATTTGATAGAGAGTCGCTTAAGATCTTTGATTCGCTTAAGATCTCAGAGTATATTTGATTCGACTCATATGTCTACACGCAAATAAAAATAAATAAATGGATAGAGAGATAAGGTTTGTTTACCATCAAAACATCCTTGGTGGAGATAGTGAAACTCCTTTCCCTGGAAAATGGTGTAAGAGCAATGGCCCACGGCCATTCAATAATGAATATGACTTGGTGCTCTTAGTTATTTCTTTGTTAATGTGGAGCCCACTTGACCACACTAAACTGATAAATGGTACTAGAGAGCATTTTAATTAGGGGTGGCAATCGGGTCGTGTCGTGTCATAATCGTGTCGGGTCATTATCGTATCGGGTCATTGTCGTGTCGGGTTATAATCGTGTCATTCTTAACGTGTCATAATTGTGTCGGGTTATAATTGTGCCGGGTCATATACGGGTCACCCGTTTAACCTGTCTACCCCGTGTAGGGTGTCATCGGTTCGGTTGAGTTCGGATCGGATCGAATCGAATTTTTATTTTCGCTTTTTTTTTTCATGTTTTGAAACCCGACCGAAGTGGGCAGTTCGATCTATTTTGCCAATTTTGGCGATCAGATCAATTTTTTAGTTGTAAGTAATTTAAGAAACCCAATCAGTTAGCTCGGTTCAGCTATTCGAAATAAGCTTACAGCCCTACTAAGAACAGAAACAAGTCTTCCATCAAATGTATCAATTATTAATACATGCATCTTAAATACCAAAATACTACAAATATAGCAATATCTAACTACTATAAACTTAACACCCAAGCACATCCACACAAACTGAATAAGAAGAAATATTATTTTTACTAACAGTATAAAAAAATTTATTCACTTGCCATCCATCAAGAATCAAGATTAACAGTTGTATTTATCTAATTGACTAATTTGTCTCTGTCACGCCCCGACGTAGCATAATTCAGGAAAGCATTTAATTTCCTTTATGGACTCGTAGGTCGTGACAAGTGAGTATGACCAATTGTCCCTGCAACAAATAACTTAACAACATTTCTAAAGCAAAGGATACTAACAGAACATAAGCTCCGAAATAAAAAAACTTACTAAACTATTACAGCAGTCATAGTCTTAGGCACAAAACGCCTTATTCAAAAGTCTAAACTAGTTTATTACAAAACCCAAATTAAAAGACTTAGGAAATATAAAGCAGCCTCCTGGAAAGTCTCCTGACTCTAAGTAGCATAGTCAAAATACCCTGGCTTCTCCTGACCCTGAAAATCTGGACATACAGTCCAGGACGCATCAACGCCGTCAGCTTATGAAAGCTGGTGAGCAAAATAAACAAGTGCTCGCAATGTATATATAAGCATATAAACAACGGTGCAATTTAACTTTTAAAAGCAATAACTTCAAGGTTCCAATTCCAACATAAGCTACGGGGGAATAAAGAAAGCAATAAATATGTGACCATGCGTGAATAATGTAACACCTCATCTTTCTGACTCTTTTCTCTCAACAAAACTCAACACAACCAAACCATTATCTTAGATACCAGGAATACTATCCGATCGATATCCAAAAGAGCACACCAAACCATCGCTTCAGATACCAGGAATAATATCCGATCAATATCCGAAACAAGCGCCTTAGATACCAGGAATAATATCCGATCGATATCTAAGCCGTACACAACACTACCACCATCGCTTCGGATATCAGGAATACTATCCGATCAATATCCGAAACGCGCGCCTTAGATACCAGGAATACTATCCGATCGATATCTAAGTCGTACACAACACTGTCGCCTCCAATACCAGGAATAATATCCGATCGATATTGAGGTCGCACAACTAGAACGCCACTCTTTACTCTTTTCACACAACCTCAACCCTAATATGTATGTCAATGTTTCATAAATAACACCATTAATAAATCACATGAATGTCATCAAACTTTAAACATAAAGGAATTCACAGAATTAAAGAAATAATACGCGTACGGGGATTGAAAAATTCGTAATTCATTGCCTTAATCATTTTAAACATAACTAATAGCATTCAAAAAAAACTGCTACTGAAATCCTCGTTTTCTGTCCAAACGGTGCAGAATCTGAGAAAATTGCATTAGACGAAAAGTGTGCAGAATCGAGTTTTACTTGGGACAACGCGGGCAGAACCTTAAATTTCATTCGTTTTCCTAACAAAAGTCTGAAAACAAAATTCTGCTACTGTTAAAATTAAAAGAGAAAATATTAGATTGAATTTCTAATATACTTTGAAGTAATGCCATTAAAAATGAGTTATAATTTGTATACATGAATTACATATCAACAGAAAGCTCTTTGAGTCTAGTTTCCAACGCTTCAAACCGTGCGCGTTTTCGAGTTTCCTAGAGGAAGATATGGTCGTTTTAGTAAAAGCCGTCAATGCTGAAAAATGTCAATCGATTGACAAAAGTGTCAATCGATTGAATGACATGTCAATCGATTGGAACACATGTCAATCGATTGAATAACATGTCAATCGATTGGATATGTTTCCAATCGATTGGTATCAGCAGTTTCTCCCCTGTTACGAATTTGAAGCCTGTTTTTGACCCATTTCTCAATTCTGTTCCAACCAAGACATGTAATATATGGATTTCTTCGTTTTTCCGCGTAGATTAAGAATACGCGATCGGTTTTAACTAATTTCAATCGTAGCTCTCGGATTTCACGTAAAACCGAGAGGTGACAAAACTTTGAATCAATGGTACGTCGCGATACGGATGAATTAAGCCGTAGTATTCGAAACACAGCTTATTGGGACTAAGATCTTTCATTCCCAATTCACAGAATTGATTTTGGTTAACTTTTGTAAAACTCCAATTTTTAAGCTTTAATGGTGTATCTATATATATACACGTATACACACATATATACACTGAAATATACATATATAAACTTTGGGAGTGAGTTTATAATACTCACAGAGACGATTATACAGAAATTTAAAGGCCGAGAACTTCCGCCGTAATAATCCGTCGTTGAGAATTTCCTCCTCCGTTCTTGATTTTGGTATCCCAATATGTGTATATATATATATGTGTATACTGTATGTGTGTTATGTGTGTTATCTGTGTGTGTGTGTTATCTGCCGAGAGAGAGAGAAAGAGCTGCAGAGAGATAAATGAGAGATAGAGAAGTGGTCCAAAAGGGGGGAATTAGTGGGTGTATATATCATATGCAAAGTGCTTAGCACTATGCATATAAAACACACATGACACTTCACACACACTCACAAAGCACTTCCAGCACCAATTTACGCACACACTGCACTAATGTGTACACAAGATACCCTTGTGTGTGTTGAGCTCACGCAATGATACACACACACAGGTAAAATTATACTGCCCATTCCCAAAACTGGTATTTTACGGTTGAAATAAAAATACAGAAAATTATATTAATGTAGGAATTCAATTCCCGGTTATACAAAAATATAAATATCGATTTTGAAACCATAGAAAATGTTTTAAAAATTACGGTTTGACCCCAGATAATTATTACAAAGAGAAATTAAATTAAAATACTCATGGAAATAAAATGCAATATTTATTTATTAATGATAATAAAATACAGGGCGTTACACCCTACCCACCTTAACAGAGATTTCGCCCCGAAATCTGAGCTAACTAATCCTGAAACAACTCGGGGTATCTAGTCCTCATGTCTGACTCTAACTCCCACGACGCCTCTCCTTCGTCATGATGCCTCCACTGAACTTTAACCAAAGGAACGTCTCTTCTTCTCAGCCTCTTGATACTCTGGTCAAGAATTCTCACAGGTCTATCCTTGTAGACAACATTCTGACTTGTCTCAATATCATCAAAATTAACCACATGTGAAGGATCCCGTATGTATTTCCTTAACATACTGACATGGAACACATTATGAACACCAGACATCTTTGGTGGCAACGCGAGCCGATAAGCCACTTTCCCAACACGCTCCAAAATCTCGAACGGTCCGATGAAACGAGGTGCCAACTTCCCTCTCTTCGGACCAAAACGTACTATTCCACGAACAGGTGAAACCTTAAGGAGTACGTGATCTCCAACACTGAACTCCAAGTCCTTTCGACGTCGATCCGCATAACTCTTGTGTCTACTCTGTGCAGTTTTCATCCTTTCCTTGACCAGTGAAATTTTCTCATTGGTCTCTCTCACCAAATCTGGTCCTAAAAGTTCTGTATCTCCCACTTCAGTCCAACACAATGGAGATCGACATGGCCGTCCGTACAAAGCTTCGAACGGCGCCATTCCAATACTCGAGTGATAACTGTTGTTATGCGCAAATTCAACCAAGGGTAAGTGCGTCTCCCAAGATTCTTCAAAGTCAATTGCACAAGCTCTGAGCATATCTTCCATAATCTGATTAACACGCTCGGTCTGCCCATCGGTCTGAGGATGGAATGCAGTACTCATCTTGAGCGAAGTTCCCATAGCCTTCTGCAGACTTTCCCAAAATCCCGAGGTAAAACGTGCATCGCGGTCTGATACAATTGACACAGGCGCACCGTGCAGTCGCACCACTTGCTGTAGGTACATTCGACTCATCCTTTCTACTGGGTAAGTCATATTGTACGCGATAAAGTGTGCAGACTTCGTCAAACGATCCACGATTACCCAAATCGCGTCATGATTCTGTTGTGACCGGGGTAATCCAACCACGAAATCCATAGTTATGTGCTCCCATTTCCATCCTGGGACAGGTAAGGGTTGTAACAATCCCGAGGGTCTCTGATGTTCGGCCTTCACTTGTTGACAAGTCAAACATTTAGACACAAATTCGGCTACTTCTCGTTTCATCCCTTCCCACCAGAAGTTTCTCTTCAGGTCTTTATACATCTTTGTTCCTCCTGGGTGTACTGTCAGTCTTGATTTATGTGCTTCTTCGAGAATTTCTTTTCTCAAACCTCCTGAATCTGGCACACACAATCTGTCTCGACATCGGTATCCTCCATCGGCCCCAACCTTCCATTCTGTCGGGTCCTTCTCTAACATCTTGGCGAACCATGCTTGAAACTTCTCATCTTCCTTCTGGGCTTCGATGATTCGACTCACAAGTGTTGGTTGTACTACCAAGCATCCAAAGTGTTGCCCGATACTTTCCTCAGAAATCTGCACATCAAATTCTGTTATTGTCTCCAAGGCTTTCCATTCCCTCAACATCAATGAAGCAATCATTCCTTGAGGTTTCCGGCTTAGGGCGTCAGCGACTACGTTTGCCTTACCGGGGTGGTACTCTAATGTGAAGTCGTAGTCCTTGATCAGTTCCATCCACCGACGTTGCCTCATGTTCAACTCCTTCTGAGTAAACAAATACTTAAGGCTTTTGTGGTCTGAGAACAAATCAAATTTCTCCCCATAGAGGTAGTGTCTCCAGATCTTAAGCGCGAACACTACTGCTGCCAGCTCTAAATCATGAGTTGGGTAGTTCAATTCATTCGGCTTCAACTGTCTTGAACCATAGGCGATAACCTTTCCGTCTTGCATAAGGACACATCCCAATCCTTGATACGAGGCGTCACTAAAAATAGTGAACTTCTCACCATCCCTTGGTATCGCAAGCACTGGCGCTGTTGTCAATTTCTCTTTCAATTTCAGAAAAGCGCGTTCATGCTTATCAGTCCATTCAAACTTCAAATCTTTCTTAGTCAAACCAGTTAACGGGGCTGCTATCTTTGAGAAACCTTCCACAAATCTCCGATAGTAACCCGCTAGTCCCAGAAAACTTCTGACTTCTGTAGCATTGGTCGGCCGAGTCCAATTCGCCACTGCATCGGTCTTTGATGAGTCAACCGCGATTCCTTGTTGAGAGATCACATGCCCGAGAAACTTAACTTCCTGAAGCCAGAATTCACACTTGCTGAATTTAGCATACAGGCGGTGATCCTTGAGAGTCTGCAACACGATCTTCAGATGTTGTTCATGCTCTTCCTCTGTCTTGGAATAGATCAAAATATCATCAATAAAGACAATAACGAACTGATCTAAGTATGGCTTGAATACTCTGTTCATCAAGTCCATAAACACAGCTGGAGCATTTGTCATCCCAAACGGCATTACTAAGAACTCATAGTGTCCGTATCTCGTCCTGAAAGCAGTCTTAGGTATGTCTTCCTTCCGCACCCTCAACTGGTGATACCCTGACCGTAGATCAATCTTAGAAAAGGTCGTGGCTCCTTGCAACTGATCAAACAGATCGTCTATCCGAGGTAAAGGATACTTATTCTTGATAGTAACCTTATTCAGTTCTCGGTAGTCAATACACAGCCGCATTGACCCATCCTTCTTCTTCACAAACAACACTGGTGCTCCCCAGGGTGAAGTACTTGGACGAACAAAACCCAACTTCTCAAGTTCTTGAACTTGTTCCTTCAGCTCCAACAACTCTGTAGGGGCCATCCTGTAGGGAACCTTGGTTATAGGTCGAGTACCTGGCACTAATTCCACACAGAATTCTATGTCCCTTTCCGGCGGTAATCCTGAAATATCTCGGAATACTTCCTCGAACTCTTTGATTACCGGTATAGATGATACTGTCACCTCTGTACTGATAACCTCAATGTTTGCTAGGCATCTAGTGAGGAACATATCACCCGAAGGGTTACATTGGAAATCGAAGAGTTGATTCCCCTTGTCCGCAAATGTGATCTTTTTCTTTGCACAATCCAACTTCGCATGATTCTTCTCGAGCCAATCCATTCCCAGGATTATATCGAACTCCTTCATCGACAGAACCACCAATCTCGCCAAAAGTTCGCGGTCTCCAAACCGAAGAGGACAATCCTTACACACATGTAATAACTTGACTGTGGTCCCTAAGGGTGAGACAGCACTCAAAGCTTCCTCTAAACGATGCAGTATGATACCCAACTTCTGAACGATCTTAACAGATATAAAAGAATGTGTAGCACCCGTGTCGAATAAAACTTTAACATGAGAGTTAAACAAAGTTAGAGTACCTTCCACTGCTCGTTGCTCGGGCGGTCCCTCCTCATTGGTACCTTCTTCATACCCTGTCTCCTCATAGCCAGCAGCCTCGGGAATGACAGCATTCAGACGGGCTTGTCCTTGTTGACCATAGTTACCTTTCCTAGGAGCCTTGCATTCTGGACTTATGTGACCTGGCATGCCACAATTATAGCACACAACTCCTGAACGATCCGTACGCCTAGGTGCTCTGCAATCTTTAGCTCGATGACCGGGAACTCCACAATTGAAGCAGTTGTTGTTTTTGGCCCCTTCTATTGCTAGAGGCTGATACTGCTGAACTGCTTGTGTCTGTTGAGGTTTCTTCCCTCCATCCCAGGTCCTTTTATGTCCTTGAGGGTACCCTGGTTTCTGTCCGGGATAACCCTTCTGCGGAGGTCGATTTCCAAGCGGCTTCGAATTCTGACACCCATCATTCTCTAACCCCGTAGCCAATCTCACCAGAGCTTCAAATGACTGGCCCAGATGCCCCATAGTCAAATGTCTGAGAGACAGGTTGAGACCTCGGTGATACTTCTTGATTTTCCTCTGGGGTGTGTCCACCATATGTGGAGCAAAGCGAGACAGACGCTCAAATCGAGTAGTGTACTCTCGGACAGTCAGATTCCCTTGAGTCAACTCCATAAACTCTTTCTCCCTCTTGTCCTTCTCTTCTTCGGGGAAATACTTCTCGAGAAACCTTTCCTTGAACACCACCCACGGCATTCTCCTTGCAGCTTCTTCCCCTATGGTCGCCTTTTCTGCATCCCACCAATCAGCCGCTGCATAAGACAACTGAAAGATAGCCAGACGCTTCTTTTCCAGATCAGTGCACTCTATGGTCTCAAAGATACGCTCCATCTGACGTAGCCACTGTTCCGCTTGCCAGGGTTCATCAGTTCCAGCAAAATACTCAGGTCGTAGAGCGCGAAACTCCTTGAGAAGCTTGTCTCCAGTCTGGTGGGCTTGCCTCCCATTCCCATTGTAATCCCCATTCTGATTATTGTTTCTTGCGTTCTGATCACTAACCCTCTCCAACCTCCTTACAAAAGCTTCGAACATCCCGGTTGGATCTATTACTGGCGGTGCATCTTCAATAGCGGGACGATTCCTGAGATTTCTTCTAGCCATCTGATCGAGAGAACGGTACCTATCCATCAATCAACAGAATTCGGTCAACCTCTCGAGAAGAAAGAAAATTCTAAACGATAGAAAACGACTAGACACGGAATAAAGTCGAACTATCTTATCTCAATTCTATCTTAACGGGAGATCCTATGTGTTTTGGACAATTGGTCGAGCCATAACCTGGCTCTGATACCAAAAAGCCTGTCACGCCCCGACGTAGCATAATTCAGGAAAGCATTTAATTTCCTTTATGGACTCGTAGGTCGTGACAAGTGAGTATGACCAATTGTCCCTGCAACAAATAACTTAACAACATTTCTAAAGCAAAGGATACTAACAGAACATAAGCTCCGAAATAAAAAAACTTACTAAACTATTACAGCAGTCATAGTCTTAGGCACAAAACGCCTTATTCAAAAGTCTAAACTAGTTTATTACAAAACCCAAATTAAAAGACTTAGGAAATATAAAGCAGCCTCCTGGAAAGTCTCCTGACTCTAAGTAGCATAGTCAAAATACCCTGGCTTCTCCTGACCCTGAAAATCTGGACATACAGTCCAGGACGCATCAACGCCGTCAGCTTATGAAAGCTGGTGAGCAAAATAAACAAGTGCTCGCAATGTATATATAAGCATATAAACAACGGTGCAATTTAACTTTTAAAAGCAATAACTTCAAGGTTCCAATTCCAACATAAGCTACGGGGGAATAAAGAAAGCAATAAATATGTGACCATGCGTGAATAATGTAACACCTCATCTTTCTGACTCTTTTCTCTCAACAAAACTCAACACAACCAAACCATTATCTTAGATACCAGGAATACTATCCGATCGATATCCAAAAGAGCACACCAAACCATCGCTTCAGATACCAGGAATAATATCCGATCAATATCCAAAACAAGCGCCTTAGATACCAGGAATAATATCCGATCGATATCTAAGCCGTACACAACACTACCACCATCGCTTCGGATATCAGGAATACTATCCGATCAATATCCGAAACGCGCGCCTTAGATACCAGGAATACTATCCGATCGATATCTAAGTCGTACACAACACTGTCGCCTCCAATACCAGGAATAATATCCGATCGATATTGAGGTCGCACAACTAGAACGCCACTCTTTACTCTTTTCACACAACCTCAACCCTAATATGTATGTCAATGTTTCATAAATAACACCATTAATAAATCACATGAATGTCATCAAACTTTAAACATAAAGGAATTCACAGAATTAAAGAAATAATACGCGTACGGGGATTGAAAAATTCGTAATTCATTGCCTTAATCATTTTAAACATAACTAATAGCATTCAAAAAAAACTGCTACTGAAATCCTCGTTTTCTGTCCAAACGGTGCAGAATCTGAGAAAATTGCATTAGACGAAAAGTGTGCAGAATCGAGTTTTACTTGGGACTACGCGGGCAGAACCTTAAATTTCATTCGTTTTCCTAACAAAAGTCTGAAAACAAAATTCTGCTACTGTTAAAATTAAAAGAGAAAATATTAGATTGAATTTCTAATATACTTTGAAGTAATGCCATTAAAAATGAGTTATAATTTGTATACATGAATTACATATCAACAGAAAGCTCTTTGAGTCTAGTTTCCAACGCTTCAAACCGTGCGCGTTTTCGAGTTTCCTAGAGGAAGATATGGTCGTTTTAGTAAAAGCCGTCAATGCTGAAAAATGTCAATCGATTGACAAAAGTGTCAATCGATTGAATGACATGTCAATCGATTGGAACACATGTCAATCGATTGAATAACATGTCAATCGATTGGATATGTTTCCAATCGATTGGTATCAGCAGTTTCTCCCCTGTTACGAATTTGAAGCCTGTTTTTGACCCATTTCTCAATTCTGTTCCAACCAAGACATGTAATATATGGATTTCTTCGTTTTTCCGCGTAGATTAAGAATACGCGATCGGTTTTAACTAATTTCAATCGTAGCTCTCGGATTTCACGTAAAACCGAGAGGTGACAAAACTTTGAATCAATGGTACGTCGCGATACGGATGAATTAAGCCGTAGTATTCGAAACACAGCTTATTGGGACTAAGATCTTTCATTCCCAATTCACAGAATTGATTTTGGTTAACTTTTGTAAAACTCCAATTTTTAAGCTTTAATGGTGTATCTATATATATACACGTATACACACATATATACACTGAAATATACATATATAAACTTTGGGAGTGAGTTTATAATACTCACAGAGACGATTATACAGAAATTTAAAGGCCGAGAACTTCCGCCGTAATAATCCGTCGTTGAGAATTTCCTCCTCCGTTCTTGATTTTGGTATCCCAATATGTGTATATATATATATATGTGTATACTGTATGTGTGTTATGTGTGTTATCTGTGTGTGTGTGTTATCTGCCGAGAGAGAGAGAAAGAGCTGCAGAGAGATAAATGAGAGATAGAGAGGTGGTCCAAAAGGGGGGAATTAGTGGGTGTATATATCATATGCAAAGTGCTTAGCACTATGCATATAAAACACACATGACACTTCACACACACTCACAAAGCACTTCCAGCACCAATTTACGCACACACTGCACTAATGTGTACACAAGATACCCTTGTGTGTGTTGAGCTCACGCAATGATACACACACACAGGTAAAATTATACTGCCCATTCCCAAAACTGGTATTTTACGGTTGAAATAAAAATACAGAAAATTATATTAATGTAGGAATTCAATTCCCGGTTATACAAAAATATAAATATCGATTTTGAAACCATAGAAAATGTTTTAAAAATTACGGTTTGACCCCAGATAATTATTACAAAGAGAAATTAAATTAAAATACTCATGGAAATAAAATGCAATATTTATTTATTAATGATAATAAAATACAGGGCGTTACAGTCTCCCTCCCAATCCAGCAATCCTAGCGGGCTTCCTCCCTTTTTTTCTTTCTTTTTTATTTTTTAATTATTTTTTATTTTTATTTTTTATGCAATGCTTGATGCATGAATGCTTCCAGGCTCCAGCTTCCTTCGTCCCTTATTAGTTATTAATTATTATTTTTTTATTACATTAGATTATACATAAATTTACTTGTTTGGTAAGTTGGTAACTACTCTCGTTTTTTTTTTGAGCAAAAAAAAACAATTTTAGTTTATATATTTTAAATATTTTTTTTTCTCCAAAAAAAATTAATAATAATTTTTTAATAAAAATATTTTTTTTAAAATTTTTTTATATTACTTTTATTTTAGACTTCCACATTATTACTAATTATTTTTAAAACTAAAAAAAAAAATGCCCCAACTGCACTTAAATACTTAATCGGGTCCCTGCTTCAACCCGTTTATTAATCGTGTCAAACAGGTCGACTCGTTTATGACCCGTGCCCTTATACGGGTCACACAAACCCGTTTATTTTCGTGTCGGGTTGCCGTGTCGTGTCGAAAATTGCCACCCCTAATTTTAATTTGCTCATCCATTGCTGTATGGGTTATAATAACTGCTGTATGGGTTGGTTTGCATAGGGGAATTCTCCGCTGGCTCTGTTTGTTAGTTTTTGCTCTGTAATCCTTCAATTAATAAATTGATCTCTTTGTCGTTTAAAAAATATATATTTTGCTCATCCATTGCCATAATATTGAATATGTCTCATTCAGGGTCCTATTTAGTAATTGTGTTAATAAAATAGAGGTAAAATAGAGATTAAATGAGACACATGTTAAGATGGTGGCTAAGGTGAACAAATGGTAAGCATAATTGGGTGAGCAAAAATGCTCTCAAAATTTCAAATAACTCTATTATTTTTTTTTTGGTCCCATCCTTGTTTGCCATGATTTATTTTTTATAAACTAAATCAAAAGTTGGTACATCTGCTAATCTACGGGAAAACTAAAGTTTATAGATTATTATATGTAGAACTATAGGTGTCCATCTCAAACATTGGTGGATGACTAGATATAAAAAAGGGAGTTGTTGAATATGCTCACCAAATTCTCTCCACACTCTTATGTACATCATGAGATTTTGCACGCACTTCTCTTTGCTGCATAATGTGAGTGTAGAATTAGCGTTAATATATAAATGTAAGAGGATCTCTTTGGGAAGTAAGAAGCCCCTTTAACATCTATTTATCTGCAAATGACTCTCGATTGAAAATTTTGATGGGTGTATTTACCAGCACTCGTGGGGTCTGTCAAAAATTGATGTACAGGTTGTGGATAATATTTACTTCGATACTCCTATGCAAACAAAGGTTGTACCTAATAATTCACAAATTGTCAAAAATTGATGAAGAGGTTGTGGAAAATAGATCCATGTATTGTATTGGAATAGAAAATTGATTTTAGAAACTCTTTGATAGTAAGCCACGAATCTTTCTCTATGATCAAATAATAGTTTAAAATAAAAAAAAAAATTAAAAATTAAAAATTTAAGAACTAAAATAGACTGTATTCAGTGATTATTTTCAGTAAAAAATTTCACTTAATGTTTTCAGTGAATTTTTGACTGCTTTTTCAATTAAGTGATACATTAATAAACGCACTGAAAAAAATTAAGTACTGAAAATTTTCATTTTTACCACTTAATTGGGTTATTAAACACACCCTAAGTTCTTCAACTGGACCACTTTATCTTTTTTCTTTTTTTTTTCTATGTGAAGTACTGCTATTAGCTCCTTGATTCATATATTTTGTTATCCGCCTTCTTTCTTGCCATTGAAAGATTGTGTTTACTTTTATTTATGCAGGATATATGATATGAGAGATCGGAATTTCAGAATCATGTGAACCTTCGTTTTAATTTGCTACATAAAAGGGATGGAGGGCAGGAGTGTAAAGTACATACTTGTTATTTAAATGTTGATGTTTTATTTAATAGGATTCATAGAGAATTATATTGTTAAAGTATATGTTTGTACAGTCAGTCTCTAAGGAGGGCGCCCTCTCTTTATTAAAGAGAGGGCTTCTGTTTTGGCCGTCGGATCGTATTTAAAAATTGTGAAATGACACACTACCCTTAATGAAAACACGATCTAACGGCCAAAACAGGGCCCTCTCTTTGATAAAGATAGGGCGCCCTCTTTAGAGAATTTTCGTATGTTTGTAATTTACAAATAGTGATGTTTTATTTTTAGGATTCATAGAGAATATTCTCAATAGTATTGTAGGTTATCTATGACTGGACTTCTTATGATTTCTATATATGGATCATTTTTGTTGTATTGGGTGCAGATTGAGCTTATTATTTTTGTATTTGGTATGGATTATTATGCTTGTTAATTAGGTGCAAATAAAAATTGGGAAGCATGTAAATACCTTTTTTTTTTAATTTATACATATTTCTAACGGATATATCCGTTAGCAAATCCGTTAGTAATTTTTTTTGTTTTTTTTTTCTGAAAATTACCAACGGATATATCCGTTAGAAATTGTTGACAAAACCATAAGTTGAATTTACCGTTAGTAACTAGATTTCTAACGGATATATCCGTTAGTAAATCTGTTAGTAATATTACTAACGCTAAAATACTAACGGATATATCCGTTCGAAATCTTTTTCTAACGGATATATCCGTTAGTAATGAGGCCATATGGTGTAGTGCTTGTCATACTTATTTCCCGCATGGACACCCTCAAATACCTATTCAAAAAACCCACCTTGACTAGTAGAATTTCCCGGTGGATGCTAATGTTAGCAGCATTTGACCTCAAGTATGTCACCGCCAAGTCTATCAAAGGAAGAGCTGTCGCAGAACATTTAGCAGACTTTGCTATAGAGGGAGAGGAAGAAGGAGAATTCCAGTTCCCCGATGAAGAGATAATGGAGGTGAATGAAGACATGTGGAAGATGAATTTCAATGGGGCTACCAACCAAAAGGGCTATGGGGTAGGAATCATCCTGGTTATACGCCTAACGGAGCCCATACCCCCTTAGCAATCAAACTTAGGTACACCTCTACCAACAATACCGCCGAGTATGAAGGTTGCATTTTAGGGTTAGAGGCAGCCTTGAATCTAGGAGTTAAGAAGATATATGTTTTTGGAGATTCAAACCTAATCATATCCCAAGTCCGAGGAGAGTGGGAGGTAAAATACGAGAAATTGATGCCATACCATGAGTACCTGGAAAGTTTAAGAACCCGATTTAAACAGATCGCTTTCTATTACCTACCCCTTGAGGAGAACTAGCTGGCCAATTCTTTAGCAACCCTAGCCTCGATGATCGAGATCACCATAGGTGTCAAGATAGCCCCGCTCACAATAGAACAAAGGGACATACCTTGTTTTGAAATGATTGTAGCCATAGAGGATCCAAAGAATGAATTGCCATGGTACCTAGATGTGTGGAATTTTATCTAGGAGGGAGAATACACTGAAGGTTCATCCGAGAAAGAAAAAAGGGTGATTAGGTGATTTGCAGCATAGTTCATTATCTGTGCGGATAGATTATGGAAGCAATCATATATCGGATATAATTTAGAATGCTTGTACGGGAAGGAAGCCCAAAGAATGATGAAAGAGATACATGAAGGAGTCTGTGGCCCTCACATGAGTGGACACATGCTGGCGAAGAAGATAATCAGACAAGGATATTATTGGACCACCCTTGAGAAGGATTGTTGTGAGTATGTAAGGAAATGTCATAAGTGTCAGATTCATGCTAATCTAATGCACACGCCACTGTCTCAGCTCTATAGTATGACCACCCCTTGCCCATTCTCTGTATGGGGTATTGATATTATTGAAAAAGTTGTCCCGAGAGCATCTAACGGACACCGATACATAATTGGGACAATTAACTATTTCACTAAGTGGGTGGAAGCAACGTCATATGCAACCTTGAAAGCCAAAGATGTAGTGAGCTTTATTCAGAAAATATAATCTGCAGATTGGGGTTCCAAGCGAGTTCATTTTTGATCAAGGTAGTCATGTTCAAGGAGAAGTTATTCCTTTGTTAAAAAAGTACAAAATCACACATCATCTGTCATTACCATATAGGCCACAGACGAATGGAGCGGTAGAGGCGGCCAATAAGAATATCAAGGAAATCTTAGGGAAAACCATAGAAACTTATTAGGATTGGCATGATAAATTACCATTTGCGCTATAGGGATACCGGACGTCTATAAGAACTTCTAGTGGAGCTGCACCATATTCATCGGTCTATGGAATGAAGGTTGTCATACCAGTCAAGGTGGAGATACCATCTTAAAGTATATTAGCAGAATGTGAAGTGTCGGAAATCAATTGGCTACATGAAAGGTATGAAAAGTTAGCACTCATGGACGAGAAATGACTATCAGCCCTGAATCATGTCTGAGGGTACCAGAGAAGGATTTCTCGTGCTTTTAATAAGAAAGTTTGCCCAAGGTAGCTTGTTGAGGGTGATCTTGTTCTTAAAGAGTTGAAAGAGCTGGTTTATGATCCTAGAGGAAGTTTAAGCCAAATTAGGTTGGTCCTTATATCATCAAAATGCTCATGTCTGGAGGAGCTGCTTATCTTATGGATTTAGATGGAGTTGAGTTCAAGCAGCTGGTCAACATTGATCGCCTCAAAAAATATTTTGCTTAGAAAGCCTTCGTTTTGAAACCAACCCTTCAAGACCTCCAGAGTTGTTGAGCTACGTTTTGACCTGATTCCCGCTCGGGGATACGTAGGTAGCCTCTACGGTTCAGTCACAAAGACCCCATTCCACATATTGTTCTTCTTTCAAGCCTCAGTCGAACTACTAAAGGACTTGATGCCCATTTGGAGATAAGTAGGCGGGCCTCCCATGGCCTTCGGTCCCGTAAGAAACCCAATCAGTCTATGTTTTACCCTCTAAACTAGGGCAAACTGGCATTTGCCCAAGAATTACTTCATCACCATCTAACCCGGGGCAAACTTTGTTTGCCTAGCATTCAAAAGCCCTCTATCAATCCAGGAGCAAACTGCTGTTTGTCAAAAGAAACCCTCAACATACCTTTGGGTCTACCAGGTCTCCAAATAAGAATCAATTTTGAACATCCTGATAACTCATGAAGCTAAGAGATGAAATTTCCATGCATAAATCTGAAATTGAGTAATAAAGGCTGAAAAGGAACATAAAAAGGAGAATTTTCATTATCATTAAGTCATTTATAAAAGAAAATACAATGAAAAAGTGTTGAGGGTGGTAATATTTCTACCAAATCTTCCTAAATCATCAAGTAGTCATAAAAGCATGGGAAAAGAAAGCAGAATTGGTCACAACATTTGTAAATATGTGTGTGTATCTCCCTACTCAGTCCGCGTCTCATAATCACTCCCTGAATCTCCAAAATGTACTCCTTAGATAGGTCAATAGGAGCTGGAATCCTCGAAAAAGGCGCAGCAATCTGCATATCCCAAGCAATAGTACAAGCGGTGATAGAAGAGGAGCAAAGAATAGAATCTCTCATAACCCCAAGGATAGCCTCAGAAGTCTCCTGACGGTGGCCATACTATCTAGCAACCCGATCCAAAATAAAAACAAGTGATGGCACGAAAGTCGAGAAGCTAGACCCCGCTCTTCTTGGGGAATCGAACAGTAACTGAGCAATACTCCTAGAAAACACAAATCCAGCAAATGTCCTCAGTAGAAAAGGCCCTAAACCATGCAAGCTAACCATCGGATGTGCTAAAAAGTCTCTAAACGTATCTCTAGTCAAAAGGGAGAACCTTGGGAGGACCATGAGGGACAACTAGAAGCCTTAGACGCTCTAGGAACCAAAATTGCAAGATCAGTAGAGCTCCGTAAAAGAGACTAGTCCTATTAGTATGAGCCTGATCCAAGCCTATCATGGTCTCAGTAAGAACAGGCAACATGGGGTTCTTCTGTGCACGAAGTCTGAGGACAACCGGTATGATAGTGTCAAAAGTAAAGGAAAAGAGGAAATGAGAAATCATGGCTAAGCTCAAGGCACTCCATCTAGATGCATGGTGATCAAAGTGCCTACCCATGGCTAAGCAGTATCGGGTAAGAAAGCGTAGAAAGTCGATCTCATGATATAAAATCAAGGATCTCACGGAAGGACGGGTACAACTAAGGAGTAATGAAAGGTCTTGAACATACCCAACTTGAACAAAAGGGATAATCAAATCAGAGTACGGGTTAAAGCCAAGAATGGAACTGAACTCTTCAAATAAAGGAGAAACCTCCTGGTTGCCGAATTTGAAACATGGAACTCAGGATTCCAACATTGAATAGCTACATGAAGGACGTCCTCCTTGAATAGCACATGCCGGAGAGGAATTAGAGGATTATGGCCAAAGTAGCAAAAATGGAGAAGATCCATACCAGTAATATCATCCATCCAAAGGAAAAGGAGATGGATGTCAAGAGGAGCCATTTGAAGGGGGATAGAAGGAGAAGAATGGTGTTGTTGCGAAGTTTTTGAAAGAAATGGGATAAAAATAGGGAGACTGCCCCTATCTAGGCCACCGAGCGACACTCAGAGAGCCCAGCGGCAATCCGCAAGTGCCGCTATGGCAACCAGCAATTGCCACGCGATAGTCACCGACGGCACTCGACCGGCACTCGTCGAGTGCCGTTTGGATATCACCAAAAGCTACAAGGAGCCTTTTTTTCACCAAAATCTATTTAGAATGATTCTGATCCAAACCTGCAAAGAAAATACGAGAAAATACAGATAAATTGCATGTGCATAATTCGCATCATGTGCATCAATCACATAAATAAAAGCATAACCAAGTCATGGTCACATTCATAAATAAAAGCTAGCATGTAGATGCAAAAGAAGATGTAGATCCGCAATAATAAAGCATGCATGAGTCTATCCTATCGAATATAATCCTGGCTACCCAAAGCTGTCATCAAAAATAAAATAGATACAGTCATCCAAATGTTTAAAGTCCTCCCCAATGCTCATGAAAAGAAAATAAAAGATGTAGAGTCAACCCTGGCCCTAGTCCTGACGAGTAGCACGCCTGAGAGGCTCCTGTTCCGATGCCGTGTCACTCTCAGCCCCATCACCTCTGCCTTCTCCACAACCTCTGCCCCGCTGTGATCGGCACCTCCATAAATACCACTAGGATGCACCCCGGCTACAACTCTAGTTCTCTCACTGGAAGGATCAAAGCCCAAATCTCCTCATCTTGAATAAATAAGATGAATCCAGAAATAATGAATCAAAATTGAGAATTGAATAATGAATTAATTAATTGAAAGATGAAAATTAAGAATTCACCTTAGCTCACAACTAAGCCTTGGCAGCCACCTGTGCCCCCATTAGCCTAAAAAGGGAAGAAATCAGAAATGGGTTAGTGACACGACTAGAAAGTTTTGCACTCTTGTGCAACACCCAAGTGTAGGTGATCGGGCAAGTAATACTAGATAAGTCCAGGTCGAACCCAAGAGAAGGAAAAAGGAAAATAAGAATGTACGAGTGGAGGTGTACTAATAAATCGTAATGTGTTAAATTAAACTAAATAATAAACTAAAGCATAGAGAAACATAATAATGAAATAAATAAATTAAAGGTGTTGGGAACATGTGAATCCACATTGATCCTAACCATCTACCATGAATATTCATTAATATACTGCGGAGTTCATCCCTTTTCAGCATTCCGTATTTTTCTGAAGATAAAGAATTAAAATTCTTTGCATTAACAATGTTGTGATGGACATGGATAATGGGTAACTATGTCATCTATAGTTGTTCTAAATATACTGAAGACAGTTTAAAACAATGGTTAATACTTGCACTCTAAATAATGTTATCATTCAAAGTGGTTTGCAAAAGTGATTGAAGAAAATAGCCTTAAGGCTTAAGTTCTAAAAACTGTTTTGACAAACTGAACTTACTGGAACAATTTGATAACAAAATTCTAAAAGGGCAAGTCTTGGAATGCTTAAAAGAACCATCTCAAGAAAATACAGTTTCGATCGATTGAAATGGCTCTGATCGCTTGACTTGGGTTTTGGTTCGATCGATCGAAATGGCTTCGATCGATCGAACACAAATTTTCTACATAATGCATGGTAGAAGCTGGGAATCAGTGTTTCATCACATATTCCCAACTTCTAAACCATAGTAACATGAATAAACTAATGCAGAAATAACAAACTAGAGCAATCGAAACATCTAAACTAATAAACAATGAAATAATAAGGATTGGAAAGAAAAACCTAAAAATAATCTGATTGAAATTTGTAATAAACTTGAAACTTGAGTCTTGATTACAGGAATTGAAAGGAAGGAAAAGAATTACATAAAACTAATCTAATCTACTCATAAACTTACCCTAAAACTACTACTTTTCGAATTCTAAAGCATCCCCCTGCGTCTATTATCATAACAGGTTTTTTTTAGGGTTTTTTTCATGGTGTGCGTGTTGGGAATATGCCCTCAAACCAGTTAGATGGATAATGGAATATCAAAATGCATTTATGCATGTTAGTTCATGAGATGAATATTAGACTGAAATCCTTAAACAACATTGCATGTGGTTCATTTGTGTATGCGATTACACATGTGAGATATGAATCACAAATCCTTGTTGTTTCAAATAAGTCACAGTGGATGATAAGTCTGGATAACTTATCAGGTATACACTGTAGCATGATTAACGTCTACGGGGTAGAATGATGAATCTCATTCATAAGAGTCTTTGACTCTTGGTTAATATGCTAGTGCACTCGGTGCATTGACGGACCTGAGTTAAACCTATTGACACCTAAACGCTGTCACCGTCAATAGGAACTCAAAACTTGTATAGGGATACATGTCCTTAATCCTGAGACAGTTATGAACGCAAGTTGTATGCTTGATTGCTTTGACTTACCAATTAGTGAGGTCTTGCAAGATCAACACCTGGGTATCTTGGGTAAATCAGCTATACAATGTTACGAACATATATTGTCAAGATGGAATTCTACCCTCTTCTATAAAACGAAGAGTAAGTATTCCCTCGAGAATGTCACTAGGAGTGATTACTGAGAGCTGGCCAGCCTTGTCAACAAAGTGTTATTGTTGACATGTTTAGTAATCCAAGCGTAGTGAATGATACTTGAGGAATATAAGATGTACTATCTATTGGGTCGACAGTATCTTTACACATACATCCCAATGATAGATACGAATACTGCCTGGTAGAGGGACATCCGTATCATATTATACAAGTCTAGCAATCACTTATGTATGTGTGATTATGTTCTTATGCACTGGAGTGCATTTATCATTTTATAGTGGCATTAATGATAATTGATTAATTATTGATTCCTTAGTCAAGAGTACTGACTAGATGGAATAATAATTAATCGGAGCCAGTAATTAAGAACCTAGGAGGTCCCACTCTTAGCTCCGCCAGAATGCTTGGAAAGGAAATTGAGGATGCTGTCAAGACTGGTTCGATCGATCGAAGTTGTTTCGATCGATTGAAGTCTAGACAGGTTCGATCGATCGAAGGTTCGATCGATCGAAGTTACTTCGATCGATTGAAAGTAAGGTCGGTTCTGGGAATCTATAAATAGGTCAGCTGCGTTCTGGGAAAGAAGTTTGTCGTTTTAACGTCCCTAAGCTGCTGAAACTGTTTTAGGGTTCCCAAACCTTCTTCATCCTCTCCATTAGAGATCTCACTATCTCTAGCCTCTCTGGGAAGCGTTCGAGGAGACATAAGAGTGAAGATCACCTAGAGGTTGCTGCTGGACATTGCTAAAGGAAGCCATATTCAGAATTGGGTTCAAGACCTAAGGTATATTATTCTTGCACCCTTGTACACATCTAAGGAGTTGACGAGTAGTAGATCCAGGGATACCAAAAGTTTTTATAACTGGACTTTTTTCACTGCGCGTTTAAACTTTGATTCAAACCGTTTTTTACCAACAATTGGTATCAGAGCCACGCTCGTTTGGATCTTTAGATGTGTTTTTGGAACACTAGTTTTGATTTGCATGTTGATTTTAGAACTGTTTTCGAAACTGCATCATCACAGATCTGTTTCTGCAGCGTTATCACAGCAGGATACAAATCTGTGATTGCATAGGATGCAAGGCGGGTTCGATCGATCGAAGTAGTCTCGATCGATCGAACATCCTCTGTACTCAAGCGATCTAACGGGTTTCGATCGATCGAACGTTTCAGATGTTCAATCGATCGAATGTAGTTCGATCGATCGAGAGAGACTCTTTGTCAGGTTCTCTGTTTCACAGTGTTAAAGTTTTTTTAAAAAAAATTAAATACTTTAATTTTAAGATATTCTGTAAATTTTTCAAATCACTGTGTGAAACAGAATGTTCAAGCGATCGAATAGTGTTCAATCGATCGAAGGTTCAAGCGATCGAACGGTCTTCGATCGATCGAACTGTGACAGAGAGGTATGATGTTGTTTGAAGTTCTAAAACAGTATGTAAAGTGTTTATATATTGTGTGAATCAATTAGGGGTTCCAATAGTTACGTATAATTGTTATATATGTGTGGATGTGCATACAACTAACCCTTTTGCAACAAGTTAGTCACTATCTCCCGTGGCACCAAGTTTTCTAAATTTTTGTGTTTAAATTTTTTGAGATTGGTGAATGATGTATTTAATTATTGGTTTGGATTTAAGGCTTATGTAAAGGGCGCTGCGACTTCAATCCTATGAAAAGGAAAGTCGCACCGGTTTCCCTAGCCTTTTATTTTATTATTGTTTCTATTTCTAGATAAATTGTAAGCTTCGAGAGAAGTATAGGACCAATGTAATAGAATTAGAAAATCCATGAAGATGGAGGAGCAAGCCGTTGTCCATGAAGATGGAGTCGGAGGCAATCAAACCAAGAACGAGGTTCTATGGAGATAGAGCCATGGGAGATAGAGGCATTGTTTGAATGCCTATATTTCAATTTAGTTTTTTGTTTTAAGTGCTTGGCATATAATACATTGTTGCATGCACGTAAACCAAGTTTTCTAAAATAAAATTCAAAAACCTTTTTCAACACGTTAGTAAACACTGGATGTTTATGGGTAATGTGAAGAAATTTTTTTTAAAAAAATTCCTATTAGTTCATTGTAAGTATGAGAAATACTCTGTGTCACTCATTTATGAGTGATCATTCCATACGGAGGGTATATCTTATTGATTACTAGATATGAACTTCTTATAAAATCTAGTGGGAGAGGGACTTAGTTTTATAACTCCCACGGTCTTCCATAAACGGTTCATTGTAAGGTGGATAGTATATTCTGTGTCACCCAGTCATGGGTGATCATTCCATACGGAGGATAGACTATTCATTGGTTACTAGATATGAACTTCCTTAGGATAGAATCAATGAGACGCGTTAGAGGGTGACCACTACACTGAGGCACTACTTAAGGCGGTTGTCATTGGATTCTAGTTAATGGTGAACACTAGCTAAGCTATGGGTAAGGGATTCCACACGGAGCATTATCCAGAAACTTCGAGACCAAAAGTTCAGGAGTCATGAATTGTTTTGTAAGAGTTGCATGACATTCATGATGGGTTTCCCAATCAGGCTATGAGGTTATGATCGCCACACGGAGACTTAATTTCATAGGCTTGACATCCTGAAGACAATTAATGAGTTGGTTAAGGGAATTCCAATGTATCATATAAATTGTCATATTTATGATTTCCATAATGTAACTCTGTTATATTATTTGTATTTCAGATTCGTTATGTCTAGCCCACTTGCTATAACCATGATCCAGAATAAGCTAATTGGAAACAACTACGTTGAATGGAAACTAGAACTGGATGAATTATTAACTGCTAATGGATGTAAATACGTTCTTACCGTTCCCTGTCCACCTATTCCATGTCATGACACCCCAACTGATCTTGCGGATCAATATTGGCAATGGATAAGATTTGATGGTATAGCTCGCTCTAGCATGTTAGACTCTTTGTCTGATGTGTTGAAGCAGCAACATCAACCTTTGAACACTGCCTGTGCTATAATATTGAACCTTGAGGAGATGTTTGGGGAACTGAGCCGAACTGCAAGGCTTAGAGCCTTGGAGTTAGTCATGGACACCAGAATGTTGGAAGGAACTTCTATAAGAGAGCATGTTTTTAAAATGATTACTTATTTCAAAGTAATGGAAGTTCTGGGTTCCGACATTGATGGTGAGACTCAAGTTGACATAATCTTGCATTCGTTGCCTTCATCATTCACTGAATTTAAAAAGGTTTTTAAAATAAGTAAAATAGTTTTTTCAACAAGTGAATTGATGAGCTCTCTTAAGGCAACGATGGATATAGTCAAAGAGGAGTCAAATGTTTAGAACATTGGAATGGCTTCATCTTCTGGAACTAAGCCTAAGGGCACATGTTTAGAGAAGGAAAAGCAAGGCTCAAGGATAGGTGAGCCTAACCCAACTATTGGGAAGAAGGCAAGACTTGGAAAGGGAAAGGTTGGTGCTATGCCGAAAGGAAAGTATTTCCATTATGGCGTGAGAGGGCATTGGAAAACGAACTGTGTGGGATACTTGACTGCCAAAAGGCAAGGTATGATCTAATCACTAGTTTTTGAAGTAAGTTGAAAAACTGATACTTCAACCACTTGGGGCACTGATTCTAATTTTTTTATTATATCTATTATTGTTGCTGAGGATTGAAAAAATAAGAATGTGCAGTGATTTGAAGATCTTGATTGCTTTTGGGATCTAATGCAAGAGTTGCTATTAGATTAGTAGTTTTATATTGTAATAAAACTTATGGAGTTATTAGATGGATTTCAGTTTTGAATTAATTTATCCTTTTGATTTTGGTACTGAAATTGTTGATTAAAAGAAAGTGTTCTTTTAATGTGATCTAATAACTTGTCAAGCAAGTATCTCACCGATTTACTCTTGTTTCTCATATATTATCCAACGTAGTATTTAAATAACTCATGGGTATTTTACCATCTAAAAGGATAGCACCTTCAACTAATTCTATAAATCCTTTGGTTTAGAGGTCAGATCATATTAATCTAAATAGGATAAATAGGAAGTAGAGGATTGGATCCTAGACTTTTTTTTTGGTTGCTAAGACCACTGCCTATTTGTCAATCCTATTTAGAGGGTAATGTGATCAGGTGATTTTTCTTTTTGAAATATCACACGACCAAGGAATTAATAGAATTAGGGCATACTCACATATGCAGGCCAATAAACATTAGAGTTGTAAAGTGGTTTTGGCTACTCCAGATACTGATATAGATTTACTTATTGCACCTTCATCCTCAATTTTGAAGAAATTCATAAGTTTTGGAATGAAGAGTAATTGGTAAAAGAATATCGTTGCCTTTTGATTTGATCAAAATGGTGAGTATCTGTCTAATGTATTTATTGTCCAAAGGAGATAAGAATGAGATTCTTTCTCGACAGTCTACACCTAGTGCGCCTCCACGGGATGGTGTAGCAGGTAGAAGGAACTATCTTCTTTTAGATATGACTGGGTCATGGGATGAGTTATTTAGAGTTACTACTATTCCTTGTTTTTCTCGATGGAACTACAATGTATATACTGGATCTTATTCAAAAGCAAATCTTTTCGATAGACATCCCCAAAGTTGTGAAAAGAATGTGACTTCTTTCTCATGGTAACTTTGGATAAGGATGTCTAGCACTTTGGTGTAAAGAAATGATGAGCCTTTTGAATCTAGATTAGAAGTATAATACTTTTGTAGTGTTTCCAGAGAAAACAAAAGTTGGTTGGAGACCAAATTTTGCAAAGGAAAGATAATATAAAAGAGTAAAGTTATTTATATCTTAAAGCAATCTATAAATCATCAGGAACTAAAATCTACTACCTCTTCATCCGTTCCAACATTGGTGCTTCATTGTAGTGGGAGAATTCTCAACGTTGTTGAAATCCCCTGGTACAATAAAGTTTTGTGATAAGGAAGCTCTGGTATATGATTTGCATAAGTCTACGGACTAAAGCAATCATCCAGAGATAAGCACATCTGTTTTGACTTGTTGGTCAAAATACTTTGGATTTCTCTGAAGTGTGGATATGGCTTAACTGGATGAAAGGATCCTTGCACTAAGGAAGTGTGGTGGTGATTATGGTTCCCCACAATGATAACACCTTTATCATTATGAGATGTCAAAGTAGTGTTATCAATGGTTGAGGTTAAGTTTCTTCAGTATATTTGATATTTATGATCTCGGTGAGGCGAGCAATAATCTTTGGATTATGCTCATTCAAGATCGGGAAGTTAAGGTAATAAGATTATCTCAAACTTCTATATCATAAAGTTATTGGCAAGATTCAACGTAGAACATTTCGATAAAGGTTATTCACCTTTTGAACATAACCTATTGCTCTTTCAAGACTTGTAATCTTAGGATGCAAGATGAAAGAGGTCGCATGAAAGGTGTATCATAAGCCTAGGCTGTTGATAAACCTTGTATGTGATGTTAGGTATGGGATATCTGTTAAACCGTCGAGGTTGTTCACAGATATCAGTCCAAATGGAAGTTCAGTTCACTAAACTATCATAAAGCACATATTCTCTAGGGCTTGAGATAGAACTAGTAGATATATGCTAGATGATGTTATTTTGGACTATGTTCGAATTAGCTTTACTGGATACATGTTTGGTGACGTCTTTTTGTCTAGGGATATAGTATAACATGGAGATGTTCTACTATGGATTGTTTCAGTTGATGATCATCAGTCCCTATGCAAAACCTTACGGGTTAAGGATTTTGACAAATCACGTAAACAATGTTGGTGTTTGTTTGTAACACTATATGGTTATGAGTGCAAGTGGGAGTTTATTAGGAATATGCCCTCAAACCAGTTAGATGGATAATGGAATATCAAAATGCATTTATGCATGTTAGTTCATGAGATGAATATTAGACTGAAATCCTTAAACAACATTGCATGTGGTTCATTTGTGTATGCGATTACACATGTGAGATATGAATCACAAATCCTTGTTGTTTCAAATAAGTCACAGTGGATGATAAGTCTGGATAACTTATCAGGTATACACTGTAGCATGATTAACGTCTACGGGGTAGAATGATGAATCTCATTCATAAGAGTCTTTGACTCTTGGTTAATATGCTAGTGCACTCGGTGCATTGACGGACCTGAGTTAAACCTATTGACACCTAAACGCTGTCACCGTCAATAGGAACTCAAAACTTGTATAGGGATACATGTCCTTAATCCTGAGACAGTTATGAACGCAAGTTGTATGCTTGATTGCTTTGACTTACCAATTAGTGAGGTCTTGCAAGATCAACACCTGGGTATCTTGGGTAAATCAGGTATACAATGTTACGAACATATATTGTCAAGATGGAATTCTACCCTCTTCTATCAAACGAAGAGTAAGTATTCCCTCGAGAATGTCACTAGGAGTGATTACTGAGAGCTGGCCAGCCTTGTCAACAAAGTGTTATTGTTGACATGTTTAGTAATCCAAGCGTAGTGAATGATACTTGAGGAATATAAGATGTACTATCTATTGGGTCGACAGTATCTTTACACATACATCCCAATGATAGATACGAATACTGCCTGGTAGAGGGACATCCGTATCATATTATACAAGTCTAGCAATCACTTATGTATGTGTGATTATGTTCTTATGCACTGGAGTGCAATTATCATTTTATAGTGGCATTAATGATAATTGATTAATTATTGATTCCTTAGTCAAGAGTACTGACTAGATGGAATAATAATTAATCGGAGCCAGTAATTAAGAACCTAGGAGGTCCCACTCTTAGCTCCGCCAGAATGCTTGGAAAGGCAATTGAGGATGCTGTCAAGACTGGTTCGATCGATCGAAGTTGTTTCGATCGATCGAACTTGGTTCGATCGATCGAAGGTTCGATCGATCGAAGTTACTTTGATCGATTGAAAGTAAGGTCGGTTCTGGGAATCTATAAATAGGTCAGCTGCGTTCTGGGAAAGAAGTTCGTCGTTTTAACGTCCCTAAGCTGCTAAAACTGTTTTAGGGTTCCCAAACCTTCTTCATCCTCTCCATTAGAGATCCCACCATCTCTAGCCTCTCTGGGAAGCGTTCAAGGAGACATAAGAGTGAAGATCACCTAGAGGTTGCTGCTGGACATTGCTAAAGGAAGCCATATTCAGAATTGGGTTCAAGACCTAAGGTATATTATTCTTGCACCCTTGTACACATCTACGGAGTTGACGAGTAGTAGATCCAGGGATACCAAAAGTTTTTATAACTGGACTTTTTCCGATGCGCGTTTAAACTTTGATTCAAACCGTTTTTTACCAACAGTGCGCAACTTTCTGGAAAAAATCAATCTCAAGCGATCGAATTTGTTCAAGCGATCGAAGGTTCAATCGATTGAAAGTTCTTCAATCGCTTGAACTTCTCTGGTTTTGACAACTCTGCGCACTGATGGAAAAATGACCATATCTCTTCACTCGAACCTTGGATTGCCCTCCGGTTTGCAGTCACGCGACTGTAACTCATAGATCAACATTTTATATTTCTTGGGAAATCTTCCAATTCTAAGGTCTTCAATGTAGAAAATAGCATTGTCCCAGCTGCTTTTGTTCTCTTCAGTAGAATCACTTTCCTTTAGCTCCATTTCATTCTCTTACATTCTAATACTTGTAACACAATGCATAAACATAAGTTTTAGCGTTAACACAATAAAGAGAACATTTTTATTAGAATGCACCTAAATCTAGGGACTTGGGGATAAAAGTATGCATAAAAGATCATGTAATATGTTATGAATATGCACTTTTACCTCTAATCATACCCCCCCAACTAGCTCATTGCTAGTTCATAGCAATGTAGCGAACTAAAGCAAGGTTTATTTAAACTCTAAAAATTGAAAACAAAAGAAAGTAAAAATCCTAACTCTCTTTCGTAGGAATCACGATTGCATTTAGCGTATGCAACAAGCCTTTAAACCCCTAGGTTCCCCCTAGTGGACGAGTGTTGTCTTGTGAGGGTTTATAATGAATTTACCCTCAAAATTCATGTTTATGGTAATGGTTCTCGTTTAAATTTTTTGAAGAAATTTTTCCTCTCACATTTAGCAATGTGGTTAAGCTGATCAACGATCTAATGAAACTCTCTAGTATGTCATAGCCACGTAACACACATTAAAAATCTACTATCAAAGTCATTAGAATATTCCCTACATATTAATCTTCAAGTGTGTGTGTGTGTGTGTGTGTGAATGAACAACCAAAATAAATAAAAAAAACTTTATTTCAAAGCTCGCATAAACCTAAGACACTATCAAGACATTCATTTGGACTCAACTCTCACCGGGATTACACTTTCAAGATGAAATCACTCCGAATTAGGTGTAATAATTATCACTCATGATATGGAAAATATAAAGAGTGAATATAAATAGAATCTAATGCTTCTCATATCTAAATTAAAAAATGGACGTTTTAGTACATAAAGTCTCATGAAAGGATACTTTTCGCTAGGAGAGCGAGATACCGTGGAGAACTCTCTCATTACCATAACTTTAAATCTAATTTACTTCAAATCCAATTTACTTAAAATTATCAGGTTTTTGAAAAAGAGGTGTTAGATTAAGAAGAAAGAGGTTCGTGATTTTTAATTGGTTTGAAGGATGTGATTGAAATGTCTACTACAACTTTTCAAACTTCCCCACATCTCCAATCTCTGTCTCTTTTTTTTCACTTTTCATTTTATTATAATTTTTTTCCTTTCGTAACAACCATTGGCATATATTATTTTTTTCATGTTTTTCTTTTCTTTTCTTTTCTTTTTTTCCTTTTTTTTTTTTGCCAGCTTTCCCTTATTCACACTAACACTTTCTTGTGGACTCAACACCCCCCCCCCCCCCCCCCAGTCACACATAAATAAACAACTGAGGTTTGAACTCCTAATTTTGAGTAAGGTATGGACTTTAAACCACTTAAAGGCAATTATGGTAACGCTCAAAGGGTGAAATAAAGGAATAGCATTGAGGTAGGCATAGGCTGGATTATGCGTGTATGGTCAAAAGATAGCCTAAATCATCTTCTAAGTTTGTTGGGTTATTCATTTCAGTAAATTCAAGAGCTCTAGATTTGGGTAAATCTTGAACATTCTCTTCTAGTGATCAGTCAAAATGAAGAAGAAAATGAGACTTTCAATGAGTTAATACGCTTTTCAAAAAAAGTAAGAGTAATTTCATAAAACCCTCAAAAACAAAGAATGGTACAAAAGCTTACTTGGGTTATTAGTCTCCATTATAGTCTCTCAAGACACCTAAGCTATGCTTACTAATCCATTTTAGCTAAGTACAAGGTTGTCACAATGTGCTCAAGTTGTTTGAAGATTAAAAAGCATAAAACAAACTATAACTAAGATAGTAAAGAAACTATCATTGTGTGTATCACATATTAATAACACACAGAAAATAACACTAATTCATCATAACTAACTACATTAACTAAGAGAGAAACACAAAAACCATTTTATTATCTTCAAAAATAAAAAAATTTAAAATTCTTGCAATTTTAATTTACTTAGTTACATGTTGCTTAGGAGGTATATTGACATTATAGCAGGGATATCCTATATCACCCCTATAGGATATCCCATATCCCTCATTGACATCCCAGATTCTGCGGGAATTCATCTGATTATAGGAGAGGAGGAGGAATGGCGGCAATAGCTAGATGACGAACAAGATTTGTTCTTCCTGGAAGAACATGATCTAGGAGTGGTAGACCTCAAATGGTATAATCCAAACAAAGAAAGTGATGCCTCCATATGGAATGAGTCAAAAAAATCATTTGTGGGAACAGATTACGAGTGGTTCAAAGAAGATGGGACTGTAGAAGGACCTACTCCTGCCGAGATTGATCATCTGACTAGGTCGGGTTGTCATTATCAGCCTCCATAGCCTGTCACTGAAACAGTCGAGAAAGGGCCAATCAAAGGAAAGGGAAAGATGGAGGAAATCATCGAAGAAGACAATGAGTTGATAAAGCAGCTGAAGAAAACCCAAGCACATCTCTTGATGTGGGACATCATGGTAACATCCTACAAGCATAGGAAAGCAGTGTAGAATGCCTTAGCTGGAATTGAGGTCCCCATTGATGCTGCACCGGAAGATATGGTGGCCTTCTTAGGCACGCTCACCCTGATCCAATCATTACCTTCTCTGATGAAGACCTGCCACCGGAAGGATCTGCACATAACAAAGCTTTATACATCACTGTTGGATGCAAAGGGCAGCAAGTGCCATTTTGTCTGGTTGATACAGGTTCCATCCTAAATGTTTGTGCTCTAAGAACCGCTACTGCCTTGGGGGTCAACATCCTAGACATCACTCCGTCCGTGCAATCCATGAGGGCTTATGATAACACCAAGAGAGCTGTGATGGGGACTATTTCCCTCCAAATCCAAGCAGGGTCTTTGGTTTGCACTGAACTCTTTCAAGTCATGGATATACCTGCCTCATTCAATTTGTTAATTGGGAGGTACTGGCTGTATGTCAACAAAGCGGTGTCATCCATAGTGCACCAAATGATCAAGTACATTCATGAGAAAAAGGTAAAAATCATCTTCAGTAACAGTTGGGGAACCAAGCTACGCTCCCGTCTTTGAAATCCAAATACCCAAACTAGAAGAGGGGGAAATCGGAGGATTCTTCATGGAAAAGGTCCATATGATTGATGATGAAGACAAGTTCCCTAAGATACACTTCGCGGTTGTCAATATCGTCCGTAAAATGAAATTCTTCCTTGGAATGGGATTGGGCCGACATCAACAAGGGATTCGCGAGTTCCCTCAAATCAAAGGACAAAAAGGAACTTTCGGATTGGGGTACAAGCCCACTGAGAAAGACATTGAGCTACAAAAGTCATGAAGAAGAGAGTGAGGAGTCTCCCACCATACCACAAGACCTTGAACGGGTAATTCATCAAAGAAGGGGATGAGTTCCCTTATTTTGGGTTCCCTGAACCTTGGATCCATCAGACCATCGAAAAAAGGCACCCTGGACTTGATCTTCATTGACTGTGAAAGACACACCTATCAAGACCCATTCTATCCGGAAAAAGTTGTCAAAACCTTAGAGGAAGACTGGTTGAAGTATCTAGACACTAAAGTTATCAAGAAGATGTGGGAAGAATTTGCTAAAGAAAAGGAAGAAAAGAGGGTCAAGAGCCAAGATGATCAGATCATGCCAACTGAGGTGGGTCTGAGCAACCAGGCTATAAAGTCATCTGTTTGTGTCTCCCTATCCCCTGTTCCCCCAGAGTTTGTACTTCCAATTATCGAGTCTATACTAGAGTCGACCACTGTAAGCCCACCACTGTCTGATGTAATCACTCCACCTATTATGAATGAAATAAAATACGGTTCTGCTTACTCCTCTGTGTCTAATACTCGTGAATGCACAGAGCCCTGCGAGGATCTCCTAATTGAACTTAAGAAACTAATTGAAAAACCACCTATTTATAAAATAATCGAAGATACTTTATCGATTAACCTAGGTGAAAAAGATAATCCACAAATTGTGCAAATTGGCTCAACACTTAATAAAGAAGAAAAAGAAAAATTGACTCTCTTGTTAAAACAATTCAAAGATGTTTTTGCTTGGTCTTACGAAGACATGCCTGGGGTCGATCATGACATTGTCCAACATCATATTCCTCTTCTCCCCGGTTCTAAACCTGTCAAGAAGAAACTTAGGCGCATGAGGCTAGAATGGGCACCCAAGGTCAAAGAAGAAGTAGATAAACAATTCAAGGCAGGATTCATCATTGTTACAAAGTATCCGGAATGGGTTGCCAACATCGTGCTGGTCCCCAAGAAGGATGGAAAGGTTCACTTGTGCATCGACTTCCATGATCTAAATAAAGCTAGTCCGAAGGACGACTTCCCGCTTCCCCACATTGATGTTTTTGTAGATAACACTGCAAGACATGAGCTACTATCATTCATGGATGGTTTCTCATGATACAATCAAATTCTAATGGCGCTGGAAGACCGAAAAAAGATGACATTCACCACAGCATGGGGGACCTACTGCTATAGAGTGATGCCAGACTCAAGAATGCTGGAGCAACCTACCAAAGAGCGGCCTCCACTCTGTTGCATGACATGATTCATAAGGAAGTAAAAGTGTACGTAGATGACATGATCGTAAAATCCAAGGATAGGGAGGGACATTTGGTGGCATTGGAGAAGTTTTTCGAAAGGTTGCGCAAATACAAGATGAGGCCTAATCCAAAGAAATGCACTTTCGGTGCAGCCTCTGGGAAGCTCCTAGGTTTTCTCATTACACAGAGGGGGATAGAGGTCGATCCCTATAAAATCAAGGCAATTTTAGAAATGTCACTACCGCAGAATGAAAAAGAAGTGAGAGGGTTCCTCGGGAGGATCTAATTCATCAGCCGCTTTATCTCCAAGCTCACAACTACATGTGATCCCTTGTTCTGATTACTAAAAAAGGGAGAGAAGTTCCAATGGGATGACCAATGCCAAACCGTCTTCAACAAAATAAAAGCCTACCTTCAAAATCCACCTATCCTTTCGCCACCCACCCCTCATAAGCCCTTATCCCTTTATCTATCTGTCTCCGAAAATGCCAAGGGTTTCATGCTAACCCAAGAAGGAGAAGAGAGCCTCTCTGAAAAAGCCATACATTACCTTAACAAGAGGATGACTAGGTATGAGCTCAATTACTCTACCCTCGAAAAAACATGATGGGCCTTAGTCTGGTGCACCCACTGATTAAGACACTACATGCTAGCCTTTCTAGTTGTGCTCATATCCCGCATGGATCCTCTAAAATACCTCCTCAAAAAACCCGCCCTGATCGGTCGTATATCCCGTTGGCTACTTCTACTATCCAAATTCGATATCAAGTATGTAACAAGCAAATCGGTGAAAGAGAGAACTATAGTGGAACATCTTGAGGAACACGCTGTTGACTCCGAAGAAAATGGAGGCTTCCCATTCCCACACGAAAATATCATGGCAATCAAAGAAGAACAGCACAAGTTGTACTTTGATGGGGCAACCAACATGAAAGGCTACGGAGTAGGAATGATTCTGGTATCACCACATGGGGACCACACCCCTCTGGCGGTCAAGCTCAATTATAACTCCACCAACAATACCGTTGAATACGAGGCGTGCATTTTAGGGATGGAAGCGGCCATAGAATTAAAGGTTCAGAAATTGGATGTCTTCGGAGATTCAAATCTTATTGTATCACAAGCCAAATGAGAATGGAAGGTGAAAGAAGAAAGGCTGAAGCCCTATCACGACCACCTCGACGGACTCCAAAAATAGTTCAAGAGTGTGACATTCTTTTACCTGCCCAAGGAGGAGAACCAGTTAGTAGACTCATTGGCTACCCCAGCCTCCATGATCAAAATCCCCATAGGTGTCAAGATGATGCCTCTAGTAATTGAGCAAAGATACGAGCCTTCATTCACTATGATCGCTACAATCGAAGAGGAAAAGGAAACACCGTGGTACCAAGATGTCTGGGACTTTATAGAAAGGGGAACGTACCCCCAAGAGTCTACTGAAAAAGACAAAAGAGCAGTTCGAATATTCGCAGCACAATTCATCATTTGCAGGAAAAAATTACTGAAGAAAGGGTACAATGGTCATAACCTGACTTGCTTGTTCGGAAAGAGCGCCAGAAGGATGATGGAAGAAATACACGAGGGGGTATGCGTTCTACACATGAATGGTCACATGCTAGCCAACAAGATCGTAACACAAGGATACTGCTGGACAACATTGGAAAAAGATTGTTGTGAATACGTGAGAAGGTGCCACAAGTGCCAGATACATGCAAACATGATGCATGTACCGCCATCTTTTCTCTATAGTATGACCTCTACATGGCCATTCTCAACCTGGGGAATCGATATCATTGGCGAAATTATTCCAAAGGCCTTGAATGGGAATCAATACATTTTGGTGGCCATCGACTACTTCACAAAGTGGGTAGAAGCTGCATCCTACACCAAGTTGGGGGCCAAAGAAGTGGCCAAGTTCATCAAGAGAAATCGCATCTGCTGCTATGGAGTCCCCCATGAGATTATTTTGAACAACAGAAGTCATTTGAAAGCAGAAGTCAGGGATCTGTTTGAGGAATAAAAAATCACTTATCATAAGTCATCACCATACAGGCCACAAACCAATGGGGCAGTCGAAGCTGCAAATAAGAATGTCAAGGCCATACTGTAGAAGTCGGTCGATACTTACAAAGACAAGCACAAGAAACTACCATTTGCACTTTGGGTATACAGAACCTCAATAAGGACATCTACAGGAGCGACTCCTTATTCACCGATATATGGTATGGAAGTAGTAGTTATGGTCAAGATAGAGTTACCGTACCTGCGAGTGATGGCAGAATGTGAAGTTTCAAAATCTGATTGATTAAGGGAAAGATACCAAGAATTGGCTCTCATAGATGAAAAGCGCCTAGTGGATGTCGACCATATCTGAATCTATCAAAAGAGGATAGCCCGTGCTTTTAACAAGAAGGTTCGTCCAAGGAGAATTGTTAAAGGTGACCTTGTTCTTAAGGAACTGCGAGCCCCAATCTTTGATCCACGTGGGAAGTTCAAACCTGAATGTGTTGTCCCTTATATCGTCAAAACCATCCTTTCTAGAGGAGCGACCTACCTTATGGACCTCGATGGTGTTGAATTCAAAGAACCAATCAACATGGATTGCCTCAAAAAGTACTATACTTGACTTTTTAACCCACTTCCTTCAAAACCTTGCCCTGAACTATGCTCGACCTGATTCCCACTCGGGGATACGTAGGCAACCGCATCGGTTCGGTCGTCCAACCTACCTAAAAATAACCCACTTCCTTCAAAACCTTACCCTGAACTACGCTCGACCTGATTCCCACTCGGGGATACATAGGCAACTGCATCATTTCGGTCGTCCCACCTACCTAAAAATAACCCACTTCCTTCAAAACCTTGCCCTGAACTACGCTCGACCTGATTCCCACTCGGGGATACGTAGGCAACCGCATCGGGTCGGTCGTCCCACCTACCTAAAAATAACCCACTTCCTTCAAAACCTTGCCCTCAACTATGCTCAACATGATTCCCACTCGGGGATACGTAGGCAGACTTCCAAAAAATAAAGAAGGATGGCTCGCTAGGACGAAAACCCGAAAGGGCACCTAGGCAAAAATTAGAGCTAAATAGAAAGTGAGCAATAACTAAAGAGAGAAAAGGACTCGCTAGGTAACTTCACCAGTGCCTAGGCAAAAGTTATGAGCATCTGAGAGATTTAAAGTCGCGGTCCTTACCATAACCCGAAAACCACCTTCACACTAGGGGCAAACTTCGGCCACTCGCCTCGTATGCCTATATCTCTCCTAAACTAGGGGAAAACTTCGGTCAACTACCTCATTTGCCTCACAACCACCCATATCCCAAACTAGGGGCAAACTTTGGCTTCCCGCCTCATTTACCTCTAACCGCCCTAGCATGTCCAAACAAGTACCAAAAGTAAAATCTAATTGAAGTCTTGCTACAAAATATCTTCAGAAAGCCGAAATGCATAAAATAATGTTCTCATAGTAACCGAGGTTCATTGATAAACATCTTCAAATATTACATAAGCAGAGATGGTTATAAATATAAAAGTCTTTAAAAGAGCAATCACAAATATTCAAGACACTTAGAGGAAAAAGCAAAATCCGTCAAGTCCAGTTTTACTTTGTGTCTTTTATTTCTTCAAAGGTCTTCAGAAATAGGCTTTTATTCAGTGGGCCCAACCCCTGATGAAAGCAGCAATAGTGACATCCCTGACTCTAGAAGCAAAGACCCTCTCAGTGAATCCCTGGGGGACCTCTTGAACCCGCCCGTACTACCTGGCCAATCGTTGAGGATGATAGAAAGAAGTCTCTCTAAGACCCATCAACCACACTCTCTGATGATCCTTAAGGCTTGTGGTCACAGCATGAAGGCCCCAACGCCCCACAATCCAGCAAAAGTCTGCTTCAGAAAGAGTACCCATCATATAAACCCAGTCAGCAAAAGTGTAGTGAGAATAAAGCATGGCCCTGCGAAAATAAACTGGTGGCACTCGGCCTGTCCATAGTTGGAGGCGCTCATATAGCCAAGCCTGTAACACCAAAGGCGCCCCGGAAAGAAGAAGAGTTCCTTGGTTAAAAGCATTGTCCAAACCATTCAGGGTTTCAACTAGAACCATGGCCATGGGGTTGTTACCTAGTTTCAGTCCAAGGCATACATACACCAGGGCACTGAAAGTGCTCGAGAATAGGAAGTGTGAAGCCATACACAGGATCAGAGCAGCCCTGCGAGTAGCATCGTATATGCTGGCACTCCCAGGATTTGCATAACGAGCAATGATAGATGCAATGTCAAGAACTTCACCTTGAATCAGTCAGCGAGAGACAGCAGTGGAATAGTTAAGATATTCAGCTAAGCCGCGAGTAGGGCTGGGGGTATCGGCAAGAGGAAGAATCAAGTCCGAGTCTGAATCAAAGCTGAGAATAGCATAGAATTCCTCGAACAGGGGGCATATCTCCAAGCCATTGAAGTTGAAGACATGATTTACCGGGTCCCAGTGGGCAATAGCAGCACGCATGAACTCGGCATTCAAGGCCATTTGACGAAGAGAGAACAACTCAGTTAAGCCATAATTGAAGAGGTTGATCCGTTCCACACCATCTATAATGTTCAGCCAGGCGAAGAGTTGAGCGGGATCATACAACGCCATGTTTTCTGTCACAGCTCTAGCAAAAATTTGAAATTTTGACAGCACCTCCCCGTTTCATGGACTATCCTACCTGCAAGGAAAACACACTCACTATCATAAGGCTGCTCATCGCAGTAGCATCAACAATCACAGAATTACAGTGCACACATATATATATATATCATCACACGATCACTAACTAAAACAAGCACACAACCACACCTTCAAACCGGAAGCTATTCAACCTAAAAGGAAAACATCATAATACTCTGTCAAAGGTGAAAAATCATCCTACACATCATCCATCATCCACAAAATACACTGGTACAACCCAATCAAAAACATGAAATGGAGACAAAACCAAAGTCCTTGCTTAGTAGGCCTCAGTCCTCCTCTTCTTCATCCTCCGTCGGACCACCTGGAGTATACGTCGGCGACGACCTCCTACCACCCCTGTACCTTGTCCCGGATCTCGACGAGCCAGCACCACCTCCATGATACTACACACACAAATAAGATGGAAGCAATCGGCCGTAAAGCAACAAAAGTACAAAAATGGAGTCAAGTCAGGGACTTACCAAGGATGCCATCTAACTGGTGGCAAACTGTCACATACCATCCATCTGTCAAAGGGTAAAATCTAGGGTTAGAACCTCATAACCTTAAGAAGCGCAAAATTAGAGACATACCCAGTGGTCTCGCATGAGGACCAAAGCCATAGGCTATCCGCCAAGGCGTGACCCTCCTCAGCATAACTCCAAGGGACGTTGAGGACGCCTGCTGGCTGGGTGGGATACCCGTACGTGACTCGTGGCACCTCTATAATCTGGGGAGAGCCATCGGCACCCAGAACATTGACGGTCCAATCCCAAGGAGGGATAGGATCAGAAGCTGGAGGAGCCTATCCCCTATACATCCCGCGAAATTGTAGGCACAAAATAAGTTAGGAAAAGATGAATCCAAAAACATAAGTGACGAATAGAGACAAAAATGTAAAAGAAACTCACATCCAGGAGTGGGAAGTTGGGCATCAAAAAGCGGCCACGGTAAGTCTCATAGCCAATCTCAGAGCAAAAATGATCCCAAGCATCAGTGCCAGCTAAAGCCGCCAGCAAAACGACACCAAAAAGATCGTCAGCATCCATCATAGGAGGAGTATGAGGAACGTAGTACCGCAGACCACCAATCACCTGTCGAGACACTCGTTCGCCTAGGTACCATTGCTTGTCTTCAGTGCTTTCCATCAGAAGTCGGCAAGAGGCAAGAGGCTTGACCGCCTGAATCTCCTCTGGGGCAGCATAGGAAACGATCTCCCAAGGTGTCCAATCAACACTAGTAACCGTCAGCTCAGATAAGAAATTCCTCAGAAGGATGATCCGGTGGGCCCCACTCTTGACCCCAACAACATCCCTCTGTCATCTCAAGCCCCGAGGGAACAAAGGCACAGGAGCCATGCCATCCTCATCTTCACCCGACTCATCGACAGGGGTAGGAGCTAACATCCTCAAGTACTCGAAACTCCAGAGTTGTACAGAAAAAGTAAAAATTAGAAAATAGAAGCAAGGAAGAGCCAAAAGAAAGGGAAAAATTCACAGAATATACCTCCCAAGCTCGCCAGAATCGTCCGATCAATTTGATGCCGCCACACCCATGTGCTTATAAGGTGGACCAGGGCGGTACCACCCCAGTCATAAGAAGGAATCTCATCAATAGTTGCCAAGCAAGTGAGAAGCCTTAGGCTCACCCGGTTATTTTACGTCGCAAAAATCGAGCAACCAAGGACATACAGAAGAAAGACCTGTAATAGCTGCCGGTCATTAAGGGTATGCCTCCCCTTTCCATAAGCCAGATAAAGCCAGTCACAGGTAAACCGATGCCCATCCAGATTCGGAGGAACAGCTCCAATCAGTGTTTCAACAGCCTCAGGGTCGATCTCATAACAGTAATCCAAGATCAGGCGCTTTCCACCAACTCTCAAGCCAGTAATCATAGAGAAGTCAAAGGGGGTCATCGTCATTTCACCAAACGGTAAATAAAAAGTATTGGTGGTGTCCCACCATCTCTCAGCCAGAGCATAGAAGTGTGCCAATTCATTGGTGCTCTTCAAAACCAGGCGGACAAAGCCGCCAAACTCGGCCTCATCTACCATTTGCCGTACGGCAGGAAAAAGTTAGGTGTACCATAAAAAGGCGTGAGCAAGACTATCGTGGCCCTTCAAGGTCACCTCTGGTACCTGCACACATCAAAAATATCAAAAAATGAGTACAAAGTCACTATTCATGATCCAGAGTCCAACTTCGCAAAATCAATAAATATGTACAAAACAAGTTTCCAACGACATCTAGGTGCACACCACAGTTCACAAAACTAGCACAATGCACATGAATAGTCCTGAACTACCAAAAGTTTCACATACCTAACTCACTAGAGTTGCGGCTGAAAGATGACATTGAAGGTCACGCAAAGTCAACTCCGGTGGTTGGCTCTCGACCCTTACCCGTTCCTTGGCCTTCTTAGAGAGCCTCCTCGAGCTTGAAGCCATGGATCTACAATGAAAATGGAAGTTGAAACCAAACTTTGTTCTTGAAATTTGGAGAAAAATAAAATACTAATAAAAATCCAATCGTGGGGAAGGATTACCCACCTGAGCATGCATAAGCTACTTTTTGACAGATTTTGGCTCCAAAAGCACCCCGAAATGGCCAAGAAAGAGCATTTAGAGCTTAAAAACTCGAGATATACAAAAATGGAGTCTGACCACCCAGTGGTGCCATGGCACTAGCCTGCTGTCGCCATGGCACTGTTCCCCATGGGCTCTGCTTCGCTCAGTTGTAGCCTATTTTGGCCCGTTTTGGCCATTTTTAGCCCGTTTCAGGCCCCGATTAGCCCCAGTGACTCATTTCAGTCAAAATTTACAAGGTTTTATCCCCATCAGATCCAACTTATCCCTAGGGGATAGTTATGGAAATAAATCAATTCTCGAAGACCTTAACCGGCTCTTTTAGATTGAGCATTGCAAAATTTGATCAACCATGAGAGATTCGGAGATGGATCCTGGTTCTGGGACAGCAAAATTCGATCAACCGTGAGAAATTCAGAAGTAAATCCTGGTTCTTGGTCAACAGATAAGAAAGATTCCCAAAGAGTCCCCCACTATCCCTAGCGGACAAATATAGACAAAAATCAGCTCCCGAAGACCTTAACGGGCTCTTTTGGATTAAGTATTGCAAAATTCAATCTTTCGTGAGAGATTTGAAGATGGATCCTAGTTCTCAGTCGACAGTTAAAGAAGATTCTCAGAGAATCTCCTTACCATCCGCAACAGAAGAGAACAGAGAACATCAGCTCTTGGAAACCAGAGTCAGTTTTCCGGATTGGACACCGTAAGGGATGGTCAGTGTCTGAAATTACGTCAACAGTCTAGAGATCCTAGCTCCCAGGGCAAGCACTGCCTAGTCATAGCTAAACTACCTTATGACATCCAAGACTCCACGTCAATCGATTATCATCATCGCTTGTCATTTGTTGTGAGCTTCCTCATCTATTAGTCGCCATAAGCTTCCTCACTTATCAGCTATCGTGAGCTTTCTCACTTATAGCGAAATTCCTCTCCTGTTGGTTATCGTGAACTTCCTCGTCCATCACTTAGTATCCAAGACTTCCGTGTCCATCGACTATCTTTAATTATCATCCTCAAGGACCCCACATCTGATTCTATTTGCTCACGAAGCACATTTCCCGTAATTCAAGAAGTTTGCCCTCGAGGCCCAAAGTCTTCAACACCTTGGTATCCTTGTAAGGGTCAACTACTGCATAAGAGTCAAATAAACACTAGCATAACACGAGCCCACTAGACGTGGCATACCTCACAGCACCATCTCATGCTAGGATCAGAACACTAGGCATGATAGGACTCAGTAGATATCACATCCATGCATTTCATATCATCCTCATAGCATAGCATCCGTCTGTCTTGTATATCATCCGCCTGTCTTGCTGTGCATGTGTGATTCTTTTCTTAGTGCCTCGAACTATGTCCTTGTATGATTTCCCTGGGGATACGTAAGCAGCTCACGCAGAGCACGACCAGCACCGGCTTTGGCATTCATGTTTTCTATCACCGCATCTTTTGTAACGCTTTTATCCTAAATCTATATCCTCCAACAGACCTATCTCTTCAAAGCTTTGGCACTCGATTATGACATGCGTTGCCTCACAAGTTCATGCTAAAGAGGGGCAAACTGTAGACACCTCATTTTGTCGACTATCAGATTTAGGAGACCCGTAGCTTGGTGGTTCTCAATGATCAAAAAAGACTCCTGGAAGTTAGCTCTATCTTTCAAAATACTCAGAAAGTTGTACAAATAACCAAAATACCTCTGAAAGCCCAAAAGCTCCCAGATTTAGATTGAAAGTTCTGGAAACATGATGTGTCATAAGAAAAGTAAGAAAATGGATTTTGAAGTGAAAACAGATGAAATTGTCAGCACCCAGAGACCCCCAGAAGTTCCCAGAAAGTCCCCGTTGACCGATCTGACCCAGGTTTGACCAGGGTTTGACCAAAAGTTCCAGGATCATCCTAGATCATGTGAAAAGTACAAAAACAAGTTTTAAAAGAAAGTCGTATGAAAACGTCAGCTCCTGGGAGCTCCTAGAGGTTCCCAGAACTTTCTGGAGATCTCAAGTTTGACCGATTTGACCTAAAAGTTGACTTTGGAACCGGAGCACCGTATCATTTTTCAAACATTTTTCATGGATACTAGAGGTCAATATCTTTCCAACGGTGTATCGTACGTAATTTATGGATTTAAAATGAATTTTTATGAATTTCCGAAGTTAGAAAAGACGATCAAATCGGCTTTTATAGCGAATACCGCAAAACTTTTCAAAGTGACCTATCTCCAAACTATTATTACCTTTCCAACGATATATCACAACCTCAGTTTGGAGTTAGTATGCATTTTCTGTGAATTTCGGACGAAATAGGGCTTTTTCGCGAATACCGGGACCTCTGTGGCCTAAACAGCATTATCCGGACGTCTGAGGAGCAGTGCCGCCACAGCACTAGCTAATTGCCGCCGTGGCACTCTCCCCCAGAATAGTCCATTTTTGTAATTTTATTTGGGGGTCCAAATTGATTAATTGAAAGCCAAAACGACATAGTTTCTTGTTCACAGATGTGTAGGACTAATGGGAGCACTCTTTAAATCCCAAACTCCCCCCAAATTGGCCTATATAAACCCCCCCCTTAACTCCTCATTTATGGGGGCAGAAATACAAGTTTAGAAAAGTTATAGAGAGAAAGTTGTAGGGATAAGGTTAGAATAGTGAAACTGAGCTTCCTCATTTTGATTTTCAACAAGAAAGTGAGTTCTCAACCTTGTTTTTACTTCATTACTCCTCTTTACTTCACATTCAATACCCCCAACCATCATTTTAGTAAGTAATTATGAGATAGGAAGCTACTTCCATGTCCAAATGTTCATATATGAGTAAAACACCAAGCTACAAGTCCTATACATCATTAAATATCACCTATTGATTGTTTATTTGCTTGTTTATATACAATGTTCATCTCTTCTTACCTCATTTCTTTTTTACTTTTCTTTGCTTTACTTACTCGTTCATCATCACCTAAATGATGACATGGTATTTGAGGTGAGTGAATATTTATGGATAGTAGCTCTGTTTGATAGATGATGATTCCAACTTCAATACTTCCAAAGTATTCTTGAAGTTATGCTCAAATGAAAACAAATCTCTCCAACAATCGTGGAAGTTCTTGAATTGAGTTTGATGTTGATATTCCAAGAGGTTATAATCTCCATTTGATGTTAAAAATATGCTTTCAAAACCCCCTATTTCAAAATCCCTCTAAAGCCCCTGTATTTGGATTCCAATAAATAAACCTTATTTTCTCAAAAATCTTCAAAGCAGTGAGTTATTCAACTTCAAAATAATATTCTGAGTTCAATACTCAATGGGTGATTATAAGACCACTTGGAAAGTCTTCCTAACTCATTAGAGAACACCCACGATTTTTGGTTTGATCTAAAAACACTTAGAAGGGTTCCATTTTGACCCAAACATTCCTTCCAGACATTCTGTCTTTGCTGTCACAGCAGCTAGGTTGACTTTCAACTTATTTTTCAGAAATCTTGTCCAAAAGGAGTGGTCCCAACTCATTTTTTTTCTTAAACTTCAGTGTCTTAGGGAACTTTCTGTATAATATGGGCCTCTAGATGTTTTGTTTTCATTTTCTAAGATTTTCTACATTTCAATCGACAGTACGGATTCTGTTTCTGAACAACCTCTCTTGTTTATATGATTCCTCTCAATTTGTAACATCAAAAGTGATTTGGAATTTTGATATGTGTTCTAGACACAATAAGGATGATCTCCATAAAAAATCATGAATTAAAAACATTTTTAACCTCACTTTTCCATTTTTACAAAATCAATTCATTGTTCTGTCCACTATTCATAGCAAGCATGTTTTGAGTTCTTTTCTTTGATTAGATATTTACATGCATCCCAAATTAGCTCATCTCTTATAGAGTAGTTCATACTACATTTGTACACATCCTATAATGATATTCTTTATGCATTCATGCATATTTTAGACTTCATGCACATTCTAGAATCATACTTTGCATACATGCAAGGTTTGGAGTTTTAGTGACTCCTTATCTAAGAAGATTATAAGAAATGAAATTGATCACACGTTCATGTTCCCCCTTTGATCATATCTTCCTTTCTCATCCGTCCCGGGGATTGAGAGGTCTCATGTTCTCAAAGATTGGCATGCTTCATACGAAGTTTGCTAAGCATACTTTATTCTCTTTGTTTCAAGAGCAATCCATGTCCCCTCTTAGATTAGGAAAACTTGATTACTTGATACATGATTATACGATTTTTCCTAGATTTGTTTGTGTGATCTTTTACTTTTGCATTGTGTGATATTTGGTTTAGACCTTATGAATGATATCTTATCTTTGGATTTTTTCAATTCAAAAATTCTTATGTGATGTAATATACTATCATAGTATTAATTGTCGAACCAAGCATAGTAAAAGATGATTATTTGGATGCTAATTGAGGCCCGTCGAAAGACGGGGTGAGTTGAGTGTGTTTTAGTCGTGACAAAGGCTCCTTCCTCTCTCATACCAAAACCCCAAACCAAGTTCTTTGGTTATGAAGGGTCGGTGCCCTTTATCTGTTTGGGTGAGTCAAAAATTAGGTTTCTTGGTTCCTTACAGACCAAGTGGCGACTCTGTATCTGTTTTCAACAGACCTTTTCTTTTCTTTTAAAATAATTTCAAAAAAAAGGAAAATCAATTCCTAAACCCCGCCAAAAAACAATAACAGGGGGTGGGCTCCCGGAGGTCGCGTGTCCACAACTCCACGAAAAGAAACAATCCTTAGAACTAGTTAAGACTTGTTTTGATTAAAACACTGAAGTACTATTACATTCCTCCAAAAAGCAAAATTGACGAGTTAAGCATTCAAAACACAAATCCATGAGCTCAGATTCATTACAACATAACCAAAAAGAGTTTTGTTACATATTACATCCTTACTAATCCATTCCAAAGTTCTAAGTTAAGTACAACGCCCAAACTATCTAAAATTACATTATTTGGAATGGAAACAAAAAAATATATACAAGGGCGATTCTCGTCATTTCTACGGCATCACTCCTCACGCTTCTTCTTTCCTTTCTTTCGTTCACCTGCAATGGAGTAAATCTCCATTGCTCAACTATATGCTGAGTGCACAATTTCTAACATATGCATATATGATAAATCATGCTTCAACCTCATAATTCACATCAAATGGTCTCTAGGGAGGAAATACACATTCATCCAGTAGTGGAAAGTTCAAGCCTTAAATCGCGATGCCAACGGCTAGTCCAAGCCTACAACCATTGCATCTCCAAGTGCCCTGACAAGTCCAAGCCTTAAACCATGCACAGTAGCCATCGCTACTATAATTCTCCAACATCGAGAAGCTTACCTCAGCATTAATTTGTATAAACTCCCCTTTGACCCACATAGCCATATAACGAGCTAAAAAAACAACCAAGCATGCTTTTCACAATTCGTCGCGTGCATAATTAACGGGCCTAATACTAATGCATAAATTTTTCCCGGATCACAATTTCGTTGTCAAAAATTACATGAAATTTTCCTACATAACATAGATTAGAAATTCATATCTCGAGCTATCGTCATATAACTTTGAGGGAAAGACTAGAAGCCCGATTAAACATCAAATCTCCGTTCTTAAGTGATTCCTACAAGTACACATGTGTTTCCCCCAAATTCTAAAATTAGGCTTTTTATAAAAACTAAGACAAACAAGGCCTAATAACTATCAAAACATAGCCCTTACCTCGAGAAGTTCAAATAAGAAATTTGGAGAAAAACTGGCCATCAAAAAGTCATCGATTTGCGTGTTGAAGCTTTAAGCACTCAAAACCCCCAAATCTCCCAAGCTTTCAACTATTTGATTTTTGATATTTATGAAAAATATCTTAAGGTTTCTATATATAGGCACAACTCTCAGGAATTACGTTTACCTCCCCACGAGTTCTCAAAACATCTAATTATTCTCTGAAATGTCGCACACATCCAATTCATTACTTCACGGGTGAAAACTATAATTTATAAAAGTTTCCGACTAAGTTCTGTTTGTCGCCGTAATTACGTCCGAAAACTAATTTCCGTGGAATCTCTAGATAACCTACCTTTTATGTAACGAAACACTCACGTTCTCACCACAGTATTCAAAACAATCTAAAACCAAATCAAAACTTCCAGAAATTATACAAAACAGGTATAATTACTATTCATCAAAATACCACCTAACTCAAATAACATTAATACACATAAATGTCATTTATCCATATGAATGCCTCAATGATTTTTTCATTATCGTGTCATCGATTGACACCTCACCGTTGACCTCCAGTCAACCTCATTCACAATTATCAAATGACATTGATAATTCACAAAACTTTATTTATGCATTTTAAACAATGATTTTCCCAGGACGGGTGTGACACTAGTGGTGGATTTGTGATCCTATATCTCTTTCTTCCATATCTCTACATTAATTATATTTATTGCTTTATTTAGTGATTAGTATTAGTTTAATTAATTCTCTTCAAACTCGATTCAAAACCACTTTCATTAGCTTTAGAAGAAAAAGAGGAAACCAAGCTTCTTTCTAGTAGATAATTAGAATTATAATTTTTAGAATCTAATTAAATTCACAGCACAGTCCCTGAAAAATTGACCCCTGCCTTTCACTATACTCAAATTTTTAGTAGGGTTAATTTATCTTGATCTTGACAACATCAGTATCCATGGAACGATGCCTTTCAGGCAACTCCTACTGAGTTACAAGATGCTAGTTGATGATGCCAAAAATTGGTAAGCGAGATTTATGCGGGAAGATAGAGTAGAAAGAGGTTTGTATGTGGTTCGACCCCGTTAACGAGGTGACCTACGTCCATGTGTGCGTCTATGCGCTTCTTACTAGCAGATCACCAGCGGGCCTGGTGAGCCAACAAGGACGGGCAGCACTACCAGTAATACCGGCCGGGTGTATGCGTGTAAGTGGTGAGTGCTCTTCGTAAGTGCTTGTATATTTCGAGAGATTCTTTTCGTCTCCCCTTAGAGAGGACAGGTGGGCTCTTTTATAGATGCAAGAGTCCACCCTTACATGGTAAGTTAATAGATTAGGAAGCCTAATCTAATCACAATAGATTTACATGATTTTTGGGAGAGTTTCCTAAGTGGTTTAGGAAACTAATCCTCTTTCCTTGACAGTGTCCGGATTATATAAGGAAACGACCTAGAATGTTCCTCCAAGCTGCCCATGCTGGAAGGCCGCCGTAAATCATGCCCGGGCCGGATGATCTCCCCGAGCGGTAGCGTCTAACGCGGGACGCGGGCTCCAGAATCTCTTCCCGGATAGCCCGGGTCCTTCTACCATGTGGCTGTTGGACCTTAGCAGGATATTTCTGGACATATCAGCTGCCCCCCATTTTCAAAGTTGATGTGATGTCTTATCGGATGAAATTTGAAAATTAAGAATGTCTTCCAGAAACCGTCCGGGAAAAAAAAAATAGGACTATCGTTAGGACGGGGCCGGCCGGGAGTGATCCGTCGGGATGTCGACCGAGCGGTGACCCTGCAGAATCGAGCCCCATGACGCCACGTGTCCATCGATTATTGGTCTGGTTTGGATCCAACGCTGCCAGTTTGGAAGCAACCGAATCGTCTATATGGCAACCGAACCATCATATCGTGCATTCAATGCTCACACTGTTTGAGGCGACGCCCCACGTGCTCGAAGTGACAGTTTCGGCGGGAGAACGTATGAGCCGTCCGATCAATTCTGATCTCAGCCGTTCGCGATGCCTATATAAGGAGCACCTGTTCAATCTATCTTTTACCGCAAGTTAACAGCTGAATCGCCTGAGCAGTTTTTGAAAGCAAAGCATTCCCTAACTCCTTCCTTTCCTCCGTCGATTTCGTTCTTCAAGCTTCCCTCAAATGGACTCTCACATCGATCTGACATCTGATGAAGGATTGAAAGCTTTCCGAGAGGACTGCGAGCTTCCCGATGATGTCGGAGTTCGCCCATACACCGAAGGGGAGGAAATAGCCTTCCCTCTCGTCCTCATCAGCAGCTATCTGCTGCTTGTTGTGGGACTACGCTTCCCTCTCCCGGCCTCCTTCTGCGACCTGCTCTAGGGGTTGCGCATTCCACTTTCCAAGTGCCGCCCAAATGTGGCCCGCCTCCTCTGGGGGATATCAATCCTGAACCAGTGACTTGGGGTGCTCCTCTGTTCCATCGACGTCGTCAGGTGTTATATCCTGGGGATCGACCACGGGGGCCCTTATTTACGCCCTGGTGCAGAGGGAAGGCACCTTGTCCAGGGCTTGGATTTTCCGAACAAGAGGTGGCGCCAATACCCTTGGGTTGTGGTGTCCGGCAACTGGCTGGTGGACCCTGATCTCTGCCCTCCTTCGGCCTTTGATGCGGAACCGTGCAAGGCATCCTTTGCTGCCTTCCGCAGTATTGCCCCTTCTGTTGCCGACACAGAGGCCATCGACGCCGGCCTCACGTTCTCGGATTTGTCCGGGGGTCCCGCTGGTGAGGTCGGCGGTGAAGATCGACCTGCGCCCCCTGCTGCTGCTGCCTCCGGGTCTCGCCGCTACACTCGGTCCATGGCTTCTGGTCGGCGTGCCACGAGCAGGGCCGGCCCTCCCGAGGGACCAGTCTCCCTGTCCACCAGCAGCGACTCATCCTCCTCCGGGGATGCGAGTCCGCCACCGGGCCCATCCCGGAAGGGGAAAGAAAAGGAAGTCGGGGAAGAATCTCAACCCCCACCAAAAAGGAGCCGGACGGAATCCCCAGCCGGTCTTCACGTGCCGAGCTCTTGGACGGGCCTTGCCCTCGGTAACCTAGAGGATCGTCTTCAAGAGGTGGAGAAGCAGACTGCCCGCCTGCAGACTGACTCTGTCATGCAGGAGGTGGATGTTCACACCATAGAGCTCACCATCAAGGATTTAATGGCAAGGATGACGGCCCTAGAAGAGGAGATGAAAGCTCTGAAGGGCAAAGGACCTTGAAGACTCCTTGCTCTCTCTTTTTTTTTTTTTTTTTTTTTTACCGGGGAGCTACTATAACTACCCTCGATCTCTGTACAGTTTAATTTTTACTGCAATGAAAAGGTCTTTGAGGCCAACCCTTTTTATCTCTCTGTTCTTCTAACTGTTCATTACTTCTACTTAGAATTTAGCCTCCAATACCCGATCGGTTTTCGTTGACCAACCTGACTTTGGCTTTCTGCCCCTTAGCGACTGATATATGGAACTTCGTTTGACTTTATCGGCACTGCCCCCCATTTTCGGAACTGACTAGACATGTCATCGGGCAAGGATCAAAAATCAATGTTACTCTAAAAACCGTCCAGGTAATTCCCAGGGATCCGGTTGGTGTAGAAAAAGGCTAAGGTGGCGGTATCGTGGGCCCAGACTTATTACTGCCACGTGGCAAATGATGAGTGGCCAGGTTAGGATCCAACGATGGCGGTTCGATCGTAACCAAATTGTTGGTTGGCTAACCGAGCCGTCGTGTCACGTAGTTAATGAGCGCGCCTTTTGAGGCGACGCGTCATGTAGACGAAGCGATAGTTTGGGCGGGAAATCCCCTGGACCGCTGGATCTGCCCTGATCTCGACCGTTCACAGCCTTTATATAAGGAATGCTTGCTCCATCTCTCGCATCCCTTCCTGACCTTCTATCTGCTGCCTTCTTCCCTCTTCCCCCCGTCCTTTTTCATTTCAGAGTGAGACTGGAGAGAACGAATCCTGTGAGGTTTGAGCGGGAGTGGGATTTCTTCCTCCTCAGATTCTGTGCGTTTTTTAAGTCGGGTGGAACTTTAATTCAACTGAACTGAGCGGGTGTCCCTTATGCTGTTCTGGGAGAGTGCTACCTGGTACTGAGGAGTGCCTATTCGCTGCCGTTCAGGTTAGTGACTCTGCCCCTCCTGTATACCAGGCTTGGGGTTTTCGACCCATACTTAGGTCGCAGTTTGAGTTCGTTCCTTGCTGTTGGAGCACCAGCAATGGAACCCTCCAGTTTCAATTCTGCGTCAAGATCGGAGAGTGAACGGTATTGGTCAGAATCCCTCGATGCCAGTCTGGACCGGCTCCTTGCGTCCCTGACCGATCATCAGAGTGGGGCCGGAATTCCCGTTCGTCTGTCTGATAGTGAGTCTACCCAGGAGGCCCCTGTTGTCTCTGTCTCGAGGGGTTCGGGCGACGAGTTGCCCAGGGAGACTGACCCCGTAGTGTTCGCTTGTGAGTCCACCCTTTCTACGTTGCGTTCCCAAGACCTTCTCTGGATCAGAGAGAGGTATTCTCTTCCTGACGGTTGCGCCCTAGCCGTAAACCCCGGTGGCGCGCACCTCTATCAGCCTGGGTTCATCACCCTGTTTGAAGACTCTATGATGGCGAGCCTCCGACTACCCCTTCACCCTGTCGCCCGGGATGCCCTGATCTATATCGACATCGCTCCCGGGCAGTTAGCTCCCAATGGGTGGAGATTCTTGATGGGGTGTATATCGCTGTGGCCTCAGGTGTTCGGGTACGAGCTTACCCTCCATGAGTTTCTTTGGGCCCACCGACCATTCCCTGTGCACCGGGAAGTGGGGTTTTTCTCATTTTCTGCCCGTCCGGGCATGAAAATTATCGACAGGTGCCCTAGCAACAACAAGGGGTGGAAGGGCAAATTCTTCCAGGTGTCCACCCTTTGCCTCTGTGACATGGCTCCGGGGACCCAGCTGAGGACATCCTGGGCTGGGGAGTTGAGGGGTAAGACCACCCATCCGAGTTCGTCCGTTCTTTCGATTTTAGGAACGCAATGGCTTGCTAACTGACTTCATTCCTTTGTCCACAGCTGGCTCGACAGAACCACCCGAAATCCCCGAGTTGTGCCAGGCCAGGATCTGGAACCTAGCAGAGTTGCCCACCAGTGTTTGGAACGTCTTATCCCGAACAGGAGACTTTGTCGAGACCTATTCCCCTGAGGAGCCCGTTCCAGCCCCCCAGCTTTTCACCCCTCATCCCCGGTGAGTTCCCAGGTTGCCTCACTGGTTCGCCCTACACTTGTCCGTATTGTTTCTCACATTTCTGACCGTGCGATCTTGCTCTTTCGCAGAAATGGCCCCCAAACGTAATTTAGAGTAGGTGAGGGAGAGACAGACTGCTGCCGCCGCCGCCGCTGCTACTCGGATGGCGATTGCCCAGGGGAAGAGGCCAGCCACCGAGGCCCTGGGTGGTGAGCGCCTGCTCCGACGCATCCGCCATGGGACGGTCAACCGTCCGGACCCTACGGGGACATCGGCTCCCCAAAGGTTGGTTGTTGAGGAGCCCGCACCTCGGGCTGATATTCCATCCGGTCTGCCCATCGGCGGGCCTAGTGAGGTTCGGGAGAGGCTAAAGTCTGCCCTAATCCCGAGCCAGGTTGAAGCATGCGCCGGGCTATCTCCCCAGGACTTCCAAGGATGGTTGTATAGCCTTTCCCATCTGGTAAGTGTTCTGTCTCCCTTCAAATATTGGCCTGCTCCCTTTTTACTCACCTAACTAATCTCCATCCTCTCGTCGCAGGTCGGCTGTATGGCCGTGGGGTCCGAGTCCCTCCTGTCTTCCCTGGCAAGGAGGGCCAGCGTTGCTGAAGCCGCCTTCTCGAAGGAGAAGGAGGAATTACAAGTAGCGAAAGCCGCCTTGGCCGTCGAGACGAGCAAGACAAAGTCGTTGGCCTCGAGTTTAGGTACGGCTCAGGCGGATCTGGCGGCTGCTTTGGCTGAATTGGAGGTTTCCTGGGCCCTCACTATAGCAGCTGAAGCCCGAGCGAAGGCGGCGGCCGAGACACCTGCTGCAGGGGCCTTGGAGGGCGCGTTTGATGACGGCTTCTTCCAAGGTTATGATGATCTAAAATGGTGGGTAGCCCGGGATTACCCCGAGTGGGTCCTTTCGGCTTACGAGGGGATTGACTCGGATTACTGGAACGTCGGTGAAGATCCCATAGCTGATGAAGCTCCTGTGGTTGGTGAAGATCCTGCGGCCATTGCTGAGGCCACTGAACTCGCCCCGGGCGGAGACTTGGGGGACGAAGGACTTGCCGTACCAAGGGAGCAGACCGGGGAGACCGAGGACGTGGTCAATGTGGAAGACTGAGTTCCCGGTCCTGCTTTGTTTTTCTTTATTTTGTTGCCTGCAGTTTTCTTTTTATTTTGGGGAGGCTACTACAACTGCCCCCCAAGCATCGTACATTTGCTTCAATTAATGAAAAGGCCCTTGAGGTCAACCTTCCATTAACTTCGTTGTTGTATTATGCTTTAATATTTTCTAGTATCCGTACAGTTTTGGCCGACCTAACACCTGCCTTAGCAAATGCTTTAGGACCGTAACCAACAGAACACCTAGTCGGACGGTTCGCTAGTATTCGTACGGTTTTTGGCCGACCTAACACCTGCCTTAGCAAATGCTTTAGGACCGTAACCAACAGAACACCTAGTCGAACGATGTGATTCCCTGTTTTAGCCTCAACATTCCCCTTATTCCCCTGCCCCCCCAAGCATTTTGCTAAGGCGGGAGTATGGGAGTATGGGAGTACGGGAGTAAGTAGCCGTAGGGAACCGACCTGGAACATGGGTGGTTGCAGGGGCTTTTGAAGCTTTCCATCATCGGCCACCTAGGGGCTTGGCCCCGTCGTCGGCTGGACCTAGGCAAAATTTTAATTAATTTCCTGTTTTTAGGTCTAGTATCCTTTTGTCCCCGACCTTCTTGCGAAGGCGGGGGCATGCAGAGGGGCGACCATAGGAAACCGACCTGGAACATGGGTGGTTGCAGGGTCCTTTAGTGCCTGGGTTCGAAGCCCGAGGTCTTTTTTAATGCCTGGGTTCGGAGCCCGAGGTCTTTTGGTGCCTCGGGGTTAGGCCCGAGGTCTTTGGTGCCTCGGGGTTCGGAGCCCGAGGTCTTTGGTGCCTCGGGGTTAGGCCCGAGGTCTTTGGTGCCTCGGGGTTAGGCCCGAGGTCTTTGGTGCCCCGGGGTTCGGCCCGAGGTCTTTTAGTGTATTCCATAGTGTTTTGACAGTAGAAAATTTTTGAAGTAGAACCATGTAATTTTATTTAAAAATAATAAACCATGTCGATTATCCAATCAGAGCTATAAAAAGAATTCTGCCTATAACAATAAACTCCTGTGATCTGATGCTACTGATAGTACTTGCGGAGGTGCTGCACATTCCAAGGATGAGTGAGATCACGCCCGTCCATACTCTGTAACCAGTAGGTTCCCGGTCGGTTAATTCGAGTTATTATATACGGGCCCTCACAGTTTGCCCCCAACTTCCTGTGGCCTGGAATTCGGGTAGACTGGTTCACAGCTTTGAGGACGAGGTCTCCCACTTGAAAGTTGTGGTGCTTCACCTTGCTATTGTAATACCGTGAGACCCTTTGCTTGTAAGAGGCCACCTTGAGATAGGCCTGGTCTCTTTTTTCTTCCACCAGGTCGAGCTCCGTACTGAGGGCTTCTCCATTATCTGGGTCATTGAAGGTAGCCACCCGGTATGTGGGCAGCCCGAGCTCTGTGGGGACCACTGTCTCAAAACCATAAGTTAAGGAAAATGGGGTTTCGCCTGTAGCCGCTCGGGGTGTGGTGCGGTAGGCCCACAGGAGGGTCGGTAGTTCTTCAGTCCACAGGGCTTTGGGGCCTTCAAGCCTTGTCTTGATCGACTGCAAAATTGTGCGGTTGGTTACCTTGGCCTGGCCATTAGCTTGTGGATGCTCGGGGTAAGAGTAATGATTTTGTATCCCATATCCCGAGCAGAACTGCCTGAAGATGGGTGTGTCAAATTGCCTTCCATTATCGCTGATCAGGACTCGCTGGATACCAAACCGGCTGAGGATATTTCTTTCCACGAAGCTCTCCATTTTCCGCTCGGTTATCGTTGCCAAGGGCTCGGCCTCTACCCATTTGGTGAAGTAGTCAACAGCTATCACGGCAAATCTGACTTGCCCTTTCCCTGTCGGTAAGGGACCAACAATGTCGATTCCCCACTGGGCGAATGGCCAGGGACTGTGGACCGGTGTTTGGAGTTCTCCCGGTTGGTTGATCATGGGAGCATACCGCTGGCACTTATCACACCTTCGAACATACTCTTGTGAATCTCGGGCCATGGTTGGCCAATAGTAACCTTGTAACAGGGCCTTTCTGGAAAGCGCCCGACCTCCGATGTGGTTCCCACACACACCTTCATGGATTTCAAACAATATTGCCTGCACTTGCGCAGGATGAACGCAACGGAGGTACGGGATAGTGAATCCCCTTTTATAGAGAATACCGTTAAGAAGATGGTATCTTGCTGCCCGGTACTTGACCCGGCGAGCCTCATCCTTGTCATCTGGTAGCCTTCCTGTCGTTAAGAATGTCACGAGCGGGTCCATCCAACTAGGTCCCAGAGTGACCGGGTCGACTTCCATGCCCTCTGAGTTGATCACACTCGGCTCGGGTAGGAACTATATCCTTATCCCGGGCAAGTCTGACTCAGAGGACGAGGCAAGGCGAGTAAGTCGGTCTGCTCTGGTATTCTCTTCTCTTGGTATCTGGGTGATGGAGAACCCTTGGAGCTTCTTGGAGGCCGCTTGGACAAGGGCCAAGTAGGCCACCATATTGTCTTCCCGTGCTTCATATTCCTGATTTACTTGGTTGACCACAAGCTGGGAATTGCTGTAGCCCTAGACCTGCAGCGCACTCATTGAGATGGCTAACTGCAACCCGACCAAGAGAGCTTCGTACTCGGCCTCGTTGTTGGAAGCGCGAAACCCGAACCTTAGAGCATACTCGAGCTGGATACCGTCCGGGGTAGTCAAGATAATTACAGCTCCACTACTTTGCTGATTGGAGGAACCATCCACGTGCAGTACCCATATCGGGATATTGGAGTTTAACCCGGGCGGTAAGGCCAAAGGCTCGGGCTCTTCGATTGGATCTTCAGGGTATGTAAACTCAACCAGAAAGTCCGCTACAGCCTGCCCCTTGATTGCTGTTCGCGGTCGATAAATTACTTCGAATTCTTCCAGTTCTAAGGCCCACTTGACGAGCGTCCCAGATGTGTCTGGCCGAGAGAGAATTCTTCGGAGAGGCTGGTCGGTCAGGACTACAATAGCATGGGCCTGGAAGTACGGGCGGAGCCTTCGGGCTGAGGTAATGAGGGCGAAGGCCAGATTCTCGATGCGGGAGTATCGGCTTTCCGCGCCCTGCAATGGCCGGCTAGTGTAATACACTGGGAACTGTATCCCGTGCTCTTCCCGAACTAGTGCCGAGCTAACCGCTGACGGTGACACTGCCAAGTACAGGAACAATTCCTCGGCGGTTGTGGGTGTTGATAGTAGAGGGGGAGAGGCCAGATATTTCTTGAGTTCCTGGAATGCCTCTTCACACTCTTCTGACCATTGAAACGCTTTGCGGAGGATCTTGAAGAATGGAAAGCATCGGTCGGTAGCTCGGGATACGAATCTGTTCAGTGCGGCCACCCGTCTGGCTAAGCTCTAAACTTTCTTCATTGATTTGGGTGACCGCATGTTGATGATAGCTCTGATTTTCTCGGGGTTTGCTTCGATTCCCCGTCTACTGACTAGATGGCCGAGGAACTTCCTGGACGAGACACCGAAGGTACATTTGGCCGGGTTCAACCTCATCTTAAACTTTCTCAAAATGCTGAAGGCCCCGGCCAGATTCTCAAGGTGATCGGATTCGTCCCGGCTCTTGACCAGGAAATCGTCCACATATACTTCCATGGATTTCCCGATAAGGTCTTTGAACATGAAATTGACCAGGCGCTGATAGGTAGCCCCGGCGTTCTTGAGGCCGAACGGCATGACTTTGTAGCAATACGTGCCCTAGTCGGTGATGAACGCTGTCTTCTCTTCATCCTCGGGGTACATGCTGATCTGATTATACCCCGAGTAAGCGTCCATGAATGACAGGAGTGAGTGGCCTGCCGTTGAGTCAACAAGGAGGTCTATCCTGGGCAGTGGATAGCAGTCCTTGGGGCAGGCCTTGTTGAGGTCGGTGAAGTCCACACACATTCTCCACTTCCCGTTGCTTTTCTTGACCAGAACGACATTGGATAGCCAGTCCGGATAGTGGACTTCTCGGATGGACTTTGCCTTCATGAGTTTCTCGACTTCTTCCCCGACCGCCTTTTGTCTTTCAGGGGCCATGTCCCTCCTTTTCTGCTTAACCGGACGACAATCCGGGCTAACATTGAGATGATGGGACATTACCCGGGGGTCAATCCCGGGCATGTCCTCGTGACTCCAAGCGAAAACATTCTGCTCTCGCCTCAGGAACTAGATCAACTCTTCCTTCAAAGCCGGCTCCAGTAAGGTCCCTATGCTGACTGTGCGGCCGGGGTGATCGGGGTTCAGCACGATCTGCTCCAGTTCTTCCATTGGTCCTACTACGTCGCTCTGGTCCCGGGGGTCCATCTCTTGAACGTTTAACGTTTCAGTTATTGCCCCCCGGCATAATGAGCTAACGTAACAGTTGCGGGTAGTGCTCCGATCCCCACGCAAGGATCCAGACCCCTGCAGAGTCGGGAACTTTACTGTAAGGCTGTATGTGGAGACAACTGCCCTGGTCCTGTTGAGAGTTGGCCTGCCAAGGATGACGTTGTATGCTGACGGGGCCTCTACAATCACAAAACTGGTGAGCACGGAGGCCTGCTGAGGATATGTCCCCATGAGAACCGGAAGCTCGATTATTCCAAGCGGTTGAGTACTGGAGCCGTTGAATCCGACAAGGGGAGTAGCGACCGGTCGGAGCCGATCCCTGGAGATCCCGAGCTGGTCAAACGCCGATGTGAACATAATGTCTGACGAGCTTCCGGTGTCTACCAACACCCTCTGGACCATGTAGTTGGCTATGGAGAGGGTTACTACTAGGGGGTCGTCATGGGGGCAGTGGATCCCCTGCAGGTCGTCGGACGTGAACGTGAGAACCTCTGCCGGGGAGGAGCCGGTGGATTGGACTTGCCCGACCTCCGTTCGGGAGGCCCAGGCATGCCTCTTCCGCGCCGACTGTAAATCGCCTCCGCCTGATGTTCCTCCAGAAATCACATGGATGTGACCGAGTGGCGGTGGCGGCAACTGGTTAGGAGCCCGGACGTCCTGCCGAGGCCGTCCTTCGGTGACGGACTCAGCAAGGTGTCCCTGCTCAATCAGCTTCTCAATTGCTATCTTCAATTTGAAACAATCTTCTGTTTCATGGCCGTGATCCCGGTGGTAGTGGCAAAATTTGTCCCGGTTCCTCTTACCGGGCGGGGCCCTGAGTTTAGTTGGCTGCGGAAGCAGTCTCTGCGCCTCGGCGGCGGCCATGACCTCGTGGATCGTGCGGGAAAGAGGCGTGAAAGTAGTCTGGGGCTGATCCCTTGCATCTTTCTGATCATGCTTTGGCTTCTTTCCCAAAATTTTCTCGAACTCTTCGCGCTTGCGTTTGGCCTTGGGGGACTCGTCCTCTGTTTGGCCAGCACGCTTCGCCTTTAAGAATTCCTCGATATCTATGTATTTCCCGACCCTCTCCGAGAGTTCCACCAGGGTTGCCGGTCGATTACGATGGAACGACGTGGCGACTTTGGTGTGCTGGACTCCTGAGCAGAAGGCTATGATGGCGGCCGTTTCATTAAGGTTGCGGATCAAAAGCCTTTGCTGATTAAAATGGTCCACATATTCCCTCAAGGATTCCCCTTTGCGCTGTTTAACGGTCAACAGCTGGGTGTCCGGCTGCGACCGATCGAGCATCCCGACAAACTGACTAATAAAGAGTTTGCCGAGGGCTTTGAAGCTGTCAACCGTTCGGGGCTTCAAGGCGTGGAACCACTGGGCGGCTGACCCTTTGAGGGTATTGGGAAAGGCCAGGCACAGCAACTCGTCTGTCGTGGTGACCAATGCCATCTGCGCCTTGTAGGTGCGGATGTGGTCTACTGGACTCCCCGTGCCATCGTATGAGCTGAGATGTGGGGGTTTGAACTTTCGCGGAATGGGGAACTGGGTCACCCGAGCGGTATAGGGCGACTCTGTCTCCGTATCAGTGAGGTTGTGACCGAACTTGCGGTTTAGCCTCTCGATTTGCTGTTGTAGTTTCTCGACCTGGGCTTTAACGTCACTCCGCCCTGCTCTCCTATCCGCGTCTGAACGGTAGGTGGGGTCGGACAATGAGGCCTCATCCTCAAAGTGCGTCGACCTCGGAGATAGTACCCGACTGTTGGTTCGGGTAAGCCTGTGCCTAAGGTCCCCTCGGCTCAGGACGGGAGGATCGTCGACCGATTCCCGGGTTTTCCGTCCGGATTTTTCTGCCCTTGCTGCGCGCCGTCGATCAATGATGATTCTGGCGTCATTCGCTCGGCGAGGGATGTACCGAGGCACCCTTTGAGAGCGCTTAGTGGCCTGGCTGCGCTCTCCACCTGCAGGGCGTTCCCGATTTGGTGAGGACACCGGAGCGGATCGTGCATGCTCTCGCACCTGAGCCGGCTGGCTGACGGGGGCGCTTTTCTCAGGTCGACTCTCTGACGCGGGGCGCTTCTCATATTGGGCCATAAGCGCGTCTATCTGTTGTTGTGCCCGACGTTGGCCCTCCAGGAGCTGCTCCAATGCCGCCGTGACCTGTTCGGTGGTCATGGAGGTGACCCGCGGCTCGATCTGCAGGTTTTCCTGACCGGCTGAGTCGGCGGGGTTGTCGGTCTTCTTACCCTTCTTTGGCGGCATGTCGATCAGTCAAAGATTTTGTTGATGAGAAGACTGTGTCGTTCCCACAGACGGCGCCAAACTGATGATGCCAAAAATTGGTAAGCGAGATTTATGCGGGAAGATAGAGTAGAAAGAGGTTTGTATGTGGTTCGGCCCCGTTAACGAGGTGACCTACGTCCACGTGTGCGTCTATGCGCTTCTTACTAGCAGATCACCAGCGGGCCTGGTGAGCCAACAAGGACGGGCAGCACTACCAGTAATACCGGCCGGGTGTATGCGTGTAAGTGGTGAGTGCTCTTCGTAAGTGCTTGTATATTTTGAGAGATTCTTTTCGTCTCCCCTTAGAGAGGACAGGTGGGCTCTTTTATAGATGCAAGAGTCCACCCTTACATGGTAAGTTAATAGATTAGGAAGCCTAATCTAATCACAATAGATTTACATGATTTTTGGGAGAGTTTCCTAAGTGGTTTAGGAAACTAATCCTCTTTCCTTGACAGTGTCCGGATTATATAAGGAAACGACCTGGAATGTTCCTCCAAGCTGCCCATGCTGGAAGGCCGCCGTAAATCACGCCCGGGCCGGATGATCTCCCCGAGCGGTAGCGTCTAACGCGGGACGCGGGCTCCAGAATCTCTTCCCGGATAGCCCGGGTCCTTCTACCACGTGGCTGTTGGACCTTAGCAGGATATTTCTGGACATATCACTAGTCATTTCATCCCTATGCGGATTCTAATGGATGGCGGCGTATGTCGGGAATGGTATTTAGGTGAGCGGGTGACCAGGCAATCCCTTGCTACTCGAGGTTTCTTTATCCCTATGGATCCTCCGTTATCCATGAGAGGGATTGAGCACTTGGATCATGATGATTTGATCACTGCCTTGGCTAGGGAGGACAGTGCCAATTATATTGAGAATTCTGCTAGGTATCTTGTCTTCCGTCAGAACATGCTGATGTGCAACTTTCCTTTGATGGGAGTGACTCGGGTAATCATTCGCTTCTTTATTTGGACTTTGCATTATCCTTCTTTGGATATGATAACAGATTTGATCCCTCTTTTTTGTTGCAGTATATTCCTAGAGCTGCTGATCCTCCGCCTCTTCTTCAGTGGGATTGGAATATGCCAATGGTTCACATCAGCCACGAGACATCTTATCAGGTTCCCCAGTATTCCTATGGTACCCCAACCATTCCTTTGCAATATGATAACATCATCCGGGATTACACCGAGGAGGGACTGCTCTATGCTCACAATGCTCGACATTGGTTGCATGGCCGCAAGTGGAGGGTGAGTTCAAACCTTTCCTAGCCACTGTCCTGACTTTGTTTCCTTGACTGTTAACCCATTATTCCCCGTTTTGTTTGCTCTTTCAATCATTCTGACATTGACATGTTGATTACCCATTATGTCACGCCCCGACGTAGCATAAATATGGAAAGCGTTTAATTTCCTTTATGGACCTGTAGGTCACGACAGTTTGAAGGATCAATTCCGTCCCAAACGTCGAACAATATAAAACCATAATCAGAGTAGAGCAATCAAAGCTTACAAATATTTTTCTAACTTATTACATATTACAGTACGGGATCTACTAAGGCACAAGCCGCCTTAAAACAAAACAATATCTATTGTATATTACAGTCATCCTTATTTCAAACCAATTTATAACTTAAAACATATAAAAGTAAATTCTCTTTCCAGCAGGGATTCTCAGTTTGCATATTCATACGGTCCAGCAATATCATAACCTGAAAAGTCTGAACACGAATGTCAAAGGCGCATCAATGCCGTCAGCTTCAAGAAGCTGGTGAGTATTAAAAACATAACTATGAATGTAACACATACTCATTTACCATTTTCCAATTCTCATTCAATCCAATAAGTTTACATTAAAGCATGGAGGTCATTTTAGGAAACAAGCACAATAATATTTAAAGATATAATTCACGTATATGTGACCGTGTATGAGAACAATGCACCATCTCATCTTACTGACTCTTTTCTCTCGACAAAACCCAACAATCCACTATCACACACCAGTATCTTTGAAATGCTAAGATAGCCACACTTTAGCACAAGGGTGCCAGGGAATGTCCAGTTTGCCTCACACTTTGGTCTAGGGTACCAGGGAGTGTCCATTGCCTCACACTTTGACTACCTAATCCGCCATACAAATACCGGAGGAACCCTCACGCAGTATCCAGACTCGGTTATCAGGGAGTGTCCGTAGGCCACACTTTAGCACTACCATGGGTGCCAGGGAATGTCCAAGTTCGGCTTCACACACTTTGACGCTACCATGGTCGTCAGGGAGTGTCCAGTTTTACCACCGTCGCATTTCAAAGACACCCTCGCCACAATCTCAATCACAACACACTTTGGTACTCACATACCAGGGAGTGTCCACAACACAATCTCAACCGTACTCACTAACCACACTGTCCATTACTCTTTTCCATACTGACCAACATTCACACTCACCGTGCAAGTACAACTGACTCCACATGTATGTCATGAAACTTTAAACATAAAGTAAATCACTGAAATATAGAAACAACATGCGTACGGGGATTGATAAGTCACAATACAACGTTTTGATCGTCCAAACATACCCAAATAGGATTCTGTTTTAGTAAATTTCCCAAACGGAGCTTTAACAGTTCATAAAATATCACCCAAACAGTTCCTTAACACAAGGCAAGCAAAAACTAGAAAATGCCAGAAGTCGCGCGCGCGGGCCGCTCGCGCGAGAGGTCGCTAGCGCGGGCCGCTCGCGCGACCTGCCTATTTTTCATTTTCATTATATAAAATTTTCTGTCTGCCTGGAAACACACACCTCGCGCGCGCGGTCTGCTCGCACGAGGGGTCGCTCGCGCGCGCGAGTTTTTGCAGAGTCTTTATCTTCTTCGTGAAACTGCTCTGTTTCAGTTTTAAGTGTCTAAATTGACCCATTTTCAATTCTGTAAGTTACTAGGCCTTATAATATATGATTTTCTTCGGTTTTTCACAAGGATTATGATTCCATAATCAATTTAACATGAATCAATCTAAAACTCTAGAATTTTTTGAAAAACTAAAAGTTAACAAAAATTAATTTCTAATATACTTTTTCATATGAACAAACTAAGCTTCAATACTTTAGGCATAGTCTATATATACCATAATCTTTCATTATTATCTATAAAAACGGATTTTGGTTAAGTTTGAAAAGTTATGATTTTAAGCTATGAAACTTCAAACGTTTGATCATCAATAGTGGTTTACAAAATTAAACAAACACAGCAAATAAACATGAAATTACATTCCTAGTGAGTTAATAATACTCACTGTGATTGTGATTGAAGTAATTGTTGAGAAAGAGATAAGATATAAAAATTCCACCACAAGCTTGGTTATGGTGATCAAGTTCTTCTCTTTCTAAAATTTCTGTATATATGAAGCTCTCTCTAACTCTCTGGAACTCTTAGTTGAAAAGGGTGCAGAATGTGAGTGTGTGTATGAGGGAATGTGAGTTATATAGAAAATCAAATGTGGGAACTTGGCCTCCAAGCAAATTGTTGTTTACTCAACAAATTGTATTAGTTCTCAATTCTAAAAATACACAGCAATTAAACAAACGTACACACATATGCACAGATTCTAAACTGCAAATGTCTCCCAACTTGGTTGAAAGGTCATGTAGAGTACTAGGGGGCAACTATAAGGTGTTTGGGAAACTTAGCTTATGGCATAAGAATTACACATACAATAAAGCATTATCCAAACAAGGCCCTAACAAATGATTAGTTGCCATAAATGGAAAGTAAAGTGTATGTCATGTCTAACTTTACATCACTTCCAAAATCTGTGGAAGTTTAACGTGGCGTAGACAGTTTTGAACATAAACTGGTATTTTCGTGGCGCGGTGTCCGTCACAAAAATACAGAAAATTCATTTTAATGTAGGAAATGATTTTCTGGTTTTATAAAAATACTGATTAAGTCAAAAACAAACATTTCCACCGTTTTGAAATACAGTTTTAAAATCCAACACAGGTATCATTAATTTTGTAAAATTGCAGTTTGACCCAATAAGAATTTCAAACATGAAATAAAGCAAGTAATAAATTCTTAAACATAAGAATTGTAACTAGACAAATGCAGACAATATAATTTTAAATATAGCAATGGAAATACAGATTAATTATGGAAATGTCAATTTAAGATTAAATGAAAATGTAGGTTGTTACACATTATGCTTTTCTGACTTTTCTATTCCTTTCCAAGATGATGGGGAGAGGACAGTTGCTGAGATTCGAACAAATTATTCTTTACGAATTTAGAGTTAATTAGATCCAAAAAGATATAACTCCATCGTCAAGCAGCTGCCTCACAATATTGTGTCTTAGGCATATATGCCTACTCTTGCCATTATAGGACTTATTCATAGCTCAGCCTATTACAGCCTGGCTATCACAATTTAAAGAAACTAATGGAACTAGTTTAGTCTAAATAGGAACATCTGCTAAGAAGTTTATTAACCACTCAGCCTCAGTACCAGCTTTCTCAAGAGCCACAAACCCTGATTCCATCGTTAACTTAGCTGTGCAAGTTTGCTTGGATGACTTTCAAGATATTGCACCTCTACTATGTGTAAAAATAAATCAACTTGTTGATTTCATCTCGTCTGAATCCGAAATTGAAAAAATAGCAATTTGTGGATGAGTACCATCATAGTAACCAGGCTGATGGACTGGGACCATCATTTGTCCGACTTGGAACCCCTGGTGAGTGATTATATTAGGACCATTCGATGCCCTTTGAACACCTAAAGGCCCTACACTCTCTGTCCCATCTAGTTCGGTCCCAGTTGGTTAATAGAACTTGACACATGATCAAACATACCAGATCCAGGATGAGTTGAAAAACCAGGTGCTGTAGGATGGGCTAGAACCTTTACATTCCCATAACTCAGTAATGGAGCCTGATTTATAGGAACTTGTATAGGATCCTTCTGAGCGCTGCCTTTCAAAGAAGACGCTGGACCAAATTTTTTCATCACGTATAACATTTGTCGGTCAATACTCTTAGTAATCTGATCTCTAATCTTCTACATCATATCTGTGAATGGTTTCACAATGGTAGATGTTTGTTGTGAATTGGCTTGAAGCCAATCATGCAGCGCACTGTCCAAATTGAAACGTGTCGCCGATGCATAATCCTTTAGAGCTTGTTTGTTTGGCCCACTTATAGTGGTCTCAACATTTCCAGGCTATTGTTGGAGTGACTCATGACTGCCAGTGTGAGACTGATCACTGGTATTACCATGAACCTCCCCTTCACCATTTTCCTCTGCTGTCGGTGCATCCATTTCTGGTAGCGCCGGACCCCTTTTTCTTTTGTCAAATTCTTGTTTGGTGGCATGAGGAACTGCTCAATTCTGCACAAATGTCCCACCGGGCATGCCAAAACTTGTATGGCAGAAATTATGCAAGTGTTAAAGTGTGGGCGTGCCACACAAATGTCCTCTTGAAGCGAACAATTTGACGAATCAGACAAGTAGAGAAACAGAGGAACAAGATTTCTCTAATAGGTTCAAATTGCCTTAACCAAAGATCAAGGACTTGAAACGTGAAGAAAACTGAGACTAGTAGAAAGGAAAACAAAGATCGAACTCCATTAAATCCTTCAAAGAACATAGTACAATCAGAAGCGGTAATCTCGCCTTCTAACTGGAGTTTAATTACAAAACTACTCCTAATAAACTGACAATTAAAGATAAAGGTAAGGGAAAGACATAATGCAGAGTATGAAAATATGCTAAGTATTCTTGATCTTCAGGGATCCCCTCCTCTCTATTCCTTCGTTCCTTTAAATAAGTAGTGATGGTTGTAACCGATGCCTCTGTACTAAGAAACCGCCCACTATCTCCATGATTTGGAAATAATGGATTTCATCCATAATCGTGCTTGTTACCACTTCTGCATCACACGTGTCATTAATTTATTTTGACAAGACCGCCAATAACTATCCTGCCACTGACGTGGCTAGCATCCTGGATTATGGCATTGTTGTGTTGAATCAGCCTGTTTTCTCCATCAACCTGTCTTCGTACACATTCCACGTGTAATTCTTCATCAGATTGGTGGGCCCACTTTTAATATTATTTTGTGGTACAAACAGCATGTATATATGAAATGTTACAAGTTTTGAGGTTGAATGACTTCTAGGCAAAAGTTTGCCAGGGGGTCTTTCGACTGGTCGAAGCACCCCTGTGTGGTAAAGGTTTTTGCCGAGGGTCGTTCAACCGGTCGAAGGGGAAAGTTCGACCAGTCGAAATGAGCCCTGCAGGTTTGGTCTTAGCACCTCTTTTCAGAAAATATTTAAAAGTTCTAATTGGTTCTTAGGATGCCTTTGGGGTCCCTTTTAGCTAAAATATTCTTGTTTTGAAATATAATTACATTTTTAAATTTATACGGATTTTATGAACTCATAGTCCAATGTTTTTCAAATGAACTTTACTTTAAAGAGTTTCTACTTATGTTTTTCCACTACTCTATTACTTTAATGAATTGGATAAGCCTTGGTGGCGTGCCACGTCTCCTATTTTCATCCGTAGCGGGATGGGTTGTGACAGGTAGATCCACTCTCTACCAAGTTAGCCTTGGAAGCTTAGCCAGATCGGCTTTGTCTCTTAACCTATTTTTTTGCTCAATACGGATGTGGACAATAACTTCTTCAAGAGTCATGTACTTTCTCTTGTGTTTAAGATAATTCTTGTAATCTTTCCATGACTCCGGAAACCTCTCAATGAGAAATCCGGCAATAAAAGTTTCAGGCAAAGTGATTTCTTCATTATTGAGATCATTAACAAGAACGTGAAAATCATGTATTTGGGACGAAATATCTTTTTCTTCATTCATTTGGAAATCAGAAAATTTGCCTTTGACATATTTTTGATATCCAACATCCTCAACATTATTTTTTTTTTATGTACTAAATCCCAAATCTCTTCGGCATTTTTTTATAGTTATATGTCAAACAATTCGTTAGAGATTGTATAATCACATATTTTGTTACCTTTATCCCAAATTGGTAAATTCTGCTCATACCCTTCGAACCGATTGTTTTTCTATCAGAATATGTGCCAAGTTGTCGACGTCCAAAGTGGAACGCACCTTTTATTTCCAGCGCTTGAAACAAGTACTACACCAAAAATACCAAACTGACACATTTCACATATTTTAATTTGGAACTATTATAAACCGTGCCAAAATTTGGCACGAGCAGTCTTGAACCGTGCCAAATAGAAATTAAATTGGTGTGCGCCCGATTTCTCCCAAACATTTTCACAAATTTACCCCCAAAACTACTGTTCCCCTAATTTTTGACCTAACTTCATCTCACTTTTTTTTCCTGAGGACAGTGATGAGGCGAGATGAACTAAAGCAAAACCCTAACCCTGCACCACCATCGTCCTCTCCTCTCGCACCGCCCAAATCTGCCACCCATTCACTGCCGACTACCGACCATGTGGTGATCCCGTTAGTGTCCTAATCTCGGTGTTCATCCCATCCTTGATTCGGACACCACCAGTCCATCCAACACCTATGGTGCCACCAACAATACTGACCCACCTCCGCCACCTCGATTTACCTTCCACTCTCCATCATCACCCTGTTTCTCATTCCATTTTTGCGGTTTTTGTAGGTTGATCATGTTCATATGGATGCTTAAATTTGAGGTAATTGTTCAAAACTCTGTTCTTGTGGTTCTGAACTCCCTTTTAAGGTCCTCTATATATATATATATTCTATTATTGCCTTAGTTCTAGCAATTGTTTACTATCTCTCTCAGAATGGCCAACTCAACCATCCTCATTTCATTGAAGTTCCTCTCTCTTCTTCCCAAGGACTCTACCTCAGAGGTACTTTATATAGGACAACACTTCAGTAAAGTACACTTCAGTAAAGTTGCTTCAGTACATTTTGTTAGTTCCTCTCACAGTTTTTAAAATTATTTTTTTAATATTGTAATTTTTTTTAAACAATTGTTTTGAAAATTGTGCATCTATGTGAGAGGAACCTAATGAAATATACTGAAGCAACTTTACTGAAGTCTTGTCCCTTTATATATACATACAACATTCAGTGTACGCAATATGTTTGATGAAATGTTTGACCATTTCTTTTGGAAAGTATCATTATCATCTTCAGATTGGCCAAAAATTATTTCTGAGATGTTGTTCTCGAGTCCTTCAATTAAAGCACAATCTTATTTACTTGTGCAATTAATGATATTTTCCTTAACTGTAATGGTGTTGTTGCTGTCAATTCTTTAACCTATGCAAGGTATTATATGGGAAATCAACAATGGAAAGACACATACCATCACCGTAGGTTTGATCTGCTAGAACAAGGGATGGGGGGTGCAATCACAGGGAGGGAATAGAAAGTACATGTGTTCTATTTTAACGACTCAGAATATTCAAAGCAATTTTGTAGATAGTCCATTATAGGGTTGTATGAAAAAAATTTCAAATTTTTTTAGACAAACAATGTACCCGCTCATTGAGCGGGGTACATGCTAGTATTTATTGATACATGTAGCTATGATTCTAGGTGCTATATGAAATACATGTGCTATTGCTATTTTTTTATTGGTGCTGTTATGCTGCCAAAATTTATTTTTTTTTCCTAAAAAAAAATCTGCCACGGCTCAAAAACCGTTCCAAAGCAGTGCTAAAAGCTTGCGGGATTAAATAGTTTTTTAAACTCAAGGCCAAACTGGCACTGTTTTCTGCAGTGCCGAAAGCATGAAAGATTAAAGTACCAAACCTGTGACACTTGAAGAGCACAAAAGTGGCCATGTATGGCTATCAATTTTGCAATTCTAGAATGGTTTTAAACAGTGTCAAAAAAATGTGCAAAATTTCCAAAATCTGGCACCCTTTGACCAAAATCTGGCACAGTTTTAAATTGTGCCAAAAAATTTGGATTCCCAATATTTGGTACGGTTTAAAACCGTACTAGATTTGGTCTGAAACAGTGCCAGTTTAGTATTTTTGGTGTAGTGAAGTACCACTAAATCAGTCAATTTTGGAGACATCGACCAGAGACTTCGCAGCATCCATATTATTCTTAAGATTGTTGGAAAATTAGAATGAGCAAATCGAACGACATTCATGTACAACCGCATTCGTGCGTGCGAGGGAGCAAATGTAACGGCATTTGTGTACGCACCGCATGCCTGCGCAAGTTTTGATTTTCAAGCCAAATCGAGCGATCCAGATTCGAGATTTGCACCCCCTCATGCGCGCACGTGAGAGAGTCTCCAGTACATGAGTTTACTAAGCTTACTCAGAGAAATTATATGTAAAGAGTAGAAAGCTCTTATCTTTAAGCAATGTGGGGAACTTGTCACATCAAACCAAAAGACTTTGTTTGGATTTTTTTTAAATAAAATACCCAAATACCAAATAAGAAATGGTTAAATGATATAACCCACAAAAGCCCAAGCTTTACTAATAAATCCTACAGTTAAGTCCTAGCCCTAAGCCAATTAGATCGTTACAAATTAATTTTTATTATTTTTTAATCAATTGCTATACTTATTTTGGCTCAGGTACTGTTAAGCTATCGACTTAAGGCCAGTTTGATTGACTTCTAATGACTTTGACTTTTGGCTTAAAATATTTTCGTTTACGTAAATACTTGAATCGAATTATAGAACATGAGAAGCAATGTATATGTGTGTATACATACATATATTCCAAAGCTTTATTTTAATTTTTTTTTTTTTTTTATCCCAATTTGGAGCAAAATTTAAATTCTGCCACATACAGATACAGATACAGAGAAGAGCAACCAAAATTAAATTAGAAATTGAGTAGTTATGCCAGCGCAATTCAAAGCTATCCGCTTGATTACATAGTCCGTTTTGGCCATGGGAGAGTTACCACGAAGCAGTTGATCAAACCCATCACCACAACTCGCAGTGTGCGTGTACACATCACTCAGAGAAGTTTTTAGTGTTCCGTAGTCTCGACCTGAAAGGGCATCTAGAGATGTCTTCAAATCGTACACGGATGATCGATAAAACCGGAGACAATCATTGAGACATCGGACTTCTATTTCTTTTGTGGACGGATCTTTAAGAATTCCCTTAATTGGCTTTTCTAATGGCAGCCCGAAGTGACCGATTGGCTGCATTTATGTTCATTATGAGGACAGAAGAGGGGTCAATTTTGCCGCCTTTAATTGCCATATTAGAGGAGACGCAGACAGCCGGATTCTCAGTTCTGTCGCATATTTTCTTGATGTTTGGATCAACGAAAGCACGTCGAAGATGGTGGTGGTGGTGGTGACGTGGAACGCCGTGACGATGACGAGGATGAGGAATCTTTTTTATTGCGGAAATGCTAGATGCACAAAAAAAGTGCACAACGAAATGCACAACCAGCTTAAAATTATTGGACTTCGTGCTGAAAAGCATGTACACACAAAAAGACAAAAAAAAGGAGTGTATAACTTTTTCAACACGAGATCCAATAAATTAAAGCAGGTTGTGCATTTCGTTGTGCACTTTTTTTGTGCATCTATCATTACTCTTTTTATTGCGTCTGTGGAGAATGATGACAAGAGGAGGAGAGAAGAGATGAAGAAAATGACTAATATTAGGTGGGGATTGTTGATCTTCATTTTCTCTCTCTTGGGAGGAGAGGAGGGGTCACATCACATGGAGAGAATTTAAATAGGAGAGAGAAAAAAAAGTATAATTAATAAAAAAAATATATATATATCTATATAATAAGGAAGAGCGGTGTGGAGCCCTCTCAATTGAATAACTTTTAATCTTGACCATTGAGACAAGTTTAGATATTTCAGACCGTCAGATTGTTTGTCTATCAAAAATAGTAACATGCACACACACCAAATCAGTTTTGAAAATGGTTTCAAAATTTTTCAAAATTTGCCCCAATCAATTCCCCCAAATTTCTCAGTTACTCTAACGTGTACAATCTCACTGACTCTCTCGCTCTCTCTCTCTCTCTAAACTCCTCCAAAGAGAATACCATCGTAATCTTCATCTTTAATCACTCCCACCATCGCCGCTACCCACGTGTCGTCGCAACCCTTAGCCCTCCCCTGCGCCATCGACCTCTACCACGACACCAATCGCGACCCAGTTCAACCCTTTTTTGGCTTCGCACTCTTAGACCACCGTTGTCGCCGCCTCCTCCTTCGCCGCCATCATCGTCTTCATCTCCCTCTCTTTCGGTAATCTCTCTCTCTCTCTCTCTCTCTCTCTCTCTCTCTCTCTCTCTCTCTCTCTCTCTCTCTCTTACACACACATATAAATCTCCTAGGTTTTCTAAGAATTTGGTTTAGGGCCTCTTAAATCAATTTTGATTTAGGGCTTTTAAGGATTACAAATCTCTCTCTCTCTCTCTCTCTCTCTCTCTCTCTCTCTCTCTCTCTCTCTTTACACACACACATAAATCTCCTAGGTTTTCGAAGTATTCGGTTAAGGGCCTCTTAAATCAGTTTTGATTTAGGGCTTTTAAGGATCACAAATTTCTGTTATGGTTTCAGTTTTTGAATCTTAAATTTGATTTTCTAGCATGCCTATTTTGCTACATGGCTTTGCAAGGGCATATTGGCTCAAACACACAAACACACACACATAACTGAGTTTTTTTTTTCGCACACTCATCGTCCATAGTTTTCTTCAGTTTTGATATTTCAAGTGGTCTCAAGAGTCAAGACCAAAGACGGCTCACTTTAAAAACTTCATTTGAGGTCTATTCAAAAACTCTCCATTTGAGATTTTGTCACGACCCATCCCACTACGCGTGGAAATAGGACACGTGGCACGCCACCAAGGCTCATCCAAACATCATCTAATAATACGCAGCGGAAAGAACTACTATAAAACAACTCTGGGTATATTAAAACTTGGGAAACGTTCCCCTCTGTGTAGTAAAATACATTGAAATTAGAGTCATAAAAAGTTTTGGTCATTGAAAACACATTCAAAGAAAATAGTTTTGAAAAACAGAGGCTCAGTCGACTGCCCCGTCGACTGCACTAAGGTCCAGTCGACTGCTCCGTCGACTGTGTCAAGCAGAACCAAAAATACACCATACTGCAAAGAGGTCCAGTCGACTGCTTTCTGAAACCAGTCGACTGCTTTTATATTCGAAGAAGCAGTGGCCAAAAGTAACAGTGTTCAGTCGACTGCCCAAGGGGTCCAGTCGACTGCTTCTCTGATATCTCCTTACAGTATCTCAAATACACGAGATCCAGTCGACTGACCAGGGGGTCCAGTCGACTGCTCCTCTGCTGGCAGCCCTGTGCTGAAAATTAACAAGTCCTACTACTACTCAATAACAATCACAACCACCACCGATTTTAACGCATTAAATCATAACTACAGACATTCAATTACACGATTACAATACTGAGAAGCTAATCCATGTTTCTATTACAACATACTACAATATTCAAATCCTTACACAAGTTTAGGATTTAAAACAAAAACATATACAAGTGTTATCCCCGGCGTTCATCGGCCTCACTCATCGCGCTTCTTCTTATCCTTCTTCTTACCTGCAATGGAGTACATCTCCACTGCTCAGCTATATGCTGAGCGTACAAGTCTAACATGTACAATATATGATGAAACATGCTTTAATCTCATAAATCATACAATAGTCTCTAGGAAGAAAAATACGCATTCATCCGGTAGCGGCAAGTCCAAGCCTTAAACCGCGATACCAATGGCAAGTCCAAGTCTATCAACCATTGTATCCACAAGTGCCATGGCAAGTCCAAGTCTATCAACCATGCACAGTAGCCGTCGCTACTAAATTCTCAAACATCGAGAAGCTTACTCCGGCATGAAATTGTATAAGACTCCCCTTTGACCCACATAGACAACTTAACGTGCTCGCGAAAATTTAGACATGCTTTTCACAAATTAGCGCGTGCATAATTAACGGGCCTACAATTAACACATGGATTTCGCCCGGATCACAATTTCGCTCGTCGAAATATAAAACATGTATTACCCTATATTTCACAAGTTATAACTTCATACCTCGTGCGATTTCCCCCAAACTTTGAAGGATCGACTAGGAGGCTAAATAAACGTCGGATTTTGAATTTGGTACGATTCCTACAAGTTTATACCTGTTTTTCCCAAAAGTCCAAAATTAAGATTTTTACAAAACTTGGCCAAACATGACCTAAGTGGTATCAAAACGTAGATCTTACCTCCACGAGTTCAAATCTGAAATCTGGAGAAAATCTGACGGACGAACGGTCGTCGATCGGCGTCGCAAAGCCCGTTGGCTCCCAATCTCCCTTCTCTCTCCTCTCTCTAGATATTTGTGTTTGGATTTGGATGAGATTTCAATCTCATCCTCATCTATATATAGGCAAACTTTGTGGAAATCACGTTTACCTCCCCGCAATTTTCTCAAACTTCTAATCAGCTCTCGAAACTTCGCACACGTCCATTTTTATGCCTTTACGAGTAAAAACTATAAATTTCAAAAGTTTCCGACTAAGTTTCGTTTGGGTCCAAAATAACGTCCGAAAACTATATTCTGTGGAATCTCTACACAACCTACCTTTTTAATTAACGTGTCTCTCACGTTTTCACCACAGTTCTCAAAATGATACTATCATATCCAAATTTACCAGAATTATACTACACATGTATAATTACTATTCACAGGAATACCAGATAAAGTCAAATAACATTTAAATCATATAAATGCCATTTACTCATGATTATGCAATATGAACTTCCATGTTCCTGTGTTCTCATTGACACCTTACCGTTGACTCACAGTCAACCTCAATCCCCCATTATCAATTAACATTGATAACCTCTCAATTTACAATTATGCATGATAAAACTATAAATTTTTGGAACGGGTGTGACAGATTTATTTTCAGTCTCATGCTTTGATACATAATTTTTTTTTTCTTTCTATTTTAGCTTTATTTGTGTTAATTTTTCATTTTTATTAATTAGGTGCATTGCCTCAGAATTTGTTGGTGAACCTTTCCCTAGCAACACAAACACATAAACTTTTGCTTTGTTGTGTACATTCTTCAAAGTAAACTTTTAGTTGTTTTCATTTCACACAAGACTTGAGCTCAATATATCACAAAAGACTTGATGCAGGTCCTATTTTTTTTATAGATAGAAAAGATGCAACTGGGTGATTTAAGCTTTCTAAGCTTTCTCTTAAGGTGATTGAAGCACTACTTACAACGTGCTAGGGGATCTTATAGTATATGATGTTGGTTTAGAGGAGATGGCAGGGTCTAATTGGAAGAAGTTGCTACATTTTTACATTTACTTAGTTATTTATATGATTCTTTTTGAAGTTACTCATAGTAATTTGATGTTTATTTGCAGCTTATACTGTGGACAAAGTTAATGAGAAGACAAACTTTGAGGGCAGTAGCCAATTATACTGTAAAGGATGATGCATGTGCTCTTGAAGCAAATCTGACACAGAGCTCTATCAATGAGTTTGGAAATCTTCGTCGGTTTCTTCCATCTCTGTATGCTCTCTATTCCCATTCTGCTATTGGTTGGAGTTTCGGAAATCTAAGATTTCAAGAGATTCTCCTCTTTGTATTTTACCGATTTATTTTTTAGTTTGTTGCTTTAATGAAATGTAATTCGGTCATATATCAAACCTCTGCAATTGGCATTCACAATGTCACATGGCAAGTATGTCTTCTTTTTGTTTTAGCATTTTTGAAACTTGCTATATGCTGTTTTTATTTTTTTTATAATTTTTTTCCGATCATTTCAAGGTTTTTAATGAAGTCCTTATTTTTATTCCCTTTGTCAAGTAGAAGTGTGTACAAGGGTTTTAATTTGGATCACATAAAAACAAAATGTGGAGTTGTATGTTCTCTTGGTTCCATTTGGCTTCACTGCTCAGTGCTCACACAATTCTATTCCATTTGGCACCAATGTTCAACAAACCTATTCCATTTTTTCCCCCTTATCATTTATAGTTTTGGAGATGGTGAATTGAGGAACAGGATGTCTTAAGTTGGAATTTTGGGCAATTCAGACATGAATAAGTGCTTTATTCTTGATGTGATTTACTACTTTTACATGTATGATTCTGTGCTTTTCGGAGTAATTGAGATGGGATGTCTTAGTTTTGAGTTTAAATGCTGGGTTATTTTTTTCCCCGTGCACAAGGATTTGTGATCTGCACTTGGTGTCCACGGAACTTTGAGTATTTATGTAAATGATTGTATGATATGCTTTTCTGAACACTTTATTATTATTTGCTAAATTTTCGTTGGAAAAGTATGTGTTAACCATGAAACGAGATTGAGAAACGAGGGTTTTCTCTCCCATCCTTACATCAACATCAAATGAGAAGTCAAAGTTATAATTTGCTTATTTCTTCTTCTTTTTGTTAAGCAACCAATGGAGCATAATTCCACTACTGTCCTGTAAAATGGCAGACTTGAATGAAAATGTTGGTTCCAAGAACACACAGTTCCAAACTGTGAATTGGTTGGATTTTGGACTTTAAATTGGAAAGGCAGTGTATTTTGTTTATTTCAACACACACCAGAGAGAGAGAGAGAGAGAGAGAGAGAGAGAGAGAGAGAGAGAGGGAATGTTCAACCTATGAGGTGGAAGTCTATGGGCTGGTGGTGATATTTGGGTCTGGGATAAATTCTTATTTCTTTCTCTTAAAATGACATGTCTGCATTTTATGGATTTGATCATTGAATGCACTGTGTCTATTCCTGTTAATTTAAAGTTTGTGTGTGCAAAATTCTTGATATCATCTGCTTAAGCTGAAATTTCCATTTCATAGCTACCAAAAAATAATTCTGTGGAAAACACTTGCATTTTTATGATCACACGAAATGTTCAATTTAATATTAATAAATTTTGATTTATTGATTTGTTGAATTATAGGAATCAACTGACCAAGATGAACAAATCTGGAGAACTCATCCGCATCATGTTTGCTACAATTTTTTTTCCCTTTTCTCTGATGAAGAACTCTAGCATGTTCTTATTATTTATTGTTGTAACATAGGAAGAGAAGTTTGATCTAATTAGAATGGCACAAGTTCCAAGGGGTGGATTGATACTTTTTGTTGATTGAGAAATACTATGGAATTATGAGGGTAGTGAGTTGGATGTCGGGAAGAAGCCACGAAGGTGGATCTGTAGTGATTATGGTTAAATTCTCTCATTCTTTTCGTTTTCGTCAAAAATGACCTATTCCTCGCTCTTTTCCAGTTTTTTGGCAATTAATTCTCCGTCATTTTCCAGTTTTTTGGCAATTAATTCTCCGTCGGTGAAAAAGAAAAATGCCTACCTGGACAAATAAGAATGCTCGGGTGGTAAAAGAATTAAATTCAAAACAACAAAGACCAATAGAAAAAATAGTTTATTTTGTGTAATTGTGATCACTATTGGCAAGTGATAACACCTAATGAATGATTGTAAGCCCAATGTAATTTGAAAATTCTTCTGATGGAGAGAATGGGAGAGATTCGATAATTGAGCAAACTGAAGAACGAAGCAAAGAATGGAAATAAGAGCTTTTTATTTTTTGATTTTTTTGATTTTTTATTTTATTTTATGTGTCGTGCCCACGGGCACGGACAATTTCTAGTATATATATATATATAGAAGAGACAAATGAATGTGGTGGTGTCTTTGGCTATGCATGGAAATAGGGATTGTGAAACCAACACATTCTTTTCATAGATTAGAAGTTAGAAATTTGGGTTTTGATGACCTGGTCAAATGTCCCTAAATGTGTGTGTATACAGTATATATATATATAGAATGTATTTTTGTTGTGAGCATTCCAATCACCCCATTCGAATTTTATCAGAATTTTTAAGAGATATATATATATATATACATATTAGGGTACTGGCACGTGCATACATACTAGGGTACTGGCACGTGCAATGCACATGCCAATCCCCTCTTATTAGCTTCTTTGTCTTTTATTGTTTTCCATTTTTAATCTTGATATCAATGGTGTAAAAAATGAATAAATTAACGAAAGGCGTTATATTATCTTGAATTATCTTCAATGACGTTTAAAATGTGAGTACTTCTAGATTATTGGTATTTTTTCTCCTTTGAGTTGTGTTACAGCTTTGTTGTCACTTTTTTCCTGGTAATTTATAATCTTGTTACCAATTATGCAATAATTTAATAAATTAATGAAAAATATTATCTTATGACATTTAAGTGTTGCAATTAATAATACAGGGTCAGAAAAATAAAATATGAGTCAGCCATACTTCCGAAATATGCTTCCACAATACCTTGCGTGGTCCCATTTTATGTGTCTATCTTTGCGTTTTCAACCATTTTTGGTTTTCATTTGAAGGAAGTGCTACAATATTTTTTTTGACTTATTTTCGTCTCCATATATTCAAAGTTCCTTAATAGACAATATTTTTGAAATAGTAGATGATATGTGTATGTAATAAAATTAAACATAGAAGCATGTGTGTGTGAAATAAATTTATATCTATATGTTAAAATAACTAAAAGCTTCATTTGGTATTTTGAAGGATAAAAATTCATTATTTCTATGCATTTGAGTAGAAGATATGAATTTGGTATGAGATTTGAGTAAAAGTGAATTTGGTGAGGATTTGGTTCAAGGATTACTAAGCCAAAATGTATACATATTTGTCCATATATTTAAAGTTCGGGAAATAAATCCATTATTTCTATGCATTTGAGTATAATGATATGAATAATATTGTTTCAATTTGGTATGAGATTTGAGTAAAGTGAATTTGGTGGGAATTTGATTCTAGGATTATTAAGCGAAAATGTATGCATATTTGTATGAGTTAATTTAATCTCCTTGGAAAAAGGGAAAAGTCACAGTCTATGTAAAAAAAAACCCACAAAAGATGTGAATCATAAAGATGCAACGGAATGCTGATCCAAATGTAATTATACATATTACAATCTATAAATCCTAAATTTGAGGGAAGAAGTTGACCAAAATGTAAATATTAGTAACCAAGCCACTTTTTTGCCGTTTTTTTTAAGTGACTAATAATTATTACAAAACTTGCTGACCCAAATGCAATTACACATATTACAATATATGAATCCTAAGTTTGAGAGAAGAAGTTGACCAAATTGTAAATATTACTGACCAATTCCTAAATAGCCACTAAAATAGCCACTTTTTTTACTTTTTTTGAAGTGAATAATAAATATCCCAAAAAATGTTGACCCAAATATAATTAGACACAAGATTGTTGATTGAAATATTATTATTATATTAAATAAAATTTCAAAACCAGACCTGAATGTAATAATTATCAGAAATGACATAACTACTCATACAAATCAATATATCATTATGATGAGAATCACGATATACGCATAATTAAGGTATAGTGAAGGGGTATTATGGTCTTGAGAAGAGGTAGAAGGGTAGTATGGTAATTGACTGATTCAAGTTTGAGCTGCTAGATTCTTATATATATAAGGTTTGATATATCCTACGTGTCATGCTCTATTTTTACTCTTTCACTTTTTCTTTTTTTAGAAATATACGATTTGGTCCATAATTATGGCAATTAATAGAAATTGATCCCGATTTGATTTGGTGTATAGAAATTAATCCTTAATTTGCAAGTTAAATCAATAATTAGTCCTTATTCCTAAATGATTAGTGTAAATCCGGACCATTATACCCTTATCATACATTTCTACATAACTGTATACACACACACACACACACATATATATATATATATATGAAACATGTGAAATACAAATGAAGTTAAATTATGTAGTTAACATGAAACATGGAATGGATTTTTAGGAGATCATAATTGTATATATATATACACACACAAATAAATATATAAATATATATATATATATGTGTATATGAAATATGTGAAATACAAATGAAGTTAAATTAGGTAGTTAACATGAAACATGGAATGGATTTTTAGGAGATCATCCATGGATAATGCGGTTTATTCCAAAAATCATGCAGATTGTAGTTCAAAACAATGCATTTTAAATTTGTATGTAATTTGTTTATGGGTAAATATCATTGACCTCCCCTGAGGTATGACCTAATATCGGAGACCTCTCCTAAGTTTTGAATAATATCAAAGACCTCCCTTATTCTTAAAATTTTGTATCACAAAACTCCCTTTTGTCAACGTTAGTGGATGAAATCTTGTGATATCAGTAAATTTATTTGGTGCAATGACATTAGCTCCCTTTTTATTGACTAATTGGCCAAAATAAGCTCACAAACTTGTGTCAATTGACACAAATTCCCTCACATTAGGTATTTCACTGGGCACATTTGTCTAGTGAAATATTTAATATGAGAGCATATATGTCATTTGATACAAGCTTGTGAGGTTATCTTGACCAATTAGTCAAAAATATGGGCAACACTGTTTGTTCGCCTTTAAAATTTTGCTGATATCACAAAATTTCATCTACTGCTCTTAAGAGAATGGAGGTTAGTGATACAAAGTTTTAAAAATAAGGGAGGTCTCTGATGTTATTCAAAACACAGGGGAGGTCTCTGATATTAGGCCAAACCTTAGGAGAGGTCAATGATATTTACCCTTTGTTTATTGTAGAAAAAGATTTGTATGTTTTATTGATTCGAATCATAGAAATAACATATAATTTTGTATGGAAGATTGAAGGTTGCTGATAAAAAGGTGAGAAATTCTCACAATATAGTGCGAAATTCATAAATGTAATTCACAATATAGTGTGAAATCATGCTGAAATTCATAATTTGAGAATTTGGTGATAAGCTTGTTGGAAGTAGTGACTTAGTTGTGAGAAATTTCGTATTATATCCATTCAAAAAATGAGAAATTTCACATTTTGTTCGTTCAAAAAGTGAAAATTTTGTTATTAGAGCATTCGAAATTGCCCATATGATGTACATATGTATATATATGTACCACCAGCACAAATAAAGCGTGTGAATGACGGGTATGGAAAATGTAATCCATGGAGATCATGGATAAGAGAATAAATATTGCTAAAATCAAGGAGTTTCCTTATTTTACTCAACTTTTAAATTTGTTTGCTAAAATCAAGGAGTTTCCTCACTCTGGTAAATAATGTAGTGGAATTGAAAGTGAGAATTTCTCACTATTAAGTGTATTAAGTGAGAACGGCAGTGAACTTACGGTGGGATATTTTCTATATATGATTCAGTCATTAAGTGAGAATTTCTCACTCTAGTAATAATTAGTGAGAATTTCTCAGTATTTAGTGAGAATTTCTCACTTTAACATACTGAACATGTGCAATTCCTCACTTAAATTAGAAGTGAAAAAAATGCAAATTTTTACACCACACAAAAAATTGAAAATTTTCACTTCAACATATTGATCATGTACAATTTCTCAGTTAAAGTAGAAGTGAGGAAAAAGAAAATTTTTATACCAAACAAAAACAGAAGTGAGAAATACCCACTTTTTATGCAAACTCAACCATTCAAACAGAGATTAGATCAAAGATTTCTCACTTCGAATATTTGATGAGAAATTTCTCACTTCGACATATTTATCATGTACAATTTCTCATTACAAATGAGAAATACACAAATTTGTAAACTTAATAAAAACAGAAGTGAAAAATACTCAATTTTTATACAAATACGAACCATCAAATTGATGAGAAATTCACATTTGCTTGCCTTTGTCGTATTTGCCGAAGCCCAAAAAATGAGAAAATTATGATAAAAACTCTAACATAAAACAACAAATCTTGAGTTTCTACCAAATCGTGAGAAATTTTGCAAGCAAATTTGTGAGAAAAATGTGAATCACTTGATCTTCTTCAGTACACTTTGATCTCTACGTATCGCTTAACTGTCGACGATCTTCTCCAGCCGCATTCGTCCGTCGTTACTCACCTTCAATCGCCTCCAAATCGTTGGAGCTCTGTGAATTTAGAATTTCTCTATTTTCTTTCCCAAATATCTCATTGAATAGCATAATTTTAGAAGGAACGTGATTTATGGGATTTTAGTTTCCATTTTTGAAAAATGCTATAATGTAGGAAAGTCAACAATATGCATGGAAGTAGGGTATTTTATTCCTCAAAATAAATTAGGGACCTATTTCTAGTTTCATTTTTAAAACGTGCCTATTTCTAGTTAGGTGTCTGTATTAGGACTAAATATTAAGTTACTCTTCTTTTTTTCGCTACCCAATCCTCTCCACTTCTCAAATCCTACTATATATATACTAGGGTACATCACGTGCCAATTCCCTTTCTATTAGCTTTGTTGGCTAGCTTTTACAACTTGGCTACTTTTATATTATGGCAATTTTAATCTCATTCTCGATTGTGTAATGATTTAATAAATTAATGAAAAACAACAATGTCAGTATTTCTATATTATTTCATTAATTTATCTCCGTTCCTATAATTTGTATAATCATACTAAATTTAGTTTAGAGTTTAGGGTATCAAAATAGGTATTCAATAGACTTACATGCAAACATGAATCATAACCATGCCACATTAGATTTGGGAAGCATACCATTACTAAAATTATATGTATATTTGCATGTGTGCGCAATAAGTCTAAGATAATTATTGTGATACAAATTATAACTAAAACAATAAAATATAAGCAAAGAACCATGTGTGCGCGCGCGTGTGCAATCAAAGTATAAAATTAACCATTTAAAAAAAAAGAGATTGTGCCAAAAGATGACTAGTGTGTAATTTTTCTTACAAAAATTGACATATATGTAAATATTATGTAAGTAGCCGTTTTGTTGACTTTTTTAAAGTCAATTGTAATTATGGTTACAAAAGTTGATTGAACCTAAAATATTGAAGCCAAAGTTGATTGAATCGTCATTATTATATTAAATAAAATTTTAAAAGTTGACCTGGATGTAATTATTAGTTGAGTTGAATGTAATTATTGTTTGAAATGACAGAATTAGCCTCACACAAATCAATATATCATTATGTAGTTGTATACATCTACGAGTAATTATGGTATTTGTCTAACTAAGCAATTACCGTAAAGGACAAAACAAATAGAAAAATACCGAAATTAGATAAATCAATTTGAGATTGCACGGGCGCTTTAGTATTAGATAACTTTTTTATTGTTGATGCATTTAATATTAAATGTATTAAATATGCACTACTAATAAATAAAGTTGCAAACGTAAAAGCTTCAATAATTCTGGATGGAAGCAAATATATTTTCTTTTCTTTAATTTTTTTCGTTTTCAAATCTTTCTTTAGTGTTTTCACTTCTTTTGTTTTTAGCATTTCTCTCCTTTATTTACTTATTTTTTTAACCATAATTTATTGTATGAACTATGTACAAAATAATGCAACTACGTATAAACTTTATACAATAAAGTTGAGAGTTATGTTGTTTAAAAGTAATAACTTGTTTTTAATATCATAACACGTGATATTTTGAAAAACCTTATCATCTTTTGTCATTTGTCTTTTTCTTTTTTGTTTAATTACATATAAACTTCATACAATAAAGTTGAAAGTGTTATTTAAAAGTAATAACTTAGTTTTAACATTATAACACATGATATTTTGAAAAAACTAATCATACTTGTTCTTTTTTTTTTTCCTTTTTATGGGAATGATATGAAATTTCATGAAATTATAAATTTCAAAAATAAATTTATTAAAACTATTATTATTATATATTTATTATGAGTATGTAAGTAATTGTAAATAATAATTTGTCTTTTAAGTTTGCAAAGTATTTCATATATATATTTATTATGCATATGATAGAAGTGTATGTGTGTGTGTGAATTAAATTTATAGGAATGCATATTTAATAAAATATGATTGTAGATGTATTAGTAATTGTAAATTACAATTTTCTTTTCACTTTGCAAAGTATTTCTTATATATGTATTATTATTATTATTATTATTATTATTATTATTATTATTATTATTATTATTATTATTATTATTATTATTATTATTATTATTATGAATTAAATTTATTGTATCTATTATTATTATATATTTATAAGGTGTATGAAATGATGTGAAATTAAATTTAAAAAGTAAACGAACGTATGTGTGTGTGAATTAAATTTATAGGTATGTGTGTATGATAAAATATGATTTTAGATATATTAATAATTGTAAATTATAATTTGTCTTTTAATGCCAAGTATTTCTTAAATATGTATTATGATTATTATTATATATTTATTATGAGTATGAAAAGATATGAAATTGTATGAAACAATAATTTTATAAAACAAATGAATTAAATTTAGTAAGTGTAAATTATATGTGTGTAAAGCCTTGTTTGGGAAAAACCAAAACAAAAAAACAAAAACCAAAGCACAAAATTGATTTGTCAAATAAGGCACCAAAATTGTTGACTTTTGATCCAATATATGTGTGTAAAGCATTGTTTGGGAAAACGAAAACAAAAAAATAAAAACAAAGCACAAAATCGATTTGCCAAACAAGTTAGCCGAATTGTTGACTTTTGATCCATGGGTTTAGTGCATTGTATGGGAAAAAGTAGAAACAAACAAGACAAACAAAGCCACAATTGATTTGCCAAACAAACCCTATTATTTTTGGGGTGCCTTGTTTGGTTTTAAAAAAACACACAAACACAAATAAAGGCAAAATTCGATTTGCCAAACAAGGCATAGCATCTCAATGTATTAGTAAAGGCAAAATTACATATAAGGAGCAAACAATTATTTAAAGAATTTCAAATTAGGACAAAATTAAAATTGAAAACTACTCTAAGGCTCTTTTAAAGTATAGTGTAGATATAGAGATGTAGATGATACATGCATACACTCTCTTCCTTACAATAAACCACAATTCTGTTCCTAAATTGAACTACAAATCCTGAAAAAATCTATGTTTATATTATCCATATCGATCTATGTCAATCTACCTATTTTCGATTTAATATGCTATAGCTATAGTTTCCATGAGAATTCTTTGTTTTTCCAATACCATTTTCTCATAATTTAGGGGAAAAAATTTGTAATCAAAACTACAGACTTTAGAGTTCTCCATTTTACTTTTTTCTAAATTTAATTTTTCAACTGAGGGCTAGGATTTGATATATGTGCTTGTGGTGGTAGGGGCGTAGCCAGAAATCTCATTCAGTGGGTACCAACGTGATGGGGCTAAAAAAGTTAGGGAAAATTGGAGAAAAGGTCATTAAGAGAAGCTTTGTTGAGATTAAGGACAACTTAAAGTGGACATTGGGAATAAGTCTTCCTAATGTTCATAGACCAAAATACTCTCATCTTCATCCTCTAACCATAGCCAAACCCTAGCCACCTCCGACCACCACCCCAGTCACCTCCGGCCACCACCCTCGCCGACTCCGGCCACCACTGCCATCTCCGGTGACCACTACCTCGCCATCTCCGATGATCACCGACGGCCTTCATCATCCTTCACTCCTCCCCTACTTTAAAATTGTTTCTTTATCTCTTTTTCTCACTCTAAGACTCTCTCTCTCTCTCTCTCTCTCTCTCTCTCTCTCTCTCTCTCTCTCTCTCTCTCTCACTCTCTCTCTCTATATATATATATATATATATATGTGTGTGTGCTAGATCTAAGATGAAGAAGAAGAAGAAGAAGAAGTGGAATACCTTTCAGCGCGGTCAACAAACATGGATGGCGACGATAAGAAGGTGGACGACAGATGTGGCCGATTTTTCATTTTTTGGTCGTGAAATTGTCTTAAGTCAAATTTGACTTAAGATACCCGAAGTCAATATCTTAAGTCAAATTTGACTTAGGATAATTCTGAACCAAAATTACATTTTATATTGTATTTTTTCACTAAGAAAATTAACACAACCTCTTCTAAACCTGAACACTTTCCCCTACTAAAAGAATTAAGTGAAATTTCACTGAGAAAGTTAAGTGAAATTTCACTTACGACAAATCAAAGTTAAGTAAAATTTAACTCATCTTAAGTCAAATTTAACTTAGGATAATTCTGAACTGAAATTACATTCAATACTGTATTTTTTCACTAAGAAAATTTACACAACCTCTTCTGAACCTGAACAATTTTTCCCACTAAAAGAATTAAGTGAAATTTCACTGAGAAAGTTAAGTGAAATTTCACTTATGAAAAATCAAAGTTAAATAAAATTTTACTCATCTTAAATCAAATTTGACTTAGGATAATTCTGAACTGAAATTACATTCAATTCTGTATTTTTTCTGCAGTAACCTCATCATGCCAATGGGGTGTGCGAGGATCATAAATGGTGGTTGTCGTCTTGCATGGTGGTCGTCGGAGCTCGCAAGTTCCGGTGATGGTGATGACATATAAATCTAGATCTAGATCTAGATGTTGACCGGTGATCAAGATCTTGTGTTGATGACGACAATGATGGCTATGGATGTGTTGGTCATGGCGAAGGTGGTGGTGGATGTGGTGGTTCCGACGACATCCATGGCGGTTATAGTGGTGGTAGCAGGTGGCAAATGGGGATGGTGGTGGTTAATGATGGTTCGCGATGGTGGTGTTTGCTCGTGGTGGTGGGGCAATGACTCTGATGAGAGTTGCAGCGATAGCGGTGATGACTACGACGGTGACGACGACAGCTCCAACTTCAGCTCCGGTGGTGGTGCTTTGACAGTGAGGATGAGAGAGAAAGTCAGAGAGAGAGAATAGAGATAGTGGTGAGGAGGATAAAGAGAGGGGTAGTTAGGGTAATTGAAAAAATATGAAATGTACTTGAGGAGTGATTTTTTAGTGATGTGGATTGGAGTGAAAAATGGGCCTGGGCTTTTGTACTTATGGAGGTTATTGTTAATGGGTTGTCCTCCTCACCACTGTCTCTATCAAGCCTCCCAATATAATAGGGTAAATTACACTGACACCCCTTGAGGTTTGGTGTTTTATCATAAACCTCCCCTGAGGTTTGGAACATAACACTGACACACCCTGTCAGAGTTATATTCCTAACACCGTTAATTTCTTATGTAAAAAGACCATGTGACCCTTATCTACTCTCTCTCTCTCTCTCTCTCTCTCTCTCTCCCAAACGAAAACCCCCTCTTCTCTCTCTCTAGTTCCTTCTCTGTGGCTGTAGTTGTGGCCTGCTAATTCATGGCTAATCAGAACAGTAAAAACACATCAATAATGGAGTCAAAGCCTACACACCCACTTCACCAAATTGCATAAACCCCAACCCACATGCTTCTTCTGAAACAATGGCTCAAGGAAGAAGACTTAATCCACGGAAGAATCGCTCTCAAAAAGACCCAAATTGATGTTGTCCAAAGAGATCACCCAACTCTACTGCTTCTTCTTCCTCTTCCACCACAGCTCTGATTTTTTGTGCCTCTTCTCGCTCGATGAAATTGAATTGTAGAGAGACGCCATAGACGGACCTCCATCCAAATTTAATTTTGTGTTTGGCCCTTCTTTTCTCAACCAAATACCCAAAATCCCCCAAAACTTGACCTTTTGTTCTAAATACCCAGAGACGCGAAAACCCAAAATCACGCGCGATAAAGAGAGAGAGAGAGAGAGAGAGAGAGAGAGAGAGAGAGAGAGAGAGAGAGAAATTGGAGCCAATTGGGAATCACTCAAATCTGATACAAACCCACAACATGCGAAGCTAAACTTGAGAATGTAGAGAGAGAAGAACAAATTCTTTTTATCAAATCCATTATAAAAAATAAAAAAAAAAAACCCAATACAATCTCTTAGGGCCTTTTTCTCAAGTAGTTGGAAGAAGGAGAAGAAATCTAGAGATAGAGAGTCTGAAAGTAGAGAGAGAGAGAGAGAGAGAGAGAGAGAGAGAGAGAGAGGAGAACAAAATCTTATTATCAAATCCATTAAAAAAAAACTCATTTCTGCAGAACAACTACTTTAAATTTATTGACATCCATTTCTTCAAATTTAGTGGTTCTTGGTCTTCTTGAATGGATTTATTGACATCCATTTCTGCAGAACAACTATTGGGTAGAGAGACCCACCTTGAGATACCATTTCCTCTTCAAATTTCTGCTCAATTAGAGAACATGCCGGCTGAGAATTTGGCGGATCTATAATCCCCTTTTCTGGTGTAATTTTATTCTCCAAGATATCCAGGAGCATATGCAGGAAATGGTGTGTCTCTTACTCTTGGTCTCCCACACTGTGAAAACCTCTCAATTTCAAGTACCCATTAGAATTTATTCCCTAATCCAAACATGCAATTGGGAAGGCGAGTGGAAATTGGTGAACTGAATGAGTTTTGCACTATGAAAACCTCTCAATTTCAAGTACCATCAGAATTTTGTGTATATGTATGTGTGTGTGTGTATATATATGTATGTATGTGCATGTGTGTATGTGTGTGAAAGAATAAGATAAGGGCATTTTGAAAAATTTACTTACTAATGTCAGCCATGTTCTAATGTCAGTTAATGTCAGTTAATGGCAGGGGGTGTTAGTGTTACCAACCCACAACCAGAAGGGAGGTCAGTGTAACCTAAAAAACCTCAGGGGGTGTGAGTGACAAAGTGCCAAATCTCAGGGGGTGTCAGTGTAATTTACCCAATATAATATGTATAACAATAATTATTAGGGTAAATATCATTGACTTCCTCTGAGGTATGACCTAATATCAGAGATCTCCCCTGGATTTTGAATAATATCATTGGCCTCTCTTATTTTCAAAACTTCGTATTACTGATCTCTCTTCTGTTAATGAAAGTGGATGAAATGTTGGGTAAATATCACTGACCTCCCATGAGGTATGACCTAATATCGAGACCTCCCCTAATCTCAGCATATTTTCAAGGTAAAATGACATATATGCCCTTAGTTTTGACTAACTGACTAAAAATAACCTCACAAGGTTATTTGAAATGACATAAATGCCCTTATACTAGGTAATTCAATTGGCAAATGTACCCACACCTTTGAAATAAAAAGGTATATTTATTTTGTAGAACATCAACTTTTCTCTATTATGTTATACTATATACAAAATGGTAACATGTTAATTTTATGAGTCCAACGAACAATGGCAATTTAATATAGTGAGAAGAGATGTCTTTAGTATTATTTCAAAACAGTCAACATATCAACATATTTGCCCTTGTTTTTGACAAATTGACTAAAAATAACTCACAAGGTTATTTGAAATGACATAAATGCGCCCTTATATTAGGTAATGTAGTTGACAAATGTGCCCACACATTGAAATAAACATGGTATATTTATATTTTGTAGCATCAACTTTTCATAGTTACATTATAATGCATACACAAGGGCAATATGGTAATTTTACATGCTCAACGAACAATGTAATCATCTGCATATAGTGAGAATGGAGGTCCTTGATATTATTTCAAAACTCAAGGGAGGTCTCTGATATTTGGCCATACCCAGGAGAGATCAGTGATATTTATCCAACGTTTTATCCACTTCCGTTAACTTCTGTTACAGTGATATGAAGTTTTAAAAATAAGAGAGGTTGATGATATTATTCAAAAAAAAGCAAAACTCGGGTGAGGTCTCCGATATTAGGTCATACCTTAGGAGAGGTCAATAATATTTTTCCTAATTATTATTAGGACCCCAAGAGTTGATATTCTCTGGCAGGTGAAGGTGTCGCATGCATGAACTTAACTTGATACATTATATAAACGTGTGAAACAATTTTTCTACGTGTTTTAGCTCTCTTTTGCAATATTTGTATACCCCACTTCTTAAAAACTCCCCTATTCTTCACAACAAATCATCGCCATAAAGTTCTCTCCTAGCCTTTTTAACATTTATCCACGCATGGTGGTAGCTAATATCTAGTCCATATTTATCCTTAAAATCTCGAACAACTTCAAATGGACGGGTCAAAGGCTTTGACCAAACATCATCTACAATAACGCTACCAACTAAATCAGAGCTCATCCTTGGATTTTGTGAGGTCCGAACAGAAGCCCCACAAGTGTGCTCTTTATTGAACTTCTTTATGTAAAGGAACTCATTTGAAGGCACAACCGATGCATGTATCTGCCACAAACAACCCCTAGTATCCTTGAATTTACATTCAGCCGTAATCCTTCCCTTCTCATTCTTCGTATACTTGAATTGAAAACTAAGTTCAATAGCATATTTACAAACCACTATACGAAATTCCGCACTACCGCCTTCAAAACACTGTCCAACACCAACTACTCCATTAGCCCAAGAAGCAGACGATAAGACTTTCTCCTTGTGAGATACATAGCAAGTTAGTAAGTCTCTTTCACTGCTACATTGTCCACTAGTCAACATACCCCTGCTATATGCTTCATGGACACCACTAGACCGGTCCTCAACAAAACTAACACAACCACTCTTCTCAATAACAACAATATTACCACGACCACCACAAACACCATTAACCAATAAAATCATATTTTGGAAATCGTCTTCATTCTCTAAAATACAGTTTGAATGTCCACTAATACAATATTCAAAAGAAACATTGTCAGGTATCAAGTTGATCCATCTACCACAAACAAAATCCACCAAATCGTGGTAACAAAATTCATTTGAAACCTTCACAACAGCTGTATAACCAACATGCTTCACCAATAATAAAACTGAATTGTCCATTACAATATACCAAAAAAAAAAACAGATTCACAAATAGGAAAGCATAGAAAAACTGTTTCAAACAGATAATGTTATCTGTTTTAATACTATTTGTTTCAGTTTCTATATAAAAACACATACGCAATACATATTAATTATAACCAAACAGATAATAAGAATCCGTTTCATAAGAGGTTCAAACAAAATGAATCCGAAAATTGACCAAAACAAAGGTTGACTAAAACAGATAATATTATCTACAAAGTAAACAAAGGTTGAAAACAGAGATTCAAAAACAACAATTCAACATTCAAAACCCTAAAATAAAAAACAAGCTGAAATCATACTTGTATTACAATGCTATAAGAAAGTGATGAAGAAAAACAGGATCTGAAAACGAATTATTTAACTCGTCAAAAAATGAGATCTGGAGTTCTTTAGTCGTACCACAAACTCGAATGACAGATAGAGAGAGAGATCTGATCAGAGGCGAAGGAGAGAAGGGGAGAAATTCAATCGTAAAAAAGAAATGGGCAATTCTGTCCAAAAAAAAGAAAGGGAAAAGGGCTATGTTCATAACCGAAAAACACGCGAGGGTGTTTATCTTCTACAGTAATAGAACTTGGTTTTTGTCTCATATGGAAATAATTTTAGGGATTTATTAACAAATTTCCCTATAATCATTTTTGCCTTTTTGTGTGTGTGTGTGTGTGTGTGTGTGTGGGGGGGGGGGGGGGGGGGGGGGGGGGGGGGGATTATTAGGAATTTATTAACAAATTTCCTTATAATCATTTTTGCCTTTGTGTGTGTGTGTGTGTGTGGCGGGGGGGAGGGGGGGGTTTGGATGTACATGGCTGAGGAAACAGTGTTTGGGATTCATTATTTTGACCCTTCAAACCACCCCACCTCATCCATTTGTGTTGAACAAGATGGTAAGAACCGGTGAAAACATAGACATTGATAAACAAATTAGAATTAAACCTATTTTTAAAAGGGAATTGTTATTTCCACTCCATCATTGAACCAATGCACTTCATGGTATCACTATCAGAGCATGTGGTACCATGTATGTAATGCATGACATGCATGTACCACATGCTTTAAGAATGGTACCATGGAGTGCCTTAGTTCAATGATGGAGTGGAAATAGCATCACCCTTTTAAAATTGTTATACAAATATAATATGTATAACAATAATTATTAGGGTAAGTATCATTGACCTGCCCTGAGATATGACCTAATATCATAGACCTCCCTTGAGTTTTGAATAATATCACTCACCTCCCTTATTTTCAAAACTTCGTATTACTCATCTCACTTCTGTTAAGGAAAGTGGATGAAATATTGGGTAAATATCACTGACCTCCCATGATGTATGACCTAATATCGAGACCTCCCCTAATCTTAGCATATTTTCAAGGTAAAATGACATATTTGCCCTTAATTTTGACTGACTGATTAAAAATAACCTCACAAGATTATTTGAAATGACATAAATGCCCTTATACTAGGTAATTCAATTGACAAATATACCCACACCTTTGAAATAAAAAGGTATATTTATTTTGTAGAACATCAACTTTTCAATATTTTGTTATACTATATACAAAAGGGTGCCATGGTAATTTTACAAGTCCATCGAACAATGGCAACTGTATATAGTGAGAAGAGAGGTCTCTGGTATTATTTCAAAACAGTCAACATGTTTGCCCTTGTTTTTTTTACAAATTGACTAAAAATAACTCACATGATTATTTGAAATGACATAAATGCGCCCTTATATTAGGTAATTTAGTTGACAAATGTGCCCACACTTTGAAATAAACAAGGTATATTTATGTTTTGTAAAACATCAACTTTTCATAGTTACATTATATATAATACATGCACAAGGGCAATATGGTAATTTTACGTGTTCAACGAACAATGTAATCAACTGCATATAGTGAGAATGGAGGTCCTTGATATTATTTCAAAACTCAAGGGAGGTCTCTAATATTAGGCCATACCTAGGAGAGGTCAGTAATATTTATCCAACATTTTATCCACTTCCGTTAACTTCTATTACAGTGATGTGAGGTCTCCGATATTAGGTCATACCTCTGGAGAGGTCAATAAAATTTTCCCGAATTATTATTAATAATAATTCTCCAAGAGTTGATGTCCACCTTTGGGACATCCCAAAATAGAATATAGGACTCAAAAAAAGGGACGGTGGAAAAGTGAAGGTGTCGCATGCATGAACCTAACTTGATACATTATATGAACGTGTGAAACAATTTTTCTACTTGTTTTAGCTCTCTTTTGCAATATTTGTACACCCCACTTCTTAAAAATCCCCTATTCTTCAGACTTCATTTTTCTTTTCTCCACCATGGCATGGACATTATGGGGACATGGTCAACTTTATATTTTGGCAAATGACAATGAGCTCCATTCTGGATATTCTCATTGGGTAAAAAGTAGGCCGGTAAAGTATGTTTATTGGTTAGGTTGGAGTCTCTCCTAAGGAGTTTTAAATTATAGACTATAGTTTGTCTTCCAGTTGACAATCTCCGGTGAATCGGAATTTGGATTCTATGATCTAATGATCACTAGCATCAACAAAATAATTATGAGAACATCTCCAAAGAACCCAATGAAGGGTTGGTTCCCCGTCAAGCGTAGGTGGTATAGTGAGAGAAACTAAAGCCTTAATTCACAAGAATTGGTTACTCAGAATCAAATTTCAATCTTTTTACCATGATCTAGCAAATACGATATTTAATTGACTAATGCTATGCTTCCTGAATTTGAAATCTCATATTTGGTTTTTAGTCACATACTGTGGTAGTGACTCCCGTAATGTCATAATTATGTAATATTTAATTATTTATATTTATACAAAAGTTTTAATAAGTAAATATGAACAAAAAAATTTATACCAAAATACACAAAACTCAATTTTTATTCACACTTTCCTATCATAAGTATAAATTATTAAGGGATTCATAGTATTAAAGAAAAAAAAAGTTTTGTAGGCATATAAACAGTTTTGAGCGATTTTGAACGGTTTTCAAACGGTTCCCACCGGTTTTGGACGGTTTTTGTGCCACTAACTGTTACCGAGTCAAACCGAACCAGAAAACTAACCAGTCGACTGTCCAACTGGTCGAATCGGCCGATCCAGTCCGGTTTTCAAAACCATGATTGGGGGTACCGCATACACTACATGTGGAACTACAACTCACAAAACATTTAGGAACCAAACTTGAGATTGAAGTTTGGGAATCTCAGTATTTTTCTATTTAATTGCTCCCTCAATTCAATCCTACGGCTTTAGTATCTTCTGATTACATTATATATACAATACAATCATTTTTCAGAAACAGAGGTTTTCTAAAGAGTAATGCTATGCTTCCCAAATTTTCTTCCCAAAAAGTGTTTCCCAACAAATGTGGCAGTGGGACCCTCTTCAATAATGGTGGAATCACTGCAACATCAACCAATCAAAATCAATTGTGTCATTGCCACATGTGTTGGAAAACACTTTTGGGAAGAAAATTTGGGAAGCATAGTATTACTCTTTTCTAAAGGGAAATAAGGTACATATTGAATCAAAATCAGATTTTTTTTAGAAGTAGAAAAAAACTACTAATCCAAAAGGTCACATTTTTTTAAACAATGTTGGCTCCGAAAAAGCTATCCCAAACAGTCTCTAAATCCAGTTTTATGCATCAGTTACACTGAGCTAGCATATGCAATATGCCTCGAAAGAAGAATTTAAACCAACTAACTCCTAAAAAAAAAAATTGCTTCAACACAAAACAGGGCTTACAATTAGGAAATTCACATGGTTTTCAAATTTAAAGGAGTCCCATGACATATATACAATATATGAGATATTTTATCTTTAGGAAGAATAGTAGGAACAAGACACAGTTTAGTGATCCTTCATGGAAAATACACAAATATTTCTGTACAATCACATGCATTATTAATTTGAATAAACATCCATCACTCTGGAAGTTTTGGAATGATTTTTGTTTACCTTCTGCCTTACTCCTAACCAGTTTTGGATAAGCTGAAATACTGTTTTGTTGCGTAAAAGTTGCCGGTGACTAGCACCAACCCCAACTCTCTCAACTGCTGCAAACCCATCTGCCTGTAAAATTTGTAAAGAAGAATTCCAATTCAAATTTAAGTCGATGCCAAGGAAAATAAGAATTGAAAAGAAAAAAGAGGGAAAAAAATTATAATAAATTGGCTTCTGTCCATGTACAAAACCAATATGTAGACGTATTTTCTCAAGTTCTTGGGTTGAACCAACGGCGGATCTAGGGGTGGCAGCGGGGCCCACAGCTCACCTAGGTTTTGTCAAAGAATGTTACGACCCCTGTATATTTACCAGTGTTTTCAAAACCAGGCCGGACCGGCCAGTTCAACCGGTTGGACCGTTGCTGGCAAACGGTTCGGTTTGAAACAGAGAATCGAACTAATGCAAAAACCACTCTCTTTTGAGTACAACGGTTAAACCGGTGAGTGGAAGAACCGTCAACGGTTCAAAGGAACCGGCAAGTTACAAACCAGCTTAGTCCACAAACCAGAACATTGTCCCCTAGATTCATGTATTGGCCCCGTAAAGTAGATCCTCGAATGATTGGCCCCTTCATGAAGATGTTATAATATTTCCCCTTTCTTGTAAGTCCTCCTATTTCATGGCCACTTTGAATCTTATGGATGATGCCCTAGGCTTCCTCATAACTCTACAAGTTTCTTTTATCTCAATTACTCCCTAGCAGATACAGACTAATATACACGATCTAGGCAGCACCAGTGCGGGTGCGAGGATTCGGGTACGGGGATACGGGTGCAAGGGATTCGCCAATTTTTTAGAAAGTAAGGGTGCAGGTGCAGCGAGAGTACTTGGATAAAATATTAATTATATATTTTTATATAAGGCTACATACAAATTATTTTATAATATTAGTGCATTTGTGTATACACTAGATAATTGCTATTATTATTTTCTATTATTTCTCTTTTAAACCCCCCAAGGTTTTCAAAATCGTATGAAGAACTTGTATTTTTTTCAAAAGAACGTTACAAAAAAGCCTCAGCTACACTCCAAAAGAACTCAAAGAATCCACGGCACACCCAGTGCGAGTGCGTACTAAGTGCGGGTGCGACGGCCTTTTCGAAGAGTCCGTGCTTCAAAGTACATGATTCAGTTACAGAGCGATACGGGTCAGGCTCAGCCCACGAGCTGAGCCAATTATGTCAAACAGCCCACAACTGGGAATAACCCATTAGAGTGGGCCGGCCTGCTCAATGGTAGCCCAGATTATAGGGCCCAGTCCGTGTGGCTACCCCAGAGTCTAGCTCTCTCGGGACCTACCATATGAGTTCTAGAGGCAGGGGCGGAGCCAAGAATTTTCACCTGGGGGGACCGAGTTTATGATTCTTGGATCTGCTGGTAAAAAGGACGACACGTGGTTTGGGGGCAATGCCCCCGAGTAGAAACTTATTGGGTATATTTATTCATATTTACACACTTCTTTGGTTTATTTGTATATATTGTCACTTTTTTTCCCTATCGTAAAGTCTGAATGCATATAATAGTTTATAAAGCGAGAATTGATGTTAAATCAATTTGAGTTAGACTAAACTGAAAAATGAGAGTAATGTGTTGGACCAAATTTTATAGGGCTAGTTACTTTAATTTGGACCAAATATTTATAGGGCTAGTCACAATAGTTCCCAAACACATGTGGCAGTGGGACCGTCTTCAATAATGATGAGACTACTTCAACACCCTCCAATCGAAATCAAGTGATCCCATGAACACATGTGTTTGGGAACCATTTGGAATACAAAAAATGGGAAGCATAGCATTATGACCTGGAATCCACCCATTCAAAATGAGGAAACATCGTCTCCGCATGTAGGGGTAACATTGTGTACATGTAACCCTCCCTAGACCCCACACTGGACGGATCCTCGTGCAGTGGGTTTGCCCGTTTATAATTTAGCATCACAATCGAAAATCCCAGTTATCTAAGGAGAGAAACCACTCCATCACAACCCCTGAAGATATCATCTAATATCCATCTGGTTTTTGGATCATTCTTAATGGAGAAAGCTTTATGCTTTTGTGAATATTACAAATCTACAAGCTGGAATGGACTTGGAATGTGTACTATTAAGCTACAAAGTTGTATCAAAAAGGGGAAACCAGAACAGTAAATGTGAGGTTAGAAATAGCACCTTCGCTGATTCGGCAGGAACAGTTCCATCTCCATCGACATAAGAGTACTGGGGCTGGAGCAAATCGTAATTTACAAATAAGTAAAAGCAGGCACAAAGAAGAAGTAAGTTGTTGTCTAAGCATTCATGAAACTGAAGGATCAAATTCGACAAATATGCAATTGTGGGCAAGATTGGAAGTCTAAGGCTCTGTTGGTCTCAGGATTGAGATACAGAAAAGAAAAAGGAAAGAAAAACGAGACGTAAAAACTATTTCTGGTTTGGTTAATGGATTTCGAGAGGGAAAAGAAAAGGGGAAGGAAAACGATTTCCCTCATGTTTTCCCTCGTGTTTTCCTTCATGCTTAAATAACATCAAAATAAAATTTTCTAATATATAATTGTAATATGTGAATAAAGGAAGGGAAATGATTCAAATATATAATTGTAATATGTGAATAAAGGAAGGGAAATGATTCACAACATTCAAAATGTTTAATTTATTTCTCAACTTATTCTTTTTTCCTTCTTATTTTCATCATCGTTTTCCTTATTTACCAAACAAAGGAAAAGGTTTCCTCTATGTTTTCTTTTCTTTTCCGTCACTAAATCCAAGAACCAAACAAAGCCTTAGTGTTTCCTTCATGTTTTCCTCCATGATTAAACAACAAGAAAATTTAAAACTTCGAAATATGATATTAACTCCAGGAAATAGGAAGAGAAATGACTCACAATTCAATTTTTTAATTTAATTTTTCACCCTTTTTTCTTTACCTTGATATTTTCCTTACCATCTTCCTCCTTAACCAAACAAAGAGAAGTGTTTTCCCCAGTGTTATATTTTCATTTTCGACAACAAATCCATGGCCAAACAGAGCCTAACGGGTGGTTGTTTATGGGTACAAGGGATTTGAAAGTTGTATCTGATTACTAACCAATAAATGCAGGGTATCAATAGAAACATGGTTAAATAGAATCATGCCAAAAATGGGTCGAATGCAAGTGAAAAGCATGAAATGTTTCGGAAATCAGTGGATTGGTGACCTATCTTGGGTAAATTTTGAGTGCTTTATAGCAGTTTGTTAATTGACACAAAGAATACCCAAGTACTTACCATAGAGTGGCATACTTCGGACAAATCCTCAATTGGAGAATCTTCTGAACCATAGCTGGGAAAAAAAAATCATATACTAAACGCTTCCACAACTATGATCTAATAATGATGCAATCTCAAAGAACAATCTAGATTCAACAATGGTCATTCTTATGTTGTTGATATTAAACTTTTTCATATAACATTTTGTATAAGAATAGGAATAAAAATAAAAAGTTAACGGCCAGCCATTGTTTCAGATTTAGAGACATAAGAGCAAGCAAAGATCAATGGACATTAGCTGAACTAAACTATTTCACTCTCAATGCAAGAATTATGCTTTGACAAAATGAGACTTTTCCTTGTTTTCGGGAAAAGATGCACGTGACAGTTGGCGAGTACCAAGAGGAGCCATTTGCTTCTTATTGAGTGTTCCCAATGTAAGAAGATGTTAAGTTACGTACCGAACATCAAAAGGTGTGTCCAGCGATGTCCCAAAGATGTTATAGAAAGAGATTCCTTCGGGTAGTTGAGCATTGTTAAGAATTTGGCGAGTACCAATAGCCCATTTCAGAATAGAGAAGTTGAAGGGTAGAGCTACCGTTTTTCCATCATAATTTAGCTGCAAAAATTGGACGTAAAATAATAAACAATTCTAAATAAATGGTATAATATGAAACATTGCAAAGACTATATAATCAAGCACAAACAAGAATAAGATCATATTATCTTGAAGAACTTAATATAGGGAAGCAATAAACTAAATAATTACTTAAATTAAGTCTAAATAATAAGCTTGTATGAAAAGATAAGAATATGAGGGAAACCACACCTTGACAGTATGAGTGATTGTTAATGTTTTGCAGCTAAAGTTTAGTACCTCGTTATGTTTCAGCGCTTCTTGAAACAGAGTCGCACTTTCAGTTGGGCCATAGGATTCCAAGTTGACTGAAGTTTCCCCATCCTTGGATTGCTTTTTCCATACCTGAATTTCAGGTTGCTTTTCCCACTTGAACTCGGGGTTTGCCAACATTTCGTATATTGATGGACACTCGATCAACTAGACATGGAATATGTTAAAATTCACTTAAAGTGGCGCAAAAGAAATGGAGCACATGGAGAGCACTATGTAACTTGACCAATTCCGATGCTAAAATAGAGTGATTGTTAATGTTTTGCATGCAACGGTGATCAAATAGAAGCAAACGATGCAACTTCTCTAGAGTAAGAAACATAATAAAAGTTGCATGAAAATTGGGAATCTTCTTCTGCCAACCTTCAAGGTAACCCATTTATCTGAAATGTAGTATAATTCAATTGCTATCCTGAGATCCAATGCATTCCCGACATCTTTCATCACGTTTTAGAAACTCTCTAACGCTTGTAACGCTCTGTTTGCTTTGCGGATTTTCAGAAGGAAAAGAAAAGGGAAGGAAAACTATTTACCTCGTGTTTTGCCTAGTATTTTCAATGTTTGAATGACATAAGAAAATTAAAAATTGCAAATGTTACAGTAACTCAATAAAAGAGGAAGGGAAGTGACTCACAAAATGGAGCATAGTGACAGCACAATGTGACTTGAACAAGACAAATGCTCAAACAGATTATTTACTTGTAGCATAAAAAGGTGTTCAAGTAGAAGCATAACCATAACTTCTATGGAATAATAAGAATATTCTGAAATTAGCATAAAATTTTGAAATCATCTTCTTCCAACTTTCGAGGGTCTCCATGTAACTGAACTGCACTCCTAGATAATCTAACCAAAATTCAAAACTGAGACCCAAAGCATTCACAACATCTTTGATCATGTTAGAAAAACTCTCTTACGCTCCGTTTGCTTTGCAGATTCGGAGAAGGAAAAGGATAGGGTGTAGTAAAACTATTTTTATCGTATTTTCTCTGGTGTAGTTTTCCATTTTTAAGTAGTTAAGTGACACTAAAAATCAAAGTTTCTTGAAACAGAATTTTGAATTAAAAAATTCTTGTAACAGAATAGGAACGTGAGAAAGGAGAATATAGGAAGGTAAATCATTCAGAAAGTTAAAAAAATTTCTTTTGTTGTCTATTTTCCTCACCGTCTGCCTGTTAACCAAACAAAGAAAGGTTTTTTCCTCAGTATTTTCTTTTCCTTGTCACAAAATCCATGAACCAAACAGAGTCTTAGTGTTTAGTTATGTCTTACGTTCCTCTACTATTTCCTATTTTATCAACACCACCATATTAGTTAATGATAAGTGATAACAGCGTGCCATACAGATTTTACAAATAGAAGTAATTCCATTGAAGTACAAAAATAATACGGAAAAAGATGAGAAGCATGACTCCGAACAGATGGTTATGAGTTTCAGTACGAAATTTCCTGTCCATCTTAACTGCCACATAAGCCGGTAAGGCTCCCTTTGGGTTGAAGACTTGGAGAAGGAAAAATATCTCTGCAGTGTTTTCCCTTGTGTTTTTCCTCTATGCTTTAACTAAATTCAAAAGTTCAATATTATCGACTCTGTTTGGTTCATGGATTTAGTTAGGGAAAGGAAAGGAAACAATGAAGAAGACACTTATCCTTGTTTGATTGATAAGGGAAAATAGGAAGGAAAATAAAATTAGGTCAAAAATAAATTAACAATTTTGAAATTTATGAGTCACTTCCCTTCCTTCTTTCTTGAAGTTATATATATATTTCACAATTTCTAATGTAAGTTAATCATCAAATAGAACTCGAGAAAATAGAAGGAAGTTAGTTTTCCTTCCCATTTTCTTTTCGTTCTCTAAATCTGCAAACCAAACTGAGCCAAGCTTATAGTAGGAACTCAAGAAAAGACTAAGGGGAGTGATGAAATCGTTGCAAGCATAACGAAATATCTCATGGGATGGATCCACATGACTGCAGATCAGGTGAAAGAGATACTCTACTTGAAAGTTTTTTTTCAGTTTCAAACCCAAATGATTCCATAGAATAGAGAATTTACCAGTTGGTGCATTGTCCACCTTGACACAAAAAAGTAGCTTTCAAAGCCTTCAACAAACTGCAATCCAGTTAATAGAGCATCATTGATGCATCCGGGTGAACCTGTTCAGTATACTCGACCGAATATTCATTACTTACACTTAACACTTACACACAATGAAAAGCAAATAATAACACAAGATATCATGAACTGGGTAAACAAGGTTGCCTAAATTCGTTGTTATATGTACACTCCTGTTTGCGCATTATGATCGAAATATATTTAATTAACTACAAACACACACACACACATATGTACATTTATGTTCAACGATTACAAGTCCCACTAGCTCCAATGTGTGATGCGCTATTTAAACAACTGCTTTTAAGTAATTGAAAGATAATAATTCTTAAAAATTTCTACAGCACATACTTCTAAGTTTTAATCAGTAGTGTTTTTCCTGCTTTGATGGCTTTAAAGTTCAAGAACTGCACCTTTTTAATTATCTATTCTCCAAATAAGAAATATTAGGAAACTTGCATTTATACTCCAACTTTCATAACACACTCACGCTCCTTCACTGTAATGAAAAATAAGAAAAGGCAAAAAGGATTGATACTACTCCTGATTCATGATAATTAGCGACCATTAAACCACTATATTTAGTAAGTTAAACCCGAACCCCTATTTTCAATCTTCAAATAAATAACCTTAATGTTCCAAATACAAAATTCAAGATGCACGGAGAATTACCTTGAAATGGACATGCAATGCAAATCCACTTATTAACATACGTGGAAAAAACCTGCCGATCAATGAGTTATATCAATGAGCATGCCTCTCATTGCACATAACGAGTTCAGAATTTCTGCATTTTTGCCAATTAACATTAACGATCAAACAAGTCACCAGGAAGAAATATTCGTACATCTTTATGTAGCGACATGAAACTCAAAATTAGCAATCCACCCATGGAGTGTGAGATTATATTGACTTTCCGTCCCCCAGAAGCTTTGTATACGGTAAGAAGCTTTTCCTTAAGCCCATCCATTGCCTTGTCAATTCTGCCAACAATACAATAAACATGGTGCTCAAAGGGGCTGTTTGGGAACGCATAGAACCGTCGTTATAATTCATAAGTGAACCCGTTATATGAATCCAAGTTTTGGTGAATGCTCATTTCTTGCACAGGAGTCCGTGCCCAGTCTTATATCCCTCTTAAAACTGGTTCTTTGTCAAACCAACGTACCCTTGGTTCCCATAAAAACCAGATAGAAAGTGAGACTAGGACAGAACCTGATCCTATTTAAACAATTCCAACAGGACCTTGGTAGCAAGAGCAGTTCAGCATAAACAGGTTCAGGGAACTCAGAACAGAATATCATCATAGTAGCTACGTACACTTTAGCTACATACGTATAAGCTTAAAGATCACAAAGTTACCAACCAACATTTTATGGAAACAAAAATTAAGCAAATGAAATGAACTACCTATTGCTTTGGCGGAAGTCATAACCGTGTCCAAATAATGTGACTCCTTTCTTGTATCCACATCCAACAAGCATATCAATCATATCATGAAAATGATACAGCTCGGTCATATGCAAAAATTTTACCAACTGGAAAATCAAGAGAAGTGTATAGATAAGACACTATTTTTCTAAGACTAATTAAAGGACAAAAGAAATCTTTTATGTTTTAAGTTCAAAAGCAAGTAAATGCTCCTCAGAAACTATAGGTAGTCAAATAATCTACTCAAAATGGACTTTTGATTAGTTGGGTATTTGAATGGATCATCTGGTTTGTTGATAAAAGAAAAACTTCTACGTACAAAAAGGATCACATCCCATGTTAAAGTAATTCTTATACCACTCACACAGATAAGGATACAATAGGACACAATAGAGGCACAGCGAATATTATAAATATAGGATAAGACACACGGAAAACAAAATTACATCTTTTTAGTTATACAATATACCATGTCGCGTCCATTCCAATTTCCTAAACTTTCAAATAAACCTATTACTTATCGAATAATGCTACTCACACAAAATTTCACATAAAACTCCACACAAAACAATCCTGACCCTTGATTCCAGTGAGTCCCGTGTGGAACCCATGTGGGAGCCACATGGAGCCCACTGGAATCAAGGGTCAGGATTGTTTAGTGTGGAATTTTGTGTGGGTCTAGCATTATTGATTACTTCTCTGCCAGACTGCCACTAATTATATTAAGACATCCACTTTTAAAAAACATTTATGAAGGATCCACCTTGTCGAGTTCACTCCCGAGTCCAGCACGTGCCCATGAAAACACACAAAAAAATGGGACACCTAGTCGCATGTCCAACATGGACAAGGCACCCAAATCGAAGTGTCTATGCTAGATGGGTCCAGCCCTCACAAGGCATCCAGTGACGACATCTCCAACACCTCAACGGCTCAACTAAACTGTATATCCCCAACATTCTTGAAATGAGAAGACAATCCACAGTCAACACCTCTTTGTTTATAACCTTATAGCCATCTGAAAAAAAAAATTTATCCAAGAGCCATTTTTGCAGTAACTTCAAGTATATAGATCAATGAGAGTCTTTGAAGAGGATTTTGAACCAGAAAATGTAAGAGGTTGCCCACTCATATTGGACAAGTGTATCTATAAGAATCCTTTGATCCCAACTAAACTATTCAATCTCAATGTTGAAATGCTAAAATGATTTGATTCAGTGAATTTCAACTAATAGGTAGGTGACTTATGTCATCAAATATTCTAATGAGAAGAACTGGACCAGCAAGATCCAAAAAGTGGTTATGGAACATGTAGCTGTTGTTTATGGACTGAAGAGAATAGAAAGTATTGAACTGTCAATCTTACAAATGAGGGATCTAATATATCAATTGCATAGAGTCCACAATCGTCCTCGGGGACTACTATTTCAGTGCTGTCATCCAATGCTTCTGTGTAACCTGAAAAGGCCAAATACACAACTTTGAGTGCACTACATTTACCAAAGCAGATGACTACACGACAAACCAACATGTATATATTTGAAGAAACTAAAAGAGGAAGGAAAACAAGAAATACAAAGGTGCAAAAATTGACTATATTTTACCGGCAATTGGAAAAGGCACGCGTGGAGTATAGACATGCTCCCAAAGAAAATACAAAGATGTAAGCATAAAAAAGAAAAAGAATAGACTCTACGTCATCCAAAAAGACTCTGAAGAGTGAGACATCCCTTGGGAAAAGGAAAATTTAGCCAACAAACACATGCTTCACCTTGGTGGCTCTTTTGTAGACAGTTCATTCCCATCAGACAAGCACATGGTCCCCTCCTTCCTCACATTCCGAAAAAGACAAACAAACCGCTTTCCAAATCACCCCTTTTCTTTTGTTAGGAGTCCAACAACACCCTAGTGCCTCAAGTGTAGACTTTGGCATCCCCCAATCACGGAATCACCATACAATGCGAGAGTGCAATTGACCATAAACAAAATCTTGATGCAAAGAAGGCTGGGTCACATTGTTTTTTCCGCTCATGAACAAGTTAGGGTCCCTCTTCCCAATAACTAATGTCCAAATTAACTTTAAACAAGTAAAAATGAAGCGAAAGGTCACCTTGGAAGGAATTTCATGAGCCACATATTTTCACTGTTTTCACTGAAAACATTTTAACCGTGGTACCTTACCTACCAATATATATATATATATATATGTGTGTGTGTGTGTACATAAGAATGCTAACTGTTTTAACTGAAAAACAACTAAAACAAGAAAGGCAAGTTCAACAGGACTTCACCAAAAGCGTCCTACTGCTGGCGAGCCTCCATTTGAACATGTCACCCCTCTTGCCTCTTGCCGTTGACACTAGCATCATTAAGTAAGTCAAAGAGATACACCACCTCCAATTCCCAATCTTTAACCACCTCGAAATGAATAGACCTAATAATGTAACAATTGAAGAAACAAAGATAAAAAAGGAAAAAGTCTCTGAAACCAACCATCCTCACCCATCCTCGAGATCTTGACAGAATCTAAACCACAAGATCTTCATCTACTAAAATTCTACTAAGTCCCTAAAAACTGCCCTAACATCTACCTCACACCAGATTTGCTACAATCCAACTCTCCAGTCATCCACCCATACAGAAACTGATCTATGTCTCAAACTTATCCCAATAATCTACATTTTCCAAAGCCCCAGTGTTCCTTGTTCGTTTAGATCTTACCTAGGTGCTGGAATCATGTTTGACATGCTTTGGTCATCTATCCCGCATAAATGGAGTGCCACAGGGTATGTTGTTCAAGTGTCAATATCACACAATCAAAACACTACGGCTCCGTTTGGTTCATGGATTTTGTGAGGGACAGGAATGGAAAACAGTAAGGCCTTGTTTGGTTTGTTGATTCATTGAAGGAAAAGAAAACGGAAAGGAAAACAAAAAGGAAAGTAGTTCCCTTGTGTTTTCCTTCATGCTTAAAAATAGGAAGTAGAAATTTTCAAAACCTAATAGTAACATAAGAAAAGAGGGAGGAAATTGACTCACCAACTTCAACATTGCTAATTTATTTCTCACTATATTTTCTTTTCCTTACCAGATTCCTAGCTATTTTCAACAGTAACCAAACAAAGGAAAACTTTTTCCTTCATTTTTTTCCTTTCTTTTCCTTAACCAAATCCATAAACCAAACAGAGCCTAAGGAAAATAACTTGATGAGGAAAATAGGAAGAAATTTAGAATTTTGTGAGTCAATTTACCTCCCTTTTTTTGTCAAGTTAAAAATCAAATTTTGAAAAAAAAAAATTAGCCCTTTTTCTTCAAGTTATAATCACATTTAGAAATTTTTTTTTGTTTTAAAGTAATTTAAGCATGAATGACAACACAAGAGAAAACACAGCCTACATATCCCCAGAAAGAAAAGCAATCAAAGCATTGATAATCAGGTCAAAGTTCCATTACACAAGCAGTTTAATTATAAACTTTATAATAAATAAATAAAAAGAACTCGGAACTAATCACAATTAATTCAAAATATTCAAAATTCACTGCTAACATTCACTTAATTGAAATGAAACAACTACATGGTTGTAATTAATTAATTCCAGCTGAACAATTACAACCATGGCGTTTGGTTAGCATGAAAATTCATGAAGAAAAATAATAAAAATCAAAGCTTTGAACTTCTCAGAAACCAGATAAGTTCAAAGCTGTTCATAATTTTATGTTCTCAGCAATCAATCAATCAATCAATCAGTCATCTACCAAACAGAGTGTAAACAAAAACCACAACTTTCAATCATAAGCCTTAGAGAGAGAGAGAGAGAGGGAGAGAGAGAGAAATTAAGAAACCTGTTTGGGGATTGTAGATTGACCAGAGCTTCTTCTTGAACTCCAAATCAGCTAGGAGTATCCGGACCCAGACCCGAGTCTCGAACCCGAACTTCTTCCTCTTTGAATGAAGTATGGACCCACCAATGCCGGACACCAGGAGTACCGGGTCACGATCGACGTCGGAGTCTCCGTCGCCGGCGGCATTATCGGAGACCCGACCTCGAAAACAACAGCAGTCTCCGATCATGGTTTTGTGGTTTCGGGTACGGGTCGGGTGTTCTGCTTTGATCGGAGCCGGAGGTGGAAGAAGGTGGTGGTCACCGGAGAGTGGTGTCGTTGTTTCATTTTTTTTTTTTTTTTTTTGGTAGAGACCAATTAAGAATGGTCAGACTTTGATGTTGCAAGCCACCTTTTTAGAATTTTTTACCTAAGGCATCAAAATCGGGGTAATATTTCCTCATCCATCACTGTTTCAACTTAATTCTTAAATTCATCACTTTTTTATAAGTCGCGACTTCAACTAGCGACTTCAGGCCAAACCAAATCCAGCCTGAAATCGCGAGTTCAAATAGCGACTTTAATAACTCGCTACTTGAAATAGCGACTTCATCATAAATCGCTACTTGAAGTAGCGACTTCATTTAAAGTGTTATTAACCCGCCGCGTCTTCTTCTTCTTCCCTCAGTCTCTGCTCTCTCTGTATCTCTGTGATCTCTCTCTCTCAGCCCTCTGCGATCTCTCTCTCTCTCAGTGATCTCTGTCTCTCAGGTGTGATCTCTCTCTCTCAGGTGTGATCTCTCTCTCACAGGTGTCTCTCTCTCTCTCTCTCTGTAGACACACACACACGATACACATACACACACTCACATCTCTCTCTATCTCTGTAGATACACACTCACATCTCTCTCTCTCTGTAGACACACACACAGATACACATACACATACACATACACACACTCACATATCTCTCTCTCTGTAGATACACACACTCACATCTCTCTCTCTCTCTCTGTAGACACACACACAGATACACATACACATACACACACTCACATCTCCCTCTCTCTGACTATTCATCTATTGTATTCTCATGCAAATAGGGAGAAAGAAAACTGTATGGAAAAATGGTGGTTGAATTCGATGTTGTCTAAGAAGGAGTTAGAACACAGGTGTGGGCTAAGTAAATCAATGGACAGTGTTGGTCCTATTGAAAATACCAGTGAAAGTGAAGATCAAAATATAAATGATACGGATAAAAACATTCATACTTGGAGTGATAGTGACAGTTCTAGTTACAGTAATGTTGATCCTTTATTCGGCGTCAAGGACATTCGGAATTTCATTTCTGATGACACTTTTTTAGTTAGGGATAATAATGGGGACAGTTATTCCATATATTTTGATATTCAATATAGTTGGAATAATCACATTAATAGTTGCATTGACAGTTATCTTCATTCTCAAATCCTATAATGTTCTTGTATTTTTCACCATTTGGTAAAATAATATTATCAACAAAATGTTTGGGTTCCTTTTTGTTAAAGCACTGGCAAATTAGTCAACATATATTGGGCAAAGATTAATGCTAGATACACAAACGAATTGTACTGCACAAGGTCCAACCTTGTACTGCATGTTTGTGCAATTGGTTGTACAATTCGTTTGGGCACCTGACATTTTTGATTGGGTAAAACCGCAAAAGTAACGTTAGTAACCACAAGAACATCTTTCCAGTTGTCATGGACACACCATCAGGTTAATGGAGAACTCATATAAGCCACAAGGTCCCCAACCAATGAGAAGATAGAAGGAGCACATCACTATATCTCTCCCACACACATTTTCACTGTCTAAAGCTAATAATTACTAGATAGGCGTCCTTTGACTACTACATATTGTAGTATATATGATCCCTGAGAAGTGAGCACATCACTATATTTCTTCATTATAGTCTCTCTCATTGATTACTTACACTTGAATTTGCAAATGTGAAGGTATTTAAATGGCTAGTGTTGTGACTTTAATGTTGTATTGGGGGGGGGGGGGGACATGTGCATCGGAGCTGATGATCTATACTATGATAGTAACTGTCGAAGTTTCATTCGCCTGAGAACAGACGCACAATACTCTGAACTTGTTAGAAACGTCTGCAAGAAAATGGGGGTTCATCATAATAGTGTTCGTTTGAAGTTCACTTGTAGGTTTTCGTCGGTTCTTGGATATCAGGTTTCCAAGTTTATACCGTTTGAAGTAATTGATGACGAAAGTCTGCAAGTAATACTAGAAACAGCATCTACCAATGCGGCTATAAACTCTATGGATCTATATGTCGAGACAGAGAATCTTTCCGATGCCCATCAAACATTAGATGACTGGATTGGGCCGTACACCTCTCTGTTGACACAAGAAGGCGAAAGCTCAAACCCGCTTGTACAGGGGTTATTGTCGTCCACGTCTAGACAACATGTGGATTGCTCAAATGCATTGCAAAACAGTCAGAATGATTACAGGAGTCCGATGCAAGACATTGTTTCAGAACGGCCAATTCATGTGCAGTTCGATTCAGATGATTGCGGATATGGTGATGATTGGGCACACAGAGGAATGGACACCAACTTGACACCGGAAAACTCGGATGAAGAAGATGTGCATGCAGACGAGTATACTGGGGGGGATGAGGAAGACGATGATATCGAAGATATTGAGCCGACTGCCCAAATAAATCCTGAAAATGCTTTGTATGAGCCTCGTTCATCAACTTTTACATCGTTTGACTTGGGCATCCATACTGGAGAGGCATGTTATGCTTCAAACATTGAGGGTAGGCAATGGAATCCAGATCGAGACGAGTTGGTGAAGGGTATGATGTTCAAAACCAAAGATGATCTTCAGAGATTTGTGGAGTTGTACTCAATAAGAACACATCAACGGTACACGGTGGATCAAACTAGTCCGGATCGTTGGTCGTTGAAATGTCAATTGGCGTCACAAGGTTGCAAGTGGCAACTACGGGCAAGGTTGAAACGACACGGGATGTTTGAAGTCATAAAGGTTGACCAAAGCCACACTTGTATGTCCACTACGATGAACCTTGGTCATAGAAATCTAAATGCTCGGCTAGTGGCTAGGGACATAATGCCAATGATTAAGGAGGACGCATCTATTAACATCGTTGCGCTAATGCAAAAGGTGAAAGATAAGTATTTGTACACCGTCTCATACAAGAAGGCGTAGAATGCGAAACAGAAAGCCATTGGAATGATATTTGGGGATTGGTGTACATCATACACAGAATTGCCCAAGTTCATGGCTGCAATTCAACAGTATAATCCTGGATCGGTTGTAAAATGGTTCTACGTGAACGGTGGTAGTGCGACTGTAAAGAACTTCGAAAGAGTATTTTGGGCGTTTAAGGCGTCCATTGATGGGTTCAAACACTGTCGCCCCGTCATAAGTATCGACGCCACATTCTTGTATGGGAAATATAAGGGCAAATTACTAATCGCTATGGGAACAGACGCAAACGATCAAATTTTTCCTTTAGCATTTGCCATCGTTGACGAGGAGAAAGCTGAAACATGGACGTGGTTTCTGAAATTGCTAAGGGACTACGTTGTGCCTGGCAGAGAAGGCATTTGTTTAATATCCGATCGACATAGAGGCATCCTTTCTGCGGTGAATGAGCATGATGTAGGGTTTCATGAGCCCGATGGGTATCATCGCTATTGCCTTCGGCATGTGCAGAGTAATTTCGCCACAAAGTTTAAAAATGCATACCTAAAGAAACTTGTGTGGAATGCTGGGAGTGCCCACCAAGTCCGTAAATTTAATGGGTTCATGGAAGAGATTAAGAAGGTTGATCCAAAGGCGTGGGAGTATCTTGATGCAATTCCCGCCCAAAAATGGACCATTGCCCACGACGGGGGACGACGGTACGGTATGCGAACAACCAACATCTCAGAGGTGTTTAATGGTGTACTCAAGAAATCTAGAAATCTTCCTATCACCGCTTGTGTTGAAATGATCTTTTTTCGTGTTGTTAAGTACTCTAGCGAGCGACGTGAACTTGCTGAGACAGCCATCAGGGAAGGTTTTACCTTCATCCCAGGAGCAATGTCTAGATTGTTGAAATCAGAAGGCAAGATTGGTAGGTACAACCTCGAGATTTTTCATTCTGGGCACGGGTACGTGCAGGTCAACAAAGGGGATCATCGGGTTCTAGTCAAATTGTGAACATATCTAATAGGACTTGCAGTTGTGGAAAATGGGATATATATAAAATGCCATGTACTCACGCATTGGCAGTGCTAGCAAATTTTAGAACTTCATACCAAAGTTTCGTTCATCAATGTTACACAATTGAGTCGTACAACCAGTGTTGGGCACCCCAGTTTTTCCCAATCCATCACAAAGATTACTGGAACCCACCTTCTGGTCCTACAGTTGTGCACAATCCTGCTATGCTTCGAGGTAAGGGCCGACCACGATCGACCCGCATAATAAATGAGATGGATTTGAGAGAGGGGGGTAGGGCTACTTATCAATGTGGATTATGCCATCAACAAGGCCATGACAGGAGACGATGCCCCCAACAACGCAGTCAAGCTGGGCCATCTAATGCAGTATAATATTTAGTGTTGTGTTTGAGCGATGTGCTTTGTAATATGTACTTACTTGTTGTGACTATGTAATGTTCAATTGGAAATGAAAACTTTATTTAGTAAAAAGTCCTTGTATATCCTCTACAAACTGCGTAGTTAACTAGTACAAACATTGTAAACAAACTCCTTAGTAAACAAATAGCTTAGATAACTAATACAAACATCCTAGTAAACAACAATTGTGCGGTCAACGCTTCAACCTCCGTAGAATTTCCTCAGTGTTGTTCCTCGCTTCATTTCCAGATGAGTTGGCAACATCTGTCAAGCCCACACCACTTTCTTTTGTCGAGCCTGTGACCGGCAGCGGTTTAAAGATATAACAACATCTATGATAGCGGTAGTGTGCATAGTACCTCAACGATGTTGCAGTACTGTCATAGCTTTTCTATACGTATAATTCATGAAAACAATTTTCATAAGATACATATCATCATAACCATTGAAATGGAAGCGATGAGAGGTTTTGGTTTTAACCTTAGCACACCATTCATACCAAGTCTGGTCAGGAACTTCTAGCAACCGTTGTTCAGTAAAACAAATACCTCTCATCGTTAACAACTCCTGAAGGAGTTCATGTTCCTTCTGCCAGCTCCAAACCTGAGTCGCAATGGCATCATCTGGAAGATCACATCCAGGGATTGTCTCAGCAAAGACAGTCTGCAAAGCTTCGAAAGCAACATATTTAAATGAACCATCTTCATGTTTCCATTCCGGAGTAGCAAAATCCATTAGTGCTTCTAGTAGAACACCCTTCTCTTCATTACTCATTATCCTTTTTTCAAAAAAAATGTGGGTGGTACGTAGGTGTATACTTACTTGCCATACTTAAAAACAATGCAGTGAAGAAGAAGAAGGATAAGTAGGAATGCTTGGGATATCACATTGAATCAAAACCACAGTATATATAGACCATGCAATGCCCAGCAGTTGACGCGACAAGTCACTGCTTCTGACAACATTCCAGTTGATGCGACAAGTCACTGGGTCTGACGCCCAGCAGTTGACGCGACAAGTCACTGCTTCTGACGCCCAGCAATTGACGCGACAAGTCACTGCGTCTGACAACATTCCAGTTGACGCGACAAGTCACTGGGTCTGACGCCCAGCAGTTGACGCGACAAGTCACTGCTTTAAGTTTTTTTACACCACATAATTTAACATTTTTAACTCTTGTTTAGTATCATGTTATAGCTTCATTACATTTAGTAGTGCTTTTGTTGACTAACCATCATGTTTGAACAGCTTGCTTACCATGGATGTACATCCTGGACCTGAGGATCGCTCAGTACTGACATTACAGGACGCACATCGGTCATCCGCCATTTGGGATGGTGAGATCTTGACACAGCTTTACTGCCGGCGGTCTGAGGCTGTTTTACGACGAAGTGCGGATCCAGATCAGCGCATATTAGATTACATCAGACAGATCGGGTTCTACGGCACATACAGACTCGGCTTTATACAGTATGATTGGGGTCTGATCACTGCCCTAGTTGAGAGGTGGCGTGTAGAGACACACACGTTTCACTTACCTATCGGCGAGACCACGATCACGCTTCAGGATGTCAGCATTATATTGGGCCTACCGGTCGATGGCCGAGCAGTTACCGGTATTGATGTGTCACGCTCCAGGGAGCAGTGGCAGGAGCTATGTCAGGAGTTGCTCGGTTTCACGCCACCCCTAGCCACTATCTCAGGATCTTCACTGCGACTGACTACGATACGGGACCATTTCACTCCCCAGATCGCTCAGGATGCCGACGACGCCACTATTCAGCAGATGGCTCAATGTTATTGTATGATGTTGATAGGAGGGTCGTTGTTCCCAGACAAGTCTGGGAACAAGGTCAGCCTCATATATCTACCACATCTACGACACTTTGATGCTGGCTATAGCTGGGGCAGTGCAGCATTGGCATATCTATACCGTGAGTTGTGTGCTGCAGTCCATCGTACCGCTGTTGAGATATCCGGCCCGCTTATACTTTTACAGGTTATTTGTTATGTAAATTCTGTGAATTACGCATCTTTTACGATTGTTCAGTCTATCATACATAACTTAACTCAATTATTATCAATCGCAGATTTGGGCATGGGAGAGATTGACCCATATCCGACCAGTCCCCTTACCAGCAGCTGTACCAGAGGATGGTCCATTGGGTTGTAGGTATACTTACATTGTTTTATACATTATTTGTATTCATTACTCGTACATTCATTTAAGTGCTAACAATTTTGTCATTACTTTAGGTGGTTGACCCGATTCTCAGTTCGGGATGTGCCTACTCATGTCCAGCGTCACTTTCGGGACCAGTTGGATCAGATGAGGCCCGAGCAGGTAAATAATGTGCAGAGTTAAACCGCTATTTGCATTATTGTTCGAGTTGCTAATTTTTTATATATTTTTCATAGATGATTTGGCAGTCGTACAGTGCTGAGCTTGTCGCTTCGTTACCTCCGTACTGTCGAGCTGGGCAGGGCACATGGATGGCCAGATGTCCGTTGATCATGTACGCCATGGTTGAGTGGCATCATCCCGACAGAGTGATGAGACAGTTCGGGATGAGGCAGGTAGTCCCAGAGCCATGTAACACTATGAGGACATTACATCACATTGATCGACGTGGTCATGCGAATACCGATTGGAGTCACTTCCATAGGGAGTATGTAGAGCTCTGGGACCATCGGCTACAGCATGTTATGGTAGGTATTCCAGATGTAGCTCAGATGCTTGCCTCAGACCCATATATGAGATGGTATAGCCGCATTACACATAGACTGATTGGACCAGTTAGAGATCCACCGACTGTTGGCTTCCAGCCAGTCGGTACGATTCGCGGCGTTCTGGTGAGATGTTTTACTTATTCGTACAGCATATAAAATTTCCATCCTGCTCTTCGCATAAAATGTGGAATACTTAATTAAACTTTCCATTTGTTTTTCAGGAGGATGGTGTGACTCGTGTGTATGAGGTTGCACGATCGGTGTTGGCTAGTTTAGCAGCAGGCGGCCCTCATTCCGTCCCTCCAGAGGTGATGGCGGCATTGGAGGAGATTCGTACTATTACTGAGCATTCATTACAGGCTGTTCATGAGGACCGACGTTTAGACGGGGGTGTTCCATCTTCCACAGTTTTCGTGCCCCGCGTCTCAGAGCCTCAGATTCAGCCTCAGCCTCAGCCTCATCCTCAGCCTCAGGCTCAGACGCATCCTCATCCACAGCCTCATCCTCATCCTCAGACGCATCATCATACTCAGCCTCAGTCTCAGACTCAGGAGCAGACAGACCCATCTACACACTCTGAGTCTGAGCTACATACACCAGATGATCAAGGTCCGACTGTGTATGCATATGATGATACGGACGACGTTTATAGGCCTTACACTCCAGGGGGCTCTCAGTTCCGTATATCTCCGATCCGTGACTTCTCCATCCCACAGTACACATGTACAGATGCACCATCGTCATCGTCGATCCCGCTACCACATTCAGATTCACAGCTCGAGGCGATGGTGATGATGGTGGAGAGTTTGACGCAGGTGGGGGCGGAGGAGATGCATGTGGAGGCGAGAGAGACGACTGGACATGATACCCCCATGGCAGAGACACAGGATGAGGTTTTGACACAGGCCGAGTCTCAGCGACGACCTCCGATACGTTCAGTTTATGCTAGGAGTAGAGGTCGTTATGGCCACAGAGGGCGAGGGGTATCGCAGGTCATCCAGCCACAGGCCGTCGCAGAGGAGGTTCCACTCGTGGAGGATCCACCACAGGCAGAGGGTAGGCCTAAGAGAACGAAGAGGGTTCCGTGGTGTGGGACACATTATAAACAAAGATAGTCCATAGGATCAACAAAATAATTACACTTTTGTTTGTTTTTTGATGTATTATAAACAAATAGTTACACATTTGTATATATATAAATTTAATTAATTCTATACATATATATCTCTCTCCCACTATCTCTCTCTATCTCTCTCCCCCTCACTCTCTCTCTCTATCTCTCCGACTCTCTCTCTCTCTCACTCTATCTCTATCACCCACTCTCTCTCTCTCTCACTCTATCTCTATCACCCACTCTCTCTCTCTCTCACTCTATATCTATCACCCACTCTCTCTATCTCTCACCCCCTCACTCTCTCTCTCTATCTCTATCTCCCACTCTCTGTATCACCCACTCTCTCTATCTCTCTCCCCCTCACTCTCTCGCACTCTCTATCTCTCTCCCACTCTCTTGCACCTATCTCTCTCCCACTCCCACTCTCTCTCTCGCACTCTCTATCTTATCTCTCTATCTCTCCCACTCTCTCGCACTCTCTATCTCTCTCCCACTCTCTCACACATATCTCTCTATCTCTCCCACTCTCTCTCACTTTTTACATTTACACATTGTAATTGGATTAATTATGTTGGATTAATAATGCTTGGTGGTTCAATTCTGCAATATATGTTGGATATCTAGCAGGGAGCTGCTGCAATGGGACAGACTGCTGGGAATTTAGCTTCTGATGAAGTCGCTACTTCAAGTAGCGATTTATGATGAAGTCGCTATTTCAAGTAGCGAGTTCTTAAAGTCGCTATTTGAACTCGCGATTTCAGGCTGGATTTGGTTTGGCCTGAAGTCGCTAGTTGAAGTCGCGACTTATAGAAAAGTGATGGGTTTGGGAATTAAGTTGAAACAGTGATGGGTGAGGGAAATATTACCCCGATTTTGATGCCTTAGGTAAAAAATTCCACCTTTTTAGGTTGCCTTAATTTCTATTTGTTCCCCCTCACTTTTTTTTTTTTTTTTCACCCGGAGTCCAATGTTTTTGGTATCTTTCTATTCTACTCCTTGGGTTCTGTGTTTTTTTTTTTTTGGGTTACACGGACCTCCCTGAGGACTGGCAAAATTACACGAACCTCACCTCTATATTGCAAAATTACACAAACCTCCTTTGAAGTTTGGATTTGCATTACACACATGACACACCTCCCCTCTAGATTGCAAAATTTACAGAGACCTCCCTTTTTTAATTTGCTAATGCTGAACATACCTATAGTTATAAAAAAAAACATCTCTCTATTTCTCTCTCTCTATTGTATACTAGCATACATCTCGCGCAATGCGCGGGTACGTTCTTTGTCCAATGAATGATGGTGTATTTGAGGTGAATATTCGTGTGAGGTTCAACTAAAAATACTCCACCAACAAACAATTGAATCAAGTAGGAATTTTGGGCTGACAAAAAAAAAATGTAGGAATTTTGGGGGAAATGATTGAAAGAGGTTTGCTGAAACAAAATTTTCTTGTATATTTTTGAAAATTCAACCCAGTTTTTGAATATTTGCCAATATAAAATATAAAAAATAATAAAAAACAAAGAAGAAAAAAAATCCCAACTTTTGAATCAATGGTGTAAGTCCCAGAGAATAAGAGAACTAATTATTGTTATCAAAGAGTATGGTTAATTTGTGATGATGTCAAAATTTGGTTAGAGATAAATTAAAGCAGATTAAAGAGAGAGAGTGAGAGACCAATTTTTTGTATGTGGTTTGACCATGTTAATGAAAGTACCTACGTCCACGTGTGTGTCTGAGCACATTCACTATACTGTAAAAAGTCGGGAACCTGTGGTGAGCCAACAATAGTTTGGAGCTATCGTAGGTCGGTCGGGCGTGATGATGACTGCTATAGAGGTGCTATACAAACTAAGAGTTGATCCCTTTCTATGGGGGTGAATGGTCTCTTTTATAGTTGCAAGAAACCTACTCGTATAAGAAAATTAGATAGAGTAAGTAATATAATCTGATATAGGATTGATTGGCATCAATCAAGGGGGGTTTCCTAATTGGATTAGGAAACAATTTGCACTTTCCCTTAGTCTTCTAGCTAAGATAGGAAACTGGCTGAACGTTCTGGATCATGCCTCGGGGCCTAGGTGAGCTGTCCCTGCGACTAGCTATGTATGCGCAGTCCTCCCGACCTGTTGGTTGGGTCGTGGATGAACCGCTCGGGAGGCCTCAGCCTCTCAGATAGTCCGGGCGGCCTAGGCCGACGCTTATCCAAGGAACCGTGCATGACTTGGTTGGGATAGGGACCGATTGCTGAGCAGAACCGCTCAGTCTTAGAGTAGAGCCAATTTTGGGTGTATCAGTTGCCCCCCATTTCCAAGGTTGGCTTGATGCTATATTGAGTCAAGTTTGGAAATCTGATGATTGCTCGGGAAAGTTGCCTCAGAGCTTCTGAGTTGGTGAACTCGCGGGAACTCACTTAGAGTTGAGACTTAGCCTAGTTCGGAATCTTTAAGTGCTCGAGAATTGGCTAAGAGTTGAGACTCAGCCAAATTTGGAGTCTTTTGCTTGAGTTAGCTCCCAGGATGATTATCTTCTGCCCATAAGCCTTCGTCAAGGTTATGGGTAGAAAAATTTGACCATGTTTGAAAAGTCGACCTAAAGCGTGTTGCTTTAGGGTCCTTTTTACGCTAACTTCCCAGGATGGTTATTGCCCAGCAAGCCTTCGTCAAGACTATTGGGAGAAGAGATTGACCATGTTGGTGGAGCCGACCTAAAGCATATTGCTTCAGGGTCCTTTTTTGCTCCTCTATATTGGGCTAACCTAAGAGGTTTTGGTTACCTCTATCGTCGATTTAGACCTAAGTAGAGACCCAAAAATGTATAATTTTAGGGACTTATTTTACTCCTCTATCATGGGCCAACCTAAGAGGTTTTCCTCTATCATCGGTTTGGACCTAAGCGGAGTCGGTGCCTCTGAGTATTGTAGGCACTCGGGTTGTCTAAGAGTTTCACTTAGTTAACCCCAAGACCTGTAAATACCCGGTGTGACCTCCTGTAGTTTTTATTCCCTCTTGCCCCCCAAGCTTTTGTCGAGGTGGGCATTGTAGGAACAATTACTATAGGCGGGCGACTTAGAACGTTGGTAGTTCCAGGGTCGTTTGATGCCTTGAGCGTGATCCTGAGGTCTTTTGGATGCCTCGGGTGTGATCCTGAGATCTTCTGGATGACTCGGGGTGTGATCCCGAGGTCTTTTGGATGCCTCGGGTGTGATCCCGATGTCTTTGCAGGAGCTCTCTGACAGTCTGTGGAGTCTCATGCTATGATCGGGCATAAGTACCACTGTAGTTGGACTCGTCTAGACTGTTGGAGACAGGAGGTCGGGTCGGGATCACTGGGCTCCTGGTTACTCTGAGCTAGAGGCAAGGTCGGGATCACTGGATCTTGACTACTGCAACTTGGAGGTCGAGTCGGAGCTGCCGGACTTAGACCGCTATGAACTGGAGGTCGGGTCAGGGCTACCGGACTCGGACCGCTATTGGACACTGAAGGAACTGCCAGAACCACCGGGCTGCTTTACGTCATTCTTCTCGGGGTGATCCCGCTTCTGTTTACTTCTTGTAGGCTCATTGCTTTCTTGCCCAGGGTCTTTGGTTTTTAGAAATTCTTCAGTGTCAATGTATATTTCAACCCTCTTTGCGAGTTTAACCAAGGTTGCCGGTCGGTTTCTGTGAAACGACGCGGCGCACTTAGTGTGTTGAACTCCCGAGGAGAAGGTTGTAATAGCGACGGTTTCGTCGAGATCATAGATCTCGAGCTTCTCTTGATTAAACTAGTTGGTCAATTCCTTGAGGGATTCATTATTCTTTTTCCTGACTATCAGCAACTGCATGCCAGGCTTTAACCGTTCATGCATACCGATGAATTGGTTTATGAACTGCTTGCGGAGTTGCTTGAAACTCCTGATTGATCGGGGCTTCAAGGAGTAGAACCATTGAGCGGTTGGGCCTTTCAAAGTATTGGTGAAGGCCGGGCAATACAGTTCGTCGACGTTAGCAGCCAGGGCCATCTGAACCTTATAGGTACGGACGTGGTCGACCGGACTTCCCGTGCCGTTGTAAGAACCTAGACAAGGTTGGTTAAATTTGCGCGGGAGGGAAAACCTCGTGATTTGGTTGGAGAACGGTGATTCCGTCTCGGTATTGATATGAGTAGCATCCTAGCCCAGGCCTTTGGCCATGCCGTCGATCTGTTTCTCCAAATTCTTCATACGAGCTACCACGCTCTCCCGACCGGTATCCGGGACGTAGGTTGGGTCAGTGAAAGAGGCTTCCTTCTCATGGCGGTATGCTGTCCTCTGGGATCGGGCTCAGCTATTTCTCCGGCTGATCGTGTGTCTAAGGCCACCTCGGCTCTTGACCGAGTGACCCTAGATCGATTCCCGGGCCATGCGCTCCTGCCTTTCCTCTCAGGAAGCACGCCTACCGTTGATGTCTGTGGCATCCTCAGTGCAGGACGGGTTGGCTCGAGCATGCTGTCTGGTCAAGATTGGTTCCCGACTGTAAGCAAGGTTCTCGGGCTGTTTCCCGACCACTAGAGGATTGCTTTGTTGGGTCAGCAGGGCTTCAATCTGGTGCTGGGTTTGATGCCGGATCTTCAAGAGTTGTGTGAGGGTCACGGTGATCTGCTCCAGTGTCAAGGCCGCTGCAGCCGATGCCGGGGCTGGCGGAACATCCCAGTTGGCCTACTGCGCAGCCTTCTTACCCTTCTTTGGAGGCATGATAATCAATTAAGTGATTTGCTTCTAGAAAACTATCGGTTCCCACAGACAGCGCCAAGCTGATGATACCAAAATTTGGTTAGAGATAAATTAGAGCAGATTAAAGAGAGAGAGTGAGAGAGACCGATTTTTTGTATGTGGTTCGGCCCTGTTAATGAAGGTACCTACGTCCACGTGTGTGTCTGAGCATGTTCACTATACTGTAAAAAGCCGGAGACCTGTGGTGAACCAACAATAGTTTGGAGCTACCGTAGGTAGATCAGGTGTGATGATGACTACTATAGAGGTGCTATACAGACTAAGAGTTGATCCCTATCTATGGGGGTGAGTGGTCTCTTTTATAGATGCAAAAGACCTACTCGTAGAAGGAAATTAGATAGATTAAGTAATACAATCTGATTTAGGATTGATTGGCATCAATCAAGGGGTTTCCTAATTGGATTAAGAAACAATTTACACTTTCCCTTAGTCTTCTAACTAAGATAGAAAATTGGCTGGAACGTTCTGGATCATGCCTCGGGGCCTAGGTGAGCTGTCCCTGCAATGAGCTATGCCTGCGCGGTCCTCCAGACCTGTTGGTCGGGTCGTGGATGAACCGCTCGGGAGGCCTCAACCTCTCAGATAGTCCGGGCTGCCTGAGCCGGTGCTTATCCAAGGAACTGTGCATGACTTGGTCGGGATAGGGATTAGTTGCTGAGTAGAACCGCTCGGTCTTAGAGTAGAGCCAATTTTGGGTGTATCAATTTGTATAGTGACAGAGCACAAAATAATTCCATGGATCCAAGCATAAAGTACACACCCACCTAAAGTAAAATGGAGAGTAGGAAAGAGTATTTTGTTTTTGTTTTTATTTTTATTTTGGATAAAAGACATAACCATTACATAGAACCTCAGAAACAGATCCAAAGCAAAATCAAGGATTTAGCTAGACAAAAAACACCGTGTCTAAACCAAAAGAATTACATAATACCTTACGAAATTCTTAAGAGGGAAAGTCAGACCGGCCCCCAAACAGAGAGATCACCTCAACTAGATAAGCCATGGACAACACAAAAAACAGAATCTCAGCATAGCAGAATTCAATGATAGTGTTCAGTTCTTCAGAGTATCATGAATAGCAAAAAAGTAGCTTCCAGCCAAGGACCCAAGTGAAGCACAATTTCAATACCATTGAGAAAAAAAAGAAGAAGAATAGAAAGAAAGAAAGAAAAGAAAAGAAAGCACTAGAAATATCACCAAGGTAAACATCATATTGCCTGATATATATGTACAAACATCAATAAAGGAAAACACCATTGTATTCCTTTTAGGCCAGTAGGTATGATATGAACAATTCTCTTAGATAGTACATCAAAGATGGTGAACTTATTAAATCATCCAGCTATGCTTCTGGGTATTTGTTTCTAAAACCTGTGGGGGATTTTACACTAATGTCACAAAAATAAGAAAGATTTTAAACTATATGGTGAGCTCCAAATTATTGATTGACGACCCTACAAAACTTCGTAAGTCCAAACGGAGGAGGAAGGCAGAATGGCATATTGTAAATGTGGGGAATGAGTGGAGTTCCCAGGTGGTTAAAACTAAAAACAGTAAATTAAAATGAAACGTATCACCCTCAGTTGTAATTATCATTAAGTGGTACATCTAGCAATACAGAAAGAGAGACTTCCATATACGTGTTTCAATATTCAGGAGAAGGGACATGTGTCAACATTGGGTCAATTTCTGCAAAAATCTTTCGCTATTAGATATTCTAAATAGATATAGATATAGATATAGTTATAGATATACATGCATACATACATACACTCCATATATACGGACCATGCATACATACATACGTACGTACATACATACATACATACATACATACATACACGCCATATATACATACATATTTGTATACATATAGCCATTGAATACATATATACATAGATACTTGTATACATCTTTGAGGTGGGTTTTGTGTTTTGGGTTTAGATCTTAAGTTTTTAGATCAAATAAATTTTGAGTTTAAATCTTAAGAACAAATAAGTTTTTGGAATAAATTGATTTTGAGTTTAAATCTTAGGAATAAATTAATTTTTGGAACAAATTGATTTTGGGTTTAAAATTTTGATTTTTTGAACAAATTCATATTCATATATATATATATGCATATATTATATATGTACTTGTATATCTATATCTATATATACACGCACAGTAGAGAGAGGAGAGAGAGGTGTGTAGTTTAGTAAAATGGTAAACATAGTAAGGGTAAAATAGTAAATTCATGCTAGAGGGGAGGTATGTGTAATTTTGCAATACAGATGGGAGGCCCGTGTAATTTCACTAAACCTCAGGACAGGTTTGTGTAATTAACCCTTTTCTTTTTTAATCGTTTGGTGTAGTGGTCTCATGCGAAAATAAAAAATGTGATGAGGCCAGAGGGATGAGGAGGAGAGGGACTTCGAACCAACATGGCGGTGGCATGGAGCATATTTTTACCAACTGAGCTAAGCCCACCTAGTGCTTGTTCAAATTATAACTTGCGTATTCAGCATCTAGTTACATAAGTTTTCTTATTGGAAAGAGTAATGTTAGATCCACACAAAAATTTACACAAAATAATCCTGGCTCTTGATTTCAGTGGGTCTCGTGTGGGACCTATGTGGGGAGGTCTCGTGTGGGACCCATGTGTTCCCCACATGGGGCCACTGGAATCAAAAGACAGGATTGTATTGTGTGAAATTTTATGTAGAATTTTGTGTGAGTCTAGCATTATTGTATTGGAAAACCCATGTAAGCATATGGGTGGGTACACTTCTTACAATAGCTTAAAATTCATGGACTAGAAATACTACCGACTAAAAAAGAGTTAATGGAAGATAGGGGGAAAGAAGTATAATTATAGCAGAATGGACTAGGAAAGTGAAAATTTCTTATTTTAATATTACTATTTGGATAACAATAATGCTAGACGTACACACTTTTTTACGCACTTTTTGACACACTATGCTTTAAATGCATGTACCTTGTGCTGTTTGAATTTTTCACACTTTTCTGTGCACCACTTACACAACACAAGGTACATACATTTAAAGTTGTGTATCAAAAAGTGTGTAGAAAAGTGTGTATATCTAGCATTACTCTTTGGATAAAGTAATGCAACGTGTTTCACTCCCATGCATCGAGGATTCCAGATTGTTTGTTGGCAAACCCCACCTAGCTTTCCCTCCCACTCTTCTGGGTCAAACTCATCTACACCCGGATTTTCCAATGTGGTGTTGTACCACATATAGTGGTGTGTGATATCATCTATCAGATCATAACCACCACTGTGGTACAAGTGTTAAAGTTTTGAGCAATGTTATGCTTTTCAAATTTAATTGTATTTCAAATATGATTATCGACACATGTAGCAATGAATTCACTTGATTTTCATTTGAGAATTTTTAACTTTTAAGTGATCCCACTACCACTTCACTTGTGTTGGGATCCAAAATTTAGATAGTACAACGGGTATAGCTATTGTAAGAAGCTTCTTATATATATATATATATATATATGAGAAAGTACCTTATGAACCTTGGATGAGAAAATAACTATTGGATTCCTGAAAATCCAAAGGTCATAAGGTGCTTACTCATATGAGAAGTTTTACACAATATCTTTATCCATTACTCTTAAGTTTTTAGAAAATAAATTTGAAAAGCATAGCTTTACTCTTTCATCTATTATTAGTAGTAGTAATAGTATAGACTTTTTAATAAGATTCATGACAACTAAGGCCCTTGTGGACTTGTGGTATGACCTTCACTTCTCCTTAGAAAGATGGAGGGTTCAACTCTTCTTATGGGGAGTGTATGCATGAGGGTTTATGTAATTGTCAGTCTTTGGCCTCCCCCTAGTCATGTGCGGATGGTTTTTATGTGCATGTGTTGTAAGTATGTAAATTCTATTTTCATCGCCAGAGAACTTCAGAAGGTTAAAAGTGAGCGTGTGTAATTACCCATAGCAAAAACAAAAAGATCCATGTTAGGAGGGATATAAAAGTACAAGGAAATGTATAGATGAAGGATGGAAAATGTATCCCTAGTAAAACAAGACAGTATTCCCTCAATTTTGTCTGATTAAATGAGAAGGAAGTGGGAAAGTAAAGAATGAAATATTTTTTGTTTTACTATTATACCCTAGATTAATAAAATTTCATTTTCATTGAGCGACGAAAATGTTAAAAAGTGAGAAAAGCTTTTTTTCTCTATACTAATTCCTCCACTTTTAAATAGATTGAAATTCTGAACCTCGGAAAAGATAAAGTATCTTTCCTCATTTCTTCCCTTCTACCACGTCTTCCCTCATCTCTTCTTTTCCCGCCTCTCCTTCCTTTCCCTCGTCCTTCTACAAACATGGCAAAAGTGTTGTCAAGAGGATGCAAATAAGGACAGGGCATGTGTCCCTCCACAACTTTTTAAATTTATTTCTTTTCTGTGTGCATTTTATATTGTATATATGCATTCGATTACTCTTAATTTTTTTTTAACTTATACGTTCTAAACTCATACTTATCATTTTGATACTTACAATTTTCTAATTCCTTTTTATATAATTTATAAATAAATAAAAAACACATCTATTCAAACCAATTCAGTATAAAAAAATTAAAAAATCAAAATCAAAAGTAAAGATTTAGACTCAAACACTAAACAAACAAATTATACCAACGCCAGAAGGAGCCTGTTATGTAACAGAATTGATACATTTTTATCCCATGTGTGGCAGACAACTCTGTCATATAGCAGTCTCCCACTAGTGTTAGTATATTTGTTTGTGGAGTATTTTTGTTCAAATCTTTACTCTAAAAAAAAGACTCTCTATGTCATATTCATTCGCGCAAGACCACTACACCAAATGAAAAAATAAATAAATAAATAAAAAATAAATGAAATAAAAGGTCAACATAAAAAATTGTCAATTCCAAGCACTGCAAGCAATTGACTGGTTTTTTTTTTTTTGATAACAGCAATTGACTGGTTTTAAAAGCATCTAAACTTGGGTCCTGGGATATACTTCGTTTAGAATAATCTAGTTTTCTCGAAGGAGGCCAGATCATCATCAAAAAGGATTATGATCATATCACCCATTGAAAGCAACATGATTTATCCAACCTAACATTCCAGAAACGTGCTATATTCTCATTGGGCAATGCTAGGGGCACTAACAAAATCCACTAACACTTATTAACACACTCTATCTCTCTCCTAGTGGTACTGCGGGGTCCACTGCAGACCCCACGGTGCCACTAGGAGAGAGATAGAGTGTGTTAGTAAGTGTTAGTGGATTTTGTTAGTGCCCCAAATATTATTCATTCTCATTAACCTAAGAGAGCATTTTCGCTCATTTTTTTGGTTCACCATTGTTTACTTAGGTCTTCACCGGATAACATGTGTTGTTTATTTATTTATTTTTTTTTTGGTTCATCATTGGTCACTCAGGCCTTCACTAGATGACATGTGTTTCATTTATGTCACCCAGTGAAGGCCTAGGTGAATAATGGTGAACCAAAAAAGGGTAAGTCAAAGGGGTAAAATAGGAATGAAATGAGACACATGTCACCCAGTAAAGGCCTGGGTGAGCAATGGTGAACAAAAAAAATGATGAGCAAAAATGTTCTCTTAACCTAATTGAAAATAGTGGCAATAAAATAAAAATGAAATGAGACACATGTCAGCCAGTAAAAATCTGAGTGAGCAATGATGAACCAAAATTGGGTGAGCAAAAATAATTAAATTACACTGACTCTCCTTGACATTTTCAACAATTACAGAATTACACGAGTTTTTTTTAAAAAAAATTATTCTACAGGCCCTTGAAGCCTGCTCTACTTGTGGACTGTTAGGGCGCCCAAGTTTCTAGCCCAAGGGCCAAGTCATACTAACTAGTATAATGCACATCTTTTGTTTATTTGAAGGGGAAATGAGAGATTTTTTTTTCAATTAAGAAAAGGAAAGAGAATCAGAATTGAGGTCATTAGCTTTAAGCACACAATTTGCGACCCGCATTCAAGTAGTCATCTATTTAGTATCTCCCAAGGAAAAGACTTTTTTCACTTTTTTTTTTTTTTTTACTTTAGGTGTAATGTGATGATGCAGTTTTTGGGTAAAGGGAGTTTAGTGTGTTTAGTGCATATAAAAGAAAGACAGAGAAGGAGAGAGAGAGTTTGTATGTGGTTTGACCCTGTTAACGAATGAACCTACATTCACGTGTGTGTTAGAACACTTCACTAATATGAAAAAAGCTACTGCAGAGACCTTGGTGATCCAACAATGGTGACTGTAACTACCAAGGGTAGACCGTGCAGGGTAAGTGCTAGGGTTTCTTGGAAGAGGCTAGACAATGCAGTAAATTTGCTATGCTCAAGTCGGATGGATTCGGCTAAATTCGACATCCCCCCTAAGGGGGATGGGAGGACCATTTTATAAAAGGAAGAGTCCTCCCTTACAAGGCGTTTAAGTTCAATTAGGTAACTTATTGGCAGCCTGCGACAATTGCTGTATATCCGACCAGTTTTCTAATCTGTTTAGGAATTTGTTGATGTGAATATGGGAGGTTTCCTAATTGGTTTAGGAAACTATTAGGTTCCAAGATGTGGGGGACGCGCCTCTGGGCGAGCCGAGCTGGTTCCGACCTATAGGTCAGGCTTCTCCTCTGACAAAGACCGCTTGGGATAGTGCCCATTCGGACAGGTGCACATTTCTTGTCCTGGATAGAGGTCGGTCATTGGGTAGAACCGCTCGGCTATGCAATAAGGCTAGTTTTGGGCATATCAGCTGCCCCCATTTCCAAGGTTGAACTGGTGCTATATCATGTTAAGCACATACTCTTTAAATATTTCATCACTCAGGAGTAGGCAATTATTTGATCACTCGGGGACTTAGGAACTCGAGGACTCGGTTGTCCACGTGTCAGCATGGGACTGGTGGTGGTCAGGAACTAACCGACTGGTTTTATCGGAACCAGAAAGTTAGGAAGGAACGAGAGCGTCGCGTCACACATTAAATGTCGCGTTTCCCGAGGCACCTTTTGGACTGGCTGAAGTAACTGTTGGTCTTCCCGAGGTGGGTGATAGCTGTTTCCAGCTCGATTTCGTGTCTGACCATTGGATGCCAAATGATCTGGACCATCCAAGAGTTCTATATATTGGTGCCTTGGGCCCTTTTCCCCTTCCTTATGTCATTTTCGCAATTTTAGAGAGAGAAGCTTTACTGTTCTAGAGAGAGAGAAAGTTGTCAGACCTGTTTTCCTGACCGCATAAGTCCTCTTTGCCTTGGTCTTCTCTTCTTTCCTCCCCTTTTTTAATTTTTTTTCTTCCCCTGGGGCTTTCCCTTTTCTGTCACTCTTTGGGCATAATTCTGGAGGGTAGAAATCCTTTAGGACTGAGCTGGGAGTGGGACTTCTTCTTCTTGAGGTTTTGCTTCTCCTTTAGGGGGGGGGGATCCTTCCCTTTGCTTCGTTGGTATAGTGAGTATGTGACCCCTAGGCCTTCTCTGACTGAGGCCTACTTTGTCTCTCGAACCCTGTGTACATTGCCCGTTAGGCTCCTGACCCTACCTCCATTGTACCTCAGGCTAGGACTTCTCGATCCATTTTTGGGATGTCCCCTACTAAACCTGTCGGCACTTAGGGGTCCAGCCATGTGCCATTCTGATTTTAATTCATCGTCTCAATAGGACAATGTGGCCTCTTGGTCAGGAACACCTGAACCGAGTAAATCTCATGTTTCCTGACCACTTTATGACCATCATAGTGTGGGTAGAGTCCCCATCACGGTTTCCAGTGAGAGTGCCCTTGCGGATCGGAGAGATGTCCGCGCTCTCGAGTCCTCTAATTCGGGAGGCCATGAGTTGATGTTCGCTGAATCTGTCCCTAAGTTCTCCTGCAATGGTGTAGGGAGTGATCCGGGGGCGCAAGATGTAGTCAGGTTTAGGAGTAGATATTCTATCCCAAACTCCTTTTCCTTTCAGGGCCTGATTTCGGCAACCCGAGTATGTCACCTTTTACGAGGATGTGTTTATTGCAGGTGCTCGCATTCCTCTGAATCCCTTGGTCCGGGATCTTCTGAGTCACCTTGGGATTTCTCTTGCTCAAATCGCGCCCAATGCTTGGAGACTCATGATAGGGTCGGTGTACCTGTGACCCCAATATTCTGGGTATACACTGACCCTCCATGAGTTCTTGTGGACCTACCGAGCTTTCCCTTTGGTCAAGGAGCTCAGGTTTTCCTCTCTGAGTGCTTGGCAAGGGAGAAAGATTATATATAAGTGCCTAAGCAACAACAAGGGCTGGAAGAAGAAGTTCTTTCAAGTGTCCTTCAGTGGGCTATATGAAATCGACCCCAGGATGGAGGTTGTTGTGCCCACGACCTGGTCGGCCGAGCTGAAGGGTAAGGTTCTTACTGTCCTTTTCTGACTTCCCTCGCACTGCCTTTTTTTTGTTTTTGTTTTTTATTTTCAGGATATTAACCACCATGTGGTTTATTTGTAGCTGAATCTTCCACCGTTCCTAAAATCATGATTGAGTGCCAGGAACGGATTCTGGGTCTAGCCCAAGCACCGATCGATATCAACCGGCTGCTGACCAAATTCGGCGACCGGGTAGAGAGCTTCAAGCCGAAGTAGGTGTTCCGCACTCCCGACCTTTCATCTCTCCTCCCGACCCCTAGTAAGATGTTTTTGACCTCTTTTACTCCATTTCCTGTCCTCTCTTCTGTATGACCGATTGCTAACCTCCTGCTCTTTTTCTGACAACAATGACCCCCAAGAAGGACATGGCTACTCTCGTGGCTAAAGAGGTCGCTCTGTCTGAGAAGGCGGCCGAGAAAATGAAGCGACCGGGAACCATAGGAGAAGGCGGGGAGTTCCGGAGGCTAAGGAGAGGGCCCCCAAAAGAAGTCCTGACTCTTCCACTGAAGAGGGTTAGGGAGTTTTCTCCTTTCCAGTCTGTGAGGATAAGCCTACCCAACCTACTCGGTCTCCCTCAGGACGAGAGCTCTAGCCCCTCAGCTGCCCCTGCACGGGAGGGCATCCGAGGAGCCCTGAACCCTGAGGATGTCTAGAGGTTTGAGAGGATCCTCCCGGCCGACCTAACCGAGTGGCTCTATCACTTCTCCAACTTTGTAAGTAGTCCGTCTCTCCTTTTTATTTTCCTGTCTCATTTTTACCCTTTTCTTATACTCATCGTGACTTTTCTTTTTCAGTTCGAGTCTCTCGCAGTCGAAACCAAGTTCCAGTTCACCAACCTCTCCAACCAAGCCTCTGCTGCTCGAGCCGAGCTGTCGGCTGAGAGGGAGAAGACTAAGGAAGTGGCCACTTGTAGATACCCCGATTTTGACCAACTGTCGAATTTAGGAGATTGTTACCTCCAAATCCGATGATGACAGTGTCCGACAAATTTTTGGGTTTCCAAGGTGATTCAAGCTCTTTAAATTCAATCTCAAAAGGAAAATTAATCAACAACGAAAGAAAAAGGAAGGAAAAGGGAGAGAAAGGGGAAGAATAGCAGAAAACGACACACGTCAAGGATTGTGGCAATCACGCAGTGCCGTAGCGCCACTCACTGAATTTCGCATCGACATTCAATAAGTGCTACACTGTCACACCCCAACCCGCCTCGTGCGGATTAGGACACGTGTAACAATGCTACAAGCTCCCAATTACATTAATTTGTAAAGAAACATACGAATTACTAAGAAACGCATGTATTTAACCACATTAAACAACTCTATTGTTACAAAATAGGCCCCAAGGGTAAAATGGTAATTAATAAGATATAGCAAATTTTATACCAAAAGATAGATCTTTGAGTCCCGGTTCCAACGCAAAAAACGGCGCGCGAATCCAAGTTTTCTAGAGAGAGTTATGTCTGTTTCCGTAAAAGCCGACAGTGCTGAATCTGGACCAGCGGATCGATCCGCCCAAAACCGGATCGATCCGGATCTGGCAAAATGTCATCTCTGACTCCTCCAGAAGCTCCGGATCGATCCGCTCAAGGCCCAGATCGATCCGGTTCCTGCAGAACCCATTTTTGACAACAAAACCTCTGTTTAAACAGCCCCAAACACACCTAAATCATCATCAAACCTCATGAAACTTTAAAGAACCAATTTCAATCACATAAAAACATTTCCAAACATAAATTTAAGCTTCTCCAACATTTTAAAAGAACATGATCAAGATCTTCCTTGAATCAAACAAGTTCCTCTCCAACTAAGTTCCTTTTCATGAACTTGTTAAGAAATGATTTAAACCAAATCAATCCTTCTCCAAACTTTGCAAAACTTTGAAAGAACATAGGACATACTTTTATAAGTTTCCTTCTTCATTCAAAACCAAATGTTTACAACTTCAAACAAGTTAAGTAAGCAATCAGGCCAAGTTAACTCCAAAACAACCATAAGCATGAAACTTTCCAAATAGCATTTCCAAAACCATTCAATCCACTTAGTTACAAAAGGAACTTACACAAAAGAGTTGCGACGCATATCCGGACTTGCCGGAAAGGTCCAAACATACAACCTACAACTTCCACATAGAAATTACATAAGTTTCTTCAATTCTACATTAACACATGAGTCGTAGGATTCCAAAACTAACTCTATGGATACAACCACGAGTCAAGTCTTCAATTCACAAGTCAAGGATACTAACCCACAAGTTACACTACATTACACATTATAAACATATTTACAAGACCCAAATCTCTTCCCCAATCCCGAGCACGTCACTTCCTCTCCGGATATTGCTCTGTACCTGCGGTGGTTGTTATTTACCACAACAGAAATAGAAAATGGTTTTCTTAAGCATTACGCTTAGTGAGAATTCTAAACATGGCTGAATGTTTAAACATGTGCAATGCAACAATAAACACATAAATCATATTTTTGTAATCGCCGAGTCACCGGTTCAATGATTCATTCAGACCCGGGACCTCCCTTGGTCCCGTGGCCACTTCTATTCCTTGGACTTCCATATTTCTCGGATTCTTCCTCTTCACCACCCTTATTACTCCCAACTAATGAATCACTTTTCCGGTGATCATTGAATACCACATAAACATATAAGCACATAAACATGTAGGCACATAAATTCTTCATAAAGCTAACATGCAATTCACAATTTAGTAACTACATGCTTTCCAAACATGAATAATCAACACAATGAGATCATTTTCTACATCTCTACATCATTGATGCCTTGAACATAGTTAAACACAACCATTCTTTAGGCTAGAAAACTCACCTTAGGAAGATCTACTCAAATTCAAGCTAGAAATGAAGAATTCCTTCACAAATCTTGCTCAATTCCTACCCAAGGTAAATCCTACATGATTTTAGTTCAACAAATATCATTTATCAAGAACGGTTACCGGAAAAACGTTGCCGAAAATGAAAACAAATTACGTGCATGTGATCCTCTTACCTCCACGAGTCCAAAGGTAGTCTCGGATCGTGAATCCGGCGAACGACGGCGACGGAACGGCGGAAAACGTCGTCGGTTACGATTCCGCCTTCTCTCTCGGAGCTCTCTATTTCTTTTCTCTTGATTTGCTGTATAATGAGAGTCTTAACACCTATACATGCCAAGGCATGAGGTGTCTTGATCTCAAGTTTAGCCATTTTCTGTTTACACCCCCGGAATTTCTTAAGTTCTTATTATGAAATCCCCCAAACATTCCATTAACTACCCAATTATCAAATGAGTATTTGTCTAAGTTCCGCATGGGTCCCAACGTGGGTCCCATATATTTTGTGAAGTTGCTATCGCACCTACTAATTATCAATCTTTTTCAATTATACCCTTATTTGGGTGTCCAAACTAATACCAAATGCTAAACATATATCATCATATAATATGAAAGCATTTAAACAAATAATCATGTAATCATATAAATGCATTTAATCACATAAAATGCACATATTTTTATTCAGGCCCTTCACTGGGTCCCACTCCCAAACCTGTCCCTCCTCACTGGGGACTTTTCCAACTAGTGTCCCTCTTTTGAACACTTTTTATGGGCGAGTCCAAAGCCTCCCCTTAATCCATTTTATACACTAATTATATTAATTAATGCATATTAACATGATAATTAACCCGTTCTCCGGGTACGGGTGTTACATTTCTCCCTCCCTAAAAGGGAGTTTGGTCCCCAAACTTACTCTTACCTCAAGAATCGAATAAGTGCGGGTACTTTGCTCGAATCTCATCCTCTCGCTCCCAAGTAGCCTCCTCGACTGAATGGCTTCGCCATTGGACCATAACAAGTGGAATCACCTTGGTTCTCAAGACTTGATTCTTCTTATCAAGAATTTGTACCGGATGCTCTACATAGGTCAAATCTTCCCGAATCTCTAACGGTTCTGGAACGATTACATGTTTCAAATCCGGCACATAACGTCGAAGCATTGACACGTGGAACACGTTATGAACATTCGCCAACTCTTGTGGCAATTCCAACCGATAAGTTAACGGTCCCACCCGGTTAAGAATCAAATATGGCCCAACATACCTCGGGCTGAGCTTACCTCTCTTACCAAAATGTGCTATGCCTTTCGAAGGCGATACTTTCAAAAATACATAATCTCCCACCTCAAACTCTAACGGTCTTCTACCCGTATCCGCATAACTTTTATAACGACTCTGAGCCGTTTGCAACCACTGTTTAATCAATCGAATCTTATCAGTAGTGATTTGAACTATCTCCGGCCCCAAAAGTTGTTTTTCACCAACTTCTGTCCAACAAACTGGCGATCTACACTTTCTTCCGTACAATGCCTCGTAAGGTGCCATTCCAATGCTGGTTTGGAAACTGTTATTGTAAGAGAACTCGATTAAAGGCAAATGGGTCTCCCAATCGGCCTTGAAATCCATAACACATACCCTCAACATATCTTCCAAAATCTGAATCACCCTCTCGGATTGACCATCAGTCTGGGGATGAAATGCAGTACTGAAATGTAAAGATGTTCCCATAGCCCTTTTCAAGCTCTCCCAAAATCTTGACACAAATCGAGTATCACGGTCCGATACTATCGAAACCGGTGCTCCATGAAGCCGTACAATCTCTCTAATATAAATCTCTGCAAGTTTTGATGGATCTTTGGTCTTGATGGGTAAGAAATGGGCTGACTTAGTCAACCGGTCAACAATAACCCAAATGCTATCATTCGATTTAGTAGATTTTGGAAATCCCGATACAAAATCCATCGTAATATGTTCCCATTTCCACTCCGGTATCTCCAACGGGTGTAGTTCTCCCCCGGGTCGTTGATGTTCCAGTTTTACCTTTTGGCACGTCATACATTTAGACACAAATTCTGCGACTTCTCGTTTCATACCACTCCACTAGTAAATTTCTCGCAAGTCTCGGTACATTTTGGTACTTCCCGGGTGTACTGAATACCTGGTATTGTGAGCTTCCTCCATAACTTTATCTCTTAGATTTCCAACTTTAGGTACACATAAACGATTGATATACTTTAAGACACTGACACGAGAAAAATCTTGTGCGCTCTTGTGCAACACCCAAGTGTAGGTGATCGTGCAAGTAATACTGGATAAGTCCAGGTCGATCCCACAGGGAAGGAATAGGAAGAATATATACTAAGTTAAAACCTAAAGCAAAAAGAAAAGAAAATAAGAATATAGAAGTGGAGGTTCTACGAATCCTAATTAATTAAATTAAACTAAATAATAAACTAAGCATATAGAAACATAACTAATTAAACAACTAAATTAAAGGTGTTGGAAATACGAGAATCCACATTAATCCTAACCATCTACCATGCAAATTCATTAACGTTCTATGGAGTACATCCCTTTTCAGTATTCCGTATTTTTCTAAAGATAAAGAATCAATAGCCCTTTCATGACCGGGACTACATCATCACAAGTGATTTAAAATACATGAAAGACGGTTTAAAAGAATGGTAATTACTTGCACTCTAAATGGTGTTAGCATTCAAAGTGGTTTTCAAAAGTCATTGAAGAAAAGGCCTTAAGGCTTTAAGTTCTAAAAACTGTTGTGACAAACTGAGCTTATTGGGACAATTTGATGACAGATTTCTAAAACAGAAAGTCATGGAATACTTAAAAGAATCATCTCAGGAATCTGCAGGTTCGATCGATCGAAGCTCTCTCGATCGATCGGACTGCCTCATCCTTCAATCGATCGAAATGCCTTCGATCGCTTGACTAGCTCTGGTTCGATCGATCGAAATGCCTTCGATCGATCGAGCCCAAGGTTTCTAAGGGTTGCATGGCAGAGGCTAGGAATCAATGTTTCATCACATATTCCCAACGTCTAAACTACGGAAACATAATAAAACTATTGCAGAAATAGTAAAACAAGACAATCATCAACATCTAAACTAATAAACAATCAAATAGAGGGAAAGGAGAAGAAAAACCTGTAAATAATCTGAAATAAACTTGTAAATAACTTGTAATACAGTTGAATCATCAATAATCTTCAATGAATCAATGGAAAAGATGAAAAATAACATGAATCTAACCTAACCTACTCCTAATCTAACCCTAAAACTACCCTAAACTGCTGTTTTTCGCGTTCTGGAGCGTCCCCCCTTCGTCTGGCGTCAAAACGACGTATATATAGGGTTCCCACAGAGTTTACGCAACTTTTGGGGGAAAATAGAGTTCGATCGATCGAGCTCAGTTCGATCGATCGAAGGTTCGATCGATTGAACCCTTCTTCAATCGCTTGAACTCTTCTGATTTTGACAGCTCTGCACACCGATGGGAGAATGGCCATAACTTTTTACTCGGACCTCGGATTGACCTCCCGTTTGCGGCCACGCGACCGTAACTCAAAGATCTACATTTTATATCTCTGGGAAAATCTTCCAAATCTGAAGTCATCATTGTCAAAATTGGCGTTTTCCCAGCTGCTTCTGTTGTTCTCTTCACCAGAATCACTTTCTATGCAATGTTTGCTTTCCATGACCTGTAAAATAGTGTAAAAACACATGTTTAAGTCTCAACATCATAGAAAATACTTAATCATTGATATGCTTCTAAATCTAGGGACTTGGGGATAAAAGTATGCATAAAAGACCGTATAATACACTATAAACATGCACTTTTCACCTCGAATCACACCCCCCAACTAGCTCGTTGCTAGTCCCTAGCAATGAAGCGAACTACAGCAATGTTTATTTAACTCTAAAAATTGAAAACAAAAGAAAGTAAAAATCCTAAATCACTTTCGCAGGAATCGCGATTGCATTTAGCCTATGCAACAAGCCTTTAAACCCTTAGGTTCCCCCTAGTGGACGAGTGTTGTCTCGTGAGGGTTTGCAGTGAATCTACCCACAAAATTCATGTTTATGGTAATGGTTCTCATTTAAATGTTTTCAAGAAATTTTTCCTCTCATTTAGCAATATAGTTAAGCTCAACAATCTCATGAAACTCTCTAGTATGCCATAATCATGCAACACACACATTATAGTTAATCTACTATCAAAGTCATTAGAATATTCCATACCTATCAATCTTCAAGTGTGTGTGTGAATGGACAACCAAAATACAAAACTTCAATTTCAAAGCTTGCATAACCTAAGATACTATCAAGACGTTCATTTTGACTCAACTCTCACCGGGATTACACTCTCAAGATGAAATCACTCTGAATTAGGTGTAATAATTATCACTCATGATATGGAAGCTATAAAGAGTAAATGTAAATGGAATCTAATGCTTCTCATATCTAAATAGAAAAACGGAATTTTAGTGCATAAAGTCTCATGAAAGGATACCTTTCACTAGAAGAGCGAGATACCGCGGAGAACTCTCTCATTACCTTAACTTCAAATCCAATTTACCTAGCATCATTAGGACTTTGAAAAAGAGGTGTTAGATTAAGAAGAAAAAGGCTCGTGATATTCAATTGGGTCAAAGGATGTGATTGGAATGTCTACTATAACTTTTCAAACTTCCCACATCTTCAATCTCTCTCTTCTTCTTTTCTTTTATTTATTTTTTTCACACTCTTCTTTTCATTCCTTTTTTTTTTCTTTTGTAACCATTGGCATTTTTTTCTTTTTATGCTTTTTTTTTCTTTTTTTTTCTCTTTATTTTTTTTCATCATTTTTTTCTTTGCCAATTTTCCCTTATTCACACTACCAAACTTTTTGTCAATGCACACATCCCAATCACACCTAAATAAAGAACTGAGGCTTGAACTCCTAATTTGGAGTTAGGTATAGACTTTAGGATTGTGTAGACAAGGCGATTATGATAAGCTCAAGAGGTGAAGTAAAGGAATAGCATAGAGGTAGGCCAAGGCTGTATTATCCATGTATGGTCAAAAGATGGCCTAAATCATCTTCTAAGTTAATAGGATAATTCATTTCAGTAAATTCAAGAGCTCTAAAGTTTAGTAAATCCTGAACGTTCTCTTCTAGTGATCAGTCAAAATGAAGAAGAAAAATGAGACTTTCAACGAATTAATTCGCTTTTCAAAAAGTAAGAGTAATTTTATAAAACCCTAAAAAAAAAGAATGGCACAAAAGCTCACTTGGGTTATTAGTCTCCACTACAGTCTTTCAAGACACTTAAACTATGCTTACTAATCAATTTTAGCTAAGTACAAGGTTGTCACAACGTGCTCAAAATATTTGAAGATTAAAAAGTATAAAACATACTATAACTAAGATAGTAAAGAAACTACCATAGTATATCACATACTAATAACATACAGAAAATAACACTAATGCATCATAACTAACTACATTAACTAAGAGAGAAATACAAGAACCATTTTATTATCTTTAAAAAAAAATAAAAATTTTAAAATTTTTGCAGATTTTAATTTACTGAGTTACATGTTGCTAAGCAGGTATATGACACTAAAGTACAACAGAAAGATATGAGGCATGCAATGACTCACTCCCCCCAACTAAAACTAAACATTGTCCCCAATGTTCTAAACTAAGCACATGGACATGTAAAGTAAAGCGAGAGAAGGAAGGATTTTACCTCGAAACATTAATATCCAATTTTTTTTTTTTTCAAGTTACCTGCAAAATCATTAGTAGCAACAAGAAAAATAGAGAATATAATACAACAACTCAGTTAACTAAATTCGGTTAATCAAGGTTTTTATCATAAATTAATAACCGAAATTTTTGAGGATCTTCCCAATAAAATAATTTAACAGTGAGAAGAATGTTGGGATCCTCATAAAAATGCAACTCCCCCCAACTAATGTCAGGCTCAAGGTCAGAGGAGATGATGCAAAACCTATGGCTTCCAAATTTTTTTGGGACAGTTATAAAAGGAATACCACACTTTTTAGGAATTATATGCAAGAAACGATCTTTGGTGTTGGTATTTCCTATAACAGCCTCTATTTTTATACTAAAAACAGGGGGAGGCCATGGTTCAATAAAAGGGTCAAGGTCGAAGTGATGTTCTAATGAAGCTTCACCACCCTTCGCTTGTCCTAGAACAGAATCTATGGAGATATAATCATAGGAATTAAATTTCTGTTCTATGCACATGGTTTTGGACTGAACTTGGATAAAGCTATCTATTTGGGCCTCAATGTCATACTCACTCAAGAAGGTCAAGCAGTCTAGAAGATTGCTAGCTTCTTGTTGAATTTTAAGATCATCTAAAGTGGGCCCAATATTTTCCAAGTCTTCTCTCAAAGAATTTTGAAAGTTAAAATTTTGTGAAAAACATGTGCTAGTATCCTTACCATCCTCTTCTACAACACATTCTGTTTGTTCATTAATGGGGTACACATGATTCTCAAGCTCAGGATGAGAGTTTTGATTAATAGAGAGGATAGGTGATGGGCATCTTGGTGACACCACCTCTTCGGCCGAAAGAGGTGAGGGTTCATGAATATCACATGAATCTAAATCAAATTTAGACTTTTCAATAACGTCCTCCCTAGGGTCACTATCAAAGGTAGGGATATAGTCAACAGGGGACTCATCCTTTCCTAATTGCGTGCAGTCACCTAAACTCTCATCATCTTTTAAGACCTCATTCTCATCCTCGCAACTCTCCTCACTATATGTGTCATCTATTGAAGTACTCTGGACAAAGAGATTGTGCAACTTTATCAAGGCAGTGAAGGAGTTAATGTCTGGGGTTGTATGTTGAGGAGAAGATGGTTCTACAACTTCATGCTCAATGGTTTGGTTTTGGAGTTCTTGTTGGGTTATCACTTTCTCAAATGAGTTGTTAACCTCACTCGGTATGAACCCATCATTGTCCTCTAATTCCATTCCATTGTTAGTGTCTTGAAATTCAGGTTGTAGCGTTGAAGGACTGGTATAGTCTTCTAAAGGTTGGCTATCAAATGCTTGTTGATATCTAGCTCCTAATTTATCAATTGCACTCTCTAGCCTTTTCATTTCACTAAGCAGCAATTCTAACATACCATTATCCTCAACTTGGTTATTCTCCTCATTATAACTATATGAAGTTTCACCCCATTGTTGTTGGTAATAGTCCCCTTCCCATTGTGTTTGTGTGCAAGACTCCCCAGAAGGAAAGTCTTGGTGCATTTGGTAATCGTGGGAACTACTACTATATCCTACACTATCATTTTGGTTATATCCCCATTGTGATTGATAGAACTCTCCAGGTGGAGGTTCTTGATACGTTTGATAACATGGGGGACTAACACGATGGTTTTCCCATTGTGGTGATTGGTAACACTCAGGTTGATAATGTGCATCATATGTGGGTGCTTGCCAACTCGGGGTATAGTTCTCATTACCTAATGTGTACCCATTCGTGGTATTTGTGTTGTATGGAGGGTAATATGGATAAGACATGTTCACCCAAAATATTTAAACAAAAGAATTTTTTTTTTCTTGTGAGAGAAAAAGTCCAATGATTCTTCTTTTTTTTTTTTTTTTAAGTAAAAGAAGAAAAATGGAAAAACTTAGTAAAATCCTAACCTAGTTGCCTTCCCCGGCAACGGCGCCAAAAACTTGACAATACTAAAAAGTTGTGCGCTCTTGTGCAACACTCAAGTGTAGGTGATCGTGCAAGTAATACTGGATAAGTCCAGGTCGATCCCACAGGGAAGGAATAGGAAGAATATATACTAAGTTAAAACCTAAAGCAAAAAGAAAAGAAAATAAGAATATAGAAGTGGAGGTTCTACGAATCCTAATTAATTAAATTAAACTAAATAATAAACTAAGCATATAGAAACATAACTAATTAAACAACTAAATTAAAGGTGTTGGAAATACGAGAATCCACATTAATCCTAACCATCTACCATGCAAATTCATTAACGTTCTATGGAGTACATCCCTTTTCAGTATTCCGTATTTTTCTAAAGATAAAGAATCAATAGCCCTTTCATGACCGGGACTACATCATCACAAGTGATTTAAAATACATGAAAGACGGTTTAAAAGAATGGTAATTACTTGCACTCTAAATGGTGTTAGCATTCAAAGTGGTTTTCAAAAGTCATTGAAGAAAAGGCCTTAAGGCTTTAAGTTCTAAAAACTGTTGTGACAAACTGAGCTTATTGGGACAATTTGATGACAGATTTCTAAAACAGAAAGTCATGGAATACTTAAAAGAATCATCTCAGGAATCTGCAGGTTCGATCGATCAAAGCTCTCTCGATCGATCGGACTGCCTCATCCTTCAATCGATCGAAATGCCTTCGATCGCTTGACTAGCTCTGGTTCGATCGATCGAAATGCCTTCGATCGATCGAGCCCAAGGTTTCTAAGGGTTGCATGGCAGAGGCTAGGAATCAATGTTTCATCACATATTCCCAACGTCTAAACTACGGAAACATAATAAAACTATTGCAGAAATAGTAAAACAAGACAATCATCAACATCTAAACTAATAAACAATCAAATAGAGGGAAAGGAGAAGAAAAACCTGTAAATAATCTGAAATAAACTTGTAAATAACTTGTAATACAGTTGAATCATCAATAATCTTCAATGAATCAATGGAAAAGATGAAAAATAACATGAATCTAACCTAACCTACTCCTAATCTAACCCTAAAACTACCCTAAACTGCTGTTTTTCGCGTTCTGGAGCGTCCCCCCTTCGTCTGGCGTCAAAACGACGTATATATAGGGTTCCCACAGAGTTTACGCAACTTTTGGGGGAAAATAGAGTTCGATCGATCGAGCTCAGTTCGATCGATCGAAGGTTCGATCGATTGAACCCTTCTTCAATCGCTTGAACTCTTCTGATTTTGACAGCTCTGCACACCGATGGGAGAATGGCCATAACTTTTTACTCGGACCTCGGATTGACCTCCCGTTTGCGGCCACGCGACCGTAACTCAAAGATCTACATTTTATATCTCTGGGAAAATCTTCCAAATCTGAAGTCATCATTGTCAAAATTGGCGTTTTCCCAGCTGCTTCTGTTGTTCTCTTCACCAGAATCACTTTCTATGCAATGTTTGCTTTCCATGACCTGTAAAATAGTGTAAAAACACATGTTTAAGTCTCAACATCATAGAAAACACTTAATCATTGATATGCTTCTAAATCTAGGGACTTGGGGATAAAAGTATGCATAAAAGACCGTATAATACACTATAAACATGCACTTTTCACCTCGAATCAGACACCATCGTGGAAACTAAATTCTGGCCTTTTACCTTCAGGTAATTCATCCACAATCCTCTTAAAATCTGGATCTAGTAGTTGATTAGACTTTATCTCACCAACAAGACTTGGCTGTGCCATAATTGCAACCATTAACCCACCTTCAACTCTGGAAACCACTTCAAGTTTTAGTTGTTCAAATTCTTTCACCAACCTTTCTTGTCCGGTTAAGGCATAAGCTAAGTTTTCTGACGATTTTCAGCTCAAAGCATCTGCAACTACATTTGCTTTTCCCGGGTGATATTGAATCTTCAAGTCGTAGTCTTTCATAAGTTCCAACCACCTTCTTTGTCTCATGTTAAGATCTCTCTGAGTGAACAGATATTTCAAACTTTTGTGATCGGTGAAAATTTCACAAGTTTCCCCGTATAGATAATGTCTCCAAATTTTCAGGGCGAAGATTACCGCTGCTAATTCTAAATCGTGAGTTGGATAGTTCTTTTCATGAGACCTCAACTGTCGCGAAGCATAGGCTATTACCTTGTCATCTTGTGTAAGCACACATCCCAAGCCTTGGTGCGAAGCATCGCTATAAATTCTAAAATTCCCAATACCTGTTGGAATTGTAAGTATTGGTGCCGTTGTTAACTTTTCCTTCAATGCTACAAAACAATCTTCACATTCTTTGTTCCATTCAAACGGTACGTCTTTTCTCATCAGCTTCGTCATTGGAGTTGCGATTCTAGAGAACTCTTTAACAAATCTTCTATAATATCCGGCTAACCCCAAGAAACTTTGAATCTCGGATACATTTGTTGGCCTTGACCAATTCATAATGGCTTCAATCTTCTGTGGGTCAACAGAAATACCCTCTTTAGAAATCATGTGCCCTAGAAAAGTGACACTTGTTAACCAAAACTCACTCTTCTTCAATTTCCCAAATAACTGTTTCTCTCGAAGTCGTTGTAAGACTAGTCTCAAATGTTGTTCATGCTCCTCTGAATTCTTTGAGTAAATGAGAATGTCATCAATGAATACTATCACGAATTCATCCAAGTACGACTTGAACACACAGTTCATTAAATCCATGAAGGCAGCAGGGGCATTAGTAACCCCAAACGGCATCACTAAAAATTCATAGTTCCCGTAGCGAGTCCTAAAGGCAGTCTTCTCTACATCCTCTGCTTTGACTTTCAATTGGTGGTATCCCGATCTCAAGTCTACCTTCGAAAATACCTGAGCCCTTTGAAATTGATCGAATAAGTCGTCAATGCGTGGCAATGGGTATTTATTCTTGATAGTTACCTTGTTGATCTCCCGGTAGTCAATGCACATCCGCATTGTACTGTCCTTCTTTTTCACAAATAATACCGTTGCACCCCACGGGGATACACTCGGCCGGATAAAACCTTTGTCTAGCAACTCTTGCAACTGTATCTTCAACTCTTTCAACTCAACTGGTGCCATTCGATATGGTGCTCGTGACATTGGTTGAGTTCCCGGCATAACATCGATACCAAACTCAATTTCTCGATCAATTAACACACTAGGTAATTCTTCTGGAAACACATCCGGAAATTCTCTAACTATCAGAATATCCTCAAGTTTTAAACCATTACCCCTAGTATCCAGTATACTACACAAGAACCCCCGACAACCTTTCTTCAACAAACGACATGCTTCAATAGCCGACATTATATACGGCGGTGACACAACACCCTTGCCTTGGTAATAGAACGTATCTTGATTCGGAATACGAAATATGACCCCTTTGTTATTACAATCGATATTTGCATAGTTTGCCGCTAACCAATCCATACCCAATATAACATCAAAGTGCTGAACGATTAACGGTACTAAATCGACTGTTAAACTTTTGCCACCTATATTTATCTCACAGTTTCTAAACACCCCTGAACTAATCAACGGAACCCCTAATGGTATTGCAACAGATAAATCATAATCCAGAAACTCTAATGGTTTATCTAGATACTTAGCAAAGTGATGTGATACAAACGAGTGTGTGGATCCCGAATCTATGAGTACATTTGCTAGGTGTGAGCAAATTGAAACCATACTTGAAACCACAGTGTCAGCTGAAGCGGTCTCCCCCGGCCTGAGCTGATATGACCTTGCCTCCCGCTGCTCCCTCCTTGGAGGTGGTTGAGTAGTCCTTGGTGTAATGGCACTAGCCGCATATGAACCGGAACTGGAAGTTCCCTGTCGCTTGGTTGGACAATCCTTAGCTTGATGTCCCAATTCCTTACAAGTGAAGCATCTACCCCTCATATCTAAATTCTGATTCGGACAGTTCCTGGCAATGTGTCCCGGTTGTCGACAAATATTACAAATGATTGGATTTGGAAGTTGATTGCATCGGCCCCAATGAAATTTCTGACAAGTCTGACACCTCGGCTTATTTCCACTAGAACCACTGCCAATACTAACTGATGATCCTCCTGAACTCTGCCTTTTTGCACTCCCCTGACCACTGAACTGACTTGATCCCGGCCGTTTACCTTGTTGATTTGGTGGTGGTGGCATATTTGAGGTATTCCCAAGGTCTCTCTCAGCAATAGAAGCAATATCCAATGCCTTAGCATAGGTCTCTGGACGGAATACAGTCACTCGCCCTCGAATGTCACCTCAGAGTCCTGCTACAAACTTTCTTGCCTTCACTTTCTCAGTTGTTACGATATCCCCGGCAAACCTTGTCAAACTTGTAAATTATGTTGAATATTCACGCACTGACTTTCCCCCTTGCACTAACTCCATGAATTCTTGAGCCTTTTGATCCCCAAACGATTCCGGAAAGTATTATTCATTGAATATTTCAAGGAATTGATCCCACGTTGTCGGTTGCCCCGGACCCAACTTAGTACGCCACCAATATTGCGCTTCATCCTTCAGTGTATCGGCCGTAAATAACACCTTTTGTTCCTCTGTACATGGTAGAACCCTGAAGATTTTCTCCATATCTGAGATCCAAAAATTTGCCTTCATCGGATCGGCTTCCCCGCGGAATATGGTTGGCTTTTGTCTGTGGAATTTTGAAATAGTAACAATGTCTTCCCTCGGATTCGAATTCGGTTGTACCGGTCTCTCTTCGATCACATGAGTTTCCGCTACTCGTACCAACCCTTCGATTGCTCTTTCAACCCGTTCCATTCGGTTTGAGGTGTCACCTCCAGACATTATGCCTGGCACCCACATATAGTACACACATGCACGTTACTTTTAAGAAATACACGACATGCTAATCAATATTTAAAAGCATGCTAAGTAAATGTGTATGTATGTTTATGCAACTACGTGTTATTGTGTGCACACTACGCGTCGTATACGTCTCTCGTCCCCAAAGGCTCTAGCCTATTGCTCTGATACCAAAAACTGTCACACCACAACCTGTCTCGTGTGGATTAGGACACGTGTAACAATGCTACAAGCTCCCAATTACATTAATTTGTAAAGAAACATACGAATTACTAAGAAACGCATGTATTTAACCACATTAAACAACTCTATTGTTACAAAATAGGCCCCAAGGGTAAAATGGTAATTAATAAGTGATGATGCCAAAAATTGGTAAGAGTAAAGTAGAGCAATTTAAGGAGAGAGAGAGAGAGAGTGAGAGACTATTTTTTGTATGTGGTTCAGCCCTGTTAATGAAGGTACCTACGTCTACAGGTGTGTCTGAGCACGTTCACTAGCAGATCACCGGCGGGCCTGGTGAGCCAACAAAGAGGGGCGACACTACCAGTAATACCGGCCGGGTGTATGCGTATAATGGTGAATTATAGAGGCGCTATGTAGACTACAGAATTGGCCGCCCCCTCAATGGGGGGTGAGTGGTCTCTTTTATAGATGCAAGAGACCTACTCATACATGGATAAGGAAATATAATCCTATTAGGGTGTGATTGACACCAATCAAGTAAGCTTCCTAATTGTATTAGGATTTATTGACATTAATTGTGGGAGTTTCCCAATTGGATTAGGAAATAGATGCACTTTCCATTAGTCTTCTAGCTTGAGTAGGAAACTGCCCATAATTTTGGGCGTATCAGCTGCCCCCCATTTCCAAGATTGGTCAGATGCTATATCGGGGCAAGTTTGGAAATCAGTTTGATGTTACTTGCCACTGTCTGAGTACTTGTAGAAGCTGCCTCGGGGCTTTTGAGCCTGATGAGTCCTCGGGAACTGACTGAGAGGTGAGACCCAGCCTAGCTCGGGACCTTTAGTTGCTCGGGAACTGACCGGGAGTTGAGACCCGGCCTAATCTGGAGTCTTTGAATGCTCGGGAAGTGACCGAGAGTTGAGACTCGACCTTCTTCGGAATCTTTGAATGCTCGGGAAGTGACCGAGAGTTGAGACTCGACCTACTTCGGAGTCTTTTTTGCTTGAGTTAGCTCCCAGGATGGTTATCTTCTGCCCGTAAACCTTCATCAAGGCTGTGGGTAGAAGGATTTTACCATGTTGGACAAGCCGACCTAAAGCGCATTGCTCTAGGGTCCTTTTTACTATTAACTCCCCATGATGGTTGTCTTCTGCCCGACCAGCATTCGTCAAGACTGTTGGGAGAAGAGCTTGACCATGTTGGTGGAGCCGACCTAAATCACGTTGCTTTAGGGTCCTTTTACTCCTCTATCGTCGGCCAACCTAAGAGATTTTAGTCACCTCTATCGTCGGTCTGGACCTAAGTGGAGTTAATGTCTCTGAGTACTGTAGGTGCTCGGGTTGTCCAAGATTTTGACTTGGTTATCCGCGAGGCCTGTAAATACCCGGTGTGATTACCTATTTAGTTCACTGCGCCATCTTGCCCCCCAAGCTTTCGCTAAGACGAGGGTCTTACAGAGGCTATGATCTGTAGGTAACCGACCTGGAACATGGTGGTTGCAGGGTCTTTTGAAGCTTGCCATCATCAGCCACCTAGGAGGTTTGCCTCTATCGTCGGATGGACCTAACCGAAGCCGGTGCCTCGGGCGTGACCCCGAGGTCTTTGGTGCCTGGGTTCGGAGCCCGAGGTCTTTTAGCGTCTGAGTTCGGAGCCCGAGGTCTTTTTAGTGCCTCGGGGTTAGGCCTGAGGTCTTTGGATGCTTCGGGGTTAGGCCCGAGGTCTTTGGATGAGCTCTCTGACAATCGGTAGTGCCTCACGTAGTGATCAGGCAAGTATCGTTGTAGTCAGGCTCATCTAGAATGATAATTTTTATGTGCTGAAGGCAAAGCCGGAACTGCTTGATCCTGACCGATGTGAACTGGAGGTCGGGTCAGGACTGTCGAACCATGCCTGTTGTGAGCTGGAGATCCGGTCGGGGCTGCCTGACCCGGACTGCTGTGAACCGGTGGTCGGGTCGGGATTGCCGGACTCAGACCTCTGTGAACTGGAAGAACTGTAAGAACTCTCGAGCTGATCTCGCTTTCGCTTACTTCTGGAAGACTCGTTGCTTTCTTGCCCGGTGTATTTGGTCTTCAGAAACTCTTCAGTGTCAATATATTTTCCAACCCTCTCAGAGAGCTCAACCAAAGTTTCCAGCCGGTTTCTGTGGAACGACGCGGCGCACTTGGTGTGTTGAACTCCCGAGCAGAAGGCTATGATGGCGATTGTCTCGTTCAAATTGCGGATTTGAAGCTTCTGTTGGTTGAACCGGTCGGTGAACTCCTTGAGGGACTCATTATTCCGTTGTCTGACTGTTAGTATTTGCATGTCTGGCTTTGGCCGCTCATGCATACCGGCGAACTGGTTGATGAACTGCTTGCTGAGTTGTTTGAAACTGCAGACCGACCGGGGCTCCAAGGAGTAGAACCACTGCATGGCCGGGCCTTTCAAAGTGCTGGGGAAGGCTAGGCAGTGTAGCTCATCGGAGTTGATGGCTAGGGCCATCTGAGCCTTATAGGTTCGGACGTGGTCGATCGGGCTTCCCAAGCCGTTGTATGAATCTAGCCGAGGCTGCTTGAATTTGCGCGGGATAGAGAACCTCGTGATCTGGCTGGAGAATGGTGACTCTGTCTCGGTATTGGCTTGATTCGGAACACAGTTTTGACCAAGCTTTTTGGCCACTCCATCGATCTATTTCTTCAAGTCCTTGATTCGGGCTTCCACTCCTTCCCGACCGGTATCTGAGGAGCTGGTCGGGTTGGTGGAAGAGGCTTCTTCATGGCAGCACGCCCACTGTTGATGTCTCTGACATCCTCAACATGGGACATGTTGGCTCGGGTCCGTTGTCGGGTCAAGATCGGTTCTCGACCGTACGCAATGTTCCCGGGTCGTTTCCCGGCCACTGGAGGATTGCTTTGCTGGGTAAGCAGTGCTTCGATCTGTTGCTGGATTTGACGCTGGCCCTCCAAGAGTTGTGTGAGGGTTGCGGTGATTTGCTCATATGTCGGGACTGCTGCAGTCGACGCCGGGGCCGAAGGAACATCCCGGTCGGACTGTTGCGCAGCCTTCTTTGGTGGCATATTGATCAGTCAAGAATTTGTTGATGAGAAGAATTGTCGTTTCCCACAGACGGCGCCAAACTGATGATGCCAAAAATTGGTAAGAGTAAAGTAGAGCAATTTAAGGAGAGAGAGACTATTTTTTGTATGTGGTTCGGCCCTGTTAATGAAGGTACCTACGTCCACGGGTGTGTCTGAGCACGTTCACTAGCAGATCACCGGCGGGCCTGGTGAGCCAACAAAGAGGGGCGGCACTACCAGTAATACCGGCCAGGTGTATGCGTATAATGGTGAATTATAGAGGCGCTGTGTAGACTACAGAATTGGCCGCCCCCTCAATGGGGGGTGAGTGGTCTCTTTTATATATGCAAGAGACCTACTCATACATGGATAAGGAAATATAATCCTATTAGGGTGCGATTGACACCAATCAAGTAAGCTTCCTAATTGTATTAGGATTGATTGACATTAATTGTGGGAGTTTCCCAATTGGATTAGGAAATAGATGCACTTTCCATTAGTCTTCTAGCTTGAGTAGGAAACTGCCCATAATTTTGGGCGTATCAATAAGATATAGCAAATTTTATACCAAAAGATAGGTCTTCGAGTCCCGGTTCCAATGCAAAAAATGGCGCGCGAATCCGAGTTTTCTAGAGAGAGTTATGTCTGTTTTCGTAAAAGCCGACAGTGCTGAATCTGGACCAGCAGATCGATCCGCCCAAAACCGGATCGATTCGGATCTGGTAGAATGTCATCTCTGGCTCCTCCAGAAGCTCTGGATCGATCAACTCGAGGCCCGGATCAATCCGGTTCCTGCAGAACCCATTTTTGACAGCAAAACCTCTGTTTAAACAGCCCCTAACACACCTAAATCATCATCAAACCTCATGAAACTTTAAAGAACCAATTTCAATCACATAAAAACATTTCCAAACATAAATTTAAGCTTCTCCAACATTTTAAAAGAACATGATCAAGATCTTCCTTGAATCAAACAAGTTCCTCTCCAACTAAGTTCCTTTTCATGAACTTGTTAAGAAATGATTTAAACCAAATCAATCCTTCTCCAAACTTTGCAAAACTTTAAAAGAACATACGACATACTTTTATAAGTTTCCTTCTTCATTCAAAACCAAATGTTTACAACTTCAAACAAGTTAAGTAAGCAATCAAGCCAAGTTAACTCCAAAACAACCATAAGCATGAAACTTTCCAAATAGCATTTCCAAAACCATTCAATCCACTTAGTTACAAAAGGAACTTACACAAAAGAGTTGCGACGCATATCCGGACTTGCCGGAAAGGTCCAAACATACAACCTACAACTTCCACATAGAAATTACATAAGTTTCTTCAATTCTACATTAACACATGAGTCGTAGGATTCCAAAACTAACTCTATGGATACAACCACGAGTCAAGTCTTCAATTCACAAGTCAAGGATACTAACCCACAAGTTACACTACATTACACATTATAAACATATTTACAAGACCCAAATCTCTTCCCCAATCCCGAGCACGTCACTTCCTCTCCGGATATTGCTCTGTACCTGCGGTGGTTGTTATTTACCACAACAGAAACAGAAAACGGTTTTCTTAAGCATTACGCTTAGTGAGAATTCTAAACATGGCTGAATGTTTAAACATGTGAAATGCAACAATAAACACATAAATCATATTTTTGTAATCGCCGAGTCACCGGTTCAATGATTCATTCAGACCCGGGACCTCCCTTGGTCCCGTGGCCACTTCTATTCCTTGGACTTCCGTATTTCTCGGATTCTTCCTCTTCACCACCCTTATTACTCCCAACTAATGAATCATTTTTCCGGTGCTCTTTGAATACCACATAAACATATAAGCACATAAACATGTAGGCACATAAATTCTACATAAAGCTAACATGCAATTCACAATTTAGTAACTACATGCTTTCCAAACATGAATAATCAACACAATGAGATCATTTTCTACATCTCTACATCATTGATGCCTTGAACATAGTTAAACACAACCATTCTTTAGGCTAGAAAACTCACCTTAGCAAGATCTACTCAAATTCAAGCTAGAAATGAAGAATTCCTTCACAAATCTTGCTCAATTCCTACCCAAGGTAAATCCTACATGGTTTTAGTTCAACAAATATCATTTATCAAGAACGGTTACCGGAAAAACGTTGCCGAAAATGAAAACAAATTACGTGCATGTGATCCTCTTACCTCCACGAGTCCAAAGGTAGTCTCGGATCGTGAATCCGGTGAACGACGGCGACGGAACGGCGGAAAACGTCGTCGGTTACGATTCCGTCTTCTCTCTCGGAGCTCTCTCTTTCTTTTCTTTTGATTTGCTGCATAATGAGAGTCTTAACACCTATACATGCCAAGGCATGAGGTGTCTTGATCTCAAGTTTAGCCATTTTCTGTTTACACCCCCGGAATTTCTTAAGTTCTTATTATGAAATCCCCCAAACATTCCATTAACTACCCAATTATCAAATGAGTATTTGTATAAGTTCCACATGGGTCCCATATATTTTGTGAAGTTGCTATCGCACCTACTAATTATCAATCCTTTTCAATTATACCCTTATTTGGGTGTCCAAACTAATACCAAATGCTAAACATATATCATCATATAATATGAAAGCATTTAAATAAATAATCATGTAATCATATAAATGCATTTAATCACATAAAATGCACATATTTTTATTCAGGCCCTTCACTGGGTCCCACTCCCAAACATGTCCCTCCTCACTGGGGACTTTTCCAACTAGTGTCCTTCTTTTGAACACTTTTTATGGGCGAGTCCAAAGCCTCCCCTTAATCCATTTTATACACTAATTATATTAATTAATGCATATTAACATGATAATTAACCCATTCTCCGGGTACGGGTGTTACATGCACCGACACAAGACACTCCATGAACGCCGCAGACATGCCGTCAAATGTCAAAAAAATGGAAGCAATTTTGGAAGAAAAAAGAAAGAAAAAGAATAAGAATAAGAAAGAAAGAAATAGAAATAAAAAATAAGGCAAAATAAGGTGCATAAAAAGATAGCAGTCTGCGAGTTGTCTGCCGCACTCTCCGAATGCCGCTCCAGTACTTGATGAATGTCGTCTCGGCATTGGCGAGTGCCACTCTGGCACTTACTAAGTGCCGTAGACAACTTCACCAAGTGCCACCCCTTTTTAACAGCCTGTATTGAATAATACGCATTGTACCATCAAAAGTACTTTCAGGATTAGGATTTTTACCCCCGAATTTACCAAAATGACCCCTAAAAAAATGTCTATATAAAGGAGCGAATATCCCATTGCATATCTTGATCTTGAATTTTGAATCTTGAAGAATTTCTAGGAGGATTCTTGAGTAATATAATTAGGAGACTACCATTAAGAGAATCTTAGATAGAATTAAGGAAAAATCATTTCAAATTTGAAACAAGAGCTTGGGGAACCTTGTGAAGACATCCAAACCACAATGAAGTTGAAGATATTGGAGGTAACCTCTAATTTTAATTAGCTCTTAGTTCAAGTTCAATCACAATTCATAGAAATATTTAGGATCTTAAACACATTTTCCAAAAGTCTCTTCCTACCTCATTTCATCACACACCACTAGAATTGTGATTGAACTTTCATTTGTTTTCCATTGATTTGGATCTAAATAGATTTAGGTTTAAGACCAAATAAGCTCTAAAGAGAAGTCTAACTTAGAACATCAATTGAGTTTTGATTCCATCTCCTGTTTGTTTATACTCCTCTCTTGGGATTCTTGAGATTCTCAATATCTGATTTGATTCTCTTGAGGTTGATCCTTTTTTCTCTATAATCTTGTGATTTATATGGGAATTAAGGCTGATCATAGTTATGTCCATATATAATTAGTGGATCCAAGTCTTGGCTCATGATTTGGATCCTCAAATTTGAAGTCTCATGGAACCCTCCCCATATTCCATTGAGGTCTATATGGATTTGGTTATAATTAGTCCCCAAGGATCATTAAATTAGGAAAATAATTGAATAAAGTGAGTCTATATTCCTCAAGGACCATCAACTTGAGAGAGGAATTAGGGCTTAAGAAAAGCCAACTCCAATGGCTTAAGTGTCAACATTGGTGCTGTGAGTTCAAAAACCAACAACGATCAATGACTTTTAATTAAATCATGGTCCATTGGAATTGAATAAGACCAATTGGACTGTGTTCACCACACAAAAATCAACCGCTGCATTTTTTGTTTTGATGAGATTCCATGTTTAAGATGGTTTGGTCTTAGGATTTGTAAACTAGCTACTCTCTGTCCAAAATTTCAGAATAGTAAGTCAGTATTGATTTGAATCGATCAGAGCCTTAACCAAACATTTTTTTTACTTTTAATAAATTTTTCTATGAATTTTAATGTGTTAATAAGATCCCCTAAAAAGAATGAAGCAATTCAGATTCGTTTACTATTTTTATAAAATCACACAAAATCTCTAGACAGAGAGTTGTTAAATTCTGAGTGATGTCTAGTTTTGATCTAATTCCCGGAGATTGAACCGTTTGATCTTTGATTTTCTTTTTGGGTTAGAAACTAGACTCATAGAGGCATTTTGTGTCCAAAACTCATTAAGATCAAACCACGGGAAGTGTGCTTTTCCTATTTTTGAAATTCTAGTCTGCTCTCTGTATTTTTCAGAATTCTGTGATTGATTTGATAAACTTTGCAAATAATGGCCCAAATGACTTTTGTATGACCTAAAGCTTAAACCATGTTTTGATTATGATTATTTGAATTTAAATCCAGAGGCTAAAAGATCCAACTCAATGAATAATTCATAACTTGTTCTTGTTCATGTTCATGCATTCATCCATGTATGTTGATACTTGTAATTAGGACTTATTTTTGCATTGGATTAAGTTGCATTTTATTGAACCTAGTTGTGAGTTCCTTGTGATCGTGTTGGGATTATACCTTCTCTATATGGACTTTATATTGACTCATAGTTGAGACTTGTATATCTATAGAGATGTGTTTCCAACTAATTAGAAGGAATTCATGATTATGTCAATTCTTTCCATGCTTGATAGATTTAAGCTAGTGGTTTTGGTATGTTAGTAAGGATTCGATATTATATCTTGTTCAAATCATGTGGATTAACCCTTTGTTTTGTAGCGCTATCGAGGTACGATTCCTCAACCTTTGTTCTATTAATTTTATTTCTCATTTTTTATTGATTTTCGATTCCATACGCGATAACTTAGAATTAGGATTTGCCTTATGTGTATATGTATATTAGAGACTCTTCTAGGGTTTTCTATTTTTGAATGCATTGCACGTTTCAATATCGTAGCTGGATCCCGGATAAGTTTCCTAGTTCCCTATTTGCATGTCATCTTGCTTGTTATTTGAATTATGTGATTTTGAATGCTATTTTATTGCTAGCAATCTTGCACCCCTTTCGACATGCTTGTGTAATGTGTGTATATATATATATGTATTAGTTGAGGGAATGCTTAGATTAATAAATTTGATTAAAAAGGATGTTGAGTACAGGCATATCACGAGATAGGATGAGAGGGGGTGTTTTAGTCCATTGGGCTCCTTCCCCTTTTATTCCATAATCCCCAAACCGAGAAATCTCTAGTTTCCAAAAGATCAGTTTGCTTTTAAAATGGTTTCTTAATTTTCCTATAAAAATTAAGTGACGACTCATATTTGAATTTGAAAATTGAAAAAGTAAAAAAAAAAAAAAACACATGGCTAGCTTGCGATATCCATAATCTGACGACTCTGCTGGGGATCAAACCCAGAATCTCTGGTTTCGCAGACTAGAATTTCTGATTTTAGGTTCACTCGAGGATTAGACTTAAAAGCATCCTTTTAATCGAATTGATTAATTTTTGTATGCCCGTTGCATTGCACTTGCATGTCTCGCCGGTCGATTGCACGGACCTATGACCTTGGAGGCTCGGGACAACCCAGTCGGTCAAGCCATCATGGGACTGTGTGATCACCCTTGATCTCGTACCATGTGTTGGTATATGAAGCATCCTATCAGATGTGTGTCAAGGGTCCCTTATTTGACCAAAACCCGGCCTTCGCATGATAGCTTCTATAGAAGCTTTCTATCTTAAGAAATAAATTCAAAGTTAGGACTATATATATGCTAAAGAGTTTTGTATGCCCGGAAGGGATTATTTGAGATGATGACGATGCTTGGTTGATGAAGGATATGTAACCTCTTAAGAACTTTTGAGCAATTCTCAAGCTAGGTATTCTCTCTTCTCCCCTAATAGCCCCCGTTAGCCCTTACGGTCCCTCTTGCCAGGAGAGACTTCGCTACCTTTCACCTTTATAGTAGTAGGGGCGACATTTGATAATATGCCGAATCTTAATTATAAGATTACATCTCTTATATCATGTTTAGCTAAGCATCATTGACCTTGTATATATCCGAATTCATGAAAAGTACGATGATAATCTGATCATGTGATCCTTCTACCCAAAGAATTTTTAAATCCATCATTGAAAGCAAACAGATTTTTGCCATCTTTATTCCAAAGTTTCAATCACTCATTCAAAAATCTTTTGAGTTCGTTTTTTGATTAAAGCTCCAAACTAATCTTTGTTTAAATAAATTTTCACATGATCATCTTCAAAAGAAAAAAAAAATCCAAAAATCTTGGGAATTGTTTTGGGAGAAATGCTTTTCAAATGAATTTCAAAACAAAATTTTAATCCAATCATCTGTGTTGAGTAATGTTTAACATCCTCAAAAATTGATTTCAAAAGATTTTATCATCCGAGATATACTTCCCGAAGGAATGTCCAACCTTCGAAAAGGGTAATAAGGGTCACAATGAAAGGAAAAGTTGGCGCACTTGACACGGGTGAGGATTTTATGTGCTTGTGTGTTTTATGTGTTAGGATTAGGATTTTATTTTCCTTTTGCATATAGAGTAGGCACACACACACACACACACATACATGCATTGCATCCATGTGACATATGAACCATTCATGTATGTTTTACCAAGCATTTGCAAAAATGAAGTCGAATAAAATAAAAAAAGATAATGGTAAAGGAAAAGGAAAATAATAATTTTTGAAAATCATTAAAATTCTTTTTATAGAGCAAAAATAGCATCTAGTTCAGGCATTGTCTAGTTTAGGGATCCCGCGGCGAGGTTAGTGAGAAGAAGTAACACTCAAATGGCACAAGAAGGAAATATCGGGGAAGTAGCAAAATTGAGGGCAATAGTAGAAAGGTAGGAAGAACACATGAGACGACAGGATGAAAACATGAACCGCATGATGAACATGATAGAAGCAATGACTCGCCAACCGCCGCCCGTAAATCTGCGAGTTGTTGACCCACCCCTTCCAGTAGCAAGAGAAGATTGGTATGATGATCAGGAGGCACAGAGGCTGATATACTACATGCTGAAAGAGAGAGAAAAAAGACCGAGAAAGAAAGGGTAATGGACAAGAAAGTAGAGAAGCTTGAGAAAGTGGTATGCAAGGCTCAGGGAGTTGATACCTATTTGCTGGAACTATAAGGGTTATATGATGGGGTCCACGAGATGTTGTCTATCGGTTTTAAAATGCCTGTCTTTGATAAGTTCGATGGAACAGGGAATCCTCGTAGCCATATGAGGATGTGTATCAAAGCCTTCCAGCCTAGTAAGTTGAACACCGCCTTGATGGTCGTCCTATTTCAACAGACTTTAACTTGGCCTGGAATCTTACGCTTGAACCAAGCAAGACTAGGATCTGGGAAGAGGTGGTTAAATCATTTGTAGTACAGTACAAGTACAATCAAGACTTAGATGTCAAAGTCCGGGATTTGGAAACCACCAGGCAAGGGAACAAAGAGTTATTCGCTAAATACCTGAGTCGATGGAGGGAAAGGCATCCAAGATGGTGCAAAGGCTATCTGAGAAAGAACAAATCCAGATATTAATGAAGAATCTTCAACCTATCTAGCAACAAAAGATGAGATTCCAATCAATCAACACTTTCGCCGAAGTCTTTGACATGGGAACCATGATAGAGGATGCAATCCAAGAAGGGGTAATTAAGAAAGAGGAGCAACCGAACAGGTATAGGAGGCTAAACTACTGGTCACATGGAGGACATTCCGAAGGTTACTTGGGCCCTACCGATGTCAATGCATTAAGCGAACTCGAGAGGAAGTTTAACATAGCAAGAGGTTGACCAGGGGCAGATAAGCCACAAAGGCAGTTTTCTAATTTGGGAGTTTCACTATCAACCGCCCTTGACAAGCTGATGACAAAGGGACATCTTCGCCCATTGGTACCTCAATCCTTACCAAATCCGCTTCTTCCAAGCTTTCGGGAGGATCTTTATTGCAAATTTTACCAGCAAAAGGGTCATGCTACGGATCGGTGCACAAGGTTGAGGCATGGAATTCAAGATCTCATCGACTTCAAGGTAATATCTGATCCCCCAGTCAAAGCTCCTAACATTACTAGAAATTCGTTGCCGAATCATCATGCTATACCACCTCCACAAGGCTTCTATTTCTTGGAGTTAGAAGAGACGACCTTTAATCCATCCAAGCTGATTATTAAAGTTGGGAACCAAGAAAGCCTTACCAGCTGTTGTAGACACCCCAATTTTGACCAAACGTCGAGTTAAGGGGAGTGATACCTCCAGGATCCGATGATGATAATGTCCGGCTAACCTAGGACTTCCAAGATGATTCAAGCTCTTCAAAAGACTCTCCAACCTAAACAAAAATCAAAATATATATATATATGATGAAAGGAAAAAGAAAAAGAAAAAAAGGCAGGACGGCACTTGAGTCAATTTGCGGCAGTCACGGGCTGCCGCTGCGGAAGTCTCTGGACTGCCGGACGACATTCAGGAGCTTGATTAATCTTTGGAAGTTCTCCAAAAATCACCAAGTGTAGACACCCCAATTTTGACCGACCGCCGAATTTAGGAGAGCGTCACCTCCACGTCCGATGATGATAAGGACCGAAAGATTCGAAGTATTCCAAACTCTTCAGAAAGTTCTCTAAACGCAGTAAAATTTCACAGAAAGAGGAAAATACTAGGTATTTAGGAGAATTCGGGTATAAAACACCATTTTTGGAGAAAATCTTCGAAAATATTTTTTATGGAAGAAAAGAAAAGACCTAAAAGAGGAAGTTCAGCAACAAACGGCAGACGGCAGTGTTACGCGGCACTCAGTGAGTGCCGGGCGGCACTCGGTGAGTGCCGGCCCGGCATTCCGTGAGTGCCGCCAACATTTTCTGACTGTTGTTCACTTTTAAAGTCCGTATTTTGTGGTACAATATGTATGTGTATGCTGATAAAAACAAAAAATTGATAAAGTAATGTTAACGAAAACCCGACAATCAACAATCTGTCGCGGCACTCTTGGAGAGCCGCGCGGCAGTCCCGAAATGCCGTAGCGGCAGTCATGGAGTGCCACAGCGGCACCCACGGACTGCCGCAAAGGATTTTTGACTGCCGCCCTGGGCAGCAGTCTGCCTAATTTCAAAAAGTACATATTGTACCACCAAATGGGAGATTTACACATGTTTTTTTGCTCCAAATTCACTGAAAATACTTGGTAATTTTGCCTATAAAAGAGGAAGGATCTTCCTTGGAAGAGAGGAGGAGAGGATACAAGGGAATATACCCAAGAGATACACCAAAAAATACAAGAAATCATTACACTAACATATTTTGGAAAAAAAAAAAGAGAGTTTAGAGAGTTAGAGAGAAGAGCTTGGAAGATCTTCAAAGAAAGACTTTTGAGGATAGTTTGGAGGTGATCCTCTAACCATAGATTGTTTATTTACTCTCTTTCTTTTGAATCTCTAATCCTCAAACCTTTTGTTATTTCTTTTGTTTGTCAAGAAAACTTAGAAGTCTTTGTTTCTAATCCTTTCTTCTATTTCTTTTGTTTATGTTCTTCTCTTGAGATTCTTGGAGATCTTCAATATCTCTCTTGATCTCTTGAGCATGATCCTTTGAATCTCATGTAAGCTTATGCTTTACATGGGAATCAAAATTTGATCATCACTTTATTTCATATAGATGAATCCAAGTCCATACCCATGACTTGGATCCTCTAAACGTGGTGTTCCATGAAGTCATTTCCATATTCTCTTTGAAACTTATGAGCATTAGTCATGTCTTCATCTCCAATGACCATCAAATGGTAGGAGAAAATGTTTTTGAGTCTAAGCTCATCTCTATGGTTTAGGGTCCTCATTTTGAGATTTCATGAAGTCTATTCATGCTTCATTGAAACCTACAAATATGAAGGTCTCTAGTCTCCAATGACCATCAAATGGTAGGAGAAAATGGTTTAGTTTAAGTCCAACTTTATGGTTTAATAGTTGGGGTTAACAAATAAAGTTGAGCTTGACAAACGAAAATAGTGAGTTCATGAACTGTTTTTGATCAAAGATTTTTAGTTCGAAATCTAACCGTTGAAATGAAGTGAAACCAACGGGAAAGTCTCAATAACACAACATTCTACCACTTAATTTTTTGTTTTAAGGTGGTTTCATGTTTAAAATGGTTTGGTCATGAGTTTTGGGAAATAACAACAATCTGCCCAGAATTTCAGCACAGCAACACTCTTTTGAAATAAATAAATCGGGATTTTAATAAAATGTTTGTGACCCAAAATATTTTTTTCTAAGTAGATTAATGTGTTAGGAAGTCACCCTAAAAAGAACAAAGCATTTCGGATCTTTTTGCTATTTTTAAAAAATCATGTAAGAATTCTGGACGGGAGGTTGTAAAATGCTGAGTGATGCCTGGTTCTTGTCCAATTCCCGGAGATCCAACCGTTAAAACTTTGATTTTGCTTTTTGGGTTGTAAACTAGACTCACAGAGGCATATCATATCCAAAAATCATTAAGATCCAATCATTGGAAACATGGTTTATTTCATTTTCCAGACCCAATCTGTTCTCAGTAATTTCTAAAATTCTGCAATAGTTTTAATCAATCTTATGAATAATGGCTTAGATGATACTTTTATGAGTTGAGGTTCAAATCTTGTTTTCAGTAATGATTATTTGAATTTGAAAATCAAAGTCTAAGAGTATGTCATAAATTATTCATGTATATATTCATCCATATGATTTGACATTTGTAATTAGAATTTAGTTGCTTTAGATTTAATCATATTTGATAGATTTAAGCTAGAAGTCTAGGATTATTATCTAAGATAAGATCCAATTTTACATTTTGTATGTCATGTGGACTAACTCGTTGTTTTGTAGCGCATTTGAGGTACAATCTCACATCTCTTCTCTAGTTTATTAAATTCTTTGATTTTATTTGATTCTTTGACTTAATGCGCGACACCTTAGAATTAGGTTTTTGCCTTATGTGTATATGTGATTAGAGACTCTTTTTTTTAGGGTTTTCTTTTGTTTGCATGCATTGCACGTTTAATATCGCTGCTGGATCCCGGGTGAGTTCACTTGTTCTCTATTGCATATCATATCGCTTGCTACCTGAATTACGTGGCTTTTGAATGACATTTTGTCAATTGCAATTTTACACCCTTTTGACATTCTTTTGTGATGTATATATATGTATTAGTTGAGGGCATGCTTAGATTAATAAATTTGATTAAAAGGATGTTGAGTAGAGGCCTATCGCAAGATAGGATGAGAGAGGGTGTTTTAGTCCGACGGGCTCCTTCCTCTCTCATTCCATAATCCCCGGACCTAGTTAATCTCTGGTTTCTGAAAGATCAGTTTGCTTTTTTTTTTAAAATGGTTTCTTAATTTTCCTTTAAAAAAAATTAAGTGGCGACTCATTTGTTTTGAATTTGAAATTTTGGAAAAGAATTTAAAAACACAAGATGTGGGTAAGAAAACCTGCGATATCCACAATCTGGCAACTCCACTGGGGATCGAACCCAGAATCTCTAGTTTCGCAGACCAGCATTCTGATTTTGGGTTTACTTGAGGATTAGACTTGAAAGCATCCTTTTAATCGAATTAATTAATCTTTTTATGCCCGCTGCATTTCACTTGCATGTCCAGCCAGTCGATTGCACGGAACTATGACCTTGGAGGCTCGGGGCAACCCGATCGGTCAAGTCATCATGGGACTGTGTGATCACCCTTGATCTCGTACCATGATTTGGTATATGAAGCATCCTATCGGGTGTGTGTCAAGGGTCCCTTATTTGACCAAAACCCAGCCTTTGCATAATAGTTTCTATAGAACCTTTCAATCTTAGGAAATCAACCCTTGATTAGGATTATGTGCTAGGAAGTTTGGTATGCCCAGAAGGGATTATTTGAGATGATGACAATACTCGCTTGATAAAAGATGCGTAATCTTTTAACCATCTTTTAGCAATTTCTCCTCATGATCTACGACATTTGGAGAACATGCTGAACCTTGATTATGAGATTATACTTCTTATATCATGTTTAGTTAAGCATCATTGACCTTGTGTGTATCCAAATTCATGGAAAGTACGGTGATAATCCGGTCATGTGATCATCCTACCCAAAGAATCTCCTTTTTTCCAAGGTTTTCATTCACCTTTTCAAGAAATACACAAAAAATTCTCTTTCTCCTTTCAATTAAAAATTCCCAAACCAACCTTTGTCAAGGCATATTTCTACTTAATCATTTTAAAAGAAATAAACTCGAAAATTCTTGAAATTATTTTTGGGAAGAATGATTTTCGGAATAAGAGGAACCCAATCATTTTTGTTTAATATCCTCAAAATTCTCAAGCATTGTTTTCAAAAACCTTTTGCCACCCAAAAAATGCTTTGCAGATAAATTTTAAAAAGGTTTTGAATATTCAACCTTTGAGAGGGTAGTAAGGATCATAATGAGAGGAGAAATCGGCGCACTTGACATGGGCAAAGATCTTATGTGTTTATGTGCTTATGTGTTAGGATGATAATTTTCTTCTTTTTTGGCATGTAGAGTAGGCACACACGCACACATGCATTGCATCCGCGTGATGTATAACGTGAAAGTCTTCCTTAATAAAATGAAGGTAAAAAATGCTTTCTAAAAAAGAAGTTTCAAAATTTACTGTAGGAGCGAAAATAGCAAATCAAGCGTGGTTTAGGGACCCCACAACAAGGCTAGTAAGGAGAGGACGCGCTGACATGGCCGAAGAAAGAAACAACGAAGAGATAGCTGGGTTAAGAATACTGGTAGAACAGCAAGCAGAACAGATGAGGCGACAGGCTGAAAACATGAACCGCATGATGGGGATGATAGAAGAACTGAACCGCCGACCGCCGCATGTGATTCCGCCTGTTATGGACCCACCTTTGGGAGGGGGGGAAGGAGATTGGTTTGATGATCAGGAGGCCCAATGGACTGATGCACTACGGGCCAACAGAGATAGAGAGAAAGCTGAGAAAGAGAAGCAACTGACCGAGAAAATAGAAAAGTTGGAAAGGGTGATGCGCAAAGCCCAGGGGGTTGATACCTATCTGATGGAGTTAGAAGGCCTGTATGACGGGGTCCACGAGACGCTGCCCGCCAGGTTCAAAATGCCGGTTTTTGATAAGTTCGATGGCACCGGGAATCCCCGCAGTCATATCCGAATGTGCATAGGAGCTTTTCAGCCTAGCGGTCTAAGCACTACCATGATGGCTGTTCTATTTCAACAAACCCTAGCCGGAGCTGCTCTGTCATGGTACCTTACGCTTGAACCAAGCAAAACCAGGGTATGGGAGGAAGTGATTAAAGCATTTGTGGCACAGTACGAGTACAATCAAGATTTGGATGTCACTGTCCGAGATTTGGAGACCACTAGGCAAGGGGACAAAGAATCATTCGCCGAATACCTGAGCAGATGGAGGGGAAAGGCAGCTAAAATGGTACAAAGGCCGTCTGAGAAGGACCAGATCCGAATGCTGATGAAGAATCTACAGCCAGTGTATCAAGAAAAGATGAGATTCCAGTCGATCAACACCTTTGCTGAGGTTTTTGATGTCGGGACAAGGATAGAGGATGGGATCTAAGAAGGAGTGATCAAGAAAGAGGATCAACCAAACCGATACAGGAGACCAAACTATGGATCCAACGGAGGACAAGCGGGGGGTCACTCCGGCCCCACCAACGTCAATGCACTGAGTGGGCCAGAAAGGAAATTCGACATAGCACAGAGAAAAGGAGGGGATAAGGAAGTTCTCAGATTTGGGAGTGTCACTGTCAACTGCCCTCGATAGACTGTTAGCGAAGGGGCATCTCCGTCAATTGGACCCTCGACCCCTACCAAGTCCGCTTCCGCCAAATTTTCAAGGGGACCTCTTTTGCAAATTTCATCAGCAGAAGGGTCACTCGACGGATAGGTGTATGAGATTAAGGCATGAGATTCAGGACCTCATTGATAACAAGGTAATTTCAGAACCTCCCACCAAGACTCCGAATGTTACAAAGAACCCGCTTCCGAATCATCGAGCTGTGCCACCACCGCAAGGCCTTTATTTCTTGGGGATAGAAGAAGCAACCTTCGATCCGTCTAGGCTAATCACTAAGGTCGGGACACCAAGAAAGTCATACTAGCTGCCTGAGGATTTGACAATCTGTGCTTTGGGGGATCAGCTGAAGGAGAATGAGATGGAGCAGTCAGACTGGTGGATTCAAGGGAATGACGATCGAGATGAGAGCTAGTTAGAAGAGGATCTTTGGTACGAAAGCGACAAAGAAACGGAAATGGTAAAGGGTACTTCGAAAGTTGATTCAGAAGTTGACAACTTATGGGCAAGGGAGGAAGTCAGCCATTTAACACGGTCAGACAGACACTTTAAACTGCATGAGCTAGAGGAGGATCATCTGGGGAGAGATCTAGACAAAGGGAAAGGAAAGATGAATGAAGAAGAAGAAGAAGACAGGGTTCTAAGGCAGATGAAGAAGACTCAGGCCAATATCACCATTTGGGGATTGCTGATTGCCTCCAAGCGTCATAGACAGGCGGTCCTAGACGCTCTGAACCGATCTGATGTGTCCATCGACACCACCCCAGAGGACCTCATAGGGCTGATCGGCAAAGTTCCGACTTCGGCTATTACTTTCTCATCAAATGACTTGCCTCCAGGAGGACCCATGCTCAACAAGCCATTGTACATTACTGTCGAATGTCTGGGAAACACCGTACCTGCTTGTCTCGTTGACAACGGATCTGCTCTAAATGTATGTCCCTTCCGCATAGCCAAGCGAATGGGCTTAGATGAATCTTCCTTTGTACCATCTCAGCAAAAGGTCAGGGCATACGACAACACCCAGAGAGCAGTCATGGGCATCATCTTCCTTAATCTTGCTATCGGGCCAATGGACAAAGAAGTCGAGTTCCAGATCATCGATATCCCTGCCTCCTTCAATCTACTGCTAGGGAGGCCGTGGTTGGATAGCTTAGGTGCCATACCATCCACCATACATCAAAAGGTCAAATGCATTTGGAAAAGCCAGGTCTGCGACATTTTTGGGGACAGCTGGGTTCGTCTGTCTGAAGCGTCATCAAGCGCACCGGTTCTAGAATTACAGCTGCAAGAAGAAGAAGCAAAGATGGGGGGATTCGAGTTCATCAATATGTTAGAAGAAGGAAGACCAAGAGAGTTCCTACCGCTCCATGTCGATCAGTATGCCAGTCTAGTGGTCGCAGGGATAATGAAAAAGATGGGTTTCTTCCCAGGCATGGGGTTAGGAAAGAATCATCAAGGCATGCCTGAATTCCCACTCATTCCAACTCAGACTCACACTCATGGTTTGGGGTACCAGCCAAAAAAGAAGGAGCTAAGGGCAAAGAAGAAGGCTGTCGATGCGCCACTAGACCCTTACCTAAAGACGCTCAATGGGTACTTCGTGAAGGAAGGAGAAGACTTCCCCTTCTGTGGTTTCCCAGAGCCATGGATGGACCAGAAGGACAAAAGGCTATAGTCGGGGTTTGAGATCTTTTTCTCCCATGAATTCCCTAAGTACGAAGATCCATTTCTGCAAAAACCTGAAAAGTTTATTACCGCCAATGATTAGATTGGTGCACTAGACGGATCGGTCATGCAGAATCTGCTGAGCGAAGAAGGGGTGAAAGCCGAAGGGAAAAGGGGGTTTGGAGGTCAAGGCCGAGGAGGGAAATGTTGAAGATGTGCTGGAAGAGGATGCGCTGGAAGAAGAGCTGAAACCAGAAAAGGAAGAGAAGACGGAGACCCGGGGACTGCCAGGTTGTAACACTATGGAGCTCAAGCAGGGAGCCAGCAAGGAGTGGGTCTTTGAGTCTAGTGATAAGTATCCCCCTCACCCAGAGTCTGTAATGGCCCAAATGAGGCGTCTTACTATTGCTATGTCTGTTGTAATCACTCCTAACTAAATCAATGAAAGTATGACTGATTCTGCCCACTCGAACGCGCTTAATGAATGTGATGAATGTGATGATCATGAAACACCCATTGAATTGCAAAAGTTAATTGAAAAAGAAAATGAATCTGCATGCAAAATCATAGAGAACACCCTAACAATTAATCTGGGAAATGAAAATAATCCTCAAAATGTGTTTATCGGCTCTACACTTAGCAATAAAGAAAGTAAAGAACTAATCAATCTATTGAATGAATTCAGAGATGTTTTTGCATGATCTTATAATGATATGCCAGGTATTGATCCAAAAATAGTCCAACGCCACATCCCCCTCTTTCCCAGTTCAAAACCCGTAAAGCAAAAATTAAGGCGAATGAGGCCAGAATGGGCACTTAAAGTAAAAGAGTAGGTTGAAAAGCAATTCAAGGCTGGATTCTTGATGGTCACCGAGTATCCTGAATGGATTGCCAACATTGTACCTGTCCCAAAGAAGGACGGTCGTGTTAGGGTCTGCGTTGATTTTCGAGATTTAAACAAGGCAAGCCCTAAAGACGATTTCCCATTACCCCACATTGACGTGTTGGTCGATAACACTGCGGGACACGAGATTCTATCTTTCATGGATGGATTCTCTGGGTATAATCAAATCCTCATGGCACCCGAGGATAGAGATAAAACCACGTTCATCACTCCGTGGGGGACATATTGCTATAGGGTCATGCCATTCAGACTTAAGAATGCAGGCGCGACCTATCAAAGGGCTGCCACCACTTTATTGCATGATATGATCCACAAAGAGGTGGAGGTGTATGTGGATGATATGATTGTGAAATCCAAAGAGAGGGGAGGGCACCTAGAAGCTTTAAGAAAGTTCTTTGAAAGATTGAGGGAGTTCAAAATGAGGCTAAACCCGCAGAAATGCACGTTCGGAGTCACTACTGGCAAACTGTTGGGATTTCTAATCTCAGAGAGGAATAGAGGTGGACCCCACCAAAATAAAAGCCATAACTGAAATGAACCCACCAAAAAATGATAAAGAACTGAGAGGTTTCTTGGGGAGAATACAGTTCATCAACCGCTTTATTTCCAAACTCACCTTAACCTGCGACCCACTATTCAAACTACTTAGAAAAGGAGAGAAATTCAAGTGGGACGCCCCTTGCCAACAAGCCTTCGACAGAATCAAGACCTACCTCCAAAACCCACCTGTCCTGTCGCCACCTTTACCTGGGAGACCCTTGTTACTGTATCTCTCCGTATCCGAAGACTCGATGGGGTGTATGCTGGCCCAAGAAGGAGAAGAGGGGCACGTGGAGAAGGCCATTTACTACTTGAGCAAAAGAATGGTCGGATACGAGTTAAAGTATTCGCCCATGGAAAAGGCCTGTTGGGCCTTGGTTTGGTGTACCCGTCACCTTCGCCACTACATGTTAGCCTTCCCTGTAATCTTGATATCCCGGATGGACCCATTAAAATACCTATTCGAAAAACCCGTCTTGACCAGTAGGATTTCCCGTTGGACCATGATGCTGGCTGAGTTCGACATCAAGTATGTCACTGCCAAATCTGTAAAAGGAAGGGCTGTCGTCGAGTTTTTAGCCGATCTCGCCATAGAATCCGAGGACAAGGGAGAATTCAAATTCCCGGATGAAGAAATAATGGAGGTTAAGGAGGATTTGTGGAAAATGTACTTCGATGGAGCAGCCAACCAATTAGGTTACGAAGTTGGAATCATTCTTATAGCGCCCGATGGGACCCCTACCCCTCTAGCCGTCAAGCTCAAGTATAACTCAACCAACAACACCGCGGAGTATGAAGCATGCATAATTGGGATGGAAGCAGCCTTGTCTTTGAAAGTTGGATGGATTGATGTCTTCGGAGATTCCAATTTGATCATATCCCAAGTCCGAGGAGATTGGAAGGTAAAACATGAGAAGCTGAGACCCTACCATGACTATCTGGAAAGTCTGAAAGCACAGTTTCAAAAGATTTCTTTTTACTACCTCTGACACGAGAATTTTCTTGTGCGCTCTTGTGCAATACCCAAGTGTAGATAGACGTGCAAGTAATATCTGGTAAGACCAGGTCGATCCCACAGGGAAGGTGTTGACCTATCGAGTTAGACTAACCTCTAAAGAAAACAAAATAAAATAACTAAGGTTGAATGATGGTGCAGAACACGAAGTTCCACAAACTAGGATTACTAATGAAAATAATTAAAATTAACTAAACAATCTAACTAGCCAATTAAAACAGTACTTAAAATTAGGGTGTTTAACTTTAGAAAGAAAGTGTTGGGATTACACGAATCCGCAGTAACCTAGCCATCTACCATGCATTTACCTTGAAGCACAAAGGAGCATATTACCTACAGTTTTCCGTATTCCTCTAAAAATAAAGAATCTATGGCCCTTTCATGACCGGGACCATATCATCACAGTTAAATTGAAATACACAAAAGCGGTTTAATCCAATAGTTAAGACTCGCATCCTCAATGGTGTTAGCATTGAAGATGGTTTGCAAAATGTATTGAAAGAAAATGCCTTAGGGCCTTAGTTTTAAAACTGTTTTGACAAACTGAGCATTTATTTGGGACAGAATGATAACAAGTCCTAAAACAAAAAGTCCTGGAATACTGCAGGGAACATCCTCAAGAATCTGAGAGTTCGATCGATCGACGCGCTTTCGATCGATCGAAGACCTTCATCCCTCAATCGATCGAACTGACTTCGATCGCTTGACTGTCTCTGGTTCGATCGATCGAACTAACTTCGATCGATCGAACACAGCGATTATCCTGCTGCATGGCAGAGGCTGGAGATCACTGTTTCATCGTGTTCTCCCAACCTGGGACTACTCAGACATCGTCTGGAGTGTCACAGAATTAGTTTTAACGTAAGAAAACATTAATACCCCGTTTGGTTGCGAGTTATTCATAAGAAATCTAAAAAACTATGATTTTGACAATATTTAACATGTAATATCACTAGATAATTGATTAAACTACGACTACTACGTGCAGAGTATGAATGAACAGTATATAAATAACCTGGAATAGAAGATATTTGTATAAACTTCAAGAAATCCAATCCACAATATGAGAATTCAATGAAAAACCTACAAAAACCAAACAAACTCTCTATCTCTCCTTCTAAACTGTTAAAATGTAAAAGTGGGCGTCCTTATGGACGTGCAAAATACTCCTATATATAAGAAAACCTAAGACACTAGGGTTAAAACCCGTATTCTGCTGCGCACGCAAATGTTACTGGAAATACCCCGTTCGATCGATCGAACTGCTTTCGATCGATCGAACCCTTGAGCTTCAAGCGCTTCGACTCTCTTCGAGCGATCGAACCTTCGATCGATCGAACCTTCTTAGAGCGATCGAACTTCACTTTTCAGCTTTGACTTCTTTTGTTTGCGTTCCAGCATTCCATTTATTCTTATGTTCATCTGTTTAGTCCACACAGCAGTGATCTGCACAAACAACAGCTAAAACAATACAACTTATCATAGATTAATCATATTGTATAAAAATTAGCCTTGCAATGCAAATTGCGGATAACATGGAAAGTTGTGATAAAAATTAATACAATTCTTTCCTTTAGCGCGGTTGTATTTTACAAAAACCCCCGCTTTGCACAACCCCCAACTAGCTTATTGCTAGTCCCTAGCGATAAAGCGAAAATAAAAATAAAAATAAAATAAAAATTCCTAAACTAATACTACCACGACTAAGAAACAAAGAAAAACTAAAAACAACCTAAACTAAGATAGAGAGAAAAATCCTAACTCACTTTCGCAGGAATCGCGGTTGCATTTAGCGAATGCAACAAGCCGTTAAACCCCTAGGTTCCCCCTAGTGGACGAGTGTTGTCTCGTGAGGGTTTGCAGTGAATATACCCACAAAATTCCAATTTTAAGCTCAAAAAGATTTAGAACAACTTGTAGAATTTCCCCTTCCATTAAGCTATTAATTCAACTCTACAATAATATAATATCCTCTATCAACCCATGAAAGAGATCCACATGCTCTCCCATATCACCAAGTAAAATATACAAATGTATTACCATAATGCACCCGTGTGTGTGTGAAATTAACAACCATGCGTCCAACCCTTATTAAGAGTTATCTAGACCATTGTACTTTGGAAACTTGCAGTTTTAGCTCAATTCTCACATTGGTCACACTAAAAAAGAACGTCTCTCAGAAACTTGCTTTACAATGATCGCACATCGTATGAAAGCTTTGATAAGAATGATATTCTAAGTGCTAATGCTTTCATACTGGACTCTATGAAAAACGAACATTTAAGAGTGTATAGTCTCATGAATGGAATACTACTTACTAGAGGAGCGAAATACCGTGGAGAACTCAACTCACACTTCCATGTTCAAATCAATTATTGAGAATCTTCAAGACTTTGACTTGCGGCTTTTGTTTAGTAGGTGGGGGTGTTGTAGAGAAGAGTGTGCTTTTTAGTATGTGATGGAATTTCTTCTCTTTTTATTATTTATACTTTTCTCCACCCAATCTCCCATTCACTTCATATACTTCTTTTTTTTTTTTTTTTTTTTTTTTTTTAACCTCTTCATTCATCATCATCATTTTTTTTTTTTAACCTGGACATCCCCACAACAACTTCATTCCATTTCACATACTTTGATGACTCATTCTCAACAAATTTATCAAACGGTTCAATGAGGTCAAGGTATAGATCAAAGATTTGGATTCTTGTGATTTTATTGGAAATATTTAATTGAGGTGGGATCAGGGGTGAAACGATTCAATGAATGAGGGTGAGCTATATTAGGTAAAGGAATGGGTAAACGATGGCTTGAATCATTTTCTCAACTTTCAATTTTTAGCACTTAAGTGTTCATCAAGTTTAATTGGTAAATCCTGAACGTTCTCCTCTAATAGGCAGTCAAAATTTTAAAGAAAACTGAGACTTAACAACGAATTTACCAAGTATATGCAAGAAAAAACATTCGACAATGTATGAGAATCCCCTCAGAAATGATGATTGGCTCAATAGCTCACAAAGGGTTATTAGCTTCCACTACTTGTTCTTTTTCGCACAATATTCATTTTAACTCCATTTTCAGATTTTCTACATGGCTGCCAATTAGTGCACAAAAGTGTTGGGTACATAATAGCTTTACAGATGCAATTCATTTCAATGATACAGAAAAACCGCGTGGATTTAATCCATAAAAAGATAAGAATACTACAAATGTATCATTGTCTAATTAACAAGCAGGAGAGGTTATTCAGAGTTATTCTATCAATACTATTCAATAAAAATTTTTCAAATTTTAACAGACTGTGTTCTCATTAAATTTAAAACATATCTAAGTGCAAAACCTGATTATTACGGGTGTATACCTATCTATTGTCTCCTACCCCCAACTGAAAACAACAAAGTCCTCAGAAGTTGATTTTCAATAAATAGAAGAGATGGGTATCACCTGTATAGAGCAAATGATGATCGCAAGCAAAGCAACCTAGCATAGAAAAGTAGAACACAATCTCCAAAACAGACAGGATCAAAAGATAACAATAATACAATAAAACCATGATCCAATCAATCGAAACCACTGGAATATGAACAGAATAAAATAAAATACAAGCAGTGATAAATACTGTCCATACAATACCAACTAACCAAATAATACACCCAAAAACCACCAACATATACAACCAACCAAAAATACATAAATACCACCTCCCCGACTAAAACTAATCGACCCCAGATGGCGTATCATCGGCTATATCAGAAGGGATGTCGATAGGAGCAGGCGTCAATACAGTAGTAGTAGGAGTAGTAGATGGCTCGGAAGCAGTGGTCGAAACCGTATCAGTAGCCTCAGCAGCTGGGGCAGCAGATGATGGATCAGTAAGTGGTGGATCTGTAGGAGTAGCAACATGTGACGGATCAGCAGCAGGCGGAGCAGATGGGGTGGCTGTGGGATGGTGAGCAGAGTGAACAGCCTGATCAACCCCTATCTGAATCAAAATGGACTCCAGTAGAGTCTGGAGATGGTCTATCCTGCCCTCGAGTCTAATCCTGGCCTCTCTCTCCTCCAATAATAGCTCGTGAACTGTCGGGAGAGGCACAGAAGAAGAAGACTCTCCCTGGGCACGAGACTGCGACCGCTGTCGCAGCTCAAACTGCTGAACCGCAACAACTGGATCATCCTCATCATCCGAATCAAGCTCCTCCACCTCGGTGGGTGTCCCTGAAGCTCCGGCCTCCGTGTCTGTACCACCACGCCTCTTCTTCCTCCCCCTCACCCTCGCTGTCCCTTTCCCCTTGCGCTTCCTCTTCTGGGCGTCGGAGCGGCGAGCAGCCGCCTCGCTAAATCGGCGGGGAGAAGGGCGGATATCATCTCCAGCGAGCTCGAGGAATCCGGCGTCCGCCATGACCCTCTGAATAGCCCAAGCACCCTTCAGGTGCTTCCTGGACGAGATATAACGGGTGGGGTGGACCATAAAATCAATATATAGGCGTGGTATACAAACAGGCTGTCCCGTCCCCACAGCATATAAGACTCGCGCATACCAAGCCGCGATCTTCTCTCTATAGGACGTCACTAGGAGGCAATTGCTGAGGACCAAATGAAGCATGTGGTAGTCATCGGTGAGAAAGTGGTCCTCGATCAAAGCATAGCCATCCCAAGACGGAACGGCGCCTCCAGTGAGCTCCCTGATAATAGCGGATGGTGGGGTCACGGGTGGATCAGGCCGGTGGGGGCAAACATAATCAGGTACCTCTGGTACCCCCAACGCGGCGGAAACGGTCGCGGGACTGATGATGAATGAGCGACTCCGAAAGAAGGCATGGTAGGTGAATGGTGTAAACGGGTCGCTGATCATAGTCGCACACGCACCTCTAATCCAGGATAGGTTGACCCTCTTGGCCAACGACAGGAGATCGAACCAGTGAGGCATAGCGCGGATCCGTGTGAGGAACCATGGGCTCTCAGTCCAGATATGCTCAATAGGGCGCTCAATCATAACCATCCGTGTCTGAAAATACCGCTCGAACCAAACCCTATCCTCGTTATTCCGGAACCCGTGTGCGGGTACCGGATCTGGTATAGTACGGTCGAGGGGCTTGGACTTATGATAGCCCGTCACTGGATTCATCTGTCAGTCCTGAAAAATAAGACCACACAAGATACAGATAAGAACAGGAAGAAAAAAAAGAAACAAAACAGACACTGCTGGAGTTCGATCGATTGAACTGAGTTCGATCGATCGAACTGGAGTAGACTTCGATCGCTTGAACTTTGTTCGATCGATCGAACAACTTCCCTTCGATCGCTCGAAACCAGTTCGAGCGATCGAACACAGCGGTGTTCAGCAATTGCAGAAATGAAAAGAAAACCAAAGTTATGCTTAACAAAAGACGATCCTAAGACCAAGGGGACACCCCCTTGGGATTTTCTAACACAAACAAGAAGGAAAAGGAAACTACACATGAGTGGGGCCTACCTCGGGTCAGAACCTGCAGTGGGGATGGACGGATGATGAGATGAAGATGAGGATGAGTAGAGGGTTGATCAGAGCATCTATTTGGATGCCAGAAATCAAGAATTGCCCAGTCGCCTTCTCCTCTGTCTTCGAGCGATTGAGAGTGAGAGTGAGGGTAATGAAGAGATGTCCTGAAGACGCCTCGTTTAAATGCTTCGTTCGATCGATCGAAGAATGTTCGATCGATCGAACACAAATCCTTCAATCGATTGAACATAAACTACAAGCGCTTGAACATTCAGGTTTCGATCGATCGAACTGGGCTCGATCGATCGAACACAAAAATTCCAGAATTCAATGGGATCTGAACCACATCATCCCCAACTATCAAAAACAAATCTGGACATGCAGATAGACTGAAAGAACAGTTGAAGAACAAGCATGTAGGACAGAAATTCATCCCCAGAATAGAAAATCGCAATTTATATAAAAATAAAACTTTATAATTGCATCCAAATTGCAACATTATCATCCCCAACTGTGGTTAAAACCTTATTTAACTAAAGAAAACCAAAAATAAAACTAAAACTAAAACCAAAAACATTTTGTCAAGGATTACACTCCAGTTGATAAACAAGAATTGAAATTGAACAGAAACAACTGAAATGTAGCACTAGTCTTCGAGTATAAAGATTCCCTCTTCCACAATCTCTTCATAATCCGCCGAATCTTCAGACGTGAAGTCCAAACTCGATGATTCCCTTTCCCAGAACAATCGAAAAGCAGCAAGGACATCATCAAACAAGTCTGGCGTCTCCACAGAATTGAAAGCCCATGCAAGAGGTGATCCGGATGGAGACAAGGATAACGGAGTGTGATTGCGCAACGGACTGTCCTCTCGCGGCGGAGTGTGTGGGGGCCTTATGTAGGGCCCAAGACCATGAATCAGTTGATGTGGAAGGAATACCGGGATGCCATTTAGGAACATAGTGACAATCCTGGACAAAAGACAACAAACAACAGAACACAAGAAACACAAGTTAACACAAAAAGAAAAACAAAGAATAGAAACAATAATACAAAGAAATGTGACAAGTTCCAACCTCACTATTGGCAGTGGTTCCCAAAATGCACTGGCTGGTAAGGGGCATTGGAGCCTGAATAGCAAGTAGCTCAAGTGCACGTAGCGGTATGGGACCAACTCAAGCACGAGGAAATCGTCCACGAAAACAAAGACAGCATTGTGGCGTTCTGGGACGACATCCTGCAGGACATGATCCTCCCATGGCTCCCACATGTCATCGTTTTCCCACTGCGCCATGAGTGCGTCATCCACCATGCGTCCCATGTACAGGTCATCATCCTCCTCCACATCATCATCATCCTGAAATCCCATATTTTCGTATGGATTGATATCCAGGAGGGCTGGTGGATATGGAATGTACCCTTGAGCAGCATCAATAAGAGAATGAGCTTCAGGGTCCTGATGAAGCAAGGGGCAGGGTATGAGTTCACCCTCAATCCAGGTACCACAGCGACATTCTGAATCAGCCCAAGAACCGACAGAGTGAACATCATCACCTCGCATCTATGCACCTGCAACAGAGTGGTTAAAGGTATAATGGATTAGAACTAGATCACAAACACGAAATAAAGAACGAAAGCCAAAAAGAAGCAAAAGAGAGAGAAACTAAAGTGCAAGAAAAGAAAAGAAATACAACAACAATTTGGAATTCCACTTCGGATTTTTAAGCGTGAGAATAGCTGGGCTCATCCAGCTGGATGTGCTCAACTTCAGAGTGGAAATTCTCCAAGAACGGCTTCAATCTTTGGCCATTGACCTTGAAACAATCATCGTTCTTGGGATTAACAATCTCGACCGCCCCATGTGGAAAAACAGTTTTTACGATGAACGGGCCTGTCCAACGGGAACGGAGTTTTCCTGGGAAAAGGTGGAGGCGAGAGTCATACAACAATACTTTCTGCCCCGACTGAAATGATTTACGAAAAATCGTACGATCGTGTCGAGCCTTCAACTTTTCCTTATGTAACTTTGCAGAGTCGTACGCATCTCGTCGTATTTCCTCTAGCTCTGCAAGTTGGAGCTTGCGTAGCTGACCTCCTTCTTGAATATCAAAGTTCAATGAGCGCGTTGCCCAGTAAGCTTTATGTTCAATTTCAACAGGAAGATGGCAAGCTTTCCCGTAAACCAATCTGTACGGGGACATACCAAGATTCGTCTTATAGGCAGTACAGTATGCCCATAACGCGTCAGTTAATTTGTATGCCCAGTCTTTTCGATTGGAACTAACCGTCTTCTCGAGAATATGCTTGATTTTTCGGTTAGCCAATTCTGCTTGCCCATTAGACTGTGGATGATAGGCAAGAGCGATTTTATGATGAACTCCGTATTTCTTGAGAAGTGACTCCAAAGGCCTATTGCAGAAATGCTTGCCTTGGTCACTTAGTAAAGCTTTCGGAGTACCAAAACGAGACAAAATATGCTCTCTTAGAAATGACATGACCGTTCTGTGGTCATTTCGTCTCGTTGGTATCGCTTCTACCCATTTGGATACATACTCGACAGCAAGGAGTATGTATTCACAGTTGTTAGACTTGGGAAATGGGCCCATAAAATCTATGCCCCAACAATCAAATATCTCAATTGTGATGATAGGGGTTAAAGGCATAGAATTCCTTTTAGAAATGGTTCCAAGCTTTTGACAGCGTTGGCATGTCTTGCAAAAGGAATAAGCATCTTTGAAGACTGTAGGCCAGTAAAAACCGCTCTGTAAGACTTTTTGTGCGGTCTTTTGTGACGCGAAGTGGCCACCGCACGCCTCAGAATGGCATGACGCTAATATGACGGTTATATCCTCGTTGGGGACGCAACGCCTGATGACCTGATCAGCACAGTACTTGAAAAGGTATGGGTCATCAAAGAAGAAGTGACGCGCGAACGAGAGGAACCGTTTCCTATGGTTCGACCACTGAGTTGGTGTTTCACCCGTGATGAGGTAGTTTACAACATCAGCATACCAAGGCAGACTACTTACTGCCAGTAGCTGTTCATCTGGGAACTCATCTTTAATGGATTGGGATTCAGTATTGTCAACAAAAGTCAACCGGGACAAATGATCCGCAACCACATTCTCTACTCCTTTCTTGTCCTTGATAGTTAGATCAAACTCTTGGAGTAAGAGTATCCAGCGAATAAGCCGTTGTTTAGCGTCTTTCTTTGACAAAAGATACTTGAGGGCCGAATGATCTGTAAAACAGACGATTGGCGACCCTATCAGGTAAGACCTAAACTTATCCAGAGCGAATACTACAGCCAGCAGCTCCTTCTCGGTGGTAGTGTAATTCATTTGAGCGTCATTCAAGGTTCGGCTGGCGTAGTATATCACATGTGGCTTATTGTCCTTTCTCTGGCCTAGGACTGCGCCAATGGCGTAATCACTAGCATCGCACATTAATTCAAAAGGCAAACTCCAGTCGGGTGCCTGTATTATAGGTGCGGAGGTGAGGTGATCTTTTAGATCCTCAAAGGACTTTTGGCAACTCTCTGACCACTCGAAAGGTGCATCTTTGACAAGAAGTTGACAAAGGGGTCGAGAGATTGCACTGAAATTCTGGATAAATCGACGATAAAAACCTGCGTGCCCCAGGAATGAACGAATGTCTCGCACTGTACGGGGGACAGGTAGATTTGAGATTATGTCGATCTTAGCCTTATCCACTTGGATTCCTTCATCGGATATTATGTGGCCTAGAACTATACCCTTGGTCACCATAAAGTGACACTTCTCCCAATTCAAGACTAGGTGTTTGTCTTCACACCTCATTAAAACCTGCTCGAGATTGCTAAGGCAATCTTCGAAGCTATGGCCGAATACTGAAAAATCATCCATGAAAACTTCGAGGATGTTTTCGACCATGTCACTGAATATACTCAGCATGCACCGCTGAAAGGTAGCCGGTGCATTGCATAGGCCAAACGGCATTCGTCGGTAGGCAAAAGTACCGAATGGACACGTGAATGTGGTTTTCTCCTGATCTTCAGGAGCAATCTCAATTTGATTATATCCACTGTATCCATCCAGGAAGCAGTAATACTTGTGACCCGCCACGCGTTCTAGCATTTGATCCATAAATGGCAAAGGAAAATGGTCCTTTCGGGTCACAGTATTTAACTTCCTGTAGTCAATGCACATCCTCCATCCAATGGGGACACGTGTCGGTACTAATTCACCCTCTTTATTTGGGATGACCGTTATGCCTGCTTTCTTTGGAACTACTTGGGTAGGACTAACCCAAGGACTATCAGATATAGGATATATCATCCCAACATCAAGTAGTTTAAGCACTTCCTTTTTAACTACTTCTTGCATGTTGGGGTTCAGACGCCTTTGCATTTGCCTTGAGGGTTTGGCGTCTTCCTCCAGATATATCTTGTGTGTGCATATGGATGGGCTTATGCCTTTGAGGTCAGCAATTGTCCATCCCATAGCATCCTTATGCTTGGTAAGCATTTCCACTAGCTTACTTTCCTGTTCATGAGTTAAAACAGATGAAATGATCACAGGATAAGTTTTTCCAGTCCCTAGGAATGCGTATTTTAGCTCTTTGGGGAGCTCCTTCAATTCTAATTCCGGGAACTGGAAACTAGAGGGCATTACCAACTTGGTTTTCGGAGGCAGTTGTTCATATGGCTGTATCCACATGCAATCAGCTCTATCCTCCTCTTTCGTATCCATCATAAGACACGTCTGGTTCAAGTCAGCATCCAATGGGGTGGACTCTGCAGGCTGATAAATATCGCCAAATTGAGTCATCACAACTTCCAAAGGATCTTTATAGTCGACCAAGTCAACTTCATCTTCAATGACCGTGTCTATATAATGGATTTCTTCCTCATCATCGTATTCTTCAGGTCGGGGATTAGAGAAGATCTTGATATTTAACGTCATGTTCCCGAATACGATAGTCATGATACCAGTTCTAATCTTGATTGTGGCATCAATGGTGTTGAGGAATGGACGTCCAAAAATAACCGGGATATGTGCACCAGGATTAGACACAGGTTCTGTGTCCAATATCACGAAATCAACCGGAAATACAAAAGTGTCTATTTGGACAAGGACGTCCTCCAATACCCCTCTAGGGTACTTTACAGATCTGTCTGCCAATTGCAAAGCAACTCGGGTGGGTTTGAGTTCACCCAACCCTAGCTGTTTATAGACTGAGTATGGCAGCAGGTTCACGCTTGCTCCTAAATCGAGGAGTGCGTTGTCTATCTTTTGATTCCCAATTCTACATGAGACCGTAGGTGTGCCGGGATCTTTGAGTTTTGGGGGCAACTCATTTTGAATGATCACACTGGCTTGACATGCGACATAAGCATGTTTCTTCACGCTTTGCCTCCTCTTGACCGTGCATAGATCTTTGAGATACTTAGCATAGGCCGGCACTTGCTTGATAGCATCTAGGAGTGGAAGGTTAATCTTAACTTGCTTAAACAGTTCCAGAAACTCCTGATTCTTCGTCTCATTCTTGGGTTTCTTCAACCGTTGAGGATAAGGTGCAGGGAAGGGGCATTGTGGTGGTTCCTCCTTAACAGACTCCTTCCCAGGCCTTCGCTCAACTCCTTCCTCTACTCCAGGAGCTGCAATGTTTGCCTTGATAGGATCGTCATTGGTAGACTGCTCCTCCTCTTGAATAGATGGTAGCTCAACATCCTTATCCACCACTTCCTCCTCATCGTACACTTCGGGAGTGGACAGAGGTATGCCTTTCTCTATGATTTTTCCACTTCTCAGTGTAGTCACAGCTTTAGCATGTTCTTGATTGTTAGGACCATTGTTATGTCCCTTGGGGTTCTGAAGTGGTTGAGCAGGGAATGTTCCTCCTGAGCTCTCTTGCCGTGCATCTATCCTCTCTAGTGTAGCAGACATTCTACTCATCATTTGGATGAGTTGCTGCGTTAGATTGGCATTAGCAAGTGGCTCCTCCTCTTGTACCTTCTTGTGCGGGGGCACATAGGCATTGGTTTGTGGTGCATTGGAGGGTTGAGCTTGATTGTAATTATTAGTTCTGTTTTGATTGTAATGCTGGGCTGGCCTATTGTTTTTCCCTTGATATTGATTGTTGTTGTAGGGCTGCTGTTGATATTGATTTTGGGCCCCAGCATTATTTCTCCAATCAAAACCGGGGTGATTCCATCTATTGTTATTTTGAAAATTATTGTTGGAATTCCCCGCCCCTCGAAAACCTTGCATGGCATTCATCTCTATAGGGGCTTGCTCTTGAAAATGTGGCACATTAGGACAATATTGAGTTGGATGTCCCAACATGTTGCATGTGCCACATGGTTCTTCAGGCAAGACTTGCCTAGAGCTCTCTCCTTTCATACTTAACTCCTCTACCTTCTTTGCCAGCTCTGCATACTTAGTCATGAGGTGATCTTCATTGGTTAGCTGGTATAGGCTTTTCTCCTCTACACAGGATATCTGTGAGCGTGAGATATTGTCAGAATTTGACCATTCATGAGCGTATTCAGCTAACCATTCGAAATGGGCTTCGGCCTCTTCAGTGTTTTTACGCAGAAATGGTCCCGAGCTCATCGTTTCCACCAACTTCTTTGTTTCACCATTCAATCCCCGATAAAAGAAGCTGATCGTTCGCCATTTCTCAAACCCATGATGTGGGCACGAGAGAAGCAAATCTTTGAAACGCTCCCACGCTTCTGTGAAGGTTTCATTGCACTTTTGTTTATAGGAATTGATTTGACGCTGAAGGTCTGTGGTCATGCGAGTAGGATAGAATTTCTTCAAAAATGCGGTGCGCATCGCATGCCAGGTGAAAATTGAATTAGGTTTTAGGGAGTGGAGCCACGCCTTCGCTTTATCTTTCAACGTGAAGGGGAATAGCATTAAATGCGCCACCTCCCTAGGATAAGTTTGCGAGAATGTTTTGCAAACATCCTCGAAATCGGTGACATGTAAATACGCCTTCTCGCTTTCCATCCCATGAAAAGTGGGAAGCAGTTGAATCATCCCATTGCGAAACTGGAATTCGCCATTGTGCGGTGGGATTTGAATGCAAGAGGGCGTAGGTGCATGTTCTGGTTGCATGAGATCGCAAAGAGGACGGAGTGCCTCATCGATTGGTACCACAACATTGTCACCGTTTTCACTCTGATGATCATCCATTGATGCAGTTGGAGTGGCTATGGGGTTGATGGAGCTTTCAGAGTCAGACAGATAGAAAGGATTCCCAAAAATTCCTCCAATGGAATTCTCGGACATGAACTGAGAGGGTCCCTAGGGTGAGAACTTACCCAAAAGAACTGAAAAGGAGAGAAAATAAAAATAGAAAGAGATGAAGAGAGACTGAGGTAATCTAAGGAATTAATCGTCGCCTTCCCCGGCAACGGCGCCAAAAACTTGACACGAGAATTTTCTTGTGCGCTCTTGTGCAATACCCAAGTGTAGGTATACGTGCAAGTAATATCTGGTAAGACCAGGTCGATCCCACAGGGAAGGTGTTGACCTATCGAGTTAGACTAACCTCTAAAGAAAACAAAATAAAATAACTAAGGTTGAATGATGGTGCAGAACACGAAGTTCCACAAACTAGGATTACTAATGAAAATAATTAAAATTAACTAAACAATCTAACTAGCCAATTAAAACAGTACTTAAAATTAGGGTGTTTAACTTTAGAAAGAAAGTGTTGGGATTACACGAATCCGCAGTAACCTAGCCATCTACCATGCATTTACCTTGAAGCACAAAGGAGCATATTACCTACAGTTTTCCGTATTCCTCTAAAAATAAAGAATCTATGGCCCTTTCATGACCGGGACCATATCATCACAGTTAAATTGAAATACACAAAAGCGGTTTAATCCAATAGTTAAGACTCGCATCCTCAATGGTGTTAGCATTGAAGATGGTTTGCAAAATGTATTGAAAGAAAATGCCTTAGGGCCTTAGTTTTAAAACTGTTTTGACAAACTGAGCATTTATTTGGGACAGAATGATAACAAGTCCTAAAACAAAAAGTCCTGGAATACTGCAGGGAACATCCTCAAGAATCTGAGAGTTCGATCGATCGACGCGCTTTCGATCGATCGAAGACCTTCATCCCTCAATCGATCGAACTGACTTCGATCGCTTGACTGTCTCTGGTTCGATTGATCGAACTAACTTCGATCGATCGAACACAGCGATTATCCTGCTGCATGGCAGAGGCTGGAGATCACTGTTTCATCGTGTTCTCCCAACCTGGGACTACTCAGACATCGTCTGGAGTGTCACAGAATTAGTTTTAACGTAAGAAAACATTAATACCCCGTTTGGTTGCGAGTTATTCATAAGAAATCTAAAAAACTATGATTTTGACAATATTTAACATGTAATATCACTAGATAATTGATTAAACTACGACTACTACGTGCAGAGTATGAATGAACAGTATATAGATAACCTGGAATAGAAGATATTTGTATAAACTTCAAGAAATCCAATCCACAATATGAGAATTCAATGAAAAACCTACAAAAACCAAACAAACTCTCTATCTCTCCTTCTAAACTGTTAAAATGTAAAAGTGGGCGTCCTTATGGACGTGCAAAATACTCCTATATATAAGAAAACCTAAGACACTAGGGTTAAAACCCGTATTCTGCTGCGCACGCAAATGTTACTGGAAATACCCCGTTCGATCGATCGAACTGCTTTCGATCGATCGAACCCTTGAGCTTCAAGCGCTTCGACTCTCTTCGAGCGATCGAACCTTCGATCGATCGAACCTTCTTAGAGCGATCGAACTTCACTTTTCAGCTTTGACTTCTTTTGTTTGCGTTCCAGCATTCCATTTATTCTGATGTTCATCTGTTTAGTCCACACAGCAGTGATCTGCACAAACAACAGCTAAAACAATACAACTTATCATAGATTAATCATATTGTATAAAAATTAGCCTTGCAATGCAAATTGCGGATAACATGGGAAGTTATGATAAAAATTAATACAATTCTTTCCTTTAGCGCGGTTGTATTTTACAAAAACCCCCGCTTTGCAACCTCCCTCGTGAAGAAAACCAACTAGCTGACTCCTTGGCTACCTTAGCCTCGATGATCCAAATCCCTTCCAAAATTGCCATGATCCCGCTATCCATAGAAGTGAGAAACCAACCGTCATTCAAGATGATTGCTGCCATAGAAGACGAAGAGGAAATACCGTGGTATGTGGATGTATAGAAGTTCATCAAGGAAGGAGAATACCCCGAAGGAGCCTCGAAAAAAGATAGAAAGGCGATTCGGCGATTCGCCTCTCAATTTGTGATCTATGCAGATAAGCTATGGAAGAAATCCTACACCGGATACAATCTAGAATGCCTATACGGGAAGGAAGCTAAGAGAATGATGGAGGAAATACATGAGGGAGTGTGTGGGCCCCACATGAATGGGAACATACTAGCGAAAAAGATCATCCGACAAGAATACTATTGGACGACCTTGGACAAAGATTGTTGCGAATATGTTAGAAGGTGTCACAAGTGCCAGATCCATGCAAATCTGATGCATACCCCGCCATCACAGCTCTATAGCATGACTACCCCTTGGCCATTTTCCGTGTGGGGGATTGATATCATTGGTGAGATAGTCCGAAAGGCTTCCAATGGGCACCGATATATAATCGTGGCAATCGACTATTTTACAAAGTGGGTAGAGGCAACCTCATATGCGACTCTGAAAGCCAAGGATTTAGTGAGTTTCATCGAGAAAAACATAATCTGCAGGTATGGGGTCCCGAATGAGTTTATCTCCGATCATGGCAGTCATTTCCAAGGGGAGGTTATCCCGCTCTTGGAAAAATATAAGATCACTCGCCATCAGTCATCCCCGTATAGGCCTCAGACAAATGGAGCATTGGAAGCAGCAAATAAGAACGTTAAGGCAATCTTGGGAAAAATGACGGATACGTATAAGGATTGGCATGAGAAGCTGTCGTTTGCTTTGTGGGGATACCAAACTTCGGTGAGGACTTCAACGGGTGCTACACCATACTCGTTAGTGTACAGAATGGAGGCGGTCCTTCCAATTGAGGTAGAAATACCCTCTCTCAGAGTTTTGGCAGAATGCTTCCTCAAAAAAAAAAAAAGAGTTTTGGCAGAATGCGAAGTAACCGAATCAGAATGGGTACAAGGAAGGTATGAGGAATTGATGCTACTCGATGAGAAGAGGTTAGCCGCAATAAATCACACTCGGGGATACCAGAAGAGGATAGCTCGTGCTTTCAACAAGAAGGTCCGCCCAAGGAAGCTTCCTGAGGGTGACTAGGTACTCAAAGAACTGAAAGTGCCTGTTTATGACCCCAGAGGAAAATTCAAACCCAACTGGGTCGGGCCGTACATCATTAAGACTCTCCTTTCCGGAGGGGTGGCCTATCTCATGGACCTAGACGGGATTGAATTTAAGCAACCAATTAACCTCGATCGCCTTAAGAAATACTTTGCTTGAAACCTTTTCTTTTCAAAGCCTCCTACCTTGATGAACTACGCTTGACCTGATTCCCGCTAGGGGATACGTAGGCAACTTACTTGGTTCGGTCATATAAATAAAACCGCCCGAGCAGCATCTTCCTTCAAACCTTGAGCCGAACTACTGCAGGCCTGATACCCACTCGGGGATAAGTAGGCGGGCTCTCAAAAGCCTTCGGCCCATGAAAACATAAAAACAAAAAAAATGTGCTAAACTAGGGGCAAACTGGCGTTTGCCCGAAACCACTTCAAAGCCCTGAAACTAGGGGCAAACTTCGTTTGCTAACCGAAGAACCCAGATACAATACCACTTTTTGGATCACCTGGCTATCAAATAAGTACTATAAAGAAACAGATAAGAATTCATGGCATAGAAAGAGTAAAGCTCTGGAAAAAAAAAAGGGGGTAAGGAGCCAAGTAAAGACATTGAAAGGAGAATTCTTCGTAAAAGATTAATCGAAGAGGTGAACACTTTGATTAAGCATGTTAAAGCTTTCTTAAAAGATAACAACACTTTTGAAAGGGAAAATAAGGAAAATCACATTCAAAAGCGTAAACAAAGAGTAGGCAGGGTCTGTCAGAAAATTTTGTAAAATGGCAAGCTTTCCCCTGTTTTCGTCTACTTTATTATGCATGTGTCTGTCAAGCTCGCCTCGCAACCAAGGTCTGTATCTCTAGGAGATACTCGGCAGTAGGCACGGTCGGAGCAAGAACCCTCGGGCACGGAGTAGCCATTCTGCTGCGCCAAGCCTCCATGAAAGCCTTCACGATAGAAGGACGCAACAGGGACCCCCTGGTGAAGTCAGCAGTCACAGATTCAGTAGCATCTTGCAAAAGTCCAAACTGACAGACAACCCGGTCAGGAATGTAGAAAGTAGTGGTACGCAAACCCGGCAGCCAGATGCCAGGTCGCCCAGGGAGGCGTACAGCAACAGAGCGATAGACCCACTGTGGACAAACCCAACAGATGTCACTAGAAGAAATGCCCTGAAGCCAGCCAAGCCACGCATCGGCAGATTGAAATAAGCTATGAATCTCCATACGATCATAGGGAAGCAACCCACGAAGATGGGAAGGGTGTATGAAGAGATTCAAATGCTCCATGAGCCAAATTTGCAAGACAAAAGGTGCCCCGGCAGATAACATGGCCCCGGTAGCATGGGCGTGGCCCAATCCAATCAGAGTTTCACCAAGGACCAGCATAACAGCACTTTTCATTTCCCGTAAACCACAGGCAATGGGTATAAGAGTGTCAGAAGATGACTGAAAGAGGAAGTAAGAGAGCATGGCAATTGACAGGGCACTACGACGAATGATCTGATATTCACCATCGTAAGGGTCCCCTATGGGAGCATAAACGGAAGCAAGGCGCTCAAAATCAATTTGCCTATCACAAATAAAGGAGCCCGCCACATTTCGAGATATGCGGAGAAGAGTGGCTAAGTCCCGGACATACCCGGCCTGAACTAGGGGAACCGCCAATTAAACAGAAGAATCAGTGTGAAGGATGGCGCTAAATTCCTCAAACAAGGGGCAAATCTCTTAAGAGCCGAAGCGGAAGACATTGAGAGCGGGATCCCAACACTGAATGGCAGCTCGAAGTAGGCCCTCATTCAAATTCATCTGTCGGAAGGAAAAGAGATCATTTAGCCTGAAACACTCGAAATTGAGCTTGTCAATGCCAGAGAGAGTATCCATCCATGGGAAGAGGATTTAAGAACTAATGGGGGTCATTTGGGGAGAAAATGGGAAGAAAGGAGAAGTGTTTTGCGGAGCCTTGAGAAAATGGGAAGAAAGGAGAAGTGTTTTGTGGAGCCTTGAGAAAGGAGTATAAATAGAGGAATGGAGCTGTCTACCTACCCACGGCACTCGATAAAGTGCAGCGGCACTCGATGAAATGTCGCGCGGCAGTCCGTGAACGCCGTCGCGGCATTCACTGACTGCCGCTGCGGCTCTCACTGAGTGCCGCGGAGACCTAGCCGAGTGTCGTTCCAGGTTTTTCACTGGCCAGGGTTTGTTTGTAACACTTTCAGCCCACCTGCAAACAGAAAACTAGATAGAAAATAATAAAACGTGCGTATCATGCAGCATGTGCAACAAAGACCAATACATTCATTCATTCATTCATTCATTTTCATCAAGGCATTCAAAAAATAATAAAAATGGGACCAAGCCATGATCCCACATACGGCGAGAGATGGACCAAGCTATGGTCACACATATGGTAAATATCAACAAAAAGCAAAAATATAATAATGAAGGTATCAAAAGTGCCTATCCTACCGGCTATCATGGAGCCGTCATCAAAATAAGAGTGAACATATATATATACAACCCACCAAACAAAGTATAAATCCTCCCGAAAACACTCAAAAAAAAGAGACATGATCAGCCCCGGCTGCGAGTCTGGCGGGTCGTACGCCTGAGGGGCTCCTCTTCCGACTCTGTCCCGCTGCCTCCACCGCTCCCTCCACATCCGTCGCTACCGCCGCCTCTGCCTCTGCCACTACTAGTGCCCTCGCCGCCGCCTCCGCCACGCCCAGCACCGCTACCTCCAGGGGCATCGCTGAGGGGGATGCCGAACTGCTGGAGCCGCTGCTGGAGCTGCCCCACCTGCTGGGACAGGATCCTGATCTCCTCCGTCTGAAATAAGAAAGGATAAGTCCAGAATATGTTGAAATGATGGGTAAAATACTAAGAACGAAAGGATAAAGATCATACCTGGGCCCTCAACTGGGTCGCAGCAGTCGCCCGAGCTCCCTCAGCCTGAAAAAAACAAGGACCAAAAATAAAGATTAGTAAAAGGAGAGGCAATCCCAGTCAGAATGAAAGGCGGGGAAAAGTCCCTTACCATCCACTCTCGCCCGAGAATGCACTGCCGTACGCTATGGGCGTACGTCAAGCCCTCCTCCGCGTAAGCGCGCGAATCAACGTCATAATGGAGAGGAATGGTGGGGGCACCCTATGAAAGTTGAGGGATCGTCTTCACGTGAGGCTCGCCAAACGAGACGATCGGCATAGTCCAGTCCCACTCAGGCAAGAAGGGGACGGGTGGCGGCAGGAACAGGCTGCAAACAAAAGAAATAGAACGTGAATAACAAGGAATCAAAGAGAACTCATAAAAAGATTGAAGGAATCTTTTACTCACCCTAGTCACTTCCATCAGAGGGAAGTTCGGCATCAGCTTAGCGGCACGGAAAGTTGCATATCCAGCAGGGTCGTCCAGGAAGCCGTGAATACCAAAGCCAGCTCGAGCAACCGTGAACTCGCTGCCCTGAAGCGTGTTTGTGGCCCTCATAGAGTCAGGAGGAGGGAACGGCACAAAGAATCCAGGGGCCATCAGTGACTGCCTAGTCACCCTCTCTCCCAGGTACCACGCCTGGCCCTTTGTCCCACAGAGGAGTCGCCTCGTCGGGTCATACCCGGCCGACTCTCGGATCCCCGCACGAGCCTCAGGTAGCACCATAAGCCAAGGCTGCCAGTGGACATGCTGCTCTCTCAAGTTCGTCAGGAAGTTCCTGAACGAAACAAAATTGTGGACCCCCATCTTCCGCCCAACCCTATCCTTCGCCCACTTCAGCCCCTGGGGCATGATGAGGGCGTCAGCACTGTGTGTCTCTGGAGACATCATGCGAAGATACTCATGGGACCAAATCTGTAATGCACAAAAGAAAAAGAGGGGTTAGTCTCACAATTTGAGTAAATTTCTGAAAGCATCAAAAAGCAATGAAATATGGAAAAGAGTATACCTCCCACGCTCTCCAATAACCACTGGTGGAAGCCGACCTGTCCCGGGAGATGTCGCCCATATGCCTGTACAGGATAGATAACCCTATACCAGCCCAATCATACTCGTCGACCCGGTCCAGACGCTCCAGAGACGCCACTAGGGAAACAGAGACCCGATCACCTTTGGTGCTCAACAGAGAGCACCTCAACATGTACATTAAGAAACCCCGGGCCATCTGCTCATCGGTAAAACCCGGTTTGCCCCGGAATGTATCCATAAACCAACGGGCCGTAACCAAAGACTCCTCCGGGACCACTCCCAACAAGGGCTCCACCTGGTCCCACTCCTGGTCCGTCAGATACCGCAAGGGCTCTCCTCCGAACGCTATCCCGGTGATCATGGAGAAGTCCAACGGCGTCATCGTCATCTCGCCGAACGAGAAATGGAATGTGCTCGTAATATCCCACCACCGCTCAGCAAGGGCATGGATCTGTCTCAAATCATTGGAGCTCATCGTCAAAAGTTTGACGAAGTCCCCAAATTCCGCCGCATCTACAAGCCCCTGTACAGTCTCGCCCAACTCTGTATACCACTTGTGCCCATGAGCAAGACTGCCATGCCCTTTCAGCACCTTGGGCTGTAGCTGCAAGAAAGAATCACAAGATTTGTTGTTAGGAAATGGATAAAAAAAAAGAGAGCAATAACAATAAATAGGTAATAATAAAGAAATGGAAAATCTAGAAATGGTTGTAGGAAATTTCACAAGCATGACACTCGTTTGCAGTCAAGAGGAAAAGAAATAAGAGAAAGCATCCAATGTCCTAGCAAGGTTTCAAAGAGAAGGAGAAGAAAAGAATAACGTGTTCGCATTTTTTTTTTGGGAATACATGCATATATAAACATGTGAAGGTACAAAAGAAATTTGGGTCCAACAGAATGCATAGTTTGGGGTCACAAGCATTCAGGAATCAATTTTGAATAATAAAAGGAGGTTTGGAACATTCAAGAAAATTCACAAGTACAATAAAAAAAGGAGAACGTTCAGGATTTCATTTAAAAGGCATCACAAGCATAAGATTCTTTGGTTAACACGAACGGCGTTCGAAAAATCTTTTGAGAAAATAAAGGAATCAATACAGGTGGGACACCCAAAAGTCCAATGGACACAAGGGAGGGTAATAAATTATGATTCGTCGGGCATGATATTCATAAAGTTCATAGGAAGTAAGGTTAGATGCAAAATCATTGAATAAAGTACGTATATGCTACAAGCATGACATTTGAAATGAGAAATTCAAAGCTATGGTTCAATATACATTCCGTTCATGAAATTCTAAAAGAAGAAAATTAAGAAAGAAATATATATATAAGGGAGAACATTTACCTCGCGCTTGAACGCGCGGGCCGATAAGTGCTCGTCTGGGTCTCAGAGCAGGAGCGTAGCGTCGGGATGATGGGTGGCCGTGTACTTGGCCTTCTTCTTCTTCCCTGAACCGCTCGCCATAATCTGTCCAAGGAAAAGAGAGATCCACATGTTAAATTTATAAAAAAATTCAGAAAAACAACGAAATAAAAGAGAATTAATCAAGTCTTGATCGAGCAAAACTAACATGTGAGTACCGTAGATCAATACAGAAGGGAAGAGAGGATGAGAGAAAAATTTCTCCAGAGAGATTTTGAGGTGAAGAGAGTTGGGAGAATGAAACGAAATGAATTGAACCTGGCGGTTTAAGCCACTACTGCTCAAACGCGGCACTCAGTTTTCTGTGCGCGGCAGTTGATGGACTGCCGGTCGGCACTCACTGAATGCCGCAACGGCATTCCACGAGTGCCGCACGGCAGTCACAGACTGCCGCAAAAATCCGCGTGTGCTGCGGTTAAGGCGGTTTAAAGATCCTTCATTTTCCTCCCAAAATTCGAACCAAGTCCCGAAAATTGAATTTGAGGCCCCCAAAATTTGCCCTCATTACACTTTTGGCCCTCAGAGTCGTTTTTAGGTACGCATTGACTACAAAATTCAAAATTTAAGGGTATATGTGAGCCCGTGGGCCCCCAGTTTTGAAAATTGAAGATATTTAAGCCCATGGGCTCCCAATTCTGAAGACTGAAAATGCATGAGCCTGTGGGCTCCAATTTTTGGAAAAGTGAAAACACTTGGGGCCTGTGGGCTCCAATTTTTGAAAATCGAAAACATTTGAGCCCGTGGGCCCCAATTCTCTTGAAAGTTGAAAACATTTGAGCCCTTGAGCTCCAAATTTTTACATTTGAGAGTATAACAGATTTATATTCTCGGTTCTCGCAACAGATTTGCGCTAACCCTCGTTTTTTGGGAATATAACAGATTTATATTCTCGCGACAGATTTGCGTTAACCCCCGCTTTAGGAATATAACAGATTTATATTCTCGGTTCTCGTAATAGATTTGCGTTAACCCTCATTTTTGGGAATATAACAGATTTATATTCTCGGTTCTCGCAACAGATTTACGTTTACCCTCAATTTGGAATATAACGGATTTATATTCTCGGTTCTCGCAACAGATTTGCGTTAACCCTCGTTTTTGGGAATATAACAGATTTATATTCTCGGTTCTCGCAACAGATTTGCGTTTACCCTCAATTTGGAATATAACGGATTTATATTCTCAGTTCCCGCAACAGATTTGCGTTAACCCTCGGTCTCAGAATATAACTGTGGATATCGCAGGTTTTATTCTTTCTTTTCTTTTAAAAAATTCCTCTTTATTTTTAAAATCCCCTTTTCATCATTTTTATTTTATGTTTCTTTTCAAAACTCTTCTTATATATATATATATATTGGGAAAATTCTCAGACTGATTTCCTCATGTGTTCTTCAATGTTCGGGTTTCTCCCGAATATCCAAACCCTCTCTCTGCTTTCTCCTTTTTATATTTTCTATTTTGAATTTTGAAATTTGTCTTGAAGAATCAATTGAAGATTTTGAATTTCCTGGAAAATCTTCAAATGTCACCGGCCATTGTCATCATCGGTCTTTTGAGAGGTAACCAATCCCTAGATTTGACGTTTGGTCAAAATTGGGGTGTCTACAGTTTGCCCCTCTTTGACAGAGCTTGTGAAGCAACGCGTATCACAAGTGAATGTCAAAGCCTGTGTGAAAGACAAGCCTTTGACCAAACAGTCGAATCCAGGTAAAAATAAAAGTGCGTTGCAAAATCGGGTGCGCAGATGGCCAAATGCTGGTCGTGCTCAAGGGGGTGAGCTGCCTACGTATCCCATCAGGAATCAGACCAAGACGTAGTTCGAGCAAGGGACAACTCCTAAGCACAAATAATCACACGGATGAATGCACATATCCTAACGTGATGCACATGCTCATGGAATAACGACTGTCAATGCAATGTCATGCTATATAGATGCGAAGACCCATGATCATGCTCTTTCTGGTGATATGAATGCATTGTATGCCTTACACCAATATGAATTTCCTTAACCTAGATGACTTCAATAAGGATTTGCCTCAATCTAGAGGACTCCAACGGAGATTTGCCTCAATTTAGAGGACTTCAACGGAGATTTGCCTCAATCTAGAGGACTTCAACGGATTTGCCTCAATCTAGAGGACTTCAACATATTTGCCTCAATCTAGAGGACTTCAACAGAGATTTGCCTCAATCTAGAGGACTTCAGCAAAGATGGCCATTGAGGACTAATATCGACCAAAAGGATGCTGCCATTGAGGACTAACGCAAGTTCAAAAAAGATTGCCATTAAGGAGTGACGAGGATTGCCATTGAGGACTAACACAAATGATGCTGCCATTGAGGACTAATGCAAAGTTGCCATTGAGGACCAACACAAGGTTGCCATTGAGGACTAACACAAATGATGCTTCCATTGAGGACTAATGCAAGGTTGCCATTGAGGACTAACACAAATGATACTGCCATTGAGGACTAATGGGGATTGCCATTGAGGCCTAACAGAGATCTCCATTGAGGACTAATGGGGATTGCCTTTGAAGACTAATAGAAATTGCCATTGAGGATTAATGAGGGTTGCCATTGAGGCCTAACACAAATGATGCTGCCATTGAGGACTAATGCAAGGTTTCCATTGAGGACTAGCACCGATGATGCTGCCATTGAGGACTAATGCAAGGTTGCCATTGAAGACTAATACATATAATGCTGCCATTGAGGACTAACGCAAGGTTTCCATTGAGGACTAACACCGATAATGCTGCCATTGAGGACTAACGCAAGGTTGCCATTGAGGACTAACACCGATAATGCTGCCATTGAGGACTAATGCAAGGTTGCTATTGAGGACTAACACTGATAATGCTGCCATTGAGGACTATTGCAAGGTTGCCATTGAGGACTAACAAATAAAATGCTGCCATTGAGGACTAATGCCGATAATGCTGCCATTGAGGACTAATGCAAGGTTTCCATTGAGGACTAACACCGATAATGCTGCCATTGAGGACTAATGCAAGGTTGCCATTGAGGACTAACAAATATAATGCTGCCATTGAGGACTAATGCAAGGTTGCCATTGAGCACTAACACCGATGATGCTGCCATTGAGGACTAACGCAAGGTTGCCATTGAGGACTAACAAATATAATGCTGCCATTGAGGACTAATGCAAGGTTGCCATTGAGGACTAACACTAATGATGCTGCCATTGAGGACTAACGCAAGGTCGCCATTGAGGACTAACAAATATAATGCTGCCATTGAGGACTAATGCAAGGTTGCCATTGAGGACTAACACTGATGATGCTGCCATTGAGGACTAACGCAAGGTTGCCATTGAGGACTAATGCTTAGAGAAGCTGCCATTGAGGACTAATGCTTATGAAGAGAAGATGCCATTGAGGACTAAACAACATGGTAAGATATTGGTCAATAGCCACTCAGGGGCTTACAAGCAAGAACGATAGTCAATAGCCTTTCAAGGACTTATGTTTCAAAAGCAGAGATCAAACAGCCTTTTGGGGACTTATGTTGCGAAAGTAGAGATCAACAGCCTCGCAAGGACTTATGTTGCAGAAGCGACATTCAACAGCCCTTTTGGGGACTTATGTTGCAAAAGCGAAGATCAACAGCCTCGTAGGGACTTACATTGCGAATGTAGAGATCAACAGCCTCGTAAGGACTTATGTTGCAAAAGTGACAATCAATAGCCCTTTAGGGGACTTACATTGCAAAAGCGAAGATCAACAGCCTCGTAAGGACTTATGTTGCGAAAGCAACAATCAACAGCCCTTTTGGGGACTTATGTTCCGAAAGCAATGATCAATAGCCCTTTAGGGGACTTATGTTGCAAAAATGAAGATCAACAGCCTCGCAAGGACTTATGTCAATTTAATTCAAAAAATGAGAATCAGACTCAAATCAATTCAATTCAGTTCAATTTCTTAGATCGGGAGTCAATCAAACTCAAATCAACCTATTTTCTAGACGAGACTCAAAAATTTGAACAGAACTGATAGAAATAATCATTTTCCATATTTACGGACCTTTCGAAGAAACACATCGATTCTGTCAAAAGAGGGAAGTCACCTTGGCCCCTAGTTTTGGACTCTTCTTATATTGCCACTTTATGCTGTGATAGTGTTTGAAATCTCTGCTCGTACTGATCTTGGGATGCTCATGAAGACTTTTCAAATCTTTATTCATCATCTTAAACCCACACATTTGAGACCATTTATTGACTCATCAAAGGAGGACAGACCTGACAAAGCTAGTTACTCAAGATGACTGACTCAAACTCTACATTCATTATGAATGAATGTGCTTTCATCGTGAATAATTTATCATCTCACCTTTCATGTATTCATCATCTAACAATGGTAGTGCTTTGCTGATAAATCTAAGCTTTGAAAACTTCTCCTTTTCGATTTAGCGAATTATTTGCCCATCTAGAATGTGCTTCAAATTAGTACTTTAGCTTATAGAATGAAAGGCACTCTATTTCAATCCTTTCAAAACAAACTCAATTACTTAAGAACTTGCCTCTGGCATAGAGGGCTTTTAGCAAACAAAGTTTGCCCCTAGTCTTAAGGGCAAATAGACTCATCCAAGGGTTTTGAGAACATGATGGTACAGGATGCCTGTAGTCCATTTACTCCCAACCTAGAGGTAATCATCATGAATATGGTGGGTTGAAGCAGGAAACCCAATGCTGATGGGCAAACTTTGTTTGCCCCTGGTTTGGCAATAGATATATGGCTCCAGGCAAACACAAGTTTGCCCCTAGTCTGAAGGAAGGAAACCAAAGGTGCAAAGGGTGATGCTTTTGGTTTAGGAATGGTTATAGACCGAGAACCTTGGAAGGTTCGCCTACTTATTCCCAAGTGGGAATCAGGTCCAAAGTAGTTCGGCCAAGGCCTGAATGAAAGATAGCATAAGATGATGGGGTGATGACCGAACCGAGCCGATTGCCTACGTATCCCCAAGTGGGAATCAGGTCAAAACGTAGTTCATCGACTCTGGAGGTCTTGAAAGAATAAGGCTTCAAGAATTATGGGCTTTTCGAGCCATGTTTTCATTTGAGTCTAATGAGTGCTTTTTTCTGGGCAGATTTTCTAAAACAGATTCCTTGTGGTAGCTTTTAAACAAAATGATGAGAACATGAACTACGTCTCCCTTTTATTTATTTTTTATTTTTTTCTTTTATTTTCTTTTTTTTTATGGCGGTTGATTCTTTTCACCTTTTCACTAGCCAGTCAATCTTTACCACTATCATAACACATCGTGTTTAAATCATACTCTACCATACTCATAAAGCAATAGCAGCCCTCCAAATCACTCTTTATTTTTCTTAAAGATACTTTTGCATTGTTATAGGCCCACTTAGCCATGAGCCTCTCACAAAATTTTGATACTAATTGATACTTTCAAATCTCTCTTTCCAATTTATTTTCTTTGTTGAGAACAACACAAAGCTTTGGGATAATTCATCTACCAATGATGTACTTTGAAGTGCTCAAGAATTCTCAATCTTATTTATTCTTTGCCTTTTCTTTTCTCTTTCCTTTCTTTTCTCTACCTCACTATCTCTTATTCTCTTCATGATTTTGACTGGCTAGGATTCGGATTTTGAAATCAACACGCATCTTATTCTTGCTCTAACTTTTGCCTAGGCGCCCTTTCGGGTTTTCATCCTAGCGAGCTCCTTCATCTTCATCTTTTTCTTCTCTCTTTTTATTTTTTTAATTTCTCTCTTTTTTTGTGCTCTCACTTTTGCCTAGGCGCCCTTTTGGGTTTTCATCCTAGCGAGCTCTTTTTTTTTCTTCTTTTTTTTTTTGGAAAACGAAGTTCATTTAAAACATTTGGCTACCATCAAGGATCAAGTTATGGCTTTGGACTGGTTGGGCTCATCTTTTAGGTTTGGTATTTAAGAAAAGGGGATGGTGAGCAAGCTTCAAGTTCCAAGTTCAAGAGCATCTTTAAATTCTTAAAGTAAAGCTAATCAATTCTCTACTCCTCCTTGGTTTTGGCACAGAATTTGCTTTGATCATTTGGGGATCCTTTTCAATGCAAAGATTTATTAACAAAGTATTTTCCATGATCATTTGAAAAATGACTTTTATTTTTTTCTCCTTTTTTTTTCTTTCTTGGCTTAATGATCCATACATTCACGACTCGGCACACTTAAACTAAGCAAAAAGAGACTTTATTCAACTAGGATAGAAGGAGGGTTACATCACTTGACTCGATAAAAAGAGACTTAAAAAAAAAACTCGATAACCGACTGACTCAAAGACTCGACTAGACTTGACACTTGACTCCTACTTGACATGACTCGATTATTGGACTAGACTTGACTTGGTCTCAACTGGAGCGTCATAGATGATTTTCAATTTGTTAGATTTCCAAGAGCATTCACATTTGCTTCAACAACAGTACTTCCAAACACTATCACTTCACTATCATCATTTGAACCTCCGGGTTCGCCTTCCTCCAACAGCATGTGTGTAGAAATATCATCTGCATCCATGGGCCAATTTTTAGTAGGACAATATTCATCTGACTCACACCAAGTGCTATCAATGTCTTTTCCGCACTTGTTGATTAGGCGAGGGCCAGTTGGTTGTTGCGCACTCATGGATGCAGCAAATCCCTTGAGGGTTCTTAGTGATGGCTGGGATTGAGAGGTCAGAGACTGAAAAGCTCGTAAGTCAAGATCGTTATGCAAAAGGTCACTCTGTGGATTTGGCGGAGGAGTGATGATTTTCCGATCAATGAGATCCTGGATCTCATGGCCGAGTCTCGAGCAAGAATCAGTACTGTGGCCTTGAGTCTGGTGATAGGTGCAGTACAAGGATAGGTTGTATTGGCGAGGTAAGGGTTTTGATGGTGGCCTTGGGTCCAGGGGATTAAGGTGACCACTCTTGATGAGGTGATCAAGGGCCATGGATAATGTTATGCCGAGGTGGGTGAATATTCTTGACCTGCCGGCTCGGCTTAATTTCAGATTCGACTTTGAACTTGAGTTACCTTTTGGGCTGAGATGTGGGCTTGGAATAACTCTTTGGTTCGTTGGGATTGGGCATGGATATGGGCTTTGGTGACTGGTTGAGCTTGGGTATGGACTTTGGGGATGGGTTGGATTTGGACATGCGCTTTGGTGATTGGTTGGACTCGGATGTGGATTTTGGTGCTCGGCCGGGTGATCCATTATTCCCCTCTCCAATTTGTTCATCACTACCTCATTCAAACCCACTTGCTTTTTGAGTAACTGATAGAGCTCAAACGTTATCCTCTCCAATTGATTCACCCTTAAGTTCTATTGCTCAATAGCGGCTTGCAGCTTGTTCACTTTCTCTTCCAAATCTCTTAAGGCCATTGGCGAATCAATCTCAAGATGATGGTCTATGTTCTCCTAAAATCAAGAAGACAAACCCAAGAGGTTAGAAGTGTCCTCACTAGGGGATCTGGTTGTTCCACTCTTTCTACAGATTCGTGACATGGAAAGGTCCGCATGCAGAATCGATTTTCAAGAGGCAAGGAATTTCGAGGAATTATTTTGATCTTAATTGGAAGGAAGATGTTGTGGGTTTGTATGCAATGATATTGGTTAATGTGACAAACATGTTCATGCTTAGATGGTTTGATGCAACTGAATGCATGCACCGCACGTACGGCACACGGATGAAATGCATGTGTGTGTGTGTGCGTACTGTATATGCAAAAGAAAGGAAAATTCTAATCCTAACACATAAACACATAAGCACATAAATCCTCACCCATGTCAAGTGTGCTAATTTTTCCTTTCATTGTGATCCCCTTTACCCTCTCAAAGGTTGGATATTTCAACAGTTTCGAAAAAGTATTTCTTAAAATGATGAGATTTTTTTCAAAAAACAATTCTCAAGGATTTTGAATCTTTTATTTAAAAATGAGGATGTGAAAATGATTCTTGATAACGATGATTGGATTGAAATTTTGCTTTAAAATCCATTTGAAGAGCATTTCTTCTAAAAACAATTTCCAAATTTTTTTGGAAAATATACCTTAACAGAGGTCAGTTTGGAGCTTTAATCAAGAAGTGAACTCCAAAGATTTTTTTGAAAAAGCGATTGAAAACTTTGGAATAAAGATGGCAGAAATCCGTTTGCTTTCAAAGATGGACTCAAAACTTTTTGGGTAGGAGGATCACGTGATCGGATTATCACCGTACCTTCCATGAATTCGGATGCATACAAGGTCAATGATGCTTAGCTAGCATGATATAAGAAGTATAATCTTATAATCAAGGTTCGGCATGTTCTCCAAATGTTGCAGAACATGAGGAGAATTTGCTAAAAGGTGATTGAAAGATTATATATCTTTCATCAAGCAAGTATCGTCATCATCTCAAGTAATCCCTTCCGGGCATACAAAACTCCCTAGCACACAATCCTAATCAAGAGTTGATTTCCTAAGATCGAAAGGTTCTATGGAAGCTACAATGCAAAGGCCGGGTTTTGGTCAAATAAGGGACCCTTGAGACACACCCGATAGAATGCTTCATATACCAAAACATGGTACGAGATCAAGGGTGATCACACGGCCCCATGATGGCCTGACCGACCGGGTTGCCCCGAGCCTCCAAGGTCATAGTTCCGTGCAATCGACTGGCGAGACATGCAAGTGCAATGCAACGGGCATACAAAAATTAATTAACTCGATTAAAAGGATGCTTTCAAGTCTAATCCTCGAGTGAACCCAAAATCAGAAATTCTGGTCTGCGAAACCAGAGATTCTGGGTTCGATCCCCAGCAGAGTCGCCAGATTGTGGATATCGCAGGTTTTATTCTTTCTTTTCTTTTAAAAAATTCCTCTTTATTTTTAAAATCCCTTTTTCATCATTTTTATTTTATGTTTCTTTTCAAAACTCTTCTTTTATATATATATATTGGGAAAATTCTCAGACTGATTTCCTCATGTGTTCTTCAATGTTCGGGTTTCTCCCGAATACCCAAACCCTCTCTCTGCTTTCTCCTTTTTATATTTTCTATTTTTAATTTTGAAATTTGTCTTGAAGAATCAATTGAAGATTTTGAATTTCCTGGAAAATCTTCGAATGTCACTGGCCATTGTCATCATCGGTCTTCTGAGAGGTAACCAATCCCTAGATTTGACGTTTGGTCAAAATTGGGGTGTCTACAATAACAGATTTATATTCTCGGTTCTCGCAATAGATTTGCGTTTACCCTCGATTCGGAATATAACGGATTAATATTCTCGGTTCCCGCAACAGATTTGCGTTAACCATCGGTCTCGGAATATAACAGATTTATATTCTCGGTTCCCGCAACAGATTTGCATTTACCCTCAATTTGGAATATAACAGATTTATATTCTCGGTTCTCACAACAGATTTGCGTTAACCATCGGTCTCGGAATATAACAGATTTATATTCTCGGTTCCCGCAACAGATTTGCGTTTACCCTCGATTTGGAATATAATGGATTTATATTCTCGGTTCTAGCAACAGATTTGCGTTAACCATCGGTCTCGGAATATAACAGATTTATATTCTCGGTTCTCGCAACAGATTTGCGTTTACCCTCGATTTGGAATATAACGGATTTATATTCTCGGTTCTCGCAACAGATTTGCATCAACCCTCGGTCTCGGAATATAACAGATTAATATTCTCGATTCTCGCAACAGATTTGCGTTTACCCTCGATTTGGAATATAACGGATTTATATTCTCGGTTCTCGCAACAGATTTGCGTCAACCCTCGGTCTCGGAATATAACATATTTATATTCTCGGTTCTCGCAACAAATTTGTGTTTACCCTCGATTTGGAATATAACGGATTTATATTCTCGGTTCTCGCAACAGATTTGCGTCAACCCTCAGTCTCGGAATATAAAAGATTTATATTCTCGGTTCTCACAACAGATTTGCGTTTACCCTCAATTTGGAATATAACGGATTTATATTCTTGGTTCTCGCAACAGATTTGCGTCAACACTCGGTCTCAGAATATAACAGATTTATATTCTCGGTTCTCGCAACAGATTTGCGTTTACCCTCAATTTGGAATTAACGGATTTATATTCTCTATTCTCGCAACAGATTTGCGTCAACCCTCAGTCTCGGAATATAACAGATTTATATTCTCGGTTCTCGCAACAGATTTGCGTTTACCCTCGATTTAGAATTAACGGATTTATATTCTCGGTTCTCGCAACAGATTTGCGTCAACCCTCAGACTCGGAATATAACAAATTTATATTCTCGGTTCTCGCAACAGATTTACGTTTACCCTCGATTTGGAATTAACAGATTTATATTCTCGGTTCTCGCAACAGATTTGCGTCAACCCTCAAAATCAAATTGAGAACATTTTTATGACCCCCGTAACAGATTTGCATTGGTCGAAAGTTAGGTGATCTTCCAACACGCCACGTAAAGCGCGTCACACGTAGGGAAGACACGACAGGCATGACATTTAAATAACTAGGTCAATTCGGAAAACACCGTTGCATGGCACTTGCATCACGACAGGATAGGTGCATCCATTCGTGTGACTACTTGCGTTTGTGTGTGTTCGACCCTGTGTCTGAACTACGCTTTGGTCTGATTCCTGATGGGATACGTAGGCAGCTCACCATCGAGCACGACCAACATGAACCATTTTGTGAAGACGTTTTGCGACGCGTTTTGTTTTACCTAAATTCGGCAGTTTGGTCAAAGGCTTGTCTTCACACAGGCTTTGACATTCACTTATGGGACGCGTCTCCCCACAAGCTCTGCCAAAGAGGGGCAAACTGTAGACACCCCAATTTTGACCGACCGCCGAATTTAGGAGAGCGTCACCTCCATGTCCGATGATGATAAGGACCAAAAGATTCGAAGTATTCCAAACTCTTCAGAAAGTTCTCTAAACGCAGTAAAATTTCACAGAAAGAGGAAAATACCAGGTATTTAGGAGAATTCGGGTATAAAACACCATTTTTGGAGAAAATCTTCGAAAATATTTTTTGTGGAAGAAAAGAAAAGACCTAAAAGAGGAAGTTCATCAACAAACGGCACACGGCAGTGTTACGCGGCACTCAGTGAGTGTCGGGTGGCACTCGGTGAGTGCCGGCCCGGCATTCCGTGAGTGTCGCCAATATTTTCTGACTGCTGTTCACTTTTAAAGTCCGTATTTTGTGGTACAATACGTATGTGTATGCGGATAAAAACAAAAAAACTGATAAAGTAAGGTTAACGAAAACCCGGCAATCAACAATCTGCCACGGCACTCTTGGAGAGCCGCGCGGCAGTCCCAAAATGCCGTAGCGGCAGTCATGGAGTGCCGCAGCAACACCCACGGACTGCCGCAAAGGATTTTTGACTGCCTCCCTGGGCAGCAGTCTGCCTAATTTCAAAAAGTACATATTGTACCACCAAATGGGAGATTTATACCTATTTTTTTGCTCCAAATTCACTAAAAATACTTGGTAATTTTGCCTATAAAAGAGGAAGGATCTTCCTTGGAAGAGAGGAGGAGAGGATACAAGGGAATATACCCAAGAGATACACCAAAAAATACAAGACATCATTACACTAACATATTTTGGAAAAAAAAAGAGAGAGTTTAGAGAGTTAGAGAGAAGAGCTTGGAAGATCTTCAAAGAAAGACTTTTGAGGATAGTTTGGAGGTGATCCTCTAACCATAGATTGTTTATTTACTCTCTTTCTTTTGAATCTCTAATCCTCAAACCTTTTGTTATTTCTTTTGTTTGTCAAGAAAACTTAGAAGTCTTTGTTTCTAATCCTTTCTTCTATTTCTTTTGTTTTTGTTCTTCTCTTGAGATTCTTGGAGATCTTCAATATCTCTCTTGATCTCTTGAGCATGATCCTTTGAATCCCATGTAAGCTTATGTTTTACATGGGAATCAAAATTTGATCATCACTTTATTTCATATAGATGAATCCAAGTCCATACCCATGACTTGGATCCTCTAAACTTGGTGTTCGATGAAGTCATTTCCATATTCTCTTTGAAACTTATGAGCATTAGTCATGTCTTCATCTCCAATGACCATCAAATGGTAGGAGAAAATGTTTTTGAGTCTAAGCCCATCTCCATGGTTTAGGGTCCTCATTTTGAGATTTCATGAAGTCTATTCATGCTTCATTGAAACCTACAAATATGAAGGTCTCTAGTCTCCAATGACCATCAAATGGTAGGAGAAAATGGTTTAGTTTAAGTCCAACTTTATGGTTTAATAGTTGGGATTAACAAATAAAGTTGAGCTTGACAAACGAAAATAGTGAGTTCATGAACTATTTTTGATCAAAGATTTTTAGTTCAAAATCTAACCGTTGAAATGAAGTGAAACCAACGGGAAAGTGTCAATAACACAACATTCTACCACTGCATTTTTTGTTTTAAGGTGGTTTCATGTTTAAAATGGTTTGGTCATGAGTTTTGGGAAGTAACAACAATCTGCCCAGAATTTCAGCACAGCAACACTCTTTTGAAATAAATAAATCGGGATTTTAATAAAATGTTTGTGACCCAAAATAATTTTTTCTAAGTAGATTAATGTGTTAGGAAGTCACCTTAAAAAGAACAAAGTATTTCTGATCATTTTGCTATTTTTAAAAAATCATGTAAGAATTCTGGACAGGAGGTTGTAAAATGCTGAGTGATGCCTGGTTCTTGTCCAATTCCTGGAGATCCAACCGTTGAAACTTTGATTTTCTTTTTGGGTTATAAACTAGACTCACAGAGGCATATCATATCCAAAAATCATTAAGATCCAACCATTGAAAACATGGTTTTTTCCATTTTTCCAGACCCAATCTGTTCTTAGTAATTTCTAAAATTCTGCAATAGTTTTAATCAATCTTATGAATAATGGCTTAGATGATACTTTTATAAGTTGAGGTTCAAATCTTGTTTTCAGTAATGATTATTTGAATTTGAAAATCAAAGTCTAAGAGTATGTCATAACTTATTCATGTATATATTCATCCATATGATTTGACATTTGTAATTAGAATTTAGTTGCTTTAGATTTAATCATATTTGATAGATTTAAGCTAGAAGTCTAGGATTATTATCTAAGATAAGATCCAATTTTACATTTTGTATGTCATGTGGACTAACTCGTTGTTTTGTAGCGCATTTGAGGTACAATCTCACATCTCTTCTCTAGTTTATTAAATTCTTTGATTTTATTTGATTCTTCGACTTAATGCGCGACACCTTAGAATTAGGTTTTTGCCTTATGTGTATATGTGATTAGAGACTCTTTTTTTTAGGGTTTTCTTTTGTTTGCATGCATTGCACGTTTAATATCGCTGCTAGATCTCGGGTGAGTTCACTTGTTCTCTATTGCATATCATATCGCTTGCTACCTGAATTACGTGGCTTTTGAATGACATTTTGTCAATTGCAATTTTACACCCTTTTGACATTCTTTTGTGATGTATATATATGTATTAGTTGAGAGCATGCTTAGATTAATAAATTTGATTAAAAGGATGTTGAGTAGAGGCCTATCGCAAGATAGGATGAGAGAGGGTGTTTTAGTCCGACGGGCTCCTTCCTCTCTCATTCCATAATCCCTGGACCTAGTTAATCTCTGGTTTCTGAAAGATCAGTTTGCTTTTTTTTTTTTAAATGGTTTCTTAATTTTCCTTTCAAAAAAATTAAGTGGCGACTCATTTGTTTTGAATTTGAAATTTTGGAAAAGAATTTAAAAACACAAGCTGTGGGTAAGAAAACCTGCGATATCCACACCAAGTTGAGGATACTTTGGAGGTAAAACTCTAGAATAATTAGTCTTTGTTTAAATTTAATTATGGTATGCATTGGTTTCTTTAATTTCTTTTTTTTTATTTGTTGTGTTCATCCCTTGGATTCATAAGGCTTTCAATGCCTTACTTGAATCTCTTGTTTTGAAATCCTTTAATCTCTTTGTAATCTTGTGATTCATGAGGGGATTAAGGTTGGTACTATAATATCTAGCTAGTGGACCCAAACCTACCTTCATGGTTTGAGGTTTATTATGACTAAGTTTCATGAAGTTCTTCCATACTTCTTTGAAATTTACTAATATGAATATCTTTAGTCTCCAATGACCATAAAATGGTAGGAGAGTTAGCTTTAGACAAGCCCAATTCCATGGCTTATTTGTCTAAGTTGATGAGAATAAAGTGAATTAACCCAATGTGCAGTGAGTTCACAATCCGTTTTTCATCATAGATTTTTAGTTGAACATCGAACCGTTGGAATGGAATGAAACCAACAGAAAAGTGTTTATAACTCAAAGTTCTACCATTGTAATTTTTGTTTTAAGGTAGTTTCATGTTTTGAGACTCTTTTCTAGGATTTTCTTTCGTTTGTATGCATTGCACATTTAATACCGCCCTGGATCCCGGGTAAGTTCTCTTGTTCCCTATTGCATATCATATTGCTTGCTACTTGAATTATGTGGTTTTTGAATGATATTTTATCACTTGCAATCTTACACCCTTTAGACATGCTTTTGTAATGTATATTTATACACATGTATTAGTTGAGGGCACATTTAAATTAATACTTCGATAAAAAGGATGTTAAGTAGAGGCCTATCGCGAGATAGGACGAGAAGGGGTGTTTTAGTCCGATGGACTCCTTCCCTTCTCGTTCCATAATCCCCGGACCTAGTTTAATCTTTGGTTTTGCAAAAAGATCAGTTGCTTTAAAATAGGTTTCTTAATTTTCCCTTTAAAAAAATTAAGGGGCGACTCATTTGTTTTGAATTTGAAATTTAAAAGGATTTTAAAAGAAAAGCTGTAGGTAAGGAGAAAATTGCGATATCCACAGTTGTCGAAAGATTTGATAATATGTACTCTTAGAAATCGATCGGAGGAATGTAGAGGGGAGACAATGAAGCAAATGGCCACGATAGATTGGTGGGTCCAAGAAACTAATAAAGCTGATAGTCGAGGTGTATATCAGGTGGAAGATGACTTGTTGTACAAAAGTGATGAAGAGACTAAAGTGGGGAAAAAATGTTCAAAAGTTACTGGAAAAATAGACAATTTGTGGGCAAGAGAGGAGGTCAGTCATCTAACCCGATCGGGTAGACACTTTAAACTGCATGAGCTAGAGGAAGATCACACATGGAGAGAGTTGATAAGGGAAAAGGGAAGATGAATGAAGAAGAGGAGGAGGATAGGGTTTTGAAATAAATAAAGAAGACACAGGCAATATCACCATCTGGGGTTTATTGATCGCTTCTAAACATCACAAGCAAGCAGTTCTAGATGCCTTGAATCAGTCTAATGTTTCTATCAACATAGCGCTAGAGGATCTCGTGGGAAAGACTGGCAGAATTTTGACTCTAGCTATCATTTTCTCCTCATATGATTTACCCCCCGGAGGGCCTATTCACGATAAGCTGATGTACGTCATTATTGAATGCTTGGGGAATACCGTACCTGCTTGTCTCCTGGACAACAGGTCTACTCTAAATGTATGTCCATTCCGAGGGTCTAGATGAGTCAACTTTTATACCATCTGAGCAAAAGGTAAGAGCATATGACAACACCCAAAGGACGGTTATGGGTATAATCTTCTTCAATCTCACTATCGGGCCCTTGGAAAATGAAGTCGAGTTTTAGATCATTGACATCCCTGCCTCTTTCAACTTGCTGTTGGGTAGACCATGGCTAGACAGTCTCGGTGCCATACCATCAATGATTCATCAGAAATTTAAGTATGTTTGGGGAAACAAGGTCTATAATATTCTCGGGGATAGTTGGGTTCGCTTGTCTAAAGCTTCATCAAGCGCACCAGTTTTAGAGGTACAGTTACAAGATGAGGAAACAAGTCTAGGAGGGGTTGAGTTCATCAATATGTTGGAGGGAGTAAAGTCGAGGGAGTTCCTGCCACTATATTTCGATCAGTATGCGAGCCCGTTAGTCGCCGAAATTATGAAGAAGATGGGTTTCTTCCCGGGAATGGGACTGTATAAAAATCATCAAGGTCTGTCGGAGTTTCCAAAAATTCCAACACATACTCATACTCATGGTTTAGGTTATTAGCCGTCGAAGAAGGAATTGAAGGAAAAGAAGAAACCAACTAATGCCCCGATGGTCCCGGATCAGTAAACGCTCAATGGGTACTTTGTGAAGGAAGGAGAAGATTTCCCCTTCTGTGGCTTTCCAGAGCCATGGGTGGATCAAAAAGACAATTGCTTGAAGCCAGGGTTTGAAATCTTCTTCCCCTACGAATTTTCCAAATACGAAGACCCGTATTTACAAGTACCCGTAAAGTCTGCTATTGTTAAAGATTGGATCAATATGCCAGATGGCCCAGTCATGCAAAACCTATTAGGCGAAGAAAACACAAAAACTAAAGAAAAAGGCCGAGAAGAGATTATAGAAGCTGAGATAAAAGTATGTGGAGGATATGGTGGAAGGGGTGCTGGAAAAGGACGAGGGAAATGACAAGGAGGAACCAGAAGGAGCAATGACAGAAGTTGGGGATGAAAATGGAAAGCTGCCAGACTGCGACACCATGGAGCTCAAGCAAGGAGTCAACAAAGAGTGGGTCTTCAAGTCTCGTGATAAGTACCCCCCCTCCCCGGAGTCTGTAATGGCCCAAATGAGGCGTCTTACTATTACTATGTCTGTTGTAATCACCCCAAACAAAGTTAATGAAAGTATGACTAATTCTGCCTACTCGAATGTGCTTAATGAATGTGATGACCATGAAATACCAAGCGAATTGCAAAAACTAATAGAAAAAGAAAAAGAATCTGCATACAAAATCATTGAGGCCACTCTAACAATTAATCTGCGAATGAAGATAATCCCCAAAATGTTTTTATTGGCTTTACACTTAGCAATGAGGAAAGCAAAGGATTGATCAATCTATTAAATGAATTCAAAGATGTTTTTGCATGGTCTTATAGTGATATGACATGTATCGATCCAGAGATAGTCCAACTTCATATCCCCCTATTTTCTAATTTAAAACCAATAAAGCAAAAATTAAGGCGAATGAGGCTTGAATGGGCACTTAAAGTGAAAGAGGAAGTTGAAAAGCAATTAAAAGTTGGATTCATGATGGTCACCGAGTATCCTGAATGGATTGCCAACATTGTGCCGGTCCCGAAGAAGGGTGGTCATGTTAGGGTATGCATTGATTTTCGAGATTTAAACAAAGCAAGCCCTAAAGACGACTTCCCTCTACCTCATATCGATGTACTAGTTGATAACACCACAGGGCATGAGCTCTTGTCTTTTATGGACGGATTCTCAGAGTATAATCAGATTCTCATGGCACCAGAAGATAGGGAAGAAACCACCTTCATCACGCCTTGGGGTACATATTATTATAGGGTAATGTCGTTTGGACTCAAGAATGCAGGGACAAAGTATCAACGGGCCACCACCACATTGTTAAACGACATGATTCATAAGGAGGTGGTGGTATACGTAGATGCTATGATTATAAAGTCTAAGAAGTAGGAAGGGCACTTGAAGGTATTGAGGAAGTTCTTCGAAAGGTTAAGAAAGTTTAGAATGATGCTGAATCCACAAAAGTACACTTTTAGAGTTACTACCGGGAAGTTGTTAGGATTTCTTATCACCCAAAGGGGAATAGAGGTGGACCTGACCAAAATTAAAGCCATAGTTGAGATGCAGCCGCCGAAAAATTAGAAGGAACTGAGGGGATTCTTGGGTAGGATACAATTCATTAGCCGGTTCATCTCAAAGCTCGCCTTAACTTGTGACCCACTGTTTAGATTGCTTAGGAAAGGAGAAAAGTTCGAGTGGGGTACCCTATGCCAACAAGCCTTCGATAAAATCAAAACCTATCTCCAAAACCCACCTGTCCTATTACCACTTGCACCTGGATGGCCTTTGTTACTATACCTTTTAGTGTTCGAAGATTCGATGGGGTTTATGTTGGCCCAAGAAGGAGAAGAAGGGCACATAGAGAAGGCCATTTATTACTTGAGCAAGAGGATGACTGGATATGAGCTAAAACATTCACCTTTAGAGAAAGCCTATTGGACCTTAGTCTGGTGTACCTGTCGCCTTAGGCTCTACATGTTAGCCTTCCCTGTAACTCTGATATCCCTAATGGACCCACTCAAATTCCTGTTTGAAAAGCCCACCTTGACTAGTAGGATTTCCCGAAGGACCATAATGCTGGCCGAATTTGATATTAAGTATGTCGCTGCCAAATCCGTAAAAGGAAAAGTTGTCACCGAATACCTGGCTGACCTTGCAATAGAATCCAAGGAGAAAGGCGAGTTTTGATTCCTAGATGAAGGAGTGATGGAGATAGAGGAAAATTTGTGGAAGATGTATTTCGATGGAGCGACCAACCAATTGGGCTATGGGGTTTGAATCATCCTTGTAGCACCTAATGGAACTCCTACCCCGTTAGCCGTTAACCTTAAGTACAACTCGACCAATAATACGGCAGAATACGAAGCTTGCATGATTGGGATAGAAGCAACCTTAGTCCTAAAAGTTGAAAGGATTGATGTTTTCAGAGATTCTAACCTGATTATATCCCAAGTGCGAGGTGATTGGAGAGTAAAGCATGAGAAGATGAGACCTTACCACGAATACCTAGAGAACTTGAAAGTACAATTTAAGAGGATTTCATTCTATTACCTTCCCTGTGAGGAGAATCAGCTAGCCGACTCCTTAGCAACCCTAGCCTCAATGATACAAATCCCCTCAGGAGTCACCATGATCCCACTATCCATAGAAATAAGAAACCAACCTTCATTTAAGATGATCACAGCCATAAAGGAAGAGGGAGAATTGCCTTGGTATAAGGATGTTTCGAATTTCATTAAGAAAGGAGAGTACCATGAAGAAGCTTCAAAGAAGGATAAGAAAGAGATTTGAAGATTTTCCACTTAATTTGTGATCTATGCAGATAAGCTGTGGAAGAAGTCCTACACCGGGTATAATCTGGAGTGTCTATATGGAAAAAAGCTAAAAGAATGTTGGAGGAAATATAGGAAGGAGTTTGTGAACCTGTAGACACCCCATTTTGTTGGCTATTAGATTTAGGAGACCCATAGCTTGGTGGTTCACAATGATCAAAAAGACTCAAAAGGACTCCAGGAAGTTAGTTCTATCTCTCAAAATACTCAGAGTGACCAAAATACCCCTGAAAGCCCAAAAACTCCCAGATTTGGATCGAAAGCTCTGGAAACATACTACGTCATAAGAAAAGTAGTAAAATGAGTTTTAAAGAAAAATCAGATAAAGTCATCAGCTCCTAGAGACCCCCGGAAGTACCGAAAGTTCCCGGAAAGTCCCCGTTGACCAGTTTGACCAGGTTTGACAAGGTTTGACCTAAATCGCCCAATTTTTTTGAAAAGTTCTGAGATCATTCTAAAAGTACTAAAACGAGTTTAAAAGGAAATCGGACGATAACATTAGCTCCTGGGAGCTCCCAGAGGTTCCCAGAACTTCTCAGGAATCCCAGGTTTGACCAGTTGGACCAAAATTTGACTTTAAAACTGAAGCACCGTATCATTTTTCAAATATTTTTCATTAATATTAGAGGTCAATAGCTTTCCAACGGTATATCACACATAATTTCTGGATTTAAAACAAATTTATTATGAATTTTCGAAGGTAAAAAAGGCGATCAAATTGGCTTTTATCGCAAAATACCGCAAAACTTTTCAAAGTGATCCATCTCTGAACTATTTTTTATGAAAAGTAGACTCCATTACCTTTCCAATGGCATATCACAACCTTAGTTCGGAGTTCATACGCATTTTCTGTGAATTTCGGACGAAATAGGGCCTTTTCGCGAATACTGGAACCTCTGGGGGCCTAAATGGCATTATCTGGACATCAGAGAAGCAGTGCCGCCGCAGCACTGGCCCACTGCTGCCTCGGCATAGGCCCAGTGCCGCCGCAGCGCTCTCCTCTAGATTAGTCTATTTTTGCAATTTTTTTGGGGGTCCATTTTGATTAATTAGAAACCAAAACGACATGATTCTATGTTAACAGATGTTTGGGACCAATGGGTGCACTTTTAAAATCCCAAACTCTCCCCAATTAGCCTATATAAACCACCATTGACTTCTCATTTAAGGGGTGCAAATACAAAGCTTAGAGAAGGTATAGAGAGAAATGTTGTAGAAGGTAAGGTTAGGAGAGTGAAAGTGAGCTTCTTCCTTTGATTTTTAACTAAAAAGAAAGTTCTATACTTTGTTTTCTACTTCATTACTCCCATTTACTTCACATTCAATACACCCAACCACCATTTTAGTGAGCATTTGTGAGATAGGAAGCTTCTTCCATGTCTAAAGTCACCATATATGAGTGAAACACCAAGCTACAAGTCCAAAATCATCATGAATATCATCTATTAATTACTTACTTGCTTGTTTACATATTATGCTTATCCCTCCTTAATCTCATTTCTTTTTTATTTTCTTTATTTACTTACTAGTCTATCATGATCTAGATGATGGCATGAAGTTTGAGGTGAGTGAATCCTTATGGGTAGTAGCTCTTGACCTCAAAAACATGTTTGATAGAAAATGATTTCAACTTCAATACATTCCTATGTATTCTTGAAGTTGTCTTCAAAAAATGAAAACAATGTCTCCAACAATCTTGGAGGTTCTTGATATGAGTTCAATATTGATATTTTAAGTGGTCATAATCTCCATTTAAGTGTTGAAAATATACTCTCAAAACCTTTATTTCAAAACCCCTCTTAAACCGCTCATTTAGATTTCAAAGAATAAAACCCTAGTTCTTTCCAAAATCTTCAAAATAGTGAACAATCTGAGTTCAATGATTTCTCTAGGACTCAATACTCAAAGTATTAACATGAGACTACTTGTAAAGCCTTCTTAACTCATTAGAGAACATCCATGATTTTTGGTTTGACTTGGAAACACTTGAAAGAGGTCCATTTGGACCCAAACATTCCTTCCAGACATTCTATTTTTGCTGTCACAAGCTTGGTTGACTTTCAACTTGTTTTACAGAAACTTTTTCCAAACGGAGTGGTCCCAACTCATTTGTCCCTTGAACTTTAGTATCTTAGGGAACTTTCTGTATAAAATGGGCCTCCAAATATTTTGTTTTCATTTTCTACGATTTTTTGACATTTCAGTCGACAGAACAGATTCTGTTTTTGAGTAACCTTCATTGTTTATATGATTTCTCTCATTCTGTAATAGTTATTGAGGATTGGATTTTTGACATGTGTTTTAGACACAATAAGGATGATCTCCATGAAAAATAATTCCTTAACAACATTTCTAACCTCACTTTCCAATTTCCACAAGATCAAGTCACTGTTTTGTCCACTATTCACAGCAAGTGTACTTTTACTTTCATCCTTTGATTTGATGCTTATATGTACTTCAAATTAGTTCATATCCTAGGAAGTGTTTCATGCTACATTTTTACATATTCTATGATGATTTCCTTTATGCATTCATTCATATTGTAGATTTCTAAGTCACTTTAGAAAGTCCATGTACACCAACACACTACAACCTTTGCACATTTTAGGGTCATACATAGCATTCATGCAAGATTTGGGGTTTTTGTGACTCCTAATCTAAGAAGATTATAAGGATTGAACTTGATCACACGTCCATGCTTCCCCTAGATCTAATCTTCCTTTCTCATCCGTCCCGGGGACTGAGAGGTCTTCTTTTCTCAAAGATTAACATGCATCATTCTAGTTTGCTAAGCATATTTTGATTTCTTTTATTTATTTGTTTCAAAAACAATTCATGTCCCCTTTAGATTAGGAAAACTTAATTACTTGATATGTGATTAGACGATTTTTTCTAGGTTTGTTTGTGTGATCTTTCGCTTTACATTGTGTGATACTTGGTTAGATCTTATGAATGATATCTTATCTTTTGATCTTCCATTTCAAAATTCTTGTGTGATGTAATATACTATCATAGTATTAATTATCGAACCAAACATAGTATAAGATGATTATTTGAAAGCTAAATGAGGCCCGTCGAAAGACAGGGCGAGTTGAGGGTGTTTTAGTCGTGACAAAGGCTCCTTCCTCTCTCGTACTAAAACCCCAAGCCAAGTTTTTTGGTTATGAAAGGCCGGTGCCCTTTATCCGTTTGGGTGAGTCAAATTGGGTTTCTTGGTTCCGAAAAGACCAAGTGGCAACTCTGTATCTATTTTCAAAAGACTTTTTCTTTTCTCTTTTAAAACAATCTCAAACAAATAAGAGGTAGAATCCCGCGTGTCCACAGGACCCCATATGAATGGGCACATATTAGCAAAGAAGATATTTTGACAAGGTTATTATTGGACGGCCTTAGACAGAGATTGCTGTGAATATGTCAGAAGATTCCATAAGTACTGTCAGATCCATGTAAATCTGATGCATACCCCGCCGTCCCAGCTGGATAACATGACCACACTTGGCCATTTTCGGTATGGGGTATAGATATTATTGGTGAAATAGATCCAAAGGCCTCCAATGGACACTGGTACATAATTGTGGCAATTAATTATTTCACTAAATGGGTAGAAGCGGCATCATATGCGACTTTGAAGGCTAAAGATGTGGTGAGCTTCATTGAGAAAAATATAATTTACAGATATGGGGTTCCAAATGAGTTCATTTCGGATCTTGGTAGTCATTTCTAAGGTAAAGTCATCCCGCTCTTAGAGAAATATAAGAACACCCGCCACCAATCTTCCCCGTATAGAGCACAAACAAATGCGGCAATGGAAACAACAAATAAAAATATTAAAGCAATCCTGGGGAAAATGACGGATACGTATAAAGATTGGCACGAGAAGCAGCCGTTCGCACTATGGGGATACCGGACCTCCGTGAGAACCTCTACAAGAGCTACGTTACATTCATTGGTTTGTGGGATGGAATTTGTCCTTCCAGTTAAAGTAGAAATACCCTCTCTTTAGGGTTTTGGCAGAATATGAAGCTAGAGTGGATACGGGGAAGGTATGAGGAGTTGATGTTGCTTGATGAGAAAAGGTTGGCTGCAATAAATCATACTTGGAGATATCAGAAAAGGATAGCTTGTGCTTTCAACAAAAAGGTTCGCCCAAGGAAGCTTGCTAAGGGTGACCTGGTCCTCAAAAAACTTAAAGTACCTGTTTATGACCCCAGAGGAAAATTCAAACCCAACTGGGATCATTAAGACTCTCCTTTCCGGAGAGGCTGCCTACCTTATTGTAACGACCCTGGTGTTGTGGGCGTGCTACTGTAGGTGCCTTTGTGGCTGCAGTAGGTGCTGGCAGGCTACACACTATGGGAAGTTCGTCCCACATCGCCTGGGTGTGGAAAAGTAATGTGCTATATATGTGTGGTTTCAAGTCTCCCTAGAAAGAGGCCTTTTGGGTAGTGACCCAAGAACAAATTCGTGCGGGTTTGGGCCCAAAGCGGACAATATCCTACTGAGCGAGACTTGGGTCGTGACACTTATGGACCTAGAAGGGGTTGAATTTAAACAGCCAATTAATCTCGATCACCTCAAAAAGTACTTTGCTTGAGACCTCACAAGGATACTAAAAAATTAACAATAAAAATATATTCTAAACCACATAATAATACAGATAGTGAAATACACAGATAAACATTTAGGGTATTCCACAATGATCGTCTCAATTTCAGAGAGACGTCACAACAATAAAACATCAATTTTACCTAGTCTCAGAGGGTTCTCTTACACAAACACCCAATTCAACTCGTGAGTCACAACTCACTCCCACATGTGCCACAAATGCACAACACATCACATTATCATGCATGCAATGTAATGAAATATGATAACATGCACACAGGTGTTATAGTAACCTTCCAATCATCGTTGGAAAACATTATAGTGCATCCCACACTAGCAAGTTGGCTCACATGAATCAAATTCCTCTTCAAGCATGGTACATGCCTAACATCATTTAATTTCTACATTGCTCCATTGGGTAACTTCACAGTCACCACACCCTTACCAATAATATTGCAAGGTTTATCATTCCCAATATAAACCCTCCCGAAGTTACCACGAACATAGTCCTCCATGACCTCCATGTTCGATGTAGCATGAAAAGAGGGTCCCGAATCTACAACCCAAGATTCCGTCAGAGTATCAAGAGATAAAATAAGAACATCTTTAATGTCACTAGTCACTTGAGTATGTGGTTGCTTGTAAAGCCGTAAAGGAAGCTGCTTAGCTCAAGAAGCTCCTTATGGAGCTCGAGGTGGTACCAGCATCGCTGTCACCTATTACGCTATATTATGATAATAGTGGGGCAGTGGCTCAGTCCAAGGAACCAAGGAAAGGGAAAGCACGTAGATCGAAAATATCATCTAATTTGAGATATTGTTTAGCGTGGAGATGTGACTGTCTTCAAGATTGCCACCTCTGACAATCTTGCAGATTTGTTTACAAAGGCCTTGCCACAGAAGGTCTTTGATCGTCATCTAGATAGTCTAGGTCTCAGATGTAATCATGTATGGCTGCGAGTGCAAGTGGGAGTTTGTTGGGTTTGTGCCCTCAAACCATTACTTTATGTATGAGACATTAGCATTTTAATATATGGATGTCAGCTTTACATTTCATTATGTATGTTTCTTTCATGAGATGATTGTTTAATCCTTCAGTATCATAGTAAGTAATTTGTGTATGTATGAGATGTATACAATGAGATACAGATTACTATTCTTTGATACTTAGAATTTGTCGCAGTGGATAATGAGACTGGATATCTCATTAGGTTTACACTATAGCATAATTAACTACCATTGGATGGAGTGATGAATCTCAATCACTAGAGTATAGCTCTTAGTTGATATGCTGGTGCTTATAGTGCATTGACGGACCTAAGCCTTCCTATTAACATTTAAGGCTGTCAACAGTTGATAGGAACTCATAACTTGTATAAGGTACGTGTTCTCAATCTTGAGACGATTATGAACATAGACTGTGGATATGGATGCTTTGACTTACCAATCAGTGAGGTCTATAAAAGATCAACACTTGGGTATCTTGGGTATGTCATGTTCACAGGGTTGTGAACATATATTGTCAAGATAGAATCTACCCTCTGATTTAGAGTAAGCATTCCCTTGAGAATGTCACCAAGTTAATTACTGAGAACTGCAGTCTTGTTGATAAGTAGTTATCAACATGTTTGGTAATCATGAGAGGTGAATGAGACTCAAGGAATACAAGAAGTAATCATGATTTAGGTTGACAGTAATAGTTATTCGACTACCTAAATATGATCACGAATGCTGAAGGTAGAGGGACATTAGTACACCATACAAGTCTAGTTATCACTTTGGATATATTCTTTTGCGTTGGAGTTCAATTATCCTTTTATAGTGGAGTAAACGTTAACTGATCAGTTGGTTAGTTTACTGATCAAAGAGTTTGGTCATGGAAATTAACAACTGGTCTGAGCCAACAATAAAGAACCTAGGAGGTCCCACTCTTAGCTCTGCTAGGATGCTTGGAAAGGCACATAAGGATTTTTTCATGGCGGGTTCGATCGATCCAAGAGTCTCGATTGATTGAAGTCTTGGCAGGTTCAATCGCTCAAAGGTGGTTCGATCGATCAAAGGTTCGATCGATCGAAGCCATTTTGATCGCTTGAATGTTAGGTCTATTATGGAAATTTATAAATAGGGTAACTGCATCTAGAAAAAAGAGTTCGTCGTTTTATTATACCAGAAGCTGCAAAAACTATTTTAGGGTTCCCAAAACCCACTCTATCCTCTCTGTTAGGATTCCCACCAACCTTAGCCTTTTCGGGAGCATCCACAGGAGTCATAAGAGTGAAGATCATCTAGTCGAGGCTGCTGGAAATAAGAGATTTCAGAATTGGGTTCAAGACTGTGAGGTATAATTCTTATTCGCCTCTTGTACACATCTATGGAATTGACGAGTAGTAGATCCTGGGCTAACAAAAAGCTTTTATAACTCAATCTTTCCGCTACGTGTTTACAATAAGTTTAAACCCGATTTTTCCTTCAAAAGTCATTATCGGTAAAACCCTACACTCTGACTTTTCAAATTCCAATGGTTTGCGCATTGGCACTTTGTTTGATGCCCTAGGATGGACTCCTTTCTTATCCATTTTTCTCAGCCTACTTACCCCACCCTTGTCCGCGAGTTTTTCTCTAATCTCACTCCTTCGCCACAAGCCATTTCTTTTTCCTCCATGGTTAGAGGTGTTAAACTCATAGTTACTCCTATTCTTGTTATTCTGATTTTTGGTATCCCTATGGACAATATTCGCCACTATGAGGATAATAAGTGGAACACCGGGTTTGGTTATGACCTGTTGATTACCTGTAGGAAAATTTTTGGAAACCCTGAATTGGCTCTCCCATCCAAACCCTTTGCCTCTCAGCTCACTTTTGAGACTCGTCTCCTCCACCACATTATTACATACACTCTCCTTCCTCGCGCAGGTGGTCGTGACTATGTTTCCTACTTTGATTTTTTTTGCTATGGTGTATTCTAGAAGGAGAGAAGTTTGATTTTTCCTTTCTCTTTTGTAAACACATTTGTGAGACACAGAAAAAAAAAATCAAAAACCAGGTCCCTCCCTTTAGGCATGGCTCTTACCTCTATTTTTCATCATTTCAAGGTCCCCCTTGATGACATTGAACATCATGACCCCATAGTTCATGACGTCTATTCCACCACCACTCTCTCTTACATGGTCTATAAGCTTGAGGGTGGCGTGTTAGTCCCTAAGGCGCCTCGTCCTGCTTGTACCCCTCCTCCTCCTTCTAGTACCGCTACCTCCTCCCTCTGCTACCACCAACACTGCCTTATCTATTGATGCTCCCTCCACTTCTACTCCTTCTGTTGCTACTGATATTCCATCTTCCTTAACTCTTCCTGATCTCACAAAGCAGTTCTCCATTATCACCGCCTCCATTGATTCTCTATCCACTACCTTCACCTCTCTCTACACTGCCTTATCCACTAGTGTCTCCACTCTCTTTGCTACCGTCACCACCCATCTTACCACCATTCATACTGATATTCACGACCTTAGCACTTCTATTTTATTCTTTGCACTACTTCAGCTACTACTCAGGAGTTGGTAGATCATCGTTTGGCACAGATGCAGTCCAGCGATGATGCTCGTGATGATATCTGTGCGATTCGGACTCGCCTCCAATTTTGACAGCCTTGTTTGATCTCTTATTGATTTTGCTTTTGGTGAAAATGTATAGATGGTTATCCAGATCTATGATAGTCTTTTGGATAGATATCTAGATAGATGACTTTTGTTATTGGATATCTAAGTAGCTTGATTTTGTATTAGGATAGTACAGGTTAACACATTCTTTTGTATTCATGTCATCCCATTTGTATCTAAAACTATCTTTTGCAAATATATTATATTGCTTTCTTTTGACGTTTGTTTAAATGTTATCCATGCTAGTATTTGTATTATTGATTGTATTATCTTGTTGATGTTAATGCTTCTTGTGGTATTGGTATATCTATTTGTGTAATAACCATGGGAAGATGATGATTCCTTATTATTGGTGATTCCCCCACCCCACCCCTCACCCCATCCTTCAACTCACTCAAAGAGGGGGAGATTCTCTCCATTTTTGAGTTTTTTTGTTGATGACAAAAGGGGGAGAATATCCATGTTGCTCTATTCTTACTCTTATTACTCATGAACCTTAAATTATGACTTGCTTATCCACATGATCTTCAATTTGCTTTATCTATCTTGATTTGATTCGTTATTGTCATTATATTTTCTTGGGCAACTAGTAGTTTGTCATCATCAAAAAGGGGGAGATTGTTAGCCCCAAGGGTTTTACCTTACGTAATTTTGATGATTAACAAACTATGAAATTGAGTACTTATGTTTATCTTTAGTTTATTGTCCAAACATAACTTTATAATCTTGATGGATATTCAAATAAAAGCCTCTTGGAAGATCAATTTTACTTGGATTGTACTTATAGGATTCTATGTAAAGTTAGTTAGAATATTTTTCTAAGACAAGGGCTTAAAAATTTGACAAAACATTTAAAACATTCAAAATTGTTTTTCACTAGAAAAACAGTCAACTAGATAGTTTTCCCAGTCGAAAAAACACTTCAAAGTTCAGTCGACTAATGGTGAAACCAGTCGACTGATTTGTGTTCTGAAAACATGGTTTCTGCTGCAAAGCCTTCTGTCGACCAAAACCTTCCTTCAGTCGACTGTTTTAATGGCGCATTTCATTTAGTTTGAAATGCAGTCGACTGGATCACGAACCCAGTTGACTGGATTACTGCGCAGAACAATAGCGGCTCTTTTCATAGGATTTTGACTTAGCATTAATTGCTCCCAAATACCTCAAACATTTTGAATTTTAAGGAGAGTACTTATACTCATTTGAAATTGGTTGTTGAGCACTCAATCACATTCATTCAATACTCATTCATTGCAATCAAAGATTCAAGCCCTAGTTTGTGAGATTCAATCTACTTGCTCTAGATTTATTTGTAATTCCTTGAGAGCTATTAAAAAGAGCTATTAATTGTGTTCATCTACTCTAAGAGAGAGAGAGAGAGAGAGAGAGAGAGAGAGAGTTTTTCAGTTATAACCAAACAATCTGTTATCCTTGAAGTTGTAAAGAAGGGTTGGTGTAACCCTTGCTCCAAGTGAAGGGTTTTTTCATTAGAGGAGTAAAGAAGTTTAATAAGAACTTGTAAGAGAGGTTTGACCTTCACCCAAAGAAGGTTGTTTAGTGGAATCCTCAAGAGGTGTTCTTGAGGGGTGGACGTAGGGCGCGGATTGCGGATTGTCGAACTATTTGAAAACTCGGTTTGCAAGTGTCTCTTTCCCTTTCTCTTTATTCATTGTTTATAATTGGTTATTATGATTGCTTAACTTTTAATTTGCCATTAGTCGTTAGTAATCTTATTCACCCCCCCTGTAAGGATTACTTTTGGGCCAACAGATGCAATTACATTTATTGATGCTCCTTTTTAGAAAGAAGCAATTAACGATGAACTTGATTCTATTATTGCTAATCATACTTGAGAACTTGTAGACTTGCCTGTTTATATTAAGCCTATTGGTTGTAAATGGGTTTTTAAGAAAAAGATTAAATCGGATGGTAGTATTGATAAATTTGAGGCAAGGTTGGTAGCCAAAGGCTATAACCAAAAACATGACATTGACTATTTCGATACTTATTCTCCGGTAACTAGAATTGCATCTATTAGAAAGTTATTTGCCATTGCATCCATGTATAAACTTTTTGTGCATCAAATGAATGTCAAAACTGCATTTCTAAATGGTGATCTAGAAGGAAAAATTTACATGGAGCAACCCGAGGGTTATTAAGTTCCTGGACAAAAGAATAAGGTTTGTAAATTAATTAAATCCTTATATGGTTTGAAACAAGCTCCTAAACAATGGCAAGAAAAATTTGATAATGTTATGACTTCTAATGGATTTGCTATTAATGGCGCCGATAATTGCATTTACTATAAATGTTTTGATGATGGTGTTGTCATTATCTGTTTATATGTTGATGACTTGTTGATTTTTGGAACAAGTATAGATATTGTAATTGCTACAAAGAAATTTCTTGCTTCTAATTTTGATATGAAAGATATGGGTGTAGCTAATGTTATTTTGGGAATTAAAATCATAAGGGAAAATAATTCCATCACTTTATCACAATCTCATTTTGTTGAGAATATGTTAAAGAATTTGAGCATGCTGATTATACGCCATTGTCTACTCCATATGATGCTAAAGTGCATTTAGTTAAAAATAGTGGTGATAGTGTTTCACAAAATGCGTATGCACAAGCTATTGGTAGCTTGATGTATTTGATGAATAACACTCATCCTAATATTGCATATGCAGTTGGTAGATTGAGTAGATATACTCATAATCCTAGTGTTGATCATTAGAATGCATTATCTAGATTATTGAGATATTTGAAGGGCACTATTAATTATGGTTTAACTTATTGCGGTTATCCCTCTGTGCTAGAGGGCTATTGTGATGCTAATTGGATTTCTGATACAGATGAGTTAAAGCCTACTAGTGGCTATGTGTTCACATTAGCAGGTGGTGCAATATCTTGGAAATCCTCAAAGCAAATTGTAACTGCAAGATCGACAATGGAATCCGAGTTGATTGCTTTAGAGAAGGCTTGTTCCAAAGGAGAGTAGCTAAGGAGTTTTTTGGCGGACATTCCATTGTTGAACAAGCAAATTCTGTTAGGAAACTGCATTCCCAGAATCCGTTGACAGTGCGTATAAGTTGGTACTGCAAAAAATTTATGTGAGAGCTACAATAAACCTACAAGGTCGGAAACTAGGGTTACCTTGAACTGCAAAAACGGATTGCTGTAGTAGACAAATCAAGAACACGGGCTCGATAACAGCTCACGATCTTCTACCGTATTCCTTTGTTGCCAGAATATCGAACTGAGTGTGGGCTCTTTCAAAATCCTTTATGTTTTCTGCTCTTCCCTCTTTACGTTCTATTTTCTAATCCCAGTTATAACACTCTCTTTGATTGCTGTGACGATTCAATCCCGATCACATTGATCCGACAAAGATGTGTTTGTCAGGAGGACTAAACGATCTCCGATTTACTTGAATTTTTTACAGTAGCTCCGTCTCGACGTCAGGAACGTCGTGTAAAATATTCAGCAACTTTCGATCAGTATCGAGCAGTCCGAAGTTCTTTTAGTGAGCGTTGTCCGACGCTAGCGATCTTCACTCCTATGTCTCTTGAATGCTCACAGAGACTAGGGTTTGGTGGAAACCCTTCTAGAAGAAAGCTAGGAGGTCAAGGGAAGCTTAGAATGTGAAATCATGCAACCTGAGAGAAGAGCCAAGGCAACATATATATAGGCTACGATAGGGACCATAAGAAGTCAATAAGGAATAGGCTTCCTTATGGAATTAGGAAACCCTAATTCGAACTGAATCAGATTCCTATTTCCATAAATTATAATTCATATCACTAAAGAATTATAATTGCACTCCTATCCTTATCTCAAAAATATATTTCGAGCTCCATGTTATTAAATGCTTATTATCTCCCCATGTTAAGATTACAGATATCCATTAATTAAATATAATTACTGACAATCATATTTAATTAATCTTTTAAAATTCCTTGAGATCCTCTGCTTAACTTATCTGATATGTCGGATACAAAATCCACCTGCAGGGTTTGACATAATCAAAACTTATAAGCTTTCTCAAGGGGATATCATCAATCCCAAAATTGAGACATGGATTCCATCATTAATTAATATCCACTATACAATTAATATTGTCACTCAATCCAATGAGATATTGACCCATTTAAGGATCTCACCCTTTTAGGGATCAAAGTGTAAATATCAAATGTACGTGTCTATAAACTAACTTATGATTTAGAGCATAAGCACTCATAATAGCCATGAGGTATTAATTATCTTATAAGTCAGTATAAAGATAATTACCCCAAGTCGGTCCTGTTTAATACACAAAGTGTACCAGCATAGTGAGTTGAAACTATACCGTTTTCTGTAGTCAAGACAGACCTACTACAACACCATGCTGCAGTCCTACCGATGGTGTGTCCAATCCCATCTAAGACTGTAAACCAAAATCTTACATTCTACAATATCTGGTGGTCTGATCTTCCGTGTGTAAGCCGAACTCTACACACCAAACCACCTACTATGTAGAATGAGAGACACACATGCATAATATTAAATAAATAATATAATACAAACATTGCCCACACAGATTCTCATAAAAAAATGGATTAACTGATTTTATTAAATGAATAATAAATCAACTACATAAAGCATGGCTTTTAGTATACATCCTAACAATCTCCCACTTAGACTCAAAGCCATGAAGTAACACACCTCACTCCAACTAATGGCTCTACCTCCTAGGGTAAACATATATCCTGAGGTAGACTTTCTGGAATCCCTATCTGACATGAATTCAGAATCTGTGTACCCAATGGGTACAAGACTGTCTGCTTGGTAAACTAACATATAGTCTCGAGTCCTTTTCAGGTACTTGAGAATATTTTTCACCGCAGTCCAATGTTCTTGCCCTAGATTAGACTGATATCTACTAACCATGCCAACAGCGAAGCAGATGTCAGGTCTAGTACATAGCACATCATACATTAGGCTTCCTACTGCCGAGGCGTAAGGAACTGCCTTCATCTTCTCTATCTCATCAGGTGTCTTAGGACACTGATCCTTAGATAGAGTAATTCTGTGTCTGAAGGGAAGGACTCCCTTCTTGGAGTCTTGCATGCTAAACCTTGCAAGAATATTGTCAATATAAGTGCCTTGTGACAAGCCCAACATCCTATTCTTGCGATCTCTCATAAGCTTGATCCCTAGGATGTGACCGGCTTCTCCCAAGTCCTTCATATCGAATTGACTGGACAACCATACCCTTACAGAAGATAATACCCCCACATCGTTTCCGATTAGCAAGATATCATCCACATATAGTACTAAGAACACCACCACTCTTCCATCATGTTTCTTGTACACACAAGATTCATCCGCACATTGATCAAAACCAAAAGACTTGATTGCTTGATCAAAGAGGATATTCCAAGACCTAGATGCCTGCTTAAGTCCATAAATGGACTTCTTAAGCTTGCATAACATGTGTTCTTGGCCCTTTGCAATGAACCCGTCTAGTTGCATCATATAGATGCACTCGTCAAGATTCCCATTTAGAAATGTTGTCTTGACATCCATTTGCCAAATTTCATAATCGAAATGTGCAGCAATGGATAAGAGAATTCGGATAGACTTCAGCATTGCCACCGGCGAAAAAGTTTCCTCATAATCGATTCCTTCTTTTTGAGTGAACCCTTTCGCAACAAGCCTTGCTTTAAAGGTTTCCACCTTACCGTCTACTCCTCTCTTCTTCTTATAGATCCACTTACATCCAATGGGTTTTATTTCATTGGGTGGTTCTACTAGATCCCATACTTGATTGGAGTACATGGACTCCATTTCAGACTTCATAGCCTTTTGCCAAAGATCTGCATCTTTATCTTGGAGTGCTTCATTGTAGTTACAGGGATCGATACATTGTTCATCAGGGACCCGGTCATAAGACTCTCCCAAGAACATATACCGGTCAGGTTGAATAATAACCCTCCCACTACGACGAGGCACAACCCGTTTCTGTGTATCACTAATATTTCGTTGTGAAGATTCTGAACTTAATACACCATTATCTACACGTTGTACTGGTTCAGGAACCTGCGTGTTAATGGTTGGTTCGGGATCTACACGAGTTTCGATAATCCTTCCACTACGACGTGGTAATGGAATATCGATAACTCTTTCTTGTGGTGTTTCTTCTCGTACCGTTGGTATCGAAGAAGTATGTCTCGGTGTCTCTCCTCTCATTTCCTCTAGAACAATACGACTTCTGGGCTTGTGGTCCATAATATAGTCCTCTTCTAAGAATGTGGCATTGGTGCTAACAATAACCTTCTGATCCTTAGGACTATAAAACAGACCACCTTTAGTTCCTCTTGGATACCCAACAAAGAAACATACTTCTGTTTTCGATTCCAACTTTTCTGCGTTCCCTTTCAGCACATGTGCTGGACTACCCCAGATCCGAACATGCCGCAGACTAGGCTTTTGCCCAGTCCACAATTCCATGGGAGTAGTAGGTACTGACTTAGATGGTACCAAGTTTAGAATGTATGCACCTGTCTCTAATGCGTGTCCCCAAAAGGAAATTGGTAAATCCGAGTAACTCATCATAGATCTTACCATATCCATGAGAGTCCTGTTCCTTCTTTCTGCTACACCGTTCTGCTGAGGCATACGGGGTGCAGAAAATTGGGATGTAATCCCTTGCTCCAATAAGTATTCCCTAAACTCTCCCAAGAGGTACTCTCCACCACGATCAGATCGTAATGTCTTGATACATTTACCTAGACGCTTCTCCGTTTCAGCCTTGAAGTCTTTGAATAATTTCTCAAAGCATTCAGACTTACGCCGCATCAAATAAATGTACCCATACCTTGAGTAATCATCGATGAAAGTGACAAAGTACTCAAATCCCCCTCTTGCTTGGACAGTCATAGGACCATACAAATCAGAGTGAACCAGTTCTAACGGCTCTTTAGCTCTATAGCCCTTGGTCGAGAATGGCATCTTGGTCATTTTACCTTCCAAGCAGGATTCACAGTCTGGAAGTGCCTCCACTTCCAATGAGCCTAATGGCCCATTTTGAACCAGTCTTTGAATCCTTTTCAAATTAATATGACCAAGGCGTAAGTGCCAAAGATGCGTTTGGTTCATCCTCGAAGGTTCTTTTCTCTTAAATGGCAAACTATTTGTGTTATTCAATTCATTAAGTTGCAGTATAGGAGAGATAGGATTTATAATATAAAGATCATCCACCAATTGACCAGAACAAATAAAACGTTTATTTTCTTTAATAACTACTACTTTATTAAAATGAACTGAATATCCATTCTTTACTAAACTAGAAACTGAAACTAAATTCCTTCTAATAGAAGGTACATAAAAGCAATTTCTTACTATTAAAATCCTATCTCTACCAAAACTAAGATGTAGATCTCCTACTGCAACTGCTGCTACTCTCGTAGCATTTCCCATATATAGATAAATCTCTCCATCACTGAGCTGCCTGGTTCCCTGGAACCCCTGCAAAGAATTACATACATGATCAGTGGCTCCCGTATCTACACACCAGGTACTGGTAGATCGGACCGCTAAACACGATTCAACAACTAGTAAATGAGATTTACCCTGATTGTTCTGTCTGGCGAGATAAACTGGACATTGCTTCTTCCAGTGTCCTGGCTGCTTAAAAACAAAACATTTGCCTTTAGGCTTTCCCGGTTGTCCTCTTGGCCTTTGGATTGGCAGAGGACCCGCGGCCTTCTTTTGAGCCTTTTTCATTTTCTTCTTGCCTTTCAGCTTTGAAGCAAAACCTTTCTCAAACACAAGAGCACTCCCTGACTTTCTGTTGAGACCCTCAGCTGCCTGGAGTTCTTTAAGCAGCTCCGCCAAGGTATATTTAAATTTATTCATGTTGTAATTGAGGCGGAATTGCTTAAAAGACTCTGGCAGTGACTGGAGTACGATATCGACCTGGGTTTCCCCGTCGATTTCAGCTCCAAGGATCTCTAGTTCATTAAGAAGAGATATCATCTTAAGAACATGATCCCTTACAGGCGTCCCCTCAGACATGGTTGTGTTCATCAAGTCTTTCATAGCAACCTGCCTAGCAGCACGACTTTGATCCCCGAACATCTCTCGGAGGCTCTCCATCATGTCATAGGCACTGGTCATTGACTGATGTTGATGTTGCAGAACATTTGACATGGATGCCAAAATGTAACACCGCGCCATCTCATCAGCCTTGTCCCATTTCTTGTGAGCCTGGGTTTCCTAAGCGGTTGCCCCCTCACCAGGTTGCTCAGAACATTCTTGAGTAAGCACAAACTTGTACTCTTCAGCAGTTAACACAATATCCAAATTTCTTTTCCAGTCTATATAGTTTGGTCCAGTAAGTTTGTTTTCTTTAAGTATAACAGCAAGTGGATTGAAAGTACCCATTTGAAAGCCTGAGAATCACATAACATAAATAATTACGTTTGGGCAAAAATTACTATGGATTCGAGTTGAAAATATTGGTTCCCTCGCCAGCAACCTGATACACCGTGAATAGAATGACTCGATGGGAAGCCATATACTATCCATCATTTGTTCAGATAGACAATTGCCTTTTAATTTTACTATCCAGGCAATGTACTTTGCCTAATAAAATTAAACTGCTGACTTGCTTTGGTCCTATAAATAACAACAGTGACTCAGATGGAGAGGATATTATTATTTATAGCTAAGTGTATACCATCACTTAATTCTAAGTCAAGAGTTCCGTGAGGAACACCTCTGATGGAGAGGTGACCCACACCAACAATCACCCAAAATATTCTTTTAAAGAAGTTTGTACCGATAATTCCATGATCAACTTCATCCGATGGGGAGGATGGCACTAGAGCCATCACACAAAATTAATCATATCATCTACAAACTAGTGATGGAGACCATGGGATTTATACTTGATAAATTCCCTCTCCCACTTAGAATTTTTTTAAAAAAAATTGAGGGTTATAATTTTTTTTGAAAAACTTTTAATTTAATTAATAAAAAAATAATGGAATACTTGACAAGGATTAATTCATCCTTACTTGTAAAACCCACATGTGTAGATAATAAAATTATTCTATTCTCATGATTTTAGAAAATAAGTACTTATGTTTTCAAATTATGGAATCAGTTTTATTTCTAAATACACATGTAGTTGTCCATCATTTTAAATTAACATAAATTTAACATGCAGCTAGACATCTAAAATAGGTCTAGGAACAATTATCCATGTTGTCCTATTCATTAAACATGAAACAATAATAATCATTCAATCACACATAAATAAGGAAACCACAATAAAATAGGAATCCCACTATTATAGTCAAGCTGCAACTCTTGTGAAGAATTCTTCATTGAACCCGATTAGCTCTATGTCGCCACTACACACGGGGTTGAGCTGCCTTCCAGAACAGTTTTATGAAACTGCCTTCTGAAACTGTGTTCTGAAACTGCTTCCAGATCGCTTTTGGAAATTGCTTGTAAAACTGCTCTCACGAACCATCTTCACGGATTCACTTGAGATAAATTACATAAACCCTATGCCTCCATGAAGGAGTTCACATGCTATTTATTTATAGTAAATTAACCACACATCAATCAAGTGTGGGATCCAATACACACAAATCCTATGCCTCCATAAAGGAGTTCACATGCTATATCAAAACAGCAATATTAACCACGAATAAACCCATCGTGGGATCCAATCACACAAAACTAGTGACCATAATAGTGGAATAAGAATGCTGCAAAACAAGGGTTAGCACAGTTCTACGTTCTATCCATCCATCAAAACACGCATAAGATCTGTTTTATTAGACAACATGGTTGCGTCCAACCCATACGCAGAATCAATGTTGCTCTGATACCACTGTTAGGGAACTGCGTTCCCAGAATCCGTTGACAGTGCGTATAAGTTGGTACTGCAAAAAATTTATGTGAGAGCTACAATAACCCTACAAGGTCGGAAACTAGGGTTACCTTGAACTGCAAAAACGGATTACTGTAGTAGACAAATCAAGAACACGGGTTCGATAACAGCTCACGATCTTCTACCGTATTCCTTTGCTGCCAGAATATCGAACTGAGTGTGGGCTCTTTCAAAATCCTTCATGTTTTCTGCTCTTCCCTCTTTACGTTCTATTTTCTAATCCCAGTTATAACACTCTCTTTGATTGCTGTGACGATTCAATCCCGATCACATTGATCCGACAAAGATGTGTTTGTCAGAAGGACTAAATGATCTCCGATTTACTTGAATTTTTTATAGCAGCTCCGTCTCGACGTCAGGAACGTCATGTAAAAAATTCAGTAACTTTCGATCAGTATCGAGCAGTCCGAAGTTCTTTTAGTGAGCGTTGTCCGACGCTAGCGATCTTCACTCCTATGTCTCTTGAATGCTCACAGAGACTAGGGTTTGGTGGAAACCCTTCTAGAAGAAAGCTAGGAGGTCAAGGGAAGCTTAGAATGTGAAATCATGCAACCTGAGAGAAGAGCCAAGGCAACATATATATAGGCTATGATAGGGACCATAAGAAGTCAATAAGGAATAGGCTTCCTTATGGAATTAGGAAACCCTAATTCGAACTGAATCAGATTCCTATTTCCATAAATTATAATTCATATCACTAAAGAATTATAATTGCACTCCTATCCTTATCTCAAAAATATATTTCGAGCTCCATGTTATTAAATGCTTATTATCTCCCCATGTTAAGATTACAGATATCCATTAATTAAATATAATTACTGACAATCATATTTAATTCATCTTTTAAAATTCCTTGAGATCCTCTGCTTAACTTATCTGATATGTCGGATACAAAATCCACCTGCATGGTTTGACATAATCAAAACTTATAAGCTTTCTCAAGGGGATATCATCAATCCCAAAATTGAGACATGGATTCCATCATTAATTAATATCCACCATACAATTAATATTGTCACCCAATCCAATGAGATATTGACCCATTTAAGGATCTCACCCTTTTAGGGATCAAAGTGTAAATATCAAATGTACGTGTCTATAAACTAACTTAGGATTTAGAGCATAAGCACTCATAATAGCCATGAGGTATTAATTATCTTACAAGTCAGTATAAAGATAATTACCCCAAGTCGGTCATGTTTAATACACAAAGTGTACCAGCATAGTGAGTTGAAACTATACCGTTTTCTGTAGTCAAGACAGACCTACTACAACACCATACTGCAGTCCTACCGATGGTGTGTCCAATCCCATCTAAGACTGTAAACCAAAATCTTACATTCTACAATATCTGGTGGTCTGATCTTCCGTGTGTAAGCCGAACTCTACACACCAAACCACCTACTATGTAGAATGAGAGACACACATGCATAATATTAAATAAATAATATAATACAAACATTGCCCACACAGATTCTCATAAAAAAATGGATTAACTGATTTTATTAAATGAATAATAAATCAACTACATAAAGCATGGCTTTTAGTATACATCCTAACAAATTCCACTTATGATTATTCATTGTGACTGTCAAGATGCAATAGCTCGAGCTAAGAGTAAAATCTAAAATGGAAAAAATTGGCATATCAGACTGAGACATCATATTGTAAGGCAACTTATTGAGAATGGTGTTGATCCATGGATTATGTGAGGTCGGAAAAGAATTTGGTCAATTCTCTGACCAAGCCACTGACGCGGAGGCTAGTGAGTGAAGCATTGAAGGGGATTGGACTTTGTCCAATTATATGAGTGACTATGATGGATACCCAACCTTAGTAAGTGGAGATCCCATAAATGTAGGTTCAATGGGAATAACAAAGTCACAGCTCACCGAGTGTGTAGATACCCCAATTTTGACCGACCGTCGAATTCAGGGGATAGTTAACTCTAGATTGATGATGACACTATCCGGCAAAATTCGGAGATTTTCTAGGCAATTCAAGCTCTTCGGAAAGACTCTCCAAGCTCCAATAAAATTCTTAAAAGGAAAAAAGGAGAAAACTGGGCATTCAGAGAAAACCCGGATATAAAAGTACGCATGAGAAAGACAGTCTGGAAAATAATTTTGAATTTTAAAAATAAGGACTTTTGAAAAGAAAACAAAGAGAAGAAAAGAATTTCGAAATAAAAGAATTTTGGGAAGAAAAGAGTTTTGAAGAGAAAGGAAAAGAAAATATAGTATAGTATTAATATATTTACTAAAGTGTAAGTATTAAAGTATATATTTAGTATATATTTTGAAAATAAATAAAAAAAAGGGGGGGGGGGATAATATCGTTGGTTGCGGCACGCGGCCCTCGCTGAGTGTCGCACCGTCACTCATTGACTGCCGCAACGGCACTCGCTAAGTGCCGGAATGGCACTCACTGAGTGCCGCAGACAACTCAGTGAGTGTCGCTCGCTGTAACAGCATGTTTTCTCAAACATGTATGGAATATTCTTACACATGGGTTTTTTACCCGTAATTACCCAATTAACCCCATAAGAGAGGTCTATACAAGCAAGCCTTTATCTCCATTGTTGGGGGACTGGAATCATCTTTGATTATACAAGAGATACACATTGAAATATAGAAAGAAAATTGAGAGATCTTGAAGAAAACTTTGAAGAACTTGAAGAATTTGAAGAGGAGTTTGAAGAGCCTACAAGATCTTCATCAAACAACCAAAAATTCCCTGAGGTTATAAGAGGTAACCTTCTAAATCTACGTAGAATTAAGTTGTAATTCAATCACAAACTCATAGATCTAGGACTTTTACACATTTTCAAAACCTCTCTTCTGACCTCATTTCATCACACACCACATAAAATTTGTGATTGAATTAGCATATGGTATTTCATTAGTTTTGATCAAAACAAGTCTTGGGTTTAAAATAAAACTAGTTTGTAAAAGAGTTTTTACTTGGACTTTGTGATGTTGTCAGAATCAAGATATAAAAGTATTCTTTACTTTTCAAAAGATTTGCAGTGTGGAAGTAAAGGTCGAACCCACAGAGATTGATTAACTACCGTGTTTTAATCTTAAAACCTAAATCTAATTGTAGTAACCCGTGTTTTCATGTTTAAATTGACGATTTAGACTTCGTGTGCGATTTTAGCGAAAATTAGTCACAGGGGTATTTTGGTCATTTTTTCAATTTTATAAGTCATGGACTAAAAATATATTTTTTTTGGGAAAAGTTGCGTGAGATTAAATGATTTGGTATTCGTGTTGGAAGTTAAGATTTTTCGAGTCATATTTAAAATTAAATCTAATATTTTCTCTTTTAATTTTAACAGTAGCAGAATTTTGTTTTCAGATTTTTGTTAGGAAAACGAAGGAAATTTAAAGATTCTACCCGCGTTGTCCCAAGCAAAACTCGATTCTGCACACTTTTCGTCTAATGCAATTTTCTCAGATTCTGCACCGTTTGGGCAGAAAACGAGGATTACAGTAGCAGTTTTAGTGTATAAGAAATTAAATCTAATATTTTCTCTTTTAATAATTAGATTGTTAGGCCATTATGTTTGGTTATTTATAATATTAGTGGAGTTATATGTGCATTAGTGTATGTTTACATCATCTTGCATATTCCTTATAAACTACCAATTAATTAGAAGATAGTGGGTTGTTAGGCCATTATGCTTGGTTATTTATACACTAATATTAGTGGAGTTATAGGTGCATTAGTGTATGTTTACATCATCTTGCATATTCCTTATAAACTACCAATTAATTAGAAGATAGTGGGTTGTTAGGCCATTATGTTTGGTTATTTATACACTAATATTAGTGGAGTTATAGGTGCAATAGTGTATGTTTACATCATCTTGAATATTCCTTATAAACTACCCATTAATTAGAAGTTAGTGGTTAATAAGTGGATTGTTAGGTCATTGTCTCCAAGTGGAAGCTTAGCTATTTATACACTCAAATACTCTCTCAAACACACACATTCTACACTTCTAGCATAGAGAGCTTGAGAGAGTCACACAGAGAGAGATTTATATATATATACACAATTATAGATATACATACACCTCGAGTTAGAAGAAGAAGAATAAGAAGAGAAGTGTTTGGGAGTTGCTCAACATCATTTATAGGTACCGGGTTGTGTACAATATGCTTTCTAAATTCTCCGGAGTATTTCTTTGTTATCTCTACTTGTACTCTTTTTGCAGTTATGTTGTGTTTTCATTTGGAATCAATGAGTATGTGTTTATTGCTAAGTGCTATGGGACTAAAGGGTCATGAGCAAGGAGCACCTACCAACAGTCCAACAGGCCTCAGGGACCGACGTACTGGAGACGGGTGAGGTGAGGTGAGGTGTCTCTTGCTATGTGATCAAGAGGAACCTGGTATGATGCTATTGGTATGAGCGTTTGGGTAGTGTGAGCAGTTGGGTTGTGAGACTGGTCAATTGATTTGATGTCATTCTATGTATTTGATTGTCATTATCCTTTTGAGCCTTTATTATTCATGTCATATTGTATACTTCCCGGTATGGTTTTTAGATGCAGGCAGTGCCGGTAACCGAAGCCTAGAAGGGAGATAAGGTTAAGGATGATATAGGAGATCCGTGGAGAATATGGACCTGCTGGGAGTTTTAAAGAAATTTTGTATTTTTATTTTAAAGAATCAAGTGTGATTTATTTAATTTTTCAATGAAAATACGCTTATTTTTGCGGGGCGTCCCACTAATTAATTATAAAAACGGATTTTGATTTGAATTTAATTAAACTAATAACAATAAAACTAAATCTAAACTATTAAAGCAATTAAAAGTGTTTTAAATAATGTTTAAGGGAACCTAGGATTGCAAATCCACCACTAGCTTCATAATAGGAATATTTATGAATTACTTTAGCTTATTACATTGGATGATAATGGGGAATTGTAGCTACAAGCCCAATTCCTCCGACAAGAAGATATTCATGGTTCAAGCACCAACATAATCCATCTTCGGTTAGCACGAATTATCCCACACTAAACTAGGGTTGTGATCTAATCCGTCTAACCTAGGCATGGACTATTCGGATACTTGATAGCACAAATCAATAAAGCACCATCACATGTAAACAATCTAAACAAGCACAGCAAGCATAGATCGTTGAGCACATCACAGTCAAAATAGATCTAAGACAAGAATAAATTCTGAAAGCAATGATTTAATCACTAGAAGTTCGATTTATTTATAAAAATCCTCTAAATATGTGACTGTCATCCATACATAATAAAACTAAAATAAAAACATAAATAAAACCCTATTACTCGTCTAGGGCTTCATTGAAACCCTAGATCTATGATCTAGTCGTCCATGGAAGTGATGGATGGCAAGTAGTTGATGGAGGAGGCCATAGAAATCCTTGGTCTTCTTCTTCTTCTCCTTGCTTCCCTCCCTTCAATGGCTGGAAGTATGTTTGTAGAATGTGTGTATAATAATTGTCAATAATGTCTAACCCTTTAATTGTAATAAAATAGGGTATATATAGATTTACAACAAGTTTTGGAAGCCTTCCTAACCCGAAACGAACTGAAACTGATGTAATTTACAATCTAGACGTCGTTCAGCAGTTTCGTTTGCACAGGAGTCTTCAGTATACTGAAATACACAACTTTGGTTTTTACACATATCGCGCGAGCGGGTCGCGCGAGCGCGACATTTGGTACCTCGCGCGAGCGATTCTGGGATTCTCGCACGAGCGGATCGCGCGACTTGGCTTTTTCAGCTTCTTTCTTTGTGCTTTTTCATCCTGTTTAGCCTGGTTTAGGTGATTTCTTCCAAATCCTGTCAGAAAATAGAAAACGAAGTAAAAATATACAAAAATAGGATAAAAAGGTACTAACAGATGCTCGTTAAGGCGTATAATTAGGATTAGTTCTCTCCCGATCACTTTGTCAAATAAATCTTGATTTAAATCTTGATTTTACTTCATCTTTGTCAATATTTCTTTTAGAAATCTATGAGGTCTCCAATATCTCATGAGATTTCTTTAAGATTGATCTCTTAGTCTCCTACAATCCTATGATTTATATGGGGATTAGGTTGATCATAGTATAGTTGTTAAGTTTCAAGTCTTAATTCATGACTTGTACCCTCCAACTTAAAATCTCATAGAAATCTCTCTAACGTTCTTATGGTTTTGGTCATATCTAGTCTCCAAGGACCATCAACTTGGGAGGAGACTTGAATAAAGTAAACTCTTATTCCTCAAGGATCATATGTTAGAGATGGGAATTAGATGAAGGTTTAGTTAAAATCAAATGGGTCCTAGTATTCAAGGTTCATAGGATTGAGTAAGACCTTGGGGTCCTCTTGCTAGATCTTCACATTTGAGATCTAAGAATGATGTTCCCTAAGGCTAAATCCATGAATCCTTCTTGTATTTCAATATTAAGTCATAATCATGCTTGGTCTAGATTCTCCATAGAATTATAGATCAAGTATAGTTTAGGTTATGAACTCCAATTCAACAATGGTGCAGTGAATCCATGAGCCCACTGCAATCAAAGATTTTTTTTATTAAATCATGGTCCATTGGAATTGGATGAGACCAATTGGAGAATGTTCATAACACATATAGGTGTCACTGAAACTTTTGTCTTGTAGAAATTTTGTGCTTAGGATGGTTTGGTCTCATGATTTGAAAGCTAGCAACTCTCTGTCCAAAATTTCATAACAGTAAGTCTGTTTTAAACTAAGTAAATCAGAGCCTTAATTGAGCCTTCTTGTCTTTAAATAAATTTTTTTAGGAAGTTTAAGGTGTTAACAAGATTCCCTAAAAAGATCAAAGTCATTATGATTTATTTGCTATTTTTAGAAAATCATACAAGAACTCTGAACAGAGAGTTGTAAATTTCTAAGTGATGTCTAGTTTTTGCCTAAATCCCAGAGATTGAACCGTTAGATCTTTGATTTTCTTTTTGGATTAAAAACTATGGCACAACATACTCAAAAATCATTAAGATCCAACTATTGAAAGTATTTTATTTCTATTTTAGAAAATCTGGTCTGCTCTATGTAATTCTTATAATTCTGTCATAGTTTTGATAAATTTTGATAACCTAATCTAAATGGTCTCCTAATGTCTTAGGACTCAAACCATGTTTTGAATAGTGATAATTAAACTTAAACCCATATGCTAAGTGATCCAAATTAGTGAAAAGTCCATAGCTCACTCTTGTTCATATTCACGCATTCATCCATGTATGTTGATACTAATGATTATAACTAGTTCATGGTCTAAGTTGTATTTAGTTGTGCCTAATTGAACATGACTAGGGGTTCCTTATGATCATGTTGGGGCTATGGCATCTCTATATGAACATTACATTGGCTCCTAGTTGAGACTTGTATATCTATAGAGGTGCTATGGTCCCAACTAATTAAAAGGAATTCATAGTATGTCAATTCCTTCTCTACTTGATAGATTTAAGCTAGTAGTTTAGGATCAATTATTTGATATCATATCTCATTTGAAGCATGTGGGCTAATCTTTATTTTGTAGCGCTTTTGAGGTACAATTTCTCAACCCCCCTCTAGTTTATTTCACTTCTTGATTTTATTGATTTTTGACTTCATGTGCGACACCTTAGCTTAGGTCTTGCCTTATGTGTATATGTGGATTAGAGACATTTTTTTTATAGGATTTCTGTTCTTGTATGCATTGCACGTCTAATATTCACGGCTAGATCCCAGGTAAGTTCTCCAGTTCCTTATTTGCACATCATCTTGCTTGCTACTTGAATTATGTGGTTTATGAATGATATTTTATCATTAGCAATCTTACACCCTTTTGACATGCTTTTGTAATATATATTTATATAATATATATTAGTTGAGGGCATGCTTAGATTAATAATTTGATTAAAAAGGATGTTGAGTAGAGGCCTATCATGAGATAGGATGAGAGGGGTTGTTTTAGTCCGACGGGCTCCTTCCCCTCTCATTCCGTAATCCCCGGACCTAGAAATCTCTAGTTTCCAAAAAGATCGTTTTGTCTTAAAATGGTTTCTTAATTTTCCTTTTAAAAATTAAGTGGCGACTCGTATTTGAATTTGAATTTGAAAATTATTTTAAAAGTGGGCCCAAATGCCGGTATCTACAGAGTGGCACTGTCATTTTCTTGAGTTTTCCACCGAGGCTATGAGGTCTATTGTGATGAGTCCATGACCATCCCTATGGTGTAGACAGTGTTGCTACAATTTTGGAGGTTGAGTTATGCTCTTAATAGGTTCATAGTCCCTACCTATTGGAATGGAGTGTTTAATTGTAGCACATTCTTGATGGATCATGCCTATATGGGTGTGAAGTTATGCTACTTCTATGAGACATGGGCACGTCTCTAGAGTTCCCATGAAAACCCAGGAAGGCGCATAGCCAGAAAGAAGCGCCCCATAGCTGTGAGAACAAAACTGATCCGAGAAAGCTACGTAGGTGGTGAGTTTGGTTGATTCACCAAAATGAATTTGGTTAAAGGAGTTCAGCTCTACCATTAATCTAGTAGGTATTCCTACTCATCGATCAGAACATCTAGTGCTTCACCAAAGCATACATTCTTATGTCCCTTAGTTTGTCCTTTTCTTCTTTATGTTTTGAAACATGTGGGGGATTGTTGGGTTTTATTGGGTGTTTTCAAAACATAATTTTCTGATGGGTTATAATTAGTGTAGGCTTTTTCTCTTCAACCAATGCAAGTCATTATACCCATTAGATACAATATAAATTATACCCATTATTTTTTGCTTCCAAAAAATGTTATCTCTTCTACATAAGCGTCTCTCTTTGGGAAAAAAAGAGACAGACATCAAAACATCGTTTCTCTCTACTCTCTCTCTCTCTCTATACTTTCTCATGCATATTCATTTCTCTTGAAAAAAATAAGGAAGGATCAGGTAGGGTTTTGTTGTTCTACCCATTTTCCATCTTGTGCGAGGTTGGAAGAAGGTACAGTGAATCCCGGGAGGTTACTTGCCGTGAAGCTCTACGCCCCAAACCATTGGCTTCGAGAGGGTGCGAATAAACCTTCAAGGACAATGTCTATGGGCATGACTGTAAATCAGTGAGATTGTTCCATTCTTGCTTCATTAATTTTTCTTTGAGCAACATACTTTTCCCAAATCTGATTTTGGAAACTAAATAGCAGTTTTGTGCATTCCTCTTCTAAAAATTTTCACCCACCTACATCATCTCAAATGCTAGATAACAAAGCACATGGATTTTTGGTGAAAAGTGATATGTATCAGCATGCATGAGGTCACCTAATACACATGTGACTTCTTTGTTGGGTCTTCTGACATCAAGTCTACATGATTTCAAAGTCTTCAGCATGGAAATCATCCAAAAGTCTTCAGCATGGAAATCATCCAATGTGATGTGGTGGAATTAGGCTTGACTACGGATCCGTTTGGGAAGGTCAAAAATGAGATCAATTTCAGTCCATGTCTCAATTTTTATTTGGTCCTTCTAAAAACTAAGGTAATATTAGAGTTATTAGACTCGGCAAGAGCTTCCATGCAAAATATTGGCACTTATCAAATAATTGAATAAGTGACATTGGCTCACTTTGAACCACAATGTCGATTCTTTGCATTCCCAAACGCCTGGTGGAAATTTGCAAATTCGAAGAATACTTTAAATACTTCAAGTCCCGCCTCTCATTCATAACAAGAACGCACATCACCTAGCCTTGAAGTGGGGGCATTGATAGGCATTAAAATTTTCATAGTGCTTTAATCACCGTTGATTTAGTCAAAATCAACATTTTGCTTCTTTGACTGGTCAACTAAAAAAATTGGGTACACCCAATTCAATAAAGTGATTTATTATTATTGGGCTAGTAGTCAAAATAAAACACAGGGGACAGACCCAATTAAATAAAGTGATTTATTATTACAGGGCTTGTCAAATGATACATTGGCCGGACCAATTAAATTAGTTTATTAATACTAGACTTATCAAAATAAATCATGGGCTAGTATTTAATTTGTTATGGACTTAGTCCTATTAAAATTGGACACTTATCATTACCTTCTAAGTCAAACCTAAAATGTAAGTCTATCAGATATGAAAAGGTTGGTGCCTATAAAAAAGATCAGACCCTGATCCTAAAGGAAAATGTTTCATGTTTATTTTGTTTATGGTAAAAACATTTATATTTAAAAAGCAAAATGTATGGTGAAGGCAACTAACATAGAATGCACAGCAGCACATGTGGTTAATCTTAAGAAGTACTTTTTCATGAAGCATGTGATATTTGCAGTAGCGTGCTTAGAAAATTGGTCCTTTTAGCTTTTGTTTTTAGAGCTAAACAAAAATATATATGGGCACCTGAAAGTACTTTATCTGCTTTTACTATTTTATAAACAGATAATTTTACCTGTTTATCACTTACAATAAATAGACCACAGTCCTCTCAAATATAACACGTTCAAGCTAAAACTCAAGCTAATTAATTTTTCTTTAACTCATGGTTAGGTCATTTGTTCTTGTTTTGGTCAAAAATTTCTTTTTATGCCTAAAAAACTTCAAATTCCTATAACAAAAATGTATTACTTTTGTAAAATTGATATCTTAAGTTCATAGATCTCAGAAAAAAAATACATGAAGTCAAAAAAAAAAAAGAAAAACAAAACACATACACACACATTGACAAAAAGTCCAAAAAGTGATAAAATTATCTACTAAAATACTAAAATGAGGCTGCAAATTACCTGTTTTTGTAAAGTTCCAAGTCGAATGCATAGATCACGAAAAAAAAACATGAAAGCAAAAAATAAAATAAAAAATCACCCAAAAAGTCGAAGAATTGAGAAAGTTATCGTCGTTAATACAAACAGATAATATTAATGGTTTGCAGACAGATAACAGATAATACTACTTGTTGCAAACAGATAAAATCTCAAAATCAGGCTGCAACTTATCATTTTTTGTAAAATTTTCAAGTCCAATGCGTAGATCTCGAAGAAGGAAAATCATCCAAGAAAGCCAAAAAATGAGGAAATTATGGTTATTTTCGTCAATATTTGTCATGCCCCAGAATCACCAAATGAGCCTAGGACACGTGGCACGCCACCAAGGCTCATCTCAAGTTATTAAAGTTGTGAAAATCACAATAATAAAATTTTGACCAAAGAACGCAACATACTATTTCATTTTTCAAGGGTCTGAACACACACACACACACATCCCAAACTCATCTTAACAAAATCCGTTTTCAAAAGTAACATTTTTGTAGGTTAAAGGGGATACCTAATTAGAAGTTAAACCGAACACCAGAAGTAGGAGAAACAAAGTTTGGGCAGAGGGGGGGTGTTCAACTGATCGAATTGCTCTAGTCGACCAGTCGAATGGGAACTGGGCAGAATTCCTCCCCTGCTGTAGAATTTTGCCAAAGTCTCGTTCAACCCACTCGAATCTACACCTCTTTTAATTATTTTAAAACATTGTAAATGTTCCGAAAATATGTAAAACATGTTCAGGTCATAACGCCGAACTTCATGAGTTCTTAACACAGTTTTAAAATACTTTAGGAAAATATTATCTATAATCAATTCATGTCAAACTCGTCGAGTAGAAACTCCAAGTTCGTTGCCCCAATCCAACTACGAAAGGTACATGGAATACAACCTCAGCCCAAAATCAACCAGCATAATACGTCCCCCATATTACAAGAATTTAAGCCGCTATCCTTTTATTGCACAAACCCAAATAAATAACTAATTACAATATTCCACTAATTTTACTTATTAAACATAAGTCTGTAAGAATTCAATTATAATCCCACGCCCACGAATACTCACCAATTCCATTTCTTTCCTTCTGAGCTCCACCTTGAACACCTACGATGGTTATTCAATAATCACTACAATATATAAGTTATATGATTGTGAATAACACTAATTATGCACATGGATAATAAACATACCCAATTTCATCTCATTACAACCAACTATAGTCTCCGGTAATTACAAGTTCACTTCTACCACTACCGACTAGCTCGCGGCTCCACTCCCTAAGCCCATGTGACCTAGTCATGACCTACACCTATACACGTGCGGTCCCATAGGCCTCTGGCGGCCGTGGTCGTCACCACATCGATTACCTTATGCTGGTATAGAGCTAGCAATTCCATTGACCCAAATAAGCAACTCAACATACTCATTTAAACATCACACCGTGCTTTCACAATCAAATTGGGCATAATATGATCACATGAATTTTGCCTAATAATAAACTAAATAAGCTTTATTAAGCTAATTAACATGCTTTTACATCCCAAATGAACCCAAACATGGAATCATCCATATATCATAATTTATGTCACTCACTTCTTAGAAATCACTCCTAAACTTGAGATTTGAGCCCTATTATGCATCAGGTATAAATCCTACATATATAATGAGTTATAAGCTATCACCCCAAAATGGGTCACGAAAAAACTATCACCAAACTCAATAAAATTGGTACCAAAAGGTTAGACTCACTTGTAGGAGTCCGAATATATAATCAAAATTGAGAACGAATATCGTTTGGCGTGTCAAATGACGAGACCACCATCGGAGCTCAAAGCTCCTCCATCTCTCTCTCTCTCTCTCTCTCTCTCTCTCTCTCTCTCTCTCTCTCTCTCTCTCTCTCTCTGGCACCGAATGATGTTGATGATGAAGAATGACAGTTTGACTCTCTCATTTACTAACTAAGTTGGTAGGGAATATTCCATGGAATATTCTCTTTGGTCAATATTAATTACTCCCCCCACTAGTTTTAATTCATTAAAATAATACCCTTACAAGTTATGAATCATACTAAAAACTATTTCAAACTTAAATGGGTATTTGTCTATGTCACATATGGGTCCCATAAGTGGTCCCATATAATATTATGAAGTTACTAACTAACCTACTAATTATGCAATATATCCGATTCGCACTCACAAAGGTACCTCAAACTGACCACAAAAGTGGTCCCCACTAAACAAATTGATATTAAGACAATATTAAAATATTGCGCATAAGTCCGCAATAAGCATTTAAGCACATAATGTGACTCCACATCACTGTCCCATCACACAAGGACCTCTCAACACTTGTCCCAATTAGGGACTGCCACATTGGCCACATCTGGGTTCCCACTGGACACCCATAATCAACTTAGTGGGTCAAGACCCACATTTCACATATACTCAGATCATTATTAAATTATTAATAATGCATGCTAGATATGATTAAAATTATCTGTGGGAGCGGGTGTTACAATATTATCTATCTGTCAATAGATAATATTATCTATTTCCACAGATAAAACACGAAAACGAGATTCCATATTACTTTTTTTTAATACAATTTTCAAGTCCAATGCGTAAATCTTGAACAAATACATGAAATTAAAAAAAATCACTCAAAAAGACTAAAAATAAGTAAGTTATGGTGGTTTAAAATTGACAAATAATATTAACTTAGCATTTTTTGTCAAGAACACGTCTGGCGAGGGGCTATTCACTGAATAGCAAAAGTAGCGAGGGACTTTTTTAAAAAAACTGCTAAAGCATGTGGGTTTTGGCTAATACACCTAATATTGAGGGGTTTATCACCAAATTTCCTTAAATAGAATTACCTATTTTATCACTTTGTATTATTTTAATGTAAGCTATTTTGTCACTTTATAACAGTTAGAAGTATATGTTATATTGCTTTATAACAAGTAATTTTACCAGTTTTGGCATTTTATGATAGGTAAAATTATCATTTTTTACAGTTTCAAATAGATAAAATCATTGAAGAAAGGCACCAAGTGAACTTTGTCCAAATGGTGTAACCTCTTTCTCCCCATTAGGGAGATTGAGGGTTCGACTCCCCTTAGAGGGAGTCTTTGTCTGCCCCCTAATTTTCAGTCCGAATGAGTTGCCCTTGTTGGACTTTGGTGTGAGCCTGTAGGGTTAGGTTGGTTGGGTTAAGGGGGTGTGTGTTCAGTCATAATCCAGGTAAATTAAAAAAAGTTAAATAACCTTTTATCCCCCGGGGTTAGATCATGTGACACATAACCCCGTTCTATTTCATAATGTAACACTTGACCTCCCTGAACTATTGTGCTAAGTGACGATGTTATTATTTTGGTCAAAAGTAAAGGAGCGTCAGTAATTCAGTGAGTGGGATGCTAGGTGGAAAGATTGGCACCAAATATTGAGATTGTAATGACCGAATTACACTCATCGTCTTCAGCCTTCATACTCCTGCAACTTTACAAATGCATTTCTCAAAAAGCATAGCATAGCCTACATAGGGTTTGAAGAGCTTGACTTCTTCTTCATCATGCTGCCTTTAACCTAAAAAGAGATCCCAAAACCAACAATGCACAGATTCTCAAACTCACAAAGCCATACCAAAAAAAGGCATACTAAAAACACTTCTAAGTCCAAACAGATCAATATAAAGGCCACAAATTAGCAAAGCCACCTATCAATTACGAACTCCAAAGCAATCAATCAACTTTAAATTGATATACCTAGTGCACACAATGCCTTGAAAGATTTAAATCTTGAATTGAGTCTCTGAATTTCTCTCTATCAAATCTATAATCCAAGTCATTTGAACTGGTAATGATGAAGGTGGAAGTGATCTATCTTTGGGTTCTCTAATTTTATGCATATCCCTCAAAATGCTTCACCTAATCTGTTCCAAATTATTATGGCTTCATTTTTTAGGGACATACAGTATCAATCCAAAACAAAACCTCAAAATCTCCATGGGTTTCGAAAATGGCAAGTACTTTGAACAATCGTTCATGCTTTGATTTTAATTACGATAGTATTTGCAACATTCATGAGCTGAATCGTTGATCCTCTACAGACCTCCATGAAGCAGAGATCAGTGCCTGACAAAGAGCAATGTTGATGGCCTTCGCCCACTGGTCGATTTCGTCTTCCTGATTGGACCAGAACCTTCTCTATGCTAGCTTATGTTAACCTAACCCTTCTTTTAACATGATTTGATTTGATTTGATTTGATCGGAGCACTTCTCGTACGGACCGTCCGTAACTTAATAAGTTGCGGACTTCTGTTTCAGCAATTGGATTTAGTTTTCATTAAGGATATTGTTGTAATTTCACAGGATCCAGTGGCTGAAAACAAAAGTCCGCAACTTAATAAGTTACGTTTGCGGACGCCCTTACCAGAAGGGCTCTGTTGATTTGATTTATCCTTTTGTCTTCAAAATGTACTATAAATTGTTATACATGGGCACTTCTATCTTTTCAAATAGTTTTGCTTAGTCCAAAAGTTCAATACAAGGGGGTTATGTACAACACAGTCAAACCCTAGGAATGTAAAAGGTAATTTACTCAAAATCAAAAAAAAAATTATCACTGAAGAAAGGGTCATAAACTTTTTTTTTCAAACAAGTAATTTTTTTTTTGACTGTATGCAAGAACACACGCACCCATGCAAATCCCATGAACTAGGACCTACGAAAGCAAGCCCCAAACAAGTAATTTGAAGTTGACATTTTAAAACATACAATTTTGTCTGTCGTAGATTTTGACAAATAAGATCTGTGAACCCAAAGAGATTAAATTGAGTCAAAAAATGAGATGTTTATGCAAAACTGCAAATCCAATGCATATAGATTGAAAATTTACGTGAAAGAAACAAAAAAATACCTAAAAAAGGCCAAAAGATATGGTTGTTTTAAGTTGGCTCTTTCAAAAGGTAATATTATATATTGTATAGCATTTCGACGGATAAAATCTATGAACCACAAAAGCTCAAATCAAGGCTCAAAATGAGAACCTTTTAAAAATTGACAAGTCTAATGCATAGATTCAAAAAAATAATACATTAAAAATCAATTAAAAATGCCAAAAAATGATAAACTTATGTTTGCTTAAAGTTTACATTTTTTAAAAAGACAATACTATCCGTTTGTATCAGATTTTGACAAATAAAAATCCCCAAAAAAAGCTAAAATTGTGGCTCAAATTATCTACTTCTGCATAATTGGCAAGTCCAAGAAATTAAAATATATAAAAAAAAACCACAAAAGTCCAAAAATTTAAAAAGTTGTGATCGTTTAATTTAAACAGATAATATTATCTGTTTGAGACTCAAAATATGTTTTTATGTCTAACTAAATGTACAAATCACTATCTTGTTAAGTGTTAACCCAAGCGTCCCTCATATTACTTGTAGATAAATCATATGTTTCTTTGTGCATAAGTTATGCGTTCAACAATTTAATTGGGTCCTTGTTCGCTCTTATTATTTTGCTTCGAGAGTGCCAAAGCTGTTTAAATCTCGATTGTGTGTGTGTGAAGGAAAATGTGATTTTTTCTAATACTTTGTGCGAGTGGTGCACGATCTAACTCCTATCGTAATGGTGATTGTTAAAACTAGTAAGAAAGTACCCTAGTTAAGGTTCTTTGATAGTATTGAAGCACACAAGTCAAATTATGTCATGAAGATGTGAGAAGCAACCAAAATAAATCAACAAGCTTTAACGGGTGATCAAACTACCTTGAAGAGAAAAGACATTTTGTTCATCAAAAACTTGGACTAATATAAATGTAAGAACTTAGAGCAAATTTAAGAGTTGAACTAAAGCTTCTACAAAGGTGAAAAAGACGATGGAGTGCTTTGTAAAAGGTGTAATGTGTTTGGATGCTTGTTGAAGTTTTTGTTTGAGATGCAGGGTCCTTAATTTTATCTTTGGACCATGTCTTGTATTTATAGGGGAGGAGTCCTACTTCTGGCGGTTGGACCGAACGAGCTTGGGGAGCAATGTCCAATGATCTTCGGCTACGCTAGTCTTTCTTGGAACTTCCAAACTTTTTCATTGGTTGGAGCTTCACTTCATCTGCTTTTCCACTTGCGTTTTCATTATGAGTTCTGACAAATTTTGGGGATCTCTCACATCCTCTAGAGATATCTATTTCTTGGAACTTGCACCAAGCTTCTCGAGGAAGTTTTCATCAAACAGATAAAAGAAGCGATTGATAAGTAGCATGATGGGTAGGCAGCATGATGAACATGCGGCACGATGAAGAAGGCAGCATGATGGGCAAGGCAGTACGATGAGCAAGGCAGCATAGTGGGCAAGGCAGCACGATGAACATGCAACACGATGAGGAAGATAGCACGATGGGCAAGGTGGGCAAGGCAACACGATGGCAAGGCAGCAAGATGAAGAAGGTAGCACAATGATTGGCCTCTCATCGTGCTATTTTGAACTTTATGCATTTTTGGGTGTCTATATTTGCCCCCCAAAACGTGACATCAAACGGTCACAATATTTAATGTAACGTTTTGAATCATAGCACGCCACATGTTGCCTTGGGGGAAAATTGGTTCAAAATTTGAAACGAAAAGACACCCAATTTCCTGTGTCCGCAGGCGTGGAAAAGGCTATAAATATGTCAAAGTGTCCCATCCTTCATCCATCTTCCTTCTTCTTCTAGAGCCCTAATTTCTTGTAGCTCCTAGTTCCTCATCTTTCTGCCAAAACATCTTTCCACAAACATTGCCTTTACTTTTTCTAGTGTAGCCGCGCCGGATAGCGATATATCTCATTCCGAATGGATTCAAGTTCTCTTGCTATTTTACGCTTTTTCTTACTCTCTTTCCTCCTTTATTAACCTAGAGGCGACCGAGACTTCCTCTACGATTGTTGGGTTAAGCCCGGTCTTCCTTGGGGCTACCCCTGAGGACTTCAACCCTTTCTTTTCCCCTTTTTAAGGTGATTCCCTTTCTGACTTAGGGAATTTCTAGAAATCTTATAAACAATCCATTCCGATGAGGGGTGGCCCACCCTGGCTGCTGGTTGGGCGGAATGGGTAGACCGGGTTACGGCGGCGAAGAAGAGTGTATGGGAAGATGCGGGCATATATAAAGCCATTATGCTAAGCAAACATAAACTTCCCATTGATCGAGCCCTATTCTTTGCTGCCCTAGCATTTTGGTCTCAATCCCATAATTGCTTTTTGTTCAAATGGGGCCAACGATTCAGGATATTGGTCTCCTTCTGTGTTTCCATCCCCATGGAGAGGAGATCTTTCAAGGTTTCGATGGTGGTCAGGCCAACTTCATTATTTATTGCTACGGGAAAGTAGGCTCTGTGGTAACAGAAGAAGAACATATGGCCTTTCTTTTGTATTGGCTAAACCGGTTCATTTTTTGCTTGGCTGCCCAGGCAATTACAAGAGAGCACATCCCCCTAGCCTGGGCACTGAGCCAAGGTAGGCCGATGACTTTGGCTACCCTGGTATGGTCTCATTTATGCAGAGGAGTGAGGTACTTTCTAATCTTGGGCTGTAGAAATGCTAGAGGTCCTGTTTGGCTTATCCAGCCTTGGCTTCATTTGTATTTCTCAGAGTTTCATCCAGTCGATGGCCATCCTTCTGACGCAGCCTTCTTCGTTCGTCATCTTGCCGATGTTGAGCCAAAAGATCATACTTTTGATGCCTGCTTTTTGTTTTTCTATGAGACCAAACTCTGACTTCCTTCTTCCTTTTTACCTTTTTCATCCTTCTAAAATCTTCCCTCTTTCCTAAAATTCTCAACCGGGTATGCTGGTGACGATCAGAGGATACAGGGCATGTATCACCAAATTTTTTTCCAGCTACCTTATTCCTCAGGACATAGTCTACAGCCCTGTCGTGCCCAAGAGCAACAATAAATGCGGGGCCGAATTCTACCACTTTCAACTCTTTGCTCGTTAGTTTGGGCTGACTCAGATGATACCAATCCCCCCCCCCCCATTTCAGACAGTCAATGGAGATCTCATTGGCCGGGCGCTGTTAATCAACAAAGGTCAAGGAAAGCCAGTGAAGGAGGCCTGTGAGTTGGCCAAGAAAAGCTTCACCATCCAGCCCTTTACTAAGTTCCCAAGGACTATCCTGCTTTTGATGCTTGGTGGGCCGAGAGATCAAGGCTTATCTTTGTGGACCCTATCTCAGTTTTGCTACATAATCTTTCATTAGATGCAAGAGGGATGGCCATAGTGCCTACCATTGTCCCATCACCTGCGATGAATTAAAAGGAGAATGAGGAGGAGAAGAAGAAGACCTCGTCAGTCCCTGTCACCAACGTCCCTGCTGAGAAGGAAATAGCAAAGGCCCCATGGACGAAGAAAAGAAAGGAGTCCTCGGTCGTGGATGTTCAAGTAAGAATTTTCCTTTATCTTTGCGCTTACCCCAGTCTTATTGCAATATTAATGGAAATTTGCTCGGACAGGTGGTGGCTCCTACCAAACCTCTCATGATGAAGAGACTGACCAGGAGTCACCCATCCATTCACGCGGTTCTTCCCTCATCGGCCATTCAATAGGCTGACAAGGATAGTTCCTCTGCCTCCCCCCCCCCCCCCCCCAATAGAAGAGATCCCTCTACCGGCCAAATGGCCAAGACAAAAATCTATGGTATCCTCATTGGTGAAGGGCAGAAAGGTAGTGATTTCCTCAACCGACAAGGAAGAAGAAGCTCTAGAAGAGCAAGGGGGGCAGCAATCAGTCTTGATGGAGGAGAACATAGCTGTGGAAGAAAATATAGGAGAGGATGTTTTGGACGAAACCACACAGGTGGTAAATTTGGTTGTGTCTGAAGTCCTGGAGGATCCTGTTACCCTTAAGGAAATAGAGCATCATCCAGCAGCTTTTGGTTTCATCCCCTCCTGCCCCAGCTTCTACTCTTCCAACCATTGCTCCTAGCATCGCAGAGGTCGAGAGCATGAGGAAATTCCTGTTACCGAAGTGGGAACGATGTCTCCGTTGGTTGTCCAACCGATACCTCAATGGACATTGTGGTGAGTTAATCGATCGAAGTCAATCAATTATTCGATGTTAATCCTCCCCCTTCTCAAGTACTATTTATTTTTTGATGGATTTTGTTTAGCTCCCCCTTTTTTTGAACTAACTCTGTCGCTTTATCATCATATTTCCAAGGATCTCCCGGGGCATCATCTTTTGACCCTACTGCATTCTTTCAGCAGCTGGATGTGGACATTTTCAAAATAAAACTGTCTACCACTCAGATAGCCAAACTCGAAGAATTCCAACGTGCCAAGGGATTTATAAAAAATCTTCCATTAATCACTTTAAAAGAGGCCCCTTCCCCTGACCTTGTTGCTTTTGCAATCTTCCTCCTGCAGCAGGATCCTTCTTTAAATGCCGAGAAAAAGTCAATTCTAACACATCTAAAGGGGCAGTTTCCATCTTGCCAAGTTGCTTTTTTCACAGCTGCCAAAGCTCAGGCTTACTTTGAGCCCAAACTATCAGCCTATAAAAGCCGAGACGGTGGCAGAAGCAAAATAATGGTTTGAAGGAACATTTGTAAAATGAGGCTAGATTACCCAAAAGCTTGAGAAGGTTCAATTAGGACTTGAGGATTTACGTAAGAAACTGGCCGATCATGAAGCCCAAGAGAAGGAATGCCTAAAAAAATCTAGCCATTGTGGATGCGACGGTGACCAGGAAAGGTCAAGATGCCCAAGTCTTGGACGAAAAACTGAACCACTTATCCCCAGTGCCATGTACTAGAGTGCCAATCTTTCTCGTGTTAAAGAGGACGAAAAGAAGACAGAAGAAACTTGGACTGCTCTAAAGGAGATCATAGGAAGGTTTTGATCGGCCTGATGGCCGATTCATGTATTTTATCCTTGTAATCTTTTGTAATAAACATCCTTAAAACCGAATGAAAATTTTTATCACATTTTACTTTGTGCCTTGTTTGTATATTAACTTTCCTCAATTCTGTCTATCAACTTCTTTCCCAACATATGCTAGGAGTGTCACATTCTCCTTCGATAGGTTCCAAGCCCATCGGTCTATTTGACAAACTAGAGGGTTTTCTCCTAAGTTTGTGACCCCAAACGTCACATTCAATTAATACATCTAATGTGTACAAGACACCTTCGTTCCTTTACGAAGTGGGATGCCCCTTTATATAATATTTTTTGTGTAATTTTCTGGCATTCCTTACTTGCACAAACTCAAACTTCCTCTTACTCCCAAGACTACCAACTTCTTTTAGCTTTCTCTTCCTCTATACACACGGCATCCATGGCCAGAAAATTCCTAAGTATTGAAGAAGTTTGTGCCCAATTCAAGGCTGATTGTGAGATACCCGATGACATGCGTATTCAGTCATATATGGATGGTTCCATCATTCCTAAGGGCTTCATCCTCATCAATGCCTACATGCTGCTGGTGGTTGGTGTCCGCTTCCCTTTCCCTGCTGGCATGGTAGATTTATTGACAGCTTTGGGGCTAGCACTCCATTTGTGCACCCCAAACACCCTTTGCTTACTCTATGGATTTGACGTACTCAACGTGCATCTGTGGTCAATCATGATGGTGCAAACCATTTTGGATTACTACCAGATTCTATACACTAAAGAAAAGGTCTACTGCATGCCTTCAAGGGATTAGGGAAAATACCCTTGTGTGTTGGTTTCAAGCAATGTTGTGCCCGTCCAGTATGAGGGTATCTTCCCTTGTACTTTCGATGCCAATGTCTTTCATGACTGGATGAAGATCCTCCGGTCAGGGAAAAACGATTACCAAAAAGAGGCTTCCAAGATAGCCATCCAAGCTTGTCTGGCCTCAAACTTTCTGATGGGGCCCGATGGGAAAACCCCTGCCACTGAACCAAAAATGTGGGCCCTTTGGGAAGACCTGCAAGCAAATTCGATCCCTCGAAATATCCTTCATCGGGCAGTTCATCCAGCTCATGCTGCTGCGCTAGTAGAACTTGCAGATGCTCCAGCAGCCAATGATGTACCAGCCGCCCTAGTGGCTAAGGAGGCTCTAATTGCGCCTCTAGGGGATGGAAGACGAAGATATGTTCGACTCCAAGAGTAAAGACTCTGTGTCCCCCCTGGAGCCAAAAACAATGAGACCATCGTCCTGGAGACCAATGGTTCCTCTGAAAATGAAGCAAGGTCGGCCTCTAGGGCCGATGATGATGACAACCTAGTCCAACTAAGGGCTTTTGAAGTGGGAAAAAGCTCTCAGGGAGGAGCTTCCCAGCTTGAGGATGCTCTGGAGCCCAAGGTTGGTGACGAACGAGATAATCTGACCCCGGCAGCACAACTGGTAGGAGAGGCTACTCTCCGGTGGAGGATTCAAAACCTGGAGATAGCCTATAATTTTATTGATGACAAAAAATGGGACTGGAAAAGGAAGGCAAGGTAGTGGGTGGAAGAGGCAGAGTTCTTAGAGAGCTGTCTCAAAGAGGTTGACAAGCAACCCGTGAAGCCAAGGCACAAAAGGAGCTGATCGGTGTAGCTTAGGTCGAAGGGGATCAGCCTCATCGACCTTTCTTTTACTTGTACTTCCTTTGTTCCTTTCTCTTCTGCACCTTTCCTTCTTTTGAATTTCTTTGTAAATATTTTTTCAAAGACATGAATGAAACATCCTCCCCTTTCCTTTGCACACCTTACTCTTGATTGGTGATTGGTTCATACTCCATGTCTGGAATTGGTCTAAATACTAAATCAGTAGTCTCCCAAAGTGTAGCATAATAGGATTTTAAATATTGACCATTAATTAATCTTGGATGAATTTCACCTTCAATGTCACGCAACTGGTAAGCACCACCTCTTAAAACTTTAAAGATCACAAACGATCCTTCCCAATTAATGAACCAATTGCCATACCTCCTATTTTCTTCACCGATAGGAATAATGGCATTCCAAACGAGCTCCTCCAAACAAAATGATTTTGCCCTTACTTTCCTATTGTAAGCTCTAGCAGTACGGTTCTTTTGCGCCTTAAGGAAATCCATAGCATTTAGTCTGAGCTCATCCAATCCCTCTAATTCAGTAATCATCGCCTTAATCTGAGCTCATCCAATCCCTCTAATTCAGTAATCATTGCCTCAGTGTAATCAGTGGGCTCTAACTGGTTTTGCAATGCCCTCCTTGCCGATCGGACTATTACTTCCATGGGCAGTGTGGTATTATGCCCATAAGCTAAAGAAAATGGTGTCACACCTATACTTATACATTTAGATGTACGATAGGTCCACAATGCTTCGAAAAGGAGTGAGTCCCAAGACCTAGGGTTTTCCTTTTTTATCTTTCCAAGGATTCCTTTAATAGATTTGTTAGATGACTTGACCTGGCCATTTACTTGAGCATAGTATGGGGTTGAAGTGAGAATTTTTACACCCACACTTTCTGCAAATTTGTGGTCTCTACTCTAGTAAACACTGAGCCTTGGTCGACTGTAATGGTTTCTGGCAAGCCAAACTGGTGTATGATATGTTGCTCAATGAACTTGATAATAATGCCCTGAGTGACCAATCTTGGAGGTGTAACTTCTACCCACTTAGTGAAGTAATCGATGGCCACGATGATAAAACAATGTTTCCTAGATATAGTTGGATGGACCTTTCCAATCAAGTCCATCACCCATCCTCTGAAGGTCCGTGGCTTAATGATCGGATGTAGATTTAGCTGACACCCTTTGGATTGGGCCGTGCTTCTGACATGCCTGACATCCTTTGGCATAATTGATACAATCTTTCAACATGGTTGGCCAGTAAAAGTTATATCTTCTTATCAGCCATTTCATTTTGGTGCTGGCCTGATGGGCTCCACAAATCCCTCCGTGGACTACAGACATGACTCTTATGGCTTCATTTTTGCCCAAACAATTTAGGATAACATCATCCCCGATGGCTTTCTTGAATAGCTCTTCGTCTAAGAGAACAAATTAGACCGCAAACAACCTATTTCAACGGTTTGCCCTCACATCTGGGTGATTATATTCCTTGATTGGTATCCTCCAATCATCCTGCTCAGCAGCTCAAGTAGAATGGACGAGGACTCAACCAACCATTCCCTTTTAGCCACCGAAGGTAGAAAACGTTGAAGGATAGTAATATTCTTCTCCTCAACCCCCTGCATTGATCCCGAACTAGCTTTAGCAAGTCTATCAGCATCCCAATTAGTCAACCTTGGGATATGACCAACTATGACATCATCAAAATCGTTGATCAGTTGAGTGGCTATAGAGTGGAATGGCCACAATTTCTAGCTTTTAACACGAAAATCACCTAATATTTATCCGATAACTAGCTGTGAATCACCTTTAATATGAACTGAAGATGCCCCCATTTCTTGCCTCATATTCGGCCTAATTATTCGTGCATTTGAAGCCTAAATTAAATGTCATTTTAGTCTTCCTATTCTTAGGTGATATGATCACGATGCCAACCCCTGACCCTTTTGCATTTTTTGCCCCATCGAACACCAAAGTCCAAGTGACGAGAGAAACATTTGGCACTAAAGAAAACTGCTAGTGCTAAATCTTCTAATTTTGGGTCTGATGGATGATAAGTTAGGAAGTTGGCTATGGCCTGACCCTTAACCGATCTCTGAGACCAGTATTCGAGTGAAAACTCCATAAGAGCCAAAACTCACTTCCCAATCTAGCCTCTTATAATAGGCATGGACAACATAAACTTGATTACATCAGTTTGACAAATGATATAAGTTGAAACAGGCAACATATATGCTCTTAATTTCTGGGAAGAAAAGTACAACGCTAAACACAGTCACTTAATCAGCATATATTGCTGCTCAATTGGAGTTAACAGCCTACTTAAATAGTAAATGGTCTGTTCCATGCCTGACTCATTATCTTGAGCCAACATACTTCCTATGGAATGCTTAGAGGTTGAAATATATAATTTCAAGTTTCTTCCTTTCTTTGGGGGCATCATAACTGGTGGCGTGGACAAATATCGCTTCATTTCCTCAAATGCCAAGTGATGGCACTCCTTCCAGCAAAAATATCATCGATCTTGATTTTTAACAAGGGTGACCATACCTGAGTCTTTCCTACACAATTGGAAATGACCCTTCTCAAGAAGTTGATCTGTCCTAGGAATCTCTGTAACTTTTTCTTATTAGTAGGGGGCTTGGCCTGTTGGATTGCTTATGCTTTGTTGTTGTCCACTTCAATTCCTCTTTGATGGACCAAAAACCCAAGAAAATTGCCCACCGATACCCCGAAAGCACACTTGAGGGGATTTATTTTTAGTTTGTGCCTCTTCATTCTCTCAAATACTCCTTTGAGATCTAAAAGGTGGTTGGTCCATTTTTCAGATTTAAGTACGACATCATTGAAATAAATCTCTATGTTATGACTGATCATATTGTAAAAGATTGAGTTCATAGCTCTCTAGTAAGTTGCCCTCGTGTTTTTGAGTCCGAAAGGCATAACAACCCACTCGAAGGTTCCAATTGCTCCAGGACATCTGAAGGCTGTCTTTGCAACATCCTCCTGGGCGATAAAAATCTGGTTATATCCTGAATGCCCCCCTATAAAACACAAGATTTGGTGCTTTGAGGCTGATAGGAATTGGATATTCATCCTTCGTGTTGCAAGATTTGTATTCCTAAAGTCAATGCAAATCCTGAGTTTCCTATTCTTTTTCACCACGTGGACCACGTTAGATAGCCACTCCACGTATCTAGTGGTTCTGATAAATCCCGCTTTAAGGAGTCTTTTGATTTTCTCCTCTATTTCGCAGGTGACTTTGGGAGACATCTTCCTGGGCAATTGCTTGAATGGCCTATATCCTTCTAAAATTGGAAGACAATGTTCTACCAATTCCCTTGCCAGGCCTGGTATTTCATCGTAATCCCAGGCAAAATGATCCCTATATTCTGTTAGCACAACGATTAATTTGGTCTTGAAGTTGGATTCCAACAATTGGCTAACATAAATAGGTGTATGCTCCCCTTCTGAACCCAGATTGATCTCCAAGAGTGGATCTTGGACGTCAGCTTTTAAATCATCCAATTTAGTTGGAGCTGTCTCCAATTCCTCTAATTAAATCTTCTTCTTTCAAGGCTTCCTCTTCAAATATACAATCTACTAGGTTAGTGAAACTGTCCTCCAGACCGACTTGCATTCTTTGGTCAGTCACAAAGGCCTATAACCTAGACAAGCTGGCCTTCCAGGCTAGCTGCCTCTAGAGTTTATGGAGGTGATGATTTATCTACCACTTCCTATTGGATTAATTCCATCGGCCAAACTTTCTCAGTCTGATTAGAATCTTTATAATACTTCTTGATGTCCAAGGCAGTTTCTTTGATGCACGTGGCGGTGCTTGACCGACCTTCTTTAGTAAGGCCGATAAGCTTGATAGGCCCAATGTTTTCTTCGTATAAGATTGCATCTACTGAATGTACTTTTGCTTGAAATGGCCTTGTGTCTACTCCGACCACCTCCACATCATCCCTATTCCAAAAGATTAAGAGTTGGTGTAGAGTAGAGGGAATGTAGTAATTTGGGTGCATCCAGTCTCAGCCCAACAACGCATTATATGAGGCCGAGGTTTTTACCACTAAAGGTAGCCATCGTAGTCGTACTGCCTATCGTTAGTTCCACAGGCAAATTTCCTTAGTAGTTGATGTTGAGCCTGTGAAACTTTATACATTTAGTTCGGTAGGAATAGATCTGCCTCAGACTTTTGTAGACTTCTTAGCATAGCCTGAGGCATGATATTGATGGTTATACCTCCATCAATTAAAATTTGTTTACTGGAACTCCTTCTATATGGCCTTTGATATAGAGTGGCTTCAAGTGCTGGGCCATTTGGTGAGTCATTTTTTTAAAAACCACTTTCACTGGCTTCCTTCCCACGACATCGTTGTCTCGGCCAGCCTTAGGCTTCCATATTGTGATCTTGGACCGATTTGATTGCTGGTCAATCATTTCTATATGTCTGCTGTCTGATAAGGATTCTTTAGGCATTGGGGCTCCGCTAACTACCTCTCTAAGTTCCTTGAAAAGATTGAGTACTGGCATTTCCTCATTTTCCTCATACACGTCCCCATTCATGGCCGTTAGTTGGTCTGACTTGGCCATGAACTCCATCGGGAAGGTAAAAACCATGTTGGATGAAAAAGCTATTAGGATGGTTCCTAACTGGATAACTTCAGTGTTGAAGTCAAACGTATTCAGCCAGTCTTCAAAGTCACCATCATCCTCTGTCATTGGGTCTAGTTTTCCAGGTTCTGATACCTCCGCCTTGCATCTGTCAGGGCTTGTTTAGCTAGTGGATGCTTGAAGGGCATCGGCCTTTTTTAAGACTTGGACGTCCTTATCTTCATTGTGGGTCTCCAGTTGCTTTAGTGCTTGCTTTCTCGCTGTCTGCCTGTGCCTCTGGTGCCTCATCTTTTGAGACTGAGAGTAAGGCTTGGGAAACTTAGGATGCTCCACCTAATGCCATCTTCCAGGCTCCACTTGGTGGTAAGACAATCCTAGGGTGGTCTCTAGAAGACAGAAGGTTAGCCGGATGCCACTCCCTACGTGTAGAGACAAGGCCATTTTGCCCTACTTGGCGATCAACATGTGGAGGTTGGCCCCTATTTCTTGAAACCCTACCTCCTTCCTGTTTTTGAAATATAATTTGAACATGGGCTGATCTTCTCTTTTCTTTTTCTGGAAGCACAATTCGCTTTTGAACTGGCCTCCACCCTTCTTCAATATTTGGCTCTCTCAGTTTTTTAACAGGGCTGGGATATCTTACATGTATATCAATCTTACATCTTGGATAAAGTCTTCTTCCACCAATCTCAACTGATGTCTTAGTTCTGACAATAGCTGCTTCGTTCCTCTAGAGGCCGCACTAATCTCTTCGACCTCTTTGCTCTTTTGTAAGATTCTTTGTTTCCCATTGGTTGCCTGTAGGTCGTGAATTGTGTTTTTTGGCCAATCTTTCTTGTAGCTTGCTAGTTCCGTCATTGGCTGCTTTCCTTTCCTTCGTGGAGGGCTATGATTAGCCAATTTGGTAAGATCCCCTAGAGAGTTTTGACACATCAGGGGTTGTCATGCTGGTTGTTGCTACTTTTGGAAATGAGTCTACGTCTTTTCCCATTGCTTTATCGGAGAATTTGATGATTCCTTTATCTACATTTTCCTGTATGATATTTGAAAAATAACACAGTTACTGGTGGCATGCCTCCAAGAATTATGCCATTTGCAGTATTCTTTCCGTCTTAAGTCATCGGCCTTGGTGATCCGATGTCCATCAGTTAATTTTATGGCCTTTTCAGTTAACAAGGCGTCGAAGATTAAGTCCGCTTTTGTTAAATCAAAAGTATAGGCTTTCCCCGCCTCGAAGGTTTGCTTTCTTACCCCCGTATTATTATTAATGGGTTTACTTAGTGCTGAGTAGATTACCGACCGTTTGACTATTACCTCGGCCATGTCTACTTCTCCCAAATCGAAGTCACATTCATATCAAGTGATATGGACTTCATAATTTGGATCTTTGTAATAGGTCCCCTTTGACAAATTCCTCATTTCTTGTTCATCCATTAAGATGCTCTCATATCGAGTTGGTCTGGAGGCTAATTCAAACAAGTCTCTAAACTCCATTCCGTCAAACCTTTTGCGGAGTTCAAAGTTCAAGCCTCTAGTGGCTAATTTTACAAACTCGCTCTCGGGGAGAGTAATTTTGCATCGATATTTAGCTTTCTTGAATTGGCCGATGTACGTTTCAACTGATTCACCTGTTCATTGGCGCATTTTTGATAAGTCAGTCATGGATGTTTCAGGTTTCGTTTGATAGAAATGCCCATGAAATAGCTCCTCCATCTATCGCCAATTGAACATTGAATTGTTAGGCAAATTGGCATACCAGATGAAGGCTATCCCTGTTAAAGAGTTGGGGAACAGTCTCATTTTCAACGGCTCACTGCCCCTTACGTAACACCACATTGCACCGTAAACCTGCCAATGTGTTCCAGGGTGGACTGTTCGCTTTCTCCATAGAAGAGTGAAAAACTTGGTATCTTATAGTTCATTGGGAATTCAACCTGGTCGATAATAGTGACTATGCATTGAAGTTAGGGTTCACTCTCTCTCTCTCTCTCTCTCTCTCTCTCTCTCTCCACATCAAGAAGATTGGTGCGTCTCTCTCAGTCATTTTCAGCTGCGAATAAAAGAAGATTGGTGCGTCTCTCTCCGCCATTTTAACTTCAAGCGAAGTTACATCGGGTAGATCTACGGCGAATCAAACTTTTCAACTGCGAATCAAACTTTTCAGTCAAGTAAGGTAAGATCTGCTACTTGTCTCCTTCATTTTTTCAGTCGAGTAAGCTACATCGGGTATTTGTTGAGAATCTGATGAAACCTAACTCAAAATATGCTTTCTTTTTTCTTCCTGATTATGGGTTTTCAAGATTAGGGATTTCTTTTCTTTAATTGACCTTTGGGCTGAATTGATTTTTAATTGATATTTGAAGCTTCAATTTTTTTACTGATTTTTTTTTTATCCATTGTATCTTGCACAATTTAGTATATTCACTTAGAGTTTAAATAACAAGATCTATATTAGGGCATTTCATCTCTTTTGTATGAACCAAAAAATTTTCAATTGGGTTTTTTTTTTTGTTTTGTTTTTTCATCATCTTTTTCAAAATAAATTTTCTTTTTTGTTCCAGATTATGGTTTTCAAGATTAGGTATTTTTTTTTTTTTGTTGATTTGGGTGTTAATTTCTGTGGCTATGCATTGAATCACTTTATTCTCTATTTTCTGTCTTTACAAAGCAACCAGAGATTCTAAGAGAACTCTGTACAGCTAAGCTAAACACCCAAATTTAGTGGAACCAAAATGTTTTTTTGGTGCCATGGAAACTTCAATTTACTTCTTGTGTTCGTGCATTGGAAATGCGAAAAACCTGTCCTATTCAGTTATTTTTATTTTCTGCATCAGACATGCCAGACACTCACGTGGACAATGCAAGGAACTCTTTTGATAATGTTTGTAGAAATTTTGATTAAGTGTAACTATAGTAAAGTGGGAGATAAATAAAGAATTTGTTTTAAAAAGCTGGAAAACTTTTTAAGGGTTGAAAATCACACTCACAATATAATTAGTTAAAGAATGTAGAGAAAAAATAGCAGAGTAAGGTCGGTATGAATTTCAATGATACACCGACCAGTTGCGATCTCAGCTTCACACGGAGAGAGAGAGAGAGAGAGAGAGAGAGAGAGAGAGAGAGAGAGAGAGAGAGAGAGAGAGAGTTTTAAAAAGCTGGAAATTTTTTTAAGGGTTGAAAATCACACTCACAATTTAAATAGTTAAAGAATATAGGGAAAAAAAATAACAGTGTAAGGTCGGTATGAATTTCAATGATACACCGACCAGTTGCGATCGCAGCTTCACACGGAGAGAGAGAGAGAGAGAGAGAGAGAGAGAGAGAGAGAGAGAGAGAGAGAGCATAGACCAGTTACATATGCTATTTGTGATTATGTAATGCAATTTTTTTGTAACATCGTACAACTAACTAAAATTTATCATTTTATTCGCTGTCCGTATCCCACAGGCCACAGTTTTAGAATTTTTCATGCCACCATGGCCGTTTCGTTTCATGTTGTATCCGTAGTACATAGTTCATAGTTATGTAAATGCAGAAGTTTAAAAAACTCATACTAAAAGCTGCAATAAACTGCAGAACCAAATTTACTCCTATGTGAAGGAGGTGTAACTGAAAATAGTTCGTTTACCTCAATTATCTTTTCTGGCATACTATGATGATCATACAAAGATATCATCCTAGAAAACAGCAGCTTTGAGATAGAGCGCATGTGTGTATGCAAAATCATGTTCCATAATGATTCTGCTTCATCTACTCTCTGATCCATATCAAATGCCAGTAAAAGGGTATCGTATGTAGCCATTGCGGCTCCTTGACCTTTACTCAGCATCCACTTTGCCACCTGAGTCGTATGGAGGATAGCTTAGTAAACAAAATAAATACTATGCCATCCAATTTAGCTACATCTAGGAACTCCAAAACTGGAGGCTAAGAAGCACAGCTCACACGGGCACAATACAACACAATACGGCGAGATGACAAATACAGTGAAGTCTCTTAGGCTATAAGGAGTATTAACAATGACTGTAACAATGGCACATCAGTTCACAAAGTTTATATACTATCATCCTTCAATTCTTAATTATAATTTGTTTTGGTTCAAAATAGGGCTACCATGTGTTAATCTAGGTGGAGACGAGATTTGATCTAGTGACTACACAATTGAATTCAGGTCTTCTGGTTCATTTTTTTTTGGGCATGGCCGCATGTGTTATATGTTTCAATTTTAACAGTTAGTAATGTGTCAGGGTAATCCTGTTGGAATGTGGTTTGTTTCGAACTAAGTCCTAGCTTGGACTAGTGGATGGTTGCCAGTATCTGGGTGTTTATCTGTAGGCTCTGAGTCCTTTGGCGCCACGTCATTAAAAGGAAAAGTTTAGTAGTTAGTCATCCTGATTCATGCCATGTCTCAAGATATATATATAATATATAATGTCAGGCTCTTAAGTGAACAGGGTTGAGTGAACATACCAAGTGAACATGTTTTTTAGCCTAAAAGAACCCATGGGCCGCGGGACAGTAGGGCAACCCGCGGGTTCATTTAGGCTAAAAAACATGTTCATTGGATATGTTCACTCAACCCTATTCACTTAAAAGCCTCACCGTATGTATATATATGTGTGTGTGTGTGTATATACACCTAACAAATGGATCTGTAATTCCTATCTGATGGTGAATATGGCAGGATTTGTTTGGCAACAAAAACAAATCTGTTTTTACGAGTTTGAATTGAAACAAGAAAAAACAAGGTTGTCCGAAGATATATCTCCTACTACTAGTTAATAAGCCAATACCAATTTTGACAAACACTTCCTTCATATCCTGGAAGGATCTTGAGAAGGCACTTTCTGATCTTCCAAGTACCATACAGAGAATTTCTACTTGGACTTGGGATGTACATTTAAGTCGTGAACTTCTATCAATTCAACATCACAAACTCCATATATAAATTAATATTGATTTTTCTTCTAGTTTCTCCTAATTTTTCCTAGAAGGATTGCTTATCAAAAGGAGAGGCATTCCATCTTCCGAGTACCATATATAAGTAGAATTACTACTAGGACTTAACAATGTAAAAGTAAATTGAGAATACTCACCATGTCAAAACCACAAACTCCATAAAGAGTCTCTTCTAAAAAGCTAATATTGAGCTTTTTGCTATTTTACTCCTAGAATGTGAAACAAACTTGATTAAGGCCTTGATTAAGAGAAAGATGCGTGGATTAAATTAAAATTTAACAATATATTGGGAGGGTTAAACTCAAAAGTAGTAAGAAGAAAATGTATGGGTTGAATTAGAGATGGACAAATATCAATTGAATTAGAAATGGGCACAAGATTAGCCAAAAAAAAAAAAAAAGAGAGAATCTAAAATTTGGGGGCTAGAGCCCACCTTACCCCCTTCCTACGTGCCTTTTAATTTGTAAAAAATTCAAAATTTGGGGGTTAGAGCCCACCCTAGCTCCTTCCTACATGTGCCTTTGAATTTGTGATGTGTATTAATTTCATGTTTTGTTTCTATGTAAATTGGACAAATAGAATAGATGACAAGTGATTTCATAGTGAAATGAAAATTTTCTATTAGCAGTACTAGCTTTCTAGTTAGACATAATAGTAGACTGTTTTATGTAGATGTTTAATGGCTTGAGAGTTTCACATTAAAAAATCTACAAATTTTGCATATTTACTGTGTATGTAAATTGTCTAAACATCGTCCACAGGCATCTGAAAAATACAAGAAGTTTATAATTATGTGTATTTTATTCGTGTATATGTATAGGTATATATGTATTTACTATACCATTCTGATACACATTGGCAAATGTTGAAAATGCCAGAAACTAATAAACAGATTTGATACAGCATCAACAAAATAGTTTGTGTATATCTCTGATTCAGAGATTCGTGTAAAAATTGGTAATGGAATATCTACAATAGTGGCACAAGAAGCAACTTGGTTGTACTAAAAATAACTCACCTGTAACAGTGACATAAGAGTTAAGAGTAATGCTTGTCCCCTTAAATTTGGGATATTTCAAATGCTTGCATAAGAAATTCACATCTTGGTACCACAATCACTGAAGCTGTATGTAGTATACCACTTCCGTAATATTTGAGATATCACAATTTTAAAAACCATAGCATTACTCTAAAATCATAGCACAAAAAAAGAAAAAAAAAATTACAAATCAATCACAAATTTTCCAAATTTCAGGTTAATAAAAGGTCAAAAAGGTCACTCTTCTCTCTCTCTCTCGCTCTCTCTCTCCAAATTTCAGGTTAATAAATGGTCAAAAAGGTCACTCATTACACTCTCTCATACACACTCTAATGGGTAGACCCAAGGGTAGGGTCAACTTTTCAAAATTTAATGTTCGCTTTAACTTTTCAAAATTTGATGTTTACCCTATATATGTGTATTAGATTTATTGCATTTATACTCTTAAAATTTTTAATTTACCCCTTCCCCTAGAAAAGACCATATAAATCTACAAACTAGGTGGTGGAACCTTTAATGCAAGAAACTAGCAATATTTCAAGATAGAATGTTTACAGAAATACGTTAGAATTTGGAAGATGAAAGCAATACTATATAGGATAGAATGGCAGGGTACATCGCGAGAATATCAAAGGAAGTCCTTGGAGAGTCGAAGAGAAGAGTGCTGGTATCTAAAGATACTTCGTGGTGGAATGAAGAGGTACATGCTGCAGAAAAAAAAAAAAAAAAGATTGCTTTAAGAAGTCGCAAAATGATAGAAGTGGGGAAAAGTTCAAAAGCTATAAATGTGCAAATAAGGAGGTTGAAAGTACAGTTAGAGTTGCTAAAATGAAAGCCTATGACGACTACTACACCAAACTAGACACTAGAGAGGGAGAAAAATGCATTTATAAGCTTGCTAAGTTGAGAGAAAAAGGAAGACAATAGACATTAATCAGATTAAGTGTATAAAAAACGATGACTCTAGGGTTTTAGTGAAAGACAAAGATATTAAGGAAAGGTGAAAGAGCTAGTTTGAGAAGTTGCTGAATGAGAAACATATGGATAGCGCAATCGAAGAAGAAACTGATAGTTGCGATCAAACTAGAGAATACAGATTTTATCGGATAATAAGGAAGTTTGAGGTGAAATTTTCTTTGAAGAAGATGAAACCCAACAAGGCCTTAGGACCAGATGGAATTCCCATTGAGGTTTTTAAATGCTTGGGAGATCAATGTCAGGGCATCTTGGCTTATAAAAGTTTTAATAGGATTTTAATGACTACAAAAATGCCTGATGGGTGGAGGAAGAGCATTCTAGTGCTTATATATAAGATAAAGAAATGTATAACAATGCAATAACAATAGAGGTATTAAGTTAATAAGCTATACTATGAATCTGTGGGAGAGAGTGATGGAGCATTGCTTAAGAGGCGCAACATCAGTGTCAGAAAATCAGTTTGGATTTATGCTTGGGAGGTCTACTATGGAAGCAATTTATTAACTTAGGGGACTAATGGAAAAGTATAGAGAGAAGAAAAAAGATATATTTATGGTTTTAATTGATTTAGAGAAAGTTTATGATAAGTTGCCCAGAGATTTAATTTGGTGGGTGTTAGAGAAGAAGGGAGTGACCATGGGTTATATTGACGTGGTGAATGATTTGAATGATGAAGTCGTTACTACAATTAGATCATCGGCTGGAGAAACAAGCGAATTCCCAATTACCGTAGGCCTACAATAAGGGTCGGCCTTGAGCCTTTATTTATTCGTCCTAATTATGGAAGAATTGACTAGACACATCCAAGATGAGGTCCTATGGCGTATGTTGTTCACATATGATATTGTCTTGGTTGATGAGACTAAAGGGGACAAACCCTAACCTTGAAGCTTGGAGAAAAGCATTGGAGACAAAAGGGATAAAGATAAGTAGGATGAAAATAGAATATATAGAATGTAGTTTTAGTAACAGTGGAAGTAGAGACAATGAAGTAGTGAACACTTTCGCTATCTAGGTTCGATGATCAATAGACATATGGAGAGATTGGTGATGGCGTGACCTATAAAATTAAAGTAGGCTGGCTTAAGTGGATGAGCACTTCTGGCGTATTATGTGACCAGAGAATACCAGCAAAATTGAAAGAAAATTTTGTAGGACAACTATTAGGCCAACTATGCTCTACGGGACAGAATATTGGGTAACTAAGAAACAACACATTAGCAAAATGAGTGTAGCTGAGATGTGGATGCTAAGATGGATGTGTGGTAAGACTAGGAAAGATGAATTAGAAATGAGTACATTCGAGAGACTGTAGGAGTGTCACCAATTGAGGATGAGTTGAGGGGGAATAGACTTAGATGGTTCGACTATATGTAACAAAGACCTGTAGACGCATCTGTGCAAAAGAGTGATAGGATCATAGTGCCTTGAATGGTTAGAGGGAGGGGCAGACTTAGAGTGACTTAGGAGTATGTAGTGCAACAGGATATGAATATATATAATTAAAATGAGCATAAAGCTCTTGATCGTGCAGAATAGAGAAAAATGATTCATACAGCCGACCCTAATTGATTGGGATACAAAGCTTGGTTTGGTTTGGTTAGCCCTTCCCCCCCAGCATTTTAGCTTTTATAGATATCCCCTCTAAACAAATTAAGAATTTTTTGCTTGATGAGTGAAACTAGTAAAATAAAAAAAACTAATTAATTCATCTAAGCACAATTTTATTTTGAAATTGTTACAGATATGTAGATTTGTTTGTATTTGTATGATTATAATTTGGGTAAAATGCATTTTGCACTCTCAAACTATACACTTTTTGGCATTTTGGTCCCTATATATTTATTTTGGTCCCTCAATTAACGTTTTGTGGCAATTTTCCCCATTCGTAATGGAAAAAGTCAATTTTTTTTTGGGAAAAAGGGTTAATTACATATATACCCTCTGTAGTTAGAACTTTTTTACTTTGTCTCTTGTATTTGTTTATTTATTAATTTTTTTTTGGGTTAATCAAAAGGGAGTTTTACTAGACATGAAAAAAATCATGAGGAGGTACAACACATTTCAGCACGTAGCAGAGCTCAATAAATCTATCAAAGAGCTCAACTATACCCCTTGTGAACTGTTTGACAACTTTTTTTTCTTATGTTATTGAATCACAAAAAATTCGATTAATAAAAGTTGTCGAAGGTAGCTTTTGGCCAATTGCAATTGCGGAGGCTATTTTGCTAAATATTTTATTTTAGCTTTTAGAGTTTCATAATTTTGATGAACTCCGAAAATTGTTGCCAAGCAGGGCCTATGTAGGCATTTGCCCCTTAAATTTCACTAATTCACTAACGGATTCACTTTAGTCTAAAGTACAAGGGATATTAGTGATATGATTGAAGTACCTAGTGTAAAGTGAAAAACGGTCCAAGTACAGGGGTGGTAATTACCCAAAAAAGACATTAAAATGACTTTTCCTGTCACTTTTAAGGGCTAAAAGTGACAGCAGGGGCAAAGTGCCACTACATGTTAGTTGAGGGACCAAAATGTCAAAAATTTTGTTTAAGGACCAAAGTGTTAAACATGGTATGGTTTGAGGACGCAAAATGCGTTTACCTTATCAGTTAACCTCAACCAACTGTACATAAAATTTACAGAAAGACCATATATAATTTAAAATGTTAGAAACTTATGTTATTTTTATAAAAAAAAAATCAAGTCGAGCGCACATCTAAGTATGTGCCCCTAGCTAGAAGTCAATGTAGACACTTGATTTTTGCTCATCCCAATAAAAAATGATATCAGAAAGAATCGGCAATTAAACTCTGCCTTGAAACCCTCCCAAGTCGTCGGTGCTCCCTGATCTAGAATATTTACCCACCAGTTCTGGGCTTCACCCCTCAGTACGTCACTTGCATTCTCAATTTTCTCCCTATCGGTCAATGGGATAGATCGGAAAATCCTTTCCATGTCCAGAACCCAAGGCTCTGCCAGCATCGTGTCAGACGTGCCATGAAATTCCGTTGGTTTCTTTCTAGCAAACTGATCAGACACAATTCTCATACCCCTATTCTTAGGTGCATGTACCAAGGCTATCAGTGTTGTCTCAAATGGGGGTGTCGGAGGTAATCGCTCCCTCTAAATTTTGAACCAATTCCCTAATATTCCCCATCATTTCGGTCATTTGATCTCGGTCACCGTCACTCATGATTATAATCCTGTTAATCTCAATGCATAAACACTAAGCATGGATGATAATAAACAAAATCATGTATGCGCAATGACATACATATGCATCAAACATCTCTACAATGTATGAATGCACTCTAGAATTTACGCCAAATTACTCAACACTCCACTCGACGTCGCACATTCCCAAAGTTTTGTTATCTCTAGCTTTGATACCATTAAATGTCACGACCCATGGCGCTACGCGCGAAAATAGGACACGTGGCATGCCACCAAGGCTCATACAATTCCTTTAAAGTATAAATAGTAGCGGAAAATATAAGTAAAATCCATGAAAATTTGAGTTATAAAAAGTTTTGCACAATAGGAAACACTTAAAAGAAACACCTCTTTTGCAATCAGCAATCCAGTCGACTGATCATAAGTCCAGTCAACTGGAAATGCGAGATGCAGAGAGCCTAAAACCCAACCAGTAATCCAGTCGACTGTAGCGGGGCCCGAGTCAACTGTGGTCTCTAAATCTTAGTCGACTGGTACACACTAGTCGACCAGATTCCAAGTCCAATAGAAACTCCCATTTTGAACGCATGACCCAGTCGACTGTTTTCCTTCCTCAATCTACTGGTCCTTCCGCAGAATATGAATAACAAAATCTAATCCACAAACCAGTCAACTGCGTCGGGGACCCAGTCGACTGTTCCTCAACATATTAAAGCAGTGTTTAGCTCAAAATAGGGGTCCAGTCAACTATACCAAGAACCAGTCGACTTTTTCCTATCAGCTTACTAAATGTTCTGCAGTTTCTCAACCTATGGTTCTCCAAATCAAAACCAACACATTCGCCATTATAAACCACGGATTCCAAACATAATTTCAAAAGTTTTACAACTGATTACAATACTACAAATCTTTCCCAAGATTCCAAACTATACGAATTCAAAGTTCTCATTACAGCATTTGAAAAATAAACAAAACATCTACAAGAGTGCTCCCGTCGTCCCCTCGGCCTCACTCTTCGCGTTTCTTCTTCCCTCTCTTCTTACCTGCAATGGAGTAAATCTCCACTACTCAGATATATGTTGAGTACACAATTCTAAATATATGCTTATATGACAATTCATGCTATCAACATCAAAAACACATCAAAATAGTCTATAGGTTGAGTGGTACGCTTCCATCCGGTAAATGAAATCGGTGCCGTGGAAGGCACACCTCTTCTATGCACCCCGTACACTGGTTGGGCCTTCCTCTATACCAAGTACCGTGTCCTGGTTGGGGTTCCCCTATACCAGACACCACCATTATCAATATTACAATCCTCAGACTTAAAGGAGCTTACCCTCGGATGAAATTGCACCAAACTCCCCTTTGACCCAAGTAGACACATAACATGCTCACATAAACAGTTATACATACTTTTCTTAACATATTCACGTGCATAATTAACGAGCCTAATTAACACAATTTTCGCCCGGATCCAAAATATCAAACTCGATATTTAAAACATGTAAATTCCATATAATTTATAGATCTATAATTCATGCCTCGTGCTAACGCTCTGTAACTTTGAAGAAAGCACTAGGAGATAGATTAAACGTCGGATCTCCGATTTCAGGTGATTCCTACAAGTTTTACTGGGTTTTCTCCAAATTTTTAGAAATTAGATTTTCGAAAAAGTTTGCCAAATGAGGCCTAAGAGGTATCAAAATGAAGTTCTTACCTCAAGGAGTTCAAATCTCGAATCTGGAGAAAAACTAAGAGACGAACGGTCGTCGATCGGCATCGCAAAGCTCGTGGCAACCAAATCTCCCTTTTCTCTCTCTCTCTCTCTCTAGATATTTTTAGTAAGTTTTCAAATAATGAAACTCACTTACTATTTATAGGCCCTATTTTCGTAAATTACGTTTACCTCCCCACGAGTTCTTAAAACTTCTAATTATCTTCAAAAACGTCTTAAACGTCTACTTTATTACTTCACAAGTGAAAACTAAAAATTACAAAGAGTTTTCGTCTAAGTTTTGTTTGGTCCAAAATAAGGATCCAAAAACTAATCTCCGTGGAATCTCTATACCACCTACATTTTATGCAACATATCACTCACGTTCTCACTATAGTATTCAAAACGATTTACAATGAAGTCAAAAATACTAGAATTACACAAAAACAAAACATGTATAATTACTATTCATAAAAATACCAGATATCTCAAATACCATATAAATCACATAAATGCCATTTAATCATGCCAATGCATTATGAATCACCACATTCCCATGTCTTCACTAACACCTCACCGTTGACTCAGTCAACTTCATCTCAATTATTAATCAACATTAATAATTTCACATGCTCCCACATATATTTATTAAAATGAATGAAAAATTCAGAACGGATGTGACAAACCTATATTTATTTATTGAAATAAAACTACTGATTATTGTTTATTTAAAATAAGTAAATAATCAATATAATATATATATATATAAATTATAATTTCAGAATGTTAAGAATATTAATAATATTTTAGGATTAATAACAACTAATTAATCAATATTATAAAACTATTTTCAATGATTTAAAACAATTAAAAGCAATTACTAAATACCTCTATACATAAATAATAATAATTAAAATCTCACGGGTTACCTGGACCGACCCGATATAAATGGGTTATCCGTTTGAAGAAACGAAGGAACCCAATTGGAATACCCACGTGTTGATTCAAACCCGACCCTAATCGAATCTGGGTTACCCATTTATTCTAATAACATAAACCGACCCGAAAGTCTACGAGTCTGCCCGAACCTGATCCATACCCGACCCAAACAAATCTGGTAGGATCCGAAACAAAACGGTGTCGTTTCAATAAGTGGCTCCACGGGTCATTTAAACAGCCCGACCCCTAAAAACTTAACCCGCTTGTACACACATTCCGACCCACCATAATCCGTACCCGACCCGACCCAGACTAATTGTTATAACCCGAATCCCTTTCATCTTCTCCGGCGAGATAGAGTTGCTGGAAAATCGAGGCTCGCCGAAAAATCTTCTAGGGGACAAATATCTCTCATCTTTCCATAAAGATTGGTGATTCCAATGCCAAAAGGAGCGTAATTCCCTCCTCTTTAACATACTATGAGCTAGAGGTCTAGTTCATTCGTTTCCCACACTCACGGTTGGATAATTCTTTTCTGTTTTAGGGGGATAACGGGCTATATGATCGGCTAAACAAGTCCCAATTCAAAAGCTGTTCTTAGGGGGGTATGAAGGGGTCCTATGGATTATTTTGGCATATGTTTAGGGTGATTTGGTGGTGTTCCAAAATTTGAGCTCCGGTGAGGAGCTTTAATGGTGGCCCAGCACGGGTTTTCCACTAGTTCTCCATCTATCTATCTATCTATCTATTATCTATCTTTATGTCTAAAATCGGAGAGTGAGAGCAAGTTGAAATGATAGGCTGACACGTGTCCACAATATACACACACACACACATATTATGTATGTATCTGTACAGGGAGATGAAAAGGTTGGAGACATCAATGTCTTTTACTAGCCGAAATGTGAAACGATTCTCACTCTCCCTCTCTTACATATGTGTTGTAATTTGAAACACATAATTGATCTTTCCAAAAAATTAGAGCGCATTCATCTCCCCCAAATTACAGCTTTCTCTTATCTTTCCTCTTTGTGTTGTCAATGCATAATTCATCTTGCCAAAAGCTCACACTTCTCTTTTTTTCTCTATTGTCTTACCCATGTGTGATTAAGGATTTTTCACTTCGGGTTTTCTGTATCGGTTTTTTTTTTTTTTTGTTATGTTTTAATTTGTTGCATATTTGTATACTATGCTAGGGTTTCCGTATAAGATAGACTGCGAGGACTAAGTGTGTGTATCCAGTTCGGATCCAGGTAATTATAAAAATAAAAATAAAATTATGTGACCATATAAAACATAAAAGAAAAGTAGAAAAATAATATATAAATAAGAAATGTCATTCAACATTACAAGCCAAACAATTTGTTCACTCAAGTTAGGTAATTTACAAAGTTGCTTAAATTGATGCAATCAAACAAAAATTGATTTTATTCTATTTCAATAAGGAAAATTACACTGACACCCCTAACGTTTAGCGTTTTATTACAAACCTCCCTTGAGGTTTTTGACATGACATGATCTCCCTCGAGGTTTTGTATTTGCTAACAAATTACCCCTTGTTGTTAATGGCCATTAAGTACATGGATGAAAATGGATGTCGTTAGCAATTTTTTTTTTGTCAAAGTACCAATTCTACCCCTCTAGTAGGGCTATAAGGAAATTTCGAAGAACCAACTCGATCGATCGCAGCTGACCGATTCTGGAAATTTTGGTCGACCTTTATTTCCACCGGTCGGTGTGCAGTTTCAATTTTTAAAACACCAAAGTTTTCGGTCGGCCTGCGGTTTTCAGTGTCATTAGACTGTTACCGACCGAGTAACTAACGCCTAAAAATTAGAATATATTGTGTATGAGTGATGCTATGCTTCCCAAATTTTTTTCTCAAAAATGTTTCCTAACACATGTGGCAGTGGACCCAATTAATTTTGACTGATTGATATTGCTACAATTAATGAAGGAGTAATACTTGGGGCACAACTAAAGTCACAATCTTTTTTGCACAACATTTATTTTGTGTCTCTCTCTCTCTCTTGATGGGTCCCACAGTGCCAGTGACCCCACAGTGTCCACTAGGAGAGAGATAGACACAAAATGGAGGTTGTGCAAAAAAAGTTGTGACTTTGGTTGTGCCCCAAGTATTACCCTTAATGAAGAGGGGCGACTTAACTATATCAGAGAAAGGAACCCTAACCTAAGTAGCCTCCACGCCGTCCACGGATCCACCCACACGCCTCACTTCCACATCACCACCACTACCGGATTTGCCACCCACAAGGTCTGCCATAGCCACTGTCGCCACCATCACAAGTTTGAGGTAATCTCCTCCCTCTCTCTCTCTCTCTCTCTCTCTCTTTCTCTTTTCAGGTGTTCGTGTGTATAACTATATATATATATGCGTATATATATAGGGGGCTGCTAACTTACAACACGATGGTTGTAGGTTAGCAGCATACAACAGCCTCTTTAGCGACGAAAAGTAGGTTTTTAGCAACGAAAGTTTTGTCACTAAAGGTTCCAACTTTTAGAGACGAAAAATTTCGTTGCTACAAGCCCATTTTTCATCACTAAAAGCCTCCTGTGCTATAAGTTAGCAATTTCCATATATATATATGTCTACATATAGATCTAAGTAACAAGTTTGGGTGCTACCCATAATATTAAGCCCCTATATTAGATGAAGCCTGAAGGCAAGATTTGATTCTACAATTGATTAGCCTATGGAAAACTTTACCAATCAATTCTTATCAATTGCAGTACTTCGTTTAATCATTCATACACATGGCTTTCCCTTCAATACTCTTTGTTTGGCTTTCTCTACTGCAATCTCATTCTTCAAAAATCAGGGATGTGGTCTGTGAAGTTCTCTGGATTAGCAGATCTGTCGGAAAACGCCGAAGCCGACCGACAACCGACCGACAAAGTACAGTTGGTGTGCTTGTGTTTAGATATGCTGCGGTCGGCTTTGGTGACATTTTTGCAAAACCGACTCTGATCGGTTCGGTTAGTATTTGTCCAAAACCGATCGAAAACGACCCATTTACACCCCTACCCTCTAGCATATAAAAGTGTTCATATGCTTAATTTTCTCAAAATAACTAAAGAAATTTTTTTGAAACCAGAATTACCCTCATCAACACTTTAAAAAAATATTGTGTCATATGCTTGAATTTTTTTTTTTATTAACTACAAGTTTTAAATATAAAATAAAATTTTAATGCAAACAATACAATATAATTACGGTAAAAAAATGAACTAACTTAGTTGAAGAATTTTTTTAAAATGAACAAAGTTAATTACCATATAAGGCTTGACTAAGTGGGAAAAAAAATGATATGTTCTTATGGAAAATTATTGAAGTAGATAAGATATTTATTTGGGTAAAAGTTAAAATAAAATTAAGGACCAAAGTTTAAACTAATCAATGGGTTATTAATTAATTTAAAACAGAATGAACTCATTAATTTAAAAAAGAATGAACTCATTTTTAAAATGAAATATTTGATGAAATCTCAAGAAGGGTGGTTTTGTGAAAAAAAAAATGCTAAACTTTAAGGGGGGTCATTAGCTTGTCAATTAAGGGTAAAACAGTCATTTAACCGAATTCGTTAATGGTGTTAAGCTAACAAGTTTGGCGGGAGAGGTTAGTGTAATGTCATAAACCTAAACCTTTAGGAGGAGAAGTTTGTGCAAAAGAGCTAAACCTTAAGGGATGTGAGTGTAATTTACCCTTTCGACAGTGTAACTCTACATTTATATACGCCCGCCCAATTCATTGAACTACATATTTTTCTACAAAGATATGTAAAAAATCAAATTATTATTGGAATACAACTCTAAGCTGAGTAGCTGACACCTGAATACTTAGAATACTCTAACCCCTTGAGTTGAGATTTTGCCATACACACGCATCGATACTTATACATATACACACATCGCTAGGATTTTTAATTGGTTACTTCGAATCTGTCTATAGATCGCATAAGCTAGGGTTTGAATTGTTCGACGTACGAGTGATTCATTTCGGAACTCAATCTGATTTCGATTCAAGCAAGGTTCGATTTCTTCATCTCCAATTTGCTTAACTCCTGTTCATAGAGTTGTTGTTCAAGTGTCTTCCTATACTTACAGCTCCTGCTGAATATATTAGTATTGTAATTTCATCATATATTATTAATGAAGCTTTGGGCATTGTGACCCTCTGTGGCAAAATCTTTATCTTATTGCTTGTATTAGAGCTCATTCCTGTTAATTTTGTTTTGAGATATATCTTTTCTCCTTTTTTTTCTTTTTCCTTTTTGCTGAAAGGGACTTCACATTATTCCATTGCTTGGAGTGTAGAGTTGAAAGAATGTTCAGAAAAATATTTGAAGTTTTTTCATTAGATGGGTTTGAAGCGGATGTATTTGTATTCTGAAGGCTATAAAATAACAAGGTAGAGGTAATCCAATTAGACGTGTCTCTCTTACATTTCATAGTGTCCCAATCCAATTTTTGCAAACAATCCTCTTTTCTGAAAAGTGTTTTTGACCGTCACTGTCTGGAGTTATTTACTATCAATGAGTACATTGAGACAAGAAAAATAACAATAACATGCCTTAAGTTTAACTTAGACACTTGGCTTAACTTCTAGAGGGTTTGTAATGTACTAACCAAATAAGACCTACTAGATGAGGGACAATAGTTTCTTCTTCTTCTGATAAAAGGAGGGATTGTTAGCATTAATTTGGCTTAGGAAGAGGGTAGACTAAAGATAGTTGTAACATCCGGAAAATGGCCACTGCACATCTAAAAGACTAAATCCCCATTTTTTTTCTCCCCCTATCTCTCTTCTTTCTTGCCTTGGGGTCTCTCATGCTGACGTGGTATCACAATCCAATCAAAACTCTATTGAGTAATGCTACAGACACAACACATTGCCAACAATGTATATCAAGCTTCAACAAAAACAAAGGCTTATTCGCAATTAGAGACAATTATTAATACATATAATTCGAACGAGATTTGAGTGCTTTTTGCCCAGACCCATCTGAATCTCTTTTACTCCACAAGTGATGCTCTTTCTTTCCTGTCTTCTTAACAATTTTCCTGCATTCCCCACTAAGAAAATCTAGTAAAGCAATCATGACCACCAAGGAAAAATAACAAAAGCAAAAAAACATCAAAGAGCTTCAGCAAAGACTTGATACTCACATGAAGCACAATCAATTTTTCAAAACACTAAGCATACATATTTACATGAAGATATACACATACATTTATATATACAGTCCGGATCTTAAGCGGGTGTAAAAAGACGGACTTTGGGACGCACCACTTTTCGTCGCTAAAACAATGATTTTTAGCGACGAAAAATTTCGTCGCTAAAAGCGACATTTTCGTCGCTAAAAGTGGTCCGTCCCAAAGTCCGCTCCTTCACACCCGCACTTGATCCTCACTGTTTATATATATATATATATATACAGAACCCTTTGTTAAAGTGAGAACTTCTGTTTACAGCCACTGGATCCAGTTTTCTGTGTGTGAAATTACTTCAGTACCCTAATGAAAGTTGGATCCAAACGGCTATAAACAGAAGTCCTCACTTTAACAAAGTGAGACTCCTGAGAAAGGTTTTGTATATATATATATATAATACTATTATATAAAGTGAAAAGTGCTATGTAACCAAACCAAACCAAACCAAACCAAACCAAGCCTTGTGTCCCAATCAATTGGGGTCGGCTGTATGAATCATTTTCCTCCATTCTGCACGATCAAGAGCTATATGCTCATTTAAATTATATAAATTCATATCTTGTTGCACCACATATTCCCAAGTCAGTCTAGGTCTGCCTCTCCCCCTAGCCATTCCAGGCACTACGATCTTATCACTCTTTCGCACAGGTGCATCTACAGGTCTTCGTTGCACATGGCCGAACCATCTAAGTCTATTCTCCCTCAACTTATCCTCAATATGTGTCACTCCTAAAGTCTCTCGGATGTACTCATTTCTAATTCTATCTTTCCTAGTCTTACCACACATCCATCTTAGCATCCTCATCTCCGCTACACTCACTTTGCTAATGTGTTGTTTCTTAGTTGCCCAACACTCTGTCCCGTAGAGCATAGCTGGCCTAATAGCTGTCCTATAAAATTTTCCTTTCAATTTTGCTGGTATTCTCCGATCACATAATACTCCAGAAGCACTCCTCCACTTAAGCCAGCCCACTTTAATTCTATGGGTCACGTCATCACCAATCTCTCCGTCTCTACTGATCATTGAACCTAGATAGCGAAAGTGTTCCCTCTTTGGGATCTCCTGATCTTCGATCTTCACTGCTTCGTTGTCTCTACTTCCACTGTTGCTAAAAGTACATTCCATGTATTCTGTTTTCGTCCTACTTATCTTTAGCCCCTTAGTCTCCAGTGCTTCTCTCCAAGCTTCTAATTTAGTGTTGAGTCCCCTTTTAGTCTCATCAACCAAGACAATATCATCTGCGAACAACATACACCATGGGACCTCATCTTGAATGTGTCTAGTCAATTCATCCATAATTAGGGCGAACAAATAAGGGCTCAAGGCCGACCCCTGGTGCATGCCTACAGTAATTGGGAATTCGCTGGTTTCTCCGGCTGGTGATCTAATTGTAGTAACCGCTTCATCATACATATCCTTCACCACGTCAATATAACCCTTGGTCACTCCTTTCTTCTCTAGCACCCACCAAATTAAATCTCTAGGCACTCTATCATAAGCTTTCTCTAAATCAATAAAAACCATATATAGATCTTTTTTCTTCTCTCTATACTTTTCCATTAGTCTTCTAAGTAAATAAATTGCTTCCATAGTTGATCTCCCAGGCATAAATCCAAACTGATTTTCTGACACTGATGTTGCGCCTCTCAAGCGATGCTCCATCACTCTCTCCCATAGCTTCATAGTATGGCTCATCAACTTAATACCTCTATAGTTGTTGCATTGTTGTACATCTCCTTTACTCTTATATATAGGCACTAGGATGCTCTTCCTCCACTCATCAGGCATTTTTCTAGTCATTAAAATCCTATTAAAAATTTTTGTAAGCCAAGATGCCCCCACATCTCCCAAGCATTTCCAAACCTCAATGGGGATCCCATCTGGTCCTAAGGCCTTGTTGGGTTTCATCTTCTTCAAAGCAAATTCCACCTCAAACTTCCTTATTCTCCGATAGAATCTGTATTCTCTAGTTTCATCGTAACTTCCAGTTTCTTCTTCCATTGTGTTATCCATATGTTTTTCATTCAGCAACTTCTCAAAATAGCTCTTCCACCTTTCCTTAATCTCTTCGTCGTTCACTAATACCCTAGAGTCAGCGCTTTTTATACACTTAACCTGATTAATGTCCCTTGTTTTCCTTTCTCTCGACTTAGCAAGCTTATAAATACATTTTTCTCCCTCTCTAGTGTCTAGTTTGGTGTAGAAGGCGTCATAGGCTTCCATTTTAGCAACTCTAACTGTCCTTTTAACCTCCTTATTTGCACATTTATAGCTTTTGAAGTGTTCCTCACTTCTATCATTTTGCCACTTCTTAAAGCAATCCTTTTTGGTTTTTACTGCAGCTTTTACCTCTTCATTCCACCACCAAGTATCTTTAGAAGCTAACCCTCTTCCCTTCGACTCTCCGAGGACCTCCTTCGATATTCTCGTGATGCACCCTGCCATTCTATCCCACATAGTATTGCTTCCATCTTCCAAATTCCAAGGTGCTTCTGTATACATTCTCTCTTGGAATATTGCTAGTTTCTCGCCTTTAAGGTTCCACCACCTAGTTCGCGGGTTTATAGGGTCTTTTCTAGTACGACATTGTCCTTTTATATGGATATCTAAAATAGTAAGTCTATGTTGAGATGTTAAACTCTCTCCTGGGATGACTTTACAGTCTTTACATGCTAAGCGGTCTGCCTTTCTCACAAGGAACAAATCGATCTGGCTTCTATTAGATCCACTCTTAAAGGTTATCAAGTGTTCTTCCCTCTTTTTGAAGCAGGTGTTTGCTACTACAAGATCATATGCTACTGCAAAATCTAAAATACTCACCCCTGCCTCATTCTGATCTCCAAAACCATACCCCCCATGCACCCTCTCATATCCAGTTCTATCTTTGCCTACATGGCCATTAAAATCTCCACCTACAATTATCTTCTCTCCTCCCGGTATTTCTTGCATTAAGGCGTCCAACTCATCCCAGAATTGTCTTTTAGTGTGATCATCCAATCCTACTTGGGGCGCGTATGCACTAATCACATTAATTATATCCACTCCAACTACCAGTTTGATAAGCAATATTCTGTCTCCTTTCCTCGTGACTGTCACAACTTTATCCTTGAGGTTCTTGTCAACCACGATTCCGACACCATTTCTATGCCTATCTTTCCCTGTATAGAATATCTTATACCCGGTATTTTCTACCTCCTTAGCTTTCTCTCCAACCCACTTTGTTTCTTGTAAACATACTACATTAACCTTCCTTCTAATCATAGTGTCTACTAGTTCCATAGCTTTACCTGTTAAGGTTCCTATATTCCAAGTTGCTAACCTAAGCCTATAGTTCTGGACTAGCTTCTTTACCCGCGGTGGCCCAGATGAGCGCGGGAACCCTTGCTTATTTAACACCGCACCCGGGCGTCGATGCGGCGCCCCTTGCACATTTTTCGAAACACCCGAAGGCAGGCGCAACGCGTCGCTTAAAGGGAACGCCCTAGCATTTACACGTATTTTCATATTTGGATTCATATCATAAGGATCCGACGGTTTTTTTTTTACGTGCTGGCTGTCGAGCTACCTAACGCACTAACCCTCCTCTTTTATCCGGGCTTGGGAAAAGTGCTATGTAACATGAATATATTAAAATTTGCGAAGAGAAATCAGGCACCTCTCAATAGCATTGGAATCTAAGAGAGGTTGTCTACTTCAAGAATGATAGGGGTACACACTAAACGACACACTAAATGACACATCAGCTTTAAATGCATGTACCCTGTGCTGTGTAAGTGATGCACAGAAAAGTGTGAAAAATTCAAACAGCACAGAGTACATGCATTTAAAGCACAGTGTGTCATTTGGTGTGTATCCCTATCATTGTTGTGTCTACTTTGATCGAGGGAGCACTTGACAAGAGAATTTACCTGAAACACCCAAACTGAAATTCCCAACCTATAGCTACTTCAAATACTACCATATTCCAAAAAAAAAAAAAGAGAGAAGAAGAAGAAGAAGAAGAAGAAGAAAGTGAACCAGATTTCAAGCTTGAGGTCAAGCTTGCTTGCATGGGGGATGGATTGTAAGGAACCATGTGCAGCCCTTTTTACTCTTTGTTTTCCCTGCTTTATTTCTTTGTTTTTCCCGCTTCTTTTTCTTCTTCCCGCCTGTTTTGGGACTCACTTTCAGCCTCTCTTCCCTTATACAAGGGGTAGTTCAGTTTAGGAAATGCTATGGATGAATTGTAATGTTTTGCTTTGCGGTGTGTGTTGCAACCAGTAAATTGCATTTGTTTTCTTTTACCTTTTCTTCTTATTTTCCTCTGATTTCATTCTTCTATTTCTTTTCTTCATAATTTCATTGTTTGATTACGGTTGATTTAGATCGGGTCTTTACAGTTGGTGTTGACGACAGGAGACGACAATTTTGGGAAAGAAGCCAAGAAGTTTGCTTCTCTCTTATGTAGAGGGTCAATTTCGTCCTTAAAAAAAAAAGAAGAAAGAAAAAAGAAAGAGTAATATTTGGGGCACAAACAAATCTCAAAAACACTTACACCCACAGTCTCTCTCTCTCTCCTGGGTGGCACTGTGGGGTCAGGATAATTTCAGTGGACTCCACAGTGCCACCCAGGAGAGAGAGACTATGGTGGACCCCACAGTGCCACCGAGGAGAGAGATAGACTGTGGATGCAAGTGTTTGTGAGATTTGTTTGTTGAAAAAGAAAAGAAAACGGACTTCCTGTAAAAGAATATTAACCATGATGGATTTTTGGGGGGTTAATATACTTTCTAACCTTGAACGGGTTTTAAAGGAGGGACTTTCCGTTAAATTTCCCTTGATAGTTAACTAGAATAGGGTTACACACTCTCTGTGTGTGCCAGTTTGTTTGTTTTTTAGACAGTTTTTTTTTTTGGTCAATTGTTTTAGGCAGTTTTTCCCATTTGTTGAAGCAGTTTTTTTTTTTAATTGATTGGACATTTTAATACCTTTCTAATATTTTTTAAGAAGATAAAGTGTAATAGTTTGACTGTAATTATAGAGAACTTAGAAATAATGTTGGTACCCCTCCTTTCCCTTTATTATAGTATAGAATAGATTCAATCTCTCCCCCTATCAGTTAGCAACTAACTGGATTGAAATTGCTATATTTTGAAGAACAGATCAAAACAGAACCATGATGGTTCTCGGTAGTAGAACTCCGACCCCACTCCAATTCTCTTCAATTGGACAAAATCAAGTATATATTCCATTTCTTCCATCACTTTTTTACTTCTAATTTCCCTCTCTCATTCATATCTTCCTAAACACACTTGTTTCTGATATACGGTTTTCTTCATTTCCCATATCATCAGATTAGGGCAAACAGATTAAGCCCTTTGCTCGGAATTTGTCCTTCAAAATGCAGATTTTCCACCTTACGGAATACTACATGGCTCACTATTTTCACCAAAAAGGCAAGCTTGGATGATTTGTGTATATATATAATTTTTTTTTAAACATTTTCTTTATGGGTTTTTGAAGTTACTAGGGTTTTGAAGTTTTGGGTTTTCTTTCTTTCTTTCAGACAAATTCTCTTGTCAAGTGCTCCCTCGATCAAAGTAGACAACCTCTCTCAGATTCCGATGCTATTGAGAGGTGCCTAATTTCTCTTCGCAATTTTTAATATATTCATGTTATATAGCACTTTTCACTTTATATAATAGTATTATATATATATACGAAAATTCTCAGGAAAGGGCGCCCTCTCTTTATTAAAGAGAGGGCCTCTATTTTGGCCGTCGGATCGTGTTTAAAACTGTGAAATAACAAAATTGCCCTTAATGAAAACACGATCCGACGGCCAAAACAGAGGCCCTCTCTTTAATAAAGAGAGGGCGCCCTTTCCTGAGCCCGACTGTATATATATATACAAAACCCTTCTCAAGAGTCTCACTTTGTTAAAGTGAGGACTTCTGTTTACAGCCGTTTGGATCCAACTTTCATTAAGGTACTGAAGTAATTTCACACACAAAAAACTGGATCCAGTGGTTGTAAACAGAAGTTCTCACTTTAACAAAGGGTTTTATATATATATATAAATGTATGTGTATATCTTCATGTAAATATGTTTGCTTAGTGTTTTGAAAAATTGATTGTGCTTCATGTGAGTATCAAGTCTTTGCTGAAGCTCTTTGATGTTTTTTTGCTTTTGTTAGTTTTCCTTGTTGGTCATGATTGCTTTACTAGATTTTCTTAGTGGGGAATGCAGGAATATTGTTAAGAAGACAAGAAAGAAAGAGCATCACTTGTGGAGTAAAAGAGATTCAGATGGGTCTGGGCAAAAAGCACTCAATCTCGTTCGAATTGTATGTATTAATAGTTGTCTCTAATTGCGAATAAGCCTTTGTTTTGGTTGAAGCTTGATATACATTGTTGGCCCATTCTCTAACAGCTTAAGCTTTTGGAGTAGTTGGTAACTTAACATGGTATCAGAGCCTTGTATGTGGGATGGTCCTGGGTTCGACTCTCCATCCCCGCTTTGTTGTGCATATTTGCACTTTGTTATTTGTCTCCACTATGATGGAGTTTGGTTTGTTTGCACATGAGGGAGGGTGTTGAAGCTTTGATATACATTGTTGGGCTCATTCTCTAATAGCTTAAGCTTTTGGAGAAGACTTAACAGTTTTCAAAGTTTATGCAACTATTTAGCAAACATCCATTATCTGCTTTTACAAGCTAATATGAATTGCATTCTATAAATATTTTCACTACAAGAAACATTTCGGGTGTGTTTAGAATGACATACTCAAAATGCTTTCTCGCCCATTTTAATCAGTTTTACTCTTCATTTTTCAATTTAAAGATGCTTTCATTTTGCATATGAGACACGAGTTGGGGTTGATGGAACCCCATGTTTCTCAACTTCCATGACAAATAACTCACGTTTCTATCCCTATATCTACCTTCATTCTTGTGTGTGTGTGTGTGTGTGTGTGTATTATTGTTGAGAGTAGTTGTTTTATTTTGTTTTTAGTTACTTGTATTATTTAATACTTGTTAGTGGGTCTTATTTGTAATTATTTCTTCTCCTCTTTATGATTAATATATAATAGGGTTAGATTATTTTTTCTAATCCTAAGCTTGCAATTATTTGTTTTTAACATGGTATCAGAGCCATGGGATCTCCCATCCACCACCACCACCTGCGCCTAACCCTAACCACCACCACCACCACCTGCGCCTAACCCTAACCACCACCACCAGTTGCATCGAGCCTTCCCCACTCACCCATCCTCTCACCGCAGCCACCATCACACCCCAGACCTGCGCCGCAGCCACCATCACCTCCCTGCCCTTCGCCGCAGCCTTCACCCCCCTCCAGGCCTGCGCCGCAGCCACCACCACCTCCCCTGACCTGCGCAGCCTCCAACCCTATCACCCCTAACCCTGCGCCACTTCTCCAACCACCCTGGACTAATCCAACTTGCTGTTTTGATTTCCTTTCTTTCTCGGTGTTGTTAGGTCCTCTTATGGACCCTTGATCACTATTTAGGGTTTCCCATCTTCTACGTTATCCTTCACACCTTTGTTTGGGTTTTCCATTCTATCCGGTGCTATGGCAGACAAACCGGAGACTTCTTTACCAACCACAATTCACACTGTGGTTGCTCCTTTGGATCCCAACTTGAAAATTACTCCCACTCCCTTTGATGGCCAAAACTATTTGAAGTGGTCACAGGCAGTGGAATTATACCTGAAGGCACGAGGTAAGATGGGTCATCTTGATGGGCGCGTAACAGCCCTTATTTCTACAGATCTAGGCTACGATAAGTGGGAGATTGAGAACTCCGTTATCATGGCATGGTTTATTAATTCGATGGTTCCTGAAATTGGTGAGAATTTCTATCGCATGAAGACTGCTAAGGCGATTTGGGACACGGTTACATCTACTTTCTCTCGCCGGGGGAACTATGCACAGGAATTTGAGTTACTTCGTTCTATTGACCGTTCGGAACAAGGTGACATGACTGTCACCAAATATTTTCAGTTTCTTACCACTAGTTGGGATCGCATTGACCATCTTCAGGCCTATCAGCCTGTCTGTGTTGCGGATGCAGAGGGGTATCGGAAGTTACTAGAAAAGCAAAGGGTCTTCAAATTTCTCCAGGGACTTCACCCAGATTATGATGCAGTTCGTAGTCGGGTACTCGGGATGGACACTCTCCCCACCCTTCAGGAGGCCCTTGCTCATGTACAGAATGAGGAGAGCCGCCGTTCTGTCATGCTTACACATACATCTACTGAGAGGTCTGCTTTGGTATCTGTCCCACCTAGAGATGGGACTCAGCAGTCAGCCTCTTCCGATCGCCCTGTTGTGATCTGTGATTATTGTTTTAAGCCCCATCATACTAGGGCTAACTGCTGGAGCCTTCATGGCAAACCCCCTGGTGGTCGGGGAGGTCGTGGAGGTCGAGGAGGGGGTCGTGGAGGTCGTTCTGGGGGCCGTGGAGAGGCTGCCCGTGCCCATCATTCTGTTGTTCCTGAGCCTTCAGCGCCAGTTTCTAGTGGTCCTCCGCCATCTTCTGATGCCAGCTCTCGCTCTTTGTCTGCCTCCGAACTTGAGACTCTTCGGCACCTTATGGCACGGTGTGTTACTCCGACATCTACAGGCTCTTCCTCATCCTTTGCCCAGACAGGTAATGTTGTTCCATCACCACGAGCATTCCTTTCTCATGTCTCATCTCCCTGGATTATCGATTCCGGGGCCTCTGATCACATGTCCCCTTCATCTAACCTTTTTTCTGAATATGAGTCTTCTTCAGGCCAGGATAAAGTTCGAATAGCTGATGGTACCTTCTCCTCTGTTTCTGGGAAAGGTTTAATTCATGTTGCTCCCTCTTTACCTCTCACTTCTGTGTTACATGTTCCCAGTTTTTCTCACAACCTTTTATCTTTGAGTCGTATTACTCGCGATTTGAACTGTAGTGTAACCTTTTATCCTTCTCGTTGTGTGTTTCAGGATCTTATCACGAGGAGGACGATTGGCAGTGGTAGAGAGGAGCACGGTCTATACATTCTAGATGAAGGGGAGAAGTTGGCTCATCATACAGTAGTTATAAAGAATAATGCTGAAGACCTACACCTTTGGCATAGGAGATTAGGACATCCTTCTTTTTCTTTACTTAGACATATGTTTCCTACTCTAGTAAAACATACTGGTATTTTGAATTTTTCTTGTGATGCTTGTGAGCTTGGTAAACATTTTCGAGCTTCTTATGCTCCTAGTGATAATAAAAGTTCAGCTCCATTTGCTTTAATTCATACTGATGTGTGGGGTCCTTCTCGTACTGTGTCATTGAAAGGTCATCGTTGGTTTGTTTCTTTTATTGATGATTTTTCTCGTACTACTTGGATATATCTGATGAAAGAAAAACGAGAAGTATTTGCTATTTTCCAAAATTTCCACAAAATGGTCAACACTCAATTTGAGGCTGTAGTAAAAATCTTACGTTCTGACCAAGGTGGTGAGTATATTGATTCCTGTTTAGGTGCATATTTCTCCTCTCAAGGTATTGTTCACCAAACTTCTTGCACTGCCACTCCACATCAAAACGGTGTGGCAGAGCGCAAGAATCGTCACCTTCTAGATGTTGCTCGCTCCTTACTCTTCCAAGTTAATGCTCCTCGTACGTATTGGGGAGAGGCAGTCCTTACAGCTGCTTATCTCATTAATAGGCTCCCCACTCGTGTCCTCAATAAACACACACCTCTTCAGGTTCTTTCTCATCCTTCCCTCTCCACTTCCATTCCACCTCGTGTCTTTGGTTGTGTTTGTTTTGTTCATAACCATTCCCCTACTCGTGGGAAGTTAGACCCTCGGTCTATTAAGTGTGTGTTTGTTGGTTATTCACCTACACAAAAGGGTTATAAGTGTTACCATCCTCCTTCTCAAAAATGGTTTGTGTCGATGGATGTCACTTTTCACGAGTCTCAGTCCTACTTTGTTGACCCTCGGGCATCTCTTCAGGGGGAGACACGGTGTGAAGAGATACTTGTTACTTCTGTATTACCTATGATGATTGAGGTAGAACAGGAAAGAGTTGAAGGAGAGAGTGAGGAAGTTGGGATAGAGAGAGATGACAGGGAGCCTGAAGGAGCGGGAGTTGAGAGGGAGAGAGAGTTAAGAGTCTATTCGAGGGGGACATGGACTAAACGTAAGACTAGAGAGTCTTCAGAGATTGTTGCTAGAGAGGCTTCAGAGACTGTTGCTTCTCCTCCTCCACTGCCATTCTCTCTGAGTGATAATGATTCAGGTAATTCTCCAGATATACCCTCTCCAGAAGAAAATGATTTAGACATTCCCATTGCTGTCCGTAAGGGTGTTAGATCATGCACTCAACATCCTATCTCCAATTTTGTATCTTTTTCTCATTTGTCTGCCTCTTATAAATCATTTCTTTCAAAAGTTTCCTCTGTCAGTGTTCCTAACCATGTTCAGGATGCTCTTGCTGATCCCAAGTGGAAACATGCTATGAGTGAAGAAATGAAAGCTCTTCATAAAACTGGCACTTGGGAACTAACAATGTTGCCTAAAGGTAAGAGGACTGTGGGGTGCAAGTGGGTGTTTACAGTAAAGCACCGGGCTGATGGTTCCATTGAAAGGTACAAGGCTCGATTGGTAGCAAAGGGTTACACTCAGACTTATGGTGTTGACTACGAAGAGACCTTTGCTCCAGTCGCAAAAATGAATTCGGTAAGAATCCTTCTGTCCCTTGCAGCAAATCTAGATTGGCCTCTTCACCAGTTTGATGTGAAGAATGCCTTCTTACATGGTGACCTAGAAGAGGAGGTTTACATGGATATTCCCCCTGGTTTTGAGGATTCCAAGACAGAGGGTAAGGTGTGCAGATTGAAAAAATCTTTATATGGTCTTAAACAGTCTCCGAGAGCTTGGTTTGAAAGATTCACTCAGGCTATGCTTCGGTTTGGTTTTAGACAGAGCCATGCAGATCATACATTGTTCATCAAACATTCTAAACTGGGTAAGACCACTGCACTTATTGTTTATGTTGATGATATCGTGCTCACAGGGGACGACTTAGAGGAGATGAAAAAATTGAAAAATCAGTTAGCCACAGAATTTGAAATAAAAGACTTGGGAGCCTTGAAGTTCTTTCTGGGAATTGAACTTGCAAGGTCCAAACAAGGGATTTTTATTTCTCAAAGGAAATATGTTTTGGACTTGTTGAAAGAAACTGGAATGCTTGGTAGTAGAGCTTGTGATACGCCTATGGAGCAGAATAAAAAACTCAGTGAAGACAATAATGGGGAGTTGGTTGACAGGGGGAGTTATCAGAGACTTGTTGGTAAGCTTATTTATTTGTCTCATACTCGCCCTGATATTGCTTTTGCAGTTGGTGTTGTTAGCCAGTTTATGCACTCTTCTCGGGTGTCACACGAAGATGCAGTCTTTAGAATTCTTCGCTATTTGAAGTCTGCTCCCGGAAAGGGCTTATTTTTTCTAAGCATGACCACCTGAGAGTTGAAGCTTATACAGATGCTGACTGGGCTGGTTCTATCACTGATAGAAGGTCTACCTCCGGGTACTGTACGTTTGTTGGGGGTAACTTAGTTACCTGGCGAAGCAAGAAGCAGAATGTTGTTGCAAGATCTAGTGCTGAGACTGAGTTCAGGGCAATGGCCCCAAGGATCAAAATTTCCTTCTGTTTCCATCGAAACGGCCGAAACGTTTCCGTTTCCTAGGTCATGGAAACGAAACAGCCATGGAATCTTGAAATTCCATGGATTCCATCGAAACGACTTTGTTTCTTTTGTTTCCATCGAAACATAATTGTTTCCATCGAAACAAACCTATGATTCCGCATTGTTTCATTTGCTTCCAACGAAACATACTTGTTTCCATCGAGATAATCATGTGGTTGTGTACTTGTCATATGAACAACCATTTTATTTTAGACATGGCTTATTAGCTTACTATGTACTTATATGTATCTTTTGCATTCTATGAAGTGTTTTGTGGATTCTATGAAGTGTTTGACAGTAGATTGGCGACTTAATCCTCATGTATTTTCAATTTGAACTATACATTTTTAATGCAGCTCTACATATATACACCTCTCAAATGTTCAATTAATCAATTATTAGCTTTATACACGCATATGGTTAAGTTTGAAGTTATGTTTCCCCATGTTTCTCACAAAATTTTTCCACTGTTTCCACATGTTTCCGAAATGTTTCTGTTTCTGGGTAGGCCGAAACAATAGACCGAAACGAAATTTTGATCCTTGAATGGCCCAAGGTATTTGTGAGCTTCTTTGGGTCAAGTCTTTGTTGAAGGATTTGAGGATTGAACAGGTTGATTCCATGAGACTGTACTGTGATAACAAAGCGGCAATCAGTATAGCTCATAATCCTGTTCAACACGATAGAACCAAGCATGTCGAGATTGATCGGCATTTTATCAAGGAAAAACTTAGTAGTGGAGTTATCTGCATTCCTTTTGTGAAGAGTAGTGATCAAGTTGCGGATGTTCTCACCAAAGGAATAGGAAGTCAACCTTTCCATACAGCTCTAGGCAAGCTGGGCATGAGAGATATATTTGTACCAGCTTGAGGGGGAGTGTTGAGAGTAGTTGTTTTATTTTGTTTTTAGTTACTTGTATTATTTAATACTTGTTAGTGGGTCTTATTTGTAATTATTTCTTCTCCTCTTTATGATTAATATATAATAGGGTTAGATTATTTTTTCTAATCCTAAGCTTGCAATTATATATCAAGATTGATCCATGCACAACAAAAAGAAGTCATTCCATACTGAACCCAACATTATGATTTATATTGTATTTTGTTTGTAAATCTTGGACTGGCAGGTATCTGGACTTCCAAATGAGAAAGAGGTTGTTTATGGGGCATTAGATAAATGGGTAGCTTGGGAAGTAGAGTTCCCATTAATTGCAGCAGCTAAGGCTTTACGAATCCTAAGGAAGAGGAATCAATGGATACGAGTAATACAAGTACGGGCCTCCCCGAACTTTTCTATCTGCATAGTTGCCGTTTTTGTGTTAGGGTGCTACAACATACCTTTTATCATTGAAATGCCATTTAATATGAACTTAGTTAGTAGGGGTTATGCCCCAGATATTGAATTCTTCTATTGTACAGCGTTTGTTGGTAAGACCGACGGCCCAGGTCTAGTAGCAAATTTAACAATACTAACATTATGACGTCTCAGCAACTAAGTAACATATGAATATGATAAGTACACTACTGAAAATGTACTTGGCAGAAGAAATTGACCTCAAAGTTGGGGGCACATCACATAAGAAGATCAAATAGATGATCAATGGTGTGCTGTTTTCTCTATTGTGTGGATTTCAAACTTTTACTTCAATGATAGTGATAGCTCTGATTTTTATTAGCATATATAAATTTTAATGGTCAGAAGTAGAATTAATACTTATTAGGTGATCCAACTTCCAATCTAGAAAGCATTGACACTCCTAGAAGGGTCATGTATCTGTGTCCAACACTATGTCGGATCGCCGACACGACACTTGCCGGAACTCTTGGACACATGGTGGACACAACAAAAAACTTTGTCCAACTATTTTATTAATATTTTTGTTCGGACGCCCGTAAGACACAGTACAGACACATTTAGATACTTTAACTGAAAATTTGAAAAATAAAGTAGAAGGTGAAAGTGGTTAGGGCCTCTTAATGATGAGGATAATTAGGTCTCTTTGAACTCATAATTTGGGTATTTGTAATAGGAATAATATGGTCTATGGAAATGTAATATGGCTTGATAATGCTTAAGAGTATTGAAATCAAAATAGGGACGTTGAAATTAGAGATTGAAAAGATAAAACAGGTGATGGGAATATTTCATGTATTCAACATAATGAAATAAGAATACAAGGAGCCTATTTATAGGCTTTATAATTATGTCAACCTATACTATTGACATTTAACCGATGTGGGACATCCACATGTTCACTTTGCACTATATTACACATATGCATATTTACCCTTTTAACACTCTCCGTCAAGCTGGAGCATATATATCATATGTACCGAGTTTGTTACAAATTTATTTCACACGTGTCTCACCCAATGCTTTAGTAAACAAATCTGCTAACTGGTCTGCAGATTTCCTCAAAGAGTACCATTCAGAAACGCGTTCTTAACATCCAACTGATAAAAGGGCTAGCGATACGTAGCGGCAAGGGAGATGAAAAGACGAACAGATGCAATCTTAGTCACTGGGGAGAATGTTTCTGATTATCAAGTCCATAGACTTGAGTGTTGCCTTGGCAACAAGGTGGACCTTCAACCTGTCCAAAGTGCCATCGGGGTGAACCTAAACTGCATACACCCAACGGCAACTAACCACAGATTTTCCCAGGACCAAGTCCTCAGTACCAGTCTCCTTAAGAGCACACATCTCTTCCTGCATAGCTTGGTTCCACCCGGAATGAGCAAGTGCTTCTGCAACAGTGTTAGGAATAGAAACAGAAGACACAGAAGCAACAAAGGAAGAGAAAGTGGGAGACAAACTATCATAGGAGACGTAGTTAGAAATAGGATGTGAAGTAGTACAAGAACGCTTACCCTTCTAGAGAGCAATAGGATAGTCTAAATCTTCCTGTTCTAGAGTAGAGGACGGCGGATCAGAGGACACAGAAGGCGGAGGCGGAGCAGACGAGTCCGAAATACGCTCTGGAGCTAGACGACAAGTATAAACTTGCAAATCACGCCAAGATAAGCGAGTGGAAGCATCGGAGATTGGTATAGGAACAGGTAGCATACAATCCGGATTAGTGGCCGAATGAGATTCAAAGAATGTAACATCGGAAGAGATAGAGTACCGATGATACTCAGAATAAAAGGGTGTTGATTCAAAGAATGTAATATCGGCAGAGATAAAGTACCGACGAAGAGACAGACTGTAACAACGATACCCTTTCTGAGTCGTAGAATAGCCCAAGAAAATACTCTGAATCGCCTGTGGGTTGAATTTGTCAGTTCAAAGCACACACACCCAAAAACACGAGGGCCCATCGAGAAAACTGATGGAACAAAGTAGAGTGTGATATGTGGCCATTAAGAGCCAAAGATGGCTTTCGATTAATCAAATGACAAGCAGTTAGCACAGCATCCCCCCAAATTTTTTTTGGAACACGCATTTTAATGACAAGGTACGTGCGACTTTTAACAAATGTCTTTTTTTCCGTTCTGCAACACTATTTTGTTGAGTGTATGTACACAGGAAGACTGATGAATCGTTCCATGTTAGGGCCATATACGTACTAAAAGGGTTAGAGAAATATTCTTATGCATTATTATTTCGAAGAACACAGATAGAGACATTAAATTGATTGTTTAATTTCAGCACAAAATGCATAGAAAATGGAAAATAACTCAGAACGATTTTTCATTAAATAAAGCCAAGTCACTCTTGAATAATCATCCACAAAGGTAACAAAATACCGATACCCCTATTTTGGGAGGTTATACAGTGAGGACCCCATATATATTATAATGCACTAACGAAAAAGGACTAGATGCTCTTTTATTGACTCGGCGAGCAAATTGAACACGATGATACTTCCCCAACTAGCATGACCCACAATCTAAAGAGTAAAGACTACAAAGAACTTAAACTAGGAACTAAAAGCTTCAAATTAACCAATGAAGGATGGCCAAGGCTGCAGTGGATCTGATGAGGTCAAACTGTAGCAGGACAAGCAATGGGTGAGGGAGCAGGGACATGATCACCATCGAAGTAATAGAGGCCATTGGAGTCATGCCCAACGCCAAACGACTTTCGAGTCGTCAAATCCTGAATAAGGATAGAATCAAGAGAAAAAAAGACAACAATTAAGATCCTTGGTCAACTAACCAATAGGTGTAAAACAGAAGACAAGGATAAAGATGAAGAGGGTTGAGCCGTCCCGATTCCTTCAACAGGATCAAGGACCCATCTGCTGAAGTGACTGGAGGAAGAGACGATGACAACTGGAGAGATGTAAAAAGACTAGGTATACTTGTCAAATGATTAGTAGCCAATTACCTATGGGGAAGAACCAGAAGCAATGCAAGCATTATGTGTACCTCCACGCTGAGCTAAGGAAGCAGACGAAGTGGAGGCCTGTTGAGCAGCATGAAACTGGATGAATTGAGAATACTCCTCACGAGGAACAACGGTATCCATAGCAACGGGAGCAGGAAAGTGGCCAGGGTTAGAGACAATAGCATTTGCAACCTGAGGCGGACGACTATGGAGTTTCCAACACGTTTCCTTGCTAGACCCATCCTTCCCACATTAGGTGCACTGGCGAGTCTGTCCTCTACCTCGGTCAAGGCGACCACCACGAAATCCTCCCCCTCGACTTACATGGGTGGTGGGATCACCACCCTTACCAGACACATGTGGTGGTGCACGAGTAACAAGGTCTGACTGATCAAGGACCGGAGGGGATGAATGTGGTCCGGGGGGGCTCCGTAAAACATGTTGATACGTCTCGGCAAAAGAGGGAAGAGTAGCAATCCTTAGGATTTGGGACCGAATTGGCTTATACTCAGATTTGAGACTGATGAGAAATTTCATAACCATCATCCGTTCCCTTTGTTTTTGCTGTTCCTGAACACTGGTGGTAGGGGGCATAACGTTGCTCAACTCTTTATGTGGTCGTTTCATAGAAGCAAAATAATTGGTAACAAACAATTCATTTTGCTGTAGCTTGAAATACTAAAAGGACAAATCATACATCTATGTTAAGTTACTGGAGTAATGTGTACATACTCCCAAAGGGCCTTAGCAATGCCCAAGTGATTCCAAAGATCGGCAATATCGGGTTCCATAGAGTTCCATAATAGGGTCACAAGTTGAGCATCCAAGTGTAGCTTGGTCATCGGTGGCAGGTGGAGACCTAGTAAGATGTGCATCATGGCCTAAGCCAGTGAGAGCCATAGTAATGGCATTGGCCCATTAGAGGACGTTGGTACCATTCAACTTGCGAGTGGTGAGTTGAGAAAGACTTTTGGAGTCCATAATCTCGAAAACAAGAGGTGAAATCTGCTGAAACAGGGATGAAAAGCACTAGATCTGAGTAGATCTAAGAATAGCAAATCGGTCAAGGGAAAAAAATCTGAAACTCCATTGGAGGTTGCCGAAGGCAGTGGCGAGGCTCGCTGGAGAGAGGAGAGGTGCGCCGAAGTGTGTATTGGGTGTTAAGAGGGTCACCCGAACTTCTTTTGATTTAAAAAAGAAATAGCAATCCCAGAGATGGGAGGCTCTGATACCATGAAAAGATAAAAACAGGTGATGAGAATATTTCTTATATTCAACATAATGAAATAATAATACAAGGAGCTTATTTATAGGCCAACATATACTACTGACATTTAACCGCTGTGTGATAGCCACATGTTCACTTTGCACTATATTACACGTATACATATTTACCCTTTTAACGGAAGAGATAATCCTTTGACCAAAAAGTAGTTAGTAACAATCAGGATATTTTGAAATCTAAGATAATTAGGCATTTGAATTTTACTGTAAATGATATGATTTTATTTCCATCACACGTAATCAATATATTCTTATAAGTTTTCCGTCCTCGCCATGTTCATTCCCTATTTTTTCTGTATTTTTCATCTCGCCGTATTGTGCTGTATTGTGCCCATGTGAGCTGTGCTTCTTAGCCTCCAGTTTTGGAGTTACTAGATGTAGCTAAATTGGATGGCATAGTATTTATTTTGTTTACTAAGCTATCCTCCATGTGACTCAGGTGGCGAAGTGGATGCTGAGTAAAGGTCAAGGAGCCACAATGGCTACATACGATACCCTTTTACTGGCATTTGATATGGATCAGAGGGTAGATGAAGCAGAATCATTATGGAACATGATTTTGCATACACACATGCGCTCTATCTCAAAGCTGCTGTTTTCTAGGATGATATCTTTGTATGATCATCATAGTATGCCACAAAAGATAATTGAGGTAAACGAACTATTTTCAGTTACACCTCCTTCACATGGGAGTAAATTTGGTTCTGCACTTTATTGCAGCTTTAGTATGAGTTTTTGAAACTTCTGCATTTACATAACAACTATGAACTATGTGCTACGGATACAAAATGAAATGAAACGGCCATGGTGGCTTGAAAATTTCCAAAACTGTGGGATACGGACAGCGAATAAAATGATAAATTTTAGTTAGTTGTACGATGTTACAAAAAAATTGCATTACATAATCGCAAATAGCATATGTAACTGGTATGTGCTCTCTCTCTCTCTCTCTCTCTCTCTCTCTCTCTCTCTCTCTCTCTCTCTCTCTCTCTCCGTGTGAAGCTGCGATCGACCTTACACTGTTATTTTTTTCTCTACATTCTTTAACTATATAAATTGTGAGTGTGATTTTCAACCCTTAAAAAGTTTTCCAGCTTTTTAAAACAAATTCTTTATTTATCTCCCACTTTACTATAGTTACACTTAATCAAAATTTCTACAAACATTATCAAAAGAGTTCCTTGCATTGTCCGTGTGAGTGACTGGCATGTCTGATGCAGAAAATAAAATAACTGAATAGGACAGGTTTTTCGCATGTCCAATGCACGAACACAAGAAGTAAATTGAAGTTTCCATGGCACCATGCTACATACGATAACAAATTATATTTAGGGTTGAAAACATGTTACCCCTTGTGGTTAGGCCCATTTTCACTTTATCCCCTTATGGTTCATACGTTGACACTTGAAACCCCTTGTGGTTGTGACTAAACGGAAACTGTTACATTTTTTGTTTGAACGGAAACTTTCAAACTCAGTTTGGTGAGAAAAATTTGTCCATGTTTTGAAATTAAAATGGCAGTTTTGCCCCCATTTACCTTTCCCCCCTCATTTTCCTTTTTTTGTTTCTTTCAGCAAAGTTTTTTCCTCAAACCGCCATTATTATGACTATTGCACACATCCAACCACCACTACCAACCACCGCCACCCACGATCCAAAAAATAAATATTAAGAAAGAGAAATTAAGAAAATTTTATGATGAAGAAGAGAGACAAAATGAAAATGAGTGAAGGGTATGTTTGTCATTTGAAGGTAAAAACTCACATTCATTAGGTTTTGCACTTGGCACAAAATCACGAGTAGGTTAGGTGTCAATTTTTGAAGCATACGGAATAACATGAAAAGGGGCTTAACCACAATGGGGTAATATGTAATTAATCCTAATCTTTATGATGATGTATATATGATCTTTGTTGTAAAATGTCAGGTATTCGCAGACATGGAGGAGTTGGGTGTAAAACCGGACGCAGATACAGTCAAGAGAATTGCACGCGCGTTCCAAGAATTAGGTGACGAAGACAAGAAAAAACAGTTTCTCAAAAAGTACCAGAATAAATGGAAATATATCCACTTTAAGGGTGAAAGGGTTCGGGTAAGAATAGATGCATGGGGTGAATAAAGCTCTTTGTTGGCCAAATGAAGTGGGGATTGAATATGTCTATATTGGCACGAAAAGCACAACATCTTTCGTGCTCTTTGGATCTCTGCAATAGACCTCCAAATTGGGGATGAAATTCTTGTAGTGATCGGGTTGTCGAATATGTCACTTGTGTTATTGGCTATTTCCTTTATACACCATTTGCATTTTGGAGAGAAAGCCTGGTAAATAGGACGATAGGGTAAGGTTGACTTTTCATTTGGATGGGATGAGAGTTGAGCCTAGAATGAATTAATGTGTTTGAAACTGCTACACAGAAAGTTGTTGAATATGTCACTTGTGTTATTGTCTATTTCCTTTATACACCGTTTGCATTATGGAGAGAAAGCCTGGTAAGTAGGACGATAGGGTAAGGTTGACTTTTCATATGGATGGGTTGAAAAGAGTCGAGCCTAGAATGAATTAATGCGTCCGAAACTGCTATACAGAAAGTTGTAGAGGCAATGGAAAACTTTGTGAATATGGCAGGATTTGTATGGCAACAAAAACAAATCTGTTTTTACGAGTTTGAATTGAAACAAGAAAAAACAAGGTTGTCCGAAGATATATCTCCTACTACTAGTTAATAAGCCAATACCAATTTTGACAAACACTTCCTTCATATCCTGGAAGGATCATGAGAATGCACTTTCTGATCTTCCAAGTACCATACAGAGAATTTCTACTTGGATTTGGAATGTACATTTAAGTCGTGAACTTCTATCAATTCAACATCACAAACTCCATAAATAAATTAATGTTGATTTTTCTTCTAGTTTCTCCTAATTTTTCCTAGAAGGATTGTTTATCAAAATGAGAGGCATTCCATCTTCCAAGTACCATATATAAGTAGAATTACTACTAGGACTTGACAATGTAAAAGTAAATTGTGAATACTCACCATGTCAAAACCACAAACTCAATAAAGAGTCTCTTCTAAAAAGCTAATATTGAGCTTTTTGCTATTTTTCTCCTAGAAATATGAAACAAACTTGATTAAGTCCTTGCAGCATTATTTTTCAAGTTCTTGCCTAACTTTGGGTTATTTCATTATTCAAAATGCTTCTATATTCCTATACTCTTCAAAGCTAATCCCAATAATAATAATAAATAAAAAAAAGGAAAAAAGGAAACTATGCCAAAGACACTGCCATGGGACTCTGAACTATGTGGAGTCCATCAATCCAAGAGAACCACCCGAAGGAGTACTTATCTTTCTCAATAGCACTTAACATATCACTCTCTGCTTTCATAGTTATTGTGAAGCTCTTCTTTTCACCGACCCGCTTAAAGAACGAGATAGGCGGAGAGACCTTGACAGAGAAACCCAACGGCGGTTTCACACTAGAGAAGTAGACGCTTTTGCGACTACCACCGACATTTGTAACACTTCTAGTCACTGTAATTGTGCCGTTGAGTTTTGGAATTGCAAGAGACGGGTAGTTTAAATTGTTTGTTGAGGGTGAGACTTTTGGGCACTTGAATGATGGGGCTATCTTTTTGACTCCATTGCTGCTACATAGGAACAAAAGATAGTCGGAGTACGAGGCATCGTAGACGAGTTACGGATCGGCTGCTTTTGTTGGCATGAAGTGACCTTATCCGAATTGGGATGGGTCGGCCGGGTTGCCCGATGCATCGGTTATTGTCTTGCCGATGTTGTTAGTCAGCCCGGCTGTGCAAAATAAAAGTTATAAATATTTGAAATGGAACATATACACATGCATAAATGTATCTAATTATATATGCACATTCCATAGCATCATTTATTGTCATCACAATGTAGACATCAATTCTGTTTCAGAACAGATTATTTGGAAAGTAATCCAATTTGCTCTGCAAATTCGATCTTGTGATTTCTAGAGCCCATACGGCCCATTAAAGGTTGTCTGAGCCCATCCAAACGTCAACCAAACCCGTAATTTCAATACGAGGTCTGTTCCAAATCTGATAAAAGACCTACAAATGCAAGCTCTGAATTTGGGTTGGGCATGAGTTGCATCCCTAGTATGATCAATTAAAAACCAATTTCACTGGAATTTTAAGAGTTTAGTACATGCTTTGTTAGCATGATACAAGAGCAAGCAAATCCTGTGTTTGACATCTTTGTTGCTAAATTTGCATGCTATTGCTTGGCCACTTTGTAGGATAGAGTTAAGCCATTGACTATATCTACATTTTTTACCTAACGGAACAGATGAATTATATCTGATTGGAAAGTTTGAATGCAGATGATTAATTAGAGAAACAACTAACATAATAAAATTCACATGCACAATCTGGGATGCATAATGTACCTGAGGTGATAAGGGCTGATCTAACGGCAACACTGCTCCAGGTGGGGTGTATAGCTTTGAGAAGAGCAGCAGCAGCAGCCACATGTGGGCATGACATTGAAGTTCCTGATAGAATGTTGTACTTTACCACTCTCCAACTTTGTAGGTGATATGTCCGAAAATATCCTGCTAAAGAGCAACCGCCGCGTGGCAGAAGGACCCTGGTTATCCGGGAAGAGACCTTGAGCCCCGCGCCCCGCATTAGATGTCACCGCTCGGGACGATCATCTGGCCCGGGTGTGATGTGCGGCGACCTTCCAGAAGGAGCAGCTTGTGAAGAACATTCCAGGCAGTTTCCTTATGAAACCCGGACTCTATCAAGGAAAGATGAATAGTTTCCTAAACCACTCAGGAAACTCTCCTAAGATCATGCAAATCTGTTGTGATTAGATTAGGCTTCCTAATCCTACTAACTTACCATGTAAGGGTGGATTCTTGCATCTATAAAAGAGCCACCTACCCTGTCAAAGGGGGATCGGAAATCTATCTTCTCTAAGCATACAAGCTCTATTAGAGAACTCATCGCTTACACGCATATACCCGGCCGGTATTACTGGTAGTGCCACCCGTCCTTGTTGGCTCACCAGGCCCGCCGGTGATCTGCTAGTGAGAAGCGCACAGACGCACCCGTGGATGTAGGTCACCTCGTTAACGGGGCCGAACCACATACAAACCTCTTTCTACTTTATTTTCTCACTTAAATCTTGCTTACCAATTTTCGGCATCATCAGTTTGGCGCCGTCTGTGGGAACGACACAGTCTTCTCATCAACAAAAATCTTTGACTGATCGACATGCCGCCAAAGAAGGGTAAGAAGATCGACAACCCCGCCGACTCAGCCGGTCAGGAAAACCTGCAGATCGAGCCGCGGGCCACCTCCATGACCACCGAACAGGTCACGGTGGCACTGGAGCAGCTCCTGGAGGGCGAGCGTCGAGCACAACAACAGATAGACGCGCTTATGGCCCAACATGATAAGCGCCCCGCGTCAGAGAATCGACCTGAGAAAAGCGTTCCTGTCAGCAAGCCGGCTCGGGTGCGTAGGCAAGCCCGATCCGCTCTGGCGTCCCCACCAGACCGGGAATGTCCAGCCGACGGAGAGCGCAGCCAAGCCACTAAGCGCTCACAAAGAGGACCCCGGTACATTCCTCGCCGAGCACGCCGAGTGGAGGACGCCAGAATCATCATTGATCGGTGGCGCGAGGCAAGGGGAGAAGAGTCCGGACGAAAAATCAGGGAATCGGTCGATGACTTTCCCGCCTTGAGCCGGGGGGACCTTAGGCACAGGCTTACCCGAACCCACAGCCGGGTACTATCTCCGAGGTCGACACACTTTGAGGAGGAGGCCTCATCGTCCGACCCCACCTACCGTTCAGACGCGGATAGGAGAGTAGGGCGGAATGACGTCAAAGCCCAGGTCGAGGAGCTGCAGCAGCAGATCGAGAGGCTAAACCGCAAATCTGGTCACGACCTCACTGATACAGAGACGGAGTCGCCCTATACCGCTCGGGTGACCCAGTTTCCTATTCCGCGAAAGTTCAAACCCCCGCATCTCAGCTCATACGATGGCACGGGGAGTCCGGTAGACCACATCCGCACCTACAAGGCGCAGATGGCATTGGTCACCACGATAGACGAGTTGCTGTGCCTGGCCTTTCCCAGTACCCTAAAGGGGTCGGCCGCCCAGTGGTTCCATGCATTGAAGCCCCGGACGGTTGACAGCTTCAAAGCCCTCGGCAAACTCTTCATTAGTCAGTTTGTCGGGATGCTCGACCGGTCACAGCCAGACACCCAGCTGTTGACCGTCAAACAGCGCAAAGGGGAATCCTTGAGGGAATATGTGGACTGTTTCAATCAGCAAAGGCTCTTGATCCGCAACCTTAACGAAATGGCCGCCATCATGGTCTTCTGTTCAGGAGTTCAGCACACCAAAGTCGCCACGTCGTTCCATCGTGATCGACCGGCTACCCTGGTGGAACTCTCAGAGAGGGTCAGGAAATACATAGATACCAAGGAGTTCCTAAAGGCAAAGCGCGCTGGCCAAATGGAGGACGAATCCCCCAAGGCCAAACGCAAGCGTGAAGGGTTCAAGAAGATTTCGGGAAAGAAGCCGAAGCAGGATCAGAGAGACACAAGGGGTTAGCCCCAGACTACTTTCACACCTCTTTCCCGCCCGATCCATGAAGTTATGGCCTCCACCGAGGCCCAGAGGCTGCTCCCACAGCCAGCTAAACTCAGAGCCCCGCCCGACAAGAGGAACCGGGACAAGTTTTGCCGCTACCATAGAGATCATGGCCATGAAACAGAGGATTGCTTTAAATTGAAGATAGCGATAGAGAAGCTGATTGAGCAGGGGCACCTCGCCGAGTTCGTCACAGAAGGGCGGCCTCGACAGGACACCCGGGCTCCTAATTAGCCACCACCACCGCCACTCGACCACATCCATGTGATTTCCGGAGGAACATCAGGCGGAGGCGATTCACAGTCGGCGCGGAAGAGGCATGTCCGAGCCTCCCAAACGGAGGTCGGGAAAGTCCAATCCACCGGCTTTTCCCCAGCCGATGTTCTCACATTCACGTCTGACGACCTGCAGGGGATCCATTGCCCTCATGATGACCCATTAGTGGTAACGCTTTCTATAGCCAATTATATGGTCCATAGGGTGTTGATAGACACCGGCAACTCGTCAGACATTATGTTCACATTGGCGTTTGACCAGCTCGGGATCTCCAGGGATCGGCTCCGGCCGGTCGCTACTCCCCTTGTCAGATTCAACGGCTCCAGTACACAACCGCTCGGAACAATCGAGCTTCCGGTTCTCATGGGGACATATCCTCAGCAAGCCTCCGTGCTCGCCAATTTTGTGATCGTGGAGGCCCCGTCGGCATACAACGTCATCCTTGGCAGGCCAACTCTCAACAGGGCCAGGGCAGTTGTCTCCACATACAGCCAAACAGTGAAGTTCCCAACTCCACAGGTGCCTGGAGCCTTGCGTGGGGATCAGAGCACCGCCTGCAGTTGTTATGTTAGCTCATTGCACCGGGGGGCAATAACAGAAACGTTAAACGTCCAAGAGATGGACCCCCGGGACCAGAGCGACGTGATAGGACCGATGGAAGAACTGGAGCAGGTCATGCTGAACCCTGAGCACCCCGACCGCACAGTCAGCATAGGGACCTTACTGGAGCTGGCCTTGAAGGAAGAGTTGACCCAGTTCCTCAGGCGAGAACAAGATGTTTTTGCTTGGAGTCACGAGGACATGCCCAGGATTGACCCCCGGGTAATGTCCCATCATCTCAATGTTAGCCCGGATTGTCGCCCGGTTAAGCAGAAAAGGAGGGGCATGGCCCCCGAGAGACAAAAGGCAGTCGGGGAGGAGATCGAGAAACTTATGAAGGCGAAGTCCATCCGAGAAGTCCACTATCTCAACTGGCTAGCTAATGTCGTTCTGGTCAAGAAAAGCAACGGGAAGTGGAGAATGTGTGTGGACTTCACCGACCTCAACAAGGCCTGCCCCAAGGACTGTTATCCGCTGCCCAGGATAGACCTCCTTGTTGACTCAATGGAAGGCCACTCACTCCTTTCATTCACGGACACTTACTCGGGGTATAATCAGATCAGCATGTACCCCGGGGATGAAGAGAAGACAGCGTTCATCACCGACCAGGGCACGTATTGTTACAAAGTCATGTCGTTCGGCCTCAAGAATGCCGGGGCTACCTACCAGCGCCTGGTCAATTTCATGTTCAAAGACCTCATCGGGAAATCCATGGAAGTATATGTGGACGATCTCCTGGTCAAGAGCCGGGATGAGTCCGATCACCTTGAGAATATGGCCGGGGCCTTCAGCATTTTGAGAAAGTTCAAGATGAGGTTGAACCCGGCCAAATGCACCTTCGGTGTCTCGTCCGGGAAGTTCCTCGGCCATCTAGTCAGCAGACGGGGAATCGAAGCAAACCCCGAGAAGATCAAAGCTATCATCAACATGCGATCACCCAAATCAACGAAGGAAGTTCAAAGCTTAGCCGGACGGGTGGCCGCACTGAACAGATTCGTATCCCGAGCTACCGACCGGTGCTTGCCATTCTTCAAGATCCTCCGCAAAGCATTTCAATGGTCAGAAGAGTGTGAGGAGGCATTCCAGAAATTCAAGAAATATCTGGCCTCTCCTCCTCTACTATCAACACCCACACCCAGAGAGAAATTGATCCTGTACTTGGCGGTGTCGCCATCGGCGGTTAGCTCAGCACTTGTTCGGGAGGAGCACGGGATACAGTTCCCAGTGTATTACACCAGCCGGGCATTGCAGGGCGCGGAAAGCCGATACTCCCGCATCGAGAAACTGGCCTTCGTCCTCATCACCTCAGCCCGAAGGCTCCGCCCGTACTTCCAGGCCCATATCATTGTAGTCCTGAGCGACCAGCCTCTCCGCAGAATTCTCTCTCGGCCAGACACATCTGGGAGGCTCGTCAAGTGGGCTTTGGAACTGGAAGAGTTCAAAGTAATCTACCGACCCCGGACAGCAATCAAGGGGCAAGCTGTAGCGGACTTTCTGGTTGAGTTTACATACCCTGAAGACCCAATCGAAGAGTCCGAGCCTCCGACCTTACCGCCCGGATTAAACTCCGATATCCCGACCTGGGTACTGCACGTGGATGGTTCCTCCAATCAGCAAGGTAGTGTAACTGAAATTATCTTGACTACCCCGGACGGTATCCAGCTCGAATATGCTCTAAGGTTCGGGTTTCGCGCTTCCAACAACGAGGCCGAGTACGAAGCCCTCTTGGTCGGGTTGCAGTTAGCCATCTCAATGAGTGCGCAGCAGGTCCAGGGCTACAGTGATTCCCAGCTTGTGGTCAACCAAGTAAATCAAGAATATGAAGCACGGGAAGACAACATGGTAGCCTACTTGGCCCTTGTCCAAGCGACTTCCAAGAAGCTCCAAGGGTTCTCCATCACCCAGATACCTAGAGAAGAGAATACCAGAGCGGACCGGCTTGCTCGCCTCGCCTCGTCCTCTGAGTCAGACTTGCCCGGGATAAGGATACAGTTCCTACCCGAGCCGAGTGTGATCAACTCAGAGGGCATGGAGGTCGACCCGGTCACTCAGGGACCTAGTTGGATGGACCCGCTCGTGACATTCTTAACGATAGGAAGGCTACCAGATGATAGGGATGAGGCACGCCGGGTCAAGTACCGGGCAGCGCGATATCACCTCCTTGACGGCATTCTCTATAAAAGGGGATTCACGATCCCGTACCTCCGCTGCGTTCATCCTGCGCAAGTGCAAGAAATACTGTTTGAAATCCATGAAGATGTGTGTGTGGGAACCACATCGGAGGTCGGGCAATTTCCAGAAAGGCCCTATTACAAGGTTACTATTGGCCAACCATGGCCCGAGATTCACTGGAGTATGTTCGAAGGTGTGACAAGTGCCAGCGGTATTCTCCCATGATCAACCGACCGGGAGAACTCCAAACATCGGTCCACAGTCCCTGGCCATTCGCCCAATGGGGAATTGACATCGTTGGTCCCTTACCGACAGGAAAAGGGCAAGTTAAGTTTGCTGTGATAGCTATTGACTACTTCACCAAATGGGCGGAGGCTGAACCCTTGGCAACGATAACCGAGCGGAAAATGGAAAGCTTTGTGGAAAGAAATATCCTCAGCAGGTTCGGTATCCCGCGAGTCCTGATCAGCGATAATGGAAGGCAATTTGACACACCCATCTTCAGGCAGTTCTGCTCGGGCTATGGGATACTAAATCATTACTCTTCTCCCGAGCATCCACAAGACAATGGTCAGGCCAAGGTAACCAACCGCACAATTTTGCAGTCGATTAAGACAAGGCTAGAAGGCGCCAAAGCCCTGTGGGCTGAAGAGCTACCGACCCTCCTGTGGGCCTACCGCACTACACCCCGAGCGGCTACAGGCGAAACCCCGTTTTCCTTAACTTATGGTTTTGAGGCAGTGGTTCCCATAGATCTCGGGCTGCCCACATACCGGGTGGCTACCTTCAATGACCCAGACAATGGAGAAGCCCTCAGGACGGAGTTGGACTTGGTGGAAGAAAAAAGAGACCAGGTCTATATGAAGGTAGCCGCTTACAAGCAAAGAGTATCGCGGTATTACAATAGCAAGGTGAAGCGCCGTAGCTTTCAAGTTGGGGACCTCGTTCTCAAGGCGGTGAACCAGTCAACCTGTAACACCCGTACCCGGAGAAAGGGTTAATTATTAACTTAACATGCATTAATTGATATAATTAGTGTATAAAATGGATTAAGGGGAGGCTTGGACTCGCCCATGGAAAAGTCCCAGTGAAGAGGGACATGTTTGAAAATGGAACCCAGCAAAGGGTAAATTGGTAATTTGCATGTTACATGATTAAATGCATTTTATGTGATTACATGAATATTTGCTTAAATGCTTTTATATTATATGTTGATATATGTGTAGCATTTGGTACTGATTTAGACACCCAAATAAGGGTATAAGTGAAAACGATCTAAATTAGTAGGTGCGATAGCAATTTCACAAAATATGTGGGATCCACGTTGGGACCCATACGGAACTTAGACAAACACTCATTAAATAATTGGATAGTTAATGGAATGTTTGGGGGATATCATAATAAGAACTTAAGAAAATCCGGGGGTGTAAACGAAAAATGGCTAAAGTGTGGCTTTGACACCTCATGCTTGTGCATGAGTGTGTGTGTCAAAGCATGAGACATGTCTCATGTATCACTGAAATTAAAAGAAGAAGAGAAGAGGTGAGCTCCGAGAGAGAAGACGGACCGTCACCGACGCCGTAATTCCGCCGTTCCGTCGCCGCCGTTCATCGGATTTACGATCCGAAGCCATTTTCGGACTCGTGGAGGTGAGAGGATCGTCTCTATACCTTTCATTTTCAGTTTCGTTAACGTTTTTCTGCGACCCTCTTTGAGGTGACGATATATATACATGATATTTGTATGTAGGAATATCATTGGAGTTAATTAGAGCTAAAATTTGCAAGGAATTTGGGGTTTTAGGCTTTTAATTGGAGCAATTTGTGAGGTGAGTGACTCTAATCCATGGGCTGAATGTAAATCATGTTAAATGTGTTAATTTACATGTTAGTTTGTTGAATTCTTGTAAAATAGAGCATGGACATGAGAATTGGGTATATATGAACATGTTGATTTATGTGGGTTTGGCTAGTTTACTTAAAATTGGAAGTTAATATGTGTTAAATGGTGTGTGAATTACCATGCTGAGATGATGATGTGATTATGTGCTTATGTGGGTTGAAGAAAGCCTTATGTTAATTCACCGTGGATTTACTCCATAATAAGGAGAAGTGGAAAAACCCAACGGTGTAAGGGTACTCACCACACTAACTGTGTAAAGGTGTGTGAGTTGCGACCCAGCTGTGGAAGGGTGTGTGAGATTGTGTGAATTAGAGGTGCTATATGCACATAAGGGCAAAAGGCAAGAGCGACGACACGGTGAATTGATATTTGGTCTTTGGAGACTAAATGATATGTTAATTGTTGATTTGTGCATTGAATATGACATTATATTCATACATGTGATTAGTTTACTCACTAAGCGAAAGCTTAAACAAATGTTATTTTCTGTTGTGGTTATTGAATAACCACCGCAGGTACGGCACGGGAGGAGGAAGGAAAATGATCAAAACGACAAGTTGGGCATGGGGGTTATGAGATGTGTGTTGATATGTTTATAAATCTAGATATTTAAGTTTCCTAATGCAACTTATGGTTTAGAGATGTATAGTTAACTCATGTCTTGGGCGAACTTGTAGATACGTTTTAAACTTATGTTATAATGTAACTAGTGGCTTGAGGTTCTCGACTTGAGGCTTGAAGTCTTGACTTGTGGACGAGAGAGATGAGGAGAGACGGGAGAGATGGGAGAGATGGGGGAGATTTGAGCCTCATGCTTGTGAACTTCTTTTGAACTTGTAAAATGATGTAAATTATGGTTTCTTTTATGTTAATGTTCATATTTGGGTTGTAGAAAAAGAGTTTGAATCCTAAAACTTGTATTTTGGAAAGTGAAAGTGAATTTGGAAACTAATGTGTAATATCTCTTGTTTTGCTCAAGTGTGGTGCAAGTAATGAATTTGACCATTTCGGCAAGTCCGGATGTGTCGCTAGTGTCTTAAACATGTTTCCTTAGTGTTCACAATGTTAGTTATGACCTTGAGTTAATTCCCAACAAGTTTCATGAATTTTGAATGAGAATTGAGTTTCAAAGTTGAAAAGATCATTGTATTTCAAATGAAATGAATTCTTAGTGGATTTGACCAAATTGTGAATATGATTTTATGATCCATGCTTAATTTGAGTTTAAACATGTTTAGAAATGTGTTGGAATTGATTTCCCAAAGTTTCATAATGTTTCCATGTGATTTGATTGAGTTTTGGTAAGCTAAAACTTGTTTTGACAGCAAACAAAATTTAGCAGCAGAATTGTGAAGGGGATCGATCCGCGATTTGTGAAGGGATCGATCCGCCCTTTCAAGGCAGCATTCTGCGGGAGACTAATATAAATGGATCGATCCGCCCATTATGAAGGGATCGATCCGCTTTGTATTTTTCCCTGGACGTCCATTTTTACGGAAACATGCATAACTTTTTCTATAAAACTCGGATTCACGCGCCGTTTGTTGCGTTGGAACCGGGACTCAAAAATCTAACTTTTGGTATAAAAATTTTACATACTTTATTAATGACCATTTTGCCCTTGGAGCCTATTTTGTAACAACAGAGTTGTTTAATGTGGTTAAATACATGTGTTTCTCTATAATTCGTATATTTCGTTACAAAGTAATGTAATTGGGAGTTTGTAGCCTTGTTACACGTGTCCTAATCCGCACGAGGCGGGTTGGGGTGTGACACAACCTGAATCCTAAGCCACGGCAAATTGGGGGCAAACTGGGAAGGCCCGTACAAAGTGACTCGGGTTAACCGACCGGGAACCTACTGGTTACAGAGCATGGACGGACATGATCTCACCCATCCTTGGAATGTGCAACACCTCCGCAAGTACTATCAGTAGCATCGGACCACGGGAGTTTAGTATTATAGGCAAAATTCTTTCTTGTAGCTCCGATTGGACGATCGACATAATTTATTATTATTTTTTTAATAAAGTTACATGGTTCTACTTTGAAAATTTACTCCTGTCAGTACACCGTGCAATGAACAAAAGACCTCGGGCCTAACCCCGAGGCACAAAAAGACCTTGTGCCTAACCCCGAGGCAACAAAGACCTTAGGCCTAACCCCAAGGCAGAAAAGACCTCGGGCTCCGAATCCAGGCGTAAAAGGACCCTGCAACCACCCATGTTCCAGGTCGGTTTCCTATGGCCACTCCCCAACACGCCCTAGCCTTAACAGGACGCCAAGGGCAAGGGGATTGTCGACCTAAACAGGAAATTACCCAAGCTTCGCTTAGGCCCAGCCGACGATGGGGGCAAAACCCTAGGTGGCCTACAATGGCGAGCTTCAAATGACCCTGCAACCACCCATGTTCCAGGTCGGTTCCCTACGACCACGCACTCCTACACTCCCGCCTTAGCTAAATGCTTGGGGGGCAGGGGAATGTTAGGCCAAAACAGGGAATCACACCGGTCACTACAAGAGCTGGGAAAGCATTCCCAAGTGTTTACAGTGATCAGAGATATATCCTGGAATGCTAAATAGGACCAGTTCCTGCAGCACTCTGGGAAACTACCTTTTAAATAGGTCAGGAAGACTAGGTGTTCCACTGGTTACGGTCCTAAAACATTTGCTAAGGCAGGTGTTAGGTTGGCCAAAAAATCGAGTGGATACTAGCAACTATAAATAGGCACGGTGCAAAAAAAAGAAGACAGATAATGAAAAGGAAATTTGACCTCAAGGGCCTTTTTATTAATGCAAAACTGTACAAAGCCTAGGGGGCAGTTGTAGTAGCCCCCCCCCCCCCCCCCCCCCCATAAAAAAGAAACTACAACAAAAATAAAAAAGAGAAAAATAACAACAATCCGGGAGCAGAGAGCCTAGGCGTCGTCTATATCAACAACATCCACATCCTCCTCGACCGCCTCCCCGGCCTGCCCCTCCTGCTCAACATCTCTCTCCTGGCTGGCCGGGGCAATGGTACCCTCAGTCACAGCAGCATCCCTCTCCTGGACAGCCGGGGCAACGGCACCCTCGGCCGCAACAGCGTCCTCGGTGGACTCGGACACCATGTCCCAGTAGTCGGAGTCCACCCCCTGGTAGGGAGTGGTGTCCAACTCCGGGTGGTCTAGGGCCAGCCTCCTCTTCAAGTCCTCGTACCCGAGGAAGAAGCCGTCGTCAAATGTTTCCCCCGAGGGACCAGAGGCCGTCGCTACCTCCAAAAGCGCCTTCTCCCGAGCTTCAGCTGCCGCGCGGCCAGCCCGTTCGGCCTCCAGCTTTGCCAGAGCTACCGCCAGTTCTTCCCGGGCTACCCCGAGGCTCGAAGCCAGGCCCTTGACCCTATTTTTCTCTACGGTCAAGGCCCTCTCTTTGGTCTCCAGGGCAACCTCTCTCTCGACAAGGGCGTTCTCGGCGGCGGTGACCCTCCCAGCAAGGGCCGGCATGAAGGACTCAGCCCCGGCTGCCATGCAGCCAACCTACAATCAAAGTAAAAAGAATACGGTCACTACTACCGACAGAGCAAAAAATGCAAAGAAATCGGAAGATGCAGAAAAAAAGTTACTTACCAGATGGGAGATGCTATACAGCCACCCCTGAAAAACTTGGGGCGATATGCCGGCACACTTCTCCACCTGACCGGGGAGCAGGCACGATCTGACTCTGTCCCGGGTCTCCCCAGGTTGCTCCAGGGGTGCCCCGGCGGGAATCTCGGCTTGGGGGGCAGAGGTCTCCCCTACTACCACCACCCGGGGAGTCGAGGCCTCAACTCCGGGAGCTTGGGCCGCAGCCGATATGCCACACCTGAGTCGCCTGAAGGCGGGCGCACTGCCAGAGGCCTCAGCGGCCGGCCTCTTCCCGGCTGCCGCCATCCGCTTCGCAGCGGCAGCCTGTAGAGCCTTCAATTGGGCGGGATATTTCCTAGGGGCCATCTCTGCAGAAGAAAAACAGCCATAGGATCAGTAGTCGAGACACCAAGGCGGCAGAAGTACCCAAAGCTAAGGCAAGTGACAAAATTCGTACTCGGGATGATAGTAGAAAAGATGGGTGCCTCGGTAGGACGGAGGGGTCGGTGATCACCTTTCTGGTCTCCCGACCGGGTCAGCACATCCCAGATGTTGACAGGTCACTCAATCAATCCCCTGATCCTTTCCTCACAGTCCGCCGGAATGCTTGGGAGATCGACGGATCCTGCTACGACACAAATCAAGGCAATTAGTTCTAAAAACCTCAAAATAGAGCCGGGAATGAGGCCAGAGAAGATACGGGACGGGCTTACCCCTTAATTCTCTCGCCCACGCGATCCTTAGTCGACTCCCCAGGGCTGGCTCACAAAACCCAGGGGTGGATCCTTGGAAGAACTTGTTCTTCCACCCCTTGTTGTTGCTCGGGCAGTTGATGATGATCTTCTTTCCCTTCCGAGCCCCCAGGGATAAAAACCCGCCCTCCCCGTGAACTAGGAACGGCCGGTGGATCCAGAAGAACTCTTGAAGGGTGAGTTCATACCCGAAGATATGGGACCACAATGAAATGGACCCCATAAGACACCTCCACCCATTCGGGGCTAATTGCCCAGGAGCTATCCCCAGGATAATCAAAACGTCCCGGGCGACCGGATGAAGGGGGACACGGAGGCCGGCTATGAAGGCGTCCTCGTACAAGGTAACGAAACCTCTATGGTAAATATGAGCCCCGCCGGGGCGGACGGACAAACAACTGCCACCAGGGATGGCGTACCGATCCCTGATCCGATCAAAGTCCCCGGCATGCAGAGCCGAGGGGATAAATTCGCAGGCGAACATTACCTCGGGAGCCGGCTCCCTAGGCGCCTCATCACCAGAACCCCGTGACACCGAGGCAATGGGGGCCTGCTGGCCCGACTCGTCGCTGGATACTCGAACTGGGATCCGAAAAGTGGGTCTAAGCTGGTATCGGGCGACCCCGATCGGAACATCTCACTCTCCGACCGAGAAGCAGAGTTGAAATCAGAATGCTCCATCTCTTGTGCACCTATGGAAGGGAGAGGCAGAAGGGCACAACCTGAGTAGGGATCAGGGACACCGAGCTTGGTGTACAAAGGGGGCAGGACTACTAGCCTAAAGGGCAGAGAATAAAGAGTCCTTAACACCAAGTGGCACTCTCTCGAGACTATTCTGGAGACACTCGCTCGCTCTAACAAACCGAAAGTACCCCCTGCCCGAAAGAAGAAACAGAACCTGAGAAAGAAAAAGTCCCACTCTTGTCCTAACCTAAGTGGGCTCACTCTCTCCAGTCTCGATCAGATGAGAGAAAAGAGAAGGACAGAGAGAGGAGAAATGATGAACTGAAACTGTAAAAAGAAAGAACTTACAAAGTCTTGCGCAGAAGGAGGGGTTCGGGAGTCTTGCTCAGAATCGCTCTTGCTCTTAAGGCGCTCGGTACTCCAATCTCTACTGTGAAGAGTTGGAAAAATGGGCAAGGGGTCATTATATAGAAATCAGCAATGGCCCGGATCAAAGCAGATCCAACGGCTCGTGCGTTTTCCCGCCCAAAGTGACCGATAGTTGTCACCTCGGGGACCTGACACGCCGCCTCAAAAGGCGCGTACATTAAATACATGACGGAGACGTTACGATTACTCCCAAGCTGGTATCGTTGGATCCTAACCAGACCCATGGCCGGCTGACACGTGACGCAACGATGACCCGGGACGCGACTGATCGGTCCAACCGGTGTCCTCCTATTGGGATCCCGATCTATTACCGAACGGTTCCTAAGGGGGTGCTTAGTTTTTAAAACGGTATCAGACAAAGCGCCGAGCATTGGCAATCACAAACAACGCAATAGAATAATAGAGTGAGAGAAAGTGTCGGCCTCAAAGACCTTTTCATTGCTATAAAAAGTGAACTGTACAAAGATCGGGGGCAATTATAGTAGCCTCCCCGGCAAAAAAAAAAAAAAAAGAGAGGAAGAGGAGCCTTCAAGTTCCTTTGCCCTTCAGAGCCTTGACTTCCTCTTCCAGAGCCGCCGTCCTCGCCACCAGCTCGTTTATAGTGAGCTCGAGGGTGTGAATATCCACCTCCTGCATGGCAGAGCCCGTCTGTAGGTGAGCGGTCTTCTTTTCCACCTCCTGAAGACGACCCTCCAGTTTAGCAAGGGAGAGGCCGGTCCAAGAGCTGGGCACGTGAAGGCCGGCCGGGTATTCCATCCGACTTTTCTTTTGTGGAGGTGGAGATCCTTCCTCGAGTGCTTTCTCCTTTCCCTTTCTTGACGGGCCTGGTGGCGGGTTTGCATCCCCGGATGAGACAGAATCGCTGCTAGAGGACAGAGAAACTGGCCCCTCGGGTGGGCCGGCCCTGCCGGTAGCACGCGGACCGATAGCCATGGATTGAGTGTAGCGGCAAGACCCGGAGGCAGCAGCAACAGGGGCCGCAGATGGAGCCCCATCGCCAACCTCAACAGAAGGACCCCCGGTCAAATCCGAGAACGTGAGGCCGGCTTCGACAGCTCGGCCGATCACCTCCGTGTCAGCAACATCAGGGGCAATGCTGCGGAAGGCGGCAAAAGATCCCTTGCAGAGTTCCGGGCTAAAGGTCGTAGGGGGGCAGAGAGAAGGGTCCACTATCCAGTTGCCGGACACCACGACCCAAGGATATTGGCGCGACTTCTTGTTCGGGAAGTCCAGACCTTGGACTAGGTGTCTCCCTTCGACCCCGGGGCGTAGGTAAGGGCCCCCGTGGTCGATGCCCAGGACATAACACCTGACGACGTCGACTGAACGGAGGAGCAACCCAAGTTGCTGGTTCAGTACTGATATCCCCCAGAGGAGGCGGGCAACATTTGGGCGGCACTTGGAGAGCGGAATACGGAACCCCTGCAGCAGGTCGCAGAAGGAGGCTGGGAGAGGGAAGCGTAGCCCCACAACTAGCAGCAGATAGCTGCTAATGAGGACGAAAGGGAAGGCTACCTCCTCCCCTTCGATGTAGCGGCGAACTCCGACGTCGTCTGGAATTTTGCAATCTTCTCGGAAAGTTTTGAGTCCGTCGTCGGAATTCAGGTCAACATGAGAAGCCATCGGAAAAGAAGGTGTGGGCAATAGAAGCAAAGGAAGAGAGTTCGGGGACGCTTTGCTCTCGAGAACCGCTCGGTAAATTCAGTTGTTAATCTGCAGTAAGGGATGGACTGAACAGATGCCCCTTATATAGGCATCGTGAACGGTAGAGATCAGAATTGATCGAACGGCCCATATGCCCTCCCGCCAAAACTGTCATTTCGGGCACATGGGGCGTCGCCTTAAAAGGTGTGAGCATTTAATGCTCGACATGATGTTTCAGTTGCAACGCAAGCGATTCGGTTACTTCCGCATGGGCGTCGTTGGATCTTAACTAGACCAGTGGCCAGGGGGCACGTGGCATTCGGGATGCCGGGCCTAGTCACCGTTCGGTCAGTATCCCGGCGGACCGCTACAATCGGTCCCAGTCCGGGTGAAATCCCGATCTACGCCCGAGCGGTATCGTGGAGACGGTCTTAATTTTCAAACTTCATCCGCCGAGATGTCACATCAACTTTGAAAATGGGGGGCAGCTGATATGTCCGGAAATATCCTGCTAAAGAGCAATCGCCACGTGGCAGAAGGACCCGGGTTATCCGGGAAGAGACCTTGAGGCCCGCGCCCCGCATTAGATGTCACCGCTCGGGACGATCAGCTGGCCCGGGTGTGATGTGCGGCGACCTTCCAGAAGAAGCAGCTCGTGAAGAGCATTCCAGGCAGTTTCCTTATGAAACCCGGACTCTATCAAGGAAAAATGAATAGTTTCCTAAACCACTTAGGAAACTCTCCTAAGATCATGCAAATCTGTTGTGATTAGATTAGGCTTCCTAATCCTACTAACTTACCATGTAAGGGTGGATTCTTGCATCTATAAAAGAGTCACCTACCCTGTCAAAGGGGGATCGAAAATCTATCTTCTCTAAGCATACAAGCTCTATTAGAGAACTCATCGCTTACATGCATATACCCGGCCGGTATTACTGGTAGTGCCACCCGTCCTTGTTGGCTCACCAGGCCCGCCGGTGATCTGCTAGTGAGAAGCGCACAGACGCACCCGTGGATGTAGGTCACCTCGTTAACGGGGCCGAACCACATACAAACCTCTTTCTACTTTATTTTTTCACTTAAATCTTGCTTACCAATTTTCGGCATCATCAGTAGGCGAAGATGCTCCGCTCCATGCTGCTAGTATATTTAGTCCAGGAGCCATTATGTCTGGCTGTCCAAACAAACCAAATTGATACAAATTTGAAATTTGATTAATTTGATGCAGAACATATCGAAGAGGAATCTTGTGTTAAAAAAAAATGAACTCTCAACATATGCCCATGTTCAAATTGAAACTGAGTGAGAAGAAAAATGTGTTATGCTACTTTTCAGTCAGATTCCTGTTGTTTTATTTTAGACGTGAAAACCGTCCGAGGTTGGGTTGAAGGACTCGACTCGGTCGGATAAACTCAGAATACTGGCAATCACCCACAAGCCACAGATAAGTTAGGCCATGACTTAGGCTTAGTTTGGCCCCCACGTGGCTTTTTAAAAGTAGCTTATGAAATTTATTATCAAGTCATTTGATAATTTTGTACAAGTGACACATTACTCTTCAAAAAAACATCATGAAACCAAAAAGCAACCTTGAGCTTTTAAAAGCTCCTTTCTAGAGCTTTTAAAAGCTCTCCCAAAAAAAGCCCTAAGTTCAATTTTGCAAAGCTCATAAACTAGTTACCAAATGAATTAACAAGAAATAGTGCTTTAAAAAAGGAGAAACACCAAAATGAGGGCCAAACTAAGCCTTAGACATCAAATTGGGGCCCTATGAGGCACATGAACTTTAAACATATTGGATTCCAATTGAGCTAGGGTGGATTAAAATTCAGATTGTTTAGGACTCAAAGAATGGACTTTAGCTATTTGTGGAACTGTTTAGATTTCATCTCAATTGCCCTTACCTTCACTAAATTAGTCTTTTCTTTTCGTTTTTTTTCCTGATTTTGTGGGGATAATTTTAACACCTGATATCCTAGTAGAATTAGTACATGTATCTCTATATATTTGTTCGTAAGAACATAATAATATTCTAGTGATCGTTTTGTTATTCCTAGTATTTATTTCACGTTTCATGTCGCATCATATTTTACCCACAGTTTTCTAGCATTTATGATTTTTTTGAAACAACTGGTAGCTAGTGACAATTACCTTGAGAATATTGGGAGAAATTGTATTCGGACCTCTACTAGTGAAAGCGACCATAAACGGTGCTGGTTTTGTATGTAAAACTGTCGTTGCAGGAGTAATATACGCCATTGGGTTCCTTGTAGAGTTGATATAAGTGAGAATTTTACTGGCATCATCTGAAGTCACCGCAGTTGCAGGAAGAAGATGAGCATTGGCAGCTTACTCGGCTCCATTCGCCTTGCATTTTCCCAAGACAAACCCAATGCCACCAGCTCTTTTAACCTCTAGGCCTTTTCCAACTCTTGTTCCATTCCCTCTCATGCAGAACACAATCTTCCCTTTAGCCTTTTGGGGTGACAGAGAATTAGGCAGGCATTGCCTGAAAAATCTTCACAGTTAGTAATCCATTAATGGGCAAACCCACTGCACGAGGCTCTGTAATTCTTGAGTCACTATAGAACAAACTTATTGTTGGGTTAAGGTTTTACCTCTGAAGTTCATTAGATAAATGCTATAACACAATCTAATATGCCCAAGTATGAAAAGTTTGAATAAAAGCTGAAAGATTATATACCCTGCTATACAAGTTTTAGGCACGTTGAGATTGACTACTTGTGCTGCATAAGCTAGTGGGTACATTTTCTTTTCCAGCTTGTACGGAGTCACCGTTTGCCCCTAGTAAAATTAAGCAAAATGAAATGTGAGTAAACCAAAGGACAATCCTTCTACACGTTTCCTTATACACTTTTCACAATTCTAATACGCTACTAGTCCATGTACGTGCCATCTAGGCACAGTAGTGTATATTGATCAATTACATCTCAAAATCGTTAGAAATGATCTAAGTAATGTACCCAAGTCTTTCCTTATCAAAAAATAAGATGTGCATTATATAGAGGGCTGCAACTGAAGTAGGTTCAGCTTGGTTTAGGTTTGTCGAGACTTAACTTGGTATAAAAGGTTTTTTCAAACTCTCAAGTCCTACCAATCCAAACCAATCGTGTCCATACAAAAACTACGAGTAAAGTTAAGGGCACAACTATTTTTTACAACTCATTTACAACCATCTCTATCTCTCTATTAAGTGGCACTAAGGCCCATTGAAATTTAACCGAACGCCACAATGCCACTTAGGAGAGAGATAAAGATAGTTGTAAATGAGTTGTAAAAAAAAATTATACCCCTAATATTGTCCAGATAATACACACCCAAATGTGTACTACATATATGCATATATTTTAGCACAGCTCAAGTTCGGGCTCCAATTAGAGTTGTGGGCTCAAGTTGGGGCTAGCCGGTCCAAGTTAAAAACTTAAAACCATATATAATTATTTCATTTGTTCTGATACCTCAATTTTCATGCCATTTCCTAGCACAAGAGAAGCCAAAAATTCTTGGTCCACACTACTAGCCCCAACAGTGATGATCTACGGAGCCGGGTTTGACAAAGTTGATGAGCTGGCCCCACTATTGCCAGCACTACACGAAACCACAATGTCTTTCTTGATAGGAGTGCTCATCCTCATCGTAAGGTGTGGGGTCATGTGTACCAATAGAAATGCACAGAACATTTGACACCATCACCAATATCATCGTCGATAGCTGCTAGCATATCCTCCGCGAAACACATGTCATCTGCTTTGCTGTGGTGCGGTACATCCCAGCACACTTTATATATGGCCAGGCCAAGTGAACCAGTGGTGCTCCACCCGAGGCCGTCCCGCGCGCAAAGCCGCCGAGGGAGGAGGTGTTGCCGTGTTGGGGACCCTCCGTCCTCCGACCGTCGACGTGGTGTGGGTCCCGTGGCCGTCCTTGACACGTGGTGATCAGTAGTCCAAGGTGGTGTTTAGGGAGCCATAGTAGCTCTCGTAACCTTTGAGATAGTAACGAGCTCCGATTAGCTTCCTGAAAATTATGATTATGTTAATTTTTAATTGAATTTTTTTTTTGGCTCATACAATTGTAATCAAATAGGGAGGTAGGATTTTATTTTATTTATATTTATATTTATATTTATATTTTTTATTTTTAGAGGGGCTAGACTTAAAAGGTAAGAGAAAGATGCGTGGATTAAATTAAAATTTAACAATATATTGGGAAGGGTTAAACTCAAAAGTAGTAAGAAGAAAATGTATGGGTTGAATTAGAGATGGACAAATATCAATTGAATTAGAAATGGGCACAAGATTAGCCAAACAAAAAAAAAAGAGAGAGAGAATCTGTCACACCCCAACCCGCCTCATACGGATTAGGACACGTGTAACAATGCTACAAGAGTCCACATACATTAATTTGCAAAGAAACATCCGAATTACTAAGAATCGCATGTGCTTAGCAACATTAAACAACTCTATTGTTACAAAATAGCCCCAAGGGTAAAATGGTAATTAATAAGATATAGCAAATTTTATACCAAAAGATAGGACTTTGAGTCCCGGTTCCAACGCAAATAACGGCGCGCGAATCCGAATTTTCTAGAGAGAGAGTTATGTCCGTTTTCGTAAAAGCTGACAGTGCTGAATCTGGACCTGCGGATCGATCCGGTTCCTGCAGAACCCCATTTTAAGCAGATTTCCCCTGTTTTATAAGTCCCAAACTTCACCAATACCAAATCCAACCTCATGAACCCATTTAACCCATCATCAAACCTCAAGAAACTTTCCAAATACATTCCTAACATGTTTTAACATTAACTACACATGTGGAACATATACATACTCATAATTGAAATACATCCCTCATGAACACAACTTCTTTTTGGTTCAAAACAAGTTTTGAAGTTCAATTCTTAGCAAAAAGCCAATGTCTCATGAAACCTTGTTGGAAAAGAATCTAAGCTAAAGCCAACAACATAAAACATTAGAAAACCATACCAAAACCATTCTCAAGCAACCATATACATGAACCTTCCAACAAGAGGGTCAAACCTCACAAAACATTTATTTACAAAAGAAACTTGACCAAAATCTACCACCCATGCATCCGAACTTGACGGAATGATCCAAACATACAACCTACAACTTTCACATAGAAATTACATAAGTTCCTTCAATTCTACATTAGCACGTGAGTCGTAGGATTCCAAAACTAACTCCATGGATACACCCACGAGTCAAGTCTTTAATCCACAAGTCAAGGATACTAACCCACAAGTTACATTATATTACATGTTATAAACATATTTACAAGACCCAAATCTCTCCCCCATTCTCGAGCACGCTATTTCCTCTCCGGATATTGCTCCGTACCTGCGGTGGTTGTTATTTACCACAACAGAAACAGAAAACGGTTTTCTTAAGCGTTACGCTTAGTGAATGATACACCCAAATTTGGCTCTATCCTATGACCGAGAGGTTCAAATCAGCAGTCAGTCCATGCCCCGGGCAAACCATGCACAACTCCACGGAAGAATCAGCCCGAGCGGTTCATCTACGACCCGGCCAATAGGTCGGGAAAATTGCACAGGCACATCCCACCGCGGGAACAGCCCATCCGGGCCCACAAGCATGATCCCGAGCTTCACAGGCGTGATCTTGAGCATTACGGGCAGTTTCCTACTCAAGCTAGAAGACTAATGGAAAGTGCACACTATTTCCTAATCCAAATAGGAAACCCCCACAATTAATGCCAATCTATATCAATAGGATTATATTTCCTTATCCATGTATAAGTAGGTCTCTTACATCTATAAAAGAGACCTCTCACCCCTATTCAAGGGGCTGCCAACTTCTCAGTCTACACAGCACCTATATAAAATTCACCATTATATGCATACACCCGATCGGTATTACTAGTAGTGCCGCCTCTCTTTGTTGGCTCACCAGGCCCGCCGGTGATCTGCTAGTGAACGTGCTCAGACACACACGTAGACGTAGGTACCTTCATTAACAGGGCCGAACCACATACAAAAAATGGTCTCTCTCTCACTTTTTCTCTCTCCCCTAAAATTGCTCTACTCTACTCTTACCAATTTTTGGCATCATCAGTTTGGCGCCGTCTGTGGGAACGACAAATCTTCTCATCAATAAATCTCTTGACTGATCGTCATGCCACCGAAGAAGGGTAAGAAGGTTGATCAGCAGTCCGACCGGGATGTTCCTTCGGCCCCGGCACCGGTTGCGGCATCCATGACATCTGAGCAGATCACCGTGACCCTCACACAACTCTTGGAGGGCCAGCGTCAAATCTAGCGACAGATCGAAGCCCTGCTAGCCCAGCAAAGCCGTCCTCCAGGGGCCGGGAACGTTGCGTACGGTCGAGAACCAATCTGGACCAGACAACGTGCCCGAGCCGACCCGTCCCATGTTGAGGATGCCAGAGACATCAACAGTGGGCGTGCTGCCCGAGAGAAAAGGTGGGAGCATATGGCCCGGGAATCAGTCCAGGGTCACTCGGTCAAGAGCCGAGTCGTCCCTGGGGATACGGTTACCCGGAGTCATAGCCGAGCCCGATCCCAGAGGACAGCACCCCGCCATGAAGAAGCATCTTCCACCAACCCGACTAGTTCCTCAGATACCGGTCGGGAAGGAGTGGAAGTCCGAATAAAAGACTTGCAGAAGCAGATCGACAGAGTGGTCAAGAAGCTTTGTCAAACCCGCGCTCAGAATCAGGCCAATGCCGAGACAGAGTCACCGTTATCCAGCCAGATCACGGGGTTTGCCATCCCGCACAAATTTAAGCAGCCTTGCCTAGATCCTTATAACGGCTCGGGAAGCCCGGTAGACCACGTCCGGACCTATAAGGCTCAGATGGCCCTAGCCACCAACTCCGATGAACTACACTGCATAGCCTTCCCCAGCACTTTGAAAGGCCCGGCCGCCCAATGGTTCTACTCGTTGGAACCCCGATCGGTCCGTAATTTCACGCAACTCAGTAAGCAGTTCATCAATCAGTTCATCGGTATGCACGAACGGCCGAAGCCTGACATACATCTACTGACGGTCATACAAAGGAATAATGAGACCCTCAAGGAGTTCACCGGCCGGTTTAATCAAGAGAAGCTCAGCATCTACGATCTTGATGAAACCGCCGCTATAATAGCCTTCTGCTCGGGAGTTCAACACACCAAGTGCGCCGGGTCGTTCCACAGAAATCGACCGAAAACTTTGGTTGAGCTCTCTGAGAGGGTTGGAAAATACATTGACACTGAAGAATTTTTGAAGACCAAAGACCCCGGGCAAGAAAGTGACAAGTCTTCCGGAAGCAAGCGAAAACGAGATCAGCCCGGGAGTTCCGACAGTTCTTCCAGTTCACAGCAGTTCGAGTCGGGCAGCCCCGACCCGACCTCCAGCTCACAGTAAGCAGAGTTCGGCAGCCCCGACCCGACCTCCAGTTCATATCGGTCAGGATCAAGCAGTTCTAACTTTGCCTCCAGCCTAGAGAAATCTGGAGCCCGACGATCCTTATCCGACGTCCTGTCTCCATCGGTCTAGAAGAGCCCGACTATAGTGGTACTTGCTTGATCACCACATAATACTCCACCGATTATCAGAGAACTCATACAAAGACCTCGGGCCTAACCCCGAGGCATACAAAGACCTCGGGCCTAACCTCGAGGCACTCAAAAGACCTCGAGCTCCGAACTCAGGCACTAAAAAGACCTCGGGCTCTGAACCCAGGCACCAAGGACCTCGGGGTCACGCCCAAGGCACCGGCTTCGCCTAGGTCCAACCGACGATGGGGGAAAACCCACTAGGTGGCTGATGATGGCAAGCTTCAAAAGACCCTACAACCACCATGTTCCAGGTCGACTACCTATAGATCATAGCCTCTGTAAGACCCTCATCTTAGCGAAAGCTTGGGGGGCAAGATGGCGTAGTGAACTAAACAGGTAATCACACCGGGTATCTACAGGCCTCGCAGATAACCAAGTCAAAATCTTGGACAGCCCGAACACCTACAGTACTCAGAGGTATTAACTCCACTTAGGTCTAGACCGACGATAGAGGTGACTAAAATCTCTTAGGTTGGCCGACGATAGAGGATCAAAAGGACCCTAAAGCAACGTGATTTAGGTCGGCTCCACCAACATGGTCAAGTTCTTCTCCCAACAGTCTTGACGAAGGCTAACTGGGCGGAAGACAACCATCCTGGGGAGTTAACATAAAAAAAGGACCCTAGAGCAATACGCTTTAGGTCGGCTTTTCCAACATGGTAAAATCCTTCTACCCACAGCCTTGACGAAGGTTTACGGGCAGAAGATAACCACCCTAGGAGCTAACTCAAGGAAAAAAGACTCCGAAGTAGGCCCAGTCTCAACTCTCGGTCACTTCCCGAGCATTCAAAGACTCCAAATTAGGCCGGGTCTCAACTCCCGGTTAGTTCCTGAGCACCTAAAGGTCCCGAGCTAGGCTGGGTCTCAACTCTCAGTCAGTTCCCGAGGACTCACCAGGCTCAGAAGCCCCAAGGCACCTTCTCCAAGCACTCAGACAGTGGCAAGTAACATCAAACAGATTTCCAAACTTGCCCCGATATAGCATCTGGCCAACCTTGAAAATGGGGGGCAGCTGATAACCCAAATTTGGCTCTATCCTATGACCGAGCGGTTCAAATTAGCAGTCAGTCCATGCCCCGGGCAAACCATGCACAACTCCACGGAAGAATCAGCCCGAGCGGTTCATCTACGACGCGACCAACAGGTCAGAAAAATTGCACAAGCACATCCCACCGCGGGAACAGCCCATCCGGGCCCACAAGCATGATCCCGAGCTTCACAGGCGTGATCTTGAGCATTACGGGCAGTTTCCTACTCAAGCTAGAAGACTAATGGAAAGTGCACACTATTTCCTAATCCAAATAGGAAACCCCCACAATTAATGCCAATCTATATCAATAGGATTATATTTCCTTATCCATGTATAAGTAGGTCTCTTACATCTATAAAAGAGACCTCTCACCCCCCATTGAAGGGGCCGCCAACTTCTCAGTCTACACAGCACCTATATAAAATTCACCATTATATGCATACACCCGACCGGTATTACTGGTAGTGCCGCCCCTCTTTGTTGGCTCACCAGGCCCGCCGGTGATCTGCTAGTGAACGTGCTCAGACACACACGTGGACGTAGGTACCTTCATTAATAGGGCCGAATCACATATAAAAAATGGTCTCTCTCTCACTTTTTCTCTCTCTCCCCTAAAATTGCTCTACTCTACTCTTACCAATTTTTGGCATCACCAGTGAGTAATCTAAACATGGCTGAATGTTTAACATGTGCAATGCAATAATAAACACATAAATCATATTTGTAATCGCCGAGTCACCGGTTCAATGATTCATTCAGACCCGGGACCTCCCTTGGTCCCGTGGCCACTTCTATTCCTTGGACTTCCGTATTTCTCGGATTCTTCCTCTTCACCACCCTTATTGCTCCCAACCATGAATCATTTTCCCGGTGCCCATTGAATACCACATAGACATATAAGCACATAAACAAGGAGGCACATATAATCTTCATAGAATTGACATGCAATTTACAATTTAATAACCTCATGTTTTCTAAACATGAATAATAAACACAATAAGAACAATCTCTTGGTTTCTAAGCATAAACTATCATCTCTAATATCATTGATGTATTGAACATAGTCAAACACAACCATTCTTTAGGCTAGAAAACTCACCTTAGCAAAATCTACCCAAATTCAAGCTAGAAATGAAGAATTCCTTCATAAATCTTGCTCAATTCTTATCCAAAGTAAATCCTACATGGTTTTGGTTCAACAAATATCATTTATCAAGAATGGTTACCGAAAAAACGTTGCCAAAAATGAAAATAAATTACGTGCATGTGATCCTCTTACCTCTACGAGTCCAAAAGTGGTCTCGGATCGTGAATTCGGCAAACGGCGGCGACGGAACGGCGAAAAACGTCGTCGGTGACGGTCCTTCTTCTCTCTCAGAGCTCTCTTCTTATTTTCTTCTTTTAGTTCCAGTACAATGAGAGTCTAACTCTCTTTAGACACCTATACATGCACAAGCATGAGGTGTTTTTATTACAATTTTTCCCTTTTTCACTTACACCCTCGGAATTTCTTAAGTTCTTATTATGAAATCCCCCAAACATTCCATTAACTACCCAATTATCAAATGAGTGTTTATCTAAGTTTCGTATGGGTCCCAACGTGGGTCCCATATATTTTGTGAAGTTGCTATCGTACCTACCAATTATAAATCTTTTTCAATTATACCCTTATTTAGGTGTCCAAACTAATACCAAATGCTAAACATATATCATTATATAATATGAATGCATTTAAACAAATAATCATAGAATCATATAAATGCATTTAATCACATAAAATGCACATATTTTTATTCAGGCCCTTCACTGGATCCCACTCCAATACCCGTCCCACCTCACTGGGGACTTTTCCAATTAGTGTCCCTCTTCTGAACACTTTTTCCACGGGCGAGTCCAAGCCTCCCCTTAATCCATTTTATATACTAATTATATTAATTAATGCATATTAACATAGTAATTAACCCGTTCTCCGGGTACGGGTGTTACAGAATCTAAAATTTGGGGGCTAGAGCCAAACTTAATTAGCCCCTTCCTACGTGCCTTTTAATTTGTAAAAAATTCAAAATTTGGGGGCCAGAGCCCACCCTAGCTCCTTCCTACACCTGCCTTTAAATTTGTGATGTGTATTAATTTCATGTTTTGTTTCTATGTAAATTGGACAAATAGAATAGATGACAAGTGATTTCATAGTGAAAAGAAAATTTTCTATTAGCAGTACTAGCTTTCTAGTTAGACATAATAGTAGACTGTTTTATGTAGATGTTTAATGGCTTGAGAGTTTCACATTAAAAAATCTACAAATTTTGCATATTTACTGTGTATGTAAATTGTCTAAACATCGTCCACAGGCTTCTGAAAAATACAAGAAGTTTATAATTATGTGCATTTTATTCGTGTATATGTATAGGTATATATGTATTTACTAGACCATTCTGATACACATTGGCAAAGGTTGAAAATGCCAGAAACTAATAAACAGATTTGATATAGCATCAACAAAATAGTTTGTGTATATCTCTGATTCAGAGATTCGTGTAAAATTTGGTAATGGAATATCTATAATAGTGGCACAAGAAGCAACTTGGTTGTACTAAAAAAAACTCACCTGTAACAGTGACACATAAGAGTTAAGAGTAATGCTTGTCCCCTTAAATCTGGAATATTTCAAATGCTTGCATAAGGTATTCACATCTTGGTACCACAATCACTGAAGCTGTATGTAGTATACCACTTCCGTAATATTTGAGATCTCACAATTTTAAAAACCATAGCATTACTCTAAAATCATAGCCCAAAAAAAAAAAATTACAAATCAATCACAAATTTTCCAAATTTCAGGTTAATAAAAGGTCAAAAAGGTCACTCATCTCTCTCTCTCTCTCTCTCTCTCTCTCTCTCTCTCTCTCTCTCTCTCTCTCCAAATTTTAGGTTAATAAATGGTCAGAAAGGCCACTCATTACATGCACTCTCTCTCATACACACACTCTAATGGGTAGACCCAGGGGTAGGGTCAACTTTTCAAAATTTAATGTTCGCTATAACTTTTCAAAATTAGATGTTTAACCTATATATGTGTATTAGATTTGTTGCATTTATACTCTTAAAATTTTTAATTTACCCTTCCCCTAGAAAAGACCATATAAATCTACAAACTAGGTGGTGGAACCTTTAATGCAAGAAACTAGCAATATTTCAAGATAGAATGTCTACAGAAATACCTTAGAATTTGGAAGATGAAAGCAATACTATATAGGATAGAATGGCAGGGTGCATCGCGAGAATATCAAAGGAAGTCCTTGGAGAGTCGAAGAGAAAAGTGCTGGTATCTAAAGATACTTGGCGGTGGAATGAAGAGGTACATGCTGCAGTAAAAATAAAAAATAAAAAGGTTGCTTTAAGAAGTCGTAAAATGATAGAAGTGGGGAAAAGAACAAAAGCTATAAATGTGCAAATAAGGAGGTTAAAAGTACAGTTAGAGTTGCTAAAATGAAAGCCTATGACTACACCAAACTAGACACTAGAGAGGGAGAAAAATGCATTTATAAGCTTGCTAAGTTGAGAGAAAAAGGAAGACAAGAGACATTAATCAGATTAAGTGTATAAAAAATGATGACTAGGGTTTTAGTGAAAGACGAAGATATTAAGGAAAGGTGAAAGATCTAGTCTGAGAAGTTGCTGAATGAGAAACATATGGATAGCGCAATCGAAGAAGAAACTGATAGTTGCGATCAAACTAGAGAATACAGATTTTATCGGAGAATAAGGAAGTTTGAGGTGAAATTTTCTTTGAAGAAGATGAAACCCAACAAGGCCTTAGGACCAGATGGAATTCCCATTGAGGGTTTTAAATGCTTGGAGATCAATGTCGGGGCATCTTGGCTTATAAAAGTTTTAATAGGATTTTAATGACTACAAAAATGCCTGATGAGTGGAGGAAGAGCATTCTAGTGCTTATATATAAGATAAAGAAATGTATAACAATGCAATAACAATAGAGGTATTAAGTTAAAAAGCTATACTATGAATCTGTGGGAGAGAGTGATGGAGCATCGCTTAAGAGGCGCAACATCAGTATCAGAAAATCAGTACTTGGGAGGTCTACTATGGAAGCAATTTTTTAAGGGGCGAAATTCGATTAATAATAGTTGTCAAAGGTAGCTTTTGGCCAATTGCAATTGCGGAGGCTATTTTGCTAAATATTTTATTTTAGCTTTTAGAGCTTCAGAATTTTGATGAACTCCAAAAATTGTTGCCAAACAGCCTATGTAGGCATTTGCCTCTTAAATTTCACTAATTCACTAACGGTTTCTACTCCTAAAGTTAAGTATCTAGATAGAAATACAGTAAATGTATTAAGATATATATATATATATTGATGTTGATCGAAGGATCCTCTTTTCGAACACAAACTCCTTCTATTTATAGACATCGGGACTTCTCAGTAACTTTGTTTGAATGTTCCCTCCTCTTTTCAAACTGAAAACTGCTCTTACACCTGGTATATCCTCATGTTGACACCTATATTTTCAGTTATTTCACAATGACCAACACGTGTCCCCTAGCAGTTGACAGAATAAACTCGCAAACTGTTATAACTGCTCCTGAGTTGCTTCTGATTTGGGCAATTTTACTACCACGTCTGATCCTACATGGCACCTTTACATTGGCTGAATATTTTCATCACAAACAGCTGTCGCGCGCCCCTGGTTTGAATCATTAGGAAATGAAGAATTTTCTGGAAAGATTGGCATTTACCCTTTCACATATAAAGAGCCCGCAAAACGCAACAGTAAACAACTGTGTGGCTGGAACGATGGAGACCAAGCTGATTTTGTCTGTTACTGAAGACATCTTCAGAACATGTTTAACTGAGAAAGTGCTACCAGCCATCCGAGCTAAGTGGCCACACTCAAGTTCGAAGTTGATATTCATTCAACATGATAATGCAAAACCACACATTGATCCTAATGATGCTGAATTTCTTGAAGCCGCAACCAAAGATGGATTTGATATTTGCCTCATGTTTCAACCTCTAAATAGCCCAGACATGAACGTATCTATCTTGGTTTTTTTAGAGCGATTCAATCATTGCAATATCAAGAAGCCCCCAACACGGTTGATGAGCTTGTTGATGCTGTGGAAAAGTCATTTAATGCTTTATCATCCAAAGGTCTAAATCATGTTTTTCTTTCATTACAATTGTGTATGATTGAGGTGATCAAAGCTCATGGAGGAATTAATTACAAGTTACCGCACGTAGCAAAGGAAAGATTAGAGCGAGAAAACGGTCTTCCTCTTCAGATTAGTTGTGACCGTGACATTTTGAGAGAGGTTAGTCTTCACCTACAACAGTGAAGAAACCATGAAGACTTCATTTTGAGTAGAAAAGAGAGAAGGAAAAAAGAAAAGACAAACATATGAATATGCAACAGAACAGTTTTGAACAAGCCATGGGCATTTTGTTTTTTGTTTTTATGAAAGTATTTGACCTTTTGTTGTTTGAAATTCAATAATGGCACTGCCCTTGTTTACCTTTTGTTGTTTTAAATTCTGTAATGGCACTTGTTCACTTTAGTTAATCATTGGTAAAGTGAAATGTTATTTCGTTGTTATAAGGGTATTTTAGGAAGTTTAAGCAAAATGTGTAATTGTCTTTCAAAGTGGACACTTATTTTGGAACATCCCAAAAAGGAAATGTGGACAGTTATTTTGGAACGGAGGGAGTATGGTATTCCAAGTTTAGACTTGAATTATTCAATAAATTTAATTGATAACGATAATTATTTGCGCTTAATTGACGTGGAACAAAATGAACATAGTGTCATTGATCACCTTTTAGTGCAAATTACCATAACGTTAATCTGAAACCTAAAGGTTAAATTGCTGGCATATGTTTTTGCAGTGCACTAATATTTTTTTTTAGCTGTTCATTTGAAATAGAAGCAACACCTATGACTTTCTTTTGATTTGTCGATAACGAAAATTGTACTTGCCTTTTGTCTCAATAAGTTATTTTTGCTAATGTTTTTCATGTGAGGCGCTCACTCGAATTATGGATAGCCGACTTTGCATGTCTGGTAGAGTTCAGGCAATCTACATTAAAACTGATGAAGGGTTTCTCATTAAAGTTGAACCACGCGCGAACATACCAAAAACATTGGAGAAATTTTGCGCTATGATAGGTAAGTGTAGTAACCAATTTATGTATTTCTAAATTGGTTATTGTCCATACCTTTTCTATATATTATTACTTTGTAAATTCCACACACATAAAAAAATATTGCAGCGGAGTTATTGCAAAAGTTTAGCATTAAAGCTAAGGGTAGACAACAAAAGCTATTGCATCTGGTCGCGAACCCCTCAAGATAGGTGAGCCTATGAAAATATGAAAGATTCTGTTCTTTTTTATATTAACTTGTATGACATAAAATATTGGTTACTCCAGGACTTTCATTTAGCTCGCAGAAGGTAGTTCGATTGGAGGATTATGTTAGTTCTGTAGGGGATGATGTAAACCTTATTTTTGTGGTATGCTGAAGCATTAAATTTAAAAAAAAAAATCCCTATTTTGCTTTACATGCCTTTTCATTATCAATTATTTTGGTGTTTGTATCATTATCTTAACTCACCAACTAACTCGAAATATATATTCAGGTTGGAGCAATGGCTCATGGGAAAATTGACAATGAGCATACAGATGATTTAATTGCAGGTTACATCTCTTTTATAGTATGCTGGTCTTAATTGTTGTTTTTTATCAGAACATACAACACGTACACTGTGCATGGTTAGTACACGTGACCTGGTACTGTTTCAAATAACATATGCTTGGGCCATTAAACTGATCATGGGTAGTTATCGAATTGTTGATGAATTTCTGTTGTAATATTTTAGAGTAATTAGACTTTTGAAGATTTTGCCTTCATATTTTGTGAGCTTTTGCGTGAAGGCGAAAATCATCAAACTCGCAGCAACAATAATGCACTTGTTGTTTTTCTTTCCGGTGTAGTATCACTGGATTGTATTTAATTATTTTGAGTTAGTTGACCCAAATAGTCTGTCTGCGCTACAAAAGCACATAAACACATTTTTCATTCCTTATCCCAAATGCTGGCTGTCCATTGGATATAGTTGTAGGATACCTTCCAAGCCTATGTTTCTTTCTTGATCATATTGAAAAAAGATGTTAATATTCTTTACGATCGAGGTTCTTTTTGTACCCTTTTCTTAATTAGGAATGTACACGTTGTCTTGCATGTACTTGTGAATTACATAAGGTTTTTGGGCGTCTCATATTTGTAAGATAAAAAATAAAGGATAATTAACTTTCAGTCTATTTTTTCTATAGAATTTAAAAGTCAGTCTATTATTTTTTCTAAATTAAATATCAACTTTATTTTTTTGTAAAATGAAAGTCAACAAATTTTACATGACGTTGTAGAGCAACTCTTTTAAATGTTGGGAGCAGCTTTACGAAACGTTTGGGAGCGACTTGTTTCAAAGTCGGGTGCAACTCTTCAGATGTTGGGACTCGAGAGCAAGTCTTCCAAACGTTGGGAGCAATCATCAAAACGTTTGGTGCAAATTCAGAATGTTGAAAATAAAAAATAGACTATAACACAAAATAACAATTTAAAAGTTGATTTTTTTTTTATTTTTTTATTTTGCTGATGACTTTGTAATTTTTTTTTAATAATAATTGATAAATTTTTTTAATTTTAAAAAAGTAATAGATTGATTTTTAAAATTTGTACAAAAAGTTAATTGAAATATAATTATCTCAAAAAAAAAAAAAACAGAGGTCGTTTTAAGCCTCAGTTCTGAGTTTCGGTTCATGGACGAAACTGGTAATTTTATTATATTATTATAATGTGGAAGCCTCAAGTGTCACATGGCACAAAGAGAGACATTGTTAGAAATTTTTTAAAAAGGAGAGGTATTGCTAGAAAATTTTTAAAATTTTGCTCATTAAATTACTACAAACACCTCATTATTAACATTAATACCCAATACATCATTGATTACATACACACACATATATGCACCTTACTACCACCAAAACTATACAATCATGGTAGGATTTTCTACCACTTGTGATTTATGGACTTATTTCTTTTACATTTTTTTAAAAAAAAAATCAAATATCATACCAACACCAAAAAATTTTGATTAAATATTTCCTCCGTGCATTGCACAGGTCAAGAGCTAGTATATATATATATATATTGATATGATATGATTTTTGAAGATCTAATTTCACAATATATATATACACACATATAATTTTATAAAGAATAAAGGTTTTAATCCCACACAACACATTTAAGAGTGTAATTTTGCTCACCCCAAAATTGCTCACCCAACTCTTCTATTGGCCAATGTAGTGGGAACTATGACTTTTTTTTAACCATTAATTAATCCTTATTTGATCCAAAGTGTGAGTAAAAATGTATTCCACATTTAAATAGGATTTAGTTTAACTAAGAAACTTAGTGCTTAAATTGATCCCTAATCACCTATTTAAATTAAAAATTAGACCGTTTTCCCAAATTGTTACATGATTTATGGACTAAAATACCATCAATATCTCTTTTTTTCTTTTTTTATCGCCTCAATATCTAATTTGATATGACATTTTGATGGATAAATATGTTATATAGGATACATAATACAATATCAAATATGGTAACTGAATTAGTGATATTAATGGATGAGAGAATAATGAACCCTAAAATCAAAGCATTTTCCTTCATTATCTCAACAACCATTTTGTTTGATCATTTTTCACATTTGAATATTATATGTACCTATAATTTACAGTGTGTTATTAACATGTACATAGTCTGAATATTATCATTTGTTCATGCATCTGTGAAACCACATCGGTGGAGTTCAATCGATAGGTGAGAGATTTCTCATTATTGCGTGAGAAATTTCTCATTATAACATGATAAGTTTCTCACTTGGTTGTCTTATGTAGCTCAGCGACTTACTCGGGTTGAAGTTCTATCATTAATAGCCTCACCCAAGCCAATCAAGCTACACCTAAATTTTGCAATAGGCGCAGCTCGTTGTCTTCTTCTAGACTTCTTTTGAATAGTGCTTGAACGAGCTGAAAACAAACAATCTTCACCCAATCAGAATTTACTATTTAGCTGTGTTACTTCTTACTTACATAATATATGAGAAATTTCTCACATAATTTCACATTTCGTTTTTGACACAATTTCTCACTTAATTTCAAACACACAGAAAGGCAATGAGAAATTCTCACATTATTCTTGGGAAATGAAAATTTTCCTTATGTCTAGATCAAGTGAGAAATTTCTCATAACTTGTATTGTAAAGAGATATTCATCAATACATATATATTCACACATATATGAAAACTTTCTCACTAACAAATGAAAAAGGCAAAATGCACTACTTTCATTTTCAAATGTAAGAAATTTGTCACTTCATTCTGTCAAACAAAAATATGATTTTCTCATGTCATATTCGATATAATTGCTCACTTAATTTCCAATATTGAGAGGATGATGAGAATTTCTCACATTGTTTTCAGGAAATAGAAAATTTTCTTACAACTCTTGATCAAGCGAGAAATTTATCATAACTTGCACTATAATGAGATGTTCATCAATACATTTATTCAGACAAATATATGGAAAATTTCTCACTTGCAAATTAGGTATGAGTGTTTTTTGAATTTCAAGTCCCTAAATTAATGTTGTGATTTCTGGGTTTTAAATGACATTACCTTATGCTTTCGAAAATGCTAGAATATAAGTGGTGCACTGTAAGCACGCCCACACCCAAATTTCCATAGATACGTGAATGAACGCTTTAACCTGCAAATTATAGCATTTCTGCTGCTTGTGCTTTATCAAAAAAAAATTTTTTTACAAATAATTCATAAATAATGCATGGTTAAAAGCTGCACTCCTTTCAAAAACCAAAAAAAAAATTTAAATTAAATTAAGTTATACTTGGAACAACCACCTTTCGGCCCTATAAAGCTTAAGCTCAGAATTTCCAGATCAATACTAAACACATACTCCGTATGATTATAGGGGTGTTCTGTAGTCAATCACTATAAAAGTGATTGACGTTAATCACTTATTTTTTATCATTAGATCATTGCAAGGGGTGTAGGATAGTGACACGTGTCATTATTTTTTAAAATCAAAACCGTTAATAGTTTTGAGGGGTCACCCATCTCTTGTACTTTCACAATGTTCATTTGTACTTTGACAAAAAAAATTGTATTTTATAAGAAAAGTTATTTGTTTGTACTTTGTAAGAATATATTTGTACTTTGAAAGAAAAATTTGTACCTTGCACGGTAAGTTTTTATTTAAAAAAAAAAACAAATTGTTTGTAACTTATAATTGTTGTTTGTACCTTGTGTAACAAATATTGTGTATGCGGACACGATAAATTTGTAGCGTATAATTTTTGTTTGTACCTTGTGTAATAAATATTGTATACAATTTCATAATTTGTACCTTAACAGAATTGATTTATCCCATGACATCATCAGTTTGTACTTTGTAAGGAAGTTTGTGTTTTTTTTATAAAAAAATTTGTTTGTAACTTTATAATTTTTGTTTGTACCCTGTGTATTAAATGTTGTCTAAACATTTCATTTGAATGTTTGAATTGATCCTGACAAAGTACAATAATTTTCAATGAAGGTTCAAATTCATTCCGACAAAGTACAAACATTTTATTTGGAGGTCCAAATTGATCATAACACAATACAAACATCTTCTTAAAATGTCTAAATTGATCTTGAGAAAGTACTCTATGAAGGTTGATATTATCCTGAGAAAGTACAAACATTTTCTGCAAAAGTTAAATTTGATCCTGAAAAAGTACAAAAAAATTCTTTGAAGGTCCAAATTGATCATGACACAATATAAACAGCTTCTTAAAAGGTCCAAATTTATCCTGAGAAAGTACAAACATTTTCATTGAATGTCCAAATTAATACTGAGAGAGAAAGCAAATCAGAATGACTTCTATGGCTTCAACAAGTATGTGTAAATCTTACTGTTCAAAGGTATTTTATTGTGTTCTAGTTTCTTCACATGATTTAACGTTTTAATACTGTTTGCAATCAAGAAATGCTATGTTTTTTTAAAAAAATTTTGTATCCCAAACATGATTTTTAACACATGTGATAGTGAGACCACCCTTAATGATTGTGGGGCCACTTCACTATCTTCCAATAAAAATTATGTAACACCATTGGCACATATGCTGGCCAGGAAGCATAGCATTACTATTTGAGTAATTCTTCGGTAACAACTTTCATACAACTTTCATACAACTTTCTAAAAAGATATGTCTATCTCTCTCCTATGATGTCACTAGACCCCACAGTGACACAAGAGAGAGATAGACACATCTTTTAGGAGGTTGTATGAAAGTTGTATGAAAGTTGTCACCGAAGAATTACCCTTACTATTTACATACACGAACTAATGACGTACGAAGGCAACACTTAGAGCACATGAGAAACGACCCGCAAGTGATGTAAGTGTATAGATTATTACTAGAAAGAGGAGTGAAAAACTCCACGAAACTTGATGACAAAGAGGTATCCAAGACTAGGACATTTCAAGTATTTTAAGAAATTCCTTTATTGAAGTTTTATAGCAATTTTTAAATTTGATAAGCTTTCAAATTTTAATTTTGATAACCAAATATATTGTCACACCCCAACCCACTACACACGGATTAAGATCGTGTAACAAAGAGTTACCCAAAACAAAATGCCTCTTAGTAGCTGTAAAACAATAATTAAACATAATAAAATGACCTTATTAGATTAAATCAGCCCAAGGGTAAAATAGTCATTAAGAAAGTATATTTAAATTTTATATCAAAAGATAGCCCTTCGGGTTTCAGTTCCAACGCAAAAAATGTTGTACGAATCCGAATTTTCTAAAAAGAGTTATGTCCGTTTCCGTAAAAGTCATCAGGCTGAAAATATACATGCGGATTATCCAGATCAAATTTTTACACTGGTTTCCCTGTTTTAAGAGTTAAAAACATAACTAAAACCAAATTACACATATAAACTCATTCTCATTCATTACCATCTGATCTACTAACATGTCCATGTCACCTTAAAACTAAGAAGAGATTAAACTAATGTAACATCCGTACCCGAAAAACGGGTTAATTACTATGTTAATATGCATTAATTATTATAATTAGTGTATAAAATGGATTAAGGGGAGGCTTGGACTCGCCCGTGGAAAAGGTGTTCAGAAAAGGACACCAATTGGAAAAAGTCCCGAGTGAGGAGGGACAGGTTTGGAAGTGGGACCCAGTAAAGGGCCTAAATAAAATATGTGCATTTTATGTGATTAAATGCATTTATATGATTACATGATTATTTGTTTAAATGCTTTCATATTATATGATGATATATGTTTAGCATTTGGTATTAGTTTGGACACCCAAATAAGGGTATAATTGAAAAAGATTGATAATTAGTAGGTGCAATAGCAACTATATAAAATATATGAGACCCACGTTGGGACCCATATGGAACTTAGACAAATACTCATTAGATAATTGGATAGTTAATGGAATGTTTGGGGGGTTTCATAATGAGAACATAAGAGTTCCGGGGGTGTAAAAGGAAAATGGGAAAAATGAGGTTAGGACACCTCATGTTTGGGCATGTTGTATGTGTCAAGAGAGAATGAGAGACTCTCATTTACAACAAATCAAAGAAAAACAAAAGAGAGAGTTCATCGAGAGAAAGACGGACCGTCACCGACGACGTTTTTCGCCGTACCGTCGCCGCCGTTCGTCGGATTCACGATCCGAGACCATTTTTGGACTCGTGGAGGTAAGAGGATCACATGCACATAATTTGTTTTCATTTTCGGCAACGTTTTTCTGGAACCATTCTTGATAAATGATATTTGTTGAACCAAAACTATGTAGGATTTACTTTGGGTAAGAATTGAGCAAGATTTGTGAAAGAATTCTTCATCTCTAGCTTGAATTTGGGTAGATATTGCTAAGGTGAGTTTTCTAGCCTAAAGAATGGTTGTGTTAAACTATGTTCAAGGCATCAATGATGTAGAGATGTAGAGAATGGTTTTATTGTGTTGATTATTCATGTTTAGAAAGCATGTAGTTACTAAATTGTGAATTGCATGTTAGCTTTATGAAGATTATATGTGCCTACATGGTTATGTGCTTATATGTTTATGTGGTATTCAATGAGCACTGGGAAAATGATTCATTAGATGGGAGTAATAAGGGTGGTGAAGAGGAAGAATTCGAGAAATACGGAAGTCCAAGGAATAGAAGTGGCCACGGGACCAAGGGAGGTCCCGGGTCTGAATGAATCATTGAACCGGTGGCGCGGCGATTACAAAGATATGATTTATGTGTTTATTGTTGCATTGCACATATTTAAACATTCAACCATGTTTAGAATTCTCACTAAGCGTAATGCTTAAGAAAACCATTTTCTGTTTCTGTTGTGGTAAATAACATCCACCGCAGGTACGGAGCCATACCCGGAGAGGAAGTGACGTGCTCGGGATTGGGGAAGAGATTTGGGTCTTGTATATATGTTTATAACTTGTAATATAGTATAACTTGTGGGTTAGTATCCTTGACTTGTGAATTAAAGTCTTGACTCGTGGTTGTATCCATGGAGTTAGTTTTGGAATTCTACGACTCATGTGTTTAATGTAAATTAGGAAAACTTATGTAAATTTCTATGTGAAAGTTGTAGGTTGTATGTTTGGATCATTCCGGCAAGTCCGGATACACGGGTGGTAGATTTTGGTCAAGTTTCCTTTGTAAATAAATGTTTTTGTGAGGTTTGATCCTCTTGTTGGAAGGTTTATGTAAATGGTTTCTTGGAGATGGTTGAAATGCTTCTTTAGTGGTTTATGTTGTTGGTTATAACTTGGGTTCATTTCCAACAAGATTTCATGAGATACTAGTTCTTGTCATGAGTTGAACTTCAAAACTTGTGTTGAACCAAAAAGGAGTTGTATTCATGGTAGATTTGATTCAATCATGAGTACGTGTATGTTCCATATACTTGGTTAATGTTGAAATGTGTTTGGGAATGTGTTTGGAATGTTACTTGAGGGTTCCATGACGTTTGATGATGATTTAGGTGTGTTTGGGCTGTTTAAACAGGGCTTTTGCTGTCAAAAATGGCTTCTGCAGAAACTTGATCGATTCGGGCCTTGAGCGGATCGATCCGGAGCATCTGGAAGAGCCAAAGTGGTCATTATGTCAAAACCGGATCGATTCGGTTTTGGGCGGATCGATCCGCTGGTGCAGTTTCAGCACCGACGACTTTTACGGAAACGGACATAACTCACTCTAGAAAACTCGGATTCTCGCGCCATTTTTTGTGTTGGAACCGGGACTCAAAGACCTATCTTTTGGTATAAAATTTCTATACCTTAGTAATTACCATTTTACCCTTGGGGGCTGTTTTGTAACAATAGAGTTGTTTAATGTTGCTAAACACATGCGATTCTTAGTAATTCGAATGTTTCTTTGCAAATTAATGTACGTGGACTCTTGTAGCATTGTTACACGTGTCCTAATCCGCACGAGGTGGGTTGGGGTGTGACAACTAATCTATTACAGAATCCTTACACTAACTGGTCTCAATTTCCAAAACATAAAACATGAGTTTCTAATTATAAATTTTACAACCAACTCCCAATCTAACTGAGTACGCCCACAAATAGCGTATTATCATATACAACAAAAGAACATACTCTCAAGTTGTCCAGAACCCCGTAGTCCAACACTTCTCACTGTGATACTCATCTGAACTTGCGTGGTCATTAGACAAAATTGACTAAGCTTTCGCTCAGTGAGTACGTGATACTAATCATGCAATCAGAGTATTTAATGATTCATAACACCAATTAAACATTCACAACAATAAATAGTCGCAGGCGTGTCAAGTAATCAATCACCATCGTTCTGGACCCCTAATTCCGGGCCATTCTCACTTTGTCATCGCTTTAAAAGTTATATCACACACTCTTATGTGATCGTAGTCAATTCGTTGTGGTCGTCATCACCGTCCTCTTTTCTCTGAGGCATGACGTCCTTTAAATATGGCCTAAATAATGGTGATTATCACTTGAGACCCTTTGACCCAAATAAACATATAAGCAACTCAACATATCAACATGGCAATTTCATCATTTTAGACATGTTAAACAATAAATATTCACATGCTTTTCTACTTAACCACAAATTAAGCATTTAATAGCAAATCAACAATATTAAATATCTAATTTTGGGATTGGGACACTCACCTCACGAATAAGTCCGAATAAGCCTAGAAATCCCAAATTCCTTGTACAAATCTAGCTCCTAATGATTCCAATGATATCCCTACGTATATATATATATATTACATTTATGTATCACCCCTTAAATAGGTCCCATAAAAATGCTACCAAAATTTAAAAAGAAATATATAGAAATAATCCTCTCACCTCCACGAATTCAAATATGACTTCGGTTCGTGAAACGGTATACCAACGGTGAAGTAACGGTGACGGAACGGTAATAGAACCCACTTTTTTCTTTTTTTTTTTTCTTATTCAGGCCGAAGATCTCTTTCTCTATATCTAAGTCTTGTTAGTTTGTTTTTTTTTTTTTAAACAATGATGGTGAGTCACCAAAAGAGGTGTCACCCCTTAAGCCCTCAACAAACTTTGGCTTAATTCCGTTTACACCCCCAACTTCCTAAATTCTTATTATGGAGTCTCCTAACAATTGTATTAACTACCCAATTATCTAAATGGGTATATGTCTATGTCACGTATGGGTCCCAAACATGGTCCCAAATATTTTATGAAGTTGCTAATTAACCTACTAGTTATGAATCATGTCCCTATTCGCTCTCATATGGGTACCCAAAATGGTACCATAAAATGTCACAACCAATAATATAATATCAAAAGAAGGTCTCTCGTGGGTCCCACTTCCATATCTGTCTCATCTCTAGTGGAACTTTCAACGGTGTCCTTTACTGAACACTTATCACATTGGGGTGACTGAAACTCACCAAAATCATCACATGTAATTAATCACACTAATTAATGCATGAGAAATAAATATCACTACCTTTTTCCCGGTACGGGTATTACATCTCTCCCTCCCTTTTAGGAAGTTTGTCCCCAAACTTTCATTATCTCAGGTAAACTCACGGTTCAACTCTGACCTTGAACACTGTAACACGCAATTTAGAATGCATTGCGCCCATTGGTTAATACCGACTACAATCTCAATTGGTAATCTACTGATTCCGATTCTCTTTAACATTTCAAATGATCCCATCAAATCACTCCGTTCTGCAAACCATACCATTCTCTGATGATAACACATTTAAAATATTTCTGTCCCCGTAGTAGACATTTCTATCAACTTCCTGAAAACAAAACTCACTTACGTGTGATGTATTCTCAACTAAACGCTGACTTGTCAAAAAAATTATCAACTTGTGAAATTCACTCTTCCATAATTCAGTTTCTTCCCATTACATCGTGTGAACTCCCAAATATCAGTACAAGTTAAATATTCCACTTTATGATGATAGACATCAGTAAGCATAGAATTTCACAATTTCTTTTCACATACAAATCGATTAACTCTAGCAAATTTGTATTTCTAATCATTAACAATCGAATTTGATACTTGTCTACAATCATTCACCCTGTTAATATCTAATCTCTGTTGACTTTGACTATGCAGTCATGAAATTCATCACGATATATATTCATTTCATTTTGGTCATGACAATAACCCCGCTTTCGATATTTCTGTCTTTATTTCTGTTAAACCACACATCTCTAGTATGTTTTACAATTCTCATCTGAAGGTGATCTTCTCAACATCTTAGCTTTAACTACTAATTGATGGTACTCGAATTTCGAATCTATTCTCGAAAGCTTTTATCCCCTATAACCGATTAACGAGTCATCCTGCACAATAAAATACAAGTAACACAGCACATATCTGCCTATTAACATATTATTCCACAATCCCGTTATGAGTTTCAATGTATATTCTAAAATCTATTCCTCAAGCTATCTGCATTCAAAACATATAATAAGCTTCTAGATTTCAATACATCCTATTGTAGTGTGATACTTAATCGCTTCCCTTTCAGTATTCTATCAGTAATTTCTCTTCCCTTTTTAAAAAAAAAAAAATAGAAACCCAAATATATCTTTAAGTCAACTTCCTCCCTGTGACACAGTAGTATCGGTTGACTCAAATTACTCCTTACATACTCATACTTGCCAAAGTGTTGACAGTAGTTGCACCAGCTCAACAATTTTTTTGATATTCTATCTCTATACTTGACTAACTCAATGTTTAAGCACATAATGGACAATTTATCATATGTAGATAATCTTCACAATCATTCAACTTTAACTTCTACTAGTAATATCTAAACTTCAACCTAAATATCAACAAACTTATATCCCTACAGTTGATTATCAAATAATTATATACAACATAATACAATCACAATCTTTTTCCCTGAATCAATTTCATTCGAATTACCTACTTAGTTTATTGTAAAGTAGAAATCTGATCATTCCCCCTTTTCATTAACTTCATCACTCAGTCAATTCCCTCTAATCTGATGTAATAGTGTCACTTGTACCTATATTTCTATTGTTATCATTTTCTTTTCCAGTTGTATCAGAAAATTTCAATTTCTATCAAGTCTCTCTTTCAACGCAATCATTTTTGGATATTCAATACACATACACAATTCTTCTGTCAATCTCTAACTCCAAACACTAATAATCATTTTGGCTTTACCTGAATAACGTTGAATGTCAAACTGTAGCTCAGCACGAGTTTCAACTGTCTTCTTCGCAATATACTCAATTCATGTCATGTAATAATGTATTTCAAATCTCTGCAATTCATGTCATGTAATCATGTATTTCAAATCTCTGCAATTCATATAAGCTTCATGCCTGCAAACTAACACTGCCAAATATTCAATACAGAAGTAATCTCTCAGATTTCAAATCTTATGTCTGATGATTTGCCTCGTAAAGTTCCAATTCCTCGTAAAATACAAGCAGTTATCGTATCAACATACAACTGAATCTCAATTCAAAGTTTCATCTGAATCCACAAATGTTCAGGTTTAGAACAACTAATCAAATCCATGTCTTAACAAATCAATTCTTTAGTTCCTTAGAACTCTTTCATGTGATCAATACAAATCCACAAGTGTTCCTATATAAATAACCAAATCTATGGTGCATTTATGATGGTTATCACTCCCAGGTCTTCTATTAGCTCATCTTTTACCTTAGGACTTCAACCATTGTAAAAAATTTAAAATTTCTTCTTCATCTCCAATCAAAGCTCAAATCTTCAACATTCTTTTTACTATCTATAACGGATTCTCAATACTAGCAAGACAATTCATAAATCAACATCATTACAATTGGGTCTTCAATATAGTCCTCATAAATTTTCCTCATATCCTGTATCCTTCGAAACTATACATATACTAACGTTGAATAATAACATCATCACTAATACCATCACATATTCATAAGTATAGAAATTTCATCTGGTGTTATAGTTACCCCAATTGTCTTCACAAATACTCACATTTTCTTTACCAGGTCTTTAACAAATCTTAACAATGTCTTCACTTTATTCTTCTGTTACTCACATCCAAATCTCAAGTTCATATCAGGAAACACATGTACGTACTATTGAGACTAACATATAATTCATTTACTCATTGCTCATATACTGCTTCTTAACTAAAATTTCAATCAACTTCAGCTGATTCTGATTACTCTGTTTTTCTTCTTGTAGTAACACCTATAATCTACACAATATTATGCTTGGATGCATGAATCCCTTATCAAATAAATTTCATGTTCTGCAACTTCTTCATTCTTAACTCTATAACTCCATTAGATATGGTACCTCGAATATCAGTTATGTTTCTATTTATAGGAAAAATTTTTATTTTGAAAAAATTAATTAAAAATAATAATAATAAAGTAATAAAATATCTAGATATTGTGTATGTACGCCGCGTTCTCTGGGATTTTTCGGAAAGCTACGTGGTTGAAAACTGGACCGCTTGGTTCTCTCGACTAACAGGACGAACTACGTCTGACCTGATTCTCCTTATTGGAGATGCGTAGGCAGCTCAACGAGCCCAGTCATGCCTGTAATACCCGTAAAATTCTGTTGATAATAAAATAGAGCCTCGTATTTTGTTCGTAATTTTCCAGTATTTGAATTCGTAATTCCAGAAACTTGTACGTACATGTGCGTATTTCACTATTAAATTCTTAGACTGCGTATTGCGAACCCGGACTGACCTGGCACGCAAATCTGTAAAATCTGTATTTATTCAGACTGTAATGCACGTGATTTCTAGCGACGACTTAACCATACGTTTATGGCGTGATAGTACAACTAGAATCTTTCCTAAATTGGGCATGTACTAGCCTAACCAACCTATACCCATTGGGTATCTAGCTTACCCAACCAAACCCCCCTACAACCCGCCGGATCCTCACCACAACCCCCTAACGCCGGCCACCTCAATTGCTTTTCCCTAAGATTCCATTCCAATCAGTCCATCCCTATTCCTATCACACAGATTGTGGAATCTGTGTATATAGCTATGTGTATACATGAGAGTTGAGAGGGAGGGAGAGAGAACTCACCAGAAGAGTTGTAGAGCTAGAGAGAGAGAGACGTCGTAGATTTGAGAGATAGAGAACCCGAGCTGAGGTATACACTCCCCCTTCTCCCTATTTTATTTCTATACCATTTTACACCCTCACACACACACCCTGACCCTTCTCACACGAACCAAACAGAGCCTAAGCTCTCTGTCAACTCAAGATCACCATTAAAGCTCCTCACCGGAGCTCAAATAGTGAAACCCAACCACACCTCTTAAAAACCATACCAATCAGACCCTATAGGTCCCAAGAAGACCCCCCTTGATTAGTTTTTCAAATGGTACACGTTAGGTCCACCATGCATGGCATTATTCTTTTATAACCGAAAAATAATAATGTTTTGGTAGGAAACCGAAACGAATGAACCCGGTCCTAAGCTCACCCTATGTGATAGAGGAGCCCAAACCGGTCCCGTTGGCATTAATTAGGGTGATTTTTATGGAGTAGAGAGAGATATGAACCGAAGAAGTTTTCTGGCGAAAAACGGGCTCGCCGGCGGTGACTTGCTTCGCCGGAGAAGAAAAGGAAACGGGTTATATCGTTTACCCGTTTCCAGTTAATTCGGGTCGGGTTATGGGTGTGGGTGTGGGTTGGTTGGTGTGTATGAATGGATAGTGGGTTCGGGTTTTATTAATGAAATGGTATTGGGTCGGATCTTTTAAGTCGGATCGGCTTTAGTGTGTATTTGGGTGACCCGTGGGTACGGGTTCGGATATGGGTTAACCCGCGGGTTTTCTGTTAATTATAATTAACTGTTTTTATATTATTAATTATCATGCTAATCTTAATTAAGGGTTATTAACCTGTTTTTATATTATTAATGATTCTGTTAATTAGGCTTAGCACACTAATGACCCGGATTAGCCATAATTTACACTTTATTAATTTATTAATCTAGATTAGTAGATTTATAATCTGTTTTTAGATTTAATAATATCTTAATTATTCTAATAACCTTAATTAAGGTTTTATTAGTCTATTTTTAATGGTTAATTATTCTGTAAATCCTAATTAATGTTTTAATATTCTATATTAGTAATTATTAATATATATTAACCTAGATTAGTGTATAAATATATTATTTATAATATATTTTGTATTAATAAATAAATATAAATAATTATAAATTGTTTTAAATTGTTTTAAAAATCTAATAATGGTTCCAATAATACTATAAATTATATTTTAATAGATTGTAGTATTATTTTTGGTAATAACCTTATATTATGAAAATATGAATTATCATTATATGATATACTTATTATTTATTGGGTTAAATAAATAATAAGTAAATATTTTATATTAAAATAATTAGGTAATAAATACCTAATGATCCCTTTTAAGTATAGGAAAATTATATTAAATTTTTCTACGGTCTAGTACCTCTATATTGTAAATTATTATTTACAAGACCCTAGCTGTAATATTTTAATAATTATTAATCACTTATAAAGTATCCGTTTGGTTGTATTTTAATTTTTTTAAAATACCAGACGAGCCCCAAAAATTACGAGAAAAATACTACTAGCCTAATTTAAGATCTAGTATTTAATAAAAATATTTATAAGGGCCAAATATCTCCCTAAATCATATTTTATAATTATGGGACCCCGCAATCTATTATTAGACGATTTAAACTTCAAAAATTCATAATAAATAAACCGTAGCTCAGAAAAATACGCGGTCAGTTCCTAGAGTCTTAGAATAATGTCTAGAATATTCCTTTAAAGTTTGGTGACCTTTCGACACAGTAAAAAATACAGCTTATCTTTAGGGCCCAAACTGGTATAGTTTTCCCAGCCTTTTATGCGACGGACTCCGATTTGAGTCTAGTCAATGGCGTTGGACTCAGAATGATGTCTAGATCATCATGTTGAGGTTTAGGAACCCACCCGACACAATTACCATTATGCCCCTGATTTTAGTAAACTTATTAATCAATGTTCTATGTAATTTTATACTTTGTAGGAACCACTACGCTTACGGTTTCGCACCCGCATCGAGATGAGTCGTCCTAACTCACTTGGTATATTATAGAATTATTCTTTGATCATATATGTATGCTCAGTGCGTCCTGTGTGGACGATACTGATAAATATTAGTATTGTAAATGTTGAGATTATTTCTTATATAATGATCGCATGTTAGTTAACTATACTCCATGCTTCATTAATATTCGTTGATTTTCTCGTTTATCATAATTTCCCGATTATATAGTCACATGAACATTCACATGAACATGGTCGAGTCATGATGTCCATATTGACGTCTGCATGGTTAGTCACGGGGACTAACCCAGTCATATTGTTATACATGTTGAGTGGACCGTAGTGGTCCGAGTGGTACAGTCAAGTAAATGGGAACAACAATGAAACTGCTATAGGGCCCTGCTAGGCGACAATAGCCAGAGTTTCCATTGAAATCATTGAAGTTATGCATGAATTGATGATTGATACGCTATAGGGCCCTGCTAGGCGACGATAGCAATGTATCCATCAGAATACAATAGTTACCCTTCAAATGCTATAGGGCCCTGCTAGGCGACGATAGCGCTGTAACTATTCTATTCTCCCGGCAAGGTCACGAGGACCTAAGAGTCCAATGATTACACTCTTTTAAAACCAAAATTTGCTATAGGGCCCTGCTAGGCGACGATAGCAACGTAATCATTCTACTCTGAGCTAACGGCGTTACACTGGTAATGTAACAAGTCACATGAGTCAGTGGTGGTGTCCATGGTCGAGTTAAAGTCGAATATATCGATAATGCATTGTGTCATCATTCTACCATGTCATGTGCTTATTTAATGTTGGATCAAGATATTGTTATACTTGTATATCCTTAATTGTATTAGGAGTGATCGGTTAAGACAACTTCACTTAGCTTCAAAAGCTAACGGCTCCTTCCCTGCCCTGGACATTTTACGTCTAGGTTATAATGAGGAGGACCATCAAGGTAACCATGAAGATGCATATCACTATCCTCAGGATGGGAACTATCAGGAAGGTGATCCTGAGGCAGACTATCAAGAAGAGTTCGATAATGAGGGTTACGGGTTTGCCAGTTAGAAGAAGGACCCTGGCCTACTTCCGCATTAAGACTTCTCTTATGTTTTAAGAAACTATCTTTTGGTTGATGTAATAATTTAAGTGGTGTAAATCGCCCAAACTTATCTTTTGTGGTTTTCATTTGGAACTTCTGTAATAGCTTAAGTAGCAAAACACTCTAAGTTCCCCCATGAATACCATTAGACGCTTCTGCAAATTCCTTACTCTGATATATATATCTTTTGTTAGTATGTTGCACGGACATGTCAGTTTTATGTAACTCGTCATTCCCTACGGGTCCAGAAAGGAAATTTTAAATTTTCCCTATTTTTGGCTACTCCGGGGCGTGACAATGCCACCATACCTCTTCTGTTCAATTCTAGCATGAACCCCCAGTAGAGTTGTTTACCCATTCTGGTAATGCTCTCAATCCCCAGCGGAGCTATTTGCCTACTCTGGTGGTACCCACAATCCCCATCTGCCTACTTTGGCACACCACTCACTTGCCTACGATGGCATTTCATACTTACTTGCTTACTTTGGCACACCACTCACTTGCCTACTAGCATCTCATACTTACTTGCTCACTAAACCGGCAATCGTGTGTCAAGAATGCTCGAGGGTGCCTAATATCTTCTCTCGACATAATCGAGTCTCCGAACCCACTTCAAGAACTCTGGTTTCGCACGATTATCAAGAGTCACACTTTTAAAAGGGCCCACTTTTCTCAAACTGTTTCTCAAAAGTCAACGATGATTACTCTAATTGTCTTTGCAGGGATCCTAACTCCCGATAACGTTAGGTGGCGACTCTGAACTTTTACATGGCCCTACTCCTACTTTCACGTAGTTTCACACACCTTCTCCATGCCTCTCAACGTAACAGTTGCGATCCTCGAAGGGACCGCCCCCACTTTCGGGGCGGGCGCGACAGCTGGCGTCGGAATAAGAGTGATGAAAAGTATAAGACGAGAGAACAAAATGCCAAGTCGGGGCGTGATTGTTGTGGATGTGAGAGAACGAAAAGCCACGTGGGGTGTGATCGCTTGTGAGATAAGAGAGCAAAATGCTACGTCGAGGCGTGATTGCTATGAGGATCAAGAGCAACAGAACGCGATACGCGTGACTGTCAGGGGTACGGGAAAGCAAAATGCCATATGGGGCGTGATTGCTTTTGGACAAGAGAAGCAAAATGCCCGGCGGGCCGTGATTGCTTATAAAATAAAAGATGAATCAGCAAAATGCGATACGCGTGATTGTCGTGAAGGTGAGAGATGAGAGTAGCAAAATCCGATACGGGTGTTCGCTGTGGAGCTAAGATCAGCAGAACGCGATGCACGTGACTGTTGAAGATATGAGAGAGCAAAATGCTAAGTAGGGCGTGATTGCTGTAAAGAGTTCGAGAAAACAGAAGCAAAATGCCACATGGGGCGTGATTGATGTGAAGATTCGAGAGCATAATGCCACGTGGGCCGTGATTGCTGTGAAGAGTGATGAAATTAGCAAAGTGCAGTATGCGTGATCGCTATGGAAAAGTGAGGATAGCAAATTGCGATACGCGTGATTGCTATAAAGTGCGGGAGGGTAAGAGAAATACCTGATGCTTGATACCGATGTAAGTTGGATGCCTTTTAAGGGACTTATACCTGATGGTAGGTGATATGAACAGAATGCCACTTGATGGACTCACTCATTATTCCGATGATAGATAGTGTGAATAGGATACCACTTGATGGACTTACTCCTGATTTCGATGATAGATAATGTGAATAGGATACCACTTGACGGACTCACCCTGATTCTCGAAGTAAACAGTGAACAGGATGCCGCTTGGGGCCTTATACCTGATGGTAGGTGATATGAACAGAATGCCACTTGACGGACTCACTTCTGATATTAAATAATAGACGATGACGTAAATAGGATGCCACTTGATGGACTCTTTGTAGGTGGACAAAAATTGGGTGTCAATAGCTGATCCGACATGCTTTTGAAACCATGCTGGTGGGTATTCAAATTGATGACAACTTGATTTGACATTTAATTTGATCTTTAGATATTCTGATTAGGATTCCAGCTTTTTCTTCCTTGATTTGTGTGTCAGGTGGGCTCCCCCCCTGCGACAGTTATTTCTTTTTTTGGCAGGTCAAAATGGGGTGTCTACATAAGCAACTCGACATGTCAATATGACAATTTCATCATTTTGGACATGTTCAACAATGAATATTCACATGCTTTTCTACTGTACCATAAATTAAGTATTTTAAGCATTAAAGAGCAAATCAACAACATTAAATATCCAATTTTTGGGATTGAGACACTCACCTCACGAATAAGTCTGAATAAGCCTAGAAATCCCAAATTCCTTGTACAAATTTATCTCTTAATGATTCCAATGATATCCCTACGTATATATATATATATATCACATATATATATATCACCCCTTAAAATGGGTCACAGAAAAATGTTACCAAAACTGAAAAAGAAATATATAGAAATAATTCTTTCACCTCTACGAATTCGAATATGGCTGCGGTTCACGAAACGGTATACCTACGGTGAAATAACGGCGACGAAACGGTGAAATAACAGCGATGAAACGGTAACATAATCCACTTTTTCTTTTCTTTTTCTTTTTTTATTCTTATTCTGGCCGAAGATCTCTTTCTTTGTATCTAAGTCTTGTTTGTTTGTTTGTTTTTTTTTTTTTTAAACAATGATGGTGAGTCACCAAAAGAGGTGTCACCCCTTAAGCCCTCAACCAACTTTGGCTTAATTTCGTTTACATCCCCATAATTTTCTAAACATTTAATGGAGTCCTCTAACAATTGTATTAACTACCCAGTTATCTAAATGGGTATGCGTGTATGTCACGTATGAATCCCAAACGTGATCCCAAATATTTTATGAAATTGCTAATTAACCTACTAGTTATAAATCATGTCCCTAGTCGCTCTCGCATGAGTACCCAAAATGGTACCATAAAACGTCACACTTAACCAACAATATAATATTAAAAATACTTTAACAAATATTCATTTAATCATATAAATGCAACTAAATACAATTTATGTAATCTAGGCCTCTCGTGGGTGTCCTTTACTGAACACTTATCACATCGGGGTGATTAAAACTCACCCAAATCATCAAATGCAATTAATCATACTAATTAATACACGAGAAATAAATATTACTACATTTTTTCGGGTACATATATTACATATATATTACTAAATACATAACGGATTCATTCCTAATAACTTGATACGCAATTTTGTGGAGGTCCAAGTGCACTCTTGTGTATTAGGTTAGGATTATTTCTAGGTTAGAATATAATTTCTGTCAAAATAGGATAAGCTTATTATTAAGGCTCTGTTTGGTTTGCAAATTCATCTAAAGAATAGGAAAATGAAAATCATTTTTAAAATTTTTTAATTGAGTATGAAAACCAAAAAAATTTCCGCAAACCAAACATACTCTAGCTCTCTTTTATTTTTCCTCGTGTTTAAATTTAAAGGAATTTAAAATATCTTGTAATCTATAAAAAAAAAAATAGAGGAAAGTGATTTACAAGAAATTCAAATATTCTTCACTATAATTTATTTTCCTTTATATATATATATATTCTCTCCTCACTCTATATGTGTATATTTTGATGAATTTCTCACTATTTTTATTTTTTTCTTAATTTATTTTGATGAAATTCAAATATTCTTCACTATAATTTATTTTCCTTTACCCTTTTTTCCCTCACTAACACTCCGTTTGGTATGATTCTAAAATACAATAGAATTGAATTGGAGAGAATAAAAAAGAAAAGAAATGAATAGAATTGATTTGCAATTCTATTTCTCATGTTTGGTTTGAAAGAGAAATGAAATGAAATGAAATGAATCACGGTTATTTACTACATTGTCCATATAAAGAGAGGAGGTGTGAAATATATAGGGGTAAGTTTGGTATATCACATTATTTCACTTAAAGTGAAATCATTTCTCACCAAATCCTACCAAAAGTGATCGGATTTGTTTTTGAGCTAAAACAAGAATTGGTGAGAATTGGCTAGAATTGAAAATCAATTCTTTTGTCAAACCAAACACAAGAATTACCATAAACAAGAATTGCAAATCAATTCTTTTCTAGTTTGTGGCATACCAAACGGACTGTAAACTAAAACGAAACAGAGAGGTTTAAGGGTGAGAGCATGTCGGTTGAAAAAAAAGAAAAGTTTGATAGCATGGATTCGCTTTTGATGAAGAAGAACATTCTCTGTAATTAACGTTGGACACGCACCTCTCTCTCTCTCTCTCTCTCTCTCTCTCTCTCTATATATATATATATATATATACCAGTTTGAGTCGTTTTTGCTCTTTACTATCCTTATAGTCTTCGTCTTTTCACAGGAGAGAGTGTGTGTGACTCTGTGTGATTTGAGTGGGTGGAGAATAAAGTGATATACGAATAATTTCTGTGGAATTTCTCTCTCTCCCTCGGTTTCTTGGTGGCGAAGCCAAAAACAGTTAGCAGTTAGTAAAGTATGTATCTCATTATCATTATATATATTCTAATTCAACAACCAGAGTCCAAAGAGACACAGATTTTCACTACACCTACTACTACTGAGGTTCTACTCGTGACTTATCTCCAATCACTTCAAGACCATTGTCGCTTAAACCCAACTCAGTGAGTTATATATATATATATATATGTATATATCTCGCAGAAAATCACTCTTTCTGTGTGAATTTTGTTATACTAACTGGGTTTCTTCTTCTTCTTCTTCTTTCTTTTTTTTTAATCTCAATTCTCAATCTTATAAATTTTGTACTAATAATGGGTGGATGTCTAAGTCTTCTTGAAATTGATTTTTTTTTTTTTGTCTTTAATTTCTGTTGAGTCTGAAATACTCATATTTGGTGCTGTAGAGAAAGAAGAAGCTTTCACCAAAAAAAAAAAAAGAAAAAAAAAAAAAGGGAAATGGAATCTGCAGAAATGCCTATTAATGGTGCCCAACAACTCTCTTCTGATCCTACAACTTTCGCTCGAAGGTACTGTTTTTGATTATGCAATTAGTATAGGAAGTCTCTACATCATTGATTTTCAAGTTTTGTTGTACTACAACTTTTTGGGGGTTTTTTTTTTATATTGCTCTGTTTGGTTCATGGATTTGCTGAGCGAAAGCAAACAATTTCTGTTTGAGTTTCTATTATTTATCATTTTGAGAAATTTTAATTTCTAATAATGTTATTTAAGGATGGAGTACAAAAAACCAAACAGAGCCTAAATTGTGTTTTTGAGTTGTTTTGGCAGTTACCAACTTGAAGCATTGGAGAAAGCAATCAAGGAAAATATTATAGTGTTCTTGGAGACTGGAGCTGGAAAGACTCTTATCGCGATCATGTTTCTTCGAACCTATGCACACCTTCTTCGAAAGCCTTCGCCTAATATCGCGGTTTTCTTGGTCCCCAAAGTTGTTCTGGTCACTCAAGTATGTGAAATATATATAATACATCTATATATATGTTTTTAATATACTTTGAAAGAGTGTCTTTTACTTGAAATTTTTGAAAAGCTGTAGTTGTGATTGTTGTTGTTGTTGTTGTTTGTAATGGGTATGCATACATACATAATTAGCAAGCTGATGCTGTGAAAATGCACACTGACTTGAAAGTGGGGAAATACTGGGGAGCTATGCGAGTTGACTATAGGAATGCTGCTATGTGGAAGCAGCAACTGGATGAATATGAGGTGTGTGTAATGTCACTTCTGTAGTGTGGGTTTGTAGAAATCATTACAACCAGATAAATTTCGAAGAGGGAACCATGTATGCAGTTCTCATGTTTGAGAATTGCTTAAATCCAAATTTGGTTCAATTTAGGCTTTTCTACTGCTTCTCAAGTTAAATTTTATTGTTCATTTTTGTTTGTCCCAAAAAAAAATAAAAAAAAATCACTGAATTCTAGGGGAAAAGAGCCCATTCTTTTCTCTCCAAGTTGGAGGGAAGAGAAGAGACAGGAAATAATTCGTTCTACAAAATATCACTGAATTCCCGAATGTCTCATACGTGAGAATTATCATTGTTTAACATAGGGTTATAGATCTTTTTTTTTTCTTTTTTCTTTTCCCTTCTCTCCTCTCTATCCAAACATGGTGGAGAGAACCCTACTTCCTCTTCTTTATGAGTTTCTCTTATCCTCTCTCCACTTCTTCCAATCCAAACTAAGCAGAAGAAATTATAAATTAGTTGTTTTATCGGAGAAATTGGAAATCTGTATTTGTCTGATATCATTAGTACGTGACATCCTATTAATACTTTGGTTCTTTTGGCAGGTTCTAGTAATGACACCTCAGATCTTACTTGATGCCTTGAGGCATAGTTTTGTGCGACTTGACATGATAAAGGTTCTAATATTTGATGAATGCCATAATGCTAGAGGTGGACATCCCTATGCTTCTATTATGAGAGTAAGTTATCTTTGCGCTCTATTCTGCAACCATTCGTTAATACGCCAAAGTCTTTTATTCCAATATTCATAAGCTTGATGATGGATGGTTTATTATTTGGCGATTTCCTCTATACTCAAATGCTTGACCTGAGACGTATATATTTCTAACCAAATACCTTATTATATCAAAATCACTTGGAATTTCAGTGTTATGCGGGGAACTTCTTAGAGTGATCTAGTTCAGTTTTCCCTTCTTCTCCTTGTATTTGTCTTCTATTTAGACTTTAGGCCGTACGTGTCTATAGCTCTTTGGCATGCGTTAACTGTACTCAATGACTTTTGTGGACAAGACCTTCCTCATTTCTATAGCATTGTTTCTGTAGCATCAAGTTCTTATGCTCCAATTGGACGCCTCCACAAAAAAAGAAAAAACTATGAAAAGTTTCCTCATTATTAGGCGTGTTTATCTAAATGTTTTGTGTCACTCATAAAGCTAAAGTAGCTCCATGGAGCTTGCCACCCTTCTTGCTCATTACTTATTGATGTGGTGAATGTCAGAAAATATGAATAACTTGTATTGGAGATGATTTCACAACATTATGAGGAGCCTTTACATGCAATACGAAATCCAATACATCAATACACATGACATATAATATAAATTATACTAATGTGTTAGATAATATCATATCATAACATATCAGTATCAAATATACTAGATATTATTATATAATTTATAACTATCATATTCCAATACTCCCCCGCAAGCTGGAGAGTACATATCAATTACTCCAGCTTGCCACAAATAGCATCTTTTGCGTCTGGAAAAATTGGAGAGGGCCGACAGCTGCGAGTGCGTAGAGTGGCATATGGGCGTAGAGTGCCACGAGGGGCAAGAGCCGATAGTTCCGAAAGTTCTATGAGGGCCAAGAGTGTCGTGAGTGCGTAGAGTGCCAAAAAGGCCAAGAGTGTCGCGAGGGGCAAGAGCCACTAGGGCCGAAAGTGCCACAAGGGGGCAAGAGTGCCGTGATGTCATGATGGCAGAGAGCCGAGAGGGCCAAGAGTAGCACAACATTGTATATACCAGATAGAGGTCTGGCAGGCGGCAAGTCGCCACCCGCTGGGGAAGCGGAGTGTAGTGAGAGGCTACCACAAGAGGACCGGTTGCTCTGATACCATGCCAGAAAATATGAATAACTTGTATTGGAGTTGATTTCACAATGAGACATGAGGGGACTTCGTGTAGGAAATACGAAATCCAATACATAAACGCAACATATCACATGATATATATTATATTAATATGTTAGATAATATCATATCATAACACATCTATATCAAATCTACTAGATAATATTATATCAATATAACTATTATATAATATCTTCTAGCGTATTCCAACAAATACTATAAGTTCTATAAGATAGAGAGAAGAAAGAGATGAGAGGAATAAATTCATATCACATTCATCCACTATGTATAGGTTTATATACAAACTAAGGAAACCAAAAAAGGAAAGAAAAAGAAAAGGAAATAGACAAATTACAATCAATCAGAATTAATCTATTCCTAAAAACCCGTGATTAGGTTTGACCAAAATATTCCAACACTCCCCCTCAAGCTGGAGTTGGAGTAAAGATATTAATCAGACCCAGCTTGACTAAAGATGACTGCAGAAGTGAAGGACCAACCGACTTTGTAAACATATCGGCAGTTTGATCGGTGGAAGGCACAAATTCTGGGACGATGATTCCAGATCGAACTTTTTCTCTAATGAAGTGAACGTCGACTTCAATATGCTTCGTACGTTCATGGAGAACTGAGTCAGAGGCCAGCATAAGAGCAGACTTGTTATCACAGAATAAGGTAGAGGAGCCACTAACTGGGAAACCCAATTCTTTCAATATTGCACGCACCCATAGAAGTTCACATGTACCCTGGGCCATGGCCCGATACTTTGCCTCAGCGAAAGAACGAGAAACCACAGCTTGCTTCTTGCTTTTCCATGAGATAAGATGATTTCCATAGAACGTGCAGAACCCAGATGTGGACTGACGATCACTCTTAGATCCCGCATAGTCTGCATCCGTAAAGCAGGACACCCCAGACTGTGTTCCTGCAGAGTAAAATAATCCAAGACCTGGACAAGTCTTGAGATACCGAAGAATATGATGAACAGCATCTAGGTGAGATGATCGGGGAGCATGCATAAATTGACTCACTACACTAACATCAAATGTAATGTCTGGTCTCGTGTTGGTCAAATAGATAAGACGACCAACAAGCCGCTGATATACCGAAGCATCAGGAAGAAGTTCCCCAGACTCAATGGACAGCTTATGATTGGGATCCATGGGGGTGGAGGCAGGACGACACCCCATCATACCTGTATCTTGTAGAAGATCCAGAGTATATTTTCGTTGAGAGAGTGAGATTCCCTGACGAGAGCGAGCAACTTCTATCCCGAGAAAATATCGAAGGGAACCCAAGTCCTTAACATCGAAAGATTGACTAAGGGCCTTCTTGACTTTAGTAATACCTGAAACATCATCCCCTATAATAATAATATCGTAGATATACCAGTATAATAACTGTCCGTCCATCATGTCGACGATGCGTAAAACAAGTATGATCAGAATGGCACCGGGTGAAACCCAAAGATAAGATAACATCACTAAACCGGTTAAACCAAGCTCAAGGAGATTGCTTAAGTCCATATAATGATTTCCGGAGACGACATACCTTCCCTGAATACTCCCCCTCAGCGCGAAAACCAGGTGGAGGATCCATATAGATAATTTCATCCAAATCCCCATTTAAGAAAGCATTTTTGACATCCATTTGGTGCAAGGGCCAAGAGTAAGAGGCAGCTAGTGAGATAATAAGACGAACTGAAGTCAATTTTGCTACAGGAGCAAAGGTAGCACTGAAGTCTTTCCCGGGAATCTGAGTAAAGCCCTTAGCCACAAGACGGGCCTTATATCGCTCAATAGTACCATCAGCCTGATATTTAATGGTGAAGACCCACTTGCACCCAACTGTTTTCTCACCTGGGGGTAAAGACACAAGTTCCCAAGTCTGGTTACGTTGAAGTGCATCCATTTCCAAAGTCATGGCAGCTACCCACTGTGGATCCTGAAGTGCCTCAGAGACAGACCGAGGGATGGATGTGGAATCAACCTGACTAAGAAAAGAGCAATAGGAGTCTGAAAGGCCCTGGTAAGACACATACTGAGCAATAGGATGATTAGTACTAGCAGAGAAACCATAACGGTTAGGGGGACGGCGAAGCCGGGTGGATTGTCTAGTAGGTAAAGGAGTAGAAGCATTACCAGATTCCGTCTAAGATCTTGGAAGTGGAGTCTGAGCAGGAGGCCGGCGAGAATACACCTGAGTGGGAGCGGTGATAATGACTGGAGGAAGGGAGGAGGAAGTCTCCAGAGATGGTTCAAACAGAGGAACCGGACGCGGAAGCAACTCAGCATTTCCGGATAAGGCATCTGGAGAAGGAGTAGAGACAGACTGAGAACCTGCAAAAAATGGAGTATCCTCCAGAAATGTAACATCCATAGAATGATACATATGACGGGTGACTGGGTCATAACACCGATAACCTTTGGACATAGGAGAATAGCCAAGGAAGATGCAGCGGACAGCTTTATTGTCTAATTTGGTCCGAGTGGGACTGCGATTCTGGACAAAACAGGTACAACCAAACACACGGGGTAAAATAGGGAAGAGAGTTTTGTCGGGCTGTAGCAGTTGCATTGGTGCCTTGCCCTGGAGGACACGACTGGGAGTTCGATTGAGAAGGAAAGTGGCAGTAAGAACAGCTAAATGCCAGAAGTATTTGGGTACATTCATCCCACAAAGAAGACACCGAACAACAGACATGATGGAGCGGTTCTTGCGTTCCGCCACACCATTCTGTTCTGGAGTATAAGGACAAGTGAGTTCTTGGAGAATGCCATGCTGATTAAGCGTAGCCCGAAATTCATTAGTAATATATTCCCTACCATTATCAGAACGCAAATGACGGACCACTGTGCTAAATTGAGTTTTAATCATTTGCAAAAAATTAGAGAACAAGGAAAAAACTTCAGATTTCTTTTTAAGCAAATAAACCCATGTGCACCTAGTGTAGTCATCAATGAATGTAACATAATAACGGTGTCCAGAGATTGCAGTAACTGGGGAAGGACCCCATACATCAGTATGAATAATATCAAACATAGAGGGAGCACGATGCATACGAGGTATATACTGAGAACGAGTATGTTTAGATAATTCACACACGACACAACTAAATTTAAATTTCTGGCAGGCTTTATTTAATAATGGGAAAAGTTGACAAAGATAATTAAAGTTAGCATGGCCCAAGCGAGCATGCCACAATTTTATTGACTCAAAAGAAAAACTAGACGACTTAGACGACTCTGAATCAGGCAAAACTGATGCCTGAAGACTCGAAGACGACAAACTTAAACTCCCGCCAGGTGGATCACCGAAGTAGTCGAGGCCATCCCGCTCATATCCCTTGCCAAAAATCTTCTTCGAAATCCGGTCCTGCAAGAGACAACAATCAGGTAAGAACACAATTGCACAATTGAGAGATTTGGTAAGATGATTAACTGAGAGAAGATTATAAGGAAATGTAGGGACATGAAGAACAAAAGATAAAGTGATACTTGGAGAGAGACAAATATCGCCTTTACTTTTTACAAAGATAGTAGACCCATCAGCAATCCGGACAGACTGGGAGATGGGGACCAGAGAGGAGGAAAATAAAGATAACTTACCAGTCATATGATCACTGGCACCGGAATCCAGAATCCAAGATGGGTTGCTAGACCCAACATGGAGTGCAGTAGAAGATGTACCTGAGGCCAGAGTAGCAGTGGGAGTAGTGCCAGATTGAGAACCTTGCTGAAGTAAAGATCCCAATTGAGACTGAAGTTGACCAATCTGAGTCTGTAGCTGGAGAAGATCCGGAGTAGGTGTTGTTTCAACAATAGCAGCAGTGCGAGCTGGGGCCTTTCCTTTATTACGAGGAGGCTTCTCCCGAAGTTCAGGATGAAGCTTGAAGCAACGGTCCTTGACATGACCAAGAATACCACAGTGAGTGCAGAATGGGCGATTACCGGAACCAGGAGGACGGGTGAAAGGTCCAGTCGGGGCAGCAAGAGCCATCTGGTCCGGCACTGGGGATGGCTCAAGTAAAGCAGGAGATATCAAGCGTCGACGACGCTCATCACCATCAAGAGTGGCAAAGGCCTCAAATAAAGAGGGCAAAGGTGAGGTATTTAAAATCTGGGTACGAAGAGATTCGAACTCAGGCTTTAAACCCATCAGGAACTGATATGTGTGCTGGCGATTGAGACGTCGAAGAGCAATGGTGGCTGCCTCGGGTGGAAACTCACTAAGGGGCTCATACTGAGCCAACTCCTCCCAACGTGCTTGAAGATAGCCAAAATAATCAGCAACGGAAAGACCCAATGTAAGCTGAGATGCGTGGGCAACCTCCTGATAAAGCTCAAAGATACGGGAGTCATTGCACTCATGGGCATACATCTGAGTCAAAGAGGTTCACAGATTGTGAACGGTGTCATGAAACATGAACATATGATAGATCTGATCCTCCATAGAGTTAAACAACCACCCTAATATGGTACAGTTGTCAATATCCCACTGTGCAAATGTGGGAGCAGAGATTGCAGGCTTCGGTTCAGTACCCAATATCCACCCAGACTTGCCACGTCCTCCGAGATAAAGACGAAAAGAACGGGACCAAGCAGCGAAGTTCCTTCCATTCAACAACACGCTCGTAACCCTATGAGCAGGGGTGTATTGGGAGAGCGACAGATCTGGGCGTACAGGTGTAGCAGAGTCCTTACCGTCAGTCATATTGGAATGTCTGAATCCGGATAAAAGCCAACAGAATTATAGAGAATCGGAAGCAAAAGGAGGAGAAGAGCACTAAGGCTCTAATGCATCACACGGATGCGAAAGAGGCCCACGGAGGGGCAGGCGGCAGCAGGACAAGTTGCCGCTGATGAACAGAGGGCCGACAAGTGTCGGCGAGGACTGTGAGGAGCTGAGGGGTTGCGGCGAAGGGTGGAGGGGCTAGGGAGGGTCGCCGAGAGGTGGAGGGGGGCTGGGGGCTTGCGGCGAAGGGTGGTGGTGGCTGGGAGGGTTGCGCCGAGAGTGGGGGTGGTGCGGCTGGTGAGGTTGTGGGAAGGGAGAGCCTAGGTTTAGCTCTGATACCAAGAAGAAAGAGATGAGAGGAATAAATTCATATCACATTCATCCAATATGTATAGGTTTATATACAAACTAAGGAAACCAAAAAAGGAAAGAAAAAGAAAAGGAAATAGACAAATTACAATCAATCAGAATTAATCTATTCCTAAAAACCCGTGATTAGGTTTGACCAAAATATTCCAACATAGAGAAAAGAGGAGTGAGTTCAACTCAGCAAACGGAGGTGGAGATTGAACTTCTCAACTCGAATTTTCCTCAAGGATCCTTATTCCGGTCAGAGTCTAGCTTAGATTTCTCAAGATTTGGTCAACGGGATGATCGTAAAATTTGGGTGCATGTCACCCTCTAAGAGGTGCTTAGGCTGAGTGGTGATGGTAGAATAGGATGTTCTCGCAGTGATAAGGTTAAGCGAGTGCCAATGGAGGGTTGCCATGTGGTTGTGGCCTACCACAACATTTGAAACTTATTTTGATGAAATATTTTACAATTGATTGAGATATTGGTTGTTTAAAGTTCTGTGTTGACAAGAGAAATGCCATTAATAAAATTTTTTCAGTGTAATTATGTTCTCCTTTTTATGTTGGTTACTTAACATTTGTAAATTTTGGTAGTTCATGTGTATAAGTTATGTGATCGTATCCTTTTCTCATTCATACTTTGTCTACTGTTTTATTTTTCCTCTTTTTTTTTTATAAATAAAAAATAAAAAAATAACAATTGGTCTGTATGACTCTCATCCATTTGCAGGAGTTCTATCACCCTCAGTTGCATTCTAATTCTCAGGTTCCTCGGATACTTGGGATGACCGCATCACCTGTAAAGGCTAAAGGTGACAAGATTTTGTCTCGATTATATTCCTTTCATTATTTATTATTATTTAAAATGAGTAGGTCGTGATTTAATTGGGTTTTCTCATTGGTTTAGATGAATTGACTTTACTAATCGATCTCGCTCACTCTAGATTCGAGCTGGGAACAGATTCGTGAGCTTGAGAATCTTATGCATTCAAAGGTTGGCCTCTTTATCTTTTGATTTGATGTCCCCTAAACTTGTATTACGGTCATAATGAGGTCATTAATCTCCAAGTTGTAGAAATTGTTGGTAACAGTATTAGTTATGTTTGGGATGCTATAAGCAGGGACTTCCTGCTTCTTTAATATGAACAAAATAACAATTTGACACAAGTTTGATGCATTTTCAAGGCTTAATATGTTGAAAGTTTTCCACTACAACTAAGACTTCAAATATCAAATAACGAATCATGAATCGTACTGGGTTGTATGAATCTCAAATTGACTCGTATGGATCTACTCGTGATTACAACCACAAAATGGAGTTTTCAAGCCCACCTTGGCAATTTAAACAATCTTAAATTTTCGAGTTCAATGTGTGCACATAGGTTCAGCCATGGGAACAATGGAATAGTTGGTTAACTCACATTCTCTTTGAGTTTTTTTTGGTAAGCTCTTATAAAATTGGAAATTTTTGTGCAATCGTGTGTAACCCAGCTCAGTGTTTCGGTCAACTCAATTCACACTTTAATGTCTTTACATATGCAGTAATGAGGAGCCCATAAAGTGTAAAGGAACTTTTTGTCAGATATTGAAATCTCAGCGTATATTTATGTATAGCATGAACATATGTAACTTTTTCCTCCATCCCCATCTTTTTTTGTTGACCTTTTAACTGACAAAAACCGATAAAAAAAAAAAGAAGAAGAAGAAAGGAAGAAAAAAAGGAAGCCATGAATAAGTAGCTGATTGGAAACTCTGCACGTTTATGTATAACAATTCCCAAATAATTAGGATGAAGCTCAAGTTTACAAGAACATTTGGGTTCTTCTAAGAGCAATTGTAGAAGTAGAATTCCCGAGTCAGTAACACCTAGACTCCGGAAAATTATGTTAAATACTTTATATTTGCTGGAATATTATTTGGTGAGTGAACAAAGTAACTTATGTGTATATGCTTGAAGATATCTAACTCTGTTTGGACTTTTTTGCAATGATTATGCTTTCTCTACAGTCTCTTTCTCATTAAGTATAAGAAGTTCTTACATTCTAAGTATTTATGTAGTTATTCTAGACACTCGTACGACGAGCAAATCGCCTTATGATTTTTTTTTTAAAAAATTCACTGTGTATATATATTTTTGCTTTAGTGCTTGCCTCTCTTCCTTTGTACTTTCATCTAAGTATGACATTTTAATTTTGTTTCTTCTTGTCTTATATTTGGAATTGTTCCTCTTTTTTTTTTTTTTTCTTTTTCTTTTCCTTCCACAATTCTTTCAGTTTTAATGAAATTGAGTTTTTGTCAAATTTTGGTTTTTGTTGGGTTGAAGGTACACACGTGTGTTAGTGAATCTGTGCTGGCTGAGTACATACCATTGTTGACTCCAAAGTTGAAGGTTTACGAAGATGTGGATATTCCTGATGCATTATTTGACTGTTTAGAAAATGAATTGAAGAGTTCAAAAGAGAAGGTAGGATATTCTTTTGAGCCATGTGTTACTTCATTGTGATTGCCTCGTGTATTTTATTACTTGATCATTGAATGAGGGGTAGATTTTCTGTATTCCTAATTTCCTACCCTCATATCCTCATGCTGATCTGTTTGTTTTTCAAATTTGAATTTTTTTTTTTTTTAAATGACTGTTTTTAGCGTTAAAAAGGACTCAGGTTAAAAACCTGATCTTTTAACTAATCAGTTATATTTGATTGGTGGGAGCTCTTGGTCCCTTCTCATTTTCAAGGGCGTATGTTCACAAATCTAAGCTTAAGGTCCGCATTTTCAATGGCGTAAGTTCACAAATCTAAGCTTAAGGTCCAAAAGGCAAAAACATGCCCTCAAGCCACACCTTGAGGGTTGCGAAGTAATTACCCTATCCTGTAGATCAAGAAACAGAGCAACTAGTGTCCAATTGTCCCTGAAAAAGTTGAGATTAATTCCACATTATGTAGTAGGTTTGTGGGGTTCAATTACTCTCATTGCCCTACTCCCTCTCTTACTTGTCTCCCTCAGCTGTAGTCTCTCTCTCTCTCTCTCTCTCTCTCTCTCTGTGATGGCTCTTTGGTGATGTATATACATCTTTCTCAGGAATTCTCGTTTGGTATATATAAAAGCATGTGTATGTACATATGTATATTTGCTGCAATTGAAACTTAGAAGCTACCAGTTGGTCACCTTTTTTTTTTTTTTCTTCTTCTCTTCTGTTTCATCAGCACGAGTCCTCGCTCAAAAATTCAAATCTCAATGTGTCTGCCGCAGAATCTGCTCAGAAAAAGTTAACTAATCTATTTTCAACATTTTTGTTCTGTTTGAAAGAGCTAGGTGTATGGTTGGCTTTAAAGGTATGCATAAATCTTACTATTTTCTTTTCGTTTTGTTGTTTGTTATTTACAGTGGTACAGGTTAAAATTAATAAAACCGTGTTTTGTAATAGGCAGCAGAGTCCTTATCATATGAAGAAACCGACATCTTTGGATGGGGGAGATTGGATGTCCGTGGCGAGACGGTTATAAAGAATTTTAGTTTGGATGCATTTAAGATTTTCTCACATCACATACCAGCTGGTACCTTTCTCTCCAACTTGGGCTCTCTTTGGATCTTGGATTTAGTGAGGGAAAAGAAAATAAAACATAGAGGAAAATCTTTCCTTTGTTTGGTTAATAAGGAAAATAGGAAAGAAAAGAGAATAAGTTGAGAAATAATTAAACATTTTGAATGTTATGAGTCATTTTCATTTCTTTATTCCATATATTAAAATTATACTAGAGAAATTTTTAATACTATTTAAGCATATGGGAAAATACAAGGGAAAACACGAGAGAACTAGTTTTCCTTTCCCTTGTCTTTTCCCTCATGAAATCCATAAACCAACAGACCCTAAGGCTTTGTTTGATTCTTGGATTTAGTGAGAGAAAAGAGAAGAAAACATAGAGGAAAACATTTGCTTTGTTTGGTTAACAAAGAAAAACGATGAGGAATATAGGAAAGGAAAGAGAATAAGTTGAGAAATAAATTATGCATTTTGAATGTTGTGAGTTATTTCCCTTCCATTATTCATATATTACAGGTATACTTTAGAAAATTTTAATATTATTTAAGCATGAAGGAAAACACAAGCGATCCGTCAAAAAAAAAAAAAAAAAAACACACGAGAGAACTAGTTTTCCTTCTTGTTTTCCTTTCCATTCTCTTTTTCTATCACGAAATCCATAACCGAATAGCCCTAAGGCTTTGTTTGGTTCTTGGATTTAGTGAGAGAAAAGAAAAGAAAAGAAAACGTAGAGGAAAACATGTTGATTGTTTAAGGATAACAATGAGGAAAATAGGAAAGAAAAGAGACTAAGTTGAGAAATATGTTAAAAATTTTGAATGTTTTGAGCCATTTGCCTTCCTTTTTTTTTTTTTTTGCTTATGTTACAATTATATTTTACAAAATTTTAATTTTTAATGTTATCTAAGCATGAAAGAAAGCACAAGCGAAAACACGGGAAACTAGTTTTCCTTCTTGTTTCCCTTCCTTTTTCTTTCTCTCACTAGATTCATGAACCAAACAGAGCGTAAGGGAAATGTTTTACTTTGTTCGGTTTATAAGAAGATAGAAAGGAAATTGAAAATTTTCTTCTGAGTCACTTGCCTCTCTTTTTTGTTTTTACTATTATATTTGGGAAATTGTCAATTTTTAATGTTATTTAAGCATGGAGGAAAACATAGGGGAAACTAGTTTTACTTTCCCTCTTTTTTTTTTTTTTTTTTTTCTTTCGATGAATCTGCAAACCAAACAATGGCTTAGCGAATAGTTCTTCATTTTCTACTCATAACTTCTGTAGCAGCATCTGCTTCCCTTTACGTTCTCTCCCTTTTTTTTATTCTTTCATTAAACACATAGGTCCAGGGTGGTCTATTGGTGATGATATAAACGCTAACATGAAAGCTGGGTATGTAACTACGAAAGTTGTATGTCTCATTGAATCCCTTTGTGAATACAGGTTGGTTGATCTTAGTACCCTTTCTTTTTTACTTGCGTATAAATATCTAAGTATTTCACTTATCTTAGAAGGAATTATAGTCATCTCACTTATCTTGAAAGGAATTATAGTGAGGTATACTGTTTTGTGCTATGTAGTTGATGAATTTAGATTACTTTGAAAATTTCATTAAAAATATAATGGGCCAATTGTTTTTACCCAATTTCTTTTTAGAAGAACCTTAACTAATTTTTATCCATTCCTTCCTTTTCTTCAGAGTCTTGAATACCTAGGATGTTATAGGGATTTCACTTCGTGTAAAAGTCTTCGAGGTTTGCCAGTAAGAAGATGAAATTTTTTAATGCAAGTGCTGTAGCACCTGTTGAATTAGACTAGATGATTACTGATAGAGGTTTTTGTTAAATTGTATTTTGGAGAAGCTTGGGTTTTATAACAATTGTTAGAACCTTTTTATGTTGATCACAAAGAAGAGAAAAAATATATTACAACTAGGTCTTTGACTTGTAACTAAATAGCACATAACAATAAACTGATTCTAACAATAAAATAACTCTCAACAGTTTTTCTATCTTTCCTGCTATTTTTTCTTTCTTTTGACGGTTAGTTAGGTGTCTGAGACACACGGTGACATGACGGAGTGAAATTTAATTCTTTGTCCTCACGCTTGTTGAGTGAGTTCAAGCTGAAGAATGTGCTTATTTTTAATTTTCTTTAATTCAGGGATTTGAGGGATTTGAGATGTATAATCTTCGTAGAAAGGGTCATTACAGCCATTGTTCTTCAAATCCTATTGAGTGAGTTGCTTCCGGAACTAAGTGGGTGGAAGACAAAATACACAGCTGGGAATCACTCTGTGCTTCAGTCTCAGAGTAGGAACGAACAAAATAAAATTGTTGAAGAGTTCCGGAAGGGCATGGTAGTTTAACTGTATTACATCTAATAAAATAAAATTTTCCAGTTTTTTATTAAATAACTCTAAGTTGGATGTAATTTTTCTAGTTTTTTTTTAATATCACTTGCTAATCAAATGTTCCTGTATTGGAATGACATGTCAGCAGGTGAACATCATTGTTGCAACTTCAATTCTTGAAGAGGGCTTGGATGTTCAAAGCTGCAATCTTGTTATCAGATTTGATCCCCCAGCTACTGGTTGTAGTTTTATTCAGTCCCGTGGTCGTGCTCGAATGCAGAACTCAGATTTTTTACTATTGGTGAGGAGGTAAGGTCTATTTTTCTTGGCACAGTGGAAAAATCTGTTACGAATTGGCTAGGGGATTTGATTTACAGTTTTGTTTGACATGCTGACTAAAGATTACATATAATTGTTCATTAAATAGAAGTGTGTAGGTAAATACACTACAAGTGCCATGTGGCAGCCTTCCACATCATCACCATCACCACGTGTCTCAAACATGACACGGGTGTCAACTGTCAACCCCTTTAGGCGTCACATCCTCACCAAGGGTGACACCCCTTCAAGGAGTCACCACCTCACCAAGGGTGTCCTCCTCACCAAAGGTGTCACCGTCTTGCTCACAGAACCTCTTCACCCCTCCTTAACTATTTGAAGCACTTGGAAGCTCACTCTGACACAAGTCAACTCTAAGCATCACCAAGGGTGTTTCACCTTCATGACACCTCCTCATGACATCTCTAAGGGAGTATCACCCCAAGAATTAATCACCACCACATAATTAAGCATACATCTTCGCACACTTACTACCCTTGGTCTATGTAGGACTTAAGCGTATCACCTCATTGGGATCTCGAGAGTTCATGGCTCGTTGGCTAGAGTCAAGGGCATATCCCTATTTGGACGACTCACAGGAAAGGCTAGGGCTGGTTCTAAGGAAAGAGAGAGCCAATTGCAACCTCACGTGCATCCCTATCCCATCCGTCTGCCACTTACACCGCCACTGCAACTCACCTCTCTCATCACCTACCACCCAAGTGACAAAACAAAGAAGATAGATATATTTTCTGGAAAAGCTATCTTTTTTTCTATAGGATGACATCCTTCTTATACTAATTACAGAGAATATACAGCTAGCTTATCCCTAAGATTGAGTAATTACAATTAATGGCTGATTACAAGGTGATTGTAATCAATGCTATGATACAATCAATTATCTCTATTTGGCAATGATACAATCAATCAACAATATTTGGCATATGATTTGACCAACTCTGACACCCCCCCCCCCCCCCCTCAAATTGATGCTGGTGAATCAGCAAGCATCAATTTGTCAACCAAGAGCTGATGATGATTCTTGGTCAAGGCTTTTGTGAAAATATCTGCAGTTTGAAATTCTGTGGATATATAAGGCAAGGTAAGGACATGATCTGCATAGGCTTCTCGAATGTAGTGGTAGTCCACCTCGATGTGTTTAGTCCGTTCATGAAGGATTGGATTTGCTGTAATCCGTATGGCACTTGTGTTATCAGCATGTAGAGGAGTAGGAGTTTGCATAGGGAAGCCTAGTTCAAATAGAAGACGACGAAGCCAAATGATTTCAGAGCAAGCAGAAGACATGGCTCGATATTCAACTTCAGTGGAAGATTTTGAAACTCTTTCTTGTTTCTTGCATTTCCATGATACAAGGGCATCATCAAGGTACATACACCAGCCAGTTGTGGATCAACGAGAATCTGGACACCCTGCCCAGTCAGCGTCACTATAAGCTGCAAGTTGCAGGGAAGAACCAACTTTGTAAAATAACCCACGCTTTGGTGTACCGAGCAAATAGCGAATGATTCGTTTCACAGCTGCTAGATGGAGATGTCTAGGCTGATGCATAAACTGACTCATCAAGTTAACTGCATAAGAGATATCCGGTCTAGTGATTGTCAAGTATACCAAGCTCCCGACAAGCTGACGATATGTTGTAGGATTAGATAGTAGCTGCCCATCATCTTTGGTATATTTGGCATTAATTTCAAGAGGAGTATCCACTGGAGTCGAGTTCTCTAATCCCGCCAAAGTAATCAGATCTTGAGTGTACTTGTGTTGATTAATGAAAATTCCCTGAGCTGACCTATGTACTTCAAGTCCTAGAAAATATGTGAGAGGTCCCAAATCTTTCATGTGGAAGGAAGAGTTCAAAGATGCTTGGAGTTCGGATATGCCGAAAGTATCTGTTCCGGTGATAATGATGTCATCCACATACACAAGTAGAACTATGATACCGTTTTCACAACGGCGAAGAAACATAGAAGGATCATTTTTACTTTGGATAAAACCAAATTGATGGAAAGTCTTGCCGAATTTTTTAAACCAGGCTCGCGGTGCTTGTTTAAGGCCATAAAGAGAGCGTCGTAGACAACATGCATCTGATTTGGAAGTACTTGTGACTCCAAGAGGAATTTTCATGTAAACTTCTTCTTTAAGATCATCGTGTAAAAACGCGTTTTTGACATCCATCTGAAGAAGTGGCCAAGATTGAGAGGCTGCAATAGCAAGCACTGTGCGAACGGTTGTCATTTTGGCAACAGGAGCAAATGTTTCCTCATAGTTAATACCATACTCTTGCCAATTCCCCAAGGCAACCAAACGAGCTTTGTAACAATCCAAGGAGCCATCAGGTTTGAGTTTAACAGAGTAAACCCATTTGCAGCCTAGTGGTTTATGACCAACAGGACAAGGGACAATATCCCAGGTGTGGTTTCTTTCCAAGGCATCCAATTCCTCTTGCATAGCCTTTTGCCAACACGAATGTTGAATGGCCTGTGAATATGAGCTAGGGATAGCTATGGATGATAAAGTGGTCATAAGGGTCAAGCGATCAGGAGGTTTGGATTGACAAGTTGATCTCCTTAGAGGAGGAGGTTCAGGACTTGGAGAAGGATCACGGATAGGACCATCTTCTGCACGAATTACTGTTCGTCCTCGTCGCTCATAAACTAATCCAGGCTTAAACCTTGTGATGGTAAAAGAGTCATTGTTGAAATCATGAAGATACGAGTATGAGGGTGGAGGAGAAGAGGCGTGAGTATTTGGAAAGAAGTATTGGTTTTCAACAAAGACAACATTGCGAGAGACACGAATGCGACGAGCAGATGGATCATAACAGAGATATCCTTTTTGATTAGATGCATAGCCAAGAAATGCACATCGGATAGATTGGGCAGTTAATTTGTGTCGATCAATTGGGGGCAAATGAACATAACAAAGACAACCAAAAGTACGTAGTTGTGAATATTCTGGATGAGTTTTATAAAGGCGAAAGAATGGAGATTGATGCGGAAGGTTAGGATAGGGAAGTCGATTAATAAGATGCATAGCTGTTGAAAGAGCTTCTACCCAAAAATGAGAAGGTACTGAGGCCTCGAGGAGTAAAGTCCGAGCAACATCGAGAAGATGTCGATTTTTTCTCTCTGCTACTCCATTTTGTTGAGGAGTAGATGGACAAGTTTGCTGGGAAATGATACCTTCGTGTTGAAGATAATTTTGAAATTCATGTAAGGTATATTCCCCTCCAGAATCAGATTGCAAAATTTTAAGATTTGTGGAAAATTGATTTTTTACGTAAGCCAAGAAACGCTTAAAGGCATCAAAAACTTCAGATTTGGAACGCAATAAATAAATCCATGTGTAGCGACTATAATCATCTATAAAGGTGACAAAATATTTGTGACGAGAATGAGAATGAACAGGAGCAATACCCCAAACATCAGTATAAATCAAATCAAAGCAATTTGTGGAAATTTCATCATGACTTGGAAATGGAAGGGTTTTACTTTTACCCAATTTGCAACTTTCACAATGAAATGAGACATCATAAGGAACATCATCTTTATTCAAAAGGAGATCAGATTTTAACAAAAACAGTAATTTTCGGGCGTTAGGATGACCTAATCGCTTATGCTACATTCGATAGGAATTATTGGAAATGGGAGAAAACAAGGAATACAAGTATTTAGTCTTGGGATAGCTAGACAACCATAGAGGAAACAGCCTTCCACATTTAGGTCCCTTCCCGATCACTTTCCCCGAGTCCTGATCCTGCACAATACATCTAGATTTGGAAAATGAGACATGGCAATTATTATCAACCAATTGGCCAACTGATATCAGGTTGGAAGTCAAAGATGGAGAATGGAAAACATTAGTCAATGGCAAAGTATGAGGAACATCACCAATTGATGTGATTCCAAGGTGTTCTCCGTTAGCTGTGTGAATTTGCAAATTTCCCACATATGGTTTTACATTAGTGAGATGTGTTGAAGATGAGGTCATGTGATTAGAAGCTCCTGAATCAATATACCAAACAGATGTGGAGGTATTTTTACCTGTGATGCCAAGAGCAGAAAATGCAGATTGAATCATTTGTTGAACCACCTCTGGAGTCAAAGTATTAGGCGCAGGAGAGGCTTGACATGGCTGCGTAGGCATTGAAGCATAGGAAGAGCCTGGCGTAGTTGTAGCATGAAAAACTTGGGACGTCCGATTTTGAGGTCGTCTGCGACAATCAACAATTACATGTCCTCCCTTCTTGCAGTAGTTGCTGAATTTTTGTTTGCACTGAAGCTGTAACACTGTATCTTGCTCATATCCCTACCTTTAATTTGAGTAGCATAGGCTACATCTAGTGGGTTAGAATCAGCAGCCTTAAGTTCAATTGCAGCTTGAGTCAAACATCGTTGCTCTTCTCGAAGAAGTTCACTAAAGCAAATATCCAATGATGGAGATGGATGTTTACTCATCAGATTTGAGCGGACAGATTCAAAATCCTTTCTCAATTTCATGAGAAACTGATATCTTTGAGTGACTTCATGTACTTGTTGAAGAGTTGACAGCCCCTTACTTGAGACAGTAGCATAAAGTAGTTCCTTATATTCAGCCCAAAGATTCATGAATCCAGAATAATAGTCTTGAGTAGACATATTCCCTTGAGAATATTCAGATATGTCCATTTCAAGTTGAAAACGCCTAGCAGAATTTTCTTGATTGTAAATCTTCTTCAAATATTCCCACATATCTTTGGCACATGCATAAGACCTCAAATTGAGGACTATACGGGAATCTACTGAGCTCAAAATCCAGCTAATTATTTTGGCATCATTAGTTTCCCATTGAGTTATTTTAGTAACTTCAGTCCCTTCTTTTGGTTTTGGAATAGATCCATCTATGTGTCCCCAAAGTTGTTTGCCTTTTACAAACATACGAATTTGAAATTCCCAAGAAAAGTAATTTTTTCCATTCAATTTGATGGCCAAGATTTTTCTGATTTCTCACCCATTTCTAAATCCTCAAGAAACTCAAACAAAGAAATGAATACCTGAGATGATAGTCAACAGCAACTTTTGCTGCACACAAACCAAGATGCTGGAATTCTAGTAAACAAGACACCACACTTTTGGTATGATGTATTAAAACGAAGGATGCCTATAACATCCTGTGAATCAGTCCTGGCTCTGATACCATGACAAAACAAAGAAGATAGATATATTTTCTGGAAAAAGCTATCTTCTTTTCTGTAGGATGACATCCTTCTTATACTAATTAGAGAGAATATACAGCTAGCATATCCCTAAGATTGAGTAATTACAATTAATGGCTGATTACAAGGTGATTGCAATCAATCCTATGATACAGTCAATTATCTCTATTTGGCAATGATACAATCAATCAACTATATTTGGCATGTGATTTGACCAACTCTGACACCAAGCCAATCAGTGCCACGCATCTAGCGTGTAGCCACACCTATTGAGAATATTCACTGACATAATCTTCCCTTCCGCTGCAATAACCATCGCATTGCTGAAGCACACATACACCCCTTTCTTGACACCGGCTGCAACAGCTCCCATCCATCTTATTAACCCATCCCATAGCTAAAATCATCATTCCATCCTTCCCCCGCCTTAAAAGCCTCTCCAAAGAAGCCACCGAAGCACCGTGTCAGTCACCCTCAAGTGACTTACACTCCTCCCGTCAGCTATAAATGTTACACCCTCATTCAATTCCATGAAAAACGAACACGTACAAGAATCTACCACAAGCACTATAGCGTTTAACTCTCTAGAGCCTATTCCTTTCTCTCCATTCCTCGCACAATCCCATAACTCCTAAATGCTCTCCACGCCTACTGCTCTCTCTCTCTCTCTTTCTCTCTCTCTCTCTCTCTCTCTCTCTCTCTCTCTCTCTTACTTGGGATTACCCTGGCTCTCACTCGAGCCACGTACTCCCTCGGATCCATCTTTGTACATTACTTACGTTTATTTACGTTATATCCTGCTTGCATGTTATACTCTTTCACATCTCTCGGACATCACACAAAAACTCACACAAAATGTAGAATACTATTTGATTGTTCTTTAGTTTCAAGCCTGCTTAAGAGTTGCAAGTGCACCAGTATTCTAAATGGGTAAAAATAGAAGCAATGCAGAAAAACAACCTCCACATCCTTTCCTTTTGGATACATGGTTGTTAGAATTAGTCTGTTCACAAGCTGATTTGAGTTTCATACAACCCGATGCAATTCACGATTTAATACGATTCTCAATTCATAATTTTGAAATTTGTAATTTTAAGTGTTCAAGTGGAAAACTTTCAACATTTTGATCTTTGATATTGCATGAGTGCATTGCTAAATTGTTTATTCATTTTCAGAATTGTATATGCGTTATTATATGTTTACACTGTTATTCATTTTCAGCAGTGTATATGCGTTATTATATGTTTACTGATTTACTCATATACACATACATTATTATTTATTTTCTAAGCAAAAGTGAAGCTTACAATTCAGCAATCAATACGATTGACGATTCATAATTGTGGCAAGCCGATTTATGATTCGATTCACCATTTGTTAAACAACATGTGTTAGAGAATCTTAAAGTGACGCGCTATTGTGGAGAATGCTTTTTGTAATGCTGCTCCACCTAATGATTTTGATGAGTCTTTTGCTCCAGCGGGCAACTTAATTTTAGAAATGATTTGAAATGCAATGAACCAAATCTACATTCTACAAATCTACATTCTGTCTAGTGACTCTAGACAAACCACTTATCAAATAGCAAAAATATTAATTTATGAAGTCTTCTGTAGATGCTCCAAGTCATTCTATTCATTCTTTTTCCTTTTTAATTTCATAGCACCGAGTCTACACTAACTCTCTCTCTCTCTCTCTCTCTCTCTCTCTCTCTCTCTCTCTCTCTCTCTCATCTTATTCACTTGGTCAATTTTCTAGAGATGATACTTCTACATTCACTCGAGTAAAGAACTATCTAGCTAGTGGAGACATAATGAGGGAGCAGTCCTTGATACATGCATCCCTTCCTTGTACACCTCATGGTAGGGAATTGCTCGATGAGGTTTCTTATCGTGTTGAAAGTACCGGAGCAGTTGTGACACAAAGCTCTAGTGTTGGTTTATTGTATTTCTATTGCTCACGTCTACCATCCGACGGGTTTGTTTCTGAACTCTTTATCCTTTTTGTGTTTGAAATATTTCCTAGTTTCTTCTTTTGGCTCCATTTGGTTTGTGACTTTAGACATGGAAATGAAGGGAAGAAAAAGTGGAAGTGAAAACGAGAAGGAAGACTATTTCCCGAGTGTTTTCTTCCATAGGTAAATAAGAATTGGAAATAGAATAAGAACTAATTAAATAGGAAGTGAAGTTGCTTGCAAAATTCAAAAAATATAATTAAACGTTCTCTATCTTTTGTTTTCCATCCATTTTCCTCATTGTTTTCCTTATTAATCATAAAAAGAAACGTTTTTCCTCATTGTTTTATTTCTTTTCCCTCACTAAATCCATGAACCAAACAGAGCCTTACTTCTATTCTTGTAAGGTAATTTATGTTTTGTGACTTGCTAACTTATATCGATGTACGTGTTACTTTTAGGTATTTTAAACCCACACCCAAGTTCAATATAGATAAGGAGGCGAAAAAATGTACTTTACATCTTCCAAATAGTTGCCCTATTCGAACTGTCGTCGTTCAAGGCAACATCAAAATGCTAAAGCAACTTGCATGCTTAGAAGCGTGCAAGCAGCTTCATCAGAGTGGTGCATTAACAGATAATCTTGTTCCAGATATTGTTGTTGAAGAAGCTATTGCACAAGAATTAGGTAATTTATACACAGAACATACATATACTAGTTTGCACGTGAATGTATTGCCAAATAATATTAACAAGAAACATTAATAAGAAATATCTTTTTTATTTTTATATAGATTTTTATTTCAACCACTATTGTTGTATAAATAAATCTCTACTTAAAAAAAAAAAGAAAAAAATTTTAAATTTCTAAAATTCTTTTGAAAATATTGACCTTCGGAAAAAATTCATTTTTATGATCCATTAACTTCACGTAATTATTATCATCATGTATCATCAAGTCATAGTATGGTAACATATAAATGCATGTTTACGTATCTTTAAAGTTTAGTAATTTGATTTGGAATATGATTTTTGATGAAGTGCCAATGTTAGATGATGCCATTTTCGTATTGAACATGTATAATTTTTTTTATTTTATTTAATTAAAGGACACAAGCAATTCATATGACTTTGCTAGAAGCACCTTTAGATACATGATAATTTTAGTTTCCTCTTTTTATTTATTTATAAATTCGTTATTTTTATTTTTATTTAAAGCATTTTTAACATCAAGTTGGCGAAAGGCCAAGAATAAGAAGCTGCTAAAGAGACCAACAGACGAACTGTAGTTAACTTAGCCATTGGGGCAAAAGTGGCCCCAAAATCCTTACCGGGATTCTGAGTAAAGCCCTTCGCCCCCAAACGAGCCTTATGACGATCAATGGTTCCATCTGCCAAATACTTCAGACTAAAAACCCATTTACAACCAACCGTTCGCTCACCCGCGGGAAGAGTGACAAGCTCCCATATCTAATTACCATGAAGAGCATCCATTTCCGTTTTCATAGCAGCCACCCACTTAGGATTCTAGAGGGCCTCATGAACTGAACGAGGAATGGAAGCTTGGTGCTGTGGCCGGCGCTGGAAGAAGGGGGCTCGGCTGGTATAGCAGGGGCTGTGGCAGTGGCAGTGGGGTAGGTTTGGCAGCGGCTGTGGTGAATTAGGTGGTAGTGGTGGTGGTTTTAGGTTAAGGCTTTGATTATATTATTTACATCTCCAATAAATATAGGTTACAAGATTTTTAGAGAAAAAGAAAGAGAATAAAAGGAGAATAAAAGAAATAAAAGAAAAGAAGTTTGGTCAACATGATCCAAAAATATGAGAATAAAATCTCGTAATAAACTCTTAATTCCAACAGTATTAAAGAGAATATTAAGTTATTAACTCTAGAGTCTAGATACAATTTCAGGAAGGGTAAAAAAAAAATAGCATAGCTCAAAGGAGTTGAGGAAGATATCCAAAGAACAAGGATTGAAACAATGATAAAAAAAAATAAAATAAAAAATGCGAAATATATATAAAAGAAGTGGGTCTATGTATGTTTTCATGAAACCAGACGGAATTCCTAAATTCATATGCACATAGAAAGTGTTTTTTTTTGGTTTGTGGATATGCAATTATGCATCATGTACTGCGTGTGTATATATATATAGAAGAGTTTGTCTTTGTGTTTTTTTATGAAAGCAGATAGAATGCCAATATTGATCTGCACATGGTGTTTTAATCTGTTATACAGTGTTAACGAGAGAAAGCGAAGGGGCAGAGATATTATTCACCTGCTTCATGCGACTCTCTCTGTCTGTTATTCAATTGCTAAAAACGAATAGTGAATTTTGCACTGGCATGGAAACATGAAGGGTCTGTAAAACAATGAATTGTGTATTCATTAAGTGGAACTGACCATGTTGATTATAGATTATAGATTGTACATAATTGAATTTAGAAGAAGAGATAAATTTATTATTTACATCCTAATGTTATATAGATTACAAGGATTGATAAGATAGGAAAGAGAATAAAAGAAAATAAATTATGGTCAACATGACCCATCAATACTAGAATAAAATCCCGTGAAAGACTCTTAATTCCAACACTCCCCCTCAAGCTGGAGCGAAGACATTGACAAGCCCAAGCTTGCTAAGAGAAGATTGAAGAAGCGTTGGACCCACAGACTTGGTAAACATATCAGCCGTTTGATCAGAAGACGGGACAAAGCTTGGTACTATAACACCAGAACGAACCTTCTCCCGAATAAAATGGATATCCACCTCTACATGTTTAGTTCTCTCATGAAGAACAGAATCAGAAGACAACATGATGGCCGATTTATTATCACAAAACAAGGTAGAGGATCCCGTAACTGGAAATCCTAACTCACTCAGAAGAGAACGAAGCCATAGAAGCTCACATGTGCCCTGAGCCATAGCTCTATACTCAGCCTCAGCAGAAGAACGTGAAACAACAACTTGCTTCTTACTCTTCCAAGATATAAGATGACTACCATAGAAGGTACAAAAACCAGAGGTAGAGCGCCTGTCACCCCTAGAGCCTGCATAATCTGCATCTGTGAAGCAGGAAAGACCTGCCTGTGCTCCTGCTACAAAGAATAGCCCAAGACCAGGACAAGTCTTGAGATACCGAAGAATATGATAAACTGCATCCAAGTGTGAAGTACGCGGTGAGTGCATAAATTGGCTCACAACACTAACCGCAAAAGTAAGATCCGGTCTTGTGTTCGTCAGATAGATAAGACGACCCACAAGACGCTGATACACAGAAGGATCTGGCAGAAGCTCACCCATCTCTGAAGTTAACTTGAGGTTTGGGTCCATAGGAGAGGAAGCAGGCCGACATCCAAGCATACCTGTGTCCTGGAGAAGGTCAAGAGAGTACTTTCTCTGAGACAAAGAGATACCCCGACGAGACCTAGCCACCTCAATACCGAGAAAGTAACGAAGAGAACCCAAATCCTTAACATCAAAGAACATACCAAGATTACACTTCACTTTAGCAATACCAGATGCATCATTCCCAGTAATAATAATATCATCAACATACACTGAGACAATAATACGCCTCCCCTGAGACTGGCGACGAATAAAACATGTGTGATCTGAATGACACCTACTAAACCCCATACCAAGGACCACATCACTAAAGCGACTAAACCAAGCCCGAGGAGATTGTTTGAGGCCATAGAGAGACTTTCGGAGGCGACAAACCTTCCCAGAACACTCCCCCTGAGCCCGAAAACCAGGTGGGGGGTCCATGTAAATCGTCTCAGATAAGTCTCCGTTAAGAAAAGCATTTTTAACGTCGAGTTGATGAAGAGGCCAGGAATTAGAAGCTGCTAAAGAGACCAGAAGACGAACAGTAGTTAATTTAGCAACCGGGGCAAAAGTGGCACCAAAGTCCTTACCTGGAATCTGAGTAAAACCCTTAGCGACCAACCGAGCCTTATATCGATCAATAGTCCCATCAGCCAAATACTTGAGACTAAAAACCCATTTACAACCAACCGTGCGTTCACCCGCTGGAAGGGAGACAAGCTCCCATGTCTGATTACCCTGAAGAGCATCCATTTCTGTTTGCATAGCCGCCACCCACTTGGGATTCTGGAGAGCCTCATGAACAGAACGAGGAATAGAGACCGAATCCACTTGGCTAATAAAGGACTGATAAGAAGAAGATAAACCCTGATAGGAAACATACTTGGAAATAGGATGTTTAGTACTATCAGATAAAAGAAAGCGAGCAGGGGGGCGACGAACACGAGTAGGATAACGGGGAGAAACAATTTCAGGAGTAACAACAGGAGATAAAGGAGATGGAATACCTGAATCCGGAGAAGATGTTGGCAGGATCATAACAACGATACCCTTTTGACAAGGACGAGTACCCCAAGAAAATACATCTAACAGCCTTATTATCGAGTTTTGTCCGAGTAGGACTCCTATTCTGAACAAAACAAGTACATCCAAACACACGTGGTACAATAGGAAAGAGAGTGACATCAGGCTTAAGACAATGAAGAGGTGTTTTCCCGTCAAGGACACGACTTGGAGTCCGATTGATAAGATAAGTGGCGGTGAGAACGGCCATATGCCAGAAATATTTCGGAACATTCATACCACACAAGAGACATCTAACCACAGACATGATGTGTCGGTTTTTACGTTCCGCCACACCATTTTGTTCAGGAGTATACGGACATGTAAGTTGTTGAAGAATCCCATCTTTGTTAAGGGCAGCCCTAAAGTCATCAGTGATATACTCCCGACCATTATCAGACCTTATATTACGGACAACAGTGTGAAATTGAGTTTTAATCATTTGCAGAAAATTTCTAAAGTGAGAAAAAACCTCAGATTTTTTCTTCATAAGGAAAACCCAAGTACAGCGTGTATAATCATCAATAAATGTGACATAATAGCGGTGCTGAGATAAGGCTGTGATAGGTGAAGGACCCCATACATCTGAGTGAATGAGATCAAAGGCACTGGGTGCCCTATGCATGCGTGGAATATAAGAAGTTCGAGTGTGCTTAGACAATTCACAAACCACACAATTAAAATGAAAATCCTTGCAAGCTTTATTCAATGGAGGAAATAACCAACACAAGTATTGAAAGTTTGCATGTCCTAGACGAGCATGCCACAAATCTAAAGTTTTAAGGCTAAAAACATAGTTATTAGAATCTGGTAAGACAGAATTATTGGAAACAGGTAAACTAGTAGCTTGCAAACTAGAGGATGACAGCTTGGGAAGAAACGGAGCCCCAAAGTAATAGAGACCATCACGCTCATGTCCCCTGCCAAAAATCTTCTTCGAAGTCAGGTCCTGCAAATAGCAGCAATGTGGTAAGAACACAACAACACAATTATGATCTTTGACCAGACGATTAACCGAAAGAAGATTATAGGCAAAGTTAGGAATATAGTAGACAGAGGAAAGGGTAATATCGGGGGACAAATAAGCATCACCCTGACTATGAACAGGAACATATGACCCATCAGCAATACAGACCGACTGATTAATAGAGGTAAATGGAGAAACAAAAACAGAGGACTCACCAGTCATGTGATTATTGGCACCAGAATCCAGAATCCATGTAGGGTGAGTGGACTTACCATGAAGAGCAGTCGGAGTACCTGTGGCAATCGCAGCAGTGGGTCCAGAAGAGGAGACCCCAAGGCCCAAGTGAGACTGCAACTGAGCAATCTGTGACTGAAGCTGGCTAAAATCTGGTGAAGGTGAAGAGACTTCAACTATAGCACCTGTACGGGGACCACCTTTCCCACGACCAACAGGGGCCTTGTTGTTGCTGTTTCGAGCAAATTGCTGTTTCAACTCAAGGTGGAGGTCAAAGCAGCGATCAATAGTATGGCCAGGCTTACGGCAGTGCTGGCAAAAGAAACGTGAACCTGTGGAACGAGGGCCCGAAGGTGCAGCAAATGCCATCTGATCCGGAATAGGAGCAAGTGTAGATGGCCCAGTAACAGGAGAAATAGAGGTAATGCGACGTCGTCGCTCATCACCCTCGACCGTTGCAAATGCCTCAAATAAGGAGGGTAGAGGAACAGTATTAAGGATCTGGGTGCGAAGAGCCTCAAACTCGGGCTTTAGACCCATCAAGAACTGATAAGTACGACGGCGATCAAGGCGTTGGGTCTCAACCGCACCATCATTAGGAAAGTCACTAATAGGTTCATACTGGGAGAGCTCCTCCCAACGGGTCTGCAGGTACCCAAAGAAATCAGCAACAGAAAGGCCCAATTTAGACTGGGAAGCATGTGAAATATCCTGATAGAGCTCAAAGACACGAGAATCGCTATGAGCATGCGCATACATTTTATTTAGGGCAGTCCAGAGATCAAAAACATTGCGGTGATACATGAACATATTGTAGACACGCTCTTCCATAGAATTAAACATCCATCCCAAGATGATACAATTATCGGTATACCATTCTTCATACTTAGGATCGGATTCCCCGGGTGACTTTTCCTTGCCAAGTAACCACCCAATCTTACGTTTACCCCCAAGAAAGAGGCGAAGAGAATTAGACCAGGCATGAAAATTCTTCCCGGTTAACAATACACCGGTAACACGTTGAGCCAGTGTAGTGTGGGAAAGAGAGGAATCATGGCGAGGAGCAACTGGATCCTTCCCGGTAGTGAGATCCTTACTGGTAGTTGTCATGGTGACACACAAACAAAAGAGGAAGAGCAGTCCAAAAACTCAAACACAGCCGGACACTCGGCTGAAAAACAACGGGCTGCCGGACACTCGGCACACCCAAACAAACAACGAAGAGCACTATGGAGCTCTAATACATCACAGAGAAATAACGCCCAACAAGGGCAAAAGAAACAGAGCCGAGAGGCTCTGTGGTACTGCGGCTAAGCCGCAACAGAGGCAAGGAGGGCTCGGTAGTTGGAGGGGCTCGGTGAGGTTGGGCTAGGTTAGGGTTACGGTGAGGTTTGGGCGAAGATGATAGGGTGAAGATGGTGGTGCAGTGGCGGCGTGGTAGTGGCGCAGAGGTGGTGGTGAGGCGTGAGGATGGGTTAGGTTAGGGTTAGGATAATTGGCTCTGATACCAAATTGAATTTAGAAGAAGAGATAAATTTATTATTTACATCCTAATGTTATATAGATTACAAGGATTGATAAGATAGGAAAGAGAATAAAAGAAAATAAATTATGGTCAACATGACCCATCAATACTAGAATAAAATCCCGTGAAAGACTCTTAATTCCAACATACATGATAGATAGATTAGAGAACTTATATAATTTATATACACTAGGAGAGACGCTCGTGCAAGGCACGAGCCCGTGGGAGTTGTAGCAACTCAGCAGAGACAATTAACTTTGAGATTTCGTCAATGTGCGAAAATTACAGATGTAAATAATGACAATGATGTTAGAAAACAATTGATCTGATAATAATTTCTCTAAGAAATACATATGGAAGATGACAATGTGAAAATAAGTTCTTAGGCTAAACAACAAGAGACGATTATATCTATATAATACTACTACACATTTGCACTTTCAGAATTGCTCTTGATTTCTCAATCTATTCGAACACTGAATTGAGAACTGCTAATATTTCCAAACATCATTTTATTTAACTATACATCATCATCTGGGGAAAAAAGTTGACGGTGGAGTATTGATCTTAGCAAGGAAAATATTGTCAAGCTTGTAACAGTTTGCCTTTTATTTAATTTTATCCCTTCAAAACAAATGAAGGGGCTAATTAACGAGACTTCCCAAGCTAGAAGTCCAAATCCTTTGGTTCTAAGTTGTTCTATAAATGGAGTTAGTCAAAATCAAGACCCTGAATATACATAGGTCATTTAAATCTAAGAAAAAAACAAAGAAATAAAAGTGAAACTTATCCTGTACGATGAACAATATCATACACTATGCTGCTGCGAGGCTATGATACCGGATTAGACTATGACGGAACCTGTAAAAAGATGTGGCTGAAGGAGGACAATGTTTAATGTAAAAAATTGAAGGGTGATTTGGTAAAGGAAGAACGGCAGATGGTATGTGAAAATGGCATAAAAACCAGTGTCAAAATGTGAAAAGACAAATAAAGCCAAATCAATTGGGAAATTACTGTTCATGACTTGTTAGCCCTTTTAGTATAAATATGCATACATATAAAGGTATAGATATATCTTTCTTTTGCCTTTACTAACTGTTTGTTTTTTGTATTTTAGGGTCTGAACCTTACATTAGGGAGCAAGCAAGCTACGTTCCCCCAGAATTGGTTAGTCATCGTGTGAATGATTCGGTAAAATCATACTATTGCTATTTAATTGAGCTAAAGAGAAACTGTGAGTATGATGTCCCAGTTCATGATATTGTGCTCGCTGTGAGGACTAAGCTTGAATTTGATGATGAGAATATGAATTTCGAGTTAGAAGTTGAGAGTGGCTCTTTGACAGTGCACATGAGTTATGTTGACGAAGTTAGTCTCACTTCTGAACAGGTAATTTATCTAGTTTTTTATGCTTTATCTTTTATTTTTTTTTTCTTTTGTACAATGCATTGATCTCATTAATGTTGTTTTTCATAACAAGCATAGAGAGCACAATGTGTGACTCTCTCTCTTTTATTAAATCAGAATTAAGAAAGAGTAATTACATTTAAGACCCCTACACTAGTATAAAAGAAATAAAGAGAAAAAGACTAATTAAATAAAACATCTCTCAACACTCCCCCTCAAGCTGGTGCGAAGATGTCTCTCATGCCCAGCTTGCTAAGAATAAAATGTAACGATCGACCGGCAAGGCTCTTTGTTAGAGCATCTACTAACTGTTCCCCAGACCTCACGAAAGGAGTACAAATACTACCTTGTTCAACTTTTCCTTGATGAAATGTCTATCAATCTCCACATGCTTTGTTCTATCGTGTTGAACCGGATTATGGGCATTGTCGATTGCAGCTTTATTATCGCAATATAATTTCATTGAGTCCTTTGGTCCAAATCCAAGATCTGATAACACAATCTGAATCCACAACAACTCACACACTCCTTGTGCCATGGCTCTGAACTCTGCCTCTGCACTTGATCTAGCCACCACTGACTGCTTCTTACTTCTCCAAGTTACCAAATTGCCACCAACAAATGTGCAATATCCTGTGGTTGACCTCCTGTCATTTATGGATCCAGCCAAGTTTGCATCAGTATAAGCCTCTACAAGAGTATGACCATGTTTAGCAAAGTATAACCCTTTTCCTAGTGCTGACTTCAAATACCTCACAATTCAAAACACAGCATCAAGATGAAGTTGTTTAGGGTCATGCATGAATTGACTAACTACACTAACTGCAAAGGCAATGTCAGGTCTAGTGTGTATCAAATAAATCAGCTTTCCTACGAGCCTCTAATATCTCCCCTTATCAATGGGTTCTCCACTAGGGTCATCGCCAAGTTTCAAATTTGGATCCATTGGAGTATCCACTACCTTACTCCCTAACATCTCTGTTTCCTTAAGTAAGTCTAAGACATATTTTCGCTGTTATATGAATATTCCTTCCTTGGATCTCGTCACTTCAATTCCCAAGAAGTACTTTAACTCTCCCAAATCCTTGATTTCAAACTCTTTAGCAAGATATGATTTCAGACATTTCATTTCTTCTAAATCATTTCCCGTCAGGACAATGTCATCTACATAGACAATTACAGTAGTCACCTTTCCCTGTGACGAGTGTTTAATAAAAAATGTATGATCACCTTGGCTTTGTCGAAAGCCATACTTGATCATAGCTTGAGAGAACCTATAAAACCAAGCTCTGGGAGATTGTTTAAGGCCATACAAGGACTTCCCGAGACGACACACTTTCCCTTTGGTCTTGCCATCCTCAAACCCAAGAGGGATGTCCATATAGACTTCTTCTTCTAAGTCCCCATGCAGGAATGCATTTTTTACATCAAACTGGTGTAAAGGCCACTCCAAGTTTGCTGCTAGAGACAACTAAATCCGGATGGAGTTCATCTTTGCAACATGAGCAAAAGTCTCCTGATAATCCACCCCGTAAGTCTGAGTAAAACCTTTGGCCACCAACCTGGCTTTATATCTCTCAACTGTCCCGTTTGCTCTATGTTTCACAGTGTACACCCGCGTGCATCCAACTGTCTTTTTCCCACAAGGTAATTCTAATAATTCCCAAGTGCCATTTTTCCGAAGTGCTTTCATCTCTTCAACCATGGTCGATTTCCATTTAGGATGAGATAGAGCTTCCTAAACATTGTTAGGAATACAAACAGAATCGAGATTGGACACAAAAGCCCTATAAGATGAGGACAAACGAGAGTATGATACAAACTTTAAAAGAGGATGTTTAGTACATTCCCAAGTGCCCTTACGAAGAGCAATATGGATGTCTAACTCAGTATTAGAGGAAGAAACAGGAGTAGGAGAAGGAGTACAAGGACTAGAAATACCTGGACCCTCATCCTCTGAAGAAGGCAACTGTAGTGGGATTGGAGAGATGTCTCTATCTTCTGTTGCCCCAAAAATTCTTCTACCCTTGTTTTTGGAGTAAGTCAACAGTTCCTTTCTCTTTCCTTCTCCACTCTCCTCTATTTTTCCTCCTTCACACTCCTCTATTTTTTCTCCTTCACTATCCTCTATTTTTTCTTCTCCACTCTCCTCTATTTTTCCTCCTTTACTCTCCTCTATTTTGTCTTCTCCACTCTCCTCTCCTAAAATAAATGGAATTATTGCTCCCGACTTCTCTTCACATGGTCGTCTCTCCCCCTGAAGAGATGGCTGTGAAGACGTTAAATAGGACAAAGACTCATCGATGGTAACATCCCTAGACACGAACCAATTACGTGAGGGAGGGTGATAACACTTATACCTTTTTTGTGTAGGAGAATACCCTACAAAAACACATATCAGTGCACGGGGGTCCAACTTGCACCTAGACGAGGAGTGACCGTGGACAAAACAAACACATCCAAACACTTTAGGAGGAATGGGAAAGATGGAAGTGGGATTAGTTAGAAGTTCTATAGGAGCTTTCTTACCAAGGACACGGGTAGGAAGACGATTAATGAGATAGGCAGCGGTTAAAATTGCCTCCCCCCAATAAGGTTTTGGAATCTTGATAGAAAACAACATAAACCTAGCAGATTCCAACAAGTGTCGATTCTTCCGCTCAGCAACTCCATTCTGTTGTGGAGTAATTGTACACAATGTTTGATGGATCATACCATGTTCAGAAAAATAGTGAGTGAGACCACCATAAATGTATTCCCCCCCTTTATCAGAAAGAACAATCTTAATAACTGTACTAAACTGGGTATATATCATCTTATGAAATGTTTTAAAGATAGAAAAACATCACTTTTTTCTTTCATTAGGTACACCCAAGTTGTGCGAGAGTAGTCATCAATAAAAGTAACAAACCACTTATAACCATTCAAAGTAGGAATATTATAGGGACCCCAAACATCTGTGTGAATAAGAGCAAATGGAGTAGTACTTTATTGAAACTAGAATTAAACTTAGCACGGTGATGTTTTCCAAGTTTACATGCCTCTTAAGATATCTCAGAAATACATTTATTAGGAACTAAAGAAAGGAATAAAAAACGAAGTAAGTAGAAAGAAGGATGTCTTAATCTCTGGTGCCACAACCACGTCTCTCGGGGAAGATTCTCTCTCTTTGTTGTATGAGCAACCTGAGTGTACCATCCATTTGATACTACACCGGGCAACAGGAAATAAAGGCCATTCTCCTCTCTACCACTGCCAATCTTATTCTTCATGGAAAGGTCTTGAAAAACACAATGAGACGGAAAGAAAGTCACATTATAATTTAGATCGCGAGTAATTCGACTAATTGAAAGAAGATTCGTCGAAAATTAGGCACATGAAGAACAGAGGATAAAGCAAAAGAATTTGAAATATTGATAGGACTTTTACCAGAAACTGAGGAAAAATTACCATCTGCAATTTTAACTTTATCCTTCCCTGAGAAAACACTGTGGAAAGACCGGTCATATGACCGGAAGCTCCGGAATCAATGATCTATGGTTGTCGAGAATCTATACTTAAATTATTGGAAAAATGAGCAGAATTACCTTTATGAGCAAAAGAGGTAAAGGCACTAGTGGAGGTGTCCAAATGAGCCATAATGCGCCTCAGAGTCACAATGTCAGTGTTACTAATATTTCCAGGCACTGGTGAAGGTGAAGTAGCTGGTAACTCCTCATGATATGCAGATTCGGACCCAGTCGATAAGTGAACACGTGGGCCACCACCTCGGCCACCACGATCACCACTACGGCCCCCACCTTGTCCCCTGGACATGGGTGGGCGACCATGAAGCCTCCAACACGTCTCTCTGGTGTGTCTAGGACGATTGCAATAATCACCAAAGCTTGTGCTTGTCATCACTTACCTCAGTACTAGAATCCTTACGCGGAATAGAAGCATTGCCACCTCTATGACTAGAAGAAATAAGAGCAGACCTGTCTATAGAAGACTGTCGAAGTAGGGGTGTTCACTAGTCGGGGCGGGTCGGTTTTTATCATGACCCGTTCACCCGACCCGAACACGGTCGGGTCTAGAGAAGACCACCCGTTACCGAACTGAATGAGTACAAAAACTGACAATTGTCGGGTGGGGGTTCGAGTCGAGCTGGTCTCGGATTTCAGCCGTGAAAACTAAGCCTTTCAATTTGTTAGCATTAGCAGAGAATCAGAGATGCTGTAGATGCATCATGTATGCATCTAACTTCTTGCAGAAAACATACATATGTATATAACTATATATACATATATGTATTTAAAATCAATTTGCAGAAAACATTAACAACAATTAATAAAGGGGATTTCTCACAGCACATTAACAAAAAAAAATTAAACAAAGGGGGTTTCTCTCTCTAACCATTTTCATGGTATTAGACCAACAATGGCTTCCACTACTCCAAATTCTTCATCTTCTTCAACAAATGCTTGGTCTTCTTCTTCTACAAATGCAAATCCACAACTTAATCATCTTTATCTTCTACCAAATATCACAAACCTGGTTCTGTTTGAGTCTTCGAGACTTCTCGTCGTTGGCCTGTAGTAGAGTAGCAGTAAGATCAAGGAGAGAGAGGGAGTGAGAGAGTTGAATTGAGGGAGGGCCGGAGCTACGGCAAGTTGGTAGCCTCCGGCCGGCGAAGCTGAGGAAGGGAGGGACTGAGGGAGTAAGAGGCGAGAACGAGGGAGTCAGAGAGGGAGCTGCGGCGTGAGTGAGAAGTGAGAGTTTAGGGTTTTCTCTCTTAGGTATATATATATATATGTGTGTGTGTTCGGATCGGGTCGGGTGACCCGCGAATTTCAGAGTGGGAACCCGTGACTCGAACTGAAACCCGCGAAATTTGTATAATTAAAACCGCAACTCAATCCGACAACCCACCAAGCCGACTCATATGCTTCGGGTCGGGTTGGGGCGGGCGGGCGGGTTTGGTGGGTTGTCGGTAAATTTGAACAGCCCTGTGTGGAAGCATAATAGAGCGGCGACTTTCCTCGTTCTGAACATAGGCAAATGGTTCTCTAAGCGATGGCAACGGTTCCATTCCAAGTATCCTGTTTCGCACTGGAACTCGAGATTAAGACCAGCAAGAAATTTGAAGATCCTTTCACTCTCAATATATGCTTTGAAACTAGCAGCGTCAGTCGGGACAGAGAGGATGGTGAGTAATCAGATGATCAATCCGCTTCCAAAGTGCACTTAAAGCAGTAAAATACTGTAAAGTAGTGCGGTCTCCCTGTACCTCGACTTCAACAGACCTGCGCAACTCATAGACTTGAGCAACATTTCCCTTGCTTGAATAAGTCTCGGCAAGGGTGTCCCAGATATCTTGAGTAGTCTCCATCCCAAAAATGCATCCGTAATCTCTGGCTCCATGGAATGAATGAGCCAACTCATAACCAAAAAGTTATCAACTTCCCACTTTCCAAAAGTAGGGTCTTCTGGACTAGGTGCCTTGATTGTGCCATTCACATAACCAAACTTTGATTTACTTTTAAGCCAGAAAGTAACCGACTAAGATCATGACAAATAATTTTCACCATTAAGTAACACTGTGGTGATCTTGGACCCAGGGTTCTCGGTAATGGGTAACCTCTCATTACCAGCAGGAGAACTCGTACCAATGGTAGTCTTCTGAGTCAAATCGTCCTTCGTCATGTTGAAGATGAAATCTTACAATAGAATTGGTGATGGAATCAAGGCACACCTAGTAATCACATGCACCGTTCGGGTGCGATTGTCCGATTTATGGACAAATCGTAGGTCCAAATATGGACCCAAAAAAAAGAAGAAGTGACTGGAAGTTGTGGTCAGCCCAGTAGTATCTGTGGTTTGCGACTGACCTAGATTTGAGAGTTAAAGGAAGAAAGGATGATGGTGGGTGTTGTGATCAAACCAGGAAGATTGGTGGGGGCTGCACCTGGTCAGTAGGGTGGCTAGGGTTGCTGTCGCAGGTAGGGAGAAGCTGTGGCTAGGGTTTCAGCAGGTCAGGGGCTGCGGCTGGTTGTGGGTTGGTGTGTGGTGGTGTCGCAGGGTTGGTGTGGAGGTCGGCTAGGGTTTTTCAGACCATAGGTGGCTTGCGGCTGGCTGTGGGTGGAGATTTGGTGGTGGGAAGAAGCCCTATGTTAGGGTAGGCTCTGATACCATGTTGTTTTTCATAACAAGCATAGAGAGCACCTTGTGTGACTCTCTCTCTTTTATTAAATCATAATTAAGAAAGAGTAATTGCATTTAAGACCCCTACACAAGTGTAAAAGAAATAAAGAGAAAAAGACTAAATAAATAAAACATCTCTCAACAATTAACACATTGTTTGTTTTGACGTAAAATGTTCTACAACAAAAAAAATAAATAAATAAATAAAATAAAAAATAAAAAATAAAAATAAAAAAATTCATGTAAAATGTATGAGACGAAATGTCACACCCGTCCCGGGAAAATATATTCTTTTTAAATGCATAAGCGAATTCTGGAAATTATTTATGTTGATTAATAATTGAGATGGAGTTGACTGTGGGTCAACGATGATCGAGGACACGGGAACATGGAAAATCATGAGGCATTGGATGGACTAAATGACATTTATATGTTTTAAATGTTATTTGATTTTATCTGGTATATGTGAATAGTGCAATATACCTGTGTTGTGTACTTTTCAGATAGTTTGATCTTGTTAGAGATCAGTTCGAATGAATTAGAGATAACCAATGTGATACGTTGCAGAAATGATAGGTTATCTAGAAATTCCACGAAAATAGTTTTCGGAACGTAATTACGGCGACAAACGGAACTTAGTCAAAAACTTTTAGAATTTATAGTTTTCACTCGTGAAGTAATGAATTAGACGTGTAAGACGTTTCGAGGGAAAATTGCAAGTTTTGAAAACTCATGGGGAGGTTAACGTAATTTCCGTGAATTTTGTCTATGTATACCAAGCCCAAGATATTTTCATTTGCCTACTTTCCTAAAATTGAAATCAAAAGAAAGATTTTAGTGCTTAGAGCTTCAAGGCACAAATCGACGAACTTCTGCCCGTTTGTTTTTCACCAAATTTCATATTTGGACTCCACAAGGTAAGGGCTACGTTTTGATAGTCTTTACGCCACATTTGGCTAAGTTTTTTTTTTATAAATTTCTAAATCTAGGAATTTGGGGAAAACACGTATAAACTTGTAGGTTTCGCGTAGGATCGGAGATTTGGCGTTTAATCGGGCTTCTAGTCGTTCTCTCAAAGTTATTCGACGATAGCTCGAGGTATGAATTTCTAGCCTATGTTATATAGGAAAATATCATGTTCTATATTTCGACGACGAAATTGTGATCCGGGTAAAATTCATGTGTTAATCTTAGGCCCGTTAATTATGCATGCACTTAAATGTGAAAAGCATGTCTACTTTTACGTGAGCACGTTGAGTTGTCTATGTGGGTCAAAGGGGAGTTTGATACAAATTCATGCCGGGAAATTTATTTTTAACCAATTTTATAGTAGCGACGGCTACTTGCTTGGTTTGGGAACCGGCCCTACCAGAGCAGTTTGGTGCAATGGTTGATAGACTCTGGGTTTGCCATTGGCATCGCGGTTGATAGACTTTGGGCTTGCTGATATACCGGATGAATGCGCGTCTCTCTCCCTAGTGACTATTTGATGTGATTTATGAGATTAAAGCATAATTTGCCATATATGCCTATGTTAGAAATTGTGCACTTAGCATATAGCTGAGCAATGGAGATTTACTCCATTGCAGGTATGAAGAAAGGAAAGATGGAATGCGAGGGATGAGGCCATTGGGGATCATTCGGAGGAATTGGGGTATAGAACATTTTTATAACCGAATCATAGAAGCTCTGTATTATTTTTGGATTGATGTATATTCTTTTGAAAACCTTTTTAAGTTGGTTGGAAGCGACTCGGAATCTTGAGTTCGCGTCTTGTTGTTTAACAAGTTGAATTTCATGTTTTATGAATTGTTGTAGCACTTATGAGATTTGATCCAAACGAACCCTCAACTCAATTAGTTAACGTTTTCCAAACTTAGGCAAGTTGTTATACTTATCCATATAATTTTGGTAAAGTTTGCTAAGAATTGGAATATGTTTGAAGGGTTGCAATGGGTGAAGGTTGGGTGTTGCCTTAGCAAAATTCTGCAGCTTTGGGCAGAATTCTGCTAAAGGGTCATTTGACCGGTGGAATGGGGTCGTTCGACTTGTCGAATTACCCCCTGCCAGAAAACTTTTTCTACCACTTCTGGAAATTTTCAAAAGATTTTGATTGGTTCTTAGGGTACTTTTGGGAACCCTTTTAACATAAAACCATTCGTTTCAAAATACAATTCCGTTTTCAATTTTATACGGATTTTACACTCGGAGAGTAATATTTCCTAAAGTTTTAAACTCTCAGGGTTGTTTTAAAGTTCTTTTCCGCTGCGTATAGTTGTTTAATGAATTGGATGAGCCTTGATGGTGTGCCACGTGTCCTATTTCCGCCCGTAGCGAGATGGGTCGTGACATTTATTGGTATCAGAGCTATAGGTAACAAATCTTTGGGAACGTTCGACGTCGAGAAGAGTGTTGAGTGAATTGACACATATTCTAGATGCATCCACATATTGTAGAGATGTTTGATGCATATGGTATGTTGTAGTACGTACATGATTATGTTATTGTCATATATGCATAGTATTTATGCATTCGTGAATCGGTGGAATCATGCGGATGTAGAGCTGCGTGATGGGATAAGGCTTACAGGGTGTTATCATAGACCGTGTATAGGGAGACAAAAGAGAGATGATATCCTGGTAGTGGTGAACCGTTGAATTTCTAAATGAAAATGAAATGATTTTTGATTGAATTGGTGAATGTTGTAAATGATGGTAATGTGTGCTCTTTGAGGGTGTTAACCGAGAACGAGGCCCGAATAGAAAACTATCGAAGAGATTTCATTGGGGGTTCACATAGAAGGCAAAAGTGATTGCTCATAGTTGTTGAGTTTTGGGATTAGAATTAATTGATAAGAGTTCCGTCTCAGACATGGGCTAAACGCCCTTAGAGTGAGAGAATAGAGATGGACAGTTGGGGTTTATAACAGAAAGATAGTCCAGCAACATGTATTGCTCGTGTATGGGATAGGTGAGGAATCGCTCACCTTTTCTTACGGTGTTACCCTATGATGTTAACCTACGGTGTGATCATACAGGGTTATCTTATGCTTTTCTCTTACAGTGTATGATGGGTAGTTGAAGAATCTTTCAATTGATTTTACGGTATTGAGATGATTGGATGGTTGAGGAATCTCTCAACCTATCTTACGGTATGTATTGGATGGTTGAGGAATCTCTCAACCTATCTTACAGTATGTATTGGGGGTTGAAGAACATCTCCGCGGATTGTGAGTATCATGGTGGTTATAGCACCATAGTGGATTTAGATATGTGAGGATTTAGATATGTGAGGAGGATTAGTAGTGGATGCTACTGGTGGAAAGTATAAGTGGAAAGGTTGAATTTAAGGATTAACCCAAGATGAGGGGTAAGAACGGGAATGGAGTATGCTTTGACGGTTTGAAACTACAGTTGATAGAAGTTCAATTGATGACATACTTCGGGAGTGATTGCTTAGACTTGATGATTATGTGCGTATGAATGTAACGATGAGGACGATATAGGTCGGAGGAGAAACCTTAAAATTCCTTGATGGAGAATAAGTGAATAGAAATGAATAAGAATAGGAAATTCCTTGGTGTTTTGAAGTGGGGTGTCAAAAGAAGTAGAATAAAGGACGTAAGAATATAGGACTTGAGGTGAAAGAAAAGTGTGGGTGATTGAACGTGATAAGAGATTTGGAGAAATCAATTGGATGTTGGATATCATGAGGATAAGGAGATCTTGGTAGGGAATCCTATAGAGAAGGTCTTTGTTACAGTGAGTTGTAGGGCGGATAACCATGAACCGTGCTTGGTTCGATGAGTTTTCGATGTTTTCGAGCACTTTTTGGTGGTTCCAAAGTGGTTGGGAAGTAGCCCCAAATGCCTTGTGAGTTTGGGGACTTTTAAAGATGTTAAATGGAGGAAAATATGGTCCAGGGGGTACTTGGACCGGTCGAAAGGGGAAGTTCGACCGGTCGAACACCCCTCTGATCTAAACAGTGTTTTCGAAAACATTTTTCGTCGACTTTTACGGAAACATGCATAACTCTTTGTAGAAAATTCGGATTTGCGCGCCGTTTTTTGCATTGGAACCGGGACTCAAAGAGCTATCTTTTGATGTAAAATTTAATCAAAATTTTTAAATGACTATTTTGCCCTTGGGCTGTTTTGTCACAAAAAAGTCCTTTCAGGATGTCTAATCCATGCTTTCTTTGCTAATTATCATATTTTAAATAAAATGAAAGATCTAGTAATGCTTTAAAACCATCGTTGCGTGTTTGAAGCGAGTTGTGGTCAACGGAAATTTGGAGTACAATATGTATTTCGATACTAAACGAGAGCGATGATGAAAATGGATAGAGGAGTAAAGAAACTTTGGGTAAGCCCAGTTAGAAGGGTGATATGAGGCTTCGATGGGTAAGTGAACATGAACAGTAAGAGTGGGGTGAAGACTTGGTAGTACGTTGAGTACATTAGCGGATACGATAGTAGGGATGTAAAGCGGTTAGAGGGCAATGGTAGATACAATGGAATGCTATCTCAGTTGTCTCGGATTCCAATGAGGTTGGAGAGTTTTGAAAATGTCAGATTTTTCCCCAAATAAATTTTAAAATGTTTGAAATGTTTTAAAACATAACTTTTGTTTAAATAAGAAAAGTGGTAATGGATACATATGGGTATCAAGTGGACTTTGGAAGTCGGGTATCGTGGAATGATATGGTATGTTTAGTACTGGAGATGCGTCGATATATGTTGAACGAGTGAGTCCTATGACTCCTATGTAAATCAAGTGTGAATTAGAATTTCTAAAGTAAAGAAGTGGTAAGGCTTTGTGCACCTGAATTTGGTAGTTCGAAGTAAAGACATTAAAGGAGTTGTAGTGCGTATTGTTCCAAAGGGAACTCAGTTTTGATATAAGAATTGGAATAACCTGAGGTAATGAATGATTTAGAGTTTTGATTAATCAGGAACTTAATGAGATCCGTAAAGTATGAAGCACTTGAAAGACAACAGTTATGAATGGGTTGATATTAGTAGCCCGAGTGAGAATAGCACCTTGGGTATTGTCGCGAAAGGTATGTAAAGTGGAAGTTGATAGGGAAATTATCAAACATAGTGAGACTAAGGTACTTGATTGGGAAGATCAAATTACTGAATTGTCTTCAGATGGTTAAAAGAATAGTATGAATACTTGTAGAACAAGTTCTTCGAGAATAATGAATTTGAGATCAGAATAGCAAAGATAAAAGATTAGAGAAATCTGAATTGGAGTTAAGTCAGGCTGACTAAAATTATGAAATATTAACCTGTTGAATAAGGTATAGTGATTTGAGATGTTATACGAAGAATATACGCTTAGTATAATAGGTTGTGAGGAAACCAGTAAGAGTTGAACACAGGAGTGTGATTGATATGGGCTTGTGCAAAGGTGAAAGTGAAATACCAGAGACTTATGGGGTTGTATAACTACGTGATGGTAATGAATCTACCTGAACTGATAAACTAATGGATAGTGGACAAGTAGGGTATGAGACAAGAATGTATTACACTGCAGTTAAGATCTTCGACAGAAAAGTAATTGACTCGGGGTATGTGTACACAACATGATAAGCATGGATTGTGAATTGTCAAAGGTTTGAGACAGGAACGAAGTACGTGCTGAACATGTGAGTATGTTTTGATGAGCTCTGTGGTACGTGTATTATTGACTAACTAAGTTCATTTGGGTTAACAACTTTATTTGTCACGATGGATATTGGGGTAATTATGTTGTGAAAAGATGGAAGTTTTATGTAAGATTTCAAAATAATTTGGTTTTAAAACATGAATGGGAAATGTATTTGACTTTGTTAAAAGTTTTAAATCAAAGGGTTGTGTAATCTTCTATGTTAATAGACGGTGGTTAGAGTACAAAATTGAGAGATAAATGACAAGTGGGTTGACATCACTAAGGGTGATTCAGGACATTTGGTAACCTCGAACAAGTAAAACGGTGTGAAATTTTCAGTTGAGAATCTGAATGGTGTCTTACGAATCATGCATGATTGGAAGTATAATACGAGGTTGGATTAAATCGAAATGGAATTTGATAAGAAATGAAATTCGTTGAAGCGTGTTATCGTTCTTAAAGTATTCCGCGATTCGCAAGATAAGGGATTGAATCTATGGTATAAGAAGTTTTTGGGAAAAGATGATTTCTATTATTTACATCTCAATCATTATATAACTTACATGAATAGACCAAGAAAGAAAGAAAAACTAAGAAAGGAAATAAAATAAATGACAGTAATAAAGTCTGGTCAACATGACCCAAAATAAACTAATCAATCCCGGAGAATAATCAATTAATTCCAACACTCCCCCTCAAGCTGGGGCGAAGACATCAACGAGACCAAGCTTGCCAAGAGAAGATTGAAGAAGCGTAGGACCAATGGACTTGGTGAACATATCAGCAGTTTGATCAGACGAGGGAACAAAACTCGGAATAATAACACCTGATCGAACTTTCTCCCGGATAAAGTGAATGTCTACCTCAACATGTTTAGTTCTTTCATGAAGAACAGAGTCGGAAGATAACATAATAGCGGACTTATTATCACAGAACAGGGTAGATGAGTCTGCTATTGGAAAACCCAACTCACTTAGAAGAGATCGAAGCCAAAGAAGCTCACATGTGCCCTGAGCCATAGCACGGTACTCAGCTTCCGCAGAAGAACGGGAGACAACAACTTGCTTTTTACTCTTCCAAGATATAAGATGACAGCCACGGAAGGTACAAAAACCAGAAGTAGAACGCCTGTCATCCCTAGAGCCTGCATAATCCGCATCTGTAAAACAGGAGAGACCTGACTGTGCTCCAGCTGTAAAGAAAAGTCCACGACCAGGACAAGTCTTAAGGTACCGTAAGATATGGTAGACAGCATCCAGATGAGACGTACGCGGTGAATGCATAAATTGGCTCACAACACTAACAGCAAAAGTAAGATCTGGTCTTGTGTTCGTCAGATAGATGAGACGACCCACAAGACGCTGATATACTGAAGGGTCTGGTAATAACTCTCCCAACTCTGCAGTTAACTTAAGGTTTGGATCCATAGGGGAAGACGCAGGTCTACACCCAAGCATACCTGTATCCTGGAGAAGATCAAGAGAATACTTCCTCTGGGATAACAAGATACCTTTGCGAGACCGGGCAACCTCAATGCCAAGAAAATAGCGAAGAGAACCCAAATTCTTAACATCAAACGACGTACCCAAATCACGCTTTACTTGGGCAATACCTTCTGCATCATCGCCAGTGATAATAATATCGTCAACATAAACTGATATAATAATACACTTTCCTTGAGACTGACGACGAATAAAACATGTGTGATCGGAATGACACCGAATAAATCCCATGCTAAGAACCACATCGCTAAACCGACTAAACCATGCACGGGGAGACTGCTTTAGGCCATAAAGAGACTTGCGAAGACGACAAACTTTCCTAGAACACTCCCCCTGAGGCCGAAAACCAGGTGGAGGATCCATATAAATTGTCTCGGTCAAATCACCATTTAGAAAAGCATTTTTAACGTCGAGCTGATGTAGAGGCCAAGAAAATGAAGCAGCCAACGAAATAATAAGACGAACAGTAGTTAACTTAGCCACAGGAGCAAAGGTGGCTCCAAAATCCTTACCAGGGACCTGAGTAAATCCCTTGGCAACCAAACGAGCCTTATACCGATCAATAGATCCATCTGCCAGATATTTGAGGCTAAACACCCATTTACACCCCACAGTGCGCTCACCGACTGGAAGATCAACAAGCTCCCATGTTTGATTGCTCTGAAGAGCATCCATTTCTGCTTTCATAGCGGCCACCCACTTAGGATTCTGGAGAGCCTCATGAACAGAACGAGGAATAGAGACCGAGTCAACTTGACAAAGAAAGGATTGATAAGAGGCAGACAAACCCTGATAAGAAATATACTTGGAAATAGGATGGTTAGTACTATCAGACAGAAGAAAGCGAGCAGGGGGGCGACGGACACGAGTAGGGTAACGGGGAGAAGCAATATCAGGAGAAACAACAGAAGACAAGGGAGGAGGAGAGATACCTGAATCCGGAGAAGATGTTGGCAGGGGATCAGAGGGGCGTGGACGGCGAGTATAAACCTGCGATGGGTCACTAGTGATAACAGGAGGCAGGGAGTCACCGGTGGAGTCAAGAATAGGAATAGGCCTGGGTAGCAAAGAATCCGCAGACACAATAGGCTCCACCGGTGCTTGACCTGCAGAAGAAGATGAACCAGGGAAAAAAGGAACAGTTTCCAGAAAAGTAACATCTAAAGAGTGATAGAAGTGACGAGTAACAGGATCATAACATCGATACCCCTTTGACATGGATGAATATCCCAAAAATATACAACGAACAGCTTTGTCATCAAGTTTAGTACGAGTAGGACTCTTATTTTGCACAAAACAAGTACACCCAAATACACGTGGCACAAGAGGAAAGAGAGTAGCAGCAGGCTTAAGAATATGTAGTGGTGCCTGTCCTTCAAGGACACGGCTGGGAGTACGATTAATTAGATATGTGGCAGTAAGAACAACCATGTGCCAAAAAGATTTAGGAACATTCATACCACACAAGAGACATCTAACTACAGACATGATGTGACGGTTCTTACGTTCCGCCACACCATTTTGTTCAGGAGTATAGGGACAGGTGAGTTGTTGTAGAATTCCATCTTTATTAAGAGCAGACCGAAATTCATCAGTTATATACTCCCGGCCATTATCAGACCGAATATTACACACCACAGTATGATATTGGGTTTTAACCATTTGGAGAAAATTTCTAAAATGAGTAAATACTTCAGATTTTTTCTTCATAAGGTAAACCCAAGTACAACGAGTATAGTCATCAATGAATGTAACATAATAACGGTGGTGAGATAAGGCCGTAACAGGTGAAGGGCCCCAAACATCAGAGTGAATAAGGTCAAAGGCACTAGGTGCCCTGTGCATGCGGGGAATATATGAGGTGCGAGTATGCTTAGATAATTCACAAACCACACATTTAAATTGAAAATCCTTGCAAGCTTTATTTAATGATGGAAACAACCAACACAAATACTGAAAGTTTGCATGTCCAAGACGAGCATGCCACAAATCTAAAGTTTTAAGAGAAAAAACATGCTTATTAGAGTCTAACAAAACAGAATTATTGGAAACAGGAAAAACAGTAGCTTGCAGACTGGAGGAAGACACCCTGGAAGACACTGGAGTACCAAAGTAGTAGAGGCCATCACGCTCATACCCCCTGCCAAAAATCTTCTTCGAAGTCAGGTCCTGTAAATAGCAACAAGTGGGTAAGAACACAACAGCACAATTATGATCTTTAGCAAGACGATTAACCGAAAGAAGATTATAGGCAAAATTAGGGACATAATACACGGACGAAAGTGTAAGATCAGTGGACAAACAAACATCTCCTTGATTATGAACAGGAATGAAGGATCCATCAGCAATGCAGACAGACTGAACAATAGGAGTAAAAGAAGAAGAGAAAACAGAAGACTCACCAGTCATATGATTATTAGCACCAGAATCCAGAATCCAATTGGGATGAGCCGACTTACCATGAAGAGCAGTAGAAGTACCTGTAGCAATGGCAGCTGTGGGTCCAGAAGTGGAAGATGAAGTACCCAAAGTCTGTGACTGAAGCTGAGACTGTAGTTGGGCAATCTGTGATTGAAGTTGCCCAAAATCAGGTGATGGTGAAGTGACCTCAACTATGTACTAGTACGAGGAGCACCCTTCCCACGACCACCGAGAGGTCGGCTCCTAGCATATTGTTGTCGTAACTCTGGATGAAGATCAAAGCAGCGATCAACGGTATGACCAGGCTTACGACAGTGCTGGCAGAAAAAACGAGAGCCAGTGGGACCCGTAGAGTGTGGGCCCGAGGAGGCAGCAAACGCCATCTGATCAGGGACAGAGTTAGGAGGACCAGCCACAAGAGGTGCAGATATAATACGACGCCGACGCTCATCACCATCCACAATAGCAAATGCCTCAAATAAAGAGGGTAAAGGAACCGTATTGAGGATCTGAGTGCGAAGGGCCTCAAACTCTGGCTTTAGACCCATCAGGAACTGGTATGTGTGACGACGGTCAAGACGCTTGGACTCAACAGCACCATCATTGGGAAAATCAGTAATAGGCTCATACTGAGCAAGCTCCTCCCAGCGAGTTTGTAAATACCCAAAAAAATCTGTGACAGATAATCCCAAGGCAGTCTGGGAAGCATGTGAGATATCCTGATAAAGCTCAAAAATACGAGAATCACTATGAGCATGAGCGTACATCTTATGCAGGGCAGTCCACAGTTCGAAAACTGTACGATGGTACATAAACATGTTATAAACCCGCTCGTCCATGGAATTAAACATCCACCCTAAAATAATGCAATTGTCAGTATACCATTCTTCATACTTAGGGTCGGATTCACCAGGTGATTTCTCCTTGCCGAGTAACCATCCAATCTTGCGTTTGCCTCCAAGGAAGAGGCGAAGCGAATTAGACCAGGCATGGAAATTTTTCCCGGTTAATAAAACACTGGTAACACGTTGCGCCAGTGTAGTATGTGGAAGCGAGAGATCCGGGCGTGAAATTGGAGCTACCGGAGGAACATTCTTATCCTTATCAGAAGAAGCCATAGAGATACTCCAAAAAACAGATCAAAGAGCTGCCCGTAAAACGTAGCAATAAGAGACAAAGCCGAAAAAACAATAAAACTCGGCGACCAAACAACCACAGCCGGATACTCGGCGAAAAGAAACGGGCAGCCGGACACTCGGCAAGCCCAGACAAACAAATAAAAACACGAAGGCTGCTCTAATGCATCACACGCTACCCAACAAGGGTAGAAGAAGCAGCCGAAGGCTGCAGTAGCAGAACCGCAGCCCCTAGGTTGTGCGACTTGGCCTGGGGGCCTGGTGTGGGCTGCGGCTGGGTGCTAGTGGGTGAGAGAAGGCTGCGGCTAGGTGCTGGTGGGTGAGAGTGGTCTGCGGCTAGGTGTTTGGTGGTGGTTTGGTAGTGGCGCAGGGGAATAGAAGGTGGTGGCGCAGCTAGGGTTAAGGCTGAACCTGCTCTGATACCAAGAAGTTTTTGGGAAAAGATGATTTCTATTATTTACATCTCAATCATTATATAACTTACATGAATAGACCAAGAAAGAAAGAAAAACTAAGAAAGGAAATAAAATAAATGACAGTAATAAATTCTGGTCAACATGACCCAAAATAAACTAATCAATCCCGGAGAATAATCAATTAATTCCAACAGTATATGAAATAGTTGGTTGAGGCATTGCTTTGTCGACAGAGTATGTAAGTATGATAGTACTCAGTTTTGGTTTGCTTCGAGATGAAGAATCATATATGGTTATTAACCAGTTGAGACGTGTTAGAAACAAATTTTGAGTCTAAAAGAAAGATGGGTGAAAGTGAGATGAGTTATTTCCTTTGTTTTGAGTATTGTGATGAAACTTTTGAGTTTCGAAAGTGAAATGTGACAAGTACAATGAAGGTATATGGGAGTTGACGTTGTGACATCGCGATGGGATTGAATGTCAGGTTTGACTATGGAGTAGGTTCTACTCAGGTATTGATGTCCTTACTTATCGAGGTGCTTCGATGCATTACTAAAATGCGGTTTGAATCTTCAATCGGGTCAAGACGGGGGCTCCAAGGATTTATTTTCCTTAAGAGCCTGAGGATTTATTTTCCTCGTGAGATTGTGACATCTCAGTGAAATGGGTTGTGTGTGAAACAAACATTGGAAGTACTTGTAAGAAGTCTTGTAGCTTGATGAGATGGCATAAGTTTGGGGGCAAACTTCCTTCTTGGAGGGGAGAGTTGTCACACCCGTCCCGGGAAAATATATTCTTTTTAAATGAATAAGCGAATTCTGGAAATTATTAATGTTGATGAATAATTGAGATGGAGTTGACTGTGGGTCAACGATGAGTGTCAATCGAGGACACGGAAACATGGAAAATCATGAGGCATTGGATGGACTAAATGACATTTATATGATTGAAATGTTATTTGATTTTATCTGGTATATGTGAATAGTGCAATATACCTGTGTTGTGTACTTTTCTGATAGTTTGATCTTGTTAGAGATCAGTCGAACGAATTAGAGATAACCAATGTGATACGTTGCAGAAATGGTAGGTTATCTAGAAATTCCACGTAAATAGTTTTCGGAACGTAATTACGGCGACAAACGGAACTTAGTCAAAAACTTTTAGAATTTATAGTTTTCACTCGTGAAGTAATGAATTATACGTGTAAGACGTTTCGAGGGATAATTGCAAGTTTTGAAAACTTATGGGGAGGTAAATGTAATTTCCGAGAATTTTGTCTATATATACCAAGCCCAAGATATTTTCATTTAACTACTTTCCTAAAATTGAAATCAAAAGGGAGATTTTAGTGCTTAGAGCTTCAAGGCACAAATCGACGGACTTCTGCCCGTTTGTTTTTCACTAAATTTCATATTTGGACTCCCCAAGGTAAGGTTTGTTTTTCACTAAATTTCATATTTGGACTCCCCAAGGTAAGGGCTACGTTTTGATAGTCTTTAGGCCACGTTTGGCTTAGTTTTTTTTTTTATAAATTTCTAAATCTAGGAATTTGGGAAAAACACGTGTAAACTTGTAGGTTTCACGTAAGATCGGAGATTTGGCGTTCAATCGAGCTTCTAGTCGTTCCCTCAAAGTTATTCGACGATAACTCGAGGTATGAATTTCTAGCCTATGTTATATAGGAAAATATCATGTTTTATATTTCGACGACGAAATTGTTATCCGGGCAAAATTCATGCGTTAATCTTAGGCAAGTTAATTATGCACGCGCTTAAATGTGAAAAGCATGTCTACTTTTACGTGAGCACGTTGAGTTGTCTATGTGGGTCAAAGGGGAGTTTGATACAAATTCATGCCGGGGTACGCCTCTCGATGTTTGAGAGTTATAGTGGCGACGGCTACTTGCTTGGTTTGGGAACCAGCCCTACCAGAGCAGTTGGGTGCAATGGTTGATAGACTCTAGGCTTGCCATTGGCATCGCGGTTGTTAGACTTTGGGCTTGCCAATATACCAGATGAATGCGTGTGTCTCTCCCTAGAGACTATTTGATGTGATTTACGAGATTAAAGCATGATTTTCCATATATGCATATGTTAAAAATTGTGCACTCAGCATATTGCTGAGCAATGGAGATTTACTCCATTGCAGGTATGAAGAAAGGAAAGATGGAATGCGAGGGATGAGGCTGTTGGGGATCATTCGGAGGAATTGGGGTATAGAACATTTTTGTAACCGAATCATAGAAGCTCTGTATTATTTTTGGATTGATGTGATATTCTTTTGAAAACCTTTTTAAGTTGGTTGGAAGCGACTCAGAATCTTGAGTTCGTGTCTTGTTGTTTAACAAGTTGAATTTCATGTTTTATGAATTGTTGTAGCACTTATGAGATTTGATCCAAACGAACCCTCAACTCAATTAGTTAACGTTTTCCAAACTTAGGCAAGTTGTTTTACTTATCCATATAACTTTGGTAAAGTTTGCTAAGAATTGGAATATGTTTGAAGGGTTGCAATGGGTGAAGGTTGGGTTATGCCTTAGCAAAATTCTGCAGTTTTGGGCAGGATTCTGCTAAAGGGCCAGTCGACCGGTCGAATGGGGTCGTTCGACCGGTCGAAATACCCCCTGCCAGAAAACTTTTTCTACCACTTCCAGAATTTTTCAAAAGGTTTTGATTGGTTCTTAGGGTACCTTTGGGACCCTTTTAACATACAATCATTCGTTTCGAAATACAATTCCGTTTTCAATTTTATACGGATTTTACACTCGGAGAGTAATGTTTCCTAAAGTTTTAAACTCTCAGGGTTGTTTTAAAGTTCTTTTCCGCTGCGTATAGTTGTTTAATGAATTGGATGAGCCTTGATGGCGTGCCACGTGTCGTATTTCCGCCTGTAGCGGGATGGGTCGTGACACGAAAAGAATCATTTATCTTGTTTTTCGGTATTTGGCTGATAATTGGAAAATATTTTACAACAAAGCAAGCGTAAAAGTGCATTTTTTATTACCAAAAAATAAAAATTGCATTTGCAAACTTTGATAAGGTCATACACAGTGAAAATTTACGGGTTGTATAAAGTATAAATTGCATGTATAGAGGTTTATATTTATTCCTATATATGCAAGTGTATATATGCACCAATAGGTGTGTGTTGATTAATTGGGCATTTCACTTTTAAATATTGTTCTGCAAATCATTTTAAGCTACTTCTATACAGCTGAAAATAATCATATTTTTGTTGAGTTTTTCAGAAAGCTTAGGGTTCACATTAGTGAGACCCTCTCTTATATTCATATAGAAGAAAACAATAATTACACAAGGACCCCTGACTAAAGATAAATAATAAAAATAAAATACAATAGAACTAAAGTTAACATAACACTCAACACTCCCCCTCAAGCTGGTGCGAAGATATCTCTCATGCCCAGCTTGCTTAGAATGAACTGAAACGGTCGACTTGCAAGGCCTTTTGTAAGAATATCAGCTAGCTGCTCCCCTGATTTCACAAAAGGTGTACATATGCTCCCATTAGTTAGCTTCTCCTTGATAAAATGCCTATCAATCTCCACATGCTTTGTCCGGTCATGCTGAACCGGATTGTGTGCAATACTAATGGCCGACTTATTATCACAATACAACTTCATTGAGTCTTTCTGTCTGAAACCAAGATCTGATAACACAATTTGAATCCACAACAGCTCACATACCCCTAGAGCCATGGCCCTAAATTCTGCCTCGGCGCTAGATCTGGCTACTACTGACTGCTTCTTGCTCCTCCAAGTCACCAGATTGCCTCCAACAAACGAGCAATAACCTGTGGTCGATCTCCTATCAGTAATAGATCCGGCCCAATCTGCATCGGTATAGGCCTCTACTAACATATGACCATGTTTAGCAAAGCATAAACCTTTCCCTGGTGCTGACTTCAGGTACCTCAAGACCCTAAACACAGCATCTAGATGGGGTTGTTTGGGATCATGCATGAACTGACTCACTACGCTGACTGCAAAAGCAATGTCAGGTCTCGTATGAGCCAAATAAATTAATTTACCTACCAATCTCTGGTACCTCCCCTTATCAACAGGTTCTCCACCAGAATCATCCCCAAGTTTTACGTTGGGATCCATTGGAGTATCCACGGCCTTACTCCCTAGCATGCCCGTCTCCTTGAGTAGGTCCAAAACATACTTCCGTTGAGATATGAAAATTCCACCCTTGGATCGAGCTACCTCGATTCCCAAGAAGTACTTCAAACTTCCCAAATCTTTGATCTCAAATTCCGTAGCCAGATATGATTTTAGTAGCTTCATCTCCTCAAAATCATCACCTGTAAGGACAATATCATCTACATAGACAATCAATGCTGTTACCTTACCCTGTGACGAGTGCTTAACAAAGAGGGTATGATCACCTTGGCTCTGTCTGAAACCATATCTGATCATAGCTTGCGAGAACCTATCAAACCAAGCTCTGGGAGATTGTTTGAGGCCATATAAAGACTTCCTGAGGCGACACACTCTTCCTCTAGTCTTATTATCCTCGAATCCAGGGGGTATGTCCATATAGACCTCTTCTTCTAAATCCCCATGCAGGAATGCATTCTTCACATCAACCTGATGCAAGGGCCATTCCCAATTTGCTGCTAGAGACAACAAGATTCTGATGGAGTTCATCTTTGCAACCGGAGCAAATGTCTCCTGGTAGTCCACCCCATAGGTCTGAGTAAAGCCCTTGGCTACCAACCTGGCTTTGTATCTTTCTATAGTCCCATCTGCGTTGTGTTTCACAGTGAATACCCACTTGCACCCAACTGTCTTTTTCCCACGGGGTAACTCAGTTAACTCCCAAGTGCCATTTTTGCGAAGCGCTTTCATCTCTTCAACCATGGCTGATTTCCACTTAGGATTAGTGAGAGCTTCCTGTACATGATTAGGGATAGAAACAGAGTCGAGTTTGGACACAAAAGCTTTATAAGACGGAGACAATCGAGAGTACGAAACAAACTTAGAAAGAGGATGTTTGGTGCATTCTCTAGTGCCCTTGCGAAGAGCAATAGGAATATCCAACTCATTTTTAGAGGAAGAAACAGAAATAGGACTAGAGGAGTTAGGAGGAGTAGAAATACCTGGACCTTCATCACTCGAAGAAGTCAATTGCAGTGGTATTGGAGAAACGATCCTCTCATCTGTTGCCCCAAAAATCCTTCTGCCTTTATTTTTTGAATAGGTCAACAACTCCTTCCTTTTATCCTCTGCACTTTCATCTCCTCTCCTTTTTTCACTCTCAACTTCTATTTCTTCATCTATTTTTTTTCTTTCTTTTTCTTCTATTTTTTCTTCACTCCTATTTTCCTCTCCTTTTCTGCCTTCCTCCTCTCCTCCTACAATAAATGGCACCGTTTCTACAGACTTCTCTTCACCTAACTGTTTCTCCCCCTGAAGAGAGGGCTGGAAGTAAGACAAATTTTCATCAAAAGTAACATCCATAGACACGAACCACTTACGAGAAGGGGGATGATAACACTTGTACCCTTTTTGTGTAGGAGAATATCCGACAAAGACACATTTAAGAGAACGAGGGTCCAATTTCCGTCTGGAAGGAGAGTGATTGTGAACGAAGCAGACACAACCAAATACTTTAGGAGGAATAGGAAAGAGTGAAGAAGGATTGGTAAGAAGTTCTACAGGAGCTTTCTTACCAAGCACACGAGTAGGTAAACGATTGATGAGGTAGGTAGCAGTCAAGACTGCCTCCCCCCAATAGGACTTAGGGATCTCCATAGAGAACAACATAGACCTAGCAGACTCTAACAAGTGACGGTTCTTTCTTTCAGCAACTCCGTTTTGTTGTGGAGTATTGGTGCATGACGTTTGATGTATCATGCCGTGTTCAGAAAAATAGCGAGTGAGACCACTGTAGATATATTCACCCCCCTTGTCAGACCGAACAATTTTAATAACCGTACTGAATTGGGTACATATCATCTTATGAAAAGATTTAACAATAGAAAAAACATCACTCTTTTCTTTCATCAAATATACCCAAGTTGTGCGAGTGTAGTCATCACTAAAAGTTACAAACCATCTATAGCCATTCAAAGTAGTAATATGAGATGGGCCCCAAACATCAGTATGAATAAGTGCAAAAGGAATAGTACTTTTATTGATACTTGAATTAAAAGTTGCACGGTGGTGTTTTCCGAGTTGACAAGCCTCACAAGAAATCTCAGAAACACAATTATTGGAAACTAAGGAAGGAAATAAATAACGAAGCAAATAGAAGGAAGGATGTCCTAATCTTTTATGCCACAGCCACAAATCTTGAGGAATATTTTCTCTCTGTGAAGTATGAGCAGTACTCGTCAATCTCTCATTTTCAACTCCATCAGGCAACAACAGATAGAGACCATCCTTCTTTCTACCACTGCTAATCACCTTCTTCGTGGAGAGGTCCTGAAAGACACAGTAAGATGGAAAGAAAGTTACACAACAGTTCAAATCATGAGTTAAACGACTAATTGAAAGAAGATTAGTCGAAAAATTAGGAACATGAAGAACCGAAGTTAAAGCAAGTGAATTAGAAACATTAATGACACCTTTACCAGAAATAGAAGACAAGTTTCCATCTGCAGTTTTAACCTTATCTTTCCCTGAACATGGATTATAAGTGGAAAAAATACTTGGAAGACCGGTCATATGATCGGAAGCTCCAGAGTCAATGATCCATGGTTGCGGAGAATTAGCATGCAAAGCACTTGAAAAATTAGCATAATTACCTTTCTGGGCAAAAGAAGTGGAGGCACTAGTGGAGGTGTCTAACTGTGTCATTATGCGCCGCAATGTCTCAATATCTGTACTACTGATGCTGCCTGGCACAGACGAGGGAGTAGGAGCTGAGAAGTCTTCCTGATAAGCAGACTCTGATCGTGTGGTTAAGTGAGCTCGTGGTCCACCACTACCTCGTCCACCACGACCACCACTACCACGACCACCACTACGGCCACCACCCCGCCCTTTTGACATAGGAGGGCGTCCGTGAAGGCTCCAACAAGTCTCGCGGGTATGTCGAGGACGGTTGCAATGGTTACACCAAAGTTTATCCTTTTCATCACTCACCTCATAGCCAGAATCCTTACGCTGATTTGAAGGCTTACCCCCTCGATGACTAGCAGAAACCAAAGCAGATCTGTCGGTAGATGACTGTGGAAGCATAGCGGAGCGACGGCTTTCTTCATTCTGAACATAGGCAAATGCTTCCCGAAGTGATGGCAACGGTTCCATACCAAGTACCCGGCTCCTCACTGGATCGAACTCTGGATTAAGACCAGCAAGAAACTTGAAAATCCTCTCACTTTCAATATATGTTTTGAAGCTAGCCGCATCAACTGGACAAACTGGATGATGAGTTATCAGATGATCAATCCTCTTCCAAAGGGAACCTAAAGCAGTAAAATATTGCAAAGTGGAACGATCTCCTTGGACTTCGGCTTCAACAGTTCGTCTCAACTCATAAATCTGGGCAACATTTCCCTTGCGAGAATAAGTCTCAGCAAGAGTATCCCAGATGTCTTGGGCAGTCTCCATCCCAAAAAATCCATCTGCAATCTCTGGCTCCATAGAGTGAGTCAACCAGCTCATTACTAAAAAATTGTCAACCTCCCACTTTGCATAAGTAGGATCTTCAGGACTAGGCACCTTGATTGTTCCATTCACATAACCAAACTTTGACCTACTTTTAAGCCAAAATGTAGCCGACTGAGACCATGACAAATAATTCTCACCATTAAGTAACACTGTGGTGATCTTGGACCCAGGGTTCTCGGTAATGAGTCTCTCATTACCTGCAGGAGAACTTGTACCAATGGCATCTTTTTGTGTCACACTGTCTTTCGACATGCTAAAGAGGGACACTCAAACAACAAGAAACAATGAATGGAATCAAGGCAGCCTAGAAATTATAAGCACCATTCGGGTGCGATTGCCCAATCTATGGACAAGTCATAGGGTCCGAAGACGGACCGAAGAAGAAGAAGAAAAACGGATTGCGATCAGAATAGCCCAATTATGGTGAGTCCACCCTAGGGTTTAGAAAACTTGAACAGTAACTATGAAGAGTAGCGATGAACAGTAACGTGAACAGTGCTGTGAATAGTAGCGATGAACAGTAACATGAACAGTGCTGTGAATAGTAGCGATGAACAGTGCCGATGAACAGTGCTGTGAATAGTAGCGATGAACAGTACGTGAATAGTAGTGATGAACAGTGCCGATGAATAGTGCCGTGAACAGTTCCGATGAACAGTACGTGAACAGTACGATGAATAGTGCTGAGGTATGTTTGTGGGTTGTGGCTATGGTGGTGGGAGGATCAAGTCCCCTATTAGGGTAGCTCTGATACCATGTTGAGTTTTTCAGAAAGCTTAGGGTTCACATTAGTGAGACCCTCTCTTATATTCATATAGAAGAAAACAATAATTACACAAAGACCCCTGACTAAAGATAAATAATAAAAATAAAATACAATAGAACTAAAGTTAACATAACACTCAACAATTTTATGGACAACCAACCACCGGTAAATGCTGAAATCATTTTCCGAAAAATGTTTACGTGGAACACAAACAGAGCGAAAACGAAGTATCCATCATGAATTTCAATTAATCGTCAATTTCATTTTTTCAGGTTCTTTTGTGCCAAAGGTTTCAAATTACTCTTTTCAGAGTTCTCCTGGATCATAAATGGGATAAAATGAATGAGGTTTTAGCGGCATGTCATCCGAGGGACGATCTTGCAGTGTTTGACTATCTACTTCTTCCATCTACTGGTTCACATCGTAATCAAGAGATGATTGATTGGAAAAGTGTTAGTTCTGTGTTATTTCCTTCTAAAAACTCTCCGGATTGTAAAAATAATTCGTCTCATCCTAAAAGTTATGGTCACGGTGTGCACACAAAGAACGGTTTGGTATGCAGTTACCTGTTGGAGAATTCTTTGGTATATACACCTCATAATGGCCGATTATATTGCGTCACCGGTACTTTAAAGGATTTGAATGGGAACTCACTAATGAAGCGAAAGGATGGAGAAGCTGTTACTTACAAGAAGTACTATAAATCGCAGTATGTAAAATCTTTTCGACATTTTACCCACACATCATTATTTGGAGTAGAATTTCTCTATCAATTTTTACTATTTTGAATGTGTAATTATTCAAGAATGTCAATTACAGGCATGGAATTGACTTGCGTTTTGAAGGAGAAAAACTTCTTCATGGAAGACATATTTTTTCAGTGCAGAATTACCTTCAAAGGTGTAGACACCAGAAGAAAAAAGGTTGCACTTATCTATAACTTCTTCCCCTCTTTTTTTTAATTTTGATTTTTCTGTTTGGTTTCCATTTTTTGTTTATAGACACAAATTTTCTTCTCTTGTTATGTCAATATAGTAAGGCATGTGAACAAAAGGACCCGAAATCTTTGATTTGTTCGTACTAGTTAGTAAGCTTGTCCTCGATTTACATTTCAGGATATGAATCTTATAGAACCTTCTATTTGGGGATTCCTCTCTTTTATTTATTTTTTTATTTTTTTTATTTTTTATTTTTATGTCTTGTCATAATTGAGGAAACAATTGTATTTGAAAAGTTCATGTATGCATTGGAGGGAAGAGAAGAGAAAACAAGAGAGGAGAAGAGAATGGAAGAAAAGTCAGTTATGTTGATTTGTAAGTTGGAAAGAGAGTGTGCAGAGAAAAAGAGGTATGAGAAAGAAAGATAAAGTGGAGTGAATTTTATAAAGAGAAATAGAAGGAAGAAAAGCTTCATTGGTTTTGTTTGGTATAGAAGAGAAAGTGGAGGAATGTTCTAGGCTTTCAGCTTTCTGTTGCTTTCCGTTTTCACATTCTAAAAACACCATAGTTCATTTTTGTAACAAAAACTAAATAGCTGCAAGATGTTTAAGTTGAAAATTGGGAAATGATTACAGAGTTCTTTGTTCCTCATTCTTATTATTTTTCTTACCATTGACTAATGTTGTCTTTTTTCTTGTAGGACCAAGTGATACATCCGTTGAGTTGCCTCCTGAACTTTGTGACATCATCATGTCTCCTATTTCTATCACTACGTTTTATTCTTTTTCATTTGTTCCATCTATCATGCATCAAGTTGAGTCTTTGCTCATTGCTGAGAACTTCAAAAAGATGCATGCGGATCACTGTATGCAAAATGTTTCAATTCCAACAATCAAGGTATCTTTAGTCTTAACCCACCCCCATCCCCACCCCCCCACGCTCTCTCTCTCTCTCTCTCTCTCTCTCTCTCTCTCATCACACAATAAAGTACGGTGCGGGTATCAGATGATCAGAGAGAACTTATGTCCTGAAAGGCTTTCATAGTGACATTTTGATTCTTCTTTTCCAGTAAATGATATGTAATTAACATGATTGCTCCGATGTAAATTTTATTCCCAAAAGGTTTGGAGCATGTGGATGCCTGGAACATATAAATCTCAGAAATGCAAAACATGAAGTACCGCAATCAGATGCCATGGTTAATCCAAGTGAAGGCACTCATTGTTTGAAAGCTTGAATTGTACTTGCAATAATGTTGTTTATCCAATGTAAAAGATGAACTGAGAAGTAAATGTGGCTTAAATATTTTGTAATGATTGCAAAAAATAGTCAACTTTCTATTCACTAAGTTAGTAGTGGCCCTAGATAGAGCAAAATGGTGAAAAAGGATTCACATACTTGAGTAGAGGTTGGGAGAAGACTTAATTGAGTAGAGGGTTTTTGTGTGTGTGTGTGTGTTAAAAGTGATTGAGAATGAGCATATCAGAAAATGAAAGCAAAAAATTTGCATTTATCGTTCTTATAAATTACACTTATAAAGTAGAATAATACTTTCTTCACATAGTATGCCTTCAAATTAACCAATTTTCCGAAGGGAAAAAAGGAAAAGAAAAAGGTCTGCCTTCCTCCTTTCGCATGCAAGGATGTACACAGTTTCAGAGAGCTCATGCATTAATTTATATTATATAACCGCATTTGTCGTATATAACACTTGCAACCCCCACTATCTGCATGAAGTGATGAATTTCAAATGGACATGGTATTAATTGGAACAAATAAATAGATTTCAGACCTTCTGCAACCCCCACTATATTCCAATGAACCATGTTCCTTTTTGCCATAAAGGTTTGAATGACCACAATATTTTTACTCGAATGTTTTCCATACCTTCAAAATACCTGTATCGCTGAACTTTTTGTGTCGCTTCACGATGTTACTGTCTATTATTGTTTAATAATTTGAGGAATGTATTTCTTGAGCTGCATGGATTTCTAAATTGCAGAACCAATTTTTGATTGCTGGGATGATCTCATTTGCTACAAGATTATTATACTTGATATTGTACAAGTCTAATATATCTACTTTCTGAAGCAGCTTATTCGCCACTTGATATATGCATTCATCTGTTTTAGATTTAGAAACTGTAATTGTAAATCACATAGCTGAATGGGTGTTTAACCTTTGCCTTGAAGTTGTGTTAACTATATCTGTCTATGGTAGGTCTTGGAAGCACTTACTACGAAGAACTGCCAAGAGAAATTTCATTTGGAATCACTAGAGACTCTTGGAGACTCTTTTCTCAAATATGCTGCTAGTCAACAGCTATTCAAAACTTATCAAAATGATCACGAAGGTCTGCTTAGTATTAAAAAAGAGAAAATAATTTCTAACGTTGCACTTCGCAAGCTAGGATGTGACCGCAAACTTCCGGTAATCTTTCTTTCATAGTCTTGATCTTTGATATTGGAAATACTCATAAATGGGTAGGACCAGAATAGTAATTTTTTTCTTTTGCATGGGTTAAGTAGCTCTTTTGAATCTGAATTTTATGGTGCAACCCTACCATGTTGACTCTTATTTGTTCGTACTATGCATTTGTATTTTGATCTTATCATGTATATGTAGTACCCAATCTAAAGAAGGTGAGAAGTTTTAACCCTCTTTAATAAAATTCATCCAGTCCCATGATTAGTAGTTACTAGAGAATCAACTTTAAAATAAAAGAAAATCAACTCTACCATGTTGACTGCTAATTCTATCACTTAAAAAAATTTCGTTTGTCCCATGATTAGTAATTGTAGAGAGTCAACTGTGGAATGCTTCTTCTGGTTTTTTCTTGTTTCTATTTGGAAAAAGGGTAAAATGTGGTTCTAATTGAAAAGAAATGCTATGATTTTCTGGTGCTTTACGACTGCGTGATCATTTCAACAAACTAACAAGAAGACCAAGGAGATTTTTCTCGGTCTGAAAGTTTTTCTTCTTCTTCTTCTTTTTTTTGAATTGAAGAGATATTCTAGAAAACCCAACTTTTTTTAATTCGCTTGTATGCTCGTCGATTTGGGCAATTTTATTCACATTTTTAATCTTCTTCTCTAAGGGCCACTGAATTCTTTGTTTTTAACATAGGAATTATAGTTTCGAGATCACTTAACCAGATTCGTATTTGGGCATGGTATTATTAGACCATGGGTTTGTTTTCATGTTCTCTTGTGAATTGATTTTTTTCTTTTCTAGATGGTACCTGCATCACCAAATTTTGGTTATGTAATTATTTTTCAGTATTTTTTTATGTGAAATTATTATTTTGTTAACATTTCCTTCAAATTATAGGGCTTTATCCGTGATGAACCTTTTGATCCAAAAAACTGGATCATTCCCGGTGATGAATCTGGAAATTGCATATTGGAGGAAGTATTTCTCTCCACTACAAGAAAAGTCTATAATAGGCGAGAAAGGAAGATAACAAGTAAAACAATTGCTGATGTAGTTGAGGCTCTAATTGGTGCGTTTTTGAGCACGGGAGGTGAATTATCTGCCATTAGATTCATGAATTGGCTTGGTATAAAGGTCGATTTCGTCAGTATACCGTATGAGAGAAACTTTCCCGTGCAGCCAGAGATGCATGTCAACGTCAAACATTTAGAATCCTTATTAAACTACTCGTTTCGTGATGCTTCTTTGCTAGTTGAGGTGCTAACTCATGGTTCTTACGTGCTACCCGAGATTCCAAGATCCTATCAGGTAAATTTGAAGAAAATATTGCTGGTGATTTAAATAAACCTGAGGCCTTTATTTATTTTTCGTAATTTTACTATTCACTGATCACTCTCATATATGTCTGGGGTTTATAGAGCATTTCATCATCTATATAAGACTAATGTATATATAATTATATGTGTGTGTGTGTGTGAGTGCGTGTGTGTGTCACCAATATGCTAATAATAAAGCAAAAACTTGTGTAAGCTAAAGGTAGGTTGTGGGTTCACCTTATGACATCAAAATATTATTTTCTACAGGTTAATAGTTTTGAACTGTTGCTATATGTGTCAGTATACCAAATTTGTATTATTATATAGTCTGTAGGCATAACTTGTTCTACCCCGCAACCCAAAACAAATACTATGGTCTTAAAGTTAAATGCCACCAGATCAGAATTTAGACAAATCTATAGTTTCGGATACTTCGCGCATCTGCACATATGCGCTCGCGCGCGCGTGTATGTAGGTAACTCTCATATAATCACCGATTGTTAATCCTTCTTTAGTTCTCTAATTTTCCTTATCGTGCAGCGGCTAGAATTTCTTGGAGATTCAGTGTTGGATCATCTCATAACGATTCACCTGTACAACAAATACCCCGGAATGACTCCTGGAATGTTAACTGACTTAAGGTCAGCCTCGGTGAATAACGAGTGCTATGCCCTGTCTGTAGTTAAGGCTGGATTTTACAAACATATTCTCCACACTTCACAAGAACTTCACAAGCATATAGTGATCTTTGTTCAAAATTTTGAGCAATTATCCTTGGAATCAACTTTTGGATGGGAAGCTGAGTCAGATTTTCCAAAGGTTTGTCTTCTTTGTCATCTTGTGCCTTAAGGCTCTGTTTGGTTTCCAGTTTCCGAGAAGGAAAAGGAAAGGATAAAGGGAAAGAGAGGGAAAATTATTTCCTTACTAATTTCCATAGTGTTTCCTCCAGGCTTTAAGACTAGAAAATTATCAACTTTCACACTATAATAGGAACTCAAGTAAAGAGGAATGGTTGACAAAATTCGAAGTAATTAATTTTCTTTTCACTCTGCTTTCTTTTCCTTCCTATTTTCCTCATTGTTTTCATTCTTAATTAATCAATCTAATAAAATATATATATATATATGTTTTCCTCGGTGGTTTTTTTTTTTAGTTTCCTTCGGTAAATCCGTGAACCAAACAGAGCCTAAATTTTCCTTTCCGTGGTGGTGTGATATTCTTGTTTTTCTGTATTGATTAATTTATTGGTTTGTATTTTTTTCCTTGCAGTGTTTTGATAAATATGATTTAATGTTGTAAATTTAAGAACAGAGTAAGAAGAACTAGTATCGATCAACTCAGATCATGTTTTCTATAAGTAACTTTGAAGAATAACTCCATGTGTAGGAAAGCTAGTGAAAGTCTCGTGGAAGAGTAGGACATAGCCCATGAGGAGTGGCATTTGACAAGACACCATTTTAAAGTTAATTTTGTATACTTGGAACGATTTATAGTGCAAAAGAATACCTTTGATTTTTATATTCTGAAAGATGAAATGCTAGAACGGTGGTCTGTTGGTCATTTGCTGCTTTTCCCCCAAAAAATAGATTGGATTTGACATATTAGCAATCACGTTTAGGCATTTCTTTGGTAAAACTTGATAGAATCAGTCTTTGTTAAACTACCAATCTATGGTCTGGTTAAAATGCCAATCTCCCCAAAAGCTTAGGTTGTTAGTGAATGCCAATGGGTCCAAAAGTATATGTCAACTTAACGGTCGCCATCAAGTGTGACTGATTCACTCTCGCACTTGGATTGGAGAGCTAAACAAACCGGGAAAAAATTACGGATAGAATAATCTTACTTAAAACAAACACATACACGAATGGGAGATCAATGTATAAGGACATACAACCAAAGCTCGACTAGGTACAAAACTAGGAAGCACCGACACTTCGAAGGAGGTAACGTGTCACGTGACGTATCGTGTCCATGTGTACTCTTCACGGACACTTTTGCCTGGAGTGTTGAGTGAGCAATTTTTTTTAGGATTTTGTTGTGTTGTATCTGTGATGGTGTGTCCACGTAAGTGCTTCAATGGGTACAAACCTTGTGCTATCGCGTGACACAATGGAGTCCCCATTTATTTATTGGTAAACTTGGGTGTTTTTTGTTTTTGACTAATTAATTAATATATAAGCGGTTTTTAACTTCATTCAGGTACTGGGAGATATTATAGAATCACTGGCGGGGGCAATTCTAGTAGATTCTGGGTACAATAAGGAGATTGCTTTTCGGAGCATAAGACCTCTTTTGGAACCCATGATTACACCAGAGACAATGAAGCTCCATCCTGTTAGAGAGCTGACCGAAGTATGTCAGAAGTATCATTACGATAAGAAAAAGGGTGTTGTGTCTTGGAAAGAAGGCATGGCTTGTGTCACCGTTGAGGTTGAAGCTCATGGTGTTGTATACAAACATTCTGGCACCGCATCAAACGAGGCTACAGCCGAAAAACTGGCTTCACAGTTCGTTTTGAAGTCGTTGAAGGAATTAAGTGAACATACGTGTATGATGAGCTACAATCCACCAAGTGGAAGAGTACTCAGTCAAGGCGGCTGTTGTCGCTCCACTACCTATTTAATAGTTTCCATGTTGTTGTGTTTAGTTATAATAGTGTCCATGTTCTTAGATTAAGTAGGCACGTTTTCCTTCATGCATGGGTCGTATGGTAAATGCTTATAAATAAATAGCTAAGACCAAGAATGAATGGGCATGATGATTATTATCCCCACTATTATCTTACCTCTCTCTCTCTCTCTCTCACAGCTATGGCTTCTCTCACTTAATTCTTCCAAACCGGATTTGACCATATCAGAAAGCATGCCGGGAGAATAAGTACATTCGCATTCTCTCGCTATGTTTCTGACTTACACACACACATATCTATCTATATCTATATCTATATCTATATACCAATGTCTCCATAAGTGTTTTACATTTTTATCAATCACTAATGCCCATAAGTGTTTCACTTTTATCAATCGGTGCTATTACTACTAAAGTAATTTTTTTAGAATTTTAACAACATTAGTATATCACTTTTTTTGGTCCGTCCATGAGAATCTTATCTTTTTATTTTTCTTCTTTGGATATATCATGTTATATACAATCCCTATTATTTTACAACTCCTTTACATTAATGACACACCACATTCCTATTATGTAACAACTCCTTCTAAACAACTCTGTTCCGATCGGAATAAAAAATAAAATAGTTAATCACACTTTATTTCATAGTTGATTTCTATTTTTTTTTTTTTTTAATATGATGTAACGACCCTGGTGCTGTGTGTTGTAGGGGGGAGTTCGTCCCACATCGCCTGGGGAAGAAAGAGTTATGTGCTATATATGGGGGGCCATAGTGGAACCTAGTAAGACGCGTTTTGGGCAGGCTTGTGGGCCTGTGCTAGGAAAAATCCCTGCGGGTTGAGCCCAAAGCGGACAAAATCTTACTGGGGGAGACTTGGGTCGTGACATATGAACTCACGGTTTGGGTGCTTTTTTTTTTTTTTTTTTTAAATTCTATGGAAGATTACTACCCCACTTTTGACCAAGGTTGGTTTCTATTTTTATTTTTATTTTTATTTTTGTAAATTTGGACTAACGGTTGGTTTCCTTTTTCTTTTTCATTCCTTTTTTTTTTCTTCCTTTATTGGATAAATTACAGTAACACCCTATCAAATATGACTCTTTTTCAAATATGTCCCTTAACTATAAAACTTGACAAACTAACTCTCCTCAACTATTACATTTTTCATTAAAGCCCCTTCCATTAAAATTCTATCCCAAAAAAGAACGTTTTTTTTTAATCATTACACATGATACAAAATATTAACAACATGACATCTATTTTTTTCTCCTTCGTGCCGTTAGATATTTTAGTACAAAAATTATCCTTTGCTACAAACATAATTGCCTTTTGTTGTACACCAAATTTTAGGCAATTTTGTTCTAAAATTTTTAATGACTCAAAGAAAAGATAAAAATGCTATGTTTGTCACACCTCGTCCCGGGAAAATCATATTGTTTTAAATTGCATAAGTGAATTTCTGAAATTATTAATGTTAGTTAATAATTGAGGTGAAGTTGACGTGGGTCGACAGTGAGGTGTCAATTGAGGACATGGTAAACCGAGAATCACGAGGCATTGATTTGACTAAATGATATTTACATGATTTAAATGTTATATGATTTAATCTGATATATATGAATAGTGATATTACCTATGTAGTGTAATTTCTGATAGTTTTAATCCAATTTAGGATCAGTTTAATGGTTTTGACGATAACCAACAGGATACGCTGCATAAAAGGTAGGTTATCTAGAGATTTCACGGAAATTAGTTTTCAGACATAATTACAATGACAAACGAAACTTAGTCGGAAAGTTTTATAATTTATGATTTTCACTCGTGAACTGATAATATGGTAGTGTGCAACGTTTCGGAGAATAATTAAAAGTTTTGATAAAAACTCGTGGAGAGTTAACATAATTTTCAAAAATGTTGCCTATATATAAAGAAGTGGCAAGATAATATGATGCCGGATTAGACTATGACGGAACCCGTAAGAAGATGTGGCTGAAGGAGGACAATATTTAATGTAAAAAATTGAAGAGTGATTTGGTAAAGAAAGAATGGCAGATGGTATGTGAAAATGGCATAAAAACTAGTGTCAAAATGTGAAAGGACGAATAAAGCCAAATCAATTGGGAAATTACTGTTTATGGCTTGTTAGCCCCTTTTAGTATAAATTAGGAGGATGGCCCGTGCAAGGCACGAGCGTTGAATTTAATTAAAAAAATGTAATATATATTTTTGTTAATGTGTACACGAAAGAGAAATAAACATATTAATTCTTAAGATCGTGTTCGAAAAATTATGCTTGAACAACATTTTATTATCTGACGTTAAACCTATAATTTCTTGCTGGATAAATAGTACTAATAAAAAAATTCAAAAAAAGGTAATTAATTTATTAGTGTACACACTTTAAATTTTAGGCTCTTTTATTAACACGTAACATAACTCATAGATAACATGTATGTATACATATATATATGTGTGTGTGTGTGTGTGTACAAATATCTACACTACTATAGAAAGAGAAAGGAAGGGGTGCCAAAAACGTTTTTCTCACACCAATAATTACAATAAAATCTACACAATTTTCTAATGAAAATAATTTCACAAAGCATTAAAATGTCATTTCAAAAATTTTTTTAAAAATTACTCCGTAATTTCTTTCAACTACACACCCCCACTTTTTTTCTCTCGCACTCACATAGTGAGTGGCACTCCTCTAGTATATACAAAAATGATAGTTTACAAATGACAAAAGAGTAATTTGATAATTCGATTTAATAAAAGAGAAGTTTGCCTACCTCCACACTGGAGAGCCAGAAGTTTTCCACTATTAAAAACGATTTAGGGTTACATCATACATATCTCCTATAGGTACATGGCAAAATCCCCAAAATACCCATACCGTACGAATTGAGCCACACCCAACAATTTCCTTACAGAGTTTGATAAATATAATTTTGATGTTTGTTAGTTTAAGAATTGAGTCAAAAGAACTAGTATCCATCAACTCAATCATGTTTTCAAGAAGTAACTTTGAAGAAAAAGTCAACGTTCAACAAAGATTATGATGTGTTTCGAATAACAACTTCAGAATGCATTCTTATCAAGTATAATTGCATTTTCCTCGACTATCAACTTATTATAAAGATGCTTACTAATACAATTGCCACTTTCTCATAAAAACAAGTCTTGTTTGCTTCTGTTTTTAAGTTGGAATGTTATTTATAAATGAGGTCATGAGTTGGTGATTAACGGTAACCATGCTCCTCGACCTTAATGACAAATAAGTCACACTCTATAATGTTTCTATCTCCGTCTCTACCTTTGTTTTGGTTTTTCTCTCTCTACAGATAAAAAGTATCAATATTGATACATGTACTACCAAAAAAAAAGTCACTTTCATACTAAACGGAGCATTATGAAAGTCTCATGGAGGAGCATGACTTGGCACATTAGGAAAGGCATTTGACAAAACACCATTTTAAATATAATTTCGTGTACTAGAACGATTTATAGTGGAAAAGAATACCTCTGGTTTTTATATTCTGAAAGATGAAATGCTAAAATGGTTGTGTATCTCTTTTATTGCTGCCTCCCCCCCCCCCCCCCCCCCGAACTAGAACCATTCTTTGCCTTTGGGATTACATTCTGGATTTGTTTTAAGAGTTTGGCTTTGTTAAAATTCCCATCTCCCCAAAAGCTTAGACTGTTAGTGAATGGGCCAACAATGTATATCAAGTTAACAGTCGCTCTTCAATGTGAGTGGTGGTCCACTCTTGCACTTGGAGTGCTAATAAACCGGGAAAAAACAAACAAATAGGTAGCCATACTTAAAACAAACACACATAAAAATGGTAATTAGAGAGGCCTCAATGTAGGACATATTACTACGTTACTACCAAAGCACGACTAGTTAACATGACACCATTGAGAGCCCGCCCCGCCCCACCCCGCCCACCCCTTTTTTTTTTTTTTTTTGCAACTGTCACAAACTTAGAAGCTTTTTAACTTCATTCAGGTACTCGGAGATATTATGGAATCTCTGGCGGGGGCAATTCTAGTAGATTCTGGATACAATAAGGATATTGTTTTTTAGAGCATAAGATCTCTTTTGGAGCCCATGATTACACCAGAGACAGTGAAGTTCAATCATGTTAAAGAGCTGACCGAGCTATGTGAGAAGTGTCATTATGATAGTGTAGAGAGAGGAAAATTTGAGGTAATGGGTATGATATTCAACTTAACTTTCATTGGTTACACATGTGCATATATATACAAAAACTAATGATCAACGTGATTGATATCAAAGGAAACAATACAATCTGAAAGTCTATAATATTGCCTAAAGTGTTGCACCAATCTTGACCACATTAATTTGGCTTGACTACATTTATTTGGCTTCAGCACAATTACCCTTTGATAGCTGTAGATGTTTCAACATCCCCCCGCAAACACAGCGGTCCTGGACAGATGAGTTTGGACCGAAGAAAAAGAAAGCGCTGTTTGGGAAGACCCTTGGTAAACAAATCTGCAGTCTGATCCACTGAAGGAACAAATTGAACACGACACAACCCAGACGCCACATGTTCACGAACAAAGTGATAATCGAGCTCGATGTGTTTAGTGCGAGCATGAAACACAGGATTAGCAGCCATATAAGTAGCACTGAGATTATCACAATAGAGCAACATAGGCCGATTAATAGGGCATCGTAGTTCCTGAAGTAAGTGACGAAGCCAAACATTCTCAGCACAACATTGAGCAAGAGAACGATATTCAGATTCAGCACTAGAACGAGATACTGTGGGTTGCTTCTTGGCACTCCACGAAATCAGATTAGGCCCCAAATAAACACAAAAACCAGAAGTGGAACGCCGAGTATCGGGACAACCCGCCCAGTCCGCATCAGAATAGGCATACAGAGTGCAAGGTCCAGGTGAAGCACAAAAAACTAGACCAAGGCCAACAGATCCTTTCAAGTAGCGAAGGATTCGCTTTACAGCAACCAAATGAGGAGCACGAGGGGCACTCATAAATTGAGAGACGTGGTAGACCGCATAGGCAATGTCGGGGCGAGTTAAAGTAAGGTACTGAAGAGTACCAACCAAATGTCGATATTCAGTAGCATCAACAAGAGGATCACCATCACTTGTAGAAAGTTGAGACTTGGTTGAAACAGGTGTGGAACAAGGTTTGCAGTGAAGCATAGAACTCCGACGAAGAAGATCCAAAGTGCACTTAGTCTGAGAGAGATGGAGTCCAGTAGTCACGGATGAGACTTCAATACCAAGAAAATAATGAAGAGAACCCAAATCCTTAATGTCAAATTCATGTGCCATAGTGACAGTAAAGGATTTAATAACTGAAGAATCACTCCCGGTGAGAATAATGTCATCAACATATATGAGAAGGACCAGAGTCACACCTTTCCTATGATAAATGAAAAGAGAACTGTCTGCCTTGCTTTGTAAAAAAACAAACTTGAGAAGAAAAGTGCTAAAACGTTGAAACCAGGCACGAGGGGCCTGTTTCAAACCATAAATAGCTTTTTGGAGATGGCAAACATGGTGAGGGTGTTGAGGATCAATGAACCCTGGTGGTTGAGTCATGAAGACCGTTTCAGTTAAATGCCCCTGAAGAAAAGCATTTTTGACATCAAATTGGCGTAGAGACCAGCCAGAAGCGAGAGCTATGCTAAGAACTACACGAATGGTATTAGGTTTGACAACCGGACTGAAAGTCTCATCATAATCAAGCCCCGGTTGTTGATGAAAGCCTTTAGCAACTAACCGCGCTTTGTAGCGCTCAACAGTCCCATCTGATTTTTGTTTGACCTGAAAGACCCATTTGCAGCCAACAGTATTATGTCCTGGTATAGGTGGCTCTAAGGTCCAAGTGTGATTTTTAAGCAAAGCATTGAACTCTTCAGACATGGCATGACGCCATTCAGGAAGTTTCACAGCCTGAGAGTAGCAAGTGGGTTCAGGAGAGGCAGTAAGTTGGGTGTAGAAAGCCTTGGGAAGTGGATACCGAACGGTACCATCTGTGTAAGTTTTGGGCTTTTGAATACCAGCGCGCTGACGGGTGACCATATGATGAGGATTAGGATCGATAGGAATGGGTGAAGATAACGGGGACTGAGGGCAGTTGGGTAAGGGGGTGGACGATAGTGGGCCAGAGGAAGACGCAACAACGGGATTAGACTGAGCAGAAGATGACTCGGATTGAGTTTGTGGGAAGGGACTCATATGTAGTAGGGAATCAATAGGAGAATTGATGAACTGTGGGGATGCAAGAGTGGGGGTAATGTCGGGTATGGAGGGAACCTGGACAAATGCAAAGGTCGTATAATCCGGAGAGGAACGTGACTGTATGTGAGGTGATGGAGAGGCATAGGGGTAACATGATTCATCAAAACGTACATGACGAGAGATATAGACCCGATTGGATTTGGGGTCGAGACAACGATAACCCTTATGACGAGTGATGTATCCAAGGAAAACACACTCAGTAGAGCGAGGTGATAGCTTGTGAGGGACATAAGCACCTAGATGAGGGTAACAAGCGCAACCAAAGGTGCGAAGATCTGTATATGATGGGTGGAAGCCAAACAAGGAATGAAAGGGACTAGACCAACCAAGGAGAGGAGTAGGAAGTCGATTAATTAAATATACAGCAGTGGAAACGGCCTCAACCCAGAGAGTAGGAGGCATGGTGGCTTCAATAAGAAGAGTGCGACCCATTTCAGAAATATGGCGGTGCTTACGTTCGGCAACACCATTTTGTTGAGCAGTGTGGGGACAAGACAGACGGTGGTGTATGTCTTTTGTGCAACATAGGGCAGATACAGACTTGTTATCAAATTCCCGGCCACCATCACTTTGGAAAACTTTAATAGACCGATTAAATTGAGTAGTGATAAATGCCAAGAAGTCGGTAAAAACTTGAAAAACTTCATTTTTATGTCGCATAGGAAAAAGCCAAGTATACCGAGAGAAATCATCAGTGAATAACACATAATAACGAAATCCAGACACAGATAAAATAGGAGACATCCACACATTGGAATGAATAAGATCAAAAGGAGCCAAAGCATGTTGTTCATTAATTGAAAATGGGAGTTGTGTGGATTTGCCCATGGCACAACTCTTACAAAAAATCTTGCTAGAAATATTAATTGAAGAATCTAACAGTTTATTGGTTCCTAAAAAAGAAAGAACTTTGTAAGATGGGTGGCCAAGTCGATTGTGCCAGAGTGTGGATGAAGAGCGAACGGAAGACAATGCTTGAGGAAGAGAGCGAGCAGAAGAAATAGGGTAGAGCCCATCCTTACATTGGCCCTGAAACAAGATTGCACCAGTTTTTAGAGATGAAATGGAAAAACCCGAGGGAGCAAATGAGAAACGTACGGAATTATCTTTGGTGAACTTAGCAACAGACAACAAATCTTTACGCATTTTGGGTACATGAAGAACTTTATTTAATTGGAAGTTGGAGGGACCAAGGGGAAGGAAAACTGTACCAGTATGTGTAATAGGAAGAGTCTCACCATTGCCTAACTGAACCTGATCGGAGCCACTGTACTCGGAGTGGTTGGTCCTGGAACGGGTATCACCAGTCATGTGGTGTGTGGCACCAGTGTCAGGGTACCATGTGAGATCCGAAGGCTGAGAGATTTGGAGGCCAGCAAAAGCATTGGGCACAGAATCATTCTGTTGGTAATTATTGTACCTTTGATAACAAGTTGCAGCAGAGTGACCCATCTTGTTGCAAATTTGACAAACAAGGGGCATTGGTGGAGAACCCAAAAGTCCAGCATCATTGGAAAAATTATGAGAGCCTGAAGGTTGACCACCACGATGACCACCACGATAAGAATAGTTACCACGGCCTGAGGAATTTCCACAACGATAGCCACCACGCCCACGAGAGTTGCCACCACGACCCTTATAGGAGTTGCCACGGTTGGAGCGGTCATAGTAGGGAATCACAGCAGGAGTGTTGGAACCACGGTTGGTGCGTTCCGAGGGGGTTTGAGATGTGAAAAGGGCAGTGGTAGTGCTTGATTCAGTGGTGCTAGGGGTGGAAATTTGACATTCATAAGAGAGAAGACGTGCTCTAAGGTCAGCAAATGGTGGAAGAGGGGGAAAGTTTAATATGGCTGTGTTAGCATTTTTTGTGGGTTATGGGTCACCCACATAATCTATGGACCGGGTCCAAGGGCTTAGCTTAGGGTTCAAGAAATCCTATGTGGATTATAACTTGGAGTCTTAGGGCATGTATATGTGTGTGTATATATATATGTGTATAACACACACATAAACACAACTCTGCACACAATAAGGCAGCCACCCTCTCTCCCTCTCTCTCTCTCTCTCTTAGTTACTTTCTCTCTCTAGCCAAATCACACTAGGGCTTGGGATTTAGCGCGTGGATACAAAGGGGGTGTCTCTAGTAGGCATTCTCACGACCCGTTCGAAGCATAAGAGCGTACACGGAAGTACTAAAAAGCAGCAGTTCGTGGGTATTATCGCCGGGCTTGTAACAACGCCGCCAAGACGATCAGTGATTGGGCATATTCCGCAAGGTATGTCCTTTACCCGACCCGTATGCATGTGTGTATGCATAATTTACATTGGTATCAGAGCCTATAGGTTGTTGATTCGCCCGTATTATGCCCAAAACAAATCTACCATTAAAGCTTGGTTAAGCTTTTACCATAAACTTGATAAAATCGAATTTGAAGTGGGTCTACATGAAAACTCCAATATAAGTCCGAATTTTTTATATGGTTGTGTCCCATATGGTCCCTAGAGTCCCCCCACAAAGTCCCATGCCTTGATTATCTCAAACGAGTGAGATATAGCAAACCCTAGATTTGTTTTTGGGTTAAAAACGAAATTTTTTCATAACTTTGCTCTCTGTTTTCGGAAGATTTACTTATTTAATCGATCTGTTTTTTGGTATGATCTTGTAGTACTCCATGAGAGCTTTCCAACGGTATAACATTTGTAAATTTTCGACAAAAAACGAGTGAGATATGAGCTTGCAAAGTAGGAGGGTTGAGCAGCCCCCAAAACTCAGATTGATTTGGATTTGGGGAAGATGAACCAGAGTTTGGCCACGCCCACTCTCGCTGAGGAGAGTGGAGCCCACTCGCTGGCCGGCGTTGGTCCGACGACCATGGGTCCGGAGAGTGGAGGTCCGTTTCTCGACCCCGGTCCTTAATATATATTTTTCATATTTTTGTTGGAAAAATATTTAATTATTTAGTAATTAAAACAGTTTCCGTTAATTAAAAAATAAGTTTTTAATGTTTTAAATCTGTTTTAATTGCTTTAAAATTCTGGAAATTTATGAAAAATTCAAATTTTATTTTTCCTATATTAAGGACACTGTGTGGGACTAGAAATAATTTTGTGGTAAGTTATTTCATAATTTTTGGTATTTTAGAGCATTAAAGATGTGTTTTATACGTGTTTTTTAATTGCTTAAAATATCTTAAACAAAATATTAATTTTTGTGATTAATGTATAGTGTTTAGTACACTGTAAGGGACTCTAGGATAACTTTTTTGTAAATTATCATGTATTTTTGTTATTTTAGAGCATATAATTTATGTTTTTTAGACATTTATTTAATTGCTTAAAATAGCAAAAATGCATTATTAATTTTCGTAATTAATAAGGGACATTAAGGACACTGTTTTGAGACCATATGAAATTTAGTAGGACCCATAGATAATTTTTGGTAAATTATCCAAATCATATTAATATTTTAGAGCATATAATTATGTGTTTTTGTACACGTATTAAATTGCTTAAAATATTTTTATTGATTGTTAATTTGTGGAATTAACACAATGTGTTTTATTACACTATTTGCATTATGAGAAAGTTATTTAGCAAACTTTCTCATTTTTTTGGGGGGATATATTTTAGAGCATATATTGTGTTATGTGCGCAATATTAATTGCTTAAAATATAGCAAATAAAGTTGTTAATTCTTGAAATTAATAAATAGTGTTTTGTACTCTACTTGGGGACTTGAGAAAATTTTTAGTAAATTCTCTAATATTTTTGGTATTTTAGAGCATAAAATTTATGCTTGTGGGCATCATTTTAATTGCTTAAAATATCCAAAATTAATTATTAATTTTTGAAATTAATATAAGGTGTTTAGAACACCATATTAGACTACTGAAAATCCTTGGAGTACAAATTTCTCAAAAGTTTTGTATTTTTAGGAATTTAGTTGCTCATAGTTAATTTGTTTAACTAGATCAATTTATTTGTTAAATTGATTCAAAATATTTTTTGGGCTCCAGTAATATTCTGGAAACTTTTATTTATAATGAAAATTTTGTTTTCATTTATTTAAATTTTTCCATGAGGTTTTAAAATTATTGTGTTTAATTTAAAAGCCATATTTAATTAGTTTTTAAATATTTGAGAGGTTTGGAAGGGCAAATTTAATGATTAGTTTATTATTTTTGCATTAGAGGCTCGAATCATTGCACGTTTACTTAATGTTATTTGTGATTGGATTACCATAAGACCTCTTGTCCTCTTCCTTAAATGGAGAGATGGATGAGTCCATTCATTCTTGTAATAAAGACCACATGAGTGCTTGTCGTGTGTGATTAATTAATTAATCTGGATTGAATGAATGGACGACTTAATTGACAATTTATTTTGACCTTATGTTGTCACGATGTATGTTCTAAGGTTGTTTTTGTATATATGTGAAAAACAAAGCATCCCTATTTTTTTATGGCTTTAAATGTAAAGTGAGGATGAGAGTTTCTATTTTATGTTTTGGGAAAAGCCTATTTGTAAAGGGATGAATTTTCTTTGTTTTCACAATATATGCATTAATTACTTTAGCGTGAGCTCTTGATTGTCAATTTGGGCCCACACAGGGCCCATGCGCATTCATGTGTGTATGGCGCAATTATATTATTATTGTGGATGATGATAGATAAGTTTAGTACTATCTATGCATGTTTGTTTAGAAAAATCAGTTATAAAATTTTTTCTTGAGTTATAAGAGTAAAGTGATGACTACAAGCTTAGCGAATTTTCGATCTTGAAATTGTAATAAGGGAAAATATTTTGATAACTGGATTTTAAAACAAACATTTATAGAAAGATGTGCATCATAATAATGTCAACCTCTTGTGCATATTATTGAATGTAGAAATTGGCACTAAAGTAACATACACGTTTGAATGAGCTATGATCTCTTGGAGAACTTATTTCAATCAATGATCCAGCCAATTGATCCCATATTGGACCTAGGGTCCAATATTGCCAAACGCCTATAGAATTTAATTCTAGTAAGACCATCACACGCGCTCTATTTTGGTAAAGTAGCATGTATGATGATGTAATTGGGGAGTATAAGAACAACCCAATGACCTATGAATGTGGAACCAGCTCTAATTTGTTTTTGGAGCACAACCACTACTAGATTGAAGAATCTGGTAATGAAGTTCGAAGTGAGGAAAAATCCCAAACACTTGATGACCGAGAATTTAAGGTTGAAATCCGGTATGATTCAAGATCAATTAGGGATTTTACCTACACTGGTGAACATCAGGTTCAGGCTGTGATATGTTTTCAGTCTGACTCATGGATACACATGAAATAGGTCATAACATAGAACGAGATAATTAAGATTTGTTCTAATTATTCTCGGCATGTTTACCTGGCAGCGGACCGCCATAAGGGAGGTTGTATGCATGACCAGTATTTCCATAAGTGGAAGAATGCGCGAGGTCGGTGGGCCCATGTGCATTAAGCAGGTTAAAAGGCAGGTGGGACTACAATAGGATGGATATTATGTTACATAGTTTATTTTTATTGGACATGGTTATTTACGTAATAATTTCTTAAGAGTTAAAATGTTAACTCTACTTTCTCTATTTCTTAAGTTACTGAGTCTTTTGTTGATTCTATGACTTGGCATGCTAAACTCAGATACGTAGGACAAGAAAAGGATGACTCGATTAGCTCGTAGTGGCTTATGAGCTCACTTGCTAAAGTTGACCTGCCCACGCGTGAGTCTTGCCTAAGTGGCAAAGCATACCGAAAGCTTTTTCAAGTAAAGCTATAAGAGATAATCAACCTTTAGAGCTAGTTCACTCACACCTTAGACTTATGTTTGTAAAGGCATGTTATGGTAACTCCATTTTCCTCACCTTGTCATCTCACCGCTATAAAACACTAGATTACATCAAATGTTTTACAGTTGAGAGGTTGAGAATAAGATTCGAGAAGACTTTTGAGTCATCTCGTACGCCAGTATTTCTCTGATTAGTTCAGAGGAATTGTGTTAGTTTCTCTGATTAGTTCAGAGGAACTGTGTTAGTTTCTCTGATTAGTTCAGAGGAACTGTGTGAGGACAAAGGGGTACATATACAACTTTCTATTCCGAGAAATTCTGCAATAAAATGTTATTGTAGAAGGGAGGAATAGAATGCTTCTGGATAAGTCTGGATCATTGACGGTACAAGCTAGCTTTCCAATTTTGGAAGGATGCACTCTTAGCTACTACCCTCATACGCATAATCGTGCATTTTCAACCTATTTTCCAAGCTTTATAGTCTGTTTGAAAATATTTTCGCAGTATTGTTGTTGCTATAAGAATCTTGACCTCTATGAGTTAGAGAAATTGTAGACAACATACCATCTTTAAGCGAGGGTGGGGAGATATTGTGATTCCACATCCAGTACTCGCTGAAAATGGTACTAGTCTGCAGCCGAGTGGGAGTACACCGCTAGACGCTAGTGGGAGTGTGCTCAACAGTGGGAGTACATCACTGGTTACTCAAGATTCTTAGGTAGCACAGTGTAGTTGACAAGGATGAGTTCCCCGTTGGCGTTTTGAAATCTGCGGGATGCGTTTTCCTGTGTGCATTAGTAGATGATGCCGCGGCAACTTCTTATGTAGAAGCGCTTTGTTCATCTACTAAAGTTGAGTGAATAGTTGCTATGAAGGATGATATGATCTCTATAGACAAAGAATGAGGTCTGTCTGGGAGTCAGTTTATATTCCTTCCGAGTGTAAGACTAATGGAAACAAGTAGGTTTTCGAAGTTAGACTCTAGGCGGATGGTTTAATTGACAAAGATAAAGGCGCACCTCGTGGTGAGAGGTCAAACCCAAGAGTGGGTGTAGATCTTGAAGACAAAATCTCCTTAGTGGTGATATTTTGTTTTCATTCGCCTTATCTTAGTGATTGTTGCACATTTAGTTTTAGAACTCTTTTCAAATGGCTGTTGATACTGCTTTTCTTAATAGAGAGCCAAACGAAGAGATCTACATGGATCAACCTATTGGTTTTACGACCGATGGGAATGAGCCAAAGTGTGGCATCTTAATTGATCTATTTACGATCTCTAGCAATCGTTTAGGCAATGACACTTAAGGTTTCATGATTTGATCAATCTCTTTCGTTGAGATGATTAAAGAAGACCAGTGTGTGTACATTGAGCAATCCATTAAAGGTGTTCTAATTCTTATATTGTATGACAACAATATCCTTTTTATTTAGATAAAAAGGTATATGGGTCAACCAACTATGTGTTGGGAGTTAGGATTGTGGGAGCCATTCATAGACCTATTTTGTTCGTCTCAAGAGACTTACATAATAGAAGATTCTTGAACACTCTCACATACAATACTCAAAATCCATAGATACCCCAGTTGAGAAGGGAATACCCTTGGCCCTAGTTCAATGTCCAGAGAACGATGAGGAAGTAAGTGTCCAAAGTGCCATAAGCATCCGCAATGGGAAGCCTGATGAATACTATGTTGTATTCTTGTTCAGACATTTGCCATGCGGTTAGTTTAGTTAGTCGTTACAAGAGTAACCTTGGTCCAGTTCACTGGAGAGCAGTGAAGATCTTTCTGCGATATGTTCGCATGATTGTGGATCTCACCTTATGGATGGTAGAGTTTTAAAAGTGATGAAGACGATGCGAAGCTCATTCAACGATTGAGACGAGCGCATGTCCATGTCTGTCTATGCATTCACATTAGTTGATGAAGAATTCGCTTGTTGTAGCGAGAAGCAGACATGCATCACTTTATCCATAATGGTAGCTGAGTATGTGGCTTGTTCTGCAGCCGTTCAGGAGGCTGTATGGTTAAAGGGTTCTTACATAGCGTAGGCTTCTTGCCTCAAAGCGATGAAGCAGTGTTGGTCTATTGAGACAACACGTCAGCTCTAGTTTATGCAAAGGACCATAAAAACCATGGGAAGTCCAAGTGCATAGAGATCCACCACCACTACATTTGAGATATGGTTGCACAAGGGGAGATTGTTTTTATAGTACATCACAACTGGTGATATAATGGCTGATCTTTTGGATCAAGCCAATTTCTAGAGATTCGTTCTTGTCCCACATTAGTTGTATGGGACTCCGTAGGTTCTGATGTACTTTAACAACATTATTTTTGACATTATTATTACCAGATATTTATTAGTATAATAAAATCAATGATTTTCCAAATTCATTAGTTGTTAGTTGGATGGATGCACATTTTTTCTTTAAAGTGTCACCAGGCTTGAATCGACCTGCTCACACGGGTGATTCACCTTGGCGCCGAGATAGCGAAGTTGGACATGTGTGTCCATAGCGCTTAGATGGCGAGCAAGATGAGACATGTGTGTTCATGGCGCTTGGATAGCTAGCTAGGACATGTGTGTCTATAGCGCTAGGAAAGCGGGCTAGAACACTTATATCTACGCGGTATAAGAACAGCGAGCTAGATATAAACCTTGATATCCTTATATGTCGCCTTAGCTTAGAGCTACGATGAGACCTAAGCTTGGTGCTTGGTCGAACATAGAGAGCGCCCACTACTCTATGTAGCCTGTTTATAGCCGAATATGAGTTTTCAGACAGACGTTGGTTGTAGCGACTGTGCTGAAAATGTCAGGTTAGACGTTTATGTAACGTCTAGACTAAAATTCGTATGACGTTACTTGTACCACGAAGTGACATGCTCATTTATATGGAAGAACGCCATAGCATACATATCATACTGTATGTGCTATTTTGCGATCGTTTGTGGAGCAATGGATTAATCCCTATTTCATTGCTGTGTGAGCCACGTAGTCTCCCTGTAACGGGAATTCTACACAAGTTACCTTATGACCTGAGACTATGTCATGAAGAGGACGCTTGATGACGCTACTTTAGCGTACCATCCTGGGACGAAGAGACAAATACCGTCCTATGGGGCACGTCTAGGAAAGTGGTCTAGTTAGTTGGATTGACATTAGTAGGCAGGGAAGACTCTTCGATAACACACCATGTTTTGTGACTCATTAGCTGGCCAGCGACAATCGTATACGTGCTGAGTGTCATGGGTACATTACATATTTGGGGGTGTAGCACTGCTTTCTGAGGGATTAAGAGTGCTAGATCTGGTGTGGTTGAACCTGTCTGGGTAAATACACGAGAAGCTTCCAAGTGATGTGTTTTGCTAGTTATGTGATTGACTTAGCATCTCAGCTCCTATCGTTGTACGTTTCTTTTCGTGAGGTCGCACGTTCTATTTCCCGTATGAGGAGATGATGAAAGTTGGAATGTGAGAGATTTTGTTTTAGCACAAAGCCCTATGTGGGTGAGTGGGAGATGTTAGCATTTTTTGTGGGTTATGGGTCACCCACATAATCTATGGACCGGGTCCAAGGGCTTAGCTTAGGGTTCAAGAAATCCTATGTGGATTATAACTTGGAGTCTTAGGGCATGTATATGTGTGTGTATATATATATGTGTATAACACACACATAAACACAACTCTGCACACAATAAGGCAGCCACCCTCTCTCCCTCTCTCTCTCTCTCTCTTAGTTACTTTCTCTCTCTAGCCAAATCACACTAGGGCTTGGGATTTAGCGCGTGGATACAAAGGGGGTGTCTCTAGTAGGCATTCTCACGACCCGTTCGAAGCATAAGAGCGTACACGGAAGTACTAAAAAGCAGCAGTTCGTGGGTATTATCGCCGGGCTTGTAACAACGCCGCCAAGACGATCAGTGATTGGGTATATTCCGCAAGGTATGTCCTTTACCCGACCCGTATGCATGTGTGTATGCATAATTTACAGGCTGTAACAATCATAGCAAAGTTGGGACCCAGACCACGAAGAACCGAGGAGACCAAATCGGTATTGGACACGGGTTCGTTGATGGAAGCAAGAGAGTCAGAGAGGGACTTGGCATGTTGGAGATACTCAGAGATGGACTTGGAACCCTTGGTAAGAGAGAGAAGTTGGAAACGAAGGTGAGTAGCGTTGGCGATAGATTGTTGGGAAAAGTGACTAGCCAAACACTCCCAAGTTTCACGAGAGGAAGAGCACCCAATAACCAAAGAAAGAATTGGTTCAGTGAGGGTGGCGGTAAGGAGGCTCACAAGCGTTTGATCAGTTTGGTACCAAGTGGTGTAGGCAGGGTTGGGACTGATAGAGCCATCGGAGGACGGGGGTAGAGATTGTGATGGAGCTGGATAAGAGCCATCGATAAACCTCCAAAAATTCTGCCCAACAAGGAAGGGACGCATCTGTTTGCACCAAAGCAAATAGTTTGTGTCATTGAGTCGAACTGAGACCAAGGTGGTGATGTGGGGAACAGATAAGGTGGTCATAATAGACGAAGAAGAAGAGCTGATGGTGGTGAGAGATGAGGACGAAGAGTTGCTGGACGTGGACATGGTGCAGTGCAGCAAATGGTGAGCTGTGTAGAAAGAAATCTAAATGGAGGTCGTGAGACCCTCTGATACCATGTAGAGAGAGGAAAAATTGAGGTAATGGGTATGATATTCAACTTAACTTTCATTGGTTACACATGTGCATATATATACAAAAACTAATGATCAACGTGATTGATATCAAAGGAAACAATACAATCTGAAAGTCTATAATATTGCCTAAAGTGTTGCACCAATCTTGACCACATTAATTTGGCTTGACTACATTTATTTGGCTTCAGCACAATTACCCTTTGATAGCTGTAGATGTTTCAACAGATAGGAAAAAGAACTACGGTGTGGCTTGTATCACCATAGAGGTTAAAACAAATGGTGTCATGCACAAGCATTGTAGCACCGCACCAAACAAGAAGTCAAGAAGACAGCCGAAAGACTGGCTTCAAAAGGTGTTTTGAAGTCCTTAAAAGGAAAGCATGTCGGGAATATGAGTACTTTCACATTCTGTCGCAAACTTTCCAGAAATCTACATTGGTGTAGCTGAAACATGGAACATTGGTCTATGCTCCTCGTTTGGTTCTTTCAAGTAATTGTAGTGTTTGGTTTCTGCAATCCAAATGATAGCATCCACAATGTTTATGTCATATTCATATACTAACAACGAACTAAACAGAACGGATCCTCATCGACTACGACCCATAATTGAGTATCATATAAAATGATACAACTATAGACATGGGAAATTTATAGGGTGGCTGGATATTTCTCCCAAATTGGACCTATTTTCTAATAGCTCAATTTTAAAACATCTGGTAACTTAATATTTGTAACAAAATGGTTTTAGGAAGTTTTTGGGTTAAAGTTTTTTTGTCCCTGTTTGCATATTAAACTTTGTTCCATTTGTTGGCTCTTCAATGAAAGGGTTTTGCACATGAGGGTGTTAGTAAGATAATTGGGCTCATTCTCTAATGACTGGATATTAAACTGTGATTAATTATAATTTGATCAAGTGTGGTGGGACCCCAATACTTTCCAAACTACTTTTGGAGTCCAAAACCAACTCCCAAACGTGAATGCCAAGTAGTCTTAGAACAAGTGTTCCATGATGTTTCGGCCATTCGAGTTGCCATTTAATTGGCAAACTAACTTTTGAAATTTAGAGAGCTTGGGCGATTTCTTGAAATGGGCCACAAGATTTTCTTTCAAGCTAACCATGTAATTGAACAATTAGGACAACTCACTATGGGTCAAATTGGTGTTGTGGCTAGGATGAGTAATGCTTATGCTCAGGGGCGAATTTAGAAAATCAATTAAGGGGGGGCTTGATATATGAGGGTTCGGGAACAGCGCCTCCGAAAATTTTTTTTTGGACTTATATATACATATTTTGGACTTTTTTACGCATATTTTAGACATATTTATACATTTTTTGTATATATTTTGGACCTTTTTATACATATTTTATAATTAGTACAAAAACTTAAGAGAAAGGGGACTTGTATTATAATGTTGGGAGGGCTTAGTAGGTAATTTTCATAACTAGGGGGGCTTGAATGGAATTTCGGGGGGGGGGGCTCGAATGTAAAATATTTTTGCTCATAGGATAAAATTTGTAATTTTTAAAAAATTTGGGGGAGCTTGCCCTTTAATACATCCGCCACTGCTTATGTTTCCCAAAAGCTGTCACTTATACCCCATGTGATACCACCAATCACTATCACAATATATCGTACAACTTTGAACATAACCTCACCACTGACTCTTCAACTTCACCATCTTCTTTTTTTTTTTGGACAGTGTCTCAGAACTCTAACCGACTCTGTAACATGAACAGGGTTAGTAGCCTAGATGTTATTAACACACGCACACACCATCTTCGGAGACCTTCAGTTCCTCTCCATTCTTCTTTCTATGCTTCAAATCGTTCTCACATCAGTGGGGTTATATTAATCTATACGTGGATCGGCAAACACTGGAATAAGCGACCTCTGAATAGTACTATAATAGCCCTCTGAAGATTTATCAACTTCACATCTTCCAGGAACAATATGCAAATGATCTATAGGGCCTAAATTTTAACAATAAAAAATAAACCTTCTTGGTCCTATCACCTATGCATGTTACCACTGCTTTCTAAAATAGTTTATATTAAGCTTACATTTAAGCTAACGTAGATAAAAAAAAAAGGTTATTGCTAAATGTGTTGGCTAATGTCTAGGTTAGAAAAGGGACCCAAAGAGGGCCTAAGAGCATCTCCAGCAAACTAGTTATTTTAATTTTTAAAACAAAATAACTAGTCAAAGGAAGTTTATGTACTCCAACAGACTAGTTACATGGCTAGTCATTTTAACATTTGGTTTTTTGACTAGACATATTTGTCTAGCCAAGAATGACTCTCTATATTCTCTCTCCAAATCTCAACCTTTGGATCTTTCATTATTTAATTGACAGATGCTCTAAGCCCATTCATTACTGCTAGAGATGCTCTAAACCATTTACTGCTAGAGATGCTCTAAGCCCATTCATTAAAGGGATTTTTGTGATATTAGCATCCGAGATGTTCGAATGACCTTTGTTGACTTAATTATGGTATGCTGGAATATATTGCAGTTTTTTACCCAAAAGTACCTCATCATGAATCAATAGTAGTAAAAGTCCATCCACATAACTTTTTAAGTCAAAAGTTCATTTTGAGTTTTCTTAGACTGATTTACCTTTATTATGATATAATGGGAAGTTATTATATCAATCCCTTAGGTAGTGGAACATATCTTTCAGATACAGAAGGTGGATAAATACAACTGTGGATGGTATTTTATTATGATATGTATGGAATGATTTGGTGAAAATTGAATATCAGTGATATGACATCATCATTATATAATTTCTTAAAGCATTTAATTGTTGAACATCATGAAATACTATTGGAAATTGCCAACTTTATTAAATTGACGAGATCTTAACATGCAGTCCGGGCTACCTTGAGTAATTTCTCAAAGCATTCAAATCCTCAAAGTAATATGGTTATTTCTCAAAGAGTATGTTTGAGGAATTCCTCAAAGGATACTTTGTTAAGTTTCTAAAGTAAGTTAATTGTTTTCCTTTTCCATAATACTTTTGGGGAAATCCTTAAAGTATTGGTCTTGACATGCATTTCAGGATATTTTGAATAATTTCTCAAAGTATTTAAATGTTGAACTTTACAACTTTTGACAAAGCATAGACCTAGCAAATCCTCAAAATAATATGGTTATTCCCCCCAAAAAAAAAACTACTTTGAGAAATTCTCCAAAGGATATTTTGAGATATTGTGAGAAATTTCTCAAAGTATAACTTTATAATTTTTCCAGAATACTTATGGGAAATTCCTAAGTATTTGGCTCTTGAAATTACTCAAAGAAATCTAGTAGTAAACAAAATTGATGGAAGCTATGGAGATTTTGATTACCAAGGTATGTGAACTTGCCAACTAGATTAACCTCCTCTTTGAGGAGTTTAACATGCATTCCAAACAAAATATCAATAGCTTACACAACAAACAAACCAATCCCTGCAAAATTAAACATTCAATTTCTTTTAACACAATCCTTTCTCATATTTCTTTTTTTTTTTTTTTTTTTTTTTTTTTCTATTTTTTAACAGAGATCAATATTATTAGTAAATAAAGTTTACAAATAATGTGTGTTGCCACAACCTAAAATGATGAGATACAAACCCCCAACCAACACCCCTGACCAAAGCCCAAAAATTCAACTAGGACAATTTAGCGCACACATATACTTGGGCATAACTCAACAAACACTGCACAAAAAAAACACCTCCCATCCCAAAGAGCCAAAAACAAGATACAATTTCAAGATGCAGTTTTTAAATGCCCACAGCACATAAAGCCAATAAAAAAGCATATGGACATAAAACACCCAATCTATCTAGCTAATAAAAACCCAATCAATCATAAACCTGAAACTCCATGGATAACGAAAGCTCCAGCCAAAACACTCTGTCAAAATCGCAGCTCCTTACGCTCTCTTAACACCAAACTAGCAGCAGCTTGATACACAATAATAGTCCATTAAAGATAATAATTGTTAATCAGCAGTTGCTCCACACACTTAAGTAATCAAAGAATGGGCCTAACAATATATGCCAAAGCTATAACGACCGCTCTAATTGCAACCCAATCTTTTGCACTAAAGAGGCAACAAATAGAACAAAGTTCTTCAATAGAAGTAAAAGTCCCCGCACAACTTTTTTTTATTTATTTTGTATTTTTTTTTATCTATCCTTAGACACACAATCTTGGTGACATATTAGTTTTTTTTTTTTTTATCTACTCTTGGCCACACAAAGTGAAATCCAATGTAGTGATATACTAAGATCTAAAATAAATATATATATATATAATTATCACCAAAATTTTGTGTGTCAAATTCGCTCTCCCAAATGTACCCCAAAGTGACCACAGAATAGTCTCTAACAACTAATAAAATATCAAAATAATATAAAAATATATCACATATGCATAAATAAACATTTAAGTATATAAGGGTGTTCTCACTAGCATGTAATAAGAGTAATTTTGTATTTTTACCCATTTTCCGTTAACTTTAACGAAGAAGTGACTATTTCACTTTAGTTCAGACCACAGGGGATATTAGTGATAAAATTTAAAGTACAGATGGGTAACTGATAAAATGCCTAACCATAGGGGTGTTTCTGTAATTAGCCCTACACTAAAAGAACACAACATACCCCATGTAGCATGTTTTGATTACATAACTGCAAACATATACACAAGTGTTTGTGCTTGTGCATGTGTGTGTGTCGAAAACTAAGCGTGAGAATGTGAAACTATTCATATTCTCGGCATGCTTTCCTTTAAGGACTTCAAAACGAATTTTGAAGCCAGTTTTTTGGCTGTCTTCTTGTCTGATGCGGTGCTAGAATGCTTGTGTACAACACCATTTGCTTCAACCTCTACGGTGATAGAAGCCACGCCGTCATTGTTAGACATAACAGCCTTTTTCTTATCATAATGATACTTTTGACATAGCTCGGTCAACTCCCTAACAGGATGGAGCTTCATTGTCTCTGGCGTAATCATAGGCTCCAAAAGAGGCCTTATGCTCTGAAAAACAACCTCCTTATTATATCCAGAATCTACTAGAATTGCCCCCGCCAGAGATTCTATAATATCTCCGAGTACCTGAATGAAGTCAAAAAGCTTCTAAGTTTGTGTCACATACGAAAAGAGTAAAGATTGGGACACACCCAATAACACAATTTTTGGGACACAACCCCAAAGATGTGTCTATATCTCTCCTGTGATGTCACTGGACCCCACAATGACACAGGAGAGAGATAGACACATCTCTTGAGTTGTATCCCAAAAGTTGTCTTTAGGTGTGTCCCAAGTATTACCGATACAAAAAACAGAACCCCTCCCAAAAAAAAAAAGCCGGGGAGGGGGGGTGTCCAATGGTGTCTGGTGATAGCACACGGTTTGTAACTAGTCGAGTTTTGTTGTAATATGTCCTACGTTGAGGCCCCTCTAATTAATTACACTGATCTCCCACGGGCCACGTGTATACCGTTTGTTTTAAGTATGTTTATCCCATCAGTTTGTTTTTCCGCAGTTTGTGCAAGAGTTGATCACTCACACTGAAGGGCGACTATTAACTTGATATACATTGTTTGGCCAATTCACTAATAGTCTAATCTTTTGGGGAGATCGGTTATTTTTAACAAGGCCAAACTCTAAAACAAATTCAGAATGTCATAATTTCGTCAAAGAACGGTTCTATCCTCCAACTTCACCAAAGATATGCCTAAAAGTGATCGCTAATATGTGAAATCCAATTTAACTTTTGGGGCGAAAAGGAGCAGTAAGACGCACACTACCATTCTAGCTTTCATCTTTCAGACTAAAAAAAAAAAAAAATTATTCTTTTGCACTATATGTCGATTAAGTAAACAAAATTTTCTTTAAAAGGGTGATTTGTCAAATGCCACTCGTCATGCTCTTCCAGTCTCCAAGCAGATATAAACCAAAGTTCTAAGCTACACCTTAGTTTTCAAATTCCAAGAGACTTTCACAAGTTTTCTTACACATTGGCTTATTCTTCGAAGTTAGTTATAGAAAACATGATCTTCTCTGATCGATACTAGTTCTTCTCACTCCTTTCTTAAACTAGCAACATTAAAATCGTACTTATCAAACTCTGTAAGGAAATAACACGAAAATTTCAGCACCAGGAAAAGGCAACTTTAGGCCTAAACTAAAACACTGAGGGGGGGGAAAAAATTTCTTTGTTTTGACTAATAAGGAAAGCACTGAGGACAGTAGGAAGGAAAAGAAAGTAGAGTGAAAAGAAAATTAGAAATTTTGAATTCTGTCAATCATCTATCTTTACTTGAGTTCCTACTATAATGTGATACTTTGTAATTTCTAACCTTAAAGCATATGGAGGAAACACTACGGAAATCAATAAGGTAATAGTTTTCCTTCCCTACTCCTTTTTCTCTCCCTTTTCCTTCCCTAAATCTGCAAACCAAACAAAACCTTAAGGCACGAGACGACAAAGAAGACTAACCTTCGGGAAATTTGTCTCGGATTCCCACCCAAAAGTTGATTCCAGAGATAATTGCTCAAAATTGTGAACAGTTTGGATTATCTGCCCATGAAGTTTTTGTGAAGCATGGAGAATATGTTTGTAGAGTTCAGCCTTGACCACAGACTGGGCATAACAATCGTTGTTCACAGAGGCTGACCTTAGGTCAGTTAACATTCCAGGAGACAATCCTGGGTATTTATAGTACAGGTGCGTGGTTATGACATAATCCAACACTGCATCTCCAAGAAATTCAAGTCGCTGCATCATAAGGAAAATAGAGAGAGAAAAAAAGGATTAACAATCGGTGTTATATGAGAGTTATCTACGTGCAAGGGGGGGGGGGGGGGGGGGGGGGGGGGGGGGGGGAAAGAAGGCAGACAGAATTAGCCTGCTGAATTTGGGGTAATATAACAAACACTACTAGTGAGACACGATATCTACACAAAATATTATGTGTGTCTGTGTGTATGTATATGTAGAAACCCAGAATTTTAAAAAGGATACTTTGGTAATTTTGGACCAATGTGGGTCTTGGTTTGGGACAGTGTATTTTATTTTGGTACATGTGTGTATATGCATGCTACATATTTGTGTGTGGGTGTGTGTGTGTGGGAGACAAGGACGAGACCCACAAGTCACCTCCCAACCACTCTCAACCACTCCCAACCACCCCAACCACTAAAGCTTCCCTAGGAAGCTTCCCCCTCTCTTTCTCCCTATATAACCCACCTATATCTCTCTCTCTCTCATTCATTTTCTTTTTCTTTTTCTCTCATCTATCTCTCTCTAGTTTTTGGGAGATAAAACTCCATGGAAACCTAGACCTTCAAGCTCATTTTGAAGACATTTCAAGCATATTTGCGTCAAGACCATTAGAGATCTATTTGTTCCCCTTGCAAAGAGCTTCCTTTGGGTACTCTCCTTTTCCATTTTGGCTTCCTATTTATTGAGTTTCTTGCTCTAGAACTTAAGAGGTAGTTTGTGTTGTTTTGTTTCACCATGGTTATGATTCCTAAATGTGATTTTATTTAACTAGGTGTTGATAGCTTATGGGATTTCCTCATGTACATAATTTCTTCTTTGGATCTTTTTTTGGTGAGAGTATTTGCTCAAATACTCAAGAGGTAGATTTCATTGTTTAAGTGCACTATTATTTCTAACTTCATGGTTTGCCATGTGTAAGTTAGTGTTAATAGACATTAATCTTGTTTTGGAAATCTTCCTATGTGATTAATTGAATGATTACTTACCCTTATGTGCTTACTTGAATCCATGTCTAAACCGAAATGCTATTTGAGTTTCTATGGTTTCAAATGCTAATTGATGTTAGAAATCCCTTATTTTGCCTAATGTGATGACTACATTTTATATGAACTACCATGTTTACTTCTTGTCATTGTATTCTTAGAAATGACATTGTTAAAGCATAACCGCATCTAGTAGCATATCATAGTCGCCAAGTCGGCAAAGCATTCATGGCATTGGCTTGGGGCATATGAAATTGTTAAAATTCCCACGATTGGGGAATGTCTTTGGAATCCCCGTTTGGGGTTGTAATTTGATGAAATTCCGGAAGCGGGTGTGAAATGAGTAAGGTTGTTTGTGATCCTTAAAACATTCGAAAACGCAAGATCATATTCGGCTAGCTACCGGAGATCTTGTATGCTACACTCACGTTTGAGTGGCTCGCTATCCGGTGTGAGAGTGTGTGATTGGGATTTTGAGTTGGGAATGTCTCACGGTTTGGCCATCCGGCTAGTTGCATCGCCACGGCGGCAAAGCATTGCACCGCATGTCATAGCATGATTTTAGAAGTAGTAGTACATTTCTACAATGTTTTCTACTGAGCCGTCGTGCTTAATGAATCTATAAAACCCCATTTTTTCAGGAAATGTTGATTAGGGCAAGGCCCAAGAGTTATCTGACGCATGGCATCTCGTTTTGTAAGATTCATTACGAGGAAGTCTTGTGATATGTTAATGTTCCAATGATATAGTTCATGGTAGGAACATTGTAATTGTTGTTACCGTTATCTCATTTGTAGATTTGAATTACAAGATGTTATTTGTAAATTCCTTCTTGATCTTGAACTTGTTAGTTGGATCTTCTTCGATCCTTGTTAAATTATGTTTTTAATACTTGTTAGCAATTCTTAGCCCATGATTACCCTATTATGGGAAAAATTACTACTTTCAACTTCCTAAGGACCGTTTGGTCGTATTCCTTCAAAAACCGCTTTAGTGATAAACTTTCAAAGCAAACTTCATTACATGTTATTTTTAAACCTTTGGAGTTTCTTTATACTTTTTTACAAACTCCTTTCAAAACCAAACTATGTTGGTTGATCCTATTTGACCCGTTTGGTCCTCGTGGGTCAACCCTTGACTTATTGACTTTTCTTTAGAATCCACGTAGGATTCCCCTATGCTTCCGCCTTGTGGATTGGTCTATGTAGGACTATCCCTTGCTTTCCTATATATGGTTTGGCTCGTTGACCTCACCCATGTGGCTTGATTTTCGGGGCGTTACAGAATGGTATCAGAGCTAACCGGGTTCGAATACCTTAGTACTCTGGGAGTTAATTGGGTCCATGTGTGACCGTTGCACCTCTTTTGATTTCAATCATTTGTAGTTAATTGATTTGTTCCGTTTCATTTAAATGATGAGTTGATTATGATAGCATGTTTACTTGTCTATGTGACTATGTGTTGACATGCTTAAGTGCTTATGTGTTTATATGATCACATGCCTATATATCTTGACTATGTGATTTGTAAACATGAAGTGGTTTTTACTTTTCGTTTCGCTTTAACACTATACTCATTAGAACTGACTTTTGTATTACATCTTGGTGTAACCATCTGTTAATGTTTAACCATTGATCGTGCAAGGTTAAAAAGTATATACATGAGGGTTTCCTTGTTTGGATTATTCGCTCGACGTACTACACCTTGTAAGATTGATGGTTAGGTATTGATCAGTGCTTTGCATCGAGTTGTATGCTTAAAGATCTCTTTTAAACTTATTAGATTTACATTACTCATTGTTTTACATTTTAGTTGTTGAGGAAACATGTTTAAGTATTGCATGTCAATATGATGAAATAGTCATCGATTTTCTTTAAGTTGAAAGATGTTAAGCGAGCATGCTTAGATGCTACATGCCTTTGAGATTATGTGTCTATATGCTTTCATGCATATGTTTTATATGTTTACACTGTTGTAACGTAATGTATTGGTTAGCACATTACGCGATAGATTTTATATGTTATAAATGAAAAGGATGAAAAGTATGCTTACTTGCCTTCGGGATTTTGTGATAACATGCTAATGTGCATATGTGCTTTCGTGCTTACTTGTTCCAATATTATTGAATTGTTAAGCATGATAACGATAACATGCTAAGATAATAATTCATGTTTTACGTGTTTAGAGTAGCTAATACGCGTACTCATAGATACTTTGATCAGCGTTTCATAATAAGATTTCTTGAGTAAAAAAAAAAAAATCTGAAAGATAAGTTTTGAACTTGTGAAAACCAACATGCTAATATGTTGCGCTTATTTGAAAACCTATATGTATATGTACTTTTGAGATACTTAAAGGATATTTTCTAAACCGGCGAATAACTTATTGGTTCTAATAACGCGGTGTTACGTATTATTAGACGGCTTATATAGGTTGTGTCTTCCGACTCAGGTATTCCTACGTTTTCGCATACTTTCTTGAGATGCTTACCTTCGGGTGGCATAAGTTTTATTTCGCACGTGATACAAAACCTCTCTAAAGACTATGTTGATCTTTGTGAGAGCATTCTATCTTGTTAGCCACTCGATTGTGGTTGGTAGTCCATGTATATTTCATGTGGATACGAATACTTGTTGTTTATCGTTGGAATAGTTCTTCCTTCTTATAGAATTATCGTACTATTTGTCTTGTGAGAATTTCATTGTTCGGATGTCAGTTTGACATTGTAATTACTCTTCTGAGTAGATTACGAGTTTTCTATCTTGTGGTGGGTCGGTTGACCCAAATTTCTGGTGATTGCTTAAATCTTCACATTCAAATTGTCATTTCACTATGTGATCATTGCATATGATTAAATCCTATCGTATGAATCGTTGTGAGGATTCTAGCCCTTGTGGGGAATAGATTGGTGTTGTTCCAAGTCTATTAGTTCCTTTATTCGGTGATTTTCACATTTGAGTGAATTCTGCGACTCTGAGGATCGTCTCTTCTTTTGAGACTGCATATCCTGTTGGTACGTTGGTGAAATCTTTTCTATGAGTGTTTATCGATCATTACCGATTTTTGTTATGATTTTCATTGAAGATTTGTTGTTAACATAGTGTGGTTAACGCTTTGACGTTGGGCCTTGAAACACAATTTTTTTTTCTAGTGTTTCTTTCCTTGTGAGTACGTATGGATTCTTGTTTTCATAATACTTCTTAGAAGTGCGTTTAATTCTTGACCCTTACGAACTTTGAGCTCTTGATAGAGCGTTGTCGTTCCATTGTTCCAAGTCTTTTCTTTAAAGAACGTTTGTTCCTTATTGATTCGATTCTCATGCCTATAGCATATTGATTTTGATTAGTTCACCCTTAAGTTTTGAACTTGGGTATGTCGCACTGTACGTGTTGTGATGTCCTTTTCTTTGGGCTCATTGACTTTTGAATCGATCTTTCTCTGGCAGTTTTGCCTTATTAAATTCTTGGGATTTATTTCATGAAATTCGAACTTGAGTTGTTGAACACTCGGATCTTTCCCTACTTCTTGAGGGATAGATTTTGTTAGATGATTTATTGTTGAGGTCCTTGATTTTGGTATCTCTGTGAATTCAAGATCATACCGATTTTTTTGGAGTATGATCTCTTACGTGTTGTAGATCTCTGTTGTTGGCAGCCTTAATTTATTGTTCGCTAAGTCTTAAATTCGATTGCGTTTCATTGTATGCCTTTGAGGGTTTGTTGTTTCACAATCGTGTGATCGTTTATACCTTGAATACTATGGTCGTTCGCATAGTACCTTATTGTTGGATTGTGCAACATTTTCGTGTAAATCTGCATTAGGTGTATCTTTTGTTGTGACTATAAGAATTGTTTTCCTTATCGACTGAATCTTTCTTTTCTTGGGTGTTGGTGGTTTTGACCATGGACCCGTTTGGACTTAGTAGTCATTTGTGAGTTCTCCGATTCCGTTTCATGTTGAACTCGAGCGTACCTTGTCCTTGTTGAGGAACATTAATGGTATTTCATAACTTGAATTTCCATATTATTTGGACTTATTGGCAATTGCCTAATTTCGTGGCCTATTGAGGTGGCCTATCGATGTGAACCGTTGTTATTTCTTTGACCTTATGATTGATCCGTAGGGGGGATTTTTAGTTGATTCTATGAATTATCCATTAGATTATATTTTGTTTCATCATTCGATTCCGTTGATTTATCTCTCACTCTGTTTTTTTTAATGAGAGTATCTGTTTCACGCCATCCACCTTATTTCTGTATTGGTATTAGGAGTATGCCTAAAGCATGTTCTCTTGTTAGTAATCTCGATTACTTTGTGTTTAGAAGTGGATCTTGTGAGATTCTATGCTGGTGATTTTAGACCTCTTGGGTTGATTATGTTTGGGTTACGGGCTTTCAATAGCTGGACGGACCCCTAGTGTTTACTTTTATATCATCTTGATATATTGTTGTTGATGTCATTGTTAACAAGTTTGATTCATGCACTTGGTGCATACCTTGTTTATTGTGATCAGTGATTCCTTTTTCCTTACCCTGTCGTGCGGTTATTATGATTGTGCTTTATTCGAGATCGTTGCGACCTTTCAATTTCATCCTTGCTTCGAGCAGAGGAGGATTCTTGGTGATCGTTTGTTTTGAGATCACGTTCGGTTAGTGTGGCAACTTCTGTAGAGTTGTCTTCATTCTGTTGAGAAACTTCGACTGTGTTTCCTTGAACACTTTCGTTATTTGTGGTCCGTTTGTGACGTGAGTTTGTTATAACTCTTGTTTTAGGTGTGTCACCTAGTTTACTTCCATCTTTCATGTGACACTTGAAGATCACCCAATTCGGGAACTTCTAGTTCATTTTAATGTGAATCGGGCTTTCAATAGTTGAAAGTTCAGGAACTTGATATCGTTATGACTATATGTTTTCTTGTTTTGGTCAAAGCGTAATTCTTTGATATATTTTTTATTGTCGCGTGCGACAACGAATGTTGGTGAACTTGTTGGCTTATATCTGTTCGTTCACCTGTTTGATTTATTGTTGTCTTGTTGATGGCATCATTGTGTCTTCTTAGACACTTTTCCTTGTAAGACCCTTTGACTTTTGGCGTTGGCATTTCTCTTGCCATATTGTTTTAAGACGGGATCTCTCAATAGATCCATCTATTAGTGAAATCGTTGTAATTGACTACAGCGACGTTTATGTTTTGGGATGTGATAATCATTTCTTCTATCGACATCAAGTTGCCATTGTTATAAACTTTTGTGTCTGTACTGATCACTGTCCTCTTATGAGGAGCGATGTACTACGAGTAAGTCTTTGTGACTCGTACCTCTTATGTGGTTAAGACGTAGCTTTGAGTCGTTACAGTCTTTAGTACCGAGTATATCATTTGCTTTGTGAAGTTTTCCTTGGCTTCATTCTTGAGCGTTTGGATCATTCATTGGGAGTTGACCAAGTTATTTGGTTCATTGTGGAACTCATGTCTTGAAACATTATACTTTGCTTCGTATGACAATTCTTTGATGGTATATCATTAATCTACTTTGAGAATCCTCTGTTTAAATTCGATCTCTGTGTAATATTCACGCTTGTGTATTATCTTCCATCGATTCTTTTATATATCGATTGAAGCTTATCCCATTTATTTCTTGGATCTTGCGAACGTTTTCACCATGAGTGATGGTTGTAGAATGTTATTTCTATTCTACGGGTTACCCTCTATTCTTTAGATTGGGGTTTCCGGCTTGATGAGTAGATCATATCTTTTGTTGGTATACATATCCTTTGTATACTTGTTGCTTATTCGTTTTTGAGACAAATTTTTGGGTATACAACACCCCGTTGTGTTCTTGTGATCACGTGTTCCTTTTGAAGGGATCACGTTTGTTTTGATTCGATGAATTTGAGATGTACTTTGTTTTCATTCAAGTACGTTTTGGTTGATCCAATGGTTTGGAGATTCATGTCCATTATTATTGTTGATCCTTAGAGTTGACTACGTCCTTTAAATGTAGAACCTCGTATGTCCCTTGCGTTTGTTCCTAATCACCTTTGGTGTGCTTACTGACTGTTTTATTGAGCTTTCCTTTCCTTTCTGGAATCGATGAGTGAGATGTTTCGTTTTCTCACGTTGTGCTAGTGTTCACGTTGTTTGTGACACTACGGCATTGTGGTGTGGTCGTGGATCATTCTTTGATTGAGTACATTTCGTTCTTGTTCGAATTCCGGGACGGAATTCTTTTAAGGGGGGTAGATTGTAGAAACCCAGAATTTTAAAAAGGGTACTTTGGTAATTTTGGACCAATGTGGGTCTTGGTTTGGGACAGTGTATTTTATTTTGGTACATGTGTGTATATGCATGCTACATATTTGTGTGTGGGTGTGTGTGTGTGGGAGACAAGGACGAGACCCACAAGTCACCTCCCAACCACTCTCAACCACTCCCAACCACCCCAACCACTAAAGCTTCCCTAGGAAGCTTCCCCCTCTCTTTCTCCCTATATAACCCACCTATATCTCTCTCTCTCTCATTCATTTTCTTTTTCTTTTTCTCTCATCTATCTCTCTCTAGTTTTTGGGAGATAAAACTCCATGGAAACCTAGACCTTCAAGCTCATTTTGAAGACATTTCAAGCATATTTGCGTCAAGACCATTAGAGATCTATTTGTTCCCCTTGCAAAGAGCTTCCTTTGGGTACTCTCCTTTTCCATTTTGGCTTCCTATTTATTGAGTTTCTTGCTCTAGAACTTAAGAGGTAGTTTGTGTTGTTTTGTTTCACCATGGTTATGATTCCTAAATGTGATTTTATTTAACTAGGTGTTGATAGCTTATGGGATTTCCTCATGTACATAATTTCTTCTTTGGATCTTTTTTTGGTGAGAGTATTTGCTCAAATACTCAAGAGGTAGATTTCATTGTTTAAGTGCACTATTATTTCTAACTTCATGGTTTGCCATGTGTAAGTTAGTGTTAATAGACATTAATCTTGTTTTGGAAATCTTCCTATGTGATTAATTGAATGATTACTTACCCTTATGTGCTTACTTGAATCCATGTCTAAACCGAAATGCTATTTGAGTTTCTATGGTTTCAAATGCTAATTGATGTTAGAAATCCCTTATTTTGCCTAATGTGATGACTACATTTTATATGAACTACCATGTTTACTTCTTGTCATTGTATTCTTAGAAATGACATTGTTAAAGCATAACCGCATCTAGTAGCATATCATAGTCGCCAAGTCGGCAAAGCATTCATGGCATTGGCTTGGGGCATATGAAATTGTTAAAATTCCCACGATTGGGGAATGTCTTTGGAATCCCCGTTTGGGGTTGTAATTTGATGAAATTCCGGAAGCGGGTGTGAAATGAGTAAGGTTGTTTGTGATCCTTAAAACATTCGAAAACGCAAGATCATATTCGGCTAGCTACCGGAGATCTTGTATGCTACACTCACGTTTGAGTGGCTCGCTATCCGGTGTGAGAGTGTGTGATTGGGATTTTGAGTTGGGAATGTCTCACGGTTTGGCCATCCGGCTAGTTGCATCGCCACGGCGGCAAAGCATTGCACCGCATGTCATAGCATGATTTTAGAAGTAGTAGTACATTTCTACAATGTTTTCTACTGAGCCGTCGTGCTTAATGAATCTATAAAACCCCATTTTTTCAGGAAATGTTGATTAGGGCAAGGCCCAAGAGTTATCTGACGCATGGCATCTCGTTTTGTAAGATTCATTACGAGGAAGTCTTGTGATATGTTAATGTTCCAATGATATAGTTCATGGTAGGAACATTACCGTTATCTCATTTGTAGATTTGAATTACAAGATGTTATTTGTAAATTCCTTCTTGATCTTGAACTTGTTAGTTGGATCTTCTTCGATCCTTGTTAAATTATGTTTTTAATACTTGTTAGCAATTCTTAGCCCATGATTACCCTATTATGGGAAAAATTACTACTTTCAACTTCCTAAGGACCGTTTGGTCGTATTCCTTCAAAAACCGCTTTAGTGATAAACTTTCAAAGCAAACTTCATTACATGTTATTTTTAAACCTTTGGAGTTTCTTTATACTTTTTTACAAACTCCTTTCAAAACCAAACTATGTTGGTTGATCCTATTTGACCCGTTTGGTCCTCGTGGGTCAACCCTTGACTTATTGACTTTTCTTTAGAATCCACGTAGGATTCCCCTATGCTTCCGCCTTGTGGATTGGTCTATGTAGGACTATCCCTTGCTTTCCTATATATGGTTTGGCTCGTTGACCTCACCCATGTGGCTTGATTTTCGGGGCGTTACAGTATATATGTTGGGATAGTAGTCTTATAAAGATGGTGAAATGCTTTAATGCAAATTAAGCTATTGAAAATAAAATAAAAGCCCTAGGTTTGTTTACATCACTAGAAATATTTTCATGAATATTACCTGATAGCATCTTGGAATCTCGGGTAGCATATAAGAACCATGAGTTAGCGCTTCAACTAGCAAAGAAGCATCACGAAACGAGTAATTTAATAAGGATTCTAAAGATCTGATGTTAACAAGCCTCTCTGGCTGCACGGGAAAGTCTCTCTCATAAGGTGTGTTGACAAAATCGACCTTTATACCAAGCCAATCCATGAATCTTATGGCAGCCACTTCACCTCCCGTGCTCAAAAACGCACCAATTAGAGCCTCAACTACATCAGCAATTGTTTTACTTTTTATCTTCCTTACACCCCTATTATAGACTTTTCTCGTAGTGGAGAGAGATTCTTCATCCAATTTGTAATTTCCGGACTCATCGCCGGGAATGATCCACGCGTTTGGATCAAAAGGTTCATTACGAATAAAACCCTATAATTTGAAGGAAAATGTTAACAAAATAATAATTTTACAATTAAAAAAGATCCTACTGAAACTAATAACAAAAACCAAGATGGGTGATCCAGGTAACACCTAGAAAAGTAAAAAAAAAAAATTACTAATTCACAAGAGAACATGAAAACAAATTGTGGTCTAATAATAACAAGCCCAAATATGAATCTGAATAAGTAGCCAATTTTGATCTCTAAACTATAATTCGCATATTAAATATCAAGAATTCTTGAGTATCCCTTTCTGATAAGTGACTCTTATAGAAGAATATACAAAATGGGGAGAAAATTGCCCAAATCAATGAGCATAAAAGCGCATAACAGAGTAGAGTTTTCCAGCCTCTCTTCAATTCACAATATATATACATATATATTATGGCTTACAGACCGAGAAAAAATGATGACGAACACTCTAGCAATTGAAATATTGATGGAAATTTGAAGAAGAGAGTAATAAAAGAAGAAAGAAAAGGAAAAGAACCCTTGGTATCCCTGTACCTTGGCCCCCCTAGGTATCCATGTACCTAGAGTTTGCGAAAAATTGAAGGCATCCCCATCCAATCATATATCAATAATCTTTATTCACAATCAACTGTCGAATACAAAAGTTTGCCACCTTATTTATAGTAACATAAAAGACTCCTAACCGAAGAAAACTTCCTAAAAGATAAAACTGCCTAAAGATTAGTTCCTAATAAAACTTATTCCATAAATCTTAAACTTCCTAAGATAATTATTTCCTAAAGATAATATCTCCTAACATAAATTATTCCTCAACTAAAAATACCTATTTTATGCAAATAAAATAAAATATCTAACAACAATCGCCTCCCAAGAATCACGAAATCTCCTTGGTCGTCTTCTTATTTCGTTGAAATGATCACGAAGACGTAAAGAACCGTAAAATCATATCATTTCTTTTCAAGTGGAACCAAATTTTACCCTTTTCTAAATAAAAAGAAACAGACGCTGCTATCTACAGTTCTGATTGCTTCTCTAATAATTACAAATCACGGGACAATCGAAATTTTTTAAGTAATAGAACTAGTTGGTATAAATTTTCTTTAATTTTTAGTTATTACTAAACGTCAACCCATACTTAAGATTTCCAAAGTAAAAAAGAGAACACTACTCGCAAATTTCCAAGCACAAATTTTATACTCCATCCGTCCCATTTTATGTGTCCCTTTGGGGAGTCCAACTATTTAAGGAAACATAATGATTGCTCTCCACATGAATCTAAATAAGAAAGTTTTTCACAAATTGCCCTTGCTATGCTTAAGAGAGTAGTTTGGTGTGTTCACTCATTAGGGGTAGTTTTGAAAATTAACTTAAAAGTGGACAATAGTTTTGGGACAGCCAAAAATAGAAAGAGGGACACATAAAATGGGACAGAGGGAGTACTAAAAATACAAATGTAATTATCCAAATAGTATGAAATAATTCTTGAAAATGTCCATCCAAAAGTAGAGGGTAGTGAGCTCATGAGTGAAAAGATGGCAAAAAAATGTAATGACGTATGTCCATATGTACACATATATGTACATTTTACCCTCTAATAGTAATCGTCCAATAACATTTAGTATAAGTTCATTAACTAGAAAGTAATAGAATTGCTTATTGTGTAACCAACTAACCAAGTGGTCCCTCAAATATTAAAACTATTAACTTATTTATTACAAAGTCAGTTGTAGATGATTTTTATTAGTTGAACAAAGGAAATATACTCAAACCAAAGGTTTATACTCGAGAAATTATATCTCGATATTATAAAACCAGACGACTGGATGGAACAATATTAAACAGCTCCAAACAGTCCAATTTGCCAGTGACGATATAAATATATATATATATACACATATGCATATACCTGATACGCTCAAAATACAAATGCAAAGTATAAAAAAAAAAAACAGCCAATACAATGAGTTCGAACCATAGATTCATATTCAAAAGAGCTACTTAGCCCATGCATCTATGACAATTTACAAGATCAAGAGACAAAAACATTATGAAAGAAAGGTTACCGGAAGTTTGCTGAAACATCCGAGTTTGCGAAGGGCAGCGTTAGAAATAATTTTCTCTTTTTTAATACTTAGCATACCCTCATGATGATTTTGATATGCATTAAATAGCTGCTGACTAGCAGCATATTTAAGAAAAGAATCGCCAAGAGTCTCCAGTGACTCCAAATGAAACTGTTCTTGGCAATTCCTCGTGGTTAGTGCTTCCAACACCTACCATAGACAGATATAGTTAGCACAACTTCAAGCCAAAGGATAACATCCTTCTAAAATATATGCATGAATGCATATATCAAGTGACGAATTAGCTGGCTGCTTCAGAAAGATATAGTAAGACTTGTAAAATATCATGTATAAGAATCTTGTAAAAAAAATGATAATACTACCAAGCAATAAAAAATTGGTTCTGCAATTTACAAATACATGCTTTGCAAATTGTTACCACATCACAAGTTCAAGACATACGTTCCTCACATTATACATTTATTATGATTATACACAGTATCATACAAAGCCAACTAGGATAGGATTCACGTCATAACCAACTTACAGAATAAAAAACATAGTGTAGTAACACAAACAGTTCTGCTATAAAGGTATTTTGAAGCTATGAAAAATGTTATAGTAAAAACTTTGTGGTCATTCAAACCTTTCTGGAAAAAAGAAACATGGTTCATTGGAATATAATGGGGGTGCCGAAGGTCTGAAATCTAATTATTTATGTCAGCTAATATCATGTCTTTAATCACATCATGCATGTAGTGGGGGTTTCAAGTGTTATATACTACACATGCGTTATATAGCATGAATAAATGCATGAGCTATCTTGAATTGTGTACATCCTTGCAAGTGAAAGGAGTAAGGCCTAATTGTTGACAAACATTTGGTCAAACTTAGAGAGTACAATCGTCTCTCTATCTTTTATTAATAAAGACAAGAAAAGAAGGGGAAAAATAATTACAAAGAAGTCCCTACAAAAAGATAAAATAAAATAACAGAACTAACCCAATTTATGAAACTTCTTATCTGGATGGGAATCAAGAAAATTCGAAATTCAAAATACTAACAGATAAGAAGAGATGCGCCCGCCCCCTACATATCTGATGCCTTCTCCCACAAAGAAACTCATAACACCAACTCCATTCGTAATTCCATCAATTACTCGTCTATCAAAAAATTTAGTTAATTCAGCCAATCCTCTTATACCTCCAGTTAAAGATGTTGCATAAAAAGCATCTATGTAACCACGATTGTATGACCAACCATATATCACATTTATTATTTTGTCCCAAAGAAGTCTATTAGGACCCATTTTAACAAATGAATTACTTGAGTCCAAATTTTTCAAAGATGAAAAAACAGGTTTATATAAAAAGATGTTATAAATATTCCGAAATAAGCTATACACCGAAAAAATAGAATACAGATATGGTAGAGGGGCCTTGGGGAGGTCCGTTTGATATCCAAAAACTGCTCAGCAATAGTCGGACAAGTGGGGAATGTTGGGGTGAACCAGAAAAGTTAGGGTAGAGCCGGATCTAAACGTTGGCTGGGTAAGCGTCCTGTAGTAAGAGGAGTAGTTATGAACCCTGGGTAAGCATTCACTAAAAAAAATTCCTTTTGTTATGTTATGTTATGTTATTTATATGGTATAGGCGAACGATGGGAATTGAACCCGCGCATGGTGGATTCACAATCCATTGCCTTGATCCACTTGGTTACATTCGCCCCCCTCTTTTAATTTTTAGATTAAAAAAGATTCAATTTTGATCATTCATCATTATTTCTTCCTAATCTTTTTTCTTAGAAACCAATATTAAGAAAAAAATTACAATCCAAAAGATTGGGAAAAGGTATATAAATTACAACTTAATACAGAACGAAAGCACGATCTTCAATCATGAACCAAGCAATAAGAATACTTTTTATTTTTCTGTAATAAAAGGAATATGTAAGTAAAAGACTACTAAATAAAAAAGCAAGGAGCAACACCGGCCTCTTGATAAAAACAAGAAATTGGTTATTGCTCCTTTACTTTCAAGAACTCATATACACTAAGACCAAAGTCTTATCCATTTGTAGACGGAGCTTCAATAGAAGCTAGGTCTAGAGGGAAGTTATGAGCATTACGTTCATGTATAACTTCCATACCAAGGTTAGCACGGTTAATGATATCAGCCCAAGTATTAATTACACGACCTTTCTCAACACTCCCCCTCAAGCGGGTGCGAAGATATCTCTCATGCCCAGCTTGCTGAGAATAGAGTGAAAAATTTTGCTAGCTAAACTCTTAGTAAGAACATCTGCTAACTGTTCTCCGAACTTCACAAATGGAGTGCAAATAATCCCACTATTCAACTTCTCCTTGATGAAGTGTCGATCTATTTCAACATGCTTGGTCCTATCATGTTGGACCAGATTGTGAGCGATATTAATGGCAATTTTATTGTCACAATACAACTCATAGAGTCTGCAGGCCCAAAACCAAGGTCAGATAGGATAATCTGAATCCATAACAACTCACATAGCCCCTGTGCAATGGCTCTGAACTCTGCCTCGACACTAGACCTCACCATAACTTGTTGCTTCTTGCTCCTCCAAGTAACCAAGTTGCCACCAACAAATGAGCAATATCCAATTGTTGACCTCCTGTCAGTAGCAAACCCAGCCCAATCTGCATCTGTATAGGCCTCCACTTGAGTGTGACCATGCTTGGCAAAGAATAAACCCTTTCCAGGTGCTGACTTGAGATACCTCACAATTATGAAGACAGCATCAAGGTGAACCTGTCTCGGAGAATGCATAAAGTGACTGAGCACACTCACGACGAAAGTTATGTCCGGTCTAGTGTGAGATAGGTAAATTAGCTTACCAACCATCCTCTGATATCTTCCTTTGTCAACAGGTTCTCCACTTGTATCATCACTAATTTTCTGATTTGGGTCCATTGAGGAGTTAGCTGCTTTATTCCCAAGCATCCCTGTTTCCTGCAACAGATCTAAGACATATTGTCTCTGAGAAATAAAAATCCCATCCTTGGATCTAGCAACTTCGATCCCCAAGAAATACTTCAAGTTCCCCAAATCCTTGATCTCAAATTATTTGGCGAGATAATTCTTCAACCACCCCATCTCTTCTACATCATCTCCTGTGAGGACTATATCATCAACATAAACTATCAATGCAGTCAACTTATTTCCTGAAGAACGTTTTATGAAGAGAGTATGATCACCCTAACTCTGTTTAAATCCATACCTGATCATGGCTTGTGAAAACCTATCAAACCATGCTCTAGGTGATTGATTGAGCCCATACGACGACTTCTTTAGACGGCACACTTTGCCCTTCGTCTTAGTATCTCAAAACCCGGAGGAACATCCATATACACTTCTTCCTCTAGGTCACCATGCAGGAAGGCATTTTTTACGTCAAACTGATGTAACAAGTTTGCTGCAAGAGACAACAAAATTCTGATAGAGTTCATCTTGGCCACAGGAGCAAATGTTTCTTGGTAATCAGCTTCATAAGTTTGAGTAAATCCTTTAGCCACTAATCTAGCCTTATACCTCTCAATTGTCCCATCGGCCTTGTGTTTCACAGTAAATACCCACTTGCACCCTACAGTCTTCTTCCCTCGAGGTAACTCTGCTAATTCCCAAGTGCAATTCTTTGAGAGTGCTTTCATCTCTTCAACCATGGCTGATTTCCACTTAGGATCAGAGAGAGCTTCCTAGACATGGTTAGGAACTGAAATAGAGGAAAGTTTGGACACAAAGGCCCTATAGGATGGAGACAAACGAGAGTATGAAACATAATTAGAAAGAGGATACTTAGAACATGTTCTAGTGCCCTTTCGATGAGCAATAGGAATGTCTAAATCATCACTTGAATCAGGAAAGTGACTGGATGGACTCGAAATACCTGGATCATCATCACTAGAAGTGATTGGCTGTAGTGAAGGGAAAGGAATAGCTTCCATTTCTGCTGCCCCAAATCTTTTCCTTTCTTTGTTCTTTGAGTATGTTAGTAACTCTTTCCCCCTTTTTTCATTTTGTTCTCTCTCCCTCGCATTCCTCTTTATTTTCTACCTCACCTTCCCTTAGTTCCTCTCCCCCTTCCTCTTTATTTTCTCTTGACTCATCGACTTCCTTTTCCTCATTTTCTACTCTTTCTCCCTCATCTCTTTCTGTTGTGAAAGGGACAATGGCAATAGGCACTCCTCCAGGCATCTCTTCCTCGCTCTCTTTCTCCCTTGAAGAGGTGGCTGTGGAGACTGAAAGTAGGATTGGGTCTCATGGAAGGTAACATCCATAGAGATATACCACTTACGTGAAGGAGGATGATAACACTGATACCCCTTTTGTGTAGGTGAGTAGCCAATGAAGACACATTTAACAGCACGAGGATCTAATTTTTTTCGGGAAGGAGAATGGTTGTGAACAAAGCAAACACAACTAAACACTTTGGGAGGAATAGCAAACGTAGATGATGGACTCAGGAGAATTTCAATGGGAGATTTCTTACCAAGGACACGAGTGGGTAAACGATTGATGAGGTATACAGCCGTTAAAACTGCCTTACCCCAATAGGGTTTTGGAACCTGCATGGAAAACATCATGGAGCGAGCAGTTTCCAACAGATGGCGATTCTTCCGCTCTGTAACTCCATTTTGTTGGGGAGTTTTAGTGCAGGAAGTTTGGTGAATTATGCCATGTTCAGAAAAATAGGATTTAAGGGCACCATAAATATATTCCCCCTCTTTATCAGAACGCACAATTTTGACAACAGTACTAAATTGAGTGCATATCATTTTGTGAAAGCTTTTGAAAATAGAAAACACGTCACTCTTATCTTTCACCAAATACACAAGTAGTACGAGAAAAATCGTCAATAAAAGTAACAAACCACTTATAACCACAGGAAGAGATATGAGATAGATCCCAAACATCAGTATGAACAATATGAAAAGGAGTAGCATTTTTATTCAAACTAAAATTAAAGGTGGCACGATGATGTTTGCCAAGTTCACATGCTTCACAAAGAGCATCAAAATTATTCTTATTATTTATTAAAGAATGAAACAAATGACCAAGAAGTGAAAAAGATGGATGGCCTAGTCTTTGGTGCCACAGCCAAGCCTCTCTAGGAAGAGTCTCCCACAGTGAATGGTGAGCACTCCGCGGCATTTTCCCACTCTCAGCTTCCTTGGGCAGCAGAGAAATAGAGTCCATTCTCTTCCCTAGCACTGCCAATCATCTTCTTTGTCGAGAGATCCTTAAAGACACGGTGAGAGGGAAAGAAAGTCACACAACAATTTAGGTCTCGAGTAATGCGACTAATAGAAACAGTGTTCTAAAAATCGGCCTAGGCAGTGCCTGGCCGCCGAGATTTTCCCTAGGCGTTTGCGAAAATCGGCCAGTGGATTAGTCGGCCTCTAGGCGGTGCTAGGCGGGCTAGGGTGAGAATGCTAGAAAGTCTTATTTGGGTCTGACACTTTCGAAAAATAAACCCTAACATTAGTATATATATACACTTAAGGTTTAAGTTATTTATGGAGAGATCCCTAATAGTTTTTTAAACATTAAAACCTTCTAATAATCTTTACTTATTTCCAAAAAACACCACATAACCTTTATATATATCTATTATTTGAACCACAAATCTATAATTATTTTTAATTAACACCACATAACTCGTATATATATATATATATCTATTATATAATTAATTTTATTTATAAAAAAAATCCGCCTAGGCGCCCTAGGCGCTAGACCCCCCTCCGCCGCCCGACTAGCGTCTAGCGATTTTTAGAACATTGAATAGAAATAAGATTAGTCGAAAAATTGGGTACATGAAGAACCGAAGATAAAGTTAGAGAATTAGAAGCATAATGATACCTTTACCAGAAATAGGAGAAAGATTACCATCTGCAGTTCTAACTTTATCTTTACCTGAACACGGAGCATAGGTAGAAACATTGGCAGACAGACCAGTCATGTGATCGGAAGCCCCCGAGTCAATGATCCATGTTGTTGAGAGGTAGCATGTAAAGCACAAGAAAAATTAGCAACATTACCTGCTTGAGCAAAAGACGTAGAAGAACTTGTGGGAGTGTCCAGTTGTGCCATAATACGCCTCAATGTCTCCAGGTCAGCACTACTAATACCCCCTGCAGCAGATGAAGGGGAGGATGACTCCTCTGAATGAGGAGGGTCAGAACCAGTGGATAAGTGAGCCCTGGACCCGCTGCCCCGGCAGCCACTGCGTCCTCCACCTCTCCCCTTCGTTAATGGTGGACGGTCATAGAGCTTCCAACAAGTCGCACGAATATGCCCCGATGGAGCCATAAATGGGCGATATGGGACATTCTAACACACCCCCTGAACCACAGGAGCCGAACACTCGGCATATCCTGGACTACAGCAGCCGGACACTCGGCACGCCGGAAGACAAGCCCAACCAAGCTCTGATACCACTTGTCTTTAGCATCAGTACCCTCAGAAATATTATCTTTCTGTGAATTGAAAACAGGGCCCTTACCCCCTCTCTGACTAGAAGAGGCCAAAGCAGACCTATGAGTGGAAACAGGGGAAACATAGCAGAACAGCGACTCTCCTCGTTCTGAACATATGCAAATACTTCCCTAAGTGACGGTAAAGGTTCCATCCCAAGTACCTGACTTCTAACTTGATCAAACCCAGAATTAAGCCCAGCAAGGAATTTAAAAATTTGTTCACTCTCAATATATTCTTTAAAACTAGCAGAATCTGTGGGACAAATTGGGCGATGATTTTTCAAGTGATCAAGACGCTTCCACATAGTGGATAAGGATGTAAAGTACTTAAGTGTAGAACGGTCACCTTGAACCTCGGCCTCAATAGTCCTACGAAGTTCACAAATTTGAGCTATGTTACCTTTCCTAGCATATGTCTGTGCAAGAGTATCCCAAATGTCATTTGCAGTTTCCATTTCCAAGAAAAATTCAGCAATACCGGGTTCCATTGAATGAACAAGCCAGCTCATAACCAGATAATTATCAATCTCCCACTTAGCATAAGTGGGTTCCTCACAACTATGTGCCTTGATCGTGCCATCAACATAACCATACTTTGCTCGACTGCAGAGCCAAAATGTGGCGGACTGAGACCACGAAAGATAATTTTCACCATTGAGTAAGGCAGTAGTGATTTTGGATCCAGGATTCTCGGTAACATGGAACTGCTTCTCATTACCTATAGGAGAATCTTTACCACTAAGGTTTCCAGTTGTAATTCCTTCCTCTGACATGTTGAAGAAAATATGCACTTACCCAAAGAAAACGATGGCCAGCAAGGCACTCCTAGTACTCACACGCACCATTTAGGTACAATTGTCCACTTTATGGATAGGTCATGGGTCCAAAATCGGACCTAGAATGGGAAGAAACAAAGGATTGGATCAACGCCAATTGAATTTGTACAAACCAATGAATAGGGCAGAAAAAGAAGAGGAAAAAAGAAAAATAGGGTTGTCAGATCAGGCCAGGTGGTCTGGGAGGCTGTCGACTAGCCTAGGGTTGCCGGCGTGGTGAATGGAGGCTTAGGGTTGGTGTCGGGTCAAGCCAGGCTTGAGAAAAAATAGTCTCTCAGGTGAACAATACCGTGAATAGTAACGGTGAACAGTGCGATGAACAGTAACGACGAATAGTGAGGTAAACAGTGCCGATGAATAGTGAGGTGAACAGTGCCGGTGAATAGTGCTCAGGTCATATTTGGTGGTGGAAGGTGTATGGGTTGGGGTGGTGTGTTGGTGGCCGGAGGAAGCTAGGGTTAGGTAGAGGATGGTTGGGAAGGCTCTGATACCATGTTGACAAACATTTGGTCAAACTTAGAGAGTACAATCGTCTCTCTATCTTTTATTAATAAAGAGAAGAAGAAAAGAAAGGGAAAAATAATTACAGAGAAGTCCCTACACAAAGATAAAATAAAATAAGAGAACTAAAAGATATAACTCTCAACAATAATATGTGAAGAGAGTATAATTCAACTTTATGGTGTGTAATTCATATGGAGGATATATGCAAATTTTTAACTTTCACTTTCTGATATGCTCATTGTCAATCACTTTTAACCAAAAAAAAAACTCTACTCAATTAAGTCTTCTACCAACGACTTCTGGATCATGTATGGGAATCATTTTCACCATTGTGCTCTATGTAGGTCCACAACTTTAGTGAATAGAAATTCAGACTAATTTTTGCAATCACTACATAATATTTAAGCCACATTTACTTCTACTTTTATCTTTAAAATTGGATAAACATAACGCATGTACAATTCAAGCTGCCAAACAATCAGCGTCTTGGCTTGGATTACCCTGACATCTCGATTACATTACTATATCTTTTGCGATTATGCGATTTATATGTTGAACGCATCTACTAGTTCCAAAATTTTTATATTGACGTGTCCACCATAATAAAATATAATTTTTAAAAAATTATATATAAGCAATGAAACTCACATCAGAGCAATATAAATCTAACGCTAAGCAAATGAAGGAATATTAGTTGCCATAACATTCAAACTAACCATACTTTATTATGTGACGAGATAAAGTAGGGTACTGAGAGAGAGAGAGAGGTACCTTGATGGTTGGAATAACAACATTTTGCGTGCAGTGATCTGCATGCATCTTTTTAAAGTTCTCAGCAATAAGCAAAGACTCAACTCGATGCATGATAGATGGAACAAACGAAAAGGAATAAAACGTAGTGATAGAAATAGGAGACATTATGATGAAACAAAGTTCAGGAGGCAACTCAACAGTTCCATTGCTTGGTCCTACAAAAAGAGAACACAATATTAGGGCATGCATGGTAATGTTGTGGTTTTTTACTTTCAGTTTTTGTTTCCATTTTTTGTATTGCGAGTTGACTGTGATCAATTCAATAAATGAAAACAAAAACCGAAACCAAAAACCACAACGTTACCATACAAGCCCTTAGTAATTGGAGAGGAAAAATAATAATCATGAACAAAGAACTTTGTAACTATTTCCCGATTTTCAACTAAACTATTTAGATTTTGTTTAAAAATGTCTCATTATAACCAAACAAAAAAATCAAAACAAATACAGAGGAATAAGTAATTGACAAGTGCAACCTTTTTCCTTCTGGTGTCTACACCTTTGAAGGCAATTCTGCACTGGAAAAATATGTCTTCCATTAAGAAGATTTTCTCCTTCAAAACGCAAGTCTATTCCATGCCTGTAATTGGAAAAGGGAGCTAGGGCACTTACTCATTGAAAATACTAAAAGGTATATGAAATAGAAATTCTATTCCCAATAACAATACATGGGGTAAAATATCGAAAGGAATTTACATACTGTAATTTGTAGTAATTCTTGTAAGTAATAGTTCGTCCATCCCTTAACTTCAAAAGCGAGTTCCCATTCAAATCCTTGAAAGTACCGGTGACGCAATATAATCGATGATTATGCGGTGTATATACCAAAGAATTCTCCAGAATGGAACTGGATACCAAACCGTTCTTCATATGCACACCACGACCATAACCAATCGGATCAGACGAATTATGCTGATAATCCGAAGGATCTTTAGCAGTAAATAGCACAGAACAAACACATTTCCAATCAATCATCACTTGATTGCGATGTGAACCAGTAGATGGCAGAAGGAGATAGTCAAACACTGCAACCCTCGAACAGGATGCAGCTAAAACCTCTTTTAATTTAATCAATTTATGATCCAGGAGAACTCTGAAAATAGTAACTTGAAACCTTTGGCACAAAAGAACCTGAAAAAATGGCATTGACGCTCAAAAGAAATTCATGTTGGCTAACAAGTTTCATTTTCCACCGTTTAGCTGTCCATAAAATGTTTTGTGATTATGTTCAGTAAAACAGAAATATATTAAAAAGGATTTGCGGAAAACCTTTCCATAAGTAAATTTCCGGAACAATACTTAGAAGTTAAATGCCCAATTAATCAACATATTTGTTTTTAATTTATGGACATATGAGTAATACACATATATTGGTGCATGTATACACACGCATAGCCATGAATAATAGAAAACTCTATACATGAAATTCATTCCTTATATACACGTAAATTCTCGCTTGTATATGATCCTTTCAAAGTGGGTAAAAGTGCTTTTATTGTTTTTTGGTAAGTAAAAAAAATGCACTTTATGGCTTTTTTTTAGCTACAATACATTTTAGTACCCTCTAAATATAAAGTTTCACTTTCAGCCCTGCATTTTCAATTGCAACACTTTGGACCCTCGATTTACAAAAACATGTCAACTAAGTACAATCGTTGATGGCGTAAAAAAATACAATAGAATGGACCACAACGGCACAACCATTAACCATTCACAGTAGTTGACATGTTTAACAAATCGAGGGCCCAAAGTGTTGCAATTAAAAATACAGGACCCAGAGTGAAACTACGCTTTAATTACAGGGTACTAAAAAAAATTAGCCTACTGTTACTTGTAAAATATTTTTTAACTGTCAACGATATACCGAGAAACAAGAAAATTAATGATTTTTTTCGTGTAAAACATTTTTCATGAAAAAGAAAATCATTTAGTTATAGACATTTTTTGTTCAAAACAAACGGTGCGGTAAATCCATTGTATAAATAAATATATATATATATATAACAAAGCATTTAAAATAAGTTTTAAAAAAAAAACAGATATATTACCTGCTCAAAAGTGAGACTAATAGCTCCAACATAACTCATGTGCACCGTCACACAGCCCCTATCGACTTCTAACTCAAAATTCGTAATCTCATCATCGAAATCAAGCTTGGTCCTCACGGCGAGCACAATATCATGAACCGGGATATCATACTCATAGTTTCTCTTTAGCGCAATTAAATAGCAATGGTACAATTTAACCGAATCACTTGCACAATGACTAACCAATTCGGGGGGAACGTAGCTTGCTTGCTCGTCAACATATGGTTCAGACCCTAAACATTAATATAAGTTAACTAGTGGAATAAAGAATGTATAAACAGCAACAAGGATATAAATGCAAAAACAAAGACGTAGTAAACATAAAATATAGATGGAATATATATATATATGTGTGTGTGTGTGTGTGTGTGTGTGTGTGTGTGCAATACCTAATTCTTGTGCCACATCTTCTTCAACAACAATATCTGGCACAAGATTATCAGTTAATGCTCCAATCTGATGAAGCTGTTTGCACGCTTCTAAGCATGCAAGTTGCTTTAGCATTTTGATATTGCCTTCAACAACAACGGTTTGCAGTGGGCAACTTTTGGGCAGATGTAAGGTACAAATTTCCGCAGCCTTGTCTATATTGAACCTGGGTGTGGGTTTGAAATACCTAAAAGTAACACAGCGATGTACGTTAGCAAGTCACAAAATATAAATTACCTTACAAGAATAAAAGCAAGGCTCTGTTTGGTTCATGGATTTAGTGAGGGAAAAGAAATTTAAAAAAAAAAAAAAAACGACAACAATATGAGGAAAAAGGAGGGAAAGGGAAAGAAGAGAAAAGTTTATTAAAATTTTTGAATTTTGCAAGCAAATTCACCTCCTCTTTTGTTTAGTTCCTATAGTATTTTAAAATTTTTATTTTTGTTTAACTATGGAGGAGAACACTGAGGAAATAGGTTTCCTTCTTGTTTTGATTTCTTTTCTTTTCTTTTCTTTTCTTCATTTTCTTCACTAAATCCACAAACCAAATGGAGCCTAAAGAAGAAACTAGTAAACATTTGAAACATAAAACGGAAATTGAGTTCAGAAACAAACTCGTCGGATGGTAGTCGTGAGCAATAGAAATATAATAAACCAACACTAGAACTCAGAGTCACAACTGCGTCGGTACTTTCCACGCGATAAGAAACCTCGTCAAACAATTTCCTATCAAGAGGTGTACAAGGAAGGGAAGCATGTCTCAAGGACTGTTCCCTCATTATGTCTCCACTAGCTAGATAGTTCTGTACTCGAGTGAATGTAGAAGCATCTCCTCTGTAAAATTGACAAAGTGAATAAGATAAAAGAAGGCACAGAGAGAGAGCGAGAGAGAGAGAGAGAGAGTACACTAGGTGCTATGAGATTAACTAAGAAAAGAATGGACAAAAAGAATAAGAGCATATCCAAAAGCCTCTTCAAATTTTCTCTTCAAAGTTGTACCAAAATGACCAATGTAGCACTTGGAAGAGTTACTTTTTGCACAAAAAGTTAGATATCTCCAAGAGACTCTTCAACATCAATTCTTGCAATTTGACTGCGGTTTGGCAGCTTTGGCTAGACAGAAATGTAGAGTTGGTTCATTGCTTTTCAAATAGTTTCCTACATTAAGTGACCGGATTGGAGCATGATCATAAAGAGTATCTCCAAGATAGTGTGTCTCTCTGCTCTAACACAACTAAACTTATTCCCAATTCAAGTCAATCATTATTACGACCATTGTTGTCAAATCGTGAATCGAATCATTAATCGGCTTGCCTAAACTGTGAATCGTATTTAATGATGGATTGTATGATTCACTCTTTTTAGAAAATAAGAAACATCTATGTAGCAATTTAACAATGCTTCCATGGAATATCAAGGATCAAAATGTTAAAAGTTTTTCACACAAAACTTAAAATTCTGAATAGTCTTTTACACTCTAATTTAGACGTGTATATGTAAGCTTTAGCCAGAATGTCAAATAAAGTTGTAAATCCAGGTCCTTAAGCAATTCCCATTACACATTAGCCAGAATGTCAAATAAAGTTGTAAATCCAGGTCCTTAAGCAATTCCCATTACACATTCCACTGTGCCAAGGAAAAATTGACCGTACCTCCTCAACATTAGCAAAAAATCTGAGTTCTGCATTCGAGCACGACCCCGGGACTGAATAAAACTACAAACGGTAGCTGAGGGATCAAATCTGACAACAAGATTGCAGCTTTGAACATCCAAGCCCTCTTCAAGAATTGAAGTGGCAACAATGATGTTCACCTGCTGACATGTCATTTCAGTTAGTATGTGATGTAAAAAAAATTAAAATTAAAAACTAGAAAAATTATGTTCCAGTTAAAGTGATATAACAAAAAACTAGAAAATTTTCTTATACTAGATAGAGATAAAACAGTTACCATGCCCTTTCGGAACTCTTCAACAATTTTATTTTGTTCGTTCCTACTCTGTGACTGAAGCCCAGAGTTATTCCCAGCTGTGTATTCTGTCTTCCACCCACTTAGTTTTGGAAGCAACTCACTCAGCAGGATTCGAAGAACAATGGCTGTAACGACCCTTTCTACAAAGACTATACATCTCAAATCCTTCAAATCCCTGAATGAAACATTTTTCAAAAAAAAAAAAAAAGCAAAGTCTTCAGATTCAACTCGCCCAACCAAGTGTGAGACAAAAATCGATAACCATCAAACGAAAGAAAAAAAGAGCAAGAAAGACATAAAGAGCTCTATCAATAATCTTATAGTTTGATTCAATAGGCGCTACAACACTTGCACTGTCAATTTCATATTTCTAATGGAAAACCTCAAAGACTAATTGACATGAAGTGAAATCCCTACAAATCCCAAGGTAATTGAGACTCCGAATAAAAGGAAAGAAGGAAGGAATACAAATTAGTAAGGTTCTAATAAAAAATAATGGGTAAAAGCACTTGGCCATTGAGATTCTTAATGAAATTGTCGTAGTAATCTACTAATCATCAGCTATATAACACAAAACCGTATCCCTGATAAGAATATTTTCATAAGAGCTTTCAATAAGATACTTGACTTTGACACAGAAATTCAGTCAAATCGATGGCTGCAAGTCAGGCAGGCTGGGCTTGATCTAGGGGTGTCCAGGCTTAACCCATATTCCAGTAGAGCCTGCCCGAGCCTGAGTTCAAGTCCGAATTGCAGAGAAACAATCCCAAAAAAATAAAACAAAATTCAGATGCCAATATTCTTTTCTAGCACAATTCAACGATGTTTATTTTTTGCTAAAAAATACCATGATCCTAAAGTTAATAATGGCAAAGATATTATATTTAGAGTAATGCTATGCTTCCCAAATCCAAATCCACATCCCAAATGATGTGGCAGTAGGACCACTGTGGCACTTCAACATCCTCCACTCAAAATCCAGTGGGCCCACTGCCACATCATTCAACGATGTTTATTTTTTGCTAAAAAATACTATGATCCTAAAGTTGATAATGGCAACGATATTATATTTAGAGTAATGCTATGCTTCCCAAATCCAAATCCCAAATACATCATTTAAATGATGTGGCAGTGGGCCCACTGGATTTTGAGTGGAGGATGTTGAAGTGCCATGGTGGTCCTACTGCCACATCATTTGGGATGTGGATTTGGGATTTGGATTTGGGAAGCATAGCATTACTCTTATTTTTATAACATTTACTAATCTCTCTGTCTAAACCCAATCCAAATTCAGGTCAGGCTTGGACTTTCTAGCCTAGGCCCATAAAAAGGTCATCCAAGCCTGGGCAAAACCCGGGTTTGGTGGGCCCAGGCTGGCCAGCCCAAGTTGTAGCCCTAGTCAAATCCAATAGGAAAAGAACACGTCCTATGCAGACCCTGCGGATACATGAATGTTAGAACGTGCTAGTCTTTTCAACTAAAAATGTCAGTATTTCATTCTACAAAGTTGGTCAGAACAACTATCCCGACTACAAGAATAACTATAAAAGAACATAATGCTGAGAAGTTCTCCACAAATGCGGTCCACAGGAAGAGGATATAAATGGCTAACAAAAGGAAAACGCAAATGAATTGTCTAGATTTCTACACCGAATTTGAATAAGTAAAATGGTAAGCAACAAATCCACCTGCACATGATCGCAACGATATTCTCGGCACCAATTCTAGAATTTGCTTCTTTTCCTATTCGCTCCATAGGTGTCAATTTAGGCTTATATTCATATCAAATGAGATTGTACAATGTTTTCACTACATTGGAGACATAACAAAATCCTAGACTCAATAATTGTAGGATTTATACTGGTACTAGGAACATTCTAAATTGTCCTTTTCACAAAAATTTCTTCATATTACAGCAGGAATATCTCCGGAGTACAAAATGACTGTAGTTCCGTCTAAGGTGAGTGATATAGTTAGCTATTATATAAACAAGTGGAAAAGAAAAGGTAAGATCAACCCAACCTGTATTCGAGAAGGGATTCAATGAGACAAATAACTTTCGAAGTTATATACCCAGCTTCCATATTAGCATTTAGATCATCACCGATAGAGCACTTTGGACCTATGTGTATTTTGAAAGAATTAATAAGGGAAGCAGATGCTGCTACAGAAGTTATGACTGGGAAATGAAGAATTATTTGCCAAGCCTTTGTTTGGTCTGCTGATTCATTGAAGGAAAAGTAAAGGGAAAGGAAAACCAGTTCTCCGAGTTTTTATCCATGCTTAAATAACATTAAAAGTTAGTAATTTCCCAAATATAATCGTAACTTAAAAAAAAACAGAAAGGCAAGTGATTCACAAATTCAAAAATTTTAATTTCTATCTCACTTTATTTTCTTTTCCTTCCAATTTTATTACCAAACAAACGTAAAAAAAATATATACATATATATATATATATATGCTCCCCAGTGTTTTCCTTTCTTTTTTCTCAAAAAATCCAAGAACCAAACAGAGCCTAGGTTTCAGAGAATGGTACCAGATGGTATGTGACGTGAGAAAATCTTAAGTGCATCCAAACTAAAATTCTTTATAATTGTCTCGCCACACACATCCAATTTCCCCCATGAAAAGAAGTCGGTTTCTTCATATGACAAGGACTCTGCAGCCTATTGTAAATCATAGCTTTTGTTAATTTAACTTGTAGCGTCGAAATAACAAACAACAAAAGAAAAAAATAAATAAATAACATTTATACATACCTTTAAAGCCAACCAAACACCTAGCTCATTCAAACAGAACAAAAAGGTTGAAAATAGCTTAGTTAACTTTTTTTGTGCAGATTCCATGGCAGAGTGGTTGAGATTTGAGTTTTTGAGCGAGGACTCGTGCTAATGAAAGAAAAATTGAAAGAGAGAGAAAAAAAATGAGAGAGAGAGAGATATCAATAGAGGGGGGAAATCCATTAAAACTAGAAGGAAGACAAACTGGCAGCTTACTTTCCGGAAAAAAAAAATATACTAGCTTATAAACTTCAAGTAGAGCGGATATGCAAACATACATACAAATCCATATATATATGTACACAAAGTCGTTAGAGAGATGTATACACACCACCACAGAGCCATCAAGGAGAGGGAGAGAGAAAGAGAAGAGAGCATAGGGAGAAAAGGAAAAGAGAGTAGAGCAAATAAAGTAATCGAACCCCTCAAACCTACTACACAATGGGGAATTAATCTGATAATCTCAGAAACACTTTTTCAGGGACACTTTGACCTCCAATTGCGCTGTTTTTGACCTCCAAAATTGAACTCACAGCCCTCAAGGTGTTGCTTTAGGGTAGGATTTGCTTTTTGCAAAATAGAATTGCAAACTTATGCCTTACATGGTCTCGTCATGTAGCTTTTACAAAGCAACTATACAAGCATTTGCATATTTCAAAACAAAAAGAGAACAGTGAAAGTAAGAGCCCGTTTGGGATACCATTTTCAGAGCCAACACCACCACTTATACGTGATTATTTTAAAATTGTAACCGATTGGATTAGCTTTTTCACAACTCTCGAAAAAATTTGATTCCTTTTATAAATAAAAAAAAATTAAAAAATAAAATAAAAAAGAAGCATCTTTTTAAAAGCTCCAATTCGTAGTTTTTTTTTATATATATATATAAAATCTTACATTCCAACAAGTGATTATTCTAAAAGCAAACCCAAACGGACTTTAAATACATGAGAATGTGAGGAAAAGAAAAAACCAACATGCAAGTTTACAGAAAACGGGCAGGGCAGCACAAGGATATGAGAGTATGAATAGTGAAAATCTACCCTTCATTCAATGCTCAAGTAAAATAATACACGCAACAATCACAATGAATCAACACAAGGCTCCAAAGAAAATCCTACCTTCTCTTTTAAACTCTTCAATTCATTCGCTAAACGTGCAAATAATGTGTACGGAATGTCCACATGTTTGTAAATCTTCAACTTCGGAGTCGAAAACGGTACGTACTTAGCCAGCACAGATTCACTAACACATGTGTAGACCTTCAACACAACAATAACCAAAGTTGACAAAAACTCAATTCCATATAAAATGACAAAATCAAGCAATATAAAATGTATGGTTCAATATATAAGACAAAGTAAAAGAAATAAATTAAAATTTGACACTTAGACGAGAGTACAAAGGAAGAGAGATAAGCTAAGAAGAAATCTAAAAATGAAAAATAGGAAAATCACACGTCCATTTGCTTGATAAACTCGACATATGTGGGTCTAGAATAACTGCATAAATAATAAGTAAAGAGTGTAAGAACTCCTTGTACTTAATAAGAAAGGGACTGCAGAAAATACATAATCATTACAAAAATGTCAAAAACAGAGGTTGATATATTGAAGCATAATCACAAAAGTTATTTTGTTAACTCACTGCATAATATTTCACACGCACTGAAACTATTCACGATTCAAGATCCATTATTTTGAAGTTTGAAGTGTTTAGTTTTAAGCAGAACTTTTCAAGATTACCAGTCTTGATCATGCATGGAACTTGTGTTAAACAGTCACTTAGTTCATTTTAAGCATTACACAAATGTTTTTAGATGTATAAGGTATATACTATAAACATATATTATTATCTTTGAAGGAAAAAAAAGAAGTGAATCTTATGACTCACGATTGGACACTACCCTATCCATAAGTTTGGTAAATCAATTCACAATTTGACAACAAAGGTTATTATCTAACTACTTATCAGTGAACTGCACGAAATAAAACCAAAACTTGAAAATTGCATGCAAACAAGCAGGAAGTACCTGAATATAGCATCCCAGACATAACTAATACTGGTACAGTTGTACCAACAATTTCTACAACTTAGAGATTACTGACCTCAATATGACCATAATAAAAATTTAGGGGTAACCAAATCACAGAATAAAGAAGCAACCTTTGAATGCATAAGATTCTCAAGCTCCCGAATCTGATTCCAATACATCAGAGGTGAGCTCGAATCTGCAGAGAGAGATCGATTAGTAAGGTCAACTCGGCTAAACCGATGACAATTTTAAATTATGACCAACTCCTTGTAAATAATGAACACAATATAATATATATATATATATATTTGACCTTTAGCCTTTACAGGGGATGCGGTCATCCCAAATATCCGAGGAACCTGAGGATTAGTATGCTGTAACTGAGGGTGATAGAACCCCTGCAAACACATGAGAGTCGTTCAGAGTCTTCAAACAACTAATTGGTAATGTATTAAAAAAATAATAATAATAAATTAATTAATTAAACAGAGAAAATAGTAGATGAAGTATGATTGAGAAAAGGATATGTACATATAACTTAGACAAATGAACTTCCAAAATTTACAAATTTCAATTAACCAACAGAACAAGGAGAACATTAATACACCGACACATTTATATTAATGGCATTTCTTTATAACAAGAGGAGTCAGAACTTTTCTCAAGAGTCAAGAGTAAAATATTTCATCAAAATTAAGTTTTCAAATGTTGTGGTAACCCATCCCCACGTGGCAACCTTCCTTTGGCACTCACATAAGACCTATCACCAAGAACATCCTATTATACCATAACCGCTCGAGCAAAGCACCGCTTAGAGAATGCCATGTGCCCATATTTCATGATCATCCTGTAGACCAAATCTCAAGAAGTCAAAGATAGACTCTGACCCAGATTAGGTTCCTCGAGAGAAATTCAAGTTGAAAAGTTCAATCTCCATCTGTCTTAGCCCAGTTGAGCAACTCCCCTTTTCTCTATCAGATAAAACTTATTTACAATATTCACCCCCATCAAATAGTAATGAGCATGAGGTGGATGCAAGATCCAGGGAGCAACTTTCGCTTTATGAGTTACGCTAAACGTTTGGATTAATGCGTTGAATAATTAATACGTTATGTGGGGATATTTCATCATCTTTTCTCTGTTTGTTTGCAAGGTCTGTAGTATCTTTGCAACTCAAGGCTTTGGTGTCTAGATGGAGCATAACTGCTTAGTTGAGGCTACAGAAATGATGGAAGGACTCGTCCACAAAAGTCGGTGAGTATAGTTAACGCATTCCAAAGAACCACACACAAGTACAGTCTTGAAACAAGATAAGTACAGGATAAGAAGGAAAAGTTGAACTAGATCCTTTTAAGAAGATTCCCCAATGTAAGCCCTTAAGCTATGCTACAGTCCGATAAACATAACGTGTCAGGACCCAATTTTTATTTATTAAATTTCGTAACATTACATCATATTTATGTTTTAACCAACCAATCTCAAACATGTGTTAAAATCCCATTGGTCTTTCACCTAACTAACCTACATGTGATCCTAGTAAATTACCTAATTGGGAGAGACGTCTACCCAACACAAACATACCCCTTGCCCCATTATATATGTATATCACACACGCAACTCATGTGCGCACACACACACAATAAATATTACCTATGTTACCCGGACTTGGCATAAAAGGTGTCGTATCCGTGTAGACGTGGGTATGACAAGGATACCGATACGGGATATGGACTTGTTTCGTATCATGTCAGACATGGCTTGCTATCAAAAATATAATCTAAAGAGACAAACAATTTCCTAGACTCAAGGTCTTGTTGTTATATTTAGGTTGTCAGTACATTCAATAACCTCATATCCTAGTGTTGAAATTATAGACGTCTAAGTAGAGCTACTTTTCCAAAAATTATTTAAACTCCGTCAAAACCATACGTGAAATAATAATAAAATAAGAGTAATGCTATGCTTTTAGGTTTATAAACATAAGCTTATAGCTAATTTTAAGAATATGGCTTGTTCTATTTCTTGTTTGACATGTCCTCGTACCCGACCTAAATTTTGGATCCTTTATGACCGAGTCCCCTTATTTTAAAATATTAGGATCTACCGAGACCGGGTAACATAGAATATTACGAATCACATGTACATATGTCTGTAATCTTGAGTGTTACAAGTAACAACATTAACTCTGAAGATTCACACATTAAACTCCATCCCTCACTCTTAGGTACGAGTTATGTTTACAAATTATAACAACCTTCATTAAGACATTTAGAATTTAATAATAAGCAGGCTTAATAACCTTCATTACGCTTAGTATAAATAAGTGATCCCGGTGTACTTGAAATCTCATCAAGACGAGCAACACAACAAGAGAGAGAATAAGTGTGTAAGAGTTTCTTTGGTGTGCAACGCATTTGTGTGCTTTAATGAATGGTTTAAAACCTTCCACTCTTTTAAATATAACAAATTCAAAGAGTGAGTTTGTGAGAAATTCTTGTAAACACTTAAGGGGGTTGTTTGGGGATAAAATACTACACTAGTGGTGGTTTCAGTGGTGTTTAGTCGGCAACAGTGGGCACAATTTTCAAACTCTATCTTCAATCAATGGAAATTTATTTTCCAAACCTTTGTATGCCTTTTATTTTATATGAATTTTTAAAATATGTTAGAATGCCTTCTCAGAGCTTAAAGCTCGAGGAAGACCAAACAAACCCTGAATCATGATTAATGGCATATTCAAGTTTCAAAGTTGATTTAATTTTGGGATATGTACAAAATGCATTTTTAGTATTCCAAAAGTTAGTAAAATCATTACATATTATTTCCCACCACTTCCTGAAATTCGGTGAGTTTACCATCTGGTATTTATTTGAATTTCGAGTTTATAAAATGGCTATGAAATAAGAGATTTTTTTCAACTTTAAAATTACTTTCAAAATTTTGTACAACTCTGAAAAATAAACGGTCAGTACTGCAGTGATTAGCATAATATTTAAAAGACACTAATTTTGCAAGTTTTAGAGACAGAAAATTTTACCGCTTATCTTGGAGTCAAATTGCTATAGAAAAAGCTATATTTTTTTCACAGAATATTATAACGAACTCCGAATCGACTCTAGTCAATGGCGTTAGTTTTATAAACAATACAAGGTTCATTTAGTAAGGAAAAACCCTATTTGGTAAAAATATGAAAACCCCTATGCTTGAACTTAGACTAAAATACTCATTTTATCAAATGCGTTGCACAGGACTTGAGGATTAACTTACCTACAAAAAAAAAAGGTACTTTAATCACCTAAGTTGCCAAAGTGAGTGATCGTTTTTCTTTTCACTTATTCAACTCCTCATGAGTGAATCTTATCCTAAAACTTGAACGAGCTTTATTTTTAACTGTTAACGTCCTTAAATCCACCATTTGGGTTTTGGGGCATGACATAACGTGCAGTAACACTGGATTTTCAAGTGATTTTGATATAAGGTATAACATATAAATAAAGCCCAAGCAATGATCACAAAGGAAATCACAAAATAATAACCCATCCATCATCATGCTCATGAAATATTGGAATGTAGGACCTCCACGTATTAACGGATGGTTAAAGAATAGAGCGCAAATATGACTCACCTTCATAATAGAAGCATAGGGGTTTTTACCTCTGGCATTATGGCATTCATCAAATATTAGAACCTTTATCGTGTCAAGTCTCAGAAAACTATGACTCAAGGCATTAAGTAAGATCTTGGGTGTCATTACTAAAACCTGTCATAAGAACCAGAGTACTAATAAGATGCCAGGAACTAACGACATAAGACAAACACAAACTTGGTGTATGTTTGATAACCCATGTAAGTGATGAAAATGAAAATTTTCAGCACTTCTTCCTTTTCAGTGCGTTAATGTACCACTTAATTGAAACAAAAGTAAAAAAAAACACTGAAAACTTTAAGCAAAAATTTTCTACAAAAAATAATCACTGAACACAGTCTATTTCAGTACTCGCAATTATTTTCACTTTGCAAGTTGAATCACTTAAAATTTTCAGTACTTAAATTTCAACACTTAATTTTTAGTTTTATCAAACGGCCCCTTACTCTTTCTCTGTCTAAGCACCTCCAACGGGCTAGCCATCAGGCCAGCCACAACCTTTGAACTACTAAAATGACTAGATAAGGCTCCAAAACTGATCTCCATCACACTAGGCTAAATGCCTAATCAAAAAATTCCTACGCAAAATGCCTAGTGCTTGTCGGACTAGCCAAAATTATATTCATAAAGGTTGACATGGTTGATGTTTGAATCTTAGAAGCTGGAACCTTCTAAGGTGGTCACGCTCCCACCTCAGACTCTATCTTCCGTGGTTCTTACAAAGAAGCTTGTCGGAAACTCACTTCCCTCATGTTAGAACCTCGCTCTCACCCTACTCCCACCACAACCAAGTCTCAAAAATTCAAAATAGCTAATATATAGATTCAAGTTCTTATTTTGCTCAAATTTTTTTATCACACGCAAACCATCCTTCCAATTTGTACTGTTAAGTACTCCATCAGCCCCATTTTATGTGTCCATCCATCTTTCCTTTTTTGGACATCCCAAAACTATTGTCCACCAAGAATATTCCATGATAAATTTTAGCTACTTTCCATAATTGCCCTTATTGCTTTTGAAATTACCCAACAAAAGGTCAAAAGGAAATGAAAACAAACTAAGGGTATTTTGGAACATTTGCATTCATTCCATGCCATGTGAATGACAATCATTGTGTCCCTTTAAAAAGTTGAACTCCCAAAGGTGGGCACATAAAATGGGACGGAGGGAGTAAGAAATATTTATCTCGGAAGATATGAATCCAAACTCCTCTGCAGTAATAAAAACAAAATATATCTATCAGAATTACTTGGATGCTCCCAACTTGGGATGTACTCGAGCTGAGCTTTGGAGGCTCGGCTTGTGACATTTCCACCTTGCTCAAGCTCAGCTTGAGCTCTGTAAAGTATTAAACGAGCGAGCTTGAGCTCTGTAAAGTATTAAACGAGCAAACTCGAGCTCGGCTCGTTACAAAACAACTAAACTTGAGCTCGGCTTGATTATACGTGAGCTAAAGCTAAGCGAAAGGCTTGGCTCAAAGCTCAAAATCAGCTCAGTTCCCAGCTCAAGCTAGGCTTGGCTTGGACTTGTGCTTACTGACTTCTCTCTTGAACAATGTGGCATTTTATAGATGACATCTCTCTTGCCCTTTTTTGTCCACAACCGTCGACCGTTGTGGGATAGAATTCATAACCCAAATTCTAAAACAAAGCCTACCTTCCTCAAAAATTTGAAACAAAGCCTCCAATTTTTTAAAGAAGCACCACGTGCGACGGTGCAAGTTCCATTTTTTTTTTTTTACAAAATTTGTACTAACAAATAAGTTCCAATTTGTACTAAAAATTATGTTTTCCAAATTTTGCTTCACAAAAATATATTTGGGAAGCACAACATTACATTTAGTACATAGTACTCTTCTATACTCATTATATAATATATATATATATATTATATATACACAGACTTGTACTACTCCCTCCGTCCCATATTAAGAGTCTCTTTTGGGAATTCCAACTTATTAAGGGGACAACCTTGATTTTGGTGAGATTTTCAACTTTCCAATATTGCCCTGTTTGAAAATCAAAATTATAGTGTCACGTCAAAAAAAAGAGAGGGAAGAGTTGGATATAATAAAGGACAAATTTGAAAATTGTGTATTAAAGTACTTTGACTTTTCAAAGAGGACTCTTAAAATGGGACATCAAAAAATTGCATCAAGGACTCTAAATATGGGACAAAGGGAGTAACAATTATGTTTCCCGAATTTTGCATCATAAATAGTTCCTAAACACATTAATTTATTTAACTTTCAATAATGATGGGACCAATTTAAATACATATATTTGGGAAGTACTTGGCAATTGGCATGCAAAATTTGGGAAGCACAACATTGAACATTACATTTAGTATATAGTGATCTTTATATATATACAATTAAACAAGCTCTTATCAAGCATATTAACAAGCTTTTCACGAGCCTACTAAACGAGCCTTAATCGAACTATTCACGAGCCTTATCGAGTCGGGCCATGTGTGCTCAAGCTTGTCTCGTTTATAAAACGAGCTCCGCATTCAAGCTCGAGCTTAGCTCGTTTATTATATGAGCCGAGCCGTGAGCCCTTGTGCTCAAGTGGTTCAGCTCGTGACTCGTGTACACCCCTACTCCCAACCTTTGAACCTAAGTGGCACAAAGAGGGAGAGGGGCGTAGGCAGGAAAGCATTAAACTTTACAAGATTCAAAGGCTTCTTCGTGAGCCCAGCGGGGAAGCCTTAAACCTAAGAGGGAACTAGTTTGTAGCTTCCTGTGTCATACCAATTATTTCCCAGCATTTATTATTTTTATGAACATATTAAAATAAGCCTACCAACTAAGCATTAAAACAGCCTAAACTGAATCCAAATTGGATTAAGCAACTCATAAATTAGAACTACAAATAGTGTTCCTATATTCTTATCCTCTTCAAAATTCATCTAATTGCGGTAAATTGTTTTAAACTGTGAACAACATGGAAGTAAAATTACACAAACCTCATATTTATCCTGCTGCTGCTTCCACATGGCAGCATTCCAGTAGTCAACTCCCATTTCTCCCCAGTACTTGCCCACTTTCAAGTCAGTGTGCATTTTCACAGCTTCAGCTTGCTAATTATGTACCAATTACAACCAACCACACAAGCACAAAAATTTTGTTCAAACTTTAAAGCAAGGGTCTATCTAGTCTAAAGAAAGTATGATATACTACCACATATATACACAAATTTCACATACTTGAGTGACTAAAACAACAGTGGGGACCAAGAAAACTGCAATATTAGGCGAAGGCTTCCGAAGAAGGTACGCGTAAGTGCGAAGAAGCATAATCGCGATAAGAGTTTTTCCTGAACCAGTCTCCAAGAACACTATTGTGTTTTTCTTAATTGCTGTCTCCAATGCTTCAATTTGGTAACTGCCAAAACAACTCAAACAATTTAGGCTTTGTTTGGTTCGCGGGTATGGGCTGCGAAAGACAATATATATATATATATACACACATATATATTTGTATAGAGATCTACTACAAGCTTAAATTGTAGTGTCCCGGAAAATATTAAAAGTTTAATTCTATTTTCGTCACAGAAAAATACCATATTTGAGATTTTTAGCAGTACAGATTTTACCTGTGTATGTGTGTGGAGGTGTGAGCCTATCACATGGCAGTGTTCTAAAAATCGGCCTAGGCGGCGCCTAGGCGCTAGGCGGTGCCCGGCCGCCGAGATTTTTCCTAGGCGTTTGCGAAAATCGGCCAGTGGATTAGTCGGCCTCTAGGCGGGGCCTAGGCGGTGCTAGGCGGGCTAGGGTGAGAATGCTAGAAAGTCTTATTTGGATCTGACTCTTTGGAAAAAAAAACTCTAACATTAGTATATATATATATATATATACTTAAGGTTTAAGTTAATTATGGAGAGATCCCTAATAGTTTTTTAAATATTAAAACCTTCTAATAATCTTTACTTATTTCCAAAAAACACCACATAATCTTTATATATATGCATATATATATTATCTGAACCACAAATCTATAATTATTTTAATTAACACCACATAACTTGTATATATATCTATTATATAATTAATTTTATTTATAAAAAAAAATCCGCCTAGGCGGACCCTAGGCGCTAGGCCCCTCTCCGCCGCCCGACTAGCGCCTAGCGATTTTTAGAACATTGCCACATGGGATAATCTCCATTAGGAGACTTGGTGACCAAACAAATTTTAAGTGCACAGTGTGTGCGTGTGTTTTGTTTGTGCAGTGTGTGCTATATGTGTGGTTGTGCTTGGGGACCAAGCATTACAAATTATATATACACACTCTCAACTCAGCAACTCTCTATCACTCTTGGTCTCTTTTTTTCTCTCATCTCAATTCTCTGCCTCTCTCTCTCTCTCGGCTGATTATATATATATATATATATACACTCATATATATGTATACAAGGAGATACATGGTTTACTATTAAAATCAAACTTGGGTTGGTTGCCTATTTGGATTTCTCTATATATCTCAGTGTAATTCAAATTGGGTAAGGTTCCTACACCATATTTTTTAGTTGGATTTCAGTTCATATATATACACACACATAGATATATATATATTCAGTGAGTAATTGAAATCAAGCTTGATTTCTTATTTGGGAATTCTCTGCAATTCTCAGTAAAATCAATTTGGGTAAGCTTCCTTTTGTAATTTCGTTGATAATTCAGTTTTTAATTCAATTTTTATAAACTGCTGATATAGATATAGATATATATAGAGAGAGAGAGAGAGAATTTCATATATATATATATATATCATTAAGGGTCCGAAATTAGCGGGCAGAAAAACTGTGACAGAAACTTGATTTCTTTATATCAAATGAAAGGTCTCGATCCCACGAGGCTCCATTTCGAATTTCAAAAGCTAATTCGCAACGGTTGCGATGAACTGTCAATTTTAAATTTTGTCACCTTTCGGATTTTTGATAAAATCTGGAGCTGTGATTTGATTCATGAAAATCCGATTTCATATTTGGAATCTACGCGGAAAAATGAAGAGTTTCATATATTGGAAGTCCTGTTTTGATTAAGTTTTCAAAATGGGTAAAAATTAGCCTTTGATTTCAAAACAGAGGAAGAAGACGATTCTATGACAACTCGCGCGCGCGACCCTCGCGAGCGAGGGGTTGCGAGGGTTGCGCGAGCGGCCCACGCGCACGGCCAGTCTATTTTCAAAAACTGTTTTTAAATGGCCACGTGACCTTACTGAACACATTCCGAGTGAGCGACCCGCGCGAGCGAGGCCCTGCGCGCGCGACTTGAGGCAGTTTAGTGAAAACTTCTGTTTTGTTATACTTGAATCAATATTGAGTTAAGGGACCTTATACCCTAAGCTTTAAGAGTTGTACCTCACTTTAATAGTAGTTGTACTTATGCTTAGAGGTGTTGTACCTCACTGATATACGCGCATTATTGGATATCGAGATTTGTAACAGATTGAGCAGTTCCGGTTTCTGTTCTGATTACTTATTCAGTCAATCCTCGGTGAACAGTAGTTCCGTATAACCCTCAATAAAGTTGTATAATATGTTAACAGTGTACTTACATGTTACATGAATTAATTAGCTGTGATGCTTTAAGTGTTTACTTAAGCTGTGATGCTTTAAGTGTTTACTCGAGTTGCTGTATCTTATGTGTTTACTTGGACGATTCAGCATGTCTATTGTGTTGTTTGAAATTGATAGCATGTTTTGATAACCTATCTTATGAAATATTGAATATGTCTGGATGCTTAGAGCTCGCATATGTCGTAACATTTCATAAGCATGAGCATGAACACGAAAATCACGAAAATGGTTTTGGGATGAAAGACCTTAAAAGGCTTTTAATTTTGAAAAAGGAAGATCTCAACGACTTCCAGGTTTTGAAAAGGAAAGACCTTAGAGGCTTCCATGCATAAAACCCTCTAGGAGGGATTTTGTTTTGAAAAGATAGAAATCCCGGATTTGTGGGTAGGCGTGTGAGATGGTACCACTAGGAACTCGAATTGCGGGATGTGGTGCAAGAAACCCCCGTAACGTTGAAGGCTAGGCCTCCGTGTAATTCGTAAGGCCCAAAGTCCCGCACGTTTGAGGCTAGGCCTACGTGGACGGAAAGCCCATGATCCGGGTAATGATATTGACGATCGAGGGTGAGTGTTTGAAAATGCATGAAAATGGTTTTTCATGCATTGACATTGGCATTCATTACACTCACGCATGTTATATGACAGATGTTATTGTATGGTTATATGACTATACGAGCCTTTTTGGCTTATGGACTATTAAACCTTTCTTTCAGGTGATATAGATAAAGGTAAGGCCCCCGAGAATTGATGAACTTCCGCTTTGTTTGAAGGTCGAGTTTATGGGTTTTTAAATTAAATGATGGTTCAAAGAACATGTTATGATTTAATTGGACAAGTGTTAGTCCACCCGCTTTTAAATAGCATGATAGCTTAACTCTGATTTTTCGTTGATTATCTTGAAAACGAATTGTTTCAAGAAAGGATAGTTTTCAAATGAAAACCCGATTTCTGTTTTATAAATGTTTTCCAATTGAGAAACACATCTTTCGGGTAACCCTCGGAGTCTAGGACTCGGGAGTTATAGAATGGTGTCAAAGCCCGCTGTTATTGATTATTGTTGTACTTTCGCCGAAATTGTGAAATCATGATTCTTTGTATTGATTTCAGAATATTAATAAAAAACCTTGAATTTTTATTATAAGAGTTTCTAAAGTTTGAGAAAAAGAAAGTATATCATTGAACTACTTTTCGATACGTGAAACCAAGTTTGAGTTTCTATTTAAAAGTTATTTCATAAAGCTGGTGAAGAAGTTTGATAAATGTTTATCAGATTTGAATATTTTCCAGTGCACTGTTGCTCTTTGATGAACCGATAAAGAGTTTCTGTTGATGTCTTTTAAATTGACAATCAAAGCTTTTCAAAAGACTAGTTTAATGCTTTTCGCAATTGTTTTAATCAGATTTGTGAATCTTTAAGATTTTGATTTTTTTTTTTTATCAAAGATTTTTGAAAGGCTATCCTATGCTTCCGCAGTAACCCTCAGAGTCTAGGACTCGGGGCGTTGTAAATGGTATCAAAGTTTTGAGGTTTCAAAGTTTAAATGTTTCAGAGCTTCGGACTTTAAATGATTTTAAAGTTTAAACGTTGATTTTTCTAAAAGAGGAAGTTTTTCGGGTAAGCTTCGGGTCTAGGACTCGGAACATTATGATTATGTTTAGTCCTTCCGCTCTTGGTTGTTATATTATTCTAGTTTAATAAGACACTCTGTCGCGGGGACCCGTGGCGGGGCGGGACGGGGCGTCACATAAATAACATTAGTAATTAAAATTTATGAAAATACAATAGAAACACAAAGAAACATTGCTCACTTTCCTTATTAACCAAACAAATAGAGATGTTTTCCTCATTCTTTTCTTTTCCCTCGCTACATCCATCAACCAAACAGAGCATTAAATTTATAAAATAAAAATAAAAATAAATTTTGTTCAATAACAAAATTTGAAAACCGATGATATAAAATTGTACATTACATTAATCGCATAATCAAAGACTTTACCTTCGAGCAAAAGGGAGAGGATCGGCTTCAGAGAGTTGTTGGGTTCCATTAATGGGCATTTCAGTTGGTTCCATTGCCTTCTTTTCAAAGCCTCTGTCTCTCTGTCTCTCTACAGCCCCAAATAACAGACTCAACATAAATTATTAAGAATAAACAAATCAAATTACTTGCTCACAAAGAGAAAGAGATGGATTATGATTCTCTCTCAAAACCCAATGATGCATAAATAAATAAAACAAAATACACAAGAATAAACAGAAATTAAGATAAAAGAAACCCATTTCCTCTAGAGAGAGTATAAAAAAATTTCAAACAGAAAGATTGATTTTTTTCCCCCCTGAGAGAAGCTGAGGAGTGTATGACTCACTGAGTTGGGTTTCTGGGTTTGGGCCGAACAATCAACAAAGGAGGAGGATCTTTGAAGCGATCGGCGGTGAGTCACGAGCAGCGAAACATAAAACACTAACAACAGTAGTAACTCTGTGTCTCACTCTCTCTCACTCACACTCTGATAGTTTGAATATATGTATACAACAGAGATGAGTGAGATACATACACAATAGTAATTAAAGAGAAACAGTGTTTTCCTTTTTTAGCTTAGGCATTAAGGAAACGCGAAAATTCAGAGAAATTATGGTTAGATGACCACTCTCTCTCTCTCTCTCTCTCTCTCTCTCTCTCCAATAAAGAGCAGAAAACGACGATCCAATTCCATTCCATCTCTCTAGAAGAGAGAGAAAGAGAGAGAGAGGGTCGCTTTTTTGATGAATGACCTACATATACTTTTTTTTAGCAAAAAAAAATAGGGCCATCAAAGACTTCTGATATGCTTTGCTTGCTCACTCGAGTCAAAAGTGTTCACCCATATTCATTTAAGTATTTCATTAAAGTTAAATACTTGGACATAATTAAAGTCACAATATTTTACTCATAATCTTTATTTTATATCTATCTCTCTTAGTGGGTACTGTGGGATTAATATATTATAGGACCCATCAAGAGAGAGATAGACACAAAATGAAGGTTGTAAACAAAAGGTTATGACTTTGGTTATGCCCCAAGTATTACTCTTTTATTAATTAATGTAAATTTAGAATTAAACACTACTCCCTTTGTCCATTTTTTTGAGTTTTATATTCTATTTTAGGATGTCTCAAAATTAGTGTCCACTTTCCTAAATTGGTATACAATTTTAACTTACTTTCCAAAACTACCGTTCCAAAACTACCGTTCTTTGAAATCTACACCAAGACAAAACTAAAAAAGTTATTGTAATGATTAGGGACAATTGTGAAAAGTAATTGTAGATTCTTTTTGTCCCCTTAATAAATTGAGATGTTTCCAAAGATGGACTCAAAAAAAGGGGACGGAGGGAGTATTAATTTAATTATGAGTCTCATTGCATTGATTAATGGAAGGTGAGTATTGATGAACCATTTTTTGAGTGAGAAAAGCTATTTTCTATTCCAAAACACTTGTCACACAACGTTATCATGCTGGTGGGGGATGACCACTCACATTTATAGTTGTACAAGATTCGATTCGATTGGGTCAATTTTATATTATTTTTAGCATGTTTGAAAGAACATGAGGAGTTCGATTGATTTATCTATTGTTCGGTTCGGTTTGGTTCAATCGATCTTTAAGCTTAGTGTTATTTTTTGGAAATTGGTCGAACGATTGGTTGAATCAGTCGATTTGGTCTTCAATTTTTCTTCTTCTTCTTTTTTTTTTTTTTTTGGCACCCCTCACATTGAGCAATCGTGTCTCTTCTAAAAGAACACATTTTTATTCACACCAAAATTACTCATATTTACTTACTCTCCTATCTCATTTCATTAATTAATACAATGAAACTCAAAATTAAATAAAATTATTTAATAATAAAAAGTATCGCATCTATATTGCATTACTCAATACTCCGTACAAGATACGAACGTGTATGTAAGTTTCAAATGGACAGCCACTCTCAGCCGCATGATGGAAAGGATCCAATGGAGATGGAAAGAACCTAGGAATTCTCTACCTGGTGGACTTAACTACTGTTGGTAGACTCGGACGTCACTCTCTCACTCTCTCTCCACGGACGCGTGTGCGTGACCTATGAGTGTCTATGACCTCTCTAATTAATTTTTCTTTTTCTTTTTTTTTGGTACAACTCTCTAATTAATTTTTCGGGAAGGAGAATGCTATAGAGCTACACACTTTTTCATACATTTTTTTATACACTAGGAGCAAACCAAGGGTAGTAATCAAATTTAAGTATCTAAAATATTATTTGATTATTTAAATAGTATTTTACACATCAAATAAATTTTATGCACTCCAACTATAGTACCTAAACATAATAGTCATTTTATTGTTTAATATATTTTGATGTATCTCAACCATACATACATTAAAAATATTATTTTAATCACAAACTAATAGCTAGGATCTTCTCACCAAATATGGATCCCCTCACTTTCTCTCTCCAAAGGCTATAACTTTGGAGACCCAAACCATGAGTTTCCATAATGGATCCCTTTTGCATCCCCCGTTGGAGTGCAGTTTTTGGGATAAAAAAATTCATTTTGACATCTTTTGATTTGGGATACCCATTTGAATTCCCCATTGGAGTTGCTCTAATATGTTTTAAGAGTAATGTTTGGGGCACACTTTTATATACTCAAAAAGTATCCACACCTTGAGGTGGACCAATGAGAAGAGAGATAAAGAATGCAGGATCCACTGTCAGTCTCTTCTCATTGGTCATCTCAGACTATAATGGTGTACCCCTAGTATTGCTCATGTTTTAAACAAATGCATGTAACTTATGTTTGATTTTTTCACATTTTTCTGTACATTACTTACACAACACGGGGTACATGCATTTAAAGTTGAGTGTGAAAAAGTGTGGAAAATAGGGGTATTCGCGGTCCCTTTTTTTGGTTTTTTACTATTTAAAAACCGGCTATTCGGTTTCGGTATGTCGGTTTTAGGCGATTTTGGTCGGTTTTCGGTCGGTTTTATCTTGTGCGCTACTTTAAAAATAATAATAATAATAATAAATAAAAAGACCAATTGGTGTTTGGTCGGTTTGATTTCGGTCGATTTCGATTTTTCGGTTTTCTTAAACACCCCTAATGAAAAAGTATGTGGGTGTAGTAGTGCTCGTTGGGTAAACCACATTATGCAACATTTTAGTTTGGGTGTGATCGTTTTAATTTGTCATTTTAATTCTTACACTTTTAGTTTAGGTTCAATGTAATTCATTCATCAAATTTTCTTACAATTTTTTAACAAATTTAGGTTCCATATATGTGAATAAAGTGTAATTTCTCTAAATAAATTTACTATTATGCTCCTAATGATACCTTATATGTGTATCACATGACATATTTCTGTCCAAAAAAAAAAGTAAATTGCACTTTTCACACTTGTAGTTTAACGGTCATGACACTTTAGTACCCTAGTAGTTTAAAAATTGTACTAGACTCTCCAGAAGTTTTCTGAAGTTTAGTATCTTCTATTTCCTTTGAATATCTAATTATTTTTTACCACAATCTTCCATCGATCAGATTTTTAATAAATTCTTTTAGTTTTTTTATTAATGCATTTGTTCTATTATGATTTGTAATGAGTTCCCTTACAACTTGGATTTCATCGGTTTAAAATGCTATAATTTGAAATTTCATCCTACTTTTTTCTGTCGTCATAATCTCTTGGTATTTCCTCCATTTGTTCTCTACTAAAATTTCTCAGAAAATTATTTATTCGAGTTGAACCTCCTTCTTCATTTATGACCATGGTTTCTGTATTATTAGTTTCGTTATTTTTTAGCATGCCATTATTATTTCCCAATTATTTAAGAGGAATGTGTTCCATTTCCTCAAGACTAATCAAACTAACTGTTGATGTAGATTTTCTTCACTTTTTAGTTTATTATTATTTATTTCTACTACTTTTTCGATGTCATTCATTTTGTCTAGTTTCTCTGCTATTTCCAATATTCGTTTATGCTTTGTGCCTTTATTTTTTTCGTTTACTAACATTCAAGGGTGTAACCAGGGGGACTACTACCACGTGTGTTGGAAAATCACATTTTGTGAGAGAAATTTGAGAAGCGTGGCATGTAGTGGTAGATGATACTATCGTCCATTGTTACAACATGTGGTACAAATACGCATTTGGGAACCAAATAGATTTGTTTCTAAGGCACGACTTCTTTTAACATTCCTGTTTCTATTTTTGGCCAAGTTGATTACACTTTACTATTTTATCTGTTGTGCAAAATTTTAACATTTTGCATAACACAATTTCACACATGTAATATAAAACTACATGTGCTTTTATTAAAGTAGGTCAAACTCAGGATATGACATCCATTAATTACAATCCTTACTTTAAGGAAACACATTTTGATTCTAATTTATAAGACTAATTTAAATAAAGTAAAATTTATTTTTGTTTGGGCTGGACATAGGTGAATAACACAGGCTACTTACGTACCCACAAATGGGGTCAAGCCAATCCTTAGTTCTTTTGAAAACGGTTTTGATTTGGTTGTGGTTTAGGGTGAATAACCCTTAAATTTAAATAAGGTGTATTTGTCACGATCCATCTCGCTACGCACGAAAATAGGACACGTGGCATGCCACCAAGGTTTATCCAATTCCATTAAAGTAAAACATCAGCGGGAAACATAAATAAAATATATTAAAATCAGAGTTGTAAAAAGTTTTGCCAATTGGGACACTTCCAAAAGAATACATTTTGAAGAACAGAGGTCCAGTCGACTGGGTAGGGACTCAGTCGACTGAAGACCCAAGCAGTAAGGTTTTCAAACAATCCACAGCCCGTCTATTCAACTGTGACTGGGGTCCAGTCGACTGGGGCCTTCATTTCTCAGTCGACTGACTCTTCCCAGTCGACTGTGCCTCTAGCAAGATCAAAATCAACATTTTCCATTCAGTTGTCCAGTCGACTGAATCATGGGCCAATCAACTGGTTTTGTCACATTTAAAGCAGTTTCTAAGATGACACAGTGGTCCAGTTGTAGACACCCCAATTTTGACCAAACGTCGAAGTTAGGAGAGCGTCACCCCCACATCCGATGATGACAAGAGCCGAAAGATTCGAAGTGTTCCAAGCTCTTCAGAAAGTTCTCCAAACGCGGTAAAATTTTCACAGATTGAAATACCAAGTATTTAGGAGAATTCAGGTATAAAACATTACTTTTGGAAAAAATCTTCGAAAATAAGTTTCTTTGAAAAATGAGAGGAAAGAAAAGACCTAAAAGGGGAAATTCAACAAAAATGGCATACGGCAGTATCTGGCGGCACTCAGTGAGTGCCGAACGGCGTTCAGTGAGTGCCGAACGGCAGTCACTGAGTGCCGGCTCGGCATTTACCGAGTGCCGCCGACAATTTCTGACTGCCGTTTACTTTAACAGTCCGTTTTTTGTGGTACAATACGTATATGTATGCGGATAAAAACAAAAAACTGATAAAGTAAGGCTGACTAAAACGCGGCCATTAATAATTTTCTGCGGCACTTACTAAAAGTCGCGCGGCTTTCACGGAGTGCCGCAGCGGCATCCACTGACTGCCGCAAGAGATTTTTGACTGCCGCCCTGTGCAGCAGTCTGTCTATTTTCAGGAAGTACGTATTGTACCACCAAATGAGACATTTACACTTGTCTTTTACTCCGAATTCACTAAAAATACTTGGTAATTTTGTCTATAAAAGAAGGAGGATCTTCCTTGGAATAAGAACACAAGAACAATATACAAGATAGAAGATACCACTACACTACTACATTTTGGAGAGAAAAAAAAAAGAGAGAGAGTTTGGAGAGCTTGAAGAAGAGTTTGGAAGATTTTCAAAGTAGAGAAGTTTTGAGGATAGCTTGGAGGTGATCCTCTAACCATGAGTTATTTCTTTTCTTTCTTTCTTTTAAGTCTCTCTCTAATCTTCAAACTATTTAGTTTTCTTTGTTTCATTCATTCTTTTTTTTTTGTCTTCTTTACTTCCCTCTTTCATTTTATAAGCAAATAGATGGATCCAAGTCCATATTTATGATTTGGGTCCTCTAGCTTGGTGTTTCATGGAATCCTTTCTATATTCCTTTGAGGCTCATGAGTATTAGTCATATCTTCATCTCCAATGACCATCAAATGGTAGGAGAAAGTAGTTTTGAGTCGAAGCCCATCTCTATGGTTTAGGCTCATTATTTTGAGATTTCATGAAGTCCATTCATACTTCATTTGAAATCTACAAATATAAAGGTCTTTAGCCTCCAATGACCATCAAAAGGTAGGAGAAAATGGTTTAGTTTAAGTCCAACTTCATGATTCAATAGTTGGGGTTAACAAATAAAAGTGGAACTTAACATTGAAACAGTGTATTCATAAACCGGTTTTGATCAAAGATTTTTGGTTCGAAATCTAACCGTTGGAATCAAGTGAAACCAACGGGAAAATGTCAATAACACAATGTTTTACCACTGTAATTTTTGTTTTAAGGAGATTTCATGTTTAAAGTGGTTTGGTCATGAGTTTTGTACAGTCACTATAATCTGTCCAGAATTTCAGAACAGTAGCACTCTTTTAAAATGGGTAAATCGGAACCTTAATAAAGTATTTGTAACCCAAAATAATTTTTTCTAAGTAGATTAATTTGTTAGGAAGTCACCCTAAAAAGAACAAAGCATTTCTGTTTTTTTGCTATTTTTAGAAAATCGTGCAAGAACTCTGGATAGAAGGTTGTAGAATACTGAGTGACGTCTGGTTTTTATCCAATTCTCGAAGATCTAACCATTCAAACCTTGATTTTCTTTTTGGGTTATAAACTAGACTCACAGAGGCATATTGTATCCAAAATTCATTAAGATCCAACCGTTGGAAGTAGGGTTTTTCCATTTTTTAAGATCTGGTCTGCTCTCTGTAATTCATAAAAAAACTGCTACTGTTTTTGTCTAATCTTATTTATTTCAACTCAAATGGTCTCCTAATGCCTTGGGACCTAAATCGTGTTTCGAATAATGATAATTTAGCTTGAATCCAGAGGCTAAGTGATCCAAATTAGTGAATAAATCCATGTTTTATTCTTGTTCACATTCATTCATTCATATACATTAATGCTTATGATTAGAACTAGCTATTGAATAAAGTTGGATTTCATGCTTAATAGATCTAAGCTAGAGGATCATGATTGATTGTTTTGATATCATATTATTATGTGAAGCATGTGGACTAATCTTTGTTTTGTAGTGCATTTGAGGTACAATTTCTCATCTCTTCTCTAGTTTATTTCATTTGTTGGTTTTCTTGATTTTCGACTCCATGCGCGACACCTTAGACTAAGTCTTGCCTTATGTGTCTATATGCGTTAGAGACCTTTTCTTAGGTTTATTTTATATGTATGCATTGCATGTTTAAATTCGCAGCTGGATCACGGGTAAGTTCTCTAGTTCCCTACTTGCATGTCATATTGCTTGCTATCTGAATTACGTGGTTTTTGAATGATATTTTATCACTTGTAATCTTATACCCCTTTAGACATGCTTTTGTAATGTTTAACTATACGTATGTATTAGTTGAGGGCACATTTAAATTAATAATTCGATTAAAAGGATGTTGAGTAGAGGCCTATCGCAAGATAGGATGAGAGAGGGTGTTTTAGTCCGACGGGCTCCTTCCTCTCTCATTCCATAATCCCCGGACTTAGTTAATCTATGGTTTCTAAAAAGATCAATTTGCTTTAAAAATTGTTTCTTAATTTTCCTTTTAAAAATTAAGTGGCGACTCATTTGAATTTGAAATTTAAAAGAACTTTAAAAGAAAAAGCTGTGGGTAAGAAAAAATGCGATATCCACAATCTGGCGACTCTGCTGGGGATCGAACCCAGAATCTCTGGTTTTGCAGACCAGCATTCTGATTTTGGGTTCACTTAAGGATTAGACTCGAAAATATCCTTTTAATCGAATTGATTAATCTTTGTGTGCCTGTTGCATTTCACTTGCATGTCCAGCCAGTCGATTGCACGGAACTATGACCTTGGAGGCTCGGGGCAACCCGGTCGGTCAAGTCATCATGGGATTGTGTGATCACCCTTGATCTCGTACCATGATTTGGTATATTAAGCATCCTATCGGATGTGTGTCAAGGGTCCCTTATTTGACCAAAACCCAGCTTTTGCATAGTAGTCTCTATAGAACCTGTCAATCTCAGGAAATCAATTCTTGATTAGGATTATGTGCTAGGAAGTTTTGTATGTCCAGAGGGGATTACTTGAGATGATGACGATATTTGCTTGATGAAAGATGTATAATCTTTTAATCACCTTTTAGCAATTTCTCCTCATGTTCTGCGACATTTGGAGAACATGCCGAACCTTGATTATAAGATTATATTTCTTATATCATGTCTAGCTAAGCATCATTGACCTTGTATGTATCCGAATTCATGGAAAGTACGGTGATAATCCAGTCATGTGATCCCCCTACCCAAAGAATTTATTTTCACTTGATCATCTTGGGAGCTAAGGTTTTCATTCACCCTTCCAAAAAAAAATCTTTCTTTCTCCTTTCAAATTAAAGTTCCCAAACTAACTTTGTTAAGGCGTATTTTCACTTGATCATCTTTAAAAGAAATAAATTCGAAAATCCATGAAATTATCTTGGGAAGAATGAGTTTCAAAATAAAAGCCCAATCATTTTTTATAAAAGAATGTTTAACACCCTCAAAAGCATTCTCAAGCATTGTTTTCAAAAACCTTTTTACCATCCAAAATGCTTTTCAAATAAATTTTGAAAATTTTGAAATATCCAACCTCTGAGAAGGCAGTGAGGATCACAACGAGAGGAGAAATCAGCGCACTTGACATGGGTGAGGATCTTATGTGTTTATGTGCTTATGTGTTAGGATTATGATTTTCTCTTTTTTGGCATATCAAATAGGCACACACATGCATTGCATCCGTGTGACATATAAAAAGGTTTTTTTTTTACTAAACGTCTCTTAAAAATGTATCTTTGAGTGACAAAAGAAAGTGGGCAAAAAGTCTTAAAAAGAAAATTTCAAAATTTGTTGTAGGAGCAAAAATAGCAAACCAAGCGTGGTTTAGAGACCCCATGGCGAGGCTAGTAAGAAGGGAACACGCTGACATGGCCGAAGAAAGAAACAACAAAGAAATGGCCGGGTTAAGGATACTGGTAGAACAACAAGCAGAGCAAATGAGGCGACAGGTGGAAAACATGAACCGTATGATGGGGATGATAGAAGAACTGAATCGCCGACCACCATATGTAATTCCGCCCGTCATAGACCCACCTTTGGGAGGAGGGAAAGGAGATTGGTTTGATGATCAAGAGGCGCAATGGGCTGATGCACTACGAGCCAATAGAGACAGAGAGAAAGCTGAGAAGGAGAAGCTACTAACCGAGAAAATAGATAAGTTGAAAAGGGTGATGCGCAAGGCTCAGGGAGTTGATACCTATCTAATGGAACTAGAGGGGTTGTATGACGGGGTACGTGAAACACTGCCTGTCGGGTTTAAAATGCCAATTTTTGACAAATTTGATGGGACCGGCAATCCTCACAGCCATATAAGAATGTGTATTGGGGCTTTCCAACCAAGCGGCTTAAGCACAACCATGATGGCGGTCCTATTCCAACAAACTTTGACTGGAGCTGCTCTATCCTGGTATCTTACTCTCGAACCAAGCAAAACCAGGGTGTGGGAGGAAGTGATTAAAGCATTTGTAGCACAGTACGAGTACAATCAAGATTTGGATGTCACTGTCCGAGATTTGGAGACCACTAGTGATTACATCACAATCAAGTTCTTTTGTTAACCCTATTAAAAACGTAGTATGTTGGAAGTAGGGTGTCGAGTCCACAAGGATTGATACAAGAACAACGTTTGGGAGGTTTAGTAAATAATTATAATGCTCAAAAGAATTAAATAAGAAAAGATGATGAAAGAGAATAAAAATGACATTGCGTCTTGCGGCTTTTTGTTTGGTTTTTGGAGGATAAAAGGTAAATAAATACTAATCTAAAAAGCAATAGGTTGGGATCATTCCCCCCATCTTGGGTCACAACAAGATGAAATGGACTAAAGTTTCAAGCACATTCTAAGGTAACATCTCATTGTGGCATATTATCAAACACTTGGAATGCACCTATGTGTTTGATGAAATGAGCTTTAAGATTTCCATAGAAACGGATTTGAAGCTAACGTTTGACTATCAAGGATGCATGGCATACAAGATGAAGCCTCTATGACTTCTAATCCGAATGATTTGTCCCCCCTACACTAACTAATCTACTTGGTGGACAAACCACCTATGAAGCCTTCAAAAGGTAGTATTTAAAACCCAAGAGTTTGAACAATCAAAGATGCTTGACATCTAGGATGAAGACTCTAAGTTTTAAATCCCACACACAACATTTATCAAACACATGGAGTGCAAAACACAAGGTTACATAATATTCCATATGAAATACATAGGGTAGGATTCAAAGTCTAAGTTTTAACAATCATAGTTGCAATACAAATAAGATGAATCCCTTAGTTTTGAATCCTACACAAATGAACCCTAGAAATGCTACAACATTAAATCCAAGAGTTCATGATCCACAACCTAAGTAAACCTAACTAATCAATGGAAAACATAGCAATATCATCAAAGGAAAAGAGATAGAAAATATACCTAGCCATTAACACTTCAATCCAAGCTTCAAATTTATACAAATGAAGAAGAAATAGGAGGGAACCCAAGTGGGTTCCCAAAAATGAGAGAAGAAGAAGAAGAATGTTGGGAGAAAACAATACAAGATATATGATCCAAGATCAAAAGATAACCCTAAAAATCTCTATCTCTATCTATTTATACAAAAACCCACACAATGGCAAACTTGTAAATAAAAGAGAGCAGTCTTCAGCAGCCGCGGATCGATCCAAGGCAAAAAGCCGGATCGATCCGCTTATTTAATTCGCCGTTAGAATCTTCAGCGAAACACGCGGATCGATCCGCATTGAAAATCCGGATCGATCCGCATTCGGATTTCTGGGCAGAGAGTTCTATAAAACGCGCGGATCGATCCAAGTGAAAGTGGCGGATCGATCCGCTCGGGTAGCTTTTGACTTCTTCCCTTATTCCTCACAAACAAGGCCTCCAACAATGCCTCAATTACCTATAAGAAAAAGGGGTATTATTAGTAAAGAGAGAACATCAAGAAGAACAACAAAAGTACAATTTATCCATTAAATCTCCCAATATAAGTGATAATTTGTGTCCAATAGGGGTAAAATTATGAAGCTAAGTATGCAATATTGGACACGAATCACACCCCCCAACTAGCATGTTGCTAGTCTCTTAGCAACAAAACTAAATACCAAGAGATTTAAGAATAACCTTGCACAACAATTTATTTAAAATGAAAGATAAACCGTTTTCGTGGGGAACACGATTGCATTTAGCGAATGCAACAAGCCGTTAAACCTCTAGGTTACCCGTAGAGGCGGAGTTTTGTCTCCGGAGGGTTCTTGGAATGATACCCACAAACATTTTGTTTCCTCACGATAGTTGCCCACTATCTAACGTCGACACTCAACATAGTCCCACGAATTTTCAAAAGATTTTGACACATGACACGCAAATCCCAAAAATTCACAAACTATCAAGATTATTAGATAAATTTCATTAAGTTCAATCTTGGATGCGTGTGTGGTGTGAAGTGCATAACTACAAACTATCAAGAAGAAGACAATGCTTTCATAATCCGAATTTCGTTCAAAACGTGCTTCAACTCAATTCTCACCGGTATTACACTCTAAAAATGAATCACTCGAAATGGGTAATACTCTCGGGGCATGCGGGTAAATAGAGTAATGAAAATGGATATCAAAGCCACGCACATGCCAATGATGAAAAACGTAAGCGTGAAAAATGAGTAAAAATTAATCTCATGAAAGATACTATTCACTAGAGGATGTGAAATAACTCTAACTACTTGTCACATTCGTTTCAAACTCTAAATCACAAAACTTGAGAATCAATTAGGACCTTGATGGGGTTGTAAAGTGGGAAAATGATATGAGGTAAAGGACAAAGGGAAATGAAGTGAGATGTTTGGGTACAAACTCGAGATTTATTAGAATGCATGGATACAAATAACCACAAGAGATGAATCATCCACAAATATTTCTTTGAAGCTCAAAAAGAGAAGTACAATTGACTACGAAGCTCTTTTTCTTTTTCTTTTTCTCTTTTTTTTTTTATTTTTTTTTTTACTTATAATTTTCTTTTTCTTTTTCTTTGTACTCTCACAACAACATGGTTTAATCTCTTTTGCAACCTTACAAACACGATCTCATGCAAAGACATCCCACAAATGTAATTCAAACATGTATATGGAAAGCGTATGGTTAAGTGAAGGAAGGGTATGTGTGATTGAGGTTAGAAATGGTAAAAGAAAGGACCTAAAATCATTTTCTCGGCCAATGTGATTCTTAGTTCTCCACTACAATGACATGCAAGCAAGAGTTTTGCATTCCACACAAAAAGATTCCTCTAATGAACAATCAAAGCAAGAAGATGAGATTATCTACGACTTATGTCTGTTTTTCACAAAGAGAGAATTGAAGTATGTAACACTCAACAATGGAGAAAATGGTCTAAAGCTCACAAGGGTAAAGTCTCCACATATGTTTTAAACGATTTTCGGGTAATAATTGCATTAAACATTATCTTAATACAAGTAGTCATACAACGTGCTCGATAATCCAAGATTTGAACTTCATGAAATTTACTATAATCAAGATAGTTATAGAACTAATGGGATTCAACAAGTGACGCATACCAATATCGAATGAAAACTCAAGACAAGCGTCATCGCTCGGCATTAGAACGAGGCAACTATACTAATAAAATCATTGGAAACTATTTTTTTTAATTTAAATTTAAATTTTTTTTTTTTAATCATCTTTTCTTTTATTAACAACCAAAACATGCTTGGAGAATTAATGGCAAGAAGAAAAATGGAACATCAATATGATGGGTGAATATCCCACACCCCCCAACTAGAACATTGCATTGTCCCTAATGCAAATGGTTTGAAACAAGGACAAAAATGAGTAGGGATAGAGTGATATCACCAACAAAAGGAGCGATCCCCGATAAGCACAAAAATGATGTTCCTGCACATAAATCACTACCGAGCACATCAAGCAAATAAAAGAAGAAAATAAAAAGAAAAACAAAACACAAAAGAAAAGAAAATGGAATGATAAGGAGATGATGCGGATGAATTTGAAGGTTAGAATGTTGATTCTACCACTAGCCCCACATGCAAAAGAGAAATAATATTCCTGTAAAAGAAGTGTTCTAGAAAGTTTGGCAAAATAATCAAACTTTGCATTACTATACTATGACTCTACTTTGATTAATATGATTTGCCCACCCTACAACTAAATTACATTAACTAAACTACGTTAACTAAACTACATGGTGGAACACATCACATTTTCTTGGATATGAGTCAAGCATCTTAACACAAAGCATAACTATCACAATAACAAGTAAGTGGTAAATTACTACACTATGCAACACCTTTGATTAGAATGACACATCCACCCTACATTAACTAAGCTACATGGTAGACAAGTCAACTTCTCTTAGAATGACTCATGTGCAACAATACACCACTTCTATTAAGCACAACTATGTAAGAAATCACGAAAATCAATTACATATGCCAAAATTTTAAAGAACAACAACCAAAGGAGATACTAGTACCTTCCCCATGCAAGACCAATGTGTCATCAACATCCTAGATGGAGGTTTAGCTCTTCAAGAGTAGCTAATCCTTCAAAACAAAGACAAAATAAAAAGATCAAATGCAAAAGCGCATATAATTAGAAACTAAACAACTTAACGTTGTCGCCAATCCCCGGCAACGGCGCCATTTTGATTAAGTCACAATCAAGTTCTTTTGTTAACCCTATTAAAAACGTAGTATGTTGGAAGTAGGGTGTCGAGTCCACAGGGATTGATACAAGAACAACGTTTGGGAGGTTTAGTAAATAATTATAATGCTCAAAAGAATTAAATAAGAAAAGATGATGAAAGAGAATAAAAATGACATTGCGTCTTGCGGCTTTTTGTTTGGTTTTTGGAGGATAAAAGGTAAATAAATACTAATCTAAAAAGCAATAGGTTGGGATCATTCCCCCCATCTTGGGTCACAACAAGATGAAATGGACTAAAGTTTCAAGCACATTCTAAGGTAACATCTCATTGTGGCATATTATCAAACACTTGGAATGCACCTATGTGTTAGATGAAATGAGCTTTAAGATTTCCATAGAAACGGATTTGAAGCTAACGTTTGACTATCAAGGATGCATGACATACAAGATGAAGCCTCTATGACTTCTAATCCGAATGATTTGTCCCCCCTACACTAACTAATCTACTTGGTGGACAAACCACCTATGAAGCCTTCAAAAGGTAGTATTTAAAACCCAAGAGTTTGAACAATCAAAGATGCTTGACATCTAGGATGAAGACTCTAAGTTTTAAATCCCACACATAACATTTATCAAACACATGGAGTGCAAAACACAAGGTTACATAATATTCCATATGAAATACATAGGGTAGGATTCAAAGTCTAAGTTTTAACAATCATAGTTGCAATACAAATAAGATGAATCCCTTAGTTTTGAATCCTACACAAATGAACCCTAGAAATGCTACAACATTAAATCCAAGAGTTCATGATCCACAACCTAAGTAAACCTAACTAATCAATGGAAAACATATCAATATCATCAAAGGAAAAGAGATAGAAAATATACCTAGCCATTAACACTTCAATCCAAGCTTCAAGTTTATACAAATGAAGAAGAAATAGGAGGGAACCCAAGTGGGTTCCCAAAAATGAGAGAAGAAGAAGAAGAATGTTGGGAGAAAACAATACAAGATATATGATCCAAGATCAAAAGATAACCCTAAAAATCTCTATCTCTATCTATTTATACAAAAACCCACACAATGGCAAACTTGTAAATAAAAGAGAGCAGTCTTCAGCAGCCGCGGATCGATCCAAGGCAAAAAGCCGGATCGATCCGCTTCTTTAATTCGCCGTTAGAATCTTCAGCGAAACACGCGGATCGATCCGCATTGAAAATCCGGATCGATCCGCATTCGGATTTCTGGGCAGAGAGTTCTATAAAATGCGCGGATCGATCCAAGTGAAAGTGGCGGATCGATCCGCTCGGGTAGCTTTTGACTTCTTCCCTTATTCCTCATAAACAAGGCCTCCAACAATGCCTCAATTACCTATAAGAAAAAGGGGTATTATTAGTAAAGAGAGAACATCAAGAAGAACAACAAAAGTACAATTTATCCATTAAATCTCCCAATATAAGTGATAATGTGTGTCCAATAGGGGTAAAATTATGAAGCTAAGAATGCAATATTGGACACGAATCAACTAGGCAAGGGAGCAAGGAATCATTCGCCGAATACCTGAGCAGATGGAGGGAAAAGGCAGCTAAAATGGTACAAAGGCCGTCTGAGAAGGACCAGATCCGAATGCTGATGAAGAATCTACAACTAGCTAGCCAGTGTATCAAGAAAAGATGAGATTCCAGTCGATCAACACCTTTGCTAAGGTTTTCGATGTCGGGACAAGGATAGAGGATGCAATCCAAGAAGGGGTAATCAAGAAGGAGGAGCAACCAAACCGGTACAGGAGGCCAAACTATGGGTCCAACGGAGGATAAGCGGGAGGTCACTCCGGCCCCACCGATGTCAATGCACTGAATGGGCCAGAGAGGAAATTCGACATAGCACCGAGGAGAGGAGGGGATAAAGCACCAAGTAAGTTCTCATATTTAGGGAGTGTCACTGTCAACCGCCCTCGATAGGCTGTTAGCCAAGGGGCATCTCCATCAGCTGGAACCCCGACCCCTACCAAGTCCGCTTCCGCCAAATTTTCAAGGGGACCTCTTTTGTAAATTTCATCAGCAGAAGGGTCACTCAACGGATAGGTGTATGAGATTAAGGCACGAGATTCAGGACCTCATTGATAACAAGGTAATTTCAGAACCCCCCACCAAAACTCCAAATGTTACTAGGAATCCGCTTCCGAATCATCGAGCCGTGCCACAACCGCAGGGCCTTTATCTCTTGGGGATAGAAGAAGCAACCTTCGATCCATCTAGGCTAATCACTAAGGCCGGGACACCAAGAAAACCATACCAGCTACCTGAGGATTTGACAATCTGTGCTTTGGAGGATCAGCCGAAGGAGAATGAAATGGGACAGTCAGACTGGTGGATCCAAGGGAGTGACGGTCGAGACGTGAGCCAGGTGGATGATGATCTTTGGTACGAAAGCGACAAAGAAACAGAGGTGGTAGAGGGTACTTATTCAAAAGTTGACAATCTGTGGGCAAGGGAAGAAGTCAGTCATTTAACTCGGTCGGGCAGACACTTTAAACCTCACGAGCTAGAGGAGGATCATCCAGGGAGAGATCTAGATAAAGGAAAAGGGAAGATGAATGAAGAAGAGGAAGAAGAAAGGGTTCTAAGGCAGATGAAGAAGACTCAGGCCAATATCACCATTTGGGGGTTGCTGATTGCCTCCAAACGCCATAGGCAGGCGGTCCTAGACCCTTTGAACCAATCTAACGTATCTATCGACACCACCCCGGAGGACCTCATAGGGCTGATCGGCAAAATCCCGACTTTGGCTATTACCTTCTCATCGAATGACTTGCCTCCGAGAGGGCCCGTTTATAACAAACCATTATATGTCACTGTCGAATGCTTGGGGAACGTCGTGCTTGCTTGCCTGGTTGACAATGGGTCGGCCCTCAACGTGTGTCCTTTCCGAACGGCTAAGCGAATGGGCCTGGATGAGTCAACATTTACACCATCTCAGCAAAAGGTAAGAGCCTACGACAATACCCAAAGAACGGTCATGGGGATAATCCTTCTTCGTCTCATTATCGGCTCTTTTGGAAAAGAAGTTGAGTTCCAGGTCATCGACATCCCCGCTTCCTTCAACCTGTTGCTAGGTAGGCCTTGGTTGGACAGTTTGGGTGCTATACCGTCAACGATCCATCAAAAGGTTAAGTATGTCTGGGAGAACAAAGTCTGTGATATCCTCAAGGATGGCTGGGTTTGTTCGCCCGAAGCATCATCAAGTGCACTGATTCTAGAATTACAGCTGCAAGAAGAAGAAGCAAAAATAGGAGGGTTCGAGTTCATCAGCATGCTGGAAGAGGAAAAGCCAAGAGAGTTTCTACCGCTTCATTTTGATCAGTATGCCAGTCCAGTGGTCGCAGGGATCATGAAGAGAATAGGTTTCTTTCCAGGATTAGGGTTGGGGAAGAACCTTCAGGGCATGCCTGAATTCCCGCTCATTCTGACTCAGACTCACACTCACGGCCTGGGGTACAAGCCGACAAAGAAGGAATTGAGGGCAAAGAAAAAGGCCGTCGATGCACCACTAGACCCTTACCTGAAGACGCTCAATGGATATTTTATGAAGGAAGGAGAAGATTTCCCCTTCTGTGGCTTCCCAGAGCCATGGATGGACCAGAAAGACAAGTGTTTAAAGCCGGGGTTCGAGATCTTTTTCTCCCATGAATTCTCCGAGTACAAAGACCCGTTTTTGCAAATGCCTGAAAAGTCTGCTATTGTCAACGATTGGATTGGTGTACTGGATGGACCGGTCATGCAGGACCTGTTGAGCGAAGAAGGGGTGAAAGCCGAAGAAAAAGGGAAAGAAGACGAGAGCCTGAAAGTCGAGATTGAGGAGGAGAATGATGAGGATGCGCCGGAAGAAGAGCCGAAGCCAGAAATGGAAGAAAAGACGGAAACCGAAGGGCTGCCAGGTTGCAACACTATGGAGCTCAAGCAGGGGGCCAACAAGGAGTGGGTCTTTGAGTCTAGTAATAAGTATCCCCCTCACCCAGAGTCTGTAATGGCCCAAATGAGGCGTCTTACTATCACTATGTCTGTTGTAATCACTCCTAACAAAATCAATGAAAGCATGACTGATTCCGCCTACTCGAATGCGCTTAATGAATGTGATAAATGTGAAATACCTGATGAATTGCAAAAATTAGTTGAAAAAGAAAATGAATCTGCATGCAAAATCATAGAGAACACCCTAACAATTAATCTGGAAAATGAAAATCACCCTCAAAATGTTTTTATTGGCTCAACACTTAGCAATGAAGAAAGCAAAGAACTAATAAATCTACTAAATGAATTCAAAGATGTTTTTGCGTGGTCTTATAATGATATGCTAGGTATTGATCCAAAAATAGTCCAGCACCACATCCCTCTCTTTCCTAATTCAAAACCCATAAAACAAAAATTGAGGCAAATGAGGCCAAAATGGGCACTTAAAGTAAAAGAGGAGGTTGAAAAACAATTAAAGGCCGGATTCTTGATGGTCACCGAGTATCCTGAGTGGATCGCCAACATTGTACCTGTCCCAAAGAAGGATGGTCGTATTAGGGTTTGCGTTGATTTTTGATATTTAAACAAGGCGAGCCCTAAAGACGATTTCCCGCTACCCCACATCGACGTGTTAGTTCATAACACTGCGGGACACGAGCTTCTATCTTTCATGGATGGATTCTCTGGGTATAATCAAATCCTCATGGCACCTGAGGATAGGGAGAAAACCACGTTCATCACTCCGTGGGGGACGTACTGCTTTAGGGTCATGCCATTCGGACTCAAGAATGCGGGTGCGACCTATCAGAGAGCTGCCACCACTTTACTACACGACATGATCCACAAAGAGGTGGAGGTATATGTGGATGACATGATTGTGAAATCCAAAGAGAGGGGGGGACACCTAGAGGCTTTGAGAAAGTTCTCTGAAAGATTGAGGGAGTTCAAAATGAGGCTAAACCCGCTGAAATGTACGTTCGGAGTCACTACTGGAAAATTACTGGGATTTCTCATTACTCAAAAGGGAATAGAGGTGGACCCCACCAAGATAAAAGCCATAACTGAAATGAACCCACCAAAAGGTGAGAAAGAACTGAGAGGATTCTTGGGGAGAATACAGTTCATCAGCCGCTTCATTTCCAAACTTACCTTAACCTGCGACCCACTTTTCAAACTGCTCAGAAAGGGAGAGAAATTTAAATGGGACGCCCCTTGCCAACAAGCCTTCGACAAAATCAAAACCTACCTCCAAAACCCACCTGTCCTGTCACCACCTTCGCGTGGGAGACCCCTGCTACTTTATCTCTTCGTATCCGAAGATTCGATGGGGTGTATGTTGGCCCAGGAAGGAGAAGAGGGGCACGTGGAGAGGGCCATTTACTACTTGAGCAAAAGAATGGTCGGATATGAGTTAAAGTATTCGCCTTTGGAAAAGGCCTGTTGGGCCTTGGTTTGGTGTACCCGTCGCCTTCGCCACTACATGCTAGCCTTCCCTGTAATCCTGATATCCCGAATGGACCCATTAAAATACTTATTCGAAAAGCCCGTTTTGACCAGTAGGATTTCCCACTGGGCCATGATGCTAGTTGAGTTCGACATCAAGTATGTCACCGCCAAGTCTGTGAAGGGAAGGGCTGTCGCTGAGTTTTTAGCCGACCTCGCTATAGAATCCAAGGACGAGGGAGAATTCAAGTTCCCGGATGAAAGAATAATGGAGGTAAAGGAGGACCTGTGGAAAATGTACTTCGACGGAGCAGCTAACCAACTAGGTTATGGCGTTGGAATCATTCTCATAGCGCCTGATGGGGACCCTACCCCATTAGCCGTCAAACTCAAGTATAACTCATCCAACAACACCGCGGAGTACGAAGCGTGCATAATTGGGATGGAAGCAGCCTTGGCTTTGAAAGTTGAACAGATTGATGTCTTCGGAGATTCCAATTTGGTCATATCCTAAGTCCGAGGAGACTAGAGAGTAAAGCATGAGAAATTGAGACCTTACCATGATTACCTGGAAAGTCTGAAAGCGCAGTTCAAGAAGATTTCTTTTTACTACCTCCCTCGTGAAGAGAACCAGCTAGCCAACTCCTTGGCTACCTTAGCTTCGATGATCCAAATCCCTTCCAAAACTGCTATGATCCCGCTATCCATAGAAGTGAGGAGTCAACCGTCATTCGAAATGATCGCGGCCATAGAAAGAGAAGATGAAGTGCCTTGGTATGAAGATGTGTGGAAGTTCATTAAAAAAGGCGAATACCCCAAAGGAGCCTCAGAAAAGGACAGAAAAGCGATTCGACAATTCGCCGCTCAATTTGTGATTTACGCAGATAAGCTATGGAAGAAATCCTACACCGGGTACAATCTGGAGTACCTATATGGGAAAGAAGCTAAGAGAATGATGGAGGAAATACATGAGGGAGTATGTGGACCCCACATGAATGGGCACATGCTGGCAAATAAGATCATCCGACAGGGGTATTATTGGACGACCTTGGACAAAGATTGTTGCGAATATGTTAGGAGGTGTCACAAGTGTCAAATTCATGCAAATCAGATGCATACCCCGCCGTCACAACTCTATAGCATGACCACCCCTTGGCCATTTTCCGTGTAGGGGATTGATATCATTGGTGAGATAGTTCCGAAGGCTTCCAATGGGCACCGATACATAATCGTGGCAATTGATTATTTTACCAAATGGGTAGAGGCAGCCTCGTATGCAACTTTGAAAGCCAAAGACGTGGTGAGTTTCATCAAGAAAAACATAATCTGCAGGTATGGGGTCCCGAATGAGTTCATCTCCGATCATGGCAGTCATTTCCAAGGAGAGGTTATCCCGCTCTTAGAGAAGTATAAGATCACTCACCATCAGTCATCCCTGTATAGGCCTCAGACGAATGGAGCAGTAGAAGCAGCAAATAAGAATGTTAAAGCAATCTTGGGGAAAACAAACGGATACATACAAAGATTGGCATGAGAAGCTGCCATTCGCACTATGGGGGTACCGGACCTCTGTAAGGGCTTCTACAGGAGCTACACCTTATTCACTGGTTTATGGCATGGAAGTCGTTCTCCCAGTCGAGGTGAAGATACCCTCTCTTAGGGTTTTGGCTGAGTGCGAGATCACCGAATCAGAATGGATACGAGGAAGGTATGAGGAGCTGATGTTGCTCGATGAGAAGAGGCTGGCTGCGATAAACCATACTCGGGGGTACCAGAAGAGAATAGCTCGTGCTTTCAACAAAAAGGTCCGTCCAAGGAAGCTTGCTGAGGGTGACCTAGTCCTCAAAGAACTGAAAGTGCCCGTTTATGACCCCAGAGGAAAATTCAAACCTAACTGGGTCGAGCCGTACATCATAAAGACTCTCCTTTCTGGAGGGGCGGCCTATCTCATGGACCTGGACGGGGTTGAATTTAAGCAACCAATTAACCTCGATTGCCTCAAGAAATATTTTTCTTGAAACCGTTTCTTTCAAAACCTCCTACCTTGATGAACTACGCTCGACCTGATTCCCGCTAGGGGATACGTAGGCAACCTACTTGGTTCGGTCATTGAAAATAAAACCGCCCGAGCGGCGTCTTTCTTCAAGCCTTAAACCGAACTACTGAAGGCCTGATACCCACTCCGGGATAAGTAGGCGGGCTCTCAAAAGCCTTCGGCCCGTGAAAACCTGAAGAGAAAAAGCCCTATGCTAAACTAGGGGCAAACTGGCGTTTACCCAAAACCCCTTCGAAGCCCTAAAACCAGGGGCAAACTTCGTTTGCTAGCCAAAGAACCCAGATACAAGACCCGCCTTTGGATCACCTGCCTATTAAAATAAGTACTATAAAGAAACAAACGAGAATTCATGGTATAGAAGGAGTAAAGCTGTAAAAAAAAAAAAAAAAAAAAAAGGGGCCAAGTAAAGACATTGAAAGGAGAATCATTCATAAAAGATTAATTGAAGGGGTGAGCACTTTGATTAAACATGTTAGAACTTTCCTAAAAGATGACAACACTTCTTGAAGAAAAATAAAGGAAATCACATTCAAAAGCGTAAAAAGAGTAGGCAGGGTCTGTCATAAAGTTTTGTAAAATGGCAAACTTTTCCCTGTTTTCGTCTACTTTATTATAAATATGTCTGTCAAGCTCGTCTCGCGACAAGTCCTGGATCTCTAGAAGATACTAGGTAGTAGGCACAGTCAGAGCCGGAATCCTCGGGCACGGAGCAGCCATCCTACTGTGCCAAGCCTCAATGAAAGCCTTCACAATAGAAGGGCGCAAAGTGGACCCCCTGGTGAAATCAGCAGTCACAGATTCAGTAGTATCCTGCAAAAGTCCAAACTGACCGACCACCCGATCGGGAATGTAGAAAGTAGTAGCACGCAAGCCCGGTAGCCAGATGCTGGGTCGCCCAGGAAGACGTATAGCAATGGAGCGATAAATCCACTACGAACAGATCTAGCAGATATCACGAGAGAGACCCTGAAGCCAACCAAGGCATGCATCGGCGGAGTGAAATAAGTTGTGAATCTCCATACGATCGTAAGAAAGTGACCCACGAAGATGGGAAGGGTGTATAAAGAGGTCCAAATGCTCCATGAGCCAAATCTGCAGAACAAAAGGTGCCCCGACAGATAATATGGCCCCGGTAGCATGAGCATGGTCCAGTCTTACCAGAGTCTCGCCGAGAACTAGCATGACTGCACTCTTCATCTCCCTCAAACCGCAGGCAATGGATATGAGAATTGTCACGCCCCGGAACGGCAAAAATAGAGAAAAATAAATTTCCTTTTTGGGTCCAAAGGCAGCGACGGGTGAAGTCACATGATTGTCCACACCACGCAGTACTAAGCAATAAGAAGTATTAGTGTAACAACAATGAAGTCTAGGTTCTGATCACAACATAACATAAAGTCAACAGAAGTTACTAACTATTACATATCAGAGTCTCGAATCAAATATAAGGCAGCGGAAGTACAAATGCCAAAGCAACATATGCCTGACTACAAAAGTTCAAAAAGGTTAACGACAACTAGCTACAATTCTAGTCTAGTCTTCAGTTGGCAGAAAGGTAGTCCTCGGCGTAGTAGTCTTCTTCGGCTTGACCTCCGTCGGGGAAATCCTCCACAGGGACTCCGTCACCGGCATAGTAGTCCTCTTCTGCAGGCCCTTCACCTGTATAGTCATAACTAGGGTGCGCTGGAACGTAGAAATGTCCAGCGGCATAAACGCCGTCAGCTTAATGAAAGCCGAGTGAGTTAGATACTAACAGGGTATCAACTATTGAAGTTATTACAAGTTATAAGCCGTAACCAAATTAGAATTCTGTAAGGGTAACTCCTTTACATCAAATCGATCATCCGATTACTGACGTCTTACTCATTTAAGACCGATAATACGTCTAGATAGGGGAACAGACTCGACAGTAGTTCAACTCTATAACACACCATTGCTCATCCACCGCTTTTAAGAACATATGCACAGTTCACCGCATGTCATGGATACCACGTTAGTCCATCCCCCGCTTTTAAGAACATATGATCGACCAAAGCCCGCCCACGCAAGGTTCCCGAATCTTAGCAAACCTACTTAAGTTCAACTCTATTACCGATACATGACAATCCCAATGTGGCCCGACTACTCTGAATGAAATGAACGTTAACTCCAAAGGATTCACGACTATTCCGTTATCTAACATTATAAACATTATCCGTTAATCTCGTTATTACCACGATCCTACGCCGCATTAACTCATTATCATGTCTGTATTACAATAATAAAGCATGCTGGGAAATACTGAACAGTAAATAAACAACTAAACAGTTATTACATTATCTAAACAAGTAAAACAGTAAACTGTAACTGCCAATCGATTGGTATAAAAGTGGCATCAATCGATTGGAAGAAGGTTCAATCGATTGGTATCCAAAGCAAGTCAATCGATTGGAAAACTTGTCAATCGATTGGTATCCAAATTATACCAAGGGTAAGACCAAGCTCAAACAAGTACTAAAAGAAACATACAAGGTCTAGTTATATAATATATTACAAAAATACAGGGTATTACATCATCCACCACTCATAAAAGATTTCGTCCCCGAAATCCGAAATAAACTGGGTTAAAACAAAAATGGAAACTTCTCTCGCATCTCCGACTCCAATTCCCATGAAGCTTCTCCTTCGTCGTGGTGCTTCCATTGAACCTTCACTAGCGGAATCTCCTTGTTTCTGAGCTTCTTCATTCCTCGGTCTAGAATACGCACTGGTCCTTCGTTGTATGTCACGTTCTTGTTCACTTCGATATCTTCAAAACTGATCTCATGCGCTGGGTTGTGGGCACACGTCCTCAACATGCTGATGTGGAAAACGTTGTATACTCCTGACATCTTCGGCGGCAATGCAAGTCGATAAGAAACCTTCCCAACACGTTCTAGGATCTCGAACGGTCCTATGAATTGCGGCGATAGCTTGCCTTTCTTCTGTCCGAATCTGACGATACCTCGAACTGGCGAGACTTTAAGTAGTACATGATCTCCAACTGCAAACTCTAGATCTTTCCGTCGCTTGTCGGCATAGCTCTTGTGTCTGGATTGCGCTGTCTTCATCCTTTCTCGTACAATCTGGATCTTCTCGCTAGTTTCTCGAATCATCTCGGGTCCAAGTAGTTTAGTATCTCCGACTTTGGCCCAACACAGCGGCGATCGGCAAGGTCTTCCATACAAAGCTTCAAACGACGCCATCCCTATGCTCATGTGGTAGCTGTTGTTGTAGGAAAACTCGATCAAAGGTAGATGCGTCTCCCATGAACTCGCGAATTCAATGACACAGGCTCGCAACATATCCTCCATCACTTGATTGACTCGTTCGGTCTGACCGTCTGTCTGTGATCATCGAGAAGTCTAGAGGAGTCATCGTCATCTCCCCGAAGTCGAAATGGAAAGTGTTGGTGGTGTCCCACCACCGCTCTGACAATGCATGAATCTGCCGCAAGTCATTGGAGCTCTTCGTCAAGAGTTTGACGAAGTCTCTAAACCCGGCCGCGTCCACCAAAGCTCTCACCGTCTCACTCAGCTGTGTGTACCACTCATACCCGTGAGCGAGGCTGCCATACCCCTTCAGCACCTTGGGCTGCAGCTGCATGAAAAAAAAATCACATGTTTTTGACATTAGTAATTGGACAAAAAGAAAAGTAAAAAAATATGTAATAAATAGAACAGGTGGTAGTAAGGAACACAAGGAAAAGCGACATAAAAAAGGAGGGAGGGAAAGAAATGGAAAATCTGGAAATACTCGCAGAAATTTCACAAGCATGGCACTCATTTACGTTCAGCAGATGTTCACAAAATAATGAGAAAAAATAAGAGAAAGCACTCAACGTTCTAGCAAGGTTTCGCATTTTTTGAAATACATGCACATATGAACATATGAAGGTGCAAAAGAAATTTGAGTCCAAAGGAAGCGTAATTTTAAAGAGAAGTATGTGATCACACGCAGTCAAGAATCAGTTTTGAATTATAAAAGGCGTTTGGAACGCTCAAGAAAATTCACGAGTTCAGTAAACACGAGTGAAAATAATAAATTTTGCATTCATCGAGCACGATATTCATAAAGGTCGTGAACAGTACGATGAAATGCAAGCTCTTGAGTAAAGTATGCATGAAAATGCTACAAGCATGGTATTTGAAATAAGACATCCAAAGTTATGATTCACTATACAAAGTTCTAACAGAAGAAAAGGAAAAGAAAAAGAAAAAGGGGAGCGTTTACCTCGCGCTTGAACGCGCGGGCCGGTAAGTGCTCATCCGGGTCTCGGAGCAAAAGTGTGGCGTCAGGATGATGAGTGGCCGTGTACTTGGCCTTCTTCTTGCGCCCCGAACAGCTCGCCATGACCTGTCAAAGAAAAGAGAGAATTCGTGTGTTAGATTCTTGGAAATTTCAAAAAAAACGAGGGAAGAAAAGAGATTAAACAAGTTTTGATCGAGTAGAACTAACCTGTGAGTACCGTAGATCAATACAGAAGAAAAGAGAGGATGGGGGAAAATTTCTCCAGAGAGATTCCGAGCGAGAGAAGATTGAGAGAAAGAGAAAAATGAATTGGATCCGCCGCTTTTAGCCACTGCCGTTCAAACGCGGCACTCATTTTTCTGTGCGCGGCAGTTGGTAAATTGCCGTGCGGCACTCACCAAGTGCCGTAACGGCACTCCGTGAGTGCCGCTCGGCAGTCACGGATTGTAGAGAAAATTCACGTGTGCCGCGGATATGTCGATTCAAGAGATCTTTATTTTCCCCCCAAAGAATTCAAATTAAGTCCCGAAAATTGAATTTGAGCCCCCCAAAATTTGCCCTCATTGCACTTTTGGCCCCCGGGGTCATTTTTAGGTTTAAATTGACTACAAATTTCAAAAAATAGATTGAATTTGATCCCGCAGGTTCCAAATTTCAAAAATTGAAATAAATTTTGGCCTGTGGGTTCCCAATTTGGAAAACATGAAATAAATTTTGGCCCGTGGGCTACCGATTTTGAAAACTTGAAATAAATTTTGGCCCGTGGGTTCCCGATTTTGAAAACTTGAAATAAATTTTGGCCCGTAGGCTCCCGATTTTGAAAACTTGAAATAAATTCGGGCCCGTGGGCTCCAGATTTCAAACATAGAAATGCACTTGAGCTTGTGGGCTCCAAATTTCAAAAAGTTGAAATAAATTTGAGCCTGCGGGCTCCGAAGTTTTGAATCGATTTGAATTTGAGTCTGCGGACTCCAAATTTAACTAAATATGATTCCCCTCTTTCTGAAAATATAACAGATTTATATTCCCGATCCGCGTAATAGATTTGCATCGATCCTTGTTTTAGGAATATAGCAGATTTATATTCTCGATCCACCTAACAGATTTGCGTTAATCCTTATTTTGAGAGTGTAACGGATTTACATTCTCAGTTCTCGCAACAGATTTGCGTTAACCCTCGTTTTGGGAATATAACAGATTTATATTCTCGATCCACGTAACCGATTTGTATCGATCCTTGTTTTGAGAACGTAACAGATTTCTATTCCCAGTTCTCGCAACAGATTTGCGTCGATCCTCATTTTGGGAATATAACAGATTTATATTCGTGATCCACGTAACAGATTTGCGTTGATGCTCGTTTTGGGAATATAACAGATTTATATTCTCGGTTCTCACAACAGATTTGCATCAACCCTCGTTTTGGGAATATAACAGATTTATATTCTCGATCCACGTAACAGATTTGCGTCGATCCTTGTTTTAGGAATATAGAAGATTTATATTCTCGATCCACGTAACAGATTTGCGTCAATCCTTGTTTTGAGAGTGTAACGGATTTACATTCTCGGTTCTCGCAACAGATTTGCATTAACCCTCATTTTGGGAATATAACAGATTTATATTCTCGATCCACGTAACTGATTTGCGTCGATCCTTGTTTTGAGAACGTAACAGATTTATATTCTCAGTTCTCGCAACAGAATTGCGTCGATCCTCGTTTTGGGAATATAACAGATTTATATTCGCGATCCACGTAACAGATTTGCGTTGATCCTCGTTTTGGGAATATAACAGATTTATACTCTCGGTTCTCGCAACAGATTTGCGTCAACCCTCGAAATCAAATCAAAAAGCATCTTCATGCCCCCGGTAACAGATTGAGCATAGGTCAAGAATTAGGTGATCTTCCCTGACTAACACGTCATGTAAAAAGCATAGTACGTGGGGAAGACATGATAAGCATGGCGCTTGTATGACCAGGTCAATTCAGAAAATACCATTGCATGGCACTTACATCACGATAAGATAAGGTGCATTCATCCGTATGTTTACTTGTGCTTGTGTATGCTTGGCTCCTGCACGAACTATGTCCTGGTCTAATTCCTGAATGGATACGTAGGCAGCTCACCGTTGAGCACGACCAACATGAACCGTTAGTGCAGCCGTTTTCGCAACGCATTTTGTTTTTACATAAATCCGATAGTTCGGTCAAAGGCTTGTCTTCACATAAGCTTCGACATTCGCTTGTGAAACGCGTTGCTCCACAAGCTCTGTCGAAGAGGGGCAAACTGTAGACACCCCAATTTTGACCAAACATCAAATTTAGGAGAGCGTCACCCCCACATCCGATGCTGACAAGAGCCGAAAGATTTGAAGTGTTCCAAGCTCTTCAGAAAGTTCTCCAAACGCGGTAAAATTTTCACAGATTGAAATACCAGGTATTTAGGAGAATTCAAGTATAAAACATTACTTTTGGAAAAAATCTTCGAAAATAAGTTTCTTCGAAAAAGGAGAGGAAAGAAAAGACCTAAAAGGGGAAGTTCAACAAAAAAATGGCATACGGCAGTATCTGGCGGCACTCAGTGAGTGCCGAACGGCGTTCAGTGAGTGCCGAACGGCAGTCACTGAGTGCCGGCCCAGCATTTACCGAGTGGCGCCGACAATTTCTGACTGCCGTTTACTTTAACAGTCCGTATTTTGTGGTACAATACGTATATGTATGCGGATAAAAACAAAAAACCGATAAAGTAAGGCTGACTAAAACGCGGCCATTAATAATTTTCCGCGGCACTTACTAAGAGCCGTGCGGCAGTCGCGGAATGCCGCCGCTGCTTTCACGGAGTGCCAAAGCGGCATCCACTGACTGCCGCAAGAGATTTTTGACTGTCGCCCTGTGCAGCAGTGTAATACCCCGTATTTTCAATATTTATTTAATGCAGAGAGGTTCTATATACTTTCCTTGACCATTCATGAAATTTCATCTTCGATCGATCGAAGCTAGTTCGAGCGATCGAGAATCCCAGAAGTTCAAGCGATCGAACCTTGTTCAATCGATCGAAACCCTACCGACCTGAATTTAATACGTGGTCCCCATTTCAATCGATCAAACTTTCTTCAATCGATCAAACCTGACCGATATGAGTTCGATCGATTGAGCATCCTTCAATCGATCGAGAATGTAATTATCAGAATTCCAGTTTCTGCGCAAATGCTGCCACCTACACTCCCAATTCCCCTATATATACATTGCATTCGTGTGTAATGTGAGGTTGCTGAATCTTGTGCTTAAGAGAGAGTTGAGAGTGTGTATGCTTGTGTTTATATATATACACATACCTCCATATATCTATATATATATACACACATATCTATATATATATTCACAGCTTGGAGGAGAGAGAGGAACAGAATAGAAGAGGAGAAGAAGAAGACCAAGAATAAGGAAAGAAAGAAAAAGAGAGGAGCAGAGGAGAGAGAGAGGCCGCCATTAAAGCTTCGAAGCTTTCAACCGAGCCAAACGCGCCCTTAACGACTTTCGGTAACTTAGTTATGATGTTTTACATATTCTGGACGTATTAATTATAACCCAAACACCCCTAGCACATTCTGCATGTTCACTGGCAGAATCTGTGGAAGACGAAGTTCGATCGATCTAACTGAGTTCAATCGATCGAACATCCCTGAGTCTCAATCGATCGAGAATACTTCAATCGATCGAGACGACCTTCACTTTGATCGATCGAGAAGACTTCAATCGATCGAACAACACTTTCTTCGAGCAATCGAGATGATCTCAATCGATCGAACCTAGCAGAACATGAATGTATTCCTTTCAGTTTATAATGCATAGTGCGTAGTCGTTTAATTGTTGTTTCATGTTCCTATTATGCGATATTATGGATTACGGAGGTAATGGGATACGATAATGAGATTGAGATAACATAGTGAGTAACGTAGTCGGGTTCGGAACGTTAGTAATAGTACGACGCGATAACGAGATAAGTTTAAGATGATAACACTGGGTAGTATTGGATAACTGGGAGATTAGTCAGTAAGATGATTGGTATGTTCAAAGTTGTGTAAGCCGAGCTGATGATTCGTTCAGATTGAATCCAATAAGTGTATGTCAAGGATTTGATCAGGACCGTGAGAATTATGGGTGCACAGTACTCGCAAGCGTTCTTAAAAGCGGTGAACAGTAAGAGTTCTTAAAAGCGGTGAACAAGAGTAGATGTGGCATGCCCATGATTTGAATTACTAGAGCTGTGTATGTACAGTACTCGCAAGCGTTCTTAAAAGCGGTGAACAGTAAGAGTTCTTAAAAGCGGTGATCAAGAGTATGGGTACATTCATAGACCAGTCATTATATGAGAACGATGTATGGGTGCTCGCAAGCATTCTTAAAAGCGGTGAACAGTAAGAGTTCTTAAAAGCGGTGAACAAGAGCACTGGTATGTTGTGCTGATATAATCAGTTCGAGAGAGAGTCAGTTGGGAATTGTGAAATCGGTCTTAGAATGGGAGTTGATAAGAATCGATTAATGATATGTCTGAATAACGAGTAAGGTATATAATTACTATCACTGTCATATATTGTTCATAATGGTAATTATGTTATTTCTATGAGACTGTGTTAGTTAGTGCTCACTCAGCTTTCAACAAGCTGGCGGCCTTTATTGCCTGGACATTCCCCGTCCAGACTATCCTATCCTTTATAATGCAGATGACGGAACTTATGGCAATAACAATTACCTTGAAGGGAGTTACGTAGAAGATGGCCCTACTGATGCCGGTTATGCTGACACCTATCCGTACGCCAGCTGAAGTCCTGAAGATAAATAGTAGTTTATGTTACTACTTTCCTTTTCTGTTGAACTTTGTAGTTAACGGGTACTTGGCATATGTTGTCTCCAGACCTGTTGTGATCCTGTGGACCGTACTCTGATGTTTGTAATAGATAGAACTGTTTTTACTTCAGTTGTTTCTGTTCCCGTTTGGACTAGTACTGTGTGGTGTGGATATCAGTGACTTTCACTTGTCATTCCCTATGGACCCATAAAGGAAATTTATTTTTCTCTATTTATGCTGCTCCGGGGCGTGACAGGGTTTTTGGTATCAGAGCTCCTGGTTATATTACGGTTAGGTTCTGATATTGTCGTTCACTGATGGATCCCACACCATCTGGTTCTAGTATTTAAGACTTCTTGAGAGGAGATATGAGTATAAGATAAGTTCGTCTTCCTGACGATAGATAGTTTTCCTTTGCAGGATAGCATGGATCCAGAGTTCCATCAGTTTGTTACCGATGCTTATGGAGGACACGTGATCTATGGGGATACCGTGGAGCCAGCAGACCCAGAGTTTTATCGTGAGCGTGTATGCCAGATAGCTAGGAGGCATTTGGAGGAGGACATGTGGAGAGCACTTTATGTGACAGAGAGGACTCACCCGACGCAGATGCGTATGGATGCTTACCACACTGCGAGGATTGGTAGAGACATTTGTCAGGAGATATTACGGTTAGTTCAGAGTAAGCCAGAGATGGATAAGAAAAATGGAGTTAATATTTGAAGCTTTGGAATGCAGTGAACAAGAGAAGCGCCGTCTTGCTACATTCCAGCTCACTTATGCCGCCGCAGATTGGTGGGAAGCTGAACGAGCCACTATCGGGACCGATGCTGCTAGAGCTATGTCGTGGGAGACCTTCAAGGGGAGATTTCTGGAAGTATTTTCCAGAGGATGAAAAGGATCAACAAGAGAAGAGCTTCATGAGTTTAGTTCAAGGAAACTGGACAGTGAGAGAATATACCACTCAGTTTGAGCGATTGTCAAGATTTGCTCAACATATGATAGACACGCCACAGAAGAAGGTGAAGAGATTTCACCAAGGATTAAATCCCCACCTCAAACATATGATGGTTGGTCATCTGAATCAATCATTCGAAGGGATCGTCAGATTTGCTGCAGGATTGGAAAAGGATGTTTATCCAGCACAACAACCACAGATGAATCGACCTCAGTCATCTAGAAGTTTTCAACATAATAATTTCCAAAACCAGCTGCCAAGAAATACCCAAGGTTGGAGACCACAGAGTAATTTCTAAAGGAACAAGAGAACCTGGGAAGGAACCAGAAAGCCACAACAGGGCTACACTCGACCCCTGCAATATCACCAGCAAGGACCACAGCCTCAGGCACTGCTAACAGCCCCGCCAAGCAATAGCGGAGGATGTTTTAATTGCGGGAAGCCAGTGCACGTCGCCAGATTCTGTACAGCCGCTAGAACTAACTGCAGAATGGATGTTGTCTGCCGAAATTGCAACAAGCCGGGACATCTAAGTAAAGATTGTCGTGCACCTCGAGGAGGGTATTATGGAGCACCAGTTCAGGGAATTCAAGGACCACCAGATCCGACAAGGATGAATGCTATCATCCCAGGAGAAGTAGGCTTTAATGCTGATGAGCAGCAACATTTGGAAGGTACGCTTATACTCTTTCATAGTCCAGTTAAAGCTTTATTTGATATTGGAGCTGCACGCTCATTTATTGCTGTTAAGATTGTGCGTCAATTGGGTTTAGAACCCCAGACACTTGAGTCAACACTGAATGCTGTGTCACCATTGGGAGTGACAGTTAAGTTGAGTAAAGTGTGTAAAGATTGCCCATTGACCTTGGGAGATAGGAATCTTCCTACAGACTTGATAGTTCTGTCAATGTCAGGATTTGATGTTATCCTAGGGATGGATTGGTTAACTAAGTACAGTGCCAATTTGGATTGCCCTACTAAGTCGATTGTATTTCCGAGACAAGGAAGGTCGACGATTAGATTTCAGTGTCAGCCGACGAGCGATATGTTTCTTACGAGTAGTTTGGCTACGATCGGGAGTACGAGTACAGAGCTCACGATGGATCAGATTCCTATTGTACAAGATTTTCAGGATGTATTTCAGGATATTAAAGGACTCCCACTGAGAAGAGAAATAGACTTCTGTGCGGAACTAGTACCTGGTACATTGCCGATTTCCAAGACTCCATATAGGATGGCACCAACTGAGATGTTGGAACTGAAGAAGCAAGTTCAGGAACTTGAAGATTTAGGTTTCGTTCGCCCGAGTACGTCACCTTGGGGAGCACCAGTTCTGTTTATGAAGAAGAAGAAGGAACACTGCGACTCTGTATGGATTGCAGGGAGTTGAACAAGGTTACGATCAAGAATAGATATCCACTTCCTCGGATAGATGACCTATTCGATCAGTTACAAGGATCCAGGATCTTTTCAAAGATCGATCTTCGTTCTGGATATCATCAGTTGTTAGTTCGACCAGAGGATGTATCGAAGACTGCATTCAGGACAAGATACGGGCATTATGAATTTCTAGTTATGCCTTTTGGATTGACGAATGCACCAGTAGTATTTATGGACTTAATGAATAGAGTATTCAGACCATATCTGGATAAATTCATTATAGTGTTCATTGATGACATTTTGATTTACTCAAAGACAGAGGAGGATCACCAGGAGCACTTACAGATTGCTTTGCAGACGCTTCAAGATAACAAGTTATATGCAAAGTTCAGCAAGTGCGAATTTTGGCTACAAGAGGTAAAATTCTTAGGACATGTTGTATCTCAAGAAGGTATTTCAGTTGACTCATCTAAGATCGATGCAGTTTTAAGCTGGAATAGACCAACCAATGCAACAGAGGTTAGAAGTTTCTGGGTTTAGCAGGATACTACAGAAGATTCGTGGAAGGATTTTCCAAGATAGCAGGACCTTTAACAGATTTGACGAGGAAGGAGACGAAGTACGAATGGACAGACAAGCATGAGGGTGCATTTCAGGAGTTAAAAGAGAAATTGACTTCTGCGCCGGTACTTGCGATACCTAAGAATGAAGAAAGGTATGTGATCTATAGTGACGCATCGCACCAGGGATTGGGTTGTGTACTTATGCAAGACGGGAATGTTATCGCATATGGATCAAGACAATTGAAGGTACACGAGAAGAATTATCCTACGCATGATTTGGAATTGGCAGCAATAGTGTTTGCCTTGAAGATTTGGAGACATTATCTCTATGGAGAAAAGTTTGATCTGTTTTCCGATCATAAGAGCTTGAAGTATTTGTTCTCTCAGAAGGAGTTGAACATGCGACAACGAAGATGGATGGAGTTACTCAAGGACTATGACTTTTCATTGCAATACCATCCGGGTAAAGCAAATGTCGTAGCAGATGCTTTGAGCCGTAAACCTCGACTAGTGATCGCTGCATTGCTAATTCGAGAATGGAAAGCATTGGAGGTGTTAACTGAATTCGAACTTCAGCCAGTGGAACCAATGGAAAGACAACATTTTGGATGTCTGATGGTACAACCAACTTTGATCAGCCGTATCATAGAAGCTCAGCAGACAGCAGAGGATTTGAAGTTATGGTTCGCGAAGATGGCAGCAAAAGAACCTGAGATCTGGAGTGTTAGTACAGATGGAGCCTTACAATATAAAGGTAGACTCTGTATACCTGACCACGAAAAAAATCTTCGGAAAGATATATTGGATGAAGCTCATAAGTCACGGATGACGATTCATCCAGGAGGTACAAAGATGTACAAGGACTTGAAGAGAAATTTTTGGTGGGAAGGAATGAAGCGAGAAGTGGCTGAGTATGTTTCTCAGTGTCTTACTTGTAAATAAGTAAAGGCAGAACATCAGAAATCACCTGGACTTCTACAGCCGTTACCAATTCCTCAATGGAAATGGGAACACATCACCATGGATTTTGTGGTAGGATTGCCGAAGTCACAGCAGAACCACGACGCTATTTGGGTAATCGTGGATCGACTTACGAAGACGGCACATTTTATTGCCTATAGTATAACATATCCAGTGGAACGTTTGAGCCGAATGTATCTACAACACATAGTACGGTTACACAGAATACCTGTTTCTATCGTGTCAGATCGAGATTCACGCTTTACTGCAGAGTTTTGGAAGAGTCTCCAGACAGCGATGGGAACAACATTGAACTTGAGTTCAGCTTTTCATCCATAGACCGATGGTCAGATTGAAAGAGTTAATCAAGTAATGGAGGATATGTTACGTGCTTGCGTCATTGATTTTGAGAATTCTTGGGAGACACACTTACCTCTGATAGAGTTTTCTTACAACAACAATTATCATTCGAGCATAGGAATGGCGTCGTTCGAAGCTTTGTACGGAAGACCTTGCCGATCACCGTTATGTTGGACTGAAGTCGGAGATACTCAACTTCTTGGGCCAGAAATGATACGAGAGACTAGTGAGAAGATTCAGATTGTACGTGAGAAGATGAAGACAGGTCAGACCCGACACAAAAGTTATGCTGACAAGCGACGCAAAGATTTAGAGTTTGCCGTTGGAGATCATGTGCTACTCAAGGTTTCGCCTGTTCGAGGCATCGTCAGATTTGGTCAGAAGAGAGGCAAATTATCGCCACGATTCATAGCACCATTCGAGATTCTAGAGCGTGTTGGAAAAGTTGCTTATCGCCTTGTGTTGCCCCCGAAGATGTCAGGAGTGCACAACGTTTTCCACATCAGTATGCTGAGGAAGTGTGTTCACAACCCGGCGCACGAGATCAACTTCAAAGATATTAAAGTCAACAATAACGTTACGTTCAACGAAGGACCAGTTCGCAATTTAGATCTTGGAGTCAAGAAGCTCAGGAATAAGGAGATTTCATTAGTCAAGATTCAGTGGAAGCATCATGATGAAGGAGAAGCTTAATGGGAACTAGAGTCAGAGATGCGTGAGAAGTTTCCGTTTTTGTTTTAACTCTGTATGTTTCCGATTTCGAGGACGAAATCTTTTGTTGGGTGGTGGATGATGTAATACCCCGTATTTTCAATATTCATTTAATGCAGAGAGGTTCTATATACTTTCCTTGACCATTCATGCAATTTCATCTTCGATCGATCGAAGCTAGTTCGAGCGATCGAGAATCCCAGAAGTTCAAGCGATCGAACCTTGTTCAATCGATCGAAACCCTACCGACCTGAATTTAATACATGGTCCCCATTTCAATTGATCAAACTTTCTTCAATCGATCAAACCTGATCGATCTGAGTTCGATCGATCGAGCATCCTTCAATCGATCGAGAATGTAATTATCAGAATTCCAGTTTCTGCGCAAATGCTGCCACCTACACTCCCAATTCCCCTATATATACATTGCATTCGTGTGTAATGTGAGGTTGCTGAACCTTGTGCTTAAGAGAGAGTTGAGAGTGTGTATGCTTGTGTTTATATATATACACATACCTCCATATATCTATATATATGCACACACATATCTATATATATATATTCACAGCTTGGAGGAGAGAGAGGAACAGAATAGAAGAGGAGAAGAAGAAGAACAAGAATAAGGAAAGAAAGAAAAAGAGAGGAGCAGAGGAGAGAGAGAGGCCGCCATTAAAGCTTCGAAGCTTTCAACCGAGCCAAACGTGCCCTTAACGACTTTCGGTGAGTTCCAAACTCCCTCGGTAACTTAGTTATGATGTTTTACATATTCTGGACGTATTAATTATAACCCAAACACCCCTAGCACATTTTACATGTTCACTGGAAGAATCTGTGGAAGACGAAGTTCGATCGATCTAACTGAGTTCAATCGATCGAACATCCCTGAGTCTCAATCGATCAAGAATACTTCAATCGATCGAGACGACCTTCATTTCGATCGATCGAGAAGACTTCAATCGATCGAATAGCACTTTCTTCGAGCGATCGAGATGATCTCAATCGATCGAACCTAGCAGAACATGAATGTATTCCTTTCAGTTTATAATGCATAGTGCGTAGTCGTTTAATTGTTGTTTCATGTTCCTATTATGCGATATTATGGATTACAGAGGTAATGGGATACGATAATGAGATTGAGATAACATAGTGAGTAACGTAGTCGGGTTCGGAATGTTAGTAATAGTACGACGCGATAACGAGATAGTTTGAGATGATAACACTGGGTAGTATTGGATCACTGGGAGATTAGTCAGTAAGATGATTGGTATGTTCAAAGTTGTGTAAGTCGAGCTGATGATTTGCTCAGATTGAATCCAATAAGTGTATGTCAAGGATTTGATCAGGACCGTGAGAATTATGGGTGCACAGTACTCGCAAGCGTTCTTAAAAGCGGTGAACAGTAAGAGTTCTTAAAAGCGATGAACAAGAGTAGATGTGGCACGCCTATGATTTGAATTACCAGAGCTGTGTATGTACAGTACTCGCAAGCGTTCTTAAAAGTGGTGAACAGTAAGAGTTCTTAAAAGCGGTGAACAAGAGTATGGGTACATCCATGGACCAGTCATTATATGAGAACGATGTATGGGTGCTCGCAAGCGTTCTTAAAAGCGGTGAACAGTAAGAGTTCTTAAAAGCGGTGAACAAGAGCACTGGTATGTTGTGCTGATATAATCAGTTCGAGAGAGAGTCAGTTGGGAATTGTGAAATCGGTCTTAGAATGGGAGTTGATAAGAATCGATTAATGATATGTCTGAATAACGAGTAAGGTATATAATTACTATCACTGTCATATATCGTTCATAATGGTAATTATGTTATTTCTATGAGACTGTGTTAGTTAGTGCTCACTCAGCTTTCAACAAGCTGACGACCTTTATTGCCTGGACATTCCCCGTCCAGACTATCCTGTCCTTTATAATGCAGATGACGGAACTTATGGCAATAACGATTACCCTGAAGGGAGTTACGTAGAGGATGGCCCTACTGATGCCGGTTATGCTGACGCCTATCCGTACGCCAGCTGAAGTCCTGAAGATAAATAGTAGTTTATGTTACTACTTTCCTTTTCTGTTGAACTTTGTAGTTAACGGGTACTTGGGCATATGTTGTCTCCAGACCTGTTGTGATCCTGTGGACCGTACTCTGATGTTTGTAATAGATAGAACTATTTTTACTTCAGTTGTTTCTGTTCCCGTTTGGACTAGTACTGTGTGGTGTGGATATCAGTGACTTTCACTTGTCATTCCCTATGGACCCATAAAGGAAATTTATTTTTCTCTATTTATGCTGCTCCGGGGCATGACAAGCAGTCTGTCTATTTTCAGGAAGTACGTATTGTACCACCAAATGAGACATTTACACCTGTCTTTTACTCTGAATTCACTGAAAATACTTGGTAATTTTGTCTATAAAAGAAGGAGGATCTTCCTTGGAACAAGAACACAAGAACAATATACAAGATAGAAGATACCACTACACTACTACATTTTGGAGAGAAAAAAAAAGAGAGAGTTTGGAGAGCTTGAAGAAGAGTTTGGAAGATTTTCAAAGTAGAGAAGCTTTGAGGATAGCTTGGAGGTGATCCTCTAACCATGAGTTATTTCTTTTCTTTTCTTTCTTTCTTTTAAGTCTCTAATCTTCAAACTATTTAGTTTTCTTTGTTTCATTCATTCTTTTTTTTGTGTCTTCTTTACTTCCCTATTTCATTTTATAAGCAAATAGATGGATCCAAGTCCATATTTATGATTTAGGTCCTCTAGCTTGGTGTTTCATGGAATCCTTTCTATATTCCTTTGAGGCTCATGAGTATTAGTCATATCTTCATCTCCAATGACCATCAAATGGTAGGAGAAAGTAGTTTTGAGTCTAAGCCCATCTCCATGGTTTAGGCTCATTATTTTGAGATTTCATGAAGTCCATTCATGCTTCATTTGAAATCTACAAATATAAAGCTCTTTAGCCTCCAATGACCATCAAAAGGTAGGAGAAAATGGTTTAGTTTAAGTCCAACTTCATGATTCAATAGTTGGGGTTAACAAATAAAAGTGGAACTTGACATTGAAACAGTGGATTCATAAACTGGTTTTGATCAAAGATTTTTGGTTCGAAATCTAACCGTTGGAATCAAGTGAAACCAACAGGAAAATGTCAATAACACAATGTTTTACCACTGTAATTTTTGTTTTAAGGAGATTTCATGTTTAAAGTGGTTTGGTCATGAGTTTTGTACAGTCACTACAATCTGTCCAGAATTTCAGAACAGTAACACTCTTTTAAAATGGGTAAATCAGAACCTTAATAAAGTATTTGTAACCCAAAATAATTTTTTCTAAGTAGCTTAATGTGTTAGGAAGTCACCCTTAAAAGAACAAAGCATTTCTGATTTATTTGCTTTTTTTAGAAAATCGTGCAAGAACTCTGGACAGAAGGTTGTAGAATACTGAGTGACGTCTGGTTTTTATCCAATTCCTAGAGATCTAACCGTTCAAACCTTGATTTTCTTATTGGGTTATAAACTAGACTCACAGAGGCATATTGTATCCAAAAATCATTAAGATCCAACCGTTGGAAGTAGGGTTTTTCTATTTTTTAAGATCTGGTCTGCTCTCTGTAATTCATAAAAAACTTCTACTGTTTTTGTCTAATCTTATTTATTTCAACTCAAATGGTCTCCTAATGCCTTGGGACCCAAATCATGTTTCGAATAATGATAATTTAGCTTAAATCCAGAGGCTAAGTGATCCAAATTAGTGAATAAATCGATGTTTTATTCTTGTTCACATTCATTCATTCATGTACATTAATGCTTATGATTAGAACTAGCTATTGAATAAAGTTGGATTTCATGCTTAATAGATCTAAGCTAGAGGATCATGCTTGATTGTTTTGATATCATGTTATTATGTGAAGCATGTGGACTAATCTTTGTTTTGTAGTGCATTTGAGGTACAATTTCTCATCTCTTCTCTAGTTTATTTCATTTGTTGGTTTTCTTGATTTTCGACTCCATGCGCGACACCTTAGACTAAGTCTTGCCTTATGTGTCTATATGCGTTAGAGACCTTTTCTTAGGTTTATTTTATACGTATGCATTGCATGTTTAAATTCACAGCTGGATCCCGGGTAAGTTCTCTAGTTCCCTACTTACATGTCATATTGCTTGCTATCTGAATTACGTGGTTTTTGAATGATATTTTATCACTTGCAATCTTACACCCCTTTAGACATGCTTTTGTAATGTATATCTATACGTATGTATTAGTTGAGGGCACATTTAAATTAATAATTCGATTAAAAGGATGTTGAGTAGAGGCGTATCGCAAGATAGGATGAGATAAGGTGTTTTAGTCCGACGGGCTCCTTCCTCTCTCATTCCATAATCCCCGGACCTAGTTAATCTCTAGTTTCTAAAAAGACCAGTTTGCTTTAAAATTGGTTTCTTAATTTTTCCTTTTAAAAATTAAGTGGCGACTCATTTGAATTTGAAATTTAAAAGAACTTTAAAAGAAAAAGCTGTGGGTAAGAAAAAATGCGATATCCACACCAGTCGACTGACACCTGGACCAGTCGACTGATCCCCTGCCCTGGCAGTTTACTAAGTTGTGCAGTTTAACAACCCAAAGTTCTCCAATTCAAAATCCACACCAACGCAACTAAATTACAATGGTTTAAAATATAATTACAGGTATTCGAACACAAGATTACAGTACTACAAACCTACTCCATGGTTCTATTACAACATATTACGAATTCCCAAATCCTTATACAAGTTTAGGAAAAGGAACAAAATGAGTCTTTTCGACTATGGTTTTGATTCAATTGGTGCTAAATTAAACTACAATGACTGTTTAGAATATGGAAGGAAACTTTGAACAAAACTAAGTTTAAATAAAATTTAGGGGTTTTGCAAATGGAAAAATCGAGGTTGGGGAGCATTCCCCCACCTTGGACCAAACAACACATGACCTTCATACTAGTAGCACATTCTAGAGTAGAAATTCCATTGTGACAAACTATCAAACATGTGGTAGTCAACCAACATGTTAGATAGATGTTTCAATGCAATACATGGGTGTAGGGTTAGAGCTTAGAGATTTCGCCACTTCGAATGCTTGACATTGGAAGTGGGGTTTCAAAGCATCAAACCATACATCCATGAACTCTAGACATGCTACAAAGTATGGGAGTCCTACAATAAAACACACATGGGTCCAATGGTGGGTTTATGATCCCCAACCTTCAAGGTCTAGCTACTCATAATCATAGTGACAACAATATCAAAGAGAGGTGAAGATAAATTATACCAACAAGAGAGAGTCACCATAAATGTCATAAGATACCCAAAAATTGCTTAAAAAAGAACTTCAACCATTCAATACATTCACACTCTCTTCTCTCTAACAATAAATGGAAGTGAATATTGGTAACTAGGGAGTAATGAGGGGGGGGGGGGGGGGGGGGGGGGGGGGAGATGAGAGGATTAGAGAGAGAGAGTTTGGAACCTAAGGAAAAAACTAAGTAAAAACAACCCTAAAATAATGCATGCCCTAATACAAATCTATCTCTAACTATATATAGTCCCCTCACAAAAATGGCAAAATTGTAATAAGAAGAGGGGTCATCAGCAGGAGGCGCGGATCGATCCATTCATATTGGCGGATCGATGCGCCTTTCATCAGGGTCGTTACTGGCTTCTCGAGAAGACGCGGATTGATCCGCTCATATTGGCCGGATCGATCCATTTAGAGGAGTTTCTCACAGAATGTCCCAGCAAAGACACGAATCGATCCCTTCAAAAATGCGGATCGATCTGCCCTTTTCAAAACTGATGGAGAATTCCTATTAAACACGCAGATCGATCCCCTCTAAATGGCGGATCGATCCGCCTTTCCTTAAACTCTTTTCTTGTTCCTTTTTACTTCAAGAGTGCCAAAAGGGTTGGGTTCCACTATACCCAAGCATACATAACCTACAAAAAAAGACCGTTATTAGTTAAAAGAGGGTAACACCAAGAACAATAAAAAGCACAATTTATCCATTAAGTCTCCGATTTGAGTAGTAATTTGTGTCCAATACGGATTAAATTATGAAGTTCAAAATACAATATTGGACACAAATCAAGTATTACCTCTAAGATTCGATGATGACAAACGTCCGACTAATTTAGGACTTCCAAAGGTGATTCAAGCTCTCCCAAAGGCTTTTTTTTCAATTTAAGACAAAAGGGAAAAGAGAGGGAAAAGGAAAATAGAGGAAAACGGTACATGTTGATGGTTGCGGCAGTTACGGGTTGTCGTACGACAATCTCGGCATTTTGTGAATGCCGCGAATATCACCAAATGCCATAAAAATTGAAATTTCACAAAAAGACGGCAGTCCATGGAGTGTTCTGCGGCAGTCATTAAATGTCGTTCCGACACTCAGTGAATGCCGCACGGCAGACATTGAGTGCCGCAACGGCAGTTATCGCGTGCCGCCTTTTCGTAACCGCCAACTGTGAAACAGCACATTCTGTACCTTCAAAAGAGGACGCCCGGAATTAGGGTTTTCCCCCTGAAATGGCTGGAATACCCCTCCAAAATCTGCCTATATAAGGAAGGTGTATATCCCATTACAAAAGGACTTGAAATTTAGAATGTGAGGATCCCTATATTGATTCCCCCTCAAAAACTTTCTAAATTAAGAGAGAAGTGGAGTTTTAAAGCAACCAAGGAGTTGAGGATAATTAGAGGTAAACTCTAGGATAATTAGTTTATTTAGTAGTTCAATCACAATTGTTAGCCTTGAATTTATTGAAGGCATAATTTTTGTTTTGTTTTGATGATGATAAATCTAGTGATAATTGCATACTTTTATTGGTTCTATTTCAACCAATTATCATGTCATTTTCGTCATCTAATCTCTTGATTCATGTACTTAAATGTTCTAACTTTGTTTGAGATCATTAAATAGCATATGGTGAATTCCAAGAGTGATGGAGCTCAACAAGGATCAAGCTTGAAGACTTGAAGATTTTTCATCCTTGGTTGAAGACTAGGATTTATATGTAATCATCTTGATCAATCACTCATAGGGGGTCAAGTAACTTTAATTGGACTTTAGGATCCTTGCTCTCATATTTTAAAATACTTTCAAGGACCTAAACATACTTAGACCACTCAATTAAATTCATTTCACAAAAGCTTTCAAGTGGCTAAGTCAAAAGAAAGACCTTTGTGCAGATGCGTCAACTTTAAAGTCAAACCTGATCTAATTGGTAAGGAATTAGATCTTGAGTTTTATATGATTGAAAAGGTATTTGAATCTAGTTTCCGAATCTTCAAACGGATCGCAAATACAAGTTTTGTATAGGGAGTTATGGCTGTTTTAGTGAATAGGTGTCAGTCTGTGAAAAACTGCTTAAAACCAGTCGACTGATTTTTGAAGGGTCCAGTCGACCGGAGGTACTATTCCAGTCGATTGGATTGTAAAAAAGTCAACTGTTTTCAGTTTTTGAAAGGTAGACACTACTACAAATTTTCCAGTCAACTGGGGCATTTTTTCAATCGACTGGATCGCGCTAAAACACACTAACGACTAGTTTTTAAACTCTTCAAAATTTGTTTTTACTCCCCCTAACCATTCCCAACGGCTATAATCTTTCAAAAGCTATATATAGGGATGTTTTTAAGGGTCATACACAAGTAGGAATATTAACAAAATCATTCCAACATCTTGTTTAATTATCATTCCCATTTGAGCCCTAGTTTGAGTGAAAAATCAATTTGCTCTAGCTTTCAATTGTAATTCTTGAGAGAGCAAATTGTAGTGAGCTTTTATTTGTATTATCTACTCACTAAGGAGTTATTGTGTGAGCTTTAAATTGTATTATCCACTCTAGAGAGAGAGTTCAATTTGTATTCAAATCATTTGTAAAGAGTGAGGGTTTGTAATCCTTGATTGCAAAGAAGAGGTTTTCTTTTGTGGGAGAGATTGGAGGCTCTTTTAACGGTTTGGTCTACACCCATGAAGTAGATTGGAGTAAATGAATCCTCAAGAGGTGTTCTTGAGGGGTGGACGTAGGCCGCGGTGTGCGGATTTCCGAACCACTTGAAAACTCGGTTTGTAAGTTTCTCTTCCCTTCTCTCTTTACATAATTGCTTGTCATTGTGTTCAATTTGTAATTAAGTTTTTATAAGGTTAATATCCGCTAAAACCTTATTCACCCCCCCCCCCCTTCTAAGGTTCCATATTTGGGCCAACAACAATATTTAGAATCTCTTAAGATCTTTACACATTTTCAAAAACTCTCTTCCCACCTCATTTCATCACACACCACTTATATTGTGATTAAACTAGCATTTCATTGATTTGGATCAAAATAGATTTGGATTTAAAGCTTAAATAAATCTTGAAGTAGAACTTTGGTTTCTTTTCTTTTGATTATGTTTTCTTATGATTCATAAGATTTTCAATGTCTTACTTGAATCTTTGTACTTAAAACCCTTAGTACTCTTATAAACTCGTGATTTATGAGAGGATTAAGGTTGATATTAGTATATTGAGTCAATGAGTCTAAACTTTTACCCATAGTTTGAATTCATTATTTTGAGATTTTATAAAGTTTCCTTATACTTCATCAAAATCCATAAGTATAAGAGTCCTTAGTCTCCAATGACCATCAAATGGTAGGAGAAGTAGTCCAAGTCTAAGCCTATCTCCATGGTTTAGATTTTTTGTCTTGTAATTTTATAAAGTTTCTTCATACTTCATTAAAATCCACAAGTTTAAGCGTCCTTAGTCTCCAATGACCATCAAATGGTAGGAGAAGTAGTTTGGTTTAAGCCCAACTTCATGGTTTAGTAGTTGGGGTTAACAAACAAAGTTGAACTTGACAAATGGTGTAGTGAATTCAATGACCACCTTTGATCAAGGATTTTTAGTTAAATAATGGACCGTTGGAATTAAATGAAACCAATTGGAAAGTGGCAATAACACAAAGTTTTACCACTGTAATTTTTGCTTTAATGAGATCTCGTGTTTAGAGTGGTTTGGTCATGAGATTTGTGAAGCAACAATAATCTGTCCAGAATTCCAGAACAGTAATACCTTTTTGAAATTAGTAAATCAGAGTCTTAACCAAGCATTTTTTACTTCAAATAATTTTTTCTATATAGTTTAATGTGTTAACAAGCCCCCCTAAAAATATTAGATCAATTCTGATTTTTTTACTATTTTTAGAAAATCATACAAAACTTCTGGATAGAGAGTTAGAAATTCCTGAGTGGTGTCTAGTTTTTGTTTGATTCCCAGAGATCTAACCATTGAAACTTTGATTTTTTTGGGTTAGAAACTACACTCACAAAGGCACTTTGTGACGAATAACCATTAAGATCAAACCAATGGAAGTATGCTTTTCAAATTCTTAAAGTCCGGGTCTGCTCTCTGGAATTTTTAGAATGTTGTGACAGATTTGGTAAACTTTGCAAATAATGGCTCAAGTGGTATTTTCATGAGTTAAGGTTTAAACCATGTTTCAATGATGACTAGTAATGCTTGAATTCAAAGTTTAGATGATCGAAATCAATGAGTATTTCATAATTTATTCTTGTTCATGTATAAATTCATCCATGTGGCTCGATGCTTGTAATTAGGATTCGATGCTTAAGTTTTAACTATATTTGATAGATTTAAGCTAAAGGCCTAGGATTGTCATCTAACTTTATATCTTGTATATTATGTGGATTGACCTTTGTTTTGTAGCGCCGATGAGGTATAATCTCTCGACTCTCCCTTAGTTTAATTATTCCTTAATTCCATTGATTTTTCGACCTCATGTGTGACACATTAGAATTAAAACTTGCCTTATGTGTATATGTGATTAGAGACCCTTTTTATTAAGATTTCAACTTTTGTATGCATTACACGTTTAAATATTCACGGCTGGACCCCGGGTAAGTTCTCTAGTTCTCTATTTTGCATATCATATTGCTTGCTAAATGAACTACTTGATTTTCAATGATATTTTGTCTTTAGCAATTTTACACCATTTTGACATACTTGTGTAATATATATTTATATCTATGTATTAGCTGAGGGTATGCTTAGATTAATAGTTTGATTAAAAGGATGTTGAGTAGAGGCCTATAGCGAGATAGGATAAGAGAGGGTGTTTTAGTCCGTCGGACTCCTTCCTCTCTCATTCTATAATCCCCGAACCTAGTTAATCTCTGGTTTAAAAAAAAGATCAGTTTCCTTTAAAAATGGTTTCTTAATTTTCCTTTTAAAAATTAAGTGGCGACTCATCGTTTTTGAATTTGTATTTGAAAAAGGTTTTAAACAAAAGCTATGGGTAGGAAAAATGCGATATCCACATTCCCCCAACGTTCCTCGGCCTCACTCCTCACTCTTTTCTTGCCTTTCTTCTTACCTGCAATGGAGTAAATCTCCACTGCTCAGCTATATGCTGAGTGTACAAATTATAACATATGCATATATGACAAAACATGCTTTAATTTCACAAATCACATCAATAGTCTCTAGGGAGAAAAATACGCATTTATCCGGTAGCGGCAAGTCCAAGCCTTAAACCGCGATGTCAATAACTAGTCCAAGCCTACAACCATTACATCCCCAAGTACCCTAGCAAGTCCAAGCCTTAAACCATGAATAGTAGTCGTCGCCACTAAAATTCTCAAACATTGAGAAGCTTACTCCGGCATGAATTTGTATAAGTCCCCCCTTTGACCCACATAGACAACTCAACGTGCTCACGTAAATTTAGACATGCTTTTCATATTTAAGCGAGTGCATAATTAACGGGCCTAGGATTAATACTTGAATTTTGCCCGGATCACAATTTCGTCATCGAAATATAAAACATATATTTCATTTATATAACATAGGCTAGAAATTTAAACCTCGTGCGAGTCCTCTCAAACTTTGAAGGATCGACTAGAGGGCCGATTAAACGTCGGATCTCAGATCTCAAGTTATTCCTACAGGTTTTACTGGGTTTTCCCCAAAAATCTAAAAATTAGATTTTTACAAAAGTTAGCCAAATATGGCCTAAGAGGTATCAAAACGTAGGTCTTACCTCCAAGAGTCCAAATCTAGAATCTGGAGAAAATCTGACGGATAAAAAGTTGCCGATCGTCGTCGCAAAGCTCGTGGCAACAAATCTCCCTTTTTCTCTCCTCTCTCTAGATATTTTATAAATTTTATAACAAATGAATTCTCACCCTCCTCTATTTATAGACAAACTTCTTGGAATGCGCGTTTACTTCCCCGCGAGTTTCTCAAACTTCTAATTATCTCCTGAAACGTCGTATACGCCCATTTTACAACTTTACCAGTGAAAATTATAATTTACAAAAAATTTCGACTAAGTCTTGTTTGGGTCCAAAATTACGTTCGGAAACTAAATTCCGTGGAATCTCTACACAACTTAACTTTTATATAACGTGACACTCACATTCTCACCACAGTTCTCAAAATGATATTGACAATATTAAGATTACCAGAAATTATACTCTACAGGTATAATTTACTATTCATAAAGTACCAGATAAGTCAAATAACATTTAAATCACATAAATGTCATTTACTCATGCCAACGCAATCTCGATTACTGAATTCCCGTGTCCTTACTGACACCTTACCATTGACTCACAATCAACCACAATCCAATTATCAAATAACATTGATAATCCTCAAAACTAAATATGCATGATAAAATTATGGAATTTTGGAACGGGTGTGACAGTATTACCCTTAATTTAATATGGGTAAGTGCCCATGTAATGAGGTTGAATTTAATGAGTACACAAACTCATAAATTTGATAGTAGATATGTAATCCATGTCTAGTTAACGAACTTGGGAAAATGTGATGTACCCAAATTAGATTTTAGGTTGTCTACGAATCTATTGTAGAATGGAATTAATCAAGTCAACCGTAGTTCAAGAAATTCAAATTTAGAAGAAATGAGTATATGACTCATTCAAATACAGGTGCTACACTTGGTCTTGTGGCCCTTTTTATTCCTTGGTCATCCGTTCTCACAACGGATTCATAACACCCATATTTGTGTTATTGCATACCATTACATTGTCATGCATGATAATGTGATGTGTTGTGCATTTTTTGGCACATGTTTGAGTGAGTTTTGACTCACGGGTTAATTTTGGTGTCTATGTTAGAGAACCTTCTGAGACTTTGTTGATGAGTGTTTTGTTGTTATGAAGTCTCTCCGAGTATGAGACAGTCACTGTGGAATACCTTAAATATTTATCTGAAATAAATGTTTACATGTGTATTTCACTATCTGTATTATTTTTTGGCTTAGAATATATTTCTGTTGTTAGATTTAGTATCCTGGTGAGGACGAATTAACACGCTATTAATTTGGTAGGCTAATTAGCAACTTCGGAAAAATTTTATAAGAATTTGTGTTTTAGCAACCAAACGAAACTTAGTCAAAAACTTTTATAATTTTGAAGTTTCACTTGTATAGTTATGAATTAGCTGTGTAGAAAGTTTCAGAGACTGATTAGGAGTTTTGAAAACTCGTGAGGAGGTAAACACAATTTTCGAAAGTGTTGCCTATATATAGATAGAGATGATCTTGATATTTTTCATAAAGCTTAACCTAAGTTTCAAAAAGAGGCCATGTGGAGATTTTAGTTGCTTAGAGCTTCTCGACGTCAAACAACGCCCATTCGTCCGCTGATTTTTCACCAAATTTCGTATTCGAACTCCTCGAGGTAAGGTCGTCGTTTTGATACCTATTAGGCCATGTTTGGCTAAGTTTTTCGAAAAGTTATTTTCTAGAATTTTTCATAAAAGTTTATATTTGGATTTCTAATCAGTAGGAATTATACTAGACGGACTTCTGCACGTTCTTTGTGCACGAGTTTTCTTCGGATTGATTTATAAGAGCGTTATTCGGAGGTGAGTGATTCAACTATGTATTTTGGAATGATTCTTGACATGTATTCATGTTTTGTATGAAAAGCATGTGTTAGCTTATAGAGATATATTGTGTAGTTCATATTGGGCAATTATATTGATTAGTAGGCCCAATAGCATGGTGACATGTTTTGTTTATGGCGAGTATGGTGATATGTATTTGAGCATGTTGAGTTGCTTATTTGAGTCAAAGGAGCACGTGGTTACTGAGCCATTTTGTGGAGCCGATATAGGCATTAAGGTCGCACGATTGAAGAGAAGAATCGTGGGTCTTACCCTTTCGTATGAACTTATTGGCGAGGAGTCGCGGATTGGGAGTATGAGATGTATACGTGAGGCTCCGGAGACTAGTATGAAATGTAGAGATGTGAATGCGAGCATATGTATCATTCATTTGCATATGTTATTTTATTCACTAAGTGGCACGGCTTAAAATATGTGTGCGCTTGTGTGCTATACCCAAGTGTAGGTAATCGTGCAAGTAGTTATCTGGTTAAGACCAGGTCGATCCCACAGGGAAGGTGTTAAACTAAATACCTAGATTAATCTCCAAAAAGAAAATCAAAATCAAAATTTGAAAGGTTGTAGAACACAAAGTTCCACGAAGTAACCACTAAAATTAAAGCAACTAAATTAAATTAAACTAGTAATTAACTAATTAACTAAAGCGATGTAAAAAAAACGATTTTCTTTATAAAAAAGGAGTGTTGGGATCACACGAATCCGCAGCGATCATGCCTTCTACCATGCAGTTACATTAAAGCTCTAAGGAGTGTGTCTATCTACAGTATTCCGCATTTTCTAAAGATAGAGAATCAATAGCCCGTTCATAGCTAGGACTACATCATCACATTTATTTCCAAAACACATGAAGGTAGTTTAAAACAATAGTTAAGTCTTGCATTCTGAATGATATTAGCATTCAAAATGGTTTGCAAAAGTTATTGAAGAAAAAGGCCTTAAGGCTTAAAGTAATGAAACTGTTTTGACAAACTGAGCATTTGGGGACAATTTGATAACAAATTTCAAAAGTAGAAAGTCTTAGAATACTGCAAAAAGACTACCCAAGAATCAGAGTATTTGATTGATCGACGCGCTTTCGATCGATCGAACATCTTCATCTCTCGAGCGATCGAAAGGTCTTCGATCGCTTGACTGTGCGTCTGCTTCGATCGATCGGAACTACTTCGATCGATCGAGTGCAGGTTTTATACTGCTGCATGGCAGAGGCTGGAGATCACTGTTTCATCGTGATCTTCCAACCTGGGGACTACTCAAACATGGTCTGGAGTGTCTCAAATTTGTTTTCAATGTGAAAGTCTATTAAAGTTATGTTTAGTTGAGATTTTATCATAAAAACTATGAAAACTAATGGTTTAATACGATTTAACATGCAAATCTATGTTCTTAATAGATTATACTACGAGAATAACAAAACAGAGTGTAAATAGACAAATATAACAGAACCTGGAACAGTGAACTTTACTTTAAATTAATAGAATCCAAGCCAAGCTAACAATAATCCTTGAGAAACCTACCAAAACAATGAATAACAAAGCTCTCTACTCTCTATAAATTGATAAAGAACAAAGTGGGCGTCCCTTTGGATGTAAATAAAACGATTATATATACATAAACCTAAAGCTAGGGTTAAAAAGTCCATTTCTGCTGCGTGTGCGTAAGTTCTGATAAAAGCCATGTTCGGTCGATCGAACATCTCTCAATCGATTGAACTTCTGGGATCTTCGAGTGCTTAAACGTACTTCGATCGATCAAACTCTCAATTGCTTGAGGGATCTTCGATCGCTCGAAACTCAGTTTTCATCTTTGAATTGTCTTCCTTAAAATCTAGCAATCTCTTCATCCTATTTCTTCATTTCTTCACACCGCAACAGTAACCTGCATAAATTAGAGCTAAAACAATACAACTTATCATAGATTAATCATATTATGTAAAAGTTGGCATTGTAATCCAAATTGTAGATATATAAAGGAATTGTAGACTAAATCAGTGTATTTTCTACTTTTAGTGTGGTTGTATTTTACAAATTCCCCCGCTTGTCACTAAGCGTTAGCTTAAACAAATCGAATATGTGTGGTTATTCACATAACCATTTCAAGTGTTAATGCCGGCGAAGAATCGGGGAAGTAAGCACATTAGCTTGGGAGTTCACTTAGAAGACGACTTGTCATGTTTATCCCATAGTTTTGTAATCGAATCGTCTATTTCATTTGTTTTGTTAAGGAACTTGTAATAGAAATGGATAATAGTCTTGTGTATGTTTTATTCTGTTTTCAAACTTTATAAGGAATTACTTTCGAGTAAACTAGAACTACATTTTGTATTTGACTTTGAAACCATGGTTTGGGTTGGTTAAGATATTATGAATCTGAACCCGGAGTTCACATTTTGAAATGTTTTACTTGTCGACTTCATGTCTTGATTTACTGTTGAGCTCATTTGCGATCGTAATAGTCACTTGACATCAGACAATATCCTAGTGCAAGTAGGATTGCTGTCAGGAGGTTATTCGACCGGTCAAAGGGGGCAGTTCGACCGGTCGAAGTGCTCTCTGCTGCAAAGGATTATTACCGAGGGGTAATCCGACCGGTCGAACGGGGCATCTCGACCGGTCGAAATGACCCCTGCATGAAAAAAAAATTTATACCCATTCCGCAACTTATTTTAATGTTTTGATTGGTCCTTAGGGCACCTTTGGGACCCCTTTGAATATAAATTCATTTGTTTCAAAATATAATTACGTATACAAATTTATACGGATTTTAGTAACTTCGTGTGTATTGTTTCAAAGAGCAACTACTCATTGTTATCTTTAAAGTTCTTTTTCTGCTGCTACAACTTTGAAATGAGTAGGAAGAGCCTCGGTGGCGTGCCACGGGTGGTTCTGCTATTGTGGGACTGGGCTGTGATATAAAAGCAATATGTTTAGAGACTTGAAAACGAGTGACGTTATATGTTGAGTGATGTTAAGTGGAGTGTATGAATGTGACGATAATATTGTTATCATTGTAGAAATTGCTCATATGTTAGCATTTGTTAATTGTGATGATGAACTGTGCACATTGTGGATATCGCAATTTTCTTTCTTTTACCCACAGCTTATCTTTTAAAATCTTTTCTAAATTTCAAATTCAAAACAAATGAGTCGCCACTTAATTTTTTTAAAAGGGAAAACTAAGAAACCATTTCAAAAGAAAACCGATCTTTTTGCGAAACCAAAGATTAACTGGGTCCGGGGATTATGGAATGAGAAGGGAAGGAGCCCATCGGACTAAAACACCCCTTCTCATCCTATCTTGTGATAGGCCTCTACTTAACATCCTTTTAATTGAATTATTAATTTAAATGTGCCCTCAACTATTACATATGTATAAATATACATTACAACACCATGTCTAAAGGGTGTAAGATTGCAAGTGGTAAAATATCATTCAAAAACCACATAATTCAAGTAGCAAGCAATATGATATGCAATAGGGAACAAGGGAACTTACCCGGGATCCGGCCGTGAATATTTAAACGTGCAAATGCATGCAAATAGATAAAACCTAGAAAAAGAGTCTCTAATCCATATATACAAGTAAAGCAATTCCTAATTCTAAGGTGTCGCACATAAGATTGAAAAATTGATAAAATCAAGAAATTAAAATAAACTAAAGAGGGATTCAAGAAATCATACCTTAATAGAGCTACAAAACAAAGGATTAGTCCACATGGTGTACAAGATGTGAAGTTAGAAGTAACAATCCTAAATTACTAGCTTAAATCTATCCAATGTAATTAAGTCTAAAGCAAATAAGTCCTAATTACAAGTATCAAGCCATATGGATGAATGTGTGCATGAACAAGAATAAATTATGAAATACTCAATGATTTAGATCACTTAAACTTTGAGTTCAAGCTTAACTAATCATTATTGAAACATGGTTTGAACCTTAACTCATGAAAATATCATCTAAGCCATTACTCATAAGATTGATTAAAACTATTGCAGAATTCTGGAAATTGCTGAGAGCATATCATGACTTCAAAGAAATAAAAAGCATGGTTCCCGTGGTTTGATCTTGATAAATTTTGGACACAAGATGCCTCTGTGTGTCTAGTTTTTAACCCAAAAAAGAAATCAAAGTTTCAACAGTTGGATCTCCGGGAATTGGACAAAAACCAGACATCACTCAGCATTCTACATCCTTCTGTCCATAGTTCTTGCACGATTTTCTAAAATTAGCAAAAAATTCAGAAAAGCTTTGTTCTTTTTAGGGTGACTTCCTAACACATTAATCTACTTAGAAAAAATTATTTTGGGTCACAAATACTTTATTAAGGTTCTGATTTACTTATTTCAAAAGAGTGTTACTGTTCTGAAACTCTGGACAGATTGTAGTGACTTCACAAAACTCATGACCAAACCACTTTAAACATGAAATCTCCTTAAAACAAAAATTACAGTGGTAGAACTTTGAGTTATAGACACTTTCCCGTTGGTTTCACTTAATTCCAACGGTTAGATTATCAACTAAAAATCTATGATCAAAACTGGTTGAGAACTCACTGCATTCATTGTCAAGTTCAACTTTATTTAGTAACCCCAACTATTAAACCATGAAGTTGGGCTTAATCCAAACTACTTCTCCTACCATTTGATGGTCATTGGAGACTAAAGACCCTTATACTTGTAGATTTCAAATGAAGTACGAATAGACTTCTCAAAATCTCAAGACGATGAATCTAAACCATAGAGATAGGCTTAGACTCAAACTACCTTCTCCTACCATTTGATGGTCATTGGAGATGAAGATATGACTAATACTCATGAGTCTTCAAGGAATATAAAGAAATTCCATGAGAACTCCAAGTCAGGGAACTCAAACCATGGTAAGGGTTTGGATTCATCCACTTGTTCTTATGTAAAAGATGATCAACCTTAAGTCTTCCGTAAGCACAAGCTTACATGGAATCAAGGGATCAAACTCAAGAGTTTTCAAGAGAGATATTGAGGATCTCTAAGAATCTCAAGAGGGAAGTATAAACAACAAGAAAAAATGAAACAAAGAAAACTAAGTAGTTTGAAGATTAGAGGCTTAAAAGAAAGAATGAAAAGAAACAACTTATGGTTAGAGGATCACCTCCAAACTATCCTCAAAGCTTCTCTACTTTGAAGATCTTCCAAGCTCTTCTTCAAGCTCTCAAAACTCTCTATCTCTCTCAAATATGTGTTGTTATAGTGGTAGTGATCTGTTGGTACGTATATGTCACACCCGTTCCAGAATTTCATAGTTTAATCATGCATGATATGAAATTTTATGAATTATCATTGATATATGATAATTGAGGATAAGTGGTTGACTGTGGTCAACGGTAAGGTGTCAGTGAGGACACGAGAATATGGAAGTTCATATTGCATAATCATGAGTAAATGACATTTATATGATTTAAATGTGATTTGACTTTATCTGGTATTTGTTGAATAGTAATTTTACCTGTATAGTGTAATTCTGATAACCTTTGTTATTGATTATATCATTTTGAGAACTGTGGTGAGAACGTGAGTGACACGTTAATTAAAAAGGTAGGTTGTGTAGAGATTCCACAGAATTTAGTTTTCAGACGTTATTTTTGGACCCAAACGAAACTTAGTTGGAAACTTTTGAAACTTATAGTTTTCACTCGTAAAGGCATAAAATGGACGTGTGCGAAGTTTCGAGAGCTAATTAGAAGTTTGAGAAACTTGCGGGGAGGTAAACGTGATTTCCACAAAGTTTGCCTATATATAGATTGAGATGAGATTTCAATCTCATCCAAACTCCTAAATATCTAGAGAGAGGAGAGAGAAGGGAGATTTAGTTGCCACGGGCTTTGTGACGCCGATCGACGACCGTTCGTCCGTCAGATTTTCTCCAGATTTCAGATTTGAACTCGTGGAGGTAAGACCTACGTTTTGGTACCACTTAGGTCATGTTTGGCCAAGTTTTGTTAAAATCTTAATTTTGGACTTTTGGGAAAAATCAGGTAAAACTTATAGGAATTGTACCAAATTCGAAATCCGACGATTATTTAGTCCCCTAGACGATCCTTCAAAGTTTGAAGAGATTCGCACGAGGTATGAATTCTAGATCTATGAAATATATGGATTTTCATGTTTTGGACATCACTTTTGATATTCTTGGATCCGGACGAAATTCATGTGTTAGTTAGGCCCGTTAATTATGCACGTGAAATTATGATAAAAGCACGTATAACTGTTTATGTGAGCATGTTATGTGTCTACTTGGGTCAAAGGGGAGTTTGGTGCAAATTCATGCCGGAGTAAGCTTCTCGATGTTTGAGAATTTTGGTAGCGACGGCTACTGTGCATGGTTGTAGGCTTGGACTTGCCATGGCACTTGTGGGATGTAATGGTTGTAGGCTTGGACTTGCCATTGACATCGCGGTTTAAGGCTTGGACTTGCCGCTACCGGATGAATGCGTACCACTCACCCTAGAGACTATTTTTATGTGTTTTAGATGCTTAAACCATGAACTGTCATATAAGCATACATTTAGAATTGTACGCTCAGCATATAGCTGAGCAGTGGAGATGTACTCCATTGCAGGTAAGAAGAAAGACAAGAAGAAGTGTGTTGAGTGAGGCCGATGAACGCCGGGGAATCTCCTTGTATATGTTTTTGTGTTTAAATCCTAAACTTGTGTAAGGATTGGTAATATGTTGTAATAGAACCATGGATTAGTTTCATAGTATTGTAATCTTGTAATTGAACGTCTGTAATTATGTTTTGAATGCGTTAAAATCAGTTGTGGTTGTGATTGTTATTGGTATGGAGTAGTAGGACTTGTTAATTTCCAACACAGGGCTGCCAGCCGAGGAGCAGTCGACTGAACCCCCAGATCAGTCGACTGGATCTCGTGTATTTGGGATACTGTAAGTGAATATCAGAGAAGCAGTCGACTGGACCCCTTGGGCAGTCGACTGAACACGGTTGATTTCAGCCACTGCTTCCTTGGGTTGAGAAGCAGTCGACAGGTTTCAGAAAGCAGTCGACTGTGGACCTCTTTGCAATATGGTGTATTTTGGTTCTGCTTAACACAGTCGACGGAGCAGTCGACTGGACCTTTGTGCAGTCGACGGGGCAGTCGACTGAGCCTCTGTTTTCAAAACTATTTTTTTTTCTTGAATGTGTTTTCAATGGACAAAACTTTTTATAACTCTGATTTCAATAGATTTTACAAACACAGGAGGGAGCGTTTCCTAAGTTTTAAACTACCAGGGTTGTTTTATAGAAGTTTTTTTCGCTGCGTATTATTAGATGATGTTGGTTAAGCCTTGGTGGCGTGCCACGTGTCCTATTTCCACGCGTAGTGGGATGGGTCGTGACATTTATTGGTATCAGAGCTAGAGGTAACAAAACTTTGGGAACGTTCGACGACGAGTGGAGTGTTGAGTGAATTGTCACATGCTTTCAATTGCATTCATGCATCTTAGAGATGTTTGATGCATATGGATGTTGTTTTACACACATACTATTGTTATTGTTGTACATGCATAGTGTTTATGCATTGAGAACTACAGGACTATAATCATGAGTGACGAAGAGCGAGAATTATCGCCACATACTCGCCGAATGAATGAAATGGCTGAAATGATGGGGAACATGGGAGAGATGATACAAAATATAGCGGATAGATTACCTCCAACACCTCCATTGGAGCCAGAACCGATAGTTGTAGTACATGCGCCTGAAAATAGGGGTATGAGGTCAATATCAGAACAATTTGCCCGGAAGAAACCGATGGAATTTCAAGGGACACCCGACCCAACGCTCGCAGAACATTGGATCATGGATATGGAGAGAATTTTCCGATCGATTCCGATGACCGATAAGGAGAAAATTGAGAATGCCAGTGATGTGCTGAAGGGTGAAGCCCAGAACTGGTGGGTAAACGTTTTAGATTAGGGTGCACCGATTACTTGGGAAGGGTTCAAGGCGGAATTCAATCGCCGGTTCTTTCCGCGAGCCGCCTACAATGCAAAGAAGAGAGAATTTGATAACTTGAAGCAGGGAGATATGACTGTAACCGAATATACTTCCAAGTATAATGCGTTGTTGAGATTTGGAAAGGGTTCTGTACCAGGAGAGGAAGAAAGGGCAAGGAAATTTGAAGAAGGCTTAAGGGAAAATATCCGTTTGAGGGTAGAAACTTACGAGCATTCGACCGTGGCAGCAGTACAACAAACGGCACTAGTGGCCGAGAGTGGGATGGAAAGGTCGAGGCAGAATCAGCACGGAAAACGAAACAATGAGAGTGGGGATAGGAACCAAGGCGGATCTTTCAAGAGACCGTTTCAAAGAGGCTCTGGTTCTAGTTTCAGTGAATTCAGGAGAACGCCAAGTAGCATACCGTTGTGTTCACTTTGCAACAGACCACACTCAGGTCGATGTTTCATGACCAAACCCCAGAACAGGAACCAAGGCGGGGGTAGTACTAATTCGACACCCGACATGAGAGGCAAGTGTTATGATTGTGGAATGTTTGGGCACCAAGCCAAGGATTGCCCGAGGAGGTATTCTCAACCAGGAGCTAGTTCTATGGCTTCCAGTGGATCGAAGCCTAGACAATCCAAGGACGGGGGACAAAGGATGGAACAACGTCAGGGAAGATCATTCCAGATGAATCCGGGAGACGTGGCTGCTTCCGAGACAGTAGTCTCAGGTATGGTGCTTATATGTTCGCACTTAGCACGCATACTTGTTGACTCGGGATCTACGCATTCATTTGTATCGCATGCTTTTGTAGAACATTTGAATGTTAAATCGGCACCGTTAGGATATGAATTGTCTATTGTCGTGCCATTTAGTAAATCGATAATGACGTCTACGATATATAAAGATTGTGAGATCAAATTAGGTGAGAAGTTGATGACCGTAGACCTTATACCGATTGGAGTAAATCACTTTGATGTAATACTGGGAATGGATTGGTTAGCCCTTAACCAAGCTACGATAGATTGTGAACGGAAAGAGGTTAATTTTCGATCACCGGTATATGGGAACTTTTGTTTTCAAGGAAGTGGGGTTACACCGCCTCCGTACTTGATTTCAGCTATCCGAGCAGGAAAATTATTGAAAAAGGGATGTCAAGGATTCCTATGTTCAGTGACTGATGTCTCAGCGACCGAATTAAAAGTAGAAGACATTCCGATAGTACGAGAATATCCGGATGTATTTCCTGATGAGTTACCAGATGTTCTTATTGAGAGAGAGGTCGAGTTCACTATTGAGATTATACCAGACTCAAGGCCGGTATCCAAAGCACCGTATAGAATGGCACCAGTAGAATTGAAGGAACTGAAGGTTCAATTACAAGAGTTACTTGATAAAGGTTTCATTCGACCAAGTATTTCGCCGTGGGGAGCTCCAGTATTGTTTGTGAAGAAGAAAGATGGCTCCATGCGTATGTGTGTGGATTATCGGGAACTGAACAAGTTGACGATTAAGAACAAGTACCCGTTACCCAGAATTGATGATTTATTTGATCAACTTCGTGGAGCACAAGTATTCTCCAAGATAGACCTAAGATCGGGTTATCATCAGTTGAAAGTGAAGGTTGAAGATGTTGAGAAAACAACTTTTAGAACGCGTTATGGACACTATGAGTTCTTAGTTATGCCATTTGGGGTTACCAATGCACCAGCTGCGTTCATGGATCTTATGAACCGAGTCTTTAAGGACTATTTGGATTATTTTGTGATAGTGTTCATCGACGATATCCTTGTTTATTCACCGGGTGAGATAGAACACGAGAACCACTTGAGGTTGATACTTCAGAGATTACGAGAGAAACAATTGTTTGGGAAATTCAAGAAATGTGAATTCTGGTTACCTAGCATTACTTTTCTTGGTCACGTAATTGATAAGAACGGAGTATCAGTGGATCCTCACAAAGTAGAAGCTGTATCAAATTGGACGAGGCCGACTTCTGTATCCGAAATTCGAAGTTTCTTAGGACTAGCGGGATATTACCGCCGTTTTATTGAGCATTTCTCGAAGATTTCATTGCCTATGACAAGATTGATGAGGAAGGGAGTTACATTTGAATGGAGTCAGGAATGCGAGGACAGTTTTCAAGAATTGAAGTCACGACTAACGAGAGCACCTATTCTGACAATACCATCTGGAACTGAAGGATTTGTGATCTATAGTGATGCTTCACACAAAGGGTTGGGATGCGTGTTGATGCAAGGGGGTAAAGTGATTGCTTATGCATCTAGACAGTTGAAGACACATGAGATTAATTATCCGACTCATGATCTGGAATTAGCTGCAGTAATTCATGCTTTGAAGATTTGGAGACACTACTTATACGGGGAAAAGTGTGAGATATTCACGGACCACAAGAGTTTGAAATATATTTTTACCCAACGAGACTTGAACATGAGACAGCGAAGATGGTTGGAGTTGATGAAGGATTACGATCTTTCGATTGAGTACCATCCGGGGAAGGCGAATGTAGTAGCCGATGCATTAAGCCGGAAGACGCCGAGGAATTTAGCCGACGAGCTAACGCAACAAAAAGAATTGGTAAAAGAAATGGAACGCTTAGAATTGGATGTGATTCCAGGGACCAACGATGGCTTGGTGATGGCGATTATAGCACACCCAGATATTATTAACGAAATCAAGAGGGAACAGTTTCATGATGTTTACTTGTGTAAAATGAGAGACGAGATACCTTTGGGAAAGCGATCTGGTTTGGTTTTGGAACAAGGGATTCTGAAGTTTGGAAATCAGTTATGTGTACCGAATGTGAAAGACATAAAGGAACGACTTTTAGAAGAAGCTCATAGTACGAGATATTCAGTGCACCCGGGAAGTAATAAGATGTACAGAAACTTGAGAGAAAACTTTTGGTGGAAGGGTATGAAGCGTGAAGTTGCTAAGTTTGTATCCGAATGTTCGGCATGTCAACAGGTCAAGGCAGAGAGACAAGTACCCGCGGGGTTACTACAACCTTTGCCAGTGTCGGAATGGAAATGGGATGAGATTACGATGGATTTTGTTTCAGGATTTCCACGATCATGTAATAAGAATGATAAGATTTGGGTTATAGTTGACCGGTTAACAAAGTCAGCTCATTTTCTACCGATCAAGACAACTAAACCGTCCAAGTTAGCGGAATTGTATGTGAAAGAGATTGTAAGACTACATGGAGTCCCAGCTGTGATTGTGTCAGATCGTGATAGTAGTTTTACGTCAAGATTTTGGGGAAGTTTGCAAGAAGCTATGGGTACAAAATTGAGTTTCAGTACTGCATTTCATCCTCAGACCGATGGACAGTCAGAACGTATGATTCAGACGCTAGAGGATATGTTGAGACTTTGTGTATTAGATTTTGGGAACGATTGGGAGCACCACTTGCCGTTGATTGAATTTGCTTATAATAACGGATTTCAGTCAAGTATCGGTATGGCACCGTATGAAGCTTTGTATGGCCGTAAATGTCGATCACCGATTTGTTGGACCGAGGTTGGAGAAAAGAAGTTATTAGGACCTGAGTTAATACAGGTGACTACTGAAAAGGTGAAGTTGATTCAAGAACGACTCAAAGTAGCTCAGAGACGATATAAGAGTTATGCAGACTCTAAACGACGACCGATGAATTTTGAAGTAGGAGATTTCGTATACTTGCGGGTATCGCCTTCGAAAGGCATTGTACGATTTGGGAAGAGGGGAAAGCTCAATCCGAGATTCATAGGACCTTTTGAAATCCTAGAGAGGGTTGGTCCAGTAGCTTATCGTTTGGCCTTGTCATCAGAGTTGGAACATGTGCACAATGTGTTTCACGTGTCTATGTTGAGACGTTGTATGACTGACACGAGTAAGATCATTGTACCTGAACCGTTGCAGATTCAGGGAGACTTGACTTATGTGGAACAACCAGTGGAGATTCTAGACCGCAAAGAACAAGTTTTGAGAACCAAGACTATTCCAATGGTGAAAGTACTATGGCGTAGTCATACAGTGGAAGAGGCTACATGGGAAAGTGAAGAAGACATGCGGAATGAGTATCCGTACTTGTTCGACGCTTGAGGTAAAGTTTGGGGACAAACTTCCTTTTTGGAGGGGAGAGTTGTCACACCCGTTCCAGAATTTCATAGTTTAATCATGCATGATATGAAATTTTATGAATTATCATTGATATATGATAATTGAGGATAAGTGGTTGACTGTGGTCAACGGTAAGGTGTCAGTGAGGACACGAGAATATGGAAGTTCATATTGCATAATCATGAGTAAATGACATTTATATGATTTAAATGTTATTTGACTTTATCTGGTATTTGTTGAATAGTAATTTTACCTGTATAGTGTAATTCTGATAACCTTTGTTATTGATTATATCATTTTGAGAACTGTGGTGAGAACGTGAGTGACACGTTAATTAAAAAGGTAGGTTGTGTAGAGATTCCACAGAATTTAGTTTTCAGACGTTATTTTTGGACCCAAACGAAACTTAGTTGGAAACTTTTGAAACTTATAGTTTTCACTCGTAAAGGCATAAAATGGACGTGTGCGAAGTTTCGAGAGCTGATTAGAAGTTTGAGAAACTTGCGGGGAGGTAAACGTGATTTCCACAAAGTTTGCCTATATATAGATTGAGATGAGATTTCAATCTCATCCAAACTCCTAAATATCTAGAGAGAGGAGAGAGAAGGGAGATTTAGTTGCCACGGGCTTTGTGACGCCGATCGACGACCGTTCGTCCGTCAGATTTTCTCCAGATTTCAAAATTGAACTCGTGGAGGTAAGACCTACGTTTTGGTACCACTTAGGTCATGTTTGGCCAAGTTTTGTTAAAATCTTAATTTTGGACTTTTGGGAAAAATCAAGTAAAACTTATAGGAATTGTACCAAATTCGAAATCCGACGATTATTTAGTCCCCTAGACGATCCTTCAAAGTTTGAAGAGATTCGCACGAGGTATGAATTCTAGATCTATGAAATATATGGATTTTCATGTTTTGGACATCACTTTTGATATTCTTGGATCCGGGCGAAATTCATGTGTTAGTTAGGCCCATTAATTATGCACGTGAAATTACGATAAAAGCACGTATAACTGTTTATGTGAGCATGTTATGTGTCTACTTGGGTCAAAGGGGAGTTTGGTGCAAATTCATGCCGGAGTAAGCTTCTCGATGTTTGAGAATTTTGGTAGCGACGGCTACTGTGCATGGTTGTAGGCTTGGACTTGCCATGGCACTTGTGGGATGTAATGGTTGTAGGCTTGGACTTGCCATTGACATCGCGGTTTAAGGCTTGGACTTGCCGCTACCGGATGAATGCGTACCACTCACCCTAGAGACTATTTTTATGTGTTTTAGATGCTTAAACCATGAACTGTCATATAAGCATACATTTAGAATTGTACGCTCAGCATATAGCTGAGCAGTGGAGATGTACTCCATTGCAGGTAAGAAGAAAGACAAGAAGAAGTGTGTTGAGTGAGGCCGATGAACGCCGGGGAATCTCCTTGTATATGTTTTTGTGTTTAAATCCTAAACTTGTGTAAGGATTGGTAATATGTTGTAATAGAACCATGGATTAGTTTCATAGTATTGTAATCTTGTAATTGAACGTCTGTAATTATGTTTTGAATGCGTTAAAATCAGTTGTGGTTGTGATTGTTATTGGTATGGAGTAGTAGGACTTGTTAATTTCCAACACAGGGCTGCCAGCCGAGGAGCAGTCGACTGAACCCCCTGATCAGTCGACTGGATCTCGTGTATTTGGGATACTGTAAGTGAATATCAGAGAATCAGTCGACTGGACCCCTTGGGCAGTCGACTGAACACGGTTGATTTCAGCCACTGCTTCCTTGGGTTGAGAAGCAGTCGACTGGTTTCAGAAAGCAGTCGACTGGGCAGTCGACTGGACCTCTTTGCAATATGGTGTATTTTGGTTCTGCTTAACACAGTCGACAGAGCAGTCGACTGGACCTTTGTGCAGTCGACGGGGCAGTCGACTGAGCCTCTGTTTTCAAAACTATTTTTTTTTCTTGAATGTGTTTTCAATGGACAAAACTTTTTATAACTCTGATTTCAATAGATTTTACAAACACAGGAGGGAGCGTTTCCTAAGTTTTAAACTACCAGGGTTGTTTTATAGAAGTTTTTTCCGCTGCGTATTATTAGATGATGTTGGTTAAGCCTTGGTGGCGTGCCACGTGTCCTATTTTCACGCGTAGTGGGATGGGTCGTGACAGTATATTATGGTATCTCTCTCCCTCTATCCCAAGGAAGATCCCTCTTCTTTTATAGACAAAAACTCAGGTATTTTCAGTGAATTCGGAGTAAAAATACAGGTGTAAATATCTCATTTGGTGGTACAATACGTACTTCCTGAAAACAGACAGACTGCTGCAGAAGGCGGCAGTTAAAAATCCTTTGCGGCAGTCAGTGGATGCCGCTGCGGCACTTCGTGACAACCGCAACGTCATTCAATAAGTGCCGCGCCAGTGACAGCCATTTCAAAATGCTGATTGCCGTGTTTTTGTCAAAATTACTTTTCAGTTTTTTTTTTGTTTTATCCTCATATATGTACGTATTGTACCATAAAATACAGACTGTTAAAGCGAACGGCAGTCAGAAAATGTCGGCAGCATTCAGTGAGAGCCGGTCCGGCATTCTGTGAGTGCCGCAAAAACTGCCGTGTGCCGGTTTCCGTTAAACTTCCCCTTTTATGTCTTTTCTTTTATTCTTTTTCTTCTAAAAAACTTATTTTCGGGGATCTTTGCCAAACGTCACTACAACAAAATAGGCCTTTAAAGATAGAAAAATATGTTGCAATAGGTCACAAAATATGTCATTAATTGTTTTACCAACACTTACTTACGTGGCATAATAGGTGATGTCGCTAAGCCTGTTCGGCATTCTGTGAGTGCCGTACGGCACTCATTGAGTGCCACAAAGCACTCACAGAATGCCGCAAAAACTGTCGTGTGCCGGTTTCCGTTAAACTTCCCCTCTTAGGTCTTTTCTTTTCTCCTTTTTCTTCTAAAAAACTTATTTTCGGGGATCTTTGCCAAACGTGATGTTTTCACTACTGAATTCTCCTGAATACCAGGTATTTCTTTTTCTGTGAAAATTTTATCGCGTTTGGAGAACTTTCTGAAGAGCTTGGAATACTTCAAATCTTTCGATCCTTATCATCATCGGATATGGAGGTGACACTCTCCTTAATTCGACGTTTGGTCAAAATTGGGGTGTCTATAGTTTGCCCCTCTTCGATGGAGCTTGTGGGGTAACGCGAACCGCAAACGAACGTCGAAGCCTGTGTGAAGACAGGCCTTTGATCAAACTGTCAGATTTAAGGGAAAAACAAAATGCGTTGCAAAAGGAAGCGAGCGCGCAGCGGAATTCTAATTGGTCGTGCTCCATGATGAGCTGCCTACGTATCCCATCAGGAATCAGACCAAAGCGTAGTTCGGGCACAGGGTCAAACACACACAAATGCAAGTAGTCACACGAATGGATGCACCTATCCTATCGTGATGTGTATGCTATGTAATGGTATTTCCTGAATAGACCTGGTTATGCAAGCATCATGCTTATCATGTCTTCTCTACGTATGACGAACATTACGTGACGCGTTAGTCAGAGAAGATTACCGAATTCTTGACTGATGCAGAATCTGTTACGGGGGACAAGAAGATGCTTTTGATTTGATTTTGGGGGTTAACGCAAATCTGTTGCGAGAACTGAGAATGTAAACCCGTTACATTCTCAAAACAAAGGATCGACGTAAATCTATTACGCGGATCGAGAATATAAATCTGTTATATTCTCAGAACAGGGGTTGACGCAAATCTGTTGCGAGAACCGAGAATGTAAATCCGTTACATTCTCAAAACAAAGGATCGACATAAATCTGTTATGCGAATCTGTTATATTCTCAAAACAAGGATTAACGCAAATCTGTTGCGAGAACCGAGAATGTAAATTCGTTACAATTTCGAACCAAAGGATCGACGTAAATCTGTTACACGGATCGAGAATATAAATCTGTTATATTCTCATAACGGGGGTTAACACAAATCTGTTGCGAGAACCGAGAATGTAAATCCGTTACACTTGTCAAGACAAGGGTAGTCGTATTAAGATGAATTGGGAGCCCACAGGCTCAAATCTATTTCAAATTTCAAGAATTAGGGCCCGCGGGCTCAAATTCAATTTCAATCTTTCAAAATTGGGAGCTCACAATTATTTCAATTTTCAAATTTGAGGGCCAATTTGATCCTGCAAATCAACCTCGAGGGTTAAAGGCACAATAAGGGTAAAATTTGGGGGTTAAATCCAAATATGGGGGCCCGATTTTGAATTTTTGGGGGGAAACAAAATATCTCCTAACCGACTTAAACGCGACACACGCTCCAAAATTGCGACAGTCACTGACTACCGTACGGCACTCACGGAGTGTCGCTCGGCAGTCCACCAACTGCCGCGCACAGAAAAATGAGTGCCGCGTTTGAGCGGCAGTGGCTAAAACCGGCGGTTTCAATTCATTTGTCTCATTCTCTCAATCTTCTCTCACTCGATTATTCTCTAGAGAAAATATTTCCCTCTTCTTCTTCTTGCTTGGATCGATCTACCAGGGCTATCAGGTTAGTTTTTTCACGATCAGAACTCAGTTAATCTCTTTTATTTCATTGTTTTCCTGAGAATTCTGTGAATCTAACACGAAAATCTTCCTTTTTCTTGGTAGATTATGGCAAGAAGTTCTGGTAGTCGGAAGAGGGCCAGATATCGGGCCACCCATCATCCCGACCCCTCACTCTTGCTCTTAGATCCAGAGGAGCATTTATCCGCCCGCGCGTTCAAGCGCGAGGTAAACGCCTTTTCCTTTGTTTTTCTTGCAACTCCTATGCCGTATGAACTTTACGAATGCAATGTGTAATCAATTCAACTTCAAATTATTTTTATGCAAATGTCATGCTTGTAGCGTTCCCGAGCGTTCAAGTGCTTAATTAATGCTCAAATTTTTTTTTTCATTCTTTGTCTTTCTTCCTATGAATCTTATGAAAAGGGTGCGTGACAAACGAACTTTTCACACTTTATATGCCACGCTTACGGAATTTTCTGGGTGTCTGGATTGCACTTTTATTCATTCATTCATACTTCTAATCCACGCCCTTTTCTGAATTCTTTGAAATCTTACAACTTTAGGCGTGTCTGGATTGCACCTCAAACGCTTGCTTTTATTCTTTCAACATCCTCAGTTCACTTCTTTTATTATTATTTTTTTTGGTACTATCTCCATAACCTTGCGAATGGCAACCAAACCTTTTACGGATAAAAATGTTTGTGCTTATGAAATTTTTGCGAGTGCTCCAAGCTCTCCTTTTCTTTCTATCCCTTCTCGTATTGTCATCGCCCCTGCTTCTCTTTTTTATTATATATATAATATTATTATTTTTTTTGTTGTCGCTTTCCCCCCATTTCCTTATTATCGCACATTTTTTATTGCTTCATTCTTTATCCAATTACTAACATCAAATTTTGTGATTCTTTCTTGCAGTTGCAGCCCAAGGTGCTGAAGGGGCACGGCAGTCTCGCCCATGGCTATGAGTGGTATACGGAGCTGAGCGAGGCAGTGAGGGGCTTCATTACTGCGGCTGGTTTTGGAGACTTCGTCAAACTTTTTACGAAGAGCTCCAACGATTTGAGACAGATCCATGCCCTTGCCGAGCGGTGGTGGGACACTACCAGCACATTCCATTTCCTATTTGGCGAGATGATGATGACGCCATTAGACTTTTCTATGATCACCGGGATCCCTTTTGGGGGGGAGTGCCTTCGCTATCTGGACGCGGAGAGAGAGTGGGATCGGATTGAGCCGCTGTTGGGGGCTGTCCCGGAGGAGCCCTTAGTCACGGCCAGGTGGTTCATGGATACCTTCCGAGGCCGGTAGGACTTTACAGACGAGCAGATGGCTCGGGGGTTTCTGATGTATATGCTGGGGTGTTCTCTGCTGAGCAGCAAGGGAGATCGGATCTCCGTGACGCTGCTGGGGTCTTTAGAGCACATGGAGCAGATATACCAGTACGACTGGGCTAGCGCAGGGTTAGCCATCCTGTACTAGCACATGGGAGAGATATCCTGGGATCACCCAGCTTCTACCGGCGGTTTCTGGAGGGCCTGGGAGGTATACTTCTCTACTTCTTGATTTGGTATTTAAACTTTGCATTTTTATTTCGAATTTCTTTATTCACGCTCCTCAAAATTTATGCTCCTCTCTTTTCTTGCAGATTTGGTCCCACGAGTACTTGCATATGATGTCGCCTGCTACGCGACCAGCAGACGCCCTCATCATGCCCCAGGGGCTGAAGTGGGCGAAGCATCGGGTTGGGCGGAAGACCGGAGCTCATGATTTTATTTCGTTCAGGAACTTCCTGACGAACCTACGAGAGCAGCACGTCCGGTGGCAGCCCTGGCTAGACGTACTCCCAGAGACTTCCCAGGGGATGCGGGAGTCGACTGGGTATGACCCACAGAGGGTCCTACTGGATGGACCGGAGGCTCGGGCTTGGTACTTAGGAGAGAGGGTGACTAGACAGTCCTTGGCGGTCGAGTCCTTCTTCGTGCCACACCCACCGCCGTAGTCTATGAGAGCTACCGATACCCTCCAGGGTTCCGCGCTTACAGTTGCCCTAGCCGGTCTGTCTCTTCAAAGTTTCGTGGATCCTCCATCGGGGTACGCAGCTTTTCGTGCTGCGAAGCTGATGAAGAACTTTCCTTTAATGGAGGTGACCTGGGTGAGTTTCTTTTAGCCTTTACTTTTATTCCTTTTGAACATGTGTGTCTTATCTTCTTATTGGATTCATTCTTCCTTACAGCCCATCCCTGTTGCTGCTCAGGCTCCTGCTCTACCGCCCTGGGATTAGAGCCTCAAGACAGTCCTCTACGTCGAGCAGACCACTACCATGGTCCCCAGATATCAGGCGGGTGCTCCCACCATTCCGCTCTAGTACGATCATGTCCTGCGGGACTATGCGGAGGAGGGCTTGCTCTATGCCCACAGCGTGAGAGAGTGGATTTACGGTTGAGAGTGGAGGGTAATTTCTAAACCTTGCTTTATTTAAAACTGTAGTTTTAATTAGACATACTAACCTTTCTTCCTTTTGCTTAGGCCGAGGGGGCGCGAGCGGTTGCTGAGACTCATACGAGGGCTCTGATAAGGACGAAAAAATGCTCCTTTTTATTTATTTATCCTGCTTTCCAAGTGTTTTTTTTATTGGTAGTTTGACTTGCTCCCTCCATCCAAGAGGACACAGGTGGGGACTCTACCCGACAGGTGGGAGAGCTCCAGCAGCGGCTTCAGTAGTTCGGCATCCCTCTCAGCGATGCCCCTGGAGGCAGCGGTGCTGGACGTGGTGGAGGCAGCGGTGAGGGCACCAGTAGTGGTAGAGGCAGGGGCAGAGGAGGAGGTGGACGCGGCGGGAGCGGCACAGAGTCAGAGGAGGAGCCTCTCAGACGTGTCACTCGCCAGACTCGGGACCGGGGCTGACCTTTCTTTCTCTCTTTTTTTATTTTTGAGTGTTCTTGGAGAGGATTATATTGTATTTTTGGATGATTGTATATACTTATGCACACATTTTACTCTTGATGATGGCTCCATGATAGCCGGTAGGATAGGCACTTGAATTACCTTTATCTTTTCTGCTTTTTTCATTGATATTCACCGTATGTGTGACCATAGCTTGGTCCTTCTCTTGCCGTATATAGGACCATAGCTTGGTCCCCCTTTTATTTGAGCTTTGAATGCTTCTATCTCTTCTATTTATTTTGAAATGAACAAATGAATGAATGAATGAATGGGTGAATGTATGCGGCAATAGCCTGGTTTTGTTGCACGTGCTGCATGATGCGCACGTTTTATTGTTCTTTATTCAGTTTTTTGTTTGCAGGTGGGCTAAAACTGTTACAAACAGACCCTGGCCAAAATGAGGCCTAGGACGGCACTCGGTTAGGCCTCAGCGGCACTCAGTGAGTGCCGCAGCGGCACTCCATGAATGCCGCAACGGCACTTACGGACTGCCGCGCGGTACTTCGTTGAGTGCCGTCCTGCTTTATCGAGTGTCGCGGGTAGGTGGACAGTTCTATTCTCCTATTTATACTACTTCCTTCCCCCAATACTCTGCAAAACACCATTTTCCCTTCTTTACTTCCTTCTCAAATGGCCCTCATTAGCTCCCAAATCCTCTTTCCATGGATGGATACCCTCTCCGACATTGATAGGCTCAACTTTGAGTGCTTCAGACTAAACGATCTCTTCTCTTTTCGACGGATGAATTTAAATGAGGGCCTACTTCGAGTTGCCATCCAATGTTGGGATCCCTCTCTCAACGTCTTTCGTTTTGGCTCTCAGGAGACTTGCCCCTTGCTTAAGGAATTTAGCGCCATTCTGCACATTGATCCTTTTGCTGAGTTGACAGTTCCTTTGGTTCAGGCCGGGTATGTCTGGGATTTAGCCACTCTTCTCCATACATCTCGGAATGCAGTGGGCTCTTTTATTTGCGACAGGTAGATTGACTTTGAGCGCCTCTCTTCCGTTTATGCTCCCATAGGAGACCTTTATGATGGAGAGTATCAGATCATTCGCCGCAGCGCCCTGTCGATTGCTATGCTTTCTTACTTCCTCTTTCAGTCGTCTTCTGACATTCTTATACCCATTGCCTGCGGTTTGCGGGAGATGAAGAGTGCTGTTATGCTGATTCTTGGCGAGACTCTGATTGGTTTGGGCCATGCTCATAATGCTGAGGCTATGTTATCTGCGGGAGCACCTTTTGTTTTACAGGTTTGGCTCATGGAACGCCTTGATCTCTTCATACTCTCCTCACATCTTCGTGGGCCACTTCCCTATGACCGTATGGAGGTTCATTGCCTATTCCACTCTGCCGACGCTTGGCTTGGCTGGTTCTGAGGTCTTTCTCCTGGTGACATTTACTAGACCTGCCCGCAGTGGGTTTACTGCTCTGTCGTCGTACGCCTTCCTGGGCTACCCAGCATCTGGTTGCCTGGCTTGCATGCTACTACTTTTTACATTCCTGGCCGTGTGGTCCGCCAGTTCGGGCTCTTGCAGGACATTAATGAGATTGTTACCGCTGATTTCACTAGGGGGTCCACTTTGCGCCCTTCTATTGTGAAGGCTTTCATCGAGGCTTGGAATGACAGGGTTTCAGCTCCTTTCCGGAGAATCCCAGCTTCGATAGTGCCTACCGCTGAGTACCTTTTTCAGATTCACACACTGATCTAGAGACAGGCTTCATGGATATGCATTGAAAGTAAGACAAACAGGACAAAGCTCTATTTTACAAAAATTTCAGACAAGTCCTGCCTATCCTTTCACGCTTTTGAATGTGATTTTCTTTATTTTATTTTTTTCAAAAAATGCTTTCATCTTTTAGGAAAAGTTCTATCATGTTTAATCAAAATGTTCACTCCTCCGATTAATCTTTTATGAAGAATTCTCCTTTTAATGTCTCTTCTTGGCTCTTTACTTTGCTTTGTGTTTTGCTTAAAGCTTTACTCTTTCTATACCATGAATTCTCATATGTTTCTTTATAGTACTCATTTCGATAGCCAGGAGATCCAGAGATGGGTTTTAGGTAAATGTCTGGGTTCTTCGGATAACAAACGAAGTTTGCCCCTGGTTTGGGGCTTCGAAGTGGTTTTGGGCGAACGCCAGTTTGCCCCTAGTTTAGCATAGGGCTTTTCTTTTTAGGTTTTCATGGGCCGAAGGCTTTTGAGAGCCCGCCTACTTATCCCCGAATGGGTATCAAGCCTGCAGTAGTTCGGTTTAAGGCTTGAAGGAAGATGCCACTCGGGCAATTTTTAATGACCGAACCAAGTAGGTTGCCTACGTATCCCCTAGCGGGAATCAGGTCGAGCGTAGTTCATCGAGGTAGGAGGTTTTGAAAGAAACAGTTTTAAGCAAAGTATTTCTTGAGGCGATCGAGGTTAATCGGTTGCTTAAATTCAACCCCGTCTAGGTCCATGAGATAGGCCGCCCCTCCAGAGAGGAGAGTCTTTATGATGTACGGCCCGACCTAGTTGGGTTTGAATTTTCCTCTAGTGTCATAAACGGGCACTTTCAGTTCTTTGAGGACCAGGTCACCCTCAGCAAACTTCCTTGGGCGGACCTTTTTGTTGAAAGCACGAGCTATTCTCTTTTGATATCCATGAGTATGGTTTATTGCGGCCAATCTCTTCTCATCGAGCAACATCAACTCCTCATACCTTCCTCGTATCCATTCCAATTCGGTGATCTCACATTCTGCCAGAACCCTGAGAGAGGGTATCTCTACTTTGACTGGGAGAACGGCCTCCATTCCGTAAACTAGCGAATAAGGTGTTGCTCCTGTAGAAGTCCTTACAGAGGTCCGGTACCCCCATAGTGCAAACGGTAGCTTCTCGTGCCAATCTTTGTATGTATCTGTTGTTTTTCCCAAGATTGCTTTAACATTTTTATTAGCTGCTTCTACCGCTCCGTTCGTTTGAGGCCTGTATGGAGAGGACTGATGGCGGGTGATCTTGTACTTTTCTAAAAGCGGGATAACTTCTCCCTGGAAATGGCTACCATGATCTGAGATAAACTCGTTGGGGACCCCATACCTACAGATTATGTTCTTTTCGATGAAACTCACAACATCCTTAGCTTTTAATGTGGCGTATGACGCGGCCTCCACCCATTTAGTAAAGTAGTCTATCGCCACGATTATATATCGATGCCCATTGGAAGCCTTTGGAACTATTTTACCAATGATATCAATGCCCCAAACTGAGAAAGGCCAAGGCGTGGTCATGCTGTAGAGCTAGGAAGGCATGGTATGCATTAGATTGGCGTGGATTTGGCATTTGTGGCATCTCTTGACATACTCGCAACAATCTTTGTCCAAAGTCGTCCAATAATATCCTTGCCGAATGATCTTCTTTGCCAGCATATGTCCATTCATGTGGGGCCCGCAGACTCCTTCATGTATGTCCTCCATCATTCTTTTGGCCTCTTTTCTATATAGACATTCTAAATTCTACCCTGTGTATGACCTTTTCCACAGCTTATCTACATAGATTGCGAATTGGGCTGAGAACCTTCGGATTGCCTTTCTGTCCTTTTCTGAGGCTCCCTCGGGGTATTCTCCTTCTTTAATGAAATTCCACACATCCACATACCACGGTATTTCCCCCTCATCTTCTATGGTCGCGACTGTCTCAAATGAGGGTTGATTTCTGATATCTATGGATAATGGGACCATCGTGACCCCTGAGGGGATCTGTATCATTGATGCCAGGGTTGCTAGGGAATCGGCCAATTGATTTTCCTCTCGAGGAAGGTAGTAGAATGATATCTTCTTGAATTGTTCTTTCAAACTCTCCAAATAGTCATGGTATGGCCTCAGCTTCTCGTGTTTCACCCTCTAATCTCCCCGCACTTGGGATATGATCAAATTGGAATCTCCGAGCACATCAACTTTTTCAACTTTTAAGGCCAGTGCCGCCTCCATTCCCACTATGCATGCTTCGTACTATGCTGTGTTATTGGTTGAGTTGTATTTAAGCTTGGCGGTCAATGGGGTAGGGGTTCCAACAGGTGCTACAAGGATAACCCCGACTCCGCAGCCTAATTGATTGGCGGCCCCATCGAAATACATCTTCCATAAATCCTCCCTTACCTCCATCACTCCTTCATCAGGAAACTTGAATTCTCCTTTCTCCCCAGTTTCCACGGCGAAGTCAGCTAGGTACTCGGCGATGGCTCTCCCCTTGACAGATTTGGAGGTGACATATCTGATATCAAACTCGGTTAGCATCATGGTCCATCGGGAAATCCTACTGGTCAAGGCGGGTTTTTCAAATAGGTATTTGAGCGGATCCATTCGGGAGATTAAGATCACGGGGAAGGCTAACATATAATGCCTAAGGCGACGGGTACACCAGACTAAGGCCCAACATGCTTTTTCTAAGGGTGAGTACTTCAACTCGTATCCGGTCATCCTTTTGCTCAAATAATAAATGGCCTTTTCTACGTGTCCTTCTTCTCCTTCTTGGGCCAACATGTATCCCATTAAATCCTCGGTCACAGAAAGGTACAGCAGCAGAGGCTTCCTGGGTGAAGGTGGTGACAGGACAAGTGGGTTTTGGAGGTAAGTTTAGATCTTATCGAAGGCTTTCTAACACAAGGTATCCCACTCGAACTTCTCTCCTTTTCTGAGTAATTTAGATAGCGGGTCGCAGGTCATGGTGAGTTTTGAGATAAAACGACTTATGAATTGTATTCTACCCAGGAACCCCCTCAGCTCTTTTGTCATTTTTGGGTGGCTGCATTTCGACTATGACTTTTATCTTGGTTGGGGTTACTTCGATTCCCCTCTGAGTAATAAGGAACCCTAACAATTTTCCTGTGGTGACTCCGAAGGTACATTTGTTTGGATTTAATCTCATCCTAAACTCCCTTAACCTCCCGAAGAATTTCCTCAGAGCCTCCAAGTGACCTCTCCTCTCCTTAGATTTCACAATCATATCGTCCACATACACTTCCACCACTTTATGGATCATGTCGTGCAATAATGTGGTAGCGGCCCGATGATATGTTGCTCCTGCATTCTTGAGCCCAAATGGCATCACCCTATAGCTGTATGTTCCCCATGGCGTGATAAAAGTGGTTTTCTCTCTATCTTCTGGTGCCATCAGGATCTGGTTATAGCCGGAGAATCCATCCATAAAGGACAGAAGCTCATGTCCGGCGGTGTTATCAACGAGGATGTCGATATGTGGTAAAGAGAAATCATCTTTAGGGCTTGCTTTGTTTAGGTCTCGAAAATCAACGCAAACCCTAACACGACCATCCTTTTTTGGGACATGCACTATATTAGCGATCCATTCTGGATACTCAGTGACCATTAAGAATCCGGCTCTTAACTGCTTTTCAACTTCCTCTTTGACTTTGAGTGCCCATTCAGGCCTCATTCGCCTTAATTTTTGTTTTACTGGTTTTGAATTTACGAAAACGGGAATGTGGTGTTGGACTATCTCTGGATCAATGCCTAGCATATCATTATAAGACCATGCAAAAACATTTTTGAATTCACTTAATAGTTACTGGCAGAATCGTTCGATTGGAATTGGTGTTGTAACACACCAGCCATTGAGGCCAGAATGTAACAACGGGCCATTCCATTCGACTTCTTCCATTTGTCAAACTCGCGTCTGGCAGCTGCCGAAGCATTTGCCGCGGGTTCTTAAGGGCTTGGGGTGGTGAGGACATATATGTGATCCTCCGCAGTTAAAACGATGTCAAGGTTACGTTTCCATTCAGTGTAGTTATTTCCAGTTAATTTGTTTTGAGTGAGTATGGTGGCAAGTGGACTAAATGCAGATCCAGACATTATGATTACTAAAAATCAAACAAACAAAATAAATATGGATATCAGAATTGACAGTTTGAAATAAAAGAATCCTTAAAACTCTTATTTAAAAACAAAGTCGCCGGAATATCGAAACGAAAGAATAAAGCCTCCGTGTGGTGGTCAATGTTCGATCTTTCGATTTATCATGACTTATCCGCTATGCAACTCTTGCAAAATAGCCATAACTCCCGAACCTATTTGATCTCTAAGTTTCTGAATAATGCCCCGTGTGGGATCCCTTATCCATAGCTTAGATAGTGTGTACCATTAACTAGGATCCAATCACAACCGTCTCAAGTAGCGCCTCCGTGTGGTGGTCACCCTCTAACACGTCTGATTGATCCTATCCATAGGAAGTTCACATCTAGTAACCAATGAGCAGTGTACCCTCCGTATGGAATGATCACCCCTGGCGAGGTGACACAGAATACACTACTCATCTTACAATGAACCGTTAATGGAAGATCGTGGGTGTTATTTGATAAGACCCTCTCCCACTAGATTTAGTAAATTAAGGATTTTGCTTTTGAAAAATGTTTCCACACACTACCCATAAACATCCAATGTTTACTAATGTGTTGAAAACGGTTTTTGAATTTTATTTTAGAAAACTTGTTTTAAGTGCACGCAACAATGTATTATACGCCAATCACAAAACAAGCACATAAAACAAAAAACTAAAATGAAATATAGGCATTCAAACAATGCCTCTATCTCCCATGGCTCTATTTCCATAGAACCACCTTCTTGGTTTGGTCGCCTCCGGCTCCATCTTTATGGACAACGGTTCCTTGCTCCATCTTCATGGAATTTCTAATTCTATTACATTGGACCTATGCTTCTTTTGAAGCTTACAATTTATCTAGAAAAAGGAAAAAGGAAATAGCAAAAAAGAAATAAAAGGCTAGGGAAACCGGTGCGACTTTCCTTTTCGTAGGATTGAAGCCGCAGCGCCCTTTACATACGCCTTAAAACCAAACCATTAATAAATTACAACATGCACCAATCTCAAACAATTTAAATATAAATATTTAAACGACTTGGTGCCATGGGAGATATCGACTAATTTTGCTGCAAAAGGGTTAGTCGTACACGCATCCACACATACATAACAAATATATGTAACTATTGGAACACTTTATTGATTCACACAGTATATAAACACTTTACATACTGAATTAGAACTTAAAACAGCATCTTACTTCTCTGTCACAGTTCGATCGATCGAAGACCGTTCGATCGCTCGAACCTTCGATCGATTGAACACTGTTCAATCGCTTGAACATTCTGTTTCACAGAATGATTTAAAAATTTTACAGAAATAATTTAAGATTAAAGTATAATTTAAAAAAAAACTTTTACAACTGTGAACAGAACACCTGGACAGAGAATCTGTCTCGATCGATCTAACACTATTCGATCGATCGAACACCAGAAGGCTTCGATCGATCAAAACTAGTTCGATCGATTGAGAACAAAATGTTCGATCGATCGAAACAAGTTCGATCGATCGAACCCACCTTGCATCCTATGCAATCACAGTTTTGTATTCTGCTGCGATAACACTGCAGAAACAGATCTGTGACGATGCAGTTTCGAAAACAGTTCTAAAATCAACATGCAAATCAAAACTAGGGTTCCAAAAACGCATCTATAGATCCAAACGAGCGTGGCTCTGATACCAATTGAAGGAAAAAGTGGTTTAAAGTTAGAGTTTAAACGCGCAGCGGAAATAGGTTAAGTTATAAAACTTTTGGTATTCCAGGATCTACTACTCGTCAATTCCATAGATGCGTACAAGGGGGTGCAAGAATTATTCCTTAGTGTCTTGAACCTAATTCTGAAACTTTAACTTCCAGCAGCCTCCACTAGATGATCTTCACCCTTATGACTCCTGCGGATGCCTGCCGGAAAGACCAGGGTTCGTGGGAACCCTAATAGAGAGGATAGGAAGGTTTTGGGAAGACTATGATAGTTTCTGCAGCGTCTGCGTATAAAACGACGATCACTTACTTCCAGAACGCAGCTGTCCTATTTATAGATTTCCAGAACCGACCTAGTGACTTCGATCGATCGAAGTGACTTCGATCGATCGAACCTTCGATCGATCGAACCATTCTCGATCGATCGAACCTGCTGCCTTCAATCGATCGAACATACTTCAATCGATCGAACTTGTCTTAACAGCTTCCTCAAGTGTCTTTCCAAGCATCCTAGCGGAGCTAAGAGTGGGACCTCCTAGGCTCTTTATTGTTGGCTCAGACCAGTTTGTTAATTACCATGACCAAACTCTTTGATCAGCAAACTAACTAGCTGGTCAGTTAACGTTTATTCCACTATAAAACGATAACTGAACTCCAACACAAAAGAACATATCCGAAGCGATAACTAGACTTGTATGGTGTACTAATGTCCCTCTACCGTCAGCATTCGTAATCATATTCAGGTAGTCGGATAACTGTTACTGTCAACCTGAATCATGATTACTTCTTGTATTCCTTGAGTCTCATTCACTACTCATGATTACCAAACATGTTGATAACTCTTATCAACAAGACTGCAGTACTCAGTAATCAACTTGGTGACATTCTCAAGGGAATGCTTACTCTGAATCAGAGGGTAGATTCTATCTTGACAATATATGTTCACAACCCTATGGACATGACATACCCAAGATACCCAGGTGTTGATCTTCTATAGACCTCACTGATTGGTAAGTCAAAGCAGCCATATCCATAGTCTGTGTTCATAATCATCTCAAGATTGAGAACACGTACCTTATACAAGTTATGAGTTCCTATTGACTGTTGACAGCCTTAAGCGTCAATAGGAAAGCTCAGGTCCGTCAATGCACTATAAGCACTAGCATATCAACTAAGAGCTACACTCTAGTGATTGAGATTAATCACTCCATCCAATGGTAGTTAATTATGCTACAGTGTAGACTTGATGAGGTATCCAGTCTCATCATCCACTGTGACATATTCTAAGTATCAAAGAATAGTAATTCGTATCTCACTTGTGTGTATCTCATACACACACGAATTGCTTACTATGATACTTAAGGATAAAACAATCATCTCATGAAAGAAACATACACAATGAAATGTAAAGCTGATATCAATATATTATAATGCTAATGTCTCATACATAAAGTAATGGTTTGAGGGCACAAACCCAACATCTTCATATGCAAAAAACTCGTGGGGAAAGAAGATCTCAAACCCTGGCTTTAAATATTTATCTTTCTGGTCAATCCATGGCTCTGGGAAGCCGCAAAAGGGGAAATCTTCTCATTCCTTCATAAAGTATCCATTGAGCGTCTTCAGGTAAGGGTCTAGTGGTGCGTCGCCGACCTTCTTCTTTTCCTTCTGCCCTTCCTTGGATGGTTGGTACCCCAGACCGTGAGTGTGAGTCTGAGTAGGGATTTTTGGAAACTCCGGCAGGCCTCGGTGGTTCTTTCCCAACCCTAATCCTGGAAAGAAACCCATTCTCTTCATGATCCCTGCAACCAACGGGCTTGCGTATTGGTCAAAGTAAAGTGGCAGGAATTCTTTTGGCCTTTCCTCTTCAATCATGCCGATGAACTCGAACCCTCCCATATTTGCTTCTTCATCTTGTAGCTGTAATTCTAGAATCGGTGCGCTTGATGATGCTTCGGACGAGTGAACCCAGCTGTCCCCGAGAATGTCGCAGACTTTGCTCTTCCAAATGCATTTTACCTTTTGATGAATGGTGGACGGTATGGCACCCAAGCTATCCAACCATGGCCTTCCTAGCAGTAGATTAAAGGAGGCGGGGATATCAATGATTTGGAATTCAGCTTCTTTGTCCACTGGTGCAATAACAAGATTAAGAAAGATGATGCCCATGACCGTTCTCTGAGTGTTGTCATACGCCCTGACTTTTTGCTGGGATGGCACAAAAGACGATTCATCTAAGCCCATTCGTTTTGCTGTTCGGAAGGGACATACATTCAGAGCAGACCTATTGTCAACGAGACAAGCGGGTACGGTGTTCCCTAAACATTCGACAGTAACGTACAATGGTTTGTTGTAAATGGGTCCTCCGGGGGGTACGTCATCTGAGGAAAAGGTAATAGCCAAGGTCAGGATTCTGCCAATCATTCCCACAATATCTTCCGGTGCTGTGTTGATGGGAACATCAGATTGGTTTAGGGCGTCCAACACTGCCTGCCTGTGGCGTTTTGATGCTATCAGCAACCCCCAAATGGTGATATTAGCCTGGGTTTTCTTCATCTGCTTTAGAACCCTGTCTTATTCTTCTTCTTCGTTCATTTTCCATTTTCCCTTGTCCAACTCTCTCTCTAGATGATCTCCCTCTAACTCATACGGTTTAAAGTGTCTGCCCGACCGAGTTAAATGACTGACTTCTTCCCTTGCCCACAGATTGTCAACTTCTGGATCAACTTTCAAAGTACCCTCCACCATCTCTGTTTCTTTGTCGCTCTCGTACCAAAGATCATCTTCTACTTGGCCTACGTCTCGACCGTCACTCCCTTGAACCCACCAGTCTGACTGTTCTATTTCACTCTTCTTCGGTTGATCCTCCAAAGCACAGATTGTCGAATCCTTAGGTAGCTGGTATGGCTTTTTTGGTGTCCCGATCTTAGTGATTAGTCTAGACGGATCAAAGGTTGCTTCTTCTATCCCCAAGAGATAAAGGCCCCGTGGTGGTGGCACAGATTGATGATTCGGAAGCGAATTTCTAGTAACGTTCGGAGCTTTGGCAGGTGGTTCCGAAATTACTTTGTTATCAATGAGGTCCTGGATTTTGTGCCTTAATCTCATACACCGATCCGTTGACTAACCCTTCTGCTGATGAAATTTGCAAAAGAGGTCCCCTTGGAAACTTGGCGGAAGTGGACTTGGTAGAGGTCGAGGTTCCAACTGACGGAGATGTCCCTTTGCTATCAATCTGTCGAGGGTAATTGATAGTGACACTCCCAGATTGTCACGCCCCGGATCCACACATATGAATCTAGGTTACGTGGCACGCCATCAAGGCTTACCAACGATGATTAAAGTTCCCAAAATAACCTTAATAAAAGTTTTTGCTCCAAAATAACCAACTTCCAATTAGTTTTTCAAAGGTTATATTAAACACGTGTCCAAACACGCCTTAACGAGTTTCGTTTTCAAAAGTAACAGTTTCATAGGTCAAAGGGTCCCCAAAGGTACCCCCATGCCTAGTTAGAAGTTGTTCCGAACATTGGGAGAAGGAGTTAAAGAATTCTTGCAGGGGGTATTTCGACCGGTCGAACGACCCCCTTCGACCGGTCGAATGACCCTTTAGCAGAATCCTGGCCAAAGCTGCAGAATTTTGCTAAGGCATCACCCAACCTTCACCCGTTGCAACCCTTCAAACATAATCCAATTCTTAGCAAACTTTACCAATGTTATAAGGACAAGTATAACAACTTCCTAAGTTTGGAAAACGTTAACTAATTAAGTTGAGGGTTCGTTTGGATCAAAATCTCATAAGTGCTTCAACAATTCATAAAACATAAAATTCGACTTGTTAAACATCAAGACACGAACTCACGATTCCGAGTCGCTTCCAACCAACTTAAAAGGTTTTCAAAAGAATATTACATCAATCCAAAAATAATACAGAGCTTCTATAATTCGGTTACAAAAAATGTTCTATACACCAATTCCTCCGATTGATCCCCAACGGCCTCATTCCTCGCATTCCATCTTTCTTTTCTTCATACCTGCAATGGAGTAAATCTCCATTGCTCAGCTATATGCTGAGTGCACAATTTCTAACATATGCATATATGACAAATCATGCTTTATTCTCATCATAACACATAACTATTGGTCTCTAGGGAATAAGTGCACATTCACCGATCCAAAGTCTTTCGACTCAACCATGACCCATGCCCCTTCGACATGTCACGTAATGCCTTTATCGGCAAGTGACCGTCGTCACTGCTAATCCTCCCCCTTCGAGAGGACGCCTCACGGTGAATTAGCACAAATCCCCCTTTAACCCACATAGGCACATAAACACACTCAATTAACACATATACGTGCTCGCGTAAAACTTAACATGCTTTTCACATTTAAGCGCGTGCATAATTAACGGGCCTAAGATTAACACATGGATTTTGCCCGGATCACAATTTCGTCATCGAAATATAAAACATGTATTTCACCTATATAACATAGGCTAGAAATTCATACCTCGAACTATCGTCGTATAACTTTGAGGGAACGACTAGAAGCCCGATTAAACACCAAATCTCCGATCCTACGCAAAACCTACAAGTTTAAACGTGCTTTCCCCAAATTCCTAGATTTAGAAATTTATAAAAACTTGGCCAAACATGGCCTAAAGACTATCAAAACGTAGCCCTTACCTTGGGGAGTTCAAATACGAATTTTGGTTGAAAACAAACGGGCAGAAGTCCGTCGATTTGCGTCTGCAAGCTCTAAGCTCCCAAAACCCCCAAATCTCCCTTTTGATTTTGAAATTAGAAAAGTTGTAATGAAGAAATATCTTGGAACTTCTATATATAGACAAAATTCTCGGAAATTACGTTTACCTCCCCGTGAGTTCTCAAAACTTCTAATTATTCCTCGAAACGTCTTACACGTCCATTTTATAACTTTACGAGTGAAAACTATAAATTTCTGAAGTTTTCAACTAAGTCTCGTTTGCCGCCGTAATTACGTTCCGAAAACTATTTTCTGTGAAATCTCTACACAACCTACCTTTTTAAGCAATGTATCACTCACGTTCTCACCACAGTTCTCAAAATGATATCTAACAGTATCAAGATTATCAGAATTTACTCTACGCAGGTAAATTTACTATTCATCAAAATGCCAGTAAGTCAAATAACATTTAAATCACATAAATGTCATTTAGCTATGCCAATGCAACATGCCTTTCCATGTTCCCGTGTCCTCTCTTGACACCTTCCGAACTGCCTTTAAGGCCAAATACTGGGTTCTCAAAAGACACCCTCCAACAGCTAGTGAGTCATCACTCACTTCACACATGCTAATTAATACAACCATAAGCATGCTATGCATGCTAAAATGATATAAATAAATACCGCAGGAGCGGGTATGACATCCTCTCCCCCTTAAAAGAAGTTTGTCCCCAAACTTATGCCATCTCATCAAGCCACAAGACTTCTAGTGGTATCAAAGCAATAGGTAACAAAACTTTGGGAACGTTCGACGTCGAGCGGAGTGTTGAGTGAATTGACACATATTCTAGAATGCATCCACATATTGTAGAGATGTTTGATGCATATGGTATGTTTTTATACATACATGACTATGTTATTGGCATACATGCATAGTATTTATGCACTCGTGAATCGGTGGAATTATGCGGATGTAGAACCGTGTGGCGAAATGAAGTTTCTGTGGGTTATCATAGACCTTGTGGGGTGATACGAGGGAGAGATGATATCTTGATCGTGGTGAACAATTGAATTTTCAAATGAAAATGAAATAATTTTTGATCGAATTGGTGGATGTTTTCAACGATAGTGACAAGTGTCCTTTGGAGGATCTAACCGAGAACGGAGTTTGAATAGTGAGTGTCAGGAGAAAGATTCCTTATGGTTCACGTAGAGAATGAAAAGTGATTGTTCGTAGTCGAGTTTTGGAAATTGAGATTGATTGATAAGAGTTCTGTCTCAAACATGGGCTAAACGTCGTGACGTGAGAGAATAGAGATGGACAGTTGGGGTTTATGACAGAAAGATAGTCCAGCGGAGTGTATTGCTCATGCGTGGGGTAGGTGAGGAATCTCTCACCTTTTCTTACGGTGTTATCCTAAGATGCTAACCTACGGTGTGATTGTACGGGTTATCTTAGGGTTTTCTCTTATACGGTGTGTATTGGGTAGTTGAAGAATCTTTCAACTTGTGGTACGGTATATGGGATGGTTGGATGGTTGAGGAATCTCTCGACCTATCTTATGGTATGTATTGGACGGTTGAGGAATCTCTCAACCTATCTTGTGGTATGAATCGGGGGTTGAGGAAGGTCTCAATGGATTGTGAGTATCATGGTTGTTGAGGAATCTCTCAAACTGAACCTGGCTCTGATACCACTAGGTGCCACGTAACCTGGATTCATATGTATGGATCCGGGGCGTGACACAGATCTGAGAACTTCCTCGGTGTTTTATCTCCTCCTCTCTTTAGTGTTATGTCAAACTTCATCTCTAGCCCATTTAGTGCATTGACGTCCGTGGGGCTGGAGTGACCCCCCGTTTGTCCTCCGTTGGACCCGTAGTTTGGCCTCCTGTACCGGTTTGGTTGCTCCTCTTTCTTGATTACCCCCTCTTGGATTGCATCTTCTATCCTCGTCCCGACATCGAAAACCTCGGCGAAGGTGTTGATTAACTGAAACCTCATCTTTTTTTGATACACTGGCTGTAAATTCTTCATCAGCATTCGGATCTGGTCCTTCTCAGATGGCCTTTGTACCATTTTAGCTGCCTTTCCCCTCCATCTGCTCAGGTATTCGGTGAATGATTCTTTGTTCCCTTGCCTAGTGGTCTCTAAATCTCGGACAGTGACATCTAAATCTTGATCGTACTCGTACTGTGCCACAAATGCTTTGATCACTTCCTCCCACACCCTGGTCTTGCTTGGTTCGAGAGTAAGACACCATGATAAAGCAGCCCCGGTCAAAGTCTGTTGGAATAAGACTGCCATCATGGTTGTGCTCAGCCCACTTGGTTGGAAAGCTCCAATACACATCCTTATATGGCTGCCAGGATTCCCGGTCCCATCAAACTTGTCAAAAATTGGCATCTTAAACCCGACAGGCAGTGTCTCACGTACTCCGTCATACAACCCTTCCAGTTCCATCAGATAGGTATCAACTCTCTGAGCCTTGCGCATTACCCTTTCCAACTTCTCTATTTTCTCGGTCAGTAACTTCTCTTTCTCAGCTTTCTCCCTTTCCCTGTTGGCTTGTAGCGCATCAGCCCATTGCGCCTCCTGGTCGACAAACCAATCTCCTCCTCCTCCATAAGATGGGTCCACAGCTGGCGGAACTATAGGTGATGGTCGGCTATTCAGCTCTTCTATCATTCCCAGCATGCGGTTCATGTTTTCGGCATGTCGCCTCATTTGCTCCGCTTGTTGTTCTACCAGTGTCCTTAACCCGGCTATTTCTTCGTTGTTTCTTTCTTCGGCCATGTCAACGTATTCTCTTCTTACCAGCCTCGCCGTGGGATTCCTAAACCACGCTTGAATTGATGTTGATGCTATTTTTGCTCCTACAACAAATTTTGAAATTTTCTTTTTAAAAACATTTTTATCTGCTTCCTTTTGTTATACAAAGACATTTTTTTTAAAGACATTTGGTAAAAACTTTTTTATATGTCACACGAATGCAATGCATGTGTGTGTGTGCCTATTCTATATGCCAAGGAAAAGAAAATCCCAATCCTAACACATAAACATATAAGCACATCAAATCCTCGCCCATGTCAAGTGCGCTAATTTCTCCTCTCAGTGTGATCCTCATTACCCTTTCGAAGGTTGGTTATTTAAACTTTTCCAAAATTCATTTCTTAAGATGATGAGATCTTCCAAAAACAATTCTCAAGAATTTTGAATCTTTTATTCAAAAATGAGGATGTGAAAACATTTACCAACAAAAGATGATTGGGTTGAAAATTCATTTGAAAAACACTTCTTTAATTAGTTGGTGAATTTTTTTAAAAGCAAACATCCCAAAAATTTTGAGTTCTTCCTTCGAAGATAAGAACGTGAAAATATACCTTAGCAAGGTTTGTTTGGAGTTTTATTTGAAAAAATGAGCCCCAACGATTTTGAAAAGAACGATTGAAAACTTTCGAATAAAGACGGCAAAAATCCATTTGCTTTTAAAGATGGATTTGAAATTTATTGGGTAGGAGGACCATATGATCGGATTATCACCGTACTATTCATGGATTCGGATACATACAAGGTCAATGATGCTTTAGCTAAATATGTTATAGGAGATGTAATCTTATAATCACAATCTAACACCTTCCCAAATGTCATGGGACATAAAAGGGAATTGCTTAAGAGCGATTAAGAGTTTACATGACCCGTATCAAGTGAGCATAGTCATCATCTCAGATAATCCCTTCCGGGCACACAAGACTTCCTAGCACATAACCCTAATCAAGAATTGATTTCCTAACTTTGACAGGTTCTATGGAAGCTACTATGCAAAAGCTGGGTTTTGGTCAAATGAGGGACCCTTGACACACACTCGATAGGATGCTTCATATACCAACACATGGTACGAGATCAAGGGTGATCACACAGTCCCATGATAACTTGACCGACCGGGTTACCCCGAGCCTCCAAGGTCATAGTTCCATGCAATCAACTGGTTGGACATGCAAGTGAAATGCAACAGGCACACAAAAACTAATCAATTGAATTAGAAGGATGTTTTCAAGTCTAATCCTCAAGTGAACCCAAAATCAGAATTCTGGTCTGCGAAACCAGAGATTCTGGGTTCGATCCCCAGCAGAGTCGCCAGATTGTGGATATCGCAATTTTCTTTCTTTTACCCACAGCTTATCTTTTAAAATCTTTTCTAAATTTCAAATTCAAAACAAACGAGTCGCCACTTAATTTTTTTAAAAGGGAAAACTAAGAAACCATTTCAAAAGGAAACTGATCTTTTTGCGAAATCAAAGATTAACTAGGTCCGGGGATTATGGAATGAGAAGGGAAGGAGCCCATCGGACTAAAACACCCCTTCTCATCCTATCTTGTGATAGGCCTCTACTTAACATCCTTTTAATTGAATTATTAATTTAAATGTGCCCTCAACTATTATATATGTATAAATATACATTACAACACCATGTCCAAAGGGTGTAAGATTGCAAGTGGTAAAATATTATTCAAAAACCACATAATTCAAGTAACAAGCAATATGATATGCAATAGGGAACAAGGGAACTTACCCGGGATCCGGCCGCGAATATTTAAACGTGCAAATGCATGCAAATAGATAAAACCTAGGAAAAGAGTCTCTAATCCATATATACAAGTAAAGCAATTCCTAATTCTAAGGTGTCGCACATAAGATTGAAAAATTGATAAAATCAAGAAATTAAAATAAACTAAAGAGGGATTCAAGAAATCATACCTTAATAGCGCTACAAAACAAATGATTAGTCCACATGGTGTACAAGATGTGAAGTTAGAAGTAACAGTCCTAAATTACTAGCTTAAATCTATCCAATGTAATTAAGTCTAAAGCAAATAAGTCCTAATTACAAGTATCAAGCCATATGGATGAATGTGTGCATGAACAAGAATAAATTATGAAATACTCAATGATTTAGATCACTTAAACTTTGAGTTCAAACTTAACTAATCATTATTGAAACATGGTTTGAACCTTAACTCATGAAAATATCATCTAAGCCATTACTCATAAGATTGATTAAAACTATTGCAGAATTCTGGAAATTGCTGAGAGCATATCATGACTTCAAAGAAATAAAAAGCATGGTTCCCGTGGTTTGATCTTGATAAATTTTGGACACAAGATGCCTCTGTGTGTCTAGTTTTTAACCCAAAAAAGAAATCAAAGTTTCAACGGTTGGATCTCCGGGAATTGGACAAAAACCAGACATCACTCAACATTCTACATCCTTCTGTCCATAGTTCTTGCACGATTTTCTAAAAATAGCAAAAAATTCAGAAAAGCTTTGTTCTTTTTAGGGCGACTTCTTAACACATTAATCTACTTAGAAAAAAATATTTGGGTCACAAATACTTTATTAAGGTTCTAATTTACTTATTTCAAAAGAGTGTTACTGTTCTGAAACTCTGGACAGATTGTAGTGACTTCACAAAACTCATGACCAAACTACTTTAAACATGAAATCTCCTTAAAACAAAAATTATTGTGGTAGAACTTTGAGTTATAGACACTTTCCCTTGGTTTCACTTAATTCCAACGGTTAGATTATCAACTAAAAATCTATGATCAAAACTGGTTGTGAACTCACTGCATTCATTGTCAAGTTCAACTTTATTTATTAACCCCAACTATTAAACCATGAAGTTGGGCTTAATCCAAACTACTTCTCCTACCATTTGATGGTCATTGGAGACTAAAGACCCTTATACTTGTAGATTTCAAATGAAGTACGAATAGACTTCTCAAAATCTCAAGACGATGAATCTAAACCATGGAGATAGGCTTAGACTCAAACTACCTTCTCCTACCATTTGATGGTCTTTGGAGATGAAGATATGACTAATACTCATGAGTCTTCAAGGAATATAAAGAGATTCCATGAGAACTCCAAGTTAGGGAACTCAAACCATGGTAAGGGTTTGGATTCATCCACTTGTCCTTATGTAAAAGATGATCAACCTTAAGTCTTCCGTGGGGAAGCACAAGCTTACATGGAATCAAGGGATCAAACTCAAGAATTTTCAAGAGAGATATTGAGGATCTCTAAGAATCTCAAGAGGGAAGTATAAACAACAAGAAGAAATGAAACAAAGAAAACTAAGTAGTTTGAAGATTAGAGGCTTAAAAGAAAGAATGAAAAGAAACAACTTATGGTTAGAGGATCACCTCCAAACTATCCTCAAAGCTTCTCTACTTTGAAGATCTTCCAAGCTCTTCTTCAAGCTCTCAAAACTCTCTATTTCTCTCAAATATGTGTTGTTATAGTGGTAGTGATCTCTTGGTACGTATATTATGGTATCTCTCTCCCTCTATCCCAAGGAAGATCCCTCTTCTTTTATAGACAAAAACTCAGGTATTTTCAGTGAATTCGGAGTAAAAATACAGGTGTAAATATCTCATTTGGTGGTACAATACGTACTTCCTGAAAACAGACAGACTGCTGCAGAAGGCGGCAGTTAAAAATCCTTTGCGGCAGTCAGTGGATGCCGCTGCGGCACTTCGTGACAACCGCAACGTCATTCAATAAGTGCCGCGCCAGTGACAGCCGTTTTAAAATGCTGATTGCCGTGTTTTTGTCAAAATTACTTTTCAGTTTTTTTTTGTTTTATCCTCATACATGTACGTATTGTACCATAAAATACAGACTGTTAAAGCGAATGGCAGTCAGAAAATGTCGGCGGCATTCAGTGAGAGCCGGTCCGGCATTCTGTGAGTGCCGCAAAAACTGCCGTGTGCCGGTTTCCGTTAAACTTCCCCTTTTAGGTCTTTTCTTTTATTCTTTTTCTTCTAAAAAACTTATTTTCGGGGATCTTTGCCAAACGTCACTACAACAAAATAGGCCTTTAAAGATAGAAAAATATGTTGCAATAGGTCACAAAATATGTCATTAATTGTTTTACCAACACTTACTTACGTGTCATAATAGGTGCTGTCGCTAAGCCTTGTTGAGACACTTACCCAAGTGTTGGTAAAACTGTCGGTAAATGTTACTTTGTAACGACAGAGAAAAAGTGTCATTAAAAGTGTCTCTAAATGTTACTTTTGAAGCGACATATATTTATGAGAAATGACAAAACAAATGTGTCATTAGAACTGTCACTAAAAGTTACTTTTACTAACACATATATATTTTTGTGTCGCTATGAGTGTCACTAGAAATTGCACTAGTATTTTTTTCTAATAGTCTACTAAGGTTTGAACTTAGGACCTCGTTGAATGTGTAGCGGTTTGGAATCCGCTTGACCAAATAGTTAACTTTCAACTACAAGTGCGAAAATTATTTATTTGTATATAATAAAATCATGTACTATTAACATATATTTAAAGTATTAAACACCATTAGTAATACATTTTATATTACTAATATATTGACTTATTTTTATATTATATATTACTATAGTTATTATTATCGAATACATTTATTTAATTTATTATTTAAGGAATTACTTTTTATTAAATTTAATAATATAGAGCACTAACAAAATAACTACGTATCCAATACTAATAGAATATCAGTACACTCCAGGAGCATAATTATTTTTTGAACATATAAAACCACCTTACATTTATGTCACCCAACACCTATATAATATAATCTTTGAACGTGACCATTCAACTACTGTAATCTATTCTGACAAAAGTAATCTCAAAGCTATCGCAATCACAAAGCGGAAGCTACCATAAATTGAGCTGTATATTTTTTCTTGTATTTTCCTTCATGCTTAAATAATATTAAATATTAAAAAATTAGACAGAATTACCGACGTCATTTTATTAACGTAGGGCAGAGGGCAAATGTTTAAATTTCAAACGCCGTTAATTAACGACATTGTTTACAAACTCTGTTAGTTATTGGCATTTTGTATGAAAACGATGTTAAGTATCGGCATTTAACTACCAAGTGCAGATATTTGCGAACGCTCTTTAAAATCTTGGTAATTAACAAAACTTATTTTTTTAAAATGCTGGTAATTAAAGGTAAAATGTCGGGACATGCCATTTTTCTTGTTATGTTATTGTTATTTTTTTTTTGAGACAATTTTCTCTTTATAAAGAAAAAAAATTAACAAGTGTCGTTATTTTACACTTATTTTCTTTTTTAGAGACAAAAAATTATGTGTTTTTCAAGTAACTTCTAAAGTCGTGGTTTTTTTTTTTAGAGGCGAACAATTATGTGTCCTTACAAGTAACTTTTAAAGACACTTATTTTCTTTTTTATAGAGCAAAAATCATATGTCCTTACAAGTAACTTCTAAAGACAATTATTTTCTTTTGTAGAAACAAAAAATTATGTGTCCTTACAAGTAACTTTTAAAGACAATTATTTTCTTTTGTAGAAACGGAAAGTTGTGCGTTGTTACAAGTAACTTCTAAAGAAACTTTTATTTTTTGTCTCAAAATAAATGTCTCTATAGGCCATTTTTGTTGTAGTGCGTGATGTTTTCACTCCTGAATTCTCCTGAATACCCGGTATTTCTTTTTCTGTGAAAATTTTATCGCGTTTGGAGAACTTTCTGAAGAGCTTGGAATACTTCAAATCTTTCGGTCCTTATCATCATCGGATATGGAGGTGACACTCTCCTTAATTCGATGTTTGGTCAAAATCGGGGTGTCTACACACATATATCTATTGTGGCATAGCATGAATAGTCATTATGCATTGAACTTAACAAGGAGAATTCTTGAAACGCTTTGGCTAATCCGACAAGTGAGTTATCACTGCATTCGAGAATGAATCAGATAGTGAACATGGTGGGAAATTTTGTTCAAGTCGTAAGTGAAAGAGACCAGATGAATGTTCAGACCCCACCGGTTGAAATTCGCTACATCAATGCACCACCGGTACCAAGACCTCAACACACCATCACATAATAGTTCCACAAAAGGAAATCGACTTTGTACTACGGACAAATCGACATAGACTTGGCCGACCACTGGGTGATGGATATGGAAAGATATTTTCGTCAAGTGATATGTACTGACGAAGAGAAAATTCTTTGTGCATCTGATACGTTAATGGGGGAAGCATTGGATTGGTGGAACAACGTGCTTAAACAAGGGAAGCTAACTACGTGGGATGCATTCAAAGATGAATTCAACAAGCTTTTCTTCCTGCGATCTGCTCATACTCAGAAACGTCAAGAGTTTGCAAGTTTGGTCCAGGGAGACTTAACTGTGAGTGAGTATGTATCCTATTACAATGCCTGGTTGCGCTTTAGGAAAACTACTATTTCGACTGATGGGGATAAGGCTCGTAAGTTAGAGGAAGGGCTTAGGGAGAATATACGTAGCCGTGTGGACATGTTGCAACACCTGACTATTTCTCTAGTTGAGGAAGCTGCCCGTATTGCTGAGAAAAGTGTCGATCGCTATCGGCAAGGACAACAAGGAAAAAGAACAAATGACAATAGGGGCAAGAGTCAAGGCAATGCCAAGAAACCGTTCATACAGAGTTAGGGATCGTACTTGGGGAGCCAAGGAGGGAATATGTTCGTGGGAGACTCGAGGCCGTTATGCCTAACATGTAACCAGCAACATAAGGGGACTTGCTATCTTTTGAACACATGTTACATTTACAAACAATTAGGACACATATCCAGAAACTGTCCTTTGAACACAAATCTAACCACACCGAACACAACCTCAATTGCCAAGAGCTACAATCTAGAGATGAGGAAAAAATGTTTTGAGTGTGGCCAATCGGGACATACAGCGAAGAACTGTCCGAGTAAGAGACAACCGAGAATGAGTACCGGGGCATCGAGTATGCCGGGTGGATAAAGGAAAGGGAGTCGAGCAACAACAAGGACGATACTTCCAACTCAGGCCGGGGAATACAGATGATACCGTCGTATAAGGTATTCTTCCTATTTGTTCATATCCTACACATATACTCATGGATTCTGGCTCCACTCATTCATTTATATCACCCGACTTTGTTAAGCATTTAACTGTAAAGTCTGAACCGCTAGGATATGATTTGTGTGTATCATTGCCTAGTAGTGAACCGTTAGTAACTTTTTCGGTATTCAAGTCGTGTGAAATCAAGATAGACAATAGGGTCTTGAGCGTCGATTTGATTCTGTTGACAGTGAACTACTTTGATGTTATCTTGGGTATAGATTGGTTATCTGTCCATCAAGCTAAGATCGACTGTGAGCAGAAACGGGTTAGTTTCTATCCGTCAGGTCAAGAATAGTTTACTTTTCAGGGTAAGGGTGTGACCGTACCGCCGTATTTGATATCGACAATTCATGCTAGTGGGATGTTGAAGAAGGGTTGCTCGGGTTTGTTATGTTCGATTGTTGACATGAGAGTTCTTGGACCACTAGTAGAAGATATTCCAGTAGTTCAAGAATTTTCAGATTTTTTCCCGATGAGTTACCCGACTATTGAAAGAGATCTTGAGTTCACAATAGAACTAGTACTAGGGTCACAACCAGTATCCAAAGCACCGTACCAAATGGCACTGGTAGAATTGAAGGAATTAAAAGTTCAATTACGAGAACTATTGAAGAAGGGTTTTATCTGACCTAGTGTTTCACCATGGGGAGTTCCAGTCTTGTTTGTCAAGAAGAAGGATGGGACAATGTATATGTGCATCGACTATCGAGAGTTGAACAAGTTGACTATCAAGAACAAATATCCGTTGCTGCAAATAGACGACTTGTTTGACCAGTTACAAGAAGCTCAGGTATTTTCGAAGATTGACTTGAGATCTGGTTACCATAAGTTGAAAGTTAAAGAGGAAGATGTTGAGAAGACAACTTTCAGGACTCGATATGGTCACTTTGAATTTTTGGTTATGCCATTCGGAGTGACTAACGCGCCAGCCGCTTTCATGGACTTTATGAACCGTGTTTTCAAAGACTACTTAGATGAGTTCATTATTGTGTTTTTTGATGACATTCTAATCTATTCTAAGAGTGTTGAAGATCATGAGCATCATTTATGATTAGCTTTACAACGACTCCGTGAGAAGAGTTTGTTTGGAAAGACTCCATGAGAAGAGTTTGTTTGGAAAATTGAAGAAGTGTGAGTTTTGGTTGACAGAGATTGCTTTTCTTGGACATGTAGTATCAGCAAAAGGAATTTCAGTAGATCCTCAGAAGATAGAAGCAGTTACCAATTGGGCGAGGTCGACAAATGTGACAGAGATCCAAAGTTTCCTAGGATTGGCTGGTTATTATCGAAGGTTTGTAAAGATTTTTCACGCATTGCAATGCCAATGACACAGTTGATAAGGAAAGATGTTGCTTTTGTATGGAGTCCGAAATGTGAAAAAAGTTTTTAGGAATTGAAAGGTCGACTAGTGAAGGCACTAATCTTAGTCATTCTGACAGGGACTGAAGGGTTATTATTTACAGTGATGCTTCATATAAAGGGTTAGGTTGCGTTCTTATACAGAGTGACAATATGATTATATATGCATTGAGACAACTTAGGCCTCATGAGAAGAACTATCCGACACATGATTTAGAATTGGCCGCCATGATTTTTGCATTAAAGATTTAGCGTCATTATCTATACGGGGAGAAATGTGAGATCTATACAGACCATAAGAGTTTGAAATACTTGTTCACACAACAAGATTTGAACATGAGGCAAAGGAGATGGCTAGAGTTGATGAAGGACTATGATTTGTCAAATCAGTATCATCTAGGCAAGGCGAATGTTGTCGCCGATGCTCTTAGTCGTAAAGCACCAACTAACACCGCATTAGATTTGACTTCTCAGAAAGAATTGATTCGAGATATGGAGAATTTGGAGCTTGAGGTGATTCCAAGGATTGAAAATGGCTTGATGTCGACGATTGTGGCTCAACCACTCTTGATTCACGAGATCACGGGAAAACAACTTCAAGATGTGGCTTTGAAGAAGATTTGTGAAGAAATTCCGATGGGCAAGCAATTGGGATTTACTTTTGAGAACGATGTTTTGAGATTGAGGGGTATAATTTGTGTACCTAACGAGAAAGAGTTAAAACGGGATGTCCTAGAGGAAGCATACAATACAAAGCACACCGTTCATCCGGGAAGTACCAAGATGTATAGAGACTTGAGACATGTTTATAAGTGGCCGGGAATGAAGAGTGAAATAGCACACTATGTTTCACATTGTATGAGTTGTCAACAAGTGAAAGCTGAATGCCAAGTACCTTCAGGATTATTACAGCCATTACCGATAGCCGAGTGGAAATGGGAACACATAACTATGGATTTTGTTAGTGGGTTTCTGAAATCTAAGAGATCGAATACTATTATTTGGGTAATTGTTGACCATTTGAAGAGGTCGTCGCACTTCCTACCACTTCGAACAACTAAGCCGATGACGTTGGCTAAGTTTGTCATGCCCCGACGTAGCATAAATAAGGAAAGCGTTTAATTTCCTTTACAGACTCGTAGGTCGCGACAGTTTGAAGGATCGATTCCGTCCCAAACGTCGAACAACAATAAACAATAATCAGAGTAGAGCAATCAAAGCTTACAAATATTTTTCTAACTTATTACATATTATAGCACGGGGTCTCTAAAGGCACAAACCGCCTTAAATCAAACAATAACGTAGTGTCTATTACAGTCATCCTTAACAGTTCAACTAAAAGCATATGAAAGTAAATTCTGTTTCCAGCAGTTGTTCTCAATTCGCATAGTCATAACGTTCAGCCTGATCATAACCTGAAAAACCTGAACACGAATGTCCAGGACGCATCAACGTCGTCAGCTTCAAGAAGCTGGTGAGTATTAAAAACATAACTTTGAATGTAAAACATATTCATTTACCTCTTTACATTTCTCATTAAATTCAATATTAAAGCAAGGAGTTCATTTTAGGAAACAAGCACAATATTATTTAAAAGATATCATGCTCGTATATGTGACCGTGTATAAGAATAATGCACCATCTCATCTTACCGACTCTTTTCTCTCGACAAAACCCAACAACCCACCATCACACACCGGTATCTTTGAAACGCTAAGATAGTCACACTTTAGCACAGGGGTGCCAGGGAATGTCCAGTTTGCCTCACACTTTGGTCCGGGGTACCAGGGGGTGTCCATTGCCTCACACTTTGACTACCTAATCCGCCATACAAATACCGGAGGAACCCTCGCGCAGTATCCAGACTCGGGTATCAGGGAGTGTCCGTAGGCCACACTTTAGCACTTCCATGGGTACCAAGGAATGTCCAAGTTCGGCTTCACACACTTTGACGCTACCATGGTCGTCAGGGAGTGTCCAGTTTTGCCACCGTCGCATTTCAAAGACACCCTCGCCGCAATCTCAATCACAACACACTTTGGTACTCACTTACCAGGGAGCGTCCACATCACATTCTCAACCGCACTCACTATGCCACACTAATCATTACTCTTTTCCACACTGACCAACAATCACACTCACCATGCATGTACAACTAACACCACATGTATGTCATGAAACTTTAAAAACATGAGGCAATTCACTGATTATATAACCGATGTGCGTACGGGGATTGATAAGTCAGAATACAACATTTTAATCGTTCAAACATATCAAATTAAGACTCTGATTTAATAAATTTCCCAAACAGTATATAAATTTTACCCCAAACAGTCCCTTATCACAAAACAAGCAAAAACTAGAAACTGCCAGAAGTCGCGCGCGCGGGCCGCTGCGCGAGTGGTCGCTCGCGCGGGCCGCTCGCGCGACCTGCCCATTTTTCTTTTTATTTTAAAAACCTTTTCTTTCTACCTGAAATCAGCCACCTCGCGCACGCGGGCTGCTCGCGCGAAAGGTCTCTCGCGCGACCCTCGCTCGCGCGACCTGCCTATTTTTCATTTTCTTTATAAAAACTTTTCTGTCTGCCTGAAATATCGAGGGGTCGCTCGCGCGGGCCACTCGCGCGACCTTTGTTCGTGCGAGTTTCAGCAGAGACTTCGTCTTCTTCACTGAGACTGCCCTGTTTCAGATTTCAGGGGGTCTTTTGACCCATTTTCAATTCTGCAACTATATATGTCATACAATATATGAATCTCTTTGGTTTTCGGAAGGATTAAGAATATGAAATCAATTTTGCATGAATCAATCTATAACTCTAGGATTTTATGAAAAACTAACAGTTAACAAAATTTGATTTCTTATATACTTTCTCATGTGAACAAATTAGATTCTAAAACTTTAGCAGTATCTTCTATGAACCAAAATCTTCCTAAATCATCTCTAAAGACTCATTTTGATTAAGGTGAAAAAATTTGTATTTTCAAGCCATGGAGTTCATACGTAAATTCATCCATGGTGATTTTGAATTTTATAACACCTACACAGTAACTAAGCATGAATTACATTTGGAGTGAGTTAGAAATACTCACTTTGATTAGAGGTAGAAGAAAATTGTTGAGAGAGAGAGACAACCAAATAAGCAAGACCCAATAATAAGCTTAGCTATGGAGGAGAAGTTCTTCCTTTCTCTAAAATTTTTTGGACATAGAACTCTCCAACTCTCTCTGGAATTTGTGTGTGCAGAATGTGTAGTGTGAGAGTGTAGAGGGTGCATATATAGAAGCACAAAAGGGAAGAACTTGGTGCCCAAGTAGTGTGAACTTCACTCTACAATTGCATTTGTTTTCTTAATTACTTAACCACCAATTATACATACGTATATATGTGTATTCACAGATTGAATGAGTCCCAAGTTTGAGCCAAAAGACAAGTATAGGTATATAGGGGCCAACTTGTGGGTGTTTGAGAGTTTAAGCTTATGGTCTTAAGTTAACACACTCACACAATGCATTTCCAAACAAGGCCTAAGTAAATCATTAGTTTCCATAATTAGAAATAAAGCAAATGTCAAATCTTGCTTTACATCACTTCCAAAATCTGTGGAAGTTTAGCACCGCGCAGACAGTTTTAAACATAAACTGGTATTTTCGCGGCGCGGTGGTCACCACAAAAATACATAAAATTCATTTTAATGTAGGAAATGATTTTTCGGTTTTAAAAAAACTACTGATTGAGTTAAAAGTAAACATTTCCACCGTTTTGAAATACAAACTTTGAAATTCAACACAGGTATTGCTAAATTTTATAAAATCGCATTTTGACCTCAAAAGAATTACAATGTACAACAAAATAGGCCATAAGGTTATAAAACATGACCATTGAAATAAAATGAACACAGATAATACAAATTAAATATGGAAATGCAAATTAAATTTACATGAAATGCAGGTTGTTACATCCTTCCTCCCTTAAACAGGATTTCATCCCCGAAATCAAGACTAACTAGTCCTGAAACAACTCCGGGTACTTCATCCTCATCTCAGCTTCAACTTCCCACGAGGCTTCGTTCTCGTCATGGTGATTCCACTGAACCTTTACCAACGGAATATCCTTATTCCTCAGCTTCTTGATACTCTGATCTAGAATCTTCACTGGCCTTTCCTTGTAAGAAACGTTATGACTCGTCTCAATATCGTCATAACTAACCACGTGCGAGGGGTCTCGTATGTACTTCCTCAGCATACTCACATGGAATACATTGTGAACCCCAGACATCTTTGGTGGTAGCGCCAGTTGATATGCCACTTTCCCGACACGATCCAAAATCTCAAACGGTCCAATGAAATGTGGAGCTAATTTCCCTCTCTTGAGACCGAAGCGTACTACTCCTCGGGTCGGTGAAACCTTAAGGAGTACGTGATCTCCAACACTAAATTCCAAATCTTTCCGGCGTCGATCAGCATAACTCTTATACCTACTTTGAGCGGTTCTCATCCTTTCCTTGACTAAAGAAATCTTCTCGTTGGTTTTTCTAACCAAATCTGGTCCCAACAACTCGGTGTCCCCAACCTCTGCCCAACACAACGGAGAACGGCATGGTCGTCCGTACAATGCTTCGAACGGAGCCATCCCGATACTCGTGTGATAACTGTTGTTATAGGCAAACTCGACCAAAGGCAAGTGTGTCTCCCAAGATTCTTCAAAATCGATAACACAAGCCCTAAGCATATCCTCCATGATCTGATTAACACGCCTAGTTTGCCCATCTGTCTGAGGGTGAAAAGCAGTACTCATCTTGAGTAAAGTTCCCATAGCTTCTTGTAGACTTTCCCAAAATCCAGAAGTAAAACGCGTGTCACGGTCTGACACAATCGACACAGGTGCACCGTGAAGCCGCACAACTTGTTATATGTACATCCGACTCATCTTTTCCACCGGGTATGTCATACTATAAGCGATGAAATGTGCTAATTTTGTCAATCGATCCACGATTACCCAAATAGCGTCATGATTCTGCTGTGATCGAGGCAATCCTACTACAAAATCCATTGTAATGTGCTCCCACTTCCAACCAGGAATAGGTAGTAGTTGCAACAATCCTGACGGTCTCTGATGTTCGGCCTTGACTTGCTGACACGTCAAACACTTGGATACAAATTCAGCCACATCCTTCTTCATACCTTCCCACCATAAATTTCTCTTCAAATCCTTGTATATTTTCGTTCCTCCTGGGTGAACTGTATACCTTGACTTATGTGCTTCTTCCAGGATATCCTTCCTAAGCTCTCCAACATCTGGCACACATAATCTATTCATGCACCGATATCCTCCATTGACTCCTACCTTCCATTCTGTCGGGTCTTTCTCTGACATCTTCACAAACCATGTCTGAAACTTCTCATCTTCTTTCTGAGCTCCAATAATGCGGTCGATAAGAACAGGCTGTAGGATAAGACATCCAAAAAGTTATCCTTCTCCTTCTTCAGCACTCTGTACATCGAACTCCGCCAACGTCTCCAATGCTCGCCATTCTCTGACCATTAAGGAGGCGATCGTCTCACGAGTCTGTCGACTCAAAGCATCAGCAACCACATTAGCTTTACCGGGGTGATATTCTAACATGAAGTCGTAATCTTTGATCAGCTCCATCCATCTGCGTTGCCTCATGTTCAACTCTTTCTGTGTGAACAAGTATTTCAGACTCTTGTGATCGGAGAATAAATCAAAGTTCTCACTATAAAGATAGTGTCTCCAAATCTTGAGTGCGAATACTACGGCCGCCAATTCCAAATCATGAATAGGATAGTTCGCCTCATTCGGCTTCAACTGTCTAGATCCATAGGCGATAACTCTGCCATCTTGCATAAGTACACACCCTAGCCCTTGATATGTCGCATCACTAAAGATAGTGAACTTCTCATCAGGCTTGGGTATAGCTAGTACCGGCGCGATAGTGAGTCTCTCTTTCAATTCTAGAAAGGCGCGTTCATGCTTCTCTGTCCACTCGAACTTCAAATTCTTCTTCGTCAATCCAGTTAATGGTGCAGCTATCTTTGAGAATCCCTCAACAAATCTCCGGTAATAGCCGGCGAGTCCAAGAAAACTCTGAACTTCTGTAGGGTTGCTCGGCCTAACCCAGTCGGACACAGCATCGGTCTTGGACGAATCTACAGAAATTCCTTGAGATGACACCTTGTGTCCCAAAAATTTCACTTCTTGTAACCAGAACTCACACTTACTGAACTTGGCATACAACTGGTGCTCCTTGAGCGTCTGTATCGCAATCCGTAGGTGTTGCTCGTGTTCTTCTCCTGACTTAGAATAGATCAAAATATCATCTATAAAGACGATGACAAACTGATCCAAATAAGGCTTGAACACTCTGTTCATTAGATCCATAAACACTGCCGGGGCATTCGTCATTCCAAACGGCATCACCAGAAATTCGTAATGACCATATCGGGTTCTGAAAGCAGTCTTAGGTATGTCTTCCTTCTGTACCCTCAACTGATGGTATCCCAACCTTAGGTCTATCTTGGAAAATGTCATAGCTCCTTGTAGTTGATCAAACAAATCGTCAATCCGAGGTAAGGGATACTTGTTCTTGATAGTCACACGGTTCAATTCTCTGTAGTCGATACATAACCGAAGTGTCCCATCCTTCTTCTTCACAAATAACACCGGTGCTCCCCAAGGTGATGTACTTGGACGTACAAAACCTAGGTTCTCGAGCTCTTGAACTTGTTCCTTCAATTCCAACAGTTCGGTAGGGGCCATTCTATAGGGAACCTTCGTGATCGGTACGGTACCCGGTATAAGCTCAATATAGAACTCTATACTTCTCTCGGGCGGCAAACCAAAAACGTCTTGAATTACTTCTTCGAAGTCCTTGACTACAGGTATAGACGACGCTGTCGCTTCTGTACTGACAACTTCGATGTTCGCTAAACATCTGGTGAGGAACATATCTCCCGAAGGGTTACATTAAAAATCAAAGGGTTGATTCTCATTGTCGGAGAATGTAATTCTCTTCCTCGCACAATCCAACTTCACTTGATTCTGAGAGAGCCAATCCATTCCTATGATTATGTCGAACTCCTTCATCGATAGGACAATCAACTTTGTAGGGATTTCACGATCTCGTAGCCGTAGAGGACAATACTTGCACACGTGTCCTAATCTGACTGTAGCTCCTAATGGAGAAGTATCCCTTAAAGATTTCTCTAAACGATGAGGTAAGATACCCAATCTCCAAATTATAATAACAGATATGAACGAAAGAGCAGCACCCGTATCAAATAACACTTTAACATGGGAGTTAAACAGAGTTAATGTACCTTCCACTGCTTGCTGATCAGGTTGAGCTTCTCCATAATCTCCTTCTTTATACACAGTTCCATCATATCCTGCTGCATTAGGGATAACAGAATTCAAGCGAGTCTGACCCTGTTGACCATAAGTCACCTGCTTAGGAGCAGTGCAGAACTTGCTGATGTGGCCTGGTTCACTACAGTTGTAGCAAACTATGCCTTGCAGAGCAGCACGCCTTGGTGCCTTGCAATCTCGAGCTAGATGACCAGGGTTGCTACAGTTGAAACACTTCCCAGTGCTACTTCCTTCACCAACTCGAGGTTGAGTCGGATAGGTGGTAGCTTGGGTCCTCTTGCTCCCATTGAAATTTCTCTTCTGCCCTTGGGTACGGTTCATTGGTGGTCTATTTCCAAAATTACCCCTTTGAGGCGGTCGGAATTCAAACTGTTTACGGTTCACTCGAGCGTCTTCTTCTAGATCAGTAGCCAAGCCAACCAATCCCTCAAACGACTTATCTAGGTGACTGAGAATCAGGCGGCGAATTTACAGTGTCAGCCCTTGATTGTACTTCCGTATCTTCTTCTCCTCAGTATCAACCAGGTGTGGAGTGAACTGAGACAGTCTCTCGAACTGTGTGGTGTACTCTTGCATCGACTTGGTTCCTTGCGTCAGGTCCATGAATTCCTTCTCTCTTCTGTGCCTCTCTATAGCCGGGAAATAATTCTCCAAAAATCTACCTTTGAACGTAGTCCACGTCATCCCCATTACAGCTGTGTTACCAATAGTGGCTATCACCGAGTCCCACCAATCTGCGGCGGCATCGGTCAATTAAAATGTAGCCAATCTCCTCTTATCCATCTCGTTGCACTGGACAGCTTCGAACATGCGGTCCATCTGTCTTAACCACTGTTCCGCTTTCCAAGGTTCTACGGTACCCGCAAACTGCTCGGGTCTGAGCGCACGGAATCTCTCCAGCAGTTTATCTCTAGTCTGGCGGTCTCGTCGGTTTTCATTCTGATTACTAACCCTTTCGAGACGTCTGACGAAAGCTTCAAACATCCCTGTGGGATCGGCAGCCTCAGGTGCTCCCTCGATCAAATTCCTGTTCCTCCTTAGTCCTCCAGCCATTCTATGCATGATAGTGATAGCAGAATGAGGAAAATGCATGCAACAGTATTATGAAGCAATTTAAATGACGACAACATTCAAAAGAGTATATCTTATATATAACTTCTTGTCAAGTTGATACAAAAAGTGTGTATGATCGGGACAATGCCTACCCTATCTATATGGGTTAGGACACATGCAAGAGTTAATGTTACAAAAATGGGGTCACTGCCCTATCTGCTAATACATGTAATTACAGTTTGCAAAAAGAGAATAGAGCTACTAGTCAAAAATAGTCAATATATACAAGGCGACATCTAAACGGTCAGTCATCACCATAGGTAGCCATCAAAAGGTCAAGCGAGTCGGCCTGATGAAGTCGCTGAACATGAGAGGGGCTTGTCCCAAAATTACAACTATGAGAGGTCAACAACGAAGCAGGTCCAGGGGCATCTGCCTCTGGCAAAATTAGCTCGAGTGCTAGTGCCTCCTCAAGGTCAACTGCGAAGTCGTCCTAACCTATACCATCCTCCTCAGCGTCCTCGATAATAGGGGCAAGTATAATGTCATCGTCACCATCATCCTCAATAGCGGGGACGACTGGTGGATGCATCTCTAACTGGGCAAGGTGAGCCTGCACAACCTGAGCCTCAAGAGGTAGATAGAAGGCATCGCTGTTAACCAAGCGAACCATCTCCACAAGCACTAAGCGCTGAATCTCTATAAAGTACAGGATCTCGAGGCGGACACGGGGCAAGTCGACCAGTCCTAACACATGAATCTGGTGCCAGAGGTCTAACTCGACGGTAGCAGCTACACGCTGCCCAATGGTGGTAAAATAAAGTATCGCAAAAGCCGGTACTATCGCTCCCACAGTAACCCAATGCCATCCAAAAGCATCAGGTACAAAAAGAGGTTGAGCTGGATCCATACCTAAAAAGGTACTAACTTAAATCAGGACAGAGATAATCTTAGGCGTTTGGGGTTCTGAGTCTATCCTCCCTGTCGTAACACCGGGTGCAAGGCTTAAGCTAACAGATCGTGGAATCGGGTCTATATTGTAAACCCTAATCTGGCTAAACTATCTTGAGATAAATAATAACCTGGCTCTGATACCACTAAATCCTGTCATGCCCCGACGTAGCATAAATAAGGAAAGCGTTTAATTTCCCTTTATGGACCCGTAGGTCGCGACAGTTTGAAGGATCGATTCCGTCCCAAACGTCGAACAATAATAAACAATAATCAGAGTAGAGCAATCAAAACTTACAAATATTTTTCTAACTTATTACATATTATAGCACGGGGTCTCTAAAGGCACAAACCGCCTTAAATCAAACAATAACGTAGTGTCTATTACAATCATCCTTAACAGTTCAACTTAAAGCATATGAAAGTAAATTCTGTTTCCAGCAGTTGTTCTCAATTCGCATAGTCATAACGTTCAGCCTGATCATAACCTGAAAAACCTGAACACGAATGTCCAGGACACATCAACGTCGTCAGCTTCAAGAAGCTGGTGAGTATTAAAAACATAACTTTGAATGTAAAACATATTCATTTACCTCTTTACATTTCTCATTAAATTCAATATTAAAGCAAGGAGTTCATTTTAGGAAACAAGCACAATATTATTTAAAAGATATCAGGCTCGTATATGTGACCGTGTATGAGAACAATGCACCATCTCATCTTACCGACTCTTTTCTCTCGACAAAACCCAACAACCCACCATCACACACCGGTATCTTTGAAGCGCTAAGATAGCCACACTTTAGCACAGGGGTGCCAGGGAATGTCCAGTTTGCCTCACACTTTGGTCCGGGGTACCAGGGAGTGTCCATTACCTCACACTTTGACTACCTAATCTGCCATGCAAATACCGGAGGAACCCTCACGCAGTATCCAGACTCGGGTATCAGGGAGTGTCTGTAGGCCACACTTTAACACTTCCATGGGTGCCAGGGAATGTCCAAGTTCGGCTTCACACACTTTGACGCTACCATGGTCGTCAGGGAGTGTCCAGTTTTGCCACCGTCGCATTTCAAAGACACCCTCGCTACAATCTCAATCACAACACACTTTGGTACTCACTTACCAGGGAGCGTCCACATCACATTCTCAACCGCACTCACTATGCCACACTAACCATTACTCTTTTCCACACTGACCAACACTCACACTCACCATGCATGTACAACTGACACCACATGTATGTCATGAAACTTTAAAAACATGAGGCAATTCACTGATTATATAACCGATGTGCATACGGGGATTGATAAGTCACAATACAACGTTTTAATCGTTCAAACATATCAAATTAAGACTCTGATTTAATAAATTTCCCAAACAGTATATAAATTTTACCCCAAACAGTCCCTTATCACAAAACAAGCAGAAACTAGAAACTGCCAGAAGTCGCGCGCGCGGGCCGCTGGCACGAGTGGTCGCTTGCGCGGGCCGCTCGCGCGACCTGCCCATTTTTCTTTTTATTTTAAAAACCTTTTCTTTCTACCTGAAATCAGCCACCTCGCACACGCGGGCTGCTCGCGCGAAAGGTCTCTCGCGCGACCTGCCTATTTTTCATTTTCTTTATAAAAACTTTTCTGTCTGCCTGAAATCACGTGGCTCGCTCGCGCGAGGGGTCGCTCGCGCGGGCCACTCGCGTGACCTTCGTTCGTGCGAGTTTCAGCAGAGACTTCGTCTTCTTCACTGAGACTGCCCTGTTTCAGATTTCAGGGGGTTTTGACCCATTTTCAATTCTGCAACTATATATGTCATACAATATATGAATCTCTTTGGTTTTCGGAAGGATTAAGAATATGAAATCAATTTTGCATGAATCAATCTATAACTCTAGGATTTTATGAAAAACTAACAGTTAACAAAATTTGATTCTTATATACTTTCTCATGTGAACAAATTAGATTCTAAAACTTTAGCAGTATCTTCTATGAACCAAAATCTTCCTAAATCATCTCTAAAGACTCATTTTGATTAAGGTGGAAAAATTTGTATTTTCAAGCCATGGAGTTCATACGTAAATTCATCCATGGTGATTTTGAATTTTATAACACCTACACAGTAACTAAGCATGAATTACATTTGGAGTGAGTTAGAAATACTCACTTTGATTAGAGGTAGAAGAAAATTGTTGAGAGAGAGAGACAACCAAATAAGCAAGACCCAATAATAAGCTTAGCTATGGAGGAGAAGTTCTTCCTTTCTCTAAAATTTTCTGGACATAGAACTCTCCAACTCTCTCTGGAATTTGTGTGTGTAGAATGTGTAGTGTGAGAGTGTAGAGGGTGTATATATAAAAGCACAAAAGGGAAGAACTTGGTGCCCAAGTAGTGTGAACTTCACTCTACAATTGCATTTGTTTTCTTAACTACTTAACCACCAATTATACATACGTATATATGTGTATTCACAGATTGAATGAGTCCCAAGTTTGAGCCAAAAGACAAGTATAGGTATATAGGGGCCAACTTGTGGGTGTTTGAGAGTTTAAGCTTATGGTCTTAAGTTAACACACTCACACAATGCATTGCCAAACAAGGCCTAAGCAAATCATTAGTTTCCATAATTAGAAATAAAGCAAATGTCAAATCTTGCTTTACTTCACTTTCAAAATCTGTGGAAGTTTAGCACCGCGCGGACAGTTTTAAACATAAACTGGTATTTTCGCGGCGCGGTGGTCACCACAAAAATACGGAAAATTCATTTTAACGTAGGAAATGATTTTTCGGTTTTATAAAAATACTGATTGAGTTAAAAGTAAACATTTCCACCGTTTTGAAATACAAACTTTAAAATTCAACACAGGTATTGCTAAATTTTATAAAATCGCATTTTGACCCCAAAAGAATTACAATGTACAACAAAATAGGCCATAAGGTTATAAAACATGACCATTGAAATAAAATGAACACAGATAATACAAATTAAATATGGAAATGCAAATTAAATTTACATGAAATGCAGGTTGTTACAAAGTTGTACATCCGCGAGATTGTGAGACTGTTTTGGATAAAGATAGTAGTTTTACATCGAAATTTTGGAGGCTGTTCGCTCTCGGGATATGTATGGTTTAAGTGCAAATCAATCGTAACAAGTAATACTCGGGTAGGTATGAGGTCGATTTCCATTGGAACTAAACCGGAAGATTATAACTTCTGGACTCGAATACACTACTATCGTAACCAAAAAGAAAGAAAAGATGGTTGTTATAAGGGTAACTATTCTAAGACTAGAACTAACATGCGAGTAATACTAAAGTAAAAACGATAGGATAATTAAGTTAACTAATTAAACAACGGTTAAAAATTAACTACAATGAGCGAGCTAGATTAACGAGTTTGATTTTCTTAAGAGAAAAGGGCTAGGGGTCATGCTACCAACCTTGGATCACACAAGGGTAAGTCTTAGGGATTTGGAGGGGGCTTCTCAAGTGAACAAAGTTCCTTGGAGGCTAATAATCAAACATGTGGGTTGTCAACCCCACTATGAAAGATGAAAGCTTGAGGAGACTAAGGGCAAATGTTGGATTGGTAATATAGATTCAATAACCCCCATTGCATGACAATGGGGGTAAAAACCCAACATTCTTCAATCACTCAAGAAGATCCAAAAAACTTTAGACTTTCAAGAAACACAAGGATCCATAGGTGGGTTCATGACCCCTAACCTAGAAAACTAGCTACACATGGATTTAACTATGTAAACATTAATAAAAACATCAAAGGAGTGGAAGGACATCACCATTAATGTAAGCAACTACTTCAAGAGAGAGAGAATCCAATAAATAACTTCAATAAATGCTCCAAAAGAAGAAACTAAGCTTGCAAGTAGAAGAATCTCTCACAATCTCACTTACAAGCCCTAAATCTAACTAATCCATGAACAAAATCAACAAAGAAACCTAGAGAAATACAAGGGGGTTAAGAGAGAGTATCTAAGCTGCTGTAATATTAGGTCAAGATCCTTCAAAACAAGTTATAATGGGGTATTTATACAAAACCTTCAGAGTGGCAAACTTATAAAATAAAGGGTGCAGAAACAGGGTCATTCGATCGGTCGAGCGGGCCCATTCGACCGGGCACCGATCGAATGCCCCTCTGCATTGAATATCAAAAGAGAACACATGAAGTAAACCGGTTGAATGGGGCATTTCGACTGGTCGAATGCTCCTCTGCATTGAATCTTCGCAGCTTCGCAAGTTTGCGCACTGATCGCTAGAAATGCCACAACTTCTCACTCTAACCTCCGATTAAGGTAAAAATTGCGGCCACGCGAAGAAGATTTGCAGGGCTAGCTTCATCAAGTAGAACAATCCCCAAACATGTGGTCTTGGAGTTCAAACGTGAGAACGAAGTGGCCGTCAAGGAAGTGGTCTTCAACCGAGGCGTTGCCTAAAAGATATAAATAGTAGAAATGAGGGTTATGCAAGAAATGCACGTAAAAAATGTACTAAGAAGCTCTAGAAATGGTATTTTGCACAATTATAAAGCTATACTCATGCAAAATATGTGATAAATCAAGGGCCTTGCAAGAAGCAATGGGTACCAAATTGCATTTCAGTATCGCTTTTCATCCTCAGACCGATGGTCAATCGGAAAGAGTAATCCAGATTTTGGAAGACATGTTTCGGTTATGTTTACTTGATTTCTAGGGTGATTGGGAAGACCATTTGCCATTGATTGAGTTTACATATAACAACAGTTTTCAGTCGAGTATTGGGATGGCTCCTTATGAAGCTTTGTATGATCGTGTATGTCGTTCACCGATTAGTTAGGCCGAAGTTGGAGAAAGAATGATTGAATGGCCGAAAATGGTACAAGAGACGACAGACAAGATAAAGGTAATACGACAACGGTTACTGACAGCTTAGAGTATGTATAAGAGTTATGCCAAAAAGTGTAGGCGACCGTTGGAAGTTAACGTGGGAGATTTGGTTTACTTGAAGGTGTCACCTTCAAAGGGGATCACTAGATTTGGGAGATACAGAAAACTAAACTTGAGGTACGTAGGATCTTTTGAGATCATTGGGAGAGTTGGACCCGTAGCGTATTGATTGAATTTGACAAGTGAGTATGCTCAAGTTTGTTTCATGTATCTTTGTTACGAAAACATTTAGCAGAACATAGAGATCGAGTGATGACTCCAACGCCGAATGAGATTTAGAGTGATTTGACCTATGTGGCGTATTCGGTAGAGATTTTGGATCGAAAGGATAAAGTCTTGCGGAACAAGGTGATATCGAAGGTAAAAGTGTTATGGCATAGCCAAACGACGGAAGAGATAACATGGGAAATTGAAGATGAGATGCGTACTCAGTATCTGCACCTTTTTGATACATGAGGTACAAGTTTGAGGACAAACTTCTTTTAAGGGGGAGAGTATTATAACACCCGTATTTGTGTTATTGCATATCATTACATTGTCATGCATGATAATGTGATGTGTTGTGCATTTTTGGCACATGTTTTAGTGAGTTTTGACTCAAGGGTTGATTTGGGTGTTTATGTTGGAGAACCCTTTGAGACGTTGTTGATAAGTGTTTTGTTGTTGTGAAGTCTCTCCGAGTATGAGATAGTCACTGTGGAATACCTTAAATGTTTATCTAAAATAAATGTTTACCTGTGTATTTCACTATCTGTATTATTTTCTAGCTTAGAATATATTTCTGTTATTAGATTTAGTATCCTGGTGAGGACGAATTAACACTCTATTACCTCGTGGGGAGGTAAACACAATTTTCGAAAGTGTTGCTTATATATAGATAGAGATGATCTTGATATTTTTCATAAAGCTTAACCTAAATTTCAAAAATAGGCCAAATGGAGATTTTAGTTGTTTAGAGCTTCTCGACGCCAAACGACGCCCGTTCGTCCGCTGGTTTTTCACCAAATTTCGTATTCAAACTCCTCAAGGTAAGATCGACGTTTTGATACCTATTAGGCCATGTTTGGATAATTTTTCCAAAAAATTATTTTCTAGAATTTTTCATAAAAGTTGATACTTGGATTTCTAATCAGTAGGAATTATACTAGACGGACTTCTGCACGTTCTTTGTTCACGAGTTTTCTTCGGATTGATTAATAAGAGCGTTATTCGGAGGTGAGTGATTCAACTATGTATTTTGGAATGATTCTTGACATGTATTCATGTTTTGTATGAAAAGCATGTGTTAGCTTATAGAGATATATTGTGTTGTTCATATTGGGCAATTATATTGATAAGTAGGCCCCAATGGCATGGTGACATGTTTTGTTTATCGCGAGTATGGTGATATGTATTTGAGCATGTTGAGTTGCTTATTTGGGTCAAAGGAGCATGTGATTACTGAGCCATTTTGTGGAGCTGATATAGGCATTAAGGTCGCACGATTGAAGAGAAGAATCCGTAGGTCTTACCCTTTCACACGGACTTATTGACGAGGAGTCGCGGATTGGGAGTATGAGATGTACACATGAGACTCCGGAGACTAGTATGAAATGTAGAGATATGAATGCGAGCATATGTATCATTCATGTGCATGTGTTGTTTTATTCACTAAGTGTTAGCTTAAATAAATCGAATATGTGTGGTTATTCAAATAACCATTTCAGGTGTTAATGCTGGCGAGGAATCAGGGAAGTGAGCACATTGGCTTGGGAGTTTACTTAGAAGACGACTTGTCATGTTTATCCCATAGTTTTGTAATGGAATCGTCTATTTCATTTGTTTTGTTAAGGAACTTGTTATAATACCCGCATTTGTGTTATTATATTTCATTACATTGTCATGCATGATAATGTGATGTGGTGTGGCGTGTCTTATGACACATGTTTGAGTGAGTTTAGACTCATGAGTCAATTTGGGTATCTGTATTGGAGAACCCTTTGAGATTGTGGAGATTGAGGATTTATTGTTGTGACGTCTCTTCGAGTATGGGACGGTCACTGTGGACCACCTTAAATGTTCATCTGAGAATAAATGTTTACTTGTGTATTTCAATATCTGTATTATTGTTAGTTTAGAATTTATATCTGTTGTTAGTTTTAGTATCCTGGTGAGAACGAATTAACACGCTATTAATTTGGTAGGCTAATTAGCAACTTCGAAAAAGTCATATAAGAATTTGTGTTTTAGCAACCAAACGGAACTTAGTCGGAAACTTTTATAATTTTGAGGTTTCACTCGTAAAGCTATTAATTGACTGTGTAGAAAGTTTCAAAGACTAATTTGGAGTTTTGAAAACTCGTGGGGAGGTAGACATAATTTTCGAGAGTGTTGCTTATATATAGTTAGCGACGACTTTCATAAATTTCATAAGTCTTTACCTAATTTCCAAAAGGGGGCTATAGTGAGATTTTGGAGCTTAGAGCTTTGCGGCGCCAAACGACGACCTTTCGTCCGTCTGTTTTCTCCTAGATTTCATATTCGAACTCCCCGAAGTAAGAGCTTCGTTTTGATATCTATTAGGGGCTGTTTGGCTAAGTTTTTCGAAAAGTTATTTTCTAGAATTTTTCATAAAAGTTGATATTTGAAATTCTGATTGATAGGAACCATACTAGACTGACTTCTACACGTTCTTTGTACACGGGTTTTCTTTGGATCGAACTTTAAGAGCGTATATTGGAGGTGAGTGATTCAACTTTGTATTATGGAATGATTGCTTGGTGTGTATTCATGTTATGTTTGAATAGCATGTGTTAATTCATAGAGATATATTGTGTAGTTCATATTGGGTGTTTATATTGATAAGTAGGCCCAATAACATGGTGAAATGTTTTAATTACCGAGAGCATGGTGATTTGTATTTGAGCATGTTGAGTTGCTTATTTGGGTCAGAAGGAGCACGTGGTCACTTAGCCATTTTGTGGAGCCGATATAGGCATTAAGATTGCACTATTGAAGAGAAGAATCGTGGGTCTTACCCTTTCACGTGGACTTATTGGCGAGGAGTCGCGGATTGGGAGTATGGAATGTACACGTGAGTCTCCCGCGACTAGTATGAATTGTAGAGATGTGAATGCAATCATGTTTATCATTCATGTGCATATGTTGATTTATTCACTAAGCGTTAGCTTAAACAAATCGAATTATGTGTGGTTATTCAAATAACCATTACAGGTAAAAATACTAGTGAGGAATCGGGAAAGTGATCGCGAGATGTTGGGAGTTCACTTAGAAGGCAACATATAGATGTTTATCTCGTAGTTTTGTAATCGAAGCGTCTATTTCATTTGTTTAGTCAAGAGACTTGTAATAGGAATGGATGATAGCCTTGTATATGTTTTATACTTTCAAGTGTTGTAAGGATCACTTCCGAGTAGCTAGAACTTCATTTTGTTTTAACTTGGAGAACATGGTTTGGGTGGGTTAAGTTATTATGTATATGAACCTGGAGTTCATGTTTTAAAATGTTTGCTTGTCAACTTCATGCCTTGATTTAATGTTGAGATCGTTTGAGGTCGTAGGGTCGCTTGACCTTAGGCAAAATCCTAGTGCAAGAAGGATTACTGTCAGAGGGTCATTCGACTGGTCGAAAGGGATAGTTCGACCGGTCGAAGTGCCCTTTGTTGTGAAGGATTATTGTCGAGGCTCATCCGACCGGTCGAAATGACCCCTGCATGAAAACTTTTTATACCCATTCCGCAACTTATTTAAATGTTTTGATTGGTTCTTAGGGCACCTTTGGGACCCCTTTGAATATAAATTCATTCGTTTCAAAATATAATTACGTTTTCAAATTTACACGGATTTTACTGACTTCGGATGTATTATTTCAAAAGAGCGACTACTCGTTGTTATCTTTAAAGTTTATTTTCCGCTGCTACAACTTTGAAATGAGTAGGAAGAGCCTCGATGGCGTGCCACGGGCTTCGATTCCGCTATTATGGGATCGGGCTGTGACACTTGTAATAGAAATGGATAATAGTCTTGTGTATGTTTTATTCCGTTTCCAAACTTTGTAAGGAATTACTTTCGAGTAAACTAGAACTACGTTTTGTATTTGACTATGAAACCATGGTTTGGGTTGGTTAAGATATTATGAATCTGAACCCGGAGTTCACGTTTTGAAATGTTTTACTTGTCGACTTCATGTCTTCATTTATTGTTGAGCTCGTTTGCGATCGTAAGGGTCGCTTGACATCAGGCAATATTCTAGTGCAAGTAGGATTGCTGTCAGGGGGTCATTCGACCGGTCGAAGGGGACAGCTCGACCGGTCGAAGTGCTCTCTGCTGCAAAGGATTATTGCCGAAGGGTCATCTGACCGGTCGAACGGGGCATCTCGACCGGTCGAAATGACCCCTGCATGAAAACTTTTTATACCAATTCCGCAACTTCTTTAAATGTTTTGATTGGTCCTTAGGGCACCTTTGTGACCCCTTTGAATATAAATTCATTCGTTTCAAAATATAATTACGTTTTCAAATTTATACGGATTTTACTAACTTTGTGTGTATTGTTTCAAAGAGCGACTACTCGTTATTATCTTTAAAGTTTTTTTTTTTTCTGCTGCTACAACTTTGAAATGAGTAGGATGAGCCTCGGTGGCGTGTCACGGGTTCCGGTTTTGCTATTGTGGGACCAGGTTGTGACAGGATTTTATCTTCTTCCCATCCTAATTTTCTCCACAATGAACCACATTTATCGGGCATTCATCGACCATATTATCACATAAGCACACAAGCATGGAAATTTATAAATTATTGACATGTTATGTACAAAATTAGCATTTGCATGGCTATCTAGTCTAGAATTAACATTTCTAAACCACTAATTGAAGCACTTAACATTTATCCACACCCAATTTCAGTTTAAAAAACTCACATTCTTCGATTTTCACCCAAAATAAACTTAGAAATGCTGATTTCTATAAAACCAACTCAATTCTCACTCCGAAGTTGTTCCTACACGTTTTCGGTAACCGCATGTCACCAGCTAAATTGGGTCGCTAAAATTTGATGATTAAAACAGAAAAGAAAGGTAAATAAACGATTGTCTTACCTCCACGATCCCGAATATGTCTTCAGTTCGCGAATTGGACGTCGGACGGCAAAGAAACGACAAGAAAATGGCATTGGAGAATATATCTCTCTCTATTTTGTTTTTTTCTTTCTTTGTTTTGTGGAAGAAAGAACGTGTCTCCTCTATAACCCACAAAAAACTGTAAGTTTTATTTGAAAAAGCAGTCAAAAACCCACAAAAAAACTTTAAGTGAAGAAATTCTATTGAAGGTGATGATCACTGAATGCAATGTATTTCATTACTTGAAAACATTGTTTGAAATTTAATTGCTTAAAATGTTTAGTTCTTAATTTTCAATACTTAATTTTCAATTTTATCAAACGAACTCTAATTGTGGAAAGTTTTTATTTTTAGCACTGAATTGAGTTAATCAAACACACCCTAAAATGGGTGTAGAGAGTTAAAACAAGGTAATAGTAATAATGTTTTTCTTACCTTAAATGAAAACAAATAAAACACAAATTCTTTGAAGAAACAAATTCTTCTCGATTAATGATACACCCACAGTCTCTCATCTATACCCTCTATCACATTTAGCACATCTTGGCTCTTTAAATCGCTTTTAATTTTAATTTTAATGGGTTCCACATGAGTTCTACAAATAACCCACTAAAATCAAGGGACAGTATATGTCGAATGTGGTTGAAGGTGCGAGGGTGTGAGTATATCCCTATTGATTCTTGGGAGACTTGGTGTAAGGCCCATAAGGTTGGGCTAAGTTGGACTAAAGGACAACTCATAATCAAACACCCATACAAGGACACACTCTAAAAAAATTTTCCCTCCTAAAGTCTTCTAAAATTTAAACTATCCCTCTTAGTCCTATAAAATTTTAAATTTCATTCTAAATGGCAAAATTGCCCATGGACTCCTAAGAGACCACTACCAACATCTCTCTTCTCTCTCTAACTTTCTCTCTCCTCCATAGCCACCACCACCAACATCTCTCTCTCCTCCCTCTCCATAGCCACCACCACCACCAACATCTCTCTCTCCTTCCTCTCCATAGCCACCATCTTCTCTCATCCTCCCTCCACCATCTTCTCTCTCCTCCCCCACCATAGCCACCACCACCACCTTCTCTCATCCTCCCTCCATAGCCATCACCATCACAACCACCACCACCGGAGCCACCACCGGAGCTGGAGCCGTCGCCGTCGCCGTCGCCACTACCACCAACTCTCTTCTCTCTCTAACTTTCTCTCTCCTCACCCTCCATACCCACCACCACCACCATCTCTCTTCTCTCTCTAACTTTCTCTCCTCCTCCCTCCATAGCCACCACCAACACAACCACCACCACCGGATCCACTACCGGAGCAGTCCTCGTCGTCGCCGGAGCCATCGCCGGAGCCATCACCACTACCCCAACTCTCTTCTCTCTCTAACTTTCTCTCTCCCCCCCCTCCATAGCCACCACCACCACCATCTCTCTGTCTTCCCCCTCCATTGCCACCACCACTGCCGGCCACCACCACCGCCGGCCACACAAAATTCATGGCCAAACTGATTTCAGTCATCCTAAGAGAAATTTCTCTTACGATGACTGATCTCAGTCAACCTCCACCACCGACACTTCCACCACCACCACCACCACCACTACCAGTCTCTACCGCCGCCGTCCCTAATCCACCACCACCACCAGTCTCCACCGCCACCACCACCACCATCACCACCGTCCCATTTGAATAGAGAAATTTGTAAGACAAATTTCACTTAGGATATATCCTAAGTCAAATTTGACTTACTGAGTGGTCGTCGGAGATTGAGAGGGTGGTGGTCGCCGGAGATGGTGAGGGTGGTGGCTGGAGGTCAATCGAGTGGTAGGGAGTGGTCACTAGTGGTTAGGAGTGGCGTTGTGGTGGTCAAAAGGTGCATTAATGGAGGTGGTCGCCGGAGATGGCCATGTGGTGGTCGCCGGAGATGAGGGTGGTGGTCGCCGGAGGTGGCAGGGGTGGTGGTCGGAGGTGGTGTGGAGTAGTGGTAATGGTGGCTAGGGTTTGTTTAGGGTTAGAGGTTGAAGGTGAGGGTATTTGTGTCTATGGACATTGGGAGGACTCATACCCAATGTGTATTTTAAGTTGTCCTTGATTCCAATAAAAGCCTTCTTAATGACCTTTTAGCCAATTTTCCCTTGATTGTTTTCATCGCAAAAATGAGTTCATTTTTATTATAGAGGGTAGAAATGTAATTTAATACTAGCTGCTTATCTTCTTTGCTTCTTGTCTGTGTCTCTCTGAGTCACACAGACCATGGAGGGTCTTATGCATAGCCTCTTCCTAAAACCTCCCAACCACCACCATTCACCACCCTTCATTGTACTATCACCTAAACGACGTCGAACACCACTCTTTCTCTACCACCCAGCCAAGTTCCTTCTATCTCTTTACTCTCAGCATCATCATCTTTCTCTTTCTTCCTCAAATTCAGCATTTGGCTTTTCCACACCCCTCTTGCTTCCTTATCGTCATTTTGCTTCAATTGGTACGTCTCAAATAGTTCAGTTTTAATTGTCTCTCTTTCTCTATGCGATACGCCGACAACAGCTTTGTGGGTTTTCTTTGATTGTTCTTGAATTTTTAATGGGTTTATTGAACTGTAATTTTTTTTGCCGTATAGAGTACGATTTTCCTTGAATATCTGCTAATAAGAATTGTGGGTTTCAATCCATATAATGTAGAATCCCGCAAATTGTGGGTTTTAATTTTTAATGCGTTAATTTTTTTATTTATTTTTATTTATAATTGAGTAGCTATTTAGTTTTCTTTAACTTGATCAAAACCATTGTCTTCTTTGATTTGAAGTTCAGATTAAATATATGCATAAGACTTACTGCCCTTTTCAGTGTCTTTCCTTTTTTTAAAAGATTTCCAATGGATCTTCAATTTTGACTACAATGTTTCTTTGATCAATAGTTATAATTCTTAATATGTTTTATTGGGTTGTTCAATTCGTGCGTAGTTCAGTTTTTTCTACTTTGTGGTGGTTGTGATGATTTGCAATTTAGTTTTTATTGGCATTCAATTTGTAAGCATTTGTTTGTAGTTCTTTATATGGGAGAATATGTGCGAATTTGGGATTTGTTTCAACATTACCATGCTTGTTCCATTAGTATTTCTTTTAATCGTTGTGCTCTTACAACATGCATATCCTCGCTCGGAAAAACTTGTTTTTGTCATTCTTCCACTTATTTTTCTTTTTTTTTTTATTGGTTAATTTTTTGCATTTATTTGGAACTGACCAGCTCTACTAGCTACACCGGATGGTCAATTGGGTGTAGAAGTCAGCACCGAAACAAGCGAATGGGCATTGCAAGGTTTGGGATTTGAATTCAAGCAATTTTATGACGAATTCATGTGCTTACCTGTAATACTTTTTAGTTGATGATGACTATTCAGATATACTTTAGCATTTTTTATTACGGACCATCATCCTCACTTCAAATGATTATGCCATTTATAACTTAAAAAATATTGAATCTAAGCTATGTCATAGTTTGTGAGGGTAGTTTTTCACCTCATAATCTGTCAAGAGTTTCTTCCCATCTAGTTAAATGTTAATGTAATGTATTGGCTTAAAATTGTAAAATTAGGAAAATGGATGTAAGTTGTGAGAAGAGACTGAGCATGCACTATAAGTGGCTGGGTTATCTTTACTTTAACGTTAAATTTTAGGCCATTAGCCATTCCTTAAGACATGGCTTAAAACAATAGTCAAAGTTGAACAATAACTTGTCTGAGTTTTGTCTTTGTGTAGTTGCCTTTAGTGGTTCAAGGATTATGTTTCACTTTGGAGAATGGGGTTGGTCTTTTGGTAGAAGTTTGAATACTCCCTTTGTCCCAAACTTAGAGACCTTTTCGTGAATTCCAACTATTCAAGGAAGGTTCCTTAATTGTGGTGAAATTTTTATCTTTCCATAATTGCCCTAATTTTGAATTTGATTTTCAATGTCACATCAAATGGAAAGTGGGAGAGATTATGGGATAAAGGGTAAACTTGGAAAGTATCTAGTCAAAGTACATTGACTTTTTAAAGAGGACTCTTAAAATGTGATATCCCAAATGGAATAGGGGCGCTTAATTTGGGACCATTTGGGACAAGGGGACTATAATTTTTCCTCACATACAATGCATGGAAAAGAGAGAGACTCTGCTCAAGTCTATCAAATGAAAACTTGAAGGCTTGACCTGTATGTATACTCTAAAGCTTGAGAGCTTTTATTTTCATGTGTGAAAATGAAGTGGTATGGTACAAGTTGCAAGGATCAAAATTTCGTTTCGGTCTATTGTTTCGGTCTGCCCAGAAACGGAAACGTTGCGGAAACATTTCGGAAACATGTGGAAATAGCGGAAAAAATTGGAAACATTGAAAAACATGGGGAAACATAACTTCAAACTTAACTATATGCGTGTATAAAGCTAATAATTGATTAATTGAACATTTGAGAGGTCTATATATATAGAGATGCATTAAAAATGTGTAGTTCAAATTGAAAATACATGAGGATTAAGTCGCCAATCTACTGTCAAACACTTCATAGAATCTCAAAACACTTCATAGAATGCAAAAGATACATATAAGTACATAGTAAGCTAATAAGCCATCTCTAAAATAAAATGGTTGTTCATATGACAAGTACACAACCACATGATTATCTCGATGGAAACAAGTATGTTTCGTTGGAAGCAAATGAAACGATGCGGAATCATAGGTTTGTTTTGATGGAAACAATTATGTTTCGATGGAAACAAAAGAAACAAAGTCGTTTCGATGGAATCCATGAAATTTCGAGATTCCATGGCTGTTTCGTTTCCATGACCTAGGAAACGGAAACGTTTCGTCCGTTTCGATGGAAACAGAAAGAAATTTTGATCCTTGGGTACAAGTAGAATTATGTGTTGATTACCTTCTAAAGCATGTGTATGTTGGCACCAGCTTGGACTGGTTACAAGTATCCATATTGTCTGAGATAAAGTGTTCTATTGAAGCAATATCGATTCGAAAGGATGTACATCTATTCTCTAGACCTTGCAACTTTTTTTATACTTAAGTTTTTATAAATTGCTTGCTAAAATACACAACTCGTACGAGTGAAGAAATGTATCCAATCAAAGCCTTTCAATTCCCTTATTCCTTTGAAACTCACTAGGGATGCACAAAGCGCACAAAAAATGCGGACCCGACCCGACCCGCACCAAAGAGTTCGGGTTGGTTTGGGTCTATGAAGAAATTGGATCGCCCTTCTCAGCTTCTCTCAAACAAAAAAGTAACGTTCTCAACTTATCTCTCGCTCTGCAAGTGCGATTCAGTCTTCGCCCTCTGTCTCCACAAATTTTCTAGGGCTTTAGTCTAATCAAAGCACAAGTAGGGAGAAGGTACTCTTCAAACCCCTTCACAAACCCTAATGTAAGATTTTACATGCGATTTTCTGCATCGATGTGTGTGTGTGCGCGCGCGTATATATGACTATACATATACGTATGTTTATCTTGTGGGATTAAGATCCATTGCATACCCTTATATTCTTTGCGTCAAGGGCAGCCCAGTGCACGAGGTTCCCGCCATTGCGGGGTCAGGGGAGGGTGAGATGTAGTGATGTACGCAGTCTTACCTTTAGCTGCAGGAATCGCTCATCTTGTAGACGAACTTCACTGAGAATCGCGATTCTGCGATTCATAGAGAGGATCGTTTATGAATCGCGATTCTCTCTCAAGAGATTTGCGGTTCCCAGCGGACAAGAGTCGTTTGAAGCAATGATTTCCAAAAAAAAAGATAGATCTAGAATAGAAAAGGGAAGAAGGGAAGAAGGAAAAAAAACCTAACCTCGGTGTCGGCATCGCTTCGAGTCTGCTCTTCTTCTTCTTCTTCTTCATCATTGTCATCTTCTTCTTCTTCTCTCTTTGCGTCGTGTCTGCTCTTCTTCTTCTTCTTCTTCTTCTTCGTGGTCATCTTCTTCTTCTTCTCTCTTTGCGTCTCTCTCTCTCTCTCATATGTGCTGCGGTTGCTAATAAGAAAACCCTAAATCCTAATGTTTATCACAGTGTCAACATATTATATAGACACGATACAATTAAATAAAACACTAACCCTTTATGTTTATTAATATTATGAAAAGACCCCTTAAGTTTTTACAACTATTAAAAATTTATTCACATTCTTATATTACTTATAATTATTTGCAAATAACACCTCAACTAATATGTATCTACTGTTTTAACCCAAATTTATGATTATTATTCTAAAAGAGGCACAAAAAATCATAATTTTTAAATATGACATAAATACTTGAATTTTTCCCCCCACATAATTATAAAGAATATCTATATGTATAATTGTATATTATTAATATAAACGCTTCCTAAACGCTTCAAACCTCAGACTCTCTTATGTTTTGGCGTTTCACCGCTCCCGTCCCCGCTCCCGCTCCCGTCCCTGCTCCCGCTTCGTGCAACTTAGGTCTTACCCCTGCAAGCAGAGAGGCTGTTTCCGGATTCGAACCCATATTCTTTGCGTCAATCTGACTTAATACCCTGTAACTCTGTTATCAAAATCATACGATTCACGATATGAATCATATGATTCGATACGATTCACCATGAAAATGATACGAATCAATGCACGAATCGAGCATATGCAAGAATCGAAGGCGATTCTTACGATTCACAAGTGAATTGTACGATTCGATTCACGTTTCTTACGATTCGCAAGTGAGTCGTACAATTCGATTCGCGATTCTTACGATTCACTTTATTGACATGCACAAAACTGTTTTAAAAAAAAAATGATTCTCAACCCTCTTTTAGGAGATGTTTATATAAGCCTAGAAAAAAAGGATATGTTTATACAAGCCTAGAAAAAAAAAGGATGTTTATAGGTTTTTTTAATTTTGTTACCGAATCTTACGATTCACGATTCGCGAATCCCGATTCGTATCACAATACGAATCCCGATTTGACAACCATGCCCTGTAACTTCTGGAATATTAACAACCATGGATGGAACCCACAACACAAATGCACATGCCTTGAAGAGCTACAAAGAATTGTTAGAAAATCTACTTTTTAGAAGTGAATTTTTTTTATCATTATAAGTGGCTCTGTTGGTAAAAAATGGTTGGAGTCATATATACTGAGATAGAGGACTTTTTTTTTCTCTTTTTCCTGTTGGTCTAGAATTCTGGGAACCATCCATTGGGGTTTGATTCCGATTCTGTCGAGACCCGACCCGACCTGAGTGCGGCACTACTCACTAAAATACCAGACTTCCATATAATCTTCCATTGCATTCATCTGTTCTTTCATCATTGTTTATCAGACAACACAATATATGTGCTATTCGGATTGGTTACACATGATCTGAAGGACGAGGTTTAACAGGCGACACCTATGTATCAGTATCACTTCCCCGTGACTGAGTTACAAACAAAATGTTGTTCTAATTGGACTGAACCTATGAACCGTGTGGTGGTGTAGAAGTAGAACAGACAGAGGGAAATCTGAGGAGAGAGAACACTGGAGAATAGAGAGAGAGAGAGAGAGAGAGAGAGAGAGAGAGAGAGAGAGAGAGAGAGAGAGAGAGAGAGAGAGCACGCAAATCAAATTCTACTTCAATTCATATCTAAAACTCCCATACATCAAATGCCTTTAAATAAGTCAAAACGAAAATATGTTAAACTCAAATCAATTCCTAAATTGTGCCGTGAATAAAGCTGAAAATAAATCAAATCTTGAATTTAAATCTTTTAATTCTCACAATTATGAATCACACTGTTTACATGTGCTAACGGCTTTGTTTCTTTTGACAGATTTTTATACCTTGAGAAAAAATGTAGAGACAATCTCAGACCGTGTTGAAGATATTAGGGCCTCTGCAGGTCTGAAGCAGTTAGAAGAAGATCTCGCAGCTTTGGAGATGACAGCAGCTGATACCTCCTTTTGGGATGATCGTACTAAAGCTCAGCAGACCCTTCTTGCTTTGACTGATGTCAAGGACAAGCTTAAGCTTCTCAGTGAGTTCAAAACCCAGGTCCAAACTTCTTCTTCTTCTTCTTCTTTGTTTGTTTGATAATTTATTAACATTTTATGTTTTATTTTCTTCAGAATTTCAGGGATGAAAAGCGAAGTACAATGTGTTCATAAGTTTCAATACTTTCATCTTAATTACTTATTATATTCAGATCATTTATAATCCTTGCCTCATATCTTTTCCATTTGTCGTAACCTAGGAAAGATTTGATTCCATTTTGTTTCGTATCGTGGTAGAATTACGATTAATGAAATATCATGAGACATGTCAAGTTCTTTGCCTACAACCCCTAGAATTGTAAGACTAGAGGGCTGTTTGGGAAGGCAAAGAACTTGTTTTGTGGTCCATAAGAGAACCGGGTCTATATATTTAAGTGTTTTGTAAAAGCTCTATTATTGTCTTCCATGCCGGAGCGGAATATCACTCTTGAAATCAAACAGAAAATGATGGTGGGACTTAACCTAATCCTTTTTTTTGCTCTCCCAAACAGGCCCCTAGGACTCAAAATCTAGATGATTCTATGTTGAGAGAGTGTTGCCATTGTCATGTTTTATAAGCATACTAACAAGTCTTTGGCCTATTTGTGACCCTTGATGCAAATTGTAAGAGGAATGGTAAAACGCCACTGTTTAGAAGGTCCCCTTCTCTGCCCTCCCAGCATAAGTTTAACGTCTGAGATTTTCTTACCCATCACACAGGAATTTCACTTAATTACATCGGTTATCCCTCAGCCCAACCAATTTACTAAAAATAGTCTTCAAGCTCATTGAGAGGCTAAAACCGAGTCTCTTCCAATATACACAAAGCTAGCTCCTTGAAATATCAAATCCAGGGTCACTGACTAATTGTTGATGCTTTAAAGTATAAACACTGGAACTGGAACCAGAATACGGTTTACCTTGTACAAGTAACGGTTCAATGAATGCTGTTTACATGAACGCATAAAATTGATCGTAATGGCTTATCACTTCTCATCGTTGTTAACTTGCTATTAGCAAGGGGAAGAAATGCAGAAGCTCAGAGAAGGAAGAGCTGCTTTGCAAGATGCCGTAAGTTCTGGGACTACTGTGAAAAAGAAGACAACATAATTTAACATAGAACACCTATAGGCATCGGTCGGATTGTGTTTGGTTGTCAGGCACATAATCTCATGTTCCACTTGACCACATGTTGATTTAAGTCCAAATCCAAGTCCAACTACATGCCTAAATGGTTCAAGTCGCTCATATTAAACAGAAGCAAGCTCTTCCCATGGTCTGCCATACATACCTAGGATTTCATTATCATCTCGCACATGTGTCTACAACCACACTTTTGCAAACCCGAGTCAGATCTATGTAGGGGTGTGTTTCGGCCGGAACGGAACGGAACGGAAACCATGCATTCGGAAAATATTCCGAAAATTTCGGAAATCAACATTGTGTTCCGATGTCGATGCCGAATTTTTGGAATTTTCAAATTCCATTCCGATTCCGAAATTTCGGAATTTTCGGAATTTCCGGAATCGGAGAATTTTGGCACATTTTTCGGAATTTTCGGAATAAATTCGGAATTTTCCGCCACAAATACAAAAAACTGCATACAATAAAAAAAAAAATTGCAACTACCAATAGTATTAAATAGGTAATCACATCCACAATACCTAATAAATAGCTAATAGCCTAATCACATCCACAATACCTATTAAATAGCTAATCACATCCACAATACATCAATACCTAATAAAGTATCAAACTTGACAATACAGTATCCACCAGAGAATCTCACAAATCCGAAAAATAACACCAAATTCAAAATACTTAAAATGCTCAACTGTCAAATGACTCAAAACAACTTAAAAATACTTTAAAAGATAGCCATTCATTCCATTGCAGTAACAAGAAAGCCCTCAACTCTGCACTCCACTCCCAACCGATAAGGCTCCAAACTCTTGGGCTATACCTACAATGATCAAACACACAAACATTTATGCATGTATTAAACTTTTATTAATAAAGTAATGAAAGGAGAAGATTAAACAAAAGTTAATTACAACGTACACTTTTCAGTTTCCTCAAGTTCCTCGAGTTTTTCTTCAATACTAATTGATGGTGTTGGACTTCGTAACCAATCTTGGGTGCACACCAAACACTCCACAATATTAGGTGTCAAGGAACTTTGAAATGGATCAAGTACTCGGCCAGCCATACTAAAAGCACACTCGGAAGCAACCGATGGAATAGGAATTGATAATATGTCCCGTGCCATGATTGCAAGTGCGCGGTAAGTTGCAAGCTTCCCTTTCCACCATCCCAGTACATCAAAGAGAGGATCTACCTCCTCTATCCCTTCCCCCAAGTACTTATCCAAGTCAAGTCATTCATGGAATCGAGTTGGTCTTTTCTCTTTAAATCAGCTCTAAACTTATCTTTCTTGGAAGAACGTTTATTAGTCTTGTCACTTACATCGCCAATATCACCATCCAATTTATTAGATGAAGTAACATCCACAAAAGATGTAGCTTCTGCCTTGTACTTGAAATAAAGGCGTGACATCGATGTAGTTAGACTAACAATAAACTTTTAACTTTTGTGCTTTTTGTCTCTTCGGAAAGAAAGGGATCCTCACCCAAAAATTCATTATACCAAAAGGCCACATAATCAACTTTATAACTTGGATCTAGTACTATTGAAATAATCAAAATTGGGTTAAGAGACTCCATGTTACAATATTTATCAAATTTTGCATTCATTTTGGTAGCCATGGCCCATGGCACAACTATAAATATCATCACTGTTCAATTCACGTAAGAGAATTTCTTTGACTTGTGCTACCTCATCAAAGTAAGCATTGGAAGTCACATAGTGGGAACCCGATATGTGTTTTGTTAGAAGATAAAAGTCTTCTAAGAATGAATGCAAACTCTTCAACTTCATCCAATCAATATATTCCATTGTACCCACCCCTTCACATGCCCTTTTATAGCTCGGATCTTGCTCCTCTAACCTATCAAACGCTCTCTCAAACTCCAACACCGCATCTATCATGAGGTAAGTTGAATTCCATCTAGTTTTTACATCTAAGCACACAACCCATTTAGAGATTATATTCTCCTCTAAGGTGCGTTTTTTAAACACTTGCAAACGTGATGGACTACTCCTCACGTATTTAACACTACGACGTAGGCGCTTGATAGTTGTTTTCACCTCTTCAATTCCATCCCTCACAACAAGGTTTATGACGTGTGCAAAACATCGCACATGAAAGAACTCACCTCCAAACAACATCATATTTCTTTTGTTCAATCTTCTCTTTAAGTCTACTATGCACGTGTCATTATTCTTAGCATTGTCAAGGGTGATAGTCATGACATGGTCTATACCCCACTCCAACAAACAACACTCCACGGCCTTAGCAATTGCCTCACCATTGTGTGGATGTGGAAGGACACGAAAGTTAATGATTTTCTTTTGAAGTTTCTAGTCTTTATCAACAAAGTGAGCCGTAAGTACTATATACCCAATATTTTGAATGGACGTCCACATATCGGTAGTGATGCATACACGAGTGGAAGTGTTCTTCAAATAGTCTTTTAATTTATTTCTTTCCTCGTGAAACATTTGCATGCAATCTTTAGTAACCGTAGTTCTAGAATAAACATGCAACTTGGGTTGCACATCTTGGAGGAACAACCTAAAACCTTCCTTTTCGACAAGACTAAACGGAAGTTCGCAAAGAATTATCATTCTTGCTAGAGACTTGCGACATCTATCTTGGTCAAATTTCCAATTAGAAACTTGATTTCCTATTAAAGAAATAAGTGATGGTGATTTATCCTCTTGGTCACGGGGAATTTTTTTACAACGCTTAACATGAGTCCACAATTTGTTGGTTCTAGCCGAGGACGGTGCAATAATTGTTGCATTACAAAACTTACACTCAGCTGTTCCTTTATATTTCCCACCTTCATCTAAATACCTAGTAAAGTAACTCCATACCTCGGACTTCCCATGGTTTCCGGATAAACCTGACTTTAGACCCGTCTTTTGCCTCTTTTGATTAACTTCCCCTCTAATGGCGGGAGTAGTAGTTTCATCCATACTTGAGTCAGTTGACATACAGCTACGAAGTGCTAACTGGCAAAGCCTGTGCCATCAACCAAGAAGCAAGAAACAATACACATAAATAAATCTTAAAGCAAAGTACTGACAAAGGTGGAAAATGATAATCTGCTGCAAATTACCTTCAGTAATCACAGCTGTGATAAGGCCTGTATTTCAAGAACTATTCTTTTTTATAATCTAGGTGTGTATCTGCATAATATAGAGTTGAATTGCGGAGAGTAAGACATCAACAAATAGAGACATCAAAATTTTCTTAATTTTACAGATGTACATATATATTGATATTTGTAAATAGAGTAGTAGTTTCATTTTCTTAATTTTACAAAATTTTACAAATAGAGTAGCAGTTTCATTTTACAAATAGGAGCAGGATCAATAAAAGCATCAACTGTGCTTTGATTCTGATAGCCTAGCCACACATGGCTCTATTTGTAAAAAAATTAAAAATGAAAGTTTTTCAGTCATCAAAATAGAAAAATCAGCAAAAAAATGGACAATTATTTGAAGGATATCCTAGATCTGTAGATGTACATACATATTTGATATGTGTGTCTATCTATAGACACACACACACACACACACACATATATATATATATACACGCAGAATAGAAGAGATTACACTAGCATCATCATCATCATCAATGTTTTAGAGCAGTTTCATTTTCTTCATTATAAACGATATGCCTTATGAACTATATTGCCTTTTGACCTGACAAAATTTTCTTCATTACAAGAAGATATGCCTTATGAACTATATTGTTGTAGATCTCCCCTTATAAGGAAGAAAAAAAAAACCAAATTGAAGGGAAAAAACCTGGAGAGGCGTGAAAACAATGAGAGAATCCATGGCGAGAAAAAGATGAGAGAATCCACGGCGAGAAAAAGATGAGCCGCCGGCGAGAAGACAGCAAACGTTGCCGATGAAGGTGAAGGCTGTGGTCTGTGACTATGAGTGTGAGGGCTGCGCCTCTTTTGATGGATTGTGAGGGCTGTGGTCTTTTGGATAGATTGTGAGGGCTGTGGTCTTTTGGATAGATTGTGAGGGCTGTGGTCTTTTGGATAGAGAGTGAAGACTGCGAGGGACTGAGGGCTGCGCCTCTTTTGGAGAGAGAGTGTGGCTGTAAAATTATGAAACCCTAATGTATTTAACTATATATACATCTACAAATTGTACACTAAGTTTTGTGATATTATAAATAGACCCCTTATATATTATAATTATATATTATATTAGAATTATTCGGAATATATCGGAATATTTTCTGAAATTTCGGATCGGCATGTTTTTGGAAATTTCGGATCGGAATTTCGGAATTTTCGGAAACTAAAAAAATATTCCGATTCCGATCCGAATTTTTTTCGGACTTTTCAGAATTTGGAATTCATATTTCACTGCCAAAATCGGAAATTTTCGGATCGGAATTGGTCGGAATCGGAATTTCCATGCCAAATTGCACCCCTAGATCTATGTATCCGCAAAATATCTTTGTGCTTGCCTGACTACGCCTGTTAGCAAAATTTACAGTTCCCATATGGGTTTTCTGTCTAGTTCGTGTTGGTGAATTTGAAGTTCTCTAATTCCTCTTGACTGGAAATCGTACTTAATGAATCTTAGAAACATGGTTCTTAGGCTCGGTTGATACATAGGAGTTGATTCGAGTTTAATCCAACTAGATACGATCCTCGAATCAGAACTTTGAACTTTGATGTTTTAAGATTATTTTGGAAAACTTTCGACAATTTGAGCATTGATATGGCATGAAACTGGAGCGAATCATTATTTTGTTCGTTTTTTTTTTTTTTTTGAAGTAGTGTACATTTGTTTTTATATGTACACACTTTTTTCTTTTTGATTGGTAATTTATTGATATTGAACGGGCACCAGCGGGGATGCACCATGTACACAGGGAGTATACAAATTCATAAGCACTGCAAAAACACCATCAATAGAGCAAGCTAAAACCTAATAGAAGGGGGAAAAAAGAAGAAGAAGACACCAGACTGGGTTAAGAACAAGACTTAATACAAAAACAAGAGACAAAGTACATTTGAATCCCACTGTCATGACCTAAAACTCCAACTGCCCAACCACATGCTAAAACCCGCTTCAAGAACAAGCCATGAGACCAAAACAGACCCTGCTGATGCACCCATAATAATGTCACAAAAAGCTCCAGACAAAAGACAGCATGGACCCAGCATGAAGCTGCTAGTTGGAAGCTTTCACAGAATCTGCGATATTCGCACCGGTCCGTTACAAAAAGGTATCAAACCGAGGGTGGCAGTACGCAGATTCATTAGAAGCAGCGGATCTACCCAAAAAAAAAAAACCAAAACGGCATGGACGCTATCACAGAACTGAGCAAAGATCCAGAATCCAAGGACACAGGATCCTGAAATGCTAAATCCAGAAAAGAACACCAAACGTCTCCCATCGTTCTCGGAATACTGCAACCTCACGAACTGGTAAACGGAGCCCGTCGTTAATAGGGAGGAGAGCCAATGACAGTATTACAATAAAAGAAACTCTTGTATTGGAAGTCATTACTACAATATTACATGAGGGGCCTTTAGATAGGCAATACGAAATCCAACACATCAATACACCATATCATATAATATATCTTATATTATGTATTAGATAATATAATACCATATACATCAATTTCATAGATACTAGATAATGTATTTTATTCTAGCATATTCCAACACCCCCCCCTCAAGTTAGCACACAGAATCTTTTGAAGTGTCCAACTTGCATTTGAGAATAAAATGATGATCACTAGTTGACCGGCTCAGCTTTTCCAAAATGTCTTCAATACTCCCCCTCAATATAAATTTAGGGCACAATTTTCCCTTGCACATCATCGTTTTCAAATCCCCCCTCAAACTGAAAGTGGTAATGAAAATTACTACCGAAGTTTGGAATGAAAAAAATTACAACTGAAATTAGACTGAATCAAGTGTGAAATGGTGATGTCAACAACGAGTGGGATATAAAAATCCTCAAGATTGGCCAAGGTAGAGACAACATCCACCAGCAACAACGAGTAATTGTGGAACAACAATATCCACAATATTGACCAAGGTGAAAACAATTCACCAATGACAAAACAAAGTGTGGAACTAAAACCCACAACAAAATCACAAATTTCAGCCCAAGAACAGTGAAAATGAATGCTGTAATGCGTCATCCAAGACTATTGAATTGAAATACAACAAAACCGAACTAACAGTAGCCTAAATCAATCAATCACAACCAAACAAGGTCTTATTTAATCAAAGAGAATCACCAGAAGCAAACAATGGCAGTCCACTGGCTGCACAAAACATGGTCAAAAAATTCTGTCTGAATATTTTGGGGGTGATTTCGTAAATTCCAAATAATTGTGGAGGCTATTTTGTAAATTTCAGAATTTTGGGGCTGAGATTGAAATTTCAGAAAGTTTAGGGGCAAGATTGAGAGTGAGTGAGGGCTGCCACACTGGATTATGGTCTACTTTGGATTTTAAAGCAATCCACATGAACTAGGGAAAACAAAAAGATTGATATATTATTTCAATAATCCATCCATTTAATAAAACACAGAAAAAGAAATAGAAACAGAAAAGATTGAAGAGTTATGTTCGGCGGGCGGCGATGAGTGATGTCCGGTGGAGTGGCAGGGTCGCCGCCCGCCGGCGAAGCGGAAGACTGAAAGAGAGAGTAGGCCAGAAGAACTACTCTGATACCATATTACAAAATAAAAGAAACTCTTGTGTTGGAAGTCATTACTACAATATTACATGAGGGCATAGGCAATAGGAAATCCAACACATCAATACACCATATCATATAATATATCTTATATTAATGTATTATGTATTAGATAATATATTATCATATACATCAATTTCATAGATACTAGATAATGTATTTTATTCTAGCATATTCCAACAGACAGGAAGTGTTGTATATAGTATATACATATACACCCATAAAAATATAAGATTTCTCTCATCATTTTTTCCTCAACAAAGCACCATCCAACAATCACACACACTCCCTCAACACCCCGCCCACCGCTGCCCTTTCACCATCCCCCTTATGTCTTTTTCTTTTCCTTCCCTTTATTTCCACCTCTCTCTTATGTCTTTTCCTTTTCCTTCCCTCTATTTCTACTAACTCTCTCTCACTCACTCACCCAACTTCAAAGCCTTACCAGCCGCCTTGCTGCTAACACACCCAATGGTCACTCTTGACTATCTCAAACAATATACTCCTTAACACCAATAGAGGACTCCCAAGAAACCAAAGCCAATACTTCCTTGTCCAGGGAAGCGGGAAGCCAAAGCATGCATACCCAGCCAACACTGATAGCAACCCACCATCACCCTCTGGACAAGATAGGAGAAGAGAAAGATAGCAACCACATGCTTGCCTCACCCGAAACCGAAACCTTCCAAAACAAAGCATTTGCTTTATATGTGCACATTGTTATTTATTTTATGAAAAAGTGAATCTTACGATACAACAATGGTTAGAAAGCAAAATCTCCCTTTTGGTTACAATTTGGGATCTAATGTGTTCAATGCGATTTTATTCAGGTGGAAGATGCAGAAACAATAGTTAAGCTTACTGAGGAGATGGACTCAGTTGACACTGGGCTTCTTGAAGAGGCTGCAAGTATTGTTAAAGAATTGAACAAGGCTTTGGATCGGTTCGAGTTGACTCAGCTACTTTCTGGTCCATATGACAAAGAAGGTGCTGTTCTCTCTATTACAGCTGGTGCTGGGGGTACTGATGCACAGGTAATTGTTGTTCCACTTACAAGTTAATATAGTCATTTAGGCTTTGTTTGGTTTGTGAATTTAGAGAAGGAAAATTAAAATGAAGGAAAACAAGAAGGAAAACTAGTTCCCTAGTGTTTTCCTTCATGCCTAAATAACCAAGAGTTAAGTTTATTTTAGAAATGATTGATTGTAACTTGAGTAAAAGGGAAGAGAAGCAACTCACAAATGTCAAAAGTTGTTTTCACAATATCTTCTTTTCCTGCCTATTTTCCGTATTAACCAAACAAGGAGAAGTTTTCCCTTAGATTCTGTTTGGTTTGTGGATTTAGGGAAGGAAAAGAGAAAGTATAGCAAAACAATAAGGAAAAGTAGTTCCTGCTGGGAGCATAGATACTTAAGATGCACCATCCCCTAACATCTTAAGCTTTTAGAGTAGATGGTTGTTAACAATTCCCTTGTGTTTTCCTTTTTCTCAGTCTTAAATAACAGTAAAAGTTAAGACTTTTGGAAATGTAATTGTAACTGAGGAAAAAATGAGGGAAGTGTCTCACTATATTCAAAGTTTTGATTTATCTCTTGCTATTTCCTTCCTATTTTCTTCATTGTTTTTCTTATTAACCAAATAAAAATGAGTGTTTAATTGATGTTTTCTTTTCCTTTCTCTTGCTAAATACATGACTTGGTGTTCTCTTTTCTCTATTTTCCTCTCACAAAATCAACGAACCAAACAGAGCTTTATACTTGTCATTGCTGGATTGATATTCTATTGTTGCTGTTGAGATTATAAAAATTTAAAGGCCTGGTATTCAATATATAAGATCATGGGGCTACTCCACCCATAGCCAATAGGTTTTGGGTTGGATGCTCCAATTTAACACGGTATCAGAACATGTTATTGTCAGGCCAGTTTGGCCACATGTGCTCCATGTTACCCTATCTCAGTAAGCCACATGTTTGGCTCTCAGTCATGCCACATGTGCGGGGGCGTGTTGAGATTATAATCCCACATCGGGAATTTAAAGCCTTGTTGTTCAATGTATAAGATCATGGGGCTACTCCACAGTCCACCCATAGCCAATAGGTTTTGGGTTGGATGCTACAATTTAACAGTTGCCATGCACATCTAACGTGATTAAATGAGTCGATCGTCCTCTGCTAGTTTATTACCTCAATCCATAATCAATCTCATAGAAGAACTTGTTAAAGGGTATATGTGTAAATATAGTATATGTATATATGTGGTTGTCCCACATCGGTTAAAGAGTAAACAGTCTAGGTTAGACCAAGCCTATATAAAGGCTCATTGTATTCTTTCATGTTATGTTGAATATACCAAAAGAGATATTCCCATCATACTTTTAATCTTTACATGGTATCAGAGCCTCCCGCCTCTGGGATTGCTCATTATCTCTGTTTTTCCGCCTTCTTCGTGAATCAAGAAGTTCGGATTGTCAAATATGTTTGAAGATTTGATTTTATTTCTTCTTTAAACATAAACCCTAACCCTAGCAGCTACTATTCACGATCACTGTTCATCGGCAACTGTTCATCGATCACTGTTCATCGGCACTATTCACGATCACTGTTCATCGGCAACTGTTCATCGATCACTGTTCATCGAAACTATTCACGATCACTGTTCATCAGCAACTGTTCATCGACCACTGTTCATCGGCACTATTCACAGTCACTGTTCATCGGCACTATTCACAGTCACTGTTCATCGGTTACTATTCACAGTCGCTATTCACAGCAATTGTTCATTATTTTTCAACAACTATGGATACCGTTTCTGTTCCTCGCGAGGAATACTCTCAGTTGCTTCAGTATCAGGCAGCACACCAGGCATCCACCTCATCTGCTTCCTTAGCTCAGCATGGAGGTACACATACTGCTTGCATTGCTTCAGGTTCTTCCCCATGGGTAATTGATTCTGGCGCTAGTAATCATTTGACAGGTATATCTAGTCTTTTTATATCTATCTGGCTGTCATCGTCTCTTCCCCCAATCACTTTAGCGGATGGGTCCTCGACTCCTGTTGAAGGAATCGGGACGGCTCAACCCTCTTCGTCTTTATCCTTGTCTTCTGTTTTGTACATACCTCGTTCGTCCTGTAATTTAATGTCTGTTGGTCAGTTGACTAAGGATCTTAACTGTTGTGTCTCTTTTTCTCCTGATTCTGTTCTTATTCAGGATTTGACGACTCGGAAGACGATTGGCGTCGGGCATGAGTCCAATGGCCTCTATTACTTTGATGGTGATCCTGTCCCTGCTCCTTCACCCACTGCCTGTCCTGCTACTGTTTCACCTCATCAGATCCACTGCCGCCTCGGTCACCCTTCATTGGCTAATTTGAAACTCTTAGTTCCTAGTTTAAGTTCTTTACAGTCTTTAGAGTGTGAGTCGTGTCAGTTGGGGAAGCATCACCGTGTTCAATTTGCTCCCCGGGTCAATAAAAGAGCGTCTAGTCCTTTTCAATTAGTGCATTCTGATGTATGGGGTCCTCACCGTATAACCTCCCAAAAGGGGTATCGGTATTTTGTTACTTTTGTGGATGATTATTCAAGAGTAACTTGGCTATATTTAATGAAAAATCGTTCTGAGTTATTTTCTATTTTTTTGTGCTTTTTGTGCTGAAATTAAAACTCAATTTGGTGTGCCAATTAGTGTTCTTCGAAGTGATAATGCAAAGGAATATCATTCTGACCCTTTCAGTACTTTTATGACACATTCTGGCATGATTCATCAATCTTCTTGTGTACACACACCACAACAAAATGGTGTTGCCGAGAGGAAAAATAGGCACCTATTAGAAGTCACACGCACCTTGTTATTTGAAATGCGTGTTCCAAATTTTTTTTGGGGGGATGCTGTTCTCACCGCTTGTTATTTGATTAACCGTATGCCATCTTCTATTCTCAATGGCCGCACACCACACTTTTGCTTGTTCCCTGTTGAGTCATCTTTCTCGATCGTTCCTCGTGTTTTTGGGTGTGTTTGCTTCGTTCATCAGCTGGCTCCTGGTACTGACAAATTAGACCCACGAGCCATTCGGTGTATTTTCTTGGGATACTCTAGGACTCAGAAAGGGTACCGTTGTTACAGTCCTTCCCTTCATCGGTACTTTGTCTCTGCCGATGTCACATTCTTCGAGTCTAAACCTTTTTTTTCAGAGTCCCACTCGGCTACTGATCCGGATTTTATGCTTCCCGTTCCTCTTCCTGTCTCTCCTATCCCAACTACTACACCACCTACTCATGATGCTTCCACCCGCTTGTCTCGGCCTGATTTGCAAGTTTATACTCGTCGTCCACGTCCAGAGACTCTATTGGACTCCGCTGCTCCGCCTCCGCGTACCGTGTCCTCAGATCCGCCATCTTCTCCTCCAGAACCGACTGATTTAGATCTTCCCATTGCTCTCAGAAAGGGTAAGCGTTCTTGCACTACTTCTCATCCTATTTCTAACTTTGTATCTTATGATCATTTATCTCCTACATTTTCTTCATTTGTTGCTTCCGTGTCTACCATATCTATTCCTAAGAATGTTGCAGAGGCACTTGCCCATTCTGGTTGGAACCAAGCTATGCAGGATGAAATGTGTGCCCTTAAGGAAACTGGTACTTGGGACTTGGTCCCTCTCCCGCCAGGGAAATCTGTCGGTTGCCGTTGGGTGTATGCAGTTAAGGTTCATCCAGATGGCACTCTGGATCGGTTGAAGGCACGCCTTGTTGCCAAAGGCTACACTCAAGTTTATGGACTTGATTATTCAGAGACTTTTTCTCCCGTGGCCAAGATTGCCTCTGTTCGCCTTTTCATCTCACTGGCCACTACTTATCACTGGCCCCTTCATCAGTTGGATGTTAAGAACGCATTTCTGAATGGTACCCTCCTTGAGGAGGTTTACATGGAGCAACCACCTGGGTTTGTTGCTCAGGGGGAGTCTAGTCTGGTTTGCAAATTAAAAAAGTCTCTTTATGGTTTGAAGCAGTCTCCTCGTGCTTGGTTTGGCAGGTTCAGTGATGTAATTGCTGAGTTTGGTCTTCAGAGATGTGGTGTTGACCATTCTGTTTTCTATAGACACACTGTAGCAGGGAAGATTTTGTTAATTGTTTATGTTGATGATATCGTCATTACTGGTGATGACCCTAAGGGCATTCAGGAGTTGAAATCCTTCTTACAAATCAAGTTTCAGACCAAAGACTTGGGGAAACTTAGGTATTTCTTAGGCATTGAGGTGGCCAGGTCTAGTGAAGGGATCTGCTTATCTCAGAGAAAATATGTTCTTGATTTGCTGACTGAGACAAGAATGTTGGGATCAAAACCTTTGGATACTCCTATGGATCCCAATTCCAAATTATTGCCAGATCAGGGGGAGCTACTTGATGATCCAGGACAGTACAGACGCTTAGTTGGGAAACTTAACTATCTAACGGTCACGAGACCTGATGTTGCCTTCGCAGTTAGTGTAATTAGTCAGTTTATGGACTCTCCTCAGACTACACATTGGGATGCAGTGATACGAGTCTTGAGGTACCTCAAGGGGGCCCCAGGCCGTGGTTTGTTGTATAAGGATCATGGTCACATTCGAGTTGAGAGCTACACAGATGCAGATTGGGCCGGATCTCCTAGTGATAGAAGGTCTACTACAGGGTACTGTGTACTTGTTGGAGGAAATCTTGTGTCCTGGAAAAGCAAGAAACAAACCGTTGTTGCTAGATCTAGTGCTGAGTCAGAATATAGGGCTATGGCGCATACTACTTGTGAGTTAGTATGGATGAAGCATTTGTTGGAGGAACTTGGGTTCACTCAGTCCGAACCTATGAACCTATTTTGTGATAACCAGGCAGCGGTTCATATTGCTTCTAATCCTGTGTTTCATGAGAGGACGAAACACATTGAAGTTGATTGTCACTTTGTTCGTGAAAAGCTCCTACAGAAAGTGATTAATACAGTTCATGTTAAATCTGCAGACCAGTTAGCGGATTTGTTTACTAAAGCATTGGGTGGGACACGTGTGAAATATATTTGTAACAAGCTAGGTGCATATGATATGTATGCTCCAGCTTGAGGGGGAGTGTTAAAGGGTATATGTGTAAATATAGTATATGTATATATGTGGTTGTCCCACATCGGTTAAAGAGTAAACAGTCTAGGTTAGACCAAGCCTATATAAAGGCTCATTGTATTCTTTCATGTTATGTTGAATATACCAAAAGAGATATTCCCATCATACTTTTAATCTTTACAGAACTAAAATGGCTAATATTTACTCATTTGAGTAACAACCATAGTCTGGCAACGCATTATAATCATCACAAAGAATCATGTCAAGAGCCAGGAACTCAACTTCTTCATTGCCAAACAAAATACGTCTTTTATTCTTTATTCTAGCTAACTAAATGTTGGTTCAAAATGCTGTGTCCAATGATTCCCAAACTAGCCCTAAGCATCTGAGATTAGTGGCTTATTTTCTCTAAGTAATTGCAATATTTCTGGACATTCTTTATACAGCAAGAGGAATGTTTCCTAGACAAACTAGGTGACATTTATAATCTACGATAGGCATATTTTAGCCCAGATAGCAATATTTTCAAACCCAAAAAGCTGTGAAATAAGGGTTTGTTTGTTTCAATGGGCTTCTAGTGCAGCTGGTTTAAGGAAAAAAACTAACTTGTATACTAGCTAGAATACATTTGTATCTGAAAGTATTGGATGTGATTATTTCAATCTACCTTCTAATTGTTTTTTCCACTTGGGTGCTATATGATTATTTCTAGTTTTAAAGAAGGAACATAAAGTTTTTATCCAATTTAAGGTCAGTATCCACTTTTGCTGTTATTTGTTTGGTACGTGAATGGAATGATTTTATTAGTAATTAGTACAAATAAGCTAACGGGTATAGACATGTGACACGGGTACGATACGATACGGGCACGGGGGTACGGCAATTTCCGAAAATGTACGGGTACGGCTAGGGTACCTTGAATAAAAATATATTTTTAAAAGCATACTTTTAATAATTAAAAAGAAAAAAGAAAAAGAAGAAGATTGAACAGCACTACTGCATATTAATCCATAGCATATTAGCAAATAAGTAGTCTAAGCACTAAACAACATTGTTTTAGCATTACAAGTCCACAACATTAAAGAAAAAAAATTAAAAATAAAACAGAAGAAGAAGAAGCAAGTCCACTAAATACCCACTAAGTACCTACGCCGTACCCACGAAGTACCCCCCATAGTTTTCAAAAAATACAACCTAACCCCTGTGTTGTACCCATGAAGTACCCATGAAGTACCCGAGCCGTACCCAAGTTGAATCCTCGAATTAAAAGTATCAGGACACCGCTAGAGGGGTACCCGACACGTACCCAGGCGTGTGGTACGGGTGTCGGTGTCCCCCAAGTACCCGGTAGTGGTACTTCACTCAAAATGGAGTACCCATGCTTCCTTAGCAGATATGCAGATGTAATCGCCTCCTCGGGTCAGCATTTTCAGTAGATGGCTAAAATTAATGGCAACCCAACGGATCAGGCTAGGGGTGTAGGTGAGCTTCCCTTCGGCTACTATAAGATAGAAAGAGAATCCTTCTTTATAAATAGGGATATATACTCTTGTCTAGTAAACCAGTACCATGCAAAGAAAGAAAAGAATGATTCCCGATTATGCGGCTAAAGCAATGTTATTTAATCATCATTTCATAGGTCTCGCAGAGTATTTCATCATATTAGAATTTAGAAGACTACACATTCAATCCAATCTTCTGCGATAAAGTTACATTACATTGCTAGATCAGGAATGTTAAATCAGAGCGTTTCTTTTCCTCCCTCTGTTTTGTTCTGTTCTCTCTTTCCCTCTATTTTGGATGTGTGGTGCATTTTTCAATCAGAATTACTTTAGTAGCGTCGTGTGCTCGATCAGTCTCTGTTTTTAGCAGTCTTGTGCTTAAAGATCGTATTTCATTCAATTTCATTTTGTTAGATATGTATTGTAGGAGACATTGTTTGGTGCAGTGTTTAGAGTTTTGGGCAGAAAAAAAAGAGAGGGCAATGTTTGTGGGCCTGTTTGGAATCATTTCCTAAATGCACATTCAGGCCCAAACGTGCTTCTAGGACCCAAATCACAGATTTTGGCGTGTTTGGATTACTTTTGGAAGCACCTTAGAGCCCCAAAAGCTCGTTTTGGATGAAGCAGGTATAGAGATGCTTCAAGCCAACCGTGATGCAGGCTTGATTTCTAATGATTGTATTTATTTCCCAGTGTGCCCTTATTGTTAGAGATTCTGTCTAAACTCAAAAGCCACAGGCCCACTGCGAATTCAAACAGTCCCCAAGTCTAAGAGCAGTCACTTTGTGAAAATTTTGCCAAAAGTTAAGCCTGCCTCCATTATACTGCGTAATGCCCTTAGATATATATATATATATATACAAACACACACACACACACTTTTTATATTTTTGCATATAATATATATATATATATATATATCTGTATATGTATGGGGGCTACTAACCTACAACATGGTGGCTGTAGGTTAGCAGCACGTACACCAGCTTTTAGAGATGAAAAATTTCGTCGCTAAAAGCATTTTTTTCATCGCTAAAAGGGCACCGTGCTGTAAGTTAGCATTCCCCTATATGTATATATGTATGAAATGAGAGAATCACATTCTCTATGTAAATTTTTTTGATAATTTCCAGTGCAGGATTGGGCTGACATACTTCTTAGGATGTATGTAAGATGGGGAGAGAAACAGCGATACAAAACAAGAGTGGTTGAGAAGTCCTTGGGAGAAGAAGCTGGGATTAAGTCAGCCTCAATTGAAATAGAAGGCCGTTATGCCTATGGGTATTTATCTGGAGAAAAAGGAACACACCGTATTGTACGACAATCTCCATTCAATTCTAAAGGCCTTCGCCAGGTGAACCATGTTATCATTTTGTTTTTCCTATTATTCGATGAATGGAATCCAATCCCCAATATAGAAATCGTACTAAAAATTAATAGCTTTTGAAATATTAAATTTTCATATAATATTGACGAGAAAAGAGGAATCTTAGACTCTATTTGGTTCAGGGGTTCAGTGATGGAAACAAAACTTTTCTTTGTTTGGTTAATAAGGAAAATAGCAAGGAAAGGAAATTATAATGGTAAATAAATTGAAAATTATGAATTTTGTGAGTCATTTCCCTCCTTTTTTTTTTCTCAAGTTACAGTTGTATTTTAAAATTTTAAATGGTTAATGTCATTTAAGCATGGAGGAAAACACGAGGAAAAACACAATGGAACTAGTTTTCCTTTCCTTTTCTTTTCTTTCTCGAAATCTGCAAACCAAACAGAGCCTTAAAGAACCTATTGAAAATGAAAAGAATGTGAGAGCTGTATCGAATAATAGACTCAGTCATTTTTATTTCTAGAAGATAATCAAGTAACTAACCCTCCATATTTTGACATCGAATTGTTCATAGACGAGCTTTTCTGGTGTTGAAGTCATGCCTCTTCTTCCTGAAGAGTCTTTGAATGTTGAAATACCTGAGGAAGATCTGGAAATCAGTTTCTCAAGGGCAGGTGGTAAAGGGGGTCAGAATGTGAATAAGGTTGAAACTGCTGTTCGAATTACCCATATACCCACTGGTGTCACTCTTCGCTGCACAGGTAATCCGGTTTTTCTCTCTTTCTTTATTTCCTTAAAGTATCTCATCTTTTTTCAAAGGATGTCCTATTATTCTGTTGTCTTTCCTTCCTAATACAACTGTTTATTTCTGATTAAAATAAAAAAATTTCAAAAATTGAAGTTAGATAGTGAATGAATAACAAGTGCTTAATCTTTTGACCTCGATCTTGATTATTGTAAAGTGCCTCCATTCAACTGGAAAATATCATGCAACTCTCCTCTTCACGTCGGACCATCGTATCTGCATGTCCATACGTCTCATATTTACTGTAAGTGAATGTTTTCAATCGACTCTCTTTTGGTCAATCCACCTCCGTGAAGTGCAAATATGCTCTACACAGAGTAGGTGCTTTGTAGTGATTCTCCTTGTTTCCCGAAAACATCTTAAGTTGTCCACCTTGATGATCATTGGTTCTTTTTTTACCTTCTCTATAGAACCTGAAAGAAATCAAGTTACTAATTTGCAAATCTGAGCCTTACTGCTGTTCGAATTAGCCATTTTGGACCATATTGCTTCTATTTAAAACTTCAAGGACCAAATTGATGCTATTGAAATTACTGGGACTAAAATGAGATAGGGACCAAAGGGGTGTATTTTGTATTTAATCCTTACAATAATATTTGAAAGTTTTTTAACTTTTGATTTTATTTAAGCATGGAAGAAAACACTAGGGAACTAACTTTTTTATTATTATTTTTTAATTTTTAATTTTTATTGTTGATAAGTAACAATAAATTAAAGGCGGTCAAACCCGAAAAGCAAAAAATACAGTTGTAAGCTATCTAAAGGCCTAAAAAGGGGGCCACATTACATGGGTTTGCCTCATTAACCCACAAAAACTAAAGACCTAAAAAGATATCTTTAAATCTATGGCAGGGAAGGTCAATTCCCTAAAAAAATTCTCCTATTTCTTTCTGGCCAGAATCACCAAAATAATCAAAGTGGTGCAATCATCCATGTCTTCCACAATCACCCCAGCCACGCTCGCACTCTTGATTTTTAGATAATTGCCGAACTCGTGTCCCTGCACCCGCACCGGTGCTTCCTAGCCTCCCATACCATGTTCAGTCAGCAACTTCTCCACAAGCTAAGCTGTTATAAAATGGGCCCAACAATGTATATTAAGCTTCAACAACACAAACCAAACAAAGCCTTAGTGTGTTGACTTTCGCTACTTTCAAGAGATCCATTTATAACTCTCTCCTCGCGAAGTCTTGAGTGACTCTTTCCATTTTTTGATATATGAATTTCTTTCCATACTAATGGATAATCATGTTCTTTAATTATCATAATGCAGAAGAGAGATCTCAACTGGCCAACAAGATAAAAGCTCTGAGCCGATTGAAAGCTAAACTGTTGGTCATCGCTGAAGAGCAACGGGCATCTGAAATCAAGCAAATCAGGGGAGATGCAGTGAAGGCCGAGTGGGGCCAGCAAATACGTAACTACGTATTCCATCCGTACAAGCTCGTGAAAGATGTACGGACAGGGTTAGAGACAGCGGACATCAGTTCTGTAATGGATGGTGATTTGGATCCCTTCATTAAAGCATACTTGAAATACAAATACAGTATGTCAATGTCTTCTACTGAGACAAAATAATACTAATGCAATTCTATTAAGGTTCTGTATATCTACTTCTTATCAATAAATTTAGGCATCTATTTTTTTTTTTGGGGGGGTGGTTTAAATGCAAAGTAAAATCATTTTTTGCTGATCTGTTGAGCATATTTCTATCACACTTCGGCTTAGTTTGGCCCCATGTGACTTTTTAAAAGGAGTTTATGAAATTTATTATTAAGTTGTTTGATAATTTTATACAAGTGACACACTACTCTTCAAAAAGACATCATGAAACCAAAAAACAACCTTAAGCTTCTAAAAAAGCTCAATTCTAGAGCTTTTAAAAGCTCCCTCCAAAAAAGCGCTAAGTTTGATTTTTGTAAAGCTCATAAACAAGTTACCGAATGAATTAACATAAGATTGTGCTTTAAAAAAGGAGAAGCACCAAAATGGGGGCCAAACTAAGCCTTAATAAAACAACTTAGTCTAGGTTTTAGTGAGTTCAATTTTCTATGACCTAAGGCCATTTCTAAGGGAAGAGCCATCACACTAGAATCGCCTGCTTGTCACAACAAACAAATTCGTTAAATTTTTGAACCTAGAGAGAAATTGGTGAGATATATATTTATACACACACTTATATATATATGTATGTATATATATATATATATATAGAGAGAGAGAGAGAGAGAGAGAGAGAGAGAGAGAGAGAGAGAGAGAGAGTTGGGGAGAATACAATCGGAGTGTTGAAAGTTGAGGCAGAAATTGGTGAGTGGGTGTGGGTGTGTGTTTGAGAGAGAGAGAGTGTGTGTACCTTGATTGTGTTCTCTCTCTAGTTTCTCTCACTTGGAAGTCTGAATTAGGAATGGCACGGATCACAAGGTGATGCTTGTGTAGTAGTGTGAAGTGCAAATTGTGTTATACCGAGTTAAGGATTTGGATTATAAAGTGTTTGGAATTATGATAAGAAATGACAAAAAGATGGAAACATCTATCTATATATATACTAAAGTATTAAGTTAAGTGATATTTAGGTGATATTTCACTTATTATAGAATAAATTAAGTGAAATTTTACTCGTCGTAATAGAAATTAAGTGAAATTTCATTTAACTTAATCTATAAAATTGACTTAAGTTTGCAATTTCATTGTAAATTACCTTTTCACTAAACAAAATAAATAAAACTTCACTTAAAAGTTTGAAATTTTCATTTTAAAAATTTTATGTTAAATTTCACTTAATAATGGGATTTTTTTTCTAGAATTTTATATGCACTATGGGTCTCGTTTGAAAGATCTTGACTTGCTGAAATACTTTTCTTTCTTTTTTTTCAAAATTGAAGTCAATTGGAAGATATATCATTTTAAAGTTTGAAAGAAAAAAAAACTGCACATTCACTGACATGTATGTGCTGACATCAGCAATGTTGAAATCTGCGCCCAAAACAAAAGTTAATTTGGACTTAAGGAAGATTCTTGATTAAGGAAAAGTCCTCCATACAAAAATTTTAAGTAAAATTTCACTTAACATACATGAATATTAAGTGATTTGACCGAACCAGTACATGAATATTAAGTGAAATTTTACTTAGCATACATGAATATTAAGTGAAATTAACCAAATCCATTCATGAATATTAAGTAAAGTTTTTAAATAGGGGTAGTTGTTTGCTTAAAAAGTTAAGTATACGAAGATAATCATATACACCAATTGAAATTTCTCTTAATATTCATATATGCCAATTGAAATTTCACTTAACATTTTTGTATGCAGGACCTTTTGAAAAATTTAGGCAAAAGCTCGTAGAAGTAATTTATAAGAGTTTAAAGTCTGACTTGACTCTTAATTTGTTAAAAAGTCTGTAAACTGTCAAGTTAAGTGAAATTTCTCTTAATACTTATGTATGCCAATTGAAGTTTTCACTTAACATTTTTGTATGGAGGACCTTTCCCTAATCAATAATTTTGAAGTCAAGTGTTGTTTTTGCTCTTATTTTTAATTTTATTATTATTATTATTATTATTATTTTTTTTTGGGGGGGGGGGAGACTACTATAATTGCCCCCGAGCAATGCACTGTCTGTATTTACTATTTAGTAATGAAAAAGGCATGTCGAGGCCACTTTTGACATACCGTTTATACTTGTACATTTTTGCTTGCGTTTGTTTGCGATTGCCTGTGTCTGATCGGTTGTTAGCAGAAAAACCCTGCCTTAGCAAAAGGTTTAGAGCAATTGTAACTGGTAGGGAACACTTGGTCTTACAGGAATCCATAAGGCCTTTAGATCTCCCGAGCCGTTAACGACTAGGAGACTTTAGGCACTTGTGTAAATCATCACCATTCTGTACTTTTGAGATTGAAATTTGGAAAACATAACATTACTTTTTTTTATCCATTGTCAATATTAATTTACTACATTATTGGAAAAAGAATGTACTTAACCGCAAAAGTAGAAATGGCAATATTTTCATTATAAAGAGTAAGCAGTAAACTTAACCCCAAAAATTATTACTTATGTCCTGTTCATAGAACACAGAAATAGGTTTTAATGTAACTTTTGATTCAAACTTTTTGTTTTTTCTTTCCCAACTACTACTAAAACACATATTGTTTATTATTAAAAACAAAGATACTGCCTAAAATAACAAAAGAGATGAGAAGACAAAAATGGTCATAACCCATATGAATATTTGGACTAAAAATTCAATTAAAGCAACCATTAGAAACACACATGCCAAAGTTTTCATACCTGAAGTTTAAGATCATACCAAAGTCACGAAATGTTGTTAACTGGGTGAGTTCCTTTGTGACCAACTTCTGCGATAGGACGACCTCCAGTGATAAACGAGTACAGTACTTGAAACTGAAATTTCACAGATTATGTATTTGGTAAAGGTGAAATTATATACATATAGAGAGAGCAAATGTGAATGTGTGTATATACATGTATCTATATATATATAGAGAGAGAGAGACAGAGAGAGAGAGAGGAGATGCGATATACTTTATGTGTGTATGTATATACGAACAGAGAGAGAGAGAGAGAGAGTCACCATGACAGTTAGAGACGATCAGGAGGAGACAAAATGAAATAGCCCTATTTTAAAATTGTGCAATTTTAAGTTTTAAGTGAAATGATCTAATTTGGATTTTGTTGTAAGCCCAAATTGGTTGATTTTTGTAATTGACCTATTTTGTCAACCAAACACTTTAAGATGGGCCCATACATAAATTGAGTCATTTTAAATGGATTCATTTCCAATTTAGTATACAACCAAACAAGCCCTTAGATAGTACATTTAATATATATATACATACATATATACGAAGAGGATCTAAAGTGAACTGGGGTGAGTGAACTTACCCAGTGAACTGACTTTTAAGTCTAAACGAACCCGCGGGTCATTGGGGTGCATGGGTCAGCGGGGCAGCCCGCGTGTTCTTTTAGTCTTAAAAGCCAGTTTACCGGGTAAGTTCACTTTAGATCCACTCCCTATACATATATAATAATAATAATAATAATAATATACTATATTTTGTACTTCACCCGTCTCGTATTTTGAGTCCTATATTTTATTTTGGGATGTCCCAAAATTAGTATCCACTTTCCTAAATTAGTATACAATTTTTACTTACTTTCCAAAACTATACTTACTTGAAATCTACACTAAGGCTGTGTTTGATAATCCCATTAAGTGCTAAAAATGAAAAAATTCAGCACTTATTCTTTTTCAGTGCGTTTGATAACATACCACTTAATTAAAAAAAATAGCTCCAAAACCACTGAAAACTTTAAGTGAAAAATTTCTACTGAAAATAATCACTGAATGCAGTCTACTTCAATAGTTGAAACACCATTTTAAGGAATAAAACTTCAAGCACTTAAAATTTTCAGTACTTAAAATTCAGCACTTAATTTTCAGCACTTAATTTTCAGTTTTATCAAACGCACCCTAACAGTCCGTTTTGTATGCCACAAACAAAAATAGAATTCATTTGCAATCCTTGTTTGTAGAATTCTTATGTTTGGTTTGACACGAAACAAGAAATGAATTCATTTTAAAATCCACACAATTCTTGATTTGGGGGCTTTACAAATTCTACTCAAAATTGTCGGATTCTTCGAGAAATGATTTGAGATTCTTTACAAAAAAATTTCTTTCCCAAAATATCCCTGTCTTTTATACCTAATACCCGCAATACCCTTGGGTCTAGGTTAAACCCTTTTACCCCCAGTACGTTGACACCCAGCAGCTGTCTCTCTCTCTCTTCTCTCTCGTCTCGTCCTCCGGCGCAAGAACAGGTATGCTCTCTCTCCTCTCGTCTGTCTCTCTGTCTTTCGTCTATATGTATATATATGTATATATATATATTCATAGATTCATATATATACATAGATTCATAAATGTATATCTACATAGATTCATATATAACTGAATTGTTTGAGCTTGTATGAACCCCATTAATAATTTAATCTTCCTCAACTGTCTGTTCTCTTTCCCCTTTCTTAATCTTCTTCCTTTTGTTATCCTAATTGCTTTTTTTTTTTTTTTTAATTTTTTTTTATTTGGGGGAATTAATGTTGTTTCTATGTTGGGTTTCATGTGATGGTGAATGTTGGTATATTGGTACTTGCTCTTTGGTTTTTTGGTGGATGAACACTACTGGAACTTTTTAATCCTATGGATTATTGTTTTTTTAAGGGAAATTATGTTTTGTGATTGAATGTTTGATATCTTATGTGATTGAAAGTTTATATATCTCCATTGTGGTTGAGTGTTTGATCTTATAACATAACAGGGGCAGTTTGGGAAATAACATTGATTCAATTCATTTCCAGCTTCAAACCAAACAACAGAATTGAATAGAATTGAATTGAATTCTATTTCAAACCAAACACAAAACTAGAATTCCAATTCTATTCTATTCTTTTCTTTTCTTTTCTATTCTATTTCAAAATCAAACCAGACGGAGTGTAAGGTAAAATTTAAAAAGTTATTGTAATGATTAGGGACAATTGTAAAAAGCAGGTGTAGATTCTTTTTATCCCATTAATATGTTGAGTTCCCAAAGATGGACTCAAAAAATGAGACGGATGAAGTACTTACTAGGCTACTGCATATATAAATGAACAACCACAGAAGACCCTAAAATTTTTTAAACCCCCCTTTTCCTTTCCTCCCTTCCCTCTTCATCCTCCTCTCTTCAATGTCTTCACTCTCTTCATCCTCATTCCTCAGACCTTCATCCTCTGATTTCTCTCTTCACGTCCAAGTCGCAGCCCTGAAGGCCACGACCACTGCTGCCACCGCCGCCTGTGACACCGACCACCATGCCGCCGCTGCCATCGACGCCTGTGCCCACGACCACCACACCGGAACCCTCACACGACCACCACGCCCGTGACCACGACCTAGTCGCAGCCCTCAGAAGTTAGATCTTCATCCTCTCTTCACCTTCATTCTCTGTAAGTTTCTAGTAATTTTATTCTTCAGCCCTTAGATTGAATTTGTTTCTGTTTTTCTTTTCCCTTTTTTTCCAGTCAATTTCAGAGTAGAAGTCAGAGAGAGAGAGAGAGAGAGAGAGAGAGAGAGAGAGAGAGAGAGAGTCGGAGTTTCTCTAAACCCTAATCAGAAAGAGAAAGAAGAAGATGTCGACGTCGGAGGAAGAGATAACGAGGTTGTTCAGAATAAGGAAAACAGTAATGCAGATGTTGATGGACAGGAGTTACTTGGTCGGTGATTTTGAGGTAAATATGTCGAAACAGCAGTTCATTCAGAAATATGGTGACAACATGAAGAGGGAGGACCTTGTTATCAACAAAGCCAAGCGCAACGACAGCTCCGATCAGGTCTCTTTCTTTTCCATTCCATTATTATTATTATTATTAATTTTTTTTTTTTAATGTTTTCAAAAAGTTGCTCCATTTGATGCAATTATATAATTGCAATACCAAGATGAAATTGAAGAGAATTTGATTTATTAGGTTTTGGGAAGAGAATTTCTCCATTGTAAACCATAAAAAGCTCACTTGGGTTTGCAACCAAATTGACAAATTCAATACAGAATAGTGATTTTTATGTTCTTAAGGCTAAACAGAGCTCCATTTGATGCAATATATTTGCACCTTGTTATTTGTCTCCACCATAGTGGAGATTTGTTTATTAGCTTTCCACGCGAGGGAGGGTGATGAAGCTTGATGTACCTTGTTGGGCTCATTCTCTAACATGTTAAGCTTCTGGAGCAATTGGTAGCTTAACAGTTTACTACCAAATTCAATACGAAATGTCCCAAAACTGAAGTACAAGAGCCCTAGACTCTTTGTGATGCAATCCTAGTTTTAGTGTAAACAAAATGGAGAACTTAATGTAGGGCAAGGGAATAAACCTACCAATCTAGCATGCAAAATAATAACAATACAGATGTATTAAAATTAGTCCAACAGAATTACAATGCACCTTGATAAACCACATCTTTTTTTAATCACCCAAAACAGTCACTGAACAAGAGAAAAAGTCAAAATAAAGTCACCTTTAATTTAAAGAAGCAGGGCAACAGCCTTGGAGGGGAAACAGAACCTCGGCGATGAAGAAGAAGTTAAGAGAGGACAAGGGAAGAAGAATCGCAGCAGGGACGGGGTTAATATTGAGTGGAGGAGAAGAACAGAGGCTGAGAAGAAGAGGTTCAGATCATCAAGAAGAGAAGAGAAGAGAACACCGGAAGAGAGAAGAAGAAGCTTAAGGAGGGGAAGAAGAAAACCTGACAGCAATAAGGTGACGATCAGGAGCACCGAGAGGATGAGCAGCAGCAGAGAAGGTAAAGGGAAAGGAAAAGAATAAGAGGAGAGAAACAGGGCAGCAGTAGAGTGATGATAGAAAAGGGTAAGAAGAAGAAGGAGAAGAAGAAGAAGAGAAGTAGGGGAAGGAGGAGACGAATCAGACTTACCTGGAGAACGAGAGAAGCAGCAGTTTAGGAAGGAGAGAAGAGAGGCAGTAGAGAAGAGGAAGAGCAGCCCTTAGGGTTTCCTGCAAAATATCAAATATCCAATCCTCCCTTGTGCTCCTTGAACTTAAGTTTAAATAGCCCACCCAAGTCATGTAACTTGCATGTGACTCTTTAAATGATGTGGACACCCCCCACATCTTAGGGTTTAAAACAAACTTAAAACAAAAAAGCTAAATAAAAATAAAATACTACTAGTACCTAAAATTAAAATACACAAATAATAAGTAGTAATCCTAAGTTACATCACTTTGTTTATACTATCTAACAGCTATGCTACCCTTACATAATGGTCGCAAACAAAAATAACATTCCAATCACAAAACATAAGAGTACAAATCCTAAACCTTATGTTACTACAAGTTACTGCATCACCATTATCATCTTCTGTTGTTTTCGGTCGTAATTATGGCGGCAGTGATATTTGCTTGTTTAGGGTTAACAGAATGGTTCTTCACATAATACAATTATGCTACCGGCCTTAACAATCTATCACATTATTCACATTGCAATTTATCTGTTGGAATACTATGATAACAGGGTATTATTCACATATGCTTCTTATATTTGCCTTGGGGAAATGTAGTTTCCTTCCTTTGGGTTATATGTCTATTTATCCCCTTTTTACTTAACAATTTTGGTGATAGGTGAGACCATGCGAGATGATATGTTTGGTGGTACAGAAAGGGAAAGAAATAATTAGACATAGAAAAAAGAATATATATATATATATATATATATAATCTCCATCTGAGAATAAGCTAGAATACAGAAAGCAAATTGTAGAAGTTGAAATTTGCATTTCTTGAAAATTATGGAAAATCAATTCGGGTGTTCTCCACTCAAATCTTGCAATGAATGAGGGCTTCTCTTGATTAGAATGGAGTAGAATAGGTCGTATGTCCATCCATGACTGGACAAATACCAACCTATGTAGCACAGGTACTGACACGTGACACGGGTACGATACGATACGGGTACGGGGGTACGGTAATTTCCAAAAATGTAGGGTACGGGTACGGGTACGGCTAGGGTACCTTGAATAAACATATATTTTTAAAAGCATACTTTTAATAATTAAAAAAGAAAAAGAAAAAGCAGAAGATTGAACAACACTACTACATATTAATCCATAGCATATTAGCAAACTGGTAATAATTCGTGCCCATGGGCACTAAGCGAAATTTTTTTTTTTTTTTGCAATACTTAAAAAATTCATTTTTCTTGACGTATAATTGTCCGTTCATCATTTTCAATGTCTTCATCCAACTCGATCTGAATTTCAAAGTTGAACAACAATTAGCATGACAAACGATTCCTAGCGATTCCCATAAATCTATAGATGACAATGCAAGCATTGTGTATTGCGAAGAAAGAAGAGGAGAGCTGCCCAAACACAACCTGGAAAGATTTTATCAAGAAAAATAAAATGCTCTCTAACTTATCTTATGGCTCCGTTTGGTCCATTGATTCGTGATCAGAAATAAAAGGTAAAATAGAGTTGTATCCTTTTATTTATATGGTTAGTAAGGGCAGAAAGGGAAGGACAAAGAAAATATAGTAAAAATGTCAATTCAAAATTTAAAATTCTCAAAAGAACTAAAGTTTTCACATGGACTTCCCGAAAGAACTAAGTTTCCTTCATCGTCCTCATAGTAAAAAAGCAAGACGTACAATGCTCGCTCAGATAGTAACAATATGCAGCTAGGTCATTTAAGGAGGATACCAGAACAAAGTATGCTATCAGATTCTCAACGAAAAGTTTAAAAAGTCAAATCAAAATGAAGAGAGAGAGAGAGAGAGAGAGAGAGAGAGAGAGCTAGACATTTTAGTGAAGATTATATATGCGTAGTAAAAAACTAAAATCTTAAGCATACTCCCATGAAGAGAAGACCAAAATCACAACACAAAACCAATAAGCAATTAATCAGCACCAAATTAGAATACACGAAAACGAATAAAAAATGAAAATAGAAATCTCAAGCTAGGAGTATTAAAAACAAATAGGCTGAAGGCAATTGCCAATTCTCTCAAGGACTTTTTGCCTAGCCAATTTCTAATAGTCCACCTAATTTATATATGTACACAAATTCAAAATGAAAGACACTATTTTTGCGGGTACTTGACTGATTTTGGGTTCAACATTGAATACGATTTCAATGTTTCCTTTTATTTGTTTGGATGATGCATTGTTTCCTTTTATTATATTAAGTTTAGATATATATAAAATTCATTGTTTCCTTTTATTATATGAAGTTTAGATACATGTAATATGATATTGAGATTGATCCTCAAAGAAGCTAAATTGGGTGAGAGATAGTAATTATTAATGGCAAAGAGATTTGATAGGATACAATATAAATCAATTGTGCATGTGACTATTTTTGGTGGACAAACATCCAACGAATTAAAATATCCACTCTTGTCTCAACGGCTGAAATTGAAAGTTATATTAAAATGGGAGAGACTCACAACGTTAACTTATTATATAGATATAGATATAGATATTAATAAGTGAAAGTGAGACATTTAGTTAACTCTTTTTTTTTCTTTTTCTTTTTTCCCACCGGAAAATGGTAAATAAATTCCAAAAAGGGATGTCACATGTACAAGGGGCATATCCCAGGATAAACAATAGGCACATTTAGGCAACTTGACTTCCTCATGAGTAATGTTATGCTTTCCAAATTTGTATTTCAAATTTGGTACCTAAATGCTTTTGTTAGTTGTACATGTGCTGGTATGTGGTACTACTGATCAGTGCCACGGTATGTGGTACTACTGATCAGTGCCACAACATGTGGTACAACTGTTAAGCCATTTGAAATTCAAATTTGGGAAGTGTAACATTATCCTTTCATCATTAACAATCTTACTTCATACTCGATATCTTTTCCTCTACATTATTTATAGAAGCAAATTAAAGGAAAGGGGAAAACAAAATCAAGCTTACTAATCTTTTCCTCCATACTCGATATCCTAAAAGTAATAAAAATTAAAATAAAAAACTTATATGATTTTACATATAGTGAAAATAAACGAAAAAGTGAGAATATAAGTCACATTCCGAGTATGAAGTAACCCTGATTCTCTGAAATACATACTTAGTAAGATAAGCAGTGTGAAAAGCAAATCTGGGCCCATTAACCCCTAACCAACGCAGCCGCACAACCCAACTTCCTCAAATGCTCCAAAATTTTCACATTATTGTTGGCTTTGATTGCTAGCCCAATGGATCTAGAGCCCTTCAAAGGATTAGTTTACTATAATATTCTACATTGAATTCATTAATTGAGACTTTGAAAAGGTGAACAATTATTTTCCAAAACTCATTTATGAGAGATGTAAGAGAGAGACTGAAAGGGATGTATATAGAGGAGAGGGGGACATATGGAGTTGAAAATGGGACTTGATTTTTGTTTCTGTATTAAGCTTTAAATTTGATAGAGTGGATCATGTGTACATGCCTTATCATTGACCAAATATCTAAGGGTTGAAAATATCCAACTCTCTCTCAATGGGTGGGATTAAAAGTTGCTAAAATGGGAAGGACCCACACCGCCCTCTTTTATTATATAGATAAGTAGTCTAAGGACTAAACAACATTGTTTTAGCATTACAAGTCCACAACATTAAAGAAAAAAAAGTAAAAATTAAAAAGAAAAAGTAGAAGCAAGTCCACTAAGTACCCACGAAGTACCCCCATAGTTGTACCTCCCATAGTTTTCAAAAAATACAATCTGACCCCCGTGCTGTATCCACGAAGTACCCACTCTGTACCCGAGCCGTACCCAAGTTAAATCCTTCACTTAAAAGTATCAGGACACCGCTAGAGGGGTACCCAACACGTACCCCTGCGTATGGTACGGGTGTCGGTGTCCCCCAATACTTCACTCAAAATGGAGTACCCATGCTTCCTAGATACCAACCTTGTTTCTTTTCTTACTGATCTTTTGTATTCGTCCTGCAAGTGGTTGCCTTGCATGTTTTACTTGAGGTCTTGTGCTAGCAGTATTCTACTGCCTTGCATGCATATTCGGTTGCCCTTATATGTAGCACTAAAATTTTGTAGAATGGTAATATACACCTATTGTATGTGATTGTATCATTTTACTTGTAATAGGCAGTTACTATTGCACATGGTTATTTACTTCTATTAACCCACTATTTCACATGTTTTTTCCTCTCTGGTTTGCTTATTTTTGGTTGTTTGTGGACCAGATTTATGTTTTCTTTCCCGAGGAACAGAAGGTTGGTGTTAAGACAATGAAGACTTACACTAATCGCATGAAGACGGAGAATGTTTTTCGAGCAATCTTGGTTGTTCAACAGAATCTCACTCCCTTTGCTCGAACATGCATAAGTGAAATATCTGCGAAATTCCACTTGGAGGTTTTCCAGGTTGAGTGCTAATGCCTTTATGAAGTTTTATATTTTTGCATCTGCCTATCAGCCAGTTTGGAGGAACATTTCATTGGTTATTGCAATAGATAGTCGTCGTCAATTTGGTAGACATGTCTCGTTGATCCGAGTTAGCATGGACACTTGTGACAAGCCTCATAATAGGGTGAAGTTGAGATTGAAAACCATGTTAAACTATCTTGTCGTAATAATGTGCACTATTGGAAGTCAGGGTTGTGTGTGTTTCTGTGTGGAGATCCCTGTTACGAAATCTCAGCCATATTTATTTATTTATTTATTTTTTCAAAACTTAGACTTTTATCATAACACCGATATCTATTTAGTGGAATATGGTCCAATAAGCGGTTCCGCCGAACATAAACGAAAGAGCTCTTATGCACACAGAAAATGATATATGGATAAACGAATTTTGGATTGTTAGGGGTCTTTGTGATATTACTTCCATTTTGTTGTCCTGCATTATCACATGGAGGCATTGACTGATTGACTTTTTATGGAACGTCTCTGGTATCATTGTCTCTGAAAGTTTGTTCTTGCTTTCTTTCATTGGTCTGGCCTTTGCTTCATTGGTCTGGCCTTTGCGTGCAGACTTTAGTTTCAAATTTCAATTACTTTAGTGAAAATATGTACTAACTGCTTCATGTTGTTTTTTCTAGAATTCATTAGAAAGTTTCAGATATGTAAACCAATGTTTATGCCCTCGTTGATACAGGAGGCAGAGTTGTTGGTAAACATCAAAGACCATGTACTTGTTCCTGAGCACCAGCTGCTTTCCGCTGAAGAAAAGAAGACTTTACTGGACCGATATACTGTGAAAGAAACCCAGGTTAGTTATTAGAAATTTTTATATTGCATTTTGTTAGGTATATTATATAAATCACTGTTAAGGACAGTTTGTTTTAATCATTATTATTTAGTTGATTGTCATGCATTCCATGTATTATATCTGTCCTTGTGAAGGTAGGCTAACAGTTTAATATCTGAACTCGGAGATATATTTCTGCAATGATTGTAGTCGTCGAACTCTAATTTGAATTTAAGCTGTTGGAGTATATTTCGAGGAGCAATGTGCTTTATTTACGATGTTCCAGCATGGAGGAACATAAATTTTGCTGAAAGTAATAGAAAGCCTCAATTTCACGTTAGTGTAGTGAATAAACTTGTCTGAGCAAGAGATTCTGCCTTTCTAACCCTTGCCTTGTGAATTTTGATTACGCAATTACATTTCAGCTTGGGATTATCTGCTACCTATGCAGAAGCTCTAGATTGGCTCAGTTTTAAGCTCGTAAGGCATAGAGGTGTTTGATTTAACTGGACTGTGCAAGTCAAAAATTTGGAGCCACGATGGAGCTTTAATGTGGCGTTCATTGTGTGGAAATAGAGATCAATAAGGAGACTTCAACTCATAATCTGAAATTTAGCTGTCATACATTTGTGATGAGATAATGTGGAAGTTTAGGTGGTGTTTGATAACCATTTTGTTTTTCTGTTATCATTTTCCAGTATTTGTGTTGGAAGTTTTTGTGTTCAGTTTTGAAAAACAAAAAACGGAAATGCGTTTAGTGACTTTTTTTTTTTTTAGAAAACTGAAAACGAAAACCGGAAAATGGTTTTGGTAAAACCACTACAGAACATACAAATTCATATAACAAAAGCAATCGAGATTTTTTTAGGAAAAGATACATAGTAACATATCTATCTGTATACTATGAAACTATGAAACACGGACTCTTTGAAAAGGCCGCCGCACCCGCACTTAGTGCTCACCAGTACGGGGTGCCCTGTGGATTCTTTGAGTTCTTTTGGAAGTGTGGCTGGGGCTTTTTTGTAGCATTCTTTTGGAAAAAAAACACAAGTTCATCATACTCTTTTGAAAACTTTGGGGGCTTAAAAGAGAAATAATAGAAAATAATAATTGTAATTGTCTAGGGTATACACTAATGCACTAATAGTTATAAAATAATTTGTATATACTATTATATAAAAATGTATTTTAGTATTTTATCTAAGTACTCCTGCCGCACCCGTATCCTTACTTTTTGGAAAATTGGTGACTCCCTCGCCCTCGCCATCCCCGCACCCCCACCGGTGCTACCTAGTCTGTATATTTATGTTTTTTTTTTTGACAATGACTAATATGCTCTTAAGTTTGATAGTTTTTGTACATTGATTGGATAACTTAACAACTATTAGGCATTCCATTTCCAGCAGCCAGATCAACAGCAAGTTTGGTGAGTGGTTCAGGTTCTATCACATGCTTCATACGCCTCTTATGCTGTTTTGTCTTGCAATGAGCATCCCTCACAGCCATTGTCGCAGAGTATTGAATCCAACAAACCAATTCTAAATTACTCCCAACCTCCCTGGCTGAACCAAGAAAATAGTCTTTTACCCAACCGCCCCTTCAGCTTGGCACACAATCAAACACCTTGTGATCACCAATTACTCCAATAAAGAGTAAGCCCTTATTGAACCAAAGGTGAACAAATTCGCAAGAAAGAAGAAAACCAAAATATAAATCCGTTCAAATCATATACAAAACGCAGGAAAACATGACATAATCTCGAAAATACTATCATACGCTGTGTGGATGGACTTGGAACTTCATATCTGGAAAAAAAAAAAAAATAGAAAGAGGAGAAAAACCCTCCATCAGTCCATTAGGGTATCAAATGTACCAAGGCTTAGTTTGGCCTCCACGTGGCTTTTTAAAAGGAGCTTATGAAATTTATTACTAAGTTCTTTGATAATTTTATACAAGTGACCCACTACTCTTTAAAAAGACATCATGAAACCAAAAAGCAACCTTGAGCTTTTAAAAGCTCTAGAATCTTTTAAAAGCTCCATTCTAGAGCTTTTAAAAGCTCCCTCCAAAAAAGCCCCAAGTTCAATTTTTGGAAAGCTCATAAACTGGTTACCAAATGAATTAACATGAAATTATGCTTTAAAAAAAGAGAAGCACCACGGGGGGCCAAGCTAAGCCTAAGATGGGTTAGGTAATGGGGAAGATGATGTATGGGAGAAAGAAGATGGAAGAAGAGAGAAGATGAGGAAGAGAGTTGGAAGTGGCTAGAGATTAGAGACGACAGTGAGGAGGATGAGAGTTGTAAATGGGGAAAATGTGCATTGTAGGGTTCCAAAGTTGTACAATATTCCTAGAAAGTTGTACCTTGGGGAAAAGGCTATGGTATTTCCGTCATCAGGAATCAGGATTGATGGAAAGTGATTCTTTGGTTCCATGAAGTTGTAGAACCAATGGAATAAAGAACAAGCTGCATTGTTATGTAAGCCAGGTAGGTGGGCTAGCATTCTTTTTGCAGATATCTATCCTTGCATTGCTCCTGAATCCAGTTGCCAGCTTAATAAATTTCTATCCCTTTGAACCCTTTTCACATTTCACAAGTTTTTCCTTTAGGTTTAAATGTTTTTTTTTTGGTCAGTAGCTTGGAATGTTCAAACTACTGCTTTGTCAGCTCTTGACCATATTACTAGTAGTTTTGATTCATGCTCTATCCTTACTGTTTGTGTGATGCAAGTATCATAGTTTGTGATCTCAGCATTGTGTATATAATAATCATTTGTGTTTCCCATACATTCCTGAAGTTTCCTTGTATTGACTATCATTGGATGGATTCAAATGCAGCTACCTCGCATACAGGTAACTGATCCAATTGCCAGATACTATGGGCTGAAGCGTGGGCAAGTTGTGAAGATTATCCGACCAAGTGAGACTGCAGGCCGTTATGTTACTTATAGATATGTTGTTTGAATCAATCATAACATCGTGTCTAGTGAAGTGAAATTCTGAAAACTGTTGGGTTGGAATTGTTCTGGTTATGTTTTTCCAAGTATAGAATGCAATTAACTTGAGACTTGGTAATTATTGGGGTCAAAACAATTATAAATGTCTAAATCTGGAGGTGTTTTTCTTCCAAACATTCGTCTGAACCTTTGTTTACGTGTTATTAAAACTTAGCACTTGTGTTTAATATAATATCACCAGAGAGTGGTGTTTAATGTTTACACATAGTAGAGATGAATTATTACTTTTTGAGAGTATTTGGGTGAGCCCCATCATTTCAGGTTGTGAGACAATTTATGTTTCTCCTTTGCGATAGGGCAATGCTTAGTGAGCAGCTTCTCATATGAGAATGCGGATTTTAACCATTGGATGAGCATTTAGCCATAAGATTCTCAGGAATCTAGAGATGCATTTATTGCCAGATGCTCATCCAACGGTTAAAACATGCCTTCTCATATGAGAAGCTTCTCACAATAGACTTACCCTTTGCGTACTCTGTGGTTACTGTCTCAAAACTCAACTCCGTAGACCCCACATAAGCACAAAAACAGAGTATTGGGCACACAGCTCTTTGTAAGTGTACTGAGCTCCAAACTAATAAATGAATTTGCATACTATCAGTGTTCTTCCTTTTTTCTCCTGATTTTATGTTTTAAATGAGTAAATATTGGTTGGCAATGTTACTATTTGTAACGTCTCTAATACAGTGGATGTTTTTGGTTTATGTGGATCGAGTTTGGGCTTATCTGGGAAGGGATTCTCTTGAAAATAAGTGGCCAAATGTATGGATAAAAGAATGTGATTGGGTTGGGAACTTGGGATGCCACATCATTCCTTTTACCTTGATACACTAATTTTTTTCTTTGTATAGAGACCCATTTGATTGAGAGTAAGTCTTACTCTTTGAGATTTGTTTGTGTCCAAAGACTTGCTCAATTGTTTTTCAAGAGTATGATTTTTGGACATGTTAAATTAATTTGGACATGTTTAATGTGTAATTTCAACTTTATATTTTCTGGGTCAACTACTGTGTAGTACCGCCGTTGAATAACTGTTGCAGGAAATAGATTTGTGCAGGTTTGAGCCCCCTCCCTTTTTGGCTTGCTCATTGCATTTTACTGTTTTTTTAAGATGTGGAAGACATGAAACTATATATATATTTTTAAATTTTATTGCAAGTTATCTGCGACTTTCGTGTTAGATCAGCAGCATCAACAAAGCAATGGGATTATACGTACGTGCCATAATGAAGCACTTAGTTCAGAGGACCACCCTAATCGGAGGGTATGATGTAACTGTGTCACGCCTCGCAGTAGTAAAAATAGAGAAAATAAATTTTTTTTTGGACCCGTAGGCCATGACAATTGAAAGTTACCATATTGTCTATAATCAAAGTAAAAAATGATTCAAACTACGCATTGGAAAGTTCTAAGGTTGATATATAAAATCAGAGTTCAATACTAACTATTACAAAACCAAAGTATTTGCAGAATATATAAATAAACATTACGACAACAAATGACGATTACAAACTTAACTATCACAACGGTCTCTAAAAACATAAGCATAAGCTATCAACAGCAAGCTCCAAGTCTTCAGCTTGCATAGTAGTCATCTCCAGCATAGCCTCCGTCATCGTATGCTCCATCCTTGTAGCCTCTATCCATGTATGCATCTCCTGCATACTCATAACCCTGGCCAGCTGGACGTCGAATATCCAGCGGCATAAACGCCGTCGGCTACGAAAGTCGAGTGAATGCAAACACTAACAGAGTATCTATAGATTGTAGCTGTCACACTCGTCCCGGGATATCTATTTATTTTAAAATACAAAATTAATTTATTGTGAATTATTAATGTTGATTAATAATTGTGGACGTGGTTGACGTGGGTCAACGGTGAGTGTCAATCGAGGACACAGAGATTTGATAATCAATGAGGGATTGACATGAGTAAATGACATTTATGTGATTTTAAATGTTATTTGACTTTACCTGATTTTATGAATAGTAATTATACCTGTTTTGTATAACTTCTGGTAGTTTGATCCTATCTTAAATCATTGTGAATATTGTGGTGAGAACGTGAGTAATGCGTAGCATAAAAGGTAGGTGGTCTAGAGATTTCACGAAATTAGTTTCAGAACGTGATTTTTGGACCCAAACGGAACATAGTCGAAAACTTTTATAAATTTTAGTTTTCACTCGTAAAGTTATAAAATGGACGTGTGCGACGTTTCAGGATTTGATTAGAAGTTTCAAAAACTCGTGGGGAGTTAAGTGTTATTCCCGAGAGTTGTGCCTATAAATAGTAGTGGATGAGATTTCATTATTATCCACAACTTTCAAAATATCTAGAGAGAGGAGAGAGAAAGGAGATTTGATCCTACGATCTTCCCGACGACAAACGGCGACCGTTCATCCATCAGCTTTCATCCAAATTTCATATTCGAGCTCCTCGAGGTAAGATCCACATTTTGATACCACTTAGGCCTCGTTTGGCTAAGATTTTCCAAAAATCTAATTTATGGAAATTTGGGAAAATCATGTAAATACTTGTAGGAATTACTCCTAATCGGAGATCCGACGTTTAATCGGGCTACTAGTGCTTTCCTCAAAGTTATAGGACGATTGCTCGAGGTATGAATTTCGAACTTGTGTTATATAGACAATTTTTGATGCTTTGGATATTATGTATGAAATTGCGATCCGGGCAAAATTCATGTATTAATTAGGCCCGTTAATTATGCACGCGAAAATGTTAGAAAAGCATGTATAACTGTCTATGTGAGCATGTTATGTGTCTATTTGGGTCAAAGGAGAGTTTGGTGCAATTTCATCTGGGGGTAAACTCCTCGAAGTTCGAGGGTTGTAACATTGATTGTGTGGTGTCTGGTATGGAGGAAGGCCCAACCAGGACACGATACCTGGTATGGAAGAAGGCCCAACCAGTGTACGGGGTGCGTGGAAGAGGTGTGCCTTCCACGACATCGATTTCATTACCGGATGAAAGCGTACCACTCACCCTAGAGACTAATTTGAGGTGTTTTGATGTTTAAAGCATGAATTGCCCATATGCATATGTTTAGAATTGTACACTCAGCATATAGCTGAGCAATGGAGATTTACTCCATTGCAGGTATGAATAAAGGAAAGAAGGAATGCGAAGTATGAGGCCGTTGGGATCATTCGGAGGAATTGGGGTATAGATTTTTGTAATCGAATCATAGAAGCTCTGGATTATTATTATTGAGTTGATGTAATATTCTTATGAAAACCTTTTTAAGTTGGTTGGAAGTGACTTGGAACTCTTGAGTTCGCGTTTTGATGTTTAACACATTGAATTTCATGTTTTATGAATTTGTTGTAGCACTTAAGAGATTTGATCCAAACGAGTTCCGTCAATGTTTTCAAAGCTTAGACATGCTGTATAATATGTTTATATACCTTTGGTAAAGTTTCAGAAACGATTGGGAATTTGTATGTTGAGTTTTGTCGTAATTGCGACGTTTTCAAAAAAGTAAAAATAGGCAAAAGTGGGCTGCCCGTGAATAGTATTTTTACAAAGGAAGTACATTTTTCGGAAAATATTGAACTGTTCTATTTTGCTTTCAGGGTACATTTGGGGTCCCTAATAACACTTTTATAGTTAATTTGAAATATAATTAAGTTTTCAAATTGATACGGATTTTACGGACTCATAGTTCAATGTTTTATTTTTCTTCCAAAATGAACTATGTTTTAAAGAGTTTCTTTAAGTTTCTTTTCCGCTGCTAGAGTTATAGAATGAATTGGATGAGCCTCGGTGACGTGCCACGTGTCCTATTTCCGCCCGTAGCGGGATGGGTCGTGACATTTATTGGTATCAAAGTTATAGGTAACAAAACTTTGGGAACGTGCGACGTCGAGTGGAGGGTTAAGTAAATTGTTACATATTCTAGAATGCATCCACATATTGTAGAGATGTTTGATGCATATGGTTTGTTGTTATACATACATGATTATGTTATTGTCATACATACATGCATAGTATTTATGCATTTGTGAATCGGTGGAATCATACGGGGTTGGAGCCGTATGATGAGATGAGGTTTACCATGAGTTATCATAGGCTTTGTGTGGTGGCACGAGGGAGAGGTGATATATTGGTGGTGATGAACCGTTGGATTTCTAAACGAAACTAAAATGATTTTTGATCGAATCGGTAGATGTTTTCAACGATAGTGATAAGTGTCCTTTGGGGGATCTAACCGAGAACGGGGTTTGAGCAGTGAACGTCAGAAGAGATTTCCTTATAGTTCACATAACCAAACCAAACCAAACCAAACCAAGCCTTGTGTCCCAATCAATTGGGGATAGTTCACATAGAGAATGAAAAATGATTGTTCGTAGTTAAGTTCTTTAGACATAGGTTAGATGCTGTGAAGTGAGAGAATAGAGATGTGCAGTTGGGTATTATGGTAGCAAGATAGTCCAGCACCATGTATTGCTCGTGTATGGGATAGGTGAGGAATCTCTCACCTTATCTTACAGTGTTATCTTACGGTGTGATCATACAGGTTATCTCGTGGTTTTCTCTCACAGTGTATGTTGGGTAGTTGAAGAATCTTTCAACTTATTGTTCGGTATTGAGAAGACTGGATGGTTGAGGAATCTCTCAATCTATCTTACGATATGTATTGGATGGTTGAGAAATCTCTCAACCTATCTTACGGTATGTATTGGACGGTTGAGGAATCTCTCAACCTATCTTGTGGTATGTATTGGGAATTGAGAAATATCTCAACGAGTTATGAGTATTGTGGTTGTTGAGTAATCTCTCAACTGAACCTAGTTTCGAATGTTCGTGGTACCATGGTGGATTTAGATGTAGTATAAAAGTTAGTAAGGAAAGCTACCAGATTGATTATATAAGTGGGAAGTGGTATTTAAGGATTAACCTAGGATGAGGGATTAAGAACGGGAATGATTGAGTATGATTTGACGATTTGAAACTACACTTAGTAGAAGTAAAGGGTTTCAGTCAAGTATCGGACATGGCACCGTATGAAGCATTGTATGGGCGTAAGTGTCGATCACCGATTTGTTGGATCGAGGTTGGGGAAAGAAAGTTGTTAAGACCAAAGATGATACAATTGACTACGTAGAAGGTAAAGCTAATCCAGGAGCGACTTTCAAAGGAGGCTCACAGTACTAAATATTCAATTTATCCGGGGAGTGATAAGATGTACCGGAATTTGCGAGAAAACTTTTGGTGGAGAGGTATGAAGTGATAAGTTGCCAAGTTTGTGTCGGAGTGTTCAACATGTTAGCAAGTCAAGTCAGAGAGACAAGTACCTGCGGGGCTATTACAACTATACTAGTGTCAGAGTGAAGTGCGATGGGATCACGATGGATTTTGTTTCGGGATTTCTACGATCGTTTAATAAGAATGATAAGATTTGGGTTATGCTTGATAGAATGACGAAATTAGCGCAATCTACCGATCAATACGACTAAACCTTCAAGGTTGACAGAATTGTATGTGAAAGAGGTTGTAAGACTATACGGAGTTCCAACAGTGATTATATCGGATCGTGATAGTAGTTTTATATCGAGGTTTTGGGAAGTCTACAGGAAGCCACGGGTACTAAACTGAGTTTCAGTACTACATTTCATCCTCAGATCGATGGACAGTCAGAACGGACGATTCAGACATTGGAAGACATGCTTAGACTTTGCATACTAGACTTTGGGTAAGGCAATATAGATTGAGAAGAGGAAATATAAATTGGAAAGATGAAGCTTTAATGAGTAAGTGAATAAAAACGGTAAGAATGGGAGGAAGACATAGTAGTAAGTTGAGCATATTATCGGATATGATAGTAGAAATGTAAAATGGTTGGAGAACAATGGTGGATGCAATGAAATATGATCTCAATGTCCTGGATTCCATCAAGGTTGGAGAGTTGAGAATGTCGAATTTCACCCTAAGAAAATTTGAAAGTGTTTAAAATGTTTTAAAATAAAACTTTCGTTGAGTAAGAAAATTTGTTTTAAATACTTGTGATTAGGTATCAAGTAGACCTTAGAAGACAGGTATCGTGGAAGGATATGGTATGCTTAGTGCTTGGGACATAACGGTGGTTATCAAACGAATGAGTTCTATGTGGGCAGATCGTGAACTTAGGAATTCTAAAGGAGTTGGTGAAATGTCGTGTACCTAAATTTGGCTAATTGGAAGTTATTACCTTAAAGGAGTAGTCGTGAGTATTGTTCCAAAGGCAAGTATTGGAGTAACCTGAGGTAATGAATGATTTGAGGCTTTGATCAATCAAGAACTTGATGAGATCCGCAAAGTGTGAAGCACTTGAAAGATGACAGTTAGGAATCAGTTGGCATTAGTGACCGGAGTGAGAATTTACCTTGGGGTATTGCCGTAAAAGGTATGTGAATTGGAAGTCAATATGGAATTCATTGAACACAGTGAGGCTATAGTACTTTGTGGGAAGATTTAATTACTGGCTTATCCTCATATTGTATGTGGGGATTGTATTAATACTGTCAGCAATAGGTTATTCAGAAATAATGGATTGGAGACCCGGATAGCATAAATAAAGGACTAGAAAGTTTAAATTGGAAATTGAGTCAGATTCGACTACGGTTATGAAACATTGAATATCGGAATAAGGTGTGGTGCCTTGAGATGTTATACGAAGAATATACGCTTAGTGTGAACAGTTGTCAGGACCTCGGTGAGAGTTGAGATACAGAAGTGTGATCGATATGGACTTGTACAAAGGTGAAAGTGAAACACCAGAGACGTATAGAGTTGTAAACTACATAAATGGTAGTGGATCTACCTGGACTGATATGAGAATGGACTACATTGCAGTTGTGATCTTCGAAAGAAAAGTGATTGGCTCAGAGTGTGAATACATTAGGTAAACATGATGGCTTGTGAATGATCAACAGTTTGGGACAGGACTGGGGTATGTTCTGAACAAGAGGATATGTTTTGATAAACTTTGTGGTACGTGCATGATTGACTAAGTCAAATTTTGATTAACAATGCTATTTGTTACGATGGATATTGGGGTGGTGGTGTTGAGAAAGAGATGAGGTATTATGTGAGATTTCAAAATAGTTGTTTTAAAACCTGAATGAGAAATGTATTGGACTTTGTTAAACATTTTAAAGTGAAAATGTTAGGGGTAACCTTCTATGTTAATTGATGGCAGTTCGAGTACAAACTTGGAAGTGATGAACGACGAATGTGTTTGACCTCACTGTAGGTGATTCGAGACATGTGTAGACTCGAACGAGTGAAATGGTGTGAAATTTTCAATAGAGAATTTGATTGATACATTACGAGGCACAAATGATGGGAGTATAGTACGAGGTTAGTAAAACCTGAATGGAATGATAAGAATTAGTAGACACAGAGAGAGAGAGAGTACTAGTATAATGCACTACCGATTATGTGATAGTCATTTCAACTGCAGTTGCCATAATATGGATTTATTAGGAAAGAAGGATTGGAAATAGATAAGAACTTGGAAGTCGTTTGAAATGCGTTATAGTGCTACAAGTGGTTTGGTGATTAACAGAGTAAGAGATTGAATCTATAGTACGTGAAATAATTGATTGAAGCATTGACTTATCGACGGGGTATATATGTGTGATAGTACGCAGTTGTGGTTCACTCCGGGACGAAGAATCGTGTATAGATATTAACCAGTTGAGACGTAATGTCAACGACTTTCAGTCGAAAAGAAAGATAGGTGAATGGAAGCTGAGTTATCTCCCTTGTTTTGGGTATTATGATGAAACTCTTGAGTTCGGAAATATGTGTGACAAGTACAATGAAATGATATCTGAGTTGACGTTGTGACGTTGTGATATGATTTAATGTCTGGATTGACTGTTGAGTGTGTTCTACTCAGGTATTGACATTCTTATTTATTGGGATGCTTCGAGGCATTGCTAGGATTTGGTTGAATCTTCTATCGGATTGAGACGGGGGCTTTGAGGATTTACTTTTCTCAAGAGCCTGAGGATTTACTTTCCTCGTGAGACTGTGACTTCTCAATAAAGTGGTTGGTTTGTGTATGAGGCAAATGTTTGAAGTACTAGTGTGAAGTTTTGGTGACTTGAGAAGATGGTTTAAGTTTGGGGACAAACTTCCTTTTTGGAGGGGAGAGTTGTCACACCCGTCCCGGGAAATTTATTTGTTTTAAAATACAAAATTGATTTATTGTGAATTATTAATGTTGATTAATAATTGTGGATGTGGTTGATGTGGGTCAACGGTGAGTGTCAATCGAGGACATAGAGATTTGATAATCAATGAGGGATTGACATGAGTAAATGACATTTATGTGATTTTAAATGTTATTTGACTTTACCTGATTTTCATGAATAGTAATTATACCTGTTTTGTATAATTTCTGGTAGCTTGATTGTCACACCCCAACCCGCCTCGGGCAAGTTGGGACACGTGTAACAAGCCCACACGTTCAAAACACCCTTAATTCATTAATAAACACATGAATTAGACTTACTAAAACAGCTCCGTTGACACAAAACAGACCCAAGGGCAAAATGGTCATTAATAAAGTATAGCAAATTTTATATGGAAAGATAGCTCTTTGAGTCCCGGTTCCAACGCAAAAAAACGGTGCGCGAATCCGAGTTTTGTAGAGAGAGTTATGCTTGTTTCCGTAAAAGCTGACAGTCAGTTTTCATAGGGGCGGATCGATCCGCGAAAAGGGCGGATCGATCCATTTTCTATATTTTGAGGCAGAATGTCCCCGGAAATGGGCGGATCGATCCGCGGAAAGGCCGGATCGATCCGGCCTTGGCAGAACACCTCCCTGCTGCTAAAAACATCAGTTTTTCATATCCAAACTTGTTCCAAACTTCCCAAAACTTTGTGAAACCCTTAAAACTCATTCTCAAAGCATTTTCAAATGTTTCTAACATTAACACAACATCTCTAAAGCATGGATTGACAATCAAACACACAAATTCTTCCTTAGGATCATGAACTTACATCAAAATCCATTTTTCTCCCATTATACTCATGACCATTCAATCATAGGAGAACTCAAGTTAAATTTACAACCAAAAAGGACTTTCTTCCAACATTATACAACTTGTGACTAACAAAGAAACCACCATCAACATAGGACATAGTTAGCAATAACCCAACCTTTCAAGATACAAGTCCTCCAAATACAAGGTGAGCCTAACACTTTCAAAACACAAGATGTTTTTAACCCATGGATTACAAAGACTACCATTAACCAAAACTTCTATACACATGTACATATCAACATAACTTGTAACCCCCACGCCCAACCGTCGCACGGATCATTTCCTCTCGTTCTCCCGTTCGGTACCTGCGATGGTTATTCAATAACCACAACAGAAAATATATTTTCGTTTAAGCTTTCGCTTAGTGAGGGAACTAACCATGTCATTGGAATGCAAAGTATGTAAATGCAACAATCATTATAACAACAACGAATTGATCTCCGGGAAAGTCAAGTAACTCCAGCCACCACCCCCGGGTCCTTCTCACCCCGGATCTTTCTCACTTTTGGCGCATATAGCGCAACACACACTCTCATGTGACCCCGAAGGCATCACCGGCATTTCATTGTGGTCGTCACCACGTCCTACTCATTGAGGACTTACTATCCCTTACATATGGGACCTATAAATGGTGATCACTACTTGATTTCCCTTTGATCCACATAGGCATATAACAACTTCACATATAAGCATAACAATTTCACATACTTGGCATGCTTTTCACCCACAATCATCAACATATATATATATATGAGCATGAATTCAAGCAACTACTAACAACAACTATTACACTAACATAGCTAAACACCCAATTGAGAAGTTAAAACACTCACCTTCTTGATTTACTAGCAATTAAGCTTAGATTTTCCAAGTCTCTTCCTACTTTCCAACCCAAATTCCACTGGTGTAATTCCTACATGGATTTGGTACCAAGAACATCATTTTTCAAGAAAAGGTGTCGGAAGAACGTTGCCGAAAATGAAATTAAATTACGTGCATGTGATCCTCTTACCTCCACGAGTCCAAATACGGCCTCGGATCGAAAATCCGGCGCCGAACGGCGAAGGAACGGCGAGAAACGTCGCGTGGAATTTCCGTCGTCTTCGTCGAAGCTCTCGTTCTCTCAAATTCTGAGAATTCCCAGCTGTGTGTGTTGTGTTATGACACATATCAACACATGCATATGTGTTGTGTCAACTTTCCATTAATTATGTTTACCTCCCCTGAATTTCTTTAAGCTTTATTATGAAACCCCCATGTTAATTACATTAATTACCCATCTTTTCTAAAAGGATTTAAACTAAGTCCCGCGTAGGTCCCAAACGTGATCCCACATAAATTATGAGGTTGCTATTAAACCTACCAATTATCGATTTTATTCAAATACGCCCTCACATGGGTACCCAAATTGGTCCCCTTAATCTATCATAAGACATAATAATATCAATAAACATTTAAACAAGTAATCATATAAGCACATAATGACATGAAAATGCAAATTATTTTAATTAGACCCTCGTTGGGCCCCACATTTATACCAGTCCCGCCTTTCACAGGACTTTCATCTGTGTCCGCATTTGAGCACCTTTTCACATGTGGGTTCATAACCCCACCTTAATTCATCTCATGCATTAATTATCTTTAATTAACACACATTGATATCGCATTAATATTATTTTTCGGGTACGGGTGTTACATTTCTCCCTCCCTTTTAAGAAGTTTGTCCCCAAACTTATTCTTACCTCATCAATCGAACAAGTGTGGATATCTTTCTCTGATCTCATCTTCTCGTTCCCAAGTTGCCTCTTCAACGCTATGATTACGCCAGAGGACCATGACCAACGGAATTGTCTTCGTTCTTAACACTTGATCCTTCCTATCCAGAATCCGTACCGGATGTTCAACATATGTCATATCTTCTCGGACTTCCAACGGTTCTGGTTCAAGGATATAACTCGAATCTGACACGTAACGTCTGAGCATAGATACGTGGAACACGTTGTGAACATGTGCCAATTCTTGTGACAACTCCAATCTGTAAGCTACCGGTCCCACCTTACTCAAAATCAGAAAAGGTCCAACATATCTTGGACTTAACTTACCCTTCTTACCAAACCGTGTAATACCTTTCGAAGGTGAAACCTTTAAGAAACATAATCACCAACCTCGAACTCCAACGGTCTTCTACCCGTATCAGCATAACTTTTGTAGCGACTTTGTGCCACTTGCAACCGTTGCTTAATCAACTTAACCTTATTAGTGGTGATTTGTACAATTTCCGGCCCCAGAAGTTGCTTCTCCCCAACCTCTGTCCAACACACAGGCGATCTACACTTTCGACCATATAATGCCTCAAAAGGCGCCATTCCAATGCTTGTCTGGAAACTATTGTTATAAGAAAACTCAATTAACGGCAAGTGAGTTTCCCAGTCAGCCTTAAAATCCATAACGCATACTCTAAGCATATCCTCGTGAATCTGAATAACTCGTTCCGACTGTCCATCAGTTTGTGGATGAAACGCTGTGCTAAAATGCAAAGCTGTCCCCATTGCTCTTTGTAGCCCTTCCCAAAATCTGGATACAAAGCGTGTGTCACGATCTGACACTATAGATACCGGTGCTCCATGCAATCTTACAATCTCTTTAACATAAAGTTCAGCTAACTTTGTCGGTTCTGTGGTCTTAATCGGCAAGAAGTGGGCTGACTTAGTCAACCTGTCAACGATTACCCAAATGCTATCATTAGATCTAGGAGACCTTGGCAATCCAGACACAAAATCCATTGTAATGTGCTCCCATTTCCATTCCGGTATTTCCAATGGTTGTACTTCCCCCGCAGGTCGTTGATGTTCAAGCTTTACCAATTGACAAGTCATACATTTGGCCACATACTCAGCAACTTCACGTTTCATTCCACTCCACCAGTAGACCTCCCTCAAATCTCTATACATTTTCGTACTACCCGGATGCACGGAATACCGAGTACTATGAGCTTCTTCCAAAATTCTTTCCTTTAAATTGCCAACATTAGGCACACATAACCGATTAATATACCATAATACCCCATCATGTAAACTGAACTCCGGTCGCTTACCCTCAGGTAATTCATCTACAACTTTCTTTAAGGTTGGGTCTAGAAGTTGATTCATTTTAATTTCTCCAATCAAATCAGGTTGTGCTACAATTGCTGCCATTAACCCACCTTCAATTCTAGGAATAACTTCCAGTTCCAAACGTTCAAACTCTTTCACTAACCCTTCTTGTGCTGTCAAAACACATGTCAAATTTTCTGGCAATTTTCGACTCAAAGCATCGGCGACTACATTCGCCTTACCTGGGTGATATTGAATTTTCAGATCGTAGTCCTTCATTAACTCCAACCATCTTCGTTGGCGCATGTTTAAGTCCCTCTGGGTAAATAAGTACTTCAAGCTTTTATGGTCAGTGAAAATTTCACAAGTTTCCCCGTATAAATAATGTCGCCAAATTTTTAAAGCAAAAATTACCGCGGCAAGTTCCAAATCGTGGGTTGGATAATTCTTCTCATGAGTCCTCAATTGCCTTGAAGCATATGCTATCACTTTATCCCCTTGCATAAGAACACATCCCAAGCCTTGATGAGAAGCGTCACTGTAAATACTAAATCCCCCGGTACTTGTCGGAATCGAAAGTATTGGAGCAGAAGTTAACTTACTCTTCAATGTTTGAAAACATTCCTCACATTCTTTCCCCCATTCAAACGGAATATCCTTTCTCATTAATGTTGTCATTGGAGTCGCAATCTTTGAGAAATCTCGAACAAACCTTCTATAATACCCAGCCAATCCCAGAAAGCTACGAATTTCTGACACATTGGTTGGTCTCGCCCAATTCATAACGGCTTCTATTTTCTGTGGATCGACTGACACACCTTCTTTAGAAATCACATGGCCAAGAAAAGTAACACTTGACAACCAAAACTCACTTTTCTTCAATTTTCCAAACAATTGCTTTTCTCGAAGACGTTGCAACGCCAATCTCAAATGCCTATCATGCTCTTCTGGACTTTTTGAGTAAATAAGAATATCATCAATAAAAACTATAACAAATTCATCCAAATACGTTTTAAAGACTCGATTCATTAAATCCATGAACGCAGCCGGTGCATTGGTTACTCCAAATGGCATTACAAGAAACTCATAATGACCGTACCGAGTTCTAAAGGCTGTCTTCTCAACATCCTCAGCTTTTACCTTCAATTGATGATACCCCGACCTCAAATCGATCTTTGAAAACACTTGAGCTCCTTGTAACTGGTCAAATAAATCGTCGATTCGCGGCAATGGGTACTTGTTTTTGATAGTTACTTTGTTGATCTCACGATAATCTATACACATCCGCATCGTCCCATCTTTCTTTTTCACAAAAAGAACCGGTGCACCCCAGGGTGATACACTTGGCCGAATGAACCCCTTATCCAACAACTCTTGTAACTGAGTTTTCAACTCTTTCAACTCTATTGGAGCCATTCTATATGGTGCCCGCGAAATGGGTTGTGTTCCCGGTATTACATCTATACCAAATTCAACCTCCCTCTCAATTAACACACTCGGCAAATCGTCTGGAAATACATCAGAGAATTCTTTAACTACGGGTATATCTTCCAACTTTAGTTCCGTACTTCTGGTATCCAATACACTACAAAGGAAACCTTTACACCCTTTCCTCAATAAATGATAAGCTTTGATGGCGGATACGAGATATGGTGGTGACACAACACCTACCCCTTGGAAAGAGAAGATTCTATGGGTCGGTGTCTGAAATTCTACCCTTTTATTTTCACAATCAATAACCGCGTGATTAACTGACAACCAATCCATTCCCAATATGACATCAAAATGTTGGATTACTAACGGTACTAGATTCACTGTTAACACTTCATCATTAATTTTAACTTCACAATTTCTATAAACCCCCGCACTCACCAAAGATCTTCCCAATGGGACATCAACAGACAAATCATATTCAAGAAGTTCTAAGGGTACATTCATATTCCTAGCAAATTGGTGTGATACAAACGAGTGTGTAGAACCAGAATCCATTAACACATTAGCAGGTGTTGAGCAAATAAGAACTTTACCTGACACAACTGTGTTAGCAACGGTAGTCTCCCCTGGATTAAGCTGGAAATAACGGCCCTGACGTTGTTCCCTTCCTTGTGGTTGTTGTTGAGGTGGTCGTGGTGTTGGTGCACTACTTGCGGTTGCACTAAAACCTCCTTGCCTCGGCTTAGGACAATTACGCATTCGATGTCCAAGCTCCCCACAGTTATGGCAAACCATCCCACTATCGTCGGTACGCCTCATCGGAGTATAAGTATTTGGCCTCACTCCCGGACAATTCTTTGCTACATGTCCCATTTGTCGGCAATTATTACACACCGTTGTCGGTAGATTACATACACCCCAATGAAATTTCCCGCATGTGTTACATCGTGGCTTGTTACCTCCACCACCCGAAGAACCCCCAAAACTCTGTCGCTTTGAACTCCCTTGACCGCTATATTGACTTGAACTCGGCCTTTTGTATTGTTGAGTTGTTGGTGCTTGCGAACTTTGTTGATACCCCATATCCCTTTCAGCGATTGAAGCCACATCCAATGCCTCTGCAACTCTATCCAACCGTTGCACTGATACTTGGCGTCGAATCTCATCCCTCAGCCCCGTCACAAACTTTCTAGTTCAATCCCCTTCATTCGGTACTATATTTTTAGCAAATCGTGCCAAACTTGTGAATTTGGTGGAGTACTCCCGAACTGTCATTCCCCCTTGTTTCAATTCCATGAACTCTTGAGCTTTCAAATCTTCAAAAGATTTCGGAAAGTACTGCTTCTTGAAGAGTATTACGAACTCCTCCCAAGTGTTCGGCCTTTCGAGTCCCAATTTTGTACGCCACCAGTATTGCGCTTCTTCTTTTAAAGTATCAGCGGCAAATAGAACCTGTTGAGCCTCGGAACACGGAAGAACCCGGAATATCCTTTCCATGTCGGACAACCAAAAGTCAGCTCTCATTGGATCAGTCTCCCCTCGAAATAGTGTCGGTTTCTGCTTGTAAAATTGTGAAATAGTGGTCACCTCCTCCCTCGGATTAGGATTCGGTTGTTCACGTCTTCCCTCTATTGTATGAGTTTCAACAACTTGTACTAATCCGGCTACAACTCTTTCCATTCTTTCCATTTGCGTAGGCGGTGTCGATCTTTCACCAGACATTTTCTCTCTGGCATTCACAATACATATTCATATACACGTTACTTTTATACTTTTCAATGCATGCTCAACATCATTCAACATGCTAAGTAAACGTGAATGCATGAACTACACATCTTTTAATCCTTTATGCTTATTACGCGTCGTAATTGTCACTCGTCCCCAAAGGCTCTAACCTATAGCTCTGATACCAAAAATTGTCACACCCCAACCCGCCTCGGGCAAGTTGGGACACGTGTAACAAGCCCACACGTTCAAAACACCCTTAATTCATTAATAAACACATGAATTAGACTTACTAAAACAGCTCCGTTGACACAAAACAGACCCAAGGGCAAAATGGTCATTAATAAAGTATAGCAAATTTTATATGGAAAGATAGCTCTTTGAGTCCCGGTTCCAACGCAAAAAAACGGTGCGCGAATCCGAGTTTTGTAGAGAGAGTTATGCTTGTTTCCGTAAAAGCTGACAGTCAGTTTTCATAGGGGCGGATCGATCCGCGAAAAGGGCGGATCGATCCATTTTCTATATTTTGAGGCAGAATGTCCCCGGAAATGGGCGGATCGATCCGCGGAAAGGCCGGATCGATCCGGCCTTGGCAGAACACCTCCCTGCTGCTAAAAACATCAGTTTTTCATATCCAAACTTGTTCCAAACTTCCCAAAACTTTGTGAAACCCTTAAAACTCATTCTCAAAGCATTTTCAAATGTTTCTAACATTAACACAACATCTCTAAAGCATGGATTGACAATCAAACACACAAATTCTTCCTTAGGATCATGAACTTACATCAAAATCCATTTTTCTCCCATTATACTCATGACCATTCAATCATAGGAGAACTCAAGTTAAATTTACAACCAAAAAGGACTTTCTTCCAACATTATACAACTTGTGACTAACAAAGAAACCACCATCAACATAGGACATAGTTAGCAATAACCCAACCTTTCAAGATACAAGTCCTCCAAATACAAGGTGAGCCTAACACTTTCAAAACACAAGATGTTTTTAACCCATGGATTACAAAGACTACCATTAACCAAAACTTCTATACACATGTACATATCAACATAACTTGTAACCCCCACGCCCAACCGTCGCACGGATCATTTCCTCTCGTTCTCCCGTTCGGTACCTGCGATGGTTATTCAATAACCACAACAGAAAATATATTTTCGTTTAAGCTTTCGCTTAGTGAGGGAACTAACCATGTCATTGGAATGCAAAGTATGTAAATGCAACAATCATTATAACAACAACGAATTGATCTCCGGGAAAGTCAAGTAACTCCAGCCACCACCCCCGGGTCCTTCTCACCCCGGATCTTTCTCACTTTTGGCGCATATAGCGCAACACACACTCTCATGTGACCCCGAAGGCATCACCGGCATTTCATTGTGGTCGTCACCACGTCCTACTCATTGAGGACTTACTATCCCTTACATATGGGACCTATAAATGGTGATCACTACTTGATTTCCCTTTGATCCACATAGGCATATAACAACTTCACATATAAGCATAACAATTTCACATACTTGGCATGCTTTTCACCCACAATCATCAACATATATATATATATGAGCATGAATTCAAGCAACTACTAACAACAACTATTACACTAACATAGCTAAACACCCAATTGAGAAGTTAAAACACTCACCTTCTTGATTTACTAGCAATTAAGCTTAGATTTTCCAAGTCTCTTCCTACTTTCCAACCCAAATTCCACTGGTGTAATTCCTACATGGATTTGGTACCAAGAACATCATTTTTCAAGAAAAGGTGTCGGAAGAACGTTGCCGAAAATGAAATTAAATTACGTGCATGTGATCCTCTTACCTCCACGAGTCCAAATACGGCCTCGGATCGAAAATCCGGCGCCGAACGGCGAAGGAACGGCGAGAAACGTCGCGTGGAATTTCCGTCGTCTTCGTCGAAGCTCTCGTTCTCTCAAATTCTGAGAATTCCCAGCTGTGTGTGTTGTGTTATGACACATATCAACACATGCATATGTGTTGTGTCAACTTTCCATTAATTATGTTTACCTCCCCTGAATTTCTTTAAGCTTTATTATGAAACCCCCATGTTAATTACATTAATTACCCATCTTTTCTAAAAGGATTTAAACTAAGTCCCGCGTAGGTCCCAAACGTGATCCCACATAAATTATGAGGTTGCTATTAAACCTACCAATTATCGATTTTATTCAAATACGCCCTCACATGGGTACCCAAATTGGTCCCCTTAATCTATCATAAGACATAATAATATCAATAAACATTTAAACAAGTAATCATATAAGCACATAATGACATGAAAATGCAAATTATTTTAATTAGACCCTCGTTGGGCCCCACATTTATACCAGTCCCGCCTTTCACAGGACTTTCATCTGTGTCCGCATTTGAGCACCTTTTCACATGTGGGTTCATAACCCCACCTTAATTCATCTCATGCATTAATTATCTTTAATTAACACACATTGATATCGCATTAATATTATTTTTCGGGTACGGGTGTTACATTTCTCCCTCCCTTTTAAGAAGTTTGTCCCCAAACTTATTCTTACCTCATCAATCGAACAAGTGTGGATATCTTTCTCTGATCTCATCTTCTCGTTCCCAAGTTGCCTCTTCAACGCTATGATTACGCCAGAGGACCATGACCAACGGAATTGTCTTCGTTCTTAACACTTGATCCTTCCTATCCAGAATCCGTACCGGATGTTCAACATATGTCATATCTTCTCGGACTTCCAACGGTTCTGGTTCAAGGATATAACTCGAATCTGACACGTAACGTCTGAGCATAGATACGTGGAACACGTTGTGAACATGTGCCAATTCTTGTGACAACTCCAATCTGTAAGCTACCGGTCCCACCTTACTCAAAATCAGAAAAGGTCCAACATATCTTGGACTTAACTTACCCTTCTTACCAAACCGTGTAATACCTTTCGAAGGTGAAACCTTTAAGAAACATAATCACCAACCTCGAACTCCAACGGTCTTCTACCCGTATCAGCATAACTTTTGTAGCGACTTTGTGCCACTTGCAACCGTTGCTTAATCAACTTAACCTTATTAGTGGTGATTTGTACAATTTCCGGCCCCAGAAGTTGCTTCTCCCCAACCTCTGTCCAACACACAGGCGATCTACACTTTCGACCATATAATGCCTCAAAAGGCGCCATTCCAATGCTTGTCTGGAAACTATTGTTATAAGAAAACTCAATTAACGGCAAGTGAGTTTCCCAGTCAGCCTTAAAATCCATAACGCATACTCTAAGCATATCCTCGTGAATCTGAATAACTCGTTCCGACTGTCCATCAGTTTGTGGATGAAACGCTGTGCTAAAATGCAAAGCTGTCCCCATTGCTCTTTGTAGCCCTTCCCAAAATCTGGATACAAAGCGTGTGTCACGATCTGACACTATAGATACCGGTGCTCCATGCAATCTTACAATCTCTTTAACATAAAGTTCAGCTAACTTTGTCGGTTCTGTGGTCTTAATCGGCAAGAAGTGGGCTGACTTAGTCAACCTGTCAACGATTACCCAAATGCTATCATTAGATCTAGGAGACCTTGGCAATCCAGACACAAAATCCATTGTAATGTGCTCCCATTTCCATTCCGGTATTTCCAATGGTTGTACTTCCCCCGCAGGTCGTTGATGTTCAAGCTTTACCAATTGACAAGTCATACATTTGGCCACATACTCAGCAACTTCACGTTTCATTCCACTCCACCAGTAGACCTCCCTCAAATCTCTATACATTTTCGTACTACCCGGATGCACGGAATACCGAGTACTATGAGCTTCTTCCAAAATTCTTTCCTTTAAATTGCCAACATTAGGCACACATAACCGATTAATATACCATAATACCCCATCATGTAAACTGAACTCCGGTCGCTTACCCTCAGGTAATTCATCTACAACTTTCTTTAAGGTTGGGTCTAGAAGTTGATTCATTTTAATTTCTCCAATCAAATCAGGTTGTGCTACAATTGCTGCCATTAACCCACCTTCAATTCTAGGAATAACTTCCAGTTCCAAACGTTCAAACTCTTTCACTAACCCTTCTTGTGCTGTCAAAACACATGTCAAATTTTCTGGCAATTTTCGACTCAAAGCATCGGCGACTACATTCGCCTTACCTGGGTGATATTGAATTTTCAGATCGTAGTCCTTCATTAACTCCAACCATCTTCGTTGGCGCATGTTTAAGTCCCTCTGGGTAAATAAGTACTTCAAGCTTTTATGGTCAGTGAAAATTTCACAAGTTTCCCCGTATAAATAATGTCGCCAAATTTTTAAAGCAAAAATTACCGCGGCAAGTTCCAAATCGTGGGTTGGATAATTCTTCTCATGAGTCCTCAATTGCCTTGAAGCATATGCTATCACTTTATCCCCTTGCATAAGAACACATCCCAAGCCTTGATGAGAAGCGTCACTGTAAATACTAAATCCCCCGGTACTTGTCGGAATCGAAAGTATTGGAGCAGAAGTTAACTTACTCTTCAATGTTTGAAAACATTCCTCACATTCTTTCCCCCATTCAAACGGAATATCCTTTCTCATTAATGTTGTCATTGGAGTCGCAATCTTTGAGAAATCTCGAACAAACCTTCTATAATACCCAGCCAATCCCAGAAAGCTACGAATTTCTGACACATTGGTTGGTCTCGCCCAATTCATAACGGCTTCTATTTTCTGTGGATCGACTGACACACCTTCTTTAGAAATCACATGGCCAAGAAAAGTAACACTTGACAACCAAAACTCACTTTTCTTCAATTTTCCAAACAATTGCTTTTCTCGAAGACGTTGCAACGCCAATCTCAAATGCCTATCATGCTCTTCTGGACTTTTTGAGTAAATAAGAATATCATCAATAAAAACTATAACAAATTCATCCAAATACGTTTTAAAGACTCGATTCATTAAATCCATGAACGCAGCCGGTGCATTGGTTACTCCAAATGGCATTACAAGAAACTCATAATGACCGTACCGAGTTCTAAAGGCTGTCTTCTCAACATCCTCAGCTTTTACCTTCAATTGATGATACCCCGACCTCAAATCGATCTTTGAAAACACTTGAGCTCCTTGTAACTGGTCAAATAAATCGTCGATTCGCGGCAATGGGTACTTGTTTTTGATAGTTACTTTGTTGATCTCACGATAATCTATACACATCCGCATCGTCCCATCTTTCTTTTTCACAAAAAGAACCGGTGCACCCCAGGGTGATACACTTGGCCGAATGAACCCCTTATCCAACAACTCTTGTAACTGAGTTTTCAACTCTTTCAACTCTATTGGAGCCATTCTATATGGTGCCCGCGAAATGGGTTGTGTTCCCGGTATTACATCTATACCAAATTCAACCTCCCTCTCAATTAACACACTCGGCAAATCGTCTGGAAATACATCAGAGAATTCTTTAACTACGGGTATATCTTCCAACTTTAGTTCCGTACTTCTGGTATCCAATACACTACAAAGGAAACCTTTACACCCTTTCCTCAATAAATGATAAGCTTTGATGGCGGATACGAGATATGGTGGTGACACAACACCTACCCCTTGGAAAGAGAAGATTCTATGGGTCGGTGTCTGAAATTCTACCCTTTTATTTTCACAATCAATAACCGCGTGATTAACTGACAACCAATCCATTCCCAATATGACATCAAAATGTTGGATTACTAACGGTACTAGATTCACTGTTAACACTTCATCATTAATTTTAACTTCACAATTTCTATAAACCCCCGCACTCACCAAAGATCTTCCCAATGGGACATCAACAGACAAATCATATTCAAGAAGTTCTAAGGGTACATTCATATTCCTAGCAAATTGGTGTGATACAAACGAGTGTGTAGAACCAGAATCCATTAACACATTAGCAGGTGTTGAGCAAATAAGAACTTTACCTGACACAACTGTGTTAGCAACGGTAGTCTCCCCTGGATTAAGCTGGAAATAACGGCCCTGACGTTGTTCCCTTCCTTGTGGTTGTTGTTGAGGTGGTCGTGGTGTTGGTGCACTACTTGCGGTTGCACTAAAACCTCCTTGCCTCGGCTTAGGACAATTACGCATTCGATGTCCAAGCTCCCCACAGTTATGGCAAACCATCCCACTATCGTCGGTACGCCTCATCGGAGTATAAGTATTTGGCCTCACTCCCGGACAATTCTTTGCTACATGTCCCATTTGTCGGCAATTATTACACACCGTTGTCGGTAGATTACATACACCCCAATGAAATTTCCCGCATGTGTTACATCGTGGCTTGTTACCTCCACCACCCGAAGAACCCCCAAAACTCTGTCGCTTTGAACTCCCTTGACCGCTATATTGACTTGAACTCGGCCTTTTGTATTGTTGAGTTGTTGGTGCTTGCGAACTTTGTTGATACCCCATATCCCTTTCAGCGATTGAAGCCACATCCAATGCCTCTGCAACTCTATCCAACCGTTGCACTGATACTTGGCGTCGAATCTCATCCCTCAGCCCCGTCACAAACTTTCTAGTTCAATCCCCTTCATTCGGTACTATATTTTTAGCAAATCGTGCCAAACTTGTGAATTTGGTGGAGTACTCCCGAACTGTCATTCCCCCTTGTTTCAATTCCATGAACTCTTGAGCTTTCAAATCTTCAAAAGATTTCGGAAAGTACTGCTTCTTGAAGAGTATTACGAACTCCTCCCAAGTGTTCGGCCTTTCGAGTCCCAATTTTGTACGCCACCAGTATTGCGCTTCTTCTTTTAAAGTATCAGCGGCAAATAGAACCTGTTGAGCCTCGGAACACGGAAGAACCCGGAATATCCTTTCCATGTCGGACAACCAAAAGTCAGCTCTCATTGGATCAGTCTCCCCTCGAAATAGTGTCGGTTTCTGCTTGTAAAATTGTGAAATAGTGGTCACCTCCTCCCTCGGATTAGGATTCGGTTGTTCACGTCTTCCCTCTATTGTATGAGTTTCAACAACTTGTACTAATCCGGCTACAACTCTTTCCATTCTTTCCATTTGCGTAGGCGGTGTCGATCTTTCACCAGACATTTTCTCTCTGGCATTCACAATACATATTCATATACACGTTACTTTTATACTTTTCAATGCATGCTCAACATCATTCAACATGCTAAGTAAACGTGAATGCATGAACTACACATCTTTTAATCCTTTATGCTTATTACGCGTCGTAATTGTCACTCGTCCCCAAAGGCTCTAACCTATAGCTCTGATACCAAAAATTGTCACACCCCAACCCGCCTCGGGCAAGTTGGGACACGTGTAACAAGCCCACACGTTCAAAACACCCTTAATTCATTAATAAACACATGAATTAGACTTACTAAAACAGCTCCGTTGACACAAAACAGACCCAAGGGCAAAATGGTCATTAATAAAGTATAGCAAATTTTATATGGAAAGATAGCTCTTTGAGTCCCGGTTCCAACGCAAAAAAACGGTGCGCGAATCCGAGTTTTGTAGAGAGAGTTATGCTTGTTTCCGTAAAAGCTGACAGTCAGTTTTCATAGGGGCGGATCGATCCGCGAAAAGGGCGGATCGATCCATTTTCTATATTTTGAGGCAGAATGTCCCCGGAAATGGGCGGATCGATCCGCGGAAAGGCCGGATCGATCCGGCCTTGGCAGAACACCTCCCTGCTGCTAAAAACATCAGTTTTTCATATCCAAACTTGTTCCAAACTTCCCAAAACTTTGTGAAACCCTTAAAACTCATTCTCAAAGCATTTTCAAATGTTTCTAACATTAACACAACATCTCTAAAGCATGGATTGACAATCAAACACACAAATTCTTCCTTAGGATCATGAACTTACATCAAAATCCATTTTTCTCCCATTATACTCATGACCATTCAATCATAGGAGAACTCAAGTTAAATTTACAACCAAAAAGGACTTTCTTCCAACATTATACAACTTGTGACTAACAAAGAAACCACCATCAACATAGGACATAGTTAGCAATAACCCAACCTTTCAAGATACAAGTCCTCCAAATACAAGGTGAGCCTAACACTTTCAAAACACAAGATGTTTTTAACCCATGGATTACAAAGACTACCATTAACCAAAACTTCTATACACATGTACATATCAACATAACTTGTAACCCCCACGCCCAACCGTCGCACGGATCATTTCCTCTCGTTCTCCCGTTCGGTACCTGCGATGGTTATTCAATAACCACAACAGAAAATATATTTTCGTTTAAGCTTTCGCTTAGTGAGGGAACTAACCATGTCATTGGAATGCAAAGTATGTAAATGCAACAATCATTATAACAACAACGAATTGATCTCCGGGAAAGTCAAGTAACTCCAGCCACCACCCCCGGGTCCTTCTCACCCCGGATCTTTCTCACTTTTGGCGCATATAGCGCAACACACACTCTCATGTGACCCCGAAGGCATCACCGGCATTTCATTGTGGTCGTCACCACGTCCTACTCATTGAGGACTTACTATCCCTTACATATGGGACCTATAAATGGTGATCACTACTTGATTTCCCTTTGATCCACATAGGCATATAACAACTTCACATATAAGCATAACAATTTCACATACTTGGCATGCTTTTCACCCACAATCATCAACATATATATATATATGAGCATGAATTCAAGCAACTACTAACAACAACTATTACACTAACATAGCTAAACACCCAATTGAGAAGTTAAAACACTCACCTTCTTGATTTACTAGCAATTAAGCTTAGATTTTCCAAGTCTCTTCCTACTTTCCAACCCAAATTCCACTGGTGTAATTCCTACATGGATTTGGTACCAAGAACATCATTTTTCAAGAAAAGGTGTCGGAAGAACGTTGCCGAAAATGAAATTAAATTACGTGCATGTGATCCTCTTACCTCCACGAGTCCAAATACGGCCTCGGATCGAAAATCCGGCGCCGAACGGCGAAGGAACGGCGAGAAACGTCGCGTGGAATTTCCGTCGTCTTCGTCGAAGCTCTCGTTCTCTCAAATTCTGAGAATTCCCAGCTGTGTGTGTTGTGTTATGACACATATCAACACATGCATATGTGTTGTGTCAACTTTCCATTAATTATGTTTACCTCCCCTGAATTTCTTTAAGCTTTATTATGAAACCCCCATGTTAATTACATTAATTACCCATCTTTTCTAAAAGGATTTAAACTAAGTCCCGCGTAGGTCCCAAACGTGATCCCACATAAATTATGAGGTTGCTATTAAACCTACCAATTATCGATTTTATTCAAATACGCCCTCACATGGGTACCCAAATTGGTCCCCTTAATCTATCATAAGACATAATAATATCAATAAACATTTAAACAAGTAATCATATAAGCACATAATGACATGAAAATGCAAATTATTTTAATTAGACCCTCGTTGGGCCCCACATTTATACCAGTCCCGCCTTTCACAGGACTTTCATCTGTGTCCGCATTTGAGCACCTTTTCACATGTGGGTTCATAACCCCACCTTAATTCATCTCATGCATTAATTATCTTTAATTAACACACATTGATATCGCATTAATATTATTTTTCGGGTACGGGTGTTACATTGATCCTATCTTAGATCATTGTGAATACTGTGGTGAGAACATGAGTGATGCGTAGCATAAAAGGTAGGTGGTCTAGAGATTTCACGAAATTAGTTTCAGAACGTGATTTTTGGACCCAAACGGAACATAGTCGAAAACTTTTATAAATTTTAGTTTTCACTCGTAAAGTTATAAAATGGACGTGTGCGACGTTTCAGGATTTGATTAGAAGTTTCAAAAACTCGTGGGGAGTTAAGTGTTATTCCCGAGAGTTGTGCCTATAAATAGTAGTGGATGAGATTTCATTATTATCCACAACTTTCAAAATATCTAGAGAGAGGAGAGAGAAAGGAGATTTGATCCTACGATCTTCCCGATGACAAACGGCGACCGTTCGTCCGTCAGCTTTCAACCAAATTTCATATTCGAGCTCCTCGAGGTAAGATCCACATTTTGATACCACTTAGGCCTCGTTTGGCTAAGATTTTCCAAAAATCTAATTTATGGAAATTTGGAAAAATCATGTAAATACTTGTAGGAATTACTCCTAATCGGAGATCCGACGTTTAATCGGGCTACTAGTGCTTTCCTCAAAGTTATAGGACGATTGCTCGAGGTATGAATTCCGAACTTGTGTTATATAGACAATTTTGGATGCTTTGGATATTATGTATGAAATTGCGATCTGGGCAAAATTCATGTATTAATTAGGCCCGTTAATTATGCACGCAAAAATGTTAGAAAAGCATGTATAACTGTCTATGTGAGCATGTTATGTGTCTATTTGGGTCAAAGGGGAGTTTGGTGCAATTTCATCCGGGGGTAAACTCCTCGAAGTTCGAGGGTTGTAACATTGATTGTGTGGTGTCTGGTATGGAGGAAGGCCCAACCAGGACACGGTACCTGGTATGGAGGAAGGCCCAACCAGTGTACGGGGTGCGTGGAAGAGGTGTGCCTTCCACGACATCGATTTCATTACCGAATGAAAGCGTACCACTCACCCTAGAGACTAATTTGAGGTGTTTTGATGTTTAAAGCATGAATTTCCCATATGCATATGTTTAAAATTGTACACTCAGCATATAGCTGAGCAATGGAGATTTACTCCATTGCAGGTATGAAGAAAGGAAAGAAGGAATGCGAAGTATGAGGCCGTTGGAATCATTCGGAGGAACTGAGGTATAGATTTTTGTAATCGAATCATAGAAGCTCTGGATTAATATTATTGAGTTGATGTAATATTTTTTTGAAAACCTTTTTAAGTTGTTTGGAAGTGACTTGGAACTCTTGAGTTCGCGTTTTGATGTTTGACACGTTGAATTTCATGTTTTATGAATTTGTTGTATCACTTAAGAGATTTGATCCAAACGAGTTCCGTTAATATTTTCAAAGCTTAGACATGCTGTATAATATGTTTATATACCTTCGGTAAAGTTTCAGAACGATTGGGAATTTGTATGTTGAGTTTTGTCGTAATTGCGACGTTTTCAAAAAAGTAAAAATAGGCAAAAATGGGCTGCCCGTGAATAGTGTTTTTACAAAGGAAGTACATTTTTTAAAAAATATTGAACTGTTCTATTTTGCTTTCAGGGTACATTTGGGGTCCCTAATAACACTTTTATAGTTAATTTGAAATATAATTAAGTTTTCAAATTGATACGGATTTTACGGACTCATAGTTCAATGTTTTGTTTTTCTTCCAAAATGAACTATGTTTTAAAGAGTTTCTTTAAGTTTCTTTTCCGCTGCTAGAGTTATAGAATGAATTGGATGAGCCTCGGTGGCGTGCCACGCGTCCTATTTCCGCCCGTAGCGGAATGGATCGTGACAGTAGCATATATAAACAACATCATTAAAAGAATCATCTCATCGTTCGCATGCATGTATGCACCAACTCAATATCTAACAACGGACATCGTTCCAATCTTCCAATAAATAACATAGACTCTTGGATCCACATTAATCACACGTAGTCCCATACCTACGGTCTGTCAAATCCCGACACACCATTTCCTTTATACGTTAACCAGATATGTAGTCCTCACTCTCTGGCCAACCCGCCTCGATGTATTCTGGCCAATCCGTCCCTGGCACGTCCTGGTCAACACGCCCAACAACATGCTTGATACGTTACGGCCAATACGCCCAGCAATAATGTCAAGAAGCTGGTGAGTATTAAAAATATAACTTTGAATGTAAGACATACTCATTTACCATTTTCTGTTTCACAGTTCCATTAATTAACAGGTAAAACAATATGGGAATTAATTCATAAAACATGTGACCGTGCATGAGACCAATACAACCATTCTCATCTTACCGACTCTTTTCTCTCGACAACACAATACCCAACTCTCTCACACCAGTATCTTTGAAATACTCCGATAGGCACACTTTAGCACAGGGGTGCCAGGGAATGTCCAGTTTGCCTCACATTTTAGTACGGGGTACCAGGGAGTGTCCAATGCCTCAAACTTTAGTACCTAATCTGCCTTACAAATACCGGAGGTACCCTCACGTAGTATCCAGACTCGGGTATCAGAGAGTGTCCGTAGGCCACACTTTAGCACTACCATGGGTGCCAGGGAATGTTCAAGTTCGGTGTCATACACTTTAGCTCTACCATGGGTGCCAGGGCGTGTCCAGTTTTGCCACCGTCACATTTCAAAGACACTCTCGCCGCAATCTCAACACGTCACACTTTGGTACATAATTACCAGGGAGTGTCCACACAATCTCGACCACATACTCTTTCCCACACTGACCAATACTTACACTTCACTATGCATGTACAACTAACACCATATGAATGTCGTGCAACTATAAACAGAATATATGAAATGCTGGGATCGATAACCATGTATATTTGAAAAGGAATCAAAATCATAACCATTCTTTAATAACCAAAACATAACAAACCATAATCTGTTTTAACATAACTTCCAAACAGAGCCTTAAAATCCATAAAACATCAACCAAACAGTTCCTAATCAGAAAACAGACAAAAACCAGAAACTGTTAGAAGTCGCGCGCGGGCCGCTCGTGCGATATGCCCAATTTTTGTTTTCTTTTAAAAATTTTTCTTTCTGCCAAAAAACACACAGCTCGCGTTCGCAGGCCGCTCGCGCATGGGGTCGCTTGCGCGGTCCGCTCGCGCGTGTGAGTTTTAGCAGTGTCTTTGTCTTCTTCGTCAGAAATGCTCTATTTTAGAAATCAGGGGGTCTTTTGACCCATTTTGTAATTCCGAAGTAAATAGGACATGTAATATATGAATTTCTTTGATTTTTTACAAGGATTAAGAATCTACGATCAATTTTACTTGAATCGATGATCGATCCGTAGCTCTCGAATTTTACAAAAAACTGAGAGTTGACGGAAACTTTATTTTAATCATACGTCGCCATACGAACGAATTAAGCTCTAATTTTACAACCTTATACTCTACATGTTATAATCTTTCATATTTCATTCTAAAAATGAATTTTGGTTAAGTTTTAGAAATCCGTGTTTTTCAAGCTTCAAGTTTTCATGAAGGTCAACAATGGTGAATCAACATATACATACATACAAAACAGAAATTGAGCACGAATTACATTTGGAGTGAGTTTAAAATACTCACTGTGATTGTGATTGAAGTATATGTTTGAGAAAGATAAGAAATAGACAATCCCAACCAAGCTTGGCTAAGAAATTAGGAAGCTTTCTATCTCTCTCTCTCTCTCTCTCTAAAATTTCTGCAACTAAACTCTCAAGCTCTCTCTAGTCTTTCTGTGTTTCTACAGATTTTTTTTGTGAAAGAGTGTGTGTATGAGTGGTGTATAAATAGAGAGAGTGCTTGGAGAACTTGGGCTCCAAGTATATTGATATATTCTCAACAAATTGAGTTTTGTTTTCCAATCATGTAAACTGTGAACTAAACACATATATAGATATATATATATGTAAATGATCTTACCCAATCTGAAGAGGTACTCTAGATTAATAGGGGTCAAAATTATGTGTTTGGAAAATTTAGCTATTAGGCAAAACTCAACATGCACCAAAAAGACCTAGCCAAACAAGACATAAACAAGTAGCATAGAGATCACTTAAGTTGTTTGGCAAAGTAGTTTATGACACTAAGCTAAAGCACACAAGGATTGCATTGCCAAACAAACTTAGCAAATAATTACAAGTATTAATTGAACTAAAAACATATGTCACATACGATTGGATGTTGATTCCCAATCTGTGGGAGATCAACGCAGCATAGACAGTTTTGTACATAAACTGGTATTTCCGTGGCGCGGTAATCTTCACAACAAAAATACAGAAAATTCATTTTAACGTAGGAAATGATTTTCCGATTTTATAAAAATACTGATTGAGTCAAAAGAAATTATTTTCACTATTTTTGAAATACAGAATTGAATCCGACACAGGCATTACTAAATTTATAAAATTTGCAGTTTGACCCCAATAAGAATTCCAATAGAAATTAAAACACGAATTAAGGTTTAACACATGGGAATAGTAATTAAATAAGACTAGAAATACAAATTAATCATGAAAATATCAAATTAAAATTAAATGGAAATGCAGGTTGTTACAAATAAGCTCGATATATTACGGCCAACACGCCCAGCCAATACACTCGATACATTACAGCCAACACACCCAACCAACACACTCGATACATTACGGCCAATACGCCGAGCCAACATGTCCTTACCTATACTGGCCACCACGGCCTAACTCATACTATTGGCCATCACGCCCTATATCATACGATTTTCGTGACCTCATTCACTCGTACCAATCATAAATAGTATCGACCACTGTGGTCGACAGACCCACTACTATGCACGTCGGCTTCTCCTTTTGATTTACAACATTATATCATTTATTATACAATTGGTTCCACTGTTCAAGGCACTAAGTCCATTATTGCACGTGTGTATTATTCCAATACAGTTCTCCAATATCAACGCATAATAGTAAACAAGTTAACAGTTCATTAGATATAAAACAACTTAAAGAATTAACATTCTGTTAAGTTCGATCGATTGAATTAAGTTCAATCGATTGAGGTGAAGTAAGGTTCGATCGATTGACAGAATTTCGATCGATCGAGATCGGCCTGTGTCCGATCGCTCGAAAGCAGTTCGATCAATTGAGAATAGTAATATTCCAGAATTGAACTGGACCTTTCCCGTACATTCGGGGTCGATTCTTTCTTGCCGAAACACATACAAACATACATATCTATGCTACTTAGTGAGTATAGGCATTCATTGTTAACGTCGACGACACTAGTGAGCTCGGGGTGGCTGCGGGTCCTCGGGGTGGTCTCCTTTCTTCTTCTTTCTCCTTCTCTTTCTCTCTCTGTCTCTCTTCTTCCTTCTGCTTCTTCTTCTTCTCTTCTCTTCTCTTCTTGAGAGTGTGTGAGTGTTTTGTGAGTTGTGTGTATATTTATAGATATAACCGGGTGTGTGTATATATATAAGTGTGTGTATATATATTCTCGCCCTCTCTAAACTCTCTCAAGGATTTCAGCATACCAAACATACACACAAACATAACATATATATAGACGACGAGGGAGAGCATGTGGCAGAACACGTATACTGAAATTCAGAGTTCGATCGATCGAAGTGAGTTCGATCGATTGAGAACAGGTCGGTCAGGGTTCGATCGATTGAGATCAATTCAATCGCTTGAGAAAGGAGACACGTCATAATTTAAGGTCGGCAGAGCTTTGATCGCTCAAAGTGGGTTCGATCACTCGAAGAAAACAAAGTTTGATCAATTGAAAGTGGTTCGATCGCTTGAACTTGAAATTACAGGAAATGTAAAGATAAGCACACTGAATCTTATTTATATTAAAAGGGTATAAAATTACAATGAAAATATAGGGTATTACATCATCCCCCTCTAAATAAAGATTTCGTCCCCGAAATCCGAACTAAGCCTCATCAAATAACTCTATACTTCTCTCACATCTCTGACTCCAATTCCCAAGAAGCTTCTCCCTCATTGTGGAACTTCCACTGAATCTTCACTAATAGAATCTCTTTATTCCTCAGCTTCTTAACTCCCCAATCCAGAATTCGTACTGGTCCTTCGTGGAATGACACATTATTGTTCACCTCAATATCTTCAAAGTTAATATCATGACTCGGATTATGAGCACACTGCCTCAACATGCGGACATGAAAGTCGTTGTGTACTCCCGATATCTTAGGCGGCAAAGCGAGTCTGTAGACAACCTTTCCTACACTTTCAAGGATCTAAAACGATCCAATGAAACGTGGTGCTAGCTTTCCTTTCTTCTGTCCAAATCTGGCGATTCCACGCACCGGAGATACCTTGACTAGCACATGATCTCCAACACTGAATTCCAAGCTTCTGTGACGTTTATCTGCATAACTCTTGTGTCTACTCTGTGCCGTTCGTATCATTTCCTTCACAATCTTGATCTTCTCATTAGTTTCCCGAACTAATTCTAGTCCAAGCACTTGATTGTCTCCAACCTCTGCCCAACACAATGGTGATCGACACGGTCTTCCATACAATGCCTCGAATGGTGCCATTCCTATACTCAAATGGTGACCGTTGTTGTACGCAAATTCTATCAGTGGTAGATGAGTCTCCCATGAGCTCTCAAAGTCAATAATACAAGCTCACGGCATGTCCTCCATCACCTGGTTAACTCGTTCAGTTTGTCCATCAGTTTGCGGGTGAAAGGCGGTGCTCAAGTCTAATGAAGTCCCTAAAGCTGTTTGTAGACTTTTCCAAAACTCTGTAGTGAATCGTGAGTCGCGGTTTGATACGATTGAGACTGGTACACCGTACAGTCGCACGACATGCTGTATGCACAGCTGGCTCAATTGCTCAACTGGATACGACATACTATAAGCTATGAAATGCGCTAATTTGGTAAGTCGATCCACAACTACCCAAATAGCGTCATGGTTTTGTTGAGATCTCGGCAAACCTACCACGAAATCCATAGTTATATGTTCCCACTTCCATCCGGGAACTGGTAATGGTTGTAGAAGTTCGGGTAGTTTCTAATGTTCCGCCTTCACCGGCTTACACGTAAGACATTGAGATACATGCTCAGCAACTTCTCACTTCATCCTTTCCCACCAGAAGTTTCTCTTCAAATCTTTGTACATTTTTGTACCTCCTAGGTGGATAGTCATTCGTGACTTGTGAGCTGCGTCCAATACATCCTTTCTAAGATCACCTTCATCTGGCACACAAAGTATGCCTCTGCATCTGAGTGTTCCATTCGCATCAATACTCCAATTCTCAGGTTCTTTCACTGCATTGCTTGAGAACCACTCCTGAAGTCCTTCATTCTTCCTCTGTGCCTCCAAAATATGACTGATGAGGGTAGGTTGCACCATGAGACATCCAAAGTGTCGTCCTTCACTTGGATCTGAGACCTGAATGCCAGATTCAGCTAAAGTTTCCAACGCCTGCCACTCTTTGACCATAAGAGAAGCTACTACTATCCTCTTGGGTTTTCGACTTAACGCATCGGCCACTATATTCGCTTTCCCAGGGTGATACTACAACGAGAAATCGTAATCATTTAACAATTCCATCCAACGTCGTTGCCTCATGTGTAACTCCTTTTGAGAGAACAAGTACCTCAGACTCTTATGATCCGAGAACAGATCGAACTTTTCACCGTAGAGGTAATGTCTCTAAATCTTGAGAGCAAAGACAATCGCGGCTAGTTCGAGGTCATGCGTCGGATAATTCAACTCGTGAGGTTTCAATTGCCGTGATCCATATGCGATTACCTTCCCATCTTACATCAAAACACATCCAAGTCCTTGGTGTGATGCGTCGCTATAAATGGTGAACTGTTCACCACTCTTGGGTATCGTTAACACTGGCGCAGTAGTCAATCTCTCCTTTAATTCTTGAAATGCGCGTTCATGCTTATTACCCCATTCAAACTTCAAATCCTTCTTTGTCAGTCTAGTAAGAGGAGCTGCGATCTTGGAGAATCCTTCCACATATCTCCGATAGTATCCAGCCAACCCAAGAAAACTTCTGACTTCCATTGTGGTGGTTGGTATATTCTAATCCAACACTGTGTCTGTCTTTGACGAGTCTACGGCTATTCTATCCTGCGATACAACATGTCCTAGGAACTTGACTTCCTTAAGCCAGAACTCACACTTGCTGAATTTTGCATACAGTTGGTTATCTCGGAGGGTTTGTAGTGCGATCCTTACATATTTCTCATGTTCAACCTCGATCTTTGAGTAGATTAGAACAGCATCTATGAACATGATAATGAACTAGTATAAGTAGGGTCTAAAGACTCTGTTCATTAGGTCCATGAATATTGTTGGAGCGTTGGTTAGTCCAAAAGACATAACCAAGAATTCATAATGCCCGTACCTCGTCCTGAAAGTAGTCGTTGAAATATCCTCTGGTCGAACCAACAATTGGTGATATCCGGATCGTAAATCGATCTTCAAAAAAGTCGTCGCTCTTTGTAACTGATCAAACAGATCATCGATCCTAGGGAGTGGGTACTTATTCTTAATCGTGACCTTGTCGATCTCCCTATAGTCGACATAAAGTCGTTGAGTTCTGTCCTTCTTTTTGACGAACAACACTGGTGCTCCCCAAGGCGACGTGCTGGGTCGAATAAACTTGAGATATTATAACTCCTGTACTTGCTTCTTCAGTTCTTGCATCTTCGTTGGTACCATCCGATAAGGAGCCTTCGATTGTGGTAAAGTACCAGGTACTAGATCGATGTAGAAATCAATCTCACGCTTAGGTGGCAATTCAAGAATATTCCAAAACACATCCTCAAAGTCTCGGACTACAAGAATCTGTGCAACAATGAGTTCCGAAGTCAAGATCTCGATAGCTGCTAGACGGCTAGTGAGAAAAGCATCACCAGAGGGGTTGCACTGAAAAACAAAAGGCTGACTTTCTGGTACCGAAAAGGTAATCATCTTATTAGCACAGTCCAACTTAGCACGATACTTCGTGAGCCAATCAAATCCTAATATGATGTCAAATTCCTTCATTGACAACACGATTAGATCTGCGGGAAGAATCCTATCCGCGAGGGTTAAGGCTCAATCCTTGCATACTTTCCCTAATCTTACGGTTACTCCAAAGGTGATATTGCATTCAGGGCTACATTAAGCGCTTGGGGTACTAAACCTAAAAGTTTAACAATTCTAATAGCAATAAACGAATTCGAAGCACCAGTATCAAATAAAACTTTAACTCAAGTGCTGAATAATGTAAGAGTACCTTCCATGTTCTGCTGTTCCGTCTCATCAAATCCCGTGTTCTCGAGGAGGATAGCATTCATACGAGCCTGTCCAACTTGGTCCTGAGCAGCTGGTCCGTTGTATGTCCTACGGGGTGCTCTGCAATCTCTGCTGATATGGCCATACTTGTTGCAGTTGTAATAGAGAACGCTCGCCCTGTTGTAGTTCTTGGAAGCTCAGTAGTCCTTAGCCAAATGACCTGACTTTTCGCAATTAAAGCATCCACAGGTATTGCCTCCAGTAGCAGCAGAGAGTCCTTGCGGCGGAGGTGCTTGGGTTATAGCATAGCAGTTCTGGGGAAACGCAGGTTGTGGCTTCCTCTCTCTAGTCCAATTGCGCTTATTCCCTTGGAACCGCATCGGAGGTCTCGGTCCTTGGTTGCCCATGGGTGGTGGTCGATTCCCAAAACGTCCTTGCTCCGGCTCCCGACCATTAATATCCTCATGACTGATTGCCATTCCTACCATGACCTTGAAGGTTTGACCCTGATGATTTAGAGTCATCCGTTGTAGTGGCAGTGAGACGCCCTAGTGATACTGCCTATTCTTCTTCTCTAGGGTATCGATCATATGAAGAACAAAATGGGATAATCGTTCGAACTGCACCGTATATTCCCTCACGGTAAGGTTCCCTTGACTAAGCTCAATGAATTCTCTCTCCTTCTTATTCCTCTATATTTGAGGAAAGTAGTTCTCAAGAAATAGCCCTTTAAATGTAATCCAGGGCATCCTTCCAACCGTGTCTTCTCCTACAGTCGCCTTCTTCGATTCCCACCAATCGGTTGCCATATAAGTCAACTGAAATGTTGCCAGTCGACGCCTTTAAATCTCGTTACATCCTAGGGTGTCGAAGATCGCTTCCATCTCTCGGAGCCACTGTTCTGCCTGCCATGGCTCAATATTCCCGTCAAACTTCTTCGGGCAAAAATGACGAAAAGGTTCCACGATTCTATCCTCCACCGGCCTTGGGGGTGGTCCATGGTTATTTCTGTTATGCACATTAGGATTGTTAATTCGTTCCATCCTATGCACAAAAGCCTCAAACAGTCTAGTTGGATCAGCAGCTTGGGGTGCTTGAGAGACATCTTCAATCTAAGCGGGACGATTCCGAGTAGGCATTCTTGCCATCGATGCAGTAAGGTTGGGTACCTATACAGACATCTCTCAGTTGGTCATCAACCCTAAAATAATTATAGAAAGTAATTTCCAACTAAACATAATAGTTATAACTATTATCACATTAATAGCATGAAGAACTCCATAGAGACGATCTCCAAAACACAAACTTAGAGTCAACCCCTATCTCAAGGAATCTTAAGGTTCAAACCTAAGAAATGTTGGACAATTGGTGAACGCGACTACAAAACCTAGACTCTGATACCAAAAATCCTGTCACGCCCCGCAGTAGCAAAAATAGAGAAAATAAATTCCTTTTTAGACCCTTAGGCCATGACAGTTGAAAGTCACCATATTGTCCATAACCAAAGTCAAACCATCAGAGTAGTGATTCAAACTATGCATTGGAAAGTTCTAAGGTTGATATATAAAATCAGAGTTCAATACTAACTATTACGAAATCAAAGTGTTTGCAGAATATATAAATAAAACATTACGGCGACATATGCCAATTACAAACTTAACTATTACAACGGTCTCTAAAAACATAAGCATAAACTATCAACAGCAAGCTCCAAGTCTTCAGCTTGCGTAGAAGTCATCTCTAGCATAGCCTCTGTCATCGTAGGCTCCATCCTCGTAGCCTCTATCCATGTATGTATCTTTTGCATACTCATAACCCTGGCCAGCTGGATGTCGAATATCTAACGGCATAAACGCCGTCAGCTACGAAAGTCGAGCGAATCCAAACACTAACAGAGTATCTATAGATTGTAGCATATATAAACAACATCATTAAAAGGATCATCTCATCGTTCACATGCATATATGCACCAACTCAATATCTAACAATGGACGTCGTTCCAATCTCCCAATACATAACATAGACTCTTGGGTCCACATAAATCAGACATGTAGTCCCATACCTACGTTCTGTCAAATCCCGACACACAGTCCCATTTCCTTTATACGTTAACCAGACATATAGTCCTCACTCTCTGGCCAACTCGCCTCGATGTATTCTGGCTAATTCGCCTCTGGCACGTCCTGGCCAACACGCCCAACCAACATGCTTGATACGTTACGGCCAATACACCCAGCCAATACGCTCGATACATTATGGCCAACACGCCCTGCCAATACACTCGATACATTACGGCCAACATGCCCAGCCAATATAGTCGATACATTATGGCCAATACGCCCAGCTAACATATCTTTACCCATACTGCCCACCATGGCCTAACACATACTACTGGCCACCACGCCCTATATCATACGATCTTCATGACCTCATTCATACGTACCAATCATAAATAGTATCGACCACTGTGGTCAACATACCCACTACTATGCACGTCGGCTTCTCCTTTTATTTACAACATTGTATCATTTATTATACGATTGGTTCCACTGTTCAAGGCACTACGTCCATTATTCCACATATCTATTATTCCAATACAGTTCTCCAATATCAACGCATAATAGTAAACAAGTTAACAGTTCATTAGATATAAAACAACTTAAATAATTAACATTCTGTTAAGTTCGATCGATTGAACTAAGTTCAATCGATTGAGGTGAAGCAAGGTTTGATCGATTGACAGAAGTTCGATCGATCGAGATCGGCCTGTGTCTGATCGCTCGAAAGCAGTTCGATCGATTGAGAGCAGTAATATTCCAGAATTGAACTGGACCTTTCTTGTACATTCGGGGTCTGTTCTTTCTTGTCGAAACACATATAAACATACATATCTACGCTACTAAGTGAGTATAGGCATTCACCGTTAACGTCGATGACTCCGGCGAGCTCAGGGTAGCCGCAGATCCTCGGGGTGGTCTCCTCTCTTCTTCTTTCTCTCTTTGTCTATCTTCTTCCTTCTGCTTCTTCTTCTTTTCTTCTCTTCTTGAGAGCGTGTGAGTGTTTTGTGAGTTGTATGTATATATATAGATATAATCGGGTGTGTGTATATATATATATTCTCTTCCTCTCTAAACTCTCTCAAGGATTTCAGGTAACCAAGCACACACGTAAACATAACATATATATAGGCAATGAGGGGGAACAGGTGGCAGAACACGTATACTGAAATTTCAGAGTTCGATCGATCGAAATGAGTTCGATCGATTGAGAACAGGTCGGTCAGGGTTTAATCGATTGAGATCAGTTCAATCGATTGAGAAAGGAGACATGTCATAATTTCAGGTCGGTAGAGTTTCAATTGCTCGAAGTGGGTTCGATTGCTCGAAGAAAACAAAGTTCGATCGATCGAAAGTGGTTCGATTGCTTGAACTTGAAATTAGAGAAAATGTAAAGACAAGCACACTGAATCTTATTTATATTAAAAGGGTATAAAAGTACAATGAAAATGCAGGGTATTACACTATGTGTGTGTGTGTGTGTAATAGTAAGAGAGAGAGAGAGAGAGAGAGAGAGAGAGAGAGAGAGAGAGAGAGCATGACTCTTAGATAACTTTGCACTTGGTATCTCAAGAGCAAGATTTTTGTGTGTTGGAGAGAGAGAGAGAGAGAGAGAGAGAGAGAGAGAGTACAAAGCAACTCTCAGACTTTTTGTTTCTTAGTTTCTATCAGCCCGGACTTTGTCAATACATCGTTGCATGGACTGCTAGATGCTTCATATAATCAAGAACTGTCCTATTGGGTATGGATAAAAAGTTGTGACTGAATAGTTTGAGACTATTAAAAAACACATCGATTTTCCCAATTAGGGAACAATGTTATCTCGCTTAAGTTTTCTAGTGGATCCATTTGGCACTTGTGGTACAAGAGAAACAAAATGGCAATATCTCGACACCCAGAAACTAGAATGTGTTTGTGTGTGAGAGAGATGTACTGCTGATTTGAAACGTTCAATGAATTCAATTTGACAAGAAAAGTTTCCAGAGTCACACTGATTGAAATTATAATTTTCAATACGATCCAAAATTACCACAACATCAAAGCTAACCACTTCCATTACTTTCAATTTAAGTTCTTATTTTGTTATTATAGATTTTTTTTTGGGTTTGGTCGCAATAATAGAACCAGACACCCAAAAAAGCTTAAAAATATAAAATTTTCCCAAGAAGACGAAACCAATCACAACATAAATTGATGAACAATGTCCATAGAATGCATAATCAAAGGTTGTTACACAAGTCAACTCTAATGAAACCGAAATAGTAATACCAAACCCGAGGGACTATATTTCTTGCTATTACATTAATGTACTTCTTTGGTAAGGACAAAAGAGTCTGCAGTCAAAAGAAAGTGAAAATACATACAATATCTTTCAAAAAATAGGAAAACATGTTAACAGCTTCACCCAAATCCTGCTATCTATATTCTCCTAGAATATACCTTCACAATATATAGTCACAGACATATCTTCATCTGATGTCATTAAAAATATTTGTTCGCTGGATCTCAGTTTTCATAAAATAAAAAAAAAGAAAAAAAAAGAAAAAAAGAAGAAGAAAGAAGTCATTTCCAAAATGCCAAAGCAGGTCTGTCAAAACCAGTTTTGCTACCCGATGACTTGAAAGTGATATTTTCTACCAATCTAAATCCAATCTGCAACCACAATCCAAGATTAGACTCAGATGACTATTATCAACAAAAAAACAAATTGATAATACGCTACAAGGATGTTGCGTGTTCCATTCAGTCAATTTTCAACGTAACAGCCTAAATTACAACAAACATAACATATACCTTATCCAGAAGTATATCCTGAAAAACTTGGGGAAAGATTTTATTATTCTGATAATTCAATTTTGCTATTTGCAAAATGAGAAGAAAATTAGTTCCAACCAATATAAGTTAAAAGCCATTGGTCAAACTGTTTACCTAGAGTTTGAACAACAGTATATACAAGTTACAAGATCCAACAAAGATAGAAGTAAAAAATTGTCTCAGTTACTGTATAACATTCAGTGACTTCGCTAAGAGTCACCATTGCACCTCCTCTAAATATTTGTAATACCCTGTATTTTTGTAATGCATTATATGAATAAGACCTTATATGTTTCTTTTATTACTTGTATGATTTTAGCTTTACCTTTGGTAAAATCTGCATCCCAATATATCGATTGGAAAGTTTCCCAATCGATTGCTTTATCTTGGATACCAATTGATTGGAGCATTTAAAACCTAACACCAATCGATTGCCATTCATGCCAATCGATTGGCAGCAGCTGGATAGACTCCTTTGCTTTGGCTGGGGTTTGTCCACGTAAACACCTTTACCTCTATATATATATGACCCAATCTCGCCCATTTTCTGTTTCCAAAAATCAAAGAGTGAGAGAGAGAGAGAGAGAGAGAGAGCTCTGTGTGTGTATTTATATACATATATACAGTCATATATATATATACATTTATACACCCATACACATACACAGATGACCTGAGAAGAGGAGAGAGAGAGAGAGAGAGAGAGAGAGAGAGAGAGAGAGAGAGAGAGAGAGAGAGAGAGAGAAAGAAGACCAAAAGAAGAAAAGAAAGAAGAAAGAAGAGAAGCAGAGAGAGAGAGAGAGAGAGAGAGAGAGACAGACAGATGAAGAAGAGAAGAGAGAGAGAGAGAGAGAGAGAGAGAGAGAGAGAGAGAGAAACCACCATTGAAGCCCACGCTTCATTCTCACACCCAAACACCTCCTAGTCATCTAAGGTGAGTTCTAAACTCACTTGGTAACACCCTATTGATGTTAGACCATATTTAAATGAAGAAGAGAAGTTGAAATAATGTGTTTCTCATTTTATATATATTGGACTGTCTTCACTGTAAAGAAGATAAAGTCCCAATCGATTGGGACTTTTCCCAATCGATTGCCATTGTAGATACCCCAATCGATTGCCAAAGTTAGCAATCGATTGGCATGGATTGAGATCCAATAGATTGGAATTTTTCCCAATCGATTGTTACTGCTTTTATACTAATCGATTGGACCTCTGTCCCAATTGATTGGAAGTTTCAGAATGTTGATATTCCTGTTTGGTTTATATAATAACTATTTAGTTGTTTATTTATTGTTCAATATTCACTGTATGCTATATCGTTGTAATACAGACGTGATAACGAGATAATGCGACGTAGAATCGTAGTAACGATATAATTAACGGATAATGTTTATAACGTTAGGTAAATATGTCGTTATGAATCCTTTGGAGTTATCGTTCGTTTCATTCAAAGTAGTCAACCACATTGGGGTTGTCATGTATCGATGTTAGATTTGAATTTAAGTAGGTTTGTTAAGATTCAGGAATCTTGCGTGGGAGGGCCTTGGTCGATCATATGTTCTTAAAAGCGGTAGACAGACAAAGGTGTCTATGACTTACGGTAAACCAGACTAGTAGCCCTACGATAGCCAAATGATCTAATCATATGTTCTTAAAAGCGGTAGACAGACGAAGGTGTCTATGACATGTGATGGACGGTGATCATTGGTAGATGTCGTTAAGTCGTGGCATAGAATGATGTATTATTGCTTAAAGCGCTATATCCCTGTAGTGCGATGAACTGGGCATATGTTCTTAAAAGCTGGGATGGACTAACATGGTATTCATTACATGCGGTGGACTGTGCATATGTTCTTAAAAGTGGTGGACGTAGCAATGGTGTATCTTTAGAAGTGAACTACTGTCGAGCCTATTCTTCTATCAGAATGGGTTGTCGGTCTTAATTTAGTAAGACGTTAGTAATCGGATAATCGGTTTGATTAAAGGAGTTACCCTCATTGAATTCTAGTTGTTGATCGTTCATAACTTGTAATAACTTCAATATGTTAGTATCTAACTCACTCAGCTTTTTCATTAAGCTGATGGCATTTATGTCGTTGGACATTTCTACGTTCCAGCTCATCCTGGTGATGACTATATAGGAGAAGGGCCTGCAGGCGAGAACTACTATTCCGGTAACGATGTTCCTGTAGAGAACTATCCCGACGGAGGACAGACATAAGAGGATTACTACGCCGATGGCTACATCTACGCCAATTGAAGATTAGGTTAGATAGTAGTTTAATTATCATGGTTAATTCTTAGACCTTTTGTAATCAGGTATATGTTGCCTTGATTTTTGTATTTTTGTTATGTTTTATTTGATTCGAGACTCTGATTGTAATAGGTAGTAACCTTCTTTGACTTTAAGTTATGTTGTTATCCTGAACCTAGATTTTATTCTTGTGATCTTTATTCCTTTCTATTGCTTAGTACTGTGTGGTGTGGACAATCACGTGACTTTACCAGTCATTCTCTATGGACCCAAAAAGAAAATTTATTTTTCTCTATTTTTGTTGTTCTGGGGTATGACAGGATTTTTGGAATCAGAGCCTAGGTTTATACCTTTTCGCTCACAGATTGTCCCACACCATCTGGTCCTAGAACCTTGAGATTCTATAGATGAGTATTAAGATTAGTTCTGACTTAAGGTAGTCTCTTTTCAGGTAGCATGGCACCGCTACGCTTCAATCCAGATGAGTTCAGAGGATACTATGTGTATGAGGGCAGTATCGAGCCAGCAGATCCACAGTACTATGCCTGGAAGGTTAGGCAGAGATCCATCACAAAGACAGTACGAGATATGCAGATTGAGCAGCAGAGATTTGGAACCCAGGTGATTCGAGGTGAAAAGTGCATGTTCATAATGTATTATATGGTCCTTTATGCATACTTTTATCCCGAAAGTCCCTACATTTAGGTGCATTCTAATAACAATATTATTTTTATTGTGTTAATGCTAAAATATATGTTTTTGCATTGTTTTATAGGTATTAAGATGTAAATCAATGAAGTGGAGCTAAAGAAAAGTGATTCTGGTGGATAGAACAACAGAAGCAGCTGAGAAAATGCCAATTTTGACAATGAAGACTTTAGATTTGGAAGATTTTCCCAGAGATATAAAATGTAGATCTTTGAGTTACGGTCGCGTGGCCACAAACGAGAGGTCAATCAGAGGTCCGAGTGAAAAGTTATGGCCATTCTCCCATCGGTGCACAGAGTTGTCAAAATCAGAGAAGTTCAATCGATTGAGCAGAGTTCAATCGATCGAACCTTCGATCGATCGAACTAAGCTCGATCGATCGAACTTCATATTCACCCAAAAGTTGCGTAAACTCTGCGAGAACCCTATATATAAGTCGTTTTGACGCCAGGCGAAGGGGGGACGCTCCAGAACGCAGAAAACAGCAGTTTTAGGGTAGTTTTAGGGTTAGATTAGGTGTAGATTAGGTTAGATTCAAGTTTTCTTCCTCCTTTTCCATTGTTAAACTCAAGATTGATGTTGATTATAAGTTATATTCATATTATCTTCAGGTTTTTCTTCTCCTTTTTCTTTATTTGATTGTTTATTGCTTTAGATGTTAATGATTGCTATGTTTTGTTATTTCTGTATTAGTTAATCATGTTTTCATAGTTTAGACGTTGGGAATATGTGATGAAACATTGATTCCCAACCTCTTCCATGCAATCTTTAGAAACCTTGGGCTCGATCGATCGAAGGTATTTTGATCGATCGAACCAGAGCCATAGTCAAGCGATCGAAGATATTTCGATCGATTGAAGGATGATGATGTTCGATCAATCGAGAGCCCTTCGATCGATCGAACATGTAAATTCCTGAGATGATTCTTTTAAGTATTTCATGACTTTCTGTTTTAGAAGTCTGTCATCAAATTGTCCCTATAAGCTCAGTTTGTCACAACAGTTTTTAGAACTTAAAGCCTTAAAGGCTATTTTCTTCAATGACTTTTGAAAACCACTTTGAATGCTAACACCATTTAGAGTGCAAGTAATTACCATTGTTTTAAACCGTCTTCCAAGTATTTTAAATCAACTGTGATGATGTAGTCCCGGTCATGAAAGGACTATTGATTATATATCCTTAGAAAAATACGGAATACTGATGAGGAATGAACTCCATAGAACATTAATGAATATGCATTGTAGATGGTTAGGATCAATGTGGATTCACGTGTTTCCAACACCTTTAATTTAGTTGTTTAATTATTATGTTTCTTTATGTTTAGTTTATTATTTAGTTTAATTTAATTAATTAGGATTCGTTAGAACCTCCGATCCTTCATTTTTATTTTCTTTTCTTTAGGTTATAACTTAGTATATATTCTTCCTTTTCCTTCCCCGTGGGATCGACCTGGACTTATCCAGTATTACTTGCACGATCACCTACACTTGGGTGTTGCACAAGAGCGCACAACTATTTAGTCGTGTCAAGTTTTTGGCACCGTTGCAGGGGAAGGCAACTAGGTTAGGATTTTACTAAGTTATTTCCATTTTTTCTTTTTCTTAAATTTTTTTTAAAATAAAAAAATACAAATCAAATTTTTTTGGACTTTTTCTCTCACAAGATAAAAATAAATAAATAAATAATAGTTATAATAAATATATAAATAAAAATTCTATTGTTTTAAAATCTTGAGTGAACATGTCTTATCCATATTACCCTCCATACAACACAAACACCATGAATATGTACACGTTAGGTAATGAAAACAATCCCCCAAGTTGGCAAGCACCCATTTATGACGCGCATTATCAACCCGAGTGCTACCAACCACCACAATGGGGAAATGATAGTGGTAGTCCCGCATATTATCAAACGTATCAAGAACCTCCACATGAAGAGTTCTATCAATCGCAATGGGGATATAACCAAAATAATAATGTAGGATATAGTAATAGCTCCCACGATTACCAAACGCACCAAGATTTCCCTTTGGCGAGTTTTGTCCACAAACACAATGGGATGGGAATTACTATCAACCACAATGGGGCGAAACTTCATGTAGTTATAATTAGGAGGATAATGGTATGTTAACTTTGTTGCTTAGTGAAATGAAAAGGCTAGATAGTGCACTTGATAAATTAGAAACTAGATATCAACAAGCATATGCTAGTCAACCTTTAGATGACTATACCAGTCCTTCAACACTACAACCTAAATTTCAAGACATTAACAATGGAATGAAATTGGAGGACAATGACGGGTTTATACCGAATGAGGTTAACAACTCACTCGAGAAAGTGACAACCCAACAAGAACTCCAAAACCAAACCATTGAGCATGAAGTTGTAGAATCATCTTCTCCTCAATATACAACCCCAGACATCAACTCCTTCACTACCTGGATAAATTTGCACAGTCTCTTGGTCTAGAGTACTTCAATAGATGACACATATAGTGAGGAGAGTTACGAGGATGAGGATGAGAATGAGGGTTTTACAAATAATGAGAGTTTAGGTGACTGCACGCAACTAGGAAAGGAGGAGTCCCCTGTTGACCCTCTCCCTAACTTTGATAGTGACCCTAGGGAGGACATTATTGAAATTTCTAAATTCGATTTAGATTCATGTGATATTCATGAACTCTCACCTCTTTCGGCCAAAGAGGTGGTGTCACCAAGTTTCCCATCACCTATCCTCTCTATCAATCAATGCTCTCATCCCGAGTTTGAAAATCATGTGTACCCTAATATTGAACAAAAAGAATGTGTTGTAGAAGAGGATGACAAGGATTCTAGTACATGTACTTCACCAATTTTTAAATTTCAAAATTCTGTGAGAGAGGACTTGAAAAATATTAGGCCCACTTTAGATGATATTAAACTTCAACAAGAAGCTAGTAATTTGCTAGACTGCTTGACCTTCTTGAGTAATAATGATATTGAGGCCCAAATAAATAGTTTTACCCAAGTCCATTCCAAATCAATGTGCATAGAACAGAAATTAAATTCCTATGATCATATTTCTATAGATTCTGTTCTAGGACAAGAGGAGGGTAATGAAACTTTATTAGAACATCACCTAGACCCTGCTCCTTTTATCGAACCGTGGCCACCTCCTTGTATTAAAATAAAGGCCGTTATAGAAAATACCAACACTAACGATCATTTTTTGAGTATAATTCATAAAAAGTGTGGTATACTTCTTATCTTATAACTGTCCACAAAATATTTGGAAGCCATAGATTTTGCATCATCTCCTCTGACCTTGAGCCTGACATTAGTTGGGGGGAGTTGCATATTTATGAGGATCCCTACATTCTTTTCACTGTTAAATTATTTCATTGGGATGATCCTCAAGAATTTCGGTTATTACTTTATGATAAAAATTTTGATTAACCGAATTTAGTTTCTGAGTAGTTGTAGATTATTCTCTATTTTTCCTTGTTGCTACTAATGATTTTGCAGCTAACTTAACAAAGAAATAAAAGAAAATAAAAAAAAATTGGATATTAACGCCTCGAGGTAACATCCTTCCTTCTCTCGCTTTACTTTACATGTCCATGTGCTTAGTTTAGAACATTGGGGACAATGTTTAGTTTTAGTTGGGGGGAGTGAGCCATTGCATGCCTCATATCTTTTTGTGGTGCTTTAATGTCAATATACCTGCTTAGCAACATGACTCAGTAAATGAAAAAAAAAATTTGCAAAATTTTTTAAATCTTTAATTTTATTTAAATATAATGAAATGGTTCTTGTATTTCTCTCTTAGTTAATGTAGTTAGTTATGATGCATTAGTGTTATTTTCTGTATGCTATTAGTATGTGATACACACAATGATAGTTTGTTTACTATCTTAGTTATAGTATATTTTATGCCTTTTAATCTTCAAACAACTTTGAGCACGTTGTGACAACCTTGTACTTAGCTAAAATAGATTAGTAAGCATAGCTTAGGTATCTTGAGAGACTGTAGTGGAGACTAATAACCCAAGTGAGCTTTTGTGCCATTCTTTATTCTTGAGAGTTTTATAAAATTACTCTTACTTTTTGAAAAGCGTATTCATTCGTTGTAAGTCTCATTTTTCTTCTTCATTTTGACTGATTACTAGAAGAGAACGTTCAGGATTTACCAAATTTAGAGCTCTTGAATTTACTGAAATGAATAATCCTATGAACTTAGAAGATGATTTAGGCCATCTTTCGACCATACACGCATAATACAGCTTTGGCATACCTCTATGATATTCCTTTATTTCACCCTTTGAGCCTTATTATATTTTCCTCGTCTTCACAATCCTAAAGTCTATACCTAACTCCAAATTAGGAGTTCAAGCCTCAGTTCTTTATCTAGGAGTGATTGGGATGTGTTTTCTTGACAAGAAGTTTGGTTGTGTGAATAATGGCAAGTTGAAAAAAAATGATGAAAAAAAAAAGAAAAAAGAAAAAAAAATCATGAAAAGAAAAAAAAAAGTGCCAATGGTTGTTACAAAAGAGAAAAAAATATATTAAAAAGAAGAGTGGGAAAGAAAAGAAAAAAAAATAAAAAAGAGAAAACAGAAGAGAGAGATTGGAGATGTGGAGAAGTTTGAAGAATTGTAATAGATATTCTAATCACATCCGTTGACCCAATTAAATATCATGAGCCTCTTTCTTCTTAACTTAACACCTCTTTTTCAAAGTCCTAATGATTCTAGATAAATTGGATATGAAGTTAAGGTAATGAGAGAGTTCTCCACGGTATCTCGCTCTTCTAGTGAAAAGTATCATTTCATCAGACTTTATGCACTAAAATGTCCGTTTTTCTATTTAGATATGAGAAGCCTTTGTTTCCATTTACATTTACTCTTCATAGCTTCCATATCATGAGTAACAATTATTACACCTAATTCGGAGTGATTTCATCTTGAGAGTGTAATCCTAGTGAGAGTTGAGTCAAAATGAACGTCTTGATAATATCTTAGGTTATGCGTGCTTTGAAATTAAAGTTTTGTATTTTGGTTGTCCATTCACACACACACTTGAAGATTAATAGGTATGGAACATTCTAATGACTTTGATAGTAGATTAACTGTAATGTGTGTGTTGCATTGCTATGACATACTAGAGAGTTTCATGAAATTGTTGAGCTTAACCACATTGCTAAATGAGAGAGGAAAAATTTCTTGAAAACATTTAAACTAGAACCATTACCAATAATATGAATTTTGTGGGTAGATTCACTGCAAACCCTCACGAGACAATACTCGTCCACTAGGGGGAACCTAGGGGTTTAAAGGCTTGTTGCATATGCTAAATGCAATCGCGATTCCTGCGAAAGTGAGTTAGGATTTTTACTTGATTTTGCTTTCAATGTTTAGAGTTTAAATAAACATTGCTGTAGTTCACTTCATTGCTAGGGACTAGCAACGAGCCAGTTGGGGGGTGTGATTCGAGGTGAAAAGTGCATGTTCATAACGTATTATATGATCCTTTATGCATACTTTTATCCCCAAAGTCCCTACATTTAGGTGCATTCTAATAACAATATTATTTTTATTGTGTTAATGCTAAAATATATGTTTTTGCATTATTTTATAGGTATTAGGATGTAAATCAATGAAGTGGAGTTAAAGAAAAGTGATTCTGGTGGATAGAACAACAGAAGCAGCTGAGAAAATGCCAATTTTGACAATGAAAACTTCAGATTTGGAAGATTTTCCCAGAGATATAAAATGTAGATCTTTGAGTTACGGTCGCGTGGCCACAAACGAGAGGTCAATCCAAGGTCCGAGTGAAAAGTTATGGTCATTCTCCCATCGGTGCACAGAGTTGTCAAAATCAGAGAAGTTCAATCGATTGAGTAGAGTTCAATCGATATAAGCTCGATCGATCGAACTAAGCTCGATCGATCGAACTTCATATTCACCCAAAAGTTGCGTAAACTCTACGAGAACCCTATATATAAGTCGTTTTGATGCCAGACGAAGGGGGGACGCTCCAGAACGCAGAAAATAGCAGTTTTAGGGTAGTTTTAGGGTTAGATTAGGTGTAGATTAGGTTAGATTCAAGTTTTATTCCTCCTTTTCCATTGTTAAACTCAAGATTGATGTTGATTACAAGTTATATTCATATTATCTTTAGGTTTTTCTTCTCCTTTTTCTTTATTTGATTGTTTATTGCTTTAGATGTTAATGATTGCTATGTTTTGTTATTTCTGTATTAGTTAATCATATTTTCATAGTTTAGACGTTGGAAATATGTGATGAAACATTGATTCCCAACCTCTTCCATGCAATCTTTAGAAACCTTGGGCTCGATCGATCGAAGGTATTTTGATCGATCGAACCAGAGCCATAGTCAAGCGATCGAAGATATTTCGATCGATTGAAGGATGATGATGTTCGATCGATCGAGAGCCCTTCGATCGATCGAACATGTAAATTCCTGAGATGATTCTTTTAAGTATTTCATGACTTTCTATTTTAGAAGTCTGTCATCAAATTGTCCCTATAAGCTCAGTTTGTCACAACAGTTTTTAGAACTTAAAGCCTTAAGGCTATTTTCTTCAATGACTTTTGAAAACCACTTTGAATGCTAACACCATTTAGAGTGCAAGTAATTACCATTGTTTTAAACCGTCTTCCAAGTATTTTAAATCAACTGTGATGATGTAGTCCCGGTCATGAAAGGGCTATTGATTCTATATCCTTAGAAAAATACAGAATACTGAAGAGGAATGAACTCCATAGAACATTAATGAATATGCATTGTAGATGGTTAGGATCAATGTGGATTCACGTGTTTCCAACACCTTTAATTTAGTTGTTTAATTATTATGTTTTTTTATGTTTAGTTTATTATTTAGTTTAATTTAATTAATTAGGATTCGTTAGAACCTCCAATCCTTCATTTTTATTTTCTTTTCTTTAGGTTATAACTTAGTATATATTCTTCCTTTTCCTTCCCTGTGGGATCGACCTGGACTTATCCAGTATTACTTGCACGATCACCTACACTTGGGTGTTGCACAAGAGCGCACAACTATTTAGTCGTGTCATCAGGACCCAGGACCCAGAGGTGATACGCCAAGAGATGATCTACCGTAAGGAAACCTTCAGGCGCATCGAGGAGGATTCACTACAGATGTTGCAAGACCGTTTTTCGTATCAGGCTCTACTTGTAGAGGTTAGAGCAGTGTCTCCACCTCCCCTGACGGAGCCACCACTCCAGACACCTCCACCACCACCAGAGGAGGACATGGTTGATACACCCCCAGCAGATGAGGAACCAGAGGATAAGGATCTGGAAGAGGATGAGGGCGGTGATGATGATGACCCAGAGGATGGTGACGAGGAGATGGAGGATGGATACCGATGACGAGGAGCCAAAGTATGATCCGGAGAAGGACCCAGAGGAGCTCGAGGACCCAACTGGTATGGATGTGCCAGTTGGCATAGATATTGTGGTAGCAGAGGGATGTCCGATAGAGGAGGATATAGCAGAGGATGACGCAGGTGACAACGTTGTGGTACTAGTCTTACCAGGCAGAGTGATATCATAACTGGTAGCAGAGTGGGCTACGGAGATGCTGCATATCCCCATGGATTTGAGATAGGAGCATCAGAGTTGGCACATGCTATGGCAGGGGCTGAGGCACTTGCAGAGCATTCGACGTAGCCTAGACTGACATGGCTGATATGGAAGATTTAGGAGTTATTGTGGAGCATGATGGACCTGAGCTAGTGAGGATGTTTTGATGGAGAATGAGGACATGATGGATGATGTGACATGGGTAAGGATGATGTTTTGTCTAAGGTTGCCCCAGAGGATGAGGCTTCCATCTATGGATCTGTTGTGGACAACTTTCGAGTCCAGTACCTTTAGGACTTAGACTTTTGCTTTTAACTTCAGGACATGTTGTCCACTTACTTTTAACGCTTACATCGATAGCTATTGACCATAGCCTTTTTTGTATAGGTAGCCACCAGTGGTGGTCTTGTTTATATCTTGGTTAGATCTTGTATAGGATCATGTACTACGCGGTACACAGATGATTTGTTGTGTACTCTGCTATACATATTTTAGATATATATATATATGGTAGATTGTTTCTTTAATTATTTCTATTGTCATCTCATTATCTATGTTATATTGTGATTTAGACTCGTGCTATGCTTCTCGTTGTTTTATTTATGGTTGTTTCCCCAACAAGACTGTCAGCTAATCGTTAGATCTTTCATAGGTACACCTCACACAGAACACTATGGCTGGGAACATGAGATATCAAGCGCGACAAGGAGCACCCATTCTTGAGGGTATGGACCCAACCGGAGTCTTTGAAGCTTTCATGCAACAGATGGAGCACGTTGGTGATACCTGCAACAATGCCACCCATCGAGCTAACAATGGCAACAACCACGTTGCTCCTTTGAGACAAACAGGTGATAAGCTATTGGAACGATTTCGTGTCCTGCGACCCGAGAAGTTCGATGGCATGACAGAATCATGGAAAGTCGAGCAATGGGTATGAGAGTTGGAGCTAGTGAAGCCCTGGAGTGCAGAGAGCTTGACAAGAGACGTCTAGCCACATTTCAACTGACCTACTCTACCACAGACTGGTGGGAGGCTGAGAGAGCCACAATTGGAATCGATGCTGCAAAGGAGAATGCCTTGGGAAGCATTCAAGACGCGATTTCTCAAAAAGTAATTCCCCGAGGATGAAAGAGACCAACAAGAGAGAAATTTCCTGAGTCCAACTCAAGGGAACTAGACGGTCAGGGAGTATACCACACAATTCAAGCGACTTTTTCGTATCGCTCTACACATGATAGATACCCCTGCCAAGATGGTCAAGCGATTCTAGCAAGGACTCAACCCACACCTCCGACACATGATGATAGGCCATCTAGGTCAGTCGTTTGAAGGGATAGTCCGCCTTACTTAAAGTTTGGAGAAGGATGCTTACCCTGTGCAAGGACCACAAGCGAATCAACCTCCGTCCAGGACCTTCCAACTGAGGAACTTTTCTGTGCAATCATCAAGGAATGATCAGAGATGGAAATCCCAAACTAACAACTACCAGGGAAACAAGTGCACATGGGACGGGACAAGGTAGCCCCAAGCTAACTTTTTTCAACAGCAGAATCAACAGCGAGGACCACCTCAGGCACAGCTAGCCGCCCAGCGACAAAACACTGACGGATGTTTCAACCGTGGAGTGCCCGGACACATTGCAAGGTATTACATAACCCCCAAGACCAACCCCCGTAATGACCTCGTCTATCCCAACTGTAACAAGCCTGGTCACATGAGCAAGGATTGTCGAGCACCTCGTGGAGGCTACTATGGAGTGCCCGATCAGGGACAACAAGGGCAACAAGGACAGATTAGGGTGAATGCCATCATCCCTGACAATGCAGGATACAATGCTACAAAATAGCAGAACTTGGAAGGTACACTAGTTTTATTTCACTGTCAAGTTAGAGCTTTGTTTGATACCGGTGCTGCCCGTTCTTTCATAGCCATTAAGATTGTGTGTGATTTGGGTTTGGTACCCCTAGCACTTGAACCAAACCTTAGTATCGTTTCACCCTTGGGAGTAACTGTTAAGTTAGGTAAGGTGTGCAAGGATTGTCCCTTAACCCTAGAGGATAGAAATCTCCTGGCAGCCTTGATAGTCTTGTCAATGTCTGAGTTCGACATGATCCTAGGAATGGATTGGCTTACTAAGTATGGTGCCAATCTGGATTGTGTTAGTCGGACCATTGTCTGTTTGACACCTGGTTATCCGCAGATCTGATTGCAGTGCCAACCGTTGAGCGACATGTTTCTTACGAGCTTTTTAGCTGCGATTGAGAGTTCAAGCACGGAGCTTACTATCAACCAGATCCCCGTTATCCAAGGCTTTGAAGATGTATTCTGAAGTATCTCAGGACTTCTGCCGAAGAGAGAGATAGACTTCTGCATTGAGTTGGCACTCAAAATGTTGTCGATTTCTAAGACCCCGTATCGGATGGAGCCAACAGAGATGCTAGAATTGATGAAGCAAGTTCAGGAACTTGAAGACCTAGGTTTTGTTCGCCCGAGTACGTCACCTTGGGGAGTACCGGTTCTATTTGTGAAGAAGAAGGACGGAGAGCTATGACTCTGTATTGACTATCGGGAGCTAAACAAGCTGACTATCAAGAACAAATATCCGTTGCCCAGAATCGACGATCTATTAGACCAACTTCAAAGGGCTTAGGTATTTTCTAAAATTGACTTGCGATCGGGTTATCACCAGCTGAAGGTAAAGGAAGAAGATGTAGAGAAGACTTCATTTAGGACCCGTTATGGCCACTACGAGTTTTTAGTCATGCCATGTGGGGTTACTAATGCGCCAACAACGTTCATGGACTTAATGAATCGAGTGTTTAAAGACTACTTGGATGAGTTTGTGATTGTCTTCATATATGATATTTTGACATATTCTAAGAGTGTAGAAGATCATGAAAGGCATCTGTGGGTACCCGAACCAATCTTAGGGCCTAGAAGGATTAAGCCCGCTTGATTGTCCCATTTCAAATCTCATGCCAACAACCACGAGTGAGGTTCACCACCCTTCATTAGCCTTTATCCGATCCGATCGATTTGGATTACTCGTATTTTGGATTCCATGGGGCTAGCAATTTTACCAACAAACTGACCTTAATTGAACCAAACCCTTGTCATGTGCAGATTCAATTATGCTACCAACTAATAATAAATGAAATCTGATGTACCATCTAATCTAAATGAATGGATTGAATGAACACTACTGATATTGTGTCTCAAATATATATATATATATATATTATGAACAAAGAAAGAATACTAATTTAGTGGGAAATCCCATTCTACCAATGTTTGTTATAATAGACCCACCAATTGGTACTTCCCAATGAGAGACCCTATGATTGTGAATGTTGATGTTGTCAATATCAAGATATAAAAGTATTCTTTACTTTTCAAAAGATTTGCAGTGTGGAAGTAAAGGTCGAACCCACAGAGATTGATTACTATAGCTCTTAATTTTAAAACCTAAGTCTAATTAATTAAGAAAAACGGCTTTTGATTTGGTTTGAATTAAACTAAATAACAATAAAAATAAATCTAAACTATGAAAGCAATTAAAGTTGTTTAAATGATGTTTAAGGGAACCTAGGATTGCAAATCCACCACTAGCTTCATAATAGGAATATTTATGAATTACTTTAGCTTATTACATTGGATGATAATGGGGAATTGTAGCTACAAGCCCAATTCCTCCGACAAGAAGATATTCATGGTTCAAGCACCAACATAGTCCATCTTCGGTTAGCACGAATTATCCCACACTAAACTAGGGTTGTGATCTAATCCGTCTAACCTAGGCATGGGCTATTCGGATACTTGATAGCACAAATCAATAAAGCACCATCACATGTAAACAATCTAAACAAGCACAGCAAGAATAGATCGTTGAGCACATCACAGTCAAAATAGATCTAAGACAAGAATAAATTCTGAGAGTAATGATTTAATCAATAGAAGTACGATTTATTTATAAAAATCCTCTAAACATGTGACTGTCATCCATACATAATAAAACTAAAATAAGAACATAAATAAAACCCTATTACTCGTCTAGGGCTTCATCGAAACCCTAGATCTATGATCTAGCTGTCCATGGAAGTGATAGATGGCAAGTAGTTGATGGAGGAGGCCATGGAAACCCTTGGTCTTCTTCTTCTTCTCCTTGCTTCCCTTCCTTCAATGGCTGGAAGTATGGTTGTAGAATGTGTATGTATGGGTGTGTAACAATGTCTAACCCTTAATTGTAATAAAATAGGGTATATATAGATTTACAACAAGTTTTGGAAGCCTTCCCAACCCGAAATGGACTGAAACTGATGTAATTTACAGTCTAGACGCCGTTCAGCAGTTTCGTTTGCACAGGAGTCTTCAGTATACTGAAATACGCAACTTTGATTTTTACACATATCGCGCGAGCGGGTCGCGCGAGCGCGACATTTTGGCCTTCGCGCGCGCGGATAGCGCGAGCGATTTTTGGGTTCTCGCGCGAGCGGATCGCGCGAGCGACTTTCTGGTTTTCGCGCCCGCGGCTCGCGCGCGCGACTTGGCTTTTTCAGCTTCTTTTCTTCTGCCTTTTCACCCTGTTTAGCCTGGTTTAGGTGATTTCTTCCAAATCCTGTCAGAAAATAGAAAATAAAGTAAAAATATACAAAAACAGGATAAAAAGGTACTAACAAATGCTCGTTAAGGCGTATAATTAGGATAAGTTCTCTCCTGATCACAACCCCAAACCTACATTTTGCTAGTCCTCGAGCAAAACTAAAATAAAAACTAACTACTAATAAAATCTATTCCATTTTCGTATGGATCACGATTGCATTTAGCGTATGCAACAAGCCTTTTAAACCTCTAGGTGTCCCTAGTCGGACGAGTAAAGTCTCGTGAGGGTTCTCATCAACAAGTCACCCACAACCATCTTTATTAACTTGTGAATTGAAAAACATTTATTAAAAACAATGAACATAATATTCAATACTCCTTTATCATATAACCAAGATTTGAAATAGAATAACGAACATAAAGAAACAGAATCAAACGTCTACCTACGTCATGAAAAACAATCTCAAGCACATGCATCGTATAAATCAATAGAGTTTCTCATAAAATTGCATGTGTGTGATGTGGTAGTCAAATGAACACGTGTATGTCATGAACATGGAATATACTTCGGATAACCATTTAACTATGTCTCGACTACGAATCTCACAATGTTAATTACACTCTCAAATGAAACACTCAGAAACAGGTGTAATTTTTCTAAAATATGTGAGTAAAGGAAATATATTTTCAAAACGAGAAATGCTCACATATGACTCGAAAAAGACGCACGACACGAAAGAACAATAGTCTCATGGATAGGATGCCAACAATCAAGAAAAATTAATTATTACCATGTTTTAATCCCCTCCCATCATTTATATATCCAAACCATGTTTCCTAGGATCAGATAGGACTTTTCAAAGGTTGTAATGTGGCTCAGATAATGAAAAAGGATAGAAATGATTTATCAAGTATTTTCAGAATGGCATTGTAAGGCATGTTCGATTTCTTTCACTCTTCTTTTCTACCAACTTTCTCTTCTTTCATTCTCTTTATTCCTTTTCATTCATTTTTCTTCTTTTCTTTCATATTTTTTCAACCTTCCTCTTCTTTATTTTTTTCTTTTCCTTTTTCTTTTCTCGCTTCTCAAATGATTATTCATTGAATACCCAGCAAATACCCCCAATAGCATCTTATTTTCCTCGTCCTTTTCAACACATCACCTTAACACTACTAAAAGGTGACAAATCTCTCAGTGGTGAACTCCGAGTTTGTCAAGTCGGAGCAAAAACAAGGATAATGGTAATCAAAAAAAGAAATGGCATTTTAACGGCTCAAAGGGCGAACTAAGGGAATTTATAATTCTTCGGTTGGTGGTAAACAAAGAGGGCCTAAAATCATTTCCTAGGGTAATACGGTTCTTCAATATCTACGACGGAAGATTATTTAGCATGGTAACAAATATTTTAACTTGACTATCAACCAAAACAAGAATAATGAGACTAAACAACAAGTAGATGCGCTATTTCAATGAAATTCGATAAACACAATGTATTTATAACCCTCTAAAATGAAAAGATAGGCTCAAAAGCTCACCGGGCTTAGTCTCCACCATGTGTTATCTAGAAATCCGAATCATATTATAGTTCACAACCAACATGTATTCCAATGACTACGTGCAGTGCATAAGTTTATGTGCAAATTTATGATATAAAACTACGATTCCAACAATACATAACTTAAAACGTTACATCATAACTTCAGCAAATGTTTAATCAGATCTTCTTTTGTTTATCATTCTATAACAATCATCATTATTTAACAAAAAGTATCAAATTGATATTGCAAAAACATCGGTAATCATCGTTTATTTAAACATACTTATTGAAAAATTTTAAAATTTTGCATAAAATAATGTGCATGTGTGTGCATACCCCCAAACCTAAACCTTTCATTGTCCCCAATGAAACAATAAAATGAAAGAATGAAGAGTAGGTAAGAAAGGAACGATAATACCTCGATCTTGACAAGCATAGAACAGGTGAACACAAAGGAATAGGGCTATAAAGTTCAATGTTACCTGTTACTTCTTATCAAAAGAAAATTAAACAAACAAAATAATAAAAACAGCTAAAAGAATTATAACTAAGCTAAACTAAACTAAATAAACTATAAAACTATAGAAAGTACGAAAACAAAAAGATAATAAACTATAAAAGAAAGTAAACAGAACTAAAACTACGAAACCAACAAAGGACTAGATCTAAAAGTGCTTATGAAAGAAAAACAGAAAAGTAAAAACTATCAGAACAAGTATGGGGGACTGATAGGGAAAACAAAAGAAAATATCAGAAAAATAGGGTATCGCGCGAGCGGCCGTCGCGCGCATGAATACCAATTTTTTTTTTTTAACAAATCTCGCGCGAGCGAGGCACCTCGCGCCCGCGATATCAGGCGCGAGGAGAACCTGAGGGCTCAAAACAAGAAAACGAAATAAAAAACACTAAGGCACATTCTCGCGCCAGCAGGCCGCGCGAGCGACGTCTCGCGCGAGAATGGTATTTTCCATTTTTTTGACTAAAATTATGTATATAATATTATAATAAATTAATTCCAACCCTCAAACCTGTCCAGGATGTCCAAAACAGACTCAAAAACGACCAAAAATAAGAAAAACGAACGAAATTAAGCTTGGGTTGCCTCCCAAGAAGCGCTAAATTTTACGTCTTCAGCTAGACCGTTCTAGCTCAAGACTTACGACGGTTGTAAATCAGACTTCGTACCCCTAAGGATGTCAGGTAGAGCTCGATGGTAAGCAGAAATCACGTCGCTTCGAATTAATTCAATCGACGGTTTGTCAGTATGTTCAAATCGATTTCTTACCTTTCGAGTAGATTCAGCATTAGGGTCCGAAGTATTAGGATTCATCCACTCATCATCCTCTATATTATTCCCCGCACTTATATTTATTACGTTCTTAGGCTCAATATTCCGTTTAACCTCACTACCCTCCACACCTAGATAATCGTCGTCTTTGGGAGGTTGATCAACAGCATTAAAAACATTTAATTTTAATTTTATATTCCCGAACGACACTTTCATCACCCCTGTTCTACAATTGACACGTGCGTTGGCCGTGGCTAAGAATGGACGACCAAGAATGACAGGAGTGTATTTCCTAGCATCTAGCACGGGTTCAGTGTCAAGGACCATAAAATCAACGGGATAGAAACATTGATCAACTTTAACTAAAACGTCCTCGACGATTCCTCTAGGTACTTTGACGGAATGATCCGCTAATTGAATAGTAGCGGCCGTAGGTTTAAGTTCACCTAGACCTAATTGTTTATAGACGTGATAAGGTAAGAGGTTAACACTAGCTCCTAAGTCAAGGAGAGTCCGATGAATGATAGTGTCACCTATGGCACATGAAATCGTAGGCGTACCTGGATCCTTATATTTCGGAGGAGCGTGTTGGAAAATTGAACTTACTTTTTCCGTGAGGAAGACCTTTTTAGGCGTATGACTGCGTATTTTGCGTTTTTGCGTACAAAGGTCTTTTAGACGTTTAGCATAAGCGGGAATTTGTTTTATAGCATCGAGGAAAGGAATATTTATTTTGACTTGTTTAAACACCTCGAGTATATCTTCCATTTTTGACCCTTTCTTGGGCAAATGTGACGGTCCCTCAACGTTTGGTGGATATGGCATTCTCGGAATATAGTTTGTTGGGACCGGTTCATTTTCTTTTCTATTTTGATTCACGTCTTCACTTTTTCCTTTATTCAAATTTAAATTTTTATTTTTCTCACCCCCATCCGGAATTACAACAACTTCCTCATCTCGAGTAGTCATCCTAGTCGAAACAGCATTTACGCTCTCAGTCGTACTACCCACTGTGTATTGCCCCTTAGGTTGCTGAGTAGGTTGACTCGGCGACTTACTCTCAGTTAAACGGTTTAATGTAGTAACTACTTGTCCCATTTGGGACTCGAGCTTTGCAATAGACTGAGTGTGAGAGTGCACTAACTGAATCACCGACCCAAAATTTTCAAGTGAGGCCAGCACCTTCTCCTCAAATGCATTATTGCGTGGAGGTGGAGGAGGTAGTTGGTATTGACCTTGTTGATATTGGGGTCGGTACGTATTAGGAAAATTAGTTGACCTAGGATTATAATTATTTTGTGGGAATTGTTGCATAGAATTAACGTGTTGTTCCACAAATTCCGGATATTGAGATGCAGAAGGACATGCAAAGATATTATGGGACGGTTCAGAACATAATGCACATACTTCTAAACAGGGTGGATTAGACGTTTTGTTCATTTGCATAAGTCAGTCAAGTTTTCTATTTAATTCTTGTATTTGAGTTGATTGACTTGACTCAACTGTCACCTCTCGCTTAGGTTGAAAATGATATCCCTCTAAACGTACCGACACAGCCTGATGCATCGAATTCTCGCTTAGTGTTTCAAAAATCTTCCAAGCCTCATCGGCGCTTTTGTGCAGGAAAGTACCCGCACAAACGGCATCGACAGTATTACGGACCGAGGGAATAAGTCCCTCGTAAAAGACCTGAACAAGTTGCCACTTAGGGACCTGATGATGTGGGCACGAGCGTAATAATTCTTTAAATTTCTCCCATGTATCGTAAAGTGATTCCCCATCTTGCATTACAAAATTGGTTATGGATTTCCTTATCTGATTTGTACGCATAATAGGGAAAAACTTTTGTAAAAATGCGGTGTGTAGGGCTTCCCATGTTTTAATTGTGTTTGGCTCAAGTGATTGGAGCCAATACTTAGCTTTGTCTCTTAAAGAAAATGGAAAGAGCCGCAATTTTAACTCATCATCAGTTAAATTTTGGATTTTCAAAGTAGAGCATATATCCTGAAAATCTCCTAAGTGTTGGTAAGGGTCTTCATTTAGACGGCCATGGAAGGAAGGTAATAGCGAGATCGTAGACGACTTTATCTCAAAGTGAGATGCCGTCGCTTCCGGTAATTCGATACCGGCTTGTGGTGTGTAAGTAGTAGGAATAAAATAATTTATAAGTGGAGGAGGTGGTGGTATATTAAGATTATTCATATTAGCTCCGTTGTTATTTTGGTTTTTGTCGTTATTATTTCCAATGTCTGCCATTCTAATCGGTTCTATGTTATGAAAGCGTGGTTTCTTTAGTTTTTGAAGAGTACTACGTATTTCGGATTCAAATAAAGACGTTGGTTTTGGTGTCAAATCGTCGTCTATTAAAAACCTTGTTCTAGAAGTTAAGTTTGAAGACTTGTTAAGTCTTAATGTACGTTCAAGTTCAGAGTCGAAAGGTTGTAATTCCGGTTTATTTGAACGTGTACCTAACATAAACTAAAACAAAAGAAAAGAAACTAAAAACAAAGACTAACTAAACAAAATAAACAAATAACAATCACGCAAATAAGATAACAAGCACTCAACTACTATGATGCATGCAAATTATCCTGTAATGCAATGACCGCGTCAAGCCCAGCGCCCCGGGTTTCCTAGCTAATGCAGTGAAATTAACCCTAAACTAATGCAAATAGTGCGTCACAGCGCCCTGACTTACAGTGGTTTAAAGCGAAGTTAAAGCGAGCAATTTACTTAATTCTTATTTATTTTATTTCGCGTAAGCTCCTTTGATGTAATTAGCTACTCCACCCGGAAACGTTGACTACAAAATAAAAGAACAAGTTAGTAACTAAAAATAAAACGAAAAATAAGAAAAGGAAACCTAATCTAATATTTACGAATTAACTCAACTACGATTCTAAAACTAAAGGTAGTAATACAATCCCCGGCAACGGCGCCAAAAATTGATGTTGTCAATATCAAGATATAAAAGTATTCTTTACTTTTCAAAAGATTTGCAGTGTGGAAGTAAAGGTCGAACCCACAGAGATTGATTACTACAGCTCTTAATTTTAAAACCTAAGTCTAATTAATTAAGAAAAACGGCTTTTGATTTGGTTTGAATTAAACTAAATAACAATAAAAATAAATCTAAACTATGAAAGCAATTAAAGTTGTTTAAATGATGTTTAAGGGAACCTAGGATTGCAAATCCACCACTAGCTTCATAATAGGAATATTTATGAATTACTTTAGCTTATTACATTGGATGATAATGGGGAATTGTAGCTACAAGCCCAATTCCTCCGACAAGAAGATATTCATGGTTCAAGCACCAACATAGTCCATCTTCGGTTAGCACGAATTATCCCACACTAAACTAGGGTTGTGATCTAATCCGTCTAACCTAGGCATGGGCTATTCGGATACTTGATAGCACAAATCAATAAAGCACCATCACATGTAAACAATCTAAACAAGCACAGCAAGAATAGATCGTTGAGCACATCACAGTCAAAATAGATCTAAGACAAGAATAAATTCTGAGAGTAATGATTTAATCAATAGAAGTACGATTTATTTATAAAAATCCTCTAAACATGTGACTGTCATCCATACATAATAAAACTAAAATAAGAACATAAATAAAACTCTATTACTCGTCTAGGGCTTCATCGAAACCCTAGATCTATGATCTAGCCGTCCATGGAAGTGATAGATGGCAAGTAGTTGATGGAGGAGGCCATGGAAACCCTTGGTCTTCTTCTTCTTCTCCTTGCTTCCCTCCCTTCAATGGCTGGAAGTATGGTTGTAGAATGTGTATGTATGGGTGTGTAACAATGTCTAACCCTTAATTGTAATAAAATAGGGTATATATAGATTTACAACAAGTTTTGGAAGCCTTCCCAACCCGAAACGGACTGAAACTGATGTAATTTACAGTCTAGACGTCGTTCAGCAGTTTCGTTTGCACAGGAGTCTTCAGTATACTGAAATACGCAACTTTGATTTTTACACATATCGCGCGAGCGGGTCGCGCGAGCGCGACATTTTGGCCTTCGCGCGCGCGGATCGCGCGAGCGATTTTTGGGTTCTCGCGCGAGCGGATCGCGCGAGCGACTTTCTGGTTTTCGAGCGCGCGGCTCGCGCGCGCGACTTGGCTTTTTCAGCTTCTTTTCTTCTGCCTTTTCACCCTGTTTAGCCTGGTTTAGGTGATTTCTTCCAAATCCTGTCAGAAAAGAGAAAATAAAGTAAAAATATACAAAAAAGGATAAAAAGGTACTAACAAATGCTCGTTAAGGCGTATAATTAGGATTAGTTCTCTCCTGATCAAATGTTGTTAGAGATTAGTCCACAATCCCCAATTATAGATAGTTTTAGTGACTTTTTTACCCCTATACATATACACAGGCATACATATATAGAAATATATATATATATATATTGTAATAACTCTATTTTAAAGATCCCATTGATTTGCATATCAAATATATGAAAATAAAATTCCATAACTTTAGCCTTGTACATTATGGGTCTTTTGAATATTTTAACGTCATTTTTATGTGGGTATCCCATTTTTGTATGTTCTACCAATAATCATTGATCACATAACATATTAATCTGTTACTATGCACCATACATTTATGCGAGTATTGAATTTTACACTGCAACTAGTTCGTTTACACTGCAATTGGTTCATTAGTGTGAAATTTTACACTGCAACTGGTTTGTTTTTACATTGCAACTAGTTCATTAGTGTGAAATTTTATACTGCAATTGTTCAAACTCAATCCCATAAATCTTGCATATATTTTGGGAAGTTACCAAACTTATTTTATACTGCAATTGGTCAAACTCAATCCCATAAATCTTGCATATATTTTGGGAAGTTACCAAACTTAATCCCATAAATGTTGCATATATGTTGAGAAGTTACTAAATGCCATGATTGTATGGCTTTATAGGTTAGATTCTGTTTAATATTACACGGATCTTTTTTATAATTTCGCATTTTCACCATTCTTGGACGATCTAACAGTCATTCATCAATATCACCCAAAAATAAATAAAAAATAGTGTTAAATTTCACACTCATATTCGAGTTACGTTATTCAACAAATGGAACACTGTCTTATCACAAATTCATTTGCACATTCATTTTACACTAACTGCAAGATATCATAATTTTTCTTCACATAGTATACAATTTCGCATCACATCATGTGAACGAAGAACATTAGTGTTAAATTTTATATAAATTTTACACTATAACATTTTGAACCACAATCTTTGAACTACAACGTAATATACATTTTTCACACTAAAATTGTTAAATTTCACACTCATATAGTTCTTCAACAAATGGAACACTGTCTTATCACAAATTCATTTGCACATTCCTTCACATAGTATACAATTTCGCACCACATCATGTGAACGAAAACCATGAGTGTTAAATTTTACGCTATAACCTTTTGAACCACAACCAAATCTTAAAACACAATCAACAACACAAATGAATCGAAGCCCGTTGACCCAGGACAGGAATATGTTGCAACAACAACAAATCAACAAGGCATGCTATGTTTATACAACATATATAACAGCTATATAATCTACAGTGTGTGTGTATGTGTGAGAGAGAGGACATAGGAGGGGCAAAAAGTTATAATTAAAGGCAATATAGATGTCAAAGGACGACCTTTTTGTGCATCTATATTTTCCTTATAGTTTTTCCATAGATCCTTGGCCATCGTAGTAACCATTTGGACGAAACCATCCACCAACTCCGGAAAATCTTTCATCAACCCATCAAGAGAAGTCCTTATCTGCTCCACTAGACCACCGATTGCTGATCCGGTGGCCATTGCTGACCCTAAAATGCTCTATTTAACAAGATCAAAAAGAGTAGAGATGAGAGTACTTATGATTTCCATTACTATCTGCAATATATACTCCAAACACGCCTTAATGACCTCTCCAATCTTTTCCAACCCGCCTTGGATTGCTTCACCGGGGACTTTGAAAGCTTGGATCATCAACACGAGAAGGTAGGCCGTAATTTTCCATCAAGCGAGAGTCACGACCAGTGTGTATGTGTGTGTGTGTGTGTGTGTGTGAGAGAGAGAGAGAGAGAGAGAGAGAGAGAGAGAGAGAGAGAGAGTAAATGGATATAGAATGTGATTCATTCTTATTTGGGTATTTGAGTTTTGAATTTTGAAAACCCCAAAATCTTGGAGTTATTTATTGCAGTGTTGAATGGGAAATGGTAAGGGTAGTTTGGTCCAAATTTGTAGAATGGACTTCATAGTAAAATGTTTCATGGGTTGAACCTATTGAAAGAAACTTAGAGTAAAATGGACATTATATTAATTAACTCAAGAAAGAAATGAGGGGAAAATGCAAAAACCAAAACCAAAACCAAAATTGATATACATACATGTCATGTAAATTCATGTTCTCACATTGTAGAGAAAGGAATCTAGAGTAGAATTAATTTTGTCACCAATAATACTCAAAAGTTGTGCAATTATTTAACGTGCTTATAAATCAATTTCCAATTCTTTAAGAAGTTTTACCATAAATCTCTCATGTATTTTGGGATCTCCACCCCATATGTGGACCCTAGTAGAGGGGCTTGAAGTCTGCCAAATTTATCATTAAGCTAAATAGTTGGTGCTTAGAAATTACAATTTTGTTGTCACGCCCCGACGTAGCATAATTCAGGAAAGCATTTCATTTCCTTTATGGACTCGTAGGTCGTGACAAGTGAGAAATGAGAATGACCAATTATCCCTGCAACAGATAACTTAAAAACATTTCTAAAGAGAAGGATACTAAATAAACATAAGCTCCGAAGTTAAACTTACTAAACTATTACATCAGTCAAGTCTTAGGCACAAGCCGCCTTATTCAAATTCTAATAAAGTGTTTATTACATCTCCAAAATAAAAAGACATAAGGAATATAATTAGCCCTCCTGGAAAGTCTCCTGACCCAAAGTAGCATAGTCAAAGTACCCTGGTTGCTCCTGACCTGGAAAATCTGGACATAGAGTCCAGGACGCATCAACGCCGTCAGCTTATGCAAGCTGGTGAGCAAAATAAACATGTACTCGCAATGTATATATAAGCATATAAATAATGGTACAATTTAAACTGTAAAAGCAATAATTCAAGGTTCCAACTTTAACATAAGTCACGTGGGGATGTAGTAAACAATAAATATGAGACCGTGCATGAACAATGTTATATCTCATCTTACTGACTCTTTTCTCTCGACAAAACACAAGATCATATCATCCAAACTCCCTCGTTCTAGTACCTTGAAAATACTCGGGCAGCCACACTATAGTACAACGGGTACCAGGGAATGTCCAATCAGCCTTGATCCACGGCATCACACTATAATACCACCACGGCATACCAGAGACAACCTCGATCAGTATCCGGAACTCGGGTATCAGGGAGTGTCCGTGGAGGCGTCACACACTATAGCACTACCATGGGTGCCAGGAAGTGTCCAATTTGCCACCGTCATATTAAAGAGGTACCCTAAAACCACATCATCACGACATCCACTGCTTCGATCCATGGCATCACACTATAGTACCACCACGGCATACCAGAGATTACCTCGATCAGTATCCGAAACTCGGGTACTAGGGAGTGTCACTATAATACCACCACGGCATACCAGAGATTACCTCGATCAGTATCCGGAACTCGGGTATTAGGGAGTGTCAATAGAGGCAACTCATACTACCACACAATCCCTTTTATTCTTTTCACACTTTTCTCACATACTATGCATGCCGACTCCACCTCGACCCTATCATGCATGTCAATGTCCATGAAATTGTAACCCCAAACAAATATATGAAAAGTATGAAATCATTGAGTTAGCACCCACGATCTAAATTATCAAGTCATATATGAAACAATAAGCAAATTCATAAAAAACTACTTTAACACACCTTTACAGCTACTAGTACACAAGTATATCTACTTTGAAGCAATGCCCTTAAAAATGTGTTATAATTTTTATAGGTGAATTACACATCAAAAGAAAGGTCTTTGAGTCTAGTTTCCAACGCTTCGAACGGTGCGCGTTTTCGAGTTTTCTAGAGGAAGTTATGGCCGTTTTAGTAAAAGTCGTCAGTGCTGAAATATGTCAATCGATTGACAAAAGTGTCAATCGATTGGATAAAATGTCAATCGATTGGATGACATGTCAATCGATTGGATATGTTTCCAATCAATTGGCATCAGCAGTTTCTCCCCTGTTACGAATTTGAAGCCTGTTTTTGACCCATTTCTCAATTATGCTTCAACCAAGACATGTAATATATGAATTTCTTCGTTTTTCCGCAAGGATTATGAATACGCAATCGGTTTTAACTAATTTCAATCGTAGCTCTCGGATTTCACGTAAAACCGAGAGGTGACAAAACTTTAAATCAACGATACGTCGCGATACGGACGAATTAAGCCGTAGTATTCGAACCGCAGCTTATTGGGACTAAGATCTTTCATTCCTAATTCACGGAATTAATTTTGGTTAAGTTTTGTAAAACTCCAATTTTCAAGCTTCAATGGTGATTATACATATATATGTATATACACATCTATATACACTGAAATATACATATATAAACATGGCGAGTGAGTTTATAATACTCACTGAGGTTAATTATACAGAGAATTTGAGACCGAGAATTCCGCCGAATAATCCGTCGTTAGAAATTACTCCTCCGTTCTTCCTCTTGATCTTGATATAAATATATATAGCTATGTATGTATGTGTATGTATATAGTATATAGTCTGTATGTTTTGTGTGTGTGTATTCTTGAGAGAGAGTTGAGAGAATTGTGAGATGCAGAGAGTTTTGTGAGGGAGAGAATCAAACATATATACTAAATATGTTTTGGGCTCCAAGCAACTCACGGGTTTCGCCCAGTGTGGTTGAGCTCACGTGCTCCCACACCCCAAACGCGGTATAAACGCAGATTTAAAACATAAACTGGTAATTTACGGGTAAAAATAAAAATACAGAAAATTATATTAACGTAGGAATAAATTCCGGGTTGTACCAAAAATATAGATATCGCTTTTGAAACCATAGAAAGTATTTTTCTGTATTTATAGAAATTACAGTTTGACCCCCAAATAAATATTTCAAATAGAAATTAAATCAAATGCTCATGGGAATGAAATGCAATATTTATTAAAAAGAAATATTCATATATTTATGGAAAAGAAAAATACAGGGTGTTACATTTGTATAGCTGCTATATTGAAACATAGCTGGAGGTCTGACAAAATATATGTTGGAATATAATTGTGAAGTGGATGAGACATGTACTTACAAAAATTGTACCTCATACCAACATTTATGGAAATCTAAAAACCTTCACCAAAACATGCTATGAGAATCGATAAGGACATTCAGCCAATCATTTCCCATATTTTGTTGTTCTTCCTTAATTCTTCTAGCATAATTATTGGTAGATAGGCTACATGAAGTTACCTTAATCCTCTGCAGTGTGGATATATTCCCAAATTCAAATGGGATTCCCTCAAGTTCTCCACATCCCTGCAACATGAGTTGCTGAAGGCTCAGAAAATCAGTTTTGGCCACCTCCCATTGCTCAATATCGATGTGTCTTAATCTAAAAAATTTGAGTCTTTGAAACCCCCACACCGGTTTTTTTCCACCATGGTCGTGCACAGGTTGAATAATCTAGTTTGAGAACCTCAAGGTTGCATAACATCCCAAGGGTTGACATATCTTCCCAATCTAGATTGGTATTTGATAAAGTTGGCCTTCTAAGATTTGGGGAAAACTTAAGCCCTAGGAGACTCCAGCTTTTTCTATATAGACGTGTCCAAAAACTAGTACTATTAAACAAATTCAGTGTTTCTAGGTGGTTTAAGAAATGCAAATCGGGGAACAAAAAGTTCCCCTCTTCTGATTGAAAATCACCATAAAACCCTAGCTTCCTAAGATTGGGAGTCCTTGCCAAAATAACCTGGCAAGACTTGGAAGGACACAATTGTGAAATGGTTTGCAAGTTATTTAAAACAGAGGGATAGATGTCCTAGGTTGCGTAAGGAGGGAATTCACAATATTTCACATCTATATGTAGATGCCTCAAGTTATCCATTCTCCAAATATCAAGTGGGATAGTAACACCCTTCGATTATGATGATACATCAAGTGTTTCTAGGTTAAAAAGGCAACATGTTGATTTTGGTAGAGTCAAGTCACTGTCCCGAAGCTCTAAGTACCTCAAAAGGACCAGTTGTAGGATTTGTCTAGGAAAACAGGGAAGGTAGATTACTGATAAATCCAACACTATGAGAAGTTTGAAGGCCCGATAAATGCGTGACATATTCTTTGGAAGAAAAGTACTCTGTGTAGGAGCAAAGCACAAAAGGGAGCGGATATGTGGAGCACAAGACTTCAAAGAAATATACTCTAAAGCGTGAGAAAAGATGCAAAGGCGACGTTGCTTTTCTTCAATAGGAATTAAACAAGAAGATGGATATGAAAGATTAGGAGAAAGGCTTTCTTGCCCATAAATATGCTGAATAAAATTCCCTTCCTTCCCTTTCCTTACACATAAATCACGCAACAGATCATGGACACGACAAGCACGACAAGCTCCGATTCCACCGCCAAACTTTCTTTTGGAAACTAGGACTAAACTTCGATCAATTAAATCCCTCAAGTATTCCTCCGCTACATCTTCCAACGTTTTTTGCCTAGTTTAATGTATAAACCCCTCGGCAATCCATGACTAGATCAATTTTCTCACACGTATTTCATAGTCTTCTGGGAATGCTCCAAAATAGAAAAAGCATAATCTCAAGTGATGAGGCAAGTGGTAGTAACTCAATTCCAGAGTATTCATGCATTGCTCTGGGTCACTAGCAATGTATGAACTTAAGCTTCCAACTAGTTTCTCCCACTCCTCTTTTTTCGTGTCCGTCTTTGCGAGAAGTCCCGCTACTACAACAATTGCGAGGGGTAGTCCTTGACATTTTCGTGCAATTTGCTCTCCAATTTCCACCAAATCTGGAGGGCAACTTCCTTTTCCAAACACCTTATGTTTTAACAAACCCCAACTTTCATCTTCAGTTAAAAAGTGCAGAGGGTGAGGAGGGCTATCAGGTTTGGCGTGCAAAGCCACTTCAGTGAGCCGCTAGTGATTATGATTCTACTCCCGTTGCTGTCATTTGGAAAATAGATTTTCATACCATCCCATGCCTTAGTATCCCACATATCATCCATGACTATAAGATATATGTTACCCTTTAAGCGTTTATACAACTCTTCACCTAACTTTTCGTCGCTCATAGTGTAAAAAAGTCCATCTCTATGGCTGACAACAGAACTTAAAATGACAAGCAGTAAATCTCTCTTTGCATACACTTGAGAAACATAAGTCCACCCATAAATATAGAAGTGATATGTAACAAAGGCATCATTATACAATTTTTTGGTAAGAGTAGTCTTACTTAATCCAGCCATTCCGACAATAGAGATAACATCTAGCTTCTTAGATCCTCCAGCAAGACGCTCTCTTATCGTCTGTACATCATGGTCAAAGCCGACAATAGTTTCTTCTTTTATAATAGGTAAAGCATCCCTTGATGATGGAGATGAATTTGAACTTTCGTCAAAATGCATTCTTCTGAAATGTGGATATCCAATGCCGTACAATTGCTTTTTATCAATCTCAGACACCTCTTTCTTCAAAAACTTAATGTCGTTTTGGACATTGATGAGCATTTCAAATTGATCAACATGAATAATGTACCCAGGGGTCCCAGCCATAGGAAAAATGTACCCAGGCTCAATGATATCGCTGACTATGGAGTAGTTGATGATGTCTTGGGCCTTGTTAGCCATATCTGTAATTTGAATCACCAAATCGTTCAATTCCTCATGTTTATACCAAATCATCATCTCTGAATCCAAGAGGAAGGTTCTCAATGAATATAGATCCTCGTAAAAAGATTCAATTTCAAGCTTCTCAACCTTTAAAAATATATTGGGTATCTTCTCTTTACAGTTTATCACCCGTTTCAAGTAGTTTAACAGGAAATCTATGGCAACTCTTAATGATGAATTTGGACAGTTAAATAAACCAGTAAGACGTTCTCTTATTAAAGTCTCTAGATCGCTGTCAAAGCCGCCAATAGTTTCTTCTTCTTCTTCTTCTTCTTCTACAATGGGTAAAACAGCTCTTGATGATGAGAATGAAGATGAAGATGAACTTGAACTTGAACATGAACTTGAACTTTCACCAGAATGCATTATTCTGACATGTGGTAGTGGGTACAATTTCTTTTCATAAATCTTTGATACCTCTTTCTTCATAATATTCTTTAGCTCCAATAGGACTTCGTTGAGCATTCTAATTAGATGATCACAATCAAAGTACCTAGCCAAAGGATGATGGTTACCGAATGTGATGGAGGCAATGATGTCTTTGGCCTCGTTAGCCAAGTAATTCGAATCACCAAATCTCTCAATTCCTAGTGTTTACACCAACTCATCATCTCTAAATTCATGAGGAAGGTTCTCAATGAAATTAGATCCTCGTAAAGAGATTGGATTTCAAGCTTCTCAACCTCAGAAAATTGATTGCCTTTGTCTCTTTCCTTGCAGCAAATCAGCTGGTTCAAGTGATCTAACATGAAATCTATGGCAATACTATCGTCCATCTCTCTGAAATTTGTTTTTTTCTTTATTTTTTTTAGAGTCTCGGGTCCGACTCATTGGCAAAAGTTGCCCATTCTTTGTAAGGTCGGTTGAAATTGTGTCTCATAGTATATTTTTTTTTCAAATTTTGTATATTAAATTTGTTTTTTTGTTTTTGATCAGAAATGAGGAATATATTAGAATTGAAGAGAATCGTGCAAAACAGAAGGCTCGATTTGGGAGAGAACCTCCTCAAGCCAAACTCTAAAACACATAAGCTTCTAGTACACTTTGCTAAACAATGGGTCATATAATTGCTATTACGTCTAACATGCAAGAATTGGCTAATCCCAAGCCTACGAAGCAGTCTAACAGAATCTTCAAGGAAGTGTCCATACGGCGCGAACTCGAAGTCAGTATTCTCGAGGTGGTTGAACACAGTGAGGGAGTCCGATTCCACAACAAACTTATAAAAACTCGCCTCTAAAGTTACAGTGATTATTCTCCAAAGGGCAAAGCACTCCGTTGTCATCACATGTTCCAGGCTTCCAGCGTTTCAGAAATATGGGTACAATCTCTGTATAATTCTTTTACAACGAAAAGAAAACTCCTCTAATCTGATTTCCTTGGTTGTTTATGATTCAAGGGCTTTTGAGCTTATTCTTGAACTGTATATTTGATCTTCAAATCTTCACACTGGATGAAGTTGTAGGAAATTCTTGAACGAGGGCTTGTGGTTTAATCTCGAACAAGAACGATTAATCTTTCTTCTATTTGTTGGAGAACAGATTAAACATGCTTGATTTGAATCTTCGAATATGAAGAACGACATGATTTATGCTTGTTGTTCCTCGAAAAGGCTTGGATTTTGATCTTCGAATATGAAGAAACGGCAGGATTATTGCTTGTTGTTATTCAAGAAGGCGTGAGTAATTTGACATTCCTCTAGCTTTTGTGTAGAGCAGAACAGATCTATAGCGGCTGGTGTCTTTTGAGAAGGCATCTTGCTTAGACTTGTAATTTTTTTGACTCCAGTTTTGGAGGAGACCTGTTATATTTATAGGAACTAACTGTATCTTATCTGACAGGGAAGTTATCTACTAATGATCTATCTAATAGAGACCTATTTGATGGAACTTTATCTTATAAAGTTATCTAATAAAGACATATTTGATGGAGGTTGATCTAACAGAAACTTTATCTGTTAGTAACCTATCTGATAAGCACTTATCTAGTAGTACATTATCTGACTTGATGATGCCGAAAATTAGTAAGAAGGATTTAGAGAGAGAAAAAGACAAGAACAAGTTGTATGTGGTTCGGTCCCGTTAACAAGGTGACCTACGTCCACGGTTGCGTCTGTGCGCGTTCACTAGCAGATCACCGGCGGACCTGGTGAGCCAACAAAGAGGGATGTCACTATCAATAATATCGGCCGGGTATATGCGTATAATGGTGAATTCTCTGTTTTATGCTTGTTAGCTAGAGAGTTATTCGAATAGACTAGACCGCTCGGGCTGATGCTTGTCCGAGGAGTTGTGCATGATTTGACCGGGACATGGACTGGCTACTGATTTGAACCGCTCGGTCATAGGATAGAGCCAATTTTGGGTGTGTCAGCTACCCCCCATTTCCAAGGTTGGCCATATGCTATATCGGGGCAAGTTTGGAAATTAGTTTGATGTTACTTGCCATTGTCTAAGTGCTTGGGGAAGCTGCCTCGGGGCTTTTAAGCCTGGTGAGTCCTCAGGAACTGGATGAGAGTTGAGACCCAGCCTAGCTCGGGACCTTTAGGCGCTCGGGAACTGACCGGGAGTTGAGACCCGGCCTAATTCAGAGTCTTTGAATGCTCGGGAAGTGACCGAGAGTTGAGACTCGGCCTACTACGGAGTCTTTTTGCTTGAGTTAGCCTCGAGGATGGTTATCTTCTACCTGTGAACCTTCATCAAGGTTGTGGGTAGAAGGATTTTACCATGTTGGAAAAGCCGACCTAAAGCGTATTGCTTTAGGGATCTTTTATGTTAACTCCCTAGGATGGTTGTCTTCCGCCCAGCCCACCTTCGTCAAGACTGTTGGGAGAAAAGCTTGACCATGTTGGTGGAGCCGACCTAAATCACGTTGCTTTAGGGTCTTTTCGCTCCTCTATCGTCAGCTAACCTAAGAGATTTTAGTCACCTCTATCGTCGGTTTAGACCTAAGTAGAGTTAATGCCTCTGAGTACTGTAGGTGCTCGGGTTGCCCAAGATTTTGACTTGGTTATCCGCGAGGCCTATAGATACCCGGTGTGATTGCCTGTTTAGTTCATTGTGCCGTCTTGCCCCCCAAGCTTTCGCTAAGACGAGGGTCTTACAGAGGCTATGACTGTATGTAACCGACCTGGAACATGGTGGTTGCAGGGTCTTTTGAAACTTGCTATCATCAGCCACCTAGGGGGTTTGCCCCCATCGTAGGTTAGACCTAAGCGAAGCCAATGCCTCGGGCGTGACCCCGAGGTCTTTTGCCTCGGGTGCGATCCCGAGGTCTTTAGTGCCTGGGTTCGGAGCCTGAGGTCTTTTTAATGCCTGAGTTCGGAGCTCGAGGTCTTTTTAGTGCCTGAGTTCGGAGCTCAAGATCTTTTATGCCTCGGGGTTAGGCCCGAGGTCTTTGTATGCCTTGGGGTTGGGCTCGAGGTCTTTATAAGAGCTCTCTGACAATCGGTGGAGCCTCATGTGGTGATCAGGCAAGTACCACTATAGTCGGGCTCATCTAGAATGATGGAGACAGGGGGTCGGATCAGGACCGTCGAGCTCCTGATTTCTCTGTGCTGGAGGCACAGTCAGAACTGCTTGATCCTGACCGATGTGAGCTGGAGGTCGGGTCAGGGCTGCCGGACTCAGACCACTGTGAACTGGAGGTCGGGTCGGGGCTGCCGGACTCAGACCACTGTGAACTGGAAGAACTGTCAGAATTCCCCGGCTGATCTCGCTTTCGCTTACTTCTGGAAGACTTGTTGTTTCTTGCCCGGTGTCTTTGGTCTTTAGAAATTCTTCAGTGTCAATTTATTTTTCAACTCTCTCTGCGAGTTCAACCAAGGTTACCGGTCGGTTTCTGTGAAACGACGTGGCTCACTTGGTGTGTTGAACTCCTGAGCAGAAGGCTATAATAGCGGCGGTTTCATCAAGATCATAGATGCTGAGCTTCTCTTGATTAAACCGGCCGGTGAACTCCTTGAGGGTCTCATTATTCCTTTGCATGATCGTCAGTAGATGTATGTCAGGCTTTGGCCGTTCATGCATTCTGGCGAACTGGTTGATGAACTGCTTGCTGAGTTGCTTGAAATAGCGGACCGATCGGGGCTCCAAAGAGTAGAACCATTGCACGGCCAGGCCTTTCAAAGTGCTGGGGAAGGATAGTCAGTGTAGTTCATCGGAGTTTGTGGCAAGGGCCATCTGAGCCTTGTAGGTCCGGACGTGGTCGACCGGGCTTCCCGAGCCGTTATAGGGATCTAGGCGAGGCTGCTTAAATTTGCGCGGGATGGCAAACCTCGTGATCTGACTGGAGAACGGTGACTCTGTCTCGGTATTGGCCTGATTCTGAGCGTGATTTTGACCAAGCTTTTTGGCCACTCCGTCAATCTGCTTCTGCAAATCCTTGATTCAGGCTTCCACTCCTTTCTGACCGGTATCTGAGGGGTTGGTCGGGTTGACGGAAAAGGCTTCTTCTTCATGGCGGTGTATTGTCCTCTAGGATCGGGCTTGGCTATGACTTCGGTTCATTGTGTGCTTAGGGACAACTCGGCTCTTGACCTTGAACTGATTCACGGGCCATATGCTCCTGCCTTTCCTCTCGGGCAGTACGCCTACTGTTGATGTCTCTTGCATCCTCAATGGGGGACGGGTTGGCTTGGGCACATTGTTTGGTCAAGATCGGTTCTCAACCGTGCGCAACGTTCCCGGGTCATTTCCTAGCCACTGGAGGACTGCTTTGCTGGGCAAACAGGGCTTCGATCTGTTGTTGGATTTGACGCTGGCCCTCCAAGAGTTGTGTGAGGGTCGCGGTGATCTGTTCAGATGTCATGACTGCCGCAGCCGGTGCCGGGGCCGGAGGAACATCCCGGTTGGACTGCTGATCAGCCTTCTTACCCTTCTTCGGTGGCATAACGATCAGTCAAGAGATTTGTTGATGAGAAGACTTGTCGTTTCCCACAGACGGCGCCAAACTGATGATGCTGAAAATTAGTAAGAAGGATTTAGAGAGAGAAAAAGACAAGAACAAGTTGTATGTGGTTCGGTCCCGTTAACAAGGTGACCTACGTCCACGATTGCGTCTGTGCGCGTTCACTAGCAGATCACCGGCGAGCCTGGTGAGCCAACAAAGAGGGATGACACTATCAGTAATACTGGCCGGGTATATGCGTATAATGGTGAATTCTCTATTTTATGCTTGATAGCTAGAGAGTTATTCGGATAGACTAGACCGCTCGGGCTGATTCTTGTCCGAGGTGTTGTGCATGATTTGACCGGGACATGGACTGACTGCTGATTTGAACCGCTCGGTCATAAGATAGAGTCAATTTTGAGTGTGTCATGACTGATTTGACTTATTGAAACTAATCAGGTAATGACAAGTGTCCAATTTAATAGGATTATGTCACTAACTAATTAAATTAGTGCCTCTGTTTTATTTTAGTAAGCCCATTAATAACAAACCAATTTATTTCATTGGGCCAGATCCATTTTCTTCAGTTGACCAGCCAAAACAAATAAAATATTTGATCTTGACTAAATCAACGGTGATTAAGGTAATAATAAAATTTTAATGCCTACACACGTGCAATTATTTTAGAATTTTATCTTGTCGGTGTGTCGATGTCATGTTGTATCGTGTCAGTGTGTCCGTGTCCGTGCTTCATAGCTTATTACTCAAAGCGATAGTTAATTATTATCTAGCCCTTATATGTGTGAAATATAAATTAGGTTATGAAACAGTTTAAATATATTTCAGATTAAATCTCAAAAGATATTTATGTGCATAAAAATTATTTTAAAAAATTTATATGCATATATACAAAATTGTTGACTCATGTTTGTGTGTAAATTATCGTATTTGTCTCTTTATTGATAATATTTAATCAATTTTTAGTGTTAAGTCATTTTTTTCTAATCACCCTGCAATTTTAGAGATAGGGACAATTTAAATTTTTACTTATTATTTGTTTTAGCCTATAAGAGTTGCTTAGGTATTTAGCAATATTTTTATTTTATTTTTGTTGGCCCAACCAAATATTGGATTCTACTAGTGAATCAAACATTCTGCATGGATTCAGATTTCTAGTAAAGTAATTACTGGTATAATTATTCGTGATAATCAAAATCTAACTAAAAAAATCCATAAACCAAACAGGCCATAAGTGATTATGGAACTCCCAAAGCAAAAATTAAGGCCTCGCATGGTAACGTTTCCTGTTTTGAGTTTTCAGTTTTTTAAAAACGAAACTAGTTTTGGTTTTTTTTTTTGAAAAAAAAAACAAAAACTTGTTTGGTAACATTGCTGATTTAAAAAAAAAAAAAAACAAAAACAAAAACAGGAAACTCAAAACGACTTTTTGGTGTTTTCATTTTTTACCCAAAATTTGAAAACGTTTTTTAAAAACAAAAAACAAAAAACGTTACCAAACGTGTTTTCAATTTTCGTTTTCTGAAAAACAAAAACAAAAACAGAAAACAGAAAACGATAACGTTACCAAACGAGCCCTAAACTATTAGGCAAACCAGTTTTTGCGAAATCGCAAAAAAAAAAAAAAAAAAAAAAAGAGGAAGTGTGTCAATCGTGAAAATTTCCAAACGCACTCCATTTTTAATACTTACTTGCCAAACGGCCCACAAATGCGATTGGTAGCCCAATCGCACTCTCCAAACAAGCTTTGTATACTTAAAAAAACGGAAACGAGGTTAAACATAGCAAGAAGTTCTTGAAAGTTCGCTCTCTCTCTCTCTCTCTGGTCCATTGACAGCAAGCTTCAATGGCGGCAGCGAGAAACGCACTTCTCAAGTACGTGAGAGTGAGCTCTCGACCATCGCTGATTCAAAACCCTAGCCCCCCATTCGCTCTCTCATTCGGTAATCTTCTGAAACGTCATTTCTCGGAAGAGGTGAGGGGCTCGTTTCTCGACAAAGGGGAGGTCACTGATCGAGTCGTCTCTGTTGTCAAGAACTTCCAAAAAGTCGATCCTTCTAAGGTCAAACTTCTTATTATCCAATTTTTTTTTTATGCAAACCCTTTTCGTTTGGATTTGAGAAAATAAGGCGTTTTTTTTGTTACATTGTTAATTGATGTTGGATAGTTAGGGTTTCAGCTTAGCGTGCAATTTGTGATTGGTAAATGCTGTGCTCTGTTTGGTTGTTGGGAAAGTTTTGAAAGTAAGAATCATTAGGATTCTGGGTTTATTTATTTATTTAAATTTTTTTTTTTTTTGGAATTAGTGAAAACCCTAGAATTTTGTTAGATAGAAAAATAGAAAATGTAATTTATTAAGTTCCTCCAAATGGAAAATTATAATGTGTTTAGGATGGTGGATGGTTTAGTTGATGTAAATGATAGCCTATTCACGGGAATAATGAACTAATTGTATGTTTTGGTATGTATAAATCTAATTTATGAATATATTCCACCTGTGGGCTTGTAATTTGTTCACTCCCTGTATAATATATACCTTTTATATGTCACAAAAGAAAATCTGATTGACACCTAAAGTAACAAAAGCCTTCATTGTTCTCTGCTTAATAATTCAAATGGATATTGCTCATGTGAAGGTGGCAAATGTTGGACATGTTAATTCCTGTGAAGGAGGCAATATTTCTTCATAAGTAGAAAATAGGTAAATTATATTTACCAACCATAAGTTGAAATTACACATGCTTCTTATGACATAATAAATCACCCTAACATTCCCTACCAGTCTACCATTGGGGAACTACATGAATGGAATCTGTATTTCTACCCTTCTCCCCCATGTACTTATGGACTATGTTTAGCGGAACCCAAATTGTTGTACTATCATTCCAATCTGTACATATTACCACCAACAATCATTGCTTAACATCGAAAAAATGACAATTTGGATGCAAGGACAGAATTGCAAATACACCCAAATTTTTTTGCCTTGGAGGCACTGCCCCCAATCCCTTGTGTGATTCTAAGCACTTGTACACGCCCCCGTGGCCGTAATTCCTGGATCCGCTACTGAATACCATGGTTGTTAAATCGTGTTTCCGTTTGTAAAGATGTATAAACATGCATACATATTAATGACATACAAGTGGATGAATATGGGTACTCATAACCTACTAAGTAAAGTTATGCATGTTCATGATATTAGGCTTAACACACATATATGTGCACTTGCTTTTAGTACTATAATATTTGTTCCAAATCTTGGGCTTCACACGTAAATACACCCAGACAATTGACTATTAGACATAACCTTTCAAATAAGCTTTTGGCCCATATTTACCCCTAAAAACAGTTAAATGATCTCTAATCAAGCAATATTGCCAGTTTCGAATGGCCGGTGAATCGTTGCTCAGGCATACGATATTTAGCAGGAGTTTGGGCAATATTCTTGAGTTCTGAAAAGGGCATGCAGTTTCTCGATTGTAATGAGGAGAGTGCAAAGGGATCCATCTATTAATGGCTGGATGATGGGCTCTAGATTTATAGTATCTTTAACACTAAGACTTGTTTGTTTCTTTATTGTGATTTTGCCCCAAGGGTATTCGAAGACTTTGGAGTACTGTTTGTCATCTCTTCTTAAAATATTGTGTCCCGAGGCTAGATTATATAATTCGCATAGTTTGAATGTGTTTATGCATTTATAACAAAAGTGAGATTAGTTTTCTTTTTACAGAAAAGTCAGTATAATAAGAATGTGCAAACTCTTATGTTTACCTCTAGAAATCTGTGATCCTAGCAACTGCTTTGTGAAAATATAGGCCAAGTGCATCCCGTAGTAGTTAAGCTATTAATGTGTGTTCTTTGGCCTTTTTCCTAAATATTCACCTGGAAATAAAAAATTAAAAAAAAGCCTTTGATTCATTATTTCTTACATGCCTTTTTTGTTCCAAAGAAATAATGAAGATTTGGGATTACTAGATTCAGGCTTTGGTGAAGAAGAATCCATGTTTTCAGAACTTGTATTCCAGAATATATTTGCTAGCATATTGTTGTTTTTTGGCAAATTTGCTTGAATATTCATGCTATTAACAGGTTGGTAATAAATCTGGGTCGGTTTTCTAGCTCCTATAAAATTAGAAGTTGTTTTAGGACCTAGGATATATAATGAGGGGGTGTGTTTGGAAAGACTCGTTCTTGTTGAATTCTTGTGGATATTTGAAATGTTCCATGCATGTAATATTTTACAATGTATAAACATTATGCCATATTCTTTGAAGACCTCCAGTTTGGAATTCTCCCCCTCCCTCTGAATAAAATATCCACTATTTGCTTCCGCCTTCACACGAATCACACCAAGTGTGGTTGTTTGGGGGCATATTCTTTGAAGTGGTTCCAGTCTTTAGTCTTCAGGTGATCCAGGTTGTAGATGTATGTTTTTGCCAAGTGGTCTTTGATGTGCCATAAATATGGGATTATATGCTTGGCTTCAGCAGTCACCTTAACGTTCAATTTTTTTTTTTTGGCTCTCTCTTGCTGTTGTTCATTTTTCTTATTAGTTTGTTAAGAGCATTCCAAAATTTTAGGGCATGCCTTTGTCCTAGCAAACAGTGATGATTGATGCTTTGTCCTTTGGGGTATGTTTTTTCTTTTCATCTTACATATTTTAGTAGAGTTTATGAACTAGGGTTTTGATGCTAGTAGGGTTGCTCCTGCAGACTGTATTATTTCCAACTTTCAAACTTCATAGTTGTGGTCGAAGTTAAATTTCCAGGCAATCATATCTAATCCACCTATAGGTCATTCGGGGCTCATCTGCCTTTGTTGCACCCACTTGGTCGTCCTAACTGTGGATGGTGGACTATTGGGGTGGAAGGCTTTAGCATGGTGTGGAGGATCCTTTCAAGGAGTGGAGCTGTGGAGGAGAAATAAAAGAAAATCTGAAAAAGTGATACACCCAATTCTCCCATCCCTTTTTCATTTACGCTCCCTTTGTTTCGACAGAAAACATTTTCCGGTGTTTCTTTGTCTGTAATGTTTTATGAAGGTTTTCAGGAAAATGAAAGTTGCTCAAACTGAAATTGATCAACGGATATATTATTAAGTACTCTCGATTTTTTTTTTTTTGCAGGTTACGCTAAATGCCAATTTCAAGGATGATCTCGGGTTAGATAGCTTAGATACAGTGGAGATTGTGATGGCATTTGAAGAAGAGTTTGGATTTGAGATTCCTGATAATGAGGCTGACAGGATCAACTCCATTAGTCTTGCTGTCGACTTCATTGCGTCGCACCCCCAGGCAAAATAGGCAACAATGAAGCCCTCCTCTTTACTTTGGCCCAATTTGTGCGACAAACCATCGAATTCTTAGTATTAGTCTCTCTCTCTCTCTCTCTCTCTCTCTCTCTCTCTCTCTCTCTCTCTCTCTCTATCTCTCTCTCTCTCTCTCTCTCATTGTCATGCTTCTTTGCGTTTTCTTTCTAGTTTTGACTGTGCCGTAATGTTGGGGATTTGTTGACCTCATTTCTACCTTTTTTTTTTCTTGCATAATTCCAGATGATGGAAACTGCTAGTATTACTTTGATGAGTTGTGTTCTATTTGAGAATAGAGTTGGTTGCTTAAATGGTTGTCTGTTCTTGATATTATAACGGAACGATTCTTGCTTCTCAAATTTAAATCACAAATTACTTTCCCAAATTATGCTATGATAGTGATCTGTCGTACCCAAGGATCAAAATTTCGTTTCGATCTATTGTTTCGGTCTACCCAGAAACGGAAACGTTTTGGAAACATTTCGGAAATAGTGGAAAAAATTGGAAACATTGAGAAATATGGGAAAACATAACTTCAAACTTAACTATATGCGTGTATAAAGTTAATAATTGATTAAGTGAACATTTGAGAGGTCTATATATGTAGAGCTGTATTAAAAATGTGTAGTTCAAATTGAAAATACATGAGGATTAAGTCGCCAATTTACTGTCAAACACTTCATAGAATCCACAAAACACTTCATAGAATGCAAAAGATACATATAAGTACATAGTAAGTTAATAAGCCATCTTTAAAATAAAATGGTTGTTCATATGACAAGCACACAACTACATGATTATCTCGATGGAAATAAGTATGTTTCGTTGGAAGCAAATGAAACGATGCGGAATCATAGGTTTGTTTCGATGGAAATAATTATGTTTCGATGGAAACAAAAGAAACAAAGTCGTTTCGATGAAATCCATGGAATTTCGAGATTCCGTGGCTGTTTCATTTCCATGACCTAGGAAACAGAAACGTTTCGGCCGTTTCGATGGAAACAAAAAAAAAATTTGATCCTTGGTCGTACCTCATGTAATGTCATATGGCATTTGGGATGAGAAGCATAGCACAACTCGCATTAAATTGATCTTTGGATCAAAGGAGGTTGGATAGTGCCAGAACATATGTTGGTGGGACGACTCCGAATGCATTGTGGTCAAATGATGAGAGTTTGAAGCAGTGCACGTAATGAGCGGTTTGGTGTGTGTATTGCGTGGTTTTGGCAATGTCTAAGAAGGGTTTAAAGGGATTTTTGCAAAATAATTTTCTTGGGGAAAAATAAATTTGTGAAAGATAAAAATCAGTATATAAAAGCTTGAGCGGTAAAATTACTTCAGTATTCTTGTGAAAAACTACATGGTCTTTTAATGTTAAATAATTCTATAATTTCCAAATTGGAGATATTTCAAATGCTATTGGTGTGATACCTATGCAGTGGTCTTGTAGTACTACGATGATGGTCAAAGAATTTGAAGCTACGTTTAGGATTCAAATGTGGGAAGCGGAGCATTACTCTTTAATTTGTAATGTTATGCTTTTCACCCAAATTTGGATCTTAAATGGGTAATAATTCTACCACATATTGTGACAATAATTGATGTTATCATATACCATTATATATGGTACAATTAACAAAGAATTTAAAAGCCTCATTTCGCAATACTAAACAATTTTGCTTTTGCAGCTATCATAAAACGTAACACTCATGTAATAGGTTATCATGACATATATAAGAGCACTCAAATACATTTCCTGAAAAACAAATATCACATTTTGCTCTAAATCTTTTTTAGCTGAAACTAGAAAATGAAGTGAAAAGAAAAAGAAAAATTGTTTTTAATGCGAAGACTGGACCATAAGTTTTGAAAGATTAATCGAAAGTGACGGTCAACGTCAACATACTCCCAAGGAAAAAAAGGTCTACAAGTCTTCTCATACTGCCCTCACCATTCAACCAAAATTACAACTCACCCACACTCATGCCCAATCAGCCAATCGTGGGTCCATGTTTGTCCTTTTCTTTAGAGCGTGTTTGGGAGCCATAAGAATTCGTTTTGTGGTCAGGAAAAGAAACAGTTCTACGTGTTTATGTATTTACTTAAAACCCTCCTAAAACTAGTTTGTGTTTTGAACTTTTCTAAACAGGCCATTACATTTCAAACAACTGTGGATCTGTGGTAGTATTAGGACGTTCGTCTGTACTTATACAAGTAATATTGTGTAATATGGTTTGAGTGAGAATTGTGAAAAGCAACCCCCACCCCCACCCCCACCCGCACGTTTAGTGCAAACACAAATGTACCCCTCAAAAATTACAAATCCTTGCAAATTTAGTCAAATAAACACCCGCGAACTGAACTGCGTTTAACGCCCAAATCTGGGTGTTTGACCCTGCAAAATACAAAGAAACAACAATAATGATATATCCACTCTCTCAACCACACCTTCAACTATATTCAGCACTTCTTGCCCTTTGAAACTAGTGGGTCCTATATGAAATAAATGTGAATCCCACTAAAATTAAGAGCAATCAAAGGTCAAAATATGCTCAATATAATTAAGAGTGTAGATGAGAATGTGGGTGTATCATTAATAAAGAACTTCAACGCAGAAAGTGGGATCAAAATGAAAGTGGGACCACAGAATTGAAAGACCATAACACCATTGGACGAAACAACGCTACAATCATCTCTAATTGGACACACCATCTTTACAACTACAAGTCAAGTGAATAATAATAAATGGCACTATCGTAATAAAACACCCAAAACTGAGCAATTCTTTATCTGATCTTCTATAACTGGCAAAGAACTTCAAAACCATCAAACACACACACAGAGACACAGTGGACTCTATTTTCCGCTAAAATGGCGGAAAATTTTGTTCTAACAAAAACACATCACTCCGATTATCACTCTAAATGCAATGAGATTATTAGATCGTTACTTGTGTTTCTCACTCTTCAACTTTCCTTTCTCGCCCACTCTTCTCTCTCTGAAATCATCTTCGAAGAGCGATTTGAAGGTATGAATTATGTGAAGTAATTAATTTGTTTGGTAATGTTCAAATATTTTTTTTTTTAGAGTTATTTTGAAGTGGAAAATAGTGTACAGATTGTTTTTCTTTCAGATCGATTGGATTACTAAAGAGGGTGATTTTCGATTTATCTGGGTTTTCCTTTTCATATTCTCCTAATTTTTCTTAGCAGCGAAACAGGGATTGTAAAATAATGAAGCTTTAATTGTGTACTTTTATGTAGTAGTTGTTAAAGATACTATGAATCTAGTTCAAAAGTGGGGATTGCTTTTATTTACCTAAACCAAATAAAGGGATTTGATAGTTAGCTTCACTATGAATAATCAATTGATGTGTACAAAGCAATTTTAGGGAATTTTTTCGGTCAGAACAACACAAACTTGTTATTAATTACTGATTCTTTTTGAGTGATTTCGACTTGCTGTTTTTAATTTTTCTCTATCTTTTAGGTTTTTCTATAATTGGGTTATTATTATTATTAGGGTTTTGTTAACAGCTTATAAAAATGGAAATAAAGAAGGGAGACAAACACTGAATCCCACACCGGACACTGAAACTCACACTACTCCCTTTATTTATTTCTACTTTTAGACCCTTAACACATGCCCTAAGGGCACATGTTAACAAAACCCTATTGTTATTATTATTTTAATTTTGAATGTAAATGTGGTTATTGTTGGAAAAAGATGGGTGGCAGAGCCGGTGGGTCAAATCTGATTGGAAAAAAAGTGAAGGGAAAGCGGGTTCATTTAAGCACACCGCTGGAAAGTGGTCAGGCGACCCGGATGATAAAGGTATGAATTCATTCTTGAATTTTTGTTTGATAACTAAATTTATGTTATACTTATAATCGGTACTGTGCGTTGGCTTACAATTATTTTTTTCTATTGCTTCACTTGGGTGAGATGGGTTGGAGTTACAATCATGTGGAATATGAAGATCTTGCTCTAACTTCTAAATTGTTTTCGTCATCATGGAACGTCTGAATTTATAAGTTCTGTTCATCACCAGATTCACTTTTGTATCTATTGAACTGAAAAAAATGGGACCTTTTGATGAATTAACCTCAGTTTGGTACATTGGAGTTGGACTGACACAATATTCTTATGCAGGAGTTTAGGCATCTTTTTATATAGTCCATATATAATCATTGACATGGTATTAGAATGAGCTTGGGGTGTGTGTATGTGCAGCTTAGCTTATTTTTAAAGTTTGATTCAAATTATCTTGACACTTGCTGAGGTAATAATCTACTTAGTGGAAGTTTAAGGCTAATAAATAATGAAGAAAAGCCTCCTAAGCATGGATAGTTATGACAACGTATTTGAAGTTGAAAGGAATATCAGTAATTTGGAAAAGATCTGAATGCAAATGATGTATAAGTTTGAGACATAATTAAATGACTAACAAATCTTGGAAATATTTTCTAAAATCCAGCCTGAAGTTGTTTGTAATTCCAGCTGAAAAGGGGTAGAAAGAATTTGCATGGAATTGCCGAGTGTTAGTGTTAACCATGTTATTTTTGAACAAGTTTCACACTAAGCTACCGTATAGACTTTTTTGGGTTTTAATTGCTTGGAGCTTAGTACGAGTTTAAAATAAAATAGTACATATATCTATGTGTATATATAGGTCCTTATGCATATATATCTTCATCTAATAAGCAATTAGAACTTTATTGCTTTATAGTGGTTTGAATAATATTTAGATGCATTATAATTTGCAGGTATTCAGACATCTGGTGATGCCAAGCATTTTGCCATATCTGCTAAGATTCCGGAGTTCACCAACAAGGATAGAACATTGGTCCTGCAGTATTCTATAAGGTTAGAACAGGACATTGAATGTGGGGGTGGTTACATAAAACTTCTCTCCGGATTTGTTAATCAGAAGAAATTTGGCGGGGACACTCCTTACAGGTTTGTTTTATACTGCATATTCCATATGATTGATTAGTACTCTGTATGTTTTTTATAACGGAAAAGTGGTTTTTTTTTTTTTTTTTTGAAATGCTACTGGGGAACTCTACAGTGTTGTGTCTTCTGTTGCCACCTCAAATGCCTGTTGTAGGCTACTTGGCTTGGACTGCTCATTTCCCGATTGCCTTATAGTGATTCTCCTTCCCTCTTAAAAGTCTGGGCCGGTTCTTTCTTGAATACGGAATCATTTTAGAGTGTACTAAGAGTGGAAGATTGGTGTACCTTATATTGAAAATAAGTCTTCGTCATCTCCTATGAAGTACATCAAGTTTGTATTGCTATTTAGTGACAAAGTAGAGGAATCATTCTCTTTCTCTGTTATGTACCCTATATAAGGGTATGCAGTGGCGGAGGGTAATGTGGGCAAGGGTGGCCATGGCCCCCACAAAGTCTTGGAAATTTTCTTAAGGCTTGATTGGCTATGGATTTTGTAGGAAAAGGGAAAAAACCATTACGAAAAAAAAATACTATTCTTTGTTTATTTTAATGAGGAAAAAGGGAAAGAAAATAGGATGAGTAGTACATTGAAGATTTTAAATCTTGTCGGGGGCTCCCATCACGCTTTTCTTAAGCATGAAGAAAAACACTTGGGTATTTGTTTTGCTTCTCGTTTTTTATCTCATTTTTCTTTTCCTTCTTCAAATTAACATGTAATTGTTTCTATCCCCAATCTGAGAGTAGTAATTGGTCGATATAATAAAGTCAAATTTTGTTTACCGTAGTTCTATCATACACCAATAATGAGTAGTCAAATATTTATTCTAAGTTTTCTACCAGCACATGAGAGTTATTTTTCTCAATTAAATCAAGAATAATGTTATGGTTCATAAATTTGTGTCCTAAATTTGGTTTCCAATACATATGGATGTGGGACTACATTTAATAATAGTGAGATCACACCATATAGCTCAAGGTCCTCTTCACTGGTGCCTTTCCTAATTAAAAGAGCAAAATAGTTGGTGCAAAATTTGCTTGTGCATTTTCTAATCAGTCTCATATAATGACCCATATGAACCTTTATGATTTATATTTTAATTTAATTTGGCCCCTCCTACAAAAATGGTCACCCTCCGCCTCTGAGGGTATATCCCAATATGGGAGTCCTTTTACTTTGTTTCTCTTGCCCTGACATAATTCTGGGTTATTGGTTCCTTTCTGTTTCCCTTACGTATTTCTGGGCTAATGGTTCCTTTCTGTTTTCTATATGGAATAAATTCTCTGAATGGCCATTTTGTTTAGTCTGGAGGTCTATTAAAGTACCCCGTAATAGGTTTGTTGGATAGCTTAGACTTTGTAAACTATTGTTATAAGCCCATCTAGACACCTTACATTACATCCCATAGAAAAGATATGTATCTATTACATATTAAATATACAATCCTAATCCTTTCCCTTTCCCGGAAACAACTACCAAATCCCCTCCGGGGCAAGGGCTTCCCTGTCATCTCTGATTCTTCCTTGGGGGTTTTTAGGATGGAGTTGCCATTGCTGATGAGCCATTTATGCTCAAAAGAATTGATCTTTCGAGCAACCCGGCTTTTTGTGAGTGTAGAAAGGGTGAATGTTTTGCCATTGCCAAAGACTCGTTGCAGTAACGAGTTTCCATGCCATTTGCAACCGTATCTTAAAAGATCGAATTACGAGCCGCCCGTCCTGCAAGTATTGGGAGCTTGTAACAACATCCAAACCCCATTTCAGCCACCTTTGGTCAATTTGGATGGTTAAAATATTCTCAAGCATCTCATCAAAAGAAAGAAACTTAAAAAAAGAAACGACGACTATCATACGTGTACCTTTTTTTTTCTTTTTTTTTTTCATTTGTTCGTTCTTCCTCCACCCTCCCCCTCTCCCATTTTCTGCTATTTGCTTCCCATGCTGGGGCAAATTTTCACTCAGAGCATATTCCGTAATATTGTTCTTGCATTAAAATCTTGTACATGTGTGTGATTGGAAATTCTCGTAGGACTTGCTTTTTTATTCATCTGAAGTGTCGTGTATGGGAATACTAAAATGGTCTTTATTTCTTTTAGTTCAGATGTTTCCCATGCTTATTGATGTAAAGAATAGTTGATTGACTCAGCATTTTTTCCTTGTTCTCAGTTTGATGTTTGGCCCCGATTTATGTGGGACACAGACAAAGAAGCTTCATGTAATACTCTCCTACCAGGGTCAGAATTATCCAATCAAGAAGGCTCTGGAATGTGAAACCGACAAGTTAACCCATTTCTACACATTTATTCTTAGACCCGATGCAACTTACAGCATCTTGATTGATGGTCGGGAAAGAGATTCTGGAAGCATGTATATCGACTGGGATATCCTTCCTCCCCGTAAAATTAAAGAAGTGAATGCAAAGAAGGTTCATCTTCATACTCAATAACATTCTAGCTAAAGATCACTCTATAAAACTACTCATCATTTGTGTTTTTTTTTTTTGGTGCTTTCTACTATACTGAAATTTCATATTTGACTAGTGACGACTCCAGAATTTAGATTAGGTTAGGATGCGTTTGGGACGACACTTTTGGACTGCATTCTCAATTTCTCATCCATTCTAGCAACTTCTTTTTAAAGATGTATTTACTATTTATGACAATTTTTTCTTTTTTCGAAAAAGCAATTCTTACTTGCTTTTCTTTTAAGTTCGAGATGGTGTTTCGCATATGAGGACATGATTCTGCGTTAATGGAACCTCATGCTCCTCAACTTCTATACTACAAAACTCTCACTCTATCATGTTTTGGTCTCTTCTCTCTCTCTCTCTCTCTCTCTCTCTCTCTCTCTCTCTCTCTAAAGTATATCAACATTGGCATGAAATACGAAAAAAAGTTGCTTCCAAACCGAAGGGAGCATTACATTCTCTAGTGAAAGTTATGTTTTATAGTATTTTCTTTACTCGGTGGATATTCGAGTTTCTGGTATTGTGTGTTTGCACTTTCTTATTTGAAGCACTTGATTTCCATCTCTCGCAGCCTGCAGATTGGGATGATAGAGAATACATTGATGATCCTAATGATGTCAAACCTGAGGTACTTTACTGTTCATATATCTATATGTAGTCGGGTCTCTATGTTTCTGGTAATTCCTGCACATCGATTATATACCGTCTCATATTTATCTTGGCATTGCAGGGATATGATTCAATTCCACGAGAAATTCCTGACCCAAAAGCTAAAGAGGTTAGTTGATTTACAAAGAGTTCAGATGATATAATCTCCATAAATGGACAATTTACTTGGATTGTTGCTAGCCAATTAAAGAGTTCAGTGATATGGGACCATAACAAATTCCTTTGGCGTGTTTTAACTTAAAAGAGGTTTCCATAGCTTCCTTCTATTTTTACTTTTTGTTGTGTTCTAGTTTTCCGATAAATTTTGGGACTTTAATAAGGTTTGCCAGCTACATCTAGAACATACATAATTTTGGGACTATAATTATTTTTCATCGTCCTTACTGTCCTCGTCGTCATCATAATCTCTCTCTCTCTCTCTCTCTCTCTCTCTCTCTCTCTCTCGTAAGTGTGGTAGTTAAATATTCAAGAGAGGAGAAAAAAGGAAACATGTTGTAAAATTGTAGTATTATGGTTAATGTCATGGAAAAATATAAGGAAAAAAATTACATTCTCCTTTTGTTTTCCTAACAGCCTGCTAATTGGGATGAAGAAGAAGACGGTATATGGAAACCACCAAAGGTACCTAATCCAGCATACAGAGGACCATGGAAGCGCAAGGTATCCGAAGAAGTTTTTAACAGCTAGCAGAACATCCTGACCTTTAATTGATTTTATGCATTTTACTCATTGTTAAATATTTTTTGACACTAGCGAGTCAAGAATCCGAACTATAAGGGGAAGTGGAAGATCCCTTGGATTGATAACCCAGGTATTCAGACGTGCATACCTCTTCATTGTAGACAACATGTTTCTTTGCAGGCAACATGTTCAAGAATGATTTAGATGCGATTTTCCTCCTTCAATTTTTTTTTTATTTTTTTGGCAGAGTTTGAAGATGACCCCGACCTCTATGTGCTTAAACCAATTAAATACGTGGGTATTGAAGTTTGGCAGGTACGATACTACTACATCATTTAGGGAGTTTAAAAAATGCATTTGTCTTTTATCTCATGCATATGGATGTGTTTCAAATCACATCTTTGGAATGGATTGCACTATCCTCTTCATTTTCAACTTATTTTAAAGATGCATTCTTATAACATTCTTAGTTTTTTTTTCCTTAACTTCTATACCAAATAACTTTCACTCTATGATACATTTATCTCCGTATTCTTTTTTTTTTCCTCTCACCGAATCTGAAGTATATCGTTATTAATACATGTCCCACGGGAAAAAGCTTCTTCAGTACCAAGTGGAACATTAGAATTCCAATAAAAATGAAAATGGAACATTAGAATTTGGTTTTTTTAGGAATGGAAGAGTGGGTTTAATTATGTGGGGGGTACTGCAGGTAAAGGCTGGTTCGGTCTTCGACAACGTTTTGATTTGTGACGAGCCAGAGTATGCAAAGAAAGTTGTTGAGGAAGTTTTTGCCAATAGAGAGGTGTGTTTCTGTTCATCACTGCCTGCAGATCTTAGCTATACATCAGCCTATGTTTTTGTCTTTCTTATTTCTTCTTTTGATGGAATTTCAGATTGAAAAAGAGGCCTTTGAGGAAGCCGAGAAAATAAGAAAAGCTAAGGAGGAAGAGGTTGTTAGCCACTTTGTTGCCCTTGTTTTTCTTATACATATCTCCTCCATATATTCATTTATTTACTTATTTCTTTCCTTCCAATAGTTTGGCTGTGGAGGTTGGTAGGTGAAACTTTTTTTAAGTGGTTTGAGACCTTGTGTATGCAGGAAGCCCAAAGAGCAAGAGAGGAAGGTGAAAGAAGGAAAAGAGAGAGAGGTTATGATCGACGATACCGAGATAAGGAGCGTTATAGAGACAGATACAAAAGGGTTGGTATCTTATATGCTTGAATTTCAATTTTTTTTTTTTTGGTTTATATTTTCAGTTCCATCTTCTTTCTTTCCTGTCTGCTGATTCATGATTACATAGAAACTTTGGCCTTTCTCAGAACTAGTTTTCTAATTTGGATATTTTGTTTGCAGCATGATCGCCGTGATTACTTGGACGATTATCATGTAAGCATGACCTCTGCTTTATTTATTTTCTATGACATCACTCCCCCTTTTTTCTGCTCAGTGTCAAATTATTTTGCGAGTCCCAGATCATTTTAATTTGGAACAAATTAAAACACACACACACACATTTTTTTTGGTGCATCGTCTTGGAATATGATTGTTTTAAATTGAATACCATTGTTTCTGAAGTATTTTTCCTAGTAATCATGTTATTTTATTTATGTGAAATTTAACTTCCACAATCGTCAAGATCCAGAATTTCTATGGTAGTTTCTCTTAGGCTCTGTTTGGTTTCCAGTTTAAGAGAACGAAAAGGAAAAAAAGAGAATTCCAGGGAAAAGAGTGGAAAACTGTTTCTCTCACGTTTTCCTTTTGTTTTTCTCCATGCTTACACAACTTCTAGATTAAGAATTTTCAAAATACAATAGGAATTAAATACAAGAGTTTGGAAGGTGACTGACAAAAGTTATGTTTTTATTTATTTTTCTCCATAGTTTCTTTCCCTTACTATTTTCCTCACCGTTTTCCTTTACGTTTTCTTTTTCCGGCTCTAAATTCACCAAACCAAACAGAGCCTTATTGACCAAACAAAGGAAAAGGTTATTCTCTTAAGTTTCTTTTTTCTTTTCCCTGCTACCAAACAGAGGATTACTGGACTTGCATTATCATGCAACGTTTACTTGAACTTTGGAAGAACTTCATAATTTTGAACATCCTCAGACCTATGCTTGATAAATTGAGGAATTAAAATTCAACCGTCTTTGATCAAATTTTTTTTTTTTTTTTTTTTTTTTTCCCCTTTGGTTTTGCAGGATGAACTCTGAATATGGTCTTGTCAGTTTGTCTCTCTAGCTATGTCTTTTTTATGAGGGATAAAATTTGCATCATTTACCATATGACACTATGATGTCCAAATTGTTGTACCATTATTCAACTTTAAATGTGATACTATGAGACTATGAGTAGAGTTCAATTGAGTGCGCTTTGCGGTTGTACGTGTGTTAATTTTATGAGTTCAATTGAGAAATGACTGGGCCAAATATTCAATGAAATGGGTATTTTTTGATGACATGGTTTCACTTACATGTAATATTTCATAATTAATATACTTGCCCCTATTTCCAGTGGAATTATTCCTCCACATCATCACAATTTCAAAATATGTGTGAAGGAATAGATACTGATGTGGTATTCCCGTTTCACTGAATATTTACTCAATTGACAGATGGTTCAATTTGCTTCTTTTCATTGCATTCACTAAATTCCTATTCAAAATACGAGAAGTTAATTAGTGATAATGTAAAATAGAAAATTTTGATAACATCTATCAATAAATATAGGAAATTATTATGTACACTCGTGTATTTGTTATGTACACTCAAACTCCTATATTTTAATCATTTTTCTTCTAAAAATTCCCACTTTTATAAAATTTAGCGGTGTACATAGCAAAACTAACGGTGTACATAGCAATTCCCTATATATATACACAAACATATATATATATATATATACAGTCTGCTTCTTGTGCGGACGTCCGCAACTTAATAAGTTGCGGACTTCTGTTTCAACCGTTGGATCTAGATTTCATTAAGGGTATTGTAGTAATTTCACAGGATCCAGTGACTGAAAACAGAAGTCCGTAACTTAATAAGATACGGACGTCCGCACAAGAAGCGGATCGTATATATATATATCTGTATATATATATATATATATATATTCGGATCCTATGTATATGATAATGGTATTTTGAGTAAATAAGACACATAAGGGAACATTGATAAAAAAAAATTGGTAGATTTTTAGTTTATTATACCAACTCCGCCCCGTCTCCGAGAAATTATTCAGGATGACCATCACACCACGCTATCGTACTGATATGGTGTGACGGAATTTTTTACCCAAGGCATCAAAATGGGGCAAATAAGTCCCTCACCCATCACTGTTTCAACTTAATTCCCAAACCCATCACTTTTCTATAAGTCACGACTTCAACTAGCGATTTCAGGCCAAACCAAATCCAGGCTGAAATCGCGAGTTCAAATAGCGACTTTAGACGAACTCGCTACTTGAAGTAGCAACTTCATCACAAATCGCTACTTGAAGTAGCGATTTCATTTAAAGTGGGAAAACCCGCCGCATCTTCTTCTTCTTCCCTCAGTCCAGATCTGCTCTATGCTCTCTCTCTATCTCTCAGCCCTCTCTGCGATCTCGATCTCTCTCTCAGTGATCTCTCTCTCTCTCTCTCTCTCTCTCTCTCAGGTGTGATCTCTCTCTCTCAGGTGCCTCTCTCTCTCTCTCTGTAGACACACACACACAGATACACATACACACACTCACATACACACACACACTAACATACACACATACTCACACAGACACACAATGTGTGTATATATATACTCACAGAGATACACATACTTAGATACTCATAGACACACATACACATACACATACACATACACATACACACACAGACACATACTCACAGAGACACATACACATACACATACACATACACATACACATACACACACAGACACATACACATACACACACACAGATACACATACACATACACATACACATACACACACAGAGATACATATACACACAGATAGGCCTGTAAACGGATCGGATTTGGATCCGATCCGATCCGAATCCGACAGAAAATAACCGATAAGGATCCGAACCTGCTTAAAGATTCAACATGAAATCCGAATGCTCACTACTAGTCACTAATGTAAGGATTTGACTAGTTAAATTGCAAGGATTTGAACACTAAATTCTTATTGTATTTTGGAAATTAATGATTTTTTTGATATTATTTTAGGTATGGATAAAACACAAAAGTAGACATTAGAAAAATAGAATTTCTCATCGTTTTCAATTCCAGATGATATATAAGAACTAAGGATGATCGTTCCATATTCAAATCCCAATTTATGAACCATATGCAATTGAAATATACGATTTAAAGTTCCAACATGCATGAACCTATTGGAAACCTGGACTAGGAACAATGTAATCATTTCGATCCATTGAGAACTGAAAGCACTTTTCCTGGGTGAATCCATATTAACAAGCTTAATTCATAAAGTTTTACATAGTGAACTGATTGAAACTAGTAACTCATTAGAAATTCAACGAACCCCCTAAGTTCTTCTGTAACCTAATTACCAAACTAGTAACTCATCAATATAATTGTTTGTCTTTTAATAATCTCATGTTTTGTATGAATTCTTTCTCAATAGAAAAGTACAATTCTTAACGACGCGATGGACCATTGATTACTTACACTTGAATTTGCAAATGTGAAGGTATTAAAATGGCTAGTGTTGTGACTTTAATGCTGTATTGGGGGGGGGGGGGGGGGGGGGGGGGGGGGGGGACATGTGCATCGGAGCTGATGGTCTATACTATGATAGTAACTGTCGAAGTTTCATTCGCCTGAGAACAGACGCTCAATACACTGAACTTGTTAGAAACGTCTGCAAGAAAATGGGGGTTCATCAGAATAGTGTTCGTTTGAAGTTCACTTGTAGGTTTCCGTCGGTTCTTGGATATCAGGTTTCCAAGTTTATACCGTTTGAAGTAATTGATGACGAAAGTCTGCAAGTAATACTAGAAACAGCATCTACCAATGCGGCTATAAACTCTATGGATCTATATGTCGAGACAGAGAATCTTCCCGATGCCCATCAAACATTAGATGACTGGATTGGGCCGTACACCTCTCTGTTGACACAAGAAGGCGAAAGTTCAAACCCGTTTGTACAGGGGTTATTGCCGTCCATGTCTAGACAACACGTGGATTGCTCAAATGCATTGCAAAACAGTCAGAATGATTACAGGAGTCCGATGCAAGACATTGTTTCAGAATGGCCAATTCATGTGCAGTTCGATTCAGATGATTGCGGATATGGTGATGATTGGGCACACAGAGGGATGGACACCAACCTGACACCGGAAAACTCAGATGAAGAAGATGTGCATGCAGACGAGTATACTGGGGGGGATGAGGAAGACGATGTTATCGAAGATATTGAGCCGACTGCCCAAATAAATCCTGAAAATGCTTTGTATGAGCCTCGTTCATCAACTTTTACATCGTTTGACTTGGGCATCCATATTGGAGAGGCATGTTATGCTTCAAACATTGAGGGTAGGCAATGGAATCCAGATCGAGACGAGTTGGTGAAGGGTATGATGTTCAAAACCAAAGATGATCTTCAGAGATTTGTGGAGTTGTACTCAATAAGAACACATCAACGGTACACGGTGGATCAAACTAGTCCGGATCGTTGGTCGTTGAAATGTCAATTGGCGTCACAAGGTTGCAAGTGGCAACTACGGGCAAGGTTGAAACGACACGGGATGTTTGAAGTCATAAAGGTTGAGCAAAGCCACACTTGTATGTCCACTACGATGAACCTTGGTCATAGAAATCTAAATGCTCGGCTAGTGGCTAGGGACATAATGCCAATGATTAAGGAGGACGCATCTATTAACATCGCTGCGCTAATGTAAAAGGTGAAAGATAAGTATTTGTACACCGTCTCATACAAGAAGGCGTAGAATGCGAAACAGAAAGCCATTGGAATGATATTTGGGGATTGGTGTACATCATACACAGAATTGCCCAAGTTCATGGCTGCAATTCAACAGTATAATCCTGGAACGGTTATAAAATGGTTCTACGTGAACGGTGGTAGTGCGACTGTAAAGAACTTCGAAAGAGTATTTTGGGCATTTTAGGCGTCCATTGATGGGTTCAAACACTGTCGCCCCGTCATAAGTATCGACGCCACATTCTTGTATGGAAAATATAAGGGCAAATTACTAATCGCTATGGGAACAGACGCAAACGATCAAATTTTTCCTTTAGCATTTGCCATCGTTGACGAGGAGAAAGCTGAAACATGGACGTGGTTTCTGAAATTGCTAAGGGACTACGTTGTGCCTGGCAGAGAAGGCATTTGTTTAATATCCGATCGACATAGAGGCATCCTTTCTGCGGTGAATGAGCATGATGTAGGGTTTTATGAGCCCGATCGGTGAATGAACATCCTTTTTCCATTTGTTTTTCAGGAGGATGGTGTGACTCGTGTGTATGAGGTTGCACGATCGGTGTTGGCTAGTTTAGCAGCAGGCGGCCCTCATTCCGTCCCTCCAGAGGTGATGGCGGCATTGGAGGAGATTCGTACTATTACTGAGCATTCATTACAGGCTGTTCATGAGGACCGACGTTTAGACGGGGGTGTTCCATCTTCCACAGTATTCGTGCCCCGCGTCTCAGAGCCTCAACCTCAGCCTCAGACGCATCCTTATCCACAGCCTCATCCTCATCCTCAGACGCATCATCATACTCAGCCTCAGTCTTAGACTCAGGAGCAGACAGACCCATCTACACACTTTGAGTCTGAGCTACATACACCAGATGATCAGGGTCCTACTGTGTATGCATATGATGATACGGACGACGTTTATAGGCCTTACACTCCAGGGGGCTCTCAGTTCCGTATATCTCCAATTCGTGACTTCTCCATCCCACAGTACACATGTACAGATGCACCGTCGTCATCGTCGATCCCGCTACCACATACAGATTCACAGCTCGAGGCGATGGTGATGATGGTGGAGAGTTTGACGCAGGTGGGGGCGGAGGAGATGCATGTGGAGGCGAGAGAGACGACTGGACATGATACCCCCATGGCAGAGACACAGGATGAGGTTTTGACACAGGCCGAGTCTCAGCGACGACCTCCGATACGTTCAGTTTACGCTAGGGGTAGAGGTCGTCATGGCCACAGAGGGCGAGGGGTATCACAGGTCATCCAGCCACAGGTCGCAAAGGAGGTTCCACTCGTGGAGGATCCACCACAGGCAGAGGGTAGGCCTAAGAGAACGAAGAGGGTTCCGTGGTGTGGGACACATTATAAACAAAGATAGTCCATAGGATCAACAAAATAATTACACTTTTGTTTGTTTTTTGATGTATTATAAACAAATAGTTACACATTTGTATATATATAAATTTAATTAATTCTATACATCTATATCTCTCTCCCACTATCTCTCTCCCCCTCACTCTCTCTCTATCTCTCCCACTCTCTCTCTCTCTCTCACTCTATCTCTATCACCCACTCTCTCTCTCTCTCTCACTCTATCTCTATCACCCACTCTCTCTATCTCTCACCCCCTCACTATCTCTCTCTCTATCTCTATCTCCTACTCTCTGTATCACCCACTCTCTCTATCTCTCTCCCCCTCACTCTCTCGCACTCTCTATCTCTCCCACTCTCTATCTCTCCCACTCTCTTGCACCTATCTCTCTATCTCTCTCCCACTCCCACTCTCTCTCTCGCACTCTCTATCTTATCTCTCTATCTCTCCCACTCTCTCGCACTCTCTATCTCTCTCCCACTCTCTCACACATATCTCTCTCCCACTCTCTCACACATATCTCTCTATCTCTCTCCCACTCTCTCTCACTTTTTACATTTACACATTGTAATTGGATTAATTATGTTGGATTAATAATGCTTGGTGGTTCAATTCTGCAATATATGTTGGATATCTAGCAGGGAGCTGCTGTAATGGGACAGACTGCTGGGAATTTAGCTTCTGATGAAGTCGCTACTTCAAGTAGCGATTTCTGATGAAGTCGCTACTTTAAGTAGTGAGTTCTTCTAAAGTCGCTATTTGAACTCGCGATTTCAGCCTGGATTTGGTTTGGCCTGAACTCGCTAGTTGAAGTCGCGACTTATAGAAAAGTGATGGGTTTGGGAATTAAGTTGAAACAGTGATGGGTGAGGGACTTATTTGCCCCATTTTGATGCCTTGGGTAAAAAATTCGGTGTGACGCATCAATCACATCTATTAGTGGATGGATATTTTTTTTATTGTATCATTTTTTTTTCTAAAATTAATAACTATATAAATACCCCTACCTTAAAGGTAGTTATCGAGAGAAGTTATAACGCATGGATGGATGTGATTGGTGCGTCACACCACATTAGCACAATGATATGATGTGACGGTCACCCTAAGTAACTTATCATCGACTACTATAGAGTTTTGATTTTGATCTATCAATTCCATCCCTTCTTCTACTATACATCTTATTCCCAATGGAGGATGGTAGAGTGGACTAGGGTGAGCTAGAACAATCCCCATTTTTTGGGGGATTTTTTTTTAATAGAGAGAAGATGTAAATTTTTTATATTTTTATTTTATGTAATATGTGTAATCAGCCTCCTAAATTTTGATTATATATATGTGTAATTGTATGGTGGAAAATGTTTATATATGCAAGCGTGCCAAGAAAACGTGTGTTGCGAAACAAATGTCCTCTAAGGTGAATTTAACTAGTAAATCAGACGAGTCATGAAACAGAGGAACAATGATTTCTTTTTGATTCAAATGCATTAATCAAAGATTAAAGACTTTCATAGTGAAATAAACAAACACAAACAAAAATGGAAGCAGTCTACCATTAATTATGTATAAACAGAGTATAATCTGAAGTGGTAATCACGCCTCCAAATTCAGTAAACAAAAGGGGAATACATGCCTTTTGCTAATTACAAACTGATCTACTCCTCTAGGGAAAAAAAATAATAATAATAAATGGAAGTACAATGAAAGGAAATGGGAGTAAAAGCTGATTAGCTGTTCTCGGTTTGATCGAAGGATCTTCTCTTCCGCTGCGTCCAGCCCCTTTTGAATGAGAACAACAGCCATAAAGTGCCATAAACTGCTCTTGGTAATTACTCCAAATGATAACCTTTGTAACTTCTTTTGCCATCACATTACTGACGTGGCAAAAAAAAAAAGTCCTTTAAATCATCTGCTTGGCTAGAGTCAACACCACACATTTATACAATCTGATGAACGGCAATGACTTCGGTACAAAAAAGCGGTTTCCTTGTATATACAATATAAAATTATTTTAACTATTGGATGATGATGCTCCATCATGCTAACCATCCACGTTTATATCCCAATTTAAAAATAAACCACATGTGGTATCGTAGTAATATACCAAAATCACATAAAAAAAAGCTTCCTTACATTTTCAGCGGGTTATCATTACCAAGCAAACAAATTTCTCTATTCTTTATAAGATAATATTTATTTATCTTTATGTCCCACATGATATGTATTATATATATATATAGGGATTTGCTAACTTACAGCACATGAGGCTTTTAGCAACGAAAAGCAGGCTTTTAGCGACGAAATTTTTCTTCGCTATAAGTTGGAACATTTAGCGACAAAATTTTCATCGCTAAAAACCTATTTTTCGTCGCTAAACAAGCTGTTGTATGGTGCTAACCTACAACCATCGTGTTGTAAGTTAGCAGCCCCTATATATATATATATATGATAAGGCTTTTAAGTAAACAAAGTTGAGTGAACATATCCAGTGAACATATTTTTTATCCTAAAAAACCCCCGTGTCAGGCATGGAACCCACCGAAATGAATGACCCAGATCTTTATGTGCACACTTTATGTGCACATAGCATTACCCATTCACTTAGAGTAATGATTTGTGCACATAAAATGTGCACATAAAGTGTGCACATAAAGATCTGGGTCATTCATTTTGGTGGGTTCCATGTGTGCAGGCATGGACTCCATCGAAATGAATGACCCAGATCTTTATGTGCACACTTTATGTGCACATAGCATTACCCTTCACTTAGAGTAATGATTCGTGCACATAAAATGTGCACATAAAGTGTGCACATAAAGATCTGGGCCATTCATTTTGGTGGGTTCCATGTGTGCAGGCATGGACTCCATCGAAATGAATGACCCAGATCTTTATGTGCACACTTTATGTGCACATAGCATTACCCTTCACTTAGAGTAATGATTCGTGCACATAAAATGTGCACATAAAGTGTGCACATAAAGATCTGGGCCATTCATTTTGGTGGGTTCCATGTGTGCAGGCATGGACTCCATCGAAATGAATGACCCAGATCTTTATGTGCACACTTTATGTGCACACTTTATGTGCACATAGCATTACCCATTCACTTAAGAGCCTGACTGTCCGTTCCAAAATAAGTGTCTACATTTCTTTTTTTTGGATGTTCCAAAATAAGTGTCCACTTTCTATTTTGGACAAAAATGTGTGGTTGATAATGTGCCTCCCCAAAAGGTGAATAAACATCCACCACATATTATTTTCTTAAATTGTGTGCAAAAAAGTAGTGGACGCTTATTTTGGAACGGAGGGGGTATAATTTAAGTATGCTTTCAATTTGAGTAATGCTATGCTTTCCCAAATTCAAATCTCAAATCTCCATTTCAAATAATGTGGTACCATTTAAAAAACAGTGGGTCCAATGATCACTATGGCCTGTGGGATCACTTCAACATCCTCTAATCAAAATACAATAGACCCATTTGGATTTGGAAATCATAGCATTACTCTTTCAATTTAAACTTGAATAATGATACGCTTCCCAAATTTTTTTTCCCAAAAATGTTTTCCAACACATGTGACTGTGGGCGTAGTTGATTTTGATTGGTTGATATTGAAGTGGTCCAACTATTAGTGAAGAGTGTCCCACTGGTCAAATAAGAGTAAGTGGTTTCCTAAAATAATTCAACTTTTATGGTTAAGTGGAATTATGGTAGTATAAGGAAACCTGTCTTTTCTCTGTCTATAAAAGATAGGGCTAATATCACCTACCACTCCTGAGTTTTGAACCGAAAACTCTTACCCCCTCAGATTTGAAGAACACCACTTTCCCCCCTGAGCTTTTATTAGCCATAACAAATCTCCCCCTTCTATTTATTGAATAATGTTGAATTTATTAAAAGGGAATTCCCTCTCCAAAATTAAACTAATGCACTCATTAGTACTAGTAACACACCAAGTAGTTGTAACACCCGTGCCCGGAGAACAGGTGAATTATTGTGTTAATATGCCTTAATTAGTATAATTAGTGTATAAACGGATTAAAGGGAGGCTTGGACTCGCCCATGTAAAAAGTGTTCAGAGAGGGACACTAGTTGAAAAAGTCCCCAGTGAGGTGGGACAGGTATTGAAATGGAACCCAGCGAAGGGTAAATTGGTAATTTCCATTTTAAATGCTTAAATGCATTTTTAAATGCTTGCATGGATATTGTTAAGTTGCTTTCATAATATCATATTAATATGTGTTAGCAGCTTGGACACCCAAATCAGGGTATAAATGAAAAAGATTTAAAATTTGTAGGTGCGATAGTAATTTCACAAAATATATGGGACCCACATTGGGACCCATACGAAACTTAGACAAACACTCATTAGATAATTGGGAAGTTAACGGAATATTTGAGGATTTCATAATAGGAACATAAGAAAAATCGGGGGTGTAAACGAAAATAGGGAAAAAGAAGTGACACATCACATGCATGTGATGTGTGTGTGTCAATATGAGAGCTTAGACTTTCATTTTACAGGAAATTAACAAGCAAAACAAGAGAGAGCTCGGGAGAGAAGACGGAGACGAGACGCCGACACCGTTTTTACGCCGTTTCGTCGCCGCCGTTCGTCGGATTCGCGAACCGAAGCCGTTTTCGGACTTGTGGAGGTGAGACGAACGTTTCTATATCTTTAATTTACGTTTATATTGTCGGATTTTGGTAGCTCACACTAATCGGTGAGACGCCGTCTACCGAATTTTTGTAGGATTCTTGTTGGAGTAGAAATTGAGCTTCAATTTGGGAAAATTCTGCATAATTTGGGCAAAATCTGTGGGAGGTGAGTTTTCTAGCCTAAAGAATGGTTGTGTTTAACTATGTTCAAGGCATCAATGATGTAGAGATGTAGAGAATGATCTTATTGTATTGATTATTCATGTTTAGAAAGCATGTAGTTACTAAATTGTAAATTGCATGTTAGCTTTATGAAGATTATATGTGCCTACATGTTTATGTGCTTATATGTTTATGTGGTATTCAATGAGCACCGGAAAAATGATTCATTAGTTGGGTGTAATAAGGGTGGTGAAGAGGAAGAATCTGAGAAATACGGAAGTCCAAGGAATAGAAGTGGCCACGGGACCAAGGGAGGTCCCGGGTCTGAATGAATTATTGAACCGGTGACTCGGCGATTACAAAGGTATGATTTATGTGTTTACTGTTGCATTGCACATGTTAAACATTCAGCCATGTTTAGATTACTCACTAAGCGTAATGCTTAAGAAAACCGTTTTCTGTTTCTGTTATGGTAAATAACAACCACCGCAGGTACGGGGCAATATCCGGAGAGGAAATAGCGTGCTCGGGAGTGGGGAAGAGATGTGGGGCTTGTAATTAAGTTTATAACTTGTAATTTAATGTAACTTGTGGGTTAGTATCCTTGACTTGTGGATTTAAGACTTAACTCGTGGTTGTATCCATGGAGTTAGTTTTGGAGTCCCTTAACTCATATGGTGAATGTAAATTTGTAGAAACTTGTGTTATTCTCTATGTTGATAGTTTGAGTAAGAATGTGGAGGATTTGAAGTTTGCCTTGTAAATTCTACGTATGTCCTTAAGTTTCAACTATAACTATGGGTGAGATGGTTTTGGAAATGCCAT